>JAPVLO010000110.1:0-2456250 GCA_027257055.1 Cephalopachus bancanus | reverse complement strand
CTATTTCGTGTATTTTGTTTTGTTCTGCATCACCAGCTAGGTGGGAGCCTCTTGGCATTAGTGAATATGTATTCTACCTTTCTTTTCTTTTTTTTTGAGTTGGAGTCTCACTCTGTCATTCAGACTGGAGTGCAGTGGCCGCTCCCAGCCACCGCAGCCTTGACCTGCTGGGCTCTGGCAATCCTTCCGCCTCAGCCTTCCAAGTAGCTGGAACTATAGGCGCGCGCTACCACGCCTGGCTAATTTTTGATTTATTGTAGAGATGAGGTCTCGCCAAGTTGCCCAGGCGGGTCTCAAACCCACAGGCTCAGGCAATCCACTCATCTCAGTCTCCCAAACATGGAGCCAACATGGAGCCATAGTGGGCTTGGAGTAGGTACTTACGTTGATTAGGAATTGGGTATTTTAGACTTAAGCAAGGCCAAAGGTCCATCAGTTGGTTACCCTTTATTGTTCATGCCAGAATTGTGTTACCCTTTTATCTTCCACTAGAGCCTGGACCTCAGCAACCTGCACCTCCTAAATCATATCATCTGGTACCTTAAAAGGTTGAAAATAGTGAATGATCACTTACATAAAGGAGATTTACTTTCAAAAATTAAACTCATTTCTGTAACAACATCTCTAATAATACTTCTTGCCAGAGTTGAATGCCAATGACATTCTCAGCAGCCTTCATGAAATGAGTTGGCTTTGTTCTTTGTGCTATATGGGTATGAGTCTTTACTGTTTGGGGAGAACCATAAGCAAACTTCGTTGTTTAATGAAAACATGGGTAAAAATAGATCATAGATTTTTAGAATTCCTTAAAAGAATCAGCCAAGTTAAACCCTCTCTTCAACCCTACCCCAGTTAGATGGTTAGGAAACTAAAGACTCCAGGAGGGTAACTCTCTTGATCTAGGTTCAAACTAATAAAGCCAAAACTTACTCTGTTAACTTCTGACCCGATTCGCCTTAAGGATAATATTAGAAGCGTAAACTTGGTAACTTTGGTTCTACGGTGTAATTTTTTCCCCCCCTCCAGGACTGGGATAGTAAGACTGTAGCCTGCTTCTATTTTATATACTGTTGTCAGAGAGGTTCAGCAACCATTGTGGGTGACACAGGTTGCCTAGCATTTGAGTCTGTGTTTCTTCAAAGAGGGTCCAGAGACATTGAGGTATCTGAACTGACAACATGATTCTCTCTCCCCCTCCCCCTTTTATTTTCTCCTCTCTCTCCTCATCTCCCTCTTTCACCCCCCACCTTTCTTTTTTTTTTTTTACCTTTCAGAAAACCACAGCTTTTGGACCCTAAAAGGTCTGGATTGATCGTACTGCTTTCTGAAAGGTAAAAAAAAAATAATAATAATAAGTAAATAATTGAGAGATGTCAAGGTTGGCTTTGGTGGGGGACAGCAGGTTTATCTTTTAGATAATTTCTTTCTGTGTCTACTTATACCATACTATATGTATTTTAATGACATTGTACAAATAGTTTGCTCTTATATACACAGATGAAATTAAATCTCAGGAGCCACCTGGAGTGAGAATCAGTAGTAAAAATTGGGTATATGGTAGCAACCAGTCCCGAGGAAAATAAAAGCCTTTGGCTCTAACCCTATATACAGGCCTTTAGCTTAGGATTAGTCTCGTGGGAAAGCTCGTTGAGATTGCTGGTTACTTTTTTCCACTCAGCTTACTGTTTTTCAGAACTTATTTCAAATTTAAAAGTTATGTTTTAAAAATGGATTTCTAGGCCGGACTCGGTGGCTCAGCCTATAAGCCCACAGGTTCGAGACCAGCCTGGACAACTTGGCGAAACCTCGTCTCTACAATAAATCAAAAATTAGCTGGGCGTGGTAGTATGCGCCTGTAGTTCTGGCTACTTGGAAGGCTGAGGTGAAGAGATCACCAGAACCTAGCAGGTCAGCGCTGGGGTGACTGTGAGTTGTGCTACTGCACTCCAGCCTGGGTGACAAAGTGAGGCTCCAATTAAAAAGAATTTCTAGCCGGGCTCGGTGGCTCAGCCTGTAATCCCGCCCCTTTGGGAGGCTGAGGTGAGTGGATTGCCTGAGCCTGCGGGTTCGAGACCCGCCTGAGCAGCGAGACCTCATCTCTACAATAAATCAAAAAATCAGCTGGGCGTGGTAGCGCATGCCTGTAATTCCGGCTACTGGGAAGGCTGAGGCGGAAGGATCGCCGGAGCCCAGCAGGTCGAGGCTGCGGTGGCCGGGAGCGGCCATTGCACTCCTGTCTGGGTGGGAGTGAGACTCCAACTCAAAAAAAAAAAAAGAATTTCTGGCCAGGCGCAGTGGCTCGTGCCTGCAATCCTAACACTTTGGGAGGCAGAAGTGAGAGGATTGCCTGAGTCCAGGGATTTAAGACCAGCCTGGGCAACTTGACGAGACCCTATCTCTACAATAAATAAATAAAAATTAGCTGGACTTGGTGGTACACTCCTGTGGTTCCAGCTGCTTGGAAGGCTGAGGCAGAAGAATTGCCTGAGCACAGCAGGTCGAGGCTGCGGTGGCCATGAGCGTGTCACTGCCCTCCAGCCTGGGCAACAGAGTAAGTCTCTGACTCAAAAAAAAAAGATTTCTAAATTATTGCTCTCTCCTAGCATGAAATTTTGGAGGGAAATGTTATTTTACTGACTGAGTAGTTTTTTGCTTAGTAGAATAATCAAAGGTTTAACGATTTTATGAAACTTGTTTCAGTTGTGTTTGATGAGTTTGACTACTGAGTTGAGGGTTTAAGTTCTATTAGTTTTTTCTTTGGGTTTTTTATTTTTGAGTCAGCACCCAAGCTGGAGTGCAGTGGCATGCTTACAGCCACCGCAGCTTCGACCTGCTGGACTCAGGTGATTCTTCTACCTCAGCCTTCCAAGTAGCTGGAACCACAGGCACGTGCCACCTCACCCAGCTAATTTTTTGATTTATTGTAGAGATGAGGTCTCACCGTGTTGTTCAGGCTGGTCTCGAACTCCTGAGCTCAGGCAACCCTCTCTTCTTTGCCTGCCAAAGTGCTGCGATTATAGGTGTGAGCCTCCGTGCCTGGCTAAGTTCTATCAGTTTTTAAAAATTAGTAGGGCAACCAAATATATATTGGTGCATACCTAATCTTAGGGTGGCCTTCTTACCAAGACCAGTCCGATGACACCATTGCTTTACAACTCTGTTAACTGGAAAATGCAGTACACAAAGAAGCTACTGCTGAGCACAGAAGTTATAAAAAGGGTTTCCTAGAAATCAGTAAAACAGATTTTTCTGAGAAAGTAAAAGGAGGGTATATTTAAAGGAAGTTAAAATAAATTTATGCAAAGTAAAAAGAAATCATTATTAATGAGCCAATAATTTGAAAAGTGAACTAATTTGTTTTTTCTTTTTTAGAAAGACAACAAAGTTGCTGCATAGTCTACAAACAAGTCTTTGAAAGTAGGTGAATTTCTAGCTCTTCATGGTCCTGAAAATTGGTTTCAGTCTTTGCGAAGAATGAAGAAGTGAATTCGCTGTATATTTGTCACCAGCACTGGGTTTTTGTTTGTTTGTTTTTCTGCTTAATTGCAAAGATAAAATGCAGTTACTTTTGGGGGGAGGAAGGCTCATCTTAAAAAATGAGCATTAAATATATTTGGAATAGCAGAAGGTTACGTAATTTCTTATGTATAGTTAAACTAAAGCAGTACTTCAGTGGGACTTTTAAGTATTTTTTCATCACTGAAAGAATTTTTTATCACTAAATTGTATTTGGCAATTATTGCAAGTTGCCTGCAGATTGGGCCGTGATACTGTGTTTTGAGCCACAGAAGGTTGTGTGTGTATGTGTGTGTGCGTGTGTGTCTATATCTTTCTCCTTTCTTTTGGAAATCCTGTAATATGAGGTAGTTTATTTCGTCAATTAATTAGGGTGCTGGATGGTAGAGAATTTTGTCAGTCAACTATGTACACACAGTAAATACTGTTTCTTAGGCAAAGGTAACTTTTTTATATAGTTGTAAAATTCCATTATATTCCATTGCCAAAGAAACATTAAGAACTTTGTATAGCTGTATAAAAAGCAACTAATTTTTTTAAAGAATAAACATTTTAAAGTCAGCAAACATACTGTGTCCTTGCAGAAGTTGATGTGCTGAGAAGCAGAGTTATGGGTGGGTCTTTTTTTCTTAGCTTTCCAGGCTTAAGATTTTTGATTTTTGTTTTAATGTTTGGAACATAAATGAAGATTTGATACATTTCTCCCATTATCTGAAAAGGATAAATTATTCATGGTTGTTGTAACAACTTCATTTTATAGCAAATGGCATATCACAGGATTTGTCCAAATAATAGATATTTTCAGAATAAGAATGTAAATAATCATAAGAATGTACTTAGCTGTATTTTCAAATAAGTAACCTTCCCCCCTTTTTCTAGTACATTAAAACTAGGCATCAGCTAACCTGCTCTTCCTAATTTGCCTGGAATTTTGTCATGATAACTTGACTCATTCCATCATATTTCAAGAGGATTCAGAGTGTTAGAGATTATTTTGGCAAGCTGTGTAACACATTATAACACTGGTCCTTGGGCCTGTGACCCACCAATGACTTAGTATAGAGTTCATTGCTAATTATAAATCACTAGTAAATCTTTTTTATATTTTAAGCTATAGTGGAAAAAAAATCTGACCCCTTTCGTGTTATTATGAAGGCCATGGAATAAAGGGATCCAAAGATTTAAATATTTTTATCTATTTTGATTTTTGTTAACTTTCTCCTTAAAACATTCAGTACTGATAAAGATATGGAAAACTGCACTGTAGGAGAATAGAAATATTTAAAGATGGTTGATATTTTTAATTTTAATTTTATATCTTTTGTATAGCTCTACAAGGAAATGTTTTGTAATTTGGTTTCATTATTAAGATCAGTACTTGGCAGCCATAGTTTAGATATTATTGTTTAATACTGTTTGCTTGCATGTTAACAATAAAACCTTTTGGAGGACCCACACACCATGATATTAAACACATTTCTGAGGTATTCTGAGCATCAAGCAAATGGCTTGGCAATACCTGGGGAGACTGTTTGAGATGTCCCAGGCCAATTTCCAGAAGAAAAACTGTAAATACTAGTTCTACATGCTCTGAAAGTATGAGTTCATGCGTTTTCCAGCCCTCTGGGTCACTGACTGGGGCGTTTGGTGCCCCGATAATAACTGACAGCATGGCATACCTGCAGTGCACCTTACAATATTTTAAAAAGCAAGGTTTTTATTCTAAAACAGAATAAAACTGTTAAATAAAAAATGTTCGTCAAAGTTCTTTCTCTTTAAATAGTAACATTCTCTTTCAATAAGAATGTAATGAAAAGCATCTTTAAAATAGAATAGTAGAATTATGGTAATATTTGTATTTCCTTTAATAACTACAAATTATTAGCTTTATTTCTAAGATTTATTTATTGCAGTAGATGTTTAGGGAAAGCTACAAGCTCCTTTCTTCCCCTTCTGTGTGTAGAACACTCCTGAGATAAGATTCATGACAGGAGACTAAGCCAAACAGGCACAGGCCAGGCTGGAAACATCAGGCCAGAATGCACCCCCTGTGGACAGACAGATGCAGAAGATATCAAGCTTGTCTGTGAGACCATTTCTTCCTCTAAAAGCAGGACTTAATGTTGAAGGGTAGAAAGGTTAGGGATGTTTACCTAACTCAGTGCCTCTCAAATTAGGGGTTAACTGACATCCAGGGAGTATACTCATGTGTCGCTTAATGATGGGATGTGTTCTGAGAAATGTGTCAGTGATTTCATCATTGTATGAACATCATAGAGTGTACTTAACCTAGATAGCATAGCCTACTACACACCTAGGCTATATAGTGTGGCCTGTTCCTCCTGAACTACAAACCTTTGAAGTGTGTGACCATACTGAATGCTGTAGGCAGTGGGACCACAGTGATAAGGATTTGTGTATATCTAAACATATCTAATATAGTAAAGACACAGTAAAAACATAACATTATCTTATGGGATCACCACGGTGTACATGGTCCATTGTTGACTGAAATGTCATTATGTGGTACGTGATTATATTTAGGAACGTGAGGGGATGTGTTTTGTTTGTCACAATTACTAGGGCATTTAAGAGTAAGGACTGGTATTTAAGAGTAAGGGCTGGAGATGGTAAATATTCCACATTATGCTGGGCAGTGCAAGTGCCCCTTAATAAGTAATCCAGCTAAAAGTCTGTTCATACCCCTTCCACGTAGAGAAATACTGACTGAAGTCCTTCGACATAGAAAGACAGTAACGGGGAATTAATTTTTTCTGCTAACTTAAAAAAATTACTACTTAAGAAAATATCAGCCTGGCATGGTGGCTCATGCCTATAATCCCAGCACTTTGGGAGGCCGAGGTGAGAGGATTGCCTTAGCGCACGGGTTCGAGACCAGCCTGCGCAATTTGGCGAGATCTCATCTCTACAATAAATCAAGAAAAATTAGCTGGGTGTGATGGTGCATGCCTGCAGTTCCAGCTACTTGAAAGGCTGAGGTGGAAGGGTCACCTGAGTCCAGCAGGTCGAGGTTGTGGTGCCGTGAGCATGCAACTGCACTCCAGCCTGAGCAACAGGGTGAGACTCTGACTCAACCAAAAAAAATCTTTACATGGGATATGAAAGGACAAGTTATAAAAGGACCTTAACTTCTAGTAGCACTTTCATTTTGGGAAACCATTATTACATAGGAGTTACTACTTCCTCCTGATCTGTCAGTGGTTCACAAATCTCTGATCAGAATCTACTGAGGAATATTGTTTTTTCCTTAACATTTAAACTTTTTTCTTTTGTGTATAGGGGTTAAATATCTTATAGACATGGGGGGAAAACAGCCCTAGAAACGTATTCTTCTGTCTTCCTCCTCTTTCTTCTTTTTCTTGCTCTTTTCAACCTTGATGTCTCCCTTTTTTGCCGCATAAGGCTTGCCTTTAACTTGGTATGCGGCAATATCCTTTTCATACTTTTCTGTCAGCTTTGCGGCCTTCTTGTAAGGCTGCTGGTCATCTGCAATAGTGTTATTCCACATCTCTCCCAGCTTCTTCGTGACACATCACCAGTGGATAGACCAGGATGTTCTCCTTTGATCTGGGGGCGATACTCAGAACAAGAAAAAGGCCAAAGGGGAGACCTCTTGGGTGCATTGGGATCCTTGAACTTTTTTGTTTCCCCTTTAGGGGGTTTTAGGTTTTTCATTTCTCTTTCGTAACAGGCCTTATCTGCTTTTGCCATGTCTTCAAATTTTCCCTTCTCTTTAGCAGACATGGTCCTCTGAGCACTTCTTAGAAAACTCTGAGAAGTTGACGACAGCATCCCAGGTCCTTCTTCAGTTCTCCCAGCAAGTTTGCACAAAGAATGGCTTCTTGGGATTTCCTTTGCCCATGTTTAGTTATTTTTCCTCCACGCAGCACAGAGTCACCTAATACCCGTCTGACTCTCGCTTGCCCTGGCGCTGTCTCTGTGGAATTAAGAATACTGCAATGGCCATGAGAGTGGGAGCCAGACGCCAGGAGCATTTTTTGGAGTACAAATCCCGGCCAGGCGTGGTGGCTCAAGCCTGTAATCCCAGCACTGTAGGAGGCCATGGTGAGGGGATTGCCTGAGCCCATGGGTTCAAGAACAACAACCTTGGTGAGACCTCATCTCTACAATACATCAGAAAAATTACCCAGGAGTGGTAGCATGCATCTGTAGTTCCGGCTACTTGGAAGACTGAGGAGGAAAAATTTCATGAACCCAGCAGTTCAACACAGGGGTGGTTGTGAGCATGTTACTACACTCCAGCTTGGGCCACAGCATGAGACTCCAACTCAAAAAAAAAAAAAAAAAAAGATTGGCCAGGCACGGTGGCTCAAACCTATAATCCCAGCACTTTGGGAGGCCAAGGCAAGAGGATTACCTGAGCCTGCGGGTTTGAGACTAGCCTGGACAACATGGTGAGACCTCGTCTCTACAATAAGTCAAAAAATTAGCTGAACGTGGTAGCACCTACCTGTAGTTCCAGCTACTTGGAAGGCTGAGGTGGAAGGATCGCCTGAGCCCAGCAGGTTGAGACTGCAGTGACCGGGAATGTGCCACTGCACTCCAACCTGGGAGACAGAGTGAGACTCCAACTCAAAAATAAATAAATAAAAGTTAAAAATAAAGTACAAATCCCTGTACTCCACATACAGTCTGATTCTGAAGCTCTCTAGTAGGGCCTAAGAATCTAAAAGTAACACAGACCAGGCAATTCTGATCAGCCAGGTTTGGGAAGATAGTTACACAACATCATAGCTGGCTTATCACATCTAGCCTCTTGCTTTGAGGACCCTGGTAAGGTTTCTACAGTAGGACTATTTTATCATTTTCCCCATCCTT
Source organism: Cephalopachus bancanus (assembly GCA_027257055.1). Taxonomy (NCBI): domain Eukaryota; kingdom Metazoa; phylum Chordata; class Mammalia; order Primates; family Tarsiidae; genus Cephalopachus; species Cephalopachus bancanus. Next base: position 2,447,874 of record JAPVLO010000110.1, on the reverse strand, counting down.
CCAAATCCGGTATTTCCAGGTTGTGACTGAGACATGAAGAGAGGGAGGGGAATAAGTGAAAGGGAGCATTTTTGCAGGAAAATCGGAGAGGGAAAGGGGGCTTGAGAGACTGAAGTTTCCTCTAGAGTTTGGTTGCTTTAAGTGCTGAAATTTAGGGCATTTAAGTGTTAGGTGTTTTTTTTTTGAGTTGGAGTCTCACGCTGTCTCCCAGACTGGAGTGCAGCGGCCTCTCCCGGCGACCGCAGCCTCGACCCGCTGGGCTCCGGCGATCCTTCCACCCCAGCCTTCCAAGTTGCTAGAGCTACAGGTGCGCGCTGCCACGCCCGGCTATTTTTTTTTTTTTTTTTTGGATTTATTGTAGAGATGAGGTCTTGTCAGGTTGCCCAGGTGGGTCTCGAACCCGCGGGCTCAGGCAGTTCACTCACCTCGGCCTCCCAAAGCACAGGATTACAGGCCGAGCCACCGAGCCTGGCTGGTTTTGAAGTTTTTATTCCTAGCATAGGGAAAATGGGTGTGTGTTTTTTGTCTCTTAATTTTCATGACTGTTGTCTCTGTCTTTGTGGGTTATCTGCCTGTCAGAGAAGCTGTTCCTTCTGCAGGCCCCTGTATTCATAGCATAGGCTGAGGAGCAACCTCTGCTTTTCCTAAGAAGGATTCTTTAGGTTCTATAACGACTTTTCAGGTCTAATCATGTCTGGATTTGGTGTGTTACAGGATACCCCCACCTTATTAGTTTACAGTTTAAGCTGAGGCCGGGCGTGGCATCTCATGCCCGTAATCCTAGCACTTTGGGAGGCTGAGGCAAGAGGATTGCCTGAGTCCAGGAGTTAGAGACCAGCCTGGGCAACGTGGGAAAATCTTGTCTCTACATTTTGGTTTTTTTTTGTTTGTTTTTTTGAGTTGGAGTCTCACTCTATCGCCCAGACTGGAGTGCAGTGGCCACTCTCAGCCACTGCAGCCTCGACCTGCTGGGCTCCAGTGGTCCTTCCGCCTCAGCCTTCCAAGTAGCCAGAACTACAGGTGCTTGCTATCACGCCTGGCTAATTTTTGATTTATTGTAGAGACGAGGTCTCGTCAAGTTGCCCGGGTGGGCCTTGAACCCGTGGACTCAGGCAATTCACTCGCCTCAGCCTCCCAAAGTGCTGGGATTACAGGCTGAGTCACCAAGCCCGGCCTATATTTTTAAAAAATTAGCTGGTCGTGGTGACATATACCTGTAGTCTCAGCTACTTGGAATGCTGAAGCTGAAGGATGACCTGAGCCCAGCAGGTAGAGGCTGCGGTAGCCATGATTGTGCCACTACACTCCAGCCTTGGTGAGAGCTAGACTGAAAACAAAAACAAGTTAAGTTGCTTTAAATAGTGATGGTTGGGGGGTGGGGGGAGTATCACGATATAAGATAGTGTCAAGGTCACTTTCTGTGGGAGCTCAGTTGTTACCAGTTTGGTTAGTTTACCCGATACAACTTATGTTTTTAAAAGGTGACAAATATTAGTGACATTAGAATCAAACATAGAGAAGTAAAGTAGTATCATTAATCTCTGGATCTGTATACGCTAAGTGGAGACTTGCTCATCAGGCTGCCTTGGCTTCTCCCAGTATGGAAATACAGAGACAACTTCTTGGAAGAGGCCACCTCTGAGTAAAAATTAGTCAAGGAAGGGAGCTTTGAGCAGTAGAGGTTTGGAAGCTAGCAGCAGCCAGCCAGCCAGCCGCTAGCTAGTGTGTGTACTGGGAAACTAGAGGTGCGGGGCCCCAACACTGCTCCTGTGGGAGCAAACCCCTTCTGAGGAATGGTACAAAGGCTCTTACTCTGGTTATCAGAGCCAGTGTTAATAAAAAGAGGCTTGTGGTTTGAGACTTATAAATCTGGCTCCAAGAGCATGAGGTAGGACTATGAATCTTACGTGGTTTCTGTTCTCCATTATGGTGCAGAGCTGAGAGCCAGGGGTATGGGTGTCCTTTAAATTCCAGCTCAGTTCATATTTAATGAACTTGGCTGACTGACCAAAAAATATTTTCAGGTTTAGCTCATAAACATATCAAAATAGACCTGAATTTAATTCTAGTTTATAAGGAATGTCGATTTTAAGGAAATGCTTTAAAATGTACTGATGCCCATATTGTGGTTTATAAGGAAACAAAGCAACTCTGTGAGGCCAAAGCATATTTCAGCTCAATAATAAGGCTTTCTTAGAAAGAGTGACTCATAGTCACTCATAGATTAGTTGCACAGAAACAACTGAGAGCAGCCAACAAGGAACGCATGGCCCAGAAGGTCTTGCCTTTCCCTCCAGACTTGAAGAGTCGTCTGGGAGTGGAAGAATGCCAATCTGGAGTGGGTATGAAAAGCCTGGACCCAGGCAATATCATAATGAATTCGCTACAGTCATTCCAGTACAGAGGGCAGGAACATGTTTACTAGGTGTCTGGAGTGTACCTCTCTAATCCTGGTACTCACCTAATCCAGATAATCCTCGGGTGACCGCCTCACACAGGATTGTTGATGAGAATGCAAATCCCAACATTGCAATTCAGGATTTTGCTTGTGCTGAAAGCACTTTGTAAATTTTTTCTTTAGGGCTTAGTTGGGTGATGGTTCTCCCTTACTCCATTCCCCAGTATTTAATATCATTTGTTTATCTCAAAATGGGTATGTGGAGCATTGTAGGCTGCAGTTTATGAAATGAAATTGGGTATAGTTTTGTTTTTTCAGTGAATTAACTAGCACTGTTCTATTTTGAGCTACGATGTGCATATACAGAGTACACATATCAATTATGTGACCAGTGTTCAAATAAAAAATCAGAATACTGACAGTACCCCAGAAACCTCCTACAGCTCCCATTCAGTAGCCCTACCCCCTCAAGGCTAACTACTGTCTGACTTTCTTTTTAATTGAGTCGGGGTCTCACTCTGTTGCCAAGGCTGGAGTACAGTGGCACAGTCATAGCTCATTGCAGCCATGACCTCCTGGGCTCAGGTGATCCTTCTGCTTCAGCCTCCCATGTAGCTGGGACTCCAAGTGTGTACTGCCATGCCTCGCTAATTTATATATTTATTTATTTTGTTGAGACTAGGTTCTGCTGTGTTGTCTAGACTAATCTCGAACTCCTGGGCTCAAGCAGTGCTTCCTCCTTTAGCCTCCCAAAGTGCTGGGATTATAGGTGTTAGACACTATGCCTGGCCTGTCTGACTTCTAACATTGTAGATTGCTTTTGCTTATTTTTTTCTTTATAGAAATTGATTTTTTTTTTTTTTTTTGAGTTGGAGTCTGACTCTGTTGCCCAGGCCAGAGTGCAGTGCCATGCTCATGGTCACCGTAGCCTCAACCTGCCAGGTTCAGGCAATTCCTCCACCTAAGCCTTCCAAGTAGCTGGAACTACAGGTGCATACCACCATGCCTGGCTAATTTTTTTATTTATTGTAGAGACGAGGTCTTGCCATATAGCCCAGGCTGGTCTCAAACCCCTGGACTCAGGCAGTCCTCTTGCTTCCACCTCCCAAAGTGCTGGGATTACAGGTATGAGCCACTGCATCTGGCTATAAATTGAATTTTACAGTAGATACATTTGTGCTTGTCTTCTTTGCTCAGCATTGTATTTGTGGGATTCATCTATAATCAATTTGACTGTAGACTGTTCATTGCAATATAATATTCCATTGTGCTAATAGACCATCATTTGTTCATTCTACCATTGATGCCACATTTGGATAATTTCTAGCTTTTGGCTGTTAAGATAATGCTGTTAAGATAAAGTTTTTTCCTTCTTAAGAGAAGCCAGAACTAGAGTGGGTGAGAGGCATGGTGACTTAGACCTTTTGAGGACTTACAGCATGGTGAACCATATCAATTATGTGACCAGTGCTCAAATCAAAAATTAGAATACTAACAGTACCCCAGAAACCTCCTACATGTAGCTGAAGCAGAAGGATCACCTGAGCCCAGGAGGTCAGGGCTGCAATGAGCTGTGATTGTGCCACTGTACTCCAGCCTTGGCAACAGAATTAGACCCCGACTCAATTAAAAAAAGAAAAAAGAAATCAGACAGTAGTTAGCCTTGAGGGGGCAGGGCTACTGAATGAGAGCTGTAGGAGGCAGCTATGGTGCCACTCCACACTTGTGTGCTACTGCAAGTAATTTGTTACTAACCATAAAGTACTCTAAAACCCTGAAATACAGACACAAATAAGTGTATATATTAGAGCAGATCCAGGGTTAATCCTCCTCTATCTGCCTAGACTTTGTCCCATAAAACACTGCTCCCCATTGCCCTTACCCAGTGAAATATTTCTTGCCCTAGAAACCTATGTTCAGGATGTGGGCGTGGTAAAAACAACAACAACAATAAAAAAACACCTCTGTTCAGGTTCAAGTGATCTCACTCTCCTGGTTATGATCATTTAATGACTTCATTGCTGCCCCTTCTCTTAAAATCTGACACCTGACGCCTGGCTTCCTCTTTCTTTCCACTTCTAGCCTTCAGAATGACTTCAGCTGCTACATAACTTACCCATCTGCGTTGAGAGTCCCTAAGATAATCACACCCGTGGCTATGGTCTATTGCAGTGACAGGATACAAAGCAGAATTAGTAAAGGGGAAAGATTGTAGGCAAAGTCCATGTTCAGAAACCAGGCTCAGACTTTCAAAAGGGACTTAGAAAGTGGAGCCTCACAGGATGTACTTAATTCCCCCAGCAAGGAGTTGTAACAACATATGTGGAATGCTGTCTACCAGGGAAGCTCAAGACTCCGTGCCTGGGGTTTTTATGGGACGCCGATTATGTAGACACCCTCTGCATGGCACATGCCAAAATTCCAGGCTCTCAGAAAAGTAAAGCACAAGTAAACCACATTGTTTGTACAAATGATTTAGGTGCAGTGAGCTACTCTTACCAGTTCTGGGGATGGAAGGAGCCCTCCTGAAATTCAAGTTGCCAGATGTCAGGCAAGAGCCAAACTTGTAAGCGAGCCTTATAAAGGGTAGCAGTCAAACCTTCTGCACACTACCCCACACTCAGCTGTCCCATGTCCTATGACCTTTTCCTCCATCCCCTCTCACCTCGAACTGTGGACACATGAACTGTGTCCATTAACCTCAGTTGCAACACTTCTGAATCACATACTTAGATACCCCACACTTTTATTTTCCAGCTGACTTGCTCAAGAAATAACTGGAAAAAAAAAAGAAGCAATGACCTAACCCATTTCCTTGCTTAGTAACTGTTTTTAGCATGCTGCGGGACTCCAGATCCAGACTTTTTTTTTTTTTTTTTTGAGTTGGAGTCTCACCCTGTCGCCCAGACTGGAGTACAGTGGCCGCTCCCGGCCACCACAGCCTCGACCTGCCGGGCTCCGGCGATCCTTCCGCCTCAGCCTTCCAAGTAGCTGGAACTACAGGCGCCCGCTACCACGCTTGGCTAATTTTTGATTTATTGTAGAGATGAGGTCTCGCCAAGTTGCCCAGGTGGGTCTCGAACCCGCAGGCTCAGGCAATCCACTCACCTCGGCCTCCCAAGGCGCGGGCTTACGGGCTGAGCCACCGAGCCCGGCTTAGACTTTTTCTACTTTCTCTGGATTTATTAGCTCCCTTGTTTTGCCTTCCTTACCACCATCTCCAACCAGCCTAAACTCAGGACTTACATCACTTATCTCGCAAACGCCCTAAACTCCCTTGCTTCTCTTTTGAGCTTCTTGTGTTCCTGTGTAAAGAAATTTCAACCCTGAAGCCATCCACATTGTTAGGGTCTTCTACTGGGGGCTGAGCCTTGAGGAAAAGAATCCCAATTGAGCAAATTAGGACCACTGTAATTCGATTACGACCCTCTACTGGACCTTCAACCTTGCCAACAAAACAGTATATTTCTGCAATCTCTGCAGCCATAAAGTGGTCTTGCCATCTATTCAAAGCGAGCTGTTTCAGATGTTTACCACGCTCTAAACCAGCCTCCTCTGTATGCTGTGTTTCCTGGTGGCCCTATTAAAGAGAAAGTACCACCTACTGGAGAACAGCTTTTCTTGTGCTCTGGCTCCCTAACTCCCACTGTTTCCACTTAGATTGTTGATTTACCTCTTTCAACTTTCTTCCTTGATAAGGAATCCTCTCCATTAGCATTTAATTATCATGCTAGCATATTATGCTGTATATATAATTAATTTAGTTTGTAGTAATATATAATTATGATGATTATGTGGCATATTATACTACAAACTCCTTTTTAAAGGCACTTAGCCTTGGCTCCTCCGTCTCCCAGCTCCTGCTTAGCTCTTTAACTGTCAGGATTCCCAGTCTCCCTTTCACTTCTCAGCCCACTTGACCCACTTTACTAAATCAGTTCTTGGGAAGGTCACCAGTGATCTCCAATAGCCTTGTGCAGTTTTCCTCTTGTTGGCTTTACAGAAGTATTCTATACAATTAATTGCTTCTTTCTTACAATGCTGTTGTCTTCCTGTTTGGTTTTTTTTTTTTGAGTTGGAGTTTCACTCTGTCGCCCAGGCTGGAGGCCACCCCAGCATCAACCTGATGGGTTCCAGTGATCCTTCTGCCTCAGCCCTCCAAGTAGCCAGAACTACAGGCGCACGTTACCAAGCCTGGCTAATTTTTTGATTCATTATAGAGACAAGGTCTCGCCAAGTTGCCCAGGCTGGTCTTGAACCCGCAGGCTCAGGCAATCCACCTGCCTTGGCCTCCCAAAGTGCTGGGATTACAGGCTGAACCACTGGGCCTGGCCATATTCACCTGTTTTGTTTTTTTTTTCCTACCCGCCTATTTGCTGCTTCTGAGACTGTTTATCTGATTTCTCCATCACTTGGCTTGAAATAATAATGTTCCTCAGAGCTCTAGTTTAACTTTTTTCTCCTTTTTAAGTTGTATACTCTGGCATCAACCACTATGGCCTTAGTTATATAAAAGGATTCCTAAATTCACATACTTAGCACAGGTCTTTCTTCTGAGTCTAGACCTGACTTACTGACATCTGTACTTGAAGATCTTGATAGTAGCCTTACATTTGATGTTCTAGAACTTAAGTGCTCTTTTCTTGAATTTTCTTCCAGTGTTCTTTTTTTTTTTTTAGATTAGAAAACGTAGTTTAGGCTGGACTTGGTGGCTCAGCCTGTAATCCCAGCACTTTGGGAGGCCGAGGCGAGTGGATTGCCTGAGCCCACGGGTTCGAGAGCAGCCCGGGCAACTTGGCAAGACCTTGTCTCTACAATAAAATTTTAAAAAGCCAGGTGTGGTAGCATGTATCTGTAGTTTCAGCTACTCAGAAGGCTGAGGCGGAAGGATCACCAGAGCCCCGCAGGTCGACACTGTGGTGGCTGTGAGCATGCGTGCCACTGCACTCTAGCCTGGGCGAAGGAGTGAGACTCCAACTCAAAAAAAAAACCAAAAACCGAAAACGTAGTTTATTTAGAAAGTAAATTGGAGAAAGAGGAGATTCTCCTCTCCAAAGTAGAAGAGGGGGCCAAAGCCAGGAAACATGGCCTGAACATAGATCAGTGATCACATGGCTACGCCATAGCTTAGCAAGACAATGGTCAACTGTTTGTGAGTCAGTTTTGTTTGTTTTTTTTTGAGTTGGAGTCTCACTCTGTTGCCCAGGCTGAAGTGCAGTGGCACGCTCACGGCCACCGCAGCCTCGACCTGCTAGGCTCAGGTGATCCTTCTGCCTCAGCCTTCCAAGTAGCTGGAACTACAGCCACGCACCATGCCCGGCTAATTTATTTTACTTATTATAGGGATGAGGTCTTACCAAGTTGCCCAGGCTAGTCTCTAACCTGTGGGCTCAGGCAATTCTCTTACGTTGGCCTCCCAAAGTGCTGGGATTATAGGCGTGAGCCACATGCCCAGCAGTCTTCCAGTGTTCTCGATTCCAGTGTGTGGTAGCACTGTCTGCTCACCTGAGTATCCCATAAACCTGAAAATTTACTGGATGCCTCCATGTCCTTCAATTGTGCACTAGTATCACATCTATTACAAAGTCCTATCAATTCTTTACTGCCTAAATATATTTTTTTCCTTAAAAAAATTACTTTGATAGGCGGGGTGTGTGTTTGTGTTTCAATTTGAGTCCCACAGAACAGCTTGTGATGAAAATTATCAGTCATGCTATCTGTCCCTTCCTACTCCTAGTCTTCTGTTTTTAGTTTTACTAATTACTGTCTGAATTTTTACTGTTTACTTCTGTTTACTGATTTTCAATGGAAAGGAGGAAACCAATTATTAAAAAATATTTATTGAGCACCTACTGTAGAGTATAGTTTTAATTTTAGGAGAAGCAGCAGTAAACAAAAATCCAGCTGTCATTGATAAACTTATTCTGCTGGGAGACACTGAATAAAATATGTAGTATATTAAGAAGATGCTTAAGTTCTAAGGAGAAAAAGCAATGAAGGGAGCAAAAAAGGCCAGGGGGAGAGATTGTTGCTTCCAAATTTATTTATTTTTGTGTCAGAGTCTCTGTTGCGTAGGCTGGAGTGCAGTGACATGCTGGCGGCCACTGTAACCTCGACTTTGTGGCCTCAGGTGTTCTTCTGCCTCAGCCTTCCAAGCAACTGGAACTACAGGCGGACCACCACACCCAGTTAATTTTTTATTTACTATATAGATGAGGTCTCACCAAGTTGCCTAGGCTGTTTTCAAATCCCTGGGCTCAGGCAGTCTTCTCACCTCTGCCTCCCAAAGTACTGGGATTACAGGCACGACCCATCATGTCGTGCTCCAATTTTTTTTTTTTTTTTTTTGAGTTGGAGTCTCACTCTGTCGCCCAGACTGGAGGGCAGCGGCCGCTCCCGGCCACCGCAGCCTCGACCTGCCGGGCTCCGGCGATCCTTCCGCCTCAGCCTTCCGAGGAGCCGGAATTACAGGCGCGCGCTACCACGCCCGGCTGATTTTTTGATTTATTGTAGAGATGAGGTCTCGCTGCCCAGGCGGGTCTCGAACCCGCGGGCTCAGGCAATCCACTCACCTCATCCTCCCAAAGGCGCGGGATTACAGGCTGAGCCACCGAGCCCGGCTCGTGCTCCAATTTTAAATAGATTAGAGAAGCTGACATTTAAGAAATGACTTTGTCTGGACTTGGTGGTTCAGCCTGTAATCTCAGCACTTTGGGAGGCCGAGGCGAGTAGATTGCCTGAGCCTGTGGGTTTGAGACCAGCCCGGGCAACCTGGCGAAACCTAGTCTCTACAATAAATAAAAAATTACCCAGGCAGGGTAGCGTGCGTCTGTAGTTCCAGCTACTTGGAAGGCTGAAGCGGAAGGATGCCGGAGCCCAGCAGGTTGACGCTGGGGTGGCCATGAGTGTGCCACTGCACTCCAGTCTGAGTGACAGAGTGAGAATCCAACTCAAAAAGAAGAAAAGAAAGAAAAAGAAATGACCTCGAGGTAACTGGATAGTCAAGCAGAAGAAATTGTAACTGTGAAGACCCTGAAACAGGAGTGAACCTAGTATGTCTGTAGTGGAGTCAGGGAGGAGAGGATAGAAGCACACGAGGTTAAAGTTAATGGGGCCAGACAGGGAGGGGCCAGTGTATCCACTGTGATGATTGGTGTTTATTCTGAGATGGCATGCAGTTGGACCAAGGGTTTTGAGCAGAAGAGTGACAGTCTAACTCACATTTAAAAGGAATCTCCGAGCTGGGCTCGGTGGCTCAGCCTGTCATCCCGCGCCTTTGGGAGGCTGAGGTGAGTGGATTGCCTGAGCCCGCGGGTTCGAGACCCGCCTGGGCAACTTGGTGAAACCTCATCTCTACAATAAATCAAAATGAGCCGGGCGTGGTAGCGCACGCCTGTAGTTCCAGCTACTTGGAAGGCTGAGGCGGAAGGATCGCCAGAGCCCAGCAGGTCGAGGCTGCGGTGGCCGGGAGTGGCCACTGCACTCCAGTCTGAGCGACAGAGTGAGACTCCATCTCAGAAAAAATAATTAATTAATTACTTAATTAAATAAAAAAATAAAAGGAATCTCCAGCTGCTATGACAAGACTAAACTAGCAGGGCAAGAGGCAGATTACTAGTTAGGGGACTAGTGTAGAAATCCAGGCTGGGAGTTCGCTCTGCTCCCTGTGGCGGTTGGATGATGTGGCCTAGACTGCCAATCCCAAATCCATGCTACAAAGGCCTCTGTGGCAGAGGCCTGTGGTGTGGGAACGAGTGTGGTGTCCTTGGCAGATTGTTCCTCTGACTGAGGCTTTTATGTATTCTTGCACACAGTTCAAAACTAAATAACTTTTTTTTTGAGTCAGAGTCTCACTCCGTCACTATCCCAAAATGTTGGGATTACAGGCGTGAGCCACTGCACATGGCTAAAAAGTAAATAACTTAATAGGACTTAATAGATAAAAGTCTTCCTCTCTTCACTCTCCCTCAAAGTTCCATGAAGCTGGCCGGCTCGGTGGCTCAGCCTGTAATTCCACGCTTTGGGAGGCCGAGGTGAGTGAATTGCCTGAACCCGCGGGTTCAAGACCTGCCTGGGCAACTTGGCGAGACCTCATCTCTACAACAAATTTTAAAAAATTAGCCGATCATGGTAGCGCACACCTGTAGTTCCAGCTACTTGTAAGGCTTAGTGGGTGGATCTCTGAACCCAGCAGGTCGAGGCTGCAGTGACCGGGAGCGTGCCACTGCACTCCAGTCTGGGCAACAGAGTAAGACTTCAACTCAAAAAAAAAAAAAAAATGTAATACTCAGTACAGCTAAGTAAATATTGCTTGTTGAGGAGCCAAGTCATATTCCATTTCTCCCTCTCCCAAAAGGAAACCACTATCCCAAATTTTGAATAAATCATTTTGGTTTTGGTTTTGTTTCTGTGTCATTGTCCCCCCTAGAGTTTCTGATTGAGTCTTGCTTGTATGTTCTTTCTCCCTCTGTCTCCTTGCATATTCTCTGTTACTTGGAATCTATTCCACTTTTCTACTCACCAACTCTCTAATTCAGACCATTCTTCTTTGGAGCATTATTTTCTGTAGAGCTTTTGGTTTTTCCTGAAGTTTCTGGATGCTTTTTCTTTTTTTAGACAGGGATTTACTGTGTCTTCCAGGCTGTAGTGCAGTGGCATGATCACAGTTTACCACAGCCTCAAATTACTGGGTTCAAGTGATCCTCCAGAATAGCTGGGACTACAAACATGTAGCACCATGCCCAGCTAATTTTTCTGCTTTTTTATAGAGACAGGTCTTACCTTCTTGCCCAGGCTGTTCTCAAACCCCTGGCCTCACATGATCCTCCTGCCTTGTCCTCCCAAAGTCCTGGGATTATAGGTATGTGCTATTGCACCCGGCTGAGTGCTTGTTATTGTTGCTGCTGCTGATTGTACTTGTTCTCTTTATCATAAACCAGGTCAGCCGGGCTCTCAGCCGGGCTCGGTGGCTCAGCCTGTAATCCCGTGCTTTGGGAGGCTGAGGTGAGTGAATTGCCTGAGCCCGCGGGTTCGAGACCTGCCTGGGCAACTTGGCGGGACCTCATCTCTATAATAAATCAAAAATTACCCGGGCGTGGTAGCATGCGCCTGTAGTTCCAGCTACTTGGAAGACTGAGGCGGAAGGATCACCAGAGCCCAGCAGGTCAAGGCTGCGGTGGCCGGGAGTGGCCACTGCACTCCATTCTGGGTGACAGTGAGACTCCAACTCAAAAAAAACAACAACAACTAGGTGGGCGCAGTGGCTAACACTTGTAATCCCAGCACTTTGAAAGGCAGAGGAGAGAAGATTGCCTGAGCTCAGATGTTCGAGACCAGCCTGGGCAACTTGGTGAGACCTCATCTTTACAATAATTCAAAAACTTAGCACTAGTACTCCCTTGTATTTAGCTGTCGAGTCAGTCTTTTGCGTCTGTCAGGGTTTTTTTCATATTTTCTTTCCTTATCCTATTGTTTATCTTGGTCTCTTACCTGAAATAGACTTTATTAAAATATCTGAGGATTTTCAGTTGTCTTATGTAAGGGGGCAGAAGAGTTGCCCTGGAACTCTGTGTAACCAACGTTTGTCAACCAGCAGTGTTTGCTTTAAGGTAGTGATCTTTATCCTTGAGATCTCTAAATTCCAGAGAGCTTTGTTGTAGTGTGCCAGTATCTCCAAATCCTACAGTTGCCTACTTGTTTATTTTTTTGTAGGCGTATGCTGCCTAGATATAAGTCACTATGATTGCAGCAGTGAGAAACAGGATTGTCCACTACTTAACATGCAGATCTTAGGTTCATTTTCCTGTATTCAAGTCCCCTTCCCACTCCTGCCCTCTGTCGTAACTGCCAGTTCAGAGACTGAGGCTTTCAGAGGTCAGGCAAGTAGTTCCCCCTGCATATTAGCACCTCCTGAGCATCATCCAGGTGGCAGCACCCTCTGCTCTGCCATGAGTCACCAGACTTCCAGTGTTTCTTGTCAGTCTAGAAATTTGTTTAAAATGACCTCTCAAGGCTAGGCATGGTGGCTCACACCTATAATCCCAGCACTTTGGGAGGTTGAGGAGAGAGTATTGCCTGAGCCCAAGGGTTCGAGACCAGCCTGGGCAACTTGGTGAGACCTCGTCTCTATAATAAATTAAAAAAAAATAAGCCATGCATTGTATTGCATGCCTGTAGTTTCAGCTACTTGAAGACTGAGGCAGAGGGATCACCTGAGCCCAGCAGGTTGAGGCTGCGATGGCCATGGGCAGCGTGCCACTGCACTCCAGCCTGGGCAGCAGGGTGAGACTCCGACTCAAAAAAACAAACAAAAAGACCTCACAGATTCTTCCCTGCTCAATTCTGTTTATAAATGTCATTTTATTTACTGACATTTTAATCCAGTCTTAAAGGGAAAAAAGGCTGACTTGTTCTTGGTTTACCATCTTGAACCAGAAAATCTGCTTCTACCTAGTTCAAAGCAACTTCAACTCTACTATGACTCAACTACAGTAACCTCTTTTGTTGGTCACCTTCCACCCACTTACCTTCCATTCCTCTGCTTCATTTTCTGTGAAGTAGCCAGGATGAACTTTTGAAAACACAAATCTGATTGTCAAATTATATCACACGTCTTAGAGAAAGCATCCAGCTCAAGAGGCCTCAAGAGATTGTGTCCCCCTGGAAATTGTGTCACTGGAACTATGGTCTGATACGATTGTGATCATGGTCAAGCAGACCCATGCAAAAAAAAGCCAGCCGCTGAGCAGTGACTCTTCTCCCCGAATCCTCAATACCAGTCTAGGCCTCTGAGTCACAGATCTAAAAGCAAGCTACAGGGATGTAAAGCATAGCTACACGCCTCTGGTTCTGTGACTAGCCAGTTGTCAGCAGCAGAGAGTCCCTATATCCAGCATTGTTACTGCTGTTTCTTCTAAAGCCTTTCTTGACTAGCAAAGCAAGCAATGCCAGGCTAGCTCACACCTACTGTAACCTTGCCTGGATGTGTCCCTGAATTAGATGCCTCTCTGATTCTAGTTTCCAGACTTTCAGTGGGCTTGCTCTGCAGCTTTCACCAACCCCGGTGACGACTTGTGCCTTTAATACCAGCATTGTGGGAGGATTGCTTGAGCACAGGAGTTCAAGACCAACCTTGGCAACATAGCCAGACCCTGTCTCTACAAAAAATAAGTGGTCACGGTGCCGGGTTCGATGGCTCAGCCTGTAATCCCAGCGCTTTGGGAGGCCAAGGTGAGTGGATTGCCTGAGCCCACGGGTTCGAGACCCCCTGAGCAACTTGGTGAGACCTCATCTCTACAATAAATCAAAAAGTCAGCCGGACGTGGTGGTGCACATCTGTAGTTCCAGCTCCTTGGAAGGCTGAGGCGGAAGGATCGCCGGAGCCCAGCAGGTCGAGGCTGTGGTGGCCGGGAGCGGCCACTGCACTCCAGTCTGGGCGACAGAATGAGACTCCGACTCAAAAAAAAAAAAAAAGCGGGCACAGTGATTCATGTCTGTGATCCCAGCACTTTGGGAGGTTAAGGCAGGAGGACTCCTTAAACCCAGGAAATCAAGACCAGTCAAGGCAACATAGCTTTGTTTCTTCAAAAAATTATCCAGAGATGGGCGTGGTGGCTCAAGCCTATAATCCCAGCACTTTGAGAGGCCGAGGCGAGAGGATTGCCTGAGCTCAGGGGTTCGAGACCAGCCTGGGCAACTTGGTGAAACCTCATCTGTACAATAAAATCAAAAAAATTAGCCGGGCATGGTGATGTGTGCCTATAGTTTCAGCTTCTTGGAAAGCTGAAACAGAAGGATCGCCTGAGCCCAGCACGTCAAGGCTGCGGTTGCCATGAGCGTGCCACTGCACTCCAGCCTGGGTGACAAAGTGAGACTCCAACTAAAAAAAAAAAATTAGCCAGCTGTGGTGGCGTATGCTGTGGTTCCAGTTGCTGAGGAAGCTGAGGAGGAAGGATTACCTAATCCGTGGAGGTAGAGGCTGTAGTGAGCCATGATCGTGCCACTGCCTCCAGCCTGGGCAATGACTCAAAGAAATAAATAAAAATTTAAAACACCTTGTGTCTGGGCCAGCTTGCTTTTCTCTTCTTCCAGCTGCTACTTGGTCTAAATCTGGAAATCCTGGAGTCTTCAGACCTCCATTGAGCTGAGATAGACCACTGTCCTGGTGTCTGTCTCCAGCAGTCAGAAGGTAGCCACTTTTACTTTTCCCAGGAATGGAAAGGAGCTGTCAGGCATGCTCATTATTGCATTTTCTGAATTGAACTTGCCTTATTCCCACCTAATTTAAGGAGTTAGGGAAGGTTAGAACCAAGTGTTAATGAGCAGAAGTAATGTCTGTTATAGCCAGGTACCACGAAAGGACAGCCAGCTACAGATGACCTGTCAATGATAAGCTCATAGGGACTGTCAGTGGAAAGATAATACCTCAACAGTTACTGACATGGGCCCCAGGGTGCCTTCTGAAGCACGCTAACATCTTTTTCTTGTTTGAAGCCCTACTCCACTCTCCCTTGCACAAATTGGGCGTGTACACAGTCTGGGAAAAAAATCTCATTTGTAACATGATATGATTATTGGATATGTATAAGATTCAAACGTATCTACAAACTATAGTTAAGTAAATTACCAAAATATACAAAAAATCAGTCATCTTTATGTACAAGTAACTAGAAAATAAAAAATTAAAACATTGCCATTTGCCTAGGTGCACTGGCTCATACCACTAATTCCAGCACTGAGAGACCAAGGAGGGAGCCTCACTTGAGGCCAGGAGTTCGAGACCACTCTGGAAATGACAAAACCTAAAAAGATCATAATGTCAAGTTTGGTGAGAAATTGGAAACAGTGCAACTTCCACACTCTAATAATGGTGGGAGTATAAATTGGTACAGGCAATTTGGAAAACTAATTGACCGGGTCTACTAAAGCTAATCATATATATGCCCTACAAACCAGCAGTCTGGGGTATATACCCACTAGAAATGGTTGGTGTATGTCCACCAAAAGACATCTAAGAAAATGTTTACAGTGTCAATCATAGTATCCAAAACCTGGAAATAAATGCCCAACAACAGTAGAATGGATAAATGTGGTATATTTGTCAGTGTAATGCAAAGAAAAAAAACTTGCTTTACACAATATAAGTGAATCTCATAGACATCATGATGAGTGAAGCCAGACACGAAAACGGTACATACTATATGATTTCATTCACATGAAGCAGAATGGGCAAAAGCATTTGTTTCATGAAACCAATTGATGGTGTCAAGATTTATTGATTTATTTATAAGTTGAAGTCTCACCCTGTTGCCTAGGCTGGAGTGCAGTGACATACTCAAAGCCACCGCAGCCTCGTCCTGCTGGGCTCAGGTGATCCTTCCGCCTCTGCCTCCTAAGTAGCTAGGACTACAGTCGCACTCCACTGTGTTCAGTTAATTTTTTGACTTCTTGTAGAGACGAGGTCTCACCAAGTTGCCCAGGCTGGTCTTGAACCTGTGGGCTCAGGCAATCCTCTCTCCTCTGCCTCCCAAAGTGCTGAGATTACAGGTGTGAGCCACCACACTTGGTGGTAGAGATTTAAAAGGTAGTTAACTTTGTGAGGGGACTGCTAAAATATGTCTTGATTGGGATGGTGGGTATAGTATATATGAACAAGTGGAAACTTGAACTGTGCACTTAAGGTTTGTGTACTTTATGTAAATTATGCGTCAATATAAAAGATTTGTGGAAGAGGTCCTTGGGTTCCCTTGCTTTGCTTCTAATACCACAGACCCCTTGAGGGCCCTGCCAACTCCCCTGCCCCCAGGTAAGTGCTATGGAATCACAAATTTTTGCAACTAACTTCCTGTTTCTCTTAAGAGGTTCATTTCTTCCCAGCCTGCCTTATATGATCTGGTCCCTGGGGGCCTCCCCTCAGTTCCTAAAATGAGCCAAATGTCTTGGTTCAGAGCCTTTGCACAGAGAGCTCTCTCCACCTGAGGCCTCTTTCCTAACTAATTGCATTTCTCATCCTTCCAGTGTCAGTCTCAACAGTTACATTTTTGGGATGCCAGTCAGGGGCCTTCCAAAACATGCTATGGTCTCCCTGCAATAGACTCCTAGCACTCAATACTTTTTCTTCACTGCAGTGTATCCTTATTGTGCATATATGTTTATATTGCATATCTTTGTTGTTTTTGTTTGTTCGAATGTCTTCCCCACCACGTGAGGGTAAGGACCACTTTTGTCTTACCTCCATCCCCAGTACCTGGCACAGTGCCTTGGCCCATAATAGTTGCTGAGAAGCCGGACTCGGTGGCTCAGCCTGTAATCCCGCGCCTTTGGGAGGCTGAGGTGAGTGGATTGCATGAGCCCGCGGGTTCGAGACCCCTCTGGGCAACTTGGCGAGACCTCATCTCTACAATAAATCAAAAAATTAGCCGGGTGTGGTAGTGTGCGCCTGTAGTTCCAGCTACTTGGAAGGCTGAAGAGGAAGGATCGCTGGAGCCCAGCGGGTCGAGGCTGCGGTGGCCGGGAGCGGCCACTGCACTCCAGTCTGGGCGACACAGTGAGACTCCGACTCAAAAAAAAAAAAAAAAAAGTTGCTGAGAAATTTGCTGAATAAATGAGCAAGTCATTTTGTGAATGCCTGCCATTTGCTATATTCAGCACCCAATAGATACAGCAGATTATGAGATGAATATTGTCCAAGCTTGCTGTTCAGAAAGCAAAACTAGTTTTGTGAGATAAATCTTATCACTGGAAAACTAGAATTAGGTATTTCAGAGAAGGCATCCTGGAGGAGGAGGCCCATGAGGTCATGCTTTCAAACAATTTAGAGTCCCATGACCAGAGGCCCTTTTGGAAGGCAGCCAGCCTTCTGAGAGCTTTCTGTAATAGATTCATGGTTCTCTTCGGTTTGCCTGTAACTTCGCCTATGCAGATGCAGAAACAAAATTGCTAATTTTGTGAGATTATAGAGAATTTTCAAAAACTTATTTTTTCTCACTAATCTGGTAGACTTTTATCATGGGTGATATTTTACTTTTAGGGTTTCTCCCATATTTTTAAAGCCACCTGGTTCCTTTTCATAAGCCCAATCTCCTGGGTGATTTTTTTTTTTTTTTTTTTGAGTTGGAGTCTCTCTCTCGCCCAGACTGGAGTGCAGTGGCACACTCCCAGCCACCGCAGTCTCGACCTGCTGGGCTCCTTGGCGATCCTTCCGCCTCAGCCTTCCAAGTAGCTGGAACTATAGGTATGCACTACCCCACCCGACTTATTTTCTGATTTGTTGTAGAGATGAGGTCTCACCAAGTTGCCCAGGCTGGTCTCGAGTCTTTGAGCTTAGGCAAAGTGCTGGGGTTACAGACTTAAGCCACTGTGCCCAACCTGATATTTTTCTTCTTTTTTTTGAGTCGGAGTTTCACTGTCACCCAAGATGGAGTGCAGTGGCACGTTCATGTCCACTGCAGCCTCAACCTGCTGGGCTCAGGTGATCCTTGCGCCTCAGCCTTCCAAGTAACTGGAACCACAGGCGTGCACCACCATGCTCAACTAATTTTTAAATTTATTGTAGAGATTATTGTTCACTATGTTGCCCAGGCTGGTCTCGAATCCCTAGGCTCAGGCAGTCTTCTTGCCTCCACCTCCCAAGGTGCTGGATTACAGGCATGGGCCACTGTGCCTGGCCTGGGTAAGATTCTTGTGTTGGCTGGTAAGAAGCTCAAAGCTGAGACCGTTCAAAAGTGGCTTTAAACTTCATCATCTGTCTCTGAGATCCTGATCGTTATCTCAGAACTGACTGGTCTTACACACATTTGTTGCAGTGTAGAGTCATCATGGTTCATTATTTTGCACTTTGTTTTGTTTTTGTTTTTGAATTGGAGTTTCACTGTCACCCCGGCTGGAGTTCAGTAGCATGATCACAGCTCTCTGCAGCCTCGACTTCCCAGGCTCAGGCCATTCTTCCGCCTCAGCCTCCCCGACAGCTGGGACTACAGGCACACACCACTACGCCTGGCTAATTGTCACAGTCCTCCTTGGGAGGGAGTCCAGGCAGTGACCAGTTTCCCAGGTTGCACAAGTGGCTAGTCATGCATCAGAAACTCAGTCACTTGCAGTTTTACTATCCTTGTTTCCTAGCAATGGAAGATTCAGTGGAGACGTGTAGAAGGGCCTGTAGTAGCAGTTACCACATGGAATTTAAAAAGCATCTCCGGCCGGGCTCAGTGGCTCAGCCTGTAATCCCGCGCCTTTGGGAGGCTGAGGCGAGTGGATTGCCTGAGCCCGCGGGTTCGAGACCCGTCTGGGCAGCGAGACCTCATCTCTACAATAAATAAAAAAAAAAATCAGCTGGGCATGGTAGCGCGTGCCTGTAATTCCGGCTCCTCGGAAGGCTGAGGCGGAAGGATCGCCGGAGCCCAGCACTGCACTCCAGTCTGGGCGACAGAGTGAGACTCCAACTCAAAAAAAAAAAAAACATCTCCGATTGGAGCTGCTTCAGTGTTGGTTTGGAGGACTCTGGCACTACGTGTAGAAGGAATGCAACTCCTTAGGTCTTCCTGCTGTGCCCAGAGGAGTAGATAAGCTGCAGGGTGGCACTCAGAGTCACTCCCAGGCATCAGGGCTGCTGCCAAGGAGAGCCATTCTGACAGCCACAGTGCCCTTTTTGTTAAGGCTAATAAATCCCCTCTTGTTTCAGTGACAAAGGTTGGAGTTATTACATTATAGTTTCTTCAGCCTGGTGGACCCTAGATGATCTCTCATGCTCCTTAGTCTTGACCCCCTAATGGGTTTATGAAACTGAGGGGACGCTCTTGAGTTTTCTTGTTTTTTGTTTTTGTTTTTGAGCTGGAGTCTCACTCCGTCCCCCAGACTGGAGGGCAGTGGCTGCTCTCAGCCACCGCAGCCTCGACCCGCTGGCTCCGGCGATCCTTCCGCCTCAGCCTTCCAGGCGCGCGCTACCTTACCTGGCTAATTTTTTGATTTATTGTAGAGATGCGGTCTTGCCAAGTTGCCCAGGCGGGTCTCGAAGCCGCGGGCTCAGGCAATCCACTCATCTCGGCCTCCCAAGGCGTGGGATTACAGGCTGAGCCACCGAGCCCGGCTGCTCTTGAGTTTAATTGTTCAAAACTATGTTCAACCCTGAGTTCTTTATAAGGCCATGGAACTGACTCTGCAAACTATCCCTTAGCAATTCTTGGGAAACACATCTTGCCATACCAAAGCCATAGAGCACAGGCTTTCTGAGCTAGGGTGGGGCCTGTGTAGCCAGGTCCACATACTAAAATCTGAGGAGGGCAGAGCCTCGGCTTTGTCGGCAGTCCATTACGTTGGAATGGACTAGAGCTACCCCAGCTTTCAGTACATCCTGACAACCCCAAGACTACTACCCCTATGGCTCCACCAACATAAGAACTCTCCCTGGGTTTCCTCCCCAACACACCTTTTCTTCCTTTCCTGCTGATAAGCCCTAGGACCTATGGTAGTTTGGGGGACCTGGAGAATCTCTCCCCACCCACTGTGCAGACCTCAGGGTAACTGTGGTGGACATAGTCTCCACGTGGTCTCTAGACCCTCTAGCAGCTCACCCTACACACACATGTACCTTTGATTCACCAAGCCTGAGAGCCCCCTCAGGGAACCCCACTGCAGCTTCTGCTTGTATCTCGAGTTTTCCCATTCCCACCCACAAGAGCCCATATGTCACACAGGACCTCGAAGACAAATCAACAATGGGACCGGGTGTGATGGCTCACGCCTGTAATCCCACAATTTTGGGAGTTCAAGATAGGAAGATTGCTTGAGACCAGCCTGGGGAACATAGTGAAACCTGTTTCTATGAAAAATAAAAATTATTCCAGGCGCCAGTGGCTCAAGCCTGTAATCCCAGCACTTTGGGAGGTCAAGGCGAGAGGATTGCCTGAGCCTAGGAATTCGAGACCAATCTAGGCAATTTGGTGAGACCTCGTTTCTACAATAAATCACAAAAATTAGCCAGGCGTAGTGGTGTGCGTCTGTAGTTCCAGCTACTTGGAAGGCTGCGGTGGAAGGGTCACCTAAGCCCAGCAGGTCAAGGCTATGGTGGCCGTGAGTATGCCACTACACTGCAGCCTGGGTGACGGCGTGAGACTCCAACTCAAAAAAAAAAAAAATTGTGTGTGTGTTTGTGTAAATACATTAGCTGGGCATGACAGCATGTTCCTGTAGTCCCAGCTTCTTGTGAGCCCAGATGGTAGAGGCTGCAGTGAGCCAGGATCTTACCACTGCATTCCAGCCTGAGCAACAAAGTGAAAGCCTGATTAAAAAAAAAAAAAAGCCAATGTGGAACAGTTCTCATATCCTGGCTTCAGGGGAAGGGGCCTGGATTCCTGGGGTCCAGCCCACCCGTCAGGGATCTTCCAGGCTCCTGGCCAGCCCCAGACCCTCAGAACAATGTAAGTGGTGACCAGGGATCTTAGAAGTGAGGGTTAGACAAAAGCAGATGACTGTGCCTGGCAGGGGCCTCCTGGCCACAGCTCCGCCATTTTCAGCCAGTGGGGGGCAATAGGGTGAAGAGAGCAACAGGATGTCCAGAGTGTTGCACACCCAGAAACCAAGGGAGAGGGGAGACTTCCTCAGGGAAGCAGTCTGGACACTGAGGGAGAAGTTTTCTCTTCTGAACGTAACCCATGCTGCCTACACCCCGAGTCTTCCTGGGCTAAGGCCTGGCCTCACCAGCCTCTGTATACCCAGCAGATACAGCCAGTTGCTCAGTGCCCAGAAATGGCCAGCCCTGTGCAAATCCTGCAGACTCTGGAATGCAGTTCCTCTTCCTGGGGTTCGCAGGCAGCTTTCATATCCTGCCTAAGGAAGACCAACAAGGTAAAGCAAAACAGTGACTCTCTCCAGACTCCACCCCATTACCCCCCACACCACCACCAGGAAAATCCCTCCCCTGAAGGTTCTTTCAGACATTCCTATTGAAACTAACATAAATCGGGCTCCGTGGCTCAGCCTGTAATCCCATGCCTTGGGAGGCTGAGGTGAGTGGATTGCCTGAGTCTGAGGGTTCGAGACCCGCCCGGGCAACTTGGCAAGACCTCATCTCTACAATAAATAAAAAATTAGCCGGGTGTGGTAGCGCGCGCCTGTAGTTCCAGCTCCTTGGAAGGCTGAGGCGGAAGGATCGCCAGAGCCCAGCAGGTCGAGGCTGCGGTGGCCGGGAGCGGCCACTGCACTCCACTTTGACCGAGTGAGATTCCAACTCAAAAAAAAAAAAAAAAAAAAAGAAACAAACATATAGGTCAGGCTCCCTGGCTCAGCCTGTAATCCCAGCACTTTGGGAGGCCGAGGCAAGTGAATTGCCTGAGCCCCGCTGGTTCGAGACCCACCTGGGCAACTTGGCAAGACCTCGTCTCCACAATAAATCAAAAACTAGCCGGGCGTGGTAATGCACACCTGTAGTTCCAGCTACTTGGAAGGCTGAGGTGGAAGGATCGCCAGAGGCCAGCAGGTCGAGGCTGTGGTGGCCAGGAGCATGCCACGGCACTCCAGTCTGGGCAATGGAGTGAGACTCCAACTCAAAAAAATAACAAAACCCTTTTTGTAGGTCAGGCTCGGTGGTTCAGTCTGTAATCCCAGCACTCTGGGAGGCTGAGGCGAGTGGATTGCTTGAGTCTGTGGATTCGAGACCAGCCTGGGCAACTTGGCGAGACCTGTCTCCACAATAAATCAAAAATTAGCTGGGCGTGGTAATGCGCACCTGTAGTTCTGGCTACTTGGAAGGCTGAGGTGGGAGGATTGCCTGAGTCCAGCAGGTCGAGGCTGTGGTGGCTGGGAGCATGCCACTGCACTCCAGTCTGGGCGACGGAGTGAGATTCCAACGCAAAAAAAACCAACCCTTTTTGTAGGCCAGGCTCGGTGGCTCAGTCTGTAATCCCAGCACTTTGGGAGGCTGAGGCTAGTGGATTGCTTGAGTCTGCGGGTTCGAGACCAGCCTGGGCAACTTGGTGAGACCTCATCTTTACAATAAAAAATTAAAAAACATTAGCCAGGCGTGGTAGCAAGCACTTGTAGTTCTGGCTGCATGGAAGGCTGAGGTGAAAGGACTGCCGGAGCCCAGCAGGTCAACATTGGGGTGACCGTGAGCGTGCCACTGCACTTCAGCCTGATCGACGGAGTGAGACTCCAACTCAAAAAATAAAAATAAAATAATAAAATGAAAAAAAAAAAGTTAAAAAAATCCTTTTTGTATATGTTTCATTGTGTAAATAGTATATTTGTATGTGGTGCAGATATATAATTCATAAGTAAAATATAGGTGTTAGTCAAACCTTTTTTTTTTTTTTTTGAGTTGGAGTCTCACTCTGTCGCCCAGACTGGAGTGCAGTGGCCAATCCCGGCCACCCGCAGCCTCGACCTGCTAGGCTCCGGCGATCCTTCCGCCTCAGCCTTCCAAGTAGCCGGAATTACAGGCATGCGCTACCACGCCCGGCTGATTTTTTGATTTATTGTAGAGATGAGGTCTCGCTGCCCAGGCGGGTCTCGAACCCGCGGGCTCAGGCAATCCACTCACCTCAGCCTCCCAAAGGCGTGGGATGACAGGCTGAGCCACTGAGCCCAGCTTGCATTTTTTTTTTTTTTAGTTTGATTCTCACTCTGTTGCCCAGGGTAGAGTGCAGTAGCATGCTCATGGCCACTGTAACCTTGAACTCCTGGACTCAAGCCATCCTTCCACCTCAGCCTCCCAAGTAGCTGGAACTACAGGCATTCGCCGCCATGCCCGGCTAACTTTTAAATTTATTGCAGAGATGAGGTCTCACCAAGTTACCCAAGCTGGTTTGGAGCCCATGAGCTCAGGCAGTCCTCTCACCTTGGCCTCCCAAAGTGCTAGGATTGTAGGTGTGAGCCACCCCACCCGTTCTAAAAAACAGGGTCTTTTTTATTTTTTAATTTCTGAGTTGGAGTTCACTCTGTCATGGCCACCGCAGCCTTGACCTGCTGGGCTCCGGTGATCCTTCTGCCTCAGCCTTTCAAGTAGCTTGAACTACAGGCATGCACCACTATGCCCAGCAAATTTTTCTTGATTTATTATAGAGAGAAGGTCTCACCAAGTTGCTCAGGTTGGTCTCGAACCCTTAGGCTCAGACAATCCTCTGGCCTCAGCTTCCTAAAGTGCTGGAATTACAGGCATGAGCCTCCATGCCAAGCCAAGAAACAGGGTCTCTTAAAAAAAAAAAAAGTGGCCGGGCTCGGTGGCTCAGCCTATAATCCCGCGCCTTTGGGAGGCTGAGGTGAGTGGATTGCCTGAGCCCGCGGGTTCGAGACCCGCCTGGGCAGCGAGACCTCATCTCTACAATAAATCAAAAAATCAGCCGGGCGTGGTAGCGCGCGCCTGTAATTCCAGCTACTCGGAAGGCTGAGGTGGAAGGATCGCCAGAGCCCAGCAGGTCGAGGCTGTGGTGGCCGGGAGCGGCCACTGCACTCCAGTCTGGGCGACAGAGTGAGACTCTAACTCAAAAAAAAAAAAAAAAAAAAAAAAAAAAAAAAAAAAAAGTGATGCCGGGCTCGGTGGCTCAGTCTGTAATCCCAGCACTTTGGAAGGCGGAGGTGAGTGGATTGCCTGAACCCTGGGGTTCAAGACCCACCCGGGCAACTTGGCAAGACATCTTCTCTACAATAAATCAAAAATTAGCCAGGTGTGGTAGCGCACGCCTGTAGTTCCTGCTACTTGGGAGGCTGAGGCGGAAAGATTGCCGGAGCCCAGCAGGTCTAGGCTGCAGTGGCTGGGAGCGTGCCACTGCACTCCAGTCTGGGTGACAGAGTGAGACATCAACTCAAAAACAAAACAAAACCAAAAAAAAGGAAGAAAAAGTAATAGGATCTCATTCTGTCGCCAGACTGGAGTGCTGTGGTGTGATCCTAGCTCACTGCAGCCTCTAACTCTTGGGCTCAACCTGTCTTACCATGTAGCTAGGACTACACCCACATGCCATCACACACAGCTAAGTTTTAAAAATTTTATTTGCCTAGGCTGGTCTCAAACCCCTAGCCTCAAGCAGTCCTTTGGCCTCAGCCTCTCAGAGTGCTGGGATTACAGGAATAAGCCACCACACCTGGCCTACCATTTTAACCTTTTATTTTTTTTGAGGAGTTTCTCTGTTGCCCAGGGTGGAGTGAAGTGGCACTCTCATGGCCACTGCAGCCTCGACCTGCTGGGCTCAGGCAATCCTTTCGCCTCGTCCTTCCAAGTAGCTGGAACTACAGACGCATGCCCAGCTAGTTTTTGTGCTTTTATTGTAGAGACGAGGTCTCACCAAGTTGCCCAGGCTGGTCTTGAACCCCTAGGCTCATGCAATCCTCTCACCTTGGCCTCCCAAAATGCTGGGATTACAGGCTGAGCCACTGCGCCCAGGCCTATTTCAACATTTTAAGTGTACAGTTTTGTGGCATAAGTGCATTTACATTGTTTATATTCACAATGTCAGGTTCCTAAAAAAAAAAAAAGGGGGGAGTCCAGGCGCAGTGGCTCAAGCCTGTAATCCCAGCACTTTGGGAGGCCGAAGTGAGAGAATTGCCCGAGTCCAGGGGTTCAAGACCAGCCTGGGCACCTTGGTGAGACCTCATCTCTACAGCAAATCAAAAAATTAGCTGGGTGTGGTAGCATACACCTGTAGTTCAGTTATTTGGAAGGCTGAGGTGTAAGGATAACCTGGGCCCAGCAGGTTGAGGCTGCAGTGGTTGTGAGCATGCCACTGCATTTCAGCCTGGACAACAGAGTGACACTCCAACTCAAAAAAAAAAAAAAAAAAAAAGTGGGGGAGGAGCACATTCACATTGTTGTACAACCATCACTACCGCCCCATCCCCCGAACCTTTTCATTTTCCCTAACTGAAATTTTCCCAATAAACACATGCCCTGTTTTCTCCTCTCTCCAGTCCCTAACAACTACCATTCTATTTTGTCTGTTTTTTTTTCTTTTTAAAAATTTTTTATTTGAGTCGGAGTCTCACTCTGTCGCCCAGACTGGAGGGCAGTGGCATGTCTGGGTCACCGCAGCCTCAACCTGCTGGGCTCAAGCGATTCTTCCACCTCAGCCTTCCGAGTAACTGGAACTACAGAAAAGTGCTGCCATGCCTGGCTAATTTTTTTATTTATCGTAGAGACACTGTCTCACCAAGTTGCCCAGGCTGGTCTTGAACCCCTGGGCTCAGGCAGTCCTCTCGCCTTGGCCTCTCAAAGTGTTGGGATTACAGGCTTGAGCCACCACGCCCGGCTTCTGTCTGTTTTTGACCACTCAGTTACCTTATGTGCATGGAATCATGGAATATTTGTGTTTATGACTGTCTTATTTCTTTTGGCATATGTCTTCAAGGTTCGTCCATTTGTGGCATGTGTCAGAATTTCCTTCCTTTTTTAAGGCTGAAAAATATTCCGTCGCACCATTAGACCACATTGTGTTTACTCATTCATCCATGGATAGACATTGGGTTGCTTCCATCTTTTGACCATTATGAACATGGGTGTACAAATCCAGAGCCACTCTTCGCTCCCCTCCCCAGTCTTCCACTAGGCAGCCAGAGCAGTCCCTTTAAAGCCTCAAGTTTGAACAAATCACTTCTTGCTGAAAATTCCTTAGTTTTGCATTGCGTCTCAATTAAAACCCAATCTCACCACCCTGATTTGTTGAACACAAATTTGGTGAACAACACCTGCTGTTTCTTCTGTTGCAGTGTCTTTTCCACCCTTCTCCACCCCCCCCCCACTCCTCTTTAGGACCTTAGCTTCTGCTCTTTTTCTCTGGGAAGAATTCCCTGATCACTCTCCTTTACTAGGTCAGGGTACTCCCTCCCTCACACTTTGCTCTCCTACCACTTGTCACAATTGGCATTATATTATCATACGGACTTGTGACAACCGTTCTGGGTTCCTACCACTAAAGAAAAAGACCTATGAGGGTGAGAGCACTATCCGGCTCCCACAGTGCCTGTCAGGGCCTGGCATGTAGTAAGCGCTCGATATTTCAGTAGCTATTTCAATAACAATCCACGAGGACGCAGCGATCCCTCCCACCTGGAGGCCAAGTCACAGTGGAAGATCAGGGGGCCCTGCAGACTCAGCCCACCAGTCCTCAATCTCGCCCTCGCCGTCCCACGTGGAGGTCCTTGGTCCCCAGGGAAAGAGACTCAGGGGCCCCCCAGCCCGGCTCCTGCGAGGAGAAGGTCGCGCCAGCCTCTGGACTCCTAGCCGTGGCCGCCCAGGCGTCCGCCTGGGGCGGGGGCGGGGCCGGCCGGGCGACGTCACTTCCGGTGTACACAGCCGGCCAGAGGCGGTGCGCTGGGGGCCGCGGCGCGTCGCAGGTGAGGAGCGGGCGCGGGCGCGGGCGCGGGCGGGCGAGCGGGCGAGCGGGCGCGGGCGGACGGGGCTGGGCGCCGGGCGGTGGGCGGGGGGCCGAAGCCGGGGCTGGCGGCAGAACGAGGTCGCAGGGCGCCGCGCCGCTTGGGCCGCGGGGCGCGGGCCGTGGGCTCCCGCCCCTCGCCCGGCCGCTGTGGAGGACGCCGGGCTCTGCGGGCGCTGGCCGGGTGGACGGAAGCCCGGAAGGGCCTCGGAGAGCCAGCCCGGGCCGGGGGGCGCGGCGGAGATCCCGCGGACGCGGGTCGGGAGGGGCGGGTCGGCACCCTCAGGCAGGGGCGGGGGCGCCCCCTCGGGCCGCCGGCTCCGGGAAGTCGGGCCGGCGCCGACCCGCTCCCGGAAGCCCGCGCAGGGACGGCGGCCTGTGGGCGGCGGGAGGTCGGGGTCCGCCGGGGCCGGCCGGGGAGGCGGCGGCCCTCACGCCGCCCGGCGGTTGCCAGGCCGGCTGCGCGCACCTTCCCGGCGGTGCCGGGCTGCCGAGGAACACGATTTTCCGGCCGCGCCGAGCCCGCCGGCGCAGTGGGGCCGAGGGAGGGTCCGCAGGGCCCCAGGGGGGCTGAGGATGAAGGACCCACGCCCGTGGGCCGAGCGCAGGGTCAGGGGTGTGTCTTCCTGCTCCGCGCGAGGTGAGGAAAGAAGCGTGCCTGCTTGGCATGATAAGAATTTTGTTGATACTTCTTAGAAAATTTGCCAGATAAAGACTCAGCTTGGGAGCCGTTCTCGCCCCTCATTCCCGTTGTAAAAGCATTATTCTCCCCTTGTGAGATACACAAGACTACAGCAAAAGTGTAAGGAAGAAAATGACAATCGTCTGCACCCTACCACTCGGTGACAACCACTGCTGAAATGTTGGTGATAATAAATGCAAATATGTATTGGCATTTTTATGGACCTCACAGTATATAATTTAAGCAAGTTCTACTCGTGAACATTTAGATCATTTCTAGTTTGTCGCAAGGTAACCAATTCTGCCAAAAGAATTTCTCTGATTACTGCCTTAGGATAAATTTACAAATGGGGTCAAAGGTAACATTCAGTTTTTAAAATACGTAGTTTTTTTTTTTTTAACCTCGTTGACACGTTTGAAAAGTTTTTGTCCTAATGTTATAAAAAAAATGCCACCCAAGTTTGCTTTTCATCATCTCATGGTTTTTAGTTATTTAGTCTACTTAGAATTTGGTTTTGTTTAGAAATGAAATATTTCCAAATGGCTAGTCAGTTCCAAATTTATTGAATAAACTGTAACTGTATCATTTTATTATGTTTTAGACCTAAAACTAGGGGGTTGTTTTGTTGTTTTGTTTTGTTGAGTTGGAGTCTCACTGTCACCCAGGCTGGAGGGCAGTGGCATACTCAGGGCCACCACAGCCTCGACCTGCTGGGCTCAGGCAATCCTCGCACCTCAGCCTCCCAAAGTGCTGGGGTTGTAGGCTGAGCCACTGCGCCCAGCCGGTTTTTTTTTTTTTTTTTTGAGTTGGAGTTTCGCTCTGTCACCCTGGCTGGAGTACTATGGCAGGCTCACGGCCACTGCAGCCTCGACCTGCTGGGTTTAGGCAATCCTTCAGCCTCAGCCTTCCAATTAGCTGGAACTACAGACGCATGCCACCACGCCCAGCTAGTTTTTGTGATTTATTGTAGAGACCACCAAGTTGCCCAGGCTGGTCTCCAAACCCCTGGGCTCAGCCTCCCAAAGTGTTGGGATTACAGGCTGAGCCACCGTGCCCTTTCAAGTTTTTTTATCTAGATTTTGTATATTCGTAGATTCAAGTTTCTTGAAAAATCACACTATTTTCTTTTTACAATGTCTGATGGTTTTTTTAAAAAAAAAAATTTTCCTTTACAGGTCCAGGGAATATTTTATGCTTGAATTTTTTTGTCTTTTTATCTTCTAAAGTAAAAAGTTTAGATTACTGCTGTTTCGTCTGCTTTCTTGCCGACAAGATAACAAACTCCATATGAAGAGTTCAGGTTTGTTGTGGCAACTTTTCAGTCTGGTATTTGAGATTCTAATCTTCCTCTATTTTTGCACACAAATACGTAGGTTAGCATTGGAGACCAAGATAGAAAAGTTCTCAGATTCCCTTGGCAAGCCTTGATTTTTCAATCTAAAATTATCTCTGGATTTTTGGAAGACACTATATTTTAAACATATTTTTTCTTTTTTAAAAAACAAGTTGCACATGATTCTGCAGTAATTTTACTAAATGTTTGTTCTGTTGAAAACCTGAAGCCTGATATACCAGGAACTGTGTCAAGTGGGTCTTCCAAGTCTATAGGACGATAATTGTATTTGAGACCTAGCAGGCTGGGGGATCACATGGATGGAATGTCCACTCTCTTCTTTTCCCTCTTGTGACTTTGTGACTCAGTAAAAAATGATGATCTTCATAGGATGACAAAGAATGTTAGCTTTAATAAGGGATTTGCTTTGGAGTTGTTAAAAGCAGGTTGCCATTTTCTCTTATTAGAAGTTTGTAGACAGCCTGAATGTGTCAGGAGTTATGCTTCAAATGTCTTTATGTCTACTGAAACTGTCCTATTGATCATTCCTTAATTGATAGATATAGTGCCATTGCTTACTCCTTTCCCATGACTTTAAATATTTGGCATGGTGATCTATTCTTTCTTTCTTTCTTTTTTTTTTTTTTTGGTTGAAGTCTCATTCTGTTGCTCAGGCAGGAGTGCAGTGGCATGATCACAGCCACTGCAGCCTTGACCTGCTGAGCTCAGGTGATCCTTTCCCCTTCAGCCTTTCAAGAACTGTTCTTTCTTGCTGTCATGAATCTCCTCTTGGTTGGCCTTCTTGATGGTCATTTTCTTAAATTTGTGACTGTACTTTTTCATTTTTCTTTGTTCTGCTCTTCTTCGTACATCTGCCTAGGGGTGTTTTCTGAAGGCTAACTTCATGCCTCTTACTCCCTTTTCACATACTTCCCCTCATTCAATATGAGTTCTAGGTAGAGAACCACCTATCCTCACCCTGCCTCCACTTAATGACCACCAACTCAGACTTTTCTGCAAGTCAATTTTTCTTTTTTTTTTTGAGTTGAAGTCTCACTCTGTTGCCCAGACTGGAGTGCAGTGACCACTCCTGGCCACCGCAGCCTCCACCTGCTGGGCTCTGGCGATCCTTCCACCTCAGCCTTCCAAGTAGCTGGAACTACAGGCGCATACTACCACACCCAGCTAATTTTTTGATTTATTGTAGAGATGAGGTCTCACCAAGTTGCCCAGGCGGGTCTCGAACCTGCAGGCTCAGACAATCCACTCAATTTTTTTTTAAGACAGTCTCACTGTCATTCAGGCTGGAGTGCAGTGACACAATCATAACTCACTGCAACCTTGAACTCCTGGCCTCAGGAATTCCTCCTGCCTCTGCCTTCGAAGTAACTAGGACTACAGGCACACTCCACCATGCCCAGCTAATCTTTGTTTTTTATAGAAATGGAGTCTGGCTATGTTCCTCAGTCTTAAACTTTTGATCTCAAACAGTCGTTCTGCCTCAATGTCCCAAAATGCTGAGATACAGGCTTGATACGGCCTGCAAGTCAATTCTGTATCTCCCGCTCACTGACCCCTGGACATGTTCCTGAGGTCATACTTTGTCCAGGTGATGAAGCCCTCATCACTTCTCAAGGTGGCCTGTTCTTCATGACTCTAAGGTTTTTACCAGCTGATATATCTTATAATCTTTATTGATTTGGATTATATTTGCCATTTGCTTTCTATCCCTACACTTTGATTTAGACTTTGTACCTTTTTTTTTTTAAATTGGAGTCTCACTCTGTTGCCCAGGCTGGAGTACAGTGGCTTACTCATGGCCACCACGGCCTTGATCTGCCGGGCTCAGGTGATCCTTCTGCCTCAGCCATCCAAGTAGCTGGAACTACAGGCACGTGCCACCACACCCGGCTAATTTTTTTTTTACTTATTGTAGAGATGAGATCTTGCCAAGTTGCCCAGGCTGGTCTTGAGGGTTCAGACAGTCCTCTCCTCGGTCTCCCAGAGTGCTGGGATTATAGGCGTGAACCACTCTGCTGAGCCTGTATCTTTTTTCTGTGGGACTTCAGACTTAATCTGGTCCTACTCTGGATGAGAAAGAGGAGACCCAGTGAAGTTAGTCAGTTCTCATTTATGTAATACGGTACAGGCTAGATACTTTACTTGGAAAATTAGAATACAGAGCTGAACAGCACAGCTTGGGAAGAAAGCCAAATAAGGATCGCCATAAAGTATCATAAATGCCTAGAAGGGGAGACACCACATAAGCTCTGCCAGGATTCAGAGATCTTGCTCGTCTTGTTCATTGCTTTGGTCTCCAGGGCCTAGAACACAGTGTTCTGAAAATGATTATTTGTTGGATGAGTGAATGGTCTGAGAATGAAATCAGAATAAATGTTTCACAAATCAGCTATCTATAGAAAAGATATGTCAAGAGACAACAGTTTTATAAATGTAATTGGAAAGATTTGGGGGAAAACTTTAAATTCAACCCAATTGACCTGGCTATAACCCCAGGAAGGCATGATTGGAATGTGTTTGTAGCCAGAAAGCTTAAACTTAATTTTGTATTCTCAGAGGACCAACTTGTGTTTCTAGGAGATGATTGGGATGATGTCTATGGAAATTGGGGTGGCAGGTCCAGGAGAGGAATTAGATGGTGTGTCTGGAGCACTGTTTGGGAGCCATGACAAGATGGTTGTGCGCAGTCCTCCGCAAAGCTCTGCACTACCCAGTGGATGGGTGTGTTCCTGTTATGCTTCTAGTGATGAGGGTCTTTACTGATTAGAACAGGCCTTCACGTGGTATTTCTTGCCAAGTAGAGAATGTGAACGGCTGAGAGCTCTCCATCCAGACTGCTTGGATTAGATCCTGGTCTTGGGATGTTGGCTAATCTTTCGATTTTCTAATTTGTATAACAGGGATAATAGCAGCACCTTTCTCTTATTGCTTCAATAAGGGCTTTGAGCACGCTGCCTAGCATGTGGTAAGTATTCAACAAGTGTTAGCTCTTATTGGTATGTATGAACCAGTAACTGGTCTTCTGGTTAATAAATATACCATTCATTTTTGAGCTCAGATAACCTAAGTCAGTCCCCCTGAACCTGTTTGCTCCTGGGTATACTGACAAAGCTGATAACCAGGTGGTGGGAAGTGATGACAGATAAGCTCTTCCCAAAGTGCTCATCCAGGGAATCCAGCTGGTAGTTCTGGGGAAAGACTTCTCAGAGAAGGCTGTTCTTGAGCTGAGGACTGTGGGAAAAGTAAGTCTAGCATAACTGCAAGTTGGGAGGACTCTTAGGCAGGAGCATGATATGTACAAAGGTGTAGAAGTTGTTTTTTTTTTTTTTGAGTTGGAGTCTCACTCTGTCACCCAGACTGGAGTGCAGTGGCTGCTCCCGGCCACCGCAGCCTTGCCTGCTGGGCACTGGCGATCCTTCCGCCTCAGCCTTCCAAGGAGCCGGAATTACAGGCATGCGCTTCCACGCCCGGCTGATTTTTTGATTTATTGTAGAGATGAGGTCCTGCTGCCCAGGCGGGTCTCGAATCCGCAGGCTCAGGCAATCTACTCACCTCAGCCTCCCAAAGGCGTGGGATTACAGGCTGAGCCACTGAGCCTGGCTCAAAGGTGTAGAAGTACAGAAGCATAAGGTATTTGAACTACAGGAGATTTAAAGTAAAGGTAGGCAGGCATGAATATGAAGTAGAGAGAGCCCAGGCACTGTGACTCAAGCCTATAATCTCGGCACTTTGGGAGGTCGAGGTGAGAAGATTGCCTGAGGCTAGGGGTTTGAGACCAGCCTGGGCAACTTGGCAAGACCTCATCTCTACATATATAAAAAAATTAGCTGGGCGTGCTGGCACGTGCCTGTAGTTTCAGCTACTTGGAAGGCTGAAGCGGAAGGATTGCCTGAGCCCAGCAGGTTGAGGCTGCGGTGGCCCTGAGCGTGCCACTGCACTCCAGCTTGGGTGACAGAGTGAGACTTCAACTCAAAAAAAAAAGAAAAGAAACAATGGTTGCCTTTGGGATAAGGCCCTAGAAAACCAGTCTGTTAGACTCTTAGCTTTTTCTTGCATACCATTTAGTATAGTATGTAAGTTTTTTCACTGTGTATATGTGTCATGTTTTCATTTTAACAGTAAATTTATATTAAAATAAATGTCTTCATGACCCACCCAGGCAACTTGGCGAGACTTTGTCTCTACAATAAATCAAAAATTAGCTGGGTGCGGTAGCGTGTGCCTGTAGTTCCGGTTACTTGAAAGGCTTAGGTGGGAGGATCACCTGAGCCCAGCAGGTCGAGGCTGCGGTGGCTGGGAACGTGCCACTGCACTCTAGTCTGGGTGACAGAGTGAGACTCCAATTCTAAATAAACAGACAAACAAATAAATAAATGTATGTATGTATGTATGTCAGTGATATACATGGCAGTCATGTAGAGAACAAATAAATGTTGCATGGAAGTCTAGAGCAAAGACTCTCCACATTGCTTGGGTTCAAGTCCTGCCTCTCTCTCTTTTTTTTGAGTCAGAGTCTTACTTTGTCTCCCAGGCTGGAGTGCAATGGCATGCTCACAGACACTGCAGCCTCAACCTGCTGGGCTCAAGGCAATCCTTCCACCTCAGCCTTCCAAGTAGCTGGAACCACAGACGCATACCACCACACCCGGCTAATCTTTGATTTATTGTAGAGACGAGGTCTTGCCAAGTTGCCCAGGCTGGTCTCAAACCTCTGGGCTCAGGCAAATCCTCTTGCCTCTGCCTCCCAAAGTGCTAGGGTTATAGGCATGAACCACCATGTCTGTCTTCTATCTTTACTTCAGTTTACCTCATCTGAAAGTGGAGGTGGTAACAATACCTGCCTCCTGGGCTTATAGTGAGACTTTTTGGTTTTTTTTTTTTGAGTTGGAGTCTCACTCTGTCACCCAGACTGGAGTGTAGTGGCACGCTCCCGGCCACCACAATCTCGACCTGCTGGACTCCGGCGATCCTTCCGCCTCAGCCTTCCAAGTAGCTGGAACTACAGGTGTGCGCTACCACGCCCGGCTAATTTTTTGATTTATTGTAGAGATGAGGTCTTGCCAAGTTGCCCAGGCGGGTCTCGAACCCGCGGGCTCAGGCAATCTACTCACCTCAGCCTCCCAAAGCGCGGGATTACAGGCTGAGCCACCGAGCCCAGCTTATAGTGAGGCTTTAATGAGTTATTATTTGTAAAATCCTTAGAACAGTTCCTGTGTTTTTTGTAGTGTTCATGTTGCTATGTCCATGTACTACACACTGTTGTAAGTATGATGTATGCAGCCTGTGTCTCTGGTATTTATAGTTCGTTTGGAAAGAAGGCATGCGAAGCTAGTTAGAGTCTGAGGCTATAGGAAGTCAGGTAAGGCTCCATGGGAACTGAAGTGGACAGAGGTGATTTTCTTGAAACGGTGGATATTAAATATGAGTAACTTCTAGAAAAAATAAAATAGGGGAAAATGCCACAAAGGGACTTAATTCCAAGTATGCATGTTCCAGACAGCCTGAGACAGAGAAATCAAACAGGAAAGAGCTTTCAGGGGGCCTGAAATTGGGGTACGTCATGTGATGACAGTTAATATGGCATTTTTTCTTAGCACGTACAAGATAATAATATGATTTCTAAATGATGGCATCTTAGCCTCAATGAAATGTGTTGACTCTTGGAGATGGCTGTGAGATGTCCAGTGCTGCCAGTGAGTGTTCTTGACACAGGCCTCTACATTTGTTGTGCGTCTATTTCTAGGTTTTATACCTAGATATAGTAGTGCCTTTTTTTTTTTTTTTGAGTTGGAGTCTCACTCTGTCACCCAGACTGGAGTGCAGTGGCTGCTCCTGGCCACCGCAGCCTCGACCTTCTGTACTCCGGCAATCCGTCTGCCTCAGCCTTCCGAGTAGCTGGAACTACAGGCGCGTGCTCCCACGCCCGGCTAATTTTTGATTTATTGTAGAGATGAGGTCTTGCCAATTGCCTTTTTTTTTCTTTTTTTTTTTTACTGTTTTGTGTATATTCCTTGTGTCTGGGCCATTGTCAGATAAGTGCCTTTTCCAATTGGCAGTTGCAAAGAATCATAGTGGGAAGGTTTTTGGATGTGGAATTAGAGCTAGATATTACCTAAAAAATCTAATTTTCTTATAAAAAATGATTTCGTGCACCAGTAAGTTGGCAACTATGGCCAGGGAACCTGGGAATACTTGAGTCTTTCTCCACCCTATCCCCAGGTTTCAGAGGTGCCTGTGCACATGGGAACAGGCAGAATATAAAGCTGGCTTGGCTCCCAGACTTCAATGCTGCAGGCTCTGGTGACCTAGGCTTAGACAGCAAAAGTAGCTCTCACCAGCTTATAAGGACTCATGCTGTCCCTGGATCTCATTGTGGGAGAAAATGCACTACATCTTTGTGCGTAAGTAACTTTGTCATGTACTTTGTCATTCGAGGTGACTCCCTTCCTCAGCTGTGTCCATTTTGTTCTCTCTAGCTTGGGACTGAAAGACAAGGGAGTGGTGGGTCGGAAAGTGGGAGAAGCCATGACCCTTTGCCCCGTAAGCACACAGGGCATTAATTCTCTTAGCTCATTGCCTGGAATCAGGAGTTGGGTCCAGAGCTGAAGGAAGGTAAGCTAGACTTCTGAAAGTTGTTATAACTATGCTTTATCTTGGGGGTTGGGGAGAATTTGTTTTTGACCAGTTGCAGATCAGAATGAAGAATTGTGGTGAAAGATAAAATGCTGCCCTCTGACTAGTCCATGGCCTGTTTCAAAACAGTAGCTTCTACTGACTGAGACTCAAGGTGTATCAGGTGCTGTGCTTTTTGGATTTAATCCTTACCACAGTACTGAGGAAACTGAGGCCCAAGAAAGAGTTTAGGTGACTTGCTTTAGGTCATGGTAGCTGCCATTCATTCAGCTGATGTTTACAAAGAACAGGAATTCACATCTAGGTCAGTGTGACTTACATACCCATACAAGTAACTACTGCACTTTGGCAGTGCCTGGTTTCTATGAAGTTTCTTTTTTTTTTTCTTTTGAGTTGGAGTCTCACTCTGTTGCCCAGGCTGGAGTGCATGGCATGCTCACTGCCTCTCCAGGCTTGACCCGCTGGGCTCAGGTGATCCTTCCGCCTCAGCCTTCCAAGTAACTGGAACTATAGGCATGTGCTACGATGCCCGGCTAATTTTTTGATTTATTGTGGAGACGAGGTCTCGCCAAGTTGCCCAGGCTGGTTTCAAACCCCTGGGCTCAGGCAGTCCTCTCACCTCGGCCTCCCAAAGTGCTGGGATTATAGGCTTGGGCCACTGCACCCGGCATGTGAAATTTTTTAATGGTAGGCCATTTTCATTTACCGATAAAACTTTTGTTTTACTGAATATACTTTTTCAGGAATTTAAGAGCTAACTTTTGTTTATCCTTTGGTGATGTGTGATAGTTTGTGTTTGTAGACAAGACTTTTTTTTTTTTTGAGTTGGAATCTTTCTCTGTCACCAAGGCTGAGTGCAGTGGCACGCTCACAGCCACCGCAGTCGCTTCCTGCTGGGCTCAGGCGATCCTTCCACCTCAGCCTTCCAAGTACCTGGAACCAGAGGCCCGGGCCACCATTACTGGCTAATTTTTTGATTTATTTTAGAGACATTGTCTTGCCAAGTTGCCCAGGATAGTCTCAAACTCCTGGGCTCAGGTAACCCTCTCACCTCTGCCTCTCAAAGTGTGGCTCCCAGATGTGAGCCACAGTGCCCGGTAATAATACAAGACCATTTTAATTTACAGGTAAAACCTTTGTTTTGAACATACTTTTTCAGAAGTTTAAGAGCTGACTTGTTCATCCTTTGATGATGTGAGGTAGTTTATAGGTGCTTATATTTTATTTATTACTTATTTATTTTTGTGTTGGAGTCTCATTCTATCGCCCAGGATGGAGTGCAGTGGCAAGCACACTCATGGCCACCCCAGCATCAACCTGCTGGGCTCTGGCGATCCTTCCACTTCAGCCTTCCAAGTAGCCGGAACTACAGGCACACACTACCGTGCCCAACTAATTTTTGATTTATTGTAGATGAGGTCTTGCCAAGTTGTCCGGGCTGGTCTTGATCCCGTGGGCTCAGGCAGTCCATTCGCCTCAGCCTCCCAAAGTACTGGGATTACAGGCTAAGCCACTGAGCCTGGCCTATTTTATTTTACTTATTTTTAATTTATTTATTTATTTATTTTTTGAGTTGGAGTCTCACTTTGTCGCCCAGACTGGAGTGCAGTGGCCGCTCCTGGCCACCGCAGCCTTGACCTGCTGGGCTCTGGCGATTCTTCCTCCTCAGCCTTCCAAGTAGCTGGAACTACAGGCGCGCGCTACCACGCCCGGCTAATTTTTGATTTATCGTAGAGATGAGGTCTCGCCAAGTTGCCCGGGTGGGTCCCGAACCTGCGGCGTCAGGCAATTCACTCACCTCGGCCTCCCAGAGTGCGGGATTGCAGGTTGAGCCACTGAGCCCGGCTATTTTTTATTTATTGTAGAGATGAGGTCTCACCAAGTTGCCCTGGCTGGTCTTGAATGCCAAGTTCAGGCTATCCTCTTGCCTTAGGCTCCCAAAGTGCTGGGATTACAGGCTTGAGCCACTGTGCCTGACTATATGTGTTTTTAGACAAATCTTTTCTTGCTAAGATTTGTTTTTTTTCCTTCTCTTGGAGATCTCTGTTTAACAGATTTTTATAGCTCAGAGTTGTTCTAATATAGTTCAAAAGTTCTAATACTAGTTTTTTATTGTCCTTTTAAAATAGTAGCCCATTTTGGGAGTTAGCCATTTTGTTTGTTTTATTTTGTTTTTTGAGTCAAGGTCTCACTCTGTCATCCAAGCTGGAGTGCA
Source organism: Cephalopachus bancanus (assembly GCA_027257055.1). Classification (NCBI taxonomy): domain Eukaryota; kingdom Metazoa; phylum Chordata; class Mammalia; order Primates; family Tarsiidae; genus Cephalopachus; species Cephalopachus bancanus. Next base: position 2,410,236 of record JAPVLO010000110.1, on the reverse strand, counting down.
GTGATGCGATCATGGCTCACCACAGCCTTGACCTCCCAGGCTCAGCATTCCTTCCACCTCAGACTCCCAAGTGCTGGGACTACAGGTGCGTACCACCACATCTGGCTTATCTTATTTTTTGATGTTTTTGTAGAGACAAGGTCTCACCATCTTGCCCAGGCTGTTCTTGAACTCCTGGGCTCAAGTGATCCTTCCACCTCATCCTCTCAAAGTTCTGAGATTACAGGCGTGAGCTGCTGAGCCCAATCTGAGAGTTAAGACTTTCGACTTCATAAGGAGATGAGAACACCAGTGTTATACAGTTAAGTTGATTTATTACTAGAAAATCAGATGACTAGGTCTGTCCTTGTAAGGATCAGCTAATATTGGAATTTTTTTCATTAAATGTTCACTATTTTTCTTTGTATGAAATTGAATATGTGGTGATTGCCATCCATTTCATTTACTTTCTACTAATTAATGTTCTGACTGATTAAAGAATATACTAGGTTTTGATTTTCCCACCCCCTCCCACCAAATAAAACCAAACCAAATCCTCAATTTATACAAAATTAAGCCTCTTCTTCATTAACATGACTCTTTGTCACATTTGACATATTTTTTTTTAAACTTGTGTTATTTTGAAAGTAAGTTTCAGCTTTGTTGACTTTGTGGTTAGAAAAATTGTTCTTCTGCTTACATGAAATTATCAGTTGTTTGTAGATTACCAGATATAAAGCTTCTTCAGAACCACTAATGATAACTTGCTTTGGTTTTGTAGAAGAATGCCAGTTTGTGGTGATAAATTGTTAGAGAGCACGTCAGCACTAGAGGCAGTCAAGTATAACTCTGTGGAAGCAGGTTCTTCCCACATGAGACAGTAGCTTCTTGTAAGCAGGTGCTCTGTGTCTGTCCCTTTCCCACTACATACTAGGTGCCTAGAGTGGTCAGGCACAACTCACAAGGTTGGCCTTTGTTAATGGGGAATTGGTGTAGAAGCATCTATATTTTAACTAAAATGAGTTCTAGCACTAATAAGAATTTTTATTTTGTGGGTTTCTTTTGTTTTCTTTGAGTTGGAGTCTCCCTCTGTCGCCCAGGCTGCAGTGTGGTGGTCAACCTGCTAGACTCCGGCGATCCTTCTACCTCAGCTTTCCAAGTAGCCAGAACCTCAGGTGCTTGCTACCACACCCAGCTAATTATTTATTTATTTATTGTAGAGACGAAGTCTCGCCAAGTTGCCCAGGCTGAGCTCGAACCCGCAGGCTCAGGCAATCCACTTGCCTTGGCCTCCCAAAGTGCTGGGATTACAGGCTGAACCACCGAGCCTGGCCTGTAGGGTTTTTTTTTTCTATCTACTTCAGTTTTCATAGCTCCCAATATAGGATAACATGGACTTCAGATTTTGTCAACAAATAAATTATATAGTAGCTCTTTGTTTTTTTGAATTGGAGTCTCACTCTGTTGCCCAGACTGGAATGCAGTGGCACGCTCATGGCTGCTGTAGCCTTGACCAGCTTGGCTCAGGTGATCCTTCTGCCTCAGCCTTCCAAGTAGCTGGAACTACAAGCACAAGCCACCACGCCCACCTAATTTTTTGATTTATTTTAGAGACAGGTGTCGCCATGTCTCAAACCTGTGGGCTAAAACAGTCCTCTCACCTCCACCTCCCAAAGAGGTGGCATGAGCCATCACACTTGGCTTCTTTGTTTTGTTTCAGCTACTTCTTGACTAGAAAAATAGTTGAATCTTGGCTTTCTTAAAGTATTTTCATTGGTATTTTTTGCTCTGATGGAAGTTTAACATCTCAGGAGTTTTTGCATGAGTCTTCAAGTGATTGTTTTTTGGTATTTTTTCCTTGGAAGCCATTTCCGCAAAAGGCTAGGGTTCAGTTTTGTCTTGTTTTTCTTTTGAAGCAGTCTCTCAGATCTGGGCCTGGTGAACCCAAAAATGTCACTTCCCTTCCTTTGGCCTTGGCTTTCCATGTCTGCCTTTCTGTTTTGATGTTTTAATGATATACTCCCTGCTCAGTGATTTGTTTTCAGGAAGTTAGGCAGTGATTACTTTGTTTCTGCTTTGTGAACTTCCTCTTCCACTTCCTATTTTTACCATAGTTGTACAGGAAATGAGGCGGCTCCTTGCTAGCTCTGCTCAGTACTGATTTTGGGTGGCAGAGGACAAGGTCTTAGGGATTGAGCCATTTAAAGCATTTTCCACCTTTGTCTTTTCACTACCTTCTTCTAGGAGGCATAGGAGCATGACTTTGTGATTGGGTCAAGATGACATCATGGCCTTGTCAGTCTTGGAGGGGGGAAGGGTTGCTGCTTAGCTGGAGAGCAGCACTTTTGTGAAGGAGGTGAGGGTTTTTTCTGTGGTAACAGTAGGGATAGGATGTTGTGGCCATGTGGCCCAGCTGCCGTCATGGGTGAACATCTCAGCAGGAGCAAAGGTTAGTTGAAGGGATGGGACCTATTGCAGGTAAGGCTGGGAAGGTGGACTTTGGTTACTTTGTAGGGGGCCCTGACTGGCAGCTTTGAGTGGACTGAGGAGCCCAGTCTGCTCCCCCAGATCTTGAACGAGGACTTCAGCCTCTGTGGCACTATCCTTTCTCTGAACGCACAGCATTTGTTTTCTAAATGACTTACTTAGCATTTACCTATCTCTTTGTTAGTGATATCTCTTTCTATCTTCTGGACCTGTTTAGCTTAACTTATGGAGGAACTTAACGTTGTAGCTTAACTTACCAGGGTTTCTCAAGAGCAGCACTAATGATATTTTGGGGTAGATAATTCTTTGTTGTAGCAGCTGCCCTGTGCATTGTAGGGTGTTCAGCAGCAGCCTTTCTGACCTCTACCCACTGGATGCCACGGGCACTTTCCCAGTTATGACAACCAACATGTCTCCAGACATTGCCAGATGTTGGTGGGGGCAGGAAGGGAAACAGAATCATCCTCTTCCTCACTTGTTGAGAACCACTGTGTAAAAGGATTGAATGCTGAATTATTAATTTGTAAAATGGAATAAAGTAGAATGTTTGGTTCCCTGGGATTGGAGCCATTTGTTAGTTTCTATTTTGGTATCTGACATTCTCATACATTCTTAGTTTGCTACTTAGATTGTGTTTTGCTCTACCAGCCAGCCTTCAGGTATGTCTTCTTTGTGCTTTCTTTCTTTCTTTCTTTTTTTTGAGTTGGAGTCTGGCTCTGTCGCCCAGTCTGGGGTGCAGTGGCACACTCAAGACCACCAAAGCCTCAACCTGCTGGGCTCAGGTAATCCTTCTGCCTCAGCCTTCCAAGTAGCTGGAACTACAGGCATGCACCACCATGCCCAGCTAATTTTTTGATTTATTGTAGAAATGAGGTCTCACTAAGTTTCCCAGGCTGGTCTTGAATCCTTGAGCTCAGGCAGTCCTCTCACCTCAGCCTCCCAAAGTGCTGAGATTATAGGCATGAGCCACTGCACTCAGCCAGAAAGGTGAGGTCTTAACTGGAGAGTTGAGTTTGGGAATCATCAGCAGTGATGTAGAGTATGATCTCACTTTACTTATCATGGTTTCAATTCAACTTTCTGTCAATTCCGAGAAGCCTACAGCTTTAAGCCATCCCCTAAGAGTGACAAACTGAACGTCATGGTCTAGATATTTGACGGAGGTGGAATTATGCAGTGATGGAGAGCTTAGCCTCTGGCAGCAGACTGCCAGGCCCCAAACCAGTTTTCTTGGTGACTACTGCCTTAGCCATGTGGTAAGAACTTGGAGAACTCACTTAACCTCTTTAGATTCCCCACCTACCCTACAGGGTCATTGTGAGAGTTAAATTGAATAACACATATAAAGTACATAGGACAGTGCATGGCACTTACTATATACATTAAGTCAATGTCATCTGTTTTTATTTTAGGGTTCTGTTGGGGGTTAAATGAGATTCTATATCTAAAACTCCTACATTAAGTTGTAGGCACTTAATGACCAGTCCTTTCTTTCTTTCTTTTTTTTTTTTGAGTTGGAGTCTCACTCTGTTGCCTAGGCTGGAGTGCAGTGGCACGCTCCTGGCCAACACAGCCTCGACCTGCTGGGTTCTGGCCATCCTTCTACCTCAGCCTTCCAAGTAGCTGGAACTACAGACACATGCTACCTTTTTTTTTTTTTTTTAAATTTAATGTAGAGACAAGGTCTTGCTAGGTTGCCTGGCTAGGTTTTGCTAGGTTGCCTGGCTAGGTTTTGAACCCATGGGCTCAGGCAATCCACTTGCCTCGGCCTCCCAAAGTGCTGGGATTATAGGCTGAACCACTGAGCCCGACCTGACCAGTTCATTTTATTGGGGAGTACTTGTGTGAACGTGGCATGTCTTCAGTAGTTTGCTTATTTATTTATTTTATTTTATTTTGTCTTTTTTTAAAAGCAGGATTTATTAAGAGAAAAGAAAAGCTCCCACAGTGGGAGGGGACCCGAGGGGTTTCCCTTATTTATGTATGTATGTATATGTATTTATTTATTTTTTGAGTTGGAGTCTCACTCTGTTGCCCACTCTGAGCCTTGACCTGCTGGGCTCCGGTGATCTTTCTGCCTCAGCCTTCCAGTAGCTGGAACTACAGGTGTATGCTACCACGCCCAGCTAATTTTTTGATTTATTGTAGAGATGAGGTCTCACCAAGTGGCCCAGGCGGGTCTCGAACCCACGGGCTCAGGCAATCCACTCACCTCAGCCTCCCAAAGCGCTGGGATTACGGACTGAGCCACCAAGCCTGGCTGCCCTTATTTATTTAAAGCAGACCCTATTTCTAGTACTTAACTACTACCTCTGTGGATGGCAAGGATGACTGCATGAATGCTGTACAGAAATACCATTAAATAAATACAGAGGGTGAACTAATCATTCAAGAAATATATATTGCATGGACACCTAGTGTTTGGTACTTAGCACTTTTGAATATCTTTTTTTTTTTTGAGTTGGAGTCTCACTCTGTTGCCTAGACTGGAGTGCAGTGGCCGCTCCCGGCCACCGCAGCCTCGACCTGCTGGGCTCCGGCGATCCTTCCGCCTCAGCCTTCCAAGTAGCCAGAATTATAGGCATGCGCTACCACGCCCGGCTGATTTTTTGATTTATTGTAGAGGTGAGGTCTCGCCTGCCCAGGTGGGTCTCGAACCCGCGGGCTCAGGCAATCTACTCACCTCAGCCTTCCAAAGGCGCGGGATTACAGGCTGAGCCACTGAGCCCGGCTCACTTTTGAATATCTTGAATGAGCTCAGTGATCCTGCGTGTTGGAGGTGTCTGGGAAACAGGGAGGAAATTGGCAGTTGTGATACAGTATGCTATAATACAGCAAGGTTAATATGAAGATGAGCTAAAAACAAGGTGTGGTAGCCCATAGAAGGCCTCCTAGCTCAGTCTTTGTCAAAGTGGCTTCTCAGAAGAAGTGAGGTCTAAGTCGACATGCAAGAGAAATGAGAATAAACCAAGAGAGCTTTCCAGGCAGAGGAAACAGAACATGTAGACAGGTGGTAAAAGGGAAGATGGCACATGCAGACAGCGGGTGGTGGTGGGGTGGCGTAAGAAAATCGGGAGGGATAGTGGAGAGCCGTGGTGGATTTGAAGTGGGAGAGTGGTGTGATCAGATCGACTGTGTAATAGCCACACAGTATCCATAGGGGAGCAGTTCAGGCATTTGGAAGATCACTCAGGAGGTGCCTCTATAATTCAGGCAAGAGGTGAAGACTGACTGAGCTTTGGTGTGATGGTGAAGAGAGAAGAGAAACGACTTGAGGGCCATTAAGAAGACAGGAAGGATAAGACTCAGTTATTGATTTTTTTGAAGGAGAGTAAGGAGTAGAGGATTACCAGTTTCTGCCTTGTTCAAATAGACAGATGGTAATGCCATTTACCAAGACGGGAAAGGAATGCTGAATGACTTGGGAAACTTGGTTTTGAACATTTGACTTGGAGATATGTCCAGTAGGCAGTTGATCTGGGCTAGAAAGATGGATTTGGGAATCTTCCCAGGGAAAATATGTTGCTCTTAGAAATGAAAGGGCAACTGAGTCCAGTGGCTCGCTCCTGTAATCCCAGCACTTTGGGAGGTGCCGGTGAGAGGACTGCCTGAACCCAGGGGTTCGAGACCAGCCTGGGCAACTTGGTGATACCTTGTCTTTACAATAAATCAAAAAATTAGCTGGGTGCTTGGTGGTGTGCACCTGTGGTTCCAGCTACTTGGAAGGCTGAGGTGGAAGGATCACCTGAGCCCAGCAGGTTTGAGGCTGTGGTGGTTGTCAGCATGCCACTGCACACCAGCCTGGGCAGCAGTGAGACTCCGACTCAAAAATAAAAATTGAGGCCGGGCTCGATGACTCAGCCTGTAATCCCAGCACTTTGGGAGGCTGAGGCGAATGAATTGGTTGATCCTGAGGTTTCGAGACCAGCCTGGGCAAGTTGGTGAGACCTCGTCTCTACAATAAATCAAAAAATTAGCCAGACATGGTAGCGCATGCCTGTAGCTCTGGCTACTTGGAAGGCTGAGGTGGAAGGATTGCCGGAGCCCAGCAGGTCGACACTGGGGTGGCCGTGAGTATGCCACTGCACTCTAGCCTGGGCGACGCAGTGAGACTCCAACTCAAGGGAAAAAAAAAATTGAGAAGGCACAGCACAGAGCTCTGAGGAACCACAACTTAAGATCTGTGAGAGGCCGGGCTCGGTGGTTCGGCCTGTAATCCCACGCTTTGGGAGGCTGAGGTGAGTGGATTGCCTGAGCCTGGGGGTTCAAGACCCGCCTGGGCAACTTGGCGAGACCTCATCTCTACAATAAATCAAAAATTAGCCGGGCGTGGTAGTTACTGTAGTTCCAGCTACTTGGAAGGTTGAGGCAGAAGGATCGCCGGAGCCCAGCAGGTTGAGGCTGCAGTGGCCGGGAGCGGCCACTGCACTCCAGTCTGGGCGACAGAGTGAGACTCCCACTCAGAAAAAAAAAAAAAAAAAGATCTGCGAGAGGAAAATTGGCTCAAAGGTCCAACTAAGAATGGCCAGAGAAGTAGGAAGAGAGCAAGAAGAGCTAGCATGTTTTCATGTTAGCAACCGGCAGAGTTGCCTCGCTTTCTCGTGTGGTAACAGATACAGGGAGCCAGAAAAGTAGAGTTCTAAGGAGGATCAGAACAAAGGACTACATTTTCTAGGCGTTTTCTCTTGCCTGGATCGATACTTTAAATCTATGAATGTTGAGAATAAAATTCTTCAAGGCATGTTTCTAGAGTGCATTTCTAAATATGGTTTGAGTCAGTCTGAACTGACTAAAAACATCGAAATGGTTGGGCTTTGAACTTTGTAGACAATAACTTCACTAATCAGCTTAAAGAATTTCCTGTAGTGTCTCCACATTATCAAGGGTGGATATTTGGGTTTACATTTTTGTGGATTGGAGAGGACAGAGCATTTTCTGTTTTTTTTCTGAATTGGGAATTGTTTATGGGGTGGTTCATCTTTATATTTTTATAATAACTTTATTGAAATTTAATTTGCATGCTATACAGTTCACCCAGTTAAAGTATATAATTCGGCCAGGCACAGTGGTTCACGCCTGTTAATCCCAGCACTTGGAGAGGTCGAGGTGAGAGGATTGCCTGAGCCCACGGGTTCAAGACCAGCTTAGGCAACATGGTGAGACCTTATCTCTACAACAAATCAAGAAAAAATTAGCTGGGCATGGTGGCTCATGCCTATGGTTCCAGCTACTTGGAAGGCTGAGGTGGAAGGATTGCCTGAGCCTAGCAGGTCAAGGCTGTGGTGGCTGTGAGCATGCCACTGCATTCCAGCCTGGACAACAGAGTGAGATTCTGACTCAAAAATAAATAAATAAAATATATAATTCAGTGGGTTTTAGTGTATTTAGAGTTGTGCAACCATCATCAGAGTCAATTTTAGAACATTTTCATCACTCCAGAAAGAAACCCTATTCCCATTAGCAGTCATTCATTCCTTATTTTCCCCATTCCTCCACCACGTTTCCCCCCGCCACCACCTACCCCCGCCCGCCTTAGGCAGCCATTATCTACTGTTCTGTTTCAATGGATTTGCCTCATCTGGTCATTTCATATTAATGTATTCATACAACATGTGGCCCTTTGGGGTCACAGGAGGTACCTCTATAATTATTCAGGCAAGAGGTGAAGACTAACTGGGCTTTGGTATGACAGTGAGGGTAGAAGAGAAAGGACTGCGGGCTCAGAAGACAGGAAGGATAAGACTCAGTTATTGATTTTGGGGTCTGGCTTTTTTCACTTAGCATAATATTTTCAGGGTTTATCCAGGTTATTGCATGTATCAGTAGTTCATTCCTTTCTATGGCTGAATGCTATTCCATTGCATGGTTATGCCACATTATGTTTATCCATTTGTCTGTTGAAAGACTTTTGAGTTGTTTCCAGTTTTCGACTATTATGAATAATATTGCTGCAAACATTCCTGTGCAGGTTTTTGTGTAGGCATATGTTTTTTGTTTCTCTTGGATATATACATAGGAGTGGAATTGCTTAGAAATAAGATAAGTCTATATTTAACTGTCTGAGGAACTGCCAACTTGTTTTCCCAAGTGTCTGTACCATTTTATATTCCTGTGAGCAGAATATGAGGATTCCAACTTCTCCACATTCCTGCCAGTGTTTGTTATCGTATGTCGTTTTTTTGAGAAGAGTCTTACTGTGTCACCGAGGCTGGAGTGCAGAGGCACGATCTTGTCTCCCTGCACCCTTGAACTCTGGGCTCAAGTGATCCTCCTGCCTTAGCCTCCCGGGCAGCTAGTTGTACACCATCATGCCCAGCTAGTTTTTAATTTTTTTGTATGGATGCAATCTCATTATGATGCCCACACTGGTCTTGAACTCTTGGCGTCCAGCAGTCCTTCCACAACAGCCTCCCAAAGTGCTGAGATATAGGCGTGAGCCACCACGCCTTGCCTTGTCTGTCGTGATTGTAGTCATCCTAGTAGTTGTGAAGTGGTAGCTCATTATGATTTTGATTAGTACTTCCCTGATAACTAAATGATGTTAATCATCTTTTCATGTGCTTATTGGCACATCTTCTTTGGAGGGTTCATCTATATTTGATCATCAATTTTGGCAAAGTTAGGTAAGTTGCAAAACATGAAACAAATTTTGACTATTTGAATACAGGGAAAAGGGCTTGTGGTTTTGTGTATATACATATGTATATATGTGTAGTGAAAGATGTCATAAACAGATAAAGGGCAGGCTCTCCAGGGAAATAACCAGCACTTTTTTCACATAAAGCCTGAGCTGAGGAGGGTGCTTAATAATCCTGTTACCTAGGCAGGCCACAGTGGCTCATACTTAAAATCCCAGCACTTTGGGAAGCTGAGGTCAGAGGATTGCCTGAGCCCGTGGGTTTGAGACCAGCCTGGGCACCTTGTTACCTGTTTCCTGACTGTGACTTTGGAAGTGGCGACCATGTGAGGTATATTCATGCCACCTTCTTCACATCACCTGTCTTTTGTTTTGGTTGGAATCTCACTCTGTCAGCCAGACCGGAGTGCAGTGACACACTTAGGGTCACCACAACTTCAACCTGCTGGACTCAGGTGATCCTTCCACCTCAGCCTTCCAAGTAGCTGGAACTACAGGTGCACGCTACCACACCCGGCTTATTTTTTTATTTATTGTAGAGACGAGGTCTCACCAAATTGCCCCGACTGGTCTCAAGCCCCTGAGCTCAGGCAGTCCTCTCGCCTTGGCCTCCCAAAGTGCTGGGGTGTCAGGCTGGAGCCACCGGGCCCAGCCCACATCACCCATCTTAAATTCACAGATGCTGCTACCACTATCAGTTTTCCACAGACGAGTCACCTTTCAGGTGGAGAGGTAGCTTGCCACAAAGTCAGTTTCTTGAGTTTCCAAGGCAGTGCCACTGGAAAACAGTGACTCATTCACGTGAAATTTCCAGAGTCTGCCAGCACACTTGTTGACTCTGAGGACCCCCGTAGTGAACAAGTGACTGCTATCCTTAGGAGCTTATGTGCCAGGTGATAAGGTGTACATATGCAAATAAAGTGGTAAGATGATTGCAAGTTGTCATTAAGACAAGATGGCATTTTAAGAGTGAGGTGACCCTCTATTAGACAGGTTGACGAGGGAAGGCTTCTCTCAAGGAGTAACATTTATTTTGAGAGCTAAAGGATGATGTGGGGGAGCGCCCTGAGTAGAAGGGCGGCAGGAGCTTTCCATACAGAGGCAACAGCCTGTGTAAAGAGCTTGGTGTACTAGAAGAACTGGAAGATGAGCATTGTGACTGAAGAGTGATGCGTGAGGTACAGAAGGCGCAACAGGAGACTGGAGAAGACGGGCCGGGCTGTGCCGGTCAAAGTGAGGAATTTGATTTTGTTCTAAGTGCTGGGAACCGCTGGGTGTAAATTTTTTGTAAACTGCACAGAATGTTTGTATACCTAACCCTGAATTGTACCCCGCATCTTTATAATAAATAAATAAATAAATAAATAAATAAAATTTTAAAAAAACCACATGGAGAAAAAAGATCAAAAGATTTGTAGAAAGTAATAAAAAATGAAACTAGAGGATGAAGCTGGTAAAACCCAGGCTGGAGTGCAGTGGCACACTCAGGGCTACCGCAGCCTTGACCTGCTGGGTTCCAGCAATCCTTCTACCTCAGCCTTCCAAGTAGCTGGAACCATAGGCACATGCTACCACACCCAGCTGGTTATTTATTTATTTATTGTAGAGACAAGGTCTCACCAAGGTGCCCAGGCTGGTCTTGAATCCCTGGGCTCAGGCAATCCTCTTGCCTCCGCCTTCCAAAGTGCTGGCATTACAGGCATGAGTCACCATGCCTGGCCTAGTTCTCCACCATGTCCAGGTGATTTTTTTATTTATTGTAGTGACGAGATTTTACCATGTTGCTAAGGCTGGTCTCGAACCCGAACCTCTGAGCTCAGGCAATCCTCTCGCCTCCACCTCCCAAAGTGCTGGGATTACAGGCGTGAGCCACTGCACCTGGCTAAAATCCAGTTTTTAAATGGGCAAAGAACCTGAAAAGAAATACAGAGACGGTGGGGGCGACACCTCATCAACAAGGGTACCTGCACAATGCATATTTGTATACCTAACCCCTAACTGTACCCCACAATATTAAAATAAAAAATATGTCAAAAAAAGAAATACAGAAATGGCCAACAAGGGCTATTGCCTTACTAGACTCTGGTATGGCCATGAGCTACAGCCGCTGCCATGTTTCCTGGCTTTGGTCCCCTTCCCTATCTTGGGGAAGTGAATCTCCTCTCTCTCTCTAATTTACTTTCTAAATAAACTATATTTTCTCATCTAAAAAAAGAAAGCAATGGCCAATAAGCACATAAGAAGATGCTCAAGGGTCAGGCACGGCGGCTCATGCCTGTCATCCCAGCACTTCGAGAGGCCAAGGCAAGAGGGTTGCTTAAGACCAAGAGTTCAAGAAAAAAATGCTCAACATCACTAATCACTAGGGAAATACAAATCAAAACCACAGTGAGATACCAGTTTATACCCATTAGGATGGCTATTGTTAAAAAATATATAGAAAGTGTTGGCAAGGATGTAGAAAAACAGAAACCCTCATGTATTGCTGGTGGAAATGTAAAATGACACAGCCACTGTGGAAAACAGTATGGCATTTCCTTAAAAAACTAAACATGAGGCTGGGTGTAGTGGCTCAAGCCTGTAATCCCAGCACTTTGGGAGGCCAAGGCGAGAGGATTGCCTGAGCCCAGGGGTTCGGGTTCAAGACCAGCCTTAGCAACATGGTAAAATCTCGTCACTACAATAAATAAAAAAATCAGCTGGACATGGTGGCACATGCCTGTCGTTCAAGCTGCTTGGAAGGCTGAGGTGGAAGGATGACCTGAGCCCGCAGGTTGAGGCTGTGGTGGCTGTGAGTGTGCCACTGCACTCTAGCCTGGGTGACAGAGTGAGATTCCAACTCAAAAAAATAAGAGATAAATAAATAAAAATTGGATTTTGTAGTTGTTTAATTATAGGAGCTATTTATGTTCTGGATATTAATTTCTTTTCAGATACATGATTTGCAAATATTTTTTCCTATTTGTGTTTCCTTTTGGCTCTGTTTATAACATCCTTTGGTGTATAAAAGTTTTAATTTTGAAGTTCAGTTTACCTTTTTTTTTCCTTTTGTTGCCTGTATTTTCAGTGTCTTATTCAAAAAATCACTGCCTTGGCTGAATTTATTGTTTTTATATATTTAATGATTTTTCACTCCCAAATGGTTATTCATTTTGATGCTTATGTTGTCCTGTTATTAGCTGCTAGTAGAGCTTATTCTTCAGGTTGACTCTGGTTCCTTTTGACATGAACCTGGTAGTCTTAGGTGGATTCCCTGCTTTCTGGCCTGACAAGAAGCCCAGGGCTTATCTTTTTTGTTTCTGAGCCCAGATCTAGAATTAGTCATTTCTTTAAGAAGCGCTGATTCTTTTTAGTGGGAAATGGTATGAGAGACATTCATTGCAACCGGAATATGAATTCTAATATGTCTTTTTCACTAGAGCTAGGAAACTTTTTACAAAGAAAAAGAGAAATCATGATTTCAGGATGATATCGCCAATTCAAATAAAGGATTAAAGGATTTTTATATTGTTGGTTTTATTTTTGTCTCTCGTTTGTTGGCAATCACACCAGAGAGATATAATGAGTATTAAACGTGAAATAATTTTTCTCTGTGTGGTGATGCCACTAATTTGATAAATAACTTAGGTCCATTTGTGTTTTTGTCTTTTAAAGGATTTTTTAAAATTTATTTATTTAGTTAGTTTTTATTTTTTCTGAGTTGGAGTCTCACTCTGTCGCCCACTCTGAGCCTCAACCTGCTGCGCTCCGGCGATCCTTCCGCCTCAGCCTTCCAAGTAGCTGGAACTACAGGCGTGCGCTACTACGCCCAGCTAATTTTTTGTTATATTGTAGAGATGAGATCTCGCCAAGTTGCCCAGGTGGGTCTCGAACCTGTGGGCTCAGGCAATCCACTCACCTCAGCCTCCCAAAGGCGCGGCATTACAGGTTGAGCCACTGAGCCTGGCTTTTTGAGGGAGTTTTAAAGCATTTGTTTTTTAATTTTATGAAGTATTTATGGCTGGGCGTGGTGCCTCATGCCTATAATCCCAGCACTTTGGGAGGCTGAGGTGAGAGGATTGCTTGAGCCTACGAGTTTGAGTACAGCTTGGGCAACTTGGCAAGACCTTGTCTCTACAATAAATCAAAAAATTAGTCAGGCGTGGTGGCACATGCCTATGGTTCCAGTTACTTGGAAGACTGAGGTGGAAGGATCACCTGAGTCCAGCAGGTCAAGGCTGCAGTGGCCGTGAGCCTGGGCGACAGAGTGAGACTCAAACAAAACAAAACAAAAACAAAAAAATTATAATTAAAATATTTACATGTTTCTAAAGATAAAGCAAGATAGATTGAAAGAGGTCTGACTTTCCCCCTTGCCTTTGTTCTTCTCTGTACTTTGTAGGTAAACATTTTTGTTGGTTTTTGGTTTATTCTTCCATTGCTTATTTTATTTTATTTTTTTGAGTTGGAGTCTCACTCTGTCGCCAAGGCTGGAGGGCAGTGGCATGCTCATGGCCACCGCAGCCTCAACCTGCTATGCTCGGGTGATCCTTCTGCCTCAGTCTTCCAGGTAGCTGGAACTCCAGGCACGTGCCACCCACAGTGGGATAATTTTTTTATTTATTGTAGAGGTGAGGTCTCACCAAGTTGCCCAGGCTGGTCTCAAACCCATGAGTGCAGGCAATCCTTTCACCTTGACCTCCCAAAGTGCTGGGATTATAGGCATGAGCCACCATGTCCAGCCCCCATTGTTTATTTTATTTTATTTTATTTATTTTTTTGAGTTGGAGTCTCGCTCCCGTTACCCAGGCTGGAGTGCAGGGGCATGCTCATGGCCACCCCAGTGTCAGCCTGCTGGGCTCCGGCCATCCTTCTGCCTCAGCCTTCCAAGTTGTCAAAACTACAGGTGCGTGATACCATGCCTGGCTAATTTTTTTATTTGTTATAGAGACATCTTGCCAAGTAGCCTGAGCTGGTCTCGAACCCGCCAGCTCAGGCAGTCCACTTGCTTCAGCTTCCCAAAGTGCTGGGATTACAGGTTGAGCCACTGACCCAGCCCCTGTTGCTTATTTTAAAAAATATAAGCGCCGGGCTCGTGCTACAGCCATTTAAATTTCCCGCGCCTTGGAGGCTGAGGTGAGTGAATTGCCTGACCCGCGTTCGAGACCCGCCTGGGCAGCGAGACCTCATCTCTACAATAAAAATCAAAAAAATCAGCTGGGCATGGTGGCACATGCCTGTAATTCCGGCTACTCGGAAGGCTGAGGCGGAAGGATCCCGGAGCCCAGCAGGCCGAGGCTGCGGTGGCCGGAAGCGGCCACTGCACTCCAGTCTGGGCGACAGAGACTCCAACTCAAAAAAAAAAAAAAATAATAAAAAAATTAAAATATAAGCATATGTGTGTTTGGATCCTCAGTACCTTACTCCATTTCCCATTTTATATTCTCCCTTGTTTTTTACCTTGGCAATCATATTTCTTGAATAAGAAATCCAAAAATTCTTTCTTGATTTCTGCTTACTTTGTGATTTCCTAGCTTTTTTGTTTTAAGGATACACTATCTTTCAAATCGCTCTGAGAATATCAGTTATAATTTCTCTTCATATGTTTTTCTGTACCTAAAATACATATTTCTTCTTAGGTCTTATCAGCCTTTCATCTTAATTGTCCTTTTTTTGGTCCTCTTGATTTTTCTTTACTATCTGGTGATCCTTATAAGTGCAGAACTGGGTTGTTTCCATAGCTAATTGGCAGCAGGTCCTCTGTGTTTTTCAACAGTCCTCTTGCCTTATTGGGAATTGGCTGGTTAAGCCATCAGGAGTGGGAAGTACATACAGGTTTATGAGCCCAGTTCCCACTCCTGATTTCTGTACCTGCTGACTCATTTATCCAGCTCCTCCAGGAAAAAGGACTCTACTTTTCTGTCCTCCTTTGCCCCTGCATGTTTTAGGAAGTGGCCAGCCTTACTCTGGTTGATTTTGTAGCATATTTTCTTCTGCTTTCTCTCTATCTTCTAGAAAATGGCCAGCATTTAAATAGACTACAGCCCTTAGAACTTCTCATTACTGTTACGCTGTGATTCCCTTGTCTTTCCCATTCTGTCGCTGAGATTTGGGGAGAAAGGGGAGGTAAGTACATGTTCCTGTATATTTAGTTTGTAATCTTGAAATGAAGCTCTTTTAGCCGGGCTCGGTGGCTCAGCCTGTAATCCCGCGCCTTTGGGAGGCTGAGGTGAGTGAATTACCTGAGCCCGCGGGTTCGAGACCCGCCTGGGCAACTTGGCGAGACCTCATCTCTACAATAAATCAAAATGAGCCGGGTGTGGTAGCGCACACCTGTAGTTCCAGCTACTTGGATGGCTGAGGCAGAAGGATCGCCTGAGCCTAGCAGGGTTGTGCACTCCAGTCTGGGTGACAGAATGAGACTCCAACTCAAAAAAAAAAAAAAAGAAATGAGGCTCTTTTATGCCATACCATTGCTGACTACAGGACTGTTTGCCACTCTGTTTTTTTCTGTTGGCTTAAAGACTGAAATGACTTTAAAATTTTTCTGGTTTTTCGCAAATTGTAGCCATCAATCTTCAGTCAAATTTAGTTAATTAATTCTAGGGTTATGTTTATCTTTGTATCTATTTAATCCATTTCAGTAGAAGTTAGACATCACTAAAGCATGTAATATATAATATGATAGGTAGATTTCTTTTTGTTTTTGAGTTGGAATGTCACTCCATCACCCAGGCTGGAGTGCAGTGACAATGTCGACCTGCAGGGCTCTGTCTATCCTTCCGCCTCAGCCTTCCAAGTAGCTGTAACTACAGGTGCACGCTATCACACCCGGCTAATTTTTGATTTATTGTAGAGACGATATCTCGCCAAGTTGCCCAGGCTGGTCTTGAACCCGTGGGCTCACTTCGGCCTCCCAAAGTGCTGGAATTATAGGCTGAGCCACCGAGCCCGGCCATATAGGTAGATTTCTATTTAGTTCAGGGATTGGATAATTACAGAACCTTTCTTGCTTGTCAGTAACTTTTTTCCAGATTAGCAGAAATAACAAGACCTGCTTACTTTCACTTATTTTATGGGAATGATAATAACATTATCATTTAGATTTAGTAAGTACCAGGACCAGACATTGTTTTAAGTGCTTTATATGTATAAACTAATTTAACTCAATAACAGTAGTTGCTGTTATTATTCCTATTTTACACAAAATAAAACTGAGGCAGAGAGAGGTTAAGAAACTTCTCAAGGTCGTGCAGCTGGTAAGTGGCAGAGCCAGGATCATCCAATTAGTTAGGCTCCCAAGGCCACTCTCTCACTCACTTCACTATTCTGCCTCTGTAATCTGTAAAGGGAAGTACTTCAGAAAATTTTCTCAGGATGACTCAATTTTTCTTTTCCTTTTTTTTTTTTTTTGAGTTGGAGTCTCATTTTGTCACCCAGACTGGAGTGCAGTGGCTACTCCCGGCCACCGCAGCCTCGACCTGCTGGTCTCCGGTGATCCTTCTGCCTCAGCCTTCCAAGTAGCTGGAACTACAGGCGCACGCTACCATGCTCAGCTAATTTTTTGATTTATTGTAGAGATGAGGACTTGCCAAGTTGTCCAGGCGGGTCTCGAACCCGCGGGCTCAGGCAATCCACTCACCTCAGCCTCCCAAAGCGCGGTATTACAGGCTCAGCCACTGAGCCTGGCTTCAATTTTTCATATATCAATTATGAGTATAAGAAAACCCTCTTAAACTGAATTTTCATCTAATTTCAAGCATATTTATTGTTTGAAATAGGTTGCTGATGACTGTGACTGCAGAAATGAATATTTTAAATGATGTAAATCAGGTCTGAGTCCAATTTTAATCTATTGAGAACCTCTGCAAATTAATATGTTGAAAAGATGTGACTTGGCCAGGCTCAGTGGCTTGGCCTGTAATCGCAGCACTTTGGGAGGCAGAGGCGAGACTATTGCCTGAGCCCAGGGTTCGAGACCAGCCTGAGCAACTTGGTGAAACCTCGTCTCTACAATAAATCACAAAAGCTAGCCAGGCATGTTGGCGTCTCTACAATAAATCACAAAAGCTAGCCAGGTGTGGTGGCATGCATCTGTAGTTCGATCTACTTGGAAGGCTGAGGTGGAAGGTTCGTCTAAGCCCAGCAGGTCAAGTCTGCAGCTGCAGTGAGCGTGCCACTCCAGCCTAGGCGACAAGAGTGAGACTCCAATTAAAAAAAAAAAGTAAAGAAAAGATGTGACTTAATCAAGTGTGTCCCTTTCTGCTATGTGTTTGAGAATTTTAAGTAGCGCTAAAACTTATAAATACATAAATCTTACAAGTGCTGGGTACACTGACTTTGGAGGTCTTTTACAATGTGTATTTATTTCCATGCAGCATGAATAAGTGGATTCATAAATGATGAATGTTTTGCCAGTGAAAATTCTTTTTAAGAAAATTTGGAAAAGAAATGTCCTTAGATGGATTGAACATATTTTAGCCCTTCAAACAAATATGAGAGGAAAGCATTTGAAAAACATTCAGACGGCACTGAGAGGAATTTTATTTAAAAAGTAAAATCCAGGTGCTTGTGTGCATGTGTATGTGTATGTTCATGTATGTGTACATTTTAAACATTTGTTTCAGAAATGCCTAGTCATATGCAGCATTAAAGCATATGATAGAATGAACCTCATGTACCCATCACTTGACTTCTAGCAGTATTTTGTCAGGGGATGTTATGATCACTGCCATGAAGATGACTCCTTAGATGGGTGTCACCACCTTTTCTACATATTGTTTCTTGGCAAAATTCCATTTGAAAATGAGGCTGGGCGCAATGGCTCATGCCTATAATTCCAGTACTTTGAGAGGCTGAGATGGGAGGATTGCTTTAGCCCAGGAGTTTGAGACTAGCCTGGTAACATAGCAAGACTCTCGTCTCTACCAAAAATAAAAAAAATTAGCTGGGTGTGGTGGCATGCACCTGTAGTTCCAGCTACTTGGGAGGCTTGAGGCAGGATTACCTGAGCCCAGGTGATTGACCCTGTGGTGAGCTGTGATTGTGCACTCCAGCCTGGGCGACAGAGTGAGAATCTGACTTTAAAAAAAGGATAGAAATGGAATAATATTTCAGTTTCATGATATTTACTTGAATTTAACACTGTCTGGTTTTGATTATAGCAACAGATCAGCACAGGGCCACCATATCTGCTAATAAGTAAAAACTTTTGTCTTTTTAAGGAGATTGTTTTTTTCCCTCTCTTTCTAAGAACCCCACGCTTGACTGAATTTGTACTTAAGGGGTCTTGTTAGAAGCAATTATGTTACAAATAGAACTTTTCATTGAACTGTCCATCTGGCTCCTTGGTTCTCAGATGTAGAGTTGTTTATCAGTTTGGAGGGGAGGTGCCTTTTTGGATTCCTGAATGTGCCAGGAATATTGGTGAGAATACCTGAGTTATATTAAAATGGTATTTATACAGTCAACATCTTCAGGTGTCCTCATCCTTGTGGCTTGCTCAAGGTTTTCAGCTGACCAGTTGGTTTTGAGATTATAGCATGCATCAGAATCACCTGGGGAACATGTTTAAAAAAATGTATGTTCTCTGCTCCTACTCCCAAAGATTGATTCATTAGATTTTGAGTACCCCTGGAATCAGCATTTTAAGTCATTCCAAGCCGGGCTCGGTGGCTCAGCCTGTAATCCTGTGCTTTGGGAGACCGAGGTGAGTGGACTGCCTGAGCCTGTGGGTTCGAGACCCACCTGGGCAACTTGGCAAGACCTCATCTCTACAATAAATAAAAAAATTAGCCGGGCGTGGTAGCAGGTGCCTGTAGTTCCAGCTACTTGGAGGACTGGGGTGGAAGGATTGCCAGAGCCCAGCAGGTCGAGGCTGAGGTGGCCGGGAGCGGCCACTGCACTCCAGTCTGGGTGACAGAGTGAGACTCCAACTCAAAAAAAAAAAAAGTCATTCCAGCAAGAATGGTATCTTGAAAGTTTTTAAACCATTGTTGGTTTTTATTGACTTCTTTCTTTTCATCATAGTGTTTTGTTGTTGTTTGTTTGTTTTAAATAAACTAGTCTTGTTATATTGCCCAGGCTGGACTGGGGCTCCTGGGCTCAAGTCATCCTCCTGCCTCAGCCTTTCAAATAGCTGGGATTATAGGCATATGCTACTATGCCCTGCAGTCATCCTAGTTTGTAATAAGGTTAATGTTAATATGGTATCTTGTGAAACAAAAAAGAAAAGCTAAAAAGTTTCCATTTTTTTTTTTTTTTTTTTTGAGTTGGAGTCTCACTCTGTCACTCTGTTGCCCAGACTGGAGTGCAGTGGCACGCTCCTGGCCACCGCAGCCTCGACCTGCTGAGCTCCAGCAATCCTTCCGCCTCAGCCTTCCAAGTAGCTGGAACTAGAGGTGTGCGCTACCATGCCCGGCTAATGTTTTTGATTTCCTGTAGAGATGAGGTCTCGCCAACTTGCCCAGGAGGGTCTCGAACCTGCGAGCTCAGGCAGTTCACTCACCTCGGCCTCCCAAAGCCCAGGATTACAGGCTGAGCCACTGAGCCCGGCCTTCCATTCTTAATAACATGCTCAATGAGTGCTATGACCTTTCCATGTGCGCTGTTATGACCTATAGATAGACCTACAGTCATAGAGTTTGTCTACTGCTATATCAAAGACTAGATGGCTTATAAGCAACAGAAATGTATTTCTTACAGTTCTGAAGTCTGGAAGTTCTCCCGCATGGTCCTCTTTCAGGTTGCAGACTACCAACCTACTATATTCTCACATGGCAGAAAGAGAGTGGGCTAACTCTCTGGCTTCTTCTTCTTTTTTTTTTTTTTTTTAGTTGGAGTCTGATTTCGTTGCCAAGGCTGGAGTATAGTGGCACAGTCACAGCTACTTCAGTGTTGACCTGCTGGGCTTAGGCAATTCTTCCGCCTCAACCTTCCAAGTAGCCGGAACTACATGTGTACTACCACAACTGGCTAATTTTTTGATTTATTGTAAAATGAGGTCTTGCCAAGATGCCCAGGCTGTTCTAGAACCTCTGAGCTCAGGCAGTTCCCTCACCTTGACCTCCCAAAGTGCTGGGATTACAGGCTTAAGCCACCATGCCCAGTCCTTTTTTTTTGCATATGAATCTCATTCTGTCGCCCAGGCCGGAGTGCAGTAGCACACTCATGGCGACCACAGCCTTGACCTGCTGGGGGCCAGGCAGTCCTTTCGCCTCAGCCTTCTAAGTTGCTGGAACTATAGGCGTGCAGCACCGCGCCTGGTTAATTTTTATTCATTTGTTGTAGAGACGAGGTCTCGCCAAGTTGTACTGGCTGGTCTTAAACCCATGGACTCAGGAAATTCTCTTGCCTCTCTCTCCCAAAGTACTGGGATTACAGGTGTGAGCCACTATACCCGACACTGGCCTTTTCTTATAAGGGCACTAAACTTATTTATGATGTCTACAACCCTATTACCTAATTACTTCCCAAAGGCCCAACCTCCAAATACTGGAGTGCAGTGGTCGCTTCCGGCCACCGCAGCCGCGACCTGCTGGGCTTCAGCAATCCTTCCGCCTCAGCCTTCCGAGTAGCCGGAATTACAGGCACACGCTATCACACCCGGCTGATTTTTTGATTTATTGTAGAGATGAGGTCTTGCCTGCCCAGGCGGGTCTCGAACCCGCGGGCTCAGGCAATCCACTCACCTCAGCCTCCCAAAGGCGCGGGATTACAGGCTGAGCCACTGAGCCCAGCTAGGGAATTCGATTTTAACATATGAATTTTGTAGAAAACCAAGCATTCAGTTCATGACACAGGTGCATCTCTGATTTTGGGCAATTCCGTTCTGATACTGATGGTCTGAGGACCACACCTTGAAAGTATAGGTGCGTAGGGGCCAGTGTGGGTGTAAAGGGTCCCGTGCGTATTTCTCTGTGATTCCACTAAATGCTTTAGCCCAAGCCTTAGACTTCCACTGCTTGATTACTTGCTGAACTGATACTAGATGGAGGAAGTAAGACTCAGTTTTCAAAAAAGTCATCTGGTGCCTCCAGCTCTGTGTAACCTTCCTCTGGGGGAAGGGAAGCTTGGGGGATGTGGAGGGCAGTTGACTCCACCTGGGGCTCCAGTTTCAGAACTGGATGGAAACTTTGCTGTTTTGGATGCATGTTTGACTAAAGAGTTCTTTCATCCGTTTCTTAATGGAATTTGACCCTTTCCCTTTGCCTTTCACCCTCCTGCTTTTCATACATACAGACAGGCATACAACAAAGAACCATGTCCTGGAGGAACCTCTGTATGAGAATGAGCCAGCCTCTAGAGAGCAAGTGTAGGACTCTTCGTTACAAAACAACCTCCCCTGTGCAGAATCAGAATTGCGTTTGCATCTGGTCGGACTCTACATACAGCTTGGCTTTGAGGATGACTGTGACTGACTGTAATGCTAGTCAGTATTCCATTTGTTCCCCTATATTTCTCCATGTCTCTTATAGTCAAATTAGTACCATATGACCAGTTCTGGCCAAAGACCTTTGAAGGGAAGTAATGTGTGTGATTTTCAGTGGGGGGTAGTAAAGAGGGGTATGAGTTTTCACTTTACTTTTCTATGCTGAGACCGTGGAAGAACTAAGTTCCAGTGATGGCCCTACAAGTTGAAGAAGGGCAGCCAGACTCGCATTAAATTTCATGTGAGCAAAAAGTAAATATATATTAGGTTAGGCCATTCATTTTAGGTTTTGTTACTATAGCATAGCTTAATCTGTTTGCCACTCTGGATAGTTCAGAATAGAACATTTACATGTTTTGAAGTTCTGGGGGCCAACATACATAGTTTAATTCTGAAACTATGTGGTCCAGTGTAAGTTCTTTAGTCTCCTGAGATTTTTTTCCCTCTTCATCTATAAATTGAAAGGTTTAAATTAGATGATTATTAAGGGCCTTTTTGGCACATTCCCAGATTCCGGATAGCAGCATTTAAATACACATGCTCCTTGACTTAATGATGGCACTACATCCTGATAAACCCCTTATAAGTAGAAAATGTCATAAGTTAAAAAATGCATTTGGCCTGGCTTGCTGACTCAGCCTGTAATCCCAGGATGTTGGGAGGCCGAGGCAAGTGGATTGCCTGAATCCGGAGGTTCGAGACCAGCCTGGGAAACTTGGTGAAACCTCATCTCTACAATCAATACATAAAAAATTAACTGGGTGTGGTAGTGTGTGCCTGTGGTTCTGGCTACTTGGAAGACTGAGGCGGAAGGATTGTCGGAGCCCACCAAGTTGATGCTGGGGTGGCCGTGAACATGCTACTGCACTCCAGCCTGGGCTAGGGAGTGAGACGCCAACTCAAAAAAAAAAATGCATTTAATACTCCTAGCCTAGTAAACATCAAAGCTTAGCTAGTCTACTTTATTTTTGTTTCTGTTGTTTTTGAGATGGAGTCTCACTCTGTCGCCCAGACTGGAGTGCAATGGCCGCTCCCAGCCACCACAGCCTCTACCTGCTGGGCTCTGGTGATTCTTCCGCCTCAGCCTTCCAAGTAGCTGGAACTACAGGTGCGCACTACCACGCGCGGCTGATTTTTTGATTTATTGTAGAGATGAGGTCTCGCTGCCCAGGTGGGTCTTGAACCCGCGGACTCAGGCAATCCACTCACCTCAGCCTCCCAAAGATGCGGGATTATGGGCTGAGCCACCGAGCCCGTCAGCTAGTCTACTTTAAACATGCTAAGAATAGTCACATTAGCCTTCAGTTTGTCAAAATCATCTAACAGAAAGCCTATTTATTAATAAAATTATAAAGAATTTTGAATCAGAACTCAAAATTTGAAGGATGATTTCTACTGAGTGTATATTGCTTTTGCATAGTCCGAAAATAGAAAAACTACAAAGGAACCATTGTTAAGTTGGGAACTATACAGATTTCTGATTGTAGGACAAGAAGGAGACTCAGTTTGACATTAAAGGCATCCCTGGGAAACTTATTTTTTATTGTGTACTTTTTGCTATTTAGAAGTTAGTTATATAAGGAAAATGGCAAAGGAAGATGAGGTAATGTTTCTTAAAAATAACAGTTTTATTCAAATATAATTGACATAGTCTGAAATTCACTTTTTAAAATCATTTAACTCAGTGGTTTTTAGTATATGTAGAGTTGTGCAACCATCGCACTGTTTTAGTCCATTTTGTGCTGCTATAACAGAACACCACAGACTGGGTAATTTATAAAAAATATGCCGGACATGGTGGCTCAAAGCTTGTAATCCCAGCACTTTGGGAGGCAGATGCCAATACCAGAGGCAAGAGAATTGCCAGAGCTCAGGGGTTTGAGACCAGCCTGGGCAACATGGAAAGACCTCGTCTTTACAATAAATCAAAAAATCAGCCAGACATGGTAGCACGTGCCTGTAGTTCCATTTCCTTGGAAGGCTGAGGCAGAAGGATCGCCTGAGCTTAGCAGGTTGAGGCTGTGGTGGCCATGAACATGCCACTGCACTTTAGCCTGGTGACAGAGTGAGACTGCAACTCAAAAAAAAAAGTATAAAAAAATAGTTTATATGGCTTATGGTTGTTGAGGCTGTGAAGTCCAAGTGCATGGTATTGGCATCTGCTCAGCACCTGGTGTCATTCCATGGCAGAAGGTGGAAGGGTGGAAAAGCATGAGAGAGAGCAAGAGAGGCTGAACTTTTATAATAAATCTACTCTCAGAATTAATGGACCCACTTCTGTGATAATGCCAGTAACCCATTCAGGAGAGCAGAGGCCTCATGGCCTAATCTACAGGTCCCATCTCTCAACACTGTTAGTTGTTACAGATTAAGTTTCTAACACTGAGCTTTAGGGGATATCAAAGCCATAACAATCATCATTTAATTTCAAATCATTTTCATCATCCCCCTGAAAAACCTGAACCTATTAGCAGGGACTCCCAGTTCTACAAAACTGCTTTTTTTTTTGTACAGGTCATCTATTCTGGACATATCTTTTTTGAGCGGCGGTTAGTTTCACTCTGTTGTCCAGGCTGGAGTGCAGTGGCATGCTCATGGCCACTGTAGCCTTGACCTGCTAGGCTCAGGGAATCCTTCTGCCTCAGCCTCCCAAGTAGCTGGAACTACAGGTATGCACTACCATGCCTGGCTAATTTTTTAATTTATTGTAGAGATGAGATTTCACTAAGTTGCCCAGGCTGATCTCAAACCCCTGGACTCAGGCAGCCCTCTCACCCCATGCCTCCCAAAGTGCTGGGATTATAGGCATGAGCAACTGTACCTTACCTATTCTGGACATTTCATATCTATAGACTCATATAATATGTGGCTTCTGTATCTGGCTTCTTTCACTTAACACAATGTTTTCAAGGATCATCCATGTTGTAGCATTTATTTATTTATTTATAGTTTTAAAACAAAGTTTATTAGAGAAAGAAAGGGCAGGCGAAAGTTTTGTACCAGAAAGGCCTGGCATGCGCAAGTCTCTCTTTGGAAAAAGAAAGACTGCCTGTGGCATTTACTATAACTACCTTTTATGGCCAAATAATTATTCATTTTGTGGTTATACCACATTTTGTTTATGCAGTTATCAGTTGATAAGCATTTCAGTTGTTAACAACTTTTTGGCTATTATGAATAATGCTGCTATTGACATGTGTACAGCTTTTGTGTGGACATTTTTTCATTTCTCTTGTGTATATACATAGGAGTGGAATTGCTAGGTCATGTGGTAACTCCCTATTTAGCTTTTTTTTTTTTTGAGTTGGAGTCTCACTCTGTCGCCCAGCCTCGACCTGCTGGGCTTCAGCGATCCTTCCACCTCAGCCTTCCAAGTAGCTGGAACTATAGGCACGCGCTACCACGCCCGGCTGATTTTTTTGATTTATTGTAGAGATGAGGTCTCGCCAAGTTGCCCAGGCGGGTCTCGAACCCACGGACTCAGGCAGTCCACTCACCTCAGCCTCCCAAAGGTGCGGGATTACAGGCTGAGCCACTGAGCCCGGCTCTTATTTAACTTTTTAAGGAACTGCCAAACTGTTTTCCAAAGATGCTATTCCATTTTATAATTGTATCTGCAGTATAAGAGCGTTCCAATTTCTCTATATCCTTATCAACACTTGTTACTGTCTTTCTTTTTGATTGAAGTGATCATTTTTGATGAAGCAGCCCTATGATAAACTGAAATGTCAATGAAGATATTTTAATATGTATAATAGTTTAACTTGCTATTTATTTTGAATTTTTATTTCTTTTTCTTTTTTTTTTTTTTTTTGATTTATTGTAGAGACGAGGTCTCGCCAAGTTGCCTGGATGGGTCTTGAACCCGCGGGATCAGGCAATCCACTTGCTTCGGCCTCCCAGAGTGCTGGGATTACTGACTGAGCCACTAAGCCAAGCCTACTTTTTATGTCTTTTGAGTTGGAGTCTCACTCTGTTGCCCAGGCTGGAGGGCAATGGAACCCTCACGGCCACCATAGCCTCAACCTCCTCGGCTCAGGGAATCCTTCAGCCTCAGTCTTCCAAGTAGCTGGAACTACAGGTGTATGCCATCATGCCTGGCTAATATTTTGATTTATTATAGAAATGAGATCTCGCCAAGTTGTCCAGGCTCATCTCGAACCCATAGTCTCAGGCAGTCCTCTCACCTTGACCTATCAAAGTGCTGGGATTGTAGACGTGAGCCACCGTACCTTGGCTAACTTGCTCTTTAAAAAGTTATAGTGATCATCCTGGGCAATATAAGAAGACCTCGGGTTTTTTTTTTTTTTTTTTTTTTGAGTAGGAGTCTCACTCTGTCGCCCCAGCTGGAGTGCAGTGGCATGCTCATGGCCACCACAGCCTCGACCTGCTGGACTCAAGTGTTCCTTCCCCCTCAACATTCCAAGTAGCTGGAACCACAGGTGTACCACCACCACACCTGACTAATTTTTTTGATTTACTGTAGAGACGAGGTCTCGCCAAGTTGCCCAGGCTAGTCTCGAACCCTTAGACTCAGCAGTCCTCTCACCTCGGCCTCCCAAATTGCTGGGATTACAGGCTTGAGCCACTGCACCTGTTCTTCATTATGATTTTTGAAGGTTCAAGTCTATATATTTAAGGCATAGTCTAACTGATAATTTTTAAGTACATAATTTATAAAGTCAAATTTATGCTTCAAGAAAACAATTATATCTGGCAAATCAAGAGTGAGAGAATGGGAAAACTTTCATTTTTAATTTACTTCTTTTTTTGCCCTCCCAAGAGTGTCCAGGGGTTCGAGACCAGCCTGGGCAACTTGGTGAGACCTCATCTCTACAGATCAAAAAATTAGCTAGTCATGGTGGCACATGCCTGTAATTCCAGCTAATTCCAGGCATGTGCCACCTTGGAAGACTGAGGCAGAAGGATTGCCTGAGTGAGCCCAGCAGGTCGAGGCTGCAGTGGCCATGAGCGTATCACTACACTCTAGCTTGGGTGACAGAGTGAGACTCCAGCTCAAAAAAAAACAACAACAATAAAAATTATAATGAAATTCTGAAAGGTTGTGCATAATAAAATTGATGAAATATTACACTATATATGCTCAGGATTCACTACTTAAAGGAACTTCTGAGTATCTTTTAAGGTTATTTATTTCATAGGTTGATGTTTTGCATATTATACCTTTAAGAAGAGGAAGGTCCCATTATGTTGAAAATACAAGTATTTTAAGTAATATCCAGTAGACAGTCGATCTTCATTATTTGTGGATTCTGTGCTTGTGAATTCACCTACTTGCTAGAATTTATGTGGATCCCAGAATCAATACTTGCTTCTGTGGTCGTTTGTGGACATGACCAGAGTGGTGGAAAATTTGGCTTGCTCTACATGCACAGCCCCAGCCGAGATCAAGTAAGACATTCTCTGCCTTTTGTTTCAGTTCTCTGACTGTAAACGAGTGTCCTTTTCATAGTCGATTTAATGCCCTGGTTTTTGCATTTTTCTCCTTTTTGTTGGTAATTTCACTGTTTAAAATGACCCCTAAGCATAATGCTGAAAAACTGTGTAGTGTTCCTGAGTGTAAAGGCTGTGATGTGCCATATGGAGAAAATATGTGTGTTAGATGAGCCACATTAAGGTATGAGTTCTAGTGCTGTTAGCAGAGTTCAGTGTTAATGAATCAACAGTATAATATACCGTATATTAAATAAGGTATCTTTAAATGGAAACACATATAAAACAAGTTTATATATTGATTGATTGATGAAAATGTTATTAGCAGAGGCTCACAGGAACCTGAATCTGTATGTCTTCTAGGAGCAGCGGTTTAGTATTCACTAATTCAGCGTTTGTGGCAACTTCAACTGTATGTCATGAGCTGCTTTTCTCTTGCTGCTTGTTCAAGATTCCAATCTTTGGAATTAGATAGTTTGACTATAATGTGTCCTAAGTGCAAATCTCTTTGAATTTATCCTACTTGGAATTTGTTTAGCTGCTTGGGTGTGTAAATTCATATATTATTTATTTATTTATATATTTTTTTGAGTTGGAGTCTTACTCTGTTGCCCAGACTGGAGTGCAGCCTCAACCTGCTGGGCTTCCGCGATCCTTCCGCCTCAGCCTTCCAAGTAGATGGAACTATAGCGTGCGCTACAACGCCCAGCTAATTTTTCATTTATTGTAGAGACGAGGTCTCACCAAGTTGCCCAGCTGGGTCTCGAACCCATGGACTCAGGCAGTCTCCTCGCCTTGGCCTCCCAAAGTGCTGGGATTACAGGCTGAACCACCGAGCCCGGCCCATATATTTGTTTTTTAAATCAAATTTGGGGCATTTAAAGCTATTATTTCTTCAAATACTCTTTGTGTCTTTCTTTTCTCTTCTTCTGGGAATTCCATTTTATGTATGCTGGTACATATAGTGGTGTTCTTCAGGTCTTTGAGGCTCTGTTCTTTTTTATCTCATTCTGTTACCCAGGCTGAAAGGCAGTGGCATGCTCCCGGCCACCTCAGCCTTGACATGGTGGGCTCAGGCGATCCTTCCACCTCAGTCTTCCAAGTAACTGGAATTATAGGTATGTGCCACCATGCCTGGATCATTTTTTATTTTATTTTTTTAAATTTATTGTAGAAGCCGGGCTTGGTGGCTCAACCTGTAATCCCGCGCCTTTGGGAGGCTGAGGTGAGTGAATTGCCTGAGCCCGCGGGTTCGAGACCCGCCTGGGCAGCGAGACCTCATCTCTACAATAAATTAAAAAGTCAGCTGGGCGTGGTGGTGCATGCCTGTAATTCCGGCTACTTGGAAGGCTGAGGCGGAAGGATCGCCGGAGCCCAGCAGGCCGAGGCTGCGGTGGCCGGGAGCGACCACTGCACTCCAGTCTGGGCGACAGAGTGAGACTCCAATTCAAAAAAAAAAAAACAAAAAAAACAAACAAAACAAAACAAAATTTATTGTAGAGATGAGGTCTCGCTAAGTTGCCCAGACTGGTCTTGAACTTGCGGGCTTAGGCAATCCTCTCACCTCGGCCTCCCAAAGTGCTGGGATTATAGGCGTGAGCCACCATGCCAGCCTGTTCTTTTTATTTGTTTGTTTTTTGGGTAGGAGTATCACTCTGTCACTCATGGCCACCACAGCTATGACTTGCTGGGCTCAGGTGATTCTTCCGCCTCAGCCTTCCAAGTAGCTGGAACTACAGGCACGTGTCACCACTCCCAGCAAATTTTTTTATTTATTGTAGAAATGAGGTCTCACCAAGTTGCCCAGGCTGGTCTTGGACCTGTGGACTCAGGCAATTCTATCCCCTTGGCCTCCCAAAATGCTGGCATCATAGGCATCAGCCACCACACCTGGCTGAGGCTCTGCTATTTTTTCATCATTCTTTATTCCTTCTGTTCTTCAGACTGGATTATCTCAGCCTGTCTCCAGGTTCACTGATTCTTGTTCAGATCTGCTGTTGAGCTGCTTACTGTATTTTTTGGGGGGAAGGAGGCAGTGTTTTACTCTGTTGCTCAGGCTGGAGTGCAGTGGCACAATTATGGCTCACCAGAGCCTCCAACTCCTGGGCTCTAGTGATCTCCTGTGTCGGCCTCCTGAACAGCTGGGACTATAGGTACACACTACCACGCTAAGCTAAGTTTTTGATTTTTTTTGTAGAGATGAGGTCTCAAATTCCTGTACTCAAGCGATCCTCCTGCCTCAGCCTCCCAAAGTGTTGGGATTACACAGGTGAACCATCACATCTGGCTACTTAATGCATTTTTTTTTGAGTCGGAGTCTTACTCTGTTGCCCAGGCTAGATTGCAGTGGCATGCTCATGGCCACTGAAGCCTCAACCTACTGGACTCAGGCAATCCTTCCACCTCAGCCTTCCCAGTAACTGGGACTACAGGTGTGTACCATCACGCCTGGCTAATTTTTTGATTTATTGTAGAGATGAGATCTCGCCGACGTGCCCAGGCTTGTCTGGAACCCGTGGGCTCAGGCAGTCCTCTCACCTTGGCCTCCCAAAGTGCTGGAATTATAGATGTGAGCCACCGCACCTGGTCTTATGTGTTTTTTTTTTTTTTTTCCAATGTCAGTTGTTCTGTATTTAAACTCCAGAATTTCTATTTGGTTATTTCTAAAAAATAATTGTCATCTTTTATTAACATATATTTACGGAGACATTCACATACATTCCTTACATTCTTTAAATATAACTTATTTTAGTTCTTTGAAAATATTTAAAATAGCTGATTTAAAGTCTTTGTCTAGTAAATCTAGTGTCTAGGTTTTGCTCAGATAAGAGTCTCTATTGTTTGTTTTTCTTCCTCTGCATATGGGTGATTTTTTTCTTCCTCTGCATATGGGTGATATTTCCTTATTTCTTTGCATGTTGTATAATTTTTTGTTGAAATTTAGACCTTTTATTTATTTATTTATTTATTTTTTGAGTTGGAGTCTCACTCAGTCGCCCAGACTGGAGTGCAGTGGCTGCTCCTGGCCACTGCAGCCTCAACCTGCTGGGCTCCGGCAATCCTTACGCCTCAGCCTTCCAAGTAGCTGGAACTACAGACACGCACTACCACACCTGGCTAATTTTTTGATTTACTTTAGAGATGAGGTCTCGCCAAGTTGCCCAGGTGGATCTCGAACCCACGAGCTCAGGCAATCCACTCACCTCAGCCTCCCAAAGTACTGGGATTACAGGCTGAGCCACCGAGCCTGGCTTAGACCTTTTAAAATGATTTACTGTGACCACTCTGTGAGTCAGATTCTGCTCCTTCTCCAGGTGAGCACTGTGTCAGGTAAAAAAGAGACTTTTGCAAGTGAGTTCTTTCAGGGAACCACCAGACAGGTGAAATAATGATAATTTTCTGGGAATGAGACTTTGGAGGAGCTCTAGCCCAGTTCTACTCCCTCTGGTACCTGCCAGTCTTCTGGTTTTCACTGTGAGTACAGCCACTGTGCCTGGCCTCTCTGCCTTTTTAGTTGAAATGTAATTTATATACCATAAAATTCACCATTTAAAGTAAGTTCAGTGGATTTTAGAATATTACAAAATTGTATGTCCAGCACCTCTTATTCTAGATAAGTTTTATTGCCTCAAAAATAAACTTAGCTGGGTGTGGTGGCTCAAATCTGTAATCCCTGCACTTTGGGAGGCTGAGGCGAGAGGATTGACTGAGCTCAGGGGTTCGAGATGGGCCTGGGCAACTTGGTGAGATCTCGTCTCTACAATAAATAAAAAGATTAGCCTGGTGTGATAGTGCACGCCTATAGTTCCAGCTACTTGGAATGCTGATGCGGAAGGAGTGCCTCAGCCTAGCAGGTTGAGGCTGCAGTGTCCATGAGTGTGCCACTGCACTCCAGTCTTGTGACAGAATGACACTCCAACTCAAAAAATAAATAAACACCATTCATTAGCAGTCACTCCCTGTGGCCAACTCTTGGTAGATATTACTTTCTGGCTCTATGAATTTGCCTTATCCGGAAATTTCATATCAATGGAATCATATATATGATCTTTTTTTCTTTTTGGAGATGGAGTCTTGCTATGTTGCCCAGGCTGGAGTGCCGTGGTTATTCACAGGCACAATCATAGCTCACTGCAGCTTCAAACTCCTGGGCTCAAGCAATCCTTTCTTTTCTTTTTCTTTTTCTTTTTTTTTTTTTGAGTTGAAGTCTTACTCTTTCGCCCAGGCTGGAGTGCAGTGGCACACTCACAGCCACCCAAGCGCCTACCTGCTGGGCTCTGGTGTGATCCTTCCACTTCAGTCTTCTGAGTAGCGAGAACTACAGGTACGTGCTACCATGCCTGGCTAATTTTTGATTTATTGTAGAGACGAGGTCTCGCCAAGTTGCCTGGAAGTCTTGAACCTGCAGACTCAGGCAATCCTCTCTCCTCTGCCTCCTAAAGTGCTGGGATTACAGGCTGAGCCACGGAGCCCAGTCAATCTTTTCTTCTTAGTAGCTGGGACTACAGCCATGTACCACCAGCCTGCCTTAATATATGACCTTTTGTGTCTGACTTATTTTATTTACTGTAATGTTTTCAGTGTTCGTTCATATTGTAACATTTATCTATACTTAATTCCTTTTTATGGCCGAATAATATTTCATTGTATGGAGTACCACATTTTGTAAATTTATCAATTGATAGACATTTGAGTTCTTTCTGTTTTTTGGATATTATGAATACTGCTTTTAGGAACATTTGTGTATAAGATTTCATATGAACATGTTTTTAATTTACTTTAGCAAAATTGCCTGGTTACATGGTGAGTCTATATTTAACATTTTGAGGAACTGCCAAACTACTTTTCACAGTGGCTGCATCATTTTACATTCCCAGCCAGCAATGCATGAGGGTTCCACTTTCTCCACATTCTTGCCAAGATTTATTTTATATTTGTTCTTATGATAGCAGTCCTACTGTGTGTGAAATGATACCTTATTGTGGTTTTGATTTGCATTTCCCTGATGAATAATGATATTGAGCATCTTTTCATTTGCTTTTGGCTAGTTGTATATCTTTGAGAAAATGTTTGTTGAAATCTTTTGGCCATCTTTTTTTTTTTTTTTTCCAGTTGGAGTCTCACTCTGTTACCCAGGCTGGAGGGCAGTGGCACACTCACAACCACTGCAGCCTTGACCTGCTGGTCTCAGGCGATCCTTCCACCTCAGCCTTCCAAGTTGCTGGAACCACAGGCATGCACCATCACGCACGGCTAATTTTTTGATTTATTGTAGAGACAAGGAGGTCTTACCGTGTTGCTCAGGCTGGTCTTGGACCTCTGAGCTCAGGCAGTCCTCTCGCCTCTGCCTTTCAAAGTGCTAGGATTACAGGCGTGAGCCACTGTCCCTGCCTCATCTTTTAATTGAGTTATTGATTTTTTTTTTTTTTGAGACGGGGTCTCATTATATTGCCCAGTCTGGTCTGGAAGTCCTGGGCTCAAGCAAAACTCCTGTCTTGGCCTCCCACAAGTGCTGAGATTACAGGAGTGAGCCACTGTGCCCCGCCAGAGTTATTAATCTTTTTATTGTTAAGGTTTTTTTTTTTTGAGTTGAGTCTCACTCTGTCACCCAGACTGGAGTGCAGTGGCCGCTCCCGGCCACCGCAGCCTCGACCTGCTGGGCTCCGGCGTCCTTCCGCCTCAGCCTTCCAAGTAGCTGAAACTACAGGGATGCGCTACCACGCCCGGCTCATGTTGATTTATTGTAGAGATGAGGTCTCACCAAGTTGCCCAGGCGTGATCCTTCCGCCTTAGCCTTCCAAGTAGCCAGAATTACAGGCATGCGTCACTACACCTGGCTGATTTTTTGATTTGTTGGAGAGATGAGGTCTCGCTGCCAAGGCGGGTCTCGAACCCGAGGGCTCAGGCAGTCCACTCACCTCAGCCTCCCAAAGGTGTGGGATTACAGGCTGAGCCACTGAGCCCGGCTGTATGTCAGAATTTTTTAAGTCACGTTGGTTATAATAGAGCACTTGGGTAGTGATACATATGATTGCCTTATTGTTATGAATTGAAAAAAGAACATGTGAAAACGGATCTTTTACAGGAAGAGATTTTATTTTATTTTTTTTGAGTTGGAGTCTCACTCTGTTGCCCAGACTGGAGTGCAGTGGTCGCTCCCGGCCACCGCAACCTCAACCTACTGGGCTCAGGTGATCCTTCTGCCTCAGCCTTCCAAGAGGCTAGAACTATAGGTGCGCACTACCATGCCTGGCTAATTTTTTGATGTATTGTAAAGATGATGTCTTGCCAAGTTGCCCGGGTGGGTCCCGAACCCGCGGACTCAGGCAGTCCACTCGCCTCAGCCTCCCAAATTGCTGGGATTACAGGCTTAGCCACCGAGCCTGGTCGATGATTTTTGATTTTTTAAAGAGTCAAGATTCTCCTGAGCCTAGAGCCGTAAATAGTGACCGTTTAGTTGAATTTACATGTGTTTATTTCCACAGTATCTTCTCTCTTGATTTTGTAACCTGTCTACGTGTTCTTTACGCAGTCATAAAAATACAAAGGAATCGTGGTATTTGGCCATGATAAGTGACACAGTATGATTTATACTTGTTTATATCTACAAAAAAGGAAAATATAAAGAAGGAAAACCTGGTTATCAATAAGTAGACCAAACTATATTCAGACATTATATAAGTTGAAGTTTCATGTATCCTAAATTTAACTTTCAGTAAAATATATTTGAATTTTTGTTCTGTTGTTCTGTTTGGGAGAGCAGACAGTTTCTTGTTTTTTTTTTTTTGAGATAAGGTTTCTCTCTGTCACCCAGGCTGGAGTGCAGTGGCACAATCACGGCTCACCACAGCCTCGACCTCAGGCCCAGGCAGTACTTCTGTCTCAGCCTCCTGAGTAGGTGGGACTACGAGCGTGTACCACCAGCCAGGTTGCCCAGACTGGTCTTTTTTTTTGAGTTGGAGTCTCACTCTGTCGCCCAGACTGGAATGCAGTGGCCACTCCCAGCCACCGCAGCCTCTGCCTGCTGGGCGCCGGTGATTCTTCCGCCTCAGCCTTCCGAGTAGCCAGAATTACAGGTACGCGCTACCACGCCTGGCTAATTTTTTGCTTTATTTGTAGAGATGAGGTCTCGCCAAGTTGCCCAGGTGAGTCTCAAACCCGCGGGCTCGGGCAATCCACTCACCTCAGCCTCCCAAAGCACGGGATTACAGACTGAGCCACCGAGTCCGGCTCTTTTTTTTAAGTATATATTTCATTTTAGAGTTGTGGGGTACAAGTGAGAATTTACTACATAAGTTGCATTCAGGTGAAGTTTGGGCTTGCAGCTGGGTTGCCACCTCCCCCTTCCCCCAACCCTCCTTCCCCTGGCAGTGTCCAGCGTCCCCCGCTCCTACCCTTGTGCTCCTGTGGCCAGTTATCAGGGCTCGCTTATGAGTGAGAACATGTGGTATTCAGTTCATTTCTGTGATAGTTCACTTAATAAGATGGTTTCCAGCTGCATCCATGCTGCTGCAAAGGCCAGGCTGGGTCTTGAATTCCTGGGCTCAAACTAGGAGCCCAGAGTGCTGGGATTAACAGGCATGAGCCACCTTGCCCAGCAGGAGAGCAGATAGTTTCAAGCAAACGTTATCCCTGATTTTAGTTCTTTTCCACTGTTGCTGGTTGTAGTTTCTGATACCCGCGGATATTGCTGTTTGAACTTACCCAGAGTCAGGGTTCTACAGAAACTCCCCAAGTTGTGAAAACTGGCATACCCCTGTTAGGCTTCCCCTCTGAACATCCAGAGGGAAAATTGGTACCCAGATGAAGATACGAAGAAGCCTGTCTGACCACTGCCTGCCAGCTGCTCGCCTCTCCAGGCTTTCTGCACCCTGAGCTTCAGCCCCATTGGGCATCCCACACACCCTGTGCTGTTTGGCTTCAGCACCTTTGCTGCGGCAGTCCTGTCTCCTCGTGAGCCCCACCTGTCCCTTTCCTTTTGTCAGAACTTGTCCTACAGTCAAGACCTACCTCAGAATAACACTTTTTTTCTTAACCATCTTCCTGAGTTCTCTCACTCTTTGCTCATCTCTTCCTTTGCTAACCTCCCTTAAAGTTCTGTGAGTGCTGTACAACCCTCACCATAATCTGAGTTAGATCTCCTTGCCGATTGTGCGCTCTTGAGATGGAAACAAGGGAATGTCGAAGATAGATCTAGGCCCCATTTACATGTTAGCCTCATCTTTGAAGGGATTGTTGTAGAATCATACTTCTTTTTTTTTTTTTTTTTTGAGTCAGAATCTCACTGTCATTCACGCTGGAGTGTAGTGGCATGCTTACAGTCACCTCAGCCTCAACCTCCTGGGCTCAGGTGATCCTTCTGCCTCAGCCTTCCAAGTGGCAGGAACCACAGGTGCATGCCACCACGCTCAGCTAATTAATTTTTTTGATTTAGTGTAGAGATGAGGTCTCGCCAAGCTGCCCAGGCTGGTCTCGAACCCCTGGGCTCAGGCAGTCTTCTCACTCCTGCCTCCCAAAGTGCTGGGATTACAAGCGTGAGCCACTGTGCCTGGCAGATTTTTTTATTTTAACAGCTTTGGGGATACAAATTGTGTTGGTCTGGGCTTTAAGTGTACTTTCAATCCCCACCTGTATCCATTGTACCTGATGGGTGATTTTTTTGTGTGTGCCTCCACCCCTTCCTCCTGTCCTTCTGAATCGCTAGTGTACATTATATCATTCTCTGTGTCTTTGCATATCCTTACTTTAGCTCCCACTTATAAGTAAGAAAATATGGTGTTTGGCTTACTTTTTTTGAGTTACTTTACTTAGAGTGATGTTCTCTGGTTCCATTCAAGTTGCTGCAAAAGACATTATTTTACTCTTTTTGATAGCTGAATAGTATAGAATTATACTTCTTTTGTTGCATTATTTTTGTACTACAACTTGAGGAATTTTCTAGCAGTCATCATTTCATATTTCAGCTCTCACTATTTTACCTGCTTCTATAAGTTTGTATAATACGATTTCTTATTTCATTCCTCTAACCCACCTATGTGGATACTGGCATTGCAGGAGTTAATGTTCTAGAATTACTCATTGACATATAGCTTTCCTAACTTTATCTAATTTTTTTTCCTTTTACAGGAAATGACTTAGAAGCCTTACAAATACATCTGCGCATTCTTGCTTCAGACTTTACAATTGAGGGCTGGCCCAGTCTGGAAGCACCTCTTATTAATGTTACAAGGAAACCGCTACCTCAGCAAACAAAAGGAAAGAAGGAGAAGACGTATAATAACAAACGATTTTTTTTTTAACTTGTTTTCAGAAAACATTAGAAGAAATTTGGAAAATGTTAGCATTGCAGAGGAGAGAAGCTTTATAGGTAAATGGATTTGACAGGCAGGCTCTGTCAAAATTCTGCAGAGGTTTGATCTTCCTTCCTAAGGTCTTTGTGTGAAGTAATTCTGTACTACTTTTTAAATTGCTGTTGATCAGCTTGTGGATTTTTGGGTTCTAACTTTTTTTGCTATGTTGAAAATACATTGTATTACATTATATTACATTTTAAAAAGTTAAGTTATTTTCCTGCCATTGTAAATACAAGTCTCAAAATATTCTTGCAAAGCAATTATAAGTAAACATTTTTCTCAGCAAACATATCTTTTAATTAAGAGAGTGGAATGCTAAACAGTTCTTATACAGCCTTTT
Source organism: Cephalopachus bancanus (assembly GCA_027257055.1). Classification (NCBI taxonomy): domain Eukaryota; kingdom Metazoa; phylum Chordata; class Mammalia; order Primates; family Tarsiidae; genus Cephalopachus; species Cephalopachus bancanus. The sequence goes on along the minus strand of JAPVLO010000110.1, from coordinate 2,373,577 downwards.
GGACACACTTTTATTTTTTTGCCAGAGGTCCTGTCTACACTGAAAATATTAATTCTATAAACCTGTTGTTCTCCTTATATCTACGTTGGATCACATGGTCACCTGCCTCATGGAAATGCCTTTTTTAAGACTTCAATTTGCAGAACTCCACTATTTTTATACCTGGCTACAGTTTTGAAAAAAAAAAAAAAAAAGAATTAGAACCCTGACCCGCTCACGGTCGCTGGGACAATTCCCCCTCCCGCATGTATTGCTGCAGTGCCCAGGACAGTAAAATGGACTACAAGCGGCGCTTCCTGCTTGGCGGGTCCAAGCAGAAGGTGCAACAGCACCAGCAGTACCCGATGCCTGAGCTGGGCCGAGCACTGAGTGCTCCCCTGGCATCTACGGCCACCACTGCCCCCTTGGGCAGTCTGACTGCTGCAGGCAGCTGCCACCATACCATGCCCCACTCTACTCCCATTGCTGACATCCAGCAAGGCATCTCCAAGTACCTGGATGCCCTCAACGTCTTCTGCCGTGCTAGTACTTTCCTCACAGATCTCTTCAGCACTGTGTTCAGGAACTCTCACTACTCGAAGGCGGCCATGCAGCTAAAGGATGTACAGGAGCATGTCATGGAAGCAGCCAGTCGGCTGACCTCAGCCATAAAACCTGAGATCGCCAAGATGCTGATGGAACTTAGTGCTGGAGCCGCAAACTTTACAGATCAGAAGGAATTCAGTCTCCAGGACATTGAGGTAGAGTATCTTCTGTGTTATACTTGCGTAGGAAAATATATTCCAGGGGTAAGTGAGGAAATTGTCTTAGTTTTTTCCAAATCTTTGTAATCGTGGCCTTTGTCCTCTTTCTTTTGGTACCCTCTCATAAAATTTTGTTCAGGACAGATTTTGAATTGCTTTCATTTCTTTTTTTTGAGTTGGAGTCTCACTCTGCTGCCCAGACTGGAGTGCAGTGGCTGCTCCCGGCTACCGCAGCCTCGACCTGCTGGGCTCCGGTGATCCTTCTACCTCAGCCTTCCAAGTAGCTGGAACTATAGGTGCGCGCTACCACGCCTGGCTAATTTTTTGATTTATTGTAGAGATGAGGGCTCGCCAAGTTGCCCGGGCGGGTCTTGAACCCGCGGGCTCAGGCAATTCACTCACCTCGGCCTCCCAAGGCTTGGGATTACAGGCTGAGCCACCGGCCGAATTCCTTTCATTTCAAATTAAATAAGTTAAAATATTATTAAAGGCTGGACTCTGTGGCTCAGCCTATAATCCCTGCATTTTGGGAGGCTGAGGCGAGTAGATTGCTTGAGCCCATGGGTTCAAGACCAGCCTGGGCAACTTGGTGAGACCTCATCTCTACAACAAATCAAAAAATTAGCCGGGCATGGTGGTGCGTGCCTGTAGTTCCAGCTACTTGGAAGGCTGAGGTGGAAGGATTGCCTGAGCCCAGTAGGTTGAGGCTGCGGTGGCCGTTAGTGTGCTATTACACTCCAGCCTGGGCGACAGAGTGAGACTCCAGCTCAAAAAAAAAAAAAGTTTCATTCAAAATGAAGATGACCTTTTTTCTTGTTTTCATTTAGGAAATGATTGATTAAACATTGATATATTAGGTAGATTTTTAAAATTGTTTTTAGCTGATCAGGGAGTTAATCTTAGTTTGATTTTTCCATGTATCTTTGTACATCCAGGTTAAGTTTCTGGAGATAAGGTGTTAGAAGGCAGAATTTTCCTTTCCTTATTCTGGGACTTTTATCTCCAGTCTTGAGTTAAAGCTGATGAGTGAGGTGACTGAATAACCTCACTAATACTGCTTTGGGTTAAAAAAACAAGTTAAAACTATTAAGTAATACAACTAATTTTTATCATGTTTAAAAGGGATTTCCAAGAGGAGCTTAAGTTTTCCTGGGGTTTTTTTTTTAGAGACAGACTCTTGCTATGTTGTCCAGCTGGTCTTGAACCTGGGCTCAAGTGATCCTCAAACTTGGCCTCCCAAAGTGTTGGGATTACAAACGTGAACCACAGTGCCAAGCCAGAATGATTTTTATTTTTTGAGTTGGAGTCTCACTCTGTCACCCAGGCTGGAGTGGCATGCTCACAGCCACCATAGCCTTGACCTGCTGAATTCAGGTGATTCTTCCACCTCAGCCTTCCAAGTAGCTGGAAATACAGGCGTGCACCACCACACCCAGCTGATTTTTTAAAAATTTATTTTAGAGATGAGGTCTCGCCAAGTTGCCCAGGCTGGTCTTAAACCCATGGGTTCAGGCAATCCTCTCACCTTGGCCTCCCAAAGTGCGGGGTTTATAGGCATGAGCCACCATGCCCAGCCTGATTTTTTTTTTTTTTTTTGAGTTGGAGTCTCACTCAGTCGCCCAGACTGGAGTGCAGTGGCCGCTCCTGGCCACTGCAGCCTCGATCTGCTGGGCTCAAGCGATCCTTCTGCCTCAACCTTCCAAGTAGCTGGAATTACAGGCATGTGCTACCACGCCCAGCTGATTTTTTGATTTATTGTAGAAATGAGGTCTCGCTGCCCAGGCGGGTCTCGAACCCGTGGGCTCAGGCAATCCACTCACCTCAGCCTCCCAAAGGCGCGGGATTACAGGCTGAGCCACCGAGCCCAGCCCAGCCTGATTTTTAAAGAGTCACAGCATCATTGGTCTACATTGGGGATTATCAAATCTTTTCTGTAAAGGGCAGATAAATTTTAGGTTTCGTGGGCCACATGTGGTCTCTTACATATTCTCTGGTTTTTTACAACCCTTTAAAAATGTAAGAATCAGTTTTACTTGTGGACCTGTTTATTCCATGGACTGAATTTGGCCCATGGGCTGGAGTTTGCTGTTCCTGCTGGTATGAATGTATAATAACCTCCTAGGATCATTCTATTTTGAGTTTATCACAGTATATATGTGGTTTCTGATTATTTCTCTTTGATCACATTTTATATCCGGGGAAATTGTCATTTTTAATGCATTTATAAAGTGGCTTATCATAGTTTAAAGTATTTTTAAAATTATGTACACAAAGTATGCTTGTAACTTTCAAAAGAAATTAAAGCAATGAAATGTAAAACTTCTGTTTTCCTCTCCCATCCTATTCCTTTTCACATAAGTGATCACTGTTAACAGGTTGGTGTATACCATTCCAGACTGCTGCTGTCTCTTCATGCATAGATACATATTTGTGCATGCACAAATGAACAGCTTTGACTTTTGTTTTATGTAAAGGACCATGTTGTTCAGGCACCAGTGTGCCTGCTCACTGCTTGACAGAGGTGTGTTAAGAAAACATTTAGGGACACTTTGCCCTCTCTTGGAAAGTGTTTAACAGTATTGGGCCCAGACTGTTATAGCTATCATCCCATGATGACATAAGCACTTTTAGCTTTGTATAGGATTTCCGGCAAGAGTGGTTTGAAAAATAAGGCCAAAAGCTTTTATTTTCATCTGAACTTAAAAAAAAAAAAAATGTATATATATATATATATATATATATATATATATATATATGATATATGATATGGATTGTATCACTCTGTAAGACCCTTCTCTGAAGTACAGCAGTGTGACCATGGGTCACTGCACCCTTGAACTCCTGGGCTGAAGCAGTCCTCCCCCATCAGCCTCTTAAGTAGCTAGGGCTACAAGCATGTGCTACTATGCCCAGCTAATTCTTTTTTTTTTTTTTGAGGTGGAGTCTCACTCTGTCGCCCAGGCTAGAGTGCAGTGGCACATTCATGGCCACTCCAGCCTCGACCTGCTGGACTCCAGCAATCCTTCCGCCTCAGCCTTCCAAGTTGCCAGAGCTACAGGTGCGTGCTACCACGCCCAGCTAATTTTTAAATTTATTGTAGAGATGATGTCTCAAGCTGCCTGGGTTGATCTCGAACCTGTGGGCTCAGGCAATCTACTAACCTTGGCCTCCCAAAGTGCTGGGATTACAGGCTGAGCTACTGAGCCCAGCCAGCTTTTTAAAAATTTTTGTAGAGATGAAGTCATACTGTGTTTCCCAGGCTGGTCTGGAACTCCTGGCTTCAAGCGATCCTATTGCCTAGGCCTTGGAAATTGCTGATATTAAAGGCGTGAGCCAGTGCACCTAGCCAATAGCCTGAACATTATTGAGCTTTTCTTCAGGTTGTGCTTCCAGGTATTGCAGGAGACAAATCTAGACCTCCATGGCCCTTTGCTTTGCAACCCTGCAGGGCAAGTGCTCTTGTCCTCCAGGTCAGGACAATTAGGGAAAATACTCAACCATGAGAAGTAGGGACTTAGTAAGCCACTGAGGTACAGCAGTACCTACTTTATTTCTTCTGCTTTCCTGGGACCAGCATGGACCACGTAACTGAAAAGGGAAAATACTTATTGTTGTAGTTTGGAATTTTGACTTGGCTTTCTTTACTAAAATGCTGATTAGGATAGTTGGAATACTACCTTTTTTCTCTTTCTTTAATATGATGAGCTAAACAGGCTTTCCAGGGCTAGACTGGAAACTAAGTGCTGTGGTGGGTTTAGGAATCTATGTGTCTATTCTGAGTTTTAAACAGCAGACTTGTGAGTTTCAAAACGTAATGGCCAAGTGCAGGGCCGCAGACTTAACATTTTACTTTTTCCCCAGAGCAGTATTTGTTGTTTCTGGAATTTATGTACTACCAGGGATTTAACCATAGGCCAATAAGGGTCTTTCTTCTCAGAATGTTCACCAACTCAGATGAAATGGCTAGGCATTTGGCTTTTTTCTTATTGGTTTTTTAGAGTTTTATGAGCAAGGCCCTGAGAGGCTCTTTCATATTCATCCCTGGGGAAAGGAGTCTGCGGCCTAATGTTGCTGAATTTGACTGGCTAGGCAAAACCTCTTCAGGAGCTCAGCTCAGGACTGCTGGGTAAGGAAAGCACTGATTTTAAGAGTAGTCACATGATTGACCATTATAAATCTGTGACCCCACCACCCCGAATGACCAATATGCTCTTCTAATGCTCCCCAGGTAATTTTGATATACAGCCAGTTTTGGAATGTGCTTATTGATTGACAGATGCTGATGTTTGTGTCCCAGAACTGTTTGCTGACTGTGTGCTCTGCCACTCTGCCCTGGGGCAAGCAGAGGATGCATGTGTCCTGTCCAGTCTGTGCTCATCAGTGACTTTGCTCCTTACCCTGGGGCGGGGGTGATCACTAATTGACTGTTGCCCATGACACTGTTTGGCACCTCAACCTAGGAAGTGAGTTATGGGGCCTAGAGTCAGAAGACCTGGGTTTAGAAGGTGACTCTGCTTCTTACATTCTATGTGGCCTTGTTCAAATCTTATACCATCTCGGAGTCTCAGTTTGCTCATCTATATAGTGGAATTACCATGCACCTTCTTCCAGAGTTCTTGTGAAGATCAGAAGTGAGCCAGGCTCGGTGGTTCAGCCTGTAATCCTGCACTTTGGGAGGCTGAGGTGAGTGAATTGCCTGAGCCCGCGGGTTCGAGACCCGCCTAGGCAACTTGGCGAGACCTCATCTCTACAAAAAATCAGCCGGGCGTGGTAGTGCGTGCCTGTGGTTCCAGCTACTTAGAAGGCTGAGGCAGAAGGATTGCTGGAGCCCAGAGGGTCGAGGCTGCAGTGGCCGGGAGCGACCACTGCACTCCAGTCTGGGTGACAGAGTGAGACTCCAACTCAAAAAAAAAAAAAATCAGAAGTGATTGGCCAGGTGTGGTGGCTCATGCCTACAATACCAGCACTGTGGGAAGCCGAGGTGAGAGGATTGCCTGAGCCCACGGGCTCGAGACGAGCCTGGGCAACTTGGCGAGACCTCATCTCTATAATAAATTAAAAACGAAATTAGCCAGACATGGTGGCACGTGGCTGTAGTTCCAGCTACTTGGAAGGCTGAGGTGGAAGGATCACCTGAGCCCAACAGGTCAAGGCTGCTGTGGCCATGAGCATGTCACTGCATTCCAGCCTGGGCGACAGAGTGAGACTCCAACTCAAAAAAGAAAAAAAAAAAAAGATCAGAAGTGATTAGTGTGTGTGAAGCACTGTATCCCAGCTGCTAGTTATCATCATCATCATCATCATCATCATCATCATTATTGTTTCCAACATGGCTTGAAAGGTGCTATTAGCTCTTCTGAAGTCAGAAGACAATTAGGTACAGAGCCAACATCAGAGGGAAGTGTACAGCAGGTTATTCCTCTAACTGAAATGCTTTTAGGTGGAAACAGTTGCCACACCCAGAATATTTGTCCCTGCTGGTTCTTACCTGGTTCCTGAAGTAGGTACCTGGCTTTCCCCTTTGTGTATCTTTTCTCTGGGGTGTTCTAAGGCAGCAATGGTATTCCTGCCTGATGTCAGAACTATCAGGACCTTTTCAGCATCAAAGCCCGAGAGGACATCTACCAATTATCACTGTTCTATTTTCCTTGCTCCTAGAATGGGCATGGTAAAAAAAGTAGAGTGGAAGGATGTCCAATGAATACATGTGTAGTAGCAAGGAGCCATTAGATAATCCAATTGAGTTTGAGTAGGACTTTTTCCCATCTGGATTTTTGGAAAATTTATAGTTTACATTGAATATGAACTAGAATTTTGTCTAAAATGATAAATATGATTCTCATAGGTGCTTCACGGAATTTTTTTGCGGAATATGTCAAACTGTCAATCCAGCCAAAATGTGAATTCAGGAAAAATATGACTCCCCATATTGATTTGTTCTTTGTACAAAGGGTTTGGCAACCCACCCAAATAATTTTATGGGTAGACCAAATGAGACTTGCTGTCTGTATATTTCCTTTTTGAGTCTAGGAGTACCTCTGCCTGTGGTTTTATGATTGCTCTAATTCCAGTGTGCCTATAAAATGCCAGGCTGGTTGAATTGAGTTGGGTAATTTCTCTTTGATTTTGTCTGCCATAATTTCATTTGTCCTAGAAATCTCTTATTTTATTTTTATTTATTTATTTATTTATTTTAATTTTTTTTTTTGAGTTGGAGTCTCACTCGGTCGCCCAGACTGGAGTGCAGTGGCCGCTCCCAGCCACCGCAGCCTCGCCTGCTGGGCTCCAGCGATCCTTCCGCCTCAGCCTTCCGAGTAGCCGGAATTACAGGCACGCGCTACCACGCCCGGCTGATTTTTTGATTTAATGTAGAGATGAGGTCTCGCTGCCCAGGCGGGTCTCGAACCCGCGGGCTCAGGCAATCCATTCACCTCAGCCTCCCAAAGGCGCGGGATTACAGGCTGAGCCACCGAGCCCGGCTATATTTTTTATTTTTTTATATTTATTTTTTTGAGTTGGAATCTCACTCTGTCGTCCAGGCCGGAGTGCAGTGACGCCCTCATGGCCACGCCAGCATCGACCTGTTGGGCTCTGGCAATCCTTCCGCTTCAGCCTTCTAAGTAGCCAGAAATACAAGTGTGCAGTACCACGCCAGGCTAATTTTTGACTTATTGTAGAGACAAGGTCTTGCCAAGTTGCCCAGGCCGATCTCGAACCTGTGGGCTCAGGCAATCCACTAGCCTCGGCCTCCCAAAGTGCTGGGATTGCAGACTGAGCCACCGAGCCTGGCCTATTTTTTTTTTTTTTGAAATCTCTTATCTTAGCTAAGCATCATTTGCAATTAAAACATGTAGTTTATATGAAAGAAGTATAAACCTGTAACTTGGGTTCCTGTTTATTAGAAAGTCACAAATATCCATGTCTTTTTTATAAGTATCTGTTAATTGTCTTAAAATTACTTACTCAGTACAAATGTATGAAAAAAAGAATTAAAATAACTTGTGATTTATGTATTCATTCCACAGATATTTATTGCACGGCTTGTTTTTATGCCGGATGCTACTCCAGGCACAAGGGATACAGCTGTGAACAAAATAAAAATCTCTCTCCTCAGATAGCTAGAAGACAGTTGTGATCTTGGATAAGGCGTCACTAAGAAGGTGACATTTGAGTAAAAGATCTGAAGGAGATGAGGGAGCAAGCCCTGCTGATAACCAGGAAAAAGGATTCCAGGCAGAGGGAATAGCTAATGCAATGTCCCTGAGCCAGTAGCCAACCTGAAGTGCTTGAAGAGCAGCAGGATGGAACCTGCTGTGGCTGAAATGGAGTGAATGAAAGAGAGAGGAGTAAGGGTGAGGTCAGAAAGGTAAAAGAAGAGCCACTCTGGTTTGTACTCTCGGAGTAGCCAGGCAGGAAGCAAGATTATATGAGTCCCTTCAGGGCAGGGGAAGAGAGGGCAGCAGGATGGGCTGTTATCCTTTCCAGTTGAGTAGTGATGCCGTATCTCTTCTTGCCTTTTTTACACCTGAGAGCTCCCAGTGTCTAATTTTACATTGAGTCCTCAGTGTTGGGAGAGCTTGGTTCTCTGGGCATGTGTTCTGTATAGGGAATAGGGAATCCTGAAGCTCAGGGCAACGACAGGACTCCTAGGAGTTGTACGTCTTTAGGGAGACTATGATTTATATCTTTTAGCTTTCTGCTGGCTTTTCAAGTATTCACCACCTTGTGAATGAGCAGGCAGACATTAAATTAAAAAAAAAATTCTTAAGAGATGGGGGTCTCACTATGGTGCCCAGGCTAGTCTTGAGCTCTTGGGCTCAATGATCCTCCCACCTCAGCCGCCAGAATAGCTGACACAGCAGGTGTGTGTCACCATACCCAGCTCTCAAATCTTTATATAATTGAATCGTTCAGTTTGACGTGATGACATATTTCTTTTGTACACTATGTAATTACCCATGAATATGTTTAAAATAATTGTGAGCACTGATTGACACTTGAAAAGGACCTTGATTCAGGTATATTATCACTTATTTTGGATAAATATGCCAAAAAATGCTCAATAATAATTAGAGCAACAGTAATGGAAAATATTTAGCAGCCGACTTCAAAATGTAATTTGCATTAACCTTTATGGAATTAAATGTATATACTGTGACTTTTTTTGTTTTGGCCTAAGGGTATAATTCAGTGTTAACTTCTTTCTTGTTTTGACTAGTAGATCTTTTGTAACAGAATATTGAGTAAATACTTCATAACTGTATGCACCAAATGAAAATTGAAATTGCTCCTACTAGAAACTGAAGTTTACCTCATAAAAAGTTTTTACAAGGCCGGGTGCAGTGGCTCAAACTTATAATTCCAGCACTTTGGGAGGCTGAGGCAAGAGGATTGCCTGAGCCCAGGGGTTCGAGACTAGTTTGGGCAACTTGGTGAGACCTTATCTCTACACTAAATTAAAAAATTAGCTGGGCATAGTAGCAAATGCCAGTAGTTCCAGCTGCTTGGAAGACTGAGGTGGAAGGATCGCCTGAGCCCAGCAGGTTGAGGCCATGAGGGAGCCACTGCACTCCAACCTGGGCAACAGAGTGAGACTCCAACTCAAAAAAAAAAAAAGCATATATGAATTTAGTTTTCAGGCTGTTGCTAATTTCTAGTCACTTTTTTGACTTTTTTTTTTACTGAGGCAAATCTGCTGTTACTTAAATTGTCTTTAGATTTTTGCCTTTAGAAGAAGCTACAATTAATTAAGCATTTTGATCAACAAACAAGATTTACTGTATTTGCCTAGCCCATTCTACATGGGTAGAAGCCACTAGGGCCAGAGGGCATCCATTGTGGAGGGGCTAGACCTTTGGACTGATTTGCTGAGATATGCATGTACAGCCAACTCATTATTCTGAAAATTGCTAATTAGAAGGAGAAAAGTGAGGAATTAAACAAATGTCCTGCTTTTCCAATATAGATCTCTGTTTTTCATGGTAACCAAATAGCCCTAATGATAAGGAAAACTTCTAAATAGAAAAAGCCTAGCATTCTTCAGTGCTGGGATACAGTTAGAAAAATCTCTTTTTTGCAGATCATGATGAATTCAGTGACCCAAGCAGTGGTCAACAATGGAGGATAAAACTGTGTGGTGAAGGGTTGCTGGGGAACAGGATATGGGAAGGATCAGGCTTTTCCCTGTTCAAATTCCATTGATCAGTCTCAGCTTCACCAAAACTGAGACAGAGAATCTTATCTCCTGATGTAATTAAATAAAAACCAGACAGCACCCCAATAATATTTTCTGGTACTTCTCTTCCTTCTTCCTCCCCAAATAAAACCCCTGAAATGAACTAATCAAGCATCTAGAACAAATTTCCAGTCTATAGGAATTATGGAGTATAACGAAACAAGTTATGAATCACCACAAGAAAGCGATCAGATGTATTCAGAAAGTGACATATTTTATAGTAAGTTGACCTGATTTGTTGAACAAATGAGTAGCATTAAAAAAAATTAAGTAGCTGGGCTCGGTGGCTCAGCCTGTAATCCCGCGCCTTGGGAGGCTGAGGTGAGTGGATTGCCTGAGCCCATGGGTTCGAGACCCGCCTGGGCAACTTGGTGAGACCTCATCTCTACAATAAATAAAAAAAAATTAGCCGGGCGTGGTAGCGCGCACTTGTAGTTCCAGCTACTTGGAAGGCTGAGGCGGAAGGATCGCCGGAGTCCAGCAGATCGAGGCTGTGGTGGCTGGGAGCGGCCACTGCACTCCAGTCTGGGTGACAGAGTGAGACTCCAACTCAAAAAAAAAAATTACGTGGAAGGTAATTTTGTAGATTAAAGAGAGTTAAGAGATACAACAACCAAATAATATTACCTTTGGGGGTTGAGATTCAAACCAAATGTAGAAAAGATAATTTTTAAAGACAGTTTGGGAAGTTTGGACATATAATAGGTCTTGATTATTGGAATCTGCTTCAAAAAGAAAAAAGAAAGATAGGGAAGGGGGAAGAATAGATGGAAAAAGCATGACTAAATGTTGGTGAGATTGAAGCTTCTTGATGGGTGCAAGGTGGGTTGTTATGCTCTGCTTTTGCATATGTTTGGACATTTTCCATTGCAAAAAGTTAGGAATGCATGATAGGAATAATGCAACAATTATTTCATTTCTTGGAGGGGTTTGTGTATGTGAAGTGGTCTTCTAACAGAAAGGGGGATTTTTTTGAATAGTTGGAAAACACAGGGTGTAGGAATGAAGAGAAAAGAAGGGGCTCTTCAAAAAACTGAAGAGAATAAGGCAAGGTATGGTAATTTACGCCTGTAATCCCAGCACTTTGCAATGTGTGGTTGGGAGAATGGCTTGAGGCCAGAAGTTTGAGACTAGCCTGGGCAATAAAGAGAGACTCTGTCTCTGCCAAAATAGAAAAGAAATGAGTTGGGTGTGGTGATGTGTGTCTGCAGTCCCAGCTCTACTGGGGAGGCTGAGGTGGGAGGATGACTTAAGCCTAGGAGTTTGAGGCTGCAGTGAGCCAAGATCACACCTCTACACTCCAGTCTGGGTGACAGAGTGACTCTAAACAAAACAAGCCAAAAAAATGAAGAGACTAAAAGTGAATTAAAGGAGAAAATGGGAATAGGAAAAAGACACCTGAAGGCAGGACCCCAGCAGCAGGTAGGAATCAAGGAAAGAATGATGTGTAGCCAGGCTTGGTAGTTCAGCCTGTAATCCCGCACTTTGGGAGCCCAAGGTGAGTGGATTGCCTGAGCCCACGGGTTCAAGACCCGCCTGGGCAACTTGGCGAGACCTCATCTCTACAATAAAATTTTTTAAAAAATTAGCTGGGCATGGTAGCGTGCGTCTGTAGTTCCAGCTACTTGGAAGGATGAGGTGAAAGGATCGCCAGAACCCAGCAGGTCGAGGCTGTGGTGGCCTGGAGTGTGCCACTGCACTCCAGTCTAGGCGACAGAGTGAGACTCCAACTCGGAAAAAAAAAAAAGAAAAAAGAATGATATGTTCCTAATTTTGGTGACTAGTGATTGAATGGCAATGTTGCTTTCTTTTAGGAAAATATTTAAAATTTTAGAGTTGCTAAAAAGCCTTTAGTAAATAAATGTAAAGGAATAATTAGGTTTGGGCAAATTAGATGGAAACAGGAATAGAAGTGTTCATGGTATATAATTATAGATAGTACTGGCTTTCCTGAGTTAATTTTTGTGGTTCTGGACAGCTTGTGAAAGCTCATAGGGCTGGATAATAGCCTATTCTGGCAGCCTCTCTCATCTTTATAAGTGAGCATCCAAGCCAGGCTTGGTGGCTCAGCCTGTAATCTCAGCACTTTGGGAGGCTGAGGTGAGTGGATTGCCTGAGCCCGCAGGTTCGAGACCCGCCTAGGCAACTTGGTGAGGCCTCATCTCTACAATAAAATAAAAAATTAGCCAGGCGTGGTAGCTCGCGCCTGTAGTTCCAGCTACTTGGAAGGCTTGAGGCGGAAGGATTGCCAGAGCCCAGCAGGTCGAGGCTGCGGTAGCCGGGAGCGGCCACTGCACTCCAGTCTGGGTGACAGAGTGAGACTCCAACTCAAAAAAAAAAAAACAAAAACAAACAAAAAACAAATAAGCATCCGTAAAATGGCATCTGCCTAACATTCTTCTGAGACCAGTGCACGCAGGGGTTGTGTGTCTTATGTGTCTGCTACCTCATGTATATGTGTCTGTTGCCTCAGGCCCATACAGTCTGCGTGCCCAGGGGCATGTTGGCAGAGTCTATCTCTCCATGAGACCAGGCTTTCCACCCCTCTAGCTAATAGTGAAATGTTCAGAGCCAGGAAAGTAGAAATAGTGAAGGAACCTCTGTGAGCCCTTGCTCTGGATCCCCCCAAGTGGGCCCAAACACCTGGCCTACTTTCCTCTTCACCTAGCTGTACCACCCTTCCTCTTCAATAAATACTGGCTGCAAGTGAGGCAAAGATGATGAGGGCAGTAAAAAGTGCTCCAGGACTGGTAGGCCAGACAGATGAATAAATAGACTGTGGCACTAGGTGTGATGCAGATGGAAGATAGCCAGAAACCTGACTGTTGGTTTGGCGCTGCTTTCAGCTACTCTTCCTTCTCTGCCCAGCTCACTGTGACGGGGCCAGCCGTCATACCAGAGCTTCTGCCTAACCTGGAAGAATACTGGAAAGAGGGCAGGACAGGACTGAGAGCCCTGTAGGCCCTGGTAAGATTGAGATGTTGGTAATTGCCTCCCAATGTCCAATCTCTTCTTTCTTAGTAACAAACTGATTTTGTTTTTTAAGTTCATTGTGTCTAGAATAAAAATTATACTTCCCAGTCTCCCTTAAAGTTGGGAGTGGGCACTTGTATAAGATCTGGCTCATGAAAATGTAATTAGAAGTGTTGGATGAGACTACTAAGGGAAAGGGAAGAGCGCTCCTTTCTCCTCCCTCAGTTTTCTTCTGTCTAGAATGCAGACATAATGGCTGATAGTCGTTTAGAACTATGAAGTAACTTAAGAATGGAAGCCTTGCGTGAGGATTCAGAGCAGAAAGCTGGGAACTGGGTTCCTTGTGATGCTCTGACACTCCATTCCAGCTTGGGACTGTCTGCCCCTGAATTTGTTTGCCTTAGAGAAGGATAAAATTGTTCTTATTTAAGCCACTGTATTCTCTTTTTTTGTTATGTATAGATAAACTTCATCTTAATTAAGTGGAAGTGGGAAGACCAGAGACGAGGCTGTTACAGCAATCCAAGCAAGAGATATAGTAGTTTGGAATGGAATGGTAGCAGAGATGGTGACTAGAAGCCGCTACATAATTTTTTATTGCAGTAAAATGTATATAACCTAAAATTTGCCATTTTAACCATTGTTAAATGTACAGCTCGGTAGCATTAAGTACTGTACACTCACATTGTTGTGCAACTATCACCACCTTTCATCTCTAGAACTTTTTTGCCTTCCCAAACTGAAACTTTGTACCTATTAAATGATAATTCCCTTCTTCTGATTCCCTTCTCCTCCCAGCCACTGACAAAACCTCCATTTTACTTTCTGTCTCTATGAATTTGACGGCTCTAGGAATCTTGTGTAAATGGAATCATAGAATATTTGTCCTTTTGTGACAATGAACTATTTCACTTAGTATAATGTCTTTTTTTTTGAGTTGGAGTCTCACTCTGTCGCCCAGACTGGAGTGCGGTGGCACGCTTCTGGCCACCACAACCTCAACCTGCTGCACTCTGTAGATCCTTCCTCTTCAGCCTTCCAAGTAGCTGGAACTACAGGCGCATGCTACCACACCCAGCAAATTTTTGATTTACTGTGGAGATGAGGTCTCGCCAAGTTGCCTGGGTGGGTCTTGAACCCGCCAGCTCAGGCAATCCACTCGTCTTGGCCTCCCAAAGTGCTGGGATTACAGGCTGAGCCACTGAACCCGGCCTAATATCATGTCTTTAAGGATCACTCATGTTGTAGCATGCATCAGAATTTCCTTATTTTTTAAGGTTGATTAATATTTCAGCAGTTGCATTTTGGATGTAATGCTTAGCGTGTGTGTGTATATGTGTGTGCATGTTGTGAGAGAGGCGAGTCAAAGATGACTCTAGGTTTTATGACATGAGCACCTGGGTCACTTACTGGTAGTGCTGTTTACTGAGATGGGGAAGAGTAGGTTCAGATGCCTACTAGACATCTAGGGCAATTTATAGTAGATAATTAGATACACAAATTTGGAGGACAGGGATGAAGTCCAGAATTTGGAGACCATCAGTCAACAGATGTTATTCAAAGCTAGAAAACTGGACAAGGTCATCAAGGAAGTGAGTGTAGTTGGAGAACAAGTGAGCCCTGGGGCATTCCAACATTTAGAGGTCAGAAGATGAGTAGAAAGCAGCCAAGGTGTCTGAAACGGGAGTGGCCAGAGAGCTAGGAAGAAAATGAAGCAAGTACAGTGTCCTGGATGCCAAGAAAAACGTGTTTCAAAGAAGAGGGCGATGCTGCTGAGAGGTGAGGTGTCCTAACCACCTTGTCCAAGACCTGCCACAGTTATCACCAGTTAGAACACCATGCAGATAAAGCTGGCTGGGAGTGTCTCAGTGAGGTAACACGTGAGGCATCTGATACAAAGTCACCTAGCATGCAGACCCTGTGTCATGGTGAGGACCTCTCCATATGTCATGATGCGGATATTGCTCATGGAAACCAGTTTTTTATGAATTCCCTTTGTCTTTTCAGTCAGTTTGTCAATTAAGATATTTTACTATTCTTGATGGAAGTGACAACTTTTAACAAAAAATACACTCATATCAACAAAAAGAATTTTCTGAACTCTGATGGGCTCTTCTGCCATATGGTGTTTGGGTAACTTTATGTTATCTCTGACCCAAATAAACCCACAATATAAATTTGTTTGTGAGGAAAACTTGCATTTTGAATGGGAAAAATTACTCGAGACTGGAGTCCTTTGTCTACTATCATTAATGTGAACTTGGTCACCTTAAGTGGCCTTTCACTTTTTCCTTAGATATTTTATAATTAATCTTACCGGTTATGTTAGGATTTATAGTTGCCAGGCACAATAGCTCATGCCTGTAATCCCAGTACTTTGGGAGGCGGACGATAGAGGATTGCCTAAGCTCAGGGATTCAAGACCAGCCTGAGCAACATGGCAAGACCTCATCTCTACAATAAATAAAAAAATTAGCTGTGCATGGTGGTGCATGCCCGTGCTTCCAGCTACTTGGAAGCTGAGGTGGAAGGATCACCTGCCCAATAGGTCGAGGCTGCAGTGGCTGTGAGCGTGCCACTGTACTCTCTACTGGGTGACAGTGAGACTCCAACTAGAAAAAAAAAAGATTTATAGCAATGTAGCTGAAATATAAAACTCCCCATATGTGTTGACATGGTAATAAATTTTTGATATATTTTGTTTTGAAAAGTAAACTATAAAACAACATGCAAGCTGGATGTGGTGGCTCATACCTGTAATCCCAGCACTTCAAGAGGCCAAGGCAGGAGGATTGCTTGAGCCCAGGAGTTTGAGACCAGCTTGGGTGACATAGTGAGGCCTTGTCTCTACCAAAAAAAAAAAAAAAAAAAAAATTAGACATGGTGGTGCATGCCTGTAGTCCTAGCTACTCGGGAGGCTGAGGCAAGACGGAAAGATCACCTGACCCCAAGAGGTTGAGGCTGCAGTGAGCTGTAACTACACTACAGCACTCCAGCCTGGGTGACAGTGTGAGACCCCCAACTCCAAAATATATATATATATAAAATCTAGTGTTTGCAAAAAACATCTGTAGTTAAAAAGATGGGCTGTATAGGAGGCATACAATCAGTGGTTATATCTACTGAGGTATATTTAGTACTGTTTATTTGTTGTTTGTTGATTTATTTAGCTGCTCTTTTCCCTCCTAATTTATTGACAATGATATGTATTACTGATGTAAAAGGTTTTTTGCACCATGGTGCTTTGCCCATGAAGTAGGAGCTCAAACCCTCTGGTGTTATTTTCACCAGCAGTTAAGTGGTGTGTCCAAGGGCAGAGTGCAATTTTGTCTAAGTTACTAGCATTTGATGTTGACTTTGCCACCGTTGGACATGTGTTGACTTTCTTTCCTTCCCTCATTCTTTCTTTTATACATAGCATAGCAACTTCTGTATGCTCTAGATTGGTGCTGATTGTAAAGAGGTTTTGTTAGTTTTTTGTATGTTTCAGTAAGCCTGTTTTTTATATTTTTATACTGTAGTATATTTTTCAAAAGCACTTTCCATAGTCCAATCATGGTCTACTGCATTGTCTGTTTCTCTGGAGACACATTTATTGTGTATCACATTCTTGTCTGTTGGTTAGCTCATTATGTAATGGCTCTGGGAATTATCATAAGGACAAAAGAAACCTCCTTGAGAACAAGGTTGAGGACACTTGGAACCAAATGTAATGTTTAAGGCATAAGTATTGAAAAGAAAGAAATTGTTGAATGGCATCAGAATTTCTAACCTAAACAGCCAGTCTGGATCAGCTTCATTTCACTCATTCTAGACTTTTAAACTGATCAGAAATAAATGTATGTATGACAGTTTTACTTGTTCTTCATTCTGCAAGGGTATGAGACACATAAACTGTTGAGTGAAGTTGAGCAAAACAGTGAACTTAGTGAGAAAGGATGTGTATTGATGTGAAAATCTCAGCATATTTTGGGAAATGGGTTAGATTTGTGCACTCCATAATTCTAACTACTACATGCAGGTATTAAGGACCAAATCAGGCTTTTAGTCCGGAAAAAGAGTAACAGCTATCATGGTATAGAAAGGGTGCTCCAAATTGGATGACCTTAAGTTAAAATCTGTTTTACAGTCTGAATAAAATATAAGAATTCATCAAAAAGAAAAGACATCCTGGTTATATTCATGAACACAACATCCTTGGCAGCAGATATGGTACATATACAAGGCAATAGTGAGGAAAAATGTACCCTTCTCCTCCACTGTCAGGGATTCCCAGGAAACAGAGCTCCATTTTAATAGGTCTCTGATGATTTTCTATAACCCAGAGTTCCTTCTCTTCTTAGTATTCATTCACTACTGTGGCTATATGCTAGATCTTGTCATAGGGAGACAGAAGCCTGCTGGTTAGGAACATAGCTTTTGGAGTCAGTCAGGCCTGATATCAGATCCCCACTTTTTCCCTGACATTGAGCAAGTTCCTTCTCTGTCTAAGCCTCAGTGTTCTACTGTGTGTAATGGATGACTTGCTCACACCCTATAGGGTTGCTTCACCATGTGTAAAGTGCTTGGTGTGTGTTAAGCACCCAGTACATGGTAGCTGTTGATAGAGCTTCACTGACATTTTAAACTTAAATATCTGTCTTTGACCATTCCCCAGCTTTCCACATCTGTTCTGCAACTTAACCCCATAGTCCAGGAAACTTAGTCCATGAGAAAAAGAAAAAAGCTTCCCACAACCCTGGAGTCATGCTTTTCCAGATTTTTGTCTGGAAGATCCTCAAGGACTGGCCCATCCCTGTGTCAAGGTGGTTGGGGTCAGGTCTGTCACGGGAGGGGAGGTGGGCTAAGGACATGAGAGCATCATAGAGAAAAGGTAGGCAGAGGGAGGCTGGACGCTGTGCACTGTCTTCTCAAGAGAAGGTGGTGTTTGTGCATTTGTCACTCCAGGTAACTTTTATTTATTTTAATTTTTTTTTTTAATTTGGAGTCTCACTGTGTCGCCCAGGCTGGAGTGCAGTGGCACACTCACAGCCACCCCAGCATTCTCCTGCTGGGCTCTGGTGATCCTTCTACCTCAGCCTTCCAAGTAGCCAGAACTACAGACTCGTGCTACCACGCCCAGCTAATTTTTGATTTATTGTAGAAACGAGGTCTCACCAAGTTGCCTGGGCTAGTCTCGAACCCGAAGACTCAGGCAATCCACTCGCCTCGACCTCCTAAAGTGCTCAGATTACAGGCTGAGCCACTGAACCTGGCCCTCTAGGTAACTTTTGTTTTATTTTATTATTTTTGTATGTGTGTGTTGGAGTCTCGCTCTGTCATCCAGGCTTGAGTGCAGTGGCACACTCATGACCACCACAGACTCGGCCTGCTGGGCTCAGGTGATCCTTCTGCCTTGACCTTCCAAGTAGCTGGAACCTCAGGTGTGCGCCACCACACCTGACTAATTTTTTGATTTATTGTATAGACGAGGACTCACCAAGCTGGGCTTGAACCCCTGGGCTCAGGCAATCCTCTCGCCTCTGCCTCCCAAAGTCCTGGAATTACAGCTGTGAGGTACTGTGCTCAGCTAGGTAACTTTTAGAGCAGACAGTCAATAAAACATGTGTTTTCATGGTCTGGGATAATCGTTGGTTTGACTGGCCTTTAATGAATTATTTATAACACAGATATTTTGTTATGATCATAATTCGGGTTGAGGGTCCACACATCATGGGTAGGAAGGGAGAGTGCACAATAGCTAAGCTCGTGTTCACATTGTTCCTTATTTATAGGGAAGAAACTTAGATTACATGACTCATCCAAGGTCAATCATATAGTAAATGATGGAGAAAACATACTGACAACGCCAGTTTGTTTCACATCTCCTGCCTGTTTATTCCTGCAGCAGTTTTCCCCTTCCCCCATTCCCACTTCACAGCAAGAGGACCCTCCTCAACCCTCATCCTACCAAGTGAGAGTGTGTGTGACCCAAACCGTCATTGTTAGAGTGTGTCCTATTCTGGATTTGGGAACCCTGATTTAGGCCTTCAGAACCATTTCTCAGAGTTGTTTTCCATTTAGAAAGGGGAATGTAGGTCTTTCTTGATCATTTCCTCAGAGGTCCCTTTTTTTTTAAACCACCTTGGCCCTTGGTGTTAATTTTCCAATAGCACCTGACCCCATTGGAATGTAGCCCTTGTGAGAGCAGAGACTTGTTCAATCTGTTTCTTGTAGTTTCCTCAGGCTTTTTGTGCCTTGTACATATTAGGCATTCACATATACGTATTTGTTGAAAGAATGAATGACTCAGTTGTATCGGTCAGAAGCTGTGAGAATGTGACCCGAGAGCAAATGGTGCATGGCATCTTCATTTTCTCTCCTCCTCCCCCTTTCTTGTAGCTGCCAAGATGCTGGGGAAGGGGGTGGGGAGATTTGTTTCCCTGAAGAGCCAGCTCCATTCCTCCTTCCTGTGCTTGCAGTGTGTGGGGAGCATCAGGACACCCTCCACCTTCACCAGTTACAGTTGAGTTTCTGTATGTGCCTTGTCTCAGTGCTGTCAGCCCATAGCTGTTTCCAGTTTACAGTCTGTAGAAGTCAGTGAGGCACACTGGCTACGGACATAGTCACTTGAGTCAAGTGACTACGCTGCACATCCAGTTTGTGTCCCCTTGACAAAGTTTTATAACCTTTCTGTGCTTCAGTTTATTGTCTGTGAAATGGGGATGACCTTATAGGATTGTTCCTGGGACTAAATAAGATAACCCATGTGAAATCTTTAGCTTGGATCAAGTACATGTTGAGTGCTTGACTACGACGGGCTGTTATTATTTATTTATAGTGCTAAATAAATGCTGTTTATTCACATCACTTGTCTCTAATGAGTTCCTAGGTCTGCTTACCTCTGTGTCCCCCATCCAGCCTATCTAGCACAGATCTCTGATGAGGAGGAGCCCTGAGGGAAGTATGAGTGGAAATCCAGGACATTTGAGTAGATGTTCACCCTGTGGTTCTGCTTGTTCACTCAGAAGGAGGGTGCTTTGGTATGAGATTTGCTTGTTTTTTTATTTGCTTGTTTAGTTTGGTACTGGTGATTTCCACAGGCGGGAAAAAAAAATTAGAAGAAATAAGTGTCATGCTGGGAGCTGGCCTGCCTGTGTTTCTTCAGGAAACAGCTCTGACCCCTGGGGATTGAGAGGGTGTGTGGTAAAGAGCAGACTCTGACTAGAGTGCTGGGAGATGAGAGGTCCCAGGTTCAGTCCCGTTTTGTGCCACTCTACGGGACAGGACTGGGCTGGAGCATGTATACTGCTTGGATTTTGATTCCTTGTAAAGGCAATGGAAATAGTTCCCCAACATTCACTACCTCCCCGAGGCAGTGCACTGAGGCCTGGCAGTGAGTGAGCCCTCTCAGGTCTGTTCCCACTCAGATGAATTGCAAATTCAGTAAAGTAAATTTTTTGTGAGTAAGTAAGGTACTTTGTAAGCCAGTGGAATATAAAGTACCTTCTACAAAAGATTTGAGTATTTTGGAACATGATAAAAGAGCTGCAGAAGGCTTTTGTTGGTATTATTGTCAAATTTGGTGAGGGCAAAGCAACTGTAAGAGATTAGGAAAGAATGTCACTAATCTGGAAGGTCTGTGCTCAAATTGTTGTATAAGTGGCAAGTTCTTGCTCTACATTAAAGAAAGAGAAATAGGAAATCATAGCAAACACATTGTAGGTGTGGTTTACACAAGAAAGGAAATGGAGCAGCATACAAGCTGTCAGAACAGCTTTAGCTAGCCCGGGCACGGTGGCTCACACCTATAATCCCAGCACTTTGGGAGGTCAAGGTGAAAGGATTGCCAGAGCCCAGGGGCTTGAGGCCAGCCTGGGCAACCTGACAAGACCTCATCTCTGCAATAAATCAAAAAATAAGCCAGGCATGGTGGCGTGTGCCTGTAGTTCCAACTCCTTGGAAGACTGAGGGGGAAGGATCGCCGGAGCCCAGCAGGGCGAGGCTGCGGTGGCTGTGAATGGGTCACTGCATTCCACTCTGGGCGACAGAGTGAGGCTCCAACTCAAAAAAAAAGAAGAGCAGCTTTAGCTGATACCAGAAGATTGCCAGATAAATGCATGTTCATATCTGAAGAAGCTTGTGGTAAACTGTGTTTTTAGTATACGTATTACTATAGTGTGTTACATGTTAATATTATATATTAAGATAGTATTATATGTGCAGTACTTTTTACTGACTATCCTCCTTGAACTCTTAATCAACCAACTACTGATGTGTGTGACGTTAGTGGATTTCTGCTGTACTGATAAATGGAATTGTCCACTGTGTTTTGTTGACTTCCTAAAAGACTGGTCTGTCAGCTTTGTTTCATAAGATTGGAAATATGACATTCAACTATGTTAATAACTATGTTAACACTATTACTAAAATAACCAGTATATTTGGATTCCATTTTCAGTGGAATGTCTTCTCTTCAAGCTGATCTTCTTTCAGATTTTTAATCATGTGTTTTTTTTACTTTGCCTTTTGAATACCATGTGTACTTAATTGGACTAGTGGATTGCTCTGGTTTAGCAGGGGCTCAAAGACAACCAGAATTGATGTGAGCCAGAGTCCAGGTGATGGGAGTAGAAAACAGAAGTGGGGAAGACTTGGTAGAATTTTGGAAGACCCATTTGAACCCTGGGGCTTGCTATTTGATTGAAATGTTTTGACGTATAGGCATCAGGCACCAAGGTCCAAACACAAAAACAAAGGCAGATGACTCTGAAGCATGGTGACATTTTAACCTCGTATGACTTCAGATCTAAGTGTTAATTATTGCCTCCTATTCAGGTTGATAGTTGAAAATTTATTGCGGTGATCAAGCTACAACTTAAAACTTAAAATCTCTGGCTCTCTTGTTTTCACAGGTGTTGGGGCGATGCTTCCTGACAGTGGTGCAAGTCCATTTCCAGTTTTTAACTCATGCATTACAGAAGGTCCAGCCAGTGGCTCACTCTTGCTTTGCTGAGGTTGCGCCAGAGAAAAAGAACAGCAGCAGTGGTGGCAGCTTATCTGGCATGGGCCACACACCGGAACTGGAGGAAGCTGTACGGTCCTGGCGGGGGGCTGCTGAGGTAACCCTGCTTTGAGAAGACTGGTGCCCTGTTCACAAAGAGAGACTCCAGAAGGCTTTCGCCTGTTAGTTCTCCAAAGAACCATTTCGCTTAGAAATACAAGTTTTAAACAGTTATCATTAGCTTTTTAATTCATTTAACAGTGCATGTCTTTGTGAATGCCCACTTTGTGCCAGGCCTGTGCCAGACACTAGGATGACAACTGCTACTCCCAGCCTACTAGGATAATGGGCTTACAGAAACAAGGTTTAGGGGGCCATGATATAGATGTGTAGGAGACAGCAAGGGCCCTGTCTCTGACTGGGAGTGGTGTAGGAAAGCTTCTAAGATGATATACCAGGCAGAAAAGGCTGGCACCTAAGGAAAGAGAGGGTGGAGCTGTCTGGGGAGGGTAAGTGGTCAACAAGGCAGCGAGGTAGAGAAGAAGGAGTGTCTGGCCAACAGATGAAATTGCAGGCTTCAAAGCCACAGCCACACCAGAGTGAAAGCTCGGGGAACACAGGGAATTTTGTGTCCTTTTTGATAGCCAGATCGTTGTCTTTAAAAGTGCTTGGTGGCTGGGCACAGTGGCTCAGCCTGTAATCCCAGCACTTTGGGAGGCCGAGATGAGAGGATTGCCTGAGTCCGCAGGTTCGAGACCAGCCTGGGCAACTTGGAGAGACCTCATCTCTACAATAAATCAAAAAATTAGCTGGGCATGGTGGTGTGTGCCTGTAGTTCCAGCTACTTGGAAGGCTGAGGCAGAAGAATCACCTGAGCCCAGCAGGTTGAGGCTGTGGTGACTGGGAACGTGCCACTGCCCTCCAGCCTGGGTGACAGAGTAAGACTCCAACTCAAAAACAAAAAGTGCTTGGTAAAGGCCGGGCTTGATGGCTCAGCTTGTAATCACGGCACTTTGGGAAGCCGAGGCAAGTGGATTGCTTGAGCCTGCAGGTTCAAGATCAGCCCAGGCAACTTGACATGACCTCATCTTTACAATAAATTAAAAAAAATTAGCTGGGCGTGGTGCCAGAGCTCAGCAGGTTGACACTGGAGTGGCTGTGAGTATGCCACTGCATTCTAGCTTGGGCGACAGAGTAAGACTCCACCTCAAAAAATAAAAATAAAAAAATAGAAAGAAGTGCTTGGCATCTGTGAAACTTTTTAAATTCTTTAAGATTCTTAGTTGATCAAACTCTGCCTAGTTTGTCAGTTGCTTTACATGTGGGTAGTTCTCCAGTATTGCTTTGTTGGATTTCATGAAGTCTTTCATCTTTTGGAAGAATGACTATTTCCTAGCACAGTAGATATGTTTATAAAATCTAGCCATCTGCAAGAGCGAGATCAAGAACTTGGCTCCCTAGTGAGTACAGTATGGTATGGCATGGTGATCAGGAATCAGGGAGTGTATATGGTGGAGAATCATATGAAGATTCTCTTCTCATGGTGACAGCCGCATAACGGGAAGGGACCTGCCACAGTGGTGGACTGCAGATACTCCCCGAGCCTCTCCGGTGTGGGCTTCCAGCCTAGCATGGTATTGTTTTTCTGGTCACTTTGGTATGGCATTCTCTATTCCTTTTTCTCAACCAGAAGAATTTATTTATTTATTTTGAGCCTCCGTTGCCCAGGCTGGAATGCAGTGACATGCTCACAGCCACCGCAGCCTCAACCTACTGGGTTCAGGTGATCCTTCCACCTCAGCCTTCCAAGTAGCTGGAACTACAGGTGTGTGCTACTACACCTGGCTATTTTTTTTGATTTATTGTAGAGTCGAGGTCCCATCAAGTTACCCAGGCTGGTCTCAAACCCCTGAGCTCAGGCAGTCCTTTTGCCTTGGCCTTCCAAAGTGCTGGGATTACAGGCTTGAGCCACTGTGCCTGGTCTCACAACCAGAAGAATTTAAACTTCAGAAAAAGCCAATAAAAAACAGCTCTTAAAGTTTCAAGTAGATTTCACTTATAATCAATAACACATTTCTTGAAGGCATTTTAATACTCCTTGTTTCCAGTAAAGAAAAAAATAAACCTTTGAAGTTGAGACTTTAACTAGGATTTATTTCCCCATTTTGCAGAGTATTATTATGCCAATAGGCAAGCACAGAGTAAATGATAATGTATAGTTAATTAATGATATATCGATTCATTATATAATAACTAAATTTGAATTATTCCTAAATTAGCTTGGCAAAGGATTTCATTTTATGTTTTAGAAATCTTTGATCAAATGTTTAAAACCTAATTTTTTACATTTTAATATTGTATAGTTTCTAATTTTCTCATTATTTCAGTTTTACACTGTTTTGCTTTGTTGTCATTACTTTTGAATTTCCATTCAGTTTCTTTCTCCTGTAGCCCTGGAATGCTAATTTAGAATTGTCTGTAGGGATGGGACCTGTTGGCTTCACTATAGATGGCTAAGCCTTGGGGTCCAGACCTGTGTCCTGGCATTTGATTTGACAACCCTCCTTGTCCTCCTGAGTGCTGGGCTCCAACCTCCTGAGTATTCAGCTCATTCATAAGCTTTAATACCTGGTTTCGTTTTCTCTGCTCCACCTGCTGGCATCACTCATGCTTATAGGAGGCCTTTTAGTACTCCCTTGACCTCTTGACCTAGACCATTTCCTCCACCCATTTTAGTCTATCCAAGTCTTTCCACCCTCCTTGCAGCCCCTCTATGTCCAACCAGTGATGTACCTCACCCTACACTGAGAAAATAGAATCTACTTGACAGCAGCCCTTCTTCCTCAGATGCCCAAACACCACTGCCCACCCCTCTTCACACTCCTCTCTTTCCCCATCATCACAGCAGGGGAAGTGTCCTCTCTTCCTGTCCAGGCTTGCCCTGTCCCCACCATGCCTCCATTCTTGCTGAGGACCAGCTTCTGTGGTGGGATCATGTGTTTTATCTTCCTCATCCTCAGCCTGTTCCCACCAGTATACAAGCATGCTTCCAACAGAAAAAAGCTGCCGTGCTTCTCTGTTCTTTTCAAAGCCAACTTCTTGGAGTCATTGTCTACCATTTTTTCACCTTTCATTCATTCTAAAAAATAATTAAACTTGGTGCGGTGGCTCACATCTGTAAGCCCAGCACTTTGGGAAGTGAAGGTGAGAGGATTGCCTGAGCACAGGGATAGAGGCCAGCCTGGACAACTTGGCAAGACTTCATCTCTACGATAAATTAAAAAATTAACCGAGTGTAGTGATGTGTGCCTATTGTTCCAGCTACTTGGAAGGCTGAGGTGGAATAATTGCCTGAGCCCAGCAGGCTGAGGCAGCAGTAGTTGTGACCATGCCACTGCACTTCAGCCTGGCCGCAGAGTGAGACTCTGACTCAAAAAAAAAAGGATTACAAAGTAATGCAAACATATGGCTGGGCTCGGTGGCTTAGCCTGTAATCCCAGCACTTTGGGAGGCCAAGGTGAGTGGATTGCCTGAGCCCACGGGTTCGAGACCCACCCAGGCAATTTAGCGAGACCTGTCTCTACAATAAATCAAAAATTATCCAGGCATGGTAGTGCGCACCTGTGGTTCCGGCTACTTGGAAGACTGAGGCGGAAGGATTGCCGGAGCCCAGCAGGTCAAGGCTGTGGTGGCTGGGAGCGTGCCACTGCACTCCAGCCTGGGTGACAGAGTGAGACTCCAACTCAAAAAAAAAAAAAAGTAATTCAAACATATAGACAATGTACACACATCAATGACTATTCCTTTAGCTTTGTCAAATGAATCTGTGTGTGTGTGTGTGTGTGTGTGTGTGTGTGTGTAGAAGTCTCACATTGCTGCTCAGGCTGGAATGCAGTGGCACCTGTCTACATCATGTCAACATCCAATCTAATCCTTAAGAAAACCCTGCAGGTCCCACCTCCAAAATACTAACCCAGATCTGTCCCCTTCTTTCCATTTTCTTTATCACTACCTTAGTTCAAGGGGTCATTACTTTTCCCGTGGATGCTCTTCCCCTCTCCTTGTCTTGCTGGCCTTCATTTTAAAATGGGATGATGTTACTTCTCATTGCTTTAGGTTGGTCCCTGGACCCCTTACCATGATCTGCTTAGTTCTGCCTAGTGTGGGTCTTGCCTTGATCGCCAGTCTTTTTTTTTTTTTTTTTTTTTTTAGTTGGAGTCTCACTCTATCACCCTGGCTGGGGTACAGTGGCACGCTCCCAGCCACCGCAGCCTTGACCTGCAGGGCTCAGGCGATCCTTCTGCCTCAGCCTTCCAAGGAGCTGGAAGTACAGGCCCATGTCACCATGCCCAGCCGATTTTTTTGATTTGTTGTAGAGATGAGGTCTCACCATATTGCCCAGGCTGCTCTTGAACCCCTGGGTTCAGATAATCCTCTCACCTCCGTCTCCCAAAGTGGTGGGATTACAGGCGTGAGCTACTGCACCCAGACAATCACCAGTCTTATCTGTGGTCTCTTTCCCCTCACTTATTGGGGTCTAGTTCCCTCACTTATTGGGTGTGACTTACTCTTTTCTACCTGGGATTTTTGGGTTTTGGCCTTTATAAAAGCTTCATCTGCCGATCCTGACATTCTTGCACCTGTGCAGTTCCATTAACTACCTTCCATTAACTCTCAATCTAAGTGCTACTTTCTAGGATGCTCCTTGTTAAGTGCTCTGTTTGTTTCCCTCAATATGTTTTCCTCCACTTTAAATTTTATGTTTTATTTGTTTACCTTTTCAGCTGTGAGGCGATCAGTTGCAGGAGGGCAAAGACCTCTAGTATATATACTAGATTTTGTGCTCTAGTATTTACCTGATGATACCTAGTATAACAACTTGTAGGCTAAATATTTAACTGAAACTCTTTCTTAGAAAGAGCCAAACAGGGCTGGGCGCAGTGGCTCAAGCCTATAATCCCAGCACTTTGGGAGGCCTAGGCGAGAGGATTGTCTGTGCTCAGGGGTTCGAGACTAGCCTGGGCAACTTGGTGAAACCTCATCTCTACAATAAATAAAAAAAAAAAGCCGGGCATGGTAGCACATGCCTGTAGTTCCAGCTTCTTGGAAGGCTGAGGCGGAAGGATGACCTGAGCCCAGCAGTTTGAGGCTGCGGTGGCTGTGAGTGTGCCACTGCACTCCACCCTGGGCAACAGAGTGATACTCCACCTAAAAAAAAGAAAGAAAAAAAAAGCTGGGCTCAGTGGCTCAGTCTGTAATCCCGCGCCTTTGGGAGGCTGAGGTGAGTGGATTGCCTGAGCCCGCGGGTTCGAGACCTGCCTGGGCAGCGAGACCTCATCTCTACAATAAATCAAAAAATCAGCCGGGTGTGGGAGCGCGTGCCTGTAGTTCCAGCTACTTGGAAGGCTGAGGCGGAAGGGTTGCCAGAACCCAGCAGGTCGAGGCTGCGGTGGCTGGGAGTGGCCACTGCACTCCATTCTGGGCAACAGAGTGAGACTCCGACTCAAAAAAAAAAAAGAAAAAAAGAAAGAGCCAAACAGTTTTAAGCTGTGAGACTGTTAGGGTTCAAGGAATGACTGGGATGGTATTTATGTTTAGTTTTTGAAACTAAAACTTTGGACCATTATGGCTGCTTGTTATATTCTTCTACTTTGCAAGTTTGATAAGTATTGAAACTCCTGCACTGGCCTAGAAGACCAAAAATTAACTTGTCAAGTAAATGAAAGTGTTGTTTCACAAATATTGCGGCCCCAAAACAGAAACTGAAGGGCGGTGCCTCCTGAATCCCCACTCATCTGACATTATTTGATGTTTCCTTCCAGTCCTGACCGTGTGTGTATCTTTCGCATTTCATCAGTATGAGACAAAGATTGCTTTCTTGTTTTTCTGCCTTCCTTCTGTACTCTTTGTTAACACATTTAATTACTGAACAGTAAGCATTTCATTTTCATGTGGCGATTTCAAAAACTCTTTTTTTCATGAGTTCCATGGATGTCTTTTCCTGTTCTGTATTGGTATGGCTTTTTACTTTGGTGTATAGGAACACCCCACCATGTATATTCTTTCTTTTTTTAATTCTGAAAACTCCAAGTGCCAATATTCTAGGTAATCTGTATTTTTAAAGCAGGGGCAAGGCATGGTGTGGCTCATGCCTGTAATCCTAGCACTTTGAAAGGCTAAGGTGGGAGGATCACTTGAGGCTAGGAGGTTGAAACCAGCCTGGGCAGCATATAGCAAGCCCTTGTCTCTAAAATAAAAATGTTTTTTAATTAGCTAGACATAGTTGTGCCTATAGTCCTAAGTACTCGGGAGACTGAGGTAGGAAGGTTGCTTAAATCCAGGAGTTCGAGGTTGCAGTAAGCTATCTTTGTGCCACTGTACTCTATCCTGAACGACAGAGCGAGACCCTGTCTCTAAAAACTAAATAAATTAGCCAGGTGTGGTGGCACATTCCTTTAGTCCCAGCTACTCAGGAGGCTGAGGGAGAAAGATTGCCTGAGTCCAGGAGGTCATGGCTATGGTGAGCCGTGATCATGTCACTGCACTCCAGCCTGGGTGACAGAATGAGATCTTGATTCAAAAACTAAAAATAATAAAATAAAAACTAAATAAAGCAGGGAATTTAAAATGTGTGAATGTTTTATACTATATATATATAATATACATATATATAGTGTATATATGTATATGTTTTTATATATATATATACATATATATATATATAAACCAATAACAGGTAAGTCTTTTCCAGGGTTCCTAAAATACAGTAGTGCTATATCAGGTTTGCTTTCTCTTTAGGTTGGTGAATTTAGGTTTTCAAAATGTCAGACTGCTCACTTTATAATACAAATGATCAAGAACTCTGGTTTATATCTAATGCTTAGGTAATCTGGTAGTCTCTTATTTTATTTTAGGTAGGGGATTTTTTTTTCTGTTGTTTTAATTTTACCTTTCTGTCACTATATTGTAGGCAACAACTAGACTAAGAGAAAGAGGCTGTGATGGTCGCCTGGCAGGAATTGAAGTTCAACAACTCTTTTGTTCTCAAAGTGCAGTAATTCCTGAGCACCAGTTAAAAGAACTGAACATAAAAATTGACAGTGCATTGCAAGTAAGATTTTCAGAACTAACATACCGATATTCGAGAGGTAGAAACTGGCTGGGAGCGGTGGCTCAAGTCTATAATCCCAGCACTTTGGGAAGCTAGGGCAAGAGGATAGCTTGAGCCCAGGGGTTCGACACCAGCCTGGGCAACTTGGTGAGATCTCATCTCTATAATAAATCAGAAAAATTTGCTGGGTGTGTGCCTGTAGTTCCAGCTATTTGGAAGGCTGAGGCAGAAGGATCTCCTGAGCCCAGCAGGTTGAGGCTGCGGTGGTTGTGAGCGTGCCACTGCACTTTAGTCTGAGCAACAGAGGGAAACTCCAACTCAAAAAAAAAGAGAGAGAGATAGAAACAAAGGAGAGAGGTAGTTAAAGCTGTGATGCTGAACCAATTAGGGTAATGAAAGAGTAATTGGCCTTAAGTTTTTTAATAACTACAGAAATTTAAATTTTCTGTTTGCATTGAACTTTTTCATTTTATAGTCTGCTTTATAATCTTGATTCTTAAAAACAATTTGTTTGCAGGCATATAAGATAGCTCTGGAAAGCTTAGGCCACTGTGAATATGCAATGAAAGCTGGCTTCCACCTCAACCCAAAGGCAATTGAAACAAGTTTGCAGGTACACTTTCTTTCTGGTACTTCTTGGGACTTATAGGGCAGCTGTTCACATAGTCTAGTGCTGTGGTCCCCAACCTTTTTGGCATCAGGAACTGGTTTCATGGAAGACAGTTTTTCCGTAGACCAGGTAGGAGGGTGGTTTCGGGATGATTCAAGTGCATTACATTTATTGTGCACTTTATTTCTATTATTATTACATTGTAATATATAATGTAAATATATATTTACGTATAAAAATATGTAATGAAATAATTATATGTTATTCATAATTATACAATAATTATACCACCAGAAGCAGCTGTACATTTAAAGTACATCAACTCACTGATAGGGTTTTGATATGAGTCTGCAAGCAGTTGATTTATTATGGTCTCCGTGCAGTCAGACTTCACTGCTAATGTTGATCTGTATTTGCAGCTTCTCTCCATGCTAGCATCACTGCCTCAGCTCCAACTTAGACCATCAGGTATGAGGTTCTCATAAGGAGTGGACAACCTAGATCCTTTGCTTGTGCAGTTTACAATAAGGTTCAGTTCCTTTGAGAATCTAATGCTGCTGCTGATCTGACAGCAGGCAGTGACACGAGTGAGGGGGAGTGGCTGTAAATATAGATGAAACTTCTCTAGCTTACCCACCGCTCACCTCCTACTGTGTGACCTGGTTCCTAACAGGCTGTGGTACTGGTCTGTAGCCCCGGGGTTGGGGACCCCTGGCCTAGTGTGAATGAAGTGTTTTGACAGATGAGCTGTGGGTCACCTCTCTTCTTCCATCCAAACTTTTTCAGGGCTGCTGCAGCGAGGCGGAAGCCCAGCAGACGGGGCGGAGGCAGACACCCCCGCAGCCCATGCAGTGTGAGCTTCCTACCGTCCCTGTGCAGATAGGATCGCACTTCCTGAAGGGCGTCTCCTTTAATGAGTCGGCCGCCGACAATCTGAAACTTAAGACGGTAGCTTTCCTTGGGGTTCCAGCAGCTGAGCATGAACTTGAAAACAGAATTCTTAAAGGAAATTTAAAGGCTTAGGAAGAATGTAGATTAAAAAACAAAACAGAAGCTGGGTGCAGTGGTATATGGCTATAACCCTAGCTATTTGGGAGGCTGAGACTGGAGGATCCCTTGAACCCAGAAATTTGAATCTAGCCTGGGCAACAAAGTGAGACCCCTAGTCTTCAAAACAAGACAAAACAAAAAAACAGACACCAATAGACTGACTTTCCTCAGTAAGCTGGTATCTGAAAGCAGACCTGTGGTGGTGACTTTTTTAAATGAGACATTTACCAAGAAAGTTTAATTCATAATTGTATTCAAATAATTAACATAGAGGTTTTGAAAGTATTCTAAGTCCAGGCTCGGTGGCTTAGCCTGTAATCCTGGCTCTTTGGGAGGCCAAGGTGTGTAGATTGTCTGAGCCCGCGGGTTCGAGACCCACCTGGGCAACTTGGCGAGACCTTATCTCTACAATAAATTAAAAAAAAGAAATTAGCCAGGCATGGTAGCACACGCCTATAGTTCTGGCTACTTGGAAGGCTGAGGCGGAAGGATCGCCAGAGTCCAGCAGGTTGAGGTTACGGTGCCCGGGTGTGTACCACTACACTCCAGTCTGGGTGACGGAGCGAGACTCCAACTCAAAAAATAAAATAAAGTACTCTAAAATATTGCTTATGACTTATGTTTCTCAGTGGATTTATGTGAATTAAAGTATAAGAACAAAAAATATAAGAACTCTTGTCATATTACGGTAGTAATGACTATTTGTGGAGCACCACGTGTGCCAGGCATTGTGCCAAGTGTTTATATATGCATTGTCTTGTTTATTGCTCATCTACAAGGTGGGTACTGCCCTTTTTTCTGTGGCAGGTAGGGGAACTAAGGCCCAAGGTCACACAGCTAGAAAGAAGGAGAGCTGGAATTTGAGCTTATGCATTCTGTTTCCACAGCCTGCCTGTCTGTTTATTTGGTCATTCAAAATAAAGTTGAGATTTTGATTAGTATTTACTTTTAACAGGTGATTTTGTTTCTGTGTTTGGAGAGATTCAGAATTTCAAAATTCCTCAATGAATTTATGTCAGTAGATTGTTAAACAATTTTGTATATTGTGCTAGTGTAGAAATCACATGTGTATATTATAATGTATGTGGACTGAGGCACAGTAGCTCTGCTTGTAATCCCAGTGCTTTGGGAGGCCGAGACAAAAGGATCACTTGAGGCCAGGAGTTCAAGCAGCTTGGTCAACATAGTGAGACCTCATCTCTATAAAAAATAAAAAACTAGGCTAGGTGCAGTGGCTCACTTTTATAATCCCAGCACTTTGGGAGGCCAAGGTGAGAGGACTGCCTGAGCCCATGGGTTCGAGACCAGCCCAGGCAACTTGGTGAGACCTCATCTCTAAAATAATTTAAAAAATGAGCCAGGAATGGTGGCATGCGACTATAGTTCCATCTACTTGGAAGGCTGAGGCGGAAGGATCGCCTGAGCGCAGCAGGTCGAGGCTGCAGTGGCCATGAGTGTGCCACTGCATTCCAGCCTGGACGGCAGAGTGGGACTCCAACTCAAAAAAATAAAAATAAAAAATAGCCTTGTGTGGAAGTGTGCACCTATATTCCCAGCTACTTGGAAGGCTGAGGCAGGAGGATTGCTTTAACCCAGGTGTTTTAGATTATGATGAGCTATGACTGGGCCTCTGCACTCTATCCTGGACATCAGAGCAAGCCCTTGTCTCTATTAAAAAAAAAATTAACAGTAATAATAATGCATGTGTATCCATATCTAACCATTCACTCTACGAGGTTGAGAAAATCTCTGAGGGTGACTGATGTTAATCATTAAAGAAATTTAAATGACATGATGAGGGTGTACTTAAAATACTTTTCTCTTGAGAATTGTGTAAATGCATTTGTACAAATCTTGGAACCTTGCCTGGCTTTGTCTTGAGGTGTGAACTCTCTTCTTATCAATCTATAGCATACAATGTTACAGCTGATCAAGGAAGCAGGCTGCTATAATGGAATCACATCCAGGGATGATTTTCCTGTTACTGAAGTGCTGAACCAGGTTTGCCCATCCACATGGCGGGGTGCCTGCAAGACTGCTGTGCAGCTACTGTTTGGCCAAGCTGGACTGGTGAGTGAGTGTATGTGGTATGTGATATGCAGAATAGAGAGAGACGTTTTATGTGTGTGAGGATGTGGTGGTATGGGAACATGTATAAGAATATTGAATCATTAAAATGTTCTGCAGTGCTATAGAATTTAGACCAGATAGAAAAGATTACAAAAAGGCTGTACATGGTATTTCATGCCTATAATCCCAGCACTTTGGGTGGTTAAGGTGGGAGGATTGCTTGATCCCCAGGAGTTCAAGTTCAAGACCAACCTGGGCAACATTAGTAAGACCCCATATCTAAAAAAAAAAAAAAAAAAATCTAGCTGGGCATGGTGATGTGCGCCTGTAGTCCCAACTACTAGAGAGACTAAGATGAAAGGATCACTTGAGCTCAGGAGTTCAAAGTTACAGTGAAGTATAATTGCCCCACTGCACTTCAGCCTGGGCAACAAAGCAAGATTGTATCTCTTAAAAAAAAAATAGTGAACGAAGAGCAACATTAAAAGTATTTTGTTAGCCAGGCACAGTGGCTCACACCTGTAATCCCAGCACTTTGGGAGCTGGTTCCAGCTACTTGGAAGACTGAGGTGGAAAGATAACCTAAGCCCAGCAGGTCGAGGCTGCTGTGGCTGTGAGTGTGCCACTGTACTCCAGCTGGGTGAGACTCTGATTTAAAAAAAAAAGTATTGTTTTGAAAAAATAGGTTATAGCATATATTTTCAGGGAATGAATACAGAATGCTATAGGCCTTTTTCATTTTAAGGGAGCCATTACATTACTAATGGTCTCTGACAGGGCCTCTTTTCCTGGCCTATCACTCTGGAGCTATGTCGGATATCTGTTACTCAGACGTGCCAAGCTTCTTTGTGTCTCAGGCCTTTGCACTTGGTGCCCCTTTTACAAATACTCTTCTCTCTGAAGAGTATTGGCCCACTCCTTCTCATCTTCGTGGTGTCAATTCCAAAGTCACCTCTAAGAGGCCTCCCTTAGTGACACTGATATAAGTAACGCCCCCATTCAGTCACTACAGAGAGCTCTCTGCTTATCTTTTTTTTTTTTTTTTTTTTTTTTTGAGTTGGAGTCTCACTCTGTCACCTAGGCTAGAGTGGAGTAGAGTGCAGTGGCACGTTCACAGCCATTGCAGCCTCAACCTGCTGGGCTTAGCCAGTCCTTCTGTCTCAGCCTTCCAAATAACCACCATGCCCAGCTAATGTTTTTGATTTATTGTAGAGATGAGGTCTCGGCAAGTTCTAATGTTTTTGATTTATTGTAGCGATGAGGTCTCGCCAAGTTGCCCAGGCTGGTCTTGAACCCATGGACTCGGGCAGTCCTCTTACCTCGGCCTCCCAAAGTGCTGGGATTATAGGCGTGAGCCACCATGCCCAGCCATATGCTTATCTTCTTAGCAATAAAATAACATCATCAACTCAGAAATAATGGCTTTGTCTTTTCACCTTTTCAGAGAAATATAACCAATTTTTAGCTAAAGTTGGGAGAGGTCAGGAAATCTGAAATCATCATGTAGCTCTTTGTTTGGCACTAGATCTCACTTTCTAGTAAATGACTACTTTTAGTGGTTGGAGCAAGCTAATTAGAGTAGAAGCAAACCTTTTTTTAACCTACAATGTTTTGAACCTTTTTTTAAAGTCTGATTCCTTCTTTATTTATGAAAAGAGTTATTGGGAGAATGCTGTCCTTTTGTTTCTTTTTTTTTTTTTTTTTTTTTTGAGTTGGAGTCTCACTCCGTCGCCCAGACTGGAGTGCAGTGGCCGCTCCCGGCCACTGCAGCCTCGACCTGCTGGGCTCAGGTGATCCTTCAACCTCAGCCTTCCAAGTAGCCGGAACTACAGGTGCGCACTGCCACGTCTGGCTAATTTTTTGATTTATTGTAGAGACGAGGTCTTGCCAAGTTGCCCGGTGTGTCTCAAACCTGCGGGCTCAGGCAATCTACTCACCTTGGCCTCCCAAAGTGCTGGGATTACAGGCTAAACCACCAAGCCCTGCCTGTCCTTTTGTTTCAAGTGGGTGAGGGCTCAGGTGGTCCAGCTATGTGTGATGCTACCTTGTAGAGAGCCCAATGAGGACCTTTCAACAGTGGTGAGTTATATTTCCTTTAGGATCTGTTCCTTAATGTAAGAATCCCCAGGAGAAGTAGTAAACTAGAGATACCCTGATGAAGTGTAGAAGAACCCATGGCCTTTAGGATATCAACTTATATTCCCAAAGACCATTTAGCTGAAACCCGGAGAGTTTTCCAGAAATGAGTGTGCAAAATAAGGCAGAAGGACACATATGCTGCTTTAAGAAAACATTGTAGGTTAAAAAAAAATTATGTTATTCAGAGAGCAGAAAGGTCTTAGTTGTGTACCCTTTGATTGCAGGGCAACTTTGTGTGTGACTGACAAAGAACCTTTAGATTATGGTTCTGGGGATGGGAGGAGAGAGGAAACACCTGTCTGGTTGAACAATGGCTGTTCCTTGGACAGGAAGTCTTTTCTGAAGGTCATTGCAGACCAGCTGTGGGAACTCGTTTGCAACAATGGAAACCAGTTCCATTAGCGGCTGAATTTAGAATCACGATAAGCAACTCTGTATGGCTTTACCTATTCTGAAGTATCACAGATTTGGCTTTCAAATATTTTACGACTATCTTTGAAATTCTTCTAGTTTGGAAAAAGTGCTAGTGGTGCTTGGAAAGTTAGTAAATCCCACACCCAGAGCTTGGTATCTGCTTATTGAAGTTTTATTATATTCAGTCATCTTTATTACTTGCTGTTGTCTTCCTGGGGCCCCAAGTGGCCTTGGCACAATTGCACTGCCAGGGGAATAGTTCTTGCCAGAATCACTCAGCATTGATAGGCTTATGTATTGGATTTGTGATTTATTTTCCTTTCTGAAAGCTGGTTGTTATTTTTTCTGCCTTAGGTGGTGGTCGACACAGCACAGATTGAAAATAAAGAAGCCTATGCCCCCCAGATCAGTTTAGAAGGCTCCAGAATTGTGGTTCAAGTCCCATCCACATGGTAACGTGACTCTCTCTGTAACAGAAGCCTAAGGAGTTCTGATTGATGTTTGCACATCTTTGAAACAATTGGTTTGTTTTGAACAAACCCCATGCTAGCTGACAGGATAAGTCTTGCTATACAGATGCAGTTTTATGGGCAGTAGTGGTATGTTGGTAGCATGTGTCATGATTATTGGTCCATGATGAGGAAACCAAGTTGTCTGAAAAATAGTCTTATTGACCATAATGTTATATACTCTAGGATCAGAATGAACAGTATTATCTTTATTACTGAGTCTACAGCTTTTAAGCGTAGTATATCATTTTCTCTAAGTTAGCTAGTGTTTCTCTAAAACTGAGTAGAAAGCAGAGTTCCTTTTCCTCCTTTGTCCGTTCCAACTACAGCCCTGATGGTCTTGAGCTCATTTTACTACACACTCAGTGTCTTTGTAAATCTAGGGACAAACTGGGCTATTTATAGTTAGTTAATTATATTTGTGTCTCTTATAATAAATAAAAGATTATTAATTTTTTTGGAAAAATCTCCTACAAATTAGAAAATGGACAAGGGACATGAACAGGTAAGTCAGAAAAGAAGACATATGATCAGCAAATAGATAAAAAAAATTACTGTAATCTCAGCACTTTGGGAGGTGAAGGCGAGAGGATTGCCTGAATTCAGGGGTTTGAGACCAGCCTGGGCAACTTGGTAAGACCTCGTCTCTACAACAAATTAAAAAATTAGCTGGGTATAGTGGTGCATACTTGTGGTTCCAGCTACTTGGAAGGCTGAGGCGGAAGGATCACCTGAGCCTAACAGGTCGAGGCTGTGGTGTGTGAGCGTTCCAGTACACTCTAGCCTGGGCAACAGAGTGACACTCCTACTCAGAAAAAAAAAGAGCCGGGCTCGGTGACTCAGCCTGTAATCCCGCGCCTTTGGGAGGCTGAGGTGAGTAGATAGCCTGAGCCCGCAGGTTCGAGACCTGCCTGGGCAGCGAGACCTCATATCTACAATAAATCAAAAAATCAGCCGGGCGTGGTAGCGCATTCCTGTAATTCCGGCTACTTGGAAGGCTGAGGCGGAAGGATCACCGGAGCCCAGCAGGTCAAGACTGCGGTGGCCGGGAGCGGCCACTGCACTCCAGTCTGGGTGACAGTGAGACTCCAACTCAAAAAAAAAAAAAAGAAAATGTGTAGCTTCACCAATAATCAAAGAAAGGCAAAGAAACCATTTGATGCCATTTTTCCCAAAATGTTATATTATTTTAGAATAACAGTATTAAATACTGTGACAATACTGGTTTGGGCGTATAGAAACAGGCAAAAAGGTTGAATAGAGAATAAATACAGCCTTTCTAGAAGGCAGTTTAGTATATTAGAAACCTTAAATAAGGGATATGACCTTAACAGTTGTACAATTTCACCTCTAGGAATTTATCTTGTTGATATGTACACAAATTTATCTATAAGAATCAGCATCAGCTGGGCTCAGTGGCTCAGCCTGTAATTCTAGCACTTTAGGAGGCCAAGGCGAGTGGATTGCCTGAGCCTGCAAGTTCAACACCAGCCCCAGTAGCTTGGTGAGACCTCATCTCTAAAAAAAAAAAAAGAGCCGGGCTCAGTGGCTCAGACTGTAATCCTGCGCCTTTGGGAGGCTGAGGTGAGTGGATTGCCTGAGCCCGCGGGTTCGAGACCCGCCTGGGCAGCGAGACCTCATCTCTACAATAAATCAAAAAAATCAGCCGGGCGTGGTAGCACATGCCTGTAATTCCAGCTACACAGAAGGCTGAGGCGGAAGGATCGCTGGACCCCAGCAGGTCGAGGCTGCGGTGGCCGGGAGTGGCCACTGCACTCCAGTCTGGGCGACAGAGTGAGACTCCAACTCAAAAACAAAACAAAACAAAAAAAACCAAAAAGAAAGGAATCGGCATCATAGCTTTATTAATAAACAGGAAAAATTAGACACATACGATGAGGGACCCCAAAAAACCTGGGAATTTATAAAAAATTATGTATTTGGCTGAGCGTGGTGGCTCATGCCTGTAATCCCAGTACTTTGGGAGGCCAAGGTGAATGGATTGCTTGAGTACAGGGGTTCAAGACCAGCCTGGGCAACTTAGTGAGACCTCATCTCTACAGTAAATCAAAAAATTAGCTGGGCGTGGTGGTGTGTACCTATGGTTCCAGCTATTTGGAAGACTGAGGAGGAAGATCACCTGAGCACAGGAGGCTGTGGCTGCGGTGACTGTGATCATGCATCTGCACTCTAGCCTGGGAGACAGAGTGAGATCCTACTCAAAAAACAAAAGTAAAATAAGTTGTGTATTTATTTTTACATGTTTACACTTTAGTCACCTTCAAAGTACTCTCCGTTTGATGCCGTACCTCTATTGAGACACTTTCCACTACTCAAAACCAGTTTTTGAACTCCTCTATTTTGATGCCTTTTAGTGCTTCTGCCATTTTTTGTTTCACCTCTTCCACATTGACAAAATGTTTCCCTCTGAGGACTTTTTTCATCTGGAGTAACCAAAAAAAAACAGTTGCTTGGGGTGAGTGGGTGAATAGGGAGGGTGAGATACAGGAGTCATGGTGTTTTTGTATCAAAACAGAGTGATGTGAGCAGGTGTGTTGTAATGGTGGAAGAACCAGTCACCTATTTGCCACAAAAAATTAACTGAAGACAAACGCAGCCTCTTACAACAACGCTAACTGGTACACTGATCCCGATGGGTTCTTAGAACGTTTACTTAGCAGGGAAAGCCTGTACTGCAAGGGACCTGCCCTCCAAAAAATAGTTCGTTTTTTGAGGGGATCCTCTCATTTTGTAATACATTTGCTATTAAAATTACAATCTGAGGCCAGGCACAGTGGTTCGCATTTTGGGAGGTGAGAGGATTGCCTGAGCTCCTGGGCTCGAGACCAGCCCGGACAACTTGGCGAGACCTTTTCTCTACAATAAATCAAAAAATTAGCTGGGCATGGTGGCACATGCCTGTAGTTCCAGCTACTTGGAAGACTGAGGCGGAAGGATCACTGTTAACCCAGCATGTTGAGACTGTGGTGGTCGTGAGTGTGTCACTGCACTCCAGCCTGGCAACAGAGTGAGACTGCAACTCAAACAAACAAACAAATTACAATCTGGATGAATATTTAACTATCGAGAAAATATTTAAATCATTTAAATAGGTAGAGGTAGAGATAGTAAGGAACAGAGGCACTGTTGGTGCCAAATAGATTCTGACAAAACTGCAGGGGTCCAGCCCCGCAAGGTTGTGG
Source organism: Cephalopachus bancanus (assembly GCA_027257055.1). NCBI lineage: Eukaryota > Metazoa > Chordata > Mammalia > Primates > Tarsiidae > Cephalopachus > Cephalopachus bancanus. The sequence continues at coordinate 2,334,537 of JAPVLO010000110.1, read as the reverse complement.
GTTTTCCTGAAGGAGAGATGGATAGGCAAAAGACTAAGATAATATACTCGGACACCTGCTTCCTGAACAGATGACGTTTAATGTTAGCTAAGGGAAAGCTTTTATACCATTTGTAAAAGGGCAAGACAAAGAAAATTCCTTCACATACATATCCTGTAAAAGTTACCACCATCTAGCGGTCTGGAAACGACAAACAAGCCAAGAACCCTATAAACATTCAGACAACGAGTCTTATTCATAAAGCCAAATAGTTTCAGTCCAAAGTCCCAAATTACAGTCCTTGAACTGTCTCCAGAAAGTTTCCAAGTGCAAAGTTCTTCATGTAGCAGTAGTTCTCCTTCTGGGGCTTCTATGACCTTCAGAGCTTTGTAATCGCCTTTCTTGTCCAGGTGTCTTCGTTACTTTTCTCTTATCCTGTGGTGTTTATTTCTAAAGAGAACTCAACAGAAGCTTTGAGTAGTGTTTCCCAGGCCCCCAAAGGTTGCTTTCTGTCTTTAGCTAATCTATCATAAAAGTGTCTGATTAATATATTGAGTTCAGTGAAAACCCACTTTATAAATGTTAACTTAGAGTTTTAGCTATTGAATTAAGTAAAAACCTTAAAGATAATCTTTATCCTAAGTCAGTGAAGTGTTATAAATCACCTACATAACTCCTATATAAGTGTTAGAACTTATAATGAGTTCATAATGAATTTACTATAAACTTGTGCTTCTAAAAAACCTTATGTCTAAACACTAAACTGCATAATCCTAAATCAAATAAGGAGTGAATATACTTATATCATTTTTTTTTGAGTTGGAGTCTCACTTATATCATTTTTTACTCAAGCAATATTTAGTACCTTATAACCAACTGAAAGAAAGCATTCTTGATGTGCTTCAGAGTTTAACCCTTGCATATGTTAGAAAAGGCCAAGCGGTCTAGTGGGAAATGGAAAAATGAACCATGACATTCTCAGGTTAGCTGTGAGTACTTCGCATAAACATGCCATCTTCTTCTTCCACGACTGCACAGAATTTCTTCGGCTGTACCAACAGCAAAAACGGAACAGAAGGGCCTCAGCTGCCCGGACTCGCTTTGCGGCTGGGGGTCCTCAGCGCACCTGGACTTTGTCAATCAGGCGGCCGTCTGAGGCTGGCTCCCAACACAAAACAGTGTAGACTTTATGCACATATTAAGTAAGAGTTGGCAATTCTTTACTTTCTGTCCCCAAACCTCCCTTCCATGAGTATTCTCCCACCAGAGTTTCCCTCGCCAAACCAGAATATTTAATTTGATTATTGGGATGGTATACTATGTCCTGAAATTAATAGTAATTTATAAAACATCTTTATTTCTATCAAACAGTAAACCAGCAACTCACTTCTGTAAGATTTTTGTATCCCTGAATTCTCATATTTTTAAAATTCAAGCATGGAAAAATATTAACCAAGATTCTCATTTTGAAGAAAACAGTTTGAGTTTTGGATAGTTGGGTGAATATAAACAGCTAGTACTAAAATGGTCATCACTTCAATTGACTTTCTAGCACATCCATGAAAAAGATCTTGTAGATTGTGAATCCATGCAGAGGCTCCCTCTGCTGGCTGCTTTTGGTAACAGTGCAAAATTTTAGGGCTTTTTTGTTCATTTCAAATTATAAAATACTGTATGTGCTTTTTGGGAAGAATGCAAACAGAAGTGATTGCTTTACCTCACCTTCAGAAAAATGACATTATTGGCAAGGCAAATCAAGAATTTATTATATACTTTGCTTTTAGTGTCCGGCTGCAAAATAAGTTTTTTTCTAAACAAAGTATAACTTACATATATAATATATATGTATACACACACACACACCACACACACACACACACACACACACCCCTACACACACACACACACATATATAATATATATATATTTGAGTAGGGGCCTCATTTTGTCACCCAGGCTGGAGTATAGTGACACGCTGCTCACGGCCATCTCAGCCTTGACCAGCTGGGTGCTGGCGATCCTTTCACCTCAGCCTTCCAAGTAGCTGGAACTACAGGCGCATGCCACCATGCCCAACTAATTTTTCTATTTATTGTAAAGACCAGGTCTCACCATGTTGCCTAGGCTGGTCTCAAACCCTGGGGTCCAACAGTCCTTTCACCTTCACCTTCCAAAATGCTGGGATTACAGGTATGAGAACCACTGAACCTGGCCAACTTACTTATATTTTTTAACTGTTGTATTTTTCACAGCTAAGCTATCCAACCATTTCTTCTTTCTTTTTTCTTTTTTTTTTGAGTTGGAATCTCACTCCTTCGCCTAGGCTGGAGTACAGTGGCACGCACGCTCATGGCCACCCCAGCATCCACCTGGGCTACAGCAATCCTTCCGCTTAGCCAGAACTACAGACATGCGCTATCACGCCCAGCTATTTTTAATTTTATTGTAGAGATGAGGTCTCGCCAAGTTGCCTGGGCTGGTCTTGAACCCACGGGCTTAGGCAGACCACTTGCCTCGGCCTCCCAAAGTGCTGGGATTATAGGCTAAGCCACCAAGCTGGCCCCATTTCTTCTTTCAACAATTTTTTTTGTTTTTGTTTTTGTTGTTTTTTGTTTTTTGTTTTTTTAGTAGGAGTCTCACTTTGTCACCTAGGCTGGAGTGCAGTGGCCTGCTCACAGCCACTGCCGCCTCAACTTGCTGGGCTCTGCCTCAGCCTTCCAAGCAGCTGGCACCACAGGCGTGCGCCACCACACCTGACCAATTTTTTATTTATTGTAGAGATGTGGTTTTGCCAAGTTGCCCAGGCTGGTCTCGAACCCCTGGACTCAGCCAATCCTCTCGCCTCTGCCTCCCAAAGTTCTGGGATTACAGTCGTGAGCCACTGCACCCAGCCTCAACAAATATTTAATGAATACCTGCTATGTGCCAGAAACTGTTCTAGGCTCTGAAAGTTAATTATGACCAAGATAAGACAGTGTTCCCGCCCCTCATAAAACTGACTTTAGAATGGAGAAGGTGGGGAGATAGCTCATAAGCATAAGAAATAAGTTAAAACACTGGCAGGTGCACAAAGGAAGTAGGAGTAGAATGACATTATATGATAGAAAATAACTGGGATAGAGATCAGAGGGAGACTATTTTAGATGAGACCAGTCAGGAAGGGGCTCTTAGAATGTGATATTTGGTTTAAGAGAAGCCTGGCATGCAACGAACATATGGGGGATGGCAGGATAGCGGTCCAGGCAGAAGCAAATGCCAAGGTCTGAGGAGCGAACCAGAATGGATGAAGATATGGTAGGTGGTGGGGAAGGGGAGGAGTTGTGGAAGTCAAGACCTGCAGGGACCTTCAGGGGATTGGGTTTTAAATCTAAACAGGTGGAGGTGTGAAGCAACTCTTGATGATTTGTCAGCAGAATGGGTTTAGTCTTTTAAGCCATTTTATCGATCATCTCTCAAGACTGAGTAATAAAACAAAAATGCCAATTTGTTAATTTTTCAGAAAGAAATTTTTTATCACCAAGAACTACAGTACTCCTTTCTGCATGACCAGCAAGTGTTGTCCTAGTGAGCATTTTGAAGGAACCTTTCTTTCTTTCAGCAAATATTTAATGAATGCCTCCTGTGTGCTAGACACTGTTCTGGGCTCTGGAAGTTAATTATGCTCATACGGTTCCTGCCCTCGTAAAGCTGCCTTTGGAATGGAGAAGGTAGAGAGATAACCAAGAAGCATAAGAGATAAGCTTTTAAACATTGGTAGGTATACAAAGGAAGCAAGGCAGTATGACAAGCCACATCACAAACAGAGGTTGGCTTGGGAGCTCAGAGCATGTGTGTCCTCATAATCAGTGATTCCAGGCTGAGAGAATTGGGTGTACTGAATCTTGACCAGGATCAGTGGCCAAGATACTCTTTGAGGAATCCAAGGTCTGGCAGAGCTTACGTTGCTGCTTACCATTTCCTGTGCTTGTGAGACTGGCTGGCTCTCATGTTATCCTCTGATGCATTTCTCTTCAAACCAAAATAATGTTTGGGAGTACTACTGCTTCCTTAGAGTGACTTTGCAAGTATTGATTCCACTCCCAGACTCCCAGAGTGCCCAGGAATTGGCATACAACATCTTCCTGATGGACCTGTGCTGCTCAGACAGTTCTCCCTCTCAGAAAAAAACGCCTCTTGGTGGAGGTGCCTTGAATGGTGAGAAGCAGGTGTCTATACCAAGATCTCAGGGAGGAGCAGTCCAGGTGAAGGCAGCAGCAAGAGCAAAAGTCCTGAGATGTGGGCAAACCCTTTCAGGGAACAGGAGAATGTCTTGTGACTGGACAAGGTAGAGGGCCTTGAGGTCTGCGGTGAGTGTTTAGATTTTCTCTCAAATCATGATGGGATGCCAGGCTCGGTGGCTCAGCCTGCAATCCCGCCGCCTTGGGAGGCTGAGGTGAGTGGTTTGCCTGAGCCTGCAGGTTCGAGACCCGCCTGGGCAACTTGGCGAGACCTCATCTCTACAATAAATCAAAAATTAGCTGGGCGTGGTAGCGCGTGCCTGTAGTTCCAGCTGTTTGGAAGGCTGAGGCGGAGGAATCGCTGGAGCCCAGCAGGTCGAGGCTGCGGTGGCCAGGAGTGGCCATTGTACTCCAGTCTGGGCGACAGAGTGAGACTCCAACTCAAAAAAAAAAAAAAAAATCATGATGGGATGCCATTGAAGGGTTTTAAGCAGAAGAGCAATATGATCTAATTTACACTATAAAAGAAGTTCCCTCTGGGTGAAGGATGGGCCTTGGAGAGACAGAAGAGAAAGAGACCATATGGGAACTTGGTCCTGAGTCACAGGAGGTGATAGTTTTCTGAAGTAGAGATATGGAAGAGAAGTGGTGAGAAGTGCTTGGATTGAGAATATATTTAGGAAGAAGAGCTATCAGAATTTGCCAGTCCAGCCCAGTCAACTTGGCAAGACCTCGTCTCTACAATAAATAAAAAAAAATTGACCGGACCCTGGTACCGTGTGCCTATAGTTCTGGCTACTTGGAAGGCTGAAGTGGAAGGATCGCCAGAGTTCAGCAGGTCGATGCTGGAGTGGCCATGAGCGTGTAACTGTACTCCAGGCTGGGCAATGGAGTGAGACTGCTACTCAAAAAAAGAATTTGCCAATGGATTGGATGTAGGAACTAGAGATGATGTGTAGGGGACACTTGTTTAGTTATTGGAGAAGTCTGTCAAAATCAGTGGTTTTGGCTAGAGAGAAGGGGAATCAAGAGTTGTGATCGGGTTGCTTCTGTAAAGAGATGTCAACTACGTAGTCAGGCATATGAGAAGGGAGCTCAAGAGTAAGATCTAGACTGGTGCAGGAAATATGGTAGTGCAGGAATAATCTATAAAACTCCAGGACCAGATGCAGTACTATAGGGAGACAGATCAGAGGTCTGGAGTATCCCACCCTAGGGAGGTGTTGGGAAGAAGAGGAGCAGGAGTTGGCAGAGGAGACCCAGAAGGAGCCATCAGTGAGGCAGGAGGAAAACGGAGTAAGTTTGGAGCCACCAAATTGAATGAAGACAGTGTTCCCCGGAGGAAAAAACATTTAAAAATATTGCAAGTGAGGGATAGGGAAAGGTAAAAGAAGGTAACTGACTCTTGATTTCGACAAGATCTAAGTGTGATAAAAGCTGTTTTAGTGGCAGTAGGGGATGAAAGCCTGATCAGTGAAGCGAGAAGGGATAGGAAGCATGGAGAAGGAGGAGACAACGTGTTTTACTCAAGTGGGGAGTGGGGAAGTGTCTGGTGGGGATGTCTGGTGGGGATGTGGGGCTGACAGGGTGGTTGATGAAATGGATTTGTTTGCCAAAGGGAATATTACAAGAAGAAATGAGGTGATTTCATGATCCTTGGGAAGGCAAGAGTGTACATAGCTTCCAGCACCCAGGTGGAGGGTCCGCTTGTGGCAAGAACAGGGCATGTCTGCCACTAGGACAAGAGCGAAGTCAGGCTGTGTGGACCCAGATGCAGGTAAACTGGTGGAATTAGTGGTGAGCTGCAATGAAATGGATCTCCTCTGCTCATGTGTATTTTCTCAATTTAGTGAGAGTTGAGTCAGGAAGGAATGAGAGACGTGACAGGAATATCAGAGCTTGGAGGAGAGAGGAGGTCAGTCATCTTGGAAAGGGTAAAATTAATTTATGGGAAGGCCATGTTTGTTGCTTGCCTGAAATTTGCAGTGAGTCCAGATGGCAGACTGTGAGAATTTTTTTCCTCTCTTGACTTGCAGTTTCTTAGGTACAGGTGTAAAGTACTGTAGCGGAAGAGAGGGGCAGAAGCATTATGGAAAACTTAGCAACGGAGTAGATCTTGTGTCAGACTCCAGAATCTCAGCAGGGCATTGAGGAAGATCAGGGCTGGACCAAGGGGTAAACACTGAAAGTGCATTAGGATCCCTGAAAGGCAGCCACTTCACTGAGTCCTTCTCTATCTACTAACGGACTCGAGATAGATAGAAATTCATAAAGACCTAGGAAGAAAACTGTTTTTCCTATATTCACCCAACAAATGTGTGGGGATTCCACACAAAGCAGTTCTTCAGTTCTCTATGGTCACTGGGTATCCTATAATGTTTTTCAATAATTCGGAAGTCATTTCTGTGGTGATTCCGACACTAACTACTCGGAGTTAGCACAGACCCCACAGGTTAAGAGCTCAGTCCCTCAAGATTGCTCCCAACTTCAGATGCCAATCACAAGTCCCAGGGTGTGTCACTTGCCCTGTGACCAACCACCTGTAAATTGGGGGATTCCCATAACCTCTACCTCAGGTTTGGTAGTTTGCTATAATCACTCACAGAACTCAGGGAAACATTTACTTAAATTTGCTTATTTATTATAAAGCATATTACAACAGATAAAGATGAACAGCCCGATGAAGGGTTGCATAGGATGCGGTATATGGGAAGAGGTGGAAAGCGTCCATGCTCTCTCCAGGTGTGCCACACTCCCAGCACCTCAATGTGTTCACCAGCCTGGAAGCTCTCAGAACCCTGTAGTTGAGGGATGTTTATGGAGCTGTCATGTAGGCATGATTGATTATTAACTCAGTCTAAGGTTCTATTCTCTCCCCTTCCTGGAGGATGAGGGGCTGAGGCTGAAAGTCTTAAGCTTCTAATTATGGCTTGATCTTTCTGGTGACCAGCTCCCATCCTGAAGCCATTTAGTTCATCAGAAGTCACCTCATTAGTACAAAAGACACTCCTATCACCTAGGAAATTCCAAGGGCTTTAGGAACTCTGAGTTAGGAACTGGAGGTAGAGGCCAAATATGTATTTCTGATGTCACAGGACCCAGCCCTATTGCTTCCTCCTCTTCTTACAGAGCAGTGAGTTCCAGTGTTAGTCCTGTCATTCTCTAGATGTTCTAACAATTACCAATTTTTATTGGGTTCAAAAGTACTTAAAAGTTGTCACCTTTCTACAAGGCCTGCTTGAAACACCTTTGCAGAGAAGTGCAACCAAGACTAACGCAGCCTGGTTTGTGCCTAGGTGCCTGAAAGAAGACCCTGCTACCATGTCCCTGTTGCAGAGAAGCCTTGATCCTGAGAAGACCCTGGGTCTGGTGGACGTGCTCTACACAGCTGTGCTGGACCTAAACCGCTGGAAGGCAGGGAGGTTGGTGTCTGTGCCAGTCACTTGAATTGGCTGTGCAAGTAGTTTGCATTTAGGTCCATAACCAGTGACAGTGTGACCATCTCAGAATAATTTAAAACTTGGAGAAAAATCACAAGAATAGTAAGAAGAATTGCTCTGTACCTTTTACCCAGATTCCTCAATTTGCTAATAACATTTTTGCTTTCAATTATTTTATCATTGGAGAGGAGGTCCGTTAAGAAGACTTTGAACTAAGAGCAGAGAACTATTTAGAAAATTTACTTATTTTCTTCATGAAATTTATTTATACCTGAAAACAGCTGAAAATTGTAAGATTCTCTCTTTGTGAATTGTTAATTTTAGAACTGGTAGGGACCTTAAACATCTAGCCATGTCCCCCTCTCCCTTTCTTTCTTTCTTTCTTTTTTTTTTTTTTTGACTTGGAGTCTCACTCTGTTGCCCAGGCTAGAGTGCAGTGACACACTCACGGCCACCCCAGTATCAACCTGCTGGGCTACAATGATCCGTCTTCCTCAGCCTTCCAAGTAGCTGGAACTACAGGTGTGCGCTACCATGCCTGGCTAATTTTTGATTTATTGTAGAGACAAGGTCTTGCCAAGTTGCCCCTCAAACCCCATGGGCTCAGGCAATTCTCTCACCTCGGCCTCCCAAAGTGCTGGGATTATAGGCGTGAGCCACCGCACCTAGCTTCCCTCTGCCTTTCTTAACTCATGAGTACACAGATGATTTCTTCAGGATCACACTAGCCGTCACCTACCTCAGCTCTTGCCCCATGTCCTTTCTATCTGTAGGGCTCTCTTTTAGTATGGGAAAAAAGTGCTCAGAAAACTTTGGAAGTAACAATCATCTGTTGGGATAACAGTGGTGCATAGTATCCCCAAGTCCTCCCCTGCCACCTCCCTCTGCTTTGTGGATGTGTCCATTGTCCTGCTGGATCTGCACATTTTCCAGGCACAGAGCTATCTTCTGCCAGTTGCATTCCCTACTCCAGCCATACTTTGTTTTCCTAATCCTAAACTACTATTAGAGGACTTCACTCCATCAGACTTCTCAGGGCAGAATCCTGATGTTACAGTTTGCACAGTCCCGTGTGTTGCAGGTTACATACTCTTAAAACCCTTGGTGGCTGGGCTCAGTGGCTCAGCCTGTAATCCCGCGCCTTTGGGAGGCTGAGGTGAGTGGATTGCCTGAGCCCGTGGGTTCGAGACCCGCCTGGGCAACTTGGCGAGACCTCATCTCTACAATAAATCAAAAAATTAGCTGGGCATGGTAGCGCACGCCTGTAGTTCCAGTTACTGGGAAAGCTGAGGCAGAAGGATCGCCAGAGCCCAGCAGGTCAGGGCTGCGGTGGCTGGAGAGGCCACTGCACTCCAGTCTGGGCGACAGAGTGAGACTCCAACTCAAACAAACAAAAGACAAAACCCTTGGGTGTTCATTTATTTAACTATAAAATAAGTAAGCTGGATATCAACCAGAGAGGGCTTTCTCATTTCTCACCCTAAAAGGCCATTTCAGTCTCTAATTTATATATTCGCCTTTTTTAAAAAAAATAAATTTCTCTTTAAATAGGGAGCAAGCTTTACCCTGCATACAGATCCAGCTTCAAAGGGAGATCTGTGATTTTGGAAATCAGGCTGACCTGCCTTCTGGAAATGGAAACAAATCTTCAGGTGGCCTGCAGAAGACATTCTCCAAACTGACATCTCGTTTCACCAAGAAAGTTTCATGTACCAGCTCTAGCAGCAGCACAAATTATTCCATCCAAAATACCCCTTCCAAAAACATCTTTATAGCTGGATGTTCAGAAGAGAAGGCCAAAATGCCTGGTAATGTTGATGCCAGGTTACAAAGCATTTTGAACATTGGTAATTTCCCTCGGACTGCAGACCCTTCACAGCCAGCTCAGAATTCCAGCGATCCAGTGGCCAATGGTTTTCTCCTCGAGAGGCGTGAGAACTTCCTGCATGGGGATGGTGGCCCAGATGAAAAGGGCATGAATTTACCAACCGATCAGGAAATGCAAGAGGTGATCGATTTTCTCTCGGGCTTCAACGTGGGCCAGTCCCATCAGGGCTCTCCGTTGGTGACAAGGCGTAATTCTGCTGCGACAGCCACAGTGACTGAGCAGAAGACAGGAACCGTGCAGCCACAGCAGTCATCACTGCCAGTGCCCCCTTCACCACGACCACCCCAGGCTGGGGCCCACACACCCTTGACACCCCAGCCAGGACTGGCACCTCAGCAGCAGTCCCCAAAGCAACAACAGCCCCAAGTCCAGTACTACCAACACCTACTCCAACCTATTGGACCACAGCAGCCCCCGTCCCAGCCTCGGGCACCTGGGAAATGGGTACATGGCTCATCCCAGCAGCCAGCACAGACTGTTGGAGCAGGTCTGTCTCCTCTTGGTCAGTGGCCTGGCATATCTGATCTCAGTTCTGACTTATACAGCTTGGGTCTGGTGAGCAGCTATATGGATAATGTGATGTCGGAGGTTTTGGGACAGAAGCCACAGGGACCTAGAAATAACACCTGGCCAAACCGTGACCAAAGCGATGGCGTATTTGGAATGTTGGGAGAGATTCTGCCTTTTGATCCTGCAGGTATGTGAGGCCTCCCCACTCCTTACCCAGTTTCAACATAAAATATATGTTGCTGAGGACTTCATAGGGCCTGTCTGCCACAGTTACTTGTAAAGGTAAAATAACATAATCCCCCATTAAGATCTTTTCTCATTGTGAAGGCAAGCATGGGGCAGATCTAACAAGAGTGGGAAACAATTGTGTGAAAGAGGCTGAAAAGGTAGGCGGAACTATTTTTCTTAACTTTATAGAGAACAGAATTGAGACTAAGAGAAGTTATTTGGATGACTCAAAGTCCATAGTTCAAGTGGCTTCCAGTCTGGGCCCTCCCATTCTCAGGAACCAAGGTATATAGCCCTTTGTGGGGTACTTTTCCCAACAACATAACCTGTTCTTGTGAGTCTTTTTTGCTTAAACTCTTGAAACTATAAAGGTGGTAGGGCGCCCTCTTGCCTTCATAGAATACAGCTTCTCCTGGCCAAGATTAGTGCAAAAATACCACCAGCGTCATCTAAGAAAGAATTTTAGAAACATGTTTAAATGTATATAAAGTAGTGAGCAGTAAGGAAAAAAGCCAAAATTAAGTAAATTAAAAAGAGAGATATAGGCCAGGCTCAGTGGCTTAGCCTGTAATGCCAGCACTTTGGGATTAATCCCACCACACCCGGCCTAAAATGTGTTCTTTAATCTAATATTTTGCAAAGCTTATACTATTTATTTCATTTCCTTTTGTCTTACTCCATTTGCTACAAAGTCCAAGACAATGTTACATGCTACTGGTGATAAGAGTTGCCCTTGTCTGATTCCTGATTTTTAAGTGAATTGATTTTTGTTTCAATATGCAAAGCACTGTTATAAGCTTTTGGTACATAGTCTTTTTTATATTCAAGAAATGTCCTAGCCAGGCTCGGTGGCTCAGCCTGTAATCCCACTCTTTGGGAGACTGAGGTGAGGGAATTGCCTGAGCCCGCGGGTTCGAGACCCGCCCAGTCTGGGACCATGGAGTGAGACTCCAACTCCAACTCAAAAAAAAAGAAATGTCCTTCTATTCATATTTACTTTGAGGGATTTGTTTTGTTTTGTTTACGAATTGCTGGTGTCTTTATCAAATATTTTTATAGCATCCAGTGATAAAATCAGTTTTTTTTTTAAATTGGTTGATATACAGGATTATTCTATAGTAGCAGAGCTCCTTATACCTAACCACCTCTTATGCCCCTGAATTAACAGTGATTACTCCTTTTTCTTTTTCTTTTTTTTTTTTTTTTTTTTTTTGAGTTGGAGTCTCACTCTGTCACCCAGACTGGAGTGCAGTGGTTGCTCCCGGCCACCGCAGCCTCGACCTGGTGGGCTTCGGTAATCCTTCCACCTCAGCCTTCCAAGTAGCTGGAACTACAGGCGCGTGCTACCATGCCCGGCTAATTTTTGATTTATTGTAGAGATGAGGTCTCGCCAAGTTGCCCAGGCGGGTCTCGAACCCGCGGGCTCAGGCAATCCACTCACCTCAGCCTCCCAAAGGTGCGGGATTACGGCTGAGCCACCAAGCCTGGCTGGGGTATGCAGATCTTATGCCCTCAGGGCACACAGTCTGTAAGAAAGTTTATCATGGACTTGAGGGTCAAAAAGGAACAACAACCAACCAGAAGGAAAAGAGTAGGATTTGTAGGCCCAAAGACTTAAGAGTTGTCAGAGACTCCGTAGAAGTCAAATATAGTAAAATTCTACTAAACACTGTTTATACTCGTATTTAGTTACGTGACCATCAAAAACTGTACAGACCAAAGGCCACTGCCTTGCTGAGCTATGGTGTGGCCATGTGCTCCTTGAGCTATGGCCAGGCCATATTTTATTAAGCTTTGGCCCCCTCTCCTGCCTTGGGCAGGTGAATCACCACTTTCTCTTTCTAATTTACTTTCTAAACAAACTATATTTTCTAATCTAAAAAAAAGTACAGATTTAACACCAATTGAGAAAACCTGAATTGCCCGCCCCAGCCGATGGCAGCTGATGGCTTGCTCTTTCACAGCAGGTGGAACTGGTTATACTTTTTGTGACCCAGGGCTGTAGGTACAGGTTTTCTGCAGCCATTCACTCAAGGGCACTCAAGGGGAGCAAGAACAAGAAAGCACAAGCCGAAGTATGAGGAATTTTTAGAAGATTTAAGAAAAATTTCCTTCCTTGCATAGTTAATGCTGGGGTGACTAACAGAGATCAAGGCCTTAATCTGAGCCACTACTGTTCCCTGGTATGAGCATTTTTGTGTGGTGCACATATGGCACAGCTTCATGCCATTGTCTTGTGACAAGCTGATAACGGGGTTGTGGCCTAATATCTTTCCCAATTTGAAGCTAAAATGTGCGCTGCTGAGGCATATTTGATTTGTGGTCCACAGATACTCTCCTGTCTTGTCTTTTTGGCCCTTTCTTGGAGTGTCATCTGTGCTGTCATTTTTCTCCCATTTGTACTGCTCTGGACAAACTTATTTAGCTCTGTCTAGTATGTTTCTAGTTACCTCTTAAAACATTCTGTGCTGGGCACAGTGGCTCACACCTATAATCCCAGCACTTTGGGAGGCGGAATCCACAGGTTTGAGACCAGCCTGGGCAACATGGCAAGATCTCATCTCTACAATAAATCAAAAAATTAGCCGGCCGTGGTGGTGTACACCTATAGTTCTAGCTACTTGGAAGGCTGAGGAAGGATTGCCTGAGCCCAGCAGGGTGAGGCTGCAGTGGCGAGCATGCCACCGCACTCGAGCCTGGGTGACGGAGTGAGACTCCGACTCAAAAAATAAAAATAAAAATTTTGAAATTTCATCATATTCTTTGCTCAGCAAGGCATCATCTTCAGTTGAAACGAGCAAGTCTCTCATCCAATATCCAAGAAAATATGGATCAAAGTTTGGCTCAAGCGGGATTGACATATATCCTCTATCTTGCTGACCCTGATGCTTTAATAACTTCCCAGTTCTCACTGGGCAAAGTCATCATCTGATTTTGTAAGTTGTTAGCTGATGACTCTAGGTACAAACTACCAAGACTTTGGAAAATTTCAAAGTAGCTAGTATCTTTCTTTAAGAATCTAGTCATGGATAAATTAAACTGTTTATCTCTTTTTCTGTTTTTCTTTCATGCTCACCTTGCCTCTGCCTGGGCATAACTCTTCCTTACGCCTCTGCACACACCATATCCCAACTTCAGACCTATGCGCTAGTAGAAGCCCCATCTCATTATAGCAGGGAGCAGGGCATAGCTTACAACTAACTCTGGAGAGCACAAGCCTGGCTGCTTCTCACAACTTCTCATTGTGTGTGTGACCAGAACATCCTCAGAGGGTAGGGAAGGAACCCAGAGGCCAGTTTGGCCCCAACCCTCTTTATTCCTTTGTCTCAACACAGTGGGCTCAGATCCAGAGTTTGCACGCTATGTGGCAGGAGTGAGCCAGGCAATGCAGCAGAAGCGCCAAGCCCAACACAGTCGCCGTCCAGGCAACCCCCGGGGCAACTGGCCACCCATGGATGATGCCCATCGGACCTGGCCCTTCCCAGAGTTCTTCACAGAAGGGTGAGTGCTAGGTACAGCAGGGAAGCAGGGTTTGGGACCTGAGTGTCACCCTGTGGGCCTCTGAGGAGGAAGAACCCTTGACCTTTATTCTTGTCAGGCAATGCTATTCCAAGCCTCCTTGTAAGAGAGTGACATGTGATTAAATCTTCAGGAGGTCAGAGTTTTGTGACTGACTGTAAGATGTCAGGTGGCATGATGTGTCCCTGTGAACACACCATTGGTATAAATTTATGATTTTCAAGACAGACTATTTAGCCCTACACAAGGATCTTATTTGATGATGTTTGTGAAGTAATTGCATATATAACACAGTCTTTATGCTTTTGAAATGAGTGTGGCTGTGAAATTTATATGCTTTATGAAATGCTATCACTGTATAGACTACAAAAAGCAAAGGAATATGGTTTAGATTCCAGTTTATTAAAAGAAGTGTGGATTTAATCATAAAGACAGCTGGGGATTTTTCACATCCCATATTGCTACCTGCTTAATAATTCTGAATGACTAAAGGCCATCTCAACTTCTTGTTTTCTCTAAAGTAAATTTCATATACAAATCACAGATTTCATAGAGGAATAAAGTGATGAATATGTATTACTTTTGAAATAAGGAAAAGAAAAATGTTTTTAGAAGGGAGAGACAAGAGATGACTTTGATTATGAGATGAATGCAGGGTAATGCCTGCTCTATCAGGGCTAGGGTGGAGGGTGGGGGCTAGCTTTGGGAGGCCCTGGACCAACTTTTCTCTTTGGCTTTCAGGGATGGCTTGCACAGCGGCTGGTCCGGTGCTCAGGGAGACTCAGCGAGCTCGAGTGATGAGACATCCTCAGCCAACGGAGACAGCTTATTCTCCATGTTTTCAGGGCCTGACCTCGTTGCTGCTGTCAAGCAGAGAAGGTACAAAGAGATTTCTAAAACAGGGAGAGGAGAGATGGGCATGTGAATGTGACCCACCACTTAGTTCTCTGGGAAAGTCAGGAACATAGTCACTCCCAATCTGCCTTGTGTGAGAGGGTCAGTCAGGCAGAAGGCCTCTAAAGAGCATCTTCAGGCGGTATTTTCCATAAGGATGGGCTGGCCTCATCTTGTGAGGCCTCTATGGGGCCACCACACAGATTGGAAGCCCATTTGACTTAATGTTGAGTTGAGTTGTTGCTGGCAGAACAGTCTTAGAGTAGCCAAAAATACCAGTATGACAGGCCAGGGAGGATTTGGGACACAGGTTCAGCCGATGCTTGTCTATGTCTTGCGGGAGGCACCCCCTTTCTACAGGAGGAGCAGGGCCAGGAACAACCACTTCTAGTCTAATCTGGGCCTGGCCCTCTCTGACCCTCCGTTTCTTTGTCAAAGGTAGTTAAAAATGGCCTGAGTGAGCTGGGCTCGGTGGCTCAGCCCGTAATCCCACATCTTTGGGAGGCTGAGGTGAGTGGATGGCCTGAGTCCGCGGGTTCGAGACCTGCCTGGGTAGGCGAGACCTCATCTCTACAATAAATCAAAAAAATTAGCCGGGCGTGGTAGTGTGCGCCTGTAGTTCCAAATACTTGGAAGGCTGAGGCGGAAGGATCGCCGGAGCCCAGCAGGTCGAGGCTGTGGTGGCCGGGAGTGGCCACTGCACACTCCAGTCTGGGTGATAGTGAGACTCCAACTCAAAAAAAAAAAAAAAAAAATGGCCTGAGTGGTATTTGAATTAAGTAGTAATGTAGCACATTTAAGTCTAAGAAGGTTTCAAAAGTCACAAAAATTAAAATGGGTTCTAACTAAGAGAAGCGTTTGGTTAGAAATAAGTAGAGGGACTGCTAAGGACATGAGAAAGCAAAGGCCAGAGGTGACAAACTAAGGGACATGGAAAGGAGTGGAGAACACGGAAGTCATACTGTGGTATGGAAAGAGGGGTCAGGTTATATGGTCCTCATGTGACAGGATCAGGCTTGACTGAGTCAGCAGTAGGGAGTGGGTAAGTGAAGACAGAAGGGTACCTGAGATGCACAGAATAATTCTGGAGATAATGACGGTAATTGATCAGTAACACAAGTTAGGGTGCTTTCTGCATGCCAGACCCTGGGCTAAGCACTTACATACATTTTTTTTTCCCACTTAATTCTCACAACCACTGTGTTTATTTGTTAGGTCTGCATAGGTACTACCGTCTGGGTGACTGAAACAAGAAATGTTTCTCACAGTTCTGGAAGCTAGAAGTCTGAGATCAAGATGTTGGTTTCTTTTTTCTTTTTTTTTTTTTGAGTTGGAGTCTCACTCTGTCTCCCAGGCTGGAGTACACATCTCAGGTGTGAGCCACTGCGCCCAGCCTAAAGTTTTGATTTATTGTAGAAATGAGGTCTTGCCAAGTTGCCCAGACTGGTCTTGAACCCCCAAAGTGTTGGGATTTATAAGAGTGAGCCACCGTGCCCAGCATAGGGTTGGTTTCTTCTGAGATCTCTTTTCTTGGCTAGTAGATAGCCATGTTCTTTTTTCTTCATCTGGTCTTCACTTAGTGTGTCTGCGTCCTAATCTTTTCATAAATCATATTGGATTAGGGCCCAGCCTAATGACCTCATTTTAACTTAATTACCTTTTTTTAAAGGCCCAGCCTTTAAATATGGTCACATTCTGATGTAGAAGGGATTAGGACTTCAACATGATAATTTGGGGGTGGGGGCACAGTGGCTCACGCTTGTAATCCCAGCACTTTGGGAAGTGGAGGCGAGAGGATTGCCTGAGCCTAGGGGTTCAATACCAACCTGGGCAACTTGGTGAGACCTCGTTTCTACAAAAAAAAAATCAAGAAAAGTTAGTCAGCATGGTGGCACACACCTGTAGTTCCAACTACTTTGAAGGCTGAGGCAGAAGGATCGCCTGAGCACAGCAGGTTGAGGCTGCAGTGGCCGTGAGTGTGCCACTGCACTCCAGCCTGGGTGACAGAATAAGACTCTGACACACACAAAAAAAGAATTTGGGGGTACACTATTTTGCCTATAATGACCACCTTATAAGTACTATTTTTACCTTCAAATTCCAAGTGAGAAAACTGAGGCTCAGAGGAGTTAAATTCATTCATTAATTTCTTTGGTGGCACCTGTCATTTCCCAGTCATAAACAAAACTAAGTTTCCTTCTTCATGGAATTTATATTCTAGTGAGGGAAGGCAGATTTAAGAAAATCATATTGGCCGGGTGTGGTAGTACGTGGCTATAGTTCCGGCCACTTGATTGGAAGGCTGAGGCAGAAGGATTGCCAGAGCCCAGCAGGTTGATGCTTGGGTGGCCGTGAGTGCGATGCCGCACTCCAGCCTGGGCGACGGAGTGAGACTCCAACTCAAAAAACAGCAACAACTGTATTACGTCAGGTTGGATTGGGTGCCATGAAGAAAAATAAGAGGGGGCATGAAGGTAGAAAATGCAGGGACAGGTGGATCTTTTGTTTTCAGAAGGGTAGCCTCTGATGGGCAGAGAGCTGAGTAAGATGAGGCAGCAGCTGGTGGGAATTGGCATGGGTGTGTATGAGAGGGAACACCAACATGCAAGGTTTCTGCGTGAGCTTCTGTGTGAAGGGGGTGCCATGAACTGAGATGGGGGACTGCAGGAGGAGCATGTTTGAGCCAGGCCTGGAGTTTAAGGCTTCTGTTTTGGACATGTGACTGGTTAGACTTCCAAGGAGTCACTTCTAGCACCACCTCTGCAGAGGCTGCTATCTGCATGCAGAAGTACTGGCTCCGAACCTGCTATATTCTGCCTTTTTAAAAATTAAACATTGTAAACAACGTTTTCATGTTATTAGAAAACTAATGGGCCTTAAGTCACATATCCCTAGTGCTTGGTAAACAGTATCTGTGAATAAATTAACAAAAAGCCAAAGCTGGTGGACTCAGCAGCTGAAAAAAGCCAGTGCCTGGCACCCCTAACCCCTGCCCCACCCACCCATGCTGACTTTGCAGGAGCACCATTCACTGCCCTGAATTCATTCCCCTGAATGCAGTGGACCCAAGGCCGCCTCCCCACAGAACTGGAGCCAAGCAGCTAGGGTTTCCTTGCAGGTAGGCTGGACATGAAGCCAAGTGATCACTGTTCTGAGCTCTTGGTTCTTTCAGGAAACACAGCAGCGGAGAGCAGGAGACCAGCACACTGCCCTCGCCACCTCTCCTCACTGCAGTGGAGGATGTGAACCAGGTATTGAGGGTTGGCTCTGCGGGTGCAGACCCTGGGCAAGGTGTCATGGCTTCCACTTGATTGGAAGGCTGGGGCAGAAGGATTGCCAGAGCCCAGCAGGTCGATGCTTGGGTGGCCGTGAGTGCCATGCCGCACTCCAGCCTTACGAGGGCCTCAAAGTAATGAGGGTCTTTTTGTGGCGAATAACTTTTTTCTCGTGAGTTTGTCTGAATCATGAGCCATCTCAGCTAACTCAGAACCACACGCAGAGGAAGTTCTGGGACTGTGTTGTTTAGTATGATAGTCACTCCCCACATGTGGCTATTTAATTTCAATTAATAAATACAAATAAAAATTCAGCCCCTCAGTTGCATGAGCCATCTGTGGCCAGTGGCTGCCATATTGGACAGTGCAGGCATAGAACGCTGCTATCATTGCAAAGTTCTGCCGGACAGTGCTGTGCGGGGGGGGAACTCACCTTTCCTCTTAGGTGGGAATAGGAGCCAAGATCTGGGGAGGTGGGAAGATGATAAATGACCAGAAGTGCCACTAAGAGCTCTCTTCTTTCTCTCAGGATAACAAAACCAAAACGTGGCCACCCAAGGCACCCTGGCAACACCCTTCCCCGCTGCCCAGCACACTGCCTAGCCCAAGCGCACCGCTCTACGCAGTCGCCAGCCCCGGCAGCCAGTGGAATGACACCATGCAGATGCTGCAGTCCCCTGTGTGGGCTGCCACCAGCGACTGCAGTGCTGCCTCCTTCTCCTATGTGCAGACCCCACCCCAGCCCCCAGCCCCACCAGCACACAAGGCAGCACCCAAGGGCTTCAAGGCCTTCCCTGGGAAGGCTGAGCGCAGGCCAGCCTATTTGCCCCAGTACTGACCCAAGACCAGCCTGCCAGTCTGCCCAGAGTTGTTGGGGCAAGTGTCCCCACCCCAGGGCCGACGGGTTCACATCAGCTCCCCAGAGGACCAGTGCCGCCCGTCTCAGGGAGGGTTCCTTGGGGACGAGGGTGGTGGGCAGCTCTAAGCCTTTAAACCCGGCTTCTCAAACCTTGGAGGCATCAGCTCCCTGGAGAGCCCGCTGAAGACAGAGGTTTCTGACCCTCAAGGGGATGCTGGAGAATCTGCATGCTAAGAAGCACTTCAGGTGCTTCTGATGTAGATGGCCACAGGTGACACTCTTAAGAAATACAGCTGTTCGGTTTTAAGTGGTGCTGTGTGTTGGAAAGGCATCAGGCCTGAAGGCTGAGAGCAAAACTGACCATTCTTCGGAAACCCTCTCTTTTCACTCCTTAACATCTTGAGTGATGACCACACCAGTCACTGTATTTTATAGCTATTTTGTCATGTAGGTTTTTAGTTAAACTATCTCCTACCTAAAATACATTGGATATTTTAAAATTACGAATATACTGGCTGGAGGTTTAACACTATCTTTATTTAAGCTTATACAAAATAAGCAAAGTATAGATTATTTGTGATCAGAAGCAATTGCCTGGATTTTCTGTGGGTGGGCAGCCCCTCACCACCCAGCAGCACCCAGGGAGTGCAGCCTTTACCAGATTTACAAAAGCAGGACTGTATAACTGATGTTATACATGCCATATTGCTGAAAGTATATGGAGACGAGCTAGCTGGCTGCTGTCTGTGTGCAGACTAAAGCTGCACCTGCTGCCCTTGGACCCTCCCACATGGCCAGAGGCACTGACACATCCTCAGAGTGTAGGGGTGTGGGCAAGGGACTGCTCAGAGATACCTGTACTTGAAATTACAGTAACATTTGTGACAAACCAATTAAGATATAGATGGAAATTAATGTCTTTTCCTTAAAAAAAAAATCCACCTCGTTTTCAGTTAACGTGTGCCATTAAATAGCTAACATCCTGTGGATTTAGGGATATATTTCCAGCCAGAATGGATCCAAAAGAATTGAATGGTGCTTAAATTGAGAAATAATAATAAATATATCTATATACTAGACATATCCCACTGTATATTAATTGAGGTTAAAGAAAGTTCTTTATATAAAGCTTATTTAAATTTTTCATATTTCATCTTTGAAAAAGTCTAATGAGAAAAATCCATGATATTTTCTGGTATAAAAGTTTGACAGTATTAATATTTTTTTTTATATTTTCTTAAATCATTAAACCATTTTAATATATGTTAACTACTAATAAATGGTTTATTCTTCCTAACTCCATAAAAGCTTTTCCAGCAAAGATTGTAATAACACATTTATGTTCTCATTTTTCTACAGATATAAGTAAATTTATATTTAAAAATACCAAAAAAAATATATATGTATGTGTACACACACACACACACACACACACACACACACACACACACACACACACACACACACTATAGAGGACCCTTAGGGTGTCTGAGCCCAGCCACCTGAATTTTTAGTACTGTGTTGTCAGGCTGTTTCTAGGCCTCGGGTGTTGTCTTTTGTGCTGTGTGGGGATGCCATTGCTGCCTGTATTTATGATCTTTCACCGTGGGTTCTGAAGCATTCACCTCACCATGTTTACAGAAAACTATTTTGTACATAGACTTTTTCAGGCACGTGCTTTGCACCAATCCTGCGTGGCTTTTGTCTGTTAGCTGTCACAGTGTGCACACGAATCTCTCTGTTAAAGTTGTTTGTGGCTGTTTTCCTTGTAAGATAGTTTTCTATCTCCTTCAGTAATGTGTTCACAGTACCCTGTATTTCAAGTTCTATTATACTGAAGTACTCTTGTTTTAATAGTGCCTCCCAAAAGACCTCATCTTGGACAGAGAGGTCGGCAGTCCTGATGCCCCAGCACTGGTGACATCACTAATTGTCACTTTCCAGTTTGTTCTATTAAGGAAGACATTTTGTAATTGCATCTCCATAAGCAATGAGATTGTGTGATGCTGTTTGTGTGGTCTCCATGTAGGTGCTGTATTCCCAGCACCGCCTTGCTCTGAACACTGGTAATTCCAGGTGCTGCGCTCGGCAGAGGGGGTCTCGCCAAAGCGCATGTGTGTGCGTGTGTGTGTGTGTGTGTGTGTCCTTTGCATGGCCGGGCATGACTGCCTTGCTCGGGCATCAGCAGGACATTGTGTGAATAGTTACAATGCTTCCAAACTGGAACTCTACATTTTGTATCTTACTTTTAAAGCTCCTATAAGTAAAATAACTATTGGCTTTATTAAAGTATACATTTAATAATACTTGTATCTTTTTTAAAAAATGAGCTGCAGGGCTGGGTGCAGTGGCTCACCTGTAATCCCAACACTTTGGAAGGCCAAGGTGGGAGGATCACTTGAGGCCAGGAGTTTGAGACTGGCCTGGACAACATAGCAAGACCTTGTTGCAGAAAAATAAATGACCTGAGCATGGTGGCATGGGCCAGTAGTCCCAGCTATCAGAAGGCTGAGGTGGAACGATTGCTTGAGTCCCGGAGTTTCAGGTTACAGTGAGCTGTGATTGTGCACTCCAGCCTGGACAACAAATTGAGACCTTGTCTCTTAAAAAAAAAAAAGGCTGGGCTCGGTGGCTCAGCCTGTAATCCTGTGCTTTGGGAGGCCGAGGTGATGGATTGCCTGAGCCTGCAGGTTTGAGACCTGCCTGGGCAACTTGGTGAGACCTCATCTCTACAATAAATCAAAAAAAATTAGCCGGTTGTGGTAGCGCGAGCTTGGAGTTTCAGCTACTTGGAAGGCTGGGCGGAAGGATCGCCGGAGTCCAGCAGGTTGAGGCTGCGGTGGCCAGGAGCGTGCCACTGCACTCCAGTCCGGGCGACGGAGTGAGACTCCAACTCAAAAAAAAAAAATTAAAAATAAATAAAAAAGGCCAGGCACGGTGGCTCAAGCTTGTAATCCCAGCACTTTGGGAGGTGGAGGTGAGAGGATTATCTGAGCCCAGGGGTTCACGATTAGCCTGGGCAACCTGGCGAGACCTCATCTCTACAATAAATCAAAAACTAGCTGGGCATAGTGGCGCATGCCTGTAGTTCCAGCTACTTGGAAGGCTGAAGCGGAAGGATCACCTTAGTTCAGCAAGTTGAAGCTGCGGTGGCCATGAGCGTGCCACTGCACTCCAGCCTGGGTGACAGTGAGACTCCGATTCACAAAAGAAAAAGAAAACCTGTGGTAGACACCATATCAGAGGGCCTGCTTTGATAAGCTGAATACAAGTTGGTTTTTAGGTCAGCCTGTCCGCCGATTCTGAGACCTAGCACAGAGAAGACCACTTGGGATAGTCAGCTGGAGTGGATGGACAGGAAGCAGAACCATCAGCCACACCTCCCTTTTTGGCTTCCCTAAGGCTGACTGGTTTAGGCATCTGTGTAGGTGGAGCCTATGTACTGGTAAAGGAAACTGTCTTCTGGAAGGATGCAGGAGACAGTTTGGGGTCTGCCAACACTCACCCCACTAAGTGTGGGGGCTTGATCTGCCCAGCCAGTTCATCCAAGGAGCAGGCCCAGGAACGAGGACTTGTTTCGCCCTCTCCCCATACGAAGGACCCAATCTGTGCTAGAGAGACCCTGCCTCACAGGGATAAGAATGACCTTTCTCACTGGATGATGCCATCCTGCTAAGCAGAAGGAAGACAGTATGAGAATCACAAATGGAGGGTGGGTTACAGGGGCATTTCAACTCAGAGCATGAAATTGAAACCTTTTTCGTGAACTTAGGCAAATGGAGCAATGTGAACAGTAATATACAAGGGAGACCCAAAATATGGAGTGATTTGTAAAAAATTGCGTATTCTTACATGTTTAAATTTAGTCACCTTCAAAATTCTCTGATTGATGCAATATACCTATTGAGATGCTTTTTCCACTGCTCAAAACCATTTTGAACTTGTCAATTTTGATGCCTTTTAGTGCTTCTGCCTTTTTTTGTTTCACCTCTTCAACGTAGGCAAAACGTTTCCCTTTGAGTACTTTTTTTTTCATCTGGGGTAACAAAAGTTGCTCAGGGTGAGATCAGGTGAATAGGGAGGCTGGGGCGCGGGGGTCATGCTGCTTTTGGTCAAAAACTGCTGAACAGCTGGGCTCGATGGCTCAGCCTGTAATCCCGCGCCTGTGGAGGCTGAGGTGAGTGGATTGCCTGAGCCCGCGGGTTCGAGACCCACCTGGGCAACTTGGCAAGACTGCATCTCTACAATAAATTAAAAAAAAAAATAGATGGGCGTGGTAGTGTGCGCCTGTAATTCCGGCTACTTGGAAGACTGAGGCGGAGAGATCGCCGGAGCCCAGCAGGTCGAGGCTGCGGTGGCTGGGAGCGGCCCACTGCACTCCAGTCTGGGCGACAGAGTGAGACTCTGACTCAAAAACAACAACAACAACAACAAAAACTGCTGAACACTCATCGGGGTGTGGACAGGTGCACTTGTAAATCACCCATCATGAAATGAGCAAATACTTGAAAGAATCTAGGCCAGGCTCGGTGGCTCAGCCTATAATCCCAGCACTTTGGGAGGCCAAGACAAGTGAACTGCGTGAGCCTGCAGGTTCGAGACCAGCCCGGGCAACTTGAGGAGACCTCGTCTCTATAATAAATGTTTAAAAATTAGCCAGGCATGGCAGCGTGTGCCTGTAGTTCCGGCTACTTGGAAGGCGGAGACGGAAGGATTGCTGGAGCCCAGCAGGTTGATGTTGGGGTGGCTA
The DNA here is from genome assembly GCA_027257055.1 of Cephalopachus bancanus. Taxonomy (NCBI): domain Eukaryota; kingdom Metazoa; phylum Chordata; class Mammalia; order Primates; family Tarsiidae; genus Cephalopachus; species Cephalopachus bancanus. Next base: position 2,310,978 of record JAPVLO010000110.1, on the reverse strand, counting down.
TGAGCATGTCACTGCACTCCAACCTGGGTGATGGAGTGAGACTCCAACTCAAAAAAAAAAGAAAATCTACAAAAAAAAAAAATTGTACTAGAGGCAAACAGCCTCTCACAACACCATCAGTTGGTACACTGATGCCAGAGGGTTCCTAGAACATGACCTAGTGGCGGAGCCCATACCACAAGGGGCCTGCCCTCTCAAAAACTAATTCGGGTTTTTTGGTGCCCCTCATACTGCCTAGTAGTGTAAGTACCACTAGCGTTTCTTTCTGCAGAGAAGCCCTAAAGTTGAGCATGGGGACCAAGTCTCAGAGCCTTCCAAATGTGCCGCAGGATGGTTGCTTAGTAAAAGCCAAGTTGCATGAGTGCTAAGGAATACACGGAAGTTCATATTAAAATGCTAGCAGCAAGCCGGGCTCGGTGGCTCAGCCTGTAATCCCGCGCCTTTGGGAGGCTGAGGTGAGTGGATTGCCTGAGCCCGCGGGTTCGAGACCCGCCTGGGCAGCGAGACCTCATCTCTACAATAAATAAAAAAATCAGCCGGGCGTGGTAGTGCATGCCTGTAATTCCGGCTATTCGGAAGGCTGAGGCGGAAGGATCGCCGGAGCCCAGCAGGTTGAGGCTGCGGTGGCCGGGAGCGGCCACTGCACTCCAGTCTGGGCGACAGAGTGAGACTCCAACTCAAAAAAATAAAAATAAAAATAAAAATGCTAGCAGCAGGCTTGGCGCGGTGGTTCATGCCTATAATCCCAGCACTTTGAGAGGCTGAAGTGAGAGGATTGCCTGAACCCACGGGTTCGAGACCAGCCTGGGCAACTTGGCAAGCCCTCATCTCTAAAATCAAAAAATTAGCTGGGTGTGGTAGCACGTGCAGGTAGTTCCAGCTATTTGGAAGGCTGAGGTGGGAGGATCACCTGAGCCCGGCAGGTTGAGGCTGCAGTGGCCGTGAGCATGCCACTGCACTCTGGCCTGGGCAACAGAGCGAGACTCCAACTAAATAAATAAATAAATAAATAAAATGCTAGCAGCAAAAAAAAAGTCATATTCTATTCAAGTGTGTTCCTATTTAATGAAGCACCCAGTCATATTAACTGGCTTTGATTCAAAGCAGTGGTGAAGACAGCCCTGTAGCCCCGGCTATGTGCTGGTGGGTGGGGCTGGAAGCAGAACAGATGTTACACCCGAGCTAATCCCTCGAGGCCTTGGGCCATCAGAGAAACGGAGGAGGATGAGGACACACAGGCAGTTGAGGTGGAGAGGCGCTTCCCGCTCGGGGCAGAGGGGCAGTGGTGGTAGTGGTGTAGTTGAAATGCTACATGCCAGCCATGGAGCTGTGAGGGGTGGTCCTCTGTGCACTGTGTGGCCACTGTTGTGACCTGCCTCCTGATCTGGAGACAAAGAGGGAATAAATTCTTCCCAACAGTCAGTCCCGGAGTTCCCCAAAGCTATATGTGGACAGCATGACTGGTTGCCTCCCAACCATATGTACCCGGGAGTCTGAGGAACCGCCAGGGACCGGCTCTGGAAGTAATACACACAGCTGGCCATACAAGGGTACGCTGGCGGGGCCCAGGCTTTTGTGTGTCTGAGGGGGCTGGATGTGGCTTGTGTTGGAATGCTGAGTGGGGGGTGCAGGCCTAGGTGAAGGTGAGGGATCGTTTTACACGTGCCATGTTCATTTCAACATTTACTGTCACCTAGGGCCAGCCTCTTGCTAGGTGCCAGGACTGCAAAGGAATCCCTGCCCTTGAAACTCTGTCTCTCGGGGAGACAACTCCATCTTTCTGGTCATTGTAAGAGTCCTACCGTCCATCCACCCAGTTGCTCAGGCTGAAATCCTGGAAGATATTTTTGTTCTTCTTTACTCTTTTTCATTCAATTTATTCTTTTTCATTCAATTAATTAGCAGGTCCTTTAAGCGTATTTTCAAAGACACTCAAACTCCATCACGTTCTCACATCTCCACTGCCATCAGCCTGGTCCTCACCTGGCTCCTGTCTCTTCGGCTACAGCCTCAGGGTTTCCCATGCACCACCCCTGCCTCCAAGTGGTCTTACCTTGTACCCTCCAACCCATGTACCTGTTGCTCTCAAAGCTCCTTGGGCCTTTCCATCCGTTTTCTGGGACCAGAGCCTATCTTCCAGGCCGGGCACAGCGGCTCACACCTCTAATTCCGGCACTTTGAGAGGCCGAAGAGGGAGGACTGCTCGAGTCCAGGAGTTCGAGACCAGCCTGGGCAACCTAGTGAGACCGCATCACTACAAAAAATTTAAAAACCAGCTAGGCGAGATAGCTCACACCTGGAGTCCCAGCTACTCCATAGGCTGAGGTTACAGGATGGCCTGAGCCCCGGAGGTCGAGGTTGTGGTGAGCTGTGATCCTGCCACTGCACTCCAGACTGGGCAACAGAGTGAGACCCCACCTCGAACAAAAACAGAGGCCATCTTCTAACCTGGCTTCGTTTCCCATTATAGTAATTAGCACTTCCCTGGAATCCTGTGTTTGTTCCTCACTAGAACAAAGGCCCCACGAGAGCAAGGCGCGATCTCGTTCACGGCCACACGTCCGAGGTGCAGGACAGTGTCGGTGACCACCAGGAAGCAACTTGGGATGGATGAGAGGAGGGTCGCTGGGGCAAGAATTGCCCCTCTCGTGGAAACCACACCTGTGTGCGACGGGGAAGATGTTTTCAAAGACCTAGCGACGGAGCCACAGGGACGAAGGCGAAGGCCCCGACGCGGCTCACGGTCCCAGCCCCCCAGGGGGCGCGGCGAGCAGAGAGCCCCTCCCCGCGTCGCTGCCGGCGTCCGCAGGCGCACGTCGGCCCGCGTGCAGCGCATGCGCACACGCGCGCATCGCCTCCATCCCAGACGTGCGGACACGGGCGTTCGCTCGGTCGCCCCACCCCCACGCCCCAGCGCCCGATCCTGCGCGGGCACGTGCGTGCAGGCGCGCCCCCGCCCCTCCCGGACGTGCCGGCCCACACGCAGACGCCGGCACGCCCCTCCCCCATCGACGCTCGCGCGGGGTCCCGCCCTCCCCGCGTGTAGACACTTGCTCCCGGGAGCACGGGAGGCGCGGAGCCTCCGCCCTCGCGGGCTCACCGTGACTCAGCGTCCCTGGTGGGTGCGCCTCCCGGAACTGCTCTCGAACATCCACCAGCGTGGGTCCGGCGCGCCCCGCTCCCGACCTCCCTCGGGCTCCGACTCTGGCCCAGGAAGTGACCCCCGTCTGCACTGGGGCCGAGTCCCCGGGGTCCACTGCTCCAGCGTTTCTGCCTTCACATCCACGGCCCCCTGGCCTCCAGGTCCTGCCCGCCCCCCCCGCGCAGCGAGCACGAATCAAGGCCTGAATCCTGCAGATGCCCGTGCCTCAAGTTTCCCCTCGCTGCCGTGGGGCTCTCGTTCGCCCCTGCCCGTCACCGCTGCCGTAATTGCTAGTCTCACCAATGGGGCATTCAGCCTGCTTTTCCGAGGCTGGGTAAGGCTTGAAATCAGATCTTTGCTAGCCGGAGCCCCCGGATTTTTCTCCGCTGTTAAGGGCCCCCTCCGGTCCAGTCCCCTCAGGAGCCACATCATCTTGCTGAGGGCTCTTGGACCCGGCCCTGGAGCAGGATCGCTTGGAGTTTCTTTCTTTCTTTCTTTCTTTTTTTGAGTCGGAGTCTCACTCTGTCGCCCAGACTGGAGGGCAGCGGCCGCTCCCGGCCACCGCAGCCTCGACCCGCTGGGCTCCGGCGATCCTTCCGCCTCCGCCTTCCGAGTAGCCGGAATTACAGGCGTGCGCTACCATGCCCGGCTGGGTTTTTGATTTATTATGGAGATGAGGTCTCGCTGCCCAGGCGGGTCTCGAACCCGCGGGCTCAGGCCACCACTCCCAAGTCCTACTACCTGGACTTAAGGCGCCATTCTCTCCGATCTGCATTATTGCCGTAGCCTCCTATCTGCTGTCCTTAATTCTATTCCTGCTGCTTCGGGAGAAGGATCCTTTGTAAAACATGTCGGATGATGTCCCTCCTCCGCTTAGAGTCCTTCAGAGGCTTCCCATCTTTCTCACAACGCAAACCAGAGTTCTGACCATGACTTTCAAGGTCCGGGGTGATGTTGCCTTCCTTTCTCTCTCTGACCTCATCTTCTGTCCCCGTTCCCTCATTTACGCCACTCCAGCCATGTTGCCTCCATCTAAACATGCTCACGTCTCCGGAATTTTGCAGTTGCTGTTCCCTCTGCCTGAACACTTTTCTCCCAGGCAGCCAGCTGGCCCGCTTCCTCGCCTCCAGGCGTCTGCTCAAATTTCACCTCATCTCTGAGTTTTTCTTGACCATTCTATCTAAAATTGCAACCCTAGCCGGGCTCGGTGGCTCAGCCTGTCATCCCGCGCCTTTGGGAGGCCGAGGTGAGTGGATGGCCTGAGCCCGCGGGTTCGAGACCCGCCTGGGCAGCGAGACCTCATCTCTGCAATAAATCAAAAACTCAGCCGGGCATGGTAGCGCACGCCTGTAATTCCGGCTACTCGGAAGGCTGAGGCGGAAGGATCGCCGGAGCCCGGCGGGTCGAGGCTGCGGTGGCCGGGAGCGGCCACTGCACTCCAGTCTGGGCGACGGAGTGAGACTCCAACTCAAAAAATAAAAAATGAAAATAAAATAAAATTGCAACCCTTATCCTCGGCACCCTTTTCAGCTTGCTTGTTTTTCCTCGGTAGCACTTAGGAGCATCTGACATAGATATTTTACTCGCTTGGCACGTATGTAGCCACAGCCCTTGGAGGGCCACCTGGAGCAGGGAAGGCGTTCGTCAAATCGAAGTTCAGTCGAATGAATGAGTGGAGCAGATCGGGGCACCGGGAGCTCGGGCTCTGCCTCCCGGTCACTTCTGGGCCGGGCAGAGGGCAGCAGGCCGCGCGGCGCGAGCGTCTGGTGGTAAGAGGCGGCCCGCTGGAGGCCGCGAGGCAGCGGCCGCGGGCAAGGTCGCCCAGCGGGCCGCGAGGGCCGGGGCGCGGGCGCGGGGCGGGGCCGGGGGCGGGGCCGGGGCGGGGCGGGGCGGGGCGGCGCCTGCGCCATAAAGATCCCCGCGCGCCCCCGGCTGGGCTCGCCGCGCGCCGCCTCCCCTCCTTCCTGGTTCGCGCCCGCCGCGGCCCGTGCGCCCTCCCGGTCCCGCCATGGCCGCCCTCACCCGGGACCCGCAGTTCCAGAAGCTGCAGCAGTGGCACCGCGAGCACGGCTCTGAGCTCAACCTGCGCCGCCTGTTCGAGGCCGACAAGGAGCGCTTCGGCCGCTTCAGGTGCGCGCGGGGCCGGAGGCGGGGGCTGCGGGGCGCGCGGCCCGGTCGGGCGCGCGGACTCGGGGCCGGGCGGCCGGCGCTGCGGCCCCCGCGGACCCCCGGCCCTGGGCCGGGAGGCGGGCCGAGGCCGCACTTCGTCCTTGAGGTCTCCTTGGCGCAGGCTCCCGGGGGCGCGCGGGTTCGCCGCCGGTCTTGGGCGGGGCTGCTTGGTCCGGGGGGAAGCAGCCCCCCGCGGGGACGTCCCCTCGCTCCTCCGCCCACCCGGCCGTTTGGGAAGGGACTCCTTTCGCCCTTGGGCGGAGGGGCCCGTGCGGACGCAGCAGGCGGGAGGGGCTGCCCCTTCCACCCGTTCCTGCCACGGGGCGCGGCACCGTCTGCAGAGCGGCAGCCCCGGGGACCTGCGGGAGGCCGCGTCGGGCGCGACCGCTGCGGGGGAGGCCAGGGCCGGGTACCTGCGCACCACAGAGAGGGAAAGGAGCGCTGGGGGCAATCTCGGGCGGGGATGCCTGCGAGCGTGCCCTGGCCTCCTCTGCTGGCCGAAGAGGGGGTGGGGAGCGTCTGTGGCCCCGGACTGGCAGTCAGTCCCCGATGGCCAGCCCCGTCATCTGGGTGGGTGCCTGAGTAAGAAGGGTGCCCCAGGCAGAAAGTGGAAGCTCCAGGAGGGAGTGGTCACACCCTGGGCTCGGCAGGGATAGCTGCGCCCAGCTCCCCGTCTTGGCCTCCGTACCCAGGGTCTGTTGGCGTCTAGGTTCTGCGAGAATGGTCTCTGTCATTGCGCGGCCCTTTGGGGTGTGCCCTAGGGAGGCTGTTTCTTCTGGAAGCAGCTCCGCCGCTGCTCGGGTCAGGGAGACCTGGAGTGTGTTCAGCGGCTTCTGCATCCTCCTGCAGCTTGACGCTCAACACCAACCATGGGCATATTCTGGTGGATTACTCCAAGAACCTGGTGACCGAAGTCGTGGTGCAGATGCTGGTGGACCTGGTAATGCTCTGCGTGGGAAGGCCTGACGGTGACCCGTAGGGTGGTGGGTGAGCGGGACTCCTGAGAGCCCCCAGGACCTTGAGCTTCCTGAGTTTCTCCTCTCACTGGACCTCAGTAGCCACTTCTGTGTTGATGGAGAGCTCTGAGTGCCTGTCTCTGGCTCAGGTTCTAAGCAGCATCCCAGGGGATCCCCCCCCATGTCTGAGCAGACCCCTCCCAGATGGTGGTCAAGAGGGAGCCAGGCTGCAGCACCAGGCCCTGTGCTTGGGGGCTTCGACTCGTGGTGGCAGCAAATATAGGGGGCCAGGCCTCAGTGTCTTTTCTTCCTAGGCCAAGTCCAGGGGTGTGGAGGCTGCCCGGGATTACATGTTCAGTGGTGAGAAGATCAACTACACGGAGGTGAGCAGGCTTGGTAGACACCTGGGGCCTCTTCCCTTTAGGGGTCACCTGACCGTTCGCAGTATCATTCTGTGTCTTCACCTCGTCTCTTAGGCAATGTTTTTGCTTAATGAAATGAGCAAAGGCGTTTTTCCTCGGGGTGGTTGCAGGGCTTTGGGGTGTGTCCCAAGATTGGCAGTCTAGATTTGGTGAGTTCTTAGAATGGCTCCCAGCGTCTGCTCCGGGAGGAGCACGTCAAGCCTGAAGGGAGAGGGTTTCTTAGGGCTTGCTCAGACATTTTCTTGGAGAACTTAGCTGTAATATATCCTTGCTGCAAGTTTGATGGGTGACAAGAGGAATCTTATGTTACAAAAGACTTCAAGTTCCTCAGTGGTAGGGGTTAGCAGGAAACGATGGTAAGGCTAGGCCTTGGGGGCCCAGTTCCTGACTTGCTGTGGAAGCCTGGAAGTAGAGTAAACCTTGAGCACTCAGTCTCTGCCCTTTTGCGTTTGAAGAATCTGAAACTCAGAGGTCAAGTCACTTATCCAACCAGGCAGAATGGGATTCGAACTCAACCTGCCTCGCACTGGGGGCAAGGCTGAGAGAGGCTACAATCAGGGAGAGCTTCCTGGAGGAGTGCATTTGCCTATGGAACGTGGGGCAGGAGTGGGGTGGCATGAGGCTCTCTACCTTAATGAGCCCCTTACCTGGTTGGAATACCAAGATGATACTTTTCCTGCCCACCTAGGGTCTTTAGACCTTCCTTCAAGGACTCTTCTGCTGGCTTTGGCCGGATGGGGCCATTTCGCTCACGTGACCAGGCCAGCTGCCCGGCACCTGTCACAGACTTCAGGTCTGCTTTGGTTCCTGGCACCTGTTAGTGATGGGGCTGCTTGGTGAGGGAAGCTTGAGTTGCCTGGCTTGCTCCGCATCCAAGGGGCTGAGGACACTGTCCAGATGGTGCCAGTAGACACCATGTCCTCTCTGGGGAGGATGAAGTTACTTCTGGCTTAATGAGCGCTAGTCCTCTGAAATTTATTGCTCGTTTCTGACATGTGTTTTTACCATTCTCTTTGCTCACTGTTCTTTCTTTGCCTTTGCTTACTGTTCCTCTTTCCTCTGGCTCTTCACGCCCTGAGCACCTATGGTAGACACTCAGGGCCTGTCCTAGGCGTGTTTGGGTCTCTACCTCTGCCCCCTGCAGCACCATGACTGTCTGCAGCACATAAGGGGGCGGTCCATGCTTCACCTTCCTCAAAGTCCTTGGGTAGTTCCTACCCTGGTAAGCATACCTTGGGTCCTCAGTATAGGACCGTGTAGTAACAGAGACCTCAGGGTCTGCCTGTCTAGCAGAGCACTGAGCTGACTTCCAGGGCCACACTGCGCCATGCCCCCCAGGGAGTGTGACTGCCAGAGGGTGGGGGGTGGTTTTTACTCACTGACCCTTGTCCCCAGGATCGAGCTGTGCTGCATGTGGCCCTGCGGAACCGGGCAAACACACCCATAGTGGTAGATGGCAAGGATGTAATGCCAGAGGTCAACAGGGTTCTGGACAAGATGAAGTCTTTCTGCCAGGTAAGTGGCTGGACTTACCCTTGGCCATGTTTGTGCAAGTATTTGGGAATCTGGGAGCCCCGATGGGCAGATCGTCCACTCTCCTTGGAGGCAGGACTCAGGCCTTCACTGCGGCCCGTGTGATTGCTGTCCCTAGGATCTCTGCTGAGGCCTGAATTTCCCCTGACCCTGCTCTGAGGGAACCCACCATTGGCAGCAGTGGGGGCAGTCTCTGAATAGAGACACCTGTGGGCTCCTTGTGACAAGCTGGCGGAGGCCTGAGATGTAAAGAGAAGCCCCTAAGAGCTAGGGTAGTGGGTAGGGAGAAGTGCTTTTTCTAACCTCTTTGGTCATACGCCCTTATCGTCTGGTCTAAAATCAGATAAAGTAAATGTTGTAAAAGTTCCTCGAGGGTGGGTGCAGTTGCACACGCCTGTGGTCCTAGCTATGCAGGAGGCTGAGGCAGTAAGATTGCTTGAGCTCAGAAGTTCGAAGCTGCAGTGAGTTATGATGATGCCAGTGCACTGCAGCCTGGGCTACAGAGCAAGACCCTGTCTCTACAAAAATTAAAATAAAATTCCTTGACCCAATCCTCAGCTAACTCTCCAAAGGCAGCCTTTATGAGGTTTCCTGTGAAATATTGCAAGAATTTTCTGTGCATTTACTTGGATACGTGCACATCTGTTGTCTGGGATACACCCACGCACACACACAGGTTCATTTTCTACCTACTCTTCTGCAACTTATTTCCTCCTGGTAATAGGTAAGAGACATCCCTTTGTCAGCACTAGTGCATATAACCATGCCTTCTCCTTTTCTTTTTTTTTTTGAGTTGGAGTCTCACTCTGTCATCCAGACTGGATTGCAGTGGCCACTCCCGGCCACCGCAGCCTCGACCCGCTGGGCTCCGGCGATCCTTCCGCCTCAGCCTTCCAAGTAGCCGGAATTATAGGCATGTGCTACCACGCCCGGCTGATTTTTTTATTTATTGTAGAGATGAGGTCTCGCTGCCCAGGCGGGTCTCGAACCCGCGGGCTCAGGCAATCCACTCACCTCAGCCTCCCAAAGGCGTGGGATTACAGGCTGAGCCACCGAGCCTGGCTCTCATTTTCTTGAGAGAGAGAGAGAGAGAGAGAGAGAGAGAACGCGCGCGCGCGTGTGTGTGTGTGTGGTGGTGGGGGGAAGTGGGTTGCTTCAGAGACCAGCTAAGTGTCCCCAATCAAGTCCTGTTGCTTTAGTGTCTATCCCAAGGGTGATCCTGCAAGGTCTGGCAGACATCTTCAAGCCTAGAGTGTAAGGGTGATTGATGTCTGGGGGCCTGTGTGGGTGCGTGCATGTCTGTCCATATGGGTTATACATGTTCTGGAGGGCAATCATCTGAGCTTTTGTCAGCTTTGACATTCTCTGCTTATCCCTGAGACAAGTGGCCCCCATGTGTGACTGATCAAAGTCTGGTTGTTTTGGACAAGAGCCATCTTCAGACCTGAAATAATGCCAGCTATAGGAGGTAATCTTGGCATCAATCCTAAAGGCCCAGCAGCCATGTGAGTGGGACTTTCTGGGGCTTGAGATCCTGCTGAGAATCTGGATTCTACAATATCCCTTAGGGTAGTGGGTCCATGTGAGGGGCTTAGAGCAGGGTGTTTCCAGCCACCTGCTGTGAGTGGGAGTGCCTCAGAAGCCTGGTGCTGTTTGGTCAATATCAGACATGCCATGTGGAGAATGTGGCACAGACTGGGGTGCTGTTTCCAGGAAAGCCCTCCCTTGAAGCTGCCACTGGAATACCTGGCTCAGACTGATGCGTATTTATAGTTCAAAAAGGTTGCTGAACAGCAGGAACTCCCTGGTTAGGAACACCTTCCTGGCTGTGCTCTTGCAAGTTTCCAAGATTGGGTGAATGTGTTCACTGTGACTTTGCTTGTAGTGGCAAAACCAAAAAACAGCCTCTATTCATTTATCAGGGGGCTTATCAGTAAAATCAGTGTGTATTCATATATTGTAGTCCTGAGCACCATTAGGAGTCAGGGAACTCTGATGAATCCACCTCCCATGCTGTTCAGGATATACAAAGAAATTTAAAAAGTAAGTTACCTGGCCAGGCACAGTGGCTCACGCCTGTAATCAGCACTTTGGGAGGCGGAGGTGAAAGGATTGCCTGAGCTCATGGGTTAGAGACCAGCCTGGACAACATGTCAAGACCTCATCTCTACAATAACCAAAAAAATTAGATGGATGTGGTGGCACACGCCTGTAGTTCCAGCTACGTGGGAGACTGAAGTGGAAGGATTGCCTGAGCCCAGCAGGTCAAGGATTTGGTGGCCATGAGCATACCACTGCACTCCAGCTTGTGCAACAGAGTGAGACTCCAACTCAAAAAAAAAAGGAAGTTACAAAATTGGTGGGTGTTGCAAAGCTCATCTGATCAAATAAAGAGTGTGTGTAGGCCGGCGCAGTGGCTCATATCTATAATCCCAGCACTTTGGGAGGCAGAGGCAGGAGGATTGCTTGAGCCCAGATGTTCGAGACCAGCCTGGGTACCTTGGTGAGACCTTGTCTCTACAGTAAATCAAAAACTTAGCTGGGTGGGGTAGCACGCAACTGCAATTCCGGCTACTTAGAAGGCTGAGGTGGAAGGACCACCTGAGTCCAGCAGGTCAAGGCTGTAGTGGCCGTGAGCGTACCACTGCACTCCAGCCTGGACAACAGAGTGAGACCCCAACTCAAAAAAAAAAAATTGAGCTGGGCTCGATGGCTCAGCCTGTAATCCTGAGCCTTTGGGAGGCGGAGGTGAGTGGATTGCCTGAGCCCGCGGGTTGGAGACCCGCCTGGGCAGCGAGACCTCATCTCTACAATAAATCAAAAAATCAGCCAGGCATGGTAGCGCATGCCTGTAATTCTGGCTACTGGGAAGGCTGAGGTGGAAGGATTGCCGGAGCCCAGCAGGTTGAGGCTGCGGTGGCCGGGAGCGGCCACTGCACTCCAGTCTGGGCGACAGAGTGAGACTCCAACTCAAAAAAAAAACTGGCCCAGGAAGTAGTCATCTGAATACTTGATGGGGGGTAGAGTATCTGCTTTGAAAATGGCTCACTAGCAATTAGTGCCAGCTTATAAGAGGCTTCAGTTTCTTACCATGTATATCACCCCACAGACAGTTTGAGTGTATCCATGACAAGGCAGTGATTTCTCTCAGTGAGTGATGCAGTAGGGACAAGACAGAGTGCTTCGAAGTCTTTTATGACCCAGTGTCAGAATTTATACTTTTTTGGGGGTGGGGTCAGAGTCTCACTCTTGTCGCCCAAGCTGGAGTACATGGCATGATCGTGGCTCATTGCAGCCTGGACCTCCAGGGCTCAGGTGATTCTTCTGCTTCAGCCTCCCAAGTAGTTGGGACTATAGGCATGCACCGCCACGACCAGCTAATTCTTTTGATTTTTGTAGAGACAGGGTCTCGCTATGTTGCTTAGGCTGGTCTTGAACTCCTGGGCCCAAACAATCCTCCTACCTTGGTCTCCCAAAGTCTGGGTCTTCCCATGCCTGGAATTACAGGCATGAGCTACCATGCCAGGCTGGAATTCACACTTTGATTTCTCTGGTACCCTGTTGGTTGTACAGATTAACTCTAGTCAACGTAGGGGGGTAACTATGCATGTATGGGAATGCCAGGAGTGCAAGGTTCGCTGATAATCGTCTTAGAAGTTAGCTGCTGTTGTCTGCCTCTGGCTCCTAGCGATTCATGGTCCTTTCACATGCAAAATACCCACTCACTCTGTCCTAAGACCATATCCTGTTTCAGTGTCAGCTTGAAGTGTAGAACCTCATCATCTAAGTTAGGTACAACTCAAGTACAGTTTATTTTGAACTGCAGACTTGTGAATTAGAGACAAGTTATCTACCACTTGCACACCCAACATGCAGGGGTGAAGTAGGCAAAGGGTAATCGCTATGGGATAATTATTTTTTAAAATGCGGGGAGAAATGGAAGATACATAATAGTCATTGGTCCATAGCAGTTCCAAAATCCAACAGGACTCAGGTTGGCAGTTGCTTAGGTAGGATTCAAGACCTGGGAATCATCCGGGCTCGGTGACTCAGCCTGTAATCCCGCGCTTTGGGAGGCTGTGGTGAGTGGATTGCTTGAGCTCGCGGGTTTGAGACCCTCTTGGGCAACGTGGCGAGACCTCATCTCTACAATAAATAAAAAAAAATTAGCCAGGCGTGGTAGTGCGTGCCTGTAGTTACAGCAACTTGGAAGGTTGAGGCGGAAGGATCGCTGGAGCCCAGCAGATCGAGGCTGCAGTGGCCAGAAGCGGCCACTGCACTCCAGTCTGGGTGACAGAGTGAGATTCCAACACCAAAAAAAAAAAAAAAAAAGACCTGGCAATCATTCCTTAAGTCTCTTGTCTTCACCCTCATTATCCTTTCTATATGAAAAATATCCTGTATTTTCAACTGCATAATTGTCTCAACCTACTTAGCTGCCTTTAGAAATGTAGGTACCTAAAGACCTTTTTTCCTTTTCTTTTTTTGAGTTGGAGTCTCACTCTATCACCCAGGCTGGAGTGCAGTGACATGCTCACAGCCACCACACCCTCAACCTGCTGGGCTCAGGTGATCCTTCCATCTCAGCCTTCCAAGGAGCTGGAACTACATACACGCACCACCATGCCTGACTAATTGTTTGATTTTTTTTTTTCTTTTTTAAGTTGGAGTCCCACTCCATTGCCCAGGCTAGAGTGCAGGGGCACGCTAATAGCCACCCCAGCGTCGACATGCAGGGCTTCGACAATCCTTCAGCCTCAGCCGTCTAAGTAGCCAGAACTACAGGTGCACACTACCACGCCCATCTAATTTTTGTTTTATGGTAGAGAAGGGGTCTCACCTAGTTGCCTGGACTGGTCTCAAGCCCACGGGCTCCCAAAGTGCTGGGATCACAGGCTGAGATGCCGAGCCGGTTCTAATTTTTTGATTTTATTGTAGAGATTAGGTTTCGCCAAGTTGCCCAGGCTGGTCTCGACCTCCTGGACTCAGACAATCCTTTCACCTCGGCCTCCCAAAATGCTGGGATTATAGGCGTGAGCCACCATGCCTGGCCCACTTTTCCTTTTATACTATTTCTGTCCCTTTCAGTCTCCACTGACAATTCGTTGGCGTTTCTGACAATTCAGTTATTTAAAAACTTTGTGGGTCTCCTATGAAACGTATTGAGGAGGGTTTCACACCATTAGGTAAAAGCCATACCTACAGATTTCTTTTTTACTTTCTTTTTTTTTTTTTTTGAGTTGGAGTCTTACTCTGTCACTCAGACTGGAGTGCAGTGGCCGCTCCCGGCCACCGCGGCCTTGACCTGCTGGGCTCCGGCGATCCTTCCACCTCAGCCTTCCAAGTAGCTGGAACTACAGGCATGCGCTACCACGTCCAGCTAATTTTTTGATTTATTGTAGAGATGAGGTCTCACCAAGTTGCCCAGGTGGGTCTCGAATCCGTGGACTCAGGCAATCCACTCACCTCAGCCTCCCAAAGCGCTGGGATTACAGGCTGAGCCACCAAACCCGGCAAATTTCTTTTTTTTAAGTCAGGGGTCTCACTTTGTCACCTAGGCTGGAGTGCAGTGGAGTAATCACAGCTCACCGCAGCCTCACATCCTGGGCTTAGGCCATCCTTTTACCTCAGCCTCCTGAGTAGTGGGGACTATAGGTACATGCCACCATGCCCTGTTTATTTTTTATATTTATTTATTTATTTATTTATTGAGTTGGAGTCTCACTCTGTTGCCCAGACTGGAGTGCAGTGGCCACTCCTGGCCACCGCAACCTCGACCTGCTGGGCTCCAGCGATCCTTCCGCCTCAGCCTTCCGAGTAGCTGGAACTACAGGCGCACGCTACCACGCCCGGCTGGTTTTTGATTGATTGTAGAGACGAGGTCTTACCAAGTTGCCCAGGCTAGCCTCGAACCCCTTAGCTCAGGCAATCCTCTTGCCTTGGCCTTCCAAAGTGCTGGGATTACAGGCTGAGCCACTGAGCCCAGCCTATTTTAATTTTCTTTGTAGAGACAAGGTCTCTCCCTATTGCCTAGGCTTGTCTTGAACTCCTGAGCTCAAGCAGTCCCCTTTCCTCAGACTCCCAAAGTGCTGGGATTGCAGGCATGAGCTACCAAGTCTAGCCCTCAGATTTCTTAAAGATAGGTCTTCTCCCTCTGCTTCTAATAACCTTGAGCTTTCTAGAAGCCACATCTTTGATTGTTACTGCCTAACATCTTTCTGAGGTCTTAACAAAGGGTTTTGCAGCTACACTCTTGGCTTCATCTTTTTACAATGCTTTTGTGACCGTGCCCTGTATTTGATCTTTTCTTTTTCTGCGGATCTCATTTTGTTGCCCAGGCTGGAGTGCAGTGACATGATCATGGTTCCCTGCAACTTTGACCTGGGTTCAAGTGATCCTTCTGCCTCAGCCTCCTGAGTAACTGGGACTTCGGGAGGCTGAGGTGGGAGGATCACTTGAGGCCAAGAGTTTGAGACCAGCCTGGGCAACATAGCGAGACTCTACAAAATTTTTTTTTTAAATTAGCCAGGTTTGGTGGTATGTGCCTGTAGTCCCAGCTACTTGGGAGACTGAGGCAGAAGAATCACCTGAGCCCAGGAGGTCAAGGCTACAGTGAGTCATAATCATGCCACTGCGCTCCAACCTGAGCAACAGAGTGAGACGCTGACTCCAAAAAACATTTTGCACTATGACTTGACTTAAAATAGCAGTAAACATTTATTCTCTCACATAGTGTCTGTGGTTCAGAAGTTCGGGAGTGGCTTACCTGGTTGGTCTTCATTTGGAGGGTCTCTCTTGAGATTGTAGTAAAGAAATATTGACCAGGGTTGCAATCATCTGAAGGTTTGGCAGGTTCTGGAGAATCCTCTTCCGAGATAGTTCCAGTACATGGATGGTGAGTTGGAAGTGACTATTGGAAGGCCTCCATTCCTTGCCACATGGGCTTTGTCCTGGGACTGTTTGAGTGTCTCACAGCATGGTAGATGACTTTTCAAAAGCAAGTGTTCCAAGAGACCAAAGCAGAGACTTTTTTTTTTTAAGTTGGAGTCTCTGTCACCCAGGCTGGAATGCAGTAGCACGCTCAGGGCCGCTGCAGCCTTGACCTGCTGTGCTCAGGCTATCCTTTCACCTCGGCCTTCCAAGTAGCTGGAACTACAGGCGTCTGTTACCACCTCTGGCTAATTTTTTTGTTTGTTTGTTGTAGAGACGTGGTCTCACCAAGTTGTCCAGGCTGGTCTCAAACCCCTGAGCTCAGGCAGTCCTCTCACCTCAGCCTCCCAAAGTGCTGGGATTATAAGCTTGAGCCACCACACTGGCCAAAGCAGGAACTTTTTAAATGATCTAGCTTTTGAAGTCATACTCTATCATTTTTGCAGCATCCTGGTGGGTGCACAGGTCAGCCCTCTTCAGCACGGGAGGAACTCTACAGGGGGCAATGAAGTCTAGGAAGCAAGAATCACTGGAGTCCCTTCAGAGACTGGCTGCATGTCTGGTGCTCCTATCCTAGCACAGACCAGTCACAGTAGTTGGCGTTTCACATCTTCTAATCTCTGACGTATTAGGCTCTACTGAGAGTTCACCCGTGCTTTGCGCATTCTGACAACGTCACTGTGAAGTGGGGATGTCACCCTCCTGTTTTAGGAAATAGAGTCAAGTTGGTGGTAGGTGTGGCAGGGATCTACCACTATGGTTTCAAGAGATTCCTACAAGGGCCAGAAAGTGGGGACTGAGGCATAAAGACACAAAAGTGATGCGGTTTATGAGCAGTGGCTTATACGCGGGGGTTTGGGCTGATCGCCTCTTCTTGCTCTGTGCCAGCGTGTCCGCAGTGGTGACTGGAAGGGGTACACAGGCAAGACCATCACAGACGTCATTAACATCGGCATCGGCGGCTCTGACCTGGTGAGAAGACTGCCTGAGGGTGGGGCGGGGGACTGGGAACTGTTGCTTCCACTCAGGGCCCGGCTTTCCCGACCTCTTGTGGTCCTAAAACCTTGTTCTCTGGTGCTGCATCTTTCCACAGGGACCCCTCATGGTGACTGAAGCCCTTAAGCCGTATTCTTCAGGAGGTCCTCGGGTCTGGTTTGTCTCCAACATTGATGGGACCCACATTGCTAAAACCCTGGCCCACCTGAACCCGGAGTCCTCCCTGTTCATCATTGCCTCTAAGGTATGGGCTCTGGACATTGCCTGGCCCCCAGCCCTGTGTGTTGGGGCGGAGAAGGACAGATGCTTTGCGATTGCCCCGGGCGCTGGACACTCCTGACCAGTTGTGAGGGAGCCATGCCTTACGGATCCCTCAACACGCTGCCCTCAGACTACTCCCTTATCTGGCAGCAAAGACGCTTGACCTGAGGAAGGCCCAAAGGGGTCAGTTGGAGCCTTTGTCTTCTGGCCATACCTACTCATTGTATGAGAGCTCTGCTCAGTCTGGGGCTGTTCTCTACTTTCTTACAGATCTGTCCTTTATGTTTGCTCCTTTCTTCTTTTTTTTTTTCTTTTTTGAGTTGCAGTCTCACTCTGTCGCCCAGACTGGAGTGCAGCGGCCGCTCCCGGCCCCCGCAGCCTCGACCTGCTGGGCTCCGGCGATCCTTCCTCTTCAGCCTTCCAAGTAGCTGGAACTACAGGCATGCGCTACCACGTCCGGCTAATTTTTTGATTTATTGTAGAGATGAGGTCTTGTCAAGTTGTCCGGGCGGGTCTTGAACCCGCGAGCTCAGGCAGTCCACTCACCTCAGCCTCCCAAAGCACGGGATTATAGGCTGAGCCACTGAACCCAGCTGTATTTGCTCCTTTCTGATCCCAGAGCCATGCCCTGATAATATAGAGGTTTTGTTTGTTGTTGTAATTTTTTTTTTTTTGAGTTGGAGTCTCAGTCTTTTGCCCAGGCTGGAGTACACTGCCATGCTCACAGCCACCCACAGCCTCAACCTGAGCTGGGCTCAGGCAGTCCTTCTGCCTCAGCCTTCCAGGTAGCTGGAAACACAGGCATGTGCCACCATGCCCGGCTAATTTTTTGATTTATTGTAGAGATGAGATCTCTCCAAGTTGCCCAGGTTGGTCTCTAACCCCTGGACTCGGGCAATCATTTCACCCCTGCCTCCCAAAGTGCTGGGATTACAGGCATGAGCCACTACGCCCTGCTTGTTTGTTGTAATTTATGCTCTGCTTATTCACATCAATGCACATGAAAGTATCAAGAATTCTATCCAGATTCTGAGATACATTCGAGCCTGGGCTGAAGAGAGCCGCAGGCAGACTGCAGCCCCTCTCCAGGGGGATGCCTTGGCCTTTGACTGACCTGCAGAATTCAGGTGGAGGTTGTGGCTTTTACTAGGGTCATTTTTCCTTGGGTTATAAAGTGTTGGAATCACAGGATGATGCTGCTACTTCCAGGCCTCTGCCCCAGACATAGCCAGTCATCTTGGCTATGTGGACATGTAGGTTGGAGGTTATGTGGAGTAACTGTCACTGACCCACAAATATTGCTCTTTGTGACAACTGGGCATCAACATGGCATCTCCTGCTGAGCCCTGGCTTGAGGCTGCAACCGATCCTGAGTTCTGGGGCCAACTGCTGTACTCTTTGGTTGCAGACCTTTACCACCCAGGAGACCATCACAAACGCAGAGACGGCAAAGGAGTGGTTTCTCCAGGCTGCCAAGGATGTGAGTGAGCAATAGGACCTCCCTTGTGGCGGGGTGGGTCATGGGCAGTGTGTAGATCAGGAAGAACAGGACGGGCCTACCTGTCTTTACATCTCCTGAAGTTGGAAGCAGGAGGTGACCTTTCTGGGGCCTGCCTTTTCTGCTGAAGGTGATTGTTCATCTTTGGCTTTGCCAGCCTGGTCATGCCAGACACACAGAGCCTGTTCCTACTGGCTGAGAGTCCTTTTGTGGCCCTGCAGAATCCTCTCAGCTCCTGGCTGCATCCATTTTATGGAAGAGGGACATTCCTGGGCCTGTTGTGAGGTGTGATGGGCAGTCCGACCTGTGACCCCTCTGCCTTCTTGACCTTGACCTTGACCTTGACATGGGCCTCCTTCAATAGCCTCAGAACCGGGGACCAGGAATAGTCAGTCCCACACAGGGCTTTGGTTCCACTAGTGGTGGGAGGCTCACTACCTTTGGATGGCTCCTCTGGGGTAGGTTTAGTATAACTTGACTCTGTCTCTTGTAGCCTTCTGCAGTTGCAAAGCACTTTGTTGCCCTGTCTACCAACACGGTAAGTACCTGTGTGGCCTCCTGTACTGGCTTCCTGGGAGGGCCCAGGGTATGTTTGGGTCTTGGCCTTGAGAATACAAAAGCTGAGATGTGGTTCATAGGTTTGGGGAATCTTTGCTCAGCTGACGGTATCGAAGGGTTGGTTGCCTATTGGCTGCAAGACATCCTTGCCTTTTTTTTTTTTTTTTTTTTGAGTTGGTGTCTCTGTCCCCAGGCTAGAGGTCAGTGGCACGCTCACGGCCACTGCAGCCTCCACCTGCTGGGTTCAGGTGATCTTTCTGCTTCAGCCTCCCAAGGAGCTGGAACTATAGGCGCATGCCACCATGCCCAGCTAATTTTTTGATTTATTGTAGAGACAAGGTCTTGCCAAGTTGCCCAATCTGGTCTCAGACCCTAGGCTCAGGCAGTCCTCTCACTTCTGCCTCCCCAAGTGCTGGGATTACAGGCTTGAGTCACCATGCCCAGCCCATCCTTGCCTTTTCTACATTGTCTCATTCAATCTCTACAATGCCGAGGAGAAGGGTTTGCAGTCCGGGGGGTCATGATAACGCCACTCATCTCTTAGGCCTGACTGATACCCGAGAATCCATACACAGGAACTTCCTTGGCCTTTGCTGCCAGCCTTTCCCGAAGTGGGAGATGCTGGGTATGGGGACGCCTTCCGTTTGTCACATGAGGATATTAAGCCCCAAGGAAGGGATGTGACTTACAAGTTAGTGATGCCAGGATCAGAACCTGGGTCACCTGCCTGCCAGTTCTCACAGGCTGCCTGGCCACAAGGCTGGATGGCGTAGGGGCGAGGAGTCTCAGCAGGGCAGTGAGGGTGTGCTCTAGGAACGGCAGCACCAGTCACGCTTTCCTGGCACCTGCTGTGTGGCAGGCGCTGTGCTGAGCTAGGTCAGAACTGGGAACCGCACTCAGGTCCGGCTGACTGCTCCTCCCTCCCGTCCCTTCCCCTGCCTCCGCTTCTGGTGCTAACTTGCTCCCAGCAGGCTGCCTCAAGACTGGCTAACCACCACTGTCTGCCTCCTGCAGGCAGAGCTCCACCTGGTCAGCTGGGCTTCTCCCCTTGTGGAGACTAGAGAAGGGATTGTTGGCCCTGATGGCCGAGGGGATTAGAATGCCTGAAGAACAGGATCGGTTCTCAAGGCTTCCTGCTGCAGAGTCGCCTTTCCAGATGTGGGTGGGGCTGGGGAGCTGTCCAGACTGTGTGTTGCCTGGCCCGGGAGGCGGCCCTTGCCCATATTTGGGTTCTAGCCTGAGACTCAGGTTCCCAGTGTCCTGAGGGGTCCTTTCCTGGTATCCTGGACAGGCCCAGGTGATAGCTCTTGCAGAGCAGTGTGTGGCCAGGTCCTCACTCAGGATGTGCAGCACCTCTTAGCAGGAAGCTTCGCAGGCACAAAGCCACTGCTGTGCTGGGTGTGGGCTGGCCTGGTGTTCAGTTCTGGGTCGGCAGATCCTGGGCCCTGCCCCTCCTGGAGCTCTGAGGAAGGTGAAGGGGCTCCCATGGCTCGAATAGCATAACTCTTCACCTCCTGGAGCTCCTGTTCTTGTTCTGCCAACAAATACTTATGTTTATCTCTCTCCCTTTTTTTTTTTTTTTTTTTTTTTTAGACCAAAGTGAAGGAGTTTGGAATTGACCCTCAAAACATGTTCGAGTTCTGGGATGTAAGTAAAGGCTCTTCCTGTGCTGGGTGGATTATGTGTCCTTTGCCCAGTCAGGATTGTTGAGCCATGGATGAGGGGCCCATGAGGTCAGGTCAGCATTTATTGAGTGTCTGCTGCATACCTAGCTTTGGGAAAGGCAGAGAACCTTAAAGAGGCTTTTAGAGGGTGAGGGCAGCCCACTTCTACCCGAGGTCAGGCCCAGCTTACAAGGCCAGGTGACACCCCCTTGGATTCCTGCCAGCAGCACCCACTGTGGGGTAAGCAGAGTCACCCCACCCCCTCCCTGAGCTGAGGTTGTGAGTTTATTCTCAGGGCTGACCTTTCTCTAAACTGCAGCCACAATCTGTAAATGCCAAGGGGCAGGGTGAGGCAGAAGGTGTGACTGGGTAGGCCTGGAAAGGAGCTGCAGGAGCAGCTGGAGGGTGGCGGAGAGGAGATGCCAGGCTTGGGCCTGGGTGGGGCCAGGCCTGGGCAGCTTGCTGAGCAAACTTTGCCTTGAGTGGCAGAGCTGCAGGCCTCTTTGTAGTGACACGTAGTCACATGGATTCACCTTTTCTGGAGCCTCGCAAGGGGCAGATGCTTCCCTTGTAGGTTTGCCTGATTCAGCTGTGGCGTGAGAAGGGCTGTGAGCTTGCAAGTTCTTGGCTGTGAAGGCTTGGGGTGCAGGGATGCAGTGCAGGGTGTGGCGTGATGGCTGTGAATGCAGTGGGCATGACTGGACATAGGTGCAGTGCTCTAACACGTGGCTGTGGCAGGCACATCAAAGAGGCCATTGCCCATTTGTGGGTTTTCCTACTGGGGATGTTCCCAAGCCTTTAGGACTGGAGGTTCTTTGCTTAGTAGCAGCATCCACAGATGTAACCTCATTACTTTGATAGTCCTAAAGGCCTTTTTCTACCAGGGTCTTGGAGAGAAGCCCTAATGCCCTAAGCCATCCACTGTGTATAATGAGTTAACTTCTTTCTAGAATGGGACTAGTTATGTACCATCCTTGGAAGCGTTTTCTGCATCCTGTGGCTCAGATGAGGAACCCTGGTCAAGAGAGACTGCAGCTTCTCACAAATGTTTCATGCCTGATAAAGGAGGCACCTTTCACCTCCTCCTTGGAATCTGGAGCCTGAGCAGGTGTTGGGCAGGAACGTGTGGGTGCTCCTGCTAGCCAAGAAGCCCAGTAGAACAGGGCTTTCATTGCTCATAAGCACCCAGCATGCAGACACGAGTTGGGGTATGGTTTAGGGAGAGGATGGATCCCACAGGTAAGGGCAAGGAATGACTGTTGGGCATAGGAGCATGGGACCAGGGCCAGCTGGTGAGACTTGAATGGCCAGGGTAGTCACAGTGGAGGCCCCTCCTAGAAATAACGCAGTTGCTGGAGGAGGGACCTGCCTGAGGCCCCAGAATGTAGACTGCTGAATCAACAAGGTGATGGCTAAAGAATCCAGAGACAGGAACAGGTGAAGTTTCTGGAGCTAGGATCTCTCAGGCGATTTAGAGATATCAGGTCAGGCAAAGGGATATGGCACTGGCTCTGAGGTAAGATTGGAAGAGTTCAGACTGCTAGAGGTACGTATAAGGGGCGAGACTCAGTCTGCTGGGGCCAACCGTGGGGCAGCCTCTGTATTGGGATTAGGCAGAGATGTGGTAAACTGTGGGCTGGCTCTCTCAGGGCTCAGCTAGAGTCAGCACACATTGGTGAGCCAGTTTTGGCTGGGGAGGTTTCAAGAGAAGTCAGCACAGGTACAGATGAGTTCTGAGGCAGAGCCAGGTCAGGGAAAGGTGCTGGTGAGGTCTGAATTCTGGAGAAGACACAGATATTTAGAGATGGGTATATCAAGGGATGTCTGAGAAGCCAAAGTCATGTACATACTTTAACATGTCTGTGTAGTAAGAGGTCTAGATCGGTGGCATGGGACATGGATATACACTGGGGTGTCTGACTGATTCTGAAAAGTGAGACTCCGGTAGTAGGTTGCTGATTGCTCAAATGAAGTGTTTAGAACCCAGGATTAGGCAAACACAGCATCTTGAACATGTATGAGGGCAGAGCTCAGGATGTCACAGTGGCCTCTGAGAGTCCATAAGTCCAGGTCTGTGGCATTGGAGTCTGGCTGAGGTAGGGTCTGAGGAGCCCAGATGAGGGACAGGTAGAAATGTACCTGGGTATAAGAGGTGAAAACTGGGGAGCTGGGGCAGGTGAAGCACCGACAGGTGAACTTAGGAGTTATGCTGGTAAGGTGTGATCTGAGAGGAGGCTCATGGTAGATAAAGGTTCAGAGACCCATGTCTGTGGGGCGAGATGTCTGAGGCCCAAGTCAACCAGACAGTGTTTGGCAACTCTGGATTCTCACCTGGCTCCTTTCAGGCCGAGGTCAGCAGCCAGGGATCCATCAAGTCTGAGGCAAGCATCTGTTCAGGTCAGTGGAGCCGTTCAGAGCCATGTCTATCTGAGATCTTGGAGCTGGAATCAGAGAGGTGCGTTTGACTGGGTTTCTGAGAGGAGGCCTGAGGAACCAAAATTAGGCGCATGTAGGTAGAATTGGGTTAGTCAGATAGGGACATTGGAGCTAAATATAGGCAGACACAGGTAGAGTTAGGTCTGACAAGCAAGGGCTAAAAATCCATGACTGGGTCAAGGTCGGGACTTTGTCCTCATGTTACATCTGAGCAGCTCTGGTAATGCACAAGGGGGTGTTCCTGGGTCCCCTGGAAGAAGACTGGACAGCTGGAGTCAGGCAAAGGAATGGAGGACTGCATCCGTGGAAGGTTTATGCAGCCTGGGTCCATTTCAGGTTTGTAGAGCAGGACTGGCAGAATTGGTTTGAGGAGTTAAGGTGAGACATAGGTTTGTATTTTTGGGTATCATAGGTTAGGTCTGAGCAGTTGCAGTCAGACCCTGGTTTGCATCCCAAGTCTGAGAAGCTGGGTCAAGCACAGTGAGTAGAGTTTGTCAGGTAGCAGCTGTGAAACCAAGGGCAAGCAGGTAGGTTGGCCTTAAAGCCATGGTCAGACCAATTCAACTCTGTCCTGCAGTTGGGGTCAGGCACAGGGTCAGATCTGTCAGGTAAGATCCAAAGAACCAGGGTTAGGCTGATCTAGAAAGATGTCTGAGGTTACAAAGTGAAGACAAAAGTAGATAGATCTAAGTCTCTCAGGTGAGATTTGAGATGCTGGGATCTGGCGCAAGTGATCTTGGATCTGGATTTCCCAGGTGGTTTCCAGATAGGTAGAATGTCATCTCTTGGGTGAGGTTGAGGAGTTATGGCCAGGCACAGGTACGTGAATTGCGTTTCTTGGGTAAGGTCTATGGAGCCTGTGTTTGCTTAGGTTTGTAACTTTGGGTCTGTCAAATCTGAAGACTGGGTTTTCTACAGATGATAGGGTTTGTCAGGTAAGGTCTTTGGAGTCAGGATCAGAGCAGGTTCACAAAACTGGTTGTGTCTAGCGAGATCTAAAAAGTCATAGTCAAGCCCAGGTAAGAAGAATCAAACGTGTTAGATGAAGTATGAGCAGCTGAGTTGTGAGGTACAGGTAGGGAATGCTAGCCCACCAGGTATAGTCTCAGGAGCCAGCATCAAGCACAGGAAGGCGGAGCTGGTCCACCAGGTAGGATATGAGCCCAGGGTCAGGTAGGTAGAGCTGGCCTGCCAGCTGTGGTCTCAGGAGCCAGATTTATGTACAGGTAGGCACAGGTAGGTAGAGCTGGCCTGCCAGATACTGTCTGAAGAGCCAGGATAATATACAGGTAGGTAGAACTAGCCTTCTAGATGTGATCTGAGGTCCATGTATGGGTAGGTAGACCTGGCCCGCCAAATACAGTCTGAAGAGCTCAGGGTCAAGCCCATGTCGGTAGAGCTGGCCCACCAGGTGCAATGTAAGGAGTCAGGGTGAAGCACAAGTAGAGCTGGCCCACCCAGTGCAGTTTCAGAAGTCAGGGTCAAGCCAAAGGTAGGGAGAGCTGGCCCACTGGCAGGCAAAACTGGTATGCATAGTCTCGAGGAGGCCTGAGGAGTTAGGGTTGAACACGAGTAGGTAGAGTTGTCTCTTTCAGGAGTTGGATTCAGGCAGAAGTTTGGGCCCCTGGGTCTTTGTGGTGAAGCTGAAAAACCAAGGTTAAGCCTAGGTGGCTAGAGTGGACTTTCAGGTCAAGCCCACAGCACTGGGGTCTGTACAGACAGGCAGAACACTGGGTTTCCTAGGAGGTCCATGGGCCCTGAGTTCAGCTGTGAGTAGGTAGATGTGTCTCTTTCAAGAAAGAACTTTTAAGGTATGTATACCTGGAGTCTTGCAGGTGAAGTCGTTCAGGTATGGTTCTGGGTCAGTTTTGTTGACCCAGGCCCTAGGCCTGGGGAGAAGGGGTTAGTCGCAAGTAGGTGGAACCACATATCTCAAGTGGGGTCTGTGGAGCACCAGTAGGCAGAGATGTTTCCATTTGATGAAGCCTGAGGCTCCACAGTGAGGCCAGTGATGCTGAGGTTAAGCAGAGGTTGGTAGTGTTGGATCTGCTGTGAAACATGAAAAGTTGAGACAGTCACTGGATTTAGACTGCCAGGGTCAGGCTCATATAAGTAGAGCTGAATCCCCTGGAAGGGATGAGGAATCTGAGTTGGGCTCAAGGAAGTAAACCTGGGTTTGTCTGTTGAAGTGTGAAGGGTCAGGGTTAGGCACAGGCAGCTGTGTGAAAGCCTGGTCCATCAGTGGAGATGTCTGGAACCTGTCTTTGACAGGTGTGTAACTCTGCAGTGTGAGGTCCTGGAGTTGGACATGGGTAGGCAGAGCTGGGTCCCCAGGTAAAGCCATTGCATCCTTGCTCAGCGTTGTCATGTTTACCTGGCCCTGTCAGTGAGTCTGGATTCAGGATCAGTTTGGCAGAGGTGTATACACATGGTCTTAGGTGGGTTCTTGCTGCCTTCGGGCACAAAAGTACTCCTAGGAATGCATAATCGATGTGGCTGACCAGGCCTGAACACAGTTGGGACCTTCAGTGGTAGGATCAGGCGATAGTTAGGTAGGCAGCATGGGCTCTGATCAAGGGAAAACCATAGTCATAGTAGGTATATGTACCTGGGGACGTGGGGGGGGGGCGCTTAAGATCAGGTGGGATAAGTAGAATGCCCTGAGCCAGGCTACCTAACCTGTTCTCAACACCCTGGTCTGATGTGATAGGCAGAGCTCAGAGAATTGCAGAGGCCTGAGAATCTATAACCAGTCCAAAATGTTGGACTGTATCCAGAGCGGCATTGTGTTCTGGTTGGCATAGGGTCTGAGTAACTCCAGTGAAAAAAAAGGTAGGACTGTATCTGGCTAGATAACGTGAGGTTGGGGGGATTGGGGCAGGTGAGGCACAGAACATCAAATGGAGGAGAGCTGCATCTGTAAGGTATGGTCTGAGGTGCTCCCTGCAGGTAAATGTGGGGTCTAGAGACCCATGCCTGCGGATGAGGACTCATTCTCAAGGGTAAGTTTTGCCGATATGGTCTCAGCCAGAGTCAGCGGCCTGGAATCTGTCAGCCAGAGGGCTGTCCGTCTAGTCAAGTCCAGGTTCTATCACTGAGTGTTTTAGGTAAGATCTGAGATTGTATGTCAAGTTTGGGGTAGTCTGTGAGGCTGCATCTGTCAGGTAAGGTTCCCCTGAACCAACCCTGAAAAGGGCCTCACTGCTTATCTCATTGCCCAAGCCAGAAAGCTCTGACCCATTCTTGATCACTTCTGAAATCAGTCCTCTGCACTCCCCTGCAGAGTAGTGCCATCTCTGGATGACCAGTGAGGCTCCTAAGTGGTTGGTCTGCTTCCATTTCCACCTCACCCATATACTCTTTTCAGTTCTCCTGCCTTGCCTCTCAGCTTCGATCCTCCAGTCCTCACTCCTTTATTTCCTTTTTGGGGGGCAGGGGGTAGAAGTCTCACTCTGCCCCCCAGGTTGGAGTGCCGTAGCATGCTCACGGCCACTACAGCCTCGACCTACTGGGCTCAGGTGATCCTTTCGCATCAGCCTTCCAAGTAGCTGGAACCACAGGCATGCGCCACCATACCCTGCTAATGTTTTTTGATTTATTGTAGAGACAAGTTCTCGCCAAGTTGCCCAGGCTGGTTTCGAACCTCTAGACTCAGGCAATCCTCTTGCCTCCACCTCCCAAAGTGCTGGGATTACAGGCATGGACCACCGCACCTGGCTTCCTTTATTTTCTAGACCGGGCAATGCATCTTCCTCCCCAGCCTGTGTCAGCAGGCTTCCATGAGGGAATTAAGCCCTAATACCTCCAAGGCATCTATTGGATGTAATGACTTCACACCTCCTTTTTAGCAGGAGGTTCATCCTTGGGATGTAGCTTGGTTCATCCTTGGGAGAATTGAGAAGTCAAGTCACTCAAATCATTTTATGTGGGATTTAATTCTTTCACTCTTGAGAAAGGCTGCTCTTGCCACAGCACCTTTGCCTATGCTGTTCTGGCTGCTGGAATGCTTCTCTCTCAGTGCTTCTCTGGGTAATGCCTGCTCATTCTTCAAATTCAGGCTCAAGCATTCCTCAGATTCCTTTTATAATTGATTGCAACACCATATTCCCTTTCTCCCAAGCACTCGTCTCTCAGTTTCACATTGACTGGCATGATTATTTCATTTACATCTCTCCCCGCTACTTGACTGCTTGTTGACCGTGCTAGGAATGTGGCAGGTGCTCCATAAACAGGTATTAGGAAGATATGCACGAAGTTCTGAGAATTCCGATGATACAAAGTAGAGTCTGCAAATGTGACATGAAGAGGCATGGTATGAATGGTGGGCCTAGATGTGTCTTGAGACTGGGGCTGAAAAGATGGGTTAAGCCCAGGTATGAGCTGCTGGGCTTGTCAGTGTCCCAGGAGGTAGGGTGAGACACAGGTGTGAGGTTCTGGGCCTGTCAGTGTAACTCCTCCCTGAGGAGTTGGGAATGGACACAGGTATGAGACACTGGAATTGTCTGAAGGGGCATGACCAGACACCAGTAAGAGGCTTGGGGTCTCTCAGTGTCTGAAGAACAGACACAGGTAGGAGGTGCTGGCTCTTTCATTATCCTAGAGTGTCTGGCACAGGGTGGTGGCTTTGGGCCTCTTAATCTGAGGAGGTGGGGCCTGGGACAGTAGGAGGCTCTAGATCAGCCTTCAAGATGAGGGGCTGTTGGATGAAGCTGTGGGTCTTTCAGCATCTGAGGAGGGCCACCGAAACCAGGTAGGAGGCGATAGGCCTGTCCCTGTCAGGCGGCAGGCCCAGGCATAGGTGTGATGTTTGGAGTTTTTCTTTGTCCAAGGAAGTGTACCTAGGCACAGCTATGAGATGTTCTGTGTGTCAGTCTGAGAAGATGTGTGCTGGCACAGGTATGAGGCTCTGGGTCTGTTAGTGCCTGAAGAGGTGGCACTGTCACAGGGATGAGGATCTCGGTCTCTCAGTGGCTGAGGAGGTGGGAGCTGTCACAGGTATGAGGATTTCGGTCTCTCAGTGTCAAGAGGAGGTGGGACCTGTCACAGGTATGAGGATTTCGGTCTCTCAGTGTCTGAGGAGGTGGAACCTGTCACAGGTATGAGGCTCTGGGTCTCAGTGTCTGAGGAGGTGAGACCTGTCACATGTATGTGGCTTTAGATCCAAGGTGGGACCTGTCACAGGTATGAGGATCTCGGTCTCTCAGTGTCTGAGGAGGTGGGACCTGTCACAGGTAGGAGACTCTGGGTCTTAGTGTCTGAGGAGGTGAGACCTGTCACAGGTATGAGAATCTCAGTGTCTGAGGAGGTGGGACATGTCACAGGTATGAGGCTTTGGATCCAAATGTCTGTGGAGGTGGAACCTGTCACAGGTATGAGGATCTCGGTCTCTCAGTGTCTGAGGAGGTGGGACCTGTCACAGGTAGGAGACTCTGGGTCTTAGTGTCTGAGGAGGTGAGACCTGTCACAGGTATGAGGATCTCAGACTCTCAGTGTCTGAGGAGGTGGGACATGTCACAGGTATGAGGCTTTAGATCCAAATGTCTGTGGAGGTGGAACCTGTCACAGGTATGAGGCTCTGGGTCTCAGTGTCTGAGTAGCTGGGACCTGTCACAGGTGTGAGGCTCTGGGTCTATCTGTCTGAGGAGGTGGGACCAGTCACAGGTATGCGGCTTTTGGTCCCAGTGTCTGAGGAGGTGGCACCTGTCACAGGTATGAGGCTCTGCATCTCAGTGTCTTAGGAGGTGGGACCTGTCACAGGTATGAGGCTCTGGGTCTCAGTGTCTGAGGAGGTGGGACCTGTCACAGGTATGAGTCTCTGCGTCTTCGTATCTGAGGAGGTGGGACCTGTTGCAGGTATGAGGCTCTGGGTTTCGGTGTCGGAGAAGGTGGGACCTGTCATAAGTATGAGGCTTTTGGTCCCAGTGTCTGAGGAGGTGGGACCTGTCACAGTTATGGGGCTCTGAGTCTTAGTGTCTGAGGAGGTGGGACCAGTCGCAGGTATGAGGCTCTGGATCTCGGTATCTGAGAGGTGAGACCTGTAGCAGGTATGAGGCTCTGGAACTGTGTCTGAGGTGAGACCTGTCACAGGTATGGGGTTCTGAGTCTCAGTGTCTGAGAGGTAGGACCTGTCGCTGGTATGAGGTTCTTGTTCTCGGTGCTTGAGGAGGTGGTACCTGTCACAGCTATGAGACTCTGGGTCTCAATGTCTGAGGAGGTGGGACCTGTCACAGGTGTGAGAATCTGGGTCTCAATATCTGAGGAGGTGAGACCTAGCATAGGTGTGAGGCTCTAGGTCTGACAGTATCTGTGGAGGGTGGAACCTGTCACAGGTATGAGGCTTTTGGTTCCAGTGTTTGAGGAGGTAGGACCTGTCACAGGTATGAGTCTCTGTGTCTCAGTATCTGAGGAGGTGGGACCTGTCACAGGTATGAGGCTTTGGGTATCAGTGTCTGAGGAGGTGGAACCTGTCACAGGTATGAGACTTTTGGTCCCAGTGTCTGAGGAGGTGGCACCTGTCACAGGTATGAGGCTCTGCGTCTCAGTGTCTTAGGAGGTGGGACCTGTCACAGGTATGAGGTTCTGGGTCCCAGTGTCTGAGGAGGTGAGACCTGTCACAGGTATGAGTCTCTGCGTCTCAGTATCTGGGGAGGTGGGACCTGTCGCAGGTATGAGGCTCTGGGTCTCAGTGTCTTAGGAGGTGTGTGACCAATCACAGGTATGAGGTTCTGGATCTCAGTGTCTGAGGAGGTGAGACCTGTCACAGGTATGAGTCTCTGCGTCTCAGTATCTGAGGAGGTGGGACCTGTCGCAGGTATGGGGCTCTGGGTCTCAGTATCTTAGGAGGTGGGACCTGTCACAGGTATGAGGCTCTGCGTCTGAGTGTCTGAAAAGGTGGACCTGTCACAGGTATGAGGCTCTGGTTCTCAGTGTCTTAGGAGGTGTGTGACCTGTCACAAGTATGAGGCTCTGCGTCTCAGTATCTGAGGAGGTGGGACCTGTCACAGGTATGAGGCTCTGCGTTTCAGTGTCTGAAAAGGTGGACCTGTCACAAGTATGAGGCTCTGTGTCTCAGTGTCTGAGGAGGTGGGACTTGTCACAGGTATGAGGCTGTGGGTCTCAGTGTCTGAGGAGGTGGGACCTGTCACAGGTATGAGGCTCTGCGTCTCAGTGTCTGAAAAGGTGGGACCTGTCACAGGTATGAGGCTGTGGGTCTCAGTGTCTGAGGACGTGGGACCTGTCACAGGTATGAGGCTCTGCGTCTCAGTGTCTGAGGAGGTGGGACGTGTCACAGGTATGAGGCTGTGGGTCTCAGTGTCTGAGGAGGTGGGACCTGTCACAGATATGAGGCTCTGCGTCTCAGTGTCTGAAAAGGTGGGACCTGTCACAGGTATGAGGCTGTGGGTCTCAGTGTCTGAGGAGGTGGGACCTGTCACAGGTATGAGGCTCTGCATCTCAAGTGTCCAAGGTGGGACCTGTCACAGGTATGAGGCTCTGCGTCTCAGTGTCTGAGGAGGTGGGACCTGTCACAGGTATGAGGCTCTGGGTCTCAGTGTCTGAGATGTGGGACCTGTCACTGGTATGAGGCTCTGGGTCTCAGTGTCTTAGGAGGTGGGACCTGTCACAGGTATGAGGCTCTGTGTCTCGGTGTCTGCAAAGGTGGACCTCTCACAGGTATGAGGCTCTGGGTCTCAGTATCTGAGAAGGTGGGACCTGTCACAGGTATGAGGCTCTGCATCTCAGTGTTTGAGAAAGTGAGACCTGTCACAGTCATGAGGCTCTGGGTCTCAGTGTCTGAAGAGGTGGAACCTGTCACAGGTATGAGTCTCTGCATCTTAGTGTCTGAGAGGGTGGGACCTGTCACAGGTATGAGGATCTTGGTCTTTCAGTGTCTGAGGAGATGGGACATGTCACAGGTATGAAGCTTTAGATCCAAGTGTCTGAGAATGTGGGACCTGTCAAAGGTATGAAGTTCTGGGTCTCAGTGTCAGAGGTGGTGGTACCTGTTGCGGATATGAGGCTCTGGGTCTCAGTGTCTGAAAAGGTGGACCTGTCGCAGGTATGAGGCTCTGGGTCTCAGTGTCTGAGGAGGTGGATCCTGTCACAAGTATGAGGTTCTGGGTCCTGGTGTCTGAGATGGCGGGACCTGGC
Source organism: Cephalopachus bancanus (assembly GCA_027257055.1). Taxonomy (NCBI): domain Eukaryota; kingdom Metazoa; phylum Chordata; class Mammalia; order Primates; family Tarsiidae; genus Cephalopachus; species Cephalopachus bancanus. The sequence continues at coordinate 2,280,265 of JAPVLO010000110.1, read as the reverse complement.
ACAGGTATGATGGTCTGGGTGTCAGTGTCTGCTGGACATTATCTTGTCTCAGGTATGAGGCCCTGGGTCTGTCTGTTTCTGAGGAAGTGGGACCTGCCACAGGTATGAGTTTCTGGGTCTGCCATGTTCCAGGATACAGGGCCAGTCCTTTCAAGGAAGACTGTGGTGATATTTTCAGCTGAGTCTGTGCTCGGTCATTTCCTTGTGTATTCTGCCTTCTGTTCAGCCTAAAGCCTCGCTAGCACCTGGCCTGCTGTCTTGCTTCCTCAAGGTGGGTTGCACCCAGGCTCTGCAAGCTGCACCTGAGAACAGCAGCGCTTTCCCGAAACCAGCGTCTTGGTAGGAGGGAGGGGGGCAGACGAGCCTGCCCTTCCGCAGCACCTTTTCCTTCTCTCCTAGTGGGTAGGAGGACGCTACTCGCTGTGGTCAGCCATCGGACTCTCCATTGCCCTGCATGTGGGTGAGTGTGTGTGTTAGCGTCTTGTACACCCCCATGGGAGATGATGCAGCAGTCCAAGCTCAGCGGTAGGGAGCTCGTGTCCCTGGGCACCCTGGTGTCCCCATAGGCTGCCAGCTTCTGTGCCCTTAGCTGGAACCTTTCTTTCAGGTTTGGAAAGGAGGTCTGGGTTTTCCTTTGCGTTTTCATGTTGGCCCTTTTCTCTGCCCTTCATAACTGCAATCTTGTTGGCTCCATCCCGAGTCGAGTTAGATCCCTGCCCTTGTGGCTGACTTCGATGAGAGAGTCTTTCTGCAGTCCTAAGTTCTCCCACATCATTTCTTCTGACTTTTCATGCAGCCTTCTCTGGTTCCAGAAGAAGCTGTACACACTGCCCAGAGGGCACAGGATGCAGCCACTTGTGTTGACTCTGTTTTTGTGTCACAGGTTTTGACAACTTTGAGCAGCTGCTCTCGGGGGCTCACTGGATGGTGAGTACTGAGGCTTGTGTTCTCTGCCACTCGCTGGCCAGAGACATGTGCTTGTCCTGCTCTCTCCTCTCTGCCCTGTCACTCCCCAGGCAGCTGCTCATCTTCTTCACACTCTGTTCTTGTTTCAGGACCAGCACTTCCGCACAGCGCCCCTGGAAAAGAATGCTCCCGTCCTGCTGGCTCTGCTGGGTATCTGGTACATCAACTGCTTCGGATGTGAGACGCACGCCATGCTGCCCTATGACCAGTACATGCACCGCTTTGCAGCCTACTTCCAGCAGGTACCAGCTGCCAAGCTAGTCCTTGAAGTTAACAGAACTTGAAGTCAACTTTTGGCAGGCTGGAAGGTCCAGGAGCTCAGGTTCTAGCCTCTCTGGGAGCTCTTTGCCCTATCGCCCTTGCTCATGGTCAAGACGACCTCTGCTCCCATCTCATGGGGACTTTGTGTCTATTCTACCCGAGTGTCAGCTGAATTTGGCCACCATAAAAGGGCTTGGTTACCTTGGTGCCCTAGCCAGTTGGATCTTGGCTTGTCTCAGAGAATGTGTCTCAGCTGGGGTCATATCTTTCTTGGACATCACTTTGCATGTCTACCGTACCTCCCAATGGACTGCACCGCCTTTATCCCTTCAGAAAAGCAAGTCTGTATCCAGTCTGTGGTGCCTCCTTGGGCCTACATAGCTCTCTTCCCTCTATAATCTCTAGAGCCTTCAGAGCCTTAGCAGCCCCTCTCCTAGTGAGATTTTGTTTTGGAAAGCTGTTACACATCTGTCCCTGCTTGTGCTTAGTACAAACCTGCTCTCTGCTCTGCAGCCCTTGAGCTCCTTTGGGCAGGAGCTTCATCAGACTTCATCAACACCTGAAGGTGAATCCTGTGATTGAAGGAGGGGCCAAAGCTCTTCAAGTCCTGGCTACCTCAGGGAGGCACCCAAAGCTTAGTGTCTAGTTGAGGTGACAGCCCTCAAAGGCTGCATACTCTGGACCCTAGCCTCCCTCTCCCTTAAGCGGTGAGTTGAAGATTTTGTGACTGAATTTTTTTTTTTTAGGGAGGTCTTTGCCTGACCTCCAGACCTACCTATTCTGGTCATAGTTCTTTCTAACAGAGTAGTGTAAGCCAGAAAGCTTGGGAGGCTGGGTACTCACAGGTGTCAGAAGGAAGAGGATCATGCCTGTGGACACCCAAGTGCAAATCTACCTCACAGGGCCAGGGCAGGGCGGGTATGCCTGGAGCATCCCAGGCAAGACTTGGGCATGATGCGTGGAGGGTCAAGACTTGCCGGCAGAGGGCTGATTTCTGTCCCTGCTCCAGGGTGACATGGAGTCCAACGGGAAGTACATCACAAAATCCGGCACCCGTGTGGACCACCAGACGGGTCCCATTGTGTGGGGGGAGCCAGGGACCAATGGCCAGCATGCTTTCTACCAGCTCATCCATCAAGGTAGGACCCATCTGGCCTGGGCAGGGTTGTGCTGGGTGGGGGCTGAGGGAGTAAGAGCTCTATCAGCAGAGACTTTTTGCTGAGGCTGGGGCTCTCCTTTCGGCCATATGGGTAGCTCCCATGGGCTAGGGTCATGTGGGTGACCAGAGTATCCTTCACAGGCACCAAGATGATACCATGTGACTTCCTCATCCCAGTCCAGACCCAGCACCCAATACGGAAGGGTTTGCATCACAAGGTAAGAGCCCCCATCTGGACCCTGCTCATACTTTCCTTAGGCTCACATTACACCCAGACCTCTTTTTGTTTGTTTGTTTTGTTTTGTTTTGAGTTGGAGTCTCACTCTTTGTCACCCAGACTGGAGTGCAGTGGCACGCTCACGGCCACTGCAGCCTTGACCAGCTGGACTTAGACAATCCTTCCGCCTCAGCCTTCCAAGTAGCTAGAACTACAGACGCATGCCACCACACCCAGCTAGTTTTTGTGATTTATTGTAGAGATGAGGTCTCACCAAGTTGCCCAGGCTGGTCTCGAACCCCTGGGCTCAGGCAATCCTCTCGCCTCGGCCTCCCAAAGTGCTGGGATTAGAGGCTGAGCTACCATGCCTGACCAGCAGCTAATTTTTTTAATTAAGACGAGGTCTTGCTATGTTGCCCAGGCTGATCTTGAACTCCAGGACTCAAGCAATTCTCTCCTTGGCCTCCCAAAGTGTTGGGATTACAGGTGTGAGCCACTGCCCCCGGCTGGTCACATTAGTTTTCTGTCTATCATGAATTACCATAAAATTAGTGGGTTAAAACCACACTCATTTTATTATCTCAGACTTTCTTTAGGTTAGATGTCCAGCAGGCTCTGCTGTGTTTCTGCTTAGAGTCTCATGGACTGAAATAAAGGTGTTAGTAGAACTGTGTTTCTCTCTGAAGACTAGGGGAAATTCCTTTTCCTTGCTCATTCAGGTGATTGGCAAAATTCGTTTCCATGTGGTTGTAGGACCAAGGTTCAGTTTTCTTATTGTGGACTGAGTGAGGGTCGTGCTTATCTTCTAGAGGTCACCTGCCTTCCCTGGTTTCTGACATCATGAGCAGAATCAGCATGGGCAGATTGAATCTTTCTCAAGCTTTGATTCTCTCCTGCCATTTCTGTCACATCTCCTTACTGACTCATCCACCTTCCTCTTCTTAAGAGCCGGTGTGGTTAGATTTGGCCTACTAGATTAATCCAGGAATATCTGCCTGTGTGTAAAGTCCCTTTTGCTGTGTAGTATAACATACACAGGCATAATAGGGGACAAAGAAAATGGAGCCAAGATCTTGTCTATCACAGCAGCAAACAGAAAAATCATCCAATTCACAACCCAACAAAGTCCTTGAAGAGTATTATGCCTTGCCTTGGGTGTGCAGAGCAGCAGAAGGTTAATGTGGCACAAGCTTTTGAGTCAGTGACCTGGGATTTAATTCTGATTCCCTTCCTCTGTAGTTCTGTGATCCAGCACTGTGACTTAAGGAAACTGAGGCTCAGCTAGAAAAGAGAAATATTTAGTCGGGCATGGTGGCGCATGCCTGTAGTTCCAGCTACTTGGAAGGCTGAGGCCGAAGGATCGCCTAAACCTGCAGGTTGTGGCTGCGGTGGCCAGGAGCATGCCACTGACCTCCAGTGTGGGCGATAGTGAGACTCCAACTCAAAAAAAAAAGAAAAGAAAAGAGAAATACACCTTTTCTCCTTGGGATCTTAAAAGAGAAATGTTGGTCCTTATAGTTATCATTGTTACCTACCTTCTGGTGTCATCAGAAATGCCTTTCTGTCTACCCTTATGCTAACTGAACCATGCAGTGAGTGGCCCAGGCTGGGACTAACCCCACTTGGCCAGGCGGTCTTGGCCCTCTGCTTGAAGTCCAGACAGTGCTTTCAAGCATAACTGATGTCTTTCTTGTCAGATCCTCCTAGCCAACTTCTTGGCCCAGACAGAGGCCCTGATGAGGGGGAAATCAACAGAGGAGGCCCGAAAGGAGCTCCAGGCCACAGGAAAGAGTCCAGAAGACCTTGAGAAGCTGTTGCCACACAAGGTCAGCACTTCTCCTGGGGTTGGCTTTCGGGTGGAAGGCTGGAGCTGGAGGGATGAAGTTGTGACACCAGTTCAGAGGCTTGTGGTGTACATGGCTTGTCCTATTCATTTAGAAGATCTGTCCTCATAGACCTCCATTTCAGTTTCTGGGCTTCCTTTCTTGGGGTTTGGGGATCAGGACTAACTTGAGGACATTTGTTGGTGTTTTCTGAAGGTCTTTGAAGGAAATCGCCCAACCAACTCTATTGTATTCACCAAGCTCACACCATTCATTCTTGGAGCCTTGATTGGTGAGTGAGTGGGGTAATACTGACTTGGGGTCGGTTGGACTGGCTGGTAGAGAGCCCTAACGTGCACCGTCTTCCCCCTCTGCAGCCATGTATGAACACAAGATCTTCGTTCAGGGCATCATCTGGGACATCAACAGCTTTGACCAGTGGGGGTGAGTTGCTGACTTAGGGGAGGGTGGGGAATTTCTATGGTTGGCTCGGGGATTTCACTAGCAATGCTAGAGCCTTCTTCATACCATTCTTCCTCCTCTTCGTGGCAGAGTGGAGCTGGGAAAGCAGCTGGCTAAGAAAATTGAGCCTGAGCTTGATGGCAGTGCTCCAGTGACCTCTCACGATGCTTCTACCAATGGCCTGATCAACTTCATCAAGCAACAGCGTGAGGCCAGAATCCAATAAACTCATGCTCAGCTGCAACCCCTGTTGTTACTGTTCCTTGGTGTCCCTCCTTACCGGAGCCGACATTGCATGGTCCTGCCCCTCCCTTCTCAGAGCACCCTCTGGTTGTAGACTTGGGCCACAAACCCTTTGAGAATAGCTGGTCTGGAATTGCCACCCTCACCCCCTCCTTGTCTGCTCTCCCTCCGTTTTACAGTTGGTTGAAGTGTTTCAGTGCAGCTGATTTTTCTGACCCATATTCATATTGTTCACATCCCAGGTAGAAAAATAAAGATGCCACAAAAGAGGTTGTAGGCTCAGCCTCTTATTGTTTCCTGAGACGGTGTTTTATGCAGTAGTTTAGAGCACCCAGTAGGAGGGATGCTGTTCCTTGACTATGAGTAGTAAACAGATCTAGCATGGAGGATGGTCCTTTGAGAAGTGAGTGGGTAGGGTAGACCAAAGTCCACTCCTTACCTCTGTGACTGGAGAAATTGCATATTTCTACTCACTGGATAGTTTTAAAAACTGGCATGGTGGCTCACACCTATAATCCCAGCACTTTGGGAGGCCGAAGTGAGAGAACTGCCTGAGCCCACAGGTTTGAGACCAGCCTGGGCAACTTGGCAAGACCTTATCTCTACAATAAATAAAAACAATCAGCTGGCTGTGGTGCTGCATGCCTGTAGTTTCAGCTACTTGGAAGGCTGAGGCGGAAGGATCATCTGAGTCCAGGTTGAGGTTGTGGTGGCTGTGAGCATGCCACTGCATTCCCACCTGGGCGACAGAGTGAGATTCTGACTCATAAACAGATAAATAAAGGGAAGGCCAACTGCACCTAATTACAGAAAATGACCACACAGATGGAAATGTCCCTAGAAACAATACTCAGAAATTACCAGCACTTTTCATCTTTCTGTTGGTGAAATGCGTTTTTTTTTTTTTTGTTATTTAGCAGTCTTTTTTTTGGTTTTGGTTCCCAAAGTGACTGCCTACTTTCCTAACCTTTGTAGAGGTGACTGAAAGATGTCCTTTGACCAGCAAGCTATGTTGAGGCCCCTGCTGATCCAACTTCTTTCTTGATGCAGCTCATGAAAAGTGATGCTTTATCCTGCCAGAGTCACTCCAATGTTACAAAGAGGCCAAGTAGAAAAAAAGTCAAGGTGGCAGATACCCTCTCAGGCTAACTTGGCTTCATGTGAAGGATCTCTTAGCAACAGGACCACTGTGTTTTTGTAAACTAGCTGCTAGTCTCATATCTTATGTAGGAGGAAATGGCACATGTCAATTACCACATGTCTTTTGGCCCTGACTTGTTCTCCTGTTCCTCTTCACTACCACTGACATAATCTGCAGTTTCTACTTGTCTCATGGCTGCCGATTGTAAGTCTTGAACAGATAAGTCTTTTGTGTGAGACTGAAACTGTTGTTAATGTCTTCATTCTGTACTTTCTTAAATACAAATTGTATCACAACTTTATGATTTGTGCCAGTTTGTGCCAGTACACAATTATGAATTAAATCAGATACTTCACATGTGCACCTGGTCTTTGATTATGTTGTTCCAAGTACTCCATAGTAATGTCAGTGGTGAGTTTGATGATAAATTGCTTCAGGGATTCCAGAATTGTTTGTACACTATCCCCTTTGGCAACAACACTTAAGGTGTTAAAAGATTCTCTTCAAACAGTAATCCTCCATGTTGCAATCACACTTTGATCAAGAGACTGTAATAAGTTGTCTTATGAGGCAAACAGCTGACTGAGGTTGGGGAGAGGCCAGTAATTGTGGGAGGATATCTTGCTTTGTTAGCAAGAATAAGAATTTTGAAGTCTATTTCTTGCAATCGTTCAAAAATACATCTTGTGAAACATTAGTTAAAATAATAGTACATGTCTGCCAAGACATCTAACCTCTTGTAGACCTGACATAAACACCAAGGTCAGACTTCATAGAGCCTTTTACAAAGCTGTCAGGTTGGCAGTGTGTGATAAACCAGGAGTACACTGGTTTTACTCACTGAGGCTGTAGTCAGACATCCCAAGACTGGTGCTTCCTCCATTGAGGTGTAGGTCCTTGAAACCATACATTTTCTTTTTTTTTTTTTTGAGTTGGAGTCTCACTGTTGCCCAGACTGGAGTGCAGTGGCCGCTCCCGGCCACCACAGCCTCGACCTGCCGGGCTCCGGCGATCCTTCCGCCTCAGCCTTCCCAGTAGCCGGAATTACAGGCACGCGCTACCACGCCTGGCTGATTTTTTGATTTACTGTAGAGATGAGGTCCCGCTGCCCAGGCGGGTCTCGAACCCGCAGGCTCAGGCAATCCACTCACCTCAGCCTCCCAAAGGCGCGGGATTACAGGCTGAGCCACCGAGCCCAGCTTCATACATTTTCTTTGTACACCATGGTATAAATCCTGAAATTGTGTTTTTGCACTTGCAGTTTTAAGAAGTTGGGTGAATACAGTAAAATTCACCTTTCCTGGGTATATACAATTATGAGTTTTGACAAATGTATTCAGTCATGTAACCATCATGCTTGAGATAAAACAGCATTTCCCTCACTCTAAAAAGCTCTTGACACCCTTTTGTTGTCGATCCCTACCCCCTAAATGCAACTCCTGGCAACCACTGATCTGGTTTCTTTCCCTAAATTTAGTTTCTACCAGCACATAGCCTTTAGCATCTGGCTTCTTTCCGTTAGCATGATGCTTTTGAAGTATATTGTGGCCGGGTTCGGTGGCTCAGCCTGTAATCCCGTGACTTTGGGAGGCCGAGGTGAGTGGATTGCTTGAGTCCGCGGGTTCGAGACCCACCTGGGCAGCGAGACCTCATCTCTACAATAAATCAAAAAATCAGCCGGGCGTGGTAGCGCATGCCTGTAATTCCGGCTACTCGGAAGGCTGAGGCGGAAGGATCGCCGGAGCCCAGCGGGTCGAGGCTGCGGTGGCCGGGAGCGGCCACTGCACTCCAGTCTGGGCGACAGAGTGAGACTCCGACTCAAAAAAGAAGGGAAAAAAAAGTATATTGTGGTGCAGGCATTTAAACAGTTCACTGTGGAAGATCTCAAACATATAGAAATGGAAAGGTTTGTAATAAAGCCTCCGTGTGCTTGGCACCAGATTTCAACAATTATTAACTCCGACCAGTACATGTGAACCCCACCCAATTATGTTGCAGCAAATCCCGGATAACATATCTCATCTATAACCATTTCGATGTGTATTTCTAAAATTATTAACTTTCTCGTTTTTCTTGGTAACGATAGATAGTACCATTATCCCATCTAAAATTTTTTTTTCCAGGGAAAGCCTTTTGACTATAACAGCCTTTCTCAAAACTATTTCCTATCGATGGTGTGTGCTTGCTATCGCGGCGCATTAGGGGGCACATAATGTCCGTGCTCGTGGATTTCGAGCCTTCTGCACCGACGAGCTCCCTTGCGACTCCAGGGCGCAGCCCAAGCGCTTCCAGCGCTGCCTCCGCCTCGCCCCAGCACAGGGGCGGGGCCGTCCCGCAGGGCTCGCGGCGCGCGTGCGCAGAGCGCCCGCCCTCTCGGCTGCCGTAGTTCGCTTTCTCACGTGGGCGCTCGGTGGTCATGGCGGCTGTTCGCAAGCCGGTGCTGCTCGGGCTTCGCGACGCTGCAGTGCACTGCAGCGCCCCCGGGCCGGGCGCCTGGACGGCAAACAAGTTGGGCGGCGTTCCGGTAAGGGCGGGCGCCGGAGTCGGGGTCTGTGGGTGCTAGGAAAGGGTGCCGAGCGAGGGAGTGAGCCGTGTTCTGGGTCCGAGCGGGGTCTGAGCGCCTCTCCCGCCCCCAGGATGCTCTGCCTACCGTGGCAGCGCCGAGGCCGGTGTGTGAACGCTGCGGGCAGCTTCTCACGCTGGTCGTGCAGGTGTACTGCCCTCTGGAAGGATCTCCGTTTCACCGGCTGCTGCACGTGTTCGCTTGCGCCTGCCCCAGCTGCAGTTACGGCGGGGCGCGCAGGTAGGAAAGTCCCGGAGTTACTCCCGGGTGTCTCTCCGAGCGGGCGGGAGCGTGTGCGCACCGGCTGGGGCGGGTCGGCAGGCAGGAGGGAAGCCCTCACGGCCGTTTGTCTTCACTCTGAAGCTGGAAGGTGTTCCGCTCCCAGTGTCTGCAGGTGCGAGAGCAAGAGGCGCAGTCGGACGCTCAGGTAAAGCGATTGTGGTTGGAGTATTACGTTTTGCTGTAATTTGGGGATATTTTCCAGAGTATTGTTTAGAACAAACTTAAAAAAAAAAAAAGAGATGTGGAGTACAATTCAGGGTTAGGTATCCATGTGGTCATTGTACAGGTAAAGTTTGGTCCTCCCTGGTTTGAGATCAGGTACCCTTGTTCATGTGTTCTTTGAAATACATTGGAATGAGTTCGGGCGTGTTAACTCACACCTGTAATCCCAGCACTCTGGGAAGCTGAGGTGAGAGGATTGCCTGAGCCCAAGCATTCGAGACAAGCCTGGACAACTTGGTGAGACCTCGTCTCTAGAATAAATGAAAAAATTAACCTGTAGGCTACTTGGAAGGCTGAGGCTGAAGGATTGCCTGAGCCCAGCAGGTCGACGATGGGGTGGCCGTGAGCGTGCCACTGCACTCCAGCCTGGGTGACGAAGTGAGACGCCAACTAAAAAAATAAATAAAAGGCATTGTAATGGTTTTTGATGTTTTTCAGAATCTTAAAATGCTGTTTTCTTAAGGTTTTTTTTTTGGTTTTTGTTTTACTTACGGTTTTTATCTCCTTTGGTTTTTGTTGTTGTCGTTTTGAGCCGGTGTCTAGCCCCCTCACCCAGACTAGAGTGTAGTGGCACGATCATGGTTCACCACAGCCTCCAACTTCTATACACAGACAATCCTTCACCCTCAGCCTCCTGAATAGCTAGGACTACAGGAATGTGCCACCATGCCCAGCTACTTTTTTGATTTTTTTTTTGTGGAGACAAGTTTCACTATGTTACCCAGGCTGGTCTTGAACTCCTGGGCTCAAGCAATCCCCCAACCTTGGCCTTCCGATATGCTGGGACTACAAGTGTGAGCCCAACACTCAGGGAGATGGAGGTGAGAGGATTGCCTGGGTCTAGGAGTTGGAGGCTGTGGTGAGCTGTGATTGGCTTACGCAATTCTTCTGTCTCAGCCTTCCAAGTAGCTGGAGCTCCAGCTGCATGCTACCATGTCTGGCTAATTTTTTAAAAAAATTTATTGTGGAGACGCAGTCTTGCCCAGTTGCCCAGGCTGGTCTCGAACCCCTGGGCTCAGGCAATCCTCTCGCCTCTACCTCCCAAAGTTCTGGGATTATGGCATGAACCACCACACTTGGCCTTATATATGGGTTTTTGTTTTTTTTTTTTAAATCTTACACTGAGGGTCTAGAGACACATATTTACTGATTTTTCTATTTGAGGAAATGTACAGGCATGTGTATATGTTGTATGTGGTTTATGTGTAGTACATATATGTGTACTTAGTAAATATACTTACTGTGACATGTAAATATGTATATACACATTTTTTTTTTTTTGAGTTGGAGTCTCTCACTCTCTCGCCCAAGCTGAAGTGCTTTGGCACACTCACAGCCACCGCAGCCTCAACCTGCTGGGCTCAGGGTATCCTTCTGCCTCAGTCTTCCAAGTAGCTGGAAACTACAGGTGCATGCCCCCACACCTGGCTAATTTTTTGACTTATTGTAGAGATGAGTTCTTGCCAAGTTGCTCAGGCTGGTCTCGAATTCATGGGCTCAGGCAATCCTCTCACCTTGGCCTCCCGAAGTGCTGGCATTGTAGGTGTGAGCCACTGCGTCCAGCCATATATACGTTTAATAATGAATCTGAATTTATGCCATTGAAAAGTAAAGCAAGTTGGTAGCTCCAGAACAAAATTCAGCCTCCTTTGCCTGTAAATGTGCCTCTGTATATACACTGAGTTCTTGATGTGTGCTTGACATAGTAATATGGAAGTGATGGTCTTTGCCTATATTTGTGAGGGTTCAATTGCAGATAATGGAAAAGCACTTTGACTCTTAAGCTGAGACAGACTTCACACAAGGAATTAGGTTTTTTTGTTTGTTTGTTTGTTTGGTTTTTTTTGAGTTGGAGTCTCACTCCGTCGCCCAGACTGGAGTGCAGTGGCCGCTCCCAGCCACCACAGCCTCAACCTGCTGGGCTCTGGCGATCCTTCCGCCTCAGCCTTCCGAGTAGCCGGAATTACAGGCGTGCGCTACCACGCCCAGCTGATTTTTTGATTTATTGTAGAGATGAGGTCTCGCTGCCCAGGCGGGTCTCGAACCCGCGGGCTCAGGCAATCCACTCACCTCAGCCTCCCAAAGGCGCGGGATTACAGGCTGAGCCACCGAGCCCGACTGGAATTAGGTTTCTACTAACTAGTTGGATAGGCTGGAGAAGGCAGCTCCAGGGATGACCTCTAGAATCTCACCCAAACGGCCGTCAAGGGGCTGCTCTGCTACCTCTCCTGCAATCAGAAAGCCTAGGTATGGTCTGGTGAACCGAAAGCCATTCCCTAACCCAGAACTGTTGGCTCAAGAGTCTTTGCTGTAGCTATAGCTACAGACTGACTGCCCTTTGCTTCCTGGTGTTCCTTTCTACTTCACTGTGTCTCAATTTATGTCTGTTTCTAGTGGTCCTGATTACAGATCCCTGATCATACTGAAACTCTAGCTGCTAAGGAGCATGGAAAATGTAGTTCTTTTCAGTCTCTGCGTTACATGACGCACAACAAAAAGATTTTGGAACAGATGGTTGAAGAAACTGTACTACATCTGCCACAACGCCCCTGAAAAAGAAACATAAGTATTTAAGTCACCTCTGACTTGCTTTTGAGTAGATGGGGTCCAGAAAATTAGATTGGGGCCCAGCCCAGTGGTTCACACCCAGGCAGGAGGATCACTTGAGACCAGGCGTTCAAGGCCAGCCTGAGTGACATTGGGAGACCCTGTCTCCGTAAGAAGTTTCAAAAATTAGCCAGGTGTGATGGCATGTGCCTGTAGTCCCAACTACTTAGGAGGCTCAGATGGGAAGATCACTTGAGTCCAAGAGTTTGAGGCTGCAGTGAGCTGTGATCATGCCACTGCGCTCCAGCCTTGGCAGCAGAGCTAGACCCCATCGGAACAAAACAAAAAAGCAAGTTAGACTGTGCCAGAGTAGAAGGGGCTGGTATGAAGGCTCCCTCAGGAAGGTGAAGGAATGGGTGCCTGGAGATAAAGGAGTGGATGAAGTCATTCAGGTGTGCTTGGACCTCATTCACTAGATATTCTTCCAGAAACAGGAAAATGGCCTTGCAGCTGAGGACTGGTGTGAAGGTGCAGATGACTGGGGAAGCGATATTGAGGAGGCCTCTTCACCACCGCTTACCTTGGATTTTGGAAATGATTCCAGTAATGCCAAAGATACAGATTGGACTACCCAGCTCCAAGACCTCCGCCTGCAGGATGCTGTCCTGGAGGCTGCTCACCCTGCACCTCCAGGAGAGCGGGTGGCCTTGCCCACTGGGGGACGGCAGTTCCTGCCCTACTATATCTGTGTTGTAGATGAGGATGATTACAGGGACTCGATCAGTCTGGATCATGCACACAGCCTTCTGAGGGACTATCAACAGAAAGAAGGAATTGCTATGCATCAGTTGCTTTCCCAAAGGTGAGAATGTGCACTGCTGAGGTTGAGAGGTGATTTGGTCTGCAGCCACAGCAGGTACCCTTTGGTTTTGCCCCAGGACCTGCGGAAACTTCCTCAGGCAGAACTTGTGTGTAGGACCTTTCTGCTTCGCTCCTCTTGGATAAGAAAAAGGTAACAGAGACAAGGGGATCTCCTTATCATCCTACCTTGAGCTAGCTTGAAAACACTGCTTATAAGTACCGTTAAGAAAATGAGCAAAGATGAACATACAAGTTCAAGATGGCCAAGTATTTACAGAAAACGCGCTTGCTGCCTCTTTTACTTTATTTTATATTTCTAAATGTCTTTATAGCACAGACTGGTGAGTTAGAAAAAACGCCATTTGTTTATTGACTCTTGTCTGTGGCTGTGGAACTGGCCTAGAACTTCTGGGTCCTCAGTTCTCACCTGTAAAATGGAGGGATTAATGGGCATAAGGATGGGACAGACTACTGGGGACTCCTCAAGTGGGGAGGGAAGGAGGGTAAGGGCTAAAAAGCCACCCACTAGGTGCCATGCTCACCAACTGGGTATGGGTTCAATAGAAGCCAAAACTTTATTGTCACACAGTAGGTCCATATAACAAATCTGTACATGTATCTCTTGAATCTAAAATTTACAAATCTTTTTTTTTTTTTTTTTTGAGTAGGAGTCTCACTCTGTTGCCCATGCTGGACACTAATTGCAGCCTTGACCTGCTGGGCTTAGACGATCCTTCCGCCTCAGCCTTCCAAGTAGCTGGAGCCACAGGTGTGTACCACCATGCCCACATAATTTTTTGATTTGTTATAGAGACGAGGTCTCGCAAAGTTGTCCATGCTGGTATCGAACTGCTAGACTCAGGCGGTCTTCTTCTGCCTCCCAAAGTTCAGGGATTATAGGCATGAGCCACTGCATCCAGTTAAAAATTTTTTAAATAAAATAAAATGGAGGGATAGTGATATCTCTATTATTTATTGCATCACATGATTTTGGGAATCAAGTGAGAGAGTAAATCTTGAAAGTCTTTATAAACCAAAGCACTCAGACCTGGTGAAGTAGTTCAGGCCTGTTACCCCAGCACTTTGGGTTAGGGGATTGCCTGAGCCCATGGGTTTGAGATCAGCCTGGGCAACTTGGTGAGACCTTTTCTCTACAATAAATCCAAAAATAAGCCTGGTGTGGTAGCACATGCCTGTAGTCCCAGCTGCTTGGAAGGCTGAGGCGGAAGGATCGCCTGAGCCTAGCAGGGCGACGCTGGGGTGGCTGTGAGCATGCCACTGCATTCCAGCCTGGGCGACAGAGTGAGACTTCAACTCAAAACAACAATAACAACAACAACAAGAACCCAAAACACTCTAAAGAAGTTAGGAATGATCATTTTTGCTATTATAATAATAGAATTACAACAGGATATTTGGAGAGGTGACCTGGTTCTTTATCAGAGCTGTTTCACTTGGAGGTTTTCTCAGAATAATATTTTAAAAGAGTACATGAAGATATTTGGTATTTGAAAATAGTCTATAATGGAGAGAGTCAATGGACATAATGTTGTTAAATTATAAATACCCCAGAGTTGAAAATGACTTGGGAGAATGGTGGGTCAAGAGACTACAGGAAACACATTATTAGCTACTAAGTATTTTTGATACTTAAATTGTGTACATGTATTACTTTGATAGTTTTTTAAACAAAATTATTTTCTAATACTTTAATTTTCTGGATATAGACATTCAGAAGTGTTTTCTGCTTCTTTTTTTAGTCTTTCCAGTGATGGTAATGAAAAATATGAGAAGACCATAATTAAAAGTGGAGATCAGATGTTTTACAAATTCATGAAGAGAATTGCTTCTTGTCAGGAGCAGATTTTGAGGTAAAGGTGTCAAATTTTTTTTTTATTTTTAATTTTAAAAGTAATACCTGTTAGTTTGAAAAACACAGGAGCTGGGCTTGGTGGCTCAGCCTGTAATCCCATGCCTTTGGGAGCTGAGGTGAGTGGATTGCCTGAGCCTGCGGGTTCGAGACCCACCTGGGCAACTTGGCGGGACCTCATCTGTACAATAAATCAAAAAATCAGCCGGGCATGGTAGCACACACCTGTAGTTCCAGCTACTTGGAAGGCTGAGGCGGAAGGATCGCTGGAGCCCAGCACTTCGAGGCTGGGCAACAGAGTGAGACTCCAACTCAAAAAAAAAGAAAAAGCAAAACACAGGAAAGTATAATGAGAAAACCAGGTTCTCACCAGACAAGGTGGCTCACACCTGTAATCCCAGCATTTTGGGAGGCCAAGGTGAAAGAATTTCCTGAGCTCAGGGGTTTGAGGCCAGCCTTGGCAACTTGGCAAGACTGCATCTCTACAATTAAAAAAATTAGCTACACCTTGTGGCATGGAACTGTAGTTCCAGCTATCTGGAAGGCTGAAATAGAAGGATCGCCTGAGCCCAGCAGGTAGAGACTGCAGTGGCTGTAATCATGCCACCGAACTCCATCCTGGGTGATAGAGTGGGACTCCAAATCAAAAAAAGAAAACCAAGCGCTACAGTATTCCCCCAAACCAAAAGAAAACTACTGCTAAGATTTTAGTGCATAATCTTTACTTATTTGTTATGTACTTGGATATGTATATGCATATAGGTATTGTGTATTTTTTAAAAACTTAATTAGGTTTATAAAATATTTATAACTTTTCCCTTTTTCTTTATTTTCAAGTCAAAGTCTCACTCTGTCGCCCATGCTGGAGTGCAGTGGCATGCTCACAGCCACCGTAGTCATGGCCCGCAGGGCTCAGGTGATCCTTCCACCTCACCCTTCCAAGTAATTGGAACTATAGGCTATGCTACTACGCCCACCTAATTTTTTGGTTATTGTGGAAATAAGGTTTCTCCATGTTGCCCAGGCTGATCTCGAACCCATGGGCTCAGGCAGTCCTCTCACCTCCACCTCCTAAAGTGCTGAGATTACAGGCGTGAGCCACTGCATCTGGTTGTACTTATTTCTTTTTCTTTTTTTTTTTGAGTTGGCGTCTCACTCTGTCGCCCAGACTGGAGTGCAGTGGCCACTCCCGGCCACCGCAGCCTCGACCTGCTGGGCTCCGGCGATCCTTCCGCCTCAGCCTTCCAAGTAGCTGGAACTACAGATGCGCGCTACCACGCTCGGCTAATTTTATGATTTACTGTAGAGATGAGGTCTCGCCAAGTTGCCCAGGCGCGTCACGAAGTACTTATTTCTTGTGTGTCCTTTCAGAGTTTGTTTGTGTACAAGCAATACTTGTATATTACTATTCCCCCACCCTTTTTTTTTCACAAAAGGAAGCATTCTAAATATATTCTGTGTACTGCTGTTGAAACCCCACACTATATCTGAGAGTACTGTATCTTTTTAGTACATTGAAAACCTTACTAAAAAGTAGCTGGGACTAGAGGTGTGTACCACCACACCCAGCTAATTAAAAAAAATTTTTTTTGTGGCCCAGGTGCGATGGCTCAAGCCTGTAATCCCAGCACTTTGGGAGACTGAGGTCAGGGAATTGCCTGAGCTCACAGGTTTGAGAACAGCCTGGGCAACTTGGTGAGACCTCATCTCTACAATGAATCAAAAAATTAGCCAGACATGGTAGCGTATGCCTGTAGTTCCAGCTACTTGGAAGGCTGAGGCAGGAGGATTGCCTGAGTCTAGCAGGTCAACGCTGGGGTGGCCCTGAGCGTGTCACTGCACTCCAGCCTGTGCGACAGAGTGAGACTCCAACTCAAAAGAAAAGAAAATTTTTTATAGAGACGAGATCTCACTATGTTGCTCCTGCTGATCTCAAACTCCTGGTTTCAAGCGATCTTCCTGCCTCTCCCTCCCAAAGCATTGGGATTACAAGTAGGAGCCACTGTGCTCGGCCTATTGTTGGATTAACTTTTCATTCTGTTATTATTTTTTTCTTCCATTTGTTTTTTGTTTGCTTTATTTGTTTTAAAAAGATGGGAGTCCATCAAAAATTGGGCAAAGGACACAAATAGACACTTCCCAAAAGAACACACACAAGTGGTCAACAAACATGAAAAAATGCTTTACATCACTAATCATCAGAGAAATGCAAATTAAAACCACAATGAGATATTAACTCACATTAGTCAGAATGACTATTTTTTTTTTATTGAGTCTGTGTCTCTCTAGTCACCCAGAATGGAGTGCAGCGACATGCTCACAGCCACCACAGCTTTGACCTGGGCTCAGGCTGTCCTTCCACCTCAGCCTTCCAAGTA
The DNA here is from genome assembly GCA_027257055.1 of Cephalopachus bancanus. Taxonomy (NCBI): domain Eukaryota; kingdom Metazoa; phylum Chordata; class Mammalia; order Primates; family Tarsiidae; genus Cephalopachus; species Cephalopachus bancanus. Next base: position 2,263,270 of record JAPVLO010000110.1, on the reverse strand, counting down.
GCTGGAACCACAGATGCACGCCACCATGTCCAGCTAATTTTTTGATGTATTGTAGAATCGAGGTCTCACCAAGTTGCCCACGCTGGTCTTGAATCCCGAGGCTCAGGCAGTCCTCTGGCCTCTAACTCCCAAAGTGCTGGGATTATAGGTGTGAGCCAGTGCCATTATTAAGAAGTCAATGTACAACAGATGTTGGCACAGTGGCAGAGAAAAGAGAATGCTCATCCATTGTTGGTGGAATTGTAAACCAGTTCAACCTCTATGGAAAACAGTTTGGTGAATTCTCAAAGAACGGAAAATTGAATTACCATTTGACCCAGCAACCCAACTACTAGGGATCTACCCAAAGGAAAAGAAATCAGTATGCAAAAAAGATACCATATGCTTACAGCACTACTATTCACAGTAGCAAAATCACCGAACCAACCTAAGTGCACACCAACAAATAACTGGATAAAGAAAAACTTGGTGTAGTGTATATGCACCATAAAATACTATGCGGCCTTGAAAAAGAATGAAATCATGTCCTTTGCAGTAACATGACTGGAACTGGAGATCATCATCCTAAGTGAACTGACTCAGAAACAGAAAACCAAGCACCAGGTTCTCATATGTGGGAGCTAAATGGTCACAGAGATGGAAATAATAGACCTGGAGACACCAATAAGGGGGAGGTGGGGAGGGAGGTCAGGGTTCAAAAATTACCTATGGGGTATAATATTCACTATTTGGGGAATGGGCCACTGAGACCCTCTATACAATATGTCCATGTAATAAACATGCACGCGTACCCCCGAATCTAAAATAAAGATTAAAAAAAAAAAAGAAGCCGGGCCTGGTGGCTCAGCCTGTAATCCCGCGCCTTGGGAGGCTGAGGTGAGTGGATTGCCTGAGCCCGCGGGTTCAAGATCCGCCTGGGCAACTTGGCGAGACCTCATCGCTACAATAAATCAAAAATGAGCTGGGCGTGGTAGCGTGCACCTGTAATTCCGGCTACTCGGAAGGCTGAGGCGGAAGGATCGCCGGAGCCCAGCGGGTCGAGGCTGCGGTGGCCGCTAGTGGCCACTGCACTCCAGTCTGGGCGACAGAGTGAGACTCCAACTCAAAAAAAAAAAGAGAGAGAGAGATGGGAGTCTTGCTATGTTGGCCAGGCTGGCCTTGAACTCCTGAACTGAAGCAGTCCTTCCACTTCAGCCTCTCGAATAACTGGGACTATAGCGGTACACCACAGCATCTGGTTTTCCGTTGGGTTTTGCTTGTCTCTCTGTTCTTGTTTTGTTTAACCTACTTTCCAGTGAACCAAGTATTTTTAGTTTACCATTTTATGCTTTTCTTAATTTTCTCTTATACCTCTTTTGTTGTCTTTCTAATGTTTGCTTTAGTGATTATTAATGCACATCACTGATTTACTGGCTGATCTTCACATAATATTTTACTACGTTATGCACTAAGAATTAAACCACAAATTCTCATTTATTTTCCCTCTGCCCTTCCACTTCAGCCTTCCAAGTAGCTGGAATCACAGCCATACACCGCCACACCCAGCTAATTTTTTGATTTATTGTAGAGACAGGGTCTTGCCAAGTTTCCCAGTTTGGTCTCAAATCCCTGGGCTCAGGCAGTCCTCTCACTTCTGCCTCCCAAAGTGCTGTGTGATCTTATTTTCATATATTTCACTTCCATGTATGCTGTAATCCCCTCATTATATTACTATTTTTGCTTGAAATAGTCAGTGGTTTCATTTATTTTTTTTTTAATTTTTGAGTCAGAGTCTCACTCTGTCGCCCAGGCTGGAATGCGGTAGCACACTCGTGGCCACTGCAACCTCGACCTGCTGGGTTTAGGTAATCCTTTTGCCTCAGCCTTCGAAGTAACTGGAACTTTAGGCACACACCACCATGCCTGGCTAATTTTTTGTTTTATTGTAGAGATGAGGTCTTGCCTAGTTGCCCAGGCTGGTCTCGAACCCCAGGGCTCATGCAATCCTCTTACCTCTGTCTCCCAAAGTGTTGGGATTATAGGCATGAGCCACTGCACCTGGCCTCTTGTTTTGTTTTTTAGAGACGAGTTCTCATTATGTTCCCCAGGCTAAACTCCAACTCCTGTGCTCAACCTGTCCTGCCACCTTAACCTCCCAAGTAACTGGGGCTGTAAGTATGAGTCACCATGTCCAGCTTTAATAGTTTTTAAGGAAAATAAATATAAAACAGTTATCAAAAGTTATTTTTTTTATTTCTTTATTTATTTCTTTATTTTGAGTTGGAGTCTCACTCTGTCGCCCAGACTGGAGTGCAGCGGCCGCTCCCGGCCACCACATCCTCGACCTGCCGGGCTCCGGCGATCCTTCCGCCTCAGCCTTCCCAGTAGCCGGAATTACAGGCACGCGCTACCACGCCTGGCTGATTTTTTGATTTATTGTAGAGATGAGGTCCCGCTGCCCAGGCGGGTCTCGAACCCGCGGGCTCAGGCAATCCACTCACCTCAGCCTCTCAAAGGCGTGGGATTACAGGCTGAGCCACCGAGCCTGGCTTATTTATTTATTTTTGATTTGGAGTCGCTGTCGCCCAGGCTGGAGTGCAGTGGCATGCTCATGGCCACTGTAGCCTTGACCTACTGGGCTCAGGTGATCCTTCCACCTCAACCTTCCGTGTAGCTGGAACTATAGGCATGCACCACCATGCCCGGTTTATTTTTTGATTTATTGTAGAGATGAGGTCTTGCCAAGTTGCCCAGGCTGGTCTCGAACCCGTGGGCTCAGGCAATCCTCTCATCTTGGTGTCCCTAATTGCTGGGATTATAGGTGTGAGCCACTGTGCCTGGCCCAGAAATTCTTTTATTTTTGTCTGCTTATTTACCCTTTTGTTGTTCCACATTTCTTTATGCAGACTGTTTTTATCTGGTATTTTCCTTTTCTCTGAAGAACTTTTTTTTTTTTTTGAGTTGGAGTCTCACTCTGTCGCCCAGACTGGAGTGCAGTGGCCGCTCCTGGCCACTGCAACCTCAACCTACTGGGCTCCAGCGATCCTTCTGCCTCAGCCTTCCAAGTAGCTGGAACTACAGGCACGCACTACCACACCCAGCTAATTTTTGATTTATTGTAGAGATGAGGTCTCGCCAATTTGCCCAGGTGGATCTCGAACCCGTGACCTCAGGCAGTTCACCCACCTCAGCCTCCCAACAGCGCGGGATTACAGGCTGAGCCACCGAGCCCGGCTTTCTCTGAAGAACTTTTAATAATTTATTGTAATGCAAGTTTGCTGGAGAGAGTTTCTTAGGTTTTATCTGTCTCAAGTTTGTTTTATTTTTTTTTTCTTTTTTGGACTTGGGGTCTCACTCTCTTGCCCAGACTGGAGTGCAGTGGCATGATCATGGCTCACTGCAGCCTCCACCTCCTGGGCTCAGGTGATCCTTCTGCCTCAGTCTCCTGAGTAGCTGGAATTACAGGCTAACTTTTTAATTTTTTGTAGAGGCAAGGTCTCTGTGTTGCCCAGGTTGGTCTCAAACTCTTGGGCTCAAGCAGTTCTCGCCTCAGCCTCCCAAAGTGCTAGGATTACAGGTGTGAGCCACTGTGCTCCACCGAATTTTTCTTTTTCCCTTTTTTTTTTGAGTTGGAGTCTTTGTCGCCTAGACTGGAGTGCAGTGGCACACTTATGGCCACCCCAGCATCAATCTGTTGAGCTCCAGCGATCCTTCCGCATGACCAGAACTACAGGCGCGCACTGCCACACCTGGCTCCTTTTGATTGATTGATTGATTGTAGAGATAAGGTCTTGCCAAGTTACCCGGGCTGGTCTCGAACCCACAGGCTCAGACAATCCACTTGCCTTGGCCTTCCAAAGTGCTGAGATTACAGGGTGAGCCGCTAAGCCTGGCCCAGATTTTTCTTTCAATGGACCTTTTCAATGGATATAAAAATTGTTTTTACTTTTTTTCCTTTCATCACCAAGAATACTTTTGTTCTATTGTCGTCTTGCCTTTATTGTGCTATTGGAAATTAGCTAAAATTCTTCTTGTTGTTCTTTTGTTTCTGATGTCTCTTTTTCTTCTTGATTTTCAATAGTTTGACTATTGGCTGTGTGTTTGTGTGTGTGTGTATGTGTATGTTCTGCCTGATATATCCTGAGCTTTTGGATTTGTGAGTTAATGTCTTTAATTTCAGAAAAATTTTGACTATTGTCTCTTGAATTTTTTTTTTTTTTTGAGTTGACGTCTCACTTCTGTGAGGTGGAGTGCAGTGGCATGCTCACAGCTACTGTAGTCTTGACCTGCTGGGGTTAGGCGATCCTTCCGCCTCAGCCTTCCAAGTAGCTGGAACTACAGACGCAGGCCACCACTTACGGCTATTTTTTGTGATTTATTGTAGAGACTAGGTCTCGCCAAGTTGCCCAGGTTTTTCTCGAACCCCTGGGTTCAGACATTCCTTTCTCTTCGGCCTCCTAAAGTGCTGGGATTATAGGCTGAGCCACCTTACCCAGCCTTGAAATGTTTTTTCTATTCTTTTTTTTTTTTTTTTTTTTTTTTGGTACTCTAGTGATTTGTCTAACATGACTATTTTAAATTATCCCATAGTTCTTAAATACTATCTTTTGTTTTCACATTTTGATTATTTTAGATATTTTCTTTACATTTTTTTCTGGTAACTTGCTATGCTTTACAGCAATCCTGCTAGTCTTTTGTACTTCTGGAGGATTTTCTTTGCTGTCTTATGTGGCTCTTGGTTCTCTGCAAGAAGCAAAGAATGTTTGTCGGTCTTAGATGTTGGAATATGGCCTAACATGTGACTCTGATTCAGGGTTTTTGTCTCTTTGTCTTAGGTATTCTTGGAGTGGAGAGCCACTCTTTTTGACCTATCCTACATCAGAAGTCACTGAACTCCCACCCTGCTGCCACTGTGGAGGCCAGAGGATATTTGAGTTTCAACTTATGCCTGCGTTGGTTGGCATGCTCAGTAGTGCCAATTTAGGTAAGAAGCCCTGAGTCTTTAGATTTCTGCCATTATTTTAGAATTGTTATAAAACGAAAGATTATGTTTTTGTTTTCTTATAAAACATAATTAGCAAATTTTCGAAAATTTGGAAATTAAAATTATTTTAAGAAACTTCTGATCCAACCGGTCTTTGCACAAACACCGACACCATTTTGGCTGATTTAACTCCATGCACTTTTCCATCCTTAATATTATTTGTATCACATTATATAACCAAAATGTATTCTCATTTTTAAAAATAGCTTTTAAAATAATTATCGTGCGCCTGTAGTTCCAGCTACTTGGAAGTCTGAGTGGAAGGATTGCCGGAGCCCAGCGGGTCGAGGCTGCGGTGGCCAGGAGCGTGCCACTGCACTCCAGTCTGGGTGACAGAGTGAGACTTCAACTAAAAAAAAAAAAAAAAAAAATAATAATAATAATTATCATTGTTTAATTTTATCATTATTATATAGTCTTTATTTTTAGAATTTTTTAAAAGAAAAATTGAAAGTTTTTATAATAAAAGTAAAACATTTGTGATGCAAGATTCAAGTAGTATAGAAGCATATGCAGTAAGAAGTAAGAGGCTTCTCTGATGTCATTTCCGAGAGGGAACTATGTCTTTTTAAATGACAGATATTTCTGTTAACATATTTCATGCATACATGCAAATGAATATATATGTTAAACATTTTGGGGGTAAAGATATTTTTGTTTTATGGATTTTTTTCTTTTTCAAGTAGTTGGGAGTTTTTTTATATCATAATATATATTTTTTGCAAGCAGCTTTACTGAGGTGTATTGACTGCATGTATTTATTTATGTTTAAAGTGTGTAGTCTGGTAAATATTGTCATGTGTATACACTCATAAAGTCATCACCATTGCGGTTAAAATATGAACATGTCCATCACCTCCAGAAGTTTCCTCAAGCCCTTTTGTGCCCTATTGTCCCTCCTTTCCCAGCCTTTGGTCTTTCAGTCATTATAGATTGGTTTGCATTTTCTAGAATTTTTATAAATGGAATCATATACTGTATACTTTGTCTATTTTTTTCACTCATTCTAATGTTTGGAGATACATTCATGTTGTGTGTATCCATAATTCATACCTTCTTAGGGCTGAGTAATATTCCATTTTAGGGTACATCACAATTTGTTTATCAATTGACATTTTCAAGGACATAATGTGTTGTTTCCATTAGAGACTATTACAAATAAAGTGATGATGAACGTTTGTATACAAGTATTTGTGTAGACATGGACATTCATTAATCTTGGGTAAATATTTAGAAATGGAATGGTTAGATCATGTGGTAAGTGTGTGTATGTAGCTTTTTAAGACATTGTCAAACTATTTTCCAAAGTGGTATTACCAAATATATCCCAACCATCTATGTGTGAGACTTGTATATCCTCGCCAGTAGTTGTTACAGTCTTTTTCTAGTCTTTTTCATTTTATTCAGTTTCATTGGCATGTAGTGATACCTTACAGTTTTTATTTGTATTTTTCCAATGACTAATGATTTTGAACACTTTTTCATATGCTTATTTGCCAATTTATGTTTTCTTTGGTGAAGTTCTGTTCTGATAAATTGCTCTTTTTCAAAAAAATTGGTTTTTTTGTTTGTTTGTTTTTTGAGTTGAGATCACCCAGGCTGGAGTGCAGTGGCACGATCGTGGCTTACCACAGCCTTGATGTTCTGGGTTGAAAGTGATCCTTCCACTTCAGTCTCTTGGGACTAGAGGCACATGCCACTATGCCTGACTAATTTTTCTATTTTTGGTAGTGATTAAGTCTCACTATGTTGCCCAGGCTTGTCTCAAATTTCTGGGCTCAAGCAATCCTCCTGCCTTGGCCTTCCAAAAAACTGGAATTACGGGCATTAATCACCATGCTTGGGTGTAAGTTTTTGATTTTGAAGGCCAGTTTATATATTTGTGTGTGTGGATCATGCTTTTGATGTTTTGTCTAGGAAACATTTGCCTAACCCAAGGTCACAAAGGTTTTCTAGATTTTTTTCTAGGTACAATTAGGTTTATATCCAGTTTGAGTTAATTTTTGCATCTGGTGGAATATACAGACCAAAGTTTATTCTTTTGCATGTAAATAGCTAGTTGTTTCAACACCATTTATTAATAAGCCTCTATCCCTTATCTCTGCATTTTTTCTTTTTTGCTTTTTTTGAAAATTAGTTCATATATATCTGGATTTATTTCTCTACTCTGTATTCTGTTTCATTTATCTGTTTTCCTTTCTTGACATCAATACCATACTGTCTTGATACTGTAGCTTTATAATAAGACTCGTAATTAAGTAGTGTTAATCTTTCAGCTTTATTCCTCCTTTTCAAAGTTGTTTTGGTTCTTCCAGTTCCTTTGCATTTCCATATGTTTTTTAGAATCAGTTTGTCAATTTCTTTACATAAAGAAAGCCTTCTAGCCAGGCTCGGTGGCTCAGCCTGTAATCCCACGCCTTTGGGAGGCTGAGGTGAGTGGATTACCTGAGCCTGTGGGTTCGAGACCCGCCTGGGCAACTTGGCGAGACCCGATCTCTACAATAAATCAAAAAATCAGCCGGGCGTGGTAGCGCATGCCTGTAATTCCGGCTACTTGGAAGGCTGAGGTGGAAGGATCGCTGGAGCCCAGCAGTTCAAGGCTGCGGTGGCCGGGAGCAGCCACTGCACTCCAGTCTGGGCGGGAGAGTGAGACTCCAACTAAAAAAAAGAAAGCCTTCTGTGATTTTGATTAGGATTGCATTGTTTTTTTTTTTTTTTTGAGACAGGTTGTTGGTCTGTTGCCCAGGCTGGAGTGCAGTGGCATGATTATGGCTCACTGCAGCCTCCAACTGTTGGGCTCAAGTGATCCTCCTGCCTCAGCCTTCTGCATAGCTGGGATTATAGGCGTATACCATTATGACTGGCTAATTTTTTTTTTTTTGGTAGAGATGGAGTCTCACTGTGTTGCCCAGGGGATTCTTTAGATTAGTTTGTGGAAAATTGATATCAACAGTATTGAGACTTCCAACCCATGTGTATGGTACCTCTTTTTCTTTTTGTCAGAGTCTCGCTCTGTCTCCCATGCTGGAGTGCAGTGACTCATTGCAGCCTCCAACTGCTAGGTGTAAGTGGTCCTTCTGCCTCAGCCTCCCGAGTAGCGGGGTATACAGGTGTGCTTGGCTTTTTTTGTTTTCTTTTTTTTTTGTAGAGATGAAGTCTTACTTTGTTGCTCAGGCTGGTCTCAAAATGCTAGTCTCAAGCAGTCCTCCCACCTCTGCCTCCCAAAGTCTTGAGAATTACAGACATGAGCCACTGCACCTGATGGTACACAGTATATCTTTCTTTTTTCCTTGTCTTTAATTTCTTGCAGCAGTGTCCAATGTACATTTTTTTCAATTTTGTCCCTATGTATTTAGTGCTTCCTGATGCTTTTATAAGTGGTATGTAATAATTTTTAATTTCTGATAGTTGCTGCTAGCCTATAGAAATAAGTACTTTTTTTAAAAAAATGAGGCAAAATATACTTAACATAAAATTTACCACTTTAGGTATTTTTAAGTATAGAATTCAATGTCATTAGTACAATCACAATGTTATATAGCAACTTTCAGAACTTTTTCATCATTTCACACAGCAGCTTTGTATCCATTAAGGAATAACGTCTCATTATCCTTCCCCACTTCCCTCCACCTCCTGGTAACCTCTCTTCTACTTTCTGTCTCTGAATCTACCATCCTGAATTACCCACTATAATTTTTTTTTTTTTTGAGTTGGAGTCTTACTCTGTCGCCCAGGCTGGAGTGCAGTGGCACGCTCACGGCCACCGTAATCTCAACCTGCTGGGCTCAGGTGATCCTCCAGCCTCAGCCTTCCAAGTAGCTGGAACTACAGGCACATGCCACCATGCCCGGCTCTTTTTATTTTTGATTTATTGTAGAGACAAGGTCTCGCCATGTTGCCCAGTCTGGTCTCAAACCCATGGGCTCAGGCAGTCCTTTTACCTCAAGCTCCCAAAGTGCTGGGATTACAGGCATGAGCCACCGCACCTGGCAGTATAAGTCTTAATTATATAATATTTGTCCTTTTGTATATGACTTATTTCACTTAGCATAATGTTTTCAGCGTTCATGCATGTTGTGTAGGGTGTATCAGAATTTCATTCCTTTTAATGACTGAATAACATACAGAGTTTCTTTATCCATTCATATTTTGATAGAGGTTTTCACTTTTTTGGCTATTATGAATAATGCTGCAATGGTCTGTATGTTTGCCTTATGCCAATACCACACTATTTTGAATACTGCAGCTGGGTAGTTAGCTTTTTGTTTTTGTTGGTTTTTTGTTGAGTTGGAGTCTCACTCTTGCCCAGGCTGGAGTTCAGTGGCACGCTCACAACCACCATAGATACTCGACCTGCTGGTCTCAGGTGCTCCTCCAGCCTCAGCCTTCCAAGTAGCTGAACTACAGGTGCGCGTTACCACGCCTGGCTAATTTTTTGATTTATTGTAGAGTCGAGGGCTCGCTGAGTTGCCCCAGCTGTTCTCGACTCCTTGGGCTTAGGCATTCCTCTCGCCATAGCCTCCCAAAGTGCTGGGATTACAGGCTTGAGCCACTGCACCCAGCCTAGTTTTTAAATCAGGAATTGTGATTCCCCCAATATTGATCATCTTTTTTCAAGACTATTTTAGTTATTTGAGGTCCCTTGAGATTCATATGAATTTAAGGATGAGTTTTTCTATTTATGTAAAAAAAAAACCAAAAAAACTTAGGATTTTGATAGGGACTGCGTTGAATCTGTGTATTACTTTGGATACTACTGTTATCTTAATAGTAAGTTTTCCGATCCATGAACACAGGATATCTTTCCATTTAATTTCTCTCAACGTTTTTTAGTTTGCTTGTTTGTTTGAGTTGGAGTCTCAGTCTGTCGCCTAGGCTGGAGTGTGGTAGCATGCTCACAGCCACCGCAGCCTCGAACTGCTGGGTTCAGGTGATCCTTCTGCCTCAGCCTTTCAAGTAGCTGGAACTACAGGCGCGTGTTACACGCCGGCTAATTTTTTAATTTATTGTAGAGACGAGATCTCACCAAGTTGTCCAGGCTGGTCTCAAACCTCTGAGCTCAGGCAGTTCTCTCGCCTTGGCCTCCTACAGTGCTGGGATTACAGGCTTAAGCCACCGCACCTGACAGCAATGTTTTATTATTTTCAGCATACCAGTCTTTTGCCTCCTTGATTAAATTTATTCATAAGTATTTTATTTTATTTTTTTTGGTGCTTTAGAAATGGAATTTTTGTTTGTTTGTTTGGCGTGAAGGCCTCACTCTTTTACCCAGGCTGGAGTGGTATGATCATGGCTTACCGCAGCCTCCAACTCCTGGGCTCAAGTGATCCTCCTATGTCAGCTTCCCAGGTAGCTGGGACTATAGGTGCATGCCACCATACTTGGCTAATTTTTAAATTCTTTTTTGTAGAGGTGAGGTCTTGCTTTGTTGTCTAGGCTGATCTTGAACTCCTGGGCTCAAGTGATCTGGCCTCCACTCCCCAAAGTGCTGAGAGTACAGGCATGAGCCACCATGTCTGGCCATGGATTGTTTTCTAATTTCTTTTCGGATTATTTATTGCAAGTATAGAAGCATGGTTAATTTTTGTGTGTTTATATCCTACAGAGTTGCTGATTATACTTACGATCTCTGATCGTTTTTAGGGTATTTTATATATCAGATCAGGTCGTCTGTGCACAAAGATAATAATACTTTTTCATTTTAAATGCCCTTTATTTTCTTTTTCTTGCCTCATTCCTCTGTCTCGAACTTTCAATACTGTGTTGAATAGAAGTAGTTAAAGTGAGCCGGGCTCGGTGGCTCAGCCTGTCATCCCGCGCCTTTGGGAGGCTGAGGTGAGTGGATTGCCTGAGCCCGCGGGTTCAAGACCCGCCTGGGCAGCGAGACCTCATCTCTGCAATAAATCAAAAAATCAGCCGGGCGTGGTAGCGCATGCCTGTAGTTCCGGCTACTTGGAAGGCTGAGACGGAAGGATCGCCGGAGCCCAGTGGGTCGAGGCTGAGGTGGCCGGGAGCGGCCACTGCACTCCAGTCTGGGCGACAGAGTGAGACTCCAACTCAAAAAAAAAAAGAAGTAGTGAAACTGGACATCCTTATCTTCTTTCTGAGCTTTACCCTTTAACCATTGAGGATAAACTGTGAGTTTTTCCATGTGTTTGCCTTTATCAGATTGAGGGGTTTTCCTTCTATTACTAGTTTATTTTTTACGATAAAAGGATGTTGACTTGTCAAATGCATTTTCTGCATCAACTGAAAAGATTACGAAGTTCTATTTATTCTTTCAACCTGGTGTATTTTCTTGAATTGATTTCTGTGTTTTGAACCTTCTTTAAGTTCCTGGAATAAATCTCACTTGATCATTGTGTAAAAACCTTTTAGTAAGCTCCTGGATTCAGTTTGCTAGTATTTTCTGAAGATTTTTGCATTTATATTCATAAAGAATATTAGTATGTTTTATTTTATTTTAGTGTTGTTTTAGTCTTTGGTATTAGGGTAATGCAGGCATCATAGAATGAATTAGCTAGTATTCCGTTTACTTTACTATTTTTTGAAGTTTAAGAAAGATTGATATTCTTCAGAGATTGAGTAGAATTCACTGGTTAAATCACCTAGTCCTGAGCCTTTCTTTGTTGAGAGGTTTTTGATTATTGATTTAATCTCTTACTAGTTTAGGTCTATTCAGATTTTCTATCTTTTGTCCATTTCATCTGTGTTATCCAATTTATGGGTATACAGCTGTTCATTGTATCCTTTTTTTTTTTTGAGTCAGAGTCTCACTCTGTCTCCTAGGCTGGAGTGCAGTGGTATGCTTATGGCCACTGCAGCCTCCACCTGCTGGGCTCAGGCGATCCTTTTGCTTCAGCCTTCCAAGTAGCTAAACTATAAGTGTATGCCACCATGCCTGGCTAATTTTTTGATGTATTGTAGAGATGAGGTCTTGCCACGTTGCCCAGGCTGGCCTCAAACCACTCGCTCAGGCAATCCTCTCGCCTCGGCCTCCCAAGAGTGCTGGGATTATAGGTGTGAGCTACTGTGCCCAGCCTTTTCTTTTGTACATTGAGTTGGGATTTCACTCTGTCTGGGCTGGAATGTACTCCGGATCTCACTTTGTTGCCCAGGCTGGAGTGCAGTGGCACAATCACGGCTCATCACAGCCTTGAGCTCCTCTTCAGCCTCCTGAGTAGCTGGGACTGTAGGTACACACCACCATGCCCGGCTAATTTTTTTGTAGATACAGATCTTGCTATGTTGTTCAAGCATGTCTCGGGCTCAAGCTATCCTCCCACCTTAGCCTCCCAAAGTGCTGGGATTACAGGCGTGAGCCACTGTGCCCAGTCAGATAGTGGTGATTTTTGTACAACTCTGTGAGTATACTAATTTAAAATGGTGAATTATATGACATGTGAATTACATTCCAATTTTTAAAACACCACATAAACAACTTTGCAAACTCAAAACACCTTTGGTGATCCCTGTAAAGACACAGGAAGAACAATTGTGGTTACAAAGCAATAATTCTGACAGTTAAGGTTTTTTCTTTTTCTTCTTTTTTTTTTTTTGGAGTTGGAGTCTCTGTTGCCCAGGCTGGAATGCGGTGGCATACTCACGGCTATTGTAGTCTCCACCTACTGGGCTCAGATGATCCTTCTGCCTCAGCTTTCCAACTAGCTAGAATCATAGGCATGTGCTACCACGCCCAGCTAATTTTTATGTGTTGTCTTCTGACAGTGAAAGTTCTGACAGTGAAAGTCCTGCCTGCCTTTTGATCTGGTGCTTCTTGGCATCTCCTGGTAGTTGGGCTTTACTGGGAAGTAAGAATCATAGCACATGCCTATGATTCTGCATTTTTCTGGAAGAGCTTGTGGGTATTCTGGTCACTGAGATCTTTCACTTTTACATATATGTCCTTTAGCATTAAATGTTGCTTTGTAGAAGTTTGAGAGTGACCTGGTTTATTTCTAATATTTCTCTCAGAATACCTGTAGAATCTTCTTTATTGATGAAGTCCAATCACTGTAGTACAATATCTTGGTGTCTTATTATATCATTTTTATTGTGAGACATTCAGAGGTGTGTCTTTGGACCTGCAGATTTATTTTTTCTTCCTTTTTATTTCTGTATATATTTTCTATGGCATCTGTAGCTTTTCTACTGAAACAACAGCAGAAACTACAGCAGTTGCTTTGGTTACCTTTGTCCTTTCAAGTCCATAGTAAGGCCTTTGTCTTTTCCCTCTGCATTCATTGAGATTCTTTCAAGCCTTTTCTGTCTGCTTGTGATTAGATTTTCACCTGTTTTTTTTTTTTTTTTCTCTTCCTTGTGGTTTCTGATTTTTTTTTATTAGATGTGAGTCTGTTTTGGCTTCATGTGTTGCCTCTTTCTCCTGTGTTTCCCCTCCACCCCCTGACTGACAGATCTCTGGGCTCAGACCTCACATACAATATTTTTAGGATTTTATTCTGAGTAATCCCTTCTATTATACCTTCTTTCCTTGCCTGGTGGTTACTAGTTCTGAGGCTTCAGTCTTCTCATGCCTTCTGTAAACTGCCTTTTGTATGTTTCTTGTTGGAAATTATCTCAAATTTACCAGATTCTTTCTTTTTTTATTTTTTGAGTTGGAGTCTCACTCCATCACCCAGGCTGGAGTGCAGTGGCATGCTCATGGCCACCCCAGCGTCGACCTGCTGTGTTGAGGCTATCCTTCTGCCTCAGCCTTCCAAGTAGGCTATCCTTCTGCCTCAGCCTTCCAGAACTACAGGCATGTGCTACCACGCCCGGCTAGTTTTTTGATTTATTGTAAAGATGAGGTCTCGCCAAGTTGCCCAGGCTGTTCTTGAACCCGTAGGCTCAGGTAATCCCTTCACCTCAGCCTCCCAAAGTGCTGGGAATATACCAGATTATTTCTTAAACCAGTCCTATTGTAGTGTCCTTTTGTATTTGGTGATTTTTTTTCCCTCCATTATCTGAATGCATTTTTAAAAAGTATTTCTTTGCTGCTCCATATTATTGTTCAGGTATTCCTATTGATTTTTGCTTCTGTTCTGGTATCATCAGGAATTCTTGTTGGTTGTGTTTTCATGGTGTAATTTTTTGTGGCTCTATTTATTGACAAATTTCTATAAACTTTTAGGATTTATTTTATATTTTTTGCCTGAATCCTTTCTTTGCATTAGTGTGTTCTCTTTTGTGACATATATGGATTTTCAGCATCAGAGAGTTTAGACACTTGTAATGAAGACTTGTTGAAATTTTATTTCAGAGTATGTTTTCCTGCTGTTTTTGATGAATCTATTTTCATTATCAGTGCCATAGGACAGACTGTGACTGTATTATGGCTGAAAGCAGTAAAGCAGTAAGCACTGTTTTTGTTTTACCTATTTTTTCAGCTTGTAAGATAAAATCACTTCCTTTAGCAACATCAGTTATTGTGATATTGGGTCATCTTTCTCCTTCACTTCTGTTATCTTCTGATTGCTTAACCTCTTTGTTTTACTGTGAACACTTAAGATATGCCAGGCTCCGTTTTATGATATATACGGATTTTCATCATCAGCAAGTGTATGTATTGTATGTATTACCTTGCTTAATCCCACTCACCAGGCAGCTGGGACTACAGGTTTACGCCACCATGCCCAGCTAATTTTTTTCATTTATTGTAGAGACAAGGTCCCACCATGTTGCACAGGCTGGTTTTGGACTCCTGGGCTCAGGCTATCCTCTTACCTTGGACTTCCAAAGTGTTGGAATTACAGGCGTGAGCCATCGTGCCTAGCCAGTGAATACTATCTTTGTCACAGAGAAGTGAAGTAATTTGCTTGATGTGGTAGAGCTTGTATTTGAACCCAGGTAGTATTGCTCCAGAGTCTGTGCTCCATCTACTAAATAAATGTGCACATTTTGAGTATATCTTGCAATTTTCTTTTGGCTAGAATCCTGAATATGTTGTATTTTTCAGGTCTTTCTGTGGAATTTGGAACAATTCTAGTTTATACATGTGAGAAGAGTTGCTGGCCTCAAAACCATCGAACTCCCATGGAAGAATTTTGTATTATACAAGAAGATCCAGATGAATTGTTATTTAAGTAGAGCATTTGCTTTTACTTACATAAATTAAAACAAATTTTAATGTCCATATATGTGTGTGTTTACCTTATTTTAATTAACAAGTTATTAACTTCTGTTGTTTTTTGAGTTGGAGTCTCACTCTGTCGCCCAGACTGGAGTGCAGTGGCCGCTTCCGGCCACCACGCCTCGACCTGCTGGGCTCCGGCGATCCTTCCGCCTCAGCTTTCCGAGTAGCTGGAATTACAGGCATGCGCTACCATGCCTGGCTGATTTTTTGATTTACTGTAGAGATGAGGTCTCACTGCCCAGGCGGGTCTCGAACCCGCGGGCTCAGGCAATCCACTCACCTCAGCCTCCCAAAGGCGCGGATTACAGGCTGAGCCACCGAGCCCGGCTAACTTCTGTTTTTAAGTATTGCCCTTCTTGCCTTTTAATACCCAGGCTGGGACTAGAACCAGGACCCTGTGACTGTGAACTGGTCTATCTTTCCACAGTGGCAGCTGGGAAAGTGGCTTTTCTTTAGCCCAGAGGGTTGGCATTTGCTGCGCAGGCATCCTGCTGAGCATTCTAGGAGGAAGGGAGAACAGTGGAAGAGCCAAGAGCAGTGGTCAGCCTCTTGTTATCCCTCTGGCCTGTGCATCCCACTGCACCCTATTGTTCCTGGTGCCAGATCAACCCACTCCACCTGCTCTAGCTGCCTGAGGCTCTGGCACTGTGATATTTACTGTTCAGACCTGCCCATGTTCTCCAGATTCCCATCTTCACTCCACTTCCACCATCGCTCCTGCAGCATCACAGGAAGGTACCTTTACTCGGTGCTGGACACCGTCCCTTTATACAGCTGTCCACTTTTCCAGTCTCCCCTTTCTTCACTCACTTTTTATGTTATCAGCCTCTTCCCTTCTTCTGCCCTTTAACAGCAGTTTGAAAACACTTCCAGCCATGTTCAGACATGCACTGCCTGTGTAGATGAGGATAACGAGAGCCAGTTTATCATGGGGTGGGGCTGTATCTTTTTCATTTAACGTTTTATTGTGAGCATTTCCCCCACCAATAAATGTTTTCCCTACATCATAATTTGTAATTACTACAAAGCATTTTATAAAAGATGCATCATAAGCTTTATACAATTTTTAGCCATTTGTTTTTTCAACTTTTATTCTCATGATGACCATCCCTATGGCTAATTCTTTGTGGGTTGTTTCGTCAGTGATCTGCCACAGGACAAATTCCTAAAATTGGAATGAATATTAAAATGTCAAAACTGTTAGAGTTTTTAAATCATATTGCCAAGATGCCCTCTAGGGAAGCTTTGCTTTAGAATTTTTACCTGGAGTGTATGGCAGTGCTTGTTTCCCAATCCTTTGATGGCGGTGCGTTAACTTTGTCAGTTTAATAGGTGAAAATAAATCCTAATACTATTTTGCATGTTTTATATCTTAATACGCGTATTGATCATATTGTCCATTTTCTTTGTAAATTCCTGTTCACATCCTTTGCTTATATTTTTTGTTTAGTCGACACCATTTCCTTGTTAATTTGTAAGAGCTCTTTACATTATAGGGACGTCAGTTTTCTAATCTTAAGAAGTCTTAGCTGGGAACTCAAACCCCAGGCTGCTAGGCGACCCCGAGGCTTCGTAGGCCAGACGTGTGAAGAACACTACTAAGCTCAGCCGGAGGTCTGCTTGGCGTCTGCAGAGCCGCCCCAGGCCCGCACTGCCCCACTCCGCAGGGCGCGGAGCCCACCCGCTTGTCGCCCACCGGGCCGCAGTGCGCAGGAGCGGAAGTTGGGCCGCCCTTCCCCCACCCGCTTCCGGCCGCTGCTGGGTTCTCCCGCCTCCGCCTCCGCCGCTGCTCGTGGTCGTCCCGCCATGGCACTGTCGCGGGGGCTGCCCCGGGAGCTGGCGGAGGCCGTGGCCGGGGGCCGGGTGCTGGTGGTGGGCGCGGGCGGGATCGGCTGCGAGCTCCTCAAGAACCTCGTGCTCACCGGCTTCTCCCACATCGACCTGGTGAGGGCCAGGCTCGCGCGCGCGCGCGGGCTGAATGGCGGGCTGCGGTGCGGAGGCCAGGGACCTCGGGGGCCGGGGGCTCGGGGCCCGGAGCTCGGGGCCGGCGTCGGGGGCAGGGGCGGGCCGGGCCGGGAGGCCTGGGGTTGGGGCTGCCCCCCTGGAGGGTGCCGTTCGGCGGGGACCGGCCGGCCCTCCGCTCGCCGGGCCCGCTCTGGACGCCGAGGAGGCCGCGGGCCCCCGCCTCCCAGGACCCGCCAGTTTGTGGCGCCTCGAGGGCGTGGAAGCGGCCGTGTACGGTTCGCTGCAAAACAGTTCCCCGGCTGTACGGGGATGCAGCAGGTGATTGGGCTCCCGTGGATATTGTGACTTTAATTTGGAGGTTCCCCTCTAAACTCAGAAATGGCCCAGAGCAGAGGATGGCGGTAACAGCAGCGCAGCCTGAGCTCTGTCCCGAGTGGCTTACACGCATGTAGTTTTCAATACCACCCTACGAGTGCAAACGTTATTTTCATCCTATTTTATTTTTAACAGATGAGCACAGTGAGACGCGGCGGGGTTTAGTAACTAGTCTGGGTCACCAAGCGAGTAGCAGGACTTCCCTAGGGCTCGCACTCCTCTCCGCTGGGTACAGCCTTGCGTGACTCTTCACTGTCACCACAATATAGCACATTTGCTTATTCCGTTAGGCTTTAGCTTTTACGTCGGTGTGCAAGAGGCCACTGTTGCTCTAAATTTAGTGGTTTCTGCCAATGTTAACTTTTTGAAGATTGGAGTTGTTACAGGGAACTTGGATGCGAGTTTAAAGTGTCTTAAAGTGTAGTGGATACGTGGAATGAGAAAAAAGTAGAGGTGGCAGACTGAACTAGTGAATGAATGATCGGGGGATAAAATTTACACATCTTTTTCATTGGCTTTTTTAGGGTTATTCTTCCTATCCATTTCTGTACCACCGATCCAGACATGATTGCTTTACCATAACTACTGACAGTTGTTTAAAAGAACGATTTTGTAGTAGACAGGATAGTGAAATTGGGCGCCTGAAAAATGTTTGTCTTCTATTTTGTTTAATTTTTATAGTAAATTTAGAAAGTACAAATAAAAAGTGTTTCCATGGTTACATGTATTGGAGATTTTCACAAATACAGATTATAACCAGAACCATTGGGATGTTTCACAATTAGAACATTTGATTGCTTTTAACATAAGTTTATTCAAATGGGATAAAAATTACTTAAGCCATTGTCCTTATCTATATTATATTTTAAGCAGCAATTAGATAAGACTTAAAACACCACAGCTTTTGTAATCATGTGTAGATGTTTCCTTGTACAGTTTTCAGGTAATAATTGCAAATGAAATTGTATATGGATGAAGACTTTTGAATGAAAAGATGCAGCAAAAATTGAATAAATCTATTTGCCAAGTAGCATTTAAGAAAAGAACAGGGAACAGTAAAATTTGATATATTGGATTTGAAAGAGTAGGTTGATAGTACAGTAAATTAATCTTTTCAGTAGTTCTTACTTTGGTAGCATATGTATTTTTAATAAATTCACATTTATTTTTATGCTGGCCAAATGATTTCCTGAATATTTGCCAGGATAATTAAACAACAACAAAAAAATGCCACCTTTTCAAAGTATTTTTGAGAAGGTTGTTTCTGATGTTAAATCTTGATTCTTATATGTTATTTTTTATCAGTTTAACTATTTTGGCATGGCTGGTTCAAAAAACATTTTTTTCGCTACTGTAGCGAATGTCAAAAGTTCTGGGTTGTAGATGCTGAGGATAGTGATTTTGCTCAAATATACCCAAACACTTATATATCTGAGGTTTATGCTTTTGTAGATTGATCTGGATACTATTGATGTGAGCAACCTCAACAGGCAGTTTTTGTTTCAAAAGAAACATGTTGGAAGATCAAAGGCACAGGTAACTATATTTCTCCTATCACTTCTCTAGCCCTTTCATGGATCTTCTTTTTATGATACCAGATTAATTCTACCTCTCCAGTAGGAGGGAAATGGGCAAAGCTAAGCAATTGTGAAGAATAAAATGAGGCCAGGCGTGGTAGCTCAAGCCCGTAATCCTAGCACTTTGGGAGGCCGCGGTGAGGGAGTTGCCTGAGCCCATGGGTTCAAGAATAGACCTCATCTCTACAATAAATAAAAAATTAGCCAGGCGTGGTAGCACGCACCTGTACTTTCAGCTCCTTGGAAGGCTGAGGCTGAAGGATCGCCTGAGCCCAGCAGGTTGATGCTGGGGTGGCCATGAACATGCCACTGCACTCCAGCCTAGATAACGAAGTGAGGCTTATAAAAAAGAACAAAATGATATATCAAATAAAGGACTAAAGACTAAACCCTTCTGTTTTGGTCTAAAAAAGATATAATCCCGTAATTGGTGTGACTTTTATTTATTTATTTTTAAAATTTTTATTATTTATTCAAAATTATGGGGTACAATTCAGGACTAGGTATACAAATAGTCACCGTGCAGTTACCCTTATCAATGAGGTGTGACCCCCTCTTACCCAGGCAGATATTGACTACTGTTGGTGTGACTTTCATGTCCTCCCCGTTTTTTTTGAGTTGGAGTCTCACTCTGTCATCACCCAGGCTGGAGGGCAGTGGCAAACTTGAGGCCACCGCAGCCTCGACCTGCTGGGCTCAGGCAATCCTCCCCCCCCCAGCCTTCCAGGTAGCTGGAACGACGGGCATGTGCCACCATGCCTGACTACTTTTTTGATTTATTGTACAGATGAGGTCTTGCTAAGTTGCCCAGGCTGCTCTCAAACCTGTGGGCTCAGGCAGTCCTCTTACTTAGACCTCCCAAAGTGCTGGGATAATAGGCGTGAGTCACTGCGTCCAGCCTTTATGTCCCCTTTATACAGTATTTAAAGTTGTGATTGTTAACTTAGGCTGAACCTTGTGTTCTAGAGGTTGACTGCAGTTGTGTTTGGGGAAAAGAGAAGGTGCAGCATATGTGGTGTCCCATTTAAAACAAGACAGCCTCCCCTGGTGCTCTAGCTATCCTGAGCTTTGTTTAGCTTCTTTTTTTTTTGAGTTGGAATCTCACTCTGTCGCCCAGACTGGAGTGCAGTGGCCACTCCCGGCCACCGCAGCCTCTACCTGCTGGGCTCCGGCAATCCTTCTGCCTCAGCCTTCCAAGTAGCTGGAACTACAGGCGCGCGCTACCACGCCCGGCTAATTTTTTGATTTATTGTAGAGATGAGGTCTCGCCAAGTTGCCCAGGTGGGTCTGGAACCCGCGGGCTCAGGCAATCCACTCACCTCAACTCCTAAAGAACAGGATTGCAGGCTGAGCCACCGAGTCCGGCTTATTTAGCTTCTTAAATGTTCCTTCATGATTCAGGGTCTTAAAACATCTTTTTCCTTTGCATTTTTACAGGCCTTTTTGGCAAACTCTGACTTGTTTCTCCTTTTCATTTTTCATATTTTGTTTCCTTTGTAAAGTGTACTTTCCCAAGCCTTTTGGACTAAGTCAGGTCTTCCTGTCTTAACAGCTTATCATTTTCCTATAATTTTCAGTGATTTATCGTAGTCTGTAGTAGTACTTATCCGGATGGTTATTTGATGAATACCTCTTACCATGTGTACATTGTATAGTTCTTGGTACACAGAGTATACTCAGTAAATATTTGTTAAGTGAATGAATGAATGACACTTGTTTATTGCATTTTATATTTTTGCTGAAGCTTACCATTTATATCACAGTGTGTTTTGTGGGTCATGGGGGGTGGCTGTCATGTATGTAGCTTAATCCTAATGAAATATTGTCATATTTTTGTATTTCTTTAGTGTTCAATTTCCTTAATATATAAATATGGAGCTATGTAAGTATTGTATCTTCCAGATGCAGGTTCAATATAAACAAAGGTGTTATAGTAATTTAGTGTTGTTTGTTTTTCCAGGTTGCCAAAGAAAGTGTACTACAGTTTTACCCGAAAGCTAATATCATTGCCTACCATGACAGCATCATGAAGTATGCTTAAATTATTATGTTACAAAGTTGTGTTTTCTATGAATTTTTAATTAAACTTGTAAAATATAAGGCTTTTTTAAAGCCAGATATCTGAGCTCAGAGCCATTCGGCTTTTTGAAAATGATTTTTATGGAAAAGTTAAAATGTAGTTTGTGCCCATAAAGTGACATTCTTTTTACCGATTTATATATGGTTTGAATGGTTTAGATTTGTGATGAGATACCTTAATACTTTTGATAAGTAAGTTCCTTAGAAGTTTATAAAGGACCTTATACTTTTGCCTTAAATGAGAATATATATATATGTTTTTGGGTTGGAGTCTCACTCTGTCACCCAAACTGGAGTGCAGTGTGCCTCGACCTGCTGGGCTCCAGCGATCCTTCCATCTCAGCCTTCCAAGGAGCTGTAACTACAGGCGCGTGCTACCACGTCCGGCTAATTTTTGATTTATTGTAGAGATGAGGTCTCACCAAGTTGCCCAGGCGGGTCTCGAACCCGCGGGCTCAGGCAATCCACTCACCTCCGCCTCCCAAAGTGCAGGATTACAGGCTGAGCCACCGAGCCTGGCTAGGAATATATTTTAAACTATGAAGTAACTTATATATGATGATTCAGACTTTTCTGATCGATTTCAACATTTGTCTTAGTTTAAGAGGTTCTCTCCCAAAATAGTCTGTTAGGACCCTGACTTCTCTAATGTAACACTTGGAATTGTGGTGGGATAGTAGTTTTGACAGTATATAAATACATTTATCTCAGTAAAGACAGAGTAAATATAAATTTTGGAGGTATGAAAGCAAAAGAACGCTGGGCCTAAATTGTCCTTTATCCATAGTTGTTTAGTTCACAAGTAAATGGTATTAAAAATAGTCCTTGTACTATTTTAGTATAGTACTGTAATTGGGGAATGTCTTAAACTTTCTCAGGGCATTTGTATGTCCAGCTTATTTTTTAATCTCTAGTTGTTTGCTCTACAAACCTGCCTATACCCATATCACCCCCCGTCCTGTGTTGGTTTCCCAGTGATGCTAAAAGCAGAGACCCTAGGGACCTGAACCCTGCCTGATCCTGACCATGTGAGGTGAAGACAGAGGCCAGGCAGATCCTGGGAATGTGTTCTTTATGTGTTCTCAGGGACTTGTTGCCCAGAAAAGGCCTACTGGGACTAGTGAAGTCATGCCATCTTTCTGCCAGTTTAAGGCCCTGCTCTTTTGCCCTAGGTAGCTGTCCAAAAAAGATAGAAATTTTGGGAGAACGATTTCTTTAAAATCTGCTTATGATTGGGAAAAGTCAAGACTTACTATCTATATGGCATACCCGTAATATCAGTTATTTTTATACCTATTGTTATATGTTTTCTGTTTTATACGGTAAAGATCATGTATAAGGCTAGTTGCTTTTGTGACCTTTTTTTGTTTTGCTTTTTAGCCCTGACTATAATGTGGAATTTTTTCGACAGTTTATATTGGTTATGAATGCTTTAGATAACAGAGGTGAGATTATTTTAATATTTTTAATTTGTCAGTATTTTCCCTCCCTGATATCAAAGCTATTTACACCTTTAATATTAATTAAAACGTGGTCTTATGAATCAGAACTTAGAAGACATAAGGGTGGTAAGATCAGGTTTAAAACCTGCCAGCTGGTTTCAATTTTGCATAGAACTGATTTTTTCAAAACAGGAATTCAGCTGTCATATACTCTGCTGTCCTGCCAAGAGGTTGCTAATACAGGTGGAGTTAAAAGCTCTAGAGTGTGACTCTGTCAGGGGGGGCGGGGGCGTGTGGAGGTGAGAATGCTTCAGTAATAGTTTTTGCTTGCAATGACTTTCACATGTAAAGGTACATCTGTCAAGTGAATTTATGACAATTTGGGGCCAAAAATATTAAAAGAGAAGAAATGACAAGTCAGAATGACTCTTCTAACCTGACTCATTTCTTTTTCTCCTAGCCTTTATCTGCCTTAGTAGTTCCAAACTGATATTCCACATTGTTTGTTCACTTTCATGTATTACCTGATAATTATATTAGAATAATGATGAGTTGAGGAACACATTGAAACAATGTTTTGGTTAAGGTAGAGCAAAAGAAGAGAAAGATGGCACTTTGGAATGTAAAAATTATTCACTTATAGGGATGATTTTCTCGGAGTAAGCTTGTGTTGTGAGCTTCTTATGCTTGAAATTTTGCTAAATGAATGTCTCTTAAAACTAACAGTTGTATTACTCTGGCCATTGCCATAAGAAAATTGTACATAAAATAAAAGCAGTAAATAGTTTGGGTATATGTTATACTAATTAAAGATAACTAATTTGCATTTTCAAAAATTCTAACTTAGTATTTTTCTTTCAGCTGCCCGAAACCATGTTAATAGGATGTGCCTGGCAGCTGATGTTCCTCTTATTGAGAGTGGAACTGCTGGCTATCTTGGACAAGTAACTACTATCAAAAAGGTAAAGAAAGGGTTTGTGTGTGTGTTTGTTTTGCTTTTTGACTTTTTTTTTTTAATATGAGCAGTTCAATATTCAACATATAGGATTTTCATGTCCATATAAAACTTAGGATGCTATAAAGTCCTCAGAACACTATGGGTAAAGTGATCTTTGAGCTCTGCCACTTTATTTCATTTAGCTTGTGTATTACCAATCCTTAGATTGGTAAGCATAGTACATTTGTCTTTAAAATTCTTGGTAGCCATGAGACTGCATATCATACCGCAGTTATTATGTGATAGACTAGGCATCTAGAAGTTGTTGTTTCTCTAAAGGAATTTGGATTTATAGGCCTAAGGAGAACTTTGAAGACTTTTTCTTTGGATATATCTGTGAAATATTTCAAACATTTAGGTAAAATTAGAGAATAATAGAGCAAGCTACCTGTGTACTGCATACCCCAATTTTTAAAAAAATCTCAACATTGTGTTTCATTTGCTGTTCAGATATTTTCCCTTTCGGTTCTTTTAAGAAATAAAACTTTTTATTTTATTTTAATTTTTTATTTTTTTTTGAGTTGGGATCTTACTCTGTCACTCAGGCTGGAGTGCAATGGCATACTCAAGGCCACTGCAGCCTTGACCTGCTGGGCTCAGGTGATCCACCTCAGCCTTCCATGTAGGTGGAACCACAGGTGTGCACCACCATGCCTGGCTAATTTTTTAATTTATTGTAGAGATGCAGTTTTGTCAAGTTGTCCATGCTGGTCTCGAACCCTTGGACTCAGGCAGTCCTCTTGCCTTGGCCTCTCAACGTGCTGGGATTACAGGTGTGAGTTACCATGCCCGACTTAGGTGATCCTTTTGCCTCGGCCTTTCAAGTAGCTGGGAATACAGATGCATGCCACTATGCCTGGCTAATTTTTTTTTTTTTGTAGTGATGACATCTTGCCATGTTGCCCAGGCTGGTCTCTTAACTTCTGGACTCAGGCAATCCTTTCACCTTGATCTCCCAAAGTGCTGGTGTTACAGGTGTGAGCCACCATGCCCAGCCAGGAATTAAACATTTTAGATACTTTTGAAAAATGGGGCCGGGCACTGTGGCTCACACCTGTGGTTCCAGCACTTTAGGAGGCAGAGACGAGAGGATTGCCTGAACCCAAGGGTTCGAGACCAGCCTGGACAACTTGACAAGGCCTCATCTTACAATAAATTAAAAAAAAACATTAGCCGGGTGTGGTGGTGTGTGCCTGTAGTTCCAACTACTTGGAAGGCTGAGGTGGAAGGCTCATCTGAGCTCAGCAGGTTGAGGCTGCAGTGGCCATGAGCGTGCTACTGCACTCAAGCCTGGGTGACAGAGTGAGACTCCAACGCATAAAAAAAAAAAAAAAAAAAGAAAAAATTAATTTTGTAGTTTTTGAAATGATGGAAAGGGAATTACACTGTTCATAAAAGTTGCAGGTTTGTCTGGAATTTTTTGGCTGTTTGTCCATGATGGAAATTATGACTTGACTTTATTTGTTTTAATTGTTCAATATTCTTAGAAGCTTATTAAGTATCATTCTACAAAGACTGTCATACATGTCAGTATGTATTAAATTTAGTTGAATAAATAGAGGCCTTCAGTATCTGTTGGCAGATCAAGCTAGTCATTTTCTGTTTGCACTGTGGTATAAGGGATGACTACTTGCCCCTAAAAATGTGTTTTGGAAGACTGAGGGCACAAGAAGGTATTATGGAGAAAACCCTGAATCTTCTGCAATTTGTATTAAACAATATTTGTGGGTTTTGGTTCTTTAATAATAACTAGAACAACATTACTTTTTGTATACCTCATTACTGTGATCTTGAGACATCACTGTGTATTTATTAAGACTGAGGTTAGGAATTGAGGAGATGAAGAAAGATGGTTCATTTGACAGTTTTGAAACATTGTCTCAGGAGCCATATTTTTTCTTCCAAGGCATAGTTTCTTCCAAGGCATAGATTCCAAGTTACATTGTAACTTTAAACTTAAATGTATGTTAACAAAATGAAGATTAATAATAGCTAAGAGTTTTTGTGTATCCAGATATATCTTGAAATCACTTAATATATAGGAGATTACAAGAATATGCCTATATTCCATAGACACAGTTTGGTTTAAAAAAATGAAAAATAAGAGGATATGACTATGAAAAATAAGAGCTATAACTTTGGGAAATAATTTGTTGGAAAGCTGTTGTTGGTTTTTTAGTAGTTTTTCTTGCTGTTTAGTGCAATTAAAGTGAAACTTCTCATATTTGACATTTGGTTACAGTAGTTTTTATTTGGCTTGTAAGTAATGTTCACAGGGCCAGGAGTCAGAGGAGTCCTGCCTCAGTTTTAGCTGTGTCTTCGGTTGATTTAATTAGCTTTTATGTTAGTGTTTATCTGTAAAATAAGGATTTTTGGAGTCACTAATATTTTAACATTTTCTTGACAGCATAAAATCCAGTTGGAATGTAGTTGAATGAATTATGTGTTTATGATTATATAGCCTTATAATGTTGAGAGATTCCATCATGAAATAAACATTTTTATCATATTCTGACTTTGTAGGGTGTGACTGAATGTTATGAATGTCATCCTAAGCCAACCCAGAGAACTTTTCCTGGCTGTACAATTCGTAACACACCTTCAGAACCTATTCATTGCATCGTTTGGGCAAAGTATTTGTTCAAGTAAGAATATATGTTTTTGGGTATACTTTTCAGTACTAATGAAGGAAAATGGAGCAATTTTTGTTTATATATCTTGGAGAGATCAAATTTACAGCGTTTAAATATGATAAATGGACACTTTAGTAGCTTTCTTGTGATATTTGTGTTAAATTGAATTCAGCTATGACTGTTTAGGAAGCTTAGTCTGATAATGGACACAGGCATATAGCTCAATAGAGATCTATATGTTTGGAAGTATGATTACATACTTGTAAATAACCCATTGGTTAAAAAAGAAATTATAATAGAAGTTAAAAGTACTTTTTAACATAGTGAAAAAAGTATTGTACCCGAAACTTGTAGGATGTGCATTGATTGTGGTGGTTGGGGATAAGGTTACAAGTTTTACATATATGAAGAAGGGCTGAAAATTAATTAGCAATTCTTGACTAAGAATCCAACCTAAGTTAGAAAATGAACCACAGAATAAACTTTAGAAAATGAGAAGGAAGAATATTAACTGAAATAAGAGCAAAATCTGGCATGGAAGGCTAAGTAAGACCTAAACGGGGACCATAATCTCCACAAGATCAGATTGCTAACCAAAAAAAATGATGATAGTAAGAGAAGACCATGCTAGTACATAGGAAACCCTAATAATCTGGATAAATTCATTTTTAAAAACTTGCAAAGCTGACTTAAAAAGAAATAGAAAGCCTGAATACAATACTATACCTTAGAGAATTTTCATCAGTATTTTAAACTCTTAAAAAATAAACTC
The DNA here is from genome assembly GCA_027257055.1 of Cephalopachus bancanus. Taxonomy (NCBI): domain Eukaryota; kingdom Metazoa; phylum Chordata; class Mammalia; order Primates; family Tarsiidae; genus Cephalopachus; species Cephalopachus bancanus. Next base: position 2,236,275 of record JAPVLO010000110.1, on the reverse strand, counting down.
TTCTGAAAAATGCACCAAACCTATGCGGTTATACAGATGAATTTTACTAAACTTGTAAGGAATATATTATTCTAACCGTAACTCTCCCAGAGATATTTTAAAAAGGGAATATTACTTAGTAGTTCTTGCTATGGTGTTGTAAGCATGTCTTTGATACCAAAACCAAGATCATTGTGGTATAAGAAAAAGAAAATTGCACATCAGTCTCACTCGTAAATATATATGCAAAAATCCTATACAATATGTTAGCATATGGATCTAGAATCGTGTTACATGAAAAAGGTATACCATAATCAAATTGTATTTATTCAGGAATGCAAGCACAGTTTAACACTAGAAAATCTATAAATGTCATTCACTTCATGAAGGAACTAGAGAAAACTGTGTCTTTATAGATGTACAAAAAACATTTGGCAAATATGATTTCATGACAAAAATTTTGCTCAGGGTCTCTGTTTCCCAGACTAGAGTACAGTGACACATAGTTTACTTCAACCTTGACCTCCAGGTTGCAGCCTATCTTTCCTTCTCAGCCTCCTGAATTGCTGGGACTATAGGCACGTGCCAATATGCCTGGCTTAATTTTTTTTTTTTTTTTTTGAGTTGGAGTCTCACTCTGTCGCCCAGGCTGGAGTGTAGTGGCACTCTCATGACCACCACAGCCTTGACCTGCTGGGCTCAGGTGATCCTTCTGCCTTAACTTTCCAGGTAGCTGGAACTAAAGGACCCACCACCACATCTGGCTAAGCTTTTGATTTATTGTAGAGATGAGGTCTCGCCAAATTGCCCAGACTGGTCTCGAACCTGTGGGCTCAGGCAATCCTCTCACCTTGGCCTCCCAAAGTGCTGGGATTATAAGCATGATCCACCGCATCCAGTGACTTAATTTTTTTATAGAGACAAGGTTTCTGGTCTCAGACTCCTGGGATCAAGCAGTCATCCTGGTCAGCATCCCAAAATGCTGGGATTACAAGTGTGAGCCATCATGCCTGGCCTCAAGACAAAACTTTCTATTAAGACAGGCGTAAAAAATTTCTTATTAAAACGAAAATTTCCTCAACCCGAAAAAGGGTATTTTGTAGAAACCTTAAGTGAACATTTGTCTTTAATTTTTGATTAAGGTATAATATGTATACACTCAAAAAAGTATACATTTAAAAATTACACATACTGGCTGGGCTTGGTGGCTCAGCCTGTAATCCCAGCACTTTGGGAGGCTGAGGCAAGAGCATTGTCTGAGCTCATAGGTTTGAGACCAGCCTGGGCAACTTTGCAAGACCTTGTCTCTACAACATATAAAAACATTAGCTGGGTGTGCGCACCTATAGTTCCAGCTACTTGGAAGGCTGAGGCGGAAGGACACTGGAGCCCAGCAGGTCGACACTGAGGTGGCCATGAGTGTGCCACTGCTTTCCAGCCTGGGCGACAGAGTGAGACTCCAACTCAAAAAAAAAAAAAAAAAAAAAATTACACATACTTGTCTCAAAAGCATATATAACAGTGTCATACGTAACTTGATACATTTTCACAAAAAATATACTTGTAAGCTGTATTTGGCAAACTTTTTTCATTTTAATAGACTACTTTTCTAGTTTTAGATTCACAGAAAATTGAGAAGATAATATAGGGGAATTCCCATATACGCAATACTCAGTTTTCCTTAACATTTTATATTAGTATTATGCATATCTAATAATTGATCAATATTGATACAATATTAACTAAAAGTCCATAGTTTATTTAGATTTTTCCTTATTCTGTTCCAGGATACCCATTACAATTAGTTGTTGGGTATCTTTAAGCCCCTTCTGACTGGGACAGTTTCTCAGACTTTCCTTGTTTTTCATGACTTTGACGGTTTTGAAGAATACTGGTCAGGTATTTTGTAGGATGCCCAGGATTTGAAATTTGTCTGCTGTTTTTTTCATTAGTAGACTAGGGCTATAATTATTAGGAGGAAGACCACAGAGGTGCCATTTTCTTTTTCTTTTTCTTTTTTTTTGAGTTGGAATCTCACGCTGTCACCCAGGCTGGAGTAGAGTGGCACACTTACGGCCACCCCATCGTTGACCTGCTGGGTTCCGGCGATCCTTCCACCTGAACCTTCTAAGTAGCCAGAACTATATGCGTCTGCTATCACACTCAGCTAATTTTTCTTATTTATTGTAGAGATGAGTTCTCACCAAGTTGCCTGGTCTGGTCTCGAATTCACAGGCTCAGGCAATCCACTTACCTCGGCCTCCCAAAGTGCTGGGATTACAGGCTAAGCCACTGAGCCTGGCCAGAGGTGCCATTTTCATCACATCATATCAAGGTTACATGATACCAATATGGTTTATGACAGTTGATGTTGACTTTAATCACCTAGTTAAGGTAGTATTTGCCAGTTTTCTCCATTGTAACATTATTCTTTCTCCCCCTTTTCATACCATATTGTACATTTTATTTATTTTGTTGTTTTTTTGTGTGTTGGAGTTTCACTCTATCGCCCAGGCTGGAGTGCAGTGGCATGCTTATAGCCATTACAGGCTTGACCTGCTGGGCTCAGGTGATCCTTCCAAATAGCTAGAACTGTAGGCACCTGCCCCATCACGCCTGGCTAATTTTTTTGATTTATTGTAGAGACGAGGTCTTGCCAAGTTGCCCAGGCTTATCTTGAACCCCTGGACTCAGGCAGTCCTCTCGTCTCGGCCTCTCAAAGTGCTAGGTTTACAGACTTGAGTCACTGCACCCGACCTGTACTGTACATTTTAGATGGAAGTCACTGTGGCAGCCTTCACCTAAAGAGTGGAGAGTCATGTTCTATCTCCTTGAGGGCAGAGTGTCCTCATGTTCTGCCTGGGAGATTTGTTTCTTCTCCATTTATTAGTATTTTTTTAATGTCCTTTTTTTTTGGAGTCGTACTGTGTCACCCAGGCTGGAGTGCAGTGTTACACTCATGGCCACCCCAGCGACTTATTAGGCTCCAGCAATTCTTCTGTCTCAGCTTTCCAAGTAGCCAGAACTACAGGTGCACGCGACCACGCCCGGTTAATTTTTGATTTATTACAGAGAGGAGGTATTGCCGAGTTGCCTGGGCTGGTCTTGAACCTGCTGGCTCAGGCAATCCACTTGCCACGGCCTCCCAAAGTGCTGGGATTACAGACTGAGCCACCGAGCCCGGCCAGATGTCTTAATTTCATATATATATATATTTTTGAGTTGGAGTCTCACTATGTCACCCTTGCTGGCGTATAGTGGCACACTTACGGCCACTGCAGCCTTGATCTGCAGGGCTCAGGCAATCCTTCCGCCTCAATCCTCCAAGTAACTGGAACCACAGGTGCACGCCACCACACCCAGCTAAATTTTTTATTTATTGTAGAGATGAGGTCTCACCAAGTTGTCCATGCTGACCTCAAACCCCTGGACTCAGGCAATCCTCTCATCTCTGCCTCCCAAAGTGCTGCGATTATAGGCATGGGCCACTGTGCCCAGACTTTAATTTTTATTTTTTTAGAGATGGAGTCTTACTGTGCTGGCCAGGCTGGAGTGTAGTGGTACGATCATAACACACTGTGGATTTGGAATATTCGGCTCAAGCAATTCTCTCCCTTCAGCCTCCAGAATAACTGGGACTACAGACATGAGTCACTGTGCGTGGCTTCCCATTTATTCAGTCATTCTATCAATGTGGACTTGATAGTATTGAACATATTTTATACTTTGGTTTATAATCCAGTGCTACCTTCTTTTATTAATCAGATTGTTCTAGCTGTGACCATTGGGAGGTCTTCCAGTTGGCTCTGTGCTCCTTGACATACCCCCATCAGTGTGTGGTTTTGTTTTTTTTAAGGGGTGGCAATTTCTTATACTCTTACTGTACAAGAGCTCCAGGCACATCTTGTATGTTTTCTGCCCCAGCTTAGAATAAGCCATCTCCAAGGAGCCTTGGTTCTTGTTATTGAAGAGTAGTATTAGAAATCAACATCCAGGCCAGACGTGGTGCCTCACACTTTGGAAGGAATAGGTGGGAGGATCGCTTGAAGTCAGGTATTCGAGACCAGCCTGGCCAACTAAGTCAGACCTCATCTCCACAGAACAAACAAATTACCCAGATGAGTTGGTGTGCACCTATGGTTCCAGCTACTTGGGATGCTGAGACATGGGGATGGCTTGAGTTCAAGAGTTGGAGGCTGCAGCGAGCTATGATTACACTACTGCACTGCTGCCGTATTGACAGAGACCTTGTCTCTTAAAAAAAAGCAGAAATCAAGCTCTTGGGTGCTTAGGCATGCTACTTGTATGCCATTTTAGGTCCTTTTAGTTGACAGAGAAAAAAATGTTTATTCTTTTTTTTCCTCCTTTTTTATTTACTATTATTTTTTATTTTTTGAGTTGGAGTCTCACTCTGTCACCCAGGCTGGAGTGCAGTGGCATGCTCACGGCCACTGCAGCCTCGACCTGCTGGGCTCAGGTGATCCTTCTACCTCAACCTTCCAAGTAACTGGAACTACAGGCACGTGCCAATATGTCTGGCTAATTTTTTGATTTATTGTAGAGATAAGGTTTCGCCAAGTTGTCCATGGTCTTGAACCCATGAACTCGGGCAGTCCTCTCACCTCAGCCTCCCAAAGTACTGGGATTATAGGCGTGAGCCACTGTGCCTGGGACTTTTTTTAAGTGACAGTCTTGCTCTACCACCTAGAAGGCTAGACTGCAATGGCTCACTGCAGCTTCTACCTCCTGAGTTCAAAGGATCCTCCTGTCTCAGTCTCTGATGTCGTTGGGACTACAGGCACATGCCATCACACCAGCTACATGCTTATTCTAATTACACACACACCTACAGTGTTTCTATATACATATATTTTTAATAGACAGAATCTTTGTTGCCCCTGATATTGGAATACAGTGGCATGATTATAGCTCACTGCAGCCTCAAACTTCTGGGCTCAGGTGATTCTCCTGTCTCGGCCTTCCCAGTAGCTGGGACTGTAGGTGTGTGTTACTTCACCTGGCTAATTTTTTTAGTATTTTGTAGAGACAAGATCTTGCTATATTGCCCAGGATGGTCTCGAAACTCCTGGCCTCAAGCAGTTTTTCTACCTCTGCCTCCTGGGTAGCTGGGATTATAAACTCATGCCACCAATCATTTGCATTTATATTAAGCTAAACATGAGTTCATAGTAAATGTCTTCCATTTAAATTTGTTACTACATGGATCCTTCTAGCTTCCTCCCCTTGCTTATGTGTAAACTCACATTTCAACAGTCAGAAACCTGGCTCTCACCATTTGTTGTTCATATAGTTAATGCAAGCATTTTTAAATAAAAATTTTAAAGCATCCTCTTTGAAATGAGAGAAAGGATAAGGGTATACTCATTACTGCTGCTTTCATTTGGCATTCTAAGAATTTTCTAGCTGGCACAATAACACAATACAAAGAAAATAATAGACTTAAGAATTGGGGAAGAAAGAAACAAAATTGTTACTATTTGTATACAGTATGGTTACCTACAAAGAAAATTCCAAAGAATCTACAGACAAATTACTAGAAATAATGACAGTTTTGCTACATGGCCAACTAAAAGATTCTAAAACATCCAATTGTGTTTCTACATATGACATCAATTAGAAAATGCAGTTTAAAAATAACTATAAATGCATGTAACTAACTATAAAAGAATTAAATATAAAAATATCAAGAAGCATAAAGTACTTCAGAATAAATTATAAGATATATAAGACCCAGTATAGAAAATTAATGACTATCAAAACATTAAAAAGTAGCAAGTAAAAGGAGGGAGATTATGTGTTTCTGGGTTAGAATCCCTAATATTACCAGTTTGTCATTTGTCTCCAAATTAATTCATAGACTGAATGCCATTCCAATTAAAATTTCATCAGGGATTTTGATTTGGAATTTGTTCAGCTGATTCTAAAATGTATATGGAAGAATAGGGCCCAAGAGGAGCCAAAATACTCCTGGAAGCGATTAAGTTGGGGTGATTTGCTCTAACAGATGTTAAGGTTTAATTAAAACTAAAAATAATTTAGTGTATTGCTGGTGCAGGGATAAACAGACCATTGGGACAGAATACAGATCTCATGACCAAGACCATAAAGTAGATTCCAGATGAAAGAAGGGATTAAATGAAGGGTACGACAGTTGGTTATATGGTCATTCCCCACTTGAAATGATGTTTTAGCCCTTTGTACTCACAGACATCTCACGGACCATCTACCAGCAATTCAACCATACTTTTTTACAAAATAGTGTGAAATGAATCACTTCATATTCATAATGTTTGAACCAGTTATTTTATTGTAATGAAATTTGCCTTATAATGGAATTTTGGACATTGAGGAACTTATTTATGACAAAATTAAAAATATGTCTTATATTTTTCTAACATGCAATGTTTGAAACAGTTACCGATATGCATTGTGGGTTCATTGATACATGTTATTGTGTAATAGCAATTTATTTGATGTCTTCCACCCGGTGTTTTTTTATTGGAGCAAATAGTGCAGTCTCATTTTCTTCCTTTCACATTAATAATATGTAATTGATTGTCCGGTCTGCATCACTGTGAAAGCACTTTACATATTCTCTTTCTACGTGACGCCAGCTGATATTTTTTAATGTATATCTCAGTATATAGTCCATCTCTTTATTTGCTTTTCTTTGCAATTTGAATGGAAAACCTCATGGAATACATTTTAAAAAAATGTATTCTGGTGTAAGTTTCTCCTGTATAATCACCAGCAGTTTCTTCATATCCTCCCAGAGGGGACATCTGAATGGTTTGCTAGATTTATGATGTACCCTTGAAGGGGCATTGAGTGTGAAGGGTTAAAGTTAAGTCCAGATAGATTAAGGATTTGATGTGATAGGCAACACTTTAAACCCTTGTAAGAGGACATCTTCATCACCAGGGTTTAAGGAACAATTTTGTGATACGCAAAATATGCTAATAACAATAGATTGATACTTTTCAAATTCATAACATTTCAAATTCATTAAATATCTTATAAAAAGGCATTGATTTGTAAATAATAGCCAATTATATGGGAGAAAGTATATGATATAATCAACTAAAGCTTATGATCTAGAATAAATCCTATAATCCATTAAAAAAGATAAACCTATAAAACTGACGTGAACAGGTATTTTTCACTTACCGAAAAACTCAGATGGACAGTAAGCACATGTGAATATTTAACCTTAAGACTAATAACTGGCAGAATTAAATATAAGACCACAGTGAGATACAGATGCTTCTCCACTTCCTGATAAAGTCATTATAAGGTGAAAATACATTTAATACCTCAGTAATCCTATTGCAAAGTTGAAATTGCTGGATTTCTTGCATCTAGAACAGGACCCTGCATGTGGCAAGTGTGTAATAATGTTTGTTGAGTAATATTTGTTGAGCTGTAGGTGTACTCCACAAATGTAAAAGCCACTCATCTGTGTTTTGTGTTGTTTTTTGAGTTGGATTTTCACTCTCCTCCAGGCTGGAGTACACTGGCACGATTATAGCTTACTGATATCCTTGGCATCCTGGGCTCAGATGACCCTTCCACCTCAGCCTCCTGGGTAGCTGGGACTACAGGTGTGCACCACCATGCCCACCTAATTTTTAAAATAATTTTTGTAGATGCAAGGTCTCTCTATGTTGCCCAGGTTGATCTTGAACTTCTGGGCTTAAGCAATCCTCTCACCTCACCCTCCCAAAGTGCTGGATTATAGATGTGAGCCACTGTGCCCAGCTATTTCTTGAGTAAAGTTTTTAACATTGAAATGTGCAGAGCCTAGCTAATAGGAATGGATATAGGTCTGGTGGTAAAATTTAGTCCTGTTTGTGATGTGGTTTGAAATTAGGATGCAAGCTATCTAACCAGGCTGCTTTAATACTTTTAGGTTTATGGAGTCATCAGTTGTTCACTCTTTATCTCTGCTAAACATTTGGAGTATTCTAAATTATGTGTTTATGTGGAAAGTAGGGAAAATAAACGACCTTTTTTCACAATGCTTTATTGTACGTCAATCTTTACTACTCTTAAATTATTATAGCCAGTTGTTTGGGGAAGAAGATGCTGATCAAGAAGTGTCTCCTGACAGAGCTGACCCTGAAGCTGCCTGTGAGTAAACTATTTGATGTATTTTATTAGCAGCTAGCGACCTTTATTCTGCTAGTTTAATATTGGCAGCTAAAAAAAAGTAGTTGATGTATGTGCTTAATATGTGCTACCATGTTATTTCTTTTTTTTTGAGTTGGGGTCTCACTCTGTCACCCAGACTGGAGTGCAATGGCCACTCCCGCCACTGCAGCCTCGACCTGCTGGGCTCTGGCTGTCCTTCCACCTCAGCCTTCTGAGTAGCTGGAACTACAGGCGCACGCTACCACGCCTGGCTAATTTTGGATTTGTTGTAGAGATGAGGTCTCGTCAAGTTGCCCAGGCGGGTCTCGAACCCGTGGGCTCAGGCAATCCACTCACCTGGCCTCCCAAAGTGCTGGGATTACAGGGTGAGCCATTGAACCCGGCCTTATTTCATTTTTAAAACAATGTTTTACAAAAATTGTAGCCTGTTTTACTAGTGAGGAAATCATGGTGAAGAAAAAACTCAAAAATCTAGTAAATAGAACTGGGAGTTGTTTCCAGATTTGATGAGAGGCCTATGCTTTTTGAACTATTACATGCATAGCCTTCAAAATCTGAGGTACAAAAGGAAGCAGATAAGCATGTTATTTTCCTTTCTCCTTGAATTCAGGATGTGTCACATATAGGTGACTTTCTTTTTTTTTTTTTGAATTGGTGTCACTCTGTCGCCCAGACTGGAGTGCAGTGGCCGCTACCGGCCACCGCAGCCTCAACCTGCTGGGCTCCAGCGATCCTTCCACCTCAGCCTTCCAAGTAGCTGGAACCACAGGTGCGCGCTACCATGCCCGGCTAATTTTTTTGATTTTTTTGTAGAGATGAGGTCTCGCCAAGTTGCCCAGACGGGTCTCGAATTCGCGGGCTCAGGCAATCCACTCACCTCAGCCTCCCAAAGGCACGAGATTACAGGCTGAGCCACTGAGCCCGGCTGTAGGTGACTTTCATGAGTGACTCTGTTTTTATCTCCAAAGGTGAGTGACAGAGCTCAGTTTCACATTTATTATAGTTGAAAATAAAATCATGTTTGTTTTATAGGGGAACCAACAGAAGCTGAAGCCAGAGCCAGAGCATCTAATGAGGATGGTGACATTAAACGTGTTTCCACTAAGGAATGGGCTAAATCAACTGGATATGATCCAGTTAAACTTTTTACCAAGGTTCAGTTTACTTTCTCTATAATTTTAAATAGATTTATTCTAACTGTTTTAAAATAGTATGAAAATCGAACTAAGCTTCTTTTGTGTATATACCTAATGCTGTCCTGATGAGACAATTGATGCAGTCAGGTTGTGCGGGGTTTGAAATTTTGCCGTCTGTACCAAACATGAGTGTACCATCTTTATAGGAGGTAAAATACAGAGGCTTGCTTGTATATCCTCTTGGTTTATTAACGGCTAGCAATCTTTAGTTTGCTAGTTTAATATTGGTATCTTAAAAAAAAAGTTGTTGGTTGCTATATGTGCTTAATATGTACAACCATGTTATTTCATTTTGTTTGCTTGTTTTGTTTTTTTGATCTGGAGTCTCACTCTGTCGCCCAGGCTAGAGTGCAGTGGCACGCTCACAACCAAGCAGCCTCGACCTGCTGGGCTAAGGAGATCCTTCTATCTCAGCCTTCCAAGTAGCTGGAAGTACAGGCACGCACCGCCAAGCCTGGCTAATTTTTTGATTTATTATAGAGATGAGGTCTCACCAAGTTGCCCAGGATGATCTTGAACCAGTGGGCTCAGGCAGTCCTCTGACCTTGGCCTCCCAAAGTGCTGGGATTATAGGTGTGACCCACCGTGCCCAGTTGACATGTTTTTTAGATCCCTGTGTCCCTAAGCTTCTTGTTCTTTTTGTTTTTTGAGTTGGAGTCTCACTCTGTCACCCAGACTGGAGTGCAGTGGCTGCTCCCGGCCACTGCGGCCTTGACCTGCTGGGCTCCGGTGATCCTTCCGCCTCAGCCTTCCAAGTAGCTGGAACTACAGGTGCGCGCTACCATGCCTGGCTGATTTTTTGATTTATTGTAGAGATGAGGTCTCACCAAGTTGCCCAGGCAGGTCTCAAACTTGTGGACTCAGTCAGTCCACTCACCTCAGCCTCCCAAGGTGCGGGATTACAGGCTAAGCCACCGAGCCCGGCAGCTTCTTGTTCTTGGTGAGGTCTCTATATATTTTTTGTGTGGTGAATATGTCTAGAGAAATCTGTGAGACTGTTTGGGCTCTACCTAACTTTTTTTCAGCTAGACCCTTGGATCTGTATTTTAAGTTTTTTGTTGTGGTCATTCTTTCTTGACTCCCTAGCAAGTTTATCACAGGAAATACTTCAGACTTTCTCATCTCTTCTTAAACTGTTTCATATACTCTTGCCATCATCACTGAGCAGATGACCTCCAAGGATATATTAACAGTTTGAAGCCATTGGGCATAATTTACCTGTTTAGAGAATGTCCCACTTTACTACACACTCTTTTACCTTTTGTTGGAGAAAAACCTTTTCCAGCAAAGGCTGACAATTCCACGTGGCATTTTTCTTTGCTTTTATACCGTATTCTTCAAACAATATTTTCTCTCTGCCCTGTAGCTTGGATCTTTACTTTCCTGGTTATTTCTGTTTCTAACATGTACATGTTCTGCCGTCCTAAGCAAATGACTTCCTGCTCTCTCTAGCTAATACTTTACCTTTTTCCCTCAGTGGTAACAGATGTCACAGATTGACTTCCTAAGCCTTTTGTGTTTATTTCCTCACTGCAGCGCTTTCTTTTCTTTTTTTTGGTAATACTTAAAATGGACTAGACTCTACTATGGACAACAGGAATGTTTTCCAAAATGATATCCTTATTTTTATAATAATCTGAAAAACATCTTCAATATGTTGTTTAGCAGATAATTTCAAGCGTCTGCTGATTTTAAGCATCTGCTGTGTGCCAGGCACTTCTTTAAGTACAGAGAATTTCATGGTGAACAAGACAGAAGATAAGGGTCCCTGCTTTTTGCGGGGAACTCATAGTGTAGAAGGGAAGCCAAACATTGAACAAGTATCAGATTCAGAAATAACTTTTAAGTTCAGATGCTCTGGTACCCTTTAATAATGTAAACCTAACCTAGTTGGAGTGGTCAGAAGAGGCTTTCTAGAAGAAGTAACATTTAAACCCAAGTCTTCAAAGAATAAGCGTGGGGTTAGGAATGCAGCATGTTCAGGAAGGTCTCAGATTAGAAAACTGACATAATTTCCATTAAAGCGGAGAATGAAAAGAGGACTAAAAAGATAAGTTGAGACCAGATCAGGCAAGATCCTAGGCTGTAGTGAGGAGGTTATACTAAGATAGAGGGAATCCATTGAAAGAAAGTGTTAGCCGGGCTCAGTGGCTCAGCCTGTAATCCCGCGCCTTTGGGAGGCTGAGGTGAGTGGATTGCCTGAGCCCGCGGGTTTGAGACCTCATCTCTACAATAAATCAAAACATCAGCCGGGTGTGGTAGCACATGCCTGTAATTCTGGCTACTTGAAAGGCTGAGGCGGAAGGATCGCCGGAGCCCAGCAGGTCGAGGCTGCGGTGGCCGGGAGCAGCCACTGCACTCCAGTCTGGGCGACAGAGTGAGACTCCCACTCAAAAGAAAAAAAGATAGTCTTATGGGATTACTGTAAGGGCAGAGGGAACGTACTATACCACTTTAATACCTGATATATTGTAATCAGTGTGAGACAGTGCCAGAATAATCTGAGGTACAAGCCATCTGCATTCCCAGTGGAGCGTGGCGGAGAAGGAGACTCAACAGAACTTTGGATGTATATGGTGAGGAATTGTGCAAAATCAAAAATGGTACTTGTTTCTTTTGGGCAGCTGGAAGAACAGAGGTGTCTGCCATTCTCTAAGATAGGTGCAGTGGGAAACAAATGTATATGAAAGGGATAGACATGGGGTAGGAGGCGATACAATCAGTTTTGAACTCGTTTGAGATCCTTTTAGAACACAGGAGATACAGGTGGTTGTATAGGTAAATAGAGAAGTTCAGACTAGGGATGGGTTGGGATGATAGGTTCACAGATGTTATTTTACCAACAGGAATGGCTGTACTTCATCAGAGGATAGAATGAGAAGGGTCAGTACAGAACTCTGAGGGACTCCTAATACTTAGTATTTGCTGGATAAAGGAGAAAGAAGTAGTGCTTATGCTTAGAAAACTGCTGGTTTAAGCATTAGGGTTCTCTACAAAATGTGTCCAGACATGTTTTCTTTTGTTTTGTTTTTTTTTTGAGTTGGACTCTCGCTCTGTCACCCAGACTGGAGTGCAGTGGCCGCTCTCGGCCACCGCAGCCTTGACCTGCTGGGCTCCAGCATTCCTTCCACTTCAGCCTTCTGAGTAGCCGGAATTACAGGCACGTGCTACCATGCCTGGCTGGTTTTTTGATTTATTGTAGAGATGAGGTCTCACCAAGTTGTCCAGGCGGGTCTTGAACCCGCGGGCTCAGGCAATCCACTACCTCAGCCTCCCAAAGCGCGGGATTACAGGCTGAGCCACTGAGCCCGGCTCAGACATGTTTTCTTTTTTTTTTTTTTTTTTTTTTTGAGTTGGAGTCTCACTCGGTCGCCCAAACTGGAGTGCAGTGGCCGCCTCCGGCCACCGCGCCTCGACCTGCTGGGCTCCGGCGATCCTTCCGCCTCAGCCTTCCAAGTAGCCGGAATTACAGGCATGCGCTACCATGCCCGTCTGATTTATTTGATTTATTGTAGAGATGAGGTCTCGCTGCTCAGGCGGGTCTCGAACCCGCGGGCTCAGGCAGTCCACTCACCTCAGCCTCCCAAAGGCGCGGGATTACAGGCTGAGCCACCGAGCCCGGCTCAGACATGTTTTTTTAACCCAAGTCATAATGCACTCATCTTCTTGCCCGTTTTACATGTTTTTATCTCTTTGTACTCTTTCCTTATTTCTAAGATAAAACAAAAATCCCCATAGCATTCAAAACTTTGTGATTTTCACACTAAGTTATATTCTAATTACATATATATTGGTTTGCTTTCCAAAGATTAAGGGTGCTCAATGAATATTGGTGGACTTGCGTATATTTTGATACAAATAGCTAAACCTAGATTCTTACTTGATATTAGCAGTAAATATGTTGAATAAATTAATCAACAGTATGGCTGGACATAGTGGCTCACTTCTGTAATCCCAGCACTTTGGGGAGGCTGAGGCAGAAGGATTACTTGAGGCCAGGAGTTTGAGACCAGCTTGGAGAACATAATGAGATCCCCATCACCACAAAAAAATCAAAAAAATTAGTCGGGCTTGGTGGCTAGCTAGTCCTAGCTACTCAGGAGACTGAGGCAGGAGGATCACCTGAACTTAGGAGTTCAAGGTTGCAGTGAGCTATGCTCATGCCACTGCACTCCAACCTGGGTGACTTAACAAGACCCTGTTTCTAAAAGTAAATCAAATTAAATTATTCAAAAATTTAAAAATGTAGAGAAAGGCTAGGCAGACAGGTGAGTCCTTGAGTAACAATGTAGTGAAATTTCTGGCATGCCTCTCAGTTTCGGAGTGAGCCTCTTAAGAGCTTAAGTCCTCACAGCTGGGGTCGAAAAGCAACCAATCAGCCCACCATTATGTCCTTACCTTAATACCAATAAGAACAGCAACAGCTATAGCTTACAGCTAGTGCCAGCCAATCGGCTTGGATTTAGGGCTTATTTAAGCACCAGGTTTTTGGCTCCAGAGAGGCAATCCCTTCAGGTCCCCTCCCAGCTGTGGGAGCTTTTCTGTCCTCAATAAATCCTGCTTTCTCACCTTCAAAAAAAAAATTTTTTTTTAAATGCAGATAAGGAGAAAGTAAAAATATTAAAATCACCTGAAATTCTCTGGATTTTCATGTAATTGTTTCTCAGTCTACTTGTATGTTTTGTATTTGTAAGAGTTGTATGTTGGAATTTTTTATTTTTACTCTTTTTGTTTTGCGGATAGGGTACATTTCAAAGATATTGCAGTTCAGAACGCCTCTTTTTTTTTTTTTTTTTTTTTTTTGAGTTGGAGTCTCACCCTGTCGCCCAGACTAGAGTGCAGTGGCTGCTCCCGGCCACCGCAGCCTCGACCTGCTGGGCTCCGGCGATCCTTCCGCCTCAGCCTTCCAAGTAGCCGGAATTACAAGTGCGCGCTACCACGCCCGACTGATTTTTTGATCTGTTGTAAGATGAGGTCTCTCCAAGTTGCCCAGGCGGGTCTCGAACCCGCGGGCTCCGGCAATCCACTCACCTCGGCCTCCCAAAGGTGCGGGATTGCAGGCTGAGCCACCAAGCCCGGCTCAGAACGTCTCTTATTGAGCACTTTTTAAATGTGTATGCTTAGCCGGGCTCAGGAGCTGCGGTGACCAGGAGTCTGGGCAAAAGGGTAAGACTCTAACTCAAAAAAAAAATGTGTATGCTTTATGGACTGTACCCATGAACTTGGAGATACTGCTAACTGGTGTCTAGGCTCAGTGACTGTGTTCAGTGCCAGTGGAGTTGTTTATTCAGCCCCTTAATTTGGATTAATTGTGCTGCAGACTGATCTTGGGAGTTTGGGCAGCTCTGGGGAAGGTGAGTCAGGAGGGCAGGAGCAGTGAGCACAGTTTCAGGGCTGGCTTGCTTTGTTCTCCAGACCACTTCTGCTTTTAGTTGTCTTAAATGTGGGGTCTCTACAGTTTCCTTTTCTAAATGTTTTTTCCTTTTGAAAATTGTTATTCTTCCGGTATATGACATGTGTCTTTAAATCAGAATTCACAGTATAGTGCAGTAAATCAGCAATGAAATGTTCTTAACCTTTATCGGCTTAGGGATTGTAGGGTTCATGGGATTTATCTTTTTTTTCCAAGCTTTTTAAAGATGATATCAGGTATCTGCTGACAATGGACAAACTGTGGCGGAAAAGGAAACCTCCGGTTCCACTGGACTGGGCTGAAGTACAAAATCAAGGTAAAGAATACATTTTAGTCTCGGGATACCTAAACTGGAATTTTCCACATCTGAAGTCTTTCTGCAGTACTGTTGTTTCCTGAAAATGATATATGTTCATATATCCAAACAATTTTTTAAAAGTGTGAAGGAAAATCCGTGATGTCTCAACACTTGGAGAAATAACCACTGTAAATGTTTTAGTGAGTGTTCTGGTGGTCAGTTGTATGCACATAATTACAGGCAGTTGTGTATACACTTTACATAAATGTATTTATACTGTACATATATGTATCTATATACTCTGACTTGTCTTTTTAGTCAGCAACACTTTTTAATTTTTAAAAAATAGAAAAGTATTTTTAAGAAACAGGGTCTCTCTATGTTGCCCAACTTGGACGGCAGTGGCTACTCACAGGCCATCACAGTGCATTACAGCCCTGAACTCCTGGGTTCCAGCCATCCTTCTGTCTGAGCTTTCCAAGGACCTGGAACTACATATATATGCCACCACACTTGGCATATTTAAAAATTTTAAATGTAGGGAAAAATCTATTGTAGTAACTACTTCCTTATCCTACCTGTTTGATACATTATATCTTTACTTTATCTGAACTGTATTGTAATTAGTTTATGCACAGCAATGCAGAGCACATTGGAGACTTCAGATGTCACTGTGGAGCAGTTCTTAACAATATGGGATATTTAACTTATCAGACAAATTCAAGTATGACTCTAATAGCTTCCACTTATTTATTCATTTTTTTTTTGAGTTGAGATCCCAGGTTGGTGTGCTGTGACATGATCACAACTCAACCGCAGGCTCAGCCTCCTGGGTTCAGGGAATTCTTCTGCCTTGGTCTCCCTAGTAACTGGGGCTACAGGCACACACCCCTCGTGCTTGGCTGGTTTTTAAATTTTTTGTAGAGATTCGGTATCTTTGTTGCCTGGGCCAGCCTCAAACTCCTAGGCTCAAGTGATCCTCCCATCTCTGTCTTCTGAAGTGCTGGAATTATAGGCATGAGCCACCACACCTGGCTGCTTCCACTTTTTGAGTGCTATCTATGTGCTGGGCATAATACTTATTATTTTATCTACATTATACCTTTGAATTTCCTGATAATCGTGTGTGTTCCTGAGGTGGTCTTGTACCCTTCCCATTAAGTTTTCTTATGCAGATACTTATATTATAGTGATAACTTTTTTTTTGAGTCAGAATCTCACTCTGTCACCCAAGCTGGAGTGCAGTGACACATTCACGGCCACCCCAGCATTGACCTGCTGGACTCTGGCCATCCTTCCACCTCAACCTTCCAAGTAGCTAGAACTATAGGCGCACGCTACCACACCCAGCTAAGTTTTGATTTATTGTAGAGACGAGGTCTCACCAAGTTGCCTGGGTTTGTCTTGAACCCATGGGCTCAGACAATCCACTTGCCTCAGCCTCCCATAGTGCTGGGATTACAGGCTGAGCCACCGAGCCTGGCCAGTGATAATTATTTTAATGGAACTTGTTTCATACTTGACTTCTTACTGGTTGGAGATTGAATTTGTTAAATAGAACACAGGATGGAATGATGTTTAGTGAAATTTCTAATTTTTTTCCCCCTTAGGAGAAGAAACTAATGCATCAGATCAACAGAATGAACCCCAGTTAGGCCTGAAAGACCAGCAGGTTCTAGATGTAAAGAGCTATGCAAGTCTTTTTTCAAAAAGCATTGAGACATTGAGAGTTCATTTAGCAGAAAAGGGGGATGGAGCTGAGCTCATATGGGATAAGGTTTGTCTTGACAATGTGTTATACTTATATATCAAATGAATATTTTAGTTCTTGAGCTATAATGGATGCTAATAAGTTTGAATAGTGTACTAGATTTTGAGGAAATATATTGAATTTGACTTGGAGGTTTACAACTTTAATTGCTTTATTGAGCTGTGAATTTTTTTTTTTTTTTGAGTTGGAGTCTCACTGTTGCTCACGGCCACTGCAGCATCAATCTGCCAGGCTCAGGTGATCTTTCTGCCTCAGCCTTCCAAGCAGCTGGAACTACAGGCATGCACTACCACTCCTGGCTTATTTATTTATTTATTTATTTAAATTGTAGAGACAAGGTCTCACCAAGCTGCCCAGGCTGGTCTCAAACCCCTGAGCTCAGGCAATTCTCTCACCTCAGCCTCCCAGAGTGTTGGGATCAGGCTTAAACCACTGTACCTGGCCGAACTTTGAATTTTTTATACATGAATTCAAGCAATGTCATAAAACTTCATTTTGGATCTAGTAATATGTTCATGCTTTATAATTATGTTGATTGAAATAATAGTGTGAATTTATTTAAGTGTGAAATGTTTCACTAACCTAAGAAAAAAGACACTAGCTGGGCTCGGTGGCTCAGCCTGTAATCCCGCACCTTTGGGAGGCTGAGGTGAGTGGATTGCCTGAGCCCGCGGGTTCGTGACCCGCCTGGGCAGCGAGACCTCATCTCTACAGTAAAAAAATCAAAAAATCAGGTGGGCGTGATAGTGCATGCCTGTAATTCCGGCTACTTGGAAGGCTGAGGCGGAAGGATTGCCAGAGCTCAGCAGGTCGAGGTTGCGGTGGCTGGGAGTGGCCAATGCACTCCAGTCTGGGCGACAGAGTGAGACTCCAACTCAAAAAAAAAAAAAGAAAAAAGAAAAAGAGAAAAGACACTCTTGTGTAATATAGATATGTGGTAATAGAAGCCATAAAATTCTTAACTATTTCAAGGTCTGAGAGAGCCCTTGACACAAAAATGAGATGTAATTATGATTAGAAGTTAAAATACTATTGAATAGTTCTCTGTAGTTGTAGGTCATGTTTTGAGATTTGGTATTATGAATTGATTTTACTGAATTTTAATGGCAGTAATTTCTGTGGCTAAAAATGTTTTATCTGATAAAGTTTATCTGTTCTTACGGTGGTAAAAATTTGCCATGGATTTTCGAATAAAGAGAATTTGGCCAATTTTAGAACCCTAAGATAACTGTGTGTACAAATTTTGAAACTTTGGTTAAATTAGACATCTAAAAGGGAGCTTGTAAATTTAGATTCTTATTATAAACAGTCTCTTGGGTTTACATGATGTAAAGGGCAACTCTTTTCTTTATACTGTTATTGTTATACTAGTTATTTGGGAAGTTTTTCTCAGTACTCAGCAGCTAAAGAACTGGTAATTGTGCTGTCTTGAGTCAAGTCTACATCTGGTGGGTATGAAAAGCCAGTTGTCTGGAGAAGACACTTTGCTAAGTACTGTTCAGTATTTCTGCTTAGTCCTCATCACAACCCTATGAGATATGATAGAATTTCCTGTTTAACATCAAAGGATTTTGTCTCAAAGAGGTTGACTTATCAAGTATTCACTGCGAACTAATAAGTATATAAGTAACCCACATCCTGTCAGTGCTTTTTTCCCCCTATACTATGGTGCTTCTGAATCCTAGATTAGATTAGTGTCTTAGTTCAAAGCAGGAAGCCTTGCGAAAATCTAAAGAGACAGGATAGAGTCTCAGGAATAATGTAAATTGTAAATGGAAAACTGATTGTCTTATCTGAAGAAGCTGCATGTATGGGGGAGTGGTGTATATGAAGGGACTTGGGAAAGGGGGAGCTAAAAGGAGTTGTCCAAGTTTTTCTGAGGCCTTAATGAAACAGCTTTTTCAAGCAGCTTCTGTTTTGCCTGGATTCTGTGCTTGTCTAGCAACTTTCTCATTACTGATGAATAGATACAGGAAAGGGTTGTCATTGTCGATGAGTGAAATTGGTGTTCGGATACATACATTTCGTCTCTAGTACATTTGTTTAAGCAGAAGTGAGTTCCTAGAGTATGATGCTTCTTGGAATTCCTATCAGACTACATTCCTGGACCAAGAAGCTGGTGATGAGACCCTGCCCCCTATGCAGGCAACCTATCTAACTGATCTCTCCCTTAAGACCCTCTTGTAGTTGACAGACTACAATGTTATAAACACATGGAAGTACTGTTGTGAAAGCAATTCTAGTCAAAATGGTAAATTTATGAAGAGACTTGTTAAGTTGTTTAAATTACTGCAGGATGACCCATCTGCGATGGACTTTGTCACCTCTGCTGCAAACCTCAGGATGCATATTTTCAGTATGAATATGAAGAGCAGATTTGATATAAAATGTGAGTAGTACTTAATCTGGATCACTGAAACCTCAGAGTTTTATTGTTTTTTTTTAACAGCTAAACATAAACATCTTTTTTTTTCCAGCAATGGCAGGGAACATTATTCCTGCTATTGCTACGACTAATGCAGTGATTGCTGGGTTGATAGTATTGGAAGGATTGAAGATTTTATCAGGAAAGATAGACCAGTGTAGAACAGTAAGTATTTCTGTACAATAGTAAGTATTTCTGTTTGCATTTTTATTCAGCCTCTTCTTAAAAGTAATTTATAGAAACCACAGTAAACAGAAAACTTTTTAATTAAAACAATAAGATTCGTTTAAAGTAAGGGGAAAATAATTGTTCTAGTTACCTTGTGAGTGCATGTTTAAGGTTCATAGAAACTGCAACAAAAAGGAAGAATAAAAAGCATTTTTGTCTAATAAATAGAAGCAAGCTGATTTTCTTTTAATACATTCATGATCAGCAAATTTTTCACTTTGCTAATACTGATTACAAGTGGAAAAAAAAATCTGAAGCTGGTTGCTGCAGTCTTCTGTGGTTAAGCACAAGTGAAATGGTCTTTTCTAAACTGTCGCTTTTTTTTACAGTATAACTAAAAGCAGACATATCCGGTATTTGCCCCAGACACCACTCTGACTAGCATTCTGTACTTTGTATTTTTATTCGGATTATAAACTGAATATATATTATTCAGAAACACAGTTTGCAAAGACGTAAATTCATGTCAGCAGCAACCAGGAACAGAATTTGGAATGATGTAATTTCACATCAGTGATCACAAATGAGTTAACATTTCCAATTTTACTGAATTATTGACAGAATCCATTTTGAGGTTCTTAGACTGTTTTTTAATTCTAAGAGTGCTATATGGGTTTTGTAATTTGCTTAGTCATTTCATAGTCCTCTGTTCTTCAGTCATTATTTTCTTTTTTGAGTTGGAGTCTCACTCCGTTGCCCAGGCTGGGAATGCAGTGGAACATTCACGGCCACCCCAGCATCAATCTGCTGGGCTCCAGCAATACTTCCGCCTAAGCCTTCCAAGTAGCCAGAACTACAGGCACGTGCTACTATGCCCGGCTAAATTTTTTTTGATTTATTGTAGAGATGAGGTCTCACCAAGTTGCCCGGGCTGGTCTTGAATCCGTGAGGCTCAGGCAATCCACTTGTCTCAGCCTCCCAAAGTGCTGGGATTACAGGCTGAGCCACCAAGCCTAGCTCAGTCATTCTTTTTTATTTTAAAGTTATATTTTTTGATAATGTCTGAAATTTTATGGCTGATTCTACGGTCATTTCTGCTAGATCTTTCTCATAGT
Organism: Cephalopachus bancanus; assembly: GCA_027257055.1. Taxonomy (NCBI): domain Eukaryota; kingdom Metazoa; phylum Chordata; class Mammalia; order Primates; family Tarsiidae; genus Cephalopachus; species Cephalopachus bancanus. The sequence goes on along the minus strand of JAPVLO010000110.1, from coordinate 2,215,738 downwards.
GTTTTGTTTGCCTGTGTGGTTTATGTGGTTTTTTTTTTTTTTAAACCAAATTAAGAATTATGTCTGAATTATTTTAGGGTCCATTGAAGGTTTATTTCTTCAAAGAGATTTGTGTTTACTTATACTTGAGTGTTTGGGGCACTACTACTAGAGGAGCACGTGTAAATTCTCACCTTTAGGATTTTCAATCCAGATATATAGATATGGATATGTATAGATATCTATATATGTGGAGAGTATATGTATTCAGACAACAAATCTGCATGAGTCCTATGTTACTGTAATGAAATATATGGGAAGATATTTTCCCCCTCTACTAAGCAACAAGGTTGAGATAATTTTTCTTGCTATTTCTATGGAGAGAGTATTTTTTTCCTCTTTACTCTCCACCACTTTCAGGTCCTTGCTTTATGTAAAGTTCTAAATTTTTTTTTTTTTTTTGAGTTGCAGTCTCACTCCATCGCCCAGGCTGGAGTGCAGTGACATGCTCATGGCCACCTCAGCATCAGCCTACTGGGCTCAGGCGATCCTTCTGCCTCAGCCTTCCAAGTAAACAGAACTACAGGCTCGTGCTACCACTCCTGGCTAATTTTTTTATTTATTGTAGAGATAAGTCTCACCAAGTTGCCCGGGCTGGTCTTAAATCCCTGGGCTCAGGCAGTCCTCTTGCCTCGGCCTCCCAAAGTGCTGGGATTACAGGCTTGAGCCACCATGCCTGGCTAAAGTTCTAATTTTGAGTTCCTACATTAGTGAGGGTTGGGCTAGGTATAGATAGCTCTTAAGACACTTGGTTGTTCTCTTTGGATTCCTTCTTTCACTCTTTGTTGAGTTTGTGTCTAAAGATGCTTTTCTTATCAGCTCAAAAAACTTCCTTAAAAATATTGCCAAGACTTTTGCTGATGTTTAGGTTCTCCTTTTTATTGTTGAAATAAAAGAACCCATTTACTTTCAGGAATTTCTGAACACATCTGCGATAGTTTTTAGTGCCATTATTGATACACTCTTTTTTTTTTTTTTTTTTGAGTTGGAGTCTCACTCCATTGCCCAGGCTGGAGTGCAGTGGCACGCTCATGGCCACCCCAGCGTTGACCTGCTGGGCTCAGGCGATCCTTCCACCTCAGCCTTCCAAGTAGCCGGAACTACAGGTGCGCACCACCACACCCGGCTAATTTTTTATTTATTGTAGAGATAAGGTCTTACCAAGTTGCCCAGGCTGTTCCCGAACCTGTGGGCTCAGGCAGTCCGCTCACCTCGGCCTCCCAAAGTGCTGGGATTACAGGCTTGAGCTACTGCGCCTGGCCTTGTACACTCTTAATATGTCTTTTATTTTCATGAAGTTTCAGGTTGAGGGAACAGAATCAAGTTGCCAGTTTGCCCTTTTGATTCAGTTTTCTATTTAAACCTTTGTTTTGGCTGTCATGCTTTTCATTTCTGAGGACTTTATTTTTAAGTTTGTACCTTTTTATAGCCTTCTGACCTGACAGCTACACTATTCCTTTGAACTCACAAACAGTGCTGGTTATCATACTTATTATAGTGTTTGTTTCCTGTAACGTCCTTCTGGTTTCTTTGCTCACTCAGCTTCATCTCACTCTTAGACTGTTGATACTTATATGTCTACTTTTCATTTGTTCACATGCATCAGTGAATACCAGCATGGATTAATAATGTTAGCCTGGGTATTAACAGGGTTAGCAATTGTTTTTATTACGGTTGATTTCCCCTTAGCATAGTGAAGGGGACTTCACCTTCTCAGTGAAGTCCAGAATCAAACAGATCTCTTCTTACCTTTGTATCCTGCTTAGCCTTACCAGTTTGCTTCCAGCCCTTTCAAATTAGCAGTATTTATTATAGGGAGAAGCTGCAGAGGAAAGTTTTCCTGTCTCTTGAGGAATTTAGTTCTTTGCGCTTGGGGGAATTAATGGGTCTTCCTGTATAATTCATCTTAGCAGACATGACACTACATTGCAGTCAGAAGATGAAGGTTTGTGTCTCAACTTTTAGTGTTCTTTTACATTTGTTGTTTGTGTTGAGTCTGGCTAGTGTTCTCCATACTTTGTATTAGCAGGGGCTTTTTAAAATTTCAGTATCATTTTTATGTTTGCCCTGGTTCTTTTTTTAATTTTTTGAGTTGGGGTCTCACTTTGTCGCCCAGGCTGGAGTGGAGTGGCACGCTCACAGCCACTGCCTCCTCGACCTGCTGGGCTCAGGCAATCCTTCCGCCTCAGCCTTCCAAGTAGCTGGAACTACAGGCGCACTCTATCATACCCAGCTCATTTTTTGATTAATTGTAGATATGAGGTCTCACCAAGTTGCCCAGGCAGGTCTCGAACCCCTGAGCTCACGCAATCCTCTTGTGGCTTCCCAAAATGCTAGGATTATAGGCTCGAGCCACCGCACCTGGCTGCTTTGGTTATTATTAATTGCTTTTTGTTTGAGTTACTAGAGAAGTAAAAACTAGGTACATATACTACCAGAAATACATTTCTCTAGTTATATAAATGATATCATAATCATCAGCAAATTTGGAAAGAAAGGCAGTCACATTGGTTCTAGCCATCTGTGAAAGCATTAGTTTTTAGAGAAATTAATGTAATGGTCTTGACAAGAGGAAGTGTCTTTTCAGTAAACCCAGCCTTTTACATGGTAACTGATAGAAAAGAAGATTGGAAAACCAAGCTCTTAATAAAATCATGATTTTCCTGCCTTTTTTGCCATCTGAGAGGTAATGTTTAAGTCATTTTTATTGGATGTACAGAAAAAAGATTTTATTAGATGGTGTATAAAATTGTAACTCACATTTCTGATTCCTGCCTGTATTTTTTTTCTCCTCCAAAGATTTTTTTGAATAAACAGCCAAACCCAAGAAAGAAGCTCCTTGTGCCTTGTGCACTGGATCCTCCCAACCCCAATTGTTACGTATGTGCCAGCAAGCCAGAGGTGACTGTACGACTGAATGTTCATAAAGTGACTGTTCTCACATTACAGGATAAGGTGAGTGCAAGGCTGGTTTTCTTTTCTTTAAAAAAAAAATTTAAGTTCTCTTTTACCTTTTACATATTATTGTGACAACAAACTAAACACTAGGTACTTCCTTTGAAAGGTTCTGACTACTGAAATGTATTGCTCTGATTTCCTGGGTTATTTCATTCACCTTCTGGATTCCCACAAGCTTTTACATCTGTGGTTCCAGAATATGTGCCTCATATCCCAGAATGGGGTAGATGTATTTGTCTGGAATATATACAGGAAGCACAGAGGTAGTGCCAGTATTCAGCGGCAGATGGCTTCTTTGCTCTTTGTTTCCCAGATAGTGGGTAAATTCTGTTGTTGTTTTTTGGACAAATAAGAGGTATCTGTGGGTGGTCCTGGCTATGACAGTTAACAGACAAGTTCTTGGATACAGTGCATTTCCAGTAGAGCAAAGCCCCTAATTACTAGTTTTTTGTTAAAGAGTTCGGGTTACTTGGAGGGTTTTGGGTTCGCCGAAATGCCCATTCCCACCAAACTTGAGGGCTCTTGTTATTCATTTCTGAGATCTGAGATGGGGCTTGGGTCACATTTGTCTAATATGACCTGATTCTGGTGTGGTACTCTGAAGAGGTAATGGCATTTGCACACTTGTATTCATCTGTGGAGCTAGAGTGAAGATTTTGGTTTAGGATATGGTCTGCTCCTTAGGTTCCTCCTAAGTTGGCTAAATTAGTTTCTTCCGTTAGGGAAGTGTTTTTTTGTGTGTTTGTTTCAGTGTTCCAAAAGCATGTCGCTTTCCACTTTGGGATCACTTCAGGTTATTCCACTGATTATGTCTATCATAACGCTGCAGTTTATACACTCCCTGAGAAGGCACTTTCTCAGAAGGGAATGCAGCTTGATAATGAATGACTTTTATCCCAGAACTAGGGCAAATTAGTTTAAGCTTATATTTTGGTCAGGGAAGCAGCAGGTCCAACAGAAAGTGATTGTTCCACTTTCCTTCCTTGGAAATAAGTATCTTTGGTATCTACTGGTTCTTGAATTTACAGATAATTCCACTATTTGCACAGTAATTAGACCTTTAGAGTTTCTTTTTTTCCTTTTTTTTTAGGAGCAGGTAGGATTTAATAATTCTATCACTTCTCTGAATACATCTTGGAACTTAAAGAGAGATGGCATTTGGGAAGAGGGAGGTTATCTGAGAATCAGATTAATGAGAAATTTTTTCATTTGTCAACTACCTGCAATTACAGAGTTCGCACAGAGATTTACGTTGACATATGTTAAATGTGTATCTCATTACCTGATCTGCAGAGAGTCAAAATAGGATGAGCTAGTTAAGGTGTTCTCAATCCCCAGTTTGGAAGAGGTCTGATCTGACCTGCATCAGTGGTCAGATGTGGGCAAAGTCTAAGACTTTGTATGGTTTTTAATTGCCTATATTAATATTTTGAATCTTTTTTTTTGTAGATAGTGAAAGAAAAATTTGCCATGGTAGCACCAGATGTTCAAATTGAAGATGGGAAAGGAACAATCCTAATATCTTCAGAAGAGGGAGAGACAGAAGGTACTATGTCCATTGCTTTTTTTCACTCCCCTCATTTGGGTGGAGCCTGCTTGAAGGAAGGAGTGCACCTTAGTTGATTTCTTCACTGTATATGACTTGGAAGTTCCCACACCTCCTCTGTCACTTTTGCAGCTCATTTCCTGGGTTGCCATTCTAATTGATTTTTCCACACCCCAATTTTTACTATTGTACCATTACTTTCAAAAGTTTGAGGGATTGCTTTCCCTGTATATCAACTTAATTCATACCTGTTTGTCCAGTGGTCATTCATATTTTGTGGGCCCCTGATGGGGATTCAGATGTCAAGCCTTAGGTTTAGCGTCAAGATTCTTTTTGGCTGTAGGTTCTTGTTGAAAAATTTTTGGGGATATTAGGTCATGTGTAATTGGAGGCCATGTTTCGGCTCAGTGGTGCTCTATTTTAGGAGTGTAGTTGAATATTCAAGCCCCATTGTAGCCAGCTGACTTCACCAAAAAAATGTGATCATTTGCTGTTCCCTTAGTTCTAGCCAACTCTTTCAAATGCTAGCTTAAAATGGCAACTGGTGAGGAATCTCAGTGGCTTAAATATGGCCCTTCCCCACAGAATCCACATGCTATAGAAGATGAGACAATAGTAATTCAAATATGTTTAGAGTCCCATATTATACTGTGTATAGACATCTCAGATATTCATAACTCAAGGGTGATTAAGGCAGCCGACCTTGGCTTGAAGTACTTTACAGCCTGGAAGAAGAGATAATCAATAGGTAGATTTAGTGTTGTCTAAGAAATACCATAAAAAGCGCATGCACAGGGTATGACTTGATGAAAAGTGTACTTAGTTTTGTGAAGGGAAGGGCCGTCACAGCAGAGGGAGGACACTTGGGTCTGTTTCTGAAGCAATAGGACCCTTTGGTCAGAGAAGGGATTGTCTGCATTTGGACAGAATGAACAGTATCTACAAGGGTGTTAACTTTTAAAGCAACCTAGATGACTTTAGAATGGCTAGTTACTTGGTTTCACTGGAAGATGGAGTCTCGGGGTTGGCAGTGTTGGTGAAGTTGAAAGATCTTTTTGTGTCATATTCATAATGTGTCTTCCTCCTCTCCTTCATCCCTAGCCTGCCACCCCAGCCCAGTATTTCACTGCCGCTAGGGTTTAAGCAGTGGGGTAATAGGGTTCAGTATAATCTACAAAGGGTGTATTCTAAAAGATGTGGGAGTGGAGACAGGGAGCCAGTTGAGGAGGAGGGGAATGAGGGATTTTTACTAAGGTGGAGGTGGATGACAGATTTGAAATTTGCACAGTCAGAATTTGGGACATCGTGGAGGAGTAGCAGCATTGTTTAGGATTGTTGCCAGGACTCTGGCTTCAGAGATGATGCTAACTCACTGGGATAAGAAAGTAGATTAACTGTTTCTCAGGTGTTACGCGGTCAGTGGAGGTGTGTGAAGGGGTTGGAGATGGAAGTCTGGGTAGGAAATAATTCTCCAGGGACATTCCAGATAGATTGAAAAGCTAAAGCAAAAAATAAATTTGGAAACGAGATCAAGAAACTCAGTATTTTCTGGGTAGGGAAAAGCTTTCTAAGCATTTTTCTTACAAGCAATGAAAGAAATGTTAAAAAACCAAAAAAAAGCCTATGGTATTGAAACTTGAAATTATATATAAAATTGTATTCTTTAAACATGATGACCAGAGTTTTTTGTTTATTTGTTTATTTGGGGGTTTTTTTTTGTTTCGTTTTTGAGTTGGAGTCTCACTCTGTTACCCAGACTGGAGTGCAGTGGCCGCTCCCGGCCCCCGCAGCCTCGACCTGCTGGACTCCGGCAATCCTTCCGCCTTAGCCTTCCAAGTAGCCGGAACTACAGGCGTGCGCTACCACGACTGGCTAATTTTTTGATTTGTTGTAGAGTTGAGGTCTCGCCAGGTTTCCCAGGCGGGTCTTGAACCCGTGGGCTCAGGCAATTCACTCACCTCGGCCTCCCGAAGCGCGGGATTACAGGCTGAGCCACCGAGCCCGGCTTGTTTTGGTTTTTTTTGAGTTGGAGTCTCACTCTCTCCCAGACTGGAGTGCAGTGGCTGCTCCCGGCCCCCGCAGCCTCGACCTGCTGGGCTCCGGCGATCTTTTCGCGTCAGCCTTCCAAGTAGCCGGAACTACAGGCACATGCTACGATGCCCAGCTAATTTTTTGATTTATTGTAGAGATGAGGTCTTGCCCAGTGGGTGTTGCCCAGGCGGGTCTCGAACCCGCGGGCTCAGGCAATCTACTCACCTTAACCTCCCAAAGTGCGGGATTACAGGCTGAGCCACCGAGCCCTGCTTGTTTTTTTTTGTTGTTTTTTTTTTGAGTTGGAGTCTCACTCTGTCGCCCAGGCTGGAATGCAGTGGTATGTTCATGGCCACTGGAGCCTCGACCTGCTGGACTCAGGTGATTCTTCTGCCTCAGCCTTCCAAGTAGCTGGAACCACAGGCACACGCCACCACGCCCAGCTGATTTTTCTTGATTTATTATAGAGACAAGGTCTTGCCAAGTTGCCTAGACTGGTCTTGAACATACGGGTTCAGGCAGTCCTCTCACTTCCACCTCCCAAAGTGCTGGGATTACAGGTGTGAACCACTGCACCTGGCCTTATAACCAGAATTTTAAAAATATATTGTTTACTGAATATGTGCTGGACACTGGAGATATGGGTCAACAGGTTCTAGTCAGCACGTGGCCCTCAAACAGTAGATAGTCAATAAAGTGGACCAAGTGTTGTGAGGAGGGAGTGTAAATTGGAAACAAGATGAGGAAGCAGTTTTAAAAGTCTTGGATGCTTTTATAGGCCAGGAGAGAGGAGCATTTGAACAAACAGGAGAGAAGGGATAATTAAGGCAGAAAAGTCCTAGGATAGGTAGGGGGATGTAGTTACACCAAAAGTTTGGTCAGAGGGGTTGTTCTTCATTTGAGTATTTGTAATTATATGGCAGAGGTTTGCAGAATGCTAGTAGGTGCTAAGAACTGCGTGCTTATATTAAGTTGGAGCGGTTCTTTTGGGGAACCTTCCTGGCTCTTCATTGATATATGTTAAAAATGAAAATCTATTCAAATAAACATGGTTTTCTCTTATGAGGGGGGCCTAAAAAAACCCCAGAATTTATTTATAAAAAATTATGTGTTTACTCTTACATGTTTAAACTTCAGTTACCTTCAAAATAGTGTTCATTTGATGCAGTACACCTATGGAGATGCTTTTTCCATGATGCCAAACAATTTTCTTTCTTTTGAGTCTCACTCCGTCACCCAGGCTGGAGTGCAGTGGCACACTCACAGCCACCCCAGCACTGACCTGCTGGGTTCCGGGGAGCCTTCCGTCTCAGCCTTCCAAGTAGCTGGAACTACAGGCGCGTGCTACCATGCCCAGCTAATTTTTGATTTATGGTAGAGACGAGGTTTCGCCAAGTTGCCTGGGCTGGTCTCGACCTGTGGGCTCAGGCAATCCACTTGCCTTGGCCTCCCAAAGTGCTGGGATTACGGGCTGAGCAACCGAGCCCAGCCAGCAGTTCTTGAAGTCGACAATTTTGATGCCCTTCAGTGCTTCTGCTATTTTTTGTTTCACCTCTTTCACATCAGTGGGACATCTCCCTTTGAGGACTTTTTAAATCCAGGGACGCAAAAAGTCGCTCAGGGCAAGATCAGGTGACTAGGGAGGGTGGAACACAGCAGTCATGCTGTCTGTAATCAAACGCTGCTGAACATGCACTGCGGTGTGGGCAGGGATGCTAATAAATCACCCATCATGAAATGGGTAAACGTGTCGAAAGAACTCCGGAAAATTCACTAAAGCCAAACACAGCCTCTCACAGCAACATCAGCTGGTACACTGATGCCGATGGATTCTTGGAACACTTACCGGGGTGGGGAAAGCCTGCACTACAGAAAGCCTGCCCTCCAAAAAATAATGCCGGGTTTTTTTGGGTCCCCTTCGTATATCTGAGTTGTGAAATCTATTAAAAAGTTTATTTAGGGGAGGGGGTCAGGGAAGGGACCCCCAAAAAAGTTTATTGAGACTGTCACAGATAATCTCTTTGTAAGTAGATTATATTTCAAACAACTGTAAAATTGCCTCAGAGTCTTTCAGGACACCAGAATTAATTTGGTTTGAATGGAAAAAGTTCTCAGAACTTCTTACAGTTTGGTCCTCTTGAAGTAGTTTTAGAAGTTGAGCGTTTAGGGCTGAATTCCTAAGTGCCTAATACTTTAAGGTATTAATGTGCTAAGGCTGCCATAATAAATACCACAACTGAGGTTGTTTAAACAACAGAAATTAATTTTCTCACAATTCTGGAGGCTAAAAGTCCAAGATAAAGTGCTGGCAGTTTTGGTTTCTTCTGCAACCTCCCTCCTTGGTTTGCAGATGGCTGCCATTTTGCTTTGTCCTCACATGGCCTTTCTTCTAGGAGTGCATATCCCTGATTTCTGTCTGTGTCCAAATTTCCTTCTTGTGAAGGACACCAGTCAGATTGAATTTGAGCCCACCCTGTTGGCCTTATTTTAATTTAATCATCTCTTTAAAAAGCCCTGTCTCCAAACCCAGTCAAGTTCTGGGAGTACTGAGAGTTAGGGTTTAACCTTTGGACTTGGGGTGAGGGGCACCATTCAGCCCATGACAGTGGTTTAGGTTTTTATTTTTTTTATTATTTATTTATTTATGAGTTGGAGTCTCACTCAGTTGCCCAGACTGGAGTGCAGTGGCTGCTCCCGCCCACTGCAGCCTCGACCTGCTGGGCTCCAGCGATCTTTCCACCTCAGCCTTGCAAGTAGCTGGAACTACAGGCACGCGCTACCACGCCCGGCTAATTTTTTGATTTATTGTAGAGATGAGGTCTCGCCAAATTGCCCAGGTGGGTCTTGAACCCACGGGCTCAGGCAATCCACTCATCTTGGCCTCCCAAAGTGTGGAATTATAGACTGAGCCACCGAGCCCGGCGGTTTAGGTTTTTAAAAACTAGCCTGATTGCTCCATGAAGATATAAATAAAGTATCTAAATTCTTTTCATATTTCCTAGCTAATAATCATAAGAAGTTGTCAGAATTTGGAATTAGAAATGGTAGCCGACTTCAAGCAGATGACTTCCTACAGGACTACACTTTATTGATCAACATCCTGCATAGGTAAGAACTATATATATTTTAAGTGTAAGAAATCACTTAGCCAACTTCAGATAAAGTGGAAGAAAGTGTTTTCTTACTCTTAACTCCTACTGTTAATTTGAAACTCCACAGTATATTTGTTCAAGTTGGCCACTAAGTTAATTCCCTGGTGTTTGACCTAGAGAAAAATGTCAGGTTTCAGAAATGAGAGAAAGCAAAAAGTGTTTATGGGTAGCTGTCGTCAATGTTGGCTGATCAGAAAGAGCTAGAGTTCAGGCATTTGAACAGTTGTAATCAGAGGTGAATTCATTTTAGTAATTTAACTGGAATGAAATTTTCCATTGCTTTTAATTTTTTTTTTTTTTTTTTTTTTTTTGAGTTAGAGTCTCACTCTGTCACCTTGACCTGCTGGGCTCTGGTGATCCTTCCGCCTCAGCCTTCCAAATAGTTGGAACTACAGGCGTGCGCTACCATGCCCGGCTAACTTTTATTTTATTTTATTATAGAGATGAGGTCTCGCCAAGTTGCCCAGGAGGGTCTCAAACTCCGGGCTCAGGTAATCCACTTACCTCAGCCTCCCAAAGCTCTGGGATTACAGGCTGAGCCACAGAGCCTGGCTATGTTTTTAAGAAATTTATTAGAGGAGGCCAGGCATGGTGGCTCATGCCTATAATCCTGGCACATGGGAGAGTGAGGCAGGAGGATTGCTTGGGCCCAGGAGTTTGAGACCACTGTAGGCCACATAGCAAGTCCTCCTCTCTACAAAAGAAAAAAAAATGCCAGGCACTGTGGCTCACGCCTGTAATCCCAGCACTTTGGGAAGCTGAGGTGAGAGGATTGCCTGAGCCCATGTGTTTGAGACCAGCCTGGGCAACATGGTGAGACCTCATCTCTACAATAAACCAAGAAAAAGTAGTGGGGATGGTGGCATGTGCCTGTGGTTCCAGGTATTTGGAAGGCTGAGGCAGAAGGATCGTGTGCACCCAGCAGGTCGAGGCTGCAGAGGCTGTGAGCATGTCACTGCACTCTAGCCTGGGCAACAGAGTGAGACTCCAATTCAAAAAGAAAAAGAAAAAAACAAGAAAAAATTAACTGGGTGTGGTAGCATGTGCCAGTAGTCCCAGCTACTTGTGATGCTGAGGCGGAAGGATCACGTGAACCCAGGAGGTCCAGGCTGTGGCAAGCTGTTATCCTGCCACTGCACTCCAGTCTGGGCAACAGAGTGAGACCCTGGCTCAAGAAAAAATTCCCTAGACTAAAGAATATTTCTCCCATAAAACAAAAAATTTCATTTGTGATTTTGTAACAATAACAAAACAATAAGAATTATCCTGTACAGATTCTTGAGTCATATATTTTTTAAAATTTGATTTTACTTCCTGACCACATAAAGTATTCAGAGTGCTTACATTATATATTTACATTTATCAAGCACTGTTAAGGTACAAAATGTGATATCTGCATGTGTTGAACAAGGTACATTTTGGTACGTGCTCATTTTTTTTCTTTAAGTTGGAATCCCAATCCGTCACCCAGGCTGGAGTGCAGCGGCATACTTACGGCCACCCCAGGGTTGATCTGCTGGGCTCTAATGATCCTTCTGCCTCAACTTTCCAAGTAGCTGGAACTATGGGCGTGTGCCACCCTGCCTGGCTAATTTTTTGATTTATTGTAGAGACGAGGTCTCACCAAGTTGCACAGGCTGGTGTCGAGCCCGCAGGCTCAGGCAATCCACTCACTTTGGCCTCCCAGAGTGCTGGGATTACAGGCCGAGTCTGGCTTGTATGTGCTCATTGATACTGCTAAACTGCTTTCTGACTTAGGACTTTTGGGTAGCATCTAACAACTATAAAGGGTTGTGGTGCCACCAGCTGGGTCCAGTTATTTTGCCAATATTGCCATCGTATACAAACATGCAGTATGTGGTTGTTTGGAGAGAACTGCAGTTTATACTTGGTTTATAAAAAGCATAAAATGATAGGAAGGACTGAATGTGGATTATTAGTAAGACGTATAAGTTCTACAAAGTTACATAGTAGAGTCAAAGATAGGGTAGGGTATGGTCTCCAGCCTCAGTTGGACACCAGTTGGATGTAAGTGGTATGCTTGTGTTCAGTTGTGAAAGAAAAGACAATGAAAGGACATGTACAATAAAGTGGAAATATCATGTGAGATCTAAAACAGGAAGCATAATTAGGGGTTTTTTTAATTATATTTTTTAGCTCTCTGGGAACAGAACCCCCCTTAAATGTAAGTCTTTTGTTTGACTTTCATACATGTTTTTGGGAATTCATGTACAGAAGCAGGGTGCTGCCTGTAAAGATGGGGGGGCCCAGAAGCCATGTAATCCCTTAAAACACTAAATTACTGTGATCAAGTTCAGATTATAAGTAGAATGTGTAGAATTTTTTGGCATAGTAGCTGAAGAAATAATGTCTAAGAGTTATTTTTGGCCACAGACTTTTGACTCTATTTTCTGCTTTAGCAATAAAAGTTATTTAGTCTTTTTTTTTTTTTAAGCTTTGCCTTGATTTGAAGGTGCAGTGATTTTGACCATTTGAATTAGTTTTGGATTATGACAAAAATCTGTTGTGTGCAGTCTTTTATTGTAATTTTAGCTCTTTGAAAATCAGAATTCAAATTCTTGATGTATACTTTGAGGAACAACAGTATCTCTCTGGCGTTCCTTTGCTTTGTAGATAGTCATAGCAGTGGTCCTGTTTTAAAATGTGTGATTCTCTTACAGTGAAGACCTAGGAAAGGATGTTGAATTTGAAGTTGTTGGAGATGCTCCAGAAAAAGTGGGGCCCAAACAAGCTGAAGATGCTGCCAAAAGCATCACCAATGGGAGCGATGACGGAGCTCAGCCTTCCACCTCCACAGGTGAGTCATGGCCCCGGCCAGCAACTTGTAATTACTCCCCAAGCAAGAGGTAGAAGTCCATAAAACTGCTAGAGGTGTGTATTGGCTTGGTTTTGATGTTGTAATGGAGCTTTGACTTTATGAATCATAAAGATATTTAATACTGGAAAAAAATCTTTTTTTTTTTTTTTTTTTTGAGTTGGAGTCACACTCTGGCACGCTCACGGCCACTGCAGCCTTGACCTACTGGGCTCAGACACTCTTTTTGCCTTAGCCTTCCAAGTAGCTGGAACTACAGGCACGTGCTGCTATGCTTGGCTATATTTTTTATTTATTGTAGAGACAGGTCTCGGCAAGCTGCCCAGGCTGGTCTTGAACCCCTGGGCTCAGGCAGTCCTCTTGCCTCTGCCTCCCGAAGTGCTGGGATTACAGGCTTGAGCCACTGTGCCCGGCCATGGGAAAAATTCTTAAAGAAAATAGAGATACTTTATTTTTTGTTAATTGTTTTTTCCAGCTGAAAATAAGTGTACAAAGTCAGCATAGTCTATTAGTAGTTTTGGATTTTTTATACCTTTTCTACTTAGGAGCAACAAATCCATTCATCCTGCTGTTTTTAGCAAACAGATACTAAGTGTGGAATTTGGGCATTTTAGTTTCCTCAGAACCGGTGCTCCTTTGGTGAAGTGTACCCGTGGTGTCTGTTCCCCTGGGTTTTCAGTGCTGCTACTTGGTGCTTTTCCAAATAACTGATTCTTTACTGTGTTCTGATTTGAATGTCCCCTTTGTTCTTTAGTTAGAAAGTTGAAGATTACCAATGTTTGACTTCTCTCCATTTATTTGACCCTGTGTCTTTGGCTTTCTGTTTATGCTTGGTTCTAATGTTCTCCTGAAAGTTTTGGAGGTGGACTCTGAGAGTGTGGCTCGGGTGTGGACCACTGGTTCATGATCTGGTTTTCCCCACTGAAACTAGAAAGGTCCATCATCCTCCTTTGAGGAAGAGACTGTATGGTAGTTTTCAAAATCATAATATGAATTATATGCTTATATCCTCTACTGTAGGTAGCTTTCAGAGGTTGTAGCAATGAGTAAGATGGGTATTGTTTCTTTGACTTTGGTGAATGGGGTGATAGAACTACCTGTAGCATAAGATCATACCCAAGAGTATGCACAATGGAGCTGCACTGCGTGGGTTTGAATCCTGGCCTCATCTTTAACTACTGTGTAAGCTTGGGAAGTCAGTCTCTCTCTGTTTCCTTTTCTGGAAAACGGATAATAATGTTATCTTCTTTATAGGGTTGTTGTGATGATTAAATGAGTTGTTATATGCAAAGTGCTCAGAACAGTTCCTGGCACATTGTAAGTGCTATATTTGTTGTTGTTATTGTTTCCACCACTACCATTATTAGAATATGCTGAAGTGTAATGATTCCTCTGAGTTACATAATGCTTGTTACAGTTTTTTGTTTTGATTAGGAGAGAAATAGGTGCTTGTTATATAAAACATTCAAAACAGTATGGAAATATACAGTGTGTAAAGTGGAGATTCCCTAAGGGTAGCCATTCTTAGGTTTAGTATATATTAGAAGAGTTAGCTTTCAGTTATATAAAATATTGGTAAGCCACTGGTAACTACCACACTTTTAACTATGTTTTCCCTTTTTTTCCCTGAAATAAGCACAAGAGCAAGATGATGTTCTTATAGTTGATTCAGATGAGGAAGTTTCTTCAAATAATGCTGACATCAGTGAAGAGAGAAGTCGCAAGAGGAAATTAGATGAGAAAGAGAATATTGGTGCAAAGAGGTCACGAACAGAACAGACAGAAGAGCTTGACGATGTTATAGCATTAGATTGAACAGAAATGCCTCTTAACAGAACACTCTTCTACTTAGTTTATCTGGGCAGAACCAGATTATTTATGTCCTTTGTTCCAAAGGGAAAAAATTGACACCAGTGACTTGAACATGATTTTGCTCCCTTTGAAAGCATTCATTTTGCTAGAGCTGTTAGAAGTATTGCAGTACTCTGTATTGAAAGTAGGAATATAGCTGAAAACCCTTTGAACAAAGTGTGTGCATAACCAGTTATGAAAATAAAACAACACAATGCATGTTGCCTTTTTAATGTAAATACCCTTAGGTATCATTTAATAGTTTTAAAATATTGTGGTTTAGTAAAGTTGATACCTGGTTATAAATATTATGCCTTTATTTTTGGCTAGAGGAAGAATTATTTTTAGCCTAGATCTAACCATTTTCATACTCTTAACTGACTGAAAAAGATTCAAAGAAGTATCAAGTGCTATGCATTGAAACTTGGTTTTTAAATGTTAACTGGCACTATGTATATTACTGTAAAACAATGTTAATTTACTCAAGTTTTTGGCTTGTACTGCCTGGTATGTCTGTGTAAGAAGCCAATTTTTGTGTATTGTTACAGTTTCAGGTTATTTATATTTGATGTTTTGTAAAACTCAAATAAGACTATACTGTACTTATGGACCAAATAAATGGCATCTGCATACTTGTTACACACGCCCGCACAGTTCCTGTTCCTGCTATCTTATTGGGCTTATACATTATATCTACTACAGGAATGCTGAATTCCTTCTGCTTAAAAAAAAGATGAAGCCGGGCTCCGTGGCTCAGCCTGTAATCCTGCGCCTTGGGAGGCAGAGGTGAGTGGATTGCCTGAGCCCATGGGTTCAAGACCCGCCTGGGCAACTTGGCAAGACCTCATCTCTATAATAAATCGAAAATTAGTCGGGTGTGGTAGCACGCGCCTGTAGTTCCAGCTACTGGAAGGCTGAGGCGGAAGGATCACCGGAGCCCAGCAGGTTGAGGCTGCCGTGGCCCGGAGTGGCCACTGCACTCCAGTCTGGGCGACAGAGTGACTCCAACTCACAAAAAAAAGAACTCTTAAAGGGTGTGAAGGTTTAAAAGATCTCTACTGTTTGCCATAGAGGTGTACTTTCTAAAATAAAGCTCCTCCTGTGTCTGCTGGCTCGTGCGTGAGGCAAGGGGATTGCTTGAGCCCAGAAATTCAAGACCAGCCTGGGCAACAGGACAAGACCCTGTCTCTAAAAAATAATAAAACTTCTAATGGCAATGCTAATTTTAAAACTTGGATTGTCAACGTTTGGCCTTTGTTGAGACTATTTAAGTAATCTTTACAGCCCACCTCCTTGGCTTTGAGGTGCTGGAGAGGGAATCTTTCCTCCTCTCTGCCCTGTTTGTGTTGTTCCTTAGTTTACCCGAGTCCCTTTTTTGGTAAGTTTTGATTTTTTTTTGGTTTGAGATAGTCTCACTCTGTCCTTCAAGCTGGAGTGCAGTGGTGTGATCCCGGCTCACTGCATCCTTGATCTCCTGGGTTCATGTGATCCTTCCATCTCAGCCTCCTGAGTAGCTGGGACCACAAGTGTGCACCACCAGACCTGGTTAATTTTTGTGGGTTTTTTTTTTTTCTTTTTTCTTTTTTTTTTGTAGAGATGTGATCTCACTATGTTTCCCAGACTGGTCTCAAAAACTGCTGGCCTCAAGCTATTCTGCCTCAACCTAGTGCTGGGATTACAGGTGTGAGCTACTGAAAGGAACTGTCTGGCCCAGCTCCAGCCTATAGATGTTGCCAGGACAGTGCTGGATGGAGGAGTAGTGGTGTCCTTACCCTGAACCCGAGGGCCTTGGTTCATCACACAGATGTGCTTTGAGTCTTCAGAAGACAAACCCAACAAGCTGTTCCCTCGCTGTATACCTGTGCCCTTGATGTTTTGGGCAACAATCATTTTATATATCAACTAAATTTCAGATTGATAATTCACTGTATTCTGTTTTGTGTAATTATTTCCCCCCCCCATTGTCCAGGCTGGAGTGCAGTGGCAACTCTCAGGGCCACCGCAGCCTCAACCTGCTGGGCTCCGGCGATCCTTCCTCAAACCTCAGCCTTCCAAGTAGCTGGAACTACAGGCGTGCGCTGCCATGCTCGGCTTATGTTTTGATTTATTGTAGAGATGAGGTCTTACCAGTTTGTCCAGGCTGGTCTTGAACTCCTGAGCTCAGGCAGTCCTCTCACCTCGGCCTCCCAAAGTGCTAGGATTACAGGCTTGAGGCACCATGCCCGGCCTGTTTTTTATAATTCTTGCTCTGCTATTCAGCTTACTAACTTGTGCCCCTTGTTTTATACCATTTGTAAATTCAGCATGCAATCAGAACTTTCAGAAAGGTTGTTGAGTGAGACTCAGCCCTCAGGAGCAGCAGCTTGATGCTTGCAGGACGGGCCGACGGCCAGCTGAAAGCAACTGCTGGCGAACTGGGCCTCCCTCCACAGTTCAGCCTGTGGGGTTCACTCTGACTTTGCATTTTTAGAAGGTGCTTAATATCCTCCAGAAAAATATGTAACATAAAATGAAGTATCTTGGGATACCATCTGAATTTTGAAATTTTGTGTACTGAAAAACTATAGAAATTTGAATTCTGAATATCTCTGAGCACTGCTCTAAGGTTTTGTTCCTCAGCAGCCTTTTACTTGAAAGGTTTTGGCATCCACTGATCTTTGCCGTGTCCGTTATTTTGATGGCCCCTGCTTGCTCTCTTTCTTACATACATATTTTTAGGGACTTTTAGACACTGTTGTCAACAATCTGTTTCTGGTATTTTGTGTACTTAAGTTCTTTTCCATTTGGGCAGCAAAGTGTCAGATCTGCAGAGGTGTTTCTAATTTGATAGACCAGCGATCTTCATTTTCACATCAACTCTGTTACTACTTTTTCTAGCAGGTTTGTCAGGAAGGCAGGTCTGCCTACTAGGTGCGAGGGTCTTGTCCAGCATACACCAAAGCAGATTCAAACTGTGAGACACTTCAGAGCTTGTGTTGTATTCGTGGTCTTTCCAAGTGGGTTGTCTCACCAGCCAAGAGATGGGAGTAGGGCTTGTCAAGACTGTTTCCCCCAGATCTCCAGCCTGAAGTGCATTGTTGACAATCCTCCAGCCTCACTGAGAACAGTCTGGTGACAAGTTTACCTAGATGGTCCATGGTCCCAAAGACTGATCTATGTATTCGGCATGTACCATGAGAGGATTCAACTTAGAAATATAGAGCCCAAGCTGTGCATGGTGGCTTGGTGCTTGTAATCCCAGCAACTCAGGAAGCTGAGGCAGAAGATTTCTTGAGCCCAGGAGCTAGAGGCTGCAGCCAGCTATGATCCCACCACTATTCACCAGCCTGAGTGACAGAGCAAGACCCCGTATCTAAGATGGAGAAAGAGCCTGGCCCATTAATTAAGTAACTGATCAGGCAAAGATGAACAGATGCTAAAATCTTTCAGGTAAAAAGCTGCTGAGGAACAGAATCAGCATAGTACTTAAATGTTGCTGCACAGATCACCTGCAGAGGGAAAACAGTCTTGACGGTAGACACATCTGACTGTTGCCACCATAATCAAGTGATCAAACCTAGCATCACTAGTAAGGACAACCTGATGTTACTGTGCTTCCTCATGAGATGACACCAAGAACACAACAGCACCTTGCCAAAAATGTGTTAACCTGAATCTAATCGAGCACCTAGGCTTCCAACTAACAGGAAGTAGACAAAGGGGTAATTACAGAATATGTGTGATTCACCATAACTGCCTGGGCTTTTCAATACATCATCATTAAAAAAGGAGTGAGTATTCTAGAAGAAATGCTTCTTAAATTTAAGAAACTAACCTAATACAATGTATGAGTCTTTTCATATCAACAAAATAAGTAAATAAATGACTACAGCAATTGTTGTGACACTTGGAAATTTGAAAATGAGATGAATATAGGTAATGTAGAATTATTTTTTTGGCTGTGTGCAGAGACTCATGCCTGCAATCCCAGCACTTTGGGAGGTCAAATGGGGATGGCTTGAGGCTAGGAATTAAAGACCAGCCTGGGCAACATAGTGAGACCCTGTCTCTACAAAAAACTAAAGAAATTAGCTGAGTGTAATGACATGTGCTCACAGCTAGTTGGGACACTGAGGCAGGAGGGTTTCTTGAATCCAGTTCAAAGTTGCAGTGAGCTGTGTTGCACCACTGCACTCTAGTCTGAGTGATAGAATGAAACCTGGTCTCAAAAAGAGAGTTGTTGTCTTAGGTATGATCATGTGATTTAGTCAGTTATATAGGCCATTGTTCTTATTTTTAGTATATTATGGATGAAGCTTCAAAATACCTACAACTTTTAAATGGCTCAGCAAAATATATAATATGGAGAGGAAAAAACCTGGCAAAATTAACATTTATTGAATCTAGGCAGAATAAAAACATATTTTTCATTGTACTATTCAGCTTTGAAATCCTTCATAAAAGAATATGGGCCGGGAGCCCAGCTCGGTGGCTCAGCCTGTAATCCCATGCCTTTGGGCGGCTGAGGTGAGTGGACTGCCTGAGCCCACGGGTTCGAGACCCGCCTGGGCAACTTGGTGAGACCTCATCTTTACAATAAATAAAAAAATTAGCCAGTCATGGTAGCTCGCACCTGTAGTTCTGGCTACTAGGATGGCTGAGACAGAAAGATCGCCTGAGTCCAGCAGGCTGACGTTGGGGTGACCATGAGTGTGCTACTGCACTCCAGCTTGGGCGACAGAGTGAGACTCCAACTAAAAAAAAAAAAAAAAAATCCAACGTGAACATGTGGGGTGGGGGGCACCCCCCAAAAACTGGAACTGTCTTTTGTAGGATGGGCCCTCTGTGGTACACTTGAAATTTGTTCCTCCAGGTCAGTCAACCAAAGATTTTATCTAGAAGTTTTGAGACGGTTGTATGACGATTTGCAGAAGAAACATCCCAAGTTGTGGCAAACAGGTGACTGGTTCTTCCGCCCTGACAATGTGTGTGTCCACATCGTGCTGAGCGTTCAGCAGTTCTTGACCAAAACAAGGCATGACCCCCGTGCCCTACCCTCTTCATCCAGTCTCACCCTGAGCAATTTTTTTTTTTTGCTCCCTAGATGAAAAAGCTCCCCCGGCCACGTTTTCTTCAGACACCAGGCCCCCTTCTCTTTCTTGAGAAGGGGATTCACCCTCTCTCTCTCTTGAATCTACTTTTAAATAAACTATTTCCCCCAATCTAAAAAAAAAGAAAAGGAAAGGATAAGGTCCTCAAAGGGAAACATTTTGCTGATGTGGAAGAGGTGGAATAAAAAATGGCAGAAGCACTAAAAGGCATCAAAACTGACGAGCTCAAAGACTGTTTTGAGCAGTGGAAAAACATTTTTAAGTGTATTGCATCAAACAAAGAGTATTTTGAAGATGACTGAAGTTAAACATGTAAGAATAGCCGGGCATTGTGGCTCATGCCTGTAATCCCAGCCCTTTGGGAGGCAGGGGAGAGGATTGCCTGAGCCCAGGGATTCAAGACCAGCCTCAGCAACTTGGTGAGACCTTGTCTCTATAATGAAAATAAAAGAATGAGCCAGCCCATCAGAAGTGGACTGGATAAAGAAAATGTGGTACACATACAAGACAGAATATCATGCAGTTACAAAGAACAAAAGCAAGTGTGGTGGGCAACTTGGCAAGACCTCGTCTCTGTTCTAAATTAAAAAAAACAAACCAGCCTGGGTATGGTTGTCCACACCTGTAGTTCAAGCTACTTGGAAGGCTGAGGCGGAAGGATCATCTGAGCCCAGAAGGTTGAGGTTGTGGTGGCCATGAGCATGCCACTGCATTCCAGCCTGGATGACAGAGTTAGGCAACAACTCAAAATAAATAAGAATAAATACACAAAATTTTTTATAAATAAATTCTGGGTTTTTTTGTCCCCCTGGGTATATCCACATACACAAATACATATACACGTATACATGCAGTCTGTTTTCTTGTGCTTATTTGATTTTTCCAAGTTTTATATTGAATATATGCTATGATTAAGGTCAGAAAGGCAATACAGATTATTAAACATGTAAGGTGTTTTTTTTTTTGAGTTGGAGTTTCACTCTGTCACTCAGGATGGAGTGCAGTGGCACGCTCACTGTCATGGCAGCCTCAACCTGCTGGGTTCAGGTAATCCTTCTGCCTCAGCCTTCCAAGTAGCTGGAACTACAGGCGCGCACCACCATGCTTGGCTAATACTTTGATTTATTATAGAGATGAAGTTCTCACCAAGTTGCCCCGGCTGGTCTCACACACCTGGACCCAGGCAATCCTCTCACCTTGGCCTCCCAAAGTGCTGGGATTACAGGCTTGAGCCACCGCCCGGCCTTAAACATGCAAATTGGAATGAGAAAGCTTTAAAGGGATGCCTGAGTGCAACATCAAAATCAGCTTTACCTATCCTCTCTGTTGCTAGGCTGTGATTTAGGAAGGATTCTTTTTCATTT
The DNA here is from genome assembly GCA_027257055.1 of Cephalopachus bancanus. Lineage (NCBI taxonomy): Eukaryota > Metazoa > Chordata > Mammalia > Primates > Tarsiidae > Cephalopachus > Cephalopachus bancanus. Next base: position 2,194,871 of record JAPVLO010000110.1, on the reverse strand, counting down.
GCACCCCACAGAACTAAGAAGACAGTCAAGTTGTTCCTACTGGACTAATGGCTCACTCAGAAGCTGCCAGAAAACATTTGGTTCGTAATAGAGGTTCCTATTCCTGAAAATGTCCCATCAATGGCACACATGTCTGACATGGACAAATTTAAGCCACCTATTAATCTTTTGTAATACACAAAAAATAAAAATATTAAAAGTCAAAGAAAACCCAAAGAGATCAGGGAAGAAAAATGTTGGCAGATGTTTCTAATCATTGTAACTTGTAGAGGTAGGGAGGTTTTCCCGTTTCTTTATATTTTAAAGCAGTATTCCTGAGGTTCAGAATCTCCATTTGACCATGTTGAGGGAGGATATATTTAGAAAAGTATTTTTATAGACATTTTCATACTGGAATACATATTTGCATTCTGCTCGCGGAAGGAACATGTCCCCCCCCCCCTGCATCCAATTCAAAACAAGTTCCAGCCAAAAGCTTATTTGAGAAATTTTTGAACTGCTCTCACTAAAAATAAAAATAAAAATCGACTGAGTTGAATTATAGGGTTACAATGTAGTTTGGTTATATTTTGAAGACAATGATCTGGTAAAGCAACATTTTAGGAAGTTTTGCTAAATACTTGTGTCTCGTGGAAGCTTTAAAAACTCTAAGTCTAACAATACATTGTGACTCATTAGGATGGGGAAACGTTCTGCAAACATTACTAGAATGTAGACCATCAGGATTTGTACGTTAGTCAACAGGTTACTTTGACTCTCATAAGATTTCATCTCAAGAAATTTAAGTACTGTGTATGCTGTCATTTAAGCATTCTATAAACATCAATTGTATCCCTACCCTGCACTATGCTACATGCAGTGGAAAATGTTACCAACATCTCAACAGCCTGGATAGAAACCTTTATTTATTTATTTTTTTTGAGTTGGAGGCTCGCTCTGTCGCCCAGACTGGAGTGCAGCGGCCGCTCCCGGCCACCGCAGCCTCGACCCGCTGGGCTCCGGCGATCCTTCCGCCTCAGCCTTCCGAGTAGCCGGAATTACAGGCATGCGCTACCACGCCCGGCTGATTTTTTGATTTATTGTAGAGATGCGTGCGGTCTCGCCAAGTTGCCGAGGCAGGTCTTGAACCTGCGGGCTCAGGCAATCCACTGACCTCAGCCTCCCAAAGGCGCAGGATAGAAACCTTTAAAAGCAAGAAGAACTAAGGATTAGAATGCATAAACCTAATTTATTACAGCAGCAAAATGTGGTGGGTTGGGAGTCTGAGCACCCACAGCCTGGGTGCCATCAAGCCGAGAAGCAGACTTCCCAGTTGGTCCCATCAGCAGCTCCCAGAACCTCAAATATGTAATACCAAAAGCTCCATAAATATGGGTGTTCCTGGATGGATCCTCCCACTGAGCTGTAGACTGACTGGGAAGTGTTTACCCTGGTACAAGGTCTGGGCAGAATTTCCCATTCCTGAGTGCAAGGTAAGGTTTCAAGGCAAGAAAAGATGGCCTGCTGGGCTCGGTGGCTCAGCCTGTCATCCCGCACCTTTGGGAGGCTGAGGCGAGTGGATGGCCTGAGCCCGCGGGTTCGAGACCCGCCTGGGCAGCGAGACCTCATCTCTACAATAAATCAAAAAATCAGCCGGGCGTGGTAGCGCGCGCCTGTAGTTCCGGCTACTCGGAAGGCTGAGGCGGAAGGATCGCCGGAGCCCAGCGGGTCGAGGCTGCGGTGGCCGGGAGCGGCCACTGCACTCCAGTCTGGGCGACAGAGTGAGACTCCAACTCAAAAAAAAAAAAAAAGAAAAGATGGCCTTTTGCTCCTCCATGAAGGAAGCCAGCTGTAGGTGTCATATCCTAGCCCTACTTCTTAGACTGGGGAACCAATCTCTCCAAGGCTTCACCTGTCAATGTTTTGAATCTTCTTATGTCCCCAGAGAAGCCTGAAGGGGATACCAGAACCAGCGGAAGTTGAAGTTAGATTCATTCTAATAGAAAGAGTGGGGGAACTCTGGCCAGGCTCGGTAGCTCAGCCTGTAATCCCAGCACTTTGGGAGGCTAAGGTGAGTGGATTGCTGAGCCTGCAGCTTCAAGACCAGCTCAGGCAACTTGGTGAGACCTCATCTCCACAATTAAAAAAAAAAATTAGCCAGGCGTGGTAGCGTGAGTCTGTAGTTCCAGTTCCTCGGAAGACTGAGGCGGAAGGATTGGTGGAGCCCAGCAGTTCGATGCTGGGGTGGCCGCGAGCGTGCCACTGCACTCCAGCCTGGCTGACGGAGTGACTCCGACTCAAAAAAAAAAAGAGTGGAGCCTCAGAGAAGGGGGGTGAAAAAAAATCTCTTTGGGCCCATCTAAAAAAACCCCACAAAAACCTCCCAGTATATAGGACAGAACATGCACCTTGAGATGCTGTGGATGTGTGTGGGTGGCACACGAGAGAAATGACCTTCAGGAGCTGAGCTGAGAAAGGTACGGGTGTGCTTCAGGTGAATATTGGTGCTGCTTCTCCAGAAGTTCTGAGGGTAAAGACTTGCAGGCTTTGTGGTGACTGGGAGCGGCCACTGCCCCCCAGCCTGGGTGACAGTGTGAGGCTCCAACTAAAACAAAAAAGCAAAACAAAACAACAACAACAACAAAAAACAAACAAAAGAAAACTGCCTTTAAAGGCAGAGCACTTCCTCAGAGCTCCTTATCAGAATGCTGAATGTCCTGACAGTATAGACACAAATAATGTTGAGATCGACACTGTTGTGCTTAAATTATTGTCTGCATTTTGGATGACCCCCTGTGGGTAGATTTTTAGGAGGAGCATTGCTGCTTATAATGGTGTTTTTGTTTGTGAAGATGTTGATACGTCCAAATTACTCTTCCTGAAAGGATGTTTCCATTTCACTTATACCAGTTGCATATGTGCAACTGTTTTGCCACAGTCCTGCCAACATTTCCATTTGAAATCTTTTTTCAAATTAAAAAAAAAAATTTTAAGAGCTAGTGACTCACTCTGTCGCTAAGGCTGGATTGCAGTGGTGCAAGCATAACTCACTGCAGCCTTGACCTCCTGAGCTCATACGATCCTCCTGCTGCAGCCTCCCAAGCAGCTGGGACGGCAGGCGCCCACCACCATGCCCAGCTAAGTAAAAAAATAAATAAATAAAGTGGATCTCACTACGTTGTCCAGGCTGGTTTCAAACTTTCAAACCCCTGGTTTCAAGCAATCCTCCAGCCTTGGCCTCCCAAGGTGCTGGGATTACAGGCGTGAGCGGGGATTGCCGGGGCCTGGCCAATATTATCGTTTAAAAATGGTAGATAATGAATCAGTGAAACGTGATGCGATGGATCTAACCTGCTTTCCTTTCTTACTAGAGAGGCAGACCGTTTTTTTACGAAGCGGCTGCCCTGGAGATTTGCTCTCCAGGATGTTCGCGCCCAGACCCGCGTCCGGGCGGGCAGGCGCTGGAATTCTGCACGCTCTGGGCGGTGCTGGGGTCAGAGGGGGCTCCCCCGCCCCCGAGGGACGTGCCACCGCCGGCTGCTCAGCAGTGGGGAGGTCAGACCTCACTGGCCGGTCTGGGTGGGGACCGTCCCCATGCAGGCGCCCTGTGCGGCGAGATACTCCCGGAACCGTCCCCCAAATCTCCGCGCAGTCCCCGGAGGAGAGGGAGCGCTTCCACTCCGGACCGTTCTCCTGGATTCGGCCCACCCTGCCGGACAACGGTTGTCCTCCCCACGGCTGCCTGGGACGCGCAGGCGGCTTCCGCCTGCGTCTGGGGGGCCAGCCCGAGTCGCGTCTCGCCTCCGCCCAGGCGGCCCGGCGGCCCCGCCGTCCCCAGGCCCGCGGGGCATCCCCTCGACGCCTCGCCCGCGCCCGAGGGCAGGTGCTGCAGGGCGGGGGTCCCCGCGTCTCGAGGGCCGCCGCCGGCTCCGGCCCCAGGCCTGCTTCCGGCCGGCCTGCGGCGAGGCCCGCCCCGACAGCCGCGGGCCCGGCCGGACGCCTCCCCGGCCGGGGCCGCGGGGCGCGAGGGCCGCGGGCGCGTCTCCCCGGGCCGCGCGGGGCCGGCTGGCCCGGGAGGCGAGACGGGCCTGCGGGCGGCCCGCCCCCGCTCGGAGCCCGCGGCCGGCCGGCGCCTCCCGCCCGACGGCCGGCGCGGGCGGACTCGCGCGCCCCCGGCGGCGCCGCGGCCGGCCCGGGCGCAGGCGGGCCGCGGCGCCGCGCCACGCCCCGCGTTCGGGGCCGCGGCGCCGGCGCCTCCTCGCGGCCCGCGCGCAGGGCGTCCCTCCGCCCCGCGGCCGCGCGGGCGGGGCGCGGCCGGCGCCGCCGAGCGCACATTCCTCGCCGCGCGCGGCGACCCCGGCCCGCGGGCCCCGCCCCCGCCGCCCGCGCCCAGGGGTCCGGGGCGGGCTCCGGCGCCGGCGGCCGATGCGGCGGCGCGGCCGGCGCTGACGGGGCCGCGGGCCGGCCATGCAGCGCTCGCGCGCGGCCGCGGACCAGGCGGCCCTGCTGCTGGCCGGGCTGGCCCTGCGCGAGCCGCGGCCCGGCGCGGGGGGCGCCGCGGGCCGCAGGGGCGAGGGCGGCGGCGGCGGCGCCGAGGCCGAGCGCGGCGCGCGGGCCGGCCTGGCGGGCTCCGGCGGCGGCGGCGGCGCCCGGCCCGGCGGCCCCAGCCCGGGCTGCGCCGGCGCCGGGCCGCCGTCGGGGGGCAGCGCCCGCTCCCGCGCGTCCGGCCTGGGCTCGCGCGGCTCGGCCCGCTGCCCGGAGCCCGCCGCGCCGCCGCCGCCCGCGGGCCGGGAGGGCGGCCCCGGCGCGGCCGAGCGGCGGCCGGACGCGCTGGCCCGCGAGCTGGAGCGCGCGCGGGAGGCGCGCACGGCGCGGGACTACTTCGGTGAGCCCGGGGCCGGGCGCGCGCGCGGGCGGGCCGGGCGCGGGCGGGCGCGGGCGGGCGCCGGCGACGTGTCCGCCGCGGAGGGCGCGGGCGCGCGCCGCCCGGCCTGCGTCGCCCGCCGCCCGGGGCGTGGGAACGGCCGGCCGGCCCGGCGGGGCCCGCGCTTCCCCGCGGGGCCCGGCCCCGGCCCCGCCGGTCCTGCCGGCCTTCGGAGCTTCGTGGCGGTCCGAAGGGCCCCGCCGTCCCGGCGCCGCTGCCCAGCGCGGCATGTGGGGCGTGGACAGCACCCCGGAGGTGGAACGGCCTCCTGGCCTCGCCCGACCCGAGGCTGCGGTGCTGGTCGTGCTGGAGGCGCAGGTGTGAGGGCGAGCGCGCCTCCCGGGGCGGAGGGCACCGGCCCGTCGCGCCGGGCCGCCCTCCCGCGGGCCGGGCTGTTTCCGGAAGGGCTCTGGCTTCACACGCCTTTGCAGAGCCCACGCGTCCCCGACAGCCACCATTTCCCAGGCTGGCCCTGGCCCCCGGCCCCTGGTCCTAGGACAGCGTTGGGGCGAGATCCAGAGGCAGGCAGAGGTCCCGTGGCGGCTGGGGGGAGAACTTCCCTCCCCGCTTTCCTCTTTTTTTTTTTCTTTTTGAGTTGGAGTCTCACTCTGTTGCCCAGACTGGAGTGCAGCGGCCGCTCCCGGGCTGGGCTCTGGCGATCCTTCCGCCAGAGTAGCCAGAATTACAGGCGCGCGCCACCACGCCCGGCTGGTTTTTTGATTGATTGTCGAGATGAGGTCTCGCTGCCCAGGCGGGTCTCGAACCCGCGGGCTCAGGCCATCCACTCGCCTCAGCCTCCCGAAGGCGCGGGATGACAGGCTGAGCCGCCGAGCCCGGCTCCCCCTTGCCTCTTAAGCCCCTGGCTTGGAGGGGGTCATCCTGCCTGGGACCGCGGCGGTCCGGGGTCTTGTGTCGTCTTCGCGCGTGGGGTGGCGCCAGCGGCCCAGGAGTGCCCGAAACCGGCTCCTGAGAGATGGGGAGACGCGAGCGAGGGGCCAGATGGGGGCAGCCCGGGAGAGGAAGAACTCAGCAGGAGGAGGCCGGGTTGTGGCAGCCCAGCAGGGGTCAGGTGGCCGAGGGCCTGTGCGGGCCAACGGGCTGGCCAGCCTTTGCCACGAGGAACAGCTCCCATCTGGGAGGCCACGGTGAGAATGTGTGGTTTGGCAGGTCTTGGGGCTGCTGCAGCTGGCCTGGAAGCCGGGCGATGAGTCAGGAACTGTGGCCTCTTGTGCCAGGCAGGTGCCAGGAGCAGAAGCTGGGGCGGTCTTCTGAAGAGAATGCTTTGCTGTGCTCTCTTCGGGAAGACTGCCCATTTTGTGACCCCTGTGCACTGCAGAGCCCCGGTGGGTGTGTTCTGTGGGCCTTCGTAGACACTCCAGAATCTCTGTGTAAAGCTGGGGTGACCGCAGTCCAGGCAGGTAACGTGCTGACCAAGACGGTAGCGGGTGGTCTGTCATTTTTCCTAAAGAAACGTTGTCTCTCAGCTCTGGCCCGTTGTAGCCCCGTGGGAGTCCAAGGGGGGTGATGGTAGATCTTTGTTTGTTTTCCCAGGAGAAGCCAGAAATGGAGAGTTAGGTAACATTTTCCTGATTTCTAAAAGTTTGGGTATTTGTTTGAACCATATACAGAGGGTGCCAAAATATGGATACACGTTTTAGGAAAGGAAAAACTGGATTAAAATTGTAATAATATATACCGATAACAAAAGATGAATACAAGTCATGTTTGACGCCTGCCATTATAAGAGCTGCTCACAGTGGTTTACATCGGTGTCCAGACACTTGGTTATGGCAGACATCTCTCTCTCTCTCTCTCTTTTTTTAATTGGAATCTTACTTTATCACCCAGGCTGGAGTGCAGTGGCACACTGACAGCCACCCCAACATCGACCTTCTGGGCTCCGGCGATCCTTCCGCCTCGGCCCTCCAAATAGCCGGAACTACAGGTGCACACTACCACACCTGGCTAATTTTTTTTGATATATTGTAGAGATGAGGTCTCACCATGTTGCCCAGGCTGGTCTCGAACCCGCGAGCTCAGGCAGTCCTCTCGCCTCGGCCTCCCAAAGTGCTGGGATTACAGGCTTGAGCCACTGCACCCGGCTGGCAAACATCTCTTAACATTGGTCAAAATGTGTATATATTTCTTGGCACCCCAGTAGTTCTAGTAATATTTGACTTTTTTGAGCTACAAAAGTGGCAGTTTTGTAGAGTTCGACCTGAATAATACGTAATTTTACCCATGGAAGCTTGCAGGAGCATGAGCTCAAGTGATCGCTGATAAACCTGATTCTCGAGTGTTTTCCCTCTGTGCCATCCGTTCTCATCCTTTCCTCTCCAGCACTGGTACTAGCTGGTCCCCTCTGCCATTCTTGGTCCCCTCTGCCATTCATTGATGTCCTTGGAACTTTTCCCTCTCCTCCCCAAGTTCCGCGGCCATTAACCAGTCAACAGCCTCAGGCTCCTAGAACCTCTTTAACTTTGGTGACCTCCCTGCCTTTTCTTGAGCCACCCACTCCCAGGGCCAGGCCCTGTTTTGTTTCACTTCGGCAGTCTTCAGTTGCAACTGCAGCCCGCTTCTCACCAGTACCTCTGACTTCTCTGATCGCGTCTTCCCAGGAGAACCCTGACGCTGGGTCAGTGCTGCAGCCCCCTCTGCTGCAGCTCTCCCAGGCTAGCAGGGGCTCTGAGGAAGCCCTGGGACCAGGTGGTAGGCTGATGGTCCTCAGCCTCGGTGGTCTTGGCTCCCCCTGGCGCTCTGATCCTTGGGCAGTTCACTCTGGTATTCCCTCGATATCCTTCCTCTCTCCTCTGACCTTTACCTCTGCTTTCGGCTTGGCTCAGAATATTGCGGTCAGCAGTTGCTGTCTGTCTCAGTGGGCTTCCTGTTCCTCACCTGCCGGCGCTCTCAAGTCCATGTGCGCCTCTCTCTTCTTTTTTCTAAGACGATAGGGGTCCTTCCATCTCACACATGTGCCTCTTCCACCTTCGGCTTTCCTCTTTCAGTTGATCCCTTTCCTTTGGTTGTGAATATGTACGGATCTTTTATTTATTTATTTATTTTTGAGACTGAGTCTCACTCGGTTGCCCAGACCGGAGGGCAGCGGCCGCTCCCGGCCACCGCAGCCTCGACCCCCCGGGCTCCGGCGATCCTTCCGCCTCAGCCTTCCGAGTAGCGGGAACTACAGGCACGCGCACCCACGCCCGGCGGATTTTTTGATTCATTGTAGAGATGAGGTCTCGCTGCCCAGGCGGGTCTCGAACCCGCGGCTCAGGCCATCCACTCACCTCAGCCTCCCAAAGGCGCGGGATGACAGGCTGCGCCACCGAGCCCGGCGGGATCTTTTATTTTTTAAAGAAAGACTGCCTGGTGTGGTAGCTCACGCCTGTAATCCCAACACTTCGGGATGCCAAGGCAGGAGAATCATTTGATCCCAGGAGTTTGAGACCAGCCTGGGCAACATATGGCGATCCGGTTGCTACAAAAAATTAAAACATTAACCGGGTGTGGTGGTGCCTACTTGTCATCCCAGCTACTCAGGAGACTGAGGCAGAAGGATTACCTGAGTCCAGGAGGTTGAGTCTGTGGTAAGCTGTGATCCTGCCAGTAATCATGCAACTGCACTCCAGCATGAGTGACAGAGGAAGACCCCATCGAAAAACAACAGCAACAAAGACAAAACTCCCAAGCCTACATGACCACAGAGACGCCTCAGCCCTTTGACCTTGTCTTTGAGCATCTTGCCGAGACTCCCTTGGCTTGTTCCCCTTCCAACTTCACCTGAACCTTCTACTCTGCCTCCTCTCACTTGACTGACCCAGCTCTTGCATGGGACACTGGTGACGACCCAGCCCCAGGGGGTGTTTGCCAGGCCTTGTATGTCTGGACCTTACTGCTGTATCGAAAAGTTGGCTCTTTTCAAGATGTTCTTTTCCCTTACTTTGAGAGGTACCTCATGCTCCTGGTTCTGCTTCTTCAGTGTATTTGAGTCGGAGTCCCACTCTGTCACCCAGGCTGGAGTGTAGTGGCATGGTCACAGCTACCGCAACCTCAACCTGCTGGACTCAGGCCACCGTGCCCAGCTAATTTTTTGATTTATTGTAGGGACTGGTCTTGCCAAGTTGCCCAGGCTGGTCTTGAACCCAGGACTCTGGCAGTCCTCTCGCCTTCGCTTCTCAAAGTGCTGGGATTATGGACTTGAGCCACCACGCCCGGCCTAATTTTTTGATTTATTGATGAGACGAGGTCTCACCAAGTTGCCCAGGCTGGCCTTAACCCCTGGGCTCAGACAATCCTCTCACCTCCACCTCCCAAAGTGTTGGGATTGCAGGCAGGAGCCACCGTGTCTGGCTTTCAGTGTATTTTTATTAAACGATACAAGCACACATTTAGAGAAAAATCAAACCAAACAAACATAGTAATAGAAGGTAATGGCCTCCTTTCTCACCCATCCTCCTTCCCTGTCTCCCAGAGGCATCTGAGTTTTGTCTTTTCACTTTTGATTCCAGTCGCTTAATCAGGGAAATTACAAGGTCAGACTTCCAAAGCTGATGGACAGACGTGAAGGTGTGAGGGTAGATCACTCTCCCTTGAGAAAGATGTCTGTCTGCAGTAGAGGCCATTCACACGAGAAATAACGGCACTCTGTGTCAGGCCACTGGGAGGAAGGGGAAAGTGTGGCTTCAAGATGAGGGAACAGAGGAACAGGGATTCAGAGTTAGGACTGAGGGTAGACCTGAATACTTGCTGAAATGTGTTTTCTTTCTTTTTTTTTTTTTTTTTTTTGTAGAGATGAGATCTCACCAAGTTGCCGGGTCTGGTCTTGAACCCGCGGGCTCAGGCAGTCCACTCGCCTCGGCCTCCCAAAGGAGGATTACAGGCTGAGCCACCTAGCCTGGCCCCGAAACGTATTTTCTGACCCAGACACAAAATGTGGCAGGCCACCAGCATCTGTGTGCTGACTGACTAAAAGAATAAATGAACCTGGGGGTCTGGATGAGGAGAGGGATGGAGGGGACTCCCTAGGGCGTGCCTGTGTGGTCTTCATTCTTTGTGTCTGGGTCACAAAGTAAGTTTTCAAATTTATTTTTATTTATTTAAATTCATTTTCTATCTGTATAGAGATGAGATCTTTCTGTCATTGCTCAGGCTGGTCTTAAACTCCTGAGCTCAAGGAGTCATCCCACCTTGGCCTCCGAAAGGCTGGGATTACAGATGTGATGCCAACCTTTGGGAGTTTTCTAATTTTGAAGAATAGGATTTAGTTCACAGACAGCAGAAAGGATTTTCCTCAGTCCAAGAGCAGCTTATGGGCGAAGGGTCTTAGGACAACTTTCTATGCATAAACATGTCATCATCATTGTGATGGACAGCTTCAGTGAGCTCTGACTGTCCCAGTGCCCTGCTAAGCTCTGAATACTCAAACAGCAGCAACAATCCCTGAGCAGTGGGTCATGGTCCCCATACTAGTCATTAGTCGCCGAGTGATGTTGGCTTAGGGTGGTTCACTTGCCTAAGGTCAGCATCGAGATGGGGGGTGGGATGCATGTCTGCCTGACTCCACCGTCCCTGGTGCTCACCACTGCCCTCTCCTGCCTCTTGTCCCATAGGCATTTGCATCAAGTGTGGGCTTGGCATCTATGGAGCACGGCAGGCGTGCCAGGCAATGGGGAGCCTGTACCACACCGACTGCTTCACCTGTGACTCCTGTGGTAGGTCACCGCTTCCCCTGGGCAGCTCTGGGAAGGGGACCTGTGGGATCTCCCCTAGCCCCCTCACACTCTTGCACCTGAGCCCCGGGCAGAGGGACCACTCGGCTCTGGCCCAGGCTGTGGTGTGAGGGACACTGGTCACCCTCTCCCTGTGTGGATGGGCCGTGGCTGCCGCCCTCCGGGCCTGGCCTAGGCCCCTGGGAGGTCTGCGAGGGCCTGAGGAGGGAGGTGTGGAGCCACTGAAGAGCCTCTTGCTGGCTGTAAGGAAAGACTGCTCTGCTGGGCTTCGGCTTTGGAGGCATCCTGTGCGGGGCCCCGATATCACCCAGCTGCCTGGGAGGGAGGTGTGGAGCCAGTGAGAGACCTCTGCCTCTCTGGACGTAGGGCTAATATTTCTTTTTCCTGCAGTTTATTTTTTGTCCCTATTTTATTCACGACAAAAACTATAAGCGTTATAATTTACCTAGACAGAGCTCTAAAAAGAGAACAGTAACTATGATTCAACCTCCCTAATAAATCTTCAGTCTTGGCCGGGCTCGGTGGCTCAGCCTGTAATTCCACACTTTGGGAGGCCGAGGTGAGTGAATTACCTGAGCCCGCGGGTTCGAGACTCGCCTGGGCAACTTGGCGAGACCTCATCTCTACAATAAAAAAATTAGCCGGGCGTGGTAGCGCATGCCTGTAGTTCCAGCTCCTTGGCAGGCTAAGGCGGAAGGATCGCAGAGCCCAGCAGGTCGAGGCTGCGGTGGCCGGGAGCGGCCACTGCACTCCAGTCTGGGCAACCGAGTGAGACTCCAACTCAAAAAATAAAAAATAATAAATAAATAAATAAATACATCTTCAGTCTTGACTTTTACTACTCTTCTTCCAGAGCTTGTCTCTAAGCAGACATCTTTTCTTTATTTGCATATTTTAATATTTTATTTTATTAAAGGATAGCATAGTCACAGTGTTAAGTCAGATGGTCCTGAGAAGTTATTTTGGCAATAGCAAAAACCTACTTATGCTTTCTGGTTCCATTCCTCACTTAATATTACTTAACAGTTTTTGTAGCAGATACCTCTATATCTTGAATAAGCATACTTTGCTGTTATTTCTTTATTTATTTGAGACTGGGTCTCGCTCTGTCATCCAAGCTGGAGTGCAGTGGTGTGATCATAGCTCAGTGCAGCCTAGGATTACAGGTGCATGCCATTCTGCCCAACTAATTTTTGTATTTTTTGTAGAGATAGGCCTTGCTATATTGCCCAGGCAGATCTCAAACTTCTGACTTCAAGTAATCCCCTGCCTCAGCCTCCCAAAATGCTGTGATTATAGGCATGAGCCACTGTGCCCAGCCATCCTGTTTTTTGATGTGTTAGGTTGTTTGTTTTTGTTTTTGGAGTGTCATTCTGTCCCCCAGGCTGGAGTGCAGTGGCTCACTCACAGCCACCCTAATGTTGACCTCCGGGACTCCGGTGATCCTTCCGTCTCAACATTCCAAGTAGCCGGAAATACATGTGTGTGCTACCATGCCAGGCTAATTTTTGATTTTTTAATTGTAGAGATGAGGTCTCGCCAAGTTGCCCGATCTGGTCTCGAACCCATGGGCTCAGGCAATCCACTCACCTCGGCCTCCTAGAGTGCTGGGATTACAGGCTGAGCCACTGAGCCTGGTCTGATGTATTGGTTTTAAACATGATCTACTTATTTCTGCTGTGATAATGAGAAATAGGTTCTTATACAGTCTGTCTCTCCTTCTGTCTTCTCAATTAGTAATATCACAAGTTTTGGTTGAATCAGTAAACCAAGTTTATTTTACTATGACTTATATAAATATAATTCATTTCAGAGCCAAGAATCATAATGTAATTAAATCTCTCCTTTTCTGTCGTCTTTTATTTTTCCTGGAGGTTTTCTTTTTTCCTTTTTCTTTTCTTGTTTTTTGAGTTGGGGTCTCACTCTGTCGCAGCGGCACAATCACGGCTCATCGCAGCCTCGACCTCCTAGGCTCAGGCAGTCCTTCTGCCTCAGCTTCCTGAGTAGCTCAGACTACTGGCATGTGCCACCACACCCAGCTATTTTTCGATTATTTAGAGATGAGGTCTCACTATGTTAGCCTAGATTGGTCCTGCACTCCTGGGCTCTAGCGATCCTCTCTCTTCAGCCTCCCAAAAGTGCTCTTTTCCTAACTTTTTCCGCTTGTAATGCCTCGCTTTCTTACCTCTTCAGGTTTTTTTCCCTCAAATATTCCCATGCTATTAGACATTCTACTGAGTCCCCTGGGAGCCCCACCCCCTCTTCAGTCTGAGCTGTGGCTCTCCAGGCCCCTGGGGAGCCTCATTCTGGGTCTTGGGGAAGCCTCTGAAGAGGCCGCAGCTCTAAGAATATTTCTTGGCTCAATCAACTGGGAGCCCAGAGATAGGACTGGCTTTGGGCTGGGATTGATCTGGTGACTCAGCCCTGTGATCAGCTTGACTGGTCTCCCTTGGGTTTGGGTTTATCCTGAGAGCAACTTCCCTCAGAGTGGGGAGATGTCCGAAGTGAAGCTTGAGACTTCACTTGGCATTCCACTGGTCTGGAGGAAGAGTGAGCATCTCTTCTGGTCATTTCCTTAGAGGAAGGGAATTTTCTTCCAGAAAGCACCTAGTAAATCTCCTTGTATCTTATGGGTCAGATCATCTTACACATCCCTTCCTGAGCCACTCTCTATGGCTGGGGGTGTGCTAGGATTTGATGGACTGACTTGCTTAAGTCTCTGAACCAATACTAAGGGAAGGGAAGAGGAATTCAGGCTTCCCCATGGACATGGAAGAGGATTTAGGTTTCCCTGAAGCATACCTGGCTGTGTGAGGGAAGGTTGGAAACTGAATGCATTTTGGAGAAGAAGGGGAGAATTGGTGCTGTGAAGTAACAAAAAAGTCCAACACTGACTTCCTCATCTTGCAGTAGTTATTTAAGAAAGAATATGTGGGAGGTACCCCTTCCCCTTCCCTCCCCTCCCCTCCCCTCCCTTCCCTCCTTCTTTTTTGGAGTCTCAACTCGGTCGCCCAGGCTAGAGTGCGGTGACATAATCATGTCTACCACAGCCTCAACCTTCTTCCTCAGCCTTCCAAGTAGCTGGAACTACAAGTGTGTGCCACCACACTTGGCTAATTTTAAAATTTTGTTTTAGAGGCAAGGTCTCGCGGAGTTGCCCAGGCTGATCTTGAGCCCCTTGGCTCAGGCAGTCCTCTTGCCTTTGCCTCCCAAAGTGTTGGATTTACAGATGTGATCCACCACTCCTGGCCCAGGAGGTAGATTTTCTGAATTCTTGTATGTCTACAATGATTTTAGTCTTATACGTAATTGATATTTGGCTGCGAATAGATTTCCAAGTTGGAAATGAGTCTTTCTTTCTTTTCCTTCCTTCCTTCCTTCCTTCCTTCCTTCCTTCCTTCCTTCCTTCCTTTCTGTCAGAGTCTCACTCTCTTGCCCAGACTGGAGTGCAGAGGCACTGTCACAGCTCACAGAAGCCTCGACCTCCTGGGCTCAGGCGATCCTTCTGCTTCAGCATTCCAAGTAGTTGGGACCGCAGGCATGTGCTGCCACTCCTGGCTTTTTTTTATTTTTAATTTTTTTGTAGAGGCAAAAATCTCTCTATGTTACCCAGGCTGGTCTTGAATTCCTGGCCTCAAGCAGTCTTCCTCCCTCTGCCTCCCAAAGTGCTGGGATTACAGGTATGAGCCACTGTGCCCACCTGGAAATAATTTTCACTCAACATTTTGAAGTCATTGTTTTATCTCCTAGCAGCCAATGGTGCTGCTGAATTCTGATGCCATTCTAACTGTTGTTTTGTGTGTGTGATCTGCTTTTTCTTTTTGGGGCTCTCAGGAAAGCAGCTGCCATGTTGCACAAATCCCTGACACTGTTTCCGCTAGAGCCTCTAAGAATGACTGTGCCCTGCACAGTTCCAGGGCACCATGTATGTTGATACAATGTGAATGGTGCCTTACAGTTGTGCATTGCAGGCTTAGGATATTCTTTGAGTTGTGGCCTTTTTGCCATTGATTATGCTGGGTACTCAGCCCTTTCAGGCTAGAGACCTAGTTTTGGGAGTTTTTCTGTTTGTTTTTACTATTTATTTTACTTAACCCCTTCTTTTTTTTTCTGGAATGTATAATCAAGGTAATATAAGATGACTGAGTTGAGTTTATCTGGAAAATACTAAGATGGATTCATATTAGAAAATGAATTGATGTAATTCACTTCATAAACATTTAAAGGAAAAAATTGTTCAATCATCTCGATAGGTGTGGAAAAAGTAGTCAATAAAATTCAACATTCATTCACAATGAAAACTCTTAGCAAGCTAGGAATGAAAGGGAATTTTCTAAACCTAATAAGCATCAGCTACTATAAATCTATGCAGAAGCATGCTCAGTGGTGAAGTATGGGAAGAATGTACCTTTATTTATTTTTATTTTTGTTTTTGAGTTAGAGTCTCACTTCATCACCCAGGCTGGAGTACAGTGGCATGCTCACAGCCACCCCAGCGTTGACTTGTTGGGCTCTGGCCGTCCTTCCACCTCAGCCATCCATGTAGCTGGAACTATAGGTGTACGCTACCACACCTGGCTAATTTTATTTTTTATTTATTGTAGAGATGAGATCTCACCAATTTGCCCCAGCTGGTCTTGAACCCTTGGGCTCAGGCAATCCACTTGCCTCGGCCTCCGTAAGTGCTGGGACTACAGACATGTGCCACCACACCCAGCTAATTTTTGTGTTTTTTGTAGAGGTGAGTTCTCACTATGGCCCAGGCTGGTCTCAAATTTCTGGACTCAAGCAGTTTTCCTCTCTTGGCTTCCCAAAGTGCTGGAATTACAAGCATGAGCCACTGCACCTGACCGATAATCACGTTTTCTATTCAGCTTTGCACTAGAGGTCCTAAGACTGCAGTAGGACAAAAATAAACATACCATACTCATGGATAGGTATATTCAATAGTGTGGAGATGTCAATTTTTCTCAGATTGATCTATAAATGCATTGTAATTCCAATTAAGCAGATTTTATGACTTTGACAAGCTAATTCTAAAATGGATAAATGGAATAGCAAAGTGCTAATAGTCCAGACCATCTTGAAGAATAAGAGCAAGTTTAGGGAGCTTCCACTACCAGGTATCAATATGTATTGTAAAGATGCACTAGTTACTTTTATGTGGTATTCGTGTAAGGAGAGACAGACCAGTGGAACAGAGGGAGAGTCCAGGAACAGACCCCTGTTTATGTGGAAAATTGATAGGTGATGGAGGTGGCGATACAGATGGTTCTGGGAAAATTTGTTATTATATTAAAAAAAGATAAAATCCAGGGGGATTAAAGATTTGAGCATGTAAAGCAAAACTTGACACTTTTAGGAGTAAATACCAAACTTCTGTTAAATAAGTATTTTTTCAGTCACAAAAAGCAATGAGCATAAAAGATGGATACATTTGGCTATATTAGAATTAAAGAACTCTATTCATTAAATTATATAAAAAAGAAAGTGATTAAAAAGCACATACTGCCACACATATAACGTCCAGAGATTATTTTGAGAATATTTAAAGGACTCTCACATATCAGTTAGAAAAAGGTACAGGTAATTCAGAGGTGTTCATTTGTAGTTTGACTCTGAGGTGTATAGAATATGGGCTTCCTTTTATTTGTCCTGTTTGAATTTATGTGATTCCTGAATCTGAAGATTCAATTTGGGGAAAATCTCAGCTTCCCCCCACCCCAGAATTGCTATTCTCTTTAGTATTTCCTTTTAGAATTCAAATTAGTGCGCCTGTAGTTCCAGCTACTCAGAAGGTTGAGGTGGAAGGATAGCTGGAGCCCAGCAGGTCGAGGCTGCGGTGGCCAGGAGCGGCCACTGCCCTCTTGTCTGGGCGACAAAATGAGACTCCAACTCAAAAAAAACAAAAAAACAAAAAAAAAGAAAATATTCAAAACTGGGGGCAAATAGTTTTTTTTTAAATGAGTATTTTTATGTACTTGTGAACTTTTTTTTTTTTTTTGAGACAGGGTCTTGTTCTGTCACCCAGGCTGGAATGCGGTGGCACAAACATAGTTAGCTCACTGTAACATTGAACTACTTGGCTTTAGTGATCCTTCTGCCTCAGCCTTCTGAGTAGCTGAAATTACAGGTATTCACCATTATGCCTGGCTAATTTTTAACAATTTTTTTTTTTTGTAGAAATGGGATCTCATTATGTTGCCCAGGCTGGTCTTGAACTCCTGGCCTCAAGCGATCCTCCCACTCAGGCCTCCCAAAGTGCTGAGATTACAGGCATGAGCCTCCTTGCGTGGCCTCCTTGTGGATTGTTACGCATGCAGTGTGTTGCAGTACAGTTGTTATTCTTTTTGATGCACAGATGATCCCAACTTTGACCAGATAAAGTTCCTTCATGTTGATCCTGTGTCTTTTTGGCATGTCCTGTCCTTCTTTACTCTGGTATAAGATGTTCCCAGTCTATTTTGTCTTGTTTGTTTGTTTGTTTTTTTGAGTTGGAGTCTCACTCTGTCGCCCAGACTGGAGTGCAGTGACTGCTCCCGGCCACCACAGCCTCGACCTGCTGGGCTCCGGCGATCCTTCCGCCTCAGCCTTCCAAGGAGCTGGAACTACAGGGGTGTGCTACCACGCCCGGCTAAATTTTGATTTATTGTAGGGATGAGGTCTCGCCAAGTTGCCCAGGCGGATCTCGAACCTGTGGGTTCAGGCCATCCTCCACTCACCTCAGCCTCCCAAGGCATGGGATTACTGGCTGAGCCACCGAGCCGGCTTGTCTTTGTTTTTAACTTAGAACAATTCACATACAGCACAACATACAGATCTTAAGTTTTTCTTACCCTTTTCCAGTGATCCCCATTATACCTGTCCAACCAGTAGATAGATGAGTTTTGTCTGTCTTAGAACTTCATATAAATGTGTTCATATAGCATTTACTATTTTGTGGTTGATCTTTCACTGAGTATGTCCATGCTTTTACATATATCAGCAGCTCACTCCTCTTATTGCTGACTAGGAATCTATTGTGTGACTGTACCACAATTTGGTTATTCATTTAACTGTTGATAACACTAGATTGTGCTGTGAACATTCTTGTGGAGTTTATTTTGTAGACATATGTTTTTATTTCTCTTGAGCAAATTCCAAAGAGTGGAATTTCTAGGTCATAGGGTAAGTGTATGTTTAACTTTATAAGAAACTGCCAAACTGTTTTCCAAAGGGGTTGCACTATTTCATACGCCACAGAAATGTGGAAGAGTTAGATTGTTCTGCATCTTTGCCAACAACTGGTATTTTGGTCTTTTTTATTTTAGCCATTTTGTTGGGTGTGAAGTAATATTTTAATTTTAATTTGCCTCTCCATGATGACTAATAAGCATCTTTTTGTTAGCTTTTTGGCCATGAATATATCTTCTTTCATGGAGTATGTTCAAAACTTTTGCCCATTTTAGTTCTGTCTAAAGAAATTAGGTATCTAGTTTTTTGTTTTGTTTTGTTTTGTTTAGTTGGAGTCTCACCCTGTTGCCCAGACTGGAGTGCAGTGGCCGCTCCCGGCCCCCGCAGCCTCGACCCACTGGGCTCCAGCTATCCTTCCGCCTCAGCCTTCCGAGTAGCCAGAATTACAGGCATGTGCTACCACGCTTGGCTAATTTTTTTTTATTTATTCTAGAGATGAGGTCTGGCCAAGTTGCCCAGGTGGGTCTCAAATCCGCGGACTCAGGCAATCCACTCACCTCAGCCTCCCAAGGCGTGGGATTACAGGCTGAGCCTCCGAGCCCGGCTGATATCTAGTTTTTATGCTTAGCTTGATAACTCATTTCATATTAATTTTTGTGTATGATGTGAGGTAAGGAGTTGAGTTTTATTTTTTCCATAAGGATATCCAACTGTTCTAGTACCATGTGCTTAAGAGACTTTGCTTTCTTCCTTGTATGTTTGTTGAAATATTTGTGGGCTGGGCTTGGTGGCTCAGCCTGTAATCCCAGCACTTTGGGAGGCCGAGGAGAGTGGATTTCCAGAACCCATGGGTTTGAGACCAGCATGGGCAACTTGGCGAGACCTCATATCTTCAATAAATAAAATATTAACTGGGTGTGGTAGTGCACGCCTGTAGTTCCAGCTACTTAAGGCTGAGGCGGAAGGATCGCCAGAGCCCAGGATGTCAATGCTGGGGTGGCCGTGGGTATGCCATTGCACTTCAGCCTGGGCGACACAGTGAGACTCTATCTCAAAAAAGAAAAAAAGGAAAAAAGAAATATTTTTGGGCCTGTTTTTGGACTTTGTTCCACTGACTTTTTGTTGTTGTTTCTCTTTACCCCAGTATTGCACTGTCTTGATTGCTATAAATCTGAAAAATAGGTAATGGAAGTCTTTGTTGATGATTTTGGCTATTCTAGATCTGTTGCATTTCTTTCCTTTTTTTTTTTTTTTGAGTTGGAGTCTCACTCTATCTCCCAGGTTGGAGTGGCACGCTCACGGCCACCCCAGCGCTGACCTGCTGGCCTCCAGCGATTCTTCTGCTTCAGCCTTCCAAGTAGCCGGAATTACAGGCACATGCTACGGCACCCAGCTAATTTTTTTTAAATCTATCGTAGGGACAAGGTCTTGCCAAGTTACCCAGGCTGGTCTCAAACACTCAGGCTAAGGCAATCCACTCGCCTCGGCCTTCCAAGGTGCTGGGATTACAGGCAGAGCCACCAAGCCCTGCCTGATCTATTGTATTTTTATGTAATTTTTAGATTTGGCAAGTCAGTTTTTTTTTTCTTTTTTTTCTTTCTTCTCTTTCTTTCTCCTCCTTCTCCTCCTCTTCTCCCCCCCTCCCTCTCTTCCTCTCCTCCCCACTCCAGCCTCCACCTGTTGGGCTCAGGTGATCCTTCCGCCTTAGCCTTTCAAGTAGCTGGGACTACAGGTGCACGCTTCCATGCCCAGCTAATTTTTTGTTATTCTAGAGACGAGGTCTTGCTAAGTTACCCAGGCTGGTCTTGAATCCCTGGGCTCAGGCAGTCGTCTTACCTACTCCTCCCAAAGCACTAGGAGCCACCCCGTCGGGCTAGCAAGTCAGTTTCTATCAAAAAAAATTCTGGAATCTTGATTGGGTGACATTTGGGAAGAATTAATATAATGACGTTTGAAGTTATGAACATGGTTGTTATGAAATATGAAGGGTGTTTCCCTTACTTGCAAGCTGACAGGTTGACCTTGGATGCTGACAGAAGACATGAGGTTCCTGGGTCAGAGACTCACAGCACCGCAAGTTGCATGAGCTTCCTGTTCACACCAGTTCTGCTTGCCCCTGAGTCCTACATGGGCAATGCAGAACAGCCCAGGTAGATGCAGCACACACAGTGGGTGTATGTCAGGGCAGAGGAACTCTGAGCTTAGGGAGCCCCAATGTTTCATAATGGGATGGAGCAAAGCTACCTGGCCATCATCCTGGGTAAGCACATCTTTTTAATACTGGACAGCAGACTAAACCTGCCTTCTAGGCCAGAGAGATGCTACCTTTGTCTTCTAAGTAGTTTTCTCTACAACTATCCTTGAATAGATAATCCAGAATGAGAACTATCAGTCCTCTCTTTGTAAGGCAAAGAAATGCAAGAGACCCAATGGAGAATTATCTCCCATCAATGGTGTATCTTTTGTTTATGTAGGCCTTTTAAAATCTCTCAGAAAAGTTTGGTTTTACAGTATAAGGTCATACACATATTTCATTAAATTAATTTTTAATTTTTTTTAAATTTTTTTTTGAGTTGGAGTCTCACTCTGTCACCCGGACTGGAGTGCAGTGGCCGCTCCTGGCTACCGCATCCTTGACATGCTGGGCTCCGGCAATCCTTTCGCCTCAGCCTTCTAAGTAGCTGGAACTACAGGTGCGCACTACCACGCCTGGCTCATTTTTTTTAAAGATTTATTGTAGAGATGAGGTCTCGCCAAGTTGCCCAGGAGGGTCTCGAACTTTTTTTTATTATAATTTGTTTTAAAGATAAAAGAGACAAGTCTCACTGTTGCCCAGGCTGGTCTCAAGCTCCTGGCCTTAAGCAAGCCTCCTGCCTTGGCCTCCCAAAGTGCTGGAATTACAAGCATGAACCACCATACCCGGACTCATTAAATTGGTTGATTGATTGATTGAGTTGGAGTCTTACTTCGTTGCCCAGGCATGATTACAATGATCACAGTTTATGGCAGTCCATTTATTAGTATTTCATTTTTTGATGCTATTATAATTGTAGTTTTAAAAGTCATGAGTTCATTTTTTCCAGTTGTTTGTTGCTAGAACATAAGAATACACTTGGTTTTCATATGCTGACATTCTATTCTACATCTTTGCGAGACTCGCTTATTCTTACGAATTTTTTGTAGATTGCTTATGATTTTCCACATAACACAATCATGTCATCTGTGATTAAAGATAGCTTTACCGTCTCTGTGCCTTTCTTTTTTAAAAAATATTTTATTTTAAGCCGGGCTCGGTGGCTCAGCCTGTAATCCCGCGCCTTTGGGAGGCTGAGGTGATTGGATTGCCTGAGGCCACGGGTTTGAGACCCGCCTGGGCTGCAAGACCTCATCTCTACAATAAATCAAAAAATCAGCCAAGCATGGTAGCGCACGCCTGTAATTCCGGCTACTTGGAAGGCTGAGGCGGAAGGATCGCCGGAGCCCAGTGGGTCGAGGCTGTGGTGGCCGGGAGCGGCCACTGCACTCCAGTCTGGGTGACAGAGTGAGACTCCAACTCAAATATATATATATATATATATATATATATATATTTTTTTTTTTTTTTTTTTTTTAATTTTTAATTTTTTTAATTTTAAAGATGTGTGGTACAATTCAGGATCGGGTATAAAAGTGAATACCATCCAGGTAAAGTTTGGGCCTCCCTGTGGTCTCCACTTTGCATGGTTTGAGATCAAGTACCCCTATTGATGTTCTGTCTCCCTACCTTTCTTCTTTTTTTTACTTGTCTTATTGTGCTGTCCAGATCGTCTCGTACAATGTTGAGTCTTAAGGAGGAAAAGCTTTTAACATTTCACCATCATGTCTGATGTTTTTCATAGATACCATTCATCGGTTGAGGAAGTTCCCTCTTGTTCCTAGCTAGGTATTGTCTTTCTCCTGACTCTCATGGGAATGCCGTTAGCAGTGTGTTGCTAGGTCTGCTTCGGCTGTTGTTTTGACAAGGATTCCTCTTTTGTAGGGAGTCTTTTACCTGGTGAAAGTTGTAGTTCTAATGTCTGTGGGTTAAGAAGACTCATTCTGGAAATCTGCTCTGAATTCACATCGCAATGAATGTGTTTATCGATCAAAACGTCAATTTACACTCGAAAACGATTTCTTCATAATTTTCTTTGACAACCTTTGCGCAACAGTTCTATTGCCAGTGTGCTTTGTTTGGTTTTTTTCTGAAGTATTACTATAGCAATCCCATAATATTAAAGGGCAATTTAACAGTTCCTCCATACTCCAGCTTCTCACCTGTTGGAGGAGGGTGCTGAGAGCTGGAGGCGGGGCTCCACCCCTGTCTCCCAGCATTCCAGGGGCCCCTTCTCAGCCCTCATCCTTGCAGGGAGACGGCTCCGTGGGAAGGCGTTCTACAACGTGGGTGAGAAAGTGTACTGCCAGGAGGACTTCCTGGTGAGTCCGAGCGGTGCCCCTGGTGGTGCCATGGCGGGGAGCAGGGGCAGGAGCCCTCCTTCTGACTCACATGGAGGCCAGGAGGCAGGTGCGGGCTGGGTGGTGAGTACCCCTTTGTCACACAACATCCTGGATCCTGTCTCCCCTCTCAGTACTCCGGGTTCCAGCAGACGGCTGACAAGTGTAGCGTGTGTGGCCATCTCATCATGGAGATGGTGAGAACCTCCCCCAGTCTCCTGGAGCGCCCCTCTGATGTGGGTGGGGTTCGAGGCTCCCATCCTCTCGCCCGTTCCAGACCTGCCAGGGGCTCAGAGCCAGAGCCTCTTCCAGGGGTGATGCCGAGCCTTCCACTTCGCTGACCTTTCAGTGCCTCCCACCCCCAGATCCTGCAAGCCCTCGGCAAGTCCTTCCACCCAGGTTGCTTCCGGTGCTCTGTGTGCAACGAGTGCCTGGATGGGGTGCCCTTCACTGTGGACGTGGAGAACAACATCTACTGTGTCAGAGACTATCACACGTGAGTTGCCTGTGCTGTGCAGCAGGTGTGACACTCCTCTGCCTCCCCGGAAGCATTTTTCTGGCCTGATTGTCTGTGCCCTGTGTCCTTGGCCTTTTCACTTCTGGCCCGCCTCATGCACTCGGTGGTGGGGGCTGGGCTCCGTGTCTCATGTGGTGCAGCCACCAGCCCTCTCTTGCCTCTTCTGTTCCCGCTGTTGCCTGTGTGCTCCTCTCCTCCTGACGGCCACCCTTCACCTCTCCCTCTTCTCCCCCATGCCCTGCCAGGCCAAACCTCTTCCGGCTGGAGGAGGGAATTGGGATTCTGCAGACCCTTCTCCTTCTGTCTGGCACCCCTGTAGGCAGCTGGTCGTCCCCCCTGCTGTGGCTCCAGGTTCAGTTCTTGGAGCTCTGGAGGGACTGGTGCCAGACAATGTCCTGTTACTCTCAGGGTAGAGCCAGATCTTGTAGTGGTCTCGGCCAGGGGTGGCCAACCCTGGCATTAGGAAGCAGGCAACCCACAGGAAGCATGAAGGAGATAGAAGGACAGAACCTGAAGCCATCCTGGAGAAGATGATAGGGTAGAGTTGAATTGGAAGCCAGGTAAAAGGCCAGTACCAAGAAGGCATGGCAGAAGCTGTCCCTCACTCCATTCCAAGGTGTCCACACAAAGAGGGCCTGAGGCTGGGACCATGTCATGGGACTACTGTGGGTAAACCTGTTCTTGTGCCCTTGGCCTCTGGTCACTCAGCTGGTCATTCTTGTTTTCTTTATTCCTCCAGGGTTTTTGCACCAAAATGTGCCTCCTGTGCCCGTCCTATCCTCCCTGCACAGGTAGGAACTGCTCACCTGGAAATGACCAGGTGACTGGCCCAGCCCACCTCTGCCCAATCCTGTCTGGGTCCACCCCAGGTCTTGGGCCACGGTGGGAGGGACGAGCCAGTGCCCCTGCTGTGTTCCCTCCAGGGCCGAGGGCTATGTGTTGTGCCCATGCATGCAGGTTGCAGGTGTCCCCTGGCACAAGGCAGAGGGAAGCGGTGGCCCCTGCTGCTTGGCTGCCCCCCTGCTGGCCTCTGCTCCATTCTCCATTGATGTGAAGGCTGCTGCCTGTGTCTCCTTAGCGCTGCAGGCTGGAGTTGGGCAGGCCAGAGGAGGAGATGAGAGAATGATGTGGTCCTTTCAGGAGCTACCCTTGGTTGGTGCAGCTCTCTGGGGTCTGGGGTGTTCCCACACATGCTGGTTCTGTCCCAGGTTGGCATGCCTGGGGAAGCAGAACCGGCAGTGGTCTTTCTAGACTCCAAAGAAATGAAAAGAACACATCCACACACATTGACACCCACATGACCCTGTCGTGGACACATGTGCATGCTGCCGTGGAGGACGCCTGGGGCACATGCATTCATGTGTGCCTCCTGACACCTGCTCCAGCCCCGTGAAAGCATTGTATCCGTGTTCACCTGAACGCACAGCCGCCGTGACGAGAGCACGTTGTGCAGGTGTGTGCTCTCACACACAACGCGTCTCCAGTCCCAGTGTGCGAACCCATCTCTCCCTCCAGGGCTGTGAGACTACCATCCGTGTGGTGTCCATGGACAGAGACTACCATGTGGAATGTTACCACTGTGAGGTGAGCCTGGGCCCTCCCGGAAAGTTGGTGACTGGGGCAGCCCTCCCCCCACCCAGGTCTCCTTCCCGCTAGGTGTTCTGTGGACCCACCTTTTCTGGCTTCTCCCCCGTTCTACTTGCCCTCCCCCAGTGGGTCCTCTCCCTTCTCCCCAAGACATGTTCTCTCTCGCTCCCGTTTCTCATTCAGGTATTTACTGTTTGTAGTATGTGGGGCGTCCAGGATGTAACATAATTGGTCGTCCCTACTGTCGTGGGAGAGGTGTGGACTCGGCAGTATCCACACACGGTGATGGGTGCCATCAAGGAGAGTTGTCAGAGTGTAGAAGAGGCTTGGAAAATCAGGGAAGGCTTTCCGAAGGAGGTGACACCCAAGCTACGATTTGGAGGAGGAATTTGAGTAAGCTAGGAAGGCAGTGAGAAGGGCACTTCTAGGCATGCGTGGGGGCCCAGGGTAGCCTGAGGAGCGCCAGTGTTGAAAGGATGCAGAGAGGCAAGACGGCCACAAAGGGAGGCTGAGGTGCAGGCGGGAGGCCAGTCCGGAAGAGCCTCTGGGGTTCGAGCCCGGGGATGACTGAGGGAGCATCGGGGGCAGAATCCCGGTGGGGGCCTGCCTGGGAGGGAGGACGGGGAGCAGCTGTGGTCTGCAGAGGGCCAGGGCTCCCCCTCTGCTGGTACCAGGACCATCTGATGGTATCAGTTCCTCTGCCTGCTCGGCTGTCCTGTGGACTGTGGGGTCTCCTTGGGATTGCTGAGCACAGACCTTAGCAAAAGGATGATGCTGGGAGTCAAGGAGCAAGCCCCGTGGCTGGGGGTTGCTCCTCGGGAGGCCTTTGGAGGGGAGCTAGGATCTCCAGGCCCCGGGCCCTCCCAGCCCTGGCGTGTAGTGGTCTGCTGGGATGGGGAGGAGACCTGGGTCAGCTCCCTTGCTGTTTGCAGCCCTGGGGGGGTGCTGGGGGGCGGGTGTTGGTCTCAGGCTTCGGGGAACAAGCGTTCACGCTGGGAGGCGTTCCAGCCCTGGATCCTGCGGTGGTGAGCGTGGCAAGACAGGGGACGCCAAGACAGACTTCTCCTTCCGAGGTCTTGTCTCTTTTGGCCACATGGGTGGGCACTCTGCTCCAGTGACCCCCATGTGGCGGGATCTAGACACTGGTCAGGCGTTGCCCTCCGGGCCTCCCGGCAGGTGCCACACACCGGCCCGTCCCTCCCGGACACTTGCTTCAGTTTGCCCTCTGGACCGCCAGCCTTGGTCTTCTTGCTTTGATTTCTCCTCAGGTCTCCTTAGGCCCAGTCCTCTTTCCACCTCCTCCCGTGGGAGCCTCCAGAGCTCCCCCTCTGACCTCTGCTCTTTTCTGGTTACCTGCACTCCTTGGAAGAGGTCTTCTGTTCTTTTTTTTTGAGTCGGAGTCTCACTCTGTGGCCCAGACTGCAGTGCAGTGGGACGCTCCCGGCCCCCGCAGCCTGGACCTGCTGGGCTCCGGCAATCCTTCCCCCTCAGCCTTCCGAGTAGCCAGAACTACAGGCATGCTCTACCACGCTCGACTAATTTTTTTTTTTTTTTTAATTGGAGTCTCTGCCACCCAGACTGGAGTGCAGTGGCCACTCCCGGCCACTGCAGCCTCCAGCTACTGGGCTGCAGCGATTCTTCTGCCTCAGCCTTCCAAGGAGCTGGAACTCCAGGCATGCGCTACCACGCCCGGCTGATTTTTTGATTTATTGTAGAGATGCCGTCTTGCCAAGTTGCCCAGGCGGGTCTCGAACCCGCGGGCTCAGGAAATCCCCTCACCTCGGCCTCCCGAAGTGCTGGGATTACAGGCAGAGCCACCGAGCCCGGCTAGGTCATCTGTTCTCGAAAGCCATCGCGTTTTCTTGCTGCCGCCCACGTGGACTGCCCAGCCCTCCCTTCCGGGCCAGACGGGCGCCCAGCGACTTCCCCTCGAGTGCGCGGCGGCATCCCGGTCCGCGGGCTCCACCCTGGGCTTCCAGCCTCCCCCTGGCAGGGGCAAAGCCGCCGTCCTCGCGCTGCTGCACGGAGGCCTGCGGGTCCGCCCCCGCCCCTGCGCCCCGACCCCCTCCCACGCCCCTCTGCTGACTCTGCGCCGGGCTGTGTTCTCCCCTAGGACTGCGGGCTGCAGCTGAGCGGGGAGGACGGACGCCGCTGCTACCCCCTGGCCGGCCACCTGCTGTGCCGCCGCTGCCACCTGCGGCGCCTGCGCCCGGGCGCGCCCCCCTCGCCGGCGGTGCAGGTCACCGAGCTCTGAGCGGGCCGGGTGGGCGGCCAGGGCGGGGCCGGGGCAGTGTCAGGGTGTTCCGCCCCGCCCCGCCCCCGGCCCAAGCTGCTGTCCGCGGGGGCCGGACCCCCGCGTGGAAGCTGATTCTATTTATTCACCGTCTGTGCCTCCTTAAGCCGCCCCCTCCGGGCGTGCCGCCTCCCCCCTGCCCCGGCACCCACCGGCTGAGGTCCCGGACCGCGTGCCCTGCCGCCTCGGGACGGGCCACGGTGGCCGGCCTCGGGCGTCCGTGGGAGCCGGCTTCGCCTGTTCAGATGGGCCCGGGGAGCCCCAGAGCGCCCGGGGGCGGGGTGTGGGCTGGAAGGCGGGTGGGCGAGACGCGGCGGGAGTTCGTGTGTTTCCCAACGCCTCGCCCGCGGGTGGGCGGGACCCCAGGGAGGGGCGAGGGATGCCACCCTTGGGGGATGGACGCTTGCACAGGGGCACCGCCTGTGGCCACTGTGGGATTTGGCCGCGGGGACTGGTGGGTGCTGTCTGCCACCGTTCCCATCCCGCCACCGCTTTCAGGCCTCCCGGCTTGGGCCCTGTCCTTACCCCACCCTCAGCCCGGGAGAAGCCCCCGCGTGCCCGCGGCCGCCCCGCTGCAGGGCTGGCCCGGGGGGACCGCAGCGGGGTGCCCTGCCCACGCCGCAGGGGGAGCGCGTGCCTGCGCGCCGTGTCCGGGGCTCCACGCCAAAAGGATATGGTTTGACTTAAATTAAGTTTTTCCTTTGAGGATATTTTCATTTTCTTTAAAAGAATATAGTTTTCTTCTAAGAACTCGCCCCAACTTGTTATTTCTGAAGCACATGACAGCGCATTCACCAGTGTCTCGTTGGCAAATCATGGAGCCCGTTTTCAGGGGGTGAGAACATTTGTCGTTCAATGTCGTTTATTTTTGCATAAATTCCTCTAAAATCTCACCGCGTGTTGTCTGCCTTTCAGACTTTAGGATAGTGCGGGGCTTCGTAGGAGTCGGGGTATTTGAAATGAAGTTTGGAGAATGTTTTTTCTCAGGCTCCCTGGCGGGTGCAGAGGCCCCTGGTCACAGGGCGGTGTCACCGCGATGGCCCTGAACACATGGACTGGAGGCCACCGTCCCCTGAGAGGCTGAGCCGTCTCCTCTTGGCTCTTTCCCCCACTGCTAACTATGAGGTCTGCTGGCTTGTAGGATCGTGCACAGGCAGAGCCAGGAGCTAGGTACCAGCTGGGTTGCCCGGATCCTGTCTGAGGAAATGCAGGAGAGGACATGGGGGGACGTGGCAGCCAGGGAGGTCCAGCTGGGCTGGGAGGCACGCAGTGGCCTCGGGAAACAAAGTCATGGGAGAGTTGGTGATTTTTAACTGGGGGCTTAAAACGGGGTAGTGAGTGCTGAGATGAGGGTATTGGGACTTCATCCAGATCCGGAAGATTCCTTGGAGGACGTGCTCCCAGTGGGGCCCCAGACTAAAGTCCAGGAAGAGAGGCTCAGTGTCTGGCCCTCTCTTCCTTTACAGCTGGGCTGCTCTGCTTTCTCACCAGTTTATTGCCCAGCTTTCTTCAGATTGCCTCCTCTTTGCTTCCTCTGCCAAACTTGCTTTGACCGTGGTTTGCCCTTGTTGCAAGCTATGCCCTTCTCTTCTCTTCCTCTGTGTCTGCTGTGGTGGTGGCGCTGGCTCTTCCAGTTGCGGAACCATCATTGTTCTCCACATCTTGGTTACCATGCCCCCTCGCAACTGGACTGAGTCATCACAGCTTGGAGAGCCCCTTCCAGCCCACAGGATCTACTCTGGCAAAAGTCAGAGCCAAGGAGGTATATGACCTTGTGGGACAGTGGCCTTTCTTCCCGGCCCCGCCTTGCCTTCTGTCAGGAGCGGTGACTGCCACTGTTCCTCTTCCCACAGAGCTTTGCACATGCCATTCCCTCTGCTGGAGCCACCCCTGCCCAGTGTTCTCATTCCTCAGCTCCTTCCAATCTCAGTGACATGGTGAGGTCGGGCTCCCGCGTATAACACTTGACTCAACACCCACCATTTCTGGCATGCCTCTCCAAACCCATTTGCCAAAAACAGCATCTCCTTCCGTTTCCAGGAGTTGGGACTGAGGAACCAGTCTGAGAGTAGACCCGGAGCCAGGTAGATAGCCCATGACCCTCAGCCTGGGTGCTAGACCCACATGTCCCTAGGACATCTGCTGATGCGGGCATCTGTTGATGCGTGCACCTGTCACTGGGTGTCATGTGTCTGAGTCATTGCTCTTTTGCTGTCCGTCTCCCCAGTAGTGAGCTCTCCAGGCAAAGGTCCTGCCGGGTAGTTCACTCGTATCTCCACAGTGCCTGGTATATGGTGGGTGCTGCAGACCCTGCCCTGGCCTTTAGGGTCTCAGCTTAGCTTCCTCCCCCCATTGGTTTGCCGACCAAGTTCAACTTGAGTTACCCAGTGAAGGCTCCACAGGGGTAGAAAGGCCCAAGCACAGGGGTTTGCACAAGTAGTATACACAGGTACACACCAAGTGTGGTCACGTGTCCCTGTGCAATACACATACAAGTGTGCCTCTCTGCTGGGACCTCAGTTCAGTGTTCAGGTCCAGAGGCACAGACCCTTGCGTACTGGGTCTGCTGCTGCTGCTGCTGTGTGTGTGTGTGTGTGTGTGTGTGTGTGTGTGTCTGTATGAGAGAGAGAGAGAGAGAGAGAGAGAATATGAATGAATCAGTAAGAGCGATTGAGAGAATGAAAGAGAGACCTCTTGAGGACGGGACCAGGAGACATTGGGAGAGAAACTTATTGTATAAGAGGGAGGTCGACTGTCTCAGAGAATGATGAGGATAAAGATTGAGAAAGCTACCGAGAGACAGGATGAGTAAAAAGAAAAAGAGAGAGGGAGATTGAAAAAGGGAGAGGCCTCATTAAGTGAGGCCAACAGAGCCTGGTGTCCTTTTTCCCACCCCTCTAAAAGGTTGTGCCCCAGAGTCAGGTGATTTGCAGGTATTGAGGTGGGTTCTCGGTGACTCCCTTGAGGCCTGGCCCCCCAGATGGAAAAGGCCCACCTCCTGCAGACAGCCAGAGGCCGTGGGGTGTGTATCGGCGTGGGCAAGTGAGTGGGCTCTTGGAGGGTCCTGGGGCTGATTTGGGGTGTGGAGGGCCCTCTTAGCTGCAGGGTAGGAGAGGGTGGTGCTGACCCTTCCCATCCTGACTTTTTCTTGGTCAGGGCTTCCTGCCCCTGTTTGGGCAGGAAACACAAGTGAGAGCCCATGAACTGCAGGTAACATAAGTGTCCCATGTGGGCTTGCTCTGGAGGGGATGTGAGTTGACGGCTCGCTGGACGCTGTGGGACCTGGGCGAGGCTGGGCAGAGGCATAGAGAGCCGTGTGGGTGGGGGGTGACTGGGGGTTGGAGTGACGTGCAGGCCGTGAGTAGGGACTATGTGCCCATTCCTCCTCCCACTCCAGCCCCAGCCCTGAGGCTGGTCTCCAGCTCTGCAGGTTCCCGGTGAGCAGAGGCCGAGAAGTTCCTTCCCTTTGATCAAAAACTGGGTCATGTCTCTTCAGTGTCTGGCAGCTCTCTGCTAGCCAGGAGGCAAACAGGGACTTCAAGTGCCATGCTAGGGAGGGGCAAAGGCTTTGGCAGCTTGATGAGGGGGGAGGAGGAAGCTCAACCCCTTGGGTTGGGGCCTCAGGACAGTCTTGGAGTAGAGGGAGCGCCCAGGTGGCCATTGGCCTTCCACCCAGCACGGCTCTGGAGGACTTGGCCCCCCGCAAGGTGGGTGTGCCCCTTGAGAGGTGTGGGAACCTGGCTGGAGAGAGGGGACTGTGGGGGTGCTGGGAGCCGGCCTGGGTGGGGCCTCAAGTTTAGGCTGGTGGCCTGAGATGGGTGTGGGGCGACTCACCAGTCTCAGGCACAGACGCTCACCAAGTCCTCCAGAGACCCTGGGATGTGTCTGGGATCTTGGAGGACCCAAAGGAACCACAGCTGGAACAGGACAGCAGCTCCTCTCTTCCCATCTCCTTCCCTGGCGCTGAGGGCGTCGCTGGGCTGCCCTCCCCAGGCCTGGGTGTGTGTCACACGTGGACCCTTTCCTGTCCTGCAAGGAAAGCAGAGGACCTGGAGGCTCACCAAGGATGTCAGAGCCCTGTGGGCCTCCAGGGCTGAGTGCTGTGGCCCTGGTTTGCCAGCTTTGGAGGAAAGTGCTCGACAACGGTGTTCATGTGCCTGTCACACACTCACCAGCTTGTGTCCAGCCCCTCACCTGTCACTGCCTTCACCCCACACCCGATGTGTACATTCCTCCATGTCTGCTGTGCAGGTAAACTTGCTGGGGTTGCACACCCCTGCCCGGCCACTGGTTACACAACTGTCCATGAACTGGACCCTCCTGCCTGATGTTACCTGCCACACACCTATCACAGGTTCTGCAGGACACAGCTGGCTCACTTCTTTCTCTGACAGCATCTGAGCCATCTGTCCCTCATTCCACTGTCCGACATGGAGGGCGGAGCTCGAGGGGCTTGAGGCCAAGGAGAAGCATTCAGGCCTGACATGTACTCACCTTCCTTCCATCCTAAATTGTTTTGGAGATTTCATCTTCCACCTGAACCAGTGGTGCCAATGAGGACTTCCTTTTTGTTTTTGTTTTTGTTTTTTTTCTTGAGTTGGAGTCTCACTCTATCACCCAGGCTGGAGGGCAGTGGCATGTTCCTGGCCACTTCAGCCTCAACCTGCTGGGCTCCTGTGATCCTTCCGCCTCAGCCTTCCAAGTAGCTGGAACTACAGGCGCGTGCTACCAGGCTCGACTGATTTTTGATTTATTGTAGAGATGAGGTCTCGCCAAGTTGCCCAGATGAGTCTCGAACCCGTGGGCTCAGGCAATCCACTCACCTCAGCCTCCCAAAGGCACGGGATTGCAGGCTGAGCCATCGAGCCCGGCTGCCAATGAGGATTTCTAGGCCCCTTCATCCAAGCCTACTGCCTGGTGGTGTCACAGTCCTGAGCTGTGCAGATTTGGATTTGTTGTTCCTGAAGCCAGATTAGGGCTTTGGGTCTCACCCTGTCCCTGAGCCAACCCTGCCATCGCCCTGCCCAGCTCAGCTCCCTCCTTCCACCTCCATCAACTTTGGCCGCCTCCTGGGGACCAGGGGATGACCTCTAGTGTGGAGACTGCTCTCACGGGGAGCGTGAGCGAGCCCCACTGGCAGAGGGTGAGGTGGAGAGGACTCTGGGATGGAGGAGGCCTGGACCATGTGGACCGGGAGGCCGAGCGCTGCTGTTGACGCTGTGAGTCACAATGTCCTACGGGAAGACCCGGGAACCCCGGGTTGGGGGAGAATCCCTCTGCTAGGGGCTAGTGGGGACAGACTGCATTGACCTGTGACCCGGACACTTCCCTGCCTTCCCTCCTTTCTTTCTTCTCTTTCTTAAAAAATCATATTTAAAGACTTTTTTTTTTTTTTTGAGTCGGAGTCTCACTCCGTCGCCCAGACTGGAGTGCAGTGGCCGCTCCCGGCCGCCACAGCCTCGACCCGCTGGGCTCCGGCGATCCTTCCGCCTCAGCCTTCCGAGTGGCTGGAACTACAGGCGTGCGCTACCACGCCCGGCTCATTTTTGTTATTTATTTATTGTAGAGATGAGGTCTTGCCAAGTTGCCCAGGCGGGTCTCGAACCTACGGGCTCAGGCAATCCACTCACCTCAGCCTCCCAAAGGCGCGGGGATTACAGGCTGAGCCACCGAGCTCGGCTTAAAAACTTTTTAATGCTTGGGCTGATTGGAAAAAAGAACAACTCACTGGCCTTTGTACTGAGAAGCTGGGTGGATGTATATCCATTTCCCTGAGGGGCAAGGGGAGAGGTCACAGAAAAGCAGGTTTGTGTGGGAGTAAATCTAAATCTCCCTGTTGTTACATGGAATACGGCACACGGAGCAAGTGGTTGGGTGTGTCCGTTTTGAGCTCAGGGGAGAAGCCAGGGTTAGAAATACACATTTTGGAGCCCTCAGTGTTCAAAGGTATTTGAAGTCATGGATGGGATCACATGGGAAGAGGGTGAGGCTGACAGGAGAAAGGGCTGAACCACAGCCCTGAGTTGCTCTGCCGGTCAAGCCTCGACAGGGGGCAGAGCTGAGGCAGCCAGCGAGGCAGGGTGGCGGGAGCGAGATGGTGTCGGAGAAGCCTTGGTGGAAGGGGCTGAGGAGGGAGGGGGTGGTCAGCCTGTCGGTGCTGCCGAGAGGAGGAGCTGCAGTTCGAGAGTTGGAGGTCAGGGGTGACCGTGAATAAAGCGGTTTCAGTGTAGTGGGGGTGGGGGCGGGGCGCAGGCAGGAGCCCATTGAGATGAGGGGAGGAAAGGAAGAGGAAGTGTCAGGAGTAGCTGGCTCTTTGGCGTGTGTTGGGAAGAGGCGAGCTGCGGGCGGGGCTTTTGGGTCAGGGTGTAGGATGCCAAGGCCCATCTGAGGTCCCTGCCCACGTGTGCAATTCCACCCCACATGGGTCAGCCCAGGGTCTCCACCCACCAGACATTCCTCTCCCTGGAGACAGGATCTGTGACTGCAGTGGCTACTGCTGTCCCCAGTCCCTTGCCCAGCACCTGGCTCCCAGGGTGCTGGTGAATGTTCGTGGAATGACTGAGTGTGTACACGGAAACCACCTGGAATCCTGACAAGTGTGTAGTAGTAAGTGCTCAGTAAAAGGGAGTTACTGTCACTGCTCAGGTGAATGAATGTGGGGCAAAGCGCTTCTGTCGTTGGACGGTATGTGGGTCCCTGCATGGGACGCTGTCGATATCACATCAGCTAGGGTATGTGCTGGGGAGGATGCTTGGCTCAGAGAGAGGGTACAGTGTATGAAGACCTCAGGCTGCTGCCTTTGTGTTCCTAGCTGGGGGGGTCAGACATCATCAGTCTGGCTATCAGGTCACATGAATGTCCTTGACTCAAGTCACCCTGTTTCCTAGAAGGGGCCACCAAGCCAGTCGCAGATCCTCTGTCCACAGCTGCCAGGTCCATGTTTCTATTGGAGGTGGATGCTTGGGTCCAGAGCCCTCTGAACAGCCTTCTTTGCAAGGCAAGTCTTGCTCTGGTCACACCCTCATTTTGCCCCTTGACCCCCTCCCCTGTGGGCTGCAGGGGCTCATCTCACCCCTCGGTGCTACTCTCAACCTCCCTTTCCTGGCCCTGGATGCCTGCTCTCCCCACCCTGCTCAGGCCTGGGCCCAGCCTTTCCCCCTCCGCCTTCAACAAGAGGAACTGTGGGCCCAGTTCCTCATTCTTCGTCTGTAACATCACCTCATTGATCTGCAGCAGTTCTGGCCTCCTCCTCGCTATAGTCACAGGTGGAGTTGATCTGAAGCTTTCCCCAACCCAACACTCCATCTAGACCCAGAGTCCTGTCCTGTTCTTGTCCTGCCCTCAGGGTTTCAACTTGGAGTCATGGCTTTCCTTTTTTTTTTTTTTTGAGTCAAAGTCTCACTCTATCGCCCGGGCTGGAGTGCAATGGCATATTCATGGCTCACTGCAGTCTTGCCCTCCTAGGCTCAGGCAGTCCTTCTGCCTCAGCCTCCCTAGTAGCTGAGACTACAGGTGTGCACCACTGGGCCTGGCTAGTTTTTTATTTTTTGTCGGGGCAAAGTCTCACTATGTTGGCCTCAAACTTCTGGGCTCAAGCAATCCTCCCACCTTAGCCTCCCAAAGTGCTGGGATTACCGGTGTGACCCACCACGCCTGGCCTTCTTTTCTAATTTTATATTGAGAAATATATATCCTGAGGGTAGGAAACATACACGTACAATTTAAAGAAAAGAAGAACACACCACAGTGGATCTACCTCCTAGCTTGAGAATTACAACTGAAAGGTATCCCAAGTGCCATGCTCTGGTCTCATCTCCACAGTTACTGTCTCAGGGTAATTATTATGTCAAATCCTGTGTCGATCACTCTCTCCATAGTTTTACCACCTGTGGATGCATTGTTGAACAGTTTATTGTTTAGCGTTGAATGCTTTGGGACTTCATATTAATTGAATCGTGCTCTATATTGTCTTCTGAGTTTGCTTCTGCTTAACTTCACATTTTAGAGAGACGTCATGTTTATGTGTTACTGTCGTCATTAACTTTCATTGCTGGGAAATACTTCTTTGATGAATACAAGAGACTTCAGCATCGTACTGTTGATGACTATTTGAGTTATTTCTTTTTCTTTTTTTTTTTTTTTTTTTTGAGTTGGAGTCTCACTCTGTCACCCAGTGCAGTGGCTGCTCCCGGCCACCACAGCCTCGACCTGCTGGGCTCCAGCGATCCTTCCGCCTCAGCCTTCCAAGTAGCTAGAATATAAGCACGGGCGACCACGCCCGGCTGATTTTTTATTTATTTTATTTATTGTAGAGATGTAGTCTCTCCAAGTTGCCCAGGCAGGTCTCGAACCCGCGGGCTCAGGCAATCCACTCACCTTGGCCTCCCAAAGTGCTGGGATTACAGGCTGAGCCACCGAGCCCGGCCTTGTTGTTTCTATTTGTAGCTTCTACAAATGCATATCTATGCACATTCTTAAACATTCTTATCTTGGTTCACATATTCAATCATTTTTTAGGGTATATACCAGTGAGTAGAATGATTGTGTCATGGGATATGTGTAATATTTTGCTTCGCTAGATATTTTCAAGTTGTTTTCCAAAGGAGCTGTATTGACTTACACTCCAATCCAGATTCAAGCCTACAGCATTTTTACTTACCTATTTCTATTTACTTCAAATATATTGCATCTAACCTACATTATATTTACATTCATCTGTGTCACATATTTTTAAGAATAAAGTATATTGTGAGTTTACACCTCCGTTTTAAATTCACTTAATCTTTTTTCTTTTTATCTGTGTAATACATCAAGTGTTCTGGTTCACAAAGTTACAGAGGAACATAGTATTAGAATTTTCAGAAATGATTGGTTTTCTTTATCTGGTCTTTCCCCCCAGTTCCTGGTATAGAACTTGAAAAAACTCTCAGAATTTTCTGAGTGACAAGAGTGTCTTGTATGTTAATGAGGTGATTGACAGTGGACCTCTAGATAGCTTCAGGATGAGGACCGGTCACTAGAAAGACCAACAATATGATCAGAAGGTTGGAACTTTGGGTCAGCCTGAACTCTGGAGAGAAGAGTGAGTTTAATCATGTGGCCATGATCTAATCAGTCATGCCTACAAAATGAAATGCAAATAGAAACACTGGACATTGAGGTATAGTGGCGTGTCTTGGTTGTTGGACACATTGATATGCCAGGAGGGTGATGTGCCCTGACTCCACCAGAAGGTGACATGGATGCTCTGCTCTCTGTCCCAGACCTGTGTGTATCCTTTACAATAATTGTAAGTATGCAATTATACAAATACTTCACAGTAATTGTAAGTATAGGCCCTTGTGTTCTGTGAGTCATCCTAGGGACTATCAAACATGAGAGGTTCATGAGAAACCCCCAAACTGTAGCTAGTTGGTAGAAGTGTGGGTGGGTGGCCTGGGACTTGACTTGTGGTTGGCATCTGAAGGGAAGGAAGTCAAGTGGAGGACTTTGTCCTTAAATCTGTGAAGTCTGACACAGATTTAAGGACAAAGTTGGAATTATATTTCAGTCTTCTAGTTAATGGGTGAAATAGAACTCATTACACACATAATAGTCCCAGAATAAAAGTATTTGTACTCTCAGCACAACTATGAATATGGAACCAGTTAAAAATTTCTTGGCACTGACTTCCAGCAAGATGGCGACGGGGCAACCCGGTCTGTGAAAACCTCTGCAAAGGAGAGCTGCAGTGGGTCTCTGACTCTTGTCCCGGGGGCTACGGACCCCAACATCGCAGCC
The DNA here is from genome assembly GCA_027257055.1 of Cephalopachus bancanus. Lineage (NCBI taxonomy): Eukaryota > Metazoa > Chordata > Mammalia > Primates > Tarsiidae > Cephalopachus > Cephalopachus bancanus. Next base: position 2,158,416 of record JAPVLO010000110.1, on the reverse strand, counting down.
TGCTCTTCATACGGAGCTCAGCCATTGCCACCGCTGGAGCATCACAGCGGTCTGGACAGCCACTGCAGTGCAGACGCCGCCGCTGCAGCCACCACAGCTGCTGCAGCCGCCGCCACCACTGCCAATAGCACACTGCACCACCAGGACCGGAGACGATCCACAACTTCAGTCCTTGAAGCCCCTTCAGGGAAGATCTGCCGGGATCACTGCCACCTCTCCAGTGACCGAGACGTCCTGCCCGCCATAAATCTCCTGCCGTCTGCCCTGAGGCAGGCAGCCATCTTGCCATCTTCAGCCTCTGCCGTCCCTGTCCGGCCCCACCCCCTCTGGGGCGAGAAGCTGAGATAGCACCACCTGCTGGCGATTCAAGGTAACAACACTGAAACGGGAGAAACAAGCTTGATAAAGACATAGGCCAGAGAGGTGAACGGAGGGTGATCTGAACTGCCCTTCACAGCAGACCAGGGGCACCTGACCCTAACTGCAAACTAAATTACCAGCTTGAAAAGAAAGCTAGAAATCAGAACTGAAAGGACATTGCACTTAAACGAAATGTCTAAGAGAGTGCTTCATGGATTCTGTTAGTTTAATGACTTAATTCTATTCCTACTGTATTGTTCCTTTTTTTCTTTTTTCCTCTTCCTTTTCTTTTCTTTTCTTCTCGCTGTAAACCATATCTTTGTATAGAGGAACAGCACACTAATAAGGTGGTTGGATAGCTGGTATGTTAACATCACTATATGTTTTATTTTTGTCTGTATGAGAGTTGGTTCGTCTGTAGCTGTGGTCTATTGTTTTTATCTGTTTCAGTATAGGCCTCTCTCTCTATTTGTTGGCACACTCGTTTGTTTCCCCCCTTACTCCTCTATCTCTCCACCCCCCTTCAACCCGCTGTCTGCTCCATTCTCTTCCCTCTGCTAACCACATTTTATTTCAGGGAGTAAACCTACAGCCCCACTGCACGGACAGATTCCAAGGCAGTGGGAAGTGGGTTCCAGATTATCCACACACCTGTCAGCAAATACCAGGACCTGCAGATAGATTTTGAATCACAGCTCCCCCCTTAAGTAAATCTCAAAACTGCAAAAAGGACCACCCCCAACCTACAGTGCAACTCCAGAATTGAAAAAGTAAGAGGGCATACATAAAGAATAGGAGATTGAACAAACAGAAGTAAAACCAATCCCTTTACCCCCGAATAACAGAATTAAAGAAGACGGTGACGTGGAGAGAAGGAAAAAGTAGGGAGGGGGAAAAACTTCACAAATGAAGAAAAACCAAAATAAGAATATAGATCTCACACAGACCCCTGGGAGATCAGACACTGAGAAAACAGATTCTGGAACACAAACAATGAAGAGCCCCCAGAATGACTGGTTACATGCAACAAACCCAGACATCAAGACATTAATGGAGAGAATTAAAAAAATTGAGGAGAGACAAGAGGAAAATAGGAAGGAGCTGATGTCAGAAATGACAGCAGTAAAGAATACTGTGATGGAAATGAACAACAGACTAATAAGCATGGAAAGCAGAATCAGCCAAGCAGAAGAAAGAATCTCAGAGCTCGAAGACCAAAACACAGAACTAACCCAAACTGTCAAAAGCATAGAAAAGAAGCTCAAAAAACCTAGAACAAAACCTGCAAGAGATGAATGATCACTTCAAGAGATCAAACCTAAGAGTAATTGGGCTTCCTGAAGCAGAGAGAGAAACAGAAGCCACACTGGAACAAACATTTCATGAAATCATTCAAGAAAACTTCCCTCATCTCATCAAGGATGAAAAAAATTCAAACACAAGAGATTCAGAGGACCCTTGCAAGACAACAAATGAGAAGACCAACTCCCAGACACATAATAATTTGCCTAAACAAAATGACTATAAAAGAAAAAATCCTAAAGGCAGCAAGAGAAAAAGGCCAGACTACCTACCAGGGAAAACCAATTAGAATAGCAGCAGATTTATCCACAGAAGCCCTTCAGGCTAGGAGAGCCTGGAGCCCTATCTTCAAAGTTCTAAAGAGAAACAATTTCAACCAAGAATAACCTACCCAGCCAAACTAAACTTCATTAGTGAGGGAGAATTGAAAACTTTTTCAGATATCCAATCCCTAAGAACCTACACTGCCACCAGACCACCTCTAAAAGAAACACTTAAGAAAGTACTGAACACAGAAGAAAAAGAAAAAAGAACAACAGCAATCTTCACAAGAGTACAGGCGAAAGATTAAAAACACACATGAACCAACTCCAAAGCCCAAAGAAAGACACAAACAAACAGGAACAACTCTGTAAGAACCTTATGACAGGGATCAACACTTGCATTTCAATTATTAGCCTAAATGCAAATGGACTAAATGCACCACTGAAGAGACATAGAATGGCAAAATGGATAAAATATCATCAGGCAACAATCTATTGCCTTCAAGAGACTCACCTCACTAGAAAGGACACCCACAGACTCAGAGTAAGAGGATGGGAAACAAGTTTTCAGGCAAACGGAATACAAAAGAGAGGAGGAGTAGTGATCTTAATTTCAGACAAAATACCCTTCAAGCTATTAAAAATCAAAAAAGATACAGAAGGCCACTACATAATGATAAAAGGCTCAATCCATCAACAAGAAATATCTATCCTAAACATATATGCACCCAACATAGGTGCGCCAACTTTCATAAAGCAACTTCTAGGAAAACTAAAGAAAGATATTGACTCTAACACCATCATAACTGGGGACTTTGATACGCCATTCACAACCCTAGACAGATCATCAGGACAAAAAATCAGTAAGGAGATCCGGAACCTCAGTGTGACTTTGGACCAAATGGACTTAATTGATACCTACAGAACACTCCATCCAAAGGCCACAGAATACACATTCTACTCATCACCACATGGAACATATTCTAAGATCGACCACATACTCGGCCATAAATCAAGCATAAGAAAATTTAAAAGGACCAAAATTCTACCATGTACCTTCTCGGACCACAGTGGAATAAAAATAAACATTGACACCAACAAAGTCCCCCCAAAACCCACAAAGACATGGACACTAAACAGCATGATGCTAAACAACTCCTGGGTCAATGATGAAATCAAAACAGAGATCAAAAGATACCTGGAAACAAATGACAATGAAGAAACATCTTACCAAAATCTCTGGGATCCCCTGAAAGCTGTAGTAAGAGGGGAATTTATATCCCTACAAACACACATGAAGAAAATGGAAGGAACAGAAATTCACAACCTAACAAGTCACCTAAAGAATCTGGAAAAGCAAGACCACAAAAACCCTAATTTCAGCAGAAGAATCCAGATCACCAAAATAAAAGCCCAAATCCAGGACATAGAAGACAAAAAGATAATACAAAAAATCAATGAAACAAAAAGCTGGTTCTTCGAAAGGATAAACAAGATCAATGGCCCCTTAGCTAGACTGACCAAGAAAAAAATGAGAAAAAAACCAAATAAGCACAATCAGAAACTCAAAAGATGAAGTCACATCTGACCCTGAAAAAATACAAAAGATCATTAGAGACTACTATGTACACTTGTATGGACACAAACTTGAAAACCTTAAGGAAATGGAGGACTATCTGACATCACACAACCTACCTAGGTTGGAACAAGAAGAAATTGAGACCCTAAATAGACCAATAACAATCAATGAAATCAACTACATAATAAGAAAACTTCCTACAAAAAAAAAGCCCTCGTCCAGATGGCTTTCCCGCAGAATTCTACAAGACATTTAAGGAGGAGCTGATACCAATCCTACTGAAGGTATTCCAGGTGATTGAAAAAGATGAAACTCTCCCCAAATCATTTTACGAAGCCAACATCACATTGATACCCAAGCCAGGTAAAGATCCAACAAAGAAAGAGAACTACAGGCCAATATCTTTGATGAACATAGATGCTAAAATTCTCAACAAGATCCTAGCAAACCGGATTCAGCAATACATCTCAAAAATCATCCATCATGACCAAATAGGCTTCATTCCTGGGAGGCAAGGCAGGTTCAACATTCGTAAAACCATAAATGTAATTAAATTCATCAACAGATGTCAAAACAAAAACCACATGATCATATTATTAGATGCAGAAAAAGCTTTTGATAAAATCCAGCACCCCTTCTTGATAAAAACCCTTGAACATCTAGGCATACGGGGAGCATACCTCAAAATAGTAAAAGCCATCTACGAGAAACCCACAGCCAGCATACTCCTAAATGGACAAAAATTGGAACCAATTCCTCTGAAAACTGGAACTAGACAAGGATGCCCAGTCTCACCCCTCCTGTTCAACATAGTATTGGAAGTCCTGGCTAGAGCAGAGAAGAGGAGGCAATCAGGGGTATCCAAATAGGAAAAGAGGAAGTCAAGTTATCTCTCTTTGCAGATGATATGATTATGTATCTTGAAAACCCAAGAGAATCTGTCAAAAGCCTCCTTACATTGATAAAGGCCTTTGGCAAAGTCTCAGGATACAAAATAAATGTACAAAAGACAATCGCATTTCTCTACACCAATAATAAACAAACAGAAACCCATATAAAAAACACAATTCCATTCACAATAGCCACAAAAAAAATGAAATACCTTGGCATCTTCCTAACCAGTGACGTGAAAGGCCTTTACAATGAAAATTACAAAACACTGCTCAAAGAAATCAAAGATGACACAAACAAGTGGAAAAAATCCCATGCTCATGGATTGGAAGAATCAACATTGTGAAGATGTCCATCTTACCTAAGGCAATCTACAAATTCAATGCAGTGCCATCAAATTACCAGCAACATTCTTCTCAGACCTAGAAAAAACAACACAGGAATTCATATGGAAACACAAACGTCCAAGAATAGCCAGAAAAATCCTCAGCAAAAAACAAACAAAGCAGGTGGTATCACATTACCAGACTTCAAACTTTACTATAAAGCTACAATCATCAAGACAGCTTGGTACTGGTACAGGAACAGGCATATAGATCAATGGAATAGAATTGAGATTCCAGAAGCAAAACCTCAATTTCTCAACCAACTCATCTTCGACAAAGCCCCCACCACCCACCACTGGGGAGAGGAGAACCTATTCAGTAAATGGTGCTGGGAAATCTGGCTGACCACATGCAGAAGATTGGAACAGGACCCCTATCTATCCCCATGCACAAAGGTTAACTCCAAATGGATCAGAGACCCAAATGTAAAACCGCAAACCATAAGAACCTTAGAAAAGGAAGGAAATACCCTCATGGAAATCGGAACTGGCATTCAATTCCTGAACAAAACCCGAAACCCACAGGTCATAAGAGAGAAGATAGACAAGTGGGACCTTATTAAACTGACAAGCTTCTGCAAAGCCAAAGAAACCATCAAGAGAGCAGGGAGACAGCCTGCAACTGGGAAAGAGTGTTTGCCAGCTCCAGGTCTGACAAAGGCTTAACATCCTGGATCTACAAGGAACTCAAACGTGCTGAAAAGAAAAAAACAAACAACCCCATTATAAAATGGGCAAAAGATATGAACAGACACTTCACAAAAGAAGACATCCGAGCAACCAACAAACACATGAAGAAATGCTCAACCTCACTAATCATCAGGAAGATGCAAATCAAAACCACACTGAGATACCACCTAACTCCAGTCAGAAAGGCAATTATCAACAACTCAAAAAATAACAGCTACTGGAGAGGGTGTGGTGAAAAGGGAACACTTCTACACTGTTGGTGGGAGTGTAAACTAGTGCAACCTCTGTGGAAAGCAGTGTTGCGATTCCTAAAAGCTCTAAAAATCGACCTTCCATATGACCCCGCAATCCCCTTACTGGGAATATACCCTGAAGACCTCAAATCACTCTATAAAAAAGATACCTGCACACGTATGTTTATTGCAGCATTGTTCACAATAGCATGACCTGGAAACAACCATGCTGCCCATCAAAAGAGGACTGGATTAAAAAAATGTGGTACATATACACGATGGAATACTACACAGCCATAAAAAAGAACAGAATCATGAATTTCGCAGCAACCTGGATGGAACTAGAGTTTATAAAACTGAGTGACCTCTCACAGAAACAAAGATCCGAGTATCACGTATTCTCACTCATATAATGGACCTTGAACATCCAATGTAATAATATAAGAAAATGACTGACGGTACTGGGAAACTATGGGGGGGGGATCGGATTAACAGTCGCAAATATCTGTCTGGGGATGGGGAAACACCTCTTATCAACAGGGTGCCTGAATGAAACGTAATTGTACACCTAACCCTTAACTGTACTTCACAAAATCATAATAAAAAACATTGATTAAAAAAAAAAGAGAGAAAAAAAATTTCTTGGCATTAAGTTTTCATTTTCTCCTCACTTAAAAATTATTGGGCTATGTCTATATTGTTAGAAAATTTTTACATATTAGACTCTGTTTTAACCATCATTTAAGCTTAGTTCTAAAGTGATTATATATTTGATGCTCATCACCTGTTCTAATGTTGATGTCTCTCTAGTTATCTTAGCTGTATAAAGATCATTTTCAGTGGATTCTTGGTTCAGGCAAGAACCAAGAGAACAGCACTAAATACATTTTTGCATGTTGTTAGTAGTTTGTCTGTGCCTTTTACCTAGAAGTCAATTTGCAGAATATAAAATCTATAGATTACATTTTCTTTTGTGGAATCTTAAATAAAGTAATCCATTTTGTTTTGGAATAAACCATTGTGGTCAAAGTCTGATGATAATTTATTTTTTCCTCTCTAAGCTCTTTTTGCTTAGATACTTCAAATTTAAATTTTTAAAATTTTCTCTGAAGTTCAGTCATCTTATCAGAATATGTCTTAGTGTTCACAATTGTGAGTTGTTATTTTCAGACACACAATGTGCTTTTTCAATATGTAACTGCAACTCTTTTAATTTCAGGATAGTTTTCTAGAATTATAGTTTTTGTATTTGTTTTGTTTCCTTGTTTGGGTTTTCTTCTTCAGGGACTTCTATTATCTGCATGTTGGCTTTTTTTTTGTTTATCTTGGAATGTCTTAAGTTTTCTTTCTTTTTTTTTTTTTGAGTTGGAGTCTCACTCGGTTGCCCAGACTGGGGGGCCGCTTCCGGCCACCGCAGGCTCGCCTGCTGGGCTCCAGCGATCCTTCCGCCTCAGCCTTCCAAGTAGCCGGAATTACAGGCATGCGCTTCCACACCCGGCTGATTTTTTTTTGATTTATTGTAGAGATGAGGTCTCGCTGCCCAGGTGGGTCTCGAACCCGTGGGCTCAGGCAGTCCCCTCACCTCAACCTCCCAAAGGCACGGGGTTACAGGCTGAGCCACCGAGCCCGGCTTCTTTCTTTTTTTAAGGGCAGCTATAGCACTCTTGGTTGGCAGTTACCTTTTTCTTTCAGCACTTTGAATATGTATTCCACATTTTCTTTCATTATTTCTGATGAGAAGTCAGCTGTGTCTCTTTTTGAGGGTTTCTTGTATGTGATGAGACATCTTTATTTTGAAGCTTTCAAGATTCCCTCTTGATGCCAGTTAAATCTGTGGGGACACTGTGTCTCGTTCTCTCCCAAGGGTTTGCATTGTCACAGTCCCTTGTCTTTCATAGGGTTGACAGGAATTATTCTTAGCCTCTTCTGGGTGCCAGATTCCTTCAGTTTTGTTTCTCAGTGTCTTGTTAGGCAAACCAAGGGCTGGAGTCCTGGATAAGAACCCTGATTCTCATGGGCAGTGCTTGTCCACTGATGAGCTTTGTTTTAAGGTGATGGGGCAAAGAGTGTGTCATTACATAGGTAGACTTGGACTAGATTGTTGATTTTTTTTTTTTTTTTGAGTTGGAGTCTCACTCTGTCCCCCAGACTGGAGTGCAGTGGCTGCTCCTGGCCACCGCAGCCTCGACCTGCTGGGCTCCGGCGATCCTTCCGCCTCAGCCTTCCGAGCAGCCGGAATTACAGGCATGCGCTACCACGCCCGGCTGATTTTTTTTGATTGATTGTAGAGATAAGGTCTCGCTGCCCAGGCGGGTCTCGAACCCACGGGCTCAGGCAATCCACTCACCTCAGCCTCCCAAAGGCGCGGGATTACAGGCTGAGCCACCGAACCCGGCTGACTGTTGATTTTTTTAATGGTAGTGTGATGGGAGAAGATGTTTGGTTATTTCAAAGGAGAAACCCAAGCTCTCTGCTGAAGACAATGAGTGGTGCTACACAGATTTCAATCTATCCTTGGGGTTCAGCCTCCAGTCCTGCCTGGAACATCCCTTCAAGGAGAATCTGGTTCCCAGCCTCTGCAAGGGGTTGTGGGGACAAATCAGTGGTGTCCCCATCCCAACTCTAACTCAGAGCCCTTTATCCTTGAGTGTGGCTAATCTTCCCCTTCAGTCTTCGCCATTATTTTCCTCCTCTCCCATTACAATCTCAGATCTTTTAATGAACCCTTCCTCCTTCTTTTGGTTATTTTGAGGTGATACATTTTAATAGTCCCTTATCCTCAGTTTGGTTTGGTCACCAGAGGAAGAGGACATGAATGAAGGTGCTCAGTCCACTGTCTGTAACCAGAAATTTATATGGTTTCGTTTTTTTTTTTTTTGAGTTGGAGTCTCTGTCCCCCAGACTGGAGTGCAGTGGCATGCTCCTGGCCACTGCAGTCTCGACCTGCTGGGGTCTGGTGATCCTTCCACCTCAGTCTTCCAAGTAGCTGGAACTACAGGCATGCGCTACCACACCCGGCTAATTTTTTTGATTTTATTGTAGAGATGAGGTCTCACCAAGTTGCCCAGGCAGGTCTTGAACCTGCGGGCTCAGGCAATCCACTCACCTCAGCCTCCCAAAGCGCTGGGATTACAGGCTGAGCCACCGAGCCCGGCTTCATTTTTTTTTTTTGAGTTGGAGTTTCACTCTGTCTCCCAGGTTGGAGTGCAATGACACACTCATGGCTACCCCAGCGTTGACTTGCTGGGCTCTGGCGATCTTTCTGCCTTAGCCGTCCAAATAGCCAGAACTACAGGCATGTGCTACCATGCCCAGCTGATTTTTGATTTATTGTAGAGATGCGGTCTCACCAATTTTCCCTGGTTGTTCTCGAACTCACGGGCTCAGGCAATCCATTCACCTCAACCTCTCAAAGTGTTAGGATTACAGGCTGAGCCACCAAGCCTGGCCAATTTCATTTTTAGTGGTGTGAGGACATGCTGCCATATGTTGACATGTGTATCCTTGTGTGGACACTTTGGGTCACCTTTCTGTTGACTGCATGTGGCCAGGACCCTGGAGAGGCCAGGATGGCTGGCTCCACCCTGAGGAGTTACTGCCTGGCTTTGTGTGGAGAGACAAACTGCTTGGCATGGGAAGCAGTAAGCAGCTGTGTGTCTCCCCCTCCCATCAACCCTTCCCACCTTGCATTCCAGGACTCTCAGTTCCCAGGGGATCCTGGAGGGCTGAACTAAAGGAGCCTGTTTACAGCACCAGGAAATATATTGAGGTGTTATCTAGAGAGATGCTTCTAGCAAAATCTACCCTCTGACAGTGGTGTTCATCCTTTTTTCTGTGTGAGGACCTTGCCATCCTTTGGGAGGCTGAGGTGAGTGGATTGCCTGAGCCCGCGGGTTCGAGACCCGCCTGGGCAGCGAGACCTCATCTCTACAATAAATCAAAAAAATGAGCCGGGTGTGGTAGTGCGCACATGTAATTCCGGCTACTCGGAAGGCTGAGGTGGAAGGATCGCCGGAGCCCCAAAAGGTTGAGGCTGCGGTGGCCGGGAGCAGCCACTGCACTCCAGTCTAGGTGACAGAGTGAGACTCCAACTCAAAAAAAAAAAAGTTAATATGATTCCCACTTGAAATTTTTCTTTTACAAAGTAATATGTGTTCATTGTGGTACATCTGGAAAGTTTAAGTGATTTGTTTCTTGTAAAACATCATGTGTTTTCCTTTTGGACATTGCTTTTGTAAAGCAGGTGGTGATAAATAATATGGTAGCTAGAGCTGGGCCTGGTGGCTCCTGCCTGTAGTCCTGGCTACATGGGAGGCTGAGGCAAGAGGATTGCTTGAGCCCAGGATTTGAGGTTACAGTGAGCTATGATCACTCCACTACCCTCCAGTCTGGGTTACAGAGCAAGATCCTGTCCAAAAGAAAAAAAAAAAAAGGCAGACAAGTCTCTGCCTGGGTTTAATTATTTACATAGGGTAGGATCAAGACCTAAAAGTGAAAATGGGAGATCAAGAGTTTCCATCTTTTGAAGCACACTACCACCTTGCCCACTAGATTATTTGTGCCAAGTGGCATTCCCATCAATAATATAAAAATTCCACAGGGCTTGGTGGCTCATGCCTATGATCTTAGCACTTTGGGAGGCAGACACAGGAGGATCACTTGAGCCCAGGAGTTTGAAGCCAACCTAGGCAACATAGTGAGATTCTGTCTCTACAAAACATTAAAAAAAAATCAGCCAGGCATGGTGGTATGTACCTGTAGTTCCCAGCTACTCAGGAGGCTGAGGCAGGAGGAGCCCTAGAGCCCTAGAGCCCAAGAGATCGAGCTTGCAGTGGGCTATGATCGTGCCACTGCATTCCAGCCTGGGTGGTAGACTGAGCCCTTGACTTAAATAAATAAATAAATAAGTCCCAGTTTCTCACGTTCTCACCAACGCTGGGTCTTGACAGTTTTAAAAAAAGGTCTGTTCCATTTTGGTGAAAATGTTTTAATTTGCATTTTTGATTCCTTGTGAGAATGAACATCTCTTCCATACCTTGGCCATGTGCTTCCTTTTTGTGACTTACCATTTATGTCCTTTTCTCATCTTACTAGTTTGGGGTTTGAATATTCTTACACATTTAGTTGGGTAAAGAGCAATCACTTTAAGTTACAAAAGCAAAAAATACTTGTTAGAATCTTGATTTGAAATGCCTTCAAATTCTAGGTTACTTTGGGGATAATTGACGCCCTTTTAATAGTGAATCTTCCCTTTGAGGGTGCAGGATGTTTCCTCAGTTTATTAAAGCTTTATTTTATGTCCCTCAATGGAGCTTTATGGATTGGATCTTCAGAAGCCTCACTTCTTTTTCTGGCCCTGCTTTTTGGGCCAGAAACTCCACAACAATGATAGGCAAACAACAGTGAAAATATCAGGTGTGTTTTTCCTCTCCTGGCTTTAATGAGAAGGCCGGTAGAGGCAGGTCAAGTTCAGTTTTCATGCTCAATCTGGCTTTGGCTGTTGATATCATGAAGACCCCAGGAATTATTCTTTGATAAAGTAAATAAGATAAAAAGAAATCTACTCTAAATTCAAGAATGCTTTATGTGTGGTGTTTAGCATGCACCTATATTTGAAAAACAACTTCATATGTGTGTGAGAGAGAGTCCTGGTATACATACAATTTCAGGAGAGCTTATTAAAATTATGGGGAAACATCACATTTTATTTAAATATGCTTTTTCTGAAACGTTAATTGTTGCAAAAATAACATAGCACCTTTAAAGACAGGCAGGGACATCGTTGGTCTTGGGTGGCTCAGGGACCCAAGTCATGACCCCTGCCCTTGGAGGGACAGGACTGAGGGTCAAGGGGCTGGCAGGGGGCTTGCAGGTTTTCCCAGCCTCCCTGTGGCTCTACCACCCTGGCCTTCCAACCTTCTTCAGAGCAGTTCTCTCTCTGGATTGTCCATGGTGAAAGCACTTTGGGCACTGCTCCTGCACACCCTCCAGCTCTGGGTCCGCTGTGTTTGTATGCACGTGTGCATGCACGTGTGTGCATGTGTGTGGTGTTCATGTGTGGCTGCAAAGCCAGGAGCTGACCCTTTCCAGACTTCCCTGAATTCTCAGGGAGCTGTTGGTGTGTGGTTTGTGGGTAAATGGGAGCAAGTGGGCTCCAGAGTGGGTCCTGAAGTCCCCGCATTCCCCTGGGGGCTGCCCCAGAAATGGATGAGGCCCGCCCCTTGAAGGTTTCCTGGGTTGGGGCGGCCATGATGGGACAGGTGGGAGGGATAGAGATGGTTTTGATTCCTTGTGAGAATGAACATCTCTTCCATACCTTGGCCGTGTGCTTCCTTTTTTGTGACTTACTACTTATGTCCTTTTCTTGTCTTACTAGTTTGGGGTTTGAATATTCTTACACATTTATTTGGGTAAAGAGCAATCACTTTAAGTTACAAAAGCAAAAAATACTTGTTAGAATCTTGATTTGAGCCGGGCCCGGTGGCTCAGCCTATAATCCCGCACCTTTGAGAGGCTGAGGTGAGTGGATTGCCTGAGCCCGCGGGTTCGAGACCCGCCTGGGCAGCGAGACCTCATCTCTACAATAAATCAAAAATGAGCCGGGCGTGGTAGCTCATGCCTGTAATTCCGGCTACTTGGAAGGCTGAGGCGGAAGGATCGCCAGAGCCCAGCAGGTCGAGGCTGCGGTGCCCGGGAGCGGCCGCTGCACTCCAGTCTGGGCGACAGAGTGAGACTCCAACTCAAAAAAAAAAAAAAGAATCTTGATTTGAAGCCAGGCTCGGTGGCTCAGCCTGTAATCCCAGCACTTTGGGAGGCTGAGGTTTTAGACTAGGGATGCCCTGGGGCTCTCAGCGTCCAGGTATGAGATTGAGGAGGGAGGTGTGAACAGATAGGTCACTTTGGGACTGGGGAGCAAGTGAGATCCGGACAACTGAAGTAGAGGCTGAGGACGAGGAGGACAGGGTGCCAGAGTGCAGGAATCCAGAGGACTTGCACAGTTGGAAATCCGGCCTGGTGGGTGTGACAGTTGAAACAGAAGTTAGGGTGGGTGGTGGAGGCAGGGGTAGTAGAGCTGCAGTGCTGAAGTTGGGGTGTGATGGTTGAGGGAGGGAAGATGGGAAGGGAAGTGAATGTTTCTTTCTTAGCTAAAAAACATAAATGGAAGCTTGATAAATGGCAGGTAAAGTCTATGAGGCAGCTTTGTCCTGTAGGGCAGGGGTCCCCAACCCCTGGGCCATGGACTAGTACTGGTCTGGCCTGTTAGGAACTGAGCTGCACAACAGGAGGTGAGTGGTGGGTGAGCAAGTGAAGCCTCATCTGTATTTACAGTTGCTCCTCATCACTCACATTACCACCTGAGCTCCGTCGCCTTCTGTCAGATCAGCGGTGGCATTAGATTCTTGTATGTGTGAGAACTCCATTGTGAACTGTGCCTGTGAGGGATCTAGGTTGCGTGCTCCTTATGAGAATCGAATGCCTGATGATCTGAGGTGGAGCTGAGGTGGTGATGCCAGCCCCGGGGAGCGGCTGCAATGACAGATTAACATTAGCAGTGAGGTTTAACTGCGCAGAGATCATAATAAATCAATTGATTGCAGGCTCATATCGAAACCCCATCAGCAAGGGGCAAGTGAGGTGATGTACTTCAATTGTATAGCGGTATCTGGCTGCAGGCTTTAAGTCAGACTCCAACATTTATTTAAGTCACGCATGGCCTGCCCGTTATTTTATGTGTCACTTCTATCTGTGCCTTTTTAAAAAATGGTGAGTTGTAACATTATTTCGTTATATATTACAACGTAACAATAATAGAAATAAAGGGCACAATAAATGTTATGCTCTCGAATCATCCTGAAACCATCCCCCACCTGGTCTGTGGAAAAGTAGTCTTCCATGAAACTGATCCCTGATGCCAAAAAGGTTGGGGACCGCGGCTGTAGGGTACAGGTCTTGGGATTGGGACAGCAGTTCACTGGGCCTGGCCCCAGATCAGAACAGCAAACAGGGAGAAGAGCGCACTAGCAAGGCAGTACCTGGAGAGAGACGGGCCCCTGGGCCCACCCAGGTCCTTTCAGTCTGGACAGGTGGCCTGAACAATGACCTGTGTCGTTGGTTGTTTTTGTCACTCGAATGGCTTGTTGGCACAGGTTCCATGCCTTGACCATGTGCTTCCTTTTTTGTGACTTACTATTTATGACCTTTTCTTGTCTCACTAGTTCGGGGTTTGAATGTTCTTACACATGTATTTGGATAAAGAGCAATCACTTTAAGTTACAAAAGAAAAAATTACTTGTTAGAATCTTGATCTGAAGCCAGGCCCGGTGGCTCAGCTTGTAATCCCAGCACTTTGGGAGGCTGAGGTTTTAGACTAGGGATGCCCTGGGGCTCTTGGCGTTTTTTTTTGTTTTGTTTTTTGAGTTGGAGTCTCACTCTGTCGCCCAGACTGGAGTACAGTGGCCGCTCCCGGCCACCGCAGCCTTAACTTGCTGGGCTCCGGCGATCCTTCCGCCTCAGCCTTCCGAGTAGCTGGAACTACAGGCGCGAGCTACCATGCCCGGCTGATTTTTTGATTTATTGTAGAGATGAGGTCTCGCTGCCCAGGTGGGTCACGAGGCACAGGTTTTGTTGATTTGCTCTTGTGGAGAGTATGGGAAGGTGAAGGGAGGGAGGGGACTTCTGAGAGAGGAGAGAGGAGGATGGGGTAGCGGAAAGGAAGGCTGAGCATCAGGAGGGAGAGGCCCAGGGCCCCAAGGCCACCGTCCCTGGGCAGCTGCCTGTCTGTGGGGAGGTTTCTTGGTGAGAGGTGGGGCCGTTGTTTGGGTCCAAGAAGAGGTTCTCAGTGAACAGAGTTTCTGCTCTCAAAGGTGGTCAAAGGCGGTGAAAAAGAGGCCTGTGCTGGTCTGAAGCCCTGCTCTACTCTCCAGTTGCTGCATTGTGGCCTCTTCCTCCTGGGTGGCTATAGTTCTGGTCACTGCACTCCTTGAGTTTGGAGACGGTGTTTGTTGGCAGACTCCATGTAGGTGGCCTTGTCCTCGATCAGAAACTGGTTCATGACATTCATCGGTTGTGGGCACAGTAGCTTGGGCTCTGTGGGGAGAGCAGGGGTGCATCAGCCGGGAGGAGTGGGTTCCCCCAGGGCTGCGGGCGCCGGGCTTCTTCATGGTTTGGCTGGGACAGGACGGGACTTGAGATGCCAGGCGGGGACGGGCCGGGGCGGGGGCGGGGGAAGTGGCCTGGAGCGCAGCAGGCAGGATCCGTGGCGTCCCGGTCCCTCACCCCATGCCTGTACCCCACCTGTCCCTTCAGGCAGGCCGCCGCGGAGGACCGCAGGGCGGGCTAGCTGGGTGTGCGCCCTGCCCGTGTGGCTGTCGATGTCCGCGGTCTGTGGGCGGTCTGTCTGTGGCTGCCTCTGTGCGCCTGTGGCATTGTGTGTCGGGGCGTAAGGCTTGTGTGCGTGTGCGAGTTGAATGTTGTGGTGGGGACATGTGGTGCTGTGTGTCTGTGGTGGCACATGGGATTGGGGTGTGTGTGAGACTATGGGGTGTCGGTGATTATATGAATATGATTGTATGATTGTGTGGCTGTGATGGGGTATCTGGCTGATTCGACCTCTGTTTGTCTGGGGAGGGGAGGGCCTGGCGCAAGAACCCTGTGGGGCAGCGGTAGGGGACTGTTGCTCATGTGTTAACAATCTGGGGAGAGCTGGCTAGAACAGGACTCCTGGGACAACAGGCCAAGGTCTTAGGGCTTGTCTGAGGGAAGGAGCACTAAAGAAGACTGCAGCTGTAAGGTGTGTGTCCCTGGAGCCCAGCAGTGAGCCCAGACCCAGGAAGCTGGACAGCCACCCCCTCCTTCATCTTCCTTCCTTTTCTGGCCCTCAGAGCACTATGGGGATTCCCCCTGCAGCTGCAGGTGGAGCTAACTGGAGGGGTCCTCTAGAGAGAGGAGGCTCCCTGAGGACATGAAGCCCCTCTGGGCCTCTCAAGGGTAGGGGGACTGTGGCTCTGGTCTGCTTTGGCACTGGGAGAGATGTGGAGCTCGGTGGTAGTGTTTGTGTACCTGTCACGCACACACACCTGTCTGTGCCCAACCATTCACCTGCCACTCCCATTAACTCACACCCCATACACACTCAACTGCTGTCAGGTGTAGTACCTGCCTGTGGCACATGCACCCATCACACCCCACCGTGCCCACGTGAGGTTAACTGCCTTGGAAGGTGCCTTCGCTTGCATGACACCACCAGATCGTACACTTTTCGGTGCCGGTGCCGGGGCCAGGGGAAGGTGTATACCTTCAGCCTCGAGGACACTGTGCACAGCAGTGGCTGGAGGCCAGGGATGTCACCGCAGTTGAGACATTTATTGATCTGCCTTTTATTTGAAACATTTAATGGAATGTAGTGATCTTTGAGGGCAGCCGAGCGAGTGGATAAGGATTTCCAGGCACTCTCAGTTAGGGTCCCTACCCTGTGCGGCCCAGCCTGGCTTTCAGTCACAGGGCGGACGTGGACCGGAGGGGCGGCTGCTTTCCTGGGCTGTGTGGGTCTTGGCCAAGGACTGTTCTGCCCACACCAGGCTGAGGTGTGGATCAGTCTCCTCAGTCCTCTGCTCCCAGCATCCTCTCTGTACCCCTACTCAGCCCAGTGCCACCTGCACATCCTCCCCTTCCGTGCCTGTTCTCTGATCCTGAAGTGGAGGAGTCACATTGAACTCGGGAAGGGCTTTGTCAGCTGGGGGCAGAAGGTATGATTGAGGGTTGGGGGCAGCTTACCAAGGTGTTTGCCATAGGGACTTTTAGGCAGAGGGCTCACTGACTGGGGACATTTGCCTTGAATCTGGGAGCAGAGGGTGACACTGACCCTACCGGGGGACAATTATATCCACCCTTGTTCCCGTCACAGTAAAATTTCCTGTAAGACTTGCTTGCATACTCTCTGTCTTTACTTACTCACCCACCTTCACCACTGGCAGTTCTTCTCACAACTGCAGTGACATGTCTTGGGGATGTCACTGCTGACCTTCTGGTTCCCAGACAGGTGCTTTCTTGTCCTCATCAGGGAAGAGATGTTTGTGGCCTGAACCAAGGTCATGGCAGAGGATATGAAAGAAGACAATACAGTGAAAATACGTTTAGAGATAGATCCGACTGGAAATGCTGGCAGATTTGGTGTGGAACATTGAGGGAAAAGAGAAATCTGGGTCCTGGGGTTACCATTTACCGAGGTAGGAAACTCTTCCCTACGGTTAGGAGGAGACAGATTATTATAGGGAAAATTAGGATTTACATTTTGGACTTTGGATAAGCTAAATCTGCAATATCTGAGGTACTCTAACAGGAGATTCCAAGTAGGCAGCTAGTTATGAGTTTGCAACTCAGAGATCTGGGCTGGAGATACAAGCTCGAGAGTTAATACCATCATGATGGTGTTTCAGTTTAAGAATAGACATGAGATGGGGTAAGGAGAGAAAGAGGAAAGAGAAGAGGTTCAGTCTCAAACGTCTCTCTTGCACTTTGAGTCATCTCGGCCTTACCTTGTGACTCTGGCCACTGTTGGGGCTAGCAGTTCCAAGAAGTTTTAGGCCATCTCTAGACGTGGGAATGCCTTACTTGTCACTGCTGTATTCTAGGCAGCACAACTTCTGACTGAGGACTCATTTGACAACACTGGAAGCATGCTAGTCGTCTCGTGCTCATTGGAGTCACTGGTCCTACCAAGCCTTCCATCCACCAGAAGCAGCAGCTGGGTTGAAGTGATGGAATCCTCTTTTGAAGACTCAGAGATGGTGCTTGGGTGGGCAGCGATAGCTTGTGGGGTAATGTCCTCCATGGTGTGTTATCTCCTCTAAATCTGCAGCCCAGTTGTGAATAATCCGTCAGCTGACCAAAGAGATGTGTCTTGTGATTCGGCAAGAAGGAGGGTGGTCACTACCCAGAGGCTGATAAAGGAACTCTGCATCCTCTCTGGAGAGGATTAGTGAGTTTTCAGGTGTGCACAGGAGTTACATCCTGTTAGGTGAGAACACATGTTGCTGATACCTTTATTTGGTAGTTAAATTTGGTTGCAGGAGGTATATACGAATGCAGATTTTCTTTATTTTAATACCTTATTTTATTTTATTTATTTTATCTCACTCCATTGCTCAGGCTGGAGTGTGGTGGCACACTCATGGCCACCCCCAGCGTCGACCTGCTGGGCTCTGGCAATCCTCCTTCCTCAGCCTTCCAAGTAGCTGGAACTATAGGTGCGTGCTTACCACGCCTGGCTCATTTTTGATTTATTGTAGAGAAGAGGTCTCGCCAGGTTACTCGGGGTGATCTCGAACCCAGGGGCCCAGGCAATCCACTCACCTCAGTCTCCCAAAGTGCTGGGATTATAGGCTGAGCCACTGAGGCTGGCCTTTATTTCATTTTAAAGATGTGGGATACAAGTCAGAATTAGGTGCATGAGTAACCTATGTGCAGGTGAAGTTTGAGCCTCTGGCTGGTGTTCACTTCCCCTGGTTTAGGATCAGGTACCCTTTATGTTGTTATGTGCTCCCCCCGGCTTCCCTCCCTGGCAGTGTCCCACTACTGCTGATGCCTTCCTTGTGCTATTGTGAGTAATGTTCAGGTCCCACTTATGAGTAAGACCATGTGGTTTTTGGTTCTTTGTTTCTGTGATAGATTGCTAAGAATTATTGTCTCTAATTCCATCCAATTTGCTGAGAAGTTCATAACTTTGTCTTTCTTTATGACTGTGTAGTATTCTGTCTTGTGAGTGTACCATCTTTTCTTTATCCAGTATATTTTTGATGAGCGGCAGGGTTGGTTCCACGTTTCTGCTATTGTGAATAGGGCAGCAATGAACATGTGTGTGCAGGTGTCTTGAATGCCAGGTTTTCAAGGGCGGGCTTTGGTGAATTGTACTAAACTGGAATTATACCTCCAGAATTTATTTCTCTGTGTGGTAGTTGCTTGGTGTTGGCCATATATCCTTGTGTGAGATTTGGAAGGCAGATGGGAAGCAGCAGCCATGTTATCTTACACTGACATGGTCAGTGCAGGACATGGCGCTCTGGCTAACCTGCCAGCTCATGTTGGAGCGGAACAGCAGCTGAGGCTCCAGCTCCTCCTGCTCCCTTGAGATCTTCTCCAAAACTCCTCTCAACTCTTGCCTGGCCACCTGCCCCACTGACCACGGATCCAGCACCAGAGGCAGAAGCACAGTCTTACCCAGATTGAATAACCGGTTCCCACCACTGCATGTGATCCACTTGCTCTCGTAAATCCTGTATTCTATATCATTGCTAGTAATTCCGTTTCACTGCTCAGCTCTGACCGATACAGCTGCTGACCCAGAGCTAAGCATGTGCGGGAAAGAAAAAAGCCCGGAGCTGGCCGAAATGGGAAAGCCCTAATCATATTAGGAACGTTCTGAGAGGGGGCTGAAGGACGCTGTGCTGATGGCAGCCTGAGTTCAGAAGTTGGAGGAGAAGCATTTTAGGGCTCTGGGAAGGGCAGAGTCAGATGGGGGCTGAGAACTCAGGTGGAGGCTGAGGACAGGAACTGAGCCACATGGCAGGTGCGAGAGTACAACCAGGGATGTGGGGAGGAGTGTGGGTTGGGAGAGGTGTGTCCACACCGCTCTGCATGTGGCTCCCTGCAGCTCTGCAACGGGGCTGGTTACGTGTTTTCATCCTTCCAGCTGTCTCCAGTCCATCCTCAGGTAAGTTGCAGGATGGGGGAGTGAGGGACCTGGGCACGGAAGGGAAGTGGGGCCTTTCCTGCACCCCCACGGTCAACATTCTCGAGGGAAGAGGGCAATTCTCTGGATTACTCCCTGTGCCCAGTTGCAGCGAGAAGGGCCCAGGCAGGTTCAGGGCCAGAGAGACATCCTGTGCCGCAGCCAAGGGACCGCTGAGTGCATGTCATGAGGAACCAGTGTGGACCGTCCCCTCTGCCTAGTATCTGGGCAGAAGGTGCCCTGGTGCCTGCGGGTGGACTGAGAGGGACATTTGCAGAACTCCAGATTGCTGTCAGACATCTGTGTTCTGCAGTGGCTCAACCTGTAATTCTGGCACTTTGGGAGGCCGAGGTGAATGAATTGCCTGAGCCTGGGTTCATGACCAGCCTGGGCAACCCGGCGAGACCTCATTTCTACAATAAAATAAAAAATTAGCTGGGCATGGTAGCCTATGCCTGTAGTTCCAGCTATTTGGAAGGCTGAAGCGGAAGAATTGCCAGAGCCCAGCAGGTTGACACTGGGGTGGCTGTGAGTGTGCCCCAGCACTCTAGCCTGGGCGACAGAGTGAGACTCCAACTCAAAAAAAATTTGAAAAAAAGCAGTTCATGTTCTGGGGAGGTTGTGGGGAGGGGAGGATGGCTCCCACTGCTTCCTTATCTCGAAGGGGTGATCGGTGGTAAGTTAGTGGCAAAGATGTCAGTGTGAGGAAGAAGTGAGCCAGGGGACAGGAGGCTCTAGGACAAGGAATTTGTGAGAACAGCGACACACAACTCAGCACAGCTCAACAGAACACGACATGGCACAAAGAGCAGCATGCAGTGCCACTGGGCTGTAGAGGAGCACTGGGGAAGGTTTAGGGGATCCAGAGGGTGTCATGGGACAAACTGACTTCTGTGTTCCTCAGCTAAGCCACAGGGACCTGGTCTAGAGTCACACTTCCTTGTGACAGTTCCAAGGCCTGATCTCCCTGGGGCTGAGGACAGGGCTGGGGCCAGTGTCCAACGTGAGGTCTGACTTTAGTGGCCTGTCTCTAGCCCCAGTTGTTTTGGGAACTTGGTAGTCTTCCAGCAGAGTCAATAGTGCTGATAAGGATTTCTGGGCACCCTCAGCCAGGCCCCTGCCTGCCTGGCCATACGGGCTCCCACACGAATTTAGTCACGGGGCCTTTGGCCTCCGCCGAGCTGTGTGGTTCTCAGCCAGGCACAGTTGCCCCTGCGGCCAGGCTGGCAGGTGGAAAATGGGCCTGTCCCCAAACAATGCATTTAGCATAAGGCTCACCCGCCTTGCTTCTGTCTAGCTTTGGGAGGTGGGAGTCATGTTGACACCGGGAAGGAACTCTCTCCAGTTTGGGCTTCCCTGAGGATTCTAGGACAGGGTTTTGGGAGATGAGCCTTTCTGGAAAGGGACTGTGAAGCAGAAACCTCAATCTGAGGCTGGAGCCAGAGAGCCTGCTGGGTAGGGAGTGATCACCTAGCAGACGGACTCACGGTGAAGTGGGTGGAGTAAGTGATGGATAATCCAGCTGTGGTAGAGTGTGGGGTGAGCAGAATCACATGGGGGCAATTTACACTCCCTCTTCCGCCCCGTCCGCTCTTCCTCTCCGTCCCCTCCCGCCTCTCCCTCCCTCTTTCCTGCACTGTGCCTCCCAGTTCATCTCTCTCCTCTTCCTTTCTTGTTTCTCCTCCCTTTCACTGTCCATTTCTCTCTTTCCCTCCTTCCTTCCTCTCTTGTTTCTATTGTGAGAACACATGCAGAAAAGTACACGAAAGACAAAAGTATATCTTAAGTGATTATTATAATGGAAGCCATGATACTGCCGTCCAGTTCAAGAAGGAGACCGCCGTCAGCCCCTCATTGCTGACTTCTTGCTTCCTGACTTTTGTGTTACCTGGTGGTTTTACTACCTAAATATCCTCCCCATACAATACATTTTAATTTTGTCCTTTCACAGTTTTTTTTATGAATGTGTATATATTCTCCTAACTTCTTTTGCTCAACATTATGTTATTGATATTAGTCATATTGTCCTTTTGTTGTTCTTTGCTGCTGTTTTACATGTTTTTTTAAAAAAATATCATTGTAAAAAATGAGAAATCACCTAATGGGTACAATGTACACTATTTGGGTGACTTCAACGCTATGTAATCCATGCATGTAACAAAATTACACCTGTATCTCATAAATTTATACAAATAAACAGGTATTCGATTGTAATAAACAATAATAATGTGCATTTGTCCTGGTATACATTTCCTTTTATGTTTTGGGGGATTTATACCTATGAGTGAAGTCTTTAGGTCATACAGTATGCATATTCTTGATTGCTATAGGTAATAGGAAACTTTGGAAGCGGTAGTATCAATGCACATCCTCAGCAACGATCTATTAATTCCTGCTTCTCTACATCATCACGAACTGGTACTGTCAGTGTAATATTCACCATCTGGTGGGTGCGCGCGCAGTGGTTTCTCATTATGGTTTTAATTTGCATTTCTGATGTCATGAAGTTGAGTACCTCTTCATGGATTTACTGGTCATTTAGTGAAATGTGAGGTGAAGTTTGTATATTGTATTTTCTTTTTATACCTCTGATTGATTTGTAGGAGTTTTTCTTTTTTGAAAAATATTCTAGGTTGGGTACGGTGGCTCAAGCCTGTAATCCCAGCACTTTGGAAGGCTGGGGTAAGGGGATTGCCTGAGCCCACGGGTTTGAGAACAGCCTGAGCCCACGGGTTCAAGAACAGCCTGGGCAACTAGGTGAGACCTCATCTCTACAATAAATAAAAAAATTAGCCAGGCGTGGTTGTGGTGCCTGTAGTTCTGGCTACTTGGAAGGCTGAGGCAAAAGGACCATCTTAGCCCAGCAGGTCGATCGACGCTGGGGTGGTCATGAGCGTGCCGCTGCACTTCAGCCTGGGTGACAGAGTGAGACTCCAACTCAATATATATATATATATATATTCTGGATACACTTGTTTGATTATTTATTGAAAATATCTTCTCCAACATTGTGGATTACCTTTGTGCTCTTTTAATGGCTTTTAATCAACAGCAGTTTAAATTTTAATATAATTAAATTTATCAGTGCTATCCTATAGAGATTTTGTGGGTTTGGTTTTTTTTTTTGCCTGTGTATGTGTTTTGTTTTAGAAGCATTCTTATCACAAGGTATAAAGATATTTTTCTGTATTCCCTTGAAAAATCTTATTGTGCTTTGTCCTTGAGGTCTGTAATCTATATAGAATGGGCTTTTGTGTAAGGTGTGAGAAAGAGTCCAATTACTTTTAAAATATAGATACCCTATTGTCCCAGTACTGTTTAGGAGAAGATTACCCCCTTTGCACTGCTTTCTAGCATCACCTTTATAAAAAATCAGGTGTCTCACATAGGGAGATAGGTTTGCTTTCGAACTCTCCATTTTTATTTTACAGGTCTGTTTGTCTATCTCTATGACAATATTAATCCTGTGTTAAGTACATACTAAATCTTTGATTCTTGCCTCTGGTAGAGGGAGTCCTTCCACTTTGGTTTTTTTCCTAGACGGTCTTTGCTGTTTTTGGCCCTCTACACTCCCATAAAAATTTGGAACTACCTTGTTGAGTTCAATGTAACCACACATTAAACCTATAGATCAATTTGGAGAGAATTGAACTTTTTATAAGATGTAATGTTTCTCTCCATGAAGATGGTATATGTTGCTACTTGTTCTGGTCTTCCCTATTTTTTCTCAATAAACTTTTACACATATATTTCTATAGACCTCTTAGACACATACCGATTTACTTGTTCCAATGCACCTGTTATTTTCAATGCTGTTGTAAATGTTATCTTCTTTTAAAGAAAGTGTAAATTTATAAATGTCTTGCTATCTAGAAAATTTTAATTATTCTATATAGTTTTTATGTGGCATTTAAAAAATGCTTTAATATTTTATTTGTAGGTTCTTTTGGATTATTTATATGAATATAGTTAACACCTGCTTGTTTCTTCCTCTTCGGTCCTCATATATCTTATTTTTTTCCTGTTTTATTGCATTTGTGGGATCTCTAGCACAATCTTGGGTAGCAATGGCTAAGGTGGACATTTTTGTCTAGTATTTAAACTCAAGAGGAATGTTTTTTCTTTTTTGCTCCTGACAGCTTTTTATTTTATATTAATTTTTAAACTTTGGTATAGTTTTAGGCTTACAAAAAAGTTATAAAGATTTTAAAAAGTATTTCTGGATACTCTTCATCCAGATTCAGAAGGATAGGTTTTGACATTTCACCATTAAATAGAAAGTTTATGATAGGATTTTTCATAGATGCTCTCTATTAGATTGAGGATATATAATTTTATTTCTACTTTCTAAGAGTATTTTTTAATCAAGTAAAGATGATACATTTTATAATGCATTTTTCTGCATTTAGTGAAATGTGCATGCAGTTTTAAAAATTATTTCTGTTAATGAGTTAGATGATATCAAATGATGTTCTAATATGCAACCTACCTTGCATTCCCGGTATAAATCCTCCTTAATCAGTATATAATATCCTTTTTATTATGTGATTTCATTCACTTTGCCCAATATCTCATAGAATATTTAGTCTGTGTCCTTGAGTGGTTGGATTGTAGTGTCTGGATTATACTAGTCTCATGAGATGAACTGGAGCATGTAGTGATGGTTTCGATTTGTTTCAACAGATCTGGTCTTCCCCTTTCTCCAGTAGGTTTTGACTCCAGGATGTGGCCTTTTCTGGATTGCATCCTTGGGCTACATTGTCCTTCGGTTTTCTGTGGGTTGACAAATTGGAGATATGGCAGGACACTGGAAAGCAAGAGGAGAGTGCGTTAGGATGATTTATTCCCCAACTGCCTTCCACAGGGCTACAGATTGGCAGTGACTGTGTTCCTCTAGTGGTGGCCAAAGGTCCCGTTAGTTTGACCTTTCCTGCAGTGACAGGTCTTAGCGGGTTGTAGGAAGAGCATGTTATGCTCGTCTCCCTTTAGGCGTTTTGCTGTTGCTAGCCTTGGATGTTTTGTTCTTGGTTTCCCTTAAATCTGCTCATGTCACAGAAGTAGGCCATTCATTAAATTGTCATTGGTAATCCTGTGTGAGCGTGCCATTTGTTTCCTGCAGGAACAGAGTATAGGGAATGCACTGTCTTTATTCTTTGAAAGAATTTGTTCAAGATTGGAGTGATTACGTCACCTAGTATTTTCTAGAAGTTGCCAGGAAAGTAATCTGCACGATGTTTCTGTGCAAACCTTTTAATTCAATTTCATAAATAATTACAGGATTGCGTGATCACCAGCAGTGGTTGCAGATTCTTTTATAATTGTTAATTAATGTACTTTTTAAAGGCAGGGACTTACTCTGTCACCAACTCCTCCAACTCCTGGGTTCAAGCGATCTTCTTGTCTAAACCTTGTAAAAAGATGGGACTACAGGCATGTGTCACTATGCCTGGATACTTAATTTTGTAGTGATGGTGTCTTGCTATGTTTCCCATGCTGATTTTGAACTCCTGTCCTCAAGTGATCCTTTCACTTAGGCCTTTCAAAGTGCTGGGATTACAGGTGTGAGCTACCATGCCTGATCTGCAGATTCTTATTGGCAATAAAACTCACAAACACAATGGGCATTTGCTTGACACTAAATTAACTTAGATTTATGAAAGGATAACGAAAGGGCATATGGCGTGCCTAGCATTTTCAGTTTTATTTGGGGGTGGAGTGGGGAGTGGTGTCCAGCAGCAGTCTAAAACTTCACACCACTGTACAGGAGCATACCTAGTAAGGAATTGAAATTAACATGCATGTAGTTTACCTTTGTGTATGGAAGCATCAACATTCTGATCCAGAACATCTTACAAGATTGGAGGACAGCTCCTATGTGCCTCCATTGCACTTGTGCCTCACAAGTAAGTGAATTATTGTTCACGTTAGTTCAGGGAAGCCAATGCCTTGCTTTCCAGATAGTTTTTTTTTTTTAATCATCTGAATCATATGGTCATTCAGTATCTATATATCATTCACAGCCCTCCCAGTTTAGATGTAGTCCACCAAATAATCAAAGATTTCACAATATGCTATGCCTTAAACACAGAATTCCTCGTTTATTTAAGTACCTCCTTAGGAAACCGTGCTGAAGGAAGATAACACCAACATCATCTTTCCAGGACTGATTATATGGAAAGAGCTTAGACCTGCTGTTCACAGTTGCTCACAAGGACTATTTAGGGATTTCCTTCTCAGTTTTGGAATTGTTTTTCTTGGAATTTGTATATTTCACCTAAATTTTAAAAATTGACATGAAGTTTCCGTGATTGCCTCTTATCATTGTCATGGCCGGAGGATCTTTAGTGACGTCTCCTTTTTTTTTTTTTTCTTTTTTTTTGTTGTTGAGTTGGAGTCTCACTCTGTCGCTCAGACTGAAGTGTAGTGGCCTGCTCCCGGCCACTGCAGCCTTGACCTGCTGGGCTCCGGTGATTCTTCTGCTTCAGCCTTCTAAGCAGCTGGAACTACAGGTGCACACTACCACGCCCGGCTAATTTATTTATTTATTTATTGTAGAGATGAGGTCTCGCTAAGTTGTCCAGGCGGGTCTCGAACCCACGGGCTCAGGCAATCCACTCACCTCAGCCTCCCAAGGCGTGGGATTACAGGCTGAGCCATCAAGCCCGGTGGAATCTCCTTTTTAGTTAGTGTATTGGTTGTTTGTGGCTTTTCTATTTTTCTTTTTATTGTCTCTCCTCCCCACAGGTTTGTCAGTTTGTGGTGGTTTAAATAATTGTTACAAACATTTATTTTGTCTCTGCAGCTACATTGCTGGAATATTCTCCCTTAGTCCATGAATGTTAGGCTCAATCGTGTCACTAGATTCGGACGAGGGCAGGTCAGCAAACAATAGAATATTAATTGCTTTGATCTGTACTCAGCTGGTCCCTCCTTCTCATAAGCCTGTCATTGCTGTGAGTCTATCTTTCCTCTAGTATGTGCTGGTTGTTTAGCATGAGTTCCTAGTCTGATTTTAGCTTGACCTACAGGAGTAGCCAAATCCCACCAGACCCAAGCTTGAATGTTCACCATCTAGCCAAGTCCTGCTTATATCAGCTGAATCTCCAGTCAATCTACAGACATGAGTGATCACAGATGATTGTCACTTTAATCCATTGAATTTTAGGGTTGTTTGCTACATAGTAAAAATTGAATCATTAATTTCCATAGATATGAGGACTTTCTGATGATTTTGTTGTTATTGATTTTTTTCTTTTTTTTTTTGGAGTCAGGGTCTCACTCTGTCACCCAGGCTGGAGTGCGGTGGCACAATCATAGTTCACTGCAGCCTTGGTCTCCTGGGATCAGGCTATCCTTCTGCCTCAGCCTCCCAAGTAGCTGAGACTACAGGCATGTGCCACCCTGCCTGGCTAATTACTTTTGATGATTATTATTTTTTTTTGAGTTGGAGTCTCACTCTGTCTCCCAGACTGGAGTGCAGTGGCCGCTCCCGGCACCGCAGCCTCGACCTGCTGGGCTCCGGCGATCCTTCCGCCTCAGCCTTCCGAGTAGCTGGAACTACAGGCGCGCGCTACCACGCCCGGCTAATTTTTGATTTATTGTAGAGATGAGGTCTCGCCAAGTTGCCCAGGCGGGTCTTGAACCCGCGGGTTCAGGCAATCCACTCACCTCAGCCTCCCAAGGCGCGGGATTACAGGTTGATAGATCCCAAGAAGTTGCTGACATAAACCAATGTTCAGAGTATATCAATCTTGCCATTATTTAAAGTTACAATTACCTCGAACAATTTGGGGCTGTGTACTTTTCAGTTAGTTACAGTCTTTTACTTATTTTGGAAGTTTTAGTTTACAAGGCTTAGTTAAACATTATAAATAATTTTAATACAAAGACATGAAAGAAAGTAGTTGTAATCTAAAGACTAAGAAAACAGATACATTCCTGGGTGTTAGGAGACTTTCAAGTGTGCTTCACCCTTCAGAATGTTACAGGCTGAAAAGAGGCCATTTTGGTTATAATAGAACAGTTATTTAGAAAAGACTTGAAAACTTGTATTGGAAAAGTTTCTTTGGAGCTGAGTTGGGCTAAACATAGAAGCCACTTGAATTTAAAAGTGAATATTTTTCCTTCTCCACTTCACTACCCTTGGATCTAGTAGCTGTTGCTGGGTACTGAAGGGAACACAGCCATCTGCACTGAACCCCCTGATAAGCAAAAGATGCAAAAACAAACAAAACTGCATATCCCTGGAGAAGCCTCCGCCAGACCTATGTAAGAAGTGGGCTCTGCTGAAACTCCCTAACACACAAGGAATTTTTACAAGTACAGAAATGGCATCTTAACTGAGTTGGTAGTGGTCAGTTACATACACCCATACAAAACCTACATAAAATGTAGTTTTAAAAACTTACAGAAATGTACATAAGAAAGAGTGCGTTTTGCTCTGTGTGAACTTTGAAAATCTAAGGTTCAAAAAAGGTATAAAGTATTGATACACATAACACAGATGAATCTAAAACATTATGCTCCATTAAGGAAATCAGACAAAAACAATACATGCTGTATGATTCCGTGTACATAAAGTTCTAGAAAATGCAAACTAATCTATACTGACGGAAAGCAGATCAATGGTTGCTAGAGAGGTGGAAGGGAACAAGGAGAAGCAGGAGAGAGGCATTTCAGAAAGGAACAAGGAAACTTTAGGAAGTGATGGGTCTGTTTGTTATTTTGATTGTGATGATGGTTTTTCTGGTTTTCACAACTGTTGAAAATTACTGATTGTACATTTTGGAAATACATATTTCTTATTTGTTAATTATTCTTCAGCAAAGCTATTAAAATAAAAATTTAAATTTAATAAAAATATATAAGATACAAAAATACAATTAGAAAGCTTAATAGACATATAGAATAAGGCATGTAATAATTAAAGAATATGCATTTCCTTTTTTGAGTCGGAGTCTCACGCTGTTGTCCAGGCTGGAGTATAGTGGCACACTCATGGCCACTGCAGCCTTAACCTTCTGGGCTCACATAATCCTTCCGTCTCAGCCTTCCAAGTAGCTGGAGCCACAGGCACGTGTCACCATATCTGGCTAATTTTAATTTATTTATTGTAGAGACGAGGTCTTGCCAAGTTCCCAGGCTGATCTTGAACCCCTGGGTTCAGGCAATCCTCTTGTCTCTGCCTCCCAAGGTGCTGGGATTACAGGTGTGAGCCACTGTGTCTGACCAAGAATATGCATTCTTTTTAAGAACATGTGGCTATCATTATACAAATTCAATATTTTTCTCATTTACAAATTCTGGCTATGATCTTAAAATTTTAAAGGTATCAAGTATCTCTATTAATACTCAGTTTTTCAGATGTTTTATTTATTGGAAATAAGATTACTCAAATGTATATATTTTTAATCTGGCTCTTATGTGGCAATATATTTAATATACTTTTAATTTTTATTTCACTTTTGTTTCTCTGTGTAAATATATAATATACTTTTTTTTTGAGTCAGAGTCTCATTCTGTCGCCCAGGCTGGAGTACAGTGGCACGCTCATGGCCACTGCAGTCTCGACTTTCTGGGCTCAGATGATCCTTCTGCCTCAACCTTCCAAGTAGCTGGTACCACAGGTGCATGCCACCATGCCTGGCTAATTTTTGATTTATTATGGAGACGAGGTCTCACCAAGTTACCCAGGCTGGTCTTGAACACCTGAGCTTAGGTAATCCTCTAGCCTCGGCCTCCCAAAGTGCCTAGATTATAAGCTTGAGCCATCGTGCCTGGCCCTAATATACTTTTCATGTAGTTATTAGATAATAAGATTTTTTTTCTCTCCAGCTTTATTGGTGTAATTGACAAATAGGAATGGTGTATATTTAAGATGTACAACTTGCTGTATGTTTACATTTTAAAATGATCACCATACTCTAATTAACATCCACCATAGACTTAAGATCATTTTTAAAAATTTAAAATAAAAGAAGTCAGACATAAAAGTCTACATATTTCATGATTTCATTTACAAGCAATTCTGGAAAAGGCAAAGCTATAGTAGTGGAGAACAAGCCAGTGTCCTTTAAGGGCTAAGAGTGAGGAAAATATTTGATTATAAAGGAATACCACAAAGAATTGTTGAGGATATGGGAATGGTATCTTTTACTTTTTTATGATAAGAACACTTAAGATACACTCTTTTTAGCAAGTTCAATAGTCTCCTCTTTTTCATGGTTTTGCTTCCCAAAGTTTCAGTTACCTGTGGTCAACCTGTGTCCAAAAATGTGAGGCAGTACAATAAGATGTTTTGAGAGAAGAGAGAGAGAGAGAAGAGAGAGAGAGAGAGAGAGAGAGAGAGAGGTTCACCTAACTTTTATTGTATTATATTGGCATTATATTGGCATAATTGTTCTATTTTATTGGTAACTCCTGTTGTTAATCTCTTATGGTGCCTAATTTATAACTTAAACCTTGTAAGTATGTATGTATAGGAAAAACTAGTATATTGTATGCAAGGTTCAGTATTGTGTACGGTTTCAGGCATCTGCTAGGGGTCTTGGATTGTATCCCCTGCAGATAAAGGGAGGACTGACCTATGTGATACAGTAGGATCAATTATAGCATTCATGCTGTACATCAGAAATCCAGAACCCATTCATCTTGCATAGCTGAAGATTTGTACCCTTTATTTCATTTTAGTTTTTTTGAGCTGGAGTCTCACTCTGTCGCCCAGACTGGAGTGCAGTGGCCGCTCCCGGCCCCCGCAGCCTCGACCTGCTGGGCTCCGGCGAGCCTTCTGCCTCCGCCTTCCAAGTACCTGGAACTACAGGCGCGCGCTACCATGCCCGGCTAATCTTTTGATTTGTTGTAGAGATGAGGTCTCACCAATTTGTCCAGGCGGGTCTCGAACCCGCGGGCTCAGGCAGTTCACTCACCTCAGCCTCCCTAAGCACGGGATTACAGGCTGAGCCACCGAGCCGGGCGATTTGTACCCTTTAACCAACAACTTCTCACTCTTCCCTCCCCTCCTTCCCGGTCCTTGGCAACCATTCTACTCTAAAATTCTTTGAGTTTGACCACTTTAGATTCCACATATAAATGAGGTCACGCAGTATTTGGCTTTCTGTGCCTGGCTTCTTTCTTTCCTTCTTTTCTTTTTTTTGAGTTGGAGTCTCATGCGTGTCCAGGCTGGAGTGGAGCGCCACGCTCACAGTCACCCCAGTGTCGACTTCCATCCCAGCCTTCCAAGTAGCCGGAACTACAGGCGCACACTACCACACCTAGCTAATTTTTTGGGCTTATTGTAGAGATGAGGTCTCTCCAAGTTGCCTGGGCTGGTCTCGAACCTGCGGGCTGAGACAATCCACTTGCCTCGGCCTCCCAAAGTGCTGGGATTACAGGCTGAGCCACCGAGCCCAGCCCTAGTCTACATTCTTACGTACAGTTTATGAGTTTCCTTTTCTTCACTTCCTCACCAGCATTTATTTTTGTCTTTTTAATAATAGCTATTCTACCTGGAGTGAGATGATGTCTCATTGTGGTTCTGATTTGCATCTTTCTCATGATTAGTGACATTGAACATTTAAAACACCTGCAGGCTATTTGCATGTCATCTTTTGAGAAATGTTTATTCAGCTCATTTGCTCACTTAAAAATCAGATCTTTTTTACTGTTAAATTGTTTGAATTCCTTGTGTATTATAGATATCAATCCCTTGTTGAATGAATAGTTCACAAATATTTTTTTCATTCTGCAGGTTGTCTTTTCACTCTATTGATTGTTTCCTTAGCTGTGCAGAAGTTTTTAAACTCAACATAATTCCATTTGTCTATATTTTCTTTTGTTGCCTGTGATCTTGAGGTCTTTTCCATAAACTCTTTGCCCAGACCAATATCCTGAAGCATTTTCCCTATGTTTTCTTCTAGTAGCTTCATCTCTATTCATTTTGAGTTGATTTTTAAAATACGGTGAAAGATAGGCATGTAGTTCCATTTTTGGGGGGCATATGATGTCCAATTTTCCAAACGCCATTTATTTAAGCCTTCAGCTTTTCCCTGTTAAGTATGGTGTTGAATATACAGCCTTTGTCATGTTATATATCTGGTCATTCTTTCTATACCCAGCTTTTGAAGAGTTTTTATCATGAAAGGATGTTGAATTTTATCAAATGCTTTTTCTGAATCAATTAGAATGATCATATCATTTTTATCCTTCATTCTGTTGATGTGATGTGTCACACTGATTTGTGTACTATGACCCACCCTTGCATCCCTGGGATACAACCTACTTGATCATGGTGAATGAGAATTTTAATGTGCTGTTGGATTCGCAGTGTTGCTAGTATTTTGTTGAGGATTTCTGTATTCATATTTATAAGGATAATTGGCCTGTAGTTTTTGTTGTTGCTCTTGTATTCTTCTCTGATTTTGGTGTCAAGTAATGCTGGCCTTGTAGAATGAGGTTGGAAGAACTCTCTCCTTTTCAGTTTTCTGGAAGAGTTTGAGAAGAATTGGTAGCAGTTTTTTTTTTTTTTTTTTAATGTTTGGCAGAAATCTGCAATGAAGCCATTGGGGCCTGGGGTTTTCTTTGATGGGAGGCTTTTTATTACAGATTCAATCTCATTACTCATGATTGGGTTGTTTAGGCTTTCTATTTCTTCTTGGTTTAATCTTGGTAGGTTATGGTGTCCAGCAATTTTATTCATTTTTGCTAGGTTTATAGTTTCTAATTATCCTTTGTATTTGTGTGGTATCAGCTGTTATGTCTCCTTTTTCGTTTCTGATTTATTAGTTTATCTTTTCAAAATTCCAGCTCTTTGTTTTATAGATCTTTTGTATGTTTTTAAGTCCCAATTTCATTTCATTTATTTCTGCTCTGGTCTTCATTATTTCTTTCCTCCTACTAATTTTTGGTTTGGATTGTACTTGCTCTTCTAGTCCTTGAGATGCATTGTTTGGTTTTATTTGAAATATTTGTAGGTGTTTATTACTACCAACATTCTTCTTGATATTGTGTTTGTTGTATCCCATAGGTTTTGGTATGTAGCATTTCTAGTTTTATTTCTTTCAGTTTTTTTCTGAGTTAGAGTCTCACTCTGTCTCCCAGGCTGGAGTGCAGTGGCATGATCATGGCTTACTGTAATCTTGACCTCCTGGGCTCAGGTGATCCTTCCATCTCAGCCTCCCAAGTAGCTGGAACTATGTATATGAGCTACCATGCTGGTCTTGAATTCCTAGGCTCAAGCCATCCTCCTGCCTCAGCCTCCCAAAATGCTGAAATTATAGGCATGAGTCACTGCTCCTGGCTGTTTAAAATTTTTTAAAAATTTCTTTCTTAATTTTTAAATTCACCTGTTGGTCATTCTGGAGCATGTTGTTTAGTTTCCTTGTATTTGTATAATTTAGAAAGTTCTTGATATTGTTTTTTAGTTTTATTGTGGTCAGAAATGATACTAGATATGATTTAAATTTAAATTTAAATTATATGACTAGATTTGTGCTTGGTTTCTTCTTGTTTTTCTAGTTCCTTGAGGTGTGAGGTTAGGTTGTCAATCTGTGACCTTTCAGTCCTATTAATGTAGGTCTTAAGTGTTGTAAATTTTCTTCTGAGCATAGCTTTAACTGTATTCCAGAGGATTCGATAACTTGTCTAGTTGTCATTCATTTTAAGAAATTTTAAAATTTCTATCTTAATTTCATTGCTGACTCAAAGATCATCCAGGAGCAAATTGTTTAACTTTGGTTTTGTGAGTTCTTCTTGGAGTTAATTTCTAGTTTTATTCAACTGTGATCTGAGAAGTTTCTTAATATAATTTGGATTTTTAAAAATTTATTGAAACTTGATTTGTGGCCTATCATCTGGTCAATTGTGGAGAATGTTCCATGTGCTGATGAGAAAAATATATATGCTATAGTTTTGGGGTGGAATGTCATGTAGATGTCTGTTAGTTCCTTTTGTTCTCGGCTCCAATTTAACTCCAGTGTTTTTTTTTGTTGGCTTTCTGCCTTTATGGTCTTTCTATTGCAGTCAGTAGAGTGTTGAAATATCTCTCCCACTATTATTGCATGTCTATCTCTTTTTAAATGTCTAGTAGAATTTGTTTTATAAATCTGTGGGCTCCTGGTTTTAGGTGCATATATATTTAAAATTGTTATGTCCTCTTGTTAGATTGATCTTTTTATCATTATATAATAACTATTCTTGTCTTTTTTTTTTTTTAACTGTTGTTAATTGAAAGTCTGCTTTATCTTATATGAGAATGGCTACTCCTGCTCATTTTTGATTTCCATTTGCATGGAATATTTTTTTCCCACCTTAAGTGGGTCTCTTGAAGACAGCAGATATTTAGATTTTTAAAAAATACATTCTGCCAGTCTATATCTTTTTAGTGGGAGCATTGAGATCATTTACATTCAGGGTTAATAGTGATATGTAAGGTACTATTCCACTCATCATGCTTGTTGTTATCTGGTTGCTTTATTTATTTATTTTCTCTAATTTGCTAGTGTTCTATAAGCCCTGTGAGCTTTATGATTTCCAGTGTTTGTCTACTGGTGTATTTCAACGCTTTTTTTCTTCAGTATTTAGAATTCCTTTGAATATTTCTTATAGAGCCAGTCTGGTGGAGATAAATTCCCTCAGTATTTGCTTGTCTGAGAAAGATTTCATTTCTCCTTCACTTGTGAAACTTAGTTTCGTGGGATACAAAATCCTTACAGTTATTCTTTTTTAAGGAGGTTGAAGATGGGGCCCCAACCCCTTCTGCCTTATAGGGTTTCTTCTGAGAAGTCTGCTGTTAGTATCATAGTTTTACCTTTGGAAGTTATTTGATACTTTTGTCTCACTGCTCTTAAAAGCTTTTCCTTCCCATTAACTTTGCTTTACCAAATGATTATATGCCTTGGGGATTTCCCTTCTGTAATAAATCTTCTGGGGTTTGTTTGAGCTTCTTGTATCTGAATGTTTAAATATCTGGCAAGGTCAGGGAAGATTTTTCTCAATAATTTTCTCAAACAGGTTTTTGAAACCTGTTGTTTTTTCTTTTTCATCAGAAGAGATTATTATGTTTGAACATTTTACATAATCCCACATTTCCTGGAGACTTGGTTCCACTGTCTTTATGTTTGTTTGATTGGATTAATTTGAAATCCTTGTCTTCAAGTTCTGAGATCCTTTCTTCTACTTGTTCTAGTCTACTGCTAAAACTTTCCACTGCATTTTGTATTTCCCCAAATGATTCTTTCATTTCCAGAATTTCAGTCTTTGTGTGTGTGTGTGTGTGTGTGTGTGTGTGTGTGTGTGTGTGTGTGTGTCTTTGGAGAATTTTTCATCCATGTCCTGAGTAGTTAAAAAATTTATTTATGTTGTTTTTCAACTTTCTACTGAATCTCACCAAGCAATTTGTTAATCAACCTTTTAAGTTCTATCTCTGGAATTTAAAAACTTTCATTTTAATTAGGATCCACTGCTGAAGGGTTAGTGGTGTTCTTTTGGGGGTGTTGAAGAACTCTGTTTTTTCATATTGTCAAAATTACTTTTCTGATTCCTTTTCGCTTAGGTAGACTATTTATTCTTACTTGAGCTTGGCAAGGGGCTGACATAGGTACTGAAGGATTCCCTTGGTTATAGATAGCCTTGGTGTGGTGAGTTTCTTGGTTGCCAGCTGTGGTGGCCTGTGCTGGGTACCTACACAGGCTCAAGACATCTTGTGTGGCCAGGGTGGCTTGGGTAGTGGTGTTAGCTGGGATCTGAGATCAGACCTTCCCTAAAGCTGAGGTACTATATTCAATGTATGGACTGTGCTGTTGACCTGGCCAAGAGATGGCACTCATGGGAGAGAGCCAACTATGATGTTGGCTGTGGGCTTTCTGCTTGGAGTGTGTTGCTCCAAGAGAGTGCTCAATCAACCTAGATGGTGAGTAGGACTGTGGGGATTACTCAAATTTTCTGTCTGTTTTGAGCCTTTGAGGGTAAGATATATAGGTGTCCAAGTGGTGAGATCTGTAGGTGAGATCTGTAGGTGTCCAAGTTGTTGATGGGGGTTACTGGAATCCTTTGATTACCTCCTAGCTGTAGGGAGAAATTCCTCCCAATTCCCAGCTGATTCTGGTTGGTGGATAGGATGGTGAGTGCCTGGCATTTCCTTTCACTGTCCATGTGGCTATCCTGAGTTTCTGTGTTCACCAAGGTTTTTTTACTCTTCTAATAAACTTCAAGGTTCTCCCTTAGTGATTTGCTTTAAAACATAGTTGCTTATTTATTATTCTGGCTGTCTTTGTGAGGGGAGATGAGTACTAGGGACTTCTCAACTGCCCTGCTGCTGACGTCACTCATGTAGTTTTTTTTTTCCTTTCTTTTCTTTTTTTTTTTTTTAATCATAGAGATGAGGTCTCGCCAAGTTGCCTAGGTGGGTCTCGAACCTGCGGGCTCGGGTAATTCACTCACCTAGGCCTCCCAAGGTGCGGGATTACAGGCTGAGCCACTGAGCCTGGCTTCCTTTATTTTCTTGTGGTGTCTTTTGTGTGACTTTCGTTTCAATCAGGGTGATGCTGGCCTTCTAAAGTGAGTTTGGAAGTACTTCCTCTAATTCTATTTTTTTGGAATAGTTTAAGGAGGATTGGAATTAATTCTTTGTGAATGTTTGGTAGGATTCACTTGAGAAGCTATCCTTGGGCTTTTCTTTGCTGGGAGGATTTCATTGCTGTGTCAATCTCCCTTGTTTCTTGTTGGTCTCTTCAGGCTTATGACCTTTTGATTCAGTCTTGGAGAGTTGCATTTTTCTAGCAACCTATTCTTTTTTTTTTAAAAGAAAGAAAAGTTTATTTAAAAGTAAGTTAGAGAGAGAAAGAGATGAAAGAAAGAAGATTCACCTCCCCAAGGTGGGGGAGGGACCAAAGCCAGGAAGCATGGCGACAGCCATAGCTCAAAGAGTACATCATGGCGACACCAGAGTCTAGCAAGGCAATGGCCAACTTATTCTTTTTTAAGTTTATTTAATTTGTTGGCATATAAGTGTTTACAATAGTTGTTTATGATTTCTGAGGCATACATTGTAACGTCTCCTTTTTCATTTCTGATTTTACTTACTTCAGTCTTCTCTCCTTTTTTCTCAGTCTAGGTAAGTGTTTGCCAATTTTGTACTTTCAAAAAATCAACTCTCAGTTTCGTTGAATCTTTTTCTGTTGTTTCTTCCAGGCTCTATTTGATTTACTTCTGCTCTAATCTTTGTTAGTTATTTCCTTCTGCTATCTTTGGGCTTAGTTTATTCTTTTTTCCTACTTCCTGAACTAATAAAGTTAGGTTGTCTATTGGCAGTATTTCTTTTTTCAGTGAAACATTTATTACTATAAACATGCCTCTTAGTAATTCTTTTGCTGTGTCTCACAAATATTGGTGTGTTGTGTTTTTGTTTTCATTTGTCCTGAGATATTGTAAAATTATGTTTTATTTCCTCTTTGACGCAATGATTGTTGAAGGATGGTTTGTTTAGTTTCCATGTATTTGTGAATTTTCCTGTTTTCTTGCTGTGTCTGATTTCTAGTTTTACTCTGTTTCAGCTGATACTTGATATGATTTCAATCTTAAATTTGTTAAGACTTGTTATGTGACCTACCATGTGATCTCTCCTAGCGAATATACTGCACTTACTTGAGAATAATGTATATTCTTCTGCTGTTGAGAGGAAAGTTCTGTATGTATCTGTTAGGTCCATTTGGGCTATGGTTATGTTCATGTTCATTGCTTTGTTTTAGATTTTTATGTCTAGATGGTGCATGTAATGTTACATATGACATGTGGAAATCTCCTACTATTATTGTATTGCTGTCAGTTTCTCCTTTCAATCTGTCAATATTTGCTCTATATACTTAGGTAATGTGGTGTTGGGTGCATATACATTTACAGTTGTTATATCTTCCTGCTGATCTTACTGTTTTATCATTACATAATGATCTTTATGTCTAGAGACAATTTTGGAGTAAAAATTTATTTTGTGTGATGTCACTATAGCCACTCTTGCTTTCTTTTGGTTACCATTTGCATGGAATATCTTTTTCCATCCTTCACTTTCAGCCTATGTGTGTTCTTTATCTAAAATGAGTTTCTTGTACACAGTGTATTGAGGGATTTTAGTTTTACATCCTTCAGCCATTCTATAATTTTTATTTGGAGATTAGTCCATTTACATTTAATATAATCATTGCTAAGAAAGGGTTTACTATTGTCATTTTGTTAACTTTTTTGTGACAATTTTTAACAGCTTTATTGAGGTATATTTTACATGCCATAAAATTCACTCATTTTAAGTGTACAAATCAATTATTTTTAGTACATTTATAAAATTATGCAACCACCATCGCAATCTAATCTTAGAACATTTCTCTAAACCCCAAAAGATAATTTATTGATTGGGCTCGGTGGCTCAGCCTGTAATCCCAGCACTTTGGGGGGCTGAGTTGAGTGAATTGCCTGAGCCCATGGGTTTGAGATTAGCCCAGGCAACTTGGTGAGACCTCATCTCTACAATACATCAAAAATTAGCCAGGTATGGTAGAGTGCACCTGTAACAGTTCCAGCTACTTAGAAGCTGAGGCGGAAGGATCACCAGAGCCCAGCAGGTCAACGCTGCGGTGCCACAGCGCTCCAGCCTGGGTGGTGACAACAACAACAACAAAAAAGATAATTTATTCTGTAAGCAATCATTTTCATAATAATGTAATTTCATTTTCAAAGATACCATGAGAGTATTCAGAATTTTCATTACTGTAAAAACCTAGGGGCTGTTTGGAATATAATAAAAATAGCAGAGACAAATAAATTTTTTGAGCACCTAGTTAAGTTCATACATTTGTTGAGAGCAGCCTGTATATTCATGGTACTTAAAACAGTTTAAGGCACATAATGGATACATAAATACTTGTTAAAGTTATGTTGAGTTAAAACATTGTGTTTCGTGGATGGAATTAAAATACTTTCTGTTAATCCAAGAATAAAGTCTCATTCTGTATCATCTTGTCGGCACAAATTCAGCATGTAAGAACTGATCATTTCAGTCTTCTTTTTGTTAACTTTTCTGTTTTTCTTGTAGTTCTCTTGTCCTTCTTTTCCTCTCTTTGTCTTCCATTGTGTTTCTTTTTTTATTGATAAACTTTTATTCTTTTCTCTTTTCATTTTCTATAGGTGTGATTTCCATAGGTGAGTCTTTACAGTACAGCATTTGGTCATGTTGGCACCACGAATTCTGTGTGGGAGATCAGTTCCCAAATGGAAGTTTTTATATAGCACTTGTGCTACTTGAGGAAAGGATACCTTAGTGTAGTTGTTGGTTTGGTGTTTCCCCAACATATGCATCAGCATCAGGTTAGTTTTGGAGGCTAGTCTGGTCAGAATTTTATCAAAAGGCAGGCAGGTATCTATGACCGTGACAGGGTGGGGGAGGGCTAGCAGACAAATAGACAAACATGGTAAGATGGGGGCCACTCTGAGAAGGAGAAACAGGCAGCTGTGGGAGAATTATGGAAGAGTGGAGATCCCAAGGCTGCGAAGCTCCTGAGAACAGCAGATAGTGGTGAGGAGGATGAGATTTGTAGAGGGAGACAGAGCAGCATGGTGATATGCCTCAACACCTTGAGCCCACCAGTCTTTCCTTCACCAAGCTGGATGCTTAGGACAAGGGCAAACATCTTAGTGCATTTGGCAAGCATCTGCTTTGTGACAGGGAAGGTGGTGTACTCACGTGTAAGCAAACCAGTCCGTAGTGAGCTTGTGTACATCCTCAGACACAGCCCACAGCCTTCCCTCAGTGTGGCTCAGGGTAAAGAGGACAGGGCTGCCAGGAACCAGAGGAGGCTAGAGCACGGTTTTATGACAAGGGCTTGGAGCCAGGTGAGAGCAACTCTGGGTCTGGCCTTGCCTTCTTCTCTTGGACAATCAGTAGAGGTAAGTGGGCACTCTTCTCCTGCATATGCTTGTCGTGCAGAACCCTCATACAGAGGTTCAGAGGCTAGAACCAGGGAATTCTGTGGTTTCTTATGCACAGAATTACTTATTTTTACCACTCCCTGCATGATGTCTGGTCCTTCCTGCTGAGGTATGTCAGTAACACTCAACCTAGATTTTCTGGGGATGCTTTCAGTTGCAAGTAACAGTAAGCATAACTAATGGTGGCTCAAGGCATTAGGGATTCTTTTCCTCACATATCCAGAAGTTCAGACTCCCTAATTTTCTTCCTGTTTTTATGAATTTAAGGGCCTTCAATTTTCTGGCCTGGCTGACATTTCTTTGGCATCATCAGCTCTGCAGAATCCTGTTTGGGCTGTCAGAGCAGCAAAGGACTCTTCTGTTGTAACATGGGGGTGAGGGCGAGGGGTGAATCCTATAAATGCTCACTTGTTAATTCTTCCAGAATCACACATACACTTCCCTGTTTTAAGGCTCTGTGTCTGAGGTTGTGTGCATTCCTGCATGTGTGTGGTTCCTTGTCTTCTCCTCTTACAATGGGGACTTATGACTCCTAAGAGCATTTTATCAAGTTGACAGAGAGCAGTCTGCAACATCACTGAGTGTGGGAATACTTTCTGAATTGATCTTTGATCTCCAACACTTCCATGTTTCCCTGCTTGGCATTTCAGTGGCCCGCTCTTTCCATCACTAAATTTTTTATCCCCCCCATCTCATTCTCTGTGAATGTCTCCAGTTTCTTGTGAAAATCTGATGTAAGAGTGAAACCTCCAGGTCCTGACAAGTGGACTCCTTCCCTCAAGACTTGTGGAGACACCAGGAAATCCTCATCTTTGCCATCAGCTCAGCTGGAAGATCACCAACCTCCATAAACTGCTTGGGATTAAAGCAGAAAGGTAAATGTCAGGCCTGGTTTGTTTCTAGGCCTCCAGCAATGCTCAACCCAGTGGCTGGCCACTCCACACCAGCCAGACACTTCACCTCATGCTCCAGTCTCTCTTCTCTGCACAGGGGCTGGTAGTCTATGCACTCAACTGATGCTACTCAAGCAGAAGTACTCAGGTGTCACCCAGTAAGCCGGGAAATACTTATCCTGTCCACTACCACTGACCTTTCTCTCTGTGCAGGAAGGAGTTTTTCTTGTTTCTCAAGCTTTGTCACATTGATGGATGGCAGGTAAAAATGAGCACACAGCCTGTAATTTCACGAAAGAAGTTTTATGTTCCCTACTTTAATAAATTCACATATTACTGTGGAAATGATTCTTCATCTGACCCAACAGTCCCGAGCTGTGCTTTCCCTCACCTGCTGGGAATCTGTGGCAGGTTGCCTCTTTGCCAACCATTGGCATGGGTACTGTCTTCACACTGCTCCTCTGACTTTGAGTCAGTATTCCAGAAACTGTCACTGCTCACATCAGGTTCTGTCAGGTCTCATGCTTTGCACTCACACACATGCTCTTGGTACAATCTTTTTTTTTTTTTAATTCCACTTTTTTTTTGAGTTGGAGTCTCACTCTGTTGCCCAGGCTGGAGTGCAGTGGCACGCTCATGACCACCCCAGCACCAACCTGCTGGGCTCAGGTGATCCTTCCGCCTCAGCCTTCCAAGTAGCCAGAACTACAGGTGCATGCTACCACGCCTGGCTAATTTTTTTTTTTATTTATTGTAGAGATGAAGTCTCCCCAAGTTGCCCGGGCTGTTATCGAACCTATGGGTTCAGTCAGTCCCCTCACCTCGGCCTCCCAAAGTGCTGGGATTACAGACTTGAGCCACCATGCCTGGCGGGTACAATCTTGGTGTAGGCAGAAGTGCAGTGAATTCTGCACAGTGGACCTTAAATCCTGACTGGGCCTCCAGATGCAACCCGCATAAAATTGGCCAGGTTTGTAGTCACTTACAGTGCCGCACTGCATTAGAAAGAAGTCTGTTCTCAGAAAGAATCAAAATCCACTTAAGTCTTTGCTGTTGTCTCCTGGAAAATGTCAAAGCTGAATTCACTGCATGTACACACACAAAAAATCTGAAAATCTCCACCCAAAGTCCTGCATTTCAGAGCACAACAGGGTCCTCCTCCCGTTTTTCTCTCTTTCTTCTTCCTCCACACTTCCTCTTACAGCTAGCCCATTCTGGCTTTTCTCTCTTCTCGTCTTCCAAGATTTATTCTTTCTTTCCGAGAGCAGTTTCCTGTCCTTTTTGACAGAACACTTAGTCTCCATGATTCCTTCCACTGTTGGCATAAGAAAGATTCCGGCAGGGAGGTTGTCAGAGCAGCAAAGGACCTTCTGTTATTAACAAGGGGGCGAGGGCAAGGGGCGAATCCTGTAAATGCTCACTTGTTAATTCTTCCCCAGTCACACATACACTTCCTTGTTAAGGCTCTGTGTCTCAGTCTGTATGTTTGCATATCTCTGTGTGTGTGGTTTCTTGTGTACAACTATCTGTAAGTCTGGGCAGGTATCCGTATCTGTGCACTCCTGTCTCAGGTTTATGAACCCTGGGTCTGGGGTTTGGGTACATCTCTGCTGGGGAATGCGTGTGAGCTTGTCCAGCACAAGTTCAGTGGTGGGTGAGGTCCAGGCTGGGCTTGTGGGCAGAGGCGAAGGGTCATAATATTCTTCCAGTTCTTCATTCTTTCCACCTTTCCAAGCCACAACTACTGGTCCAGGACTGGGGGATGCCTGCCACGGAGTCAGAGCAGCAGTTGGTGATGAGGAAGCAGTTAAGGGAGGCCTCTGGTCTCTTGTGAGAGAGGGGATGTGGAGTGACTTGCAGGGCTGCGCTCCTGGCTAGGGAGGCCAGGGTAGGACCTGGCCTGGAGGGCCAGGCTGCTGTCCAAGGGCTTATCTCTCCCGGCTCTCGGTCTCCCTAGCTTCTGCGGTTGGCACGTGTAGGTGTTCCCTCACACTGCCCGGATAGTGCTTGTGTTGGGGTGAAATGAATGAGGCCTGGGAGGTACCTCCTGGTGGTTTGTCCACCTTGAATGATGGTCGGTGAGCAGGAGGACCACTCAGAACTGTCAGGTAACAGGACTAGCTTGGAGGAAGTTCAGGTGAGTTTCCCCATCACTTATTAAATCTCTCACCTTCTTTGATCCTGAAGATAGAAATTGGGTAAAGACATGGGCTAAAGGATCCAAAGTGAGCCCAGGCCAATGAACACGGTCCCCCAGGGGAGCAGGAGGCAGCCTCTCCTCCTTCCTGTCACACACTCACCTGTCACTTCCATCATTCCACAGCCAAGGCACACTAACTCCATGTCTGCAGTGCAGGTGAACCCGACAGGTTCACACGTCGGTTACATAACTGTCTTGCAAATTCCACATTACTTGCCTAAGGTTCCCTGCCACACAACCTGTCATAGACACCTAAGGACACAGCTAGGTCACTCATTTTCTGTGACAGCACCTGGACCAGCATCCCTCCCCGCCTCAGCCTGAGGGCATGGGGTCGGGGGAATTGTTATGGCACAGGAAAATGTTCTAGGCCTCAGAGGGACAATGATTCCTGGGTACGGCCCTACTGTGTAGCGATGTGGCCTCCACCCAGGCCACACATCCAGATTCTGAGTGGGAGCCAGCCTGGGCCACAGGGGGCAGGAGGCTAACTGGGGGGGGGACACCAGGAAATCCTCACCTTTGCCATGGGCTCAGCTGGAAGATCACCAACCTCCATAAACTGCTTGGGATTAAAGTAGAAAGGTAAATGTCAGGCCTGGTGAGTTTCTAGGCCTCCAGCAATGCTCAACCCAGCAGCTGACCACTCCACACCGGCCAGATACTTTGCCTTACGCTCCAATCCCTCCTCTCTGCACAGGAGCTGATAGGGTATGCACTCAATGAATGTCACTCAATGTCCAGCGAAGTCACGCAAAGCCTGTTGCTGAAGACAAAGGGCAATTACAACCCGGTCACTGTCCTAAAGAGACGTAAGCAAT
Source organism: Cephalopachus bancanus (assembly GCA_027257055.1). Taxonomy (NCBI): domain Eukaryota; kingdom Metazoa; phylum Chordata; class Mammalia; order Primates; family Tarsiidae; genus Cephalopachus; species Cephalopachus bancanus. The sequence continues at coordinate 2,115,105 of JAPVLO010000110.1, read as the reverse complement.
GATTGACGGGTTAGAGGAGGGGAAATGGTGGGGCTGAGGGCTCACTGTTGAGTTGGAGAAGGGGAACGGATGATCAGGTAATGGGAGCCACCTTGGCAGAGTTCAGAGACGAGAATACCGTGAGATAGAACCCAGTGGAGTGGAAAGGCGGGGTGCACAGTGGGTGGGTAGGAAGGGAACTTGGTTCTGAGGTTGGCAGTCTGAGTCTTGCCTGTTGTGTGTCCTAGCAGAGTTGCACTGGACTCTGCGAGGTCACTTATGCTTGCACTGGTGAGGAAACACTGGGAGGTTTCTGGTAGTGGGTGGTGACATAATGCGATATGGACTCTGGGAGGTCACTTATGCTTGATCTGGGCAATGGGCTTAGGGGACAGAGGGAGGCCAGCACTCGGAGGTCCCACATGTCTGAGACAGGAGTAATCCTGGAAGGTGAGTGTGTAGGGCGTGGGAGGCTGAGCCCCAGGCAGGCTGAGTAAAATGTGGCCGGGTGTTGGAGACCGGCTCCGACCGAGGGGGGTTGGGCCTGAATCGGGGAATCAGGAAACGGTGAAGAAGAAACAACTCAGAGGCAGTTCTTCTGGGTCAGGTCTGGCCAAGACTGTTCCAACTTTTATTCAACCTCTCTCCAGTTTATATACCATTTTCTATAACCTCTGGCAGAGAAACAATCATCTGCTGGGGCTTACAAATCTCATGATGCATAACGTATTTCAAAGAATTGTACATTAAGGTAACAAATGCTTAATTCTTACATTAGTTTCACAAACTGTTCCCCCAAATCATTCAATGTATAACCTTAAACTTCAAGGCTATTATTCTTAATATATGACCTTACATTTTCTATTAACCTTTCCATGATCTCATAAATCATATTCTTATACTATTTCTTAAATCCTAATCCCAAATCACCCAACTATAACCATAATTCATCATTCTAACTATTCTCAAAACAAACTCATTATATGCTTGTCTATTAATTATATTAATGCTACATTCTAAACAATTTTATAAACTTATGATCATATCCTTAAACCTTAACTATTTTATTATCAATCTTTCATTACTACAAGCTACACATTTATTCTTTTCTAATGTTAAAATACCTTAAACTTATCAAACTATTTTTAAAACCTATTTCCTTACAAGCTTGCGCATGTCTATTGTGTAAAAGATCCCATGGCCATAATTACTTGCTGACCAGTCTGGCTTGAGGCAGAAACTGTATGTAATGAGGGAGTTTCGGTGTGCAGCCTGTTCACCTAGCTAAAAACAAAGCTGTAATTAAAAAGGTTTCGGTACACTAACCAACAGTCTAAAGTTAACTTCTCAAAATAACTTCTGGGAAAAAGAAATCTAGCTTCTCAAAGAAAGACTTAGACATTTTAAGTATTATTCTCACTATTAAATCTTTTATATATTTTAACCATGTCCAATTAACTCAAGGTTTTATTTGAAGTTTTTATTAACAGTTCAAAAATCTTATTATGATTTTGAGCATGCTTTCTTAAATAAACAAAAGAGTCCGTCAAACAGGATCCATGGGGCTTTTGCCTCCAACATGGCTGCTATATGCTAGAGCCTTTCTCTTAGCCAGCGTATTTTCCATGGGGCTTTTGCCTCCGTCATGGTCGCTATATGCCAGAGTTCTCTTAGCCAGCATTTTTCCTATTTTCAGGCGCTCTGTGATTTGTTTCTTCAAGATTTGCAGCTCCCAACAGCCGGGCCTTGAGGGAGGTTTGGGGGAGGGCAAGTTAGAGCCAGAGACAGCTCAGGTGGCTTCCCTTCTGAGTCAGAGAGAGGGCAGGAGGCGCATTCTGAGTTTATGGGCACCTGACAAAGGTTTAGCTCAGAGCTCCTGGGAAGTTCTTGAACTTGAGTGCATTTAAACTACTAAAATATCCCTTTGCCTTTCCTATCATTTTGGTAGGCCCAGAAATCCAGCAGTGAATTGGACTCAGCTGTGCCCTCCAGGGCCTCTGGCTTCATGTGGAGAAGAGATGAGCAGAGACAGATACAATACTATAATGCATTGGAGGGAGGAGGAAGAAAAAGAGGAACTAGAAAGATGGACCAGGGATTCATCAGTCAGGTCAGGACAGAAGGGCTTATAGACAGGGAAATCATCTGTGCTGTGGCTTACGGGGCGAAAAGGGCAGCCATGAACCAGCTTCTAGGACATTTTGGATGATAGAAGAGAAGAGTGGCCCTGAGGCAGGTGAGGGGACAGAAGATGTACGTCTGCAATGACCTGTAAAGGGTCTACCTTTCATCCTGAGGAAGACAACCAGGAGTCCCCTGGGGGTTTGAAGGAAGAACAGAGTGCCCAGATGGGAGTTCACAGAAAGTCACTCTGGCAGCTGTGGCTGGCTCATAGGGAGTTGATCTTGGAGGGAGGAGATGGATGGCATAATACAGATCAGAGTCAACAAGGACATACAGTCATCTGCTTATTGTTTACTAATTTCATCAAAAGTTCTCTGAGTATGTCCTTGGATCCATGCTTTGTGGGAATCTGGGAATATAGGTAAGACTTCAACATAGCCCCCAGAGTGGCTTTGAAGCAGATGATCCCAAGACTATCCCCTGAGGGTGTTGCTTGACCCACTTCTCTCACTTTACAAGAAGAATTAAGTCAGAAGGGGAAAGGGTTTCCACCATCAAGGTTCTGCACAAATGAAGACCACAGGGCCTAGATGAAGTCTTAAGTATCCTCATTTCCTGTCCTGCCCTCTCTCAAATGGAATATGGATCTCAGCTAGGATTCTATTTTTCATCCACCCATCTATCTATCCACCCACCTATCCATCAGTCTTTCCATTTTTTTTCAGCTATTTCAGAGACTATAGCCTATAATCTTAAACTATTCTAGGTGAATAAAATCCTGGTGTCAGAGACTCTTTTGTTCTCTATCAAAACTTCCTAGGTCAGTGGTTCTCCAACATTTTTGTCTCAAGATCTTGTTATATTCTAAAAATGATTGTGATCCCTGAGAACTTTTGTTTTGTGGGTTCTCTCTTTTAATAAACACCATATAAGAAATTAAAGCTAAGAATTCAAAATATTCATTCGTTAACAGAATATTAATGGATTCTGTTATATTAACATTATATATTAGTAAGAGTATAGCCAATCACATTTAGAACAGATAGCATATCTTTATGAAAAAACAACAGGTTTTAAAAGAAATATTAGTGAGAAGAGTGATATTATTGTATATCTTGAAAAGCTTTTAAAGTCAAATTCCACATGTTCTCACTTATGACTGGGAGTCAAATAGTGTGTACACATGGATGTTGAGTGTGGAATGATAGTCCCGGGAGAACTGGAAGAATGGGAGAGGGGGAGGGGAGTGGATGATGAGAAATTACTTAATGGGAACAATGTACATTATTTGGGTGATGAATACACTAAAAATCCACTATGCAATATATCTGTGTAGCACATTTGCATTTGTACCCCTTAAATTTTGACAAATAAAGAATGCCTGAAACAATAGAAAACAGTTGTATTTTCAAACCTGTTTCTTCATTTAATCTGCCATCATGTACTCTTTTGATTGAAGTATGTGAAGAAAACTGGCCTCACTTAGAAATGTAGATGGAAAAAGGAGGAATATTTTTAATAGTATTTAAAAGAAACATTGGATATACTTCTTTGGTACTACACAAAAACTCAATAAGTAGTAGTTTTAAAAAGTTAGTTGTCATGCAGATTCTGAAATCACGTCAATGAACTTTTGTGCTCCATTACATTAAAGTAGAGTGGCATGCCTTGCCCTGTGAATAGATGATGCACTGGTCATTTTGAAAATATTGATTCTTTGAGTTATGCAGATTTTTCAAATGTTAACACATGAGTATACATTTATATAAAAATACATGTATTAATATAACCACTGATATCTAAGTATTGGGAATCTGTCAAGTTCATGGTGGTGAATGTTAAGTTTTTCAAAATTCTAATTTTTGCTTGGCAGTTCAGTGTTTCCACGAGTCACAAATACTTTAGTTGTTTTCCTTGAAGTGTCAGCTTCACTTAGTTCATTTTTGAGAAAATGTATGCTAAATACCCCAGTACAAGTAATCATAGTTTGTCTTTCTGTCATTCTTTATAGTACAAATGGTGTTCCATGAAAAAAGTGACTAGTTCAACTCACGGTTCAAACAGTCAAGTAAGTGCTTTTCCTTTAGATGGCCATCCCATGTGGTTAGGCAGCAAACGAGCTTAAATATACTTCCAGTTCTGCTACACAGAACATTACAAAGACTTGTATCCAAAGGTCAAGATAAATGAAATTAAGAATTTTTACTGTTCTATTAAAACATATTCTTAAGTGAAACTGGCTTTTTTTTCTATTAGTGGGTGGGTGAAGAATATAATGACTTGGTGCATTGATGTCTCTGCCTTGATTTGTGTGAAGGTACCCACAGTCTAGCCATAATTGTTGTTGTGCTATGTACAGCTGAGAAAGGCAATCACATCTAGGTATTATTATTCAAACAGTTTTGACATCATGGATCCCTGAAAATGTCTTGGGCCCCTTCGAGGACCATGAAACACACTCTGAGAGTCATTACTTTGGAATCCAAATGACATCACCTTAATACTTTGCCCTGATCAGTCATTGCAGTAGGCCATCCACTGGAGGAGAGTGACCTTGAGCCAGGAGGCTTTCTGCGTCTAGGTCAATGACTTCAAGTGTTGACCAAGAAATGCTTAAATTGGTTCACAGTTGGGCTACAAGAACCTTCTTGAAGGGCATGTGAGTGAGGCATTTCTGTGTGTGCCAGAGGAACTCTAGATAGTAGTAGGGTGAGTACTACAAGGTTATTGCTGAAATTCAATTTTCTATAGAACATACAAGGAATGAATACAATTCCCTATATCAACAGATACAGAGAATATCGCATATCATTAAGAATAAAGAGTAGGTCTAACATCCAGGATCTATAAGGAGCTCAAATGAGCAGAAAGGAAAAATAGCAAACAGCCCTATTAAAAAGTGGGCAAGAGACATGAACAGACATTTCTCAAAAGAAGACATACGAACATCCAATGGATACATGAAAAAGTGCTTAGCCTCACAAATCATCAGTGAAATGCAAATCAAAACTAGAATGAGATACCACCTAACTCCAGTAAGGATAACCATCACTAATACATGAAAAAACAACAGATGCTGGCAAGGATGCAGAGAAAAGGGAACACTTCTACACTGTTGGTGGGAGTGCAAACTAGTTCAACCTCTATGGAAAACAGTGTGGCAATTTAAAAAAGAACCAGAAATTGACCTTCCATATGACCCAGCAGACCCCCTTCTGGGAATATACTCGGAGGAACTCAAATCATTCCACAAAAAGATGCCTGCACACGCATGTTTATTGCCGCACTATTCACAAATAGCAAAAACATGGAACCAACTCTGCTGCCCATCGAAAAGGGACTGAACAAAGAAAACGTGGTACATATACACGATGGGTATTACACAGCTATAAAGAAGGAAAAAATTATGGACTTCACAGCAAATTGCATGAATTTAGAGTCCATCATAATCAGCGATCTACCACAGAAACAAAGAACTGAATACCACATGTTCTCACTCATGTGGGTCCTGAACATTTATCTCAGTACTACAAAAGAGGGATGGGCAGTAGCGGAACACTGCCAGGGGAGGCAGGGAGGGAACACATAACATCACAAAGGGTACCTGATCCTAAACCAGGGGAAGTGAGGATCAGTTGGAGGCCCAAACTTCACCTGCATGTAGACTACTTATATACCTGTTCTTGAATTGAACCCCACATCTTCATAAGAAAAAAACAATTAAAATGATTTTAAAAAGAGTAACAGTGTAGTAACCGTTGTAGTTATTGTAGTCCTAGGACAGTGTCATCGTAAGAAATTACTTTCATAACTTAAAAATCAAGGATAGACTTATGGTAACTGACAAATATTTTCTAACCTTTTCCTTATCTTTTGAAACAAACACTAGATGCTTTTGCATTTCCAAAATGCTTATATCAACAATTTCTTAGTCTAAAATTTCTCAAGATATTTCTAATTTTTGTCATTAACTTTTAGTTGGAACCCATAGTTTTTGTTAGTTGAATTTTAACTGAGATTGAATTAAATAACTTGAGACTTATTTTCTTAAGCTCCAAGCCTTTAAATTCAAACTGCATGCTGAAATTTGTTTTTGTGTCCAGGCCTGACTGTCCCATGAGCTCTCAACTAGGGCACATCATGTCATCTCCTCTTGGATGTCTAATAGATGTACAGGATATCTTTTTTTGTTGAACAGCTTTGTTGAGATATAGTTTATATAACCATACAGTTCACTAATTTAAAGTGTACAATTTAGTGGTTTTTAGTACATTCACAAAGTTGTACAACCATCACCACTCTCTAACTCCAGAACATTTTTATCACCTCAAAAGAAACTCCATACCCATTAGCAGTCATACCTGTTTCCCTCTTCCCTTAAACCCTGGAAACCACTCATCCACTTGGTATCTCTATGGATTTGTCCTTTCTGGATAATATCAAAATGGAATCCTGCAACATGTAATCCTTTGTGAGTGGCTTCTTTCATTTTGTACAATGTTTTCACCGTTCATCCATGTTGTAGCAGGTGCAGTGTCTTCGATATCTTAACCTTAACAAGGCCGGTGTGAAACTCCCGATCTTTGCTCTAAATCTGCTTCTCCCCCAGGTTTTACTTTCTCAGCAGTAATATCACTATCCACCCAGGTGCTCAAGCCAAAATGTGATAGAGTCATTTTTGATTCCCCTTTCTCTTCAGACCCTTTCTCTATGTTCATTTCAGCAGCAGGTCCTGCAAGTGCTCCCTCCAGCATCTGTCTACCTCTTGTCCTCTCCATGGTTATAACTGTAACAATGCCATGATGTCTGCTTGGATGGCCACAGTGACTTCCTGGTTGGCATTCCTGCCTCCACTGTGACCCCCTTTACTCGATTTCACACAGGGAAAATGGTGACCCCGTGAAACCCTGCTAATCCCCTTCCTATTGGTTTTTTTTTTTTTTTTTTTTTGTCAGGTCTCGCTCCGTCGCCCAGGCTATAGTGCAGTGACATGATCATGGCTTACCACCGTCTTGACTTTCTGGGCTCAGGCAATCCTTCTGCCTCAGCCTCCTGAGTAACTGGAACTGTAGGTGTGTGCCACCATGCCTGGCTCATTTAAAAATTTTTTTTGCAGAGATGAGGTTCCTAATTCCTGGGTTGCAGAGAATGTGGAGGAGGTGGAATCAGGAGTGGAGGGGTTGAGGCTGGTCAGCGGTGGGTTCAGGTCCTGGCCATCCTTGTGTGCCCCTGCCACGGGGCTGATCAGCACCTTTGGGGAAAGAGCCCTTAAAGGTCCTCAGGGAGAAGGTTGTGGCCGGGTTGTTTTTAAGTGATGGCTTGTGAGGGGAGCGAGCTGGAGGCAGGGAGACCCAGAAGGAGTGGGGAAACGGTGACCAGAACAGGAGGGAGGGACACGGTCTGGAGGGTGTCATCTATAGGATGATGTGGCTGTCTGCATGTGGGGAGGAGGGAGAGGGAGGAGTCGAGTGCAGCATGAGCTGGCTCGGGGGACACCACCTGAGAGGTCCAAGGTACCTGCATGTAAGGGACTGAGGTTTGGAAAGGGTCCTCTCCCAGAGAGAACTGACTGAGCCTCATCAGTGTGTTCCAGGCAATGGAAACCTCCAGTGAGAATGAAATCAGCTGAGTGAGACGGTGGGATCAGCAAAGAAGAGCCGTGCCTGAGGGGATGTGCTCTTTCCATGTGGTATCATAGTGATATGGCCACCCAGACGCATGGCTTCACGTAGAACCCCCTGATCCCAGCATGACCCCAGGAACCAGAGCTGAGCTGCAGGCATTTATTTATTTATTTATAATTTTAAAGACGTGGGGTACAATTCAGGGTTAGGTATACAAATGTTCGTTATGCAGGTGCCCTTGCTGATGAGGTGTGCTCCCTCCCCTGGCATTTTCCCACCACTGTCGATCCCTTTCTTATAGTATTATGATAATTACTCAAGGGCTGTTTATGACTGAGGATATGTGGTACTCAGTTCTTTGTTTTGATGATAGATCACTCAGTATTACAGACTCTAAGTCCATCCAACTTGCTGCAAAGTTCATAATTTTGTCCTTCTTTATGGCTGTGTAGTATTCCATTGTATGTATGTACCACATTTTTAAAACCAGTCCTCTTTTGACGGGCAGCACAGTTTTTGCCATTGTGAATAGTGCTACAATAAACATGCGTGTGCAAGTATCTTTTTCATAGAGTGATGTAAGTTCCTCCAGGTATATTCCATATTCCCAGTAGGGGGATTGCGGGGTCATATGGAAGGTTGAGTTTTAGATCTTTGAGGAATCGCCACCCAGAGGTTGTACTAGTTTACACTCCCATCAACAGTGTAGAAGTGTTCCCTTTCCCCCACATCCTCTCTAGCATCTGCTGTTTTTTGAGTTATTGACGATGGCCATCCTGACTGGAGTTAGGTGGTATCTCAGTGTGGTTTTAATTTGCATTTCTTTGATGACGAGTGAAGCTGAGCATTTTTTTATGTATCTGTTGGTTTGAGCTGCAGGTATTTAAAGGGAACTTCGAGGCCTTTGAGGCCTTTGAGCAGACCAGGCTGGGTTTCCCAGCCTCTAGCATCAGGAGCAGTGGGGAGTCCTGGGTGGGCAAATGGCGGGGATGTGGGTTAGTGGTAGAAGAAAGGGAGGAGAAAGGCTTGGCAGTGTTAGACATGTAGCGTTGTGTTAGCATTGATTTATTGAACTCTGGAAACAGACCTATCTGTGCTAGCCTCCCTCACATGACCTTTTAGTCACATCTTTTCACATATAGAAACTGGTCACACACTGCACATCTGGACACAGCTAACCCCAGTCGATGCCAACACACAGAACTGAGCTGCCCGTGTTTATTGGGATCTGTGTAGTCATGGACAGAGCCAGACCACAAGTGTGGGGCGCGCCAAGGACGGGAGAAGGGCCAGGTGGGCTGCAGGGGTCCTCAGATCGGAAGCCAGAGAGGCTCCCATTCCTTACTGGTAATGACCTTCCTCTGTTGGGAAAGCAATCAAGGGAGGAGCCGGCAGCTGCAAAGGGCTTCCCAGGCCCACAGTTACCACCTCTTTCCCAGATCTCAAAGGAGTTCCTTAAGGTTTGTTCATTTCTTTGGGATCACAGGCCCTGGGAAAAAGACAGTGTGGGCTGTGCTAGCTGTGTGAGTGTGACTCAGTTGATGGATCGTATCTTTATGCGTGAGAGTGTGCAGTGTGTTCCTGTGGGGTCTGGGTCCGTCACCGACTCTTTAAAAATTTTATATTATTTTATTTTTATGTATTTATTTTTATTTTAAAGGTGTGGGGTACAATTCAGGGTGAGGTATACAAGTGAGCATCATGCAGGTAAAGTTTCAGCCAGCCGGGCTCGGTGGCTCAGCCTGTAATCCCGCGTCTTTGGGAGGCTGAGGTGAGTGGATTGCCTGAGCCCGCGGGTTCGAGACCTGCCTGGGCAGGCGAGACCTCATCTCTACAATCAATCAAAAAATTAGCCGGGTGTGGTAGCGCGCGCCTGTAATTCCGGCTACTTGGAAGGCTGAGGCGGAAGGATCTCCAGAGCCCAGCAGGTTGAGGTTGTGGTGGCCGGGAGTGGCCACTGCACTCCAGTCTGGGCGACAGAGTGAGACTCCAACTCAAAAAAAACAAAAAAAGTTTCAGTCTCCCTTTGGTCCCCATTTTGCCTGGTTTGAGATCAGATACCCTCATTGATGTTGTGCCCCCCCATCCCCCACCCTGGCAGTATCCCACTACTGCCAATCCTTTTCTTATAATATTATGGTTAATATTCAGGGTTTGCTTATGAGTGAGAACATATAGTACTTTGTTTTTTATTTCTGTGATAGATCATTGATTATGAAAGACTCTAAATCCATCCAAGTTGCTGCAAAGTCCATATGTTGTCCTTTTTTATCGCTGTGTAATATTCCATTGTATATATATATGTACCACATTTTAAAATCCAGTCCAGTTTGGATGGTCAGCATGGTTGGTTCCATGTTTTTGCTAACCTGCACTACATTTAAATAAAATCTATTCTTATGATTATCATATATTTACCTGATATTAAGCAAAAATGCATTCCTTTTCATTTGGGAATACTATTTATATATGAAGAAGTTGAGGCTTAGAAAAAGTCACAAATGTCTGGTCAATAGCATCAAGACAGAGACCAGTTATTGCCGGCATCTGTACAAATGCATCTGTGTCAAATTCCACACTTCTTTTTTTTTTGAGTTGGAGTCTCACTCGGTCACCCAGACTGGAGTGCAGTGGCCTCTCCTGGCCACCGCAGCCTCGACCTGCTGGGCTCCTGTGATCCTTCTGCCTCAGACTTCCAAGTAGCCAGAATTACAGGCATGCGCTACCACACCAGGCTGATTTTTTGATTTATTGTAGAGATGAGGTCTCGCTGCCCAGGCGAGTCTTGAACCCGCAGACTCAGGCAATCCACTCACCTCAGCCTCCCAAAGGCACGGGATTACAGGCTTAGCCACCAAGCCCGGCCCACACTTCTTTTTAAAAACATTTTATTATAAAGATGTGGGGTACAATTCAGGGTTAGGTATAAAAACACTGATCATGTAGGTACCCTTGTTGATGAGGTATGCTCCTCCCTCCCCTAGCAGTTTTCCTCAACTGCCAATCCAACTCCCCCCATTCCCTGACAGTTTCCTGCTATTGCCAATCGCTTTCTTACAGCATTATAATTGTTCAAGGTCCTCTTATGAGTGAGAGCATATGGAACCCTGTTCTTTGTTTCTGTGATACATCACTGAGTATGATTGACTCCAAATCCATCCAGGTTGCTGCAAAGTCCATACATTATTTATGGCTGCATAATATTCCATTGTGTATATGTACCAATTTTTTTTTATCCAGTCCAGCTTTGATAGGCAGCATGGTTGGTTCCATGTTTTTGCTATTGTGACTAGAGTTGCAACAAACATACGTGTGTAGGTATCTTTTTTGTAGAATAATTTGAGTTCCTCTGGTATATTCCCAATAGGGGAATTGCTGGGTCAAATGGAAGGTTGATTTCTAGTTCTTTCAGGAATCGCCACACTGTTTTCCAAAGAGGTTGTACAAGTTTGCATTCCAAACAGCAGTGTAGAAGTGTCCCTTTTCTCCACATCCTCGCCAGCATCTGTTGTTGTTTGTTTTATTAATGATGGCCATTCTTATAGGGGTTAGTTGGTATCTCAATGTGGTTTTGATTTGCATTTCTCTGGTGAGTGAGGCCAAGTACTTTTTCATGTGTCTGTTGGCTGCCCGTATATCTTCTTCTGAGAAGTGTCTATTCATGTCTTTTGCCCACTTTTTAAAGGGGCTGTTTGTTTTTTTCCCTTCAGAGCATTTGAGTTCCTTGTGAATCCTAGATGTTAGGCCTTTGTCAGATATATAGTTGGCAGATATTGTTTCCCATTCTGTGGACTGTCTCTCTGCTCTCTTGATGGTTTCTTTTGCTTTGCAGAAGCTCATTCATTTGATGAGGTCCCACTTGTCTATTTTCTTTCCTTCTTTCTTTCTTTCTTTCCTTCTTTCTTTCTTCTCCCTCCCTCTCTCCTCCCTCCTCCTCCCTCTTCCCTCCTTCCCTCCCTCCCTCCCTCCCTCCCTCCCTCCCTCCCTCCCTCCCTCCTTTCTTTCTTTCTTTCTTTCTTTCTTTCTTTCTTTCTTTCTTTCTTTCTTTCTTTCTTTCTTTCTTTCTTTCTTTCTTTCTTTCTTTCTTTCTTTCTTTCGAGTTGGAGTTTCACTCTGTCGCCCAGACTGGAGTGCAGTGGCCACTCCCGGCCACTGCAGCCTCAACCTGCTGGGCTCCAGTGATCCTTCCACCTCAGCCTTCCAAGTAGCCGGAATTACAGGCATGTGCTACTACGCCTGGCTGATTTTTTTGGACTTATTGTAGAGATGAGGTCTCGCTGCTCAGGCGGGTCTTGAATCCGTGGGCTCAGGCAATTCACTCACCTCAGCCTCCCAAAGGTGCGGGATTACAGGCTGAGCCACCGAGCCCTGCTACTTTATTTCTTAAGGTATTGGCCTTAGGGTTCTGAATAGAAATTGGTTCCCAGTTTCAATTTCCATGAGGGTGTCTCCTACGTTTTCTAAGATTCTTATAGTTTGAGATTTTATGTTTAGGTCTTTGATCCATTTAGAGTTAATTTTTGTCTATGGTGATAGGTAGGGGTCCTGTTTCAATCTTCTGCATGTGATCAGTCAGTTTTCCCAGCACCATTTACTGAATATGTTCTCCTCTCCCCAGTGGTTGCTGTTGGAGGCTTTGTCAAAGATGAGTTGGTTGAGGAATTGAGGCTTTGCTTCTGGAATCTCTATCCTGTTCCATTGGTCTATGTGCCTGTTCTTGTACCAATACCAGGCTGTTTTGATTACTGTAGCCTTATAGTAAAGTTTGAAGTCTGGAAGTGTGATACCTCCTGCTTTGTGTCTTTTGCTAAGGATTGTTTTGGTTATTCGTGGTTGTTTATGTTTCCATATGAATTTCTGTATTTCATTTCCAGGTTTGAGAAGAATGATGTTGGTGACTTAATGGGTATTGCATTGAATCTGTAGATGGCTTTTGGTAGGATGGACATCTTAACAATGTTGATTCTTCCTTTCCATGAGCAAGGAATATTTTTCCATTTGTTTGTGTCATCTGGGATTTCTTTGAGCAGTGTTTTGTAATTCTCATTGTAAAGGTCTTTCACTTCTCTTTAGGAAGATGCCAAGGTATTTCATTTTTTTGTGGCTATTTATTTGGGTCTCTGCCTGCTTGTTGTTGGTGTACAGGAATGCAACTGTCTTTTGCACATTTATATTGTACCCTGAGACTTTACCAAAGTCCTTCATCAGTGCAAGAAAGTTTTTGACAGATTCTCTTGGATTTTCAAGGTATAGGATCATATCATCAGCAAAGAGGGATAACTTGACTTCTTCTTTTCCTATTTGGATACCACTGATTTTCTTCTCTTGTCTAATTGTCTGAGCTAGGACTTCCAATACAATATTGAACAAGATAGGTGAGAGTGCGCAGGTTTTTTTGTTCTGGTTTTCAGGGCAAGTGTTTCCAGTTTTTGTCCATTTAGCAATATGCTGGCTATGGGTTTATCATAGATGGTACTTAGTATTTTGAGGTATGTTCCTTCTATGCCTAGGTGTTTGGGGGTTTTTATCAAAAGGGATGCTGGATTTGATCAAAAGCTCTTTCTGCATCTAATGACATAATCATGTGGTTCTTGTTTTTAATCTGTTGATGTATTTAATTACATTTATGGTCTTGTGGATGCTGAACCAGTCTTGCATTCTGGGGATGAAGCCTACTTGGTCATGGTGGATGATTTTTGAGATGTGTTTTTGGATCCAATTTGCTGGAATCTTGTTGAGGATTTTTGCATCTATGTTCTTAAGGGATGTTGGTCTGTAGTTCTCTTTCTTTGTTGGATCTTTACCCCATTTGGGTATCAGTGTAATGTTAGTTTCATAAACTGATTTGAGGAGAATTCCTTCTTTCTCAATTGCCTGGAATACTTTCAATAAGATTGGTATCAGCTCCTCCTTTTACACTTTGTAGAATTCTGCTGGGAAGCCATCCGGTCCACAGCTTTTTTTTTGTAAGTAGTTTTCGTATGACAGAGTCAATTTCCTGGGTTGTTATTGGTCTATTTAGTGTCTCAATGTCTTCTTGTTTCAACTTGGGCAGGTTGTGTGATGTCAGAAAGTCCTCCATTTCATCTAGGTTATCAAGTTTATTTCCATATAGGTGTACATAGCAATCTCTGATAATCTTTTGTATGTCTTCAGGTCAGTTGCGATTTGATCTTTTGTATTTCTGATTGTGTTTATTTGGGCTTTTTGTCTCTTTTTCTTGGTCACTCTGGCTAGGGGCCCATCAAATCTTGTTAATTTTTTCAAAGAACCAGTTTTTTTGTTTTGTTGATGTTTTCTATGATATTTTTGTCTTCTAAGTCCCGTATTTGGGCTCTTTTTTTTGTGATTTGGATTCTTCTGCTAAAGTTGGGATTTTGGTGGTCTCCTCTTTTCGGCTATCATAGGTGATTTGTTAGACTCCCCTCTTATGATCTTTCCATTTTCTTGATGTATGCTCATAGAGATATAAATTCCCCTCTTAGAACTGATTTCATGGCATCCCAGAGGTTTCGGTCGGATGTTTCTTCGTTTTCATTTGTTTCTCAATTTCTTCTTTGATTTCAGTGTTGACCCAGTCATTGTTCAGCATCATGCTGTTTAGTGTCCATGTCTTTGTGGGCTTTGGGGAAATTTCGTTGGTGTTGACATTTATTTTTATTTTACTGTGGACTGAGAAGGTGCATGGCAAGATTTCAATCTTATGAAATTTGTTTGTGTTTGATTTATGGCCAATGATGTGGTTGATCTTGGGGTATATTCCATGTGGTGATGAGTATAACGTATATTCTGTGGTCGTTAGGTGGAGTTTTCTGTAGGTATCAATTACGTCCATTTGTTCAATAGTTTCATTGAGGTTCTGGGTCTCCTTGCTGATTTTTGTCTTAATGATCTGTCTAGGGTTGTGAGTGGGGTATTAAAGTCCCCAGCTATGATAGTGGTAGAGTTTGTCTAGAAGTTGCTTTATGGACATTGGTGCGTCTATGTTAGGTGCATATGTTTAGGATAGATATTTCTTGTTGATGGATTGAATCTTTTATCATTATATAGTGATATTCCTTTTTTTTGAGTTGGAGTCTCACTTTGTCGCCCAGACTGGAGTGCAGTGGCCACTCCTGGCCACTGCAGCCTCGACCTGCTGGGCTCTGGCGATCCTTCCACTCAGCCTTCCAAGTAGCTGGAACTACAGGTGCACGCTACCACACCTGGCTAATTAAAAAAAATTTATTATAGAGATGAGGTCTCACCAAGTTGCCCAGGCGGGTCTTGAACCCACAGGCTCAGGCAATCCACTCACCTCAGCCTCCCAAAGCGTGGGATTACAGGCTGAGCCACTGAGCCTGGCTGTGATATTCTTCAGCTTTTAAAATTTTTGATAGTTTAAAGGATATTTTGTCTGAGATTAAGATGGCAAGTCCAGCTTTCTTTTGTGTTTCATTCACCTGAAATTTTGTTTCCCATTCTCTTACTTTGAGTCTGTTAGTCTCTTTTCTGGTGAGATGAATCTCTTGGAGACAATATATTGTTGCCTCGTGATATTTTATCCATTTTGCCATTCTATGTCTTTTCAGTGGTGCATTTAGTCCATTCACATTCAGGCTAATTATTGAAATGTGAGGGTTTATCTTTATCATGAAGTTCTTGATTTGTTGTTGTACTTGTTTGTTTGTTATCTTTCTTTTGGTTTTTTGGGTTGGTTCATGTGCGTTTTCAATCTTTTTCCTGTACTCTTATGAAGAACATTGTTGTTCTTTTTCCCTTTTCTTCTGTCTTTAATACTTTCTTAAGAATTTCTTGTAGGGGTGGTCTGGAGGCAGCATAATTTCTTAGGGATTGGGTGTCTGGGAAAGGTTTTAATTTTCCCTCACTGATGAAGCTTAGCTTGACTTGTTAGGTTATTCTCAGTTGAAATTGTTTATCTTTGAGAACTTTGAATATTAGACTCCAAGCTCTCCTAGTCTGAAGTGTTTCTGTAGATAAATCTGCTGCTATTCTGATTGGTCTTCCCTGATAGGTAGTCTGACCTTTTTCTCTTGCGGCTTTTAGGATTTTTTTTTTATACCTACTTTGTTCAGGCGAATTATTATGTGCCCAGATGTTGGTCTTTTCAATTGTTGTCTTGCTGGATTCTCTGAATCTCTTGTGTTTGCATTTTTGCATCACTGATGAGGTGAGGGAAGTTTTCTTGTATAATTTTGTGGAATGTTTGTTCCAGGGTGGTCTCTGTTTCTCTTTCTGCCTCAGGAAGTCCAATTACTTTTAGGTTCATTTTCTTTTTTTTTTTTTTTTGAGTTGGAGTCTCACTCTGTCGCCCAGACTGAAGTGCAGTGGCCGCTTCTGGCCACCGCAGCCTCGACCTGCTGGGCTCCGGCGATCCTTCCACCTCAGCCTTCCGAGTAGCCAGAATTACAGGCATGCGCTACCACGCCCGGCTGATTTTTTGATTTATTGTAGAGATGAGGTCTCGCTGCCCAGGCGGGTCTTGAACCCGCGGGCTCAGGCAATCCCCTCACCTCAGCCTCCCAAAGCGCGGGATTACAGGCTGAGCCGCCGAGCCCGGCTAGGTTCATTTTCTTGAAGTAATCGCTCATCTCTTGAAGATTTTGTTTTGTCTTTTTAAACTTCTTTTCTATGTTTTTGATGGTTTGGTTTAGTTCTATATTTTGGTCTTCAAGTTCTGAGATTGATTCTGTCTTCCGCTTGGCTAATTCTGCTTTCCATGCTTATTAGTTTGTTATTTATTTCAATCACAGTATTGTTTACTGCTGTTATCTCAGCTATCAGCTCCTTCCTCTTTTCCTCATGTCTCTTCTCAATTCTTTTTATTCTCTCTATTCAGGTCTTGATGTCTGGTCTGGGTTTGTAGCATGTAACCAGTCATTCTGGGGGCTCTTCATTGTTTGCATTCCAAAGTTTTTTTTCTCATTATCTGATCTCCCAGGGGTCTGTGTGAGACCTACATTCTTCTTTTGGTTTTTCTTCATTCGTGTAGATTTTCCTCCCAACTTTTTCCTCTGTCTTCTTTAAATCTGTTGTTCAGGAGTGGCAGGGTTGCTTTTGCTTCTGTTTTCTCAGTCTCCTATTCTTCCTTGTGTGAATCCTCTGGCTTTGTTCGATTCTGAAGCTGGACTGTAGCTTGGGGGCTGTACCTTTTGCAGTTTTGTGATTTATTTGAGGGGGAAGTTGTGATTCAATATTTATCTGCAGATCCCAGTATCCACCGACAGATGTATGGAAATGCTGGGACCTGCTCCCCGCTGCCTTGTAATCTGTTCATGAAGTGGGAGTATTGGTTTGCTCCCTGAAAGTAAAATGATGTAAGAAAAGGGAAAGAAATGGAACAGGGATGGGGGAAGCAGAAGGTGGAGACAGAGAAGAGTATGAGGGAAAACAGACAAATGAAAATAGACCTGAAGACAGATAAGAGTAAGAGGAATCAAAAACAAAAACAAACAATCAAACAAAAAAACAACAGCAACCACAACAAATAAACTAGGACATAAAATCACACAGACACACAAGCTGACCAACCTCCTTAGGGTGTACTATTCCTTTACACAAACATGAGGTCTTAGATCCCAAGTTGGAGGCTGGGCAGAGCTGGGTGGACGAGGCACTGCCAGTCTCTGCCTGGTCACAGGACTCCAGATGATCTCTGGTTCTACTGCAGCTGGGTCCAGCTGGGGGAGGCAGAGTGTGAGACAGCTGGGTGCTGTAGGTCGGTATGTCACATGCAGCTTGGGCCTCTTTTTCTTTCTTTGTTCTTAGGTCCCAAGCTGGAGGCTGCACAGCTTGGGACCTAAGAGGCTGCAGGTCTCTGCCTGGTCTTGGAGTTCCAACTGTTCTCTGGGCCCGCTGTGGCCAAGGGTGAGTCGGGGGAAGTAGAGTGTGAGATGGCAGGGCGTTGCTGGTCAGTATAGCTGGGGAGGGGTGGTGCAGCCCACAAGGGAGCCCAGAGCTCCACAGGGCGGGAACCGTGGGCCTCCCTGGGTGGTGGAGGCTGGGCGCTGCAGCCAGGGAGGGGGCCCAGAACTCCGAGGGGTGGGAACCGAAGGCCTCCGCGGGCAGTGGTGGCTTTTCTGTCACTGACTCCTAACATCATTCTTAACTGTTTGTACATTAATCAGTCTAGTGTCCCACAGATTGTGGTTCTCCCATGTGCCTGGTGCTCTGGGCACCAGTGCAGAGGTGATTCCTTGCTGGGTTGCAGACTCTGGGTAAAGGCCTGGGATAAGTGAGTAGGCCCTTTTAAGGTATGTGTGAGTCTTCATCTGATCTTGGGCATCTTGGGATGTGGCTTCCTTCTCAGGATGTGGGAAGCGGGAATGGAATGCATTGCAGGGGCACAAACCTGGGACTTGTGAACATGCATGTAGTGTGTGCAGTCCCTGAGGGACACACTCACCATTATATCTCTATGAGCAAGCCTTTCCGGTAACAAGATTTTGGCAAAGCGTTATTGGACTTTGAAAAAAGATTCCTCACTCAGGGAGCTGGGATGGTATTTAGCAAGCTGCCACTTTGGGGTGTCATGGAACATAGCAGTAACAACTTGCAGAAGCAATGTGTAGAAATCCAGACAGGGTTTCCAGTGGTGGATGAGGTGAGATTAGAAAGTAGCAGAGATCAGAATTCAGCAAAATCTCCCATTGCAAATGTCTGGAGCTGTGAAAGGCAAGACCGTGGTGATGCTGATGAGAAGGAAGGAGCAGGGCCACCCCTTTCCTCCCAGAACTACACTCTTCTTTTTTAGCCAGCTGGATGCTGAAGATCAGAGCCAGCAGAACAGCACACATGGTGTCACCCTCATGTCAGCAGAGTCTGGTCCCAGCAGGCATAGGCAGGGAACTGGGCCATGGGTGAGCTTTATGTGTATCCAGAAAACTAGCATACCCCTTGGTGTGTGCATGTGTGTGTGTGTGTGTGTGTGTGTGTGTGTGTTTAGTCAGGGGAGGTCTGAAGAGAGACCCAAGGTCCTGGGCTATGCTGTTAACATGGCAGTGTATCAAGAACTTGATTCCACATTCAGTGGGAGGGACCGGGTGTTTCTCTGTCTTTTCCCTTGAGCACCTTGGAACAGGGCACTGGCTGAATGCTGTCTGTTGTGTAAGCCTGCAGGTATGTGTGTGTGCCTACACACCAAAGAGACTATGGTATATGACTGTGTGTTTTGGCAAACGTGTGTGTACTTGGCATGCCCTACTATAGAATCTGCCACTGAGTCAGGGCCCAACAAATAATTGCCAAATGAGTTTGAATGTTTGCATGTGGGTGTATTGTCTCATCACAGTTATTTCTGGGCAGAAGTCTGGGTTCATGTGTGTGTTTCTCTCTCTTGGTGTGTCTGTGCTTATGACTGCTGGCTGGGCATGCAGCCGAAGGAGAACAGGCTTTGGACTGCATACCTGGGTGAGGTCGTATCAGCTCTGAAAACATGGAAGCTTGGTCTGCACATCTGTGAAACTGATGGCAACCACTGGGGAGAGGAGAACCTATACAGTAAATGGTTCTGGGAAAACTGGCCACCACATGCAGAAGATTGAAACAGAACCCCTATCTATCATGATACATAAAAATTAGCTGTAAATGGATCAAAGACCTAAGCGTAAAACCTCAAACTATGAGAATCTTAGAAAATGCAAGAGACACCCTTGTGGAAATTGGAACTGGCCACCAATTCTTATTCAGAACCCTAAAGGCCAATACCTTAAGAAATAAGATAGACAAGTAGGGCCTCATCAAATGAATGAGCTTCTGCAAAGCAAAAGAAACCATCAAGAGAGCAGAGAGACAGTCCACAGAATGGGAACAAATATTTGCCAACTGTATATCTGACAAAGGCCTAACATCTAGGATCCACAAAGAACTCAAACGTGCCAAAAGGAAAAAAAAACAAAGCCTCCTTAAAAAGTGGGCAAAAAACATGAATAGACACTTCTCAGAAGAAGATACACGGGCAGCCAACAGACACATGAAAAAGTGCTTTGCCTCACTCATCACCAGAGAAATGCAAATCAAAACCACAATGAGATACCACCTAACCCCTGTAAGAATGGCTATCATTAATAAAACAAACAACAACAGATACCGGCGAGGATGTGGAGAAAAAGGAACTCTTCTACACTGCTGGTAGGAATGCAAACTAGTGCAACCTCTTTGGAAAACAGTGTGGTGATTTCTGAAAGAACTAGAAGTCAACCTTCCACATGACCCAGCAATTCCCCTACTGGGAATATGCCAAGAGGAACTCAGATCATTCTACAAAAAGGATACCTGCCTATGTTTGTTTCAGCTCTATTCACAATAGCAACCATATTGCCCATAGAAGCTGGACTGGATAAAAAAAAAATTGGTACATATACACAATGGAATATTATGCAGCCATAAAGAAGGACAAATATATGGACTTCACAGCACCTTGGATGGATTTGAAGTTGATCATACTCAGTGATCTATCACAGAAACAAAGAACAGAGTATCATATGTTCTCACTCATAAGTGGATCTTGAACAATTATAATACTATAAGAAAGCGATTGGCAGTAGTGGGAAACTGTCAGGGGTTGGGGGTTGGTATTGGCAGTTGAGGGCAACTACTAGGGGAGGGAGGGGCACACCTCATCAACAAGGGTATCTGCATAATCAATGTTGTATACCTAACCCTGAATTGAACCCTCATCTTTATTTAAAAAAAAGAGACTGATTGTAACTCCTACCTCCCAGGCTTGCTGTGTTTCTATTTATATAGTGCTCCTTACACAGGTTGTGCTAAATTGGCACTCAGTTAATAGTACTTACTACACATGAGCCTTTTATAAAATCTTTTATTAATTATAAATGTTTTTATTGGTTTCAAAATTATTTGTATCCACAGAAATGTCTCAAGTGTCCACTGATGGATGAATAGATAAACATAACATGTTTATCTATTAAATAGAATAGAATAGGATTTTGTCATAAAAAGAAATGAAGTTGTGATGCATGCTACAACATGGATAAACCTTGAGAAAACATACTACTAAGTGAAATAAGCCAGATACAAAAAGATAAATATGTGATTTCTCTTATATGATTTACCCAGAATAAGTAAATTCATGGAGATAGAAAGTAGGATAGAGGTTGCCAGGGGCCAGATCATGGGCTGGGGAGTTATTATTTAATGGATTCAGAATTTTTGCTTGAAATGATGAAAAAGTTTCGGAGACAGCACATTGTGAACGCACTGAATTGAACATTTAAAATGACGAATTTCATGCTATGTATATTTTACCACAATAAAAAATAAGAAAACTTTATGACCTCATGAAGAATCCTATTATTCTTTTTTAAACATTTATTTTAAAGATGTGGGGAACAATTTAGGGTTAGGTATACAATTGGCCATTGTACAGGTAAAGTTTGGAGTATCCTATTGTCTTAAAAGGGAGTTCCTTTTTCTTTCTCCCCTTTTCTCCCTTCCCCAGAGGCAAGCACTTAAACTCTTGTAGCTAATGCTTATATTGCTTCTTAATGTTTTAGTTTCAGGCATTATCTGTTGACTTTTTTTTTTTTTTTTTTTTAGAGATAGAGTCTCACTCTATCATCTAGGCACAATCATAGCTCATAGCCTCAAACTCCTGGGCTAAAGTGATCTTCCCGCCTCAGCCTCCTGAGTAGCTAGGACTACAGGTGTGCATCCCCATGCCTGGTTAATTTTTTAATTTTAAGTTTTTGTAGACATGGGGTCTTGCTATGTTTTCTAGGCAGCCCTTAAACTCATGATTTCAAGTGGCCCTCCTGCTTTGGTCTCCCAAAGTGCTGGGATTACAGGCATGAGCCACTGCACCTGGCCTAATGACTTTCTAATAAGGAGGATGAAGAAGAGAATTTAGTTCTCTCTCTGTTCTTATGCCAATGTACACATCCTCCTAAAACAGTTGTGCAAAACTTTGGTTAGATACATCATCTGTTGTTGATATAATCATAAATTCATAAATGTTTTCCATAGCCAGGATATATAGTACACTATGGTTACTTTTCCTTTCCTGCACAACCTTCTTTTTTTTCTGTAGAAAGTAATTGTCTTTTTCTTTTGATTGTTTAATTTTCTAAGTACTTGCTGATAACTAGAACTTGCACATTCCATCAGCTATCCTTATCAGGTATTCTATTACATTTTTTCCCTTTTAAAATGTATGTTATTTTATTTTTAATTTTATTTTTATTTTTAATTTGTATTGAGCTGGGGTCTCACTCTGTTGTCCAGGCTGGAGTGCAGTGGCATGATCATGGCTCACTGCTACCTTGACATCCTGGGCTCAGGTGATCCTCCCACCTCAACCTTCCAAGTAGCTGGGACTATAAGCGTGTGCCACCCTGCCTGGGCTAATTTTTTGATTTTTTGGTAGAGATGAGGTCTTGCTAGGTTGCCTAGGTTGGTCTCAAACTCCTAGACTCAAGTAGTCCTCCTGCCTCCGCCTTCTAAAGTGCTGGAATTATAAGCATGAGCCACCACACCCAGCCAATTTTTTAAAAAAGAAAACATCACATATATGCCATCATGCAATCTCCCCAGCAGCTCCATATGTTAGTTTCAGAGCCAGTGAGGGTCAAGGGACTTTCCTGTGGCTAGCGTTGCGGGAGTCTATGGTGAGAATGTGAACTGCTGATGGTCTCTCACTTACCCTTTCCCTGGGAGATCTCTCTTGGCTCCCAGTCAATCCCAGCCCAGTAGACTGTTTCACTTCATTGTCCTTCCTTGCTTTAGATACTGCTTATCACTTTTCCGTTGAATTTATGTTCTCTCATGGATGATCTATTCAAAGTGTAATAATCTACTTGCTGTTTTGGTTCTTATTAGTGGAGGAAGTGAGTATGAAATGACCCTAGTCAGCCATCTTCCTAGGAATAACTTTTGCCCCTAACCTACGTTGGATCTGCTTATTTCCTTCAATCCTGTGTTCCTGTTTCTTGGTGTATTTCCTCATTTTGCAGT
Organism: Cephalopachus bancanus; assembly: GCA_027257055.1. NCBI lineage: Eukaryota > Metazoa > Chordata > Mammalia > Primates > Tarsiidae > Cephalopachus > Cephalopachus bancanus. The sequence continues at coordinate 2,092,405 of JAPVLO010000110.1, read as the reverse complement.
AGATGATTTTCCAGGAGTTTCTTACAAAAGTATGTGTGAGAGGAAAATGTTTCATGTCCTGACATATCTATACTCCATCCACACTTCATGATTGTTTGATTGGGGATGGATTTCTAGGTTGGAAATAATATACCTTGACTAATTTGAGGCATTATGCTACTGTCTTTTAAAGAAAAAATTAATTTTAAAGATGTGGGTACAATTCAGAGTTAGGTATACAAGTGGTCATCATACAGGTAAAGTTTGGGCCTCCGTTCAGACCCACTTTGCCTAGTTAGAGAACAGGTATCCTTATTGATGTTGTGTCTCCCGCCCCATCCCCACCCTGGCAGTATCTGCTACTGCAATTCACTTTCTTATAGTATTATGGTAATTGTTCAGAGTCCACTTACGAATGAGAACATGTGGTACTCTGTTCTTTGGTTCTGTGGAAATCACTGAGTATGACAGATGCTAAATCTGTCCAAGTTGCTGCAAAATCCATATGTTTGTCCTTCTGAATGGCTGCATAATATTCCATTGTGTATATGTACCACATTAAAAAAAATACAGTCCAGTTTTGATGGGCAGCACAGTTGGTTCCATGTTTTTGCTATTGTGAATAGTGCAGCAATAAATATGCATGTGCAGGTATCTTTTTTGTAGAATGATTTGAGTTCCTCCGGGTATATTCCCAGTAGAGGGATTGCTGGGTCATATGGAAGATCAATTTCTGGTTCTTTCAGAAATCGCCACACTGTCTTCCAAAGAGGTTGCACTAATTTGCATTCCCACCAGCAGTGTAGACGTGTTTCTTTTTCTCCTCATCTTCTCCAGCGTCTGTTTTTGTTTGTTTTATTAATGATGGCCATTCTTACAGGGGTTAGGTGGTATCTCTATGTGGTTTTGATTTGCATTTCTCTGATGATAAGTGGGGCTGAGCACTTTTTCATGTGTCTGTTGGTTGTCCGTATATCTTCTTTTCAGAAGTGTCTATTCATATCTTTTGCCCACTTTTAAATGGTACGGTTTTTTTATTTCTTTTTGGCACATTTGAGTTCCTTGTGGATCCTGGATGTTAGACCTTTGTCAGATACATAGTTGGCAAATATTTTTTCCCATTCTGTGGGCTGTCTCCCCACTCTCCTGATGGTTTCTTTTGCTTTGCAGAAGCTTTTCAATATGATGAGGTCCCACTTGTCTATCATATCTCTTATGGCATGGGTACTTGGGGTTTTGATCAGGAATTGGTAGACAGTTCCAATTTCCATAAGGGTGTCTCCTGCATTTTCTAAGGTTCTTATAGTTTGAAATTTTACATTTAGGTTTTTGATTCATTTGGAGCTGTTTTTTGTATATGGTGACATGTAGGGGTCCTGTTTCATTCTTCTGCATGTGGTCAGTCAGTTTTCACATCACCATTTACTGAATAGATTCTCCTCTCCCCAGTAGTTGTTGTTGGAGGCTTTGTCAAAGATGAGTTGGTTGAGAAATTGAGGTTTTGCTTCCAGAATCTCTATCCTGTTCCATTGCCCCACATGCCTGTTCTTGTACCAATACCAGGCTGTTTTGATTATTGTAGCCTTATAGTAAAGTTTGAAGTCTTGAAGTGTGATATCTCCTGCTTTGCTTTTACTAAGAATTGTTTTGGCTATTCATGGTCTTTTATGTTTCTGTATGAATTTTTGTATTGTCATTTCCAGGTCTGAGAAGAATGATGCTGGTAATTTAATGGGTATTCTGTTGAACCTGTAGATTGCCTTTGGTAGGATGGACATCTTAACAATGTTGATTCTTCCTATCCATGAGCATGGAATATTTTTCCATTTATTTGTGTCTTCTTGGATTTCTTTGAGCATCATTTTGTGGTTTTCATTGTAAAGGCATTTCACTTCTCTGGTTAGGAAGACGCCGAGGTATTTCTTTTGGTGTGGCTATTGTGAATGGTATTATGCTTTTTATTTGGGTCTCTTCCTGCTTGTTGTTGGTGTATAAGAATGCGACTGTATTTATTTTGTACCCCAGGACTTTGCCAAAGCCCTTTATCAGTGAAAGCAGGTTTTTGACAGATTCTCTTGAATTTCCGAGGTATTGAATCATATCGTCAGCAAAGAGGGATAACTTAACTTCTTCTTTTCCTATTAAGATACCTCTGATTTCCTTCTCTTGTCTAATTGCTCTAGTTAGGACTTCCAACACAATGCTGAACAAGAGGATTGGGTGTGGGCAGCCTTTCATGTTCTGGTTTTCAGGGCAGGCGTTTCCAGTTTCTGTCCACTTAGCAATATATTGACTGTGGGTTTATCATAGATGGTTCTTACTATTTTCAGGCATGTTCCTTCTATGCCTAGGTGTTTGGGGGTTTTATCAAGAAGCGATGCTGGATTTTATCAAAAGCTTTTTCTGTATCTAATGACATAATCATGTGGTTCTTGTTTTTATATCTGTTGATGTATTTAATTACATTTATGGTCTTGTGGTTGCTGAACCAGTCTTGCATCCTAGGGATGAAGCCTACTTGGTCATGGTAGATGATTTTTGAGATGTGTTGTTGGCTCTGATTTGCTGGAAACTTGTTGAGAATTTTTTCATCTATGTTCATAAGGGATATTGACCTGAAGTTCTCTTTTTTTTGTTGGATCTTTACCTGGTTTAGGTATCAGTGTGATGTTAGCTTTGTAAAATGATTTCAGGAGAATTCCATCTTTCTCAATTGCCTGGAAAACTTTCAATAGGATTGTTATCAGCTCCTCCTTGTACATTTTGTAGAATTCTACTGGAAACCCATCCAGTCCAGGGCTTATTTTTGAGGTAGTTTTCTTATGATGGAGTCAATTTCTGGATTGCTATTGATTTATTTAGTGTCCTAGTGTCTTATTGCTTCAACCTTGGGAGGTTGTGTAGTCAGAAAGTCCTCCATTTTGTTTGGGATATCAAGTTTGTTTCCATACAAGTGTGGTAATTTCTGAAAATCTTTTGTATTTTTTTGGGTCAGTTGTGATTTGATCTTTTGCATTTCTGATTGTGTGTACTTGGGCTTTTTCTTTATTTTTCTTGGTCATTCTGGCTAGGGTTCCATCAATTTTGTTTATTCTTTCAAAGAACCAGTTTTTTGTTTTGTTGATTTTTTTCTATGATATTTTTGTCTTCTGTGTCCTGTATTTGGGCTTTTATTTTGGTGACCTGGATTCTTCTGCTAAAGTTAGGGTTTTGGTGGTTTTGTCTCTTCAGCTCCCTCGGGTGATTTGTTAGGCTATTAAGTTGTGATCTTCCCATTTTCATGATGTGTGTTCATAGAGATATAAATTACCCTCTTAGAACTGATTTCATGGCATCCCAGAGGTTTTGATAAGATGTTTCTTCATTTTTATTTGTTTCTAGGAATCTTTTAATTTCCGCTTTGATTTCTATATTGACCCAGTAGTCGTGCAGCATCATGCTATTTAGTGTTCATGTCTTTGTGGGTTTGGGGGAATTTTTTTGGTGTTGATATTTATTTTTATTCCACTGTGGCCTGAGAATGTGCATGGCAGTATTTCGATCTTATGAAATTTGTTTATGCTTGATTTATGGCCGAGGATGTGATCTATCTTGGAGTACACTCCATGTGCTGGTAAGTAGAATACATATTCTGTGGTTGTTGGGTAGAATATTCTGTAGGTATCTATTATATCCATTTGGTGGAGTGTCAAGTTGAGGTTCCAGATCTCTTTGTTGGTTTTTTTAGCCTCGATGATCTATCTAGTGTTGTTAGTGGGGCATTTAAGTCCCCAGCTATAATAGTGTTAGAGTCAATATCTTTTCTAGTTTACTTAGTAGTTGCTTTATAAATACTAGTGCTCCTGTGTGGGTGCATATATGTTTAGGATGGATATTTTTTGTTGATGGACCGAATCTTTTATCATTATGTAGTGTTCTTTTGTATCTTTAAATTTTTGATAACTTAAAGGTGGTTTTGTCTGATATTAAGATCACGACTCCTGTCTTCTTTTGTGACCCATTTGCCAGGAAACTAATTTTCTAGCCTCTAACTTTGAGTGTATGTACATCCCTTGGGGTGAGATGTTTCCTGGATGCAGTAAATAATTTGTTCATTTTTTAAAAATCCAGTTTGCCATTCTGTGTCTTTTCAGTGGTACATTTAGTCCATTCACATTCAGGCTAATTATTGAAATGTAATTGTTTTTCCCCATCATGAGGTTCTTATAAAGTTTTTTCTTTGCTTTCTTTTAGCTTTTGGGTTGATGTATGTGTGTATTTTCAAGTTTGCTGTTGTGATGTATTCTCTGTTATTCTGTGTTCGACTGTCTCTTGAGAAGTGTGTGGCCATTCTTTTTTTCTTTCTTCTGTGCTCAATACTTTTTAAAGTATCTTCTGTAGAGCTGGTCTGGAAGCTGCATAATCTCTTAGGGATTGGATGTCTGGGAAAAATTTTAATTCTTCATCACTGATGAAGCTGAGCTTGGCTGGGTAGAAAGTTCTTGGCTGAAAATTTATCTTTGAGGACTTTTAATATTGAACTCCAGTCCCTTCTAGTTTGTAGTGTTTCTGCTGATAGGTCTGCTGCTATTCTGATTGGTTTTCCCCAGTAGGTAGTCTGACCTTTCTGTCTTGCTGCCCTTAGGATTTTTTCTTTTGTATCTACTTTGCGTAGGTGAATTACTATGTGTCTAGGGGTTGGTCTTCTCATTTGATGTCTTCCAGGGGTTCTCTGTAACTCTTGCATTTGGATGGTCATTTCTCTGATTAGATGGGCAAAGTTTTCTTGGCTAACTTCCTGAAATACCTTGCTCCAAAGTTTTCTCCCTTTCCCTTTCTTCTTCTGGGATACCAATCAGGCATAAGCTTGGCCTCTTGATATAATCACACATCTCCTAGAGGCTTTTTTTTACCTCTGAGTTTTCTTTCTATGTTTTTTAAAGATTGGGTTAATTCCATGTTTTAATCTTCAAGTTCTGAGATTCTTCTTTCTGATTGATTGATTCTGGATTTCTATGCTTTTCATCTTGTTATTTATTTCCTGGATGAAATTTTTTATGGCCAAAATCTCTGTTACAGGTTCTTTCAGTGTTGCATCTTGTCTTTCTTGAGTCTTATTCACTCTTTCCATCCATTCCCTAATCCTTGTTGTATTCTGGGGCCAGTCGATGGTAACTTCCATTGTTTGGACTCAGGTCTGATTTTTCAGGCATTTTCTCTTTGTTACACTGTGAATTACCTGTGTTTTTCTATTGATTTCCCCCCACATTTGTGACAGATCTCTTTCTTTTCTCTCTAGTTCCATTATTCAGTGGCAGTGAGAGAGGCTTTCATGTCTAATATTTGCTCAGGCCACTATTGTTTCCTGATCAGGGATCTGAATTTGTTCTGCTTTGAAACAGGGCTGTGGATGGGAATCTTTGATGTCTCTTGTAGTTTTGCAAGTTGAATAAGGTGGAAGATGGGGAGCTAGGATTCAGAAACTACTTGAAAATCACAATGATTGTGGTGTGGGTTCCCTGAGACCCACTCCCCACCACCACTCTAAATGACAATGCAATGGGCATTTGTGTGTACCCCCAAGTCCAAGATATGGTAGCAGTAATGAGGAGAACAGAGAAGAGTAGAAGGAAACACAACAGACAAAAATAAAAAATAAAAAAGCATGGAACAATAAAAGCAGAAACCAAAGCAAAAAACAATTGGAGACACACACACACACACACACACACACACCACACCTCTCTCTCTCTCTCTCTCTCTCTCTCTCCCAACTCAAAATGAAAGGAGAAGAAAAATAGAAAGAAACAGAAAAAAAGAAAAGAGAAAAAATAGGAATTAAAATTGAACCCTCACACATATAGTCATGCACACATTAAAGTAAAAAAAAAGCACAAAAAAGCATAAACAAACCAACCAAAAAACACCCTCTGAAATATGAACACTCAATCATTCATGAACATACATAAACAGAAAAAAAAGAAAGAAAAAAAGTGTGGGATACAGCTTGAACCCTCACATATACATTCATGCACTAGGGAAAAATATTTTAAAATTAAAAAAACTAAGAAACAAGCAGACGGGAAAAAAACTGCCCTCTTGTGGCAGGATCTGTAATTGTTCCACTCAGCTGCCCCTCTGCTGTCTCTTGCAGAGCTTTGGCCTCATTCACAATCTTCCCAGTATCTGGCTCAGGGAAGGAGAAGGAGGCAGTGAGGGTGGTGGGGTTCCAGTCCTCCCCTCCCACTCTAGTATGTTCAGGGGATCCCCTCTGGTGGGGAGGTGTGGGATTTTCTCTTCTCCAGATACTGGCGGGATACATCCCAGCTAGGCTTATCCTTGAGTGGAATCCTCCTATTGTGGCTGACATCCAGCCTCCACCTGGATTTGTTTCTCTCAGTCATGCCTCAGCTGCGTGGGTCTGATGTTCAGAGGATTGCTGGGGAGGAGGGGTTGGGTCAGCCCCAGACTCACTACAGATCTCTTTGGAGTTCTTCCTCATCCTTTTCTGGCCACACCCTTTGTCCCTGTGTCTGAATAAGGTAGGAGGTTGGGCATCTGAGACTCAGCATTCATTCTGTCCCTCTGGAGTATATGTTTTTTGGATATTCCCTCTGGGTCACAATCAACCTCTGAGTAGTTAATCTGCCAGCAGAGATTGGGTCTGTTGCTATGTGGTGAGCAGGCTGGAGCACTTTGCTGCCCTGTTTTCAAGATGGTAGCAGAGTGCCTCTTTCATCTTCTCCAGTGGGGCTGTGCCTCTGCACTCCCTTGCTTGCTTCCTCCACAGTCATTGCTGCCAGTGTCCAGTCAGGTGCTGCAGTGGTGAGGAAGAGCCTGGAGCTAGCAGTCCCTCCTGACAGCTTTTTTCCAGGAAAGTCTTTGTTGGTTTAAAAAAATGGCACTCAGTTTTTGCACCCTGGGAAGCATTAGGGACCAAGCCAAGCAGCTGCAGCACCAGCCACTTTACCAGGAGAGCCCTGGTCACTTGCTCTCAATCTTCCACTCAGTCAGACACTCACACGCCCACTTACTCAATGACACTTATGCAAAATTGTCCATAAACTCACTAATTCACACTGGGACTCACATAGTCCAGCTGGCTCTGCTGCCATCTTCCTCTCAACTCCTATACTGTCTTTTATCTTCAGTATTATGGTTTAAAAGTCTGGTACCATTTTTATTCTTATCCTGGTGGCTGTGTGGAAGTAGAGATGGAATTTCTACTTCCCCTTAAAATTCTTAATGTTGGGGACTTCCAGCAAGATGGCGATGGGGCATCCTGGTATGTGAAAACATCTGCAAAGGAGAACTGCAGTGGGTCTCTGACTCTTGCCCCGGGGGCTATAGACCCCAACATCGCAGCCTGTTCATACGGAGCTCGGCCGTTGCCACCGCTGAGGCATCACAGCGGTCTGGACAGCCACTGCAGCACAGATGCCACCGCTGCAGCCGCCACAGCCGCCGCAGCCACCGCCACTGCTGCCGGTAGCACATCACACCACCCGGGCCGGAGGCGATCCCCAACTTCAGTCCTTGAAGCCCCTTCAGGGAAGATCTGCTGGGATCGCTGCCACCTTTCCTGCGACTGAGACATCCTGCCCGCTGTAAGTCTCCTGCCGTCTGCCCTGAGGCAGGCAGCCATCTTGCCATCTTCAGCCTCTGCTGTCCCTGTCTGACCCCACCCCCTCTGAGGCGAGCAGCTGAGATAGCACCACCTGCAGGCTATTCAAGGTAACAACACCAAAATGGGAGAAACAAGTTTGATACAGACATAGGCCAGAGTGGTGAACGGAGGGTGATCTGAACTGTCCTTCACAGCAGACCAGGGGCAACTGACCCTAACTGCAAACTAATTTACCAGCTTGAAAAGAAAACTAGAAATCAGACCTGAAAGGACATTGGACTTAAATGAAATGTCTCAGAGTGTGCTTCATTGATTCTGTTAGTTTAATGACTTAATTCTATTCCTACTGTATTATTCCATTTTTCCTTTTTTCTCTTCCTTTTCTTCTCTTTTCTTCTCTCTGTAAACCATATCTTTGTATAGAGGAACAGCACACTAATAAGGTGGTTGGATAGCTGGTATGTTAGCATCACTATATGTTTTATTTTTGTCTGTATGAGAGTTGGTTCGCTGTAGCTGTGGTCTATTTTTTTTTATCTGTTTCAGTATAGGACTCTCTCTATATTTGTTGGCACACTCGTTTGTTTCCCCCCTTACTCCTCTATCTCTCCATCCCCCTCTTCAACCCACTGTCTGCTCCATTCTCTTCCCTCTGCTGACCACATTTTATTTCAGGGAGTAAATCTACAGCCCCACTGCACGGACAGATTCCAAGGCAGTGGGAAATGGGTTCCAGATTATTCACACACCTGTCAGTGAATACCAGGACCTGCAGATAGATTTTGAATCACAGCTCCCCCCTTAAGTAAATCTCAAAACTGCAAAAAGGACCACCCCAACCTACATTGCAACTCCAGAATTGAAAAGGTAAGAGGGCATACATAAAGAATAGGAGATTGAAAAAACAGAAGTAAAACCAATCCCTTTACCCCAGAATAACAGAATTAAAGAAGACGGTGACGTGGAGGGAAGGAAAAAGTAGGGAGGGGGAAAAACTGCACAAATGAAGAAAAACCAAACGAAGAATATAGGTCTCACACAGACCCCTGGGAGATCAGACACTGAGAAAACAGATATTGGAACACAAACAATGAAGAGCCCCCAGAATGACTGGTTACATGCAACAAACCCAGACATCAAGACATTAATGGAGAGAATTAAAAAAATTGAGGAGAGACAAGAGGAAAATAGGAAGGAGCTGATGTCAGAAATGACAGCAGTAAAGAATACTGTGATGGAAATGAATAACAGACTAATAAACATGGAAAGCAGAATCAGCCAAGCAGAAGAAAGAATCTCAGAGCTCGAAGACCAAAACACAGAACTAACCCAAACTGTCAAAAGCATAGAAAAGAAGCTCAAAAAGACAGAACAAACCTGCAAGAGATGAATGATCACTTCAAGAGACCAAACCTAAGAGTAATTGGGCTTTCTGAGGCAGAGAGAGAAACAGAAGCCACACTGGAACAAACATTTCATGAAATCATTCAAGAAAACTTCCCTCATCTCATCAAGGATGAAAAAATTCAAACACAAGAGATTCAGCAAACCCCTGCAAGACAACAAATGAGAAGACCAACTCCCAGACACATAATAATTTGCCTAAACAAAATGGCTATAAAAGAAAAAAATCCTAAAGACAGCAAGAGAAAAAGACCAGACTACCTACCTGGGAAAACCAATTCGAATAGCAGCAGATTTATCCACAGAAACCCTTCAGGCTAGGAGAGCCTGGAGCCCTATCTTCAAAGTTATAAAAGAGAAACAATTTCATCCAAGAATAACCTACCCAAAAAAACTAAGCTGAGGGAGAATTGAAATATTATCCAGATATCCAATCCCTAAGAACGTACACTGCCACCAGACCACCTCTACAAGAAACACTTAAGAAAGTACTGAACACAGAAGAAAAAGAAAAAAGAACAACAACATTCTTCACAAGAGTACAGGCAAAAGATTAAAAACACACATGAACCAACTCCAAAACCCAAAGAAAGACAACAAACAAACAGGAACAACTCTGTAAGAACCTTATGACAAGGATCAACTCTTGCATTTCAATTATTAGCCTAAATGCGAATGGACTAAATGCACCACTGAAGAGACATAGAATGGCAAAATGGATAAAATATCATCAGGCAACAATCTATTGCCTTCAAGAGACTCACCTCACTAGAAAGGACACCCACAGACTCAAAGTAAGAGGATGGGAAACAAACTTTCAGGCGAACGGAATACAAAAGAAAGGAGGAGTAGCGATCTTAATTTCAGACAAAATACCCTTCAAGCTATTAAAAATCAAAAAAGATACAGAAGGCCACTACATAATGATAAAAGGCTCAATCCATCAAAAAGAAATATCTATCCTAAACATATATGCACCCGACATAGGTGTGCCAACTTTCATAAAGCAACTTCTAGGAAAACTAAAGAAAGATATTGACTCTAACACCATCATAACTGGGGACTTTAATACCCCACTCACAACCCTAGACAGATCATCAGGACAAAAAATCAGAAAGGAGATCCAGAACTTCAATGTGACTTTGGATCAAATGGACTTAATTGATACCTACAGAACACTCCATCCAAAGACCACAGAATACACATTCTACTCATCACCACATGGAACATGTTCTAAGATCGACCACATACTCGACCATAAATCAAGCATAAGCAAATTTAAAAGGACCAAAATTCTACTATGTACTTTCTCGGACCACAGTGGAATAAAAATAAACATTAACACCAACAAAGTCTCCCAAAAACCCACAAAGACATGGACACTAAACAAAATGATGCTAAGCAACTCCTGGGTCAATGATGAAATCAAAACAGAGATCAAAGGATACCTGGAAACAAATGAAAATGAAGAAACAGCTTGCCAAAATCACTGGGATGCCCTGAAAGCTGTAGTAAGAGGGGAATTTATATCCCTACAAACACACATGAAGAAAATGGAAGGAACAGAAATTCACAACCTAACAAGTCACCTAAAGAAGCTGGAAAAGCAAGACCACAAAAACCCTAATTTCAGCAGAAGAATCCAGATCTCCAAAATAAAAGCCCAAATCCAGGACATAGAAGACAAAAAGATAATACAAAAAAATCAATGAAACAAAAAGCTGGTTCTTCGAAAGGATAAACAAGATCAATGGTCCCCTAGCTAGACTGACCTAGAAAAAACAAGAAAAAAACCAAATAAGCACAATCAGAAACACAAAAGATGAAGTCACATCTGACCCTGAAAAAATACAAAAGATTATTAGAGACTACTACGTACACTTGTATGGAAACAAACTTGAAAACCTTAAGGAAGTGGAGGACTTTCTGACATCACATAACCTACCTAGGTTGGAACAAGAAGAAATTTAGACCCTAAATAGACCAATAACAATCAGTGAAATCGACTACGTAATAAGAAAACTTCCTACCAAAAAAGCCCTGGTCCAAATGGCTTTCCCACAGAATTCTATAAGACATTTAAGGAGAAGCTGATACCAATCCTACTGAAGGTATTCCAGGCGATTGAAAAAGATGGAACTCTCCCCAAATCATTTTACGAAGCCAACATCACATTGATACCCAAGCCAGGTAAAGATCCAACAAAGAAAGAGAACTACAGGCCAATATCTTTGATGAACATAGATGCTAAAATTCTCAACAAGATCCTAGCAAACCGGATTCAGCAATACATCTCAAAAAAATCATCCATCATGACCAAGTAGGCTTCATTCCTGGGATGCAAGGCTCATTCAACATTCATAAAACCATAAATGTAATTAAATTCATCAACAGATGTCAAAAAAACCCCACATGATTATATCATTAGATGCAGAAAAAGCTTTTGATAAAATCCAGCACCCCTTCTTGATAAAAACCCTTGAACATCTAGGCATACAGGGAACATACGTCAAAATAGTAAAAGCCATCTATGAGAAACCCACAGCCAGCATACTCCTAAATGGACAAAAATTGGAACCAATTCTCCTGAGAACTGGAACTAGACAAGGATGCCCACTCTCACCCCTCCTGTTCAACATAGTATTGGAAGTCCTGGCTAGAGCAATTAGAGAAGAGGAGGTAATCAGGGGTATCCAAATAGGAAAAGAGGAAGTCAAGTTATCTCTCTTTGCAGATGATATGATTGTGTACCTTGAAAACCCAAAATAATCTGTCAAAAGCCTCCTTACATTGATAAAGGCCTTTGACAAAGTCTCGGGATACAAAATAAATGTACAAAAGACAATCACATTTCTCTACACCAATAATAAACAAACAGAAATCCAAATAAAAAACACAATTCCATTCACAATAGCCACAAAAAAAATGAAATACCTTGGCATCTTCCTATCCAGAGACGTGAAAGACCTTTACAATGAAAATTACAAAACACTGCTCGAAGAAATCAAAGATGACACGAACAAGTGGAAAAATATCCCATGCTCATGGATTGGAAGAATCAACATTGTGAAGATGTCCATCTTACCTAAGGCAATCTACAAATTCAATGCAATACCCATCAAATTACCAGCAACATTCTTCTCAGACCTGGAAAAAGCAACACAGGAATTCATATGGAAACACAAACGTCCAAGAATAGCCAGAACAATCCTCAGCAAAAACAACAAAGCAGGTGGTATCACATTACCAGACTTCAAACTTTACTATAAAGCTACAATCATCAAAACAGCTTGGTATTGGTACAGGAACAGGCATATAGATCAATGGAATAGAATTGAGATTCCAGAAGCAAAACCTCAATTTCTCAACCAATTCATCTTCGACAAAGCCCCCACCACCTACCACTGGGGAGAGGAGAACCTATTCAGTAAATGGTGCTGGGAAAACTGGCTGACCACATGCAGAAGATTGGAACAGGACCCCTGTCTATCCCCATGCACAAAGGTTAACTCCAAATGGATCAGAGACCCAAATGTAAAACCTCAAACCATAAGAACCTTAGAAAAGGAAGGAAATACCCTCATGGAAATCGGAACTGGCATCCAATTCCTGAACAAAACCCGAAACCCACAGGTCATACGAGAGAAGATAGACAAGTGGGACCTTATTAAACTGACAAACTTCTGCAAAGCCAAAGAAACCATCAAGAGAGCAGGGAGACAGCCTACAGACTGGGAAAGAGTATTTGCCAGCTCCAGGTCTGACAAAGGCTTAACATCCTGGATCTACAAGGAACTCAAACATGCTGAAAAGAAAAAAACAAACAACCCCATGATAAAATGGGCATAAGATATGAACAGACACTTCACAAAAGAAGACATCTGAGCAGCCAACAAACACATGAAGAAATGCTCAACCTCACTAATTATCAGGGAGATGCAAATCAAAACCACACTGAGATACCACCTAACTCCAGTCAGAATGGCAATTATCAACAACTCAAAAAATAACAGCTGCTGGAGAGGGTGTGGTGAAAAGGGAACACTTCTACACTGTTGGTGGAAGTGTAAACTAATGCAACCTCTGTGGAAAGCAGTGTGGTGATTCCTAAAAGCTCTAAAAATCGACCTTCCATATGACCCCGCAATCCCTCTACTGGGAATGTACCCTGAAGACCTCAAATCACTCTATAAAAAAGATACCTGCACACGTATGTTTATCGCAGCATTGTTCACAATAGCAAGAACCTGGAAACAACCATGCTGCCCATCAAAAGAGGACTGGATTAAAAAATGTGGTACATATACACAATGGAATACTACGCAGCCATAAAAAAGAACAAAATCATGAATTTTGCAACAACCTGGATGGAGTCTATAATACTGAGTGACCTCTCACAGAAACAAAGATTCGAGTCTCACATGTTCTCACTCATATAATGGACCTTGAACATCCAATGTAATACTATAAGAAAATGACTGACGGTACTGGGAAACTATGGGGGGGAGGGGGATGGGATTAACAGTCGCAAATATCTGTCTGGAGATGGGGAAACACCTCTTATCAACAGGGTGCCTGAATGAAACGTAATTGTACACCTAACCCTTAACTGTACCCCAGAAAATCATAATAAAAAATATTGATTAAAAAAATTTTTTAATGTTGAAACTGGATCCCTAATGCTGTGGTATTTGGAGATGGGGCCCATGGGAGGCAATTAGTTCATGAGGACAAAGCCTTTAAGAAGGATGTTAGTGCCCTTATAAAAGAGACCCAGGAGAGCTCCTTCACCCCTTCTGCTATTTGAGAGAACTGTAAGATGACAGCTGTCTATGAACCAGACAGCAGGCCTTCATCAGATACCAAATGTACTGGCACCTTTTTCTTGGACTTCCCAGTCACCAGAACTTTGAGAAACACATTTCTATTGTTTATAAGCCACCCAGTCCACTTTTTTGTTAGCCACCCAAATGAACATAAATGTGACTAAGACATAAATGTGACTATTTTGTTTTTGTCTCACTTGGTGCTTTAAAGATCTTTTCTGTTTTTGGTGTTCTGAACTTGATGTGCCTTGGTGTTGATTTATTTTTATCTGTTGTGCTGGCCTTTCAATGAGGTCTTATGGTTTACAAATTTGTTTCTTTAAGGTTGGATATTTGTTCTTGAATTATTCAATGATTATTTTCTCTCCTCCATTTTCTCTCTCTCTCTCTCTCTCTCTCTCTGTGTAACTCCTAGTAATTGGCTTTTGAATTACTGAGACTGATCTCCTATTTTTTTCTCTCTTTTTTTTTGAGTCAGAGCCACCACAGCCTCGATCTACTGATCTCAGGTGGTCCTTCTACCTGAGTCTTCCAAGTAGCTGGATTCACAAGCATGTGCCACGAAGCCCGGCTAATTTTTTTATTTACTGTAAAGATGAGATCTTGCTATGTTGCTCAGGCTGATCTCGAACCCCTGAGCTCAGGCAATCCTCTTGCCTCCGCCTCCCAAAGTGTTGGGATTACAGGCTTGAGCCACTGTGTCCAGTACTCTCTTCTCTTTTATTTTATTTTTCTTTCTTTTTTATTTTTAAGTTGTAGGTGTACAAGTCAGGATTGGTACATAAGTGGTTTAGGTAGAGTGAAATTTTGGGCCTCCTATTGGACCTCACTTTGCCTGGATTAGGATAAGACACCCTTACTGATGTTATGTGCCCACCTCGGCAGTGTTCCGCTACTGCTAATCCCTTTTTTGTAGTATTATGATAGGTATCCAGGGTCCACTTATGGAGTAAGCACATGTGGTACTCAGTTCTTTGTTTCTGTGATAGATCACTGAGTATGATAGACTCCAGATCCATCCAAGCTGCTGTACCATTTGCTGAATAGGTTCTCCTCTTCCCAGTGGTTGTTGATGGAGGCTTTGTCAAAGGTGAATTGGTTGAGAAATTGAGGTTTTGCTTCTGGAATCTCTATCCTATTCCATTGGTCTATATGTGTGTTCTTGTACCAATACCAAGCTGTTTTGATTAGTGTAGCTTTATAAAAAAGTTTAAAGTCTGGGAGTGTGATACCGCCCTCTTTATTTCTTTTGTTAAGGATTGTTTTGGCTATTTGTTGTCATTTTTGTTTCCATATGTATTTCTGTGTTGTTATTTCCATGTCTGAGATGAATGACAATGGCAATTTAATGGGTATTGCCTTGAATCTGTAGATTTCCTTGGGTATGATGGACTTCTGAACAATGTTGATTCTTCCAACCCTTGAGCATGAAATATTCTCCCATTTATTTGTGTCTTCTTTGATTTCTTTGAGCATTGTTTTGTAGTTTTCATTGTAAAGGTGTTTCACTTCTCTGATTAGGAAGATGCTAAGGTATTTCTTTTTTTTTTTGTAGCTATTGTGAATGGGATTGTACTTTTTATTTGGTTCTCTGCCTGTTTGTTGTTGGTGTATAAAAGACACTAAGGTATTTAATTTTCTTTGTGGTTATTGTGAATGGAATTGTGCTTTTTATTTGGGGTTGTGTTTGTTTATTTTTGGTGTATAGAAAAGTGATTGTCTTTTGCATGTTGATTTTATACCCTGAGACTTTGCCAAAGTCCTTTATCAGTGCAAGGAGATTTTTGACAGATTTCCTTGTGTTTTCCAGGTATAGGATCATATTGTGCACAAAGAAGGATAGCTTAACTTCCTCTCTTCCTATTTGGATACCCCTGATATCCTTCTCTTGTCTGATTGCTCTAGCTAGGACTTTCAACACTATGTTGAACAGGAGGGTGAGAGTGGGCAGCCTTGTCTTATTCCAGTTTTCAGGGGAAATGCTTCCAATTTCTGTCCAAATGCTTCCAATTTCTGTAATATGTTGGCTGTGGGATTATCATAGATGGTGTTTACTATTTTGAGGTCTGTTTCCTCTATACCTAGGTGTTAAAGGGTTTTTATCAAGAATGGATGCTGGCTTTTGTCAAAAGCCTTTTCTGCATCGAATGATATAATCATGTGTTTCTTGTCTTTACATCTGTTGATTATTTAATTGCATTTATGGTATTGCAGATGTTAAACCAGCCCTACATCTCAGGGATGAAGCCTACTTGGTCATGGTGGATGATTTTTGAGATGTGTTGCTGCATCTGATTTGCTAGAATCTTGTTGAGAATTTTTGCATCTATGTTCATCAGGGATATTGGTCTGTAGTTCTCTTTCTTTGTTGGGTCTTTGCTCAGTTTGAGTATCAGTGTGATGTTAGCTTCATAAAATGATTTGGGAAGCTTCCATCTTTCTCAGTTGCCTGGACTATTTTCAATATGTTTGGTATCAGCTCCTCCTTGTATTTTTTGTAGCATTCTGCTGGAAAGCTGTCTGGTCCAGGGCTTTTATCTGTAGGTAGTTTTCCCAGGTTGTTTTTGATCTATTTAGGGTCCCAATTTCTTCTTGTTTCAACCTTGGGAGATTGTGTGCTGTCAAAAAGTCCTTCATTTCATTTACGTTTTTGAATTTGTTTCCATGCAGGTGGGCATAGTAATCTCTGATAATCTTTTGTGTTTCTTTGGGGTTGGCCATGATTTGATCTTTTGTGTTTCTGATTGTGTTTACTTGGGCTTTTTGTCTCTTTTTTTGGTCTCTTTTTCTCTTTGTCATCTGAGTTTCCTTTTTGTAAATGGTCAGTTTGGCTAGGGGTCTGTCAGTCTTGTTTATCCTTTCAAAAAACCAGCTTTTTGTTTGTCAGTCTTTTCTATGATATTTTTGTCTTCTATGTCCCATATTTGGGCCTTTACTTTGGTGATTTGGAGTCTTCTGCTGAAATTAGGGTTTTTGTGGTCTTGTTTTTCCAGCTCCCTTATGTGATTTGTTAGGCCATTCACTTGTGATCTTTCTATTTGTCGATATGTGCTTGTAGAGTTATAAATTTTCCTCCTAGTACTGTTTTCATGGCACCTCAGAGGTTTTGGTAAAATGTGTCTTTGTTTTCATTTGTTTCCAAGAATGTTTTCGTTTCTGTGTTGACCCAGGAGTTGTTCAGCATTGTGCTGTTTAGTGTCCATGTCTTTGTGTGTTTTGGGGGGATTTTGTTATTTTATTTTTCATAACATTTGGTAAACTCTGTTTTCTGGGAGATTTCCCCTACATTACTTTCAATCCTTTCATTAAGGTTTTCATTTTCTTTATAGAAATATTTTTGTAATCATTTTTGATAGTACCTTGTTTTTGTTTCATGGATTCAAGAAAATTAATGATTATATATGAGATGTTTTCTTTTTCTTGCCATGGTCTCTGATTTCTCTAAGGTGCTTTAGTTTGCTTGCCTTTTGTTTTGATCTCCATTTTTCACACTAAAAGATTTTCTCTGACAGCCAAGGATTCTTGTTTATTTGCTGCTATTTAAGAGTGGAAGCTCTAAAACTAATCAGAAGTGTTGAGAGCATAGCTTAGATGTTGAAAACTTTGGGTGACTGGGCCAGATGGTTTTTTTGAGGGGATCTCTGATATTAGTACTTTTAGGTTCACTATTGAGCTGATTAGTTTCCTAAGAAAAGGAGCTTTCATTTTCCCTCTCAGAGAATATAAACCTTACTGCTAGTATTCTGGGAGCTGAGTTGGGGTGGGGGAGATGGTAGAGTCCCAACATGTATATGTGATGTACACAATCCCGTTTTCAGTATGATGCCCCATTCCTTATTTGTGCCTGGTGTTCCTCAGTACAAATGTCTTGTATTTTATGGTCTCTAGAGAATAAAACTCCAGTCTTTGGAGGTAGGGGAGATGCAGTTGTCTGTGTGGAGTGGGAGAAGGAATTTGGGAATCTGACATACTCATTATTTGACTTTTTATTAATCCTACACCATGACTACTTTAAGACTACTTTAAGTCTCTACACCATGACTACTTTAAGATGCACTGAGCCCTTGAAACTTTCAAAATTTTGGAGGATTCTGTGTTGTACATCGAATTGTTTTTTAGCTTTCCATCTGCTATTCTAGGAGTCAGCATTCTTTTTTTTTATATTGAAAAAGTTATTTCCTATTCTGCTTTTCAGCTACCGATGTTTATTTGCAGTTGTCTTCTCTCTTGTTGCTTTTGTTTTTGTGAGTTGCTTATGCCTTTAAAAAGTCCCTTTACAGTAATTTGTCAGATTTAATTCTTGTCAGCTTTTGGTGGGTATTGGAAGTAAATGCATGTGTGCTATACCATATTTACCTGGAAGTCACCTGAGTTTCCTTTTTGTAAATGTGTATTATGCCTATTTCTATGGGTAACTGTGTGTTTATTTCTGTACAGTGCTGTTAGTGTGTTTGTTCTTGCATTTCATGTATATCTGAGACATGCAGAGGCTCTGGATCTTGACAGATCTGGTTCCAAATCCTGTCTCTGCTATACATTGGTCATGTCACCCTGGAGGCATGATGGTTATACTTGCTATCTTTCAGTTTCATCTGTTGGTTTGGTGGTAGCATGGGTAAAAGAGTGATACCAAGTATAATTGTAACAAGCTGCCCCCATATTCTGCCAGCAAAGCACACCAGCAAACACATGTGTTTTGAATAGTCAGAAGGTCTTAAGCTGCCTTAAGCATCTTTGAGTAGGTTGTAGATACAAGATTGTGAGGAGGGTTTCAGAACAAGTTCAATACCGGGTGTTGGCATAACCTAAGCTAAGGGCCATTGAGGAAGAAGGAGTCCATTATGGTGAGACTCTATTTTCCAATGTATGCAGGCAGCCAAGATACCTAGTTAAGAGTTTGCAAATACTTGAGGCCCCAGCTCACCTGGCAGAGCCTCATCTCACATAGACCAAAGACCTTGAAAGGAAGACTTTCAGTCCCAGGTATGGTGGACTAGCTCACATCAGATCAACTGTAGCACTGAGAAAACAAAAAAATTGGACAAAACAAAACAGATAATGATCATTTGAGGCATAGAGCACTACTGAGGCAGTGATTATTTGAGGGAGAAAGATCCTAAAGAGAAGGAAGTCCAGTGATGTGTGCCTGGCATTGCCTTTCCCTCTGAGGGCATTTGCCAGTTTTGAAGTGGCAGCTGGAAGTCTGTGGAGTTGAACAGATTTTTTTGCAGTCTCAGTGGGTTTGAGGGTCAGATCTGGAGTTCAGGGCTCACAAAAGAGGAATGACTTGGTAAACACTCCAGGTTTTCATCAAGGTTTTTGGCGGGACTCCCAAAGAACTGCATTTAGGGACAAGGCAAAGCAGAAACAAACAGATCAGCTGATGCAAACTCAAACCCAGATTGGATTAATGTCACCTAACTTAGCAGCACAACAAGGCTAAAAGTATGTTCCTCTCTGGAGGAGTGCAATATTATTGAAGGACTAAGATTATCTTTGCAGTTTACCATTAACAATGTATTATAAATTATTAAAAAAATAGGCAAGCATGCAAAAAAACAATAGCTTCAAACATCCAGGGAAAAAAGTATTATGAGAATAGGCTCATAGGAGATCACAGAGTCATGTCTAAGGTTATCAGTCATGGAATCTAAAGTAAATGTGATTAGTAAGTTAAATAACCTATAAGATGAATAGTTTTAGCAGATAAGAAAGTAAAATGGAAAGTCTAGCACTGAAAAATATGATAACCGAAGGCAAACATTTAAACAATAGATTTGATAGTAAATTAGGTACAGTTGTTAAGAAAATTAGTAAATTGTAATTTAGGCTCAAATAAAATATCCAGATTAAAATAGATACAAAAGGATTTAATAAAATATAGAATAGTGTATAAGAGATACATGTGACACAGTGAAAAGATCCTACATATGTAGATGTTTAAATTACTGGTTTGAATTTTGTCCCCTGGCTGATAAGTACTTTGATTCCCAGGGACAAAATCAGCAGGGGGTGGCCACATCTATGGAGGTGGGGTAGGGTACGTAACTTGGGTGACCATGCTTCCCATAGTGATTTCTACTCTACTTGTATCAAAGAAAGTTCTGGCAAGAGGGGCCTAAGAGACATGAGCCAGTGCAAAGACACTAACCGAGTCACCTCAAAATTACCCAGATATCCTCTGGCAATTTTTAGATTGGTCTATGCCATCCAAGTTGAGTGGGATCGACTGGATAGGGTATTAGTTATCACTCTGGGCATCCAGAGAACCTCTTAGCAGTGCCCAGGAGATGGGTCTCTTGAAGGACTTACTGAACCAAGTCATTATAAATGAAAGCAGCAGAAAGTCTGTTGCAGGGTCCTTATAACACCCCAATGTTACAGTTGTTACATTTAGTTGTCGAGTCAACAGTTATTTTGTTAGGTACTAAGCCATGAAACTCAGAAAGGTGGTAGCAGTGAGACTCTTGGAAGGCAGCTTGGAACAGCAATTATTAGCCAAAATGTACAAATATTTCAACATTTTGGGAACCAAAACAGATATACTGGAGTGAAGTAGCTGAATGTCAGCTCTTCTAGGAACATATCCTTATAATAACACATGGTCATATCCTTCTTGATCTCACTTATTTTCCCGACTTGCCTGTATTCTTGGGCAAGCCATGCACCCATGAGTACCTATTCTTTGTATACTTACTATTCTTGCTTGGAAAATCCTCATTTCATGATGAATTCTACCATTCCAGTTGAACTGAAGCATTATTGGATAAGGTCAGAAAACTGGGCTTAATGGCTCCTCCTTACATTTATGATATTTGATCTCAGCTTATTAATCTTTGTCTTCAACCATTGCAAAAACTTAAAAATTACTTCTCATATTACTCTATGCTTTGTCTCATGTATTTCCCACTTTTCTTTAAGCTTTCAATACAGATGCATATTTCATCACAAAACTAACACTTCAGGTTTCCGAACTTTCATAGGGCACTCCTCTAACTGCTAGAAAGAGGTTTAGCAATGTGTTTACATGATTGTATGTAGTTTAAATTTGAAAAAAAGATATTTTAAGTACAATCAGTTAAAATTGCTGTCTTTTCCATTCTGACTTACCTTCCTTCACGCTTGCCTTTGTTTTGGGTGGTGTTGGAGTGTTTTTAGATGTGCCCATAGTTTGGTAATGAAACTACTGGATCTTATTAAAACAATTTATTCAGATATAGTTCACTCACAATACAGTGTATCCAGTTTTAGTGTACACTTTGATGAGTATTAAAAAACTATTATAGTGATGCAAACATAGGACAAACAAGCTATTAAACATTTCCATCATGCTTTTATGTCTAGCTCCTTTTGTTTAACTATGCTATTGTGTGTAGCAATAGCTCACTTTTTTTTGGCTGCATAATATTTCATTGCATTGATATGCCAACATTTGTTTATTCACTCATGTTGGGAGCCAGCCATGGAGGCCCACTGAGCGTTAGGGATCAAGAAGGGCCGTTGACCCCGAGACCACTAGGATGCGTTTGGGAGCTATTGACCCCATTTCCTCCCCCTTTCTACTCAGCACTAACCAGATTAAGCTCCTGTGAGCTCAAAACATAAAAACTCTGAGACCGGGATGAACACAAGCTAACTTTAGAAGCTCATTGCTCCCATTCTTCCACAAACTGCAGTTTTGGCTTTCACACAACTTATAATTCAAACTCGTGTCACATCTAAGAGCCTTAGTATTGGTCACAAGCTTCTGGGTCATGATCTTAGGATTTATTGAAGGTATAAATTATAGAATATAGTTTTAGAAGACAGCCATTTTGTTGAAAGAATGCGGCTGGGTTATTTGCAGGTAGCCCACTGTGAACTTTGCACTGGGCCACATTCCAAACATTCTGGGATGGGCAACTTTCGTTTGTAAAGTAAATACTTAAGCTTCTATAGAATTGTTTAACTTGGCATAAATCAATCAGTTTAGGATGAAAAAGGTTTATAGAATATGTCAGTCACGGATGAGATTATCCTTTGTTATGGGATTTTAAGATTATCATATGAAAAGGGTTTAAAGGCAATCATTGATTAAGTTTGCATGGATTAAGGTTTCTGGTGGGTGGGGGATGCCCCTCCCACATCTGACTTTGTGTATAAAAGACCCGTTGTAATTCCCAATAACACACATCGCTTCTGCACTAGACTGGAGTCCAGTCTTTTTCTTTCTCTCTTCTTCCCCCCAATCGCCAATGCCGTCTCCACCTTTGGGGTACCCTGAACCCGGCTGGAGCTGGTCTCCGGCACACTCACCTGTTGATTAATATTTCAGGAGTCTTTTTTTTTGAGTGGGAGTCTTACTCTGCCACCCAGGCTGGAGTGTAGTAGAATGATCACGTGCCACCACAGCCTCGACCTGCTGGGTTCAGGTGATCCTTCTGCCTCAGGCTTTCTAATAGTTGGAACTACAGGAGCACTCCACCATCCCCGACTAATTTTTTGATTTATTGTATAGAAGAGGTCTTGTCATGGTGCCCAGACTGGTCTCGAACATCAGATCTCAGACAATCCTTTCACCTCTACCTGCCAAAGTGCTGAGATTACAAGCGTGAGTCACTGAGCCTGGCCTTCAGGTTTGTTTTCTGAATTATGTACTTTAAAAAATTGTGGTGGGAAAACACGAGATCTATACTTTTTTTTTTTACAAATTTTTAGCTACACGGCACACTGTTGTTAACTATAAGTGCAATGTTGTACACAGACATATAGAACTTTTTCATCTTGCACAGTTAAAATTTAAAAAAAATTTAAAATAATTTTTGTAGAGACAAGGTCTTGCTATGTTGCCCAGGCTAGTCTTGAACTCCTGGCCTCAAGAAATCTTCCTGACTCAGCCTCGCAAAGTGTTGGGATTACAGGTATGAACCACTGTACCCAGCCACTACAATGAAAACCTTAGACACATTGGACAGAAACTCCCACTTTCTTTTTCCTGATTCAGTTTCCCTACTGATTATGAGTCTGTTCAGATTTTTCTATTTCATTATTGTTCAGTTATGCTAGGCTATATGTTTCTAGGAATTTATCAATTTCTTCGAGGTTATCCAATTTTTGCCATATAGTTGTTCATCATAGTCTTTTGTGGTCATTTTTATTTCTGTGACACCAGTTGTAATGTCTTTTATTTCATTTCTGATTTTGTTGAGTCTTTTCTCCTTGTTTCTTACTTAGCTTAGCTAAGGTTGTGTCAATTTTGTTGATCTTTAAAAAAAACCAACTCTTGGTTTTATTGATTTTTCTATTCTTGATTTCCTTCATTATATCTTCTTTGATCTTTATTATTTCCTCCTCCTGATAACTTTGGGGTTAGTTTGTTCTAATTTTCCTAGTTCCTGTGACATGCAAAGTTAGGTTGTTTATTTGAGATTTTTCTTCTTTTTAAAGTATATGTTTATCACTATAAACTTCTTAGAACTGCTTTTGCTGTGTCCCTTATGTTTGGTTTGTGCTTTTTCATTTTTTTTGTCTCAAAATAATTTCTAATTCTCTTTTGAATTCTTCAACTCATTAAGGCTCAAACTATGTTGTTTAACTTCTTCTTCTTCTTCTTTTTTTTTTTTTGAATTAGAGTCTCACTCTGTTGCCCAGGTTGGAGTGCAGTGGCCCACTTGACCCTGCTGGGTGCTGGTGATCCATCCACCTCAGCCTTCCAAGCAGTCAGAACTACAGGTGTGTGCTACCATGCCCGGATAATTTTTTTGATTTATTGTAGAGATGATGTCTTGCCAAGTTGCCTGAGCTTATCTCAAACCCGTGGGCTCAGGCAATCCACTTGCCTCGGCCTCCCAAAGTACTGGAATTACAGGCTGAGCCACTGAGCCCGGCCTGTTTAACTTCCATGTCTGTGAATTTTCCAGTTTTCCTTCTGTGATTAATTTTAACTTCATTCTCTTGTGGCTGAGAGATACACTTGGTGTGATTTCAGTCTTCTTAAATTTGTTAAGGCTTGTTTTGTCACCTAACATATAAGCTATCCTGGAGAATGTTCCATGTGCACTTGAGAAGAATATGTATTCTGTTGCTCTTAGGCAGGATGTTCCGTGTATGCGTGTTAGGTTCATTTGATCTATAGTGCTGTTCAAGTTCACTGTTTCCTTATTGATTTTTTTTATCCGAATGCTCTGTCTGTTATGGAAAGTAGGGTTTTGAAATCTCTTACTATTATTGCATTACTTTCTATTTCTTCTTTCAGTTCTACCAGAGACAGGAAAGGGAGAAACCCATCTCTTTCGCAGTTTCCCCAAAAGTCTAAACTTTGAAGGTATATTTCAACTTTCTCTTTCCTTTTCCAGAAATAATCCAAGGAATGTGAGATTTCCAGATCTTGCTGTATTGTTCAAAGGGGATGGGCTCTGTTGTTGAGTGCACACTAATCTAAATGTTAGTCTTTTCTCTTATTGGCCCTTGGACATCTAGAGCATGTTGGGTCCAGCCAGTGCTCTGAGACTGGTGAGTCAGAAACCAATCTTTTGGGCAGCCTCCTCAAAGTCAGAACATTGGACACATGCTACAATTCTTTTATCCCCCCCGCAAGAAACCATGATTTGGAACTATTTGCCTGCTCACTCTGTTCTGGGCCAGGGGAAGGAGCTATGTATGGTGAGTGTGTCTATCTTTAGGCAAGACAGAGACCATTCCTCAGGTTGTTCTCTGACAAGCCAGAGCTTTGGATGTTAGGTCCAGCCCTCTCCTTTCCTGCCCAGGCACAAGCTGAGAGCTGGGAGTTTCTTCTTTACCATATGGTGCTGTGCTGGAGGTAGGGATAATGCCAAGAGGGTGCAATGAATTTTGCTATTGGCTTTGATGTGGCTGGTTTCATGCCCAGTAGGGGTACAAGAACCTCTAAACTGACTTCTGGAGTACTCACACAGTGATGTGGTCCATGTGTTGTTTTTTAATTGGCACATTGTAGGTGGAAGCAGGTTATAAGACTTCCTATTCTCCATCTTGCTGATGTCATGCTCGGTTATTTACAGTTTTGGATATTATGAATAATGATGATATAAACATTCTTGCCTAAGTTTTTGTGTGGACATATGTTTTCATTTCTGTTGGGCAAATACCTAAGAATGGAATGGCTGAGTTGTAATATTAGTGTGTATTTAACTTTATAAGAAACTGAAAAATTGTACTTCATAGTGGTAGTACCAGGTTACATTCCCATCAACAGGATCTGAGAAAGATACAGTTGCGCCATATCCTTGCTAATATTTGATACTTTTAGCTAAATTTTAGCCATTTTAGTGGGTGTGTATTATGCACATGGCTAATGGTGTCAAGCATCTTTTCACATGTTTATTGGTCATATCTTTTTCTGTGAAAATTCTCTTCAAGTCTTTTGCCCATTTCAAGATTGATTTTCTTTGATCTATTAATTACTAATGTATAATAGTTCTTTATATATTCTGGATATAGGCCTTAATATACACATATTTCTTCCATCTGTGCTTATTTTTGTGTTTTTTTGTAAACTTTTTTATTTTTAATTTAATTTTTGTATAATTATGAAATTGAATATTTATTATTATTTTCTTTCATTTACCTTTATTTCCATCTGTGCTTATTTATGCCAACAACAATTTTAATTATTGAAGCTACAGAATATATGTAGATTTCAGAAAGGGCAGTTTCCATTTAGTGTTCTTATTGTTCTGAATCTTACACTTGAACAGAATCTTCCATTTGTGACATTACCTTTATGGATTCAAACAGGCACATAGATGTGATTTCATAGCATAATTTATGGATTAATTTGGGAAAAAATGAATGCTTATAACTTCAAAATTTTAGCTAAAAATTCAGTCAATAAATCCAGTGATTCAAATTTACTTATTCCTTTATGTTCCAGAGTAAAGTTTTATAATTTTTGATAATAGATGAGTTCAGTTAACTTTTAAAAGTTTTTTTACTTGATGCCATGAATGATTGTTCCTTTGTTGTATTCATTAAAAAAATTTTTTTAAATTTTAAAGATGGATCTTCTTCATGGTTAGGTATACAAATGGTCATTGTACAGGTAAAGTTTGGGTCTCACTTTGGTACTCACTTCACCTGGTTTGAAATCAGGTACCCTTATTGATGAAGTATGTCACCCCTCCCCTGGCAATTTCCCACTGCTGCCAATCCCTTTCTTTCTTTCTTTTTTTTTTTTTGAGTTGGAGTCTCATTCTGTCGTCCAGACTGGAGTGCAGTGGCCGCTCCCGGCCACTGCAGCCTCGACCTGCTGGGCTCTGGCAATCCTTCCACCTCAGGCTTCCGAGTAGCCGGAATTACATGCATGCGCTACCATGCCCAGCTGATTTTTTTATTTATTGTAGAGATGAGGTCTCGCCAAGTTGCCCAGGTGGGTCTCGAACCCACGGGCTCAGGCAATCCAGTCACCTCAGCCTCCCAAAGCAGCGGGATTACAGGCTGAGCCACTGAGCCCGGCTGTGCCAACCCCTTTCTTATAGTATTATGATAATTGTTCAGGGTCAGCTTATGAGTGAGAACATGTGGTATCCTGTTCTTTGTTTCTATGATAGATCACTCAGTATTATAGACTCTAAATCCATCCAAGTTGCTGCAAAGTTCATAATTTTGTCCTTCTTTATGGCTACATAATATTTCATTGTGTACATGTACCACATTTTAAAAAATCCAGTACTTTTGATGGGCAGCACAGTTGGTTCCATGTTTTTGCTATTGTGAATAATGCTGCAATAAACATGTGTGCTCAGGTATCTTTCATAGAGTGATTTCCTCCAGGTATATTCCCAGAAGGGGGATTGCTGGATTGTATGGAAGGTTGATTTTTAGCCCTTTTAGGAATTGCCACACTGTTTTTCACAGGGGTTGTACTAGTTTACACTCCCACCAACAGTGTAGAAGTGTTCCCTCTTCCCCACATCCTCTCCAGCATCTTTTTTTTTTAATTTTTATTTTAAAGATGTGGGGTACAATTCAGGATTAGGTATACAAATGTTCATTATGCAGGTACCCTTGTTGATGAGGATCTGTTGTTTTTTGAGTTATTGATGATGTCCATCCTGACTGGAAATGGGTGGTATCTCAGTGTGGTTTTAATTTGCATTTCTTTGATGATTAGTGAGGCTGAGCATTTTTTCATGTATCTGTTGGTTGCTCATATGTCTTCTTTTGAGAAGTGTCTATTCACATCTTTTGCCCACTTTTTAATAGGGCTATTTGTTTTTTTCTTTTCACCATGTTTGAGTACCTTGTACATCCTAGATATTATACCTTTGTCAGATATACAGTTGGCAAATATTTTTTCCCATTCTGTGTGCTGTCTCCCTGCTCTCTTGATGGTTTCTTTTGCTTTGCAGAAGCTTTTCAGTTTTATGAGATTCCACTTGCCTATCTTATCTCTTATGGCATGGGCATTTAGGATTTTGATCAGAAATTGGTTGCCTGCAATACCTCAAACTATGAGAACCTTAGAAATGCAGGAGACACCCTAATGGAAATTGGAACTGGTACCGTTCATGGTTAGGTATATACGTTACTTTAGTGAAGTCCAATTTATAATTTTTTCTGTTAGGTTTATGCTTTTTTTGATCCTAAGAATCCTTTCTCTGCTTAAAGTGACAAAAGCTTTCTCCTATTTTTCATAGAGTTTATTTTTTAGAGAAGTTTTATGTTTATAGCAAAATTGAGCAGAAAGTACAGTGATTTCCCACAAACCGCTGCCACTATACATACATGGCCTCATTTGTTATCACCATGCTCCACTGGAGTGATATATTTGTTATAATTAACGAACCTACATTGATACATCATTATTACCCAGAGTCCACAGTTTACATTACATTCAACACTTTGGTGTTGAATGCTCTATGGGCTTGAATAAATGTATCTCTGCCATTATAGTATCCTATAGAGTAGCTTCACCTAGAATCTTAAAAACCCTCTGTGCTTTGCCTATTCATCCCTCCCTCCCCTTAATCCTTGAAAACTGTTCTGGCTTTTCATGAGAGTAGCAGCTAGCGACCAAGCAAGCCCACGAGCGAGATGCCGGAGGCCTTGGGTCTCTACAGACAGTCCCAGTCTAGCTGCTTCAACCGCATGAAGACAGACTTTGTGATGGGTTGTCCGGTGGGCATGGCGGTCGGGCACACTTCGGCACCTTTTCCTGTCTCAGGATCGGAATGCGGGTTGGGAGCTGATGGACAGCATTGGGAAAACCATGAGGCAGAGTGGCGCATTCACGACAATTGAGATAGGCATCCAATGCTAACCATACTTGCCTACTACACATGGGACTGGTGGAAAGGTCTATAGGTATAGACCTTTCCACCAGTCCCAGCCCACGTACTACAATAAAACAAAGTCTTTAAGTAAAAATAAATGAATAAATTAATAAAAAAATCAAATAAAACCATTGTTCTTTTAAATGTCTCCATAGTTTTGCCAATATTTTCTCCCAATCTGTGGCTGGTCTTTTCATTCTTTTCACAATGTTTTTCCCAGAGCAAAGTGTTTTAATTTTAATGAAGTCCAGGTTATTAATTTTTCCTTTTATGGATTGTGCTTTTTGTTGCATATTAAAAAGTCATCACAAAACCCACCCAAGGTCATCTTGAGTTTCTAGTGTTATCTTTCATAAGTTTTACAGTTTTGCATTTTGCATTTAGGTTTGTGATTCATTTTGAGTTAATTTTTGTGAAAGTATAAAGTCTGTTTCTTAGTTCATTTTTTGTGAGTGTGAAGTTGTTCCAGCACTCTTTGTTGAATATACTATCTTTTCTTCATTGTATGTCTTTTATTCCTCTGTCAAAGATCAGTTGACTATATAGTGGTTGCATGTCTGGGCTCTCTATTTTGTTTTGATGGTTTATTTATATGTTCTTTCACCTATACCGGACTATCTTGGTTAGTGTAGCTTTTATAGTATTCCTTGAAGTCTGATGGGGTCAGTCCTTTATCTTTGTTCTTCTTTATTATTATGTCAGCTGTTCTGAATGTCTTACCTCTCCACATAAACCTTAGAATCACTTTGTGAATATTCACAAAATAACTTGTTGGGATTGTGATTGGTATTCCATTGAGTCTATAGATCAATTGGAAAAATTGAACATCTCAACAATTATTGAGTTGTTCTATCCATGAACATGGAATAATTCTTCATTTATTTAGTTATTCTTTGATTGATTGAAGTTTTGTAGTTTTCCTTATAAAGATATTGGACATATTTTTGTTAGAATTTTTTTTACCTAAGGGTTTCATTTTTGGGATAGTAATGCAAATAGTATTGTGTTTTTCATTTCAAATTCTGTTTGTTTAGTGCTAGTAAATAGTTGAGCAATTGACTTTTGTGGGTTAACCTTGTACCTAGTAATCTTGCTATAATGAGTTATTAGTTTCAGTAACTTTTTGGCAATTCTTTTGGATTTTTGACATAGATGATCATGTCATCTGCAAAGACAGTTTTATTTTTCCTTTTCAGTCTTTATTTCTCTATTGCATTAACTAGGGCTTCCATTACTATGTTGAAAAGCAGTGATGAGAGAGGAAGTCTTTGCCTTGTTCCTAATCTTCACAGAAAAGCTTCGAGTTTCTCACCTTTAAGTATGATGTTAGCTGTAGGTTTTTTGCAGCTATTCTTTATCAAGTTGAGGAAGTTCCCTTATATTCCTAGCTTACTGAGGATTTTTTCCTTAAATAATCATGAATGGCTGTTACATTTTGTCAAATGCTTCTTCTGCATCTATTCATATAACCATGTGATTTTTTTTCCTTTAGCCTGTTGGTGTGATGCATTACATTGATCAGTTTTCAAATGTTGAACCAGTCTTGCATAGTTATGATAATTCCTTTGATGATGGCTCATAATTTTTTATACATCATTGAATTCACTTTACACTTTCATTAAGGGTGTTTACATCTATGTTTATGAGATATATTGGTCTGTAGTTTTCTTATAATATCTTTGGTTTTGATATTGGGGAATGCTAGTTTCATACAGTGAGTTAGGATGTAGTCTCTCTACTTTTATCTTCTGAAATATTGTAGGGAATTGATATAATTCCTTCTTAAATAGCTGGTTGGATTCACCATTAGGGCCTGATGCTTTCTGTTTTGGCGGTTTAGTAATTATTAATTCAATTTCTTTAATAGGTATAGGCCATTCAGATCATCTATTTCTTTTTCTGTAATTTTGGGCAGATTGAATCTTTAAAGGAATTGGTTAATTTCATTTGGTTATAAAATTTTGGGTCATAGAGTTATTTATAATATTACTTTATTATCTTTTTATGTCCATGGGATCTGTAGTGGTGTTCTCCCTTTCTTTCCTGATTTTAATAATTTGTTTCCTGTCTCTTTTTTTCTTAGTCTGGCTAGAAGCTTATTGACTGCATTGATCTGTTCAAAGAACTAGCTTTTGATTTCATTGGTTTTCTTTATTGATTTCTTGCCTTCAATTTCATTGTCATCTGCTCTAATTTTTATTTTCTCTTCTGCTCACTTTGGATTTAGTTTGTTCTTCTTTCTCTAGTTTCCTAAGATGAAAACTTAGATGATTGATTTTAGAGCTTTCTTTTTTTATATTTGTATTCAGTGCTATAAATTTCTCTCTAAACATTTCACTGCATCCCACAAATTTTGATAAACTGTGTGTTCATTTTCATTTAGCTCAAAATATTGTTCATTTCTACTGAGATTTTTTTTCTTTGACCCTGGTGTTATTTAGAAATGTGTTGTTTAAATCCAAGTATTTTGGGATTTTCTCGCTGTATTTCTGTTATTGATTTCTAGTTTAATTCCACTGTGGTCTGAGAGCAGACATTGTATGATTTTTATTCCTTTAAGCAGGTTAAGATGTGTTTTATGGCCCAGAATATGGTCTGTCTTGGTGAATGATTCATGTGAGCTTGAGAAGAATGTTTTCTGTTGTTGTTGGCTAAAGTAGTCTATGGATGTCCATCGAATGAAGTAGTCTTTAGATGTCCATTATAACCAGTTGATTGATAACATTGTTGAATTCAATTATGTCTATAATGATTTTCTGCAAGAAAATGTCTGCAGAGGATCATTAAATCTCCAACTACGATAGCAAATTAATCTAATTCTCCTTGAAGTTCTATCAGTTTTTTCCTCATATATTTTGATGCTTTGCTGTTTGGCACATACACATTAAGGACTGTGATACCTTTTGAAGAATTGACACTTTAGTCATTATGTAATACCCTTCTTTATCTCTAATAATTTTCTTTGGTCTAAGAGTCTAACTAACTAAAGTTAATTCTCTCTGTAATTAATAGAGCTAATCTTGCTTTGTTTTGATTAGTGTTAGCATGGTATATCTTTCTCCATTTGTTTACTTTCAATCTTTATGTGTGTTTATATTTAAGGTCGTTTGCTGATAGACAATAAAGAGTCGGGTCTTGTTTCTTCATCCACTCTGACAATCATTGTCTTTTAGTTGGGACATTTAGACAACTGATGTTCAAAATGATTATTGATGTAGTTGGATTAATATGCACTATACTTGCTATTGTTTTCTATATGTTGCTCTTGTTATTTGGTCCTGGTTTTGTCTTTTATGGTCAGTTGAACATTTTATTTGATCCCACTTTTCTTCTTTATTAGTATATCAGTTATACTTCTTTTTCCTTAACTCTTTTTTTTTTTTGTAGAGATTAAGTCTTGTTATGTTGTCTAGACTGGTCTTGAATTCCTGGGCTCAAGCAATCCTCCCACCTTGGCCTCCCAAAGTACTGGGATTACAGGTGTGAGTCACTGCACAGAGCCCTTCCTAACCTTTTATTTTTTTGAGTTGGAGTCTTACTCTTGCCCAGTCTGGAGTGCAGTGGCACGCTCATGGCCACTGCAGCCTCAACCTGCTGGGCTTAGGTGATCCTTCCATCTCAGCCTTCCAAGTAGCTGAAATTACAGATGCATGCCACCATGCCTGGCTACCTTCTTAAGCTTTTAAATGATTGCCCTAGAGTTTGCAATATACATTTACAACTAATCCAGGCCCACTTTCAAATAATACTATGCCACTTCATGAATTGTGCAAGTAATTTGTAACAAAATAATCCTAATTTCTCCTTCCTGTTTCTTGTATCATTGCTGCCATTCATTTCACTTATACATAGGGTACATTATAGACACAAGCATGCTATAATCTAATGCATTGTTGCTATTATTTTGAACAAACTGTCATCTGTTATATACATTAAAATAAGAAAAATAAATGGTTTATTTTCCTTTTACTTGTTCCTTCTCCAGTACTTTTCTTTTCATATAGATCTAAATTTCTGACCTATATAATTTTCCTTCTCTGTAAAGTTTTTTTTTAAACATCTCTTGAAAGGCAGATCTACTGGCAACAAATTTTCTCAATATTTGTATATCTGATAAAGTCTTTATTTCTCTCTCACTTTTGAAGGACAATTTCACAAGATACAGAATTCTAGGTAAGTGTTTTTTTCTCTCTCAATACTGAATAATACTTTGCTCTCTTCCTGGTTGCATGGTTTCTGAGAAACTTGGATGCAATTCTTATCTTTGGTCCTTTATAGGTAAGTTATTTTTTTCCCTCTGCTTTCTTTCAGATTTTTTTCTTTATCTTTGACTTTCTGTAGTTTGGAAATGATGATGTCTAAGTATAGTTTATCCTGTTCAGAGTTCTCTGACCTCTCTGGTCTGTGGCTTGGTGTCTGACATTAATTTAGAAAAATTCTCAGTCATTATTGTTTCAAGTTTTCTCTTCTTTTCTTTTTCCCTTTTACTTCTGGAATTCTCATTATACTGATGATACACCTTTTATAGATGTCCCTCAATTCTTAGACATTCTTTTCTTTAGCCTATTTTCTCTTGCTTTTAAGTTTCAGTGATTTCTATTGAGTTGTTATAGTGTTTTTGATCTCTAGCATTTCTTTTTTTTTAACATAAAGATTAAAAATCCTTGGAAGAGTCAAACTTGCTGTCTACCACTTACAATTTTCATCCCTTTGCTTCTGTTACCTATCTGTTCTTGCATTCTGTCTTCTTTGTTCTGTGAAAAGAAAAACTTTAGGCAAGTTAAATTTAACAGAGTTTAATTGAGGAAAAAATGATTTGCAAATCATTTAGTCCTCAGAATCAGAAGAGGTTCAGAGAACTCCTCTTTGCAACATGGACAGCCAGCATTTATGACATAAAATGGAAGTGAGGTACAGAAACAGCTTGATTGGTTGCAGTTTAATGTTTTCCTTATTTGAACATGATCTGATCCATTGGTAGCTGGTGATTGACTGAAGCTTGGCTGCTGTAATTGGCTGAGGCTTACCTATTTGTTACAAAGCTGTATTCCTAAACTGGGCTTTCACTTTAGGTAACAAGCTGGTTATACTTCATTACATAGGGACTTAAGATGTGCAGACAGGGCCCGGCGCTCTTGCCGCCCGCCCGGCGCTCCCGCCGCCCGCCCAGCGCTCTGGGAGGTAGCTCATCACAACCGGCCTGAGGAGATCCACACCAAACCGCTTCAAGGAAGATCTGCTGGGATCGCAGGCCACCTCTCCTGTGTCCGAGATTTTTCCCTGCCCGCCTGCGTGGGGCTTTTGTTGCCTGCTCAGAGGCAGGCAGCCATCTTGTTCTTGTCCGGCCCCACCCCCTCTGGGGCGAGCAGATGAATTAGCACCACCTGCTGGCAATTCAAGGTAACAACACCGAAACGGGAGAAACAAGCTTGATAAAGACATAGACCAAACTTCAGAACCGAGGTTAATCAGAACTGCCTTTTACAGCTGATCAGGGGAACTGACCCTAACTGCAAACTAATTTACCAGCTTGAAAAGAGAACTAGAAATCAGACCTGAAAGGACATTGGACTTAAATGAAATGTCTCAGAGTGTGCTTCATTGATTCTGTTAGTTTAATGACTTAATTCTATTCCTACTGTATTGTTCCCCCTTTTTTCTCTTCCTTTACCTTTTCTTCTCTTTTCTTCTGTCTGTAAACCATGTCTTTGTATAGAGGAACAGCACACTAATAAGGTGGTTGGATAGCTGGTATGTTAGCATCACTATATGTTTTATTTTTGTTTGTATGAGATTTGGGTTTTCGACTGTAGCTGTGGTCTATCATTTTTATCTGTTTCAGTATAGGCCTCTCTCTCTATTTGTTGGCACACTCGTTAGTTTCCTCCCTTACTCCTCTATCTCTCCACACCCCTCTTCAACCCACTATCTGCTCCATTCTCTCCCCTCTGCTAACCACATTTTATTCAGGGAGTAAACTTACAGCCCCACTGCAAGGACAGATTCCAGGGCAGTGGGAAGTGGGTTCCACATTATCCACACGCCTGTCAGCGAATACCAGGACCTGCAGACAGATTTTGAATCACAGCTCTCCCCTTAAATACATCTCAAAACTGCAAAAAGGACCACCTCCAACCTACAGTGCAACTTCAGAATTGAACAAAGTAAGAGGACATACATAAAGAATGGGAGATTGAACAAACAGAAGTAAAACCAATCCCTTTACCCCTGAATAACAAAATTAAAGAAGACGGTGACATGGAGGGAAGGAAGAAGTAAGAAGGTGGAAAAACCACACAAATGAAGAAAAACCAAAAGAAGAATATAGGTCTTACACAGACCCCTGGGAAATCAGACAATGAGAAAACAGATTCTGGAACACAGACAATGAAGAGTCCCCAGAATGACTGGCTACATGCAACAAACCCAGACATCAAGACATTAATGGAGAGAATTTAAAAAATTGAGAGACACGAGGAAAATAGGAAGGAGCTGTTGTCAGAAATGACAGCAGTAAAGAATACTGTGATGGAAATGAACAACAGACTAATAAGCATGGAAAGCAGAATCAGCCAAGCAGAAGAAAGAATCTCAGAGCTCGAAGACCAAAACACAGAACTAACCCAAACTGTCAAAAGCATAGAAAAGAAGCTCAAAAAGACAGAACAAAACCTGCAAGAGATGAATGATCACTTCAAGAGACCAAACCTAAGAATAATTGGGCTTCCTGAGGCAGAAAGAGAAAGAGAAGCCACACTGGAACAAACATTTCATGAAATCATTCAAGAAAACTTCCCTCATCTCATTAAGGATGAAAAAATTCAAACACAAGAGATTCAGAGAACCCCTGCAAGACAACAACCGAGAAGACCAACTCCCAGACACATAATAATTCGCCTAAACAAAGTAGCTATGAAAGGAAAAATCCTAAAGGCAGCAAGAGAAAAAGGCCAGACTACCTACCAGGGAAAACCAATTCGAATAGCAGCATATTTATCCACAGACCCTTCAGGCCAGGAGAGCCTGGAGCCCTATCTTCAAAGTTCTAAAAGAGAAACAATTTCAACCAAGAATAACCTACCCGGCCAAACTAAGCTTCATTAGTGAGGGAGAATTGAAATCTTTTCCAGACATCCAATCCCTAAGAACCTACGCTGCCACCAGACCACCGCTATAAGAAACACTTAAGAAAGTACTGAACACAGAAGAAAAAGAAAGAAGAACAACAGCATTCTTCACAAGAGTACAGGCAAAAGATTAAAAACACACCTGAACCAACTCCAAAGCCCAAAGAAAGACAACAAATAAACAGGAACAACTCTGTAAGAACCTTATGACAGGGATCAACTCTTGCATTTCAATTATTAGCCTAAATGTGAATGGACTAAATGCACCACTGAAAAGACATAGATTGGCAAAATGGATAAAATATCATCAGGCAACAATCTATTGCCTTCAAGAGACTCACCTCACTAGAAAGGACACCCACAGACTCAAAGTAAGAGGATGGGAAACAAACTTCCAGGCGAACGGAATACAAAAGAAAGGAGGAGTAGCCATCTTAATTTCAGACAAAATATTCTTCAAACTATTAAAAATCAAAAAAGATACAGAAGGCCACTACATAATGATAAAAGGTTCAATCCATCAACAAGAAATATCTATCCTAAACATATATGCACCCAACATAGGTGCGCCAACTTTCATAAAGCAACTTCTTGGAAAACTAAAGAAAGATATTGACTCTAACACTATCATAACTGGGGACTTTAATACCCCACTCACAACCCTAGACAGATCATCAGGACAAAAAATCAGCAAGGAGATCCGGAACCTCAATGTGACTTTGGACCAAATGGACTTAATTGATACCTACAGAACACTCCATCCAAAGACCACAGAATACACATTCTACTCATCACCACATGGAACATATTCTAAGATCGACCACATACTCGGCCATAAATCAAGCATAAGCAAATTTAAAAGGACCGAAATTCTACCAACCACCTTCTCGGACCACAGTGGAATAAAAATAAACATTGACACCAACAAAGTCCCCCCAAAACCCACAACAACATGGACACTAAACAGCATGATGCTAAACAACTCCTGGGTCAACGATGAAATCAAAACAGGGATCAAAAGATACCTGGAAACAAATGAAAATGAAGAAACATCTTACCAAAATCTCTGGGATGCCCTGAAAGCTGTAGTAAGAGGGGAATTTATATCCCTACAAACACACATGAAGAAAATGGAAGGAACAGAAATTCACAACCTAACAAGCCACCTAAAGAAGCTGGAAAAGCAAGACCACAAAAACCCTAATTTCAGCAGAAGAATACAGATCACCAAAATAAAAGCCCAAATCCAGGACATAGAAGACAAAAAGATAATACAAAAAATCAATGAAACAAAAAGCTGGTTTCGAAAGGGTAAACAAGATTGATGGTCCCCTAGCTAGACTGACCAAGAAAAAACGAGAAAAAACAACAAATAAGCATAATCAGAAACTCAAAAGATGAAGTCACATCTGACCCTGAAGAAATACAAAAGATTATTATAGACTTCTATGTACACTTGTATGGAAACAAACTTGAAAACCATAAGGAAATGGAGGACTTTCTGACATCACACAACCTACCTAGGTTGGAACAAGAAGAAATTGAGACCCTAAATAGACCAATTACAATCAAGGAAATCGACTACATAATAAGAAAACTTCCTACAAAAAAAAAATCCCTGGTCCAGATGGCTTTCCAGCAGAATTCTACAAGACATTCAAGGAGGAGCTGATACCAATCCTACTGAAGGTATTCCAGGCGATTGAAAAAGATGGAACTCTCCCTAAATCATTTTATGAAGCCAACATCACATTGATACCCAAGCCAGGTAAAGATCCAACAAAGAAAGAGAACTACAGGCCAATATCTTTGATGAACATAGATGCTAAAATTCTCAACAAATCCTAGCAAACAGGATTCAGCAATACATCTCAAAAATCATCCACCATGACCAAGTAGGCTTCATTCCTGGCATGCAAGGCTGGTTCAACATTCGTAAAACCATAAATGTAATTAAATACATCAACAGATGTCAAAACAAAAACCACATGATCATATCATTAGAAGCAGAAAAAGCTTTTGATAAAATCCAGCACCCCTTCTTGATAAAAACCCTTGAACATCTAGGCATACGGGGAACATACCTCAAAATAGTAAAAGCCATCTACGAGAAACCTACAGCCAGCATACTCCTAAATGGACCATCAGAAAATAATATCTTTTATCATTATATAATGTCCTCCTTCGTCTTTTTTTTTAAACTTTAATACTGTTTTTTTCCTGGAAACTTTCATCTTTATTTATTTATTATTTTTTTTAAATTTTAAAGATGTGGGGTACAATTCAGAGTTAGGTATACAAATGTTCACTATGCAGATACCCTTGTTGATGAGGTGTGCCCCTCCCTCCCCTGGCAGTTTCCCTCAACTGCCAATCCCACCCCCCTCCCCTGACAGTTTCCTACTATTGCCAATCCCTTTCTTATAGTATTATGATAATGGTTCAAGGTCTGCTTATAAGTGAGAACATATGGTACTCTGTTCTTTGTTTCTGTCTTTAAAAAAAATACCTGTTTTTGGTTTAAAATCTGAGCTGTCTGATATGAGAATGGTTACTCCTGCTTGTTTTTGTTATCCACTTGCCTGAAATATATTTTTCTCCCCACTTACTTTGAGACCGTGACTGTCTTTGGCCAGTAAGTGGGTCACTTGTAGGTAGTACATGGTTGGATCTTGTTTTTTTAACCCAAGTTGCCACCCTGATTCTTTTAAGTGGGGGCATTTAGCTCATTTATGTTCAGGGTTAATATTGATATGTGAGGTTTTGTTCCTGCCATTGTGTTGTAAGCTAGCTGTCTTGGGGATTCTAGTGTGTACTTGCTGTATAGGCTTTGAACTTATGTGAGCTTTGAACTTATGTGAGCTTTGAACTTATGTGTTCTTTTCTGATAGTGAGAATTGCTGTTTCATTTCCAAGTATAGAACTCCTTTGGGCGTCTCTTGTAGGGCCAGTTTAGTGGCAACAAATTCCCTAGTGTTTGGGAAGGACTTTATTTCTTCTTCGTTTATGAAGCTTAGTTTGGCTAGATACAAAATTTCTGGTTGGCTTTTTTTTTTTTTTCCGAAGGAGGTTGAAATAGGTCCCCATTCTCTTCTGGCTCATACAGTTTCTGCCAAGAAGACTGTTGTTAGTTTAATGTCCTTTCCTTTATAAGTGATTCAGTGCTTCTCTCTTGCTGCTCTTAGCATATTTTCTTGCACATTGACTTTGGAGAATCTGACGACATCCTTTGGTGAGTTTCTTTTTGTGATATATCTTGCAGGAGTCCTTTGGACTTCTTGTGTCTGGATGTTTAGGTTTCTCCCAAGACCAGGGAAATTTTCTTGAATTATTTCTTTGAATTTTTTTCATACATTTTACTTTAACTTCTTCTCCCTCTGGAATGCCTATGATTCATAAGTTTGTTCGCTTTTCATAAGCTCATAGTTCTCTTAGGCGTTGCTCATTCTTCTTGGTTCTTTTTTCTTTGTTTCTGTCTAACTGGGTTAGTTCAAAGAGCCTGTTTTCTGCCTATGAGATTCTTTCTTCTGCTTGTTCTAGCCTACTGCTGTGGCTTGTTACTGTATTTTGTACCTTCTTCAATGCATTTCTTAAAGTTCTGGGTTTTTTTAAGTTTTCAAACTCTCCTTCTGCCTCTTGCATTTTTCTTCTAATTTATTTGAGTTGGTTATCAGTTTTATCTTCCATCTTGTTGAACTTTTTCGTAGTCAATATTTTGAGTTCATTATTTGACATTTCAAGAATTTCATCGTGGCTAGTTTCTGTTGTTGAAGAATTGGTGAGCCCCTTTGGAGGGGTAAGACTTTTTTTTTTAATACTTTCAGAGTTGTTTCTCTGGTTCTTTCTCCTCTGGATGAACTACAGCAGCTAATCTGTATAAGTTTCTTTAATGGAGAGCTCTTGTGTTTGCAGGCTTTCCCAGGCATTGGTTGTAATAGTGATGTAGTAGGCGTGTGGGCTGACCCAC
This sequence comes from Cephalopachus bancanus, assembly GCA_027257055.1. Classification (NCBI taxonomy): domain Eukaryota; kingdom Metazoa; phylum Chordata; class Mammalia; order Primates; family Tarsiidae; genus Cephalopachus; species Cephalopachus bancanus. Next base: position 2,053,205 of record JAPVLO010000110.1, on the reverse strand, counting down.
TGCTTCCCGTGAGACTAGGGTGGCAGGGGTCTTGGAAGGCTTAATGAACTTGCTCCTCCGTGGTATATGCCGATGTGACCAAATTACCTGTTGTGATGTATCATTCAACCTTCAAACCAGCAGGTAGCGCCTATTTGTATGGGCTGGCTCTATCAATGTGGATGGGTATTGACTGGATTCTTATTTACTGGAAGAAGAGCTCTGTTGTCTCAGCAGTGAGCCTGTCTGTGGAGCGCATTGTGGTCTGTGTTCACAGTTCCTCCCTGGGGAGGGGAGCACAAAAATGGGGGGGGGTCAAACCAGGCAGGCTCCACTTGTGTGTCCACTGATATCAGGCACAGGCAGCTGCTCTGAGGTTGGGGGTCTAGTATGCAGGCTTCGAGTGCCCAGAGGTGTGCCTTGATGAGGTATTAGGGGACCTCAGCTGCCTTGAGTTCTCTACGCAAGAAGGGGAGGACGGTCTGAGCTCCTGGTCTAGAACAGCGGGAGCCCAGGTACTTGGGGCATTGAGCAAAGAGAACAGCACAGCACCAAGGACTCTGCCCTTGGGGGAGAGGTGGCTCAGGCCCCTACTTCCAGGTGATTGGGTGTGGTAGGGCGTGGAGCACAGGAGGCCTCCTTGCACATGGATGGTTGCCCGGGAAGGGTGGGGAGGCATAGGTTACTAGTCCAGGTGTGTAGAGATGGGGACTGCCTGACCTTTGATGCTGGGGGTGGGGTACACCTTCCTGACAGATTTGAGGGGCAGTGACATCTGCAGCCTGATTCTGGCTCATGGAGCTGGCTGTGGCTTCTCTGTTGCTGCTCCGACTGCTGATTGAAATGCAGAGTGAGGTCCCTCTGGCTGGTCTTCCGTCACTTAGACTGCTTTCCCAGTTGTGCAGGAGTGGGAGTACTCTTTTTCTTCAGGATGACCGGGGCATGCCACCCCAACCAATGGCGTTGGCTGAAGAATTCCAGGTTACAACACTGACGTAGGCTGTTGGACTCACTGTTCATGAGAAACCGTGGCTGTTGTAACTTTTTTCTGCTCAGGATGCAGGTTCCAGGGCATGGGAGTGGTGGCCCCCTGTTAGGCTCCTATCGTTTAGGCTGATATTCTGGATGTTCCTTGATATTGTTGGGGCCCCTTGCCACCCCTGCCTGAGGGGTGGGGCGGATTGTAGTACCTAGTCAGTGGCAAACTGACTAGGTACTCTCTGGGTCTGAGATCTTACCCTGGCAGCCTGTCTCTCCCGGGAGGGAAATACAGCTTTTGGGGAGCTCCTGCTGCGAGCCCAGGTCCAGTCCCCAACCCTGAGGCAAACTCCTCGCTCCCGCTTTGAACTAGTTGTGGGAAGCCCATTCCCTGCTTCAGAGCGACCAGCTTTGACTCTGGGCAGAAACCAAAGTGCCTGCAGAGGCCGCTGTTGGTGTGACAATGGGCCCTGATAAAAAATGTCTTTCTTGGGCAAACTCTTTCAGGTCTCCTCCCACTGTGGGAGCTTTTCTGTCTTCTTAATAAATTCTACTTAAAACAAAATTTCTTCTTCAGTGTCCTGGATTTGGGAGACCATCCGTGGCTTTATGTCTTTCCCTCTCTCCACGTTTTGGCCTCCCCTGAAATAGCTCTAGGGTCCAGGATAAACAGGGTGTTCTCCATTGGCCTGAGTTTTGCAGATCCCTGATTGGAAGGTACATCTCAGAGGGGAGTTTTCAGTCCTGTACTGTGGTCCCAGGATCACACTCACTTTTTTCTGTGCAGTGCCGTTGCCAGGACTTTTCACCCTTCCACTCTTCCCTGGGATCTGGAGTGTCCTCTGCTGTTCTGATGAATATCCATTTTCCTTCTTGGATTGGGGTTTGCTGTGTTGATTTTTCCACGCTATTATCACACTGTTCTGACAGATGAAGCATGCTTGGAAGCCTCTAATCTACCATCAGTTGCGGGAAGAGTCCCTGTACCTGCAGCAGCGGTATGAGGTGATAGTGGGTGCCTACCCATAGTTCTTATACATAAAATTATCTAGAGTCCTTGAAGGTAGAGCCACAGGTTCTTTGGATTTGACAAACTCATTATAAAATGGATACCTTCCTGAGGTCTCTAAACTGGGTCCAACCCAGTTAATGATCAAATCCAGTTTGATCCTGGACCCAGTCCAATATAAGAATTGCTCAAATAAATTCAGATAGCTCAAAAGACAAGTTTGTGAACTTGAATCTGAGAGAGAATGCACCCACAGCCCCAGCTCCTGTGAGAGATCAATAAGCACAATGGTTTGCTTGGTCACTTGGTGCTACTGGTGGGGTCACTGAAGGGCTAGTTTGGATCTTACTTCTGACACCAGTCTGTACAAAGAAAAACTTTTAGACAAATTAAACAGAGTTGTATATATGCATGTATTTATGAGACAGAGTCTCACCCTGTTGCCCAGGCTTGGAGTGTAGTGGCATAATTATAGCTCACTGCAATCTTGAACAGCCAAGCTCATGGGATCCTCCTGCCTCAGCCTCCCAAGTAGCTGGGACTATAGGCACACACCACCATGTCTCGCTAATTTTTATTTAAAAAATTTTTTTTAGATAAGGGATGACTTGCTATGTTGTCCAGGCTGGTCTTAAACTTCGGGCCTCAAGCACTCCTCTCACCTTGGCTTCCCAAGATGTTGGGATACAGGAATGAGCCACAGTGCCTGGCCAGAGTTTAATTAAGCAAAGAACACTTTGCAAACCAAGCAGCCCTCAGAACCAGAAAAGATTTAGATAACTCGTCCCTGTAACACAGGCAAGCAGCATTTATTGACTTAAAACATAAGTGAGGTACAGAAACAGCTTGATTCTTTACAACTCAACATTTGCCTTATTTAGATATGGTCCGATCATTTGGCAGCCCGTGACTGGGTGGAGCTTGGCTGCTGTGATCTATTGAGACTTGGCTATTTGCTACAAAAGTAGCAAAAAGTCTAAGTTAGGCTTTCAATTTGTTTATGTACTAAGCTAGGTTGCAGTTTGACCCTCAGGTCAAATTTAGTTCAATTTAATAGTTCATCAGCACCATTAACATCTTAATTATTGTTTTACATTTCTGGTCTTAAAGGCTTAACATCCATGATCTACAAGGAATTCAAATGAATTGACAGGAAAATAAACAACCCCATTAAAAAGTGAGCAAAGGACATGAACAGACACTTCTCAAAGGAAGACATTCAAGCAGCCAACAAACATGAAAAAACACTCAGCTTCACTAATCACCAGAGAAATGCAAATCAAAACTACAATGAGATACCACCTAACACCGGTAAGGATGGCTATCATTAAAAAGTCAAAAAACAACAGGTGCTGGCCACAGCTATGGTGAAAGGGGACACTTAGGCACTGTTGGTGGGAATGTAAGCTGATTCAACCTTTGTGGAAAGCGGTGTGGCGATTTCTGAAAGAACTACAAACTTAGCTTCCATACAATCCAGCAATCCCTCTTCTGAGAGGAACACAATTTGCTCTACCAAATGCACATATGTTCATTGCAGCACTATTCACAATAGCAAAAACGTGGAACCAACCCAGATGCCCACCAAAAGTGAACTGGACAAAGAAAATGTGGTACATATACATGACGGAATATTACGCAGCCACAAAGCAGAACAAAATCATGGCCTTCGCAGCAACATGGATACAGCTGGAGGCCATCATACTAAGTGAACTATCACAGAAACAAAGAACCGAATACCATCTCTTCTCACTCATAAGCAGACCCCGATCACTGGTCATGTGAGCACAAGGGTGGGAGCTGCAGATACTGGTCACTGCTAGGGAAGGGAGAACGAGAGGAGAGGGGACACATGGCAGCACACTGCATACTAAGTTCACCATCGGGGGAGAGAGGGTCGGCTACAAGCCCAAACTTCATCTGCACGCAGCTTACTTATGTAGTAAATCTTCACTTGAACTCCATAACTCTAAAATAAAAATAGAAAATAATTTTCTGGTCTTATAATTCCAACATCCTTGCCATATCTGATTCTAGTTCTGATGCTTTCTTAGTCTCTTCAAACTGCCATTGTTGCCTTTTAATTTTTTTTTTTTTTTTGAGTTGGAGTCTCACTCCATCGCCCAGACTGGAGTGCAGTGGCACGCTCCCGGCCACCGCACCCTCGACCTGCTGGGCTCCGGCGATCCTTCCGCCTCAGCCTTCCAAGTAGCTGGAACTACAGGTGCACGCTAATTTCTGATTTATTGTAGAGATGAGGTCTCACCAAGTAGCCCAGGCGGGTCTCGAACCCGCGGGCTCAGGCAATCCACTCACCTCAGCCTCCCAAAACGCGGGATTACAGGCTAAGCCACCGAGCCTGGCCCATTGTTGCATTTTAATATGTCTTGTAATATTTCCTTGATAGCTGGACATGATCTACTGGATAGAAGGAACTGCTGTATATAGACCTTTAGAAATGTGATGCTATGGGGGAATGGGGAAGGAGAAGCATTCTATAATCCTGTGATTATACCTCAGTCTTTTCATGAGTTTCTGCCTCTGGACTGTGAAAACACGTGCTTCTCATCTTCCTTCCCCCTTCCTTCAGTGGAAAAGGATGGCCAGGAGTTGGATATTTCTCTTCTCCAAGGTCAGTTAAGCTCTGACGAAATTCCACTAGTTTAGGCTCTGGTTAGTGTCTCCCGAGGGCAGACTTTCTAAGAACAGAATGCTCTGGTGTATTTAAAAATGGTTCTCATTCTCTTTGTGAGGGGATTTTTCTCCAGTATAAGAACCTGCTTGAGTTCCTGGAGGTAAAATTCACAAAAGTCTGGGGGCCCTTGATGACTGAGTCTCTTTGGAATTTTCAGGGTCTCAGACACTGCCTCTAGGAATTCCTCAGTTACAGTTGAGGTTTTTCTACCCTAGCATTTGTTCCTATGTAGGTTTGTATTCACAAGTTTCTGCTTTGGTAGTTGTAATTCTCTGTATTGGCCTGTCAATCTCTCCAGTTCTGGGACCAGCGGTATGCCCTGTGACCTCATGTCTCTGATGGATATTAAGAGAATTGCTGACTTTCAGTTTGTTCAACTTTTTTATTGAAAATTAGGATGGAGTGACAGCTTTCTTACATGCCAGACTTGGAACTGGAAGTGCTTCCTATTTTTTTCTTTTAGAAGTTTTATGATTTTCACTTTAACATTAATGTCTAGATCCATCTCAAGATAACTTCTGTGTATGGTGTGAGATAAGTGTTAAGGTTTATTTTTTCCCCATCTGAATGTCCAATTATTCTGACCCCATTTGTTGAAAAGACAATTCCTCCCCAATACCCAGTTATCTTTGTTGAAAAAGACTTGATCATTGTGTTTGGGCATGTTTCTGCCTCCTCTATTCTGTTCCACTGAGTTGTATCTCTATTATTATTCCAATACCACACTGTCTTTATCATTTCTTTATAGTAAATCACAGTATGAGGTCTTCCAATATATGATCATGAGTTATCTACACATTTATTTGTCTCATAATTCTCTCAGTAATTAATGTTTTGTAATTTCCATTGTAAAGATCTCACACACATGTCATTAATTTCACACCAAAATATTTAATGTTTTTGATATTCTTGTTTATCTATTTTCTATTTTATTGATGTCGTAGTTTCTTTTCTTACTGAGTTAGTAAATCTAGTATCATGTTTAATAAAAGTAGTGATACAGCATCATTATCTTGTTTCTGATTTTTAAATAGATTGCTTCTAACATTTTATTGTCTAGTATTTTTTTTAAATGCACTTAATTTATGATGCTTAGGAAGACGTCTTTTATTCCCATTTTGTTAAAAGTTTTTTGAAATGAATGACTGTCTTATATTACGAAACTTTTCCTTTCTATATCAATGGAGATGATCATTTAATTTATCTTCTTTAATATGTTGATATAGTGAAGTATAGATCTTTGTAATGCTAAGCCATGCTTATATCCTTAGAATAAAATAAACTTATTTAAGCAAAATATACATTTTATACACTGTTGTATTAGAGTTGCTAATACTTTTTTTTTTGAGTTGGAGTCTCACTCTGTCGCCCAGACTGGAGTGCAGTGGCCGCTCCCGCTAATACTTTTTAATTATATGCCTATAATTAAGTTATCCCCAAACTCTGGAAGAATAAGTGAAACTCTTTCTCCTATGGTTAAACATATAAAGTAACCTGTTGACCCATTTTTTTTTCTTCCTGGAGACAGATCTCTTGGAGTTTTCTATCCTTATGCTTCAGTCTGGGCTGATGACTCTCCAAACCCAATGCTATGGTTGTCCTGGGGTTTCCCTTCATCTTCATCTTGGGAATTTGAATATCTTCCCTTTTCTGGTTCTATTGTTTTCTGCTTCTATGCTGGTGAAGCATATCCTCTTGTCGATTTCTGAGAAAAGATGCAAGGAAGGGGAAGTTTAAAAACCACTTTACATACTTGAATTTGTAGTTTTTTAGGGATGGAATTCTAAGTTGGAAATAATTTTCCTTAAAAAAATTTGAAGGTGCTGCTCCATTATGTTACAGCTTACAGTGGCACCATTCTAATTACTGATCTCTTGAATGTGAACATTTTTGAACCCATGAAGTGGCGCTCCAGTGCCCCTCCTCTTGACAATTACACCATGCTGCTTCTCCAGCTCCCTTCTTGAAGGATGCATGTCTTGATGCAGGTATTCTGGGCATGAAAGTAGTGCAGAAGTAAGGTTAGAGCTTTCAGTGGCTCCACATAGAAATTTCCCATCAATTGCCTCTTTTGGGTTCAGCAACTTTACTCTTGTCCATTCCACTGCCCAGTACCTCTGAAGCTGAAGCCCCTTTGGGGTTAGGTAGGAAAAATGAGCTTTTTTTTCTGTTTAGTATATGTGGTTTTCTCTGCCTGGAGGCATCTTGTCTTTCCCTACTTTCTATTCTTAAAAAAATGTGTTGTATTCAATCATCTGGTGATGATCCCTATCCTATTCTGTTTGTTCTTGGACAGTTTTATATATATATATATATATTTTAATAGACAGAGTCTTGCTCTGTTGCCCAGGATGGAGTGCAGTGGCACAATCAGGCTCTTTGCAGCCCTGAAGAATTCCTGGGCTGAAGTGGATCCTTCCATCTCAGCCCCCGAGTAGGTGGGACCATAAATGTGCGCAACCACGTCTGGCTAATTATTAATTTTTTTTAAATAGGGACAGGGTTTTGTTTTGTTGTCCAGGCTGGTCTCGAACTCCTAGGCTCAAGCAATCCTCCCTCCTCAGCCTTACAAAGCACTGGGATTATAAGCATAAACCATTGTGCTTGGCCTATACTTTTTAATTTCTTTCTTGTCTTTTTCATGACATTTTTAGAAGAAAAGGGAAAACATAAATTTATTTTTGCAATTATTTTAAATTCAAATCATTTCCTTAGTTTAGAAGTGGAATGTTTGGAAGCCTGTGCTCTTGCTATCATCATTTTGCAGGGTTCCCCTGGATTTTAATGACCAACCTACAGCCTGCCTTGCCGTCTCTCTCTTGACCTCCCCTATACTTCTCTTAGTTTGAGGGCTTCCCCAGAAATCTTGGGCCTTGCTCTATTTTTTTTTTCCCAGGAAACGAGACCAAAATAGTTTAGATATCTCCCCGACTTATTGAGGGATTCCTCCTACACCGCGCTTGAAAGAATACAGATTGGGCTAACCCCTCCTGGCCTGAGTGTGGAAGATGCCCCTCTGGTTTTGTTGTTCTGTGTGTTTGGTCAGAGCTGGCTTTGTGGTGGAAACAGTGGTGATGTGACTCTCTCTGGGCTTGCCCTGCTATCATGAGCGGGGCATCTTCTGTTGACTCTGTTGTGTTGGCTCATGCCGGTGCCTGTGCTTCTGCTGCCCACACACGGGGCTGGGGGTGTCTCTGCAGGTTTTTGTCTAGCCAAGTGTTGAGTTGGCAATTTTCTCAAGAATCTGGAGAAAGAGAGGATGAATTTGCATGTTTTGCTGTGATGCTCTGGCAGAGGAAGACGTATCTCTGCTTCATTCATCTATTTCCTCTGTGAAATCCCTGATGATCCTGTGCATCCCTAGGGAAACCATCGCGGATTATATAAAAGGACACCTGCCCCTTCCATGTGGACCTCTTCTGGTGCCTGGGCTTGAAGCCTGGGCTGAGCTCCCTAAGTCTTGAGCCTGCCAGCGTGGCCTGCCTGAGGATGAGTGTAAATGTGTTATACCCTTGAAATAGAAGTCAATGCTATGTGATTTTTTTTTTTTTGAGTTGGCATCTCACTCTGTCACCCAGACTGGAGTGCAGTGGCCGCTCTCGGTCACCGCAGCCTCGACCTGCTGGGTGCTGGCGATCCTTCCACCTCAGCCTTCCAAGGAGCCAGAACTACAGGTGCACGCTGCCATGCCTGGCTAATTTAAAAAAACATGTATTGTAGAGACGAGGTCTTTCCAAGTCACCCGGGCTGGTCTTGAACCCTTGGGCTCAGGCAATCCACTTGCCTTGGCCTCCCAAAGTGCTGAACCACCGAACCTGGCAATGTTATGTGCCTTTTTTAAAAAAGGAATGAAACTATGGTGGGGGGAGGGCGATGGGATTAACAGTAGCAAATATCTGTCTGGGAACGGGGAAACACCCATATCAACAGGGGGCATGAATGAAACGCAATTGTATACCTAACCCTCAACTGTACCCCACAACTTCATAATAAAAAAAAAAGGAATGAAAGAAAAACTTCCAGCTAAGATGGTACCAACCAAGCAATACACCTGTAGTTCTCGCCCATCATAGATCTTTGCTGCCACCAGGGGGATGAGCCTTCTTCACTGCTGTGTGCTGGATCTAGGACTTTTCTTTTTTCAGGTGCATTTCAGTCTTCTTGCCTCTGTATTAGCACCCAGAGTAGTTTGTAGTCACTCTGGGTCTTCCTATTTTTTAAAAATTATTTTTATTTTGTCCAGGGTTTCACTGTCGCCCAGGCAAGGGTACAGTGGCACAATCACAACTCACTACAGCCTCGAACTCCTGGGCTCAAGCAATCATTCTGTCTCAGTCTCCCAGATAGCTGGCACTACAGGTGCACACCACCACATTTGGCTAATTTTTCTATTTTTTTGTAGAGACAGGGTCTTGCTTTGTTGCCCAGGTTGATCTCAAGCTCCTGGCCCCAAGCGATCACACCTTAGCCTCCTAAAGTGCTGCTATTACAGGTGTGAGCCACCATGACTGGCTCCACTGAATCCTCAGGATTCCCATGGGCTGGGGGTGGTGGGGAGGGAGCACTGCAAAGCATGTGGTCAGAGCAATTTGGGAATTCCACAGTGCAAGGTCCCTAGAGAAATAAATGGCATGAGAATGTCTCCTTACTCCACCAGGGTTCCCTGCTGTCGGTATAAGGTGAATCATGCCTCTGAAGGATCAACGGGCAAACTCCAATCTCCTTGCCTCCTGTTGTTTTCATCACCCTTTCCTGTTTGGTTGCCTTTCCTTTCCCATCAGCCAGATGGACATGGTTCACTATGTTAGTTTGTGTTCCCACCAAAAAACATCCAGAAACAAGAACTTGGATCAGGCAGTTTATTTGGGAGGTGATCTCAGAGTGCTCAAACGAGAAACTAAAACAAGGGAAACAGGCAAATGAGAAAAGCACAAAAGTGCTGACGGGTGCCTTCTCTGAGACACTGAGAAACCCACCTCAGAATGGGTCCCCCAAAAAATCAAGGAGACGGGGGTCTGCACTGTCTGGGGGTTGTCCTGTGAACATTCTGTCCCCTACACTTTCTTTTTTTTTTTGAGTTGGAATCTCACTTCATCGCCCAGGCTGGAGTGCAGTGGCATGCTCACGGCCACCTCAGTGTCGACCTGCTGGACGCCTGCGATCCTTCTGCCGCAGCCTTTCAGGTAACTGAAACTACAGGCACGTGCTACCACACCTGGCTAATTTTTGATTTTATTATAGAGATGAGATCTCGCCAAGTTGCCTGGGCTGGTCTTGAACCCGCAGGCTCAGACAATCCACTTGCCTCGGCCTCCCAAAGTGCTGGGATTACAGGCTGAGCCACTGAGTCTGGCCCCTACACTTTCAAAGTGAGACACACAGTAGTTCAGATCCTGGGTGCTGGGGAAAGCCACGAGGCAGTGAAGAGAGAGGCACGTGATTGAGGAGGGAAGATGTCTGCCAGTAAGGGACTGTCCACCACAGCTTGGGGTGAACTCAGGTAGGCCCAGGTGGAAATGCAGGTGGGGCTTCTATGATCTTGAAGGAGAGGCCATGTGGCATTAAGAGATTAAAAAGCCACAAACTTTTGGCATTTACTCTTTGAATTCTAGATTAGGATGTCAGATAGAGAAAGATTTGGAAGTGCACATCTCATCCTGATTGTTTTCCTAACCCCAGATCAATGAAAGATTTTATAGGTTGGAGAAAGGAAGTGAGAGCAGGAAGGAATACATGAACAGTATCGGGATGTCTTTTTGGTGAGAGTTGAGGAACAGCCAAGGGACTGACTGTTCCAATGAGGACAAGCTGCCCATTCCTCATCCCTTACTCATCTTTGGACAAAGCATCCATCGCACCCATACATTCGCTGCAGGCCAGGGTGAATCTCTATCTAAGATACTCTAAGACCCATCCAGCTCATCTGGGCAATGACTCTCCTTTTAGAAGGCTTGGAGAGGCTGGGCTTGGTGGCTCAGCCTGCAATCCCAGCACTTTGGGAGGCCAAGGCGAGTGGATTGCCTGAGCCCACCGGTTCGAGACCAGCCCAGGCAACTTGGTGAGACCTCATCTCTACAATAAAAGAAAAAATTAGCCGGGTGTGGTAGCGTGCACCTGTAGTTTCTGCTATTTGGAAGGCTGAGACGGAAGGATCACTGGAGTCCAGCAGGTGAAACCTGCTGCACTGAGCGTGCCACCGCACTCCAGCCTGGGCAGCAGAGTAAGACTCCAACTCAAAACAAAACAACAAAAAAGAAGGCTTGGAGCTTTTAATTCTGTAGAAGAGGGAAGTGAAGGACCACACGTGTGGGGTGAGGAGAGTGTCTCTATCCCACAACCTGTTCATGCTCCTGTGCGCCTCTTATCTCCTACAGAGGCAAGAGTCCCATATTTCAGAAGCAGTCTTCAGACAGACCCTGGGGTGTTGGAGCACAAAGGGTCCAGACTCACTCTGGACAAAGTGATCTTTCCCTGCTACTCCCAGAGCATGCCCACAGCGGGGAAGGGTCTACTCCCGGATCACCTCGGGGGCTTCTCGTAAACCTCTTCATCAGGAGGATCCGAGAGACACCCCCTCCTGGGTGGAGCCCATGGTGTATGGGCAGCAGTCTTCTGAGGCAGCTCTCCATGGGTTGTGATGGAGCTGTAAGAGACGTGGTGGGGGCCAGGCCTCGGGGAGGCAGATGGGGGCGGGGGCGGGGGCAGTGGGACCTGAGAAAGCCTCTAGAGTGACCACTGAGCATTACATTGAGCAGAGCTGTGGGGTGAGAGGGCTAGGGAAATTCTGAAGCTCCAGGACCCTCGGTTCCCACTCTAAGACCCAACTTGTCTTTTTTGTTTTTTTCTTAATTTGAAGATGCTTTCCTTTGATCAACTTGTGGTTTGTTTATAGGCAGGCAGTTGAGTGCACAATGGGTGGTAGACATTAGGATAAACTGAGGCATGGGAAGTGATTTCTTCATCCTGGCTAGGTTCTGCTCTTATATGTTGACCCTTTGTTTCTTCCCTCCTGTAGGGTGCTTGGGACAGCGACATTTTCTAACCTACTATTTTACTTTGGCCTCCCTACAGCCCTGGAAATGGGAGGTATTTTTTTCATTTTATAGGTGGGAATCAGAGGCACAGAGAAGAACTGTCATACATGCATGACCAGCAAGTTAGCTAAGCCTGTCTCACCAGCAGTGGGTAGGGGAAACAGATTCTGCTTCCCGGAAGCTATGTGCCCTTCAGCAGACACCTCACCTCTCTAGTCTGTTAGACTAGAATGATTTCCCTATCTCTCAAGGTTGCTGGGAGGCTAAAATTTGCTAGATTATGCATAGGACTTGTGGATCCTGGTTCATGGAAATGATCAGACAACATGGCTGCTGAGATTGTCATCCTCTCAACCCCCACCACCTATTAAACTCATGGGAGGGATAGCATCTGATGGCATTCAAATCCAGGCACAGTGGAAGTCACCCAGTGATCCTCAACGTGCCCTGCTCCCCTCTCCCCAGGAAAGCCCAATCCCTAGTCGAAAGAGTAGACACTCTCCAGTGAATTGCAAGGCTTTTATTGCTGGAATCTTCTGGTCAGACACCTGGACATGGCAAGTTGCTGAGACTACTTAGTAATCAGGAAAATGGCTTCTTTGGGTCTTCTGGCAAGGATGGCTCCCTTAACAGAATTTGCTTTCTAATACTTTATTCTGCAAGGAGAAGACCAGGAAATTTGGTGAGGCCTCAGGAATAAAAGAGACATCAAGTTAAACTGCACACTCATCAAACACTTCCTGGGCAGGGACCTGCAAACTTATTTGGAGCATGACTTTTCAATCTGAGCAGGTAAAGGTGGATTCCTCCCAAGACCCTGTACCACAAGAGTTTCCCAAGGTGTAACAGATGAAGCTCCTTCCAATAGAACAAAAAGAAGAGGGGTGGGGGATAGCCCTGTGGGATGGGGATGACACAGTCTGGGACAGAATAGAGGTTGCTGAGGAGGACCTGGTGAACCTGGGCACCTGGGAGCCCCCAGAAATGAACTGATCCTTGTTTGCTTCCTGCGTGTGCCCCTGGGACACTTGTAGCTGAAGCAGTGACTTGTCTCCACCAGCTCTTGGGGCAACAGAGAGAATTCACTCTGGAAAAAGCAGGTGGAGGCCTTTTGGAATGGTCTCATCGAATGGCCCCTTGGGATCCAGGGAACAAGGAAAAATAGATAGTGGGGATGGAATAGGACATTTAAAGGGTGAGGAGAAAGGATGTTTGAAGAAAGAAAGGACCCGTGGCTAATGGTTTGGAGAAGATCCAGGCTTATGTGCTGGGGAGACTGGCGTCAGGGAGGCCAGAGCTAAGGGTCTGAAATGAAGGACAAGTGGTGCCATGGAGACAGGATGTCCTGAAGGTTTGCTGGCCCACAGAGTTGAACAGCCAGAGCCAGTCCAAGAGCTCAAGGGCTACACTGAGTCTCCCTTCCCAACCCTTTTCCACACTACTGGTGTCTGCAGCATCCTCTCTACCTCTTCGTTCATAAGGTTCTTTTTCCTTCCAGATTCCCAGAGAAGTGCCATGGTAGGGAGGAGCATGAGCACCCCACACTGCTCTGAGATGAGCAGACCCCTATCCCCAGGCAGCCACAAGGCGCTGACACACACAGATAGACCTACCAGCCCACTTGTCGCATTTCCCTTCTCTTCTTGTGTCATGTTCTCATCAACACGCGCCTTCAGTTTTTTAGCATTCTCCACTAGCTTTGGGTCATATTTGTATTTTTCCAAGTTTTTAGCATAGTCTTCAGGACTTCCATTCAAGAAGAGGAAAACATCCTTTGTAACAGCTGGACACAAGCTACAATCTGGAACAAAAAGACAAGCTGACACTCATCAGAACTCACCCATCCCCTCTCCCACCCAGCATGCTCAGCACTGCCCTGAAAGGCATCAGAAGGCCTGGAGAACCCACATCCCCAGACATCCACGGCCCAGACACCCACCTGCACTGGAGATGAGGAGCAAAGCAGCGCAGAGCAGCCCGAGAGCATGAGTCAGCTTCATGGTGGCAGGTGCTCCCTCCCCACCTTGGGGCCCTTTTATACCTGTTCTGGGCCCCACAGTGGGACAGGGAGGGGCTGTGTCTGAGGTTTTCTTTTCCAGGAGGCACCTCCAGGCCCCTCCCAGGCCACAACTAGGAACTGCCTGGGGCTGTGAGAGGTTTACGTGTTGGCAAGGCATCGAATCAACAGAGAATACTGGTTCCTTCTCTCCTCTTCTGACGCTTTGTCTAAAGACCAGGTGACATCGGAAGTCAAAGGGACCTACCCAGGGAAAGCCTGACTGGGGAAAGGGACAAAGGCTCCCAAATTAGGCCTCACTAGTGATGGTCCGTGTCAGCCTGTCATATCTGGATGTGACCTTGAAGGTAGTCTGGCCATGGCTATATGGATTTGTTTTGGGAAACTCAGTGCTTAGCTAAGGGTCTCAAAGCTAAGCATGCCAGAGAGCATGCCAGAGCACAAGGCCTCTGACCACCTGGCCAGGTGTCCTGGTGGCTCCTGCCCTGCCCTGCTTTCATCCAGTCTCTGTCCTGGATCTTCTCAGTGACCTCCCTTGAGCCAGTCTCCTGTTTCAGGAGCCTTGACTTTTCAACTGCACCCATGAGCTCTGTGGTCTTTGACTGAGTCCTGCCATCTGATGACTTTGACAGCACCTCAAATGAGAATGGGATTCATCACCCCTCCATCTGCTTCTGCTTTTGCGTTTCTCTCAATACCATCTCCCCCTGGCTATAACCGGAGTAAAAGCCGAGCACGTTTCTGTGGCCCATCACTTCTGTAAGATCCGCATGGCCAGTCCCCAGGCCTGCTGCCTCTGGCCGTACCCTTGCCATCCTCCCTGGCCTCACTGGCTTCCTTTCGGATTCGTGATCGTGCCAGGCTGACTCCTACATAACGGCCTTTTTTGAATGTGCTGCCTGAGATGCTCTTCCTCCAAATAGCTGCATTAATTCCTCAGTACATCTCCCTCATTCTCTTCCAATACCACTTTATCAGAGAGACTGCCCCAAACTCTTGATCCCTTGTATAAAAAAACCACTCCCCACTTCCAAGTAACACTTCTGTTTTTCAACCCCTACCTCCTCTTCTTCCATTACACTTCCTACCATTCCTTGATTGTCTTTCTTCCCCTCTTAGATAGACAATGAGCTCTAGGAAAGGAAGGTCCTTGCTGGTGTATCCTCAGGACTAAGATCGGGACCAACACATCAGAGGCGCTCCATAAATGTCTGTTAGATGAATTAAAGGGATATCCCATTTTTCTGGAGTAGACTTATGCAGACTTGCTATACTACATATGTGTTTATGAAATTGCCTGGTATTGATTAAAGTGAAGCTTTTACATACTTTATGCCAGAATTAAGCAGCACCTTTTATTGTTTTTTTTAGGTATTTGACTGACCTTCACCCTGAGTTAACAGTGACAGAATAAACTTTGCTGAAGCTGCAGAGCCAAAGGTAGGAGACAAGTTTTTTTGACCCCAATTAGAACCCTGTGCCAAACAGGATTCACATCCGGTAATGGCTCCTGGCAAAAAGGTGCCAAGTGCTGAGCTCCAGCTGTCAGTTTTCCACCATTCTTCTGGTCTGTGACAGTTTCTGTCTTTCTTTGTTTCTTAAGACCTCAGCAGCCTTGAGAGGGACTGGCTGGGTTTTGTAGAAGGTCCACCAAATTGAGGAGTTTGTCTGGTGATTTTTTAATAATTTAGACTGGGGCTAGGGTTTTGGGGAAGATAGACAAGGGTGGAGGGCCTTTGTGGTCCTATCGTATCAGGGCATATGTGATGTCAATGGCTGGTCACTGGCTGTCACTTACCACTTGATTCGTGTCATCGGTGTTAGGTTTCTCTATTGTTTTGCCCTTTCTCTACTCTTTTCCTTGGAAATGTCTAGCCCATGCTCAAGAGGAGAAGGACAGGAAGGTGCACCTCCTGGAGGGGGAGTATCTACATGGACTACTGGAATTCTTCTACAAGGAATATTTATATTTTCTTCCACATTTATTTATGCTTTCAATCACTTATATATATCGGTATGGACTAACATACAGCTGTTCCTCAGTATTCATGGAGGAATGGTTCTAAGACCCTCACCTGATACCAAAATCTAAGGATGCACAAATTTTTTATACATGTGCATTGTATTTGCATATAGCCTGTGCACACCCTCTCCTTTGCACAGTAAATTCATGTTTTTCTTTTGGGAACTTTTTTCCCTGGTATTTTCAGTCTGAGGTTAGTTGAATCCATGAATATAGAACTCACAGATGCAGAACTCACAGATACAGAGGGCCGATTGTGTCTAATTTTTTACACTGGGTTAAAAGCCAATATTATGCTATTTAGTTTGTTGCTCAATTCCAGATTGGACCATCAAAAGCTTTTTAGGCTTCCTTCTGCTAGAGTTCTTGTGGACCATCTCATCTGTTTTGTGCCAAAAAGCTGCTTTTCTAGAATAGAAGACTGAGCCGAACTCTTGAGAGAGTCTAAGCAAGAAAAATGCCGCCTTGATCCACCCAGCACTCTGGCCTATGGAGCTCTGGCCCACAGTGGGGTGGACACCTTAGGGTCCCACCTGCAACTGCTCACTCATGTTATTGGTTGGGCCATGCAGGTCAAGCCCTGCTTTACTGATGAAGAATGGTGAGACAGCCAGGAGAAAGGACAAGGCTGGAGCCATGCAGACTCAAGAAGGGGCCTAGGAATTAGCTCCTTTAAGGGTGAAAGGGAAGCGGGTGGCATGATCCAGTTGTGGGTAAAAAGAGAGCATTTCCAGCCTCTGAGAAAACCCATTTGGCCACACGTTCTGGGACTTCCCTAGCAGAAAGTGATTCTGCACCCAAAGATGGTGCCCACCTGTCCTTGGGGTGTGATCCAGAGACGGCAGTAGTTAAGATGTTCAAAGGGCCCCAGTTGGGCCCAGATTCCCATTCTTAACTCAGGCAAAGGTCAGTTTTCTGGATGGTCTTTTGGCTGCCTAGAATGATCCTGTTTTTCACTTCTCCTGTGGCTTTCACCTCCCCACTTGGGAGAGTTCTGCCTTTGGAGCCAGGATAGGTCGGGGGAAGATGTGGTCAGGAAGCAGAAGTGACATTTGAGACTGGGACGACAGTTGGGCCTGGGACAACAGAGCATTTGGCTCAGACTGGCTCAGTCTCGTGGAAAGGTCATCTCCGGTTGCTCTTTGGCCACAATGCAAATGCTTCTTTCCCAAAGCCAACAGTATCAGGGGAAACATCTCTAGCAGTTTTGCTCCTCAGAGTGGGAGGGGATCTCCATGCCCATCTTCCTGTGGCCCTGAGGGAACCACACGTACCAGATCCCTGCCCACAGGCACTCGAAGCTGCCGGGAGGGGTGTGGGCTGGGCTCGAGGAGTCAGGGGTTTATAAAGCCGCAGAAACCCTGCCCCAGCAAAGCGCTCCAGCCGTCAACACTATGAAGGGGACACTGCTTGTGCTGGCCTTGCTGGTGACCAGGGAACTGGGCTTCCAGGCAGGTGAGACTGAAAAGGAGAGAAGAGATGACCCTTCTAACCCTGCCCACTCTGTCTCATTCCTCCCTCCCATGGTGATCTCCGAACACTTTCTAGGGGCAGATGTAGAGGGAGTGTGTGAGATCAATGCCCGGGAAACCTGCAGAAAAATCCTGGAGCTCTGTCTTTGGATGGAGAAAGGGGTGTGAAGATTGGGGCATTGTTAGCTGCGCACACAGTAGGGGACGATGAGTTGGGGTAGTTGTGCTTAGTTGGAGGCGGGAAGCATGCAGGCAGGTATCCCTGCGGCGGTGGTTGAGGGCAGAGGGGTCTCTAGTCCTGGCCTGTCACCCTGCTGGGAGTGCCTCTGGGAGAGAACGTACTCTCTGTCTGGGGTGTCAGCAGTGCTGGTGGAGGGCTGGTCTCTGGGGAAGCTCAGTCAGGAGACGCTGGACACACGCTTTCCCTTTAAGTGGTGGGAAACATGAATCTCAACCCCTCCTTCTCTGGTGGCTCTTTCATAAGGTGTTTTCCTGTCTGTGTTTTCAGCTGAAGCTTGCCCTGCATTTTATGGAGTCTTTTGTGTTTTGACGGCTGGCTTACAGATACCACTGGAAGTGTCTCTTGATCTGTTCCATGTGAATGAATCAGAAAAGGCAGCCATTGTAAAAATCCAGCAATGCTACAATGAGGCGGGATTAACGGCGAAATTAAAGGATTTGAACGTCTTGGTAACTTCCTTCCCATGTCTCCCTTCCACCCCACACGCAGCGTATCTTAATAGGCCACATGCAAATAGACCATACAGTCGTGTGATACATGACAGACAACATCTACCACAGAGCACATTAACCTCTGCTCCACCTACAAGACATGTCATACACAGCAACATGCCATATGCACATCCCCTCCGTTCTGCTGCCACACCTGTTCCTAGAACACCAATTAGCTTACACACAATTGATAAATCAGGGAATAATTATCAGTGCAACATAGTGTGACTCCTGTCATTCTTACCCCCAGGTCAGGGTAGCTAGCATAGCAGGAGTAGAATTTGGCTGCAAAGAGAGTTCTTAGTTCAACTCCTGCATGAGTAGGTGCCCTGTCAGCTCTGTTCTTATAAAATTTCAAAATATGCACCTGCCCTTGGACTCCCTTCCCGGGAAGGAACACCTGGCCTTGTAAGGCTTCTGCCTATTGACTTCCTCTGGTGCCATCCTGATGGCTGCTCTGCTGGCCTAGATTGATGGAGTTCTACTTGCATGTGCATTGTCTCAGTGTACACAAGCCAGAATCTATGGCAGCCTCTGACATGCAGCTGCTCATCAGGATGATTCAATGCATCTCCTGATAAACTTTTAAAATTTGTTATTGTTCTTCTTACACAGTTGCATAGATTCTGAATAGTCTGTCTCTTACTCTATTTTCACCCTAGTGCTGTCATTTTGAGTGTCTGCTTCTGCATTTCAAGTTGCAGAATTTCAAGTTGCAGAATTTATTGTACTAATATATATACACAGGACACTTGGGATTGTTTATAATACATGCATATGCGTTACATATATCCAATACACCTGACAAATAGGTCTCAGGTACTTCACGAAACCCAGAATGAGCTACTTGGACCCTCCCTCAGGCCCTGCTCCCGCTATGCCCTCCAGAACCTTCTCACCTCCTTCCCTCCCTGGCTGGGGTGGTTGCCAAACTCCTCCGGACCCTTGTGGACGGGTGATTAGGGAGCCATCCTCATCCTGGCCTGACACACAGCCCCCTCTCCAGGGTTGAGCCTGTGGCCAAAGGCTCTTGTTGAGGAAGGAGCTGAATCACTGGGGAGAACTTTTCATCCTTACACACAAAGGGTGGGAGGATCCTGGGAGGATTGAATAGCCCTGCCATGGGTCCAGGCTTTGCACACAAGTCACCTCTGTCCTTCCTTGCCTTATTCTCTTCCAGCTCGGCATCACTTTGAGCAAAGAGTGCCTTAAGTACTCAGTGGGTAAAACCACGAAGATGAGAGAGAATTTCTTCAAGCCGGCAAACTAGGGGAAACGGTTTTAAGGGATGAATCTCTGCCACTCAGGCCTCATCTGAGCTCCATCTTCCTGTCCCATTCTCCTCACCTGAAGCTGGAATCCAGACACCTGTCCAAACCTGATTCAATCTTTGTCTGACACTAATAAAACACCTGCACCTCAGCGATGTGTGTCTGATGTCTGTATGCTGTGTGGGGAGGGTGTGATGTCTGGCAAGAGATGTTGGGAGATGGTGAGGAGATGTGACATCTATGGTCACAGAAAGCATGGGAACTGGAATCAGGCAGAACTGGGATAAGTCTAGGCCCTACTGCTGACTAGCTGTATGATCATGGGTCAGCTGGTTTATTTTTCTGAGTTGTTGTATCATCTGTAAAATGAAAATTCAATTAAATAACATACAAGTCACCCTAGGCTTCACTAGCTTGAGAGGGTAAAAATGGTGTCAATAGACACAGACATCCTTTCTCTGACTCTAGCCTTTATCACAGTTGCAGGGCCTCTCACTCCTTAAATGTCTCTCTAGTAATTGTTGAATGACTCGGGAGATGGCCTGAGTGGGCTCATCCCAAATCCTCTTGGTCTTCCAGCGGCATTTGCCATTTCTACTTCGTAGATAGATGACTCCCAAGGTGGACGACTTTCTGCAGGTGTGCTCAGGTTCCCTGCTCTTCTTGAGTTCTGCCACTGGGACCAGGACCCCATGCATTCTCAGCTGGAAAGAAGGGAGAAAAGGAATGCATGGCAGAAGTTCACCCTAAGGGAATGTCAGTGTCATGGAAAAAGCTCTGACCCTTAAATCTTCCTTGTAGGATTGGCCACCTGTAACAAGTGCCATGTTTCCTCTGAGCCTACTTTCAAAAGCATCAAGTGGTTAATTGTTTTTACTGAAAGACTACTTGTGAGGCTTCAAGATAGGGACTTGATTTTCATCTGTTTTCTAGAGACTATAGCAGTGCTGGCCTCCAACAACTATGGCCCACACTCACAAAAAAGACATAACGAATTCTTAGTAGTTTCTTGTTGTTGCTTTAACTGAATACTGAAACGGGGCAATTTATAAATAAAAAGTTGATTTCTTACCGTTCTGGAGGCTGAGAAGTCCAAGAGCATGGTGCCAGCATCTGGTGAGGGCCTTTTTGCTGCTCCCTAATTTGCCAGAGGGCATTACATGGTGGGAGGGTAAGAGTATGCATGTCACTTCAGGTATCTCTTCTTCTTAGTGTAGAGTCACAGGTCCCATCATGGGGCCTCTTTTCTTATCCTAATGACCTCCCAAGGGCCCCACTGCTAATCAACGTATGAATTGAGAATTAAATTTTCAACTCATGAAATTTGGGGGACACATTCAAAACACAGCAACTGGTAATATCTCTTTACCTTCCTGGGCTAGGGGGTTGACCAGAGAATTGAACTCATGACTTGGCATTAAGAGGCCACAGACTTGAGTCCTGGCTTTTTCCTAAACCACTGGCTGAATGTAGCCATTTTAATTCACCTGTTTACCCGTTTCATACCTTGATTTTACCTCTACCAAGTGCTGGGCACTCTGTTAGACTTAATATTAAATGTGCAGGTCATTCTAAATAGTTTTATGTCTTATTGAGAAGTATGAAATAAAACTTGAATAGTTAAAGGACTAAATCACACTCTTGTATGGGGTAAATTTGCATTGTAGATAATGTTAACTATGACCAAATCCATCTAAATCAATCTTTGTTCAAATGAAGAGATCTAAAGTTTAACCTAAAGAAGAAATGCTTGAAATCAGTCAAGAGAATTTAGAAAATAAGAACTATGGGTAGGATTTTTTTTTAAACCAGGTATTACAATATAGAGTCAAGTTTTAATAGAGGAATAGATTGTCATTGTGACAGAAGAGAAAGTACATAAATAGACACAGAGAAGTTAAAGATATAATAATGTCAGCTTATTGAATCATGAATAAAGAATGGGTTGCTTCAAAAAATGGTAATTTGAAAAATGGCTCAGCCAGGCTCGGTGCCTCAGCCTGTAATCCTGCACCTTTGGGAGGCTGAAGTGAGTGGATTGCCTGAGCTCGCGGGTTCGAGACCCGCCTGGGTAGCAAGACCTCATCTCTACAATAAATCAAAAAATCAGCCGGGTGTGGTAGCACATGCCTGTAATTCTGGCTACTCGGAAGGCTGAGGCGGAAGGATCGCCGGAGCCCAGCAGGTCAAGGCTGCGGTGGTCGGGAGCAGCCACTGCACTCCAGTCTGGGTGACAGAGTGAGACTCCAACTCAAAAAAAAAAAAAAAAGAAAAAGAAAAAGAAAAATGGCTCAATGTTTAAAAAAAATCAGGATGGATTTGCCACGAACTTTCATTGTGGATTAATGATTTAATTGCCGTAGATCCAACAGGTAATCGTTCGTTTGACACAACTGATTTCTTCCCCCTTTCCCTTTATGGCTTTTGTGATATGGCAGTCGTTTTGTTTTTCTCTTACCTCATTGGAGGATAATTCTCAGCTTCTTTTCTGGTCATTGTGTTCTACACCAGGGATCATTCTCTTTGCATTTCTTTTCTATCTATACTCATTTTCTTAGTGATATCATCTAACTTCACTTTTTCTAACTTTATCTATAATGTCCAAATGTAAACTTCCAACTCAAGTATGAAAATATTGCATAGCACAGAATAGACTTTCACAATATTTCTTGAATTAATGGATATTTTATAAAAACTCTAAAATCACCATGAGGAACAAATACACAAAGAAATTAGGCAAATGAAAAGTCTATTGAATGGGACTTTTCAATTTCATAAACATGTCATTTTCCCCTAAAAATAGTGGTCAGTTTAATGTAATACCAATGAAAAAATCAAGATCATTTTAAATTTTTCATTGATACATAATATTTTACATATTTGTGGGATACATGTGATGTTTTTTTACATGCACAGAATGTATAATGATCAAGTCAAGGTATTTGAGGTATCTATTATTTTCAGTATTTATCATTTCTATGTGCTAGGAACAGCTTAAATCTTCTTTTCTACCTACTTTGAAATATACAGTATGTTGTCAATTATAATTATTCTACCCTGCTGTTGAACAATAGAGCTTATACCTTTTACCTAACTGTATGTTTGTACCCTTTAACCTACCTCTCTTCATCCCTCTCTCCCAACCACATCCCCCTTCCTAGCCTCTGGTATCTATCATTATACTCTTTAGCTCCAAGATATCAACTTTTTAAACTCCCACATATAAGTGAGAACATGCAATATTTGTCTATCTGGACCTGGATTATTTCACTTAGCATAATGACTTTCCATCTATGTTTCTACAGTGTAAGTTACATGATTTCATTCTTTTTTTATGGCCAAAAAGTATTCCAGTGTGTGTGTGTGTGTGTGTGTGTGTGTGTGTGTGTGTGTGTGTATACCACGTTTTCTTTATCCAATCTTCCACTGATGAACACTTAACTTGAATCTATTTTGCTAATGTGAACAGTGCTGTGATACATGTGAATGAAGGTATCTTTTTAATATACTGATTTATTTTTCTTTGAATACATACCCAGTAGGGAGATTTCTGGATTATATGGCAGTTCTATTTTCAGTTTTTTTGGTGAAAAAAAAGCAAAAACAAAAACAAACTTCATACTGTTTTCCATAGTGACTGCGCTAATTTGCATTCCCACCAACAGCATATGAGTTTCTTTTTCTCTGTATCCCACACAGCATCTATTATTTTCTGTCTTCTTCAGAATGGCCATTCTAATTGGGGTAAGATAATATCTAATTGTGGTTTTGGGTTTCATTTCTCTGATGATTAGTGATTTTGAGCATTTTTTTCATATACTTGTTGGCCGTTGGTATGTCTTCTTTTGAGAAAGGTTTGTTCATGTCCTTTGCCCACCTTTTTTTTTTCTTAAATAGAAACTGGATCTTGCTATATTGCCCAGACTGAGCTCTAAGTGATCTTCCCAACTCGGCCTCCCAAAGTGCTGGGATTTACAGGTTTGAGCCACCAAGCCTAGCCCCTTTGCTCACTTTTCAATGAGATTATTTATTTGTCAATGCTGAGTTGTTTGAGTGCCTCCAACAAGATTTTTTTTTTAAGAAAAATGTACTTTACCCTTATGAAATTAATCTTACATTTATCACATGATACAGCAACCTCTCTTCTAGGTAGTCATCCAAGAAAATAGAAAATTTATGTTCAGCCATTGCCTTGCTAAGCTATGGTCAGGCCATGTTTTCTTAAGCTTTGGCCCCCTCCCCTAGCTTGGGGAGATGAATCTTCTCTTCCTCTCTCTTTCTAATTTACTTTATAAATAAACTATATTTTCTAATCTAAAAAAATAAAATTTATGTTACCACAAAAACTTGTTCATCCATGTTTATAGCAGTTTTATTCAGATTTCAGTTTATGGAGACCGGAAACAACTGGTGGTGCAAAGTGTGTCACACTCATATAATTGAATATTACTAAGTCATAAAAAAGTATTGACATATGCTACAACAATGGAAGAATCTCAAATGTGTTACGATGAGTGAAAGAAACAAAACTCAGAATGCTCCTATTGCATGGCTCATTTATATGACATTTATACTTGGAAAATAAATGAATTGCTGACAAAAATTTCAAAAGTAGACTATTAGGGACAATAAGCTCTATAAATATTATAAAATACACACACACACACACACACACACACACACACACACACACACACACACATGTGCGCGCACACTTGTGGGCATGTACCAGTATAGGAACTATCAAAACAGAAAGCCAGAAATAGAGCTAAATAGTCACAATTTTGTGATAAAGGTAACTTGCAAATCAATATGGCAATTTAGATCATTTCAAAGTGAAATGGTGTTGAACCAAGTGATTGATCATCTAAAGCAGTAAAATAGTTGGATCTGTCTCTCAGCTTTCTTCAAAATTAATTTAAAATATCTGAAACATTTATATATTTAAACCGTGAGACAGAAAATTCTGTAACATTCTTAGAAACAGTAGAATATTTTTTATAACTCAGAGTGAAAACACTTTTCCAAAAATGAAAAAAATTGATAAATTTGACAGCATAAAAATAAAATATTACTGTATGAAAAACTGCAGCACCCAGAAGTTCAAAATATTAGGAGAAAATAGTGGTGAAAAATGTTTGCAAGTCATATCACAATTGCCTCAATTTCCTAGTACATAAGGAATCTCTACACAGCTCTTACAAATGAAAAGAACAAGACCAATATACCAGTTAAAAAAAAAAGTAGCCAATGTTTCCATCAGTAAGTTCACAGAGAACAAAATAATGTGACTATTAAACATACATTAGCATTCCAGGTTTTGTGTTAGGTGATAGGTTCATGAATGACTATAGCATTATCAATAATTATTCAATAAAGAAGTTCATTAGTGTATGTTATCAATGGAGGTTAATTCAATAAGTCTCTTCTTCACTAAAATATATATACAGAGACACTATCATGTTTCATCTATTGGACTGGCAAAGACAAAAAGTCTGATAAGCAATATGTCTGCCAGGATGTGGAAAAACAAGCATTCACACTCTGTTGCTTGTACTATAAATTGGGCAGCTTCTTTTCTTTTTCTTTTTTTTTTTGAGTCAGAGTCTTACTCCGTCACCCAGGCTGGAGTGCAGTGGCACACTCACGGCCATTGCAGCCCCGACCTGCTGGGTTCAGGAGATCCTTCCTCCTCAGACTTTCAAGTAGCTGAAACTACAGGCACGCGCTGCCACATCCGGCTGATTTTTTGCTTTATTGTAGAGACAAGGTCTCAGCAAGTTGCCCAGGCAGGCCTCGAACCCCTGAGCTCAGGCAATCCTCTCGCTTTGGCCTCCCGAGGTGCTGGGATTACAGGCTTGAACCACCACGCCCAGCCTAGGATGGCTTCTTTTCTAGAGGTGATGCCAAGACAGAGCCTGGAAGGGAGAGCATAACCCAGTCGAGAGTGAAGGGAAGGAGGGGTGTGAAGTGCAGGAGGAGGCAGCGGGCAGAGAAGAAGAGTGGCAAGTAGAGCCGGGCTGAGCGGGGAGTGAAAGACGGTGGCACACAGTGAGACTCAACACCCGTTAAGGCCAAGAGATTTTAATGGCACAAGCGCAGTGGCTACAGAACCTGAGAATCAGGTTGCAGCGTGGAGGCAGGGGTGTGGCAGGTTTTATAGAAATTTAAAGTGACCTGTCGGTTACCTATTGGTCCGCAGGTGAGGCATTTTTGGGATTGGTGGGGGCTTTCGTGGACTTGGGAATGGTGGGCTTTGTTGTGGAAGAAGAACCCGGAAAGCCTTGTCCAAGCTTCCATGTTAGTTTGTCTGGGCGCCTTCTTAGGCGGGAGTGCCATTTTAGGTGGGGGCTACGCCTAGGCTTAGCCTTTGAAGGGGGCGGGTTCCTCGTGGCTGGCTGGGGCCTTTCAGGAAGTGACAAAGGACAGCACTGACAAACTGAAGACTGTCTTGGCATGATAAATGGAACGTCCCCAAATTATAAGGGATGGCAAGAAGAGATGGAAAGTTATGAAAAATGGTAAGACAGGAAAAAAGGAAGCAGGTGAGTGGTGAAAATGTTGGGAAATGCCAAAATCATGTGTTCTGAAACTCTCTTCTAGATAGTCTCAAGACTCAATTCCTTACTTCCTTCAGGGCATCACTCAAATGCGATGTTTGTTATTAGCTTCTCTGGTCATTACATCTTGTAGTGGCCGAATGTTCAATCCAAGAGACCACCAAGAGCCAATTCCGATGAAAGTTCAAGAGGGTCTTTATTTGCAAGCTCGAGCCTGGACCTCTGTCGACCACCGATGCAGCGGAGTACACCCAGAGGCCCTGACTTCCTTAAGCAGACGCCTTTTATGTTTTCACACAAAGGGAGGAGGAGTTTAGGGGGACTTTCCAGTCTTGTTACCATTTAATTGGGTAGTAACCTTTGGTGGTCAGCTCAATCGTGGGGGATTGGCTAGCTTGACTGGGGCTGACCTTGGCCCACTAGCTGGGGAAGTTGCAGAGACATTTGGAAACTTTAGGTGATTTTCCCCTGGCACCTGATTGGTTGTTGCTAAGGGGAAAGTGGGTCAAGGGAAGGGGTTGAAGCTTGAACTGGAGCTTTGCAGTTTTTCCCATCACTGAAACTTTAAACAGCTACAGGTTATGTTTTAAAGCAGAAAACTAAAATGGCTATGCTCTTGTCCACAAGCTGATTACATATTTATTGGGTTATAGCATGTTCTTAACCTAAGTTTATGGTATACTCTATTATGGTTCTCTCAATCTAAATGGGAATTCTCCTAGTCTTCTCCCATTCCCCCTTGCCTATCTCCTTTCCTTCTTTCTCTTCTGACATGCCATTTCCTTGTCAATTCTCTGCCACTATCAAATGTAAGCTAGATAAAGGAAAGGACTTTTAGTCGTTAAAGAATGCTTTTCCTCAGAAACCATTCAGATGTATATATACACTGATGATTGTTGCCTCTCCCCCCACCAAAAACAAAAACACCCACAGATATGCTTCAAATCCCTATACCATTATGTTCTTTGCCTATTCTGGCATAATATTTATGGTAAGAAATAATACCTTCCCCAGTTTATGGTCAATGAAGTATAATAAGACATCAAAACAAAACGAAAACATTATTGGTTCTGACCAAGATGGAGTAACAGGAGCTGAACTTACTCTCCCACCTGGAACAACTAAAACTGGATAAAATATATGAAATAATAATTTTCAGAAATTGGGCATCAGGTAGCATAGGTGAGTGATCTCTCGGAGAAGGAAATTAAGAAGGTGAGTCATATAAATTCCACAGGTTTTATATGACTGGAGAGAATTTTCAGATTGCGGTGCAGGAAGAGAGAATCCAAGGATAAATAAGCAGTCTCTGAGTTCATGAGACAGATTTGGGAGGCAAAGGTAACCAAGGTAGTTAAATTTTCAGGGCAGGATACTGGAAAGGAGAGAGCTGCACAGAGAGAATTCTAGAGTTCTGCAGAAAGTACCCTTGAAGTCTTCACTGACTGCTTCTTAGGGTATGCATGTGAGAAAACAGTCTAAAACTAGGGAATAATCACCTGAAGAAGCAAGGAAAGCAGTACCTGGAATTTACCCAGGGATAAAAATACTTTGTGTTCCTAACAGCCAGAGAGGAATACCCTTGTTCTTCATGGAGAGTCAACTAGTTTATTCAGAAAGCTATCAGTAGTGGTATAAAATTCACCTTAGCGTATGGCGGCTTTTGTGCCACCTAGCAAAACATTTTAAAAACTTCGTATGGATCAAACTATTTCCAAATGAGTAACAGAACAAAACTCAAGAACATTTATAGAAATACAGAACTATCCAGGACATAAAAATTAAATTCCACAATATTTTGCAATGAAACCATAATTACCAGGCATGCAAAAAAGCAGAAAAATATGACCTGTTATCAAAAGAGTCAAGCAATATAAACAGACCCTGAAATGACTCACATGATAGAATTGATAGACAAAAACATTAAAATAGTTATTAAAATTGTGTTAAGTGTATAAAGGAAGGAGAGAAAATCTTGAACATGAAAGACAAAACATAGATATGTTAAAAAACCCAAATCAAACTTGTATAGATTGAAAATATATCTCACTGGATGGAATTAACAGCAGATTAAACACTGCAGAAGAAAATAGTAATGAGTTTGAAAATGATAGTGACAAAAATTATCCAAAATAAAAGATAGAATAAAATTGAAAAATGATACAAAGTTCAATGAGCTGTGGGACAATTTGTGGGAAACCAGTGCATAATTAATTGGAACCTCTTAGGAAATAAAGGTAAAAATGTTTCCAAATTTAATGAAAACTATAAACATAACCATCCACGAAACGTATTCAACTTGAAACCTAAGAAACATGAAGAAAACAATATAGTAATCTCACTTATCTGCAATTTCACTTTTCATAGTTACCTGAGATTTTTTTTTGAAGAAGAAATGTAAACTTTTTTTGTTTGTTTGTTTGCTTTTTTTAGTTGGAGTCTCACTCTGTCACCCAGACTGGAGTGCAGTGGCCACTCCTGGCCACCGCAGCCTCGACCTGCTGGGCTCTGGCGATCCTTCCACCTCAGCCTTCCAAGTAGCTGGAACTACAGGTGCGTGCTACCACACCTGGCTAATTTTTTATTTATTGTAGAGATGAGGTCTCGCCAAGTTGCCCAGGTGGGTCTTGAACTCGTGGGCTCAGGCAATCCACTCACCTCAGCCTCCCAAAGGCGTGGGATTACAGGCTGAGCCACCGAGCCCGGCTGTAAACTTTTTTATTGTGATAAAATATACCAAGCATAAAGTTTACCATTTTAAGTATAGTGCAATAGTTACCTGAAAAATTCTGATGGTGAATCACTGTCCAAAATATTACATAGAAAATTCTAG
Organism: Cephalopachus bancanus; assembly: GCA_027257055.1. Taxonomy (NCBI): domain Eukaryota; kingdom Metazoa; phylum Chordata; class Mammalia; order Primates; family Tarsiidae; genus Cephalopachus; species Cephalopachus bancanus. Next base: position 2,024,602 of record JAPVLO010000110.1, on the reverse strand, counting down.
AAATAGGCAGGGTGCAGTGGCTCAAGCCTGTAATCTCAACACTTTGGGAGGCTGAGGTGAGAGGATTGCCTGAGCCCACAGGTTCGAGCCCAGCCTGGGCAACTTGGTGAGACCTCATTCTACAATAAAATAAAAAAATTAGCCGGGCATAGTAATATGTGCCTGTAGTTTCAGCTACTTGGAAGGCTGAAGTGGAAGGATCATCTGAGCCCAGTAAGTCGACGCTGGGGTGGCCGTGGGTGTGTCACTGCACTCCAGCCTGGGTGACGGTGTAAGATTCTAACTCAAAAAAAAAGAAAAGAAAAGAAAAGAAAAGAAATCTCTAGAAATAAACAATTCATACGTTTTAAAATTGTGCACCATTCTGAGTAGCATGATGAAATCTTGTTCCATCTTGCTTTGTCTTTTCTGGGATGTAGTTCATCCTTTTGTTCAGTGTATCCACATTGTACAAGGGTCACTTAGTACCCATCTTAGTTATCAGATTGACTGTCGTGGTATTGCAGTGCTTATGTTCAAGTATTCCTTATTTTACTTTTTAATGGCTCCAAAGTACAAGAGTAGTAATTCTGGCAATTTGAATATGCCAAAGAGAAGTTGTAAAGTGTTTCCTGTAAGTGAAAAAAATAAAAGTTCTCAACTTAATAGGAAAAGAAAAAAATATCATATGTTGAGATCTATGTTAAAAACAAATCTACTTACGACATTTTGAAGAAAGAAAAAGAAATTCATGCTAGTTTTGCTCTTGTACCTCAAACTGCAAAAGTTACAGTCACAAGCCAGGCATGACGGTGTGCTCCTGTAGCCCTAGCTACTCAGGAGGCTGAGGCAGGAGGATCAGTTGAGCCCAGGAGTTTGAGGCTGCAATGAACTATGATAAGGCCACTGTTCATAGTCCAGTCTGGATGACAGAGTGAGACCCTATCTTTTTAAAAATTTTTAACTTTAAAGATGTGAGGTGCAATTCAGCGTTAGGTATACAAATGTTCATTATGCAGGTACTCTTGTTGATGAAGTGTGTTCTCCCTCCCCTGGCAGATTCCCACTACTGCCAATCCTTTTCTTATAGTATTACGATAATTGTTCAAGGTCAGCTTATGAGTGAGAACACGTGATACTCAGTCCTTTGTTTCTGTGATAGATCACTCAGTATTATAGACTCTAAGTTCATCCAAGTTGCTGTGAAGTTCATAATTTTATCCTTCTTCATGGCTGTGTAATATTCCACTGTGTATATGTACCACCTTTTAAAAATCCAGTCCTCTTTTGATGAGCAGCTTGGTTGGTTCCATGTTTTTGCTATTGTGAACAATGCTGCATTAGACATTTATGTGCAGGTATCTTTTTCGTAGAGTGATTTGAGTTCATCCGGGTATATTCCCAGTATGGAAGGTCGATTTTTAGATCTTTTGGGAATTGTCACACTATTTTCCACAGAGGTTGTATTGGTTTACACTCCCACTAACAGTTTAGAATTGTTTCCCTTTCCCGGCATCCTCTCCAGCAACTACTGTTTTTTGAGTTATTGATGATGGCCATCCTGACTGGAGTGAGGTGGTATCTCAGTGTGGTTTTAATTTGCATTTCTTTGATGACTAGAGAGACTGAGCATTTTCTAATGTATCTGTTGGCTGTTCATATGTCTTCTTTTGAGAAGTGTCTATTCATATCTTTTACCCACTTTGTAATGGGGCTGTTTTTTTCTTTTTGGCACCTTTGAGTTCCTTGTAGATCCTAGATGTTAGGTCTTTATCAGATATAGAGTAGATAAATATTTTTTCTCAGTCTGTGGGCTGTCTCTCTGCTCTCTCAATGGTTTCTTTGGCTTTGCAGAAGTTTGTCTGTTTGATGACACGTACTCTTATGGTATGGGCACTTGGGGTTTTGATCAGGAATTGGTTGCCCGTCCCAATTTCCATAAGGGTGTGTCCTGCATTTTCTAAGGTTCTTATAGTTTGAGGTTTTACGTTTAGTTCTTTGATCCATTTAGAGTTGATTTTTGTGTATTGTGATAGGTACGGGTCTTGTTTTAATCTTCTGCATGTGGTCAGCTAGTTTTCCCAGCACCATTTACTGAATAGGTTCTCCTCTCCAGTGGTCGGTGGTGGAGGCTTTGTCGAAGATGACTTGGTTGAGAAATTGAGGTTTTGCTTCTGGAATCTCTATCCTGTTCCATTGGTTTATATGCCTGTTCTTGTACCAATACCAGGCTGTTTTGATGATTGCAGCTTTATAGTAAAGTTTAAAGTCTGGGAGCATGATACCTCCTACTTTTTTTTTTTTTTTGCTGAAGATTGTTTTGGCTATTTGTGGTCATTTATGTTTCCATATGAATTCCTGTATAAGACCCCATCTTTAAAAAGAAAATTTATTGCTACAGTGAGTGACAGTGCTTAGTTAAAATGGAAAAGGGATTAAATTTGTGGCTGGAAGACATGAACAGAAAACATGTTCTGACTGATGGCAGTATGTTGTGCTGGGAAGCATTGTGCCTCTACAAAGCCTTCAGCGACGAATTCCCTGAAACGAGTGACACCAAGCCATTTACTGCAAATAAAAGTTCCACGGATTTAGGAACACAGAAGGTCAATAGTAGCCTAATGCTACATCACGGTGCCTAAATCTTTCACCTTACTTCATCTTATCATGTAGGCATTGTATTGTCTCACACCATAACAAGAAGAAAAGTGAAGCCGGGCTCGGTGGCTCAGCCTGTCATCCCGCGCCTTGGGTGGCTGAGGTGAGTGAATTGCCTGAGCCCGCGGGTTTGAGACCCACGCGGGCAACTTGGTGAGACCTCATCTCTACAATACATCAAAAAATTAGCTGAGTGTGGTAGCGCATGCCTGCAGTTCCAGCTACTCAAAAGGCTGAGGCGGAAGGATCGCTGGAGCCCAGCAGGTGGAGGCTGCAGTGGCCGGGAGTGACCACGGCACTCCAGTCTGGGCGACGGAGTGAGACTCCGAGTCAAAAAGAAAGAAAGAAAGAAAGAAAGAAAGAAAGAAAGAAAGAAAGAAAGAAAGAAAGAAAGAAAGAAAGAAAGAAAGAAAGAAAGAAAGAAAGAAAGAGAAAAGTGAGTATATTGCAAGCATATATTTTGAGAGAAAAAGAAAGAGAGCAAGAGTGAGAGTGAGAAAGCTAGCAACCACATTCACATAACTCAAAAATCGTTAATTTCTTGCTGTGCATAATTTACAACTTAGACTTTATCATATATAAATATGTATAGAAGAACACAGAATATATATAGGGCTTGGTATTACCCACGGTTTCAGACATCCACTGGCATTTGACATCCACTTATCCCCTGTGGATAAGGAGGGACTATTACATTGGTCTGCTTTATAGTGTTTCTGTTAGTGTCTTGGGATTTCTTTACTTTTGCTCAGTAATTTTTTTCTTGCTCCCTTGACACAATGATTTCAAATGACTGGTCTGCAAGTTAGCTAGTTCTTTTTTTTCTTTTTTCTTTTTGAGTTGGGGTCTCACTCTTTTGCCCAGGCTGAAGTGCAGTGACATAATCATGGCTCACCTTGGCCTTGACTGCCTGGGCTCAAGTGATCCTTCTGTCTCAGTCTCCTGAGTAGCTGGGACTACCAGCATATACATCCATGGTTGGATAATTTTTGTTATTTTCTGTAGAGATGAGATCTAGCTATGTTGCCTGGGCTGGTCTTGAACTCCTGCCCTCAAGTAATTCTCTCACCTTGGCCTTTCAAAGAGTTAGGATTACAGGCATGAGCCACCAGGCCCAGCCTGGTTTTTTTTTTTTAATGCCTGATTAAACTGATTAATCCACTGTTGAACCCTTCTAGTGATTTTTTTTAGCTTAGTTATTGTCTTCTTCAACTCCAAATTTCTGTTTGGTGTTTTTTTGTTTGTTTTAGTTTTAATCTCTTCGTTGATATTCTCATTTGTTTATGCACTATTTTCCTGATTTGGCATACTTTTCTTGTGTTCTCTTTTAGCTCACTGATTGTCTTTAAGAAAATTGTTTTACATACCAGAGCAAAGAAGCCTTTAAAAATGTATCCTAGTATCAGAGGATGGAAACTATTTAATTATATCATAGAATATATTATTTTATATTTTTTCGTGGTGGTACTACACAAATGGTAGTAGTCAAGAGGACCAATAAAAATCAGGTACTTCTGAGGTGAGTGGATTGCCTGAGCCCGTGGGTTCGAGACCTGCCTGGGCAACTTGGCGAGACCTCATTTCTACAATAAATCAAAAATGAGCCGGGCATGGTAGCGCGCGCCTGTAGTTCCAGCTCCTTGGAAGGCTGAGGCGGAAGGATCGCCGGAGCCGAGCAGGTCAAGGCTGCGGTGGCTGGGAGCGGCCACTGCACTCCAGTCTGGGTGACAGAGTGAGACTCCAACTCAAAAAAAAAAAAAAAATCAGGTACTTATTATAAGTATGTTTTTATATTTCACCAACACTGTTGTGAAAAAACAAAAGTCTTGCTTTGTTTTTTCAAAAAAGAAAGTTGTTTTAAATTCTTTGTTGAGATAGTCCAGAGCTTTGCAATTCTTTTGGGGATTGGTTTCTGCAGATTTATTTTGTACCTCTGAATGGGCCATGTTTTCTTGTTTTGTTTTGGTTTTTTTATACTGAGATTTGGGCATTTGAACACCAGCCACTTCTCTCAGTCTTTTTGGACTGTCTTTGTACAAGAGAAGGTCTTCACCAAGAGAGGTTATGGGTCTTCTCAAACCTTTTCTGTGGATGCCTCTGCTCAGGTCTCATGCATGAACTTTCCAGCATATAGGGCTGATTTATTCATATCAATTTCCCTACCAGCCTCACTCCTGCTTCTTCTCAGGCACTTTTGGCTGTGGTTTCTTTTTTTTTTTTCTTTGAGCTGGAGTCTCACTCTGTCGCCCAGACTGGAGTGCAGTGGCCGCTCCCGGCCACCGCAGCCTCGACCTGCTGGGCTCCGGTGATCCTTCCGCCTCAGCCTTCCACGTAGCTGGAATTACAGGCATGCGCTACCACGCCCGGCTGATTTTTTGATTTATTGTAGAGATGAGGTCTCGCTGACCAGGCGCCTGTAATCCCGTGCCTTTGGGAGGCTGAGGTGAGTGGATTGCCTGAGCCCGCGGGTTCGAGACCCACCTGGGCAGCGAGACCTCATCTCTACAATAAATCACACACAAAAAATCAGCCGGGCATGGTAGCGCATGCCTGCAATTCCGGTTACTGGGAAGGCTGAGGTGGAAGGATCGCCGGAGCCCAGCAGGTTGAGGCTGCGGTGGCCGGAAGTGGCCACTGCACTCCAGTCTGGGCGACAGAGTGAGACTCCAACTCAAAAAAAAAAAAAAAAAAAAAAGTTGGCACCAGTGTGGAAATGCCTTTAACCAAGGCCTCTGTGCTGCCCACCAAATAATCTAGGTTCTCTGACAGCTTTTATGACAATGACAGTCACACATCACTTAATGATGAGGACACATTAGGAGAAACATGTCATCAGGTGATTTAATCATTGTGCAAACATCACAAAGTATACTTGCATAAACCTAGGTGGTGTAGCCTACAACAAACCTAGATGACGAGGTATAGCCTATGGCTCCTGTGCTACCAATCTAGACAGCATGTTACTGTGCTGAACTTCGTAGGCAATTGTAACAGAATGGCAAATGTTTGTGCATCTAAACATATCCAAATGTAGAAAAAGCACAGTAAACATATAGTATCATAATCGCATGGGACCACTATCATATATTTGCTTTGTCCTTGACCAGAATGTTGTTATGGGGTGCGTGACTGCATTTCAAAATTGCTCCTTTATCCTCATAGCTTCCCTCCCACCACACGCACACTTATTTCAGACATTCTGTCCTCCCATGATACAGAGAATATAGAAAACTTTAATACTTCTTTCATTCCCAACACAAAACCATTTAATATAATCTTAAGAAAAATTCAAGCTGGGCTCGGTGGCTCAGCCTGTAATCCTGCACCTTTGGGAGGCTGAGGTGAGTGGATTGCCTGAGCCCGCGGGTTCGAGACCCGCCTGGGCAGTGAGATCTCATCTCTACAATAAATCAAAAATTCAGCCGGGCGTGGTGGTGCACGCCGGTAATTCCGGCTACTCGGAAGGCTGAGGCAGAAGGATCGCCGGAGCCCAGCAGGTAGAGGCTGCGGTGGCCGGGAGTGTGCCACTGCACTCCAGTCTGGGCGACAGAGTGAGACTCCAACTCAAAAAAAAAAAGAAAAATTCTCGTGTGAAAATGGGAGTGGTGTTTCTCTTCCATTCAAGTCAATTCCTCTACTATGGCCTGAGAGAGATCTGAGCGTTTGTTGCTTGATAAGTGAAATGTGTTTCTCCATAACTTATTTTTAAAAACAGCAAAAGGAACGAAAGCCTCCTGTTTGAAAAATAACTTATTTGTTCCTTGATCCAACTGACTTTTATGACTTTGCTTCTTATTTATGCTGGATCATTTTTAGAATTTCTGACATGACATTGTTAGTTTGCCCTGTTGGCCTCAACCATTTAACATTGTGCTTGTCCAGGGCTCATCTTTCATCGAGTCCACTCTCCGTCTACACTCATTCCCTTGGTAATCTCTTCCAGTATTGTGACTTGAAGTATGATCATAAGCAACAGATCTCAAGTTGATTTTCCCAGCTACTCTCCCCAAATGGTCAAAATTGCAGTCCTGATCTTCCCTTCAAGCCTCCTTATTTTTTTGAGTTGGAGTCTCACTGTCGTCCAGACTGGAGTGCAGTGGCTGCTCCTGGCCCCCGCAGCCTCGACCTGCTGGGCTCCGGCGATCCTTCCGCCTCAGCCTTCCATGTAGCTGGAACTACAGGCGCGCGCTACCACACCCGGCTAATTTTTTGATTTATTGTAGAGACGAGGTCTCGCCAAGTTGCCCGGGCGGGTCTCGAACCCGCGGGCTCAGGCAATCCACTCACCTCGGCCTCCCAAAGCGCTGGGATTACAGGCTGAACCACCAAGCCTGGCCTGATTCCCCACTTCTAATGCTCCACAGCCCTGGGCCAGTAAGAGTCATGAGTAATACAGTCAGATCCTGTCTCTCCACTGTTCAAATCCCTGTCATGGCTCTCAATTCACTCAGTGTAAAATAAAAAATCCTTTAGTGACTTGACCTCTGTTTCCTCTTCTCTCACTCTCCTCTGCACTTGTCTGCTTCCACGTCCTTTCAGAATAGGTAACTCCCCTTTTTTTTTGAATCAAGTTCTTATTCTGTCACCCAGGCTGGAGTGCAGTGACTCCATCATGGCTCAATGAAGCCTTGACTTCTTGGGCTCTCAGGCGATCCTTGTGCCTCAGCCTCCCAAGTAGCTGGGAATACAAGCACGTGCCAACATGCCAGGATAATTTTTTGACTTTTTTGTAGAGACGAGGTCTCACTATGTTGCCCAGACTGGTCTTGAACTCCTGGGCTTGATCCTCCTGCTTTGGTCTCCCAAAGTGTTGGCTGACAGGCATGAGCCATCATGCCTGGCCTCTGCCTATTTTATGGTCTTCTTTCAAGAAGCTAATTTATTACTTGCAAAAGGAGGAAAGCCACAGTCCTTTTCTGGGTGAGGATCCCAAATACCATGAAAACTCTCAATTCTCTCCAAGTTACCAATATTATTTGTAGAGATATATGGAAATGTGGCACCGTCCTGCCTTACATACACATCTCCCATAACCTATGCCCTTATTTTCAGTCCAACGGGGACATTATTTTGGCTCTTACGGCAAATGTAGATATGTACATTTCGTTACCACCACTAATGACCCTGGTCAAAGCCACTATCCTACTCAACTGGATTTTGATACTAGCCTTGAAAATGTTCTCCATGCTTCTAATATTTCTCAACACAGTAGTCACAATAATTCATTAACTGTATATATAAGCTCTGTTATTCTGTTCAAATCCCTGTTAGAGTCCCCAATTCACTTAGTGACACATAAAAAAGTCCTTAAACTGGCCTGTCACACTATGTATATCTAGCTCTTATTATCTAGCTCTTATTAAATCCTTCTACTCATGTCTTTCTACACTCCTTCTCCCTCACTTGGTTTGACATGTACCAGCCTCCCTGCTTTTTCTAGAATGGAACAGAAATGATACAAACTTAAGGTTTTTGTCTTACCTTCTTCCTTTGCCTGGAACTTATTCCATAAGGTATTAATGAGGTTTAGACCCTCACCCTCTTTAATCTTTCTTTAGATGCCCTCTTACTAATGAGGCCTTCCCTTAGTTATCTATGCCTCCAAAATTCAAAAAACAAAACGAAATACCACTCCTCTTCATTTCTTAACACCCTTAGCTTTCTCCTTTTCGTCCCATTCCACACATCACCACATATAAAAGACGACAAACGATTCTGTCATTCATATTTACTCTTTCCATCTTCTTCTTTTTTTTTGAGTTGGAGTTTCACTCTGTCGCCCAGACTGGAGTGAATGTAAGTCACATGAGGACAGAGGTCTTTGTTTCTCTTTGGGTCGTGATGTGTGTCCTATACCTACAATAGTGCCTGGAATATAGTAGGGACTTACAGAATATTCTTTAAGCAGGGAAGAAACACAGCACCACCAATTCCCTGCTCATTTTTAGTATTCTGGCAAATCTACCTGATTTTTTTTTTTTTTAAAGAGAAGGGGTTACACTCCGTCATTCAGGCTGTACTGCAGTGGTGTGATCATAGATCAGTGCATCCTTAAATTCCTGGGCTCAAGTGATCCTCCTGCCTCAGCCTTCCAAGTAGCTGGGATTACAATTGCCCTCTCCATTCCATTCCATTCCAGATGTCTTCCTTCAAGTTAGTGTCACTCAGTGTTCTTTAGAATGATTTTTTTTAAAAAATCACATTTCATAAAGTCAAAAGTCTTAGGATAGCCAAGATTCCAGTGTCGTCAGCTTCATCCTCTTACTTCCCAGGCTTCACTGTCCTCTGATCAAAATGTGAGATTCTAACTTTTGTCACATCTCATCGATATGCTTCCTCATAACTATGTTGGCCATATGACTACTGCTGGTGCTGTCTCCACAGAAAATGTCACTTGGTAAGAGACTCTTTTTTTTCAGATAGATGTCAAGTTCCTTAAAAGTAATTGAATGTATCTCAGAACATAGACCAAAACATATTATCTGAACAAAATAGTGTTGCTTGCCGAGTTGGTGACTACGTAGATGGGGCTGTTTCCTGGGGGAAGCAGTAGCTGGGCACCGCACTTGTCCGCTTGCTCAGGCCACCCAACATCGCCCATCCACCCATCTTCCCTGTCATGACTCTTTCTGGAGTTGTTTCATTTCTTGTCACTCCCTGCCCAAACATACTTGAGCCTAAAGAATTGACTGTATTGCCGGGCTCGGTGGCTCAGCCTATAATCCCGCACCTTGGGAGGCTGAAGTGAGTGGATTGCCCGAGCCCGCGGGTTCGACCCGCCTGGGCAACTTGGCAAGACCTCATCTCTACAATAAATCAAAAAATTAGCCGGGCGTGGTAGCGCTTGCCTGTAGTTCTGGCTACTCGGAAGGCTGAGGCGGAAGCATCGCCGGAACCCAGCAGGTCGAGGCTGCGGTGGCCGGGAACGGCCACTGCACTCCAGTCTGGATGACAGAGTGAGACTTTGACAAAAAAAAAAAAAAAAAAAATTGACTGTAAAGTCATATATTTGTAGAAAAATAAGATGATATCATTAGCTTCTAGATAATAGATTGACACACTTTTTATATCAGACTGACATGATTTCGTGTCTTTTCATTTTGTAGCTTTGGGAAGCATCTGAAATAACATGTCTCTTAACTTTAATGGGACGGGGCAATCTCAGTGAGTCCCCACTAACAGGTGCGAGACCCGGTCGGATCACCAGAACTTTGGGACACCGGTTTCCAGAGCCCCTCAAGGGGCCTCTTGGATCTTGAGCTTGTGCACCAGAATCTGGAGCAGGCGTGCTCTGGGGGCCACTTAGAGCTACATCACCCAGAGATGCCTCTGCACAGAGCATCCCGGCGCTGGGTCAATGAAGGTAGAGGAGAGGGACGCTTTGGTACCTTCAGAAGCACCCCAAGGCGGGACTTCCAGCATTCTTCTGGGTGACTCTTGGGTCGATCGGTCCACCTGATCAGATTTCAACTCTTGGTCCTGCCCACGATAAAGTGAGCCAGAACACACAGAGCAGGTGTGTGGCTCGGAGGAGGGGAACTGGGGTGACTCCGCTGTGGAGGGAGGTTTGGCTTGATTCCTGCCTCTCCCGGCTCCACTCTACCAGAGGCTCTGATGGTGCGATCGCTCTGATGGATCCAGCATAGGTTGATGATGTGTCCCCAGGCCCTCAACTGTCCACCTCCAAATCCTGAGGCCCTGAAGGAGGGGCACCTTTCCAGGTTATCTACCTCAGCCATGCTCCTTTGCTCAGGACAGTAATGCATTGCTGATTGGTGGGGGGGTTCCCTTCCTTCCTTCCTTTCTGTAGGAGTCTCAGGTCTCACTCTGTCGCCCACGCTGGAGTGCAGTGGCACGCTCAGGGCCGCCACAGCCTCAACCTGCTGGGCTCAGGCGATCCTTTAGCTTCAGCCTTCCAGGTAGCCAGGACTACAGGCACGCACCACCAAACCCAGCTAAAGTTTTGATTTATTGTAGAGACGACGTCTCACCAAGTTGCCCAGGCTTGACTTGAACCCTTGGGTTCAGGCAGTCCTCTCGCCTCTACCTCCCAAAGTGCTGGGATTACAGGTGAGAGCCACCGTGCCCGGTCAGGGGTCCCATTTCTGACACCCAGCATGATTAGGAGTGGAAGAAAGTTCCTTACAGAGAGACAAGTTTGGCAGTGGCTTGGCGATACCACTTGGGAAACCTGAGGTCTACCTCCCGAAACATTGTGAGTGGATGCCACATGCGCATGTGAAATGGCAGCTGCCGAGTCACTTGTCCTTCATTTTGAGGGTGATGGTAGCCATGGGGAGTTGTGGGCAGAGAGACTAGGACTTTAGAAAATTCCCAAAGTCTGCTTAGAAGAGGGCAGACTGTGGGATGGTGTTACAGTTCAACACGGATTCTTATGCCTGCTGTCCAGTAAAACCAAAACTGAAGCAGCCATTAGAGTGGGCAAAGAGTGTAATATCACACAGCAGCTAAGCCAGGAGAGCAGGAGAATTCTCTCCAATTCTTCTCTGAAAATTCAGAGGATAAAAGTTTTAAAGGGACCTCGGCAGGAAGAGGAAAAGGGGCTATTGATTGGTTGATGATGTGTGAGGGTGGAGAGGGGTTGGAGGGGAGGCCAGCGGTGTTGAGATCTTTTTCCTGGGGTCCTGTGACTAGTAGAGGACTTCCTGGTGTTCTGGACCTGGGGAAGAGGTTCTTGTCCACCTGAGTTCAAAGTCTGAAAAAGATCTCAGATACCATTCTTAGATTTTACAATAGGTGCTGTCCCTAAAACAATTGCTCTATCAGGTACTATTCACCAGCCCTGAGCCATTGTGGAGGCAGTGCAGGAGGAAGGTGGAGGAGTAGACAGGGTCCCTGGAGATTGAAGCCACTTTTTGTCTTTTATTTTATTTTATTTTTTGAGTTGGAGTCTTACTCTGCTCAGGTTGGGCTCAAGTTATCCTTCCACCTCAGCCTTCCAAATAACTGGAACTACAGGCACACATCACCATGCCCGGCTAATTTTTTTGATTTATTGTAGAGATGAGGTCTTGCCAAGTTGCCCAGGCTGCTCTCAAACCCATGGGCTAAAGCAATTCTCTTGCGTCTGCCTCCCAAGGTGCTGGGATTACAGGCTTGAGTCACCGCACCAGGCCACTTTTTGTCTTTTAAATGACTTCTTGTCTCCCAGGCAGTCATGTGTTGATTGGCCTTTGGAGCAGCTCTCCTTCTTCCCCAGGGGTCTGACACAAAGGTAATAAATTTAGGAAATTTGTTAATTTTTCTGTTTTTGAGTTGGCATCTCACTTTGTCTCTCAGTGGCATGGTCACCCAGCTACTGCAGACTTAATCTGCTGAGCTCAGGTGATCCTTCCACCTCAGCCTTCCAAGTAGCTGGGACTACAGGTGTGTGCCACCATGATCAGCTTATTATTATTATTTTCGGCTTATTGTAGAGACAAAGTTTTGCCAGGTTGCCCAGGCTAGTCTCGAACCCCTGGGCTCAGTCAGTATTCTCTTCTCTGTCTCCTGAAGGGCTGGGCTTACAGGTGGGAGCCACCATGACCGACCATATTCATTAATTTGTAATCATAGCTGCAGTTTTTACTTCATGACTCAATATCAATTCTATATAGACAGTTTCTTTTTTTAAAAAATGATAAAATATGGGCTATAATTCAGGGTTAGGTATACAAACGCTGATTGTGCAGGTACCCTTGTTGATAAGATATGCCCCTTCCTACCCTAGCAGTTTCCCTCAGCTGCCAATTCCACCCCCCTCCCCTGAAAGTTTCCCACTACTATATAGGCAGTTTCAATGAGAGGGAAGGAAAGGTTGGTGAGAGTAGAGATGGGGTATTACCCACTGCAAGTTCATAGGCTATGGTGTAATAGGAATTGACACAAGGCCAAACAGTTTCCCAGACACGGCTTTATTAGGAGCTTATGCTCAGCACAAAGGAGATAGCCATGAAATAGGGAAAGACCCCATCTGCCTTCCCACAGAAAAGTTTAATCAGTAGATTAATAGGGGAATCATGAATAATTCATTAGGCAGCAAGTGTCATTCTGTGTATGGGGTGAAGAAAGGTTTGTGTGTGGGTACTGCAGAAACATGCCATTATTTGATGATTTTTAAAAAATGGCACGTAAGCTTCACTCTGGGTGGAGCAGGTGTTATAGTGGGACACTGTGGTCCTTGTGCTCATATAAGTGAGGGGTGGGCAGGGGGCTATTTCCTAAGCAAGATTTATGGTGAAGCATTGCTTACTGTAACAGGTTTTTTCAAGGTTGTGGATGGGTCTGGCTGGGATGTTGCTGCAAAGGCTGGTGGTTAAAATATGTGAGGGAGGCCCTACTCTATCTTATACCTCTCCTGAAAGACTTTACTCTTTTTATTCTTTTTTTTTTTTTGAGTTGGAGTCTCACGCTGTCACCCAGACTGGAGTGCAGTGGCCGCTCCCGGCCACCGCAGCCTCGACCTGCTGGGCTCCGGTGATCCTTCCGCCTCAGCCTTCCAAGTAGCCGGAATTACAGGCATGTTCTACCATGCCCGGCTGATTTTTTTATTTATTGTAGAGATGAGGTCTCGCTGCCCAGACAGGTCTCGAACCCATGGGCTCAGGCAATCCACTCACCTCAGCCTCCCAAAGGCATACTCTTTTTATTCTTAAGGCAAAAGGGGATGAAGTGATGAAGTCTCTTCTTCTGGAGTTGCTTTCTACTGACTAGGTTTATTGACTCTACCTAGTTCTTACTGACTGATCTAATGATTTGTGAGACTTGGGTCCTCCTGGGTTGATATGGATTGGAATCATTTTGCCACCATCAGTTTGACTTGGTACTGTTGAAGTCTAGAAGACACAAAGGTAACCAAAAGATTTAAAAAGACAGGGCCCAAAGACTAAGAGAAGGGGTGCAAGAGGCCTAGGAAGAGTAAGAACTAAGACTAAAATAGGTAAGCAGGTTTGGATGGCTTCCCAGACATGGCCTGGGTTACCAGGATATACATCTTTTAACCAGGAATCCTGTTATAAAATCTCGTTAGCACTCACTTCTATTTGTCTAGCAGTGTTTATGTACATGTAGCAGGAGGTGCTTGCCAAGGCATAGACTTCGCCTTTTTTTTGAATTGGAGTCTCACTCTGTCACCCAGGCTGGAGTGCAGTGGCAAGCTCACAGCCACCCCAGCACCGACCTGCTGGGCTCTGGTGACACTTCTGCCTCAGCCTTCCAAGTAGCTGGAACTACAGGCGTGTGCTACCATGCCTGACTAATTTTTAGATTTATTGTAGAGACGAGGTCTCACCATGTTGCCCAGGCTGGTCTTGAGCTCACAGGCTCAGACAATCCTCTCGACTAAGCCTCCCAAAGTGATGGGATTACAGACTTGAGCCATTGCGCCCAGTCGACTTTGCCTTTTTGAGTCAATAGATGGCCTAGAACTGGTAGATTGTCAAGCATCATATGGGTCAGTGAATCGGTAGATTGTTAAGAGTATTATAAAGTTTTGTCCAGCCTCTTTTGTTAGAGGTGCCACAGTTGAGCTTTTTGCTATAACAGCATTGTATGTGACTCCCCCTGCTAAATCTGTGAAGGATCTGATGAGGGTGGCTACTCTTGTTATAGTTCATCTGAGTTCCTCTTACTTCAGTGAGCCATGGTTAGAAGCAAAATTTGGGCATTACGGAAGTAGTATATATTTGGACATGCCTTTTAGAGAGCAGAACATACCCTCCTGACCATGTTCCTGTAGTTTTTGTCTAGTCTAGGCGTTGGGAGGTTAGGCCTATACCAGAAGCTAGGCTACTCATTGGGGACTCTGGGGACAGAAAAAGTCTGTTTTTAGTTTGGATTATTTTGGAATCTGAAGAGGAATCAGAAGTCGATCTTTCGCCTTGATACCTAAGGAAGCTCCTTTAGAGTATAGCATGGGAGGAAGGATTAAAGGCCTGGTCAAACTTAGTGTAATAGCTGGTGTTAGTCTGAGAGTAGTCGCCAGCAGTTTGACTGCAGGGACAATTTTTGAGCTGTTTGTGACCTGTGTTGGGGCTTTTGGCTGTATTGTGACATTATAACAGGTAGTGGGATTACAACATTTGGTTAGAGTGGTATCACAGTAAAAGGAAAGTCCTGGTGATAAGGCCCAGTATTTCTCTTCATTAGAAGAGGTAGGGTCATGAGGGAAGGAAAGGTTATGGCCAGGGTGTTGTACCAGGTAAAGATTGTGACCAAGAACCTGCAAAGAGGAGGATCAGTTGGGAGGGCTACCCTGGCACTGGGGTTATGGAACCTCAAAAGCTTATGGACTGCTTTATGAGCAAGTATCTGGGTTAAGTTAGTCCAGACTGCTAAGAATGTACTCCAGTCACTTCTATGGTTGGGCCGGATATGGCACACCCAGTAATCAGTTAGGTTGTTATTTTATTTTATTTTTTCAAGAGACAGGGTCTCACTTTGTTGCCCAGGCTGGAGTACAATGGGACGATCATGGCCTTTGGGGCTTAAGCGATCCTCCCACTTCAGCCTCCTGAGCAGCTGGGACTACAGACATGTGCCACCACACCCAGCTAATTAAAAAAAAATTTTTTTATGGAGCAGAGGTCTTGCTATGATGCCCAGGCTGATCTCGAACTCCTGGGCTCAAGCAATCCTCCTGCCTTGGCCTCCCTAAATGTTGGGATGACAGACCTGAGCCACCATGCCTGGTCAGGTCGTTATCTTAGATTACATCTTTTGTTAGTCTTGGGAGATAATCACTGAACTAAGAGGGGGTAAGAATTAAGATTGCCACAATCTATGCCATCATTTGATCATGCATCTTGTTATTGGTATTCTTGGGGTGCACAAATGAGGGTTAGGGCAGGTTTGATAGTAATAGGTGGTGGGAGGAAAATCCCCAAGTAAAGAGTAGTCTCTGGATGGGAAGCAAAATGAATGTATCTATAAGCAAAGCTAATGACCTTATATCCAGAAACGACAAATAAGGTCTTTTTCCAGGGGAGGGGGCTGAACAGAGTGACAAAGCAGCAGTAAAATAGTTGCTAGCCTTAGAGACACTGTCTTAAATGATCTGCCATTTTGCTAGCTACCCCAGGGTGGAAAATTACCAACTAGGCCAAAGCTACAAAACATCCTGCCACATGTAACACCTGGCTTAACTGCAAGACTTCCTCCCAACGTACTGAGCCACAAGCCTTATTTACCCCCACAGCAACGTCAACAGCAAAATTTCCCCCTCAAGCCCTATAACTGCCCTAGCCTGTAAGTGGGCTTCAGTCTCATCTGGAGTCCCTTCCACAGGTCTCTTCCTTGGAATAAACTTATGTTGCTGTTGAGCTGCCCATCTCCTGTCTCTTTTCTATCTGTTCTTTTTTTTTTGAAAGCAGGATTTATTGAGAGGACAGAAAATCTCCCACAGTGGGAGGGGACCCAAAGAGGTTGCCCCTGCTCATTTTCTTGACCTAACATTTGGCACCAAAACCCTGCAATGGGGTCTAGGTCCCACCATGGGCAAACTCCTAAGTTATCTCCATGCCTAGCCTGGTTCTCCCCCATCCTCTTGCCTCTCTTTCCTCTTTCCCCTCTCTGTCGGGGGCCAGCCCCGACTTACAAGAGAAGGGTTAGGACCTGCACCGGAGAATCTGGACGGAGAGAAGAGACCACTCAAAGGCAGTTCTTCTGGGAACAGTCTGATCAGGACTGAAGCCAAATTTTATTTGGACTCCTTGCAACTTATATACCTTTTTCTATACCCTCCATCAGTGTGACAATCACTTGCTGGGGGTGTACAAATTCCTATGCAAATTACGCATCACAAGACCATCACGAGACTTGCAAGTTCCAAGCAAACAATTACAATTCCATGATGCATGATGTGTTTCACAAAACTTACATTAAATTTACAGGTATACAATTTTTTTTTTAATTTTAATCAGTAGGTATACAATTTTAATACAGATTGTTCAAAGTGTTTTTCATAATGTTCAATAAATCATTCACACTATACTTTTTGTTCCAGACCCTGATTAATACAAAAACTTTTCTAAGTTAAATCCAAGTTTACTGACTCCTAATATTTTTAACGATTAATATTATCAACCTAACACTATACTATAATATATGTTTACTTAAATGACTCAGTTATTCTATTAATCTATTATGGTTCAACATAGTGTCCTGTAATTCTATAATGATTAAAACTTATTCTTAAAGTATAAAACCTTACCATGACTAAAATGAATTTCTTATGTCTAAACTTTAATTTTTCTAATGATTGACCTTCAACACTATGCTACATCCTATTAAGCCAATACCTTATCATTAATTCTTTTATAAATCGTATAGTACCTATTATATTTGAATAATGTAGCCAAAAGAAACAAAACAACAAGCATAAATTTGCTCAAATATACTCTAAAATGTAACTATAAGTGTATATGTATATATTTTATCCTAACAAGTCTACTCTAGAAATCAGATAGTAGCTATCACACTCTTGAATAAGGAAATGCATGGCCACATGGCCTTGGGCTGAGGCAAACAGAGTTTCGGTATGAAACAAAAGCATGGCTGCCATGTTAATGGCTTTGGGCTGCAAACAGTTTCGGTATTTAGTAAAACAAAAGCAAGGAAGTGCATAGCCTGTAACAAAACAAAAAGCAATCGTTCTGCCTGGCTAGGGGCAGGGCAACAAAACTATCATGGTAATTTAGTCTCTAATCCTAGCTTTAGGGGAAACTGCTTTCAGGAAACAAGAGTTGACTCACCAGTCTACCAGAAAATAGAAGTTTGAAAAATATCTAGAAAGAAATACAACTTAGAATCATATAAGATAATTCTGCTGAGCAGCTTTCCGTCAGGCTTTACTGCCATGTATGCACACTGGTCACTAATCACACGCCAATATCATAGGTATAACTGATATCCTATGTCAGAGGCGATCTTCCAGATGGGCCTTTACAGGCCTCAGCCATGTAGCTATAGATGTTGGCTCCCAACACCTCTCCCCAACTCAGGTGGCTCCAGTAGGACCATCTCCATTACTGGACACTTTATCCAACACTGGTCACTAATCAATGGGTGAGTTTTTTCCTACCCACTATCTTGGATTCCTCTCCTTCACTTATTTCTGTCCTGGACAGAAAGTCTGTCGAAAACCCTGGTGCTGGGTGAGAGGTCTCCTTAGTCACCACCAGGTGGTGGTTATTGTGAAGGGTTTAATGTTTGCAGTATTCAAAATGTGTGAGGTTTAATATTAATAATTTTAGTTTCAAGATTGTTCACACTCCATTTTGTTATAGAACTCCATTTTGTTTGCTTAAACCCCTGTGTGGCTGATGCAACATTTTTAAAGTTTGCGTGTAATCAACCCCCACAGCCCTGTGCCCTCCCAGTGCTTTCCCTTGTCTGAGTTGCACCTGTCTACCCTTGCCTAACCCAAAAACCAGATGTTATCTCTGTAATTCCTCAGTTTGCCTTTAAAAAACCTCTGTACGTTTTACTCGGAGTCTAAAAATTTTGGTGGTGCATGCCCCCTCTCGACTGCCAGCTATTAAAGAACTCAGAATTTAACCTTTTGCTGTGTGGGCAATCTATTTTCTCACGATTTGGTTACAGCAATTGTTTTGGGGGATGCTCTTAAAGCAGCCACCACCTGTCAATAATTGTGGTTGTTGCTTTTTTGGGAGGATGCCCTTAAAGCGGCCAGCACCTGTCTCTTGGAAACAGCTAAAGTCCTTTCTTCCACCATTTCCCTGTCTCCTGGGGGTCAAATTGCTCACCCCTCCAAATTTCTCCAATATGGGTCAAGCTTCCTCTAAACCTCCCTCTCTCCTTGATAAGATTCTGACATGAAGTTTGGGGACCATCCTCTAATTTTTGAAGTTTTTTCTTAAAGATGTCTTGGATGTCTCTTGGATGTCTCCTTCACAACCCCCAAAATTTAGATCTTTCTCTAAGACCAAAGCATCTCTTGAATGTCTTAAAACTTTAGATAAATTTAGGGTAAGCCTAAGGCCAAAGCATCTCATTTTCTTCTGTAATACAGCTTGACCCTAATATCAATTGGACAATAACAATTGATGGCACACAGACGGGACCTTTAACTTCCAAATTCTCCATATCCCTAACAATTTGACTTAAAATTCTCTGTAACCTTAATAATTCACTCCAATGCAATGGAAAACAGCCCGAGGTCCCCTATGCTCAAACTTTCCTCTAACTTTGGTCCAAGTTCTCCCTCTGTCAAACCTATAATCCTTTTCAAATCCTCCTATTAAATGAAAAATCCCTAAACCCTACAACTCCAGTGCCTCCCATTAAGTTGCCTTCGCCAAACTTCAATCCCGCTGATAAACCCCCACCTCTTTTCCAACTGGTCAACTTCCAACTTCCCCTACCTCACCTCCATCCTCCACTCCTCCACCTCCACCTCCTCTTTCCTTTTCCTCTCCTCCTATTGTTCTCAGTGTCCCCCATCCCCAAATCGTCCTCAAAATCCTACTTCCATCCTTCTTCTCATCGAGGTGGCCAGGGCAAAAGGCGTAATACAAGTTCACATTCCTTTTTCCCTGGGAAACCTCTCTCAAATTGAAAAACAACAAGGCTCCTTTACCTCCAACCCAGCTACTTACCATAAAATATTTCTCCACATCACCCAGTCTTATAACCTTACCTGGCACAACCTGTATGTTATTCTTTCCTCTTCCCTTTCCCCAGAGGAGAGGAAATGCATCTGGGCAGCAACTTAATCCCACGTCAGTACCCTCCATCAGCAGGACCCTGCCCATAATCCCATAGGCGTCAAGGCAGTGCCTCACACAGAGCCTTCTTGGAATTACCAAATGAACTCCCAAATAAACAGAAAAGGGACCACGTGATAACTTGCCTACTGGCTAAAATAAACAAGGCGTCTCTAAAAGTAGTTTATTATAAAATCGAAGAAGTTACTCAAGTTCCTGATAAAAAACCCTGCCCTTTTCTTCTCCTGCCTTTCAAAGGTCATACTTAAATATTCATCCCAAACTCTGACAAAAGTAAAATTTATTTACACCTTCACTTCATTTCTCTATCTACTCCAAACATAAGAAAAATCTTCAAAAATTGAAGGATGGTTCCCAAACTTCATGTCAGAATCTTATCAAAAATGCCTTTAAGGTCTTGTAGACTTTAAAGTTCTTGTTAAGACCTTAATTATTGAGTGAAAGACTTGATAACTAAAAATAAATCACACCAGACACCAACTACTGGCAGCAGCCCTTTGACAGAGCTCCAACGGCTCTAAGAAACCTTCCAATCCCCAACAAACCACAAACTCCAGTCCACCACCAAGACCATGCTATAAGTGTGGCCAGCCAGGGCATGCCCAAATCCTAAGCTGCCCCCAACCCAAGTTCTATTTATGGAAAAAAGGGCACTGGAAGTCAGATTGTGACCAGCGAGACTCTGCCTCCCGTTTGGTCACTTCTAACATTCCCAGGTTTCCTCATCCACAGCCAGGACTGGATGAATTCCTTGGTTTGGTTACTGAAGACGGACAGGGCCCAGGGTCTGCCGCCCCCACCACCCTCGCCATCAGTGCCATCACAGAACGTAGTGTAATACCATCTGTATCCAGTAAGCCCGTCTCTTTCTTATTGGACACAGGACTTCGTATTCAGTCTTACCAGAATATGCAGGACCCTTCCTTAACTCCTCAATCTCTATTGTTAGAGTAGCTGGACTATCTTTCACTTCTAAAATGACCAAGCTATTACTTTATACTCTATTCAATACACCTTTCACACATTCCTTTTTAGTAATTCCACAGTGTCCTACACCCATACTAGGAAGGAATATCCTAACAAAATTTCATGCTTCCATACAATTTTACCCCTCACAATTCCCTTGTAATTCCACCCCCTTCATTTTACTCTGAAGTCCTGATGACACCCCCCGCTTCCTCCTTGTCCTCCCTGTAAATCAGGAAAACCTTTATATAACCTCTACATTCAACATACATTCTCAATTACTCAACTTCCTTGGAAAACTCAAATATCAAGTCTCCCCCACCAAAGACCAAATTGCCAAAACAGAAATAACATAGCTCAGGCTGACTATAACTCCTACAACCTGAGCCATCCCCACACACAGAAAACATCCCATTCAGGACATGCCTCTAACCACTACAAAAAAGAACTTCCTTTCCTTCTTAGGTCTTGTAGGATATATTTTCAATTATGGATACACAATCTTGGCCTGCTAAGCAAGCCTCTTTATCCAGCTTCACAAGGCCCCATCCACAAACCTTTGAATTCCTCGTATCAAATTAATTCACATTTTCACAAACTAAAAGAGGTCCTCCTAAAAGCCCCAGCTCTAGGACTACCAACCTCCATCAAACTTTTCACCTTCTATGTCCACACAGAGCACAACATTACTCGTAAACTTTTATGCTAACCCTGTGGCAACACCCCAGAAGCCATGGCATACTTATCAAAACAACTTGACTCTATCATCCAAGGCTGGCCATCATGCCTCCGAACCCTAGGTGCTGCCACTACTCACACTAAAACACTAAAACCAACACTCTAACAACATATAACTGTCTCCTCTTCACACAATATACATGACCTTATAAGTCACCACTCCCTTCACTCTCTCCCACTGTCTCATCTACAACAAATACATTCACTCTTCATTCATAAACCATTAATTTCTTTTCAAAAATACAAAACTCTTAACCCAGCTACCCTTCTCCCCAAACCTCCATCAAGCCAGAAACCCCAACACTCAAGTTGTAAAATTCTAGATAGAATTATTCAACCCTTCCAACACATTTCTAAAACTCCCATTAAATCCACACCAAACTGGTTCATAGCTGGCAGTTCTTAAAAAACCCCAACCTCCAAGCTGGTTCTGCCATTATTGCCAACAAGAGACCTCTAGAGACCAACACACTCCACATACAACCTTGCTCACTCTAGCCAAACACAAAACAGTTCCATAGACCCAGTATTACAAGAAAACTCTCTCGCTAACTCAGCAACAAAAGCCTTCCAACCTTTTTCCTTACTGCCTATATTCCCCACCTTATCACCCTCCCACACCCCAACAAAACTCAAACCCTTACCTCTGCCAAAATCCTAAACAACAAAGGATGCTTCTTCCTACAAAACAAACTAGTTCTTTCTCAATCCCAGGAGGAAGACATTCCTAACTTTACACACCGAATATACTACTCAAAATTGCTTCCAATTGCGCCAACATTTCCTAACAAATGTACAGAAACCCCCTTATGTTCTCTTCTAAACCGCTCAGAAACCACAATATTTAACAACTCACATTTCTTTTATCAGTATGTCACCGCTATCAAAGCACAACCCCAACCAATAACATATGCTTGCAGGCCCTTACTGGAGCTACCCTTGCAGGCAGCTACTCCATTTGGGAACCTGAAGAAACTGACAGAGGAGTGTTTGATGCAGGGGGACTACTAGCTGCCATCTCCTATAACTTTACCTCTCCTCTCCAGGAGTATTTTTCTCATGTGGCACTTCTTTCTATCTCTGCCTGCCCACTAATTGGTCAGGTGTCTGTACCTTAATATGCCAATTGCCTAATATCAGCACCTTACCTAACAATCAAACCCTCCAAGTTCCTTCATTAACCTCAGTCTCTTTACCTATAACCAAATCCAAGAGAGGACTCCAGCTTAAACCCTTACTAGCAGGAATTGGCATTTCAACTGCTGTAGGCACAGGAGTGGCAGGCATAGCTACTTCCACCATATAATACCAGCAAATATCTGCAATCCTCTCTAACACCCTACAAGACATATACACATCTCTAACTAGTCTCTAGAGACAAATACACTCACTAGAGCGCTTGACCTCTAAACAGCTGGAAAAGGGGGAACATGCATATCCATTCAGAAGAATGTTACATTTTTGTTAACGAGTCTGGAGTAGTCCAGGATGCAGCCTGCAAACACCAAAACCAGGCAACAGAACTCAAACAGCAAACCACAAGTGCCGGAGTCCAGCTCCGACCTATGAGGGGGTTGGACTCGCACCAGAGAGTCAGGAGGCGGCGAGAAGAAGCCACTCGGAGGCAGTTCTTCTGGGATCAGTCTGATCAGGACTGAGTCCAATTTTATTCAAACTTTTTCCAGCTTATATACCATTTTCTATAACCTCCAGCAGTATGACAAATACCTGCTGGGGGCTTACAGGTCTCATGATGCATAATGTACTTCACAAAAGATTTTTGCTTAAGGTAACAATTAACAATCGAAATTTCACGATACATATCGTGCTTCACAAAGCTTACATCAAGATAAGAAGTGTATGATTTCAGTAATAGTTTTGCTAACTGTTTTCTATAATATTTAATGATTAATCTGTATATTATAAGCTATTCTTATTTTTACCTAATGTAAAATTTCCTATTAATTTTCTATGATTTAACAAAACACTCAAAGTCTATACTATTTATTTTAATGTCCAGCAGTAAAAAATATTTCTGTCAGGGACACTGGTACCAGAGCCCTCTATGAAATGCTAAATAGTGAGAAGCAGAGAACGCTAACCACAGTGTTTGACAAACCCAATGTGTACTTTACCATTGAAGTCTGCTGGACTCTGAAGTCAATGATTTAAAGCAGAAATCCGAAGTGTAAAAGTATATCCAATAATAAGTGAAAGTACTAAGGATTCACTCTCCAACAGGCCTGTGACTGGGTTTTATCACTACCATACACAGGCATATTAGAGGGCAAATTTCAAGCAGAAGGAAGTGAAGTAGCAAGCACAGGTTTACATAGTGTTATATATGGATAACTAAACTATGTATATATATTTCTAGACTTCCTTATAAAAATTCTGGTCTAAGTGAATAAATCAAATAGTGGTTGTCACACCTTTGGACAAGAAAAGACAGTTGCCATGACGATGGCTAGGGGTGGAGGCAGGCTAAGAGTCTTGACACGTAGTGAAACTAGGAACGTTCTGCCTGGCTAGAGGTAGGAAAACAAAACTATTAGAGCAATTTCTGCTTACAGAAACAAAGGCTGTATAGTTACTTCTGAAAAACAGAGACTTAAGAATGGCTCAGAGAGTTAGAGAAAAATGAAAACTTAAAGTACAGAATGTTTTCTGCTGTAAGGCTTTACCTGAAATTTTAGCCTAACTGTTTAAAAGGTTTACTTTCAAATAATATAAGCTTTTATGTCACATATACAAACTGGTCACTATTCATATACCAACACTATAGGTGTCACTGATGCTTTTGTGTCAAAAGCAGATCTCCAACATGGGCCTTCATAGGCCTCAACTGTATAACTGTAGATGTTGGCTCCCAACACACAAGCTCATGGTGGACCAAGTCATCCCTCTCTACCTCCATGCCCTGGATAACGCCATTTCTCAGACATCTGCTCCTTATCCTTCTCTCTCACCTTTGGACCTTGCCTTATTAACTTTATTTCCCATTTTTTTCTCCCAACAACTAAATGCCTTTGTTCAAGCTAGCACAGAAAAACATTTCAACGACATCTTTCTGCTTTACTGGTCCAGATTTCATAAACTTCAATGCCAGTAAGTATGCTGTCTTGACCCCGAGGAGGTCACCACACAAATTTAACCCCAAATGCCATGCCTCACTTCAGCAGGAAGTAACCAGATGACCTAAGACACCCCTCTTTACACACTTATTTGCCCTCCTCTCCTCTCCTCTCTCTCTCTCTCTCTCTCTCTCTCTTATTCATCCATCCAAAAGGCAGGAATGTTAGCCTTAGAGACACCATCTTAAATGATCTCTGCCATTTTGCTAGCTACCCTGGGGTAGACAATTGCCAACTAGGCCAAAGCTACAAAACATCTTGTATGTAACACCTGGCTTAACTGCAAGGCTTCCTCCCAACTTACTTAGCAACAGCCTTAGTTACTCCTCCAGCAACATCAACTGCAAAATTTTCCCCTCAAGCCCTATAACTGCCCTAGCTTGTAAGCGGCGGTGGGCTTCAGTCTCATCTGGAGTTCCTCTGCAGGTCTCTTCCTCAGAATAAACCTGTGTGGCTGTTGAGCCACCTGTCTCCTGTCTCTTTTCTATCTGCTTGTTTCTTGACTTAACAAAAATCAAGAGCATGAGGGGGACCATCAAACCCAGAACTACCCACTACATTATTTATCTGTTTAGGTGTTCCCTTGATCAAGTACTCAGGTGGACAGTTAATGTAGAATATAAGTCTGGTTAGAAATTATATGCTGACAAATGATATGATTCCACCTGGGAGACAGAAGGCAACCCAATGCCAACCAGTAAATTGTCAAAAAGGTACAAAAAAATAAAAACAGAAGGGATAGCATGGCATCACCCTTCATTTGCCTAGATGTGTCAGCTTACTGTTGTTCCCTCGGTCTGTTTTTTGAAAAAGTACTTGAGATCTTCTATGGGCTTGTAGGGGTAAGATGAGCTCTCTGGGTACACCTGAAGATGTTTCAGAGAAAAGAATCTTAACCTAGATAAGTGAGCCCAACTAGGAATTTCTTGCAATTTGACTGCAACTGGAATGGTTAGGACCATTCAGTCAGGACCCTTCCATTTAGGTAATAGTTAGGCCTATGGGGCCCCCTCCTTTTAAGTCTTAAGGAGGACTTGATCTCCCAGGTTAACCTGTACAGAGGCTGTCTCATCCCTGATGAGGGCCAGAAGAACTTTGTTTTTATATTGTAGGGCTGTCTTTTGACCTGAATTAATTATACGTTGTAGATTCTGATTCAGTTCTCCATCTGACAGGAGATTGGTAGGGAGAAAGGGCTGCCCACTCCTCATTTTATAAGGGAAAAGCCTTAAATTGCTCCAAGGGGGCTGTACAAATCCTGAGGGACCCTACTGGGAGCACTTCTACCCAGGACTCATGTGTCTCTTGGCAGAGCTTAGCTAGAGTCCTCTTAAGAGTATTATCCTTCTTACATTTGAGGCTTATAATTAACTTATTTTTATTAAATTTTTGTTCTCTTTCTCTCTCTCTCTCTGTACATATGTATACTACTTGTAGGTAATGTATAATTAAGGCACATAAAGGAAACATGGAATTATATATACTCATCTGGAACCTACATCTACAGTATGTTTTTAAGTTCTATGGATATTAATTCTGCATATAATTTTACCTTAATATGTATACAACTAATTTAGCTATTCATTTTTTGATAAATAGCAAAATATAAAAAACAAAAAAGCAAACAGACAAACAAACAAAAAAGCGTATTATCTTTTTAACGTTTTCAGAAGACTGATGGTGCCAAGCGGCATGTAGCTTAACTAAGGCTTTTGATAGATCTTGAGTAAGCTTTGTTACAAAGGAAGGCCCATTATTACTTTGTAGGTAACTTGGAAGTCTAAATCAGATCATTATCTCTTTTAATAAAGACCTACAGACTTCTGCTGCCTTTTCCATCTGCATAGGGAAGGTTTCAAACCACCCAGTAAAGGTATTTATCAACATTAACAAATACTTGAAGCCGGGCTTGGTGGCTCAGCCTATAATCCCGTGCCTTTGGGAGGCTGAGGTGAGTGGATTGCCTGAGCCCGCGGGTTCGAGACCCGCCTGGGCAGCGAGACCTCATCTCTACAATAAATCAAAAAATCAGCCGGGTGTGGTAGTGCGCGCCTGTAATTCCAGCTACTTGGAAGGCTGAGGCGGAAGGATCGCTGGAGCCCAGCAGGTTGAGGCTGTGGTGGGCAGGAGCGGCCACTGCACTCCAGTCTGAGCGACAGAGTGAGACTCCAACTCAAAAACAAAACCAAAAACAAAACAACAAATACTTGTATTCCATCTGGGGAGTCATCTGGGTAAAGTCAAGTTGCCAGTCCTCTCCTGCGTGTGTCCACCTATGTTATACTGCCTTCAGCAAAGGAGGGGGGATAGGGTGAGTCTGTGGGCTATTTTGAGCATACAATTCACAAGTAGTGGTTATTCATTTAACAATTCTTTTAGGTCCCTGTCCCAAAAGAGACTTCTGGATCAAATTCCATAGGGCATCCCTCCTGTGACGAGCAGTATCATGAAGATGTTTAACAAACTTCCATTGGTCACCCCAAGTCAAAATTGTATCATTATATAGAAGCCATCTGATACTATTTTTTTAAAAAAATCCTTGCTTTTTAGTATCCTCTTATTCCAGTAATAAATACTGAGGACAATCTGGACTCAGTGGTATCTACCATCAATTCTATTAGGCTCTTGTGATTGGGTGGTCGGTTTAGTAATTTTATTGGCCTTGTTATTTTTGTGGCTAAAAAGGGAGCCATCCCACTGATGACCCTTACGATGAATGGTTGCTGCCTGGAGAGGAAGTTGTACTGCCTCTAGGATGAGTAGAATTAAATATTTATATTTGATCAGAAAGTTTCTTATAGTGAGCATTTCCCCTTTCCTTTCATATGGCTGTATGTGCATATAGGAAACCCATAGTTTGAATCTGTGTATATGTTTCATTTCTTTCCTTTTTCCAGTTGTAGGGCCCTGACTAGAGCTTTTAGCTGCTCTTCTTTCCATGCCAGTGTTGGAGAAGGAAGAGCTCCCGCATTTACAACTCTGTCTAAGCTGACCACAGCATAACCTGCTTTGCTAGTGCTCTCTTTTACGAAACTGCTACCATCAGTATACCATGTCTCCTTGGGGTTATCAGGAAGCTCATCTTTTAAGCCAGCTCTCCTAGAATGAAGCTGTTTTAGAACCTCAGTACACGGATGCTGTAACTTCTCTTCTGTGATTGTGGGGAGCAGGGTAGCAGGATTTAGAGTCTGGAATATTTTTATGTGATATCACATGTGTCAAGTAAGAAGGCCTGATACTTGGTCTGTCTTTCTCCCATAAGCCAGTGATGTCCTTTAACTTCTAATATGGTCTAAACTTGATAGGGAATCATGTCTTGTATGTGTTGTACAGTGTCAGCTAAGAGGCTTTACTGACCAAAAGAGCAGTTGTTGTCACTGCCCTTAGGCAACTGGGCCACCCTTGGGCAACTGGGTATAGCTTTTGGAGAAATAGGCCACTGTCCTTGGAACAGGCCCTGGCTTTGGGGTCAGGACTCTCAGGGCTATCCCCAGCCTTTTACAAACATACCTAGTGAAAGTTTTTTTCCAAATTGGGAAGCCCTAAAACAGGGCCCTGACCCAACTCTGTTTTTTAGCATCTCAAAGGTCAGCTGACATTCTTTGTTCTAATGTAAGGGCTCTGTTTCCTCTCCTTGTAGGACCTCATAGAAGGGCTTGGCTACAAAACCATAATTAGGAATCCAGATATAGCAAAAACCTGTCATCCCCCAAAACTCTCAGTTGTTTTCTACTCTGGGAAACGGGTAAAGAAATAATTCCCTTCCTTTGGTCTGTAGCCAGTGTTTGGGCCCCTGGAGTCAGAATAAACTCTAAATATCGAACCTTTTGTAAGGTGAGCTGGGCCTTTATTGAAGAGACCTTGTATTCTCTCCCAGTCAGAAAATTTAACGTTTTAATAATGTTGAAATCCAAATCCTGCCATGCCTGGCTAACAGTTAACAGGTCATTCACATGCTGTAATAGAGTCCCATTCCTTAAATCCAGTTTTCTCAATTCTCCTGCCAAAGTGTTTCCCAAAAGGTGGGGACTATCCCTGAAGCCCTGAGAGAACACAGTCTAGGAATATTGTCAGGGATCTTTTTTTCAAAGGCAAAGAGATATTGAGTGTCTGGGTGAAGGGATATGAAAAAGAAGGCTTCTTTTAAATCTAGTCCAGTGTAGTTCTGAGCATCCCCTTGTACCTGAGTGAGTATAGTGTACAGGTTTGGGACCATTGGGGGCATGGGAATAACTGTCTTATTAACTGCCTGCAGGTTCTGTACAAATCTGTATTCTCTACTAGGTTTCTTAATAGGGAGAATAGGAGTATTATAGGGGGAAGTAGCAAGGCTTAATTTGTCCATATTTCAGTTATTTACTTATTGTTAGTAACCACTTTTCAAACTTTATTTTATTTTTATTTTAAAGATGTGGGGTACAATTCAGGGTTAAGTACATAAGTGTTCATTGTACAGGTAAAGTTTGGGCCTCCCATGGGTCCTCCTTTGCACTATTCACAGTAGCAAAAACATAGGACCAACCATGCTGCCCATTGAAGTGGACTAGATAAAAAATGTGGCCCATATACACGATGGAATATTGCGCAGCTATAAAGAAGGATAAAATTGGACAGAAGGACAATTTGGATGGATTTAGAGCCCATCATACTGAGTGATCCATCACAGAAGCACAGAACTGAGTACCTCGTGTTCTCACTCGTAAGTGGACCCTGCACATTTATCAATTATTTATTTAACAGTGGCTGAATCTCACTCAATGTCTCTGGCTTGAGGGGATATTGGCTTTTTTAAAGGGGTATTCTACCACAGGCTTTAAGTTTGTCTTTATCAGAGGGACTTTTTTTTTTTTTGCCTGTCTTGGGACTGTAACATCCAGTGTTCCCCTCCAGAGGGATTTACTTGGTTTTTAAATTTCCTCCAGAACGTTTAAGGTTCTCATCTCCTGGTCAATTAAAGTGTCAGTAGGTGGATGCTTTATTCCGATTCTACTTCTATTAGGACAGCATCTTCTTTTAAGGAAACATTGACTGTAGCCTAATGTAGTAAGTCCCTACCTAATAATGGGGTAGGGCATTTAGGAACATATAAAAATGATTGCAAATAACCTGAGCCCTGGTCTCAGAAGTAAGGGGGGACCCCGTCATGTAAGTGATGCCTGTCACTCACAGTCTTATTCTTCCCACAGGTTTCCATGGCTTCAGAAACACTTATGAGCCGTACACAGGTGAGTACAGGGTTTCTTAGGCCCTTGCTTTCCCCACATCTCACTCACATGGTCCTTGGAACGTGTCCTGGGACTTGCTTCTTGGGTTTGGGGCCTCTGGTGTCTCTCCAAACTCAGGATCTTGAATCCAAGCCAGGGTTCTATGGAGTGGGCCCAGTTTATGGCCACCAATGGCATGTTCTGTAGAAAGTATTACAGGAGCAGGGATTAGTATGTGCAAATGCTTAGAGGTGAGACTGAGTTGTCAGTCAGTCATTACAGATCTCTATTACAGAGATCAGGGATGTAGGATTCAGGCCTGGAGCGGAAGGCTGAGGAACTGTGCCTTTTTTCTGAGGACATTAGGAGTCATGGAAGGTTTGGGATAGAGTGAGGGGAGTCATCTAGATCAGGTCTTAACAGCCTTCCTCTGGCTGCAGAGTAGAGAATGGACAGCAGAAGTCAGGGAAGAGGCTACTGCAATAGCCTAGATGAGTGTTGGTGATGGCTGGACCAGCACAGTGGCTGGATCAGAGTGGTGGCTATGGATGTGAGAGAAAAGCATGGCTTCTGGATTCGTTTTAAAACCTTTCTGATATCAAAGTTGAGAGGAAAGAGGAGGACGCAGTGGTAACTCCAACGTTTTTGACCTTTGTAGCTGGAAGGAAGGAGAGGCCATCAACTGAAATGGGGAAGTTGGTTGTAGGAATAATTTTCAGAAGGAATATCAAGAGTTAGGTTTGACCATGTTGAGTCTGAGATGTTTTATAGTCCTCTGACTAGAGGCCTTGAGTGGACAGCTGGAATTCAGGTCTGGAGATCAAGGCAAATGTTCAAGCTGGAGATACCACAAGTCCATGTTCTTTGTGTGGACTGGGTTGTCTTCGTCTATTTTGTGTTGCTATAACAGAATACCTGAGATTGGGCAATTAGGTTTATTTAGGTCATGGTTTTGCTAGCTGGGAAGTTCAAGGGCATGGTGCTGGTTTCTGGTAAGGACTTTCCTGTTGCATCAGAACGAGGCAGGTCAAAAAGTAAGTGGGCACACGTGAAGGGACCAAATACAAAGGGGATTCTCACTTTATAACAACCTGCTTTTGTGGGGACTAGTCTATTCCTACCAGACTAATCAAGTCTTATTAAAGCAAGAACTCATTACAGAGAGAACAGGCACCAAGTAGCTCATGCAAACCATAGTAGGAGTGGAACTGTGAGTCACATTTAGGATGGGTAATCTTCAGGTCATGGTGACGATGGTGTTGGGGGTGATGGTGTTGGGGGCAAGGGAGGGGAGGGTCAGATTGGAGGACTGAATTTCTCTCTGCAGCACCTGAATGGGGTTGGTCAGTGTCACAAAGATAGATAAGAGAGTGGTGGCCATGGGGGAGGGGGCGGGGCTGGTAGGAACCAAGGCTTCCAAGGAGGAATGGCCATGAGAAGGATGTGGAAGCATAGCAGTAATGGAGCTGAGATGACAGTGAGGCCAGGGCCTTCATCTCTTTAAAGGTTCACGAGGCTTTTGTGGTGATGCTTTCTGGGGCTTGGAGAGCTTCATCAGGATGCTAGATAAGCTCAGGGACAAATGGAAGAGTCGTTGAAAGCCAAGGTACCAGGGCTTAAAGCAAGGAGCAGGGCAAGGTGGAGAGGTCTTTAAAATAGGCTGTCAGAGGTCTGAGGCAGAATGGAGTGACGATTGTCTTTCACAAGCACTGTCTGGATGCATGGGCAGTGAAACATGAAGTCAGAAAGAGGTCTATGGTGTGGGACAGGTGGGGGCAGTGGAAGTTGGAAATATGAGGGACAGGGTGATGTGCTTGAAGGAGAGGGTGTGAACCTGTAGTCCCGGGTACTTGGTCTCAGGAGCTGACGGGGAAAAGTGGAACCTGTGTTGGCTTGTCCTGGGAGGTATGATCTGGGAGGCATGACCAGGAGAATTTGTTGGCAGGAGAAGGGGTGAGGCCCTTCACAGCAGGTCCAGAGCTTGGACAGCATTTATTTATTTATTTATTTATTTATTTATTTTTTGAGTTGGAGTCTCACTCTGTCGCCCAGACTGGAGTGCAGTGGCCACTCCCGGCCACCGCAGCCTCGACCTGCTGGGCTCCGGCGATCCTTCCGCCTCAGCCTTCCGAGTAGCCGGAATTACAGGCATGTGCTACCACGCCCGGCTGATTTTTTGATTTATTGTAGAGATGAGGTCTCGATGCCCAGGTGGGTCTCGAACCCGCGGGCTCAGGCAATCCACTCACCTCAGCCTCCCAAAGGTGCGGGATTACAGGCTGAGCCACCGAGCCCGGCTTTGGACAGCATTTATTTGCACACAAGTTTATAGTCAATGTAGGGTGGTATACTTTTATTTCTTTGCTTTCAAACTGGCAATTGTGAAACGTATTGGCATGAAATTATTTATATAATTCCTTGTTATCTTTTAAAAATCTGTAGAATCTAGTGATGTCACCTTATCTGTACCTAAGATTGATAATTTGTGTTTTCTCTCATTTCTTCTTGCCAGCCTGGTTAGAGATGAATCTGTTACCTTGATCTTCTAAAAAAAAAAAAAAATCAGTTATCAGTTTTATTGGGTTTTCTCTATTGTTATTCTATTATCCATTTCATTAATTTATCTCTGTTCTTTCTTATTTCTTTCTTGACTTGAGTTTCAGTTGACCCTTTTGAGATTTCTTAGGTTGAGTCTGTCATTGGTTTGATACATTCCTCATATAGGCATTCAATCCATAAATTTAGCAACATCCACTATTTTTTTCATGTGTGTTGTGCTGTCATATAGTGTAATATAGAATTAACTTTTTAACGGTCTAGAATAGCTCTAATCTTATTTCTGGAGACTCCTTGGTGTTTAGTTTTAATCCTTGGTCAAGATAAATCAGTGGGATTTATGATGAGCGCTTTAAAATCTGAAACCCTCCTTGTGGTCCCAAGGGTTGATGTGTTAGTGACAGCTTTTGCTATGGTCTCTGTTCCACTCAGAATTCATATGTTGAAACCTAATCAATAATGTGATGGTTTTAGGAGGTATGGAGCATTTGGGAGGTGATTAGGTCATGAAGGTGGAGCCCTCATGGATATTGTAAGTGTCCTTATACAAGAGTTCCCCAGAGAGCTGCCTTACCCATCTACCATGTGAGGACATAGCTAGGAAGGACCATCTAGGAAAGCAGCCTTCACTAGACACTGAATTTGCTGGCATCTTGATCTTGGACTAACCAGCCTCCAGAACTGTGAGAAATAAATCTTTTTTCTTCATAAGCATTCTATTTTATGGTATTTTGTTATAGCAGACTGAATGGACAAAGATAGCTGAATGAAAAACGACTAAAAGCCTAGACAGCTGATCATATAGCAAGAAAAACATATAAGGCCTTGTTAGAAATTTTTACTGTGAGCTCCTCTAAAGCCAAAATTCACTGAATGGATCTTGTTGGCTTCATTCGGAAATGAAGCATGTCATATGAGTAAGGATTTTGAGGATATTGTTTCTGGACAGTTTGCGAATCAAAGTAAATATTGACAGAATTGATTATAAGCCATTCAGTGAATTAAGAATTAACCTGATTTATTTGCCTCAGGCCATGATATAATGAAATGACCAGAATTGTTTCTTGTTTCTAGAAGAAGAAAACCAAGCCAGGCTCGGTGGCTCAGCCTGCAATCCCACACCTGTGGGAGGCTGAGGTGAGTGGATTGCCTGAACCCGCAGGTTCGAGACCAGCCCGGGCAAATTGATGAGACCTCATCTCTACAATAAATAAAAAAATGAGCCAGACATGGTAACACACGCCTGTAGTTCCAGCTACTTGGAAGGCTGAGGTGGAAGCATCACCGGAGCCCAGCAGGTCAAGGCTGCGGTGGCCAGGAGCGGCCACTGCCCTCCAGCCTGGGCGACAGAGTGAGACTCCAACTCAAAAAATAAATAAATAAAAAAATAAAAACCGGACTCGGTGGCTCAGCCTGCAATCCTGTGCCTTTGGGAGGCTGAGGTGAGTGGATTGCTTGAGCCCGTGGGTTCGAGACCCGCCTGGGCAGGCGAGACCTCATTTCTACAATAAATCCAAAAATCAGCTGGGCATGGTAGCGCATGCTTGTAATTCCGGCTACTTGGAAGGCTGAGGCAGAAGGGTCACCGGAGCCCAGCAGGTCGAGGCTGCGGTGGCCGGAAGCGGCCACTGCACTCCAGTCTGGGTGACAGAGTGAGACTACAACTCAAACAACAACAACAACAAACAAACAAACAAACAAACAAAAAAACAAAAAAAAAAGAAGAAAATCAGATGAAGTATATGAAAACAACCCAGTTTTCAGGCATTGGACAATAGGCAATGAGGGACAGGAATTTCCAAGAGAAAAGATACAAAGGATGTGAGTCCTACAATTGTTCCTGCTTACAGTTTAGCAGGAAAGTAAGGATACATGGAGGCCACAATGGGTAGAATTTAGGTGGGACAGTAGGAGAGGCGAGATAGGTAAAGATTTCCACAAATATCCATATAAATCCTTGGTTAAGTCCTGATCTATACAAACTACCTGAGGGTTAGAAGGGAACCATTAGAAAGCAGAATACCAAACAACTATTTGAGCTCATACAGGGTTGAGATTTATGTTTTTACCTGCCAGAGTGGAACACCTATTAGTACATAGTACATAAAACACCAAACAGAAGGGTCCTCAGAAAGGTATCACCTAAGAAATGGGGTTGATTAAACATAAAGGCTGTTCTGGTCCCATGTTGAAAAAGTTTAACAGCAAGAGGAAAAGCTGCCATGGAATTTTATTTCAATGCTATATCAAGGTCCAACATAAAGGGAAACAAGCAAATACAGCATGCAACAATGTAAAATTCAGTGTCTGGTGTCCAGTAAATAATTACTATGCACAGAAAGAAGTGGGAATATAAAAACCAGAAGAAGGTGAATTGGTAGAAACAAGCACAAAAATGATAAACATGATGAAATTAGTGGACAGATATGCTA
This sequence comes from Cephalopachus bancanus, assembly GCA_027257055.1. NCBI lineage: Eukaryota > Metazoa > Chordata > Mammalia > Primates > Tarsiidae > Cephalopachus > Cephalopachus bancanus. The sequence goes on along the minus strand of JAPVLO010000110.1, from coordinate 1,990,190 downwards.
AGTAGCTTTCATAACTCTCCTCCATTTGTTGGCAAAGGTATGGGGAAAAAGAGAATTACAAATTGTAAATATATATAAATTGTATGTGTGTGTACGTGTGTGTGTGTGTGGGAGGACCCAGAAAAACCCCAAATTTATTGATAAAAAATTAGGTGCTTCTTCTTTTTTTTTTTTTTTGAGTTGGAGTCTCACTCTGTCGCCCAGACTGGAGTGCAGTGGCCGCTCCCGGCCACCGCAGCCTCGACCTGCTGGGCTCCGGCGATCCTTCCGCCTCAGCCTTCCAAGTAGCTGGAACTACAGGGGCGCGCTACCACACCTGGCTAATTTTTGATTTATTGTAGAGATGAGGTGTTGCCAAGTTGTCCAGGTGGGTCTCGGACCCGCGGGCTCAGGCAATTCACTCACCTCAGCCTCCCAAAGCATGGGATTACAGGCTGAGCCACCAAGCCTGGCTTCTTCTTTTTTTTTTTTTTTTTGAGTGGGAGACTCACTCTGCTGCCCAGGCTGAAGTGCAGTGGCATGCTCATGGCCAACGCAGCCTGGACCCGTTGGAATAAGGCAATCCTTCTATTTCAGCCTTCCAAGTAGCTGGAACTACAGGCATGTGCCACCATACCTGACTAATTATTTTTAATTTATTGTAGAGACAAGATCTTGCCAGGTTGCCCAGGCTGGTCTGGAACCACTGGACTCAAGCAATCCTGTCGCCTCTACTTCCCAAAGTCCTGGAATTACAGGCATGAGCCACTGGACCTGTCCTATTCTTACAAGTCAAAAATTCAGTCACCTTCAAAGTACTCTCTGTTTATTGCAATACAGCTATTGAGATGCTTTTTCCAGGCCAGGTGTGGTGGCTACACCTATAATCCCAGCACTTTGGGAGGCTGAGGTGAGGTGAGAGGATTGCCTGAGCCCATGGGTTTGAGACCAGCCTGGGCAACTTGGTGAGATCTCATCTCTTAAAAAGAAAAGAAAAAAAAAAGATGTTTTTTCCACTGCTCAAAACAGTTTTTGAACTAGTCAATTTTTATGCCTTTTAATGTTTCTGCTGTTTTTTTGTTTCATCTCTTCCACACTGGCAAAACATTTCCCTTTGAGGAGTTTTTTCATTTGGGGAAACAAACAAATCACTTGGGGTGAGATTGGGTGACTAGGGAGGGTGGGGCACAGGTGTCATGCTGTTTTTGGTCAAAAACTTCAAAAAACACTCAGTGCAGCATGGGCAGGTATGCTTGTAAATCACCCATCATGAAATGGGCACACTCATTGAAAGAGTCTCCAAAAAAACTTTACTGAAGCTGAACACAGTCTCTCACAACAATGCTAACTGGTACACTGATGCCAACGGGTTCCTAGAACACTTCCCTAGTGAGGGAAGCCTGTATTACAAGAGCCCCCCAAAAGATAATTCTGTTTTTTTGGGGGCCCCCTCTAATATGTATACACGCACACCCCTACACTTCTGGTTTCCGCTCCAATGTGTAAAGAGCTTGTTACTCTCATACAGCAACAAAAAGTTGAACAAACTGAAAGTCAGTGACTCTTAGCTCCATCAGATATTTGAACCCATATGGCAAAACAGTGCTCCCCAGACTGGAGAAACAAACAAATACAGAGAATCAGATTATGAGGAGCAAAAGCCTCTGGAGCCTGTAACTAAAAACATCACACTGAAGGTCTATTTACCTTAGTTCATATTACCCAATGCATCACGTCTGGGTATCAACAAAAATAAGACGCTAAAAGGTAAATGCTACAGACTGAACTGTGTATGTCAAAGCCTGAATTTGTATGTCAAAGCCCTTGATCCTCTGTGATTGTGTTTGGAGATAGATACCTTAAGGAGGTAATTAAAATTAAATGAAGTATAAGAATGGGGGCCCTAATCAACTAGGACTGGAGTCATTTATTTTTAAAACACGATTTGTTAAGAGGACAGAAAAGCTTCCATGGTGGGAGGGGACCCGAACGGGTTGCCCAACTGGAGTCCTTATATGAAGAGGAAGAGACACACTAAGAGCATGTACTCATAGGGTAAAGGCCATGTGAGGACACAGCTAGAAGACAGCCATCTGCACACCAGGAAGAGAGGCCTTGCCAATAACCAACTCTGCTGACACTTTGAGCTAGGCCCTCCAGCCTCCAGGATTGTGAGAAAATACATTTCTGCTGTTTATGTCATCCAGTCTGTGGTATTCTCTTATGGCAATCCAAGTAGACTAATACAGCAGAAAAAAAGTACATTATAAAGAGACAAAGCAATTACCAGCTAGACTCAGAGGGGCAGAGATGTTGGATTTATCACACTAGAAATTTAACATAACTGTGATTAAAATGCTAAAGACACTAATGGAAAAAATAGACAACATGCAAGAACACATGGGCAATGTGTGTGGAGGGGGTGAGGTAGATAGCTATTTATATAATCTCCCTAGAACTGAGTAAAGGTAGGGAAGTTAAATTGTAATAGTTTCTTGAGGACTAAACTCTGACCTTCCCCCCCCCCCCCCGTTGTCAAATTCCTAACTAAAGGGCCTTGGAGATATGTTTTTATTAACCTTATATAATGTGGTTCATTTTCCAATCTGACTCACATAACAGGTAAAGAGGGAAATAAAAAATATTTTATGAACCTGCAAAGCCATATCTGGGGGAATTTTGCATCTATATAGAATCTCCTCCTTAGGGGTCTATAGAGGGGAGTCAGATGTTTGCTATCTATTCTCTTCATGGTTGCCATATTTGAAGCTGCATCTACATATCAAGAAACTTCCCCTTAATGTTCCTTTATTTCTACTGCAGCATTTCCTTTATTGATTTCAAAATTCCTTAGACAGAGCAAGTCTTTGAATCCACTTATGACCTGCAAGTCCCTGCTTGGAGCTGTCTCACCTTCCCTGGGTGAACCAATGTAAATCTCACATATATTGGTTTATGGTTAGGCACAGGTTCTCAAGAGGCGCAGGTTCTCAAGACCTCTTGGAATGGTGTCATGGGCCTAGGTCACTCACTTTTGGCTCAGAATAAACCATCATAAATATTTTATAGAGTATGGTGTCTTTTGTCAATATTCTGCAAATGAGAAGCGGTCTAGGAATTTGAGGCAGTTATTATGTTGCCCACTGTACCAATTCCTTTAGTTGTTAACAGGAAAGAATTTGACAGAAGTAGAATGCAGGTCTTGGCTGAAGGAAAGTTTATGAAAAGGTGTTTGAGTAAACCTCTAGTTTATGGAAAATGCTGTAAAATCAAGAGATACTTTCTATTCCTATAACGTGTTAAATGAGTGACTGAGGCAAAGTTATGGTCCAAGTAATGCTCAGCTGCTCTCCCTTGATACCAATAAATCAAGGGCAGGGAACTGGTAGAAAGAGGTTTATTTCTGAATTTGAATACAGGGAGTAGAGCCGGGCCTTTAAAAAATGGTTCTGCTCACCCTTCAGGCTTTACAGTACGCTTTTATAAGTTCAGTGTTCAGCTACCTATACATTGACTATGTGACTAGCAGGACATTGTATAGGATTTAAGTTATAGCTGCATTTTGTCAATAATGACATTCGTGGTCAGCATTTCCTGGCACTGGTTAAACCAGGCAGAGGCGTTAATCAAATTTGCCATGGAGTAAAGGGAGTTAACAGGGTCTAAGACATCATATGCTACTACATGTTGTTACATGCAAAAGTTATACAAATCACAAGACTTAAGATTACATTGATACAAAAGTTATACAAATTATAAGATTTAGGATTACCTTGATACTATGTTATTCAAACCTATGACTGCTAAGAAAAGGGAGTAAGTGGGAATTTACATCTCTCAGTTAATTGGGCACAGTCTATAGGGAAGTTGAGGGTTCTTTGAAGGTATTTACTGGGGTGAATAGGAGATAAGGGGAAGCGTATCTTTTGTTAAATCTCAGGAATGTGGGTACATGCAGGAGTGCTCGAACTCGTGCCATGCCCTTCTCTAGGGGTTGTGGCAATATGGACAGACAATAGTGGTTTTCTGTATTAGCAATGGTTTAATGAATCAAGGTTTTATTAAGCCAGGGCTTGAGGGCATGCTCAGAAAAAAATGTGAGTCACAGATGCATCGATGGCTGTTTTTTCCCGGAGTTTTCAGGCTTAATATTTCTACATTTCATTAAAGAGGGGAAGGAAGGGTAGGTAGTTTTACATAAGGTGAATGTTTGAAGAACAAAGTAATAAAAGAAGCATTAATTATGTGGATATCTGCGGAGGTCCAGCCTCCGCAGAGCAGGGCCTGAGGTAGGGGGAGGTCTCTCTCCTCAATAGGTGAGAGCCGTTTATTATTTAGCATGCTTCTTATATAGGGCAAAACTGTACAAGGGATTATTGTAAAAACAAGCAGTAGCCGGGCTCGGTGGCTCAGCCTGTAATCCCGCGCCTTTGGGAGGCTGAGGTGAGTGGATTGCCTGAGCCCACGGGTTCGAGACCTGCCTGGGCAGCGAGACCTCATCTCTACAATAGATCAAAAAATCAGCCGGGCGTGGTAGCGCATGCCTGTAATTCCGGCTACTTGGAAGGCAGGAGGCATCAGAGTGAGACTCCAACTCAAAACAAACAAACAAACAAACAAACAAACAAGCAGTATCAGCTTTTGGGCCAGGCAGCTGGGCCAGGTGTGATTGACGTCATGTTGCTTTGCTTTATTATAAAGTAACAAATCAAGTTAGGGGAGATGAGGGAAACACAGTGGAATTATGTTGCTATTAGAAGGCGAGCTGTTCTGTGTTTATCTTTTTGTATCTAGGGCTGTATTGTAGCTAAGACTTTACCTGTACTATGTGCACCCGGATGTGTGGGCATTCAAGACACTGCTTTGTGTAGCAGGCTGCGTTCTTCACAGCCTGCCTGTGGCTAGGATGCAGAGCTTCCAAGGGAGACTTTGCCTACGAGCTTGGGGTACTCCAGGCCCACTACGTTTTATGTAAGCAGGCTGCATCCCTCATCTGCCTTTGGCTAGAATGCAGAGCTTTGAGACCGTTGCCTACAAGCCTGGGGTCCTTAAGGCCTGCTACGGTGGCAATGCTTGTCTGCTCCCCACATCACATCTGCTCCGAGATGAGGGAGTATAGCTTGGTTCCTTGAACACAAGTTAAGAACACAAGAACCTTGTCAGCTTATGCTCTGGTCTCCTTCAGATATCTCAGGATAGGTGGAAGAATGATTGAGCTCATCTTGCCTTTGTTCTGTACCTAGAAAGATAAGCTTGTAATAGACATTATCAGTGTGGAATCAAACAGATTTTAGCATTAGGAGCTAGACTTAGATTGCAGATATAAACTTAAAACTGACATGTCCTTGCTTTATGGGAGGGTACACATCTTGAAAGGTTTCAAGGCCAGCAAAGAATTTACATATGAATGATTTGTGGGGGCAGTCAATTACAGGTGCCTGAGGCCTTTTGCCTTTCAATGGGGGCCTGGCTAAGGTCTTGACACAAGGTTGCAAAGTAACAGCAATTCATTTGGGAAGAGGATGATGGTTGTGTAGCATGACTCATCCTCTAGGTTTAACTTTCCCTTGACAGAAGGAGTTTGGAGGTCCTGAGATCTTGTTTTCTTTTACAGACATCATAGGCACATGAGATGATTGCTCGTCACAGAATTTGGAGCAGGAGTCAGGTAGAAATGATAATGATAACCCAGGGGGAGGAATTTATATTAAATGATTTTTAGAACTACACATAAAATTTTGCTAGAGAAATGGAAGAATTCATGTTTCCAAAAGTCCATATATTTGAGTGCTTCTGGGCCAGAAAAAAAGAACAAAGCTATGTGGTTTCTTTTCTCCTGTGGCTTCAATTTTTGAGAAGGTAAGATGTGAAAACTGAGGAGAGATTTGTAAAAGTCTGTGGCTGCTAGACAATATTCCTAACCTATATCCACTTCTTTCCAATGGCAAGTAAAGGTGATGTTTAAAGCATGAAAGGAATGCCAGGGCTGCTGATATTGGCCCTAATGAAGAAAGTGGCAGAATCTCTCCCCAGACAACAAATAAAAAGGTGGAAAGTTGATAAAAACAATAATTTCAGCACTCAGGTAATCATTCAAAGGCATAGACTAAGAAGCATTTGTGCTCAGAAAACTGCCGCAGTATGAGGAGGAACAGTACAGATATGTAGTGTCTTTCCCGTGGTGTCCTTGGAAGGCATGGAGCTATTACGGGATGGCGGGATGTGGGGGCTCCTGGAAGCCCATGCTGAGTAGCATTGTTGGCAAATGTCTCAGAGACAGCAGAGCAATGAAGGGTCAATTGCTCTAGTAACGTGAATTTGAGGTGTGGTTGAGGCAGGTATATTCCTGGTCTTGATGCCTTGTATGTATGCATAGAAATTTCTAAAGGACCCTGAAGAAAGTAAACTCTCAGGAAGACTAAAAAATGGCCAGAGCTTTAAATATACTCTTTTACCCACTGGCAGAAGACATAACATTATTGTTGAAAGGTATTTGAGTACAATCTCTCTTCAATCATTGGCACTAAAAATGGTAAATAAGTGAGTCAATAAAAATATCTCATAAATTCCTACTAATGCAATGAGACAAGAAAAGGAAATAAAATATAAATATGTCTTTGTTCACAGATGATATGATTATCTATGTAAAAGATTCAAAAGAATTAACAAAAAGATTCCTGGAACTAATAAGTAATTATAGCAGGTTGCAGAATGCAAAGTTAATACACAAAGGTTCAATTACTTTCCTACATATCAACAGCGTACAAATGGAAATTTCTTTTTTTGAGACAAATGGTATACTGTATCTTATTCCTTCTAACTGTTTGTTTATACTCACAATTCCTTTTTATTTATTTACTTATTTTTAAATTTTTTTATTTTAAAGATGTGGGGTACACTTCAGAGTTAGGTATACAAAAGTTCATTATGCAGGTATCCTTGTTGAGGAGGTGTGCCATTTCCCACCCCCGCAGATTCCCACTACGGCCAAACTCCCCCCTCTTGGCAGTTTCCCACTACTGCCAATTCTTTTCTTAGAGTATTATGATAATTGTTCGAGATCTGCTTATGAGTGAGAACATGTGATACTCAGTTCTTTGTTTCTGTGATAGATCACTCAGTATTATAGACTCTAAGTCCATCCAAGTTGCTATGAAGTTCATAATTTTGTCCTTCATTATGGTCATGTAATATTCCATCATGTATATTTACCATATTTTTAAAAATCTGGTCCTCTTTCGATGGGTAGCATGGTTGGTTCCATGTTTTTGCTATTATGAACAATGCTGCAATAAACATACATGTGCAGGTATCTTTTTCATAGAATGATTTGAGTTCCTCTGAGTATATTTCCAGCAGGGGAATTGTGGAGGGTCATATTTTACTCACAATTCTTATTTAAAAAATGGTGTATAGAGATTCTTCCTTCAGTGAGCCTTAGGGATTATTCAGTGAAATACATCATGCTTCTCTGTTTGACTTCAAATGGAAATAAGTTATATTGATTCTTGTTTAGGGACTCAACTGTGCACTATTCAGCTGTATCTTAAATGACATGGTTACCTTAAATGCATCAAAATTCTGTCTTACCATAAGTGGCATATCGCTGCACTATGTTGGTTCATGGGCTGGGCCCTACATGGAATGATCATGATTCTTGGAGAATGGTCACAAATCTAGAGTATGATTTTAGAAATTATTATGTAAATGGCTTTCCAGCTTTGGCAGGGGTGCTTTTAGTTTTTTGCTGTAAAGGAAAGAGGAGGTGCAAGGTAGAGTAGGCGGATTTAGGAAATTGCACTTCTGCTGAGACAGTGATCAGTCAATGGCAGATTTTGAAAGAAATTACATGATTGGTGACTGATCATGGTGCATATCTATTATTCACATAGCAATTTGTGGACTGAAGAGCTACCAGCAAAATTTGTACTTTCTGCAATTACAACTATATTATTGGGGACAGGCTTTATTTACCAAAACATAGTAACTAAAATTTGTGAATATTTACTGAAAAATGAGGACTACCTCTATGGAGCAGAAAAATGGATCCATTCATAAAACTTGGGTAAAGATTAGGCATTTAAAGTTTATTGCCATTCATTGTATAATTCAACAGCAAGTACTTTGCAAAATATATTTGCATCTGTTGTGTACTAGTGACCCAGTAGTGTGAATGGTGAATTTTACTCACTTACATGGACCTCATCCTCATCTGTTCCATGAATTTTTGACAGAAATTAAATCTAAGTATCCCAAGTTGTTTTCACCACACAGTACAATGGCTCAGCCGAGGTAAAGATTTATTGTGATTCTGTAAACTTGGGGACCAATATTAAAATTTTCTGAGAAGATCTGCTTCAACCACTATTCTTGAACATTTTGAAAACTAGCTTTTGCTTCAGACTTGATGCTCTCTCATGAATTCAGCCTAAGTTACCAGACAGAACAGAAGTTATCGGCAAAAATTATATTATGTTAAGGTCTTTTAGATAAAAACTAACTTTGAATCATAAGTAAGATCAGGCTTCTTTACTATACACCCACGTTGTCAAAAGTTAAAACAGCTCTTGCCAGGAGTCCTTGTGTGAGTGACATCGTCTTTAAACCCTGCGAATCCCTGATGTGCTGCCGTGATGCCCAGGGAAGACAGGGCAACCCGGAAGTCCAACTACTTCCTTAAGATAATCCAATTTTTGGATGACTCTCCATAATGCTTCAATGTGGGCTCCAAGCAGATGCAGTAGATCAGCACGTCCCTCCCAGGGAAGGCTGTGCTGCTGTTAGGCGAGATACACCATGATGTGCAAGACCATCCAAGGGCATCTGGAAAACAACCCAGCTCTGGAAAAACCATTGCCTAATATCCGGGAGAATGTGGGCTTTGTGTTCACCAAGGAGGTCCTCACCGAGATCAGGGACATGCTGCTGGCCAAAAAGGTGCCAGCTGCTGCCTGTGCTGGTGCCATTGCCCCATGTGAAGTCACAGTGCTAGCCCAGAACACTGGTCTGGGACCCGAGAAGGTCTTCTCCTTCCAGGCTTTAGGCATCACCACTAAAATCTCCAGAGGCACCACTGAAATCCTGAGTGATGTGCAGCTGATTAAGAATGGAGACAAGGCTGGGCTCGGTGGCTCAGCCTGTAATCCCAGCACTTTGGGAGGCTGAGGCGAGTGGATTGCCTGAGCTCGTGGGTTTGAGACCAGTTCAGGCAACTTGGCGAGATCTCTTCTGTACAATAAATCAGAAATTAGCTGGGCGTGGTAGTGTGCACCTGTAGTTCTGGCTACTTGGAAGGCTGAGGCGGAAGGATCGCTGGAGTCCAGTAGGTTGACGCTGGGGTGCCCGTGAGTGTGCTACTGCACTCCAACCTGGGTGATGGAGTGAGACTCCAACTCCAAAAAAAAAACGACACGTACCAAAACACTTGGTTAATTTTTAAAATTTTTTTGTAGAAACGAGGTCTTGCTATGTTGCCCAGGTTGGTCTCAAACTTCTGGGCTCAAGCAATTTTCCCATCTCAGCCTCCCAAAGTGCTGGGATCACAGGCGTGAGCCTCTGCACCTGGTCTAGAGTCTTCTTTTGATATTTGCCTTACAATATGTCACTAAATGACAGAGTAATCACTTCCAATGGAAGTGGCATGGGAGCCAGCGAAGCCACACTGGTAAACATGCCGAACACCTCCCCATTCTCCTTTGGGCTGATCATCCAGCAGGTGTTCAACAATGGCAGCATCTACCACCCTGAAGAGCTTGACATCACAGAGGAAGCTCTGCAATTCTCACTTCCTGGAGGGTGTCCTCAATGTTGCCCGTGTGTGTCTGCAGATTGGTTATCCAACTGTTGCATCAGTACCCGATTCTATTACCAATGGGTACAAACGAGTCCTGGCTTTGTCTGTGGAGACTGATTACACTTTCCCACTTGCTGAAAATGTCAAGGCCTTCTTGGCTGATCCATCTGCCTTTGTGGCTGCCGCCCCTGTGGCTGCTGCCACCACTGCAGCTCCAGCCTCGGTTTGAAGACAAGGAAGAGTCAGAGGAGTTGGGTGAGGATATGGGATTTGGTCTCTTTGACTAATCACCAGAAAGTCACCAACTCAGCCAGCTTTATTTGCAAAACAAGGAAATAAAGGCTACTTCTCTTAAAAACAAAAACTAAAAGAAGAAGCAAAATCTAAATACCCACACAAATTTGCATTCAATATGTTTCAGAAGCAAAACTACAATTTCAACATATATTTTTAGACTTCACTGCAAATGCAAAGGAAATTTTCATATTTTAAAATTCATTTAACTGTGCAATTAATAAATTTCCACTTTACCTTCCATTGGAAGTGATTAATCTGTTATTATAAGGCAAATATCAAAAGAAGAATCTCGACCAGGTGCAGAGGCTCACGCCTGTGATCCCAGCACTTTGGGAGGCTGAGATGGGAAGATTGCTTGAGCCCAGAAGTTAGAGACCAGTCTGGACAACATAACTCATTTCTACAAAAAAAAATTAAAAAATTAACTGTGTGGTGGTGCATGTCTGTCGTCGCAGTTACTCAGGAGACTGAGGCAGAAGGCTCACCTGAGCCCAGGTGGTCAAGGCCACAGTGAGCTGTGATTGTGCCACTCCACTCCAGCAACAGAGTGAGACCTCAACCCCCCCCAAAAAGAAAAATCTAATAAACTTTTATGAAGGCCACTCCAGTGATTAGTATATTTTATTTAAATTGTATCCTTTTAGAATAATATTGGTATAACAGTGCCATCTCTGTGAATATGAAATAGGTAAATATGAAGTAAGTAAAATCTCCTTGCTGATAAGCGTTGTTTTAACAGGGGAATATTCTTAATCCATTTTGATGCTAAGAAACAGTAACTTTGATTTCCATTTAAATGACATGCTAGCTTCTCAAAGAAGAATTTCCTCCATTACACTGATTAATCCAGATTACAAAAAATATTCAATTATTATATTTTGAATTTTGTCAAAGATTTATGGGAATTTGTTTTCTTACTTATGTGTGATCTGGTGAAACATTAGGTGCTCAGAGAGTGGTGAAGGTTTGAAACAGCATTTGAGCTGCTGTGAGAGCTGGTGCAAAAGACAGAACTAACGAGAGGCACAAAGGAGATGTAGGAAACCAGTTAGGAGTCTGTTGACATCATACTGGCAAGAGGAGAGAGGACTGCCTAAGCCCAGGGGTTTGAGACCAGTCTGGGCAACTTGATAAGACCTCATCTCTACAATAAATCAAAAAATTAGCCAGACATGGTGGCGCATGCCTGTAGTCCCAGCTACCTGGAAGACTGAAGCTTAAGGATTGCCTGAGCCCAGCAGGTCGAGGCTACGGTGGCCATGGGCATGCCACTGCACTTCAACCTGGGTGACAGAGTGAGATTCTGACTCGAAATAAAAAAAGGAAGTTTCCAATGCAATTCCAAAGGCAGAGATACCTTCAGAGTTGGGACCGCTGTGCTCTCCAGCTGCCTAGCTCTTGCTTGCCTATGGGGACAAGTACTTTGCTGTCCGTTGTTCCTGCACATGCTTCAGCAGAAAGATCAGACCTGGTTTGGAAACCAGATGCATCATGAAAGAGGAAGGTGACCTTTTGGAGCTCACTGGTGTGGAGGCGTGACATCAGGACCTGGAGCCTACTCATTTTCATCTTCAAATTCATGTTTCTCAGCATCCTCCAGAGTCCTAACCAGTGAGAGGCATCCCCTTGAGGGGAGGTCCACCATGGTACCCCATAAAAGTTACTGCTGCTGGCAGCCCCTCCTCTCCTGTATATCTTACTACTCTTGTTATTCTTCCTCCCTCCGTCCTCATGGGGTATTACAGATTTCATCCAAGGAGACCAGTGACTCAGTGTTTAATAAGAAAGGGAAAGTGGTGGAGAAATACTTTGTTCCTTCTTCCCCTAAAAAAACTGAAGATGTCTCTCAGCTAATTGAGATTACAAATCTCTGGGTCAGTGTGCTTTGTGTACTTTTAGGTACTATTACTTACTGATGTTCTGAGAATGTCAAATTGGCTTGCAAAAATGGCACTCCACGGACCCCCCAGTTAAAATAGTTAATATGGCCACCCAATGTAAACAAAAACAGGGCCTTTGCACATTAAAACTTACTATACAAAACCTAATTAATAAAAGGGTGATTATCCCCACTGCTTTTGCATTTGACAGCTCAGTTTTGTGTGTCCTTAAACTCGAGGAAAAAAATAAAGAGTTATTCAAGATAGATTATTATAATCTTAATGCTGTGGTCCCATCCATAAGGCATCCATGCTCAATATCCAGTATTATTAAACTTACTGACTGTATTCAATCAGCAACACATATTTTGCTCTTATAGATCTGGCTAATGTTCTATCTGTGCCAATTTCAGCCGTTTCAACTTCAGTTTGCCTCCACTTCTGAAGGGACACCATTCAAGACTTTTACAATTACCTCATTCACAATACTGGCAGAAAAGATCTTAACTGCATCCACCTTTCTGTGGGAGCAGAAGTATGACATATTAATAACATCTTCTTCTTAAGAAATTAATTTGACACACACATTAAAGACATATACATCCAATATCTTTTTAAAGTACTTTTTGCGGTTCCAATGGCAACATATTCCTCATTTACAAGTTTTACTTCCAAATTAAAATCAGCAGGCACTCTTGTTAGTGCCCTCAGTAGCTCCTTCACCGTAGAGGCTTTGACAACCTCCTCTTATATCACCTGTAGTCACTGGACCACTTATGATGGCCATAAGTTGCCCAAGGGTTTTCGTTGCAAGAAATTTCCCCCTTGGCCTCATGCTATACACTGTTATAACAATAAGTGGCTACTCGGAAGGCTGAAGCAGAAGGATTGCCGGAGCCCAGCAGGTCGAGGCTGCAATGACTGGGAGCGGCCACTGCACTCGAGTCTGGGCGACAGAGTGAGACTCCAACTAAAAAAAAAAAAAAAAAAAAAAAAAGTTACTAGCTACTTACTGGGCTGTCCTGGAAATAGAGGAGCTCACAGACCTTGCGCCTGTGACCCTCCATACCTAGCCGCTCATAATGCTTTGGATCATGGAAACAGCACCTCACAAGCTGGGCGCTGCTACTGAGGCCTCCCTAAGACAGGATAGAACCAAACCTGGGCCTTTTTGTATATTCCACCCGCAGGAGGGGGTGGTCTTCTCTGTCCTCAGTCCCTTGCCAGTTGCCAGAATGTTGGAGGTGGTTACTCCTTCCCTCAGATGCCTTGGCTATCTGGGAAGCGCCTGGGGATTAACTGAGCAAACAGTAATAGGAGTTTGTGAACTGCATGATTTTCAATGCTAACTGATGTCTGATGGAACTCGGTGGAATATTACTGCTTTTCATCCCATAGCCAGATGTCCTTGATAGGGAATGGACCTAAAGACACTAACACACTTGGCCAAACTTCAGCCAGTTCACCTTAGAACTGGATGCCCTGACCAACAACCAACAAGTGTTCCCATCTTTACAGTTATAACATGCATTTCACTTCTTAGAAAGACATTCAACACCACTTTAAGGTCTCTGATAGGGCCCAGATCATTGCTTTGAGAGACAACAGTAATCTCAAACAACTTCTTTTCAAATTCCATTCCAACAAATAAGCCCTTAAAGGTCTCTATCTTGCCCTAGGCTTTAACCTATCTATATAAATTTTTGCTTTTGTTCCCATCCTTTAACAGCTGGAGGGCTCATAGTCCCTGTAACATTAATCATAAATTGTTCCACAGACTAGGCAGCTATTCATCTGTCACAGGACTGATTTTTTTTTTTTTGAGTTGGAGTCTCACTCTGTCACCCAGGCTGAAGTGCAGTGGCATGCTCCCGGGCACCGCAGCCTCAATCTGCTGGGCTCCGGTGATCCTTCCTCCTCAGCCTTCTGAGTAGCTGGAACTACAGGCGCGCGCTACCATGTCTGGCTAATTTTTGATTTATTGTAGAGATGAGGTCTCGCCAAGTTGCCCAGGCGGGTCTCAAACCCGCGGGCTCAGGCAATCCACTCACCTCAGCCTCCCAAAGCGCTGGGATTACAGGCTGAGCCACCGAGCCCGGCTCAGGACTAAGTGTGCTAAACTTCCACCCCAAAACAAAAACCTTGTCAGGTGCTGCTGCATATCATTTGGTTGACCTTATTTCTACTGGTCTGGGTGCTTTCATTGGTTTACATTCCGGAGACTCAAACCCTTCAAGTAGTCACTGTTTTAGCCAAACATGGCAAATGCTGAGGCTGACATCAACTTGAGTGGGAATCCACTTGGAAGGGACGTGCCAGTCCTACAACTCAGATAACAAAACCCAAGCCTAGAAGTTCACTGCTGGAGATGTCATTGCTTCAGAAAACATGACCCCCAACCCAAAACCTTGCCTTTGGAGATGACTTTGCCCCTCTTGTCACAAATGACTCCACCCTAGACACTGAAACCTCCACACCAGTGATGCCCATGGACTGTATCTCTTAAGGCACAAATTGGACAAAGGGCATTTTTTCTTTTCTTCAATATGAGGGAAAACCCCAAAAACCCTGGAGTTTATTTGAAAATTGTGTATTCTTCCATGTTTAAACTTCAGTCACTTTCAAAGTACTCTCTGTTTGACGTAATATGCCTATTGAGATGCTTTTTCCACTGCTCAAAACAGTTTTGAACTCATCAATGTTGATGCCTTTCAGTGCTTCTGCCATTTTTTTGTTTTATGTCTTCCACAGTAGCAAAACGTTTCCCTTTGAGGACTTTTTTTCACCCGAGGAAACAAGAAAATGTGGCTTGAGATGAGATCCAAAGAATAGGGAGGGTGGAACCCAGGGATCATGCTGTTTTGATCAAAAACTGCTGAACACTCAGGGTGGTGTGGGCAGGTGAATCATCATGGTGGAAGAACCAATCACCTGTTTGCTGCAAAAATTTCACTGACGCTGAATGCAGCTTCTACCAGCAAAGCTAGCCAGGACACTGATGCCCATGGGATTCTAGACCTAGCAGAAGAAATCTGTGCTACAAGGGGCCCAGTCCCCAAAAGATATTTCCTGTGTTTTTTGGGACCCTCTTCAGATTAGGGATTCTATTATATTTCTGAGGTCTGTGTCTGATCCTGGTATACTCCTTGCTCTCTGCTAAAACAAACCCTCTAGATTCCCACATCTAAAGGGAGATCAGTAGAGGCTACTACTATCTGTGATGCTGTAAAAATTAACGAAGGTCATTGCTTTCCCCAGGAGGTCCCAGCCTTGTAACTGCTTGACCCACACTGACTCCCCAGTGCCTTCCCTTCCAACCTAACCTCCTGCTGCCATGACCTCCTACTCTGCATCTCCAGCCACAACTCCTCCTGCCCGTTGGTGACACACAAATATCACTAGTCTTCGCATGTGCTTCACTAACTTATCATTTCACACCTTCCATCAACATAACTGCCCAGCCTGCCCCCTTGATCTGGGCCCATTTCAAACACACTTTACAATTCCACCAAGATATTCTTATAAACCCTAAATATTTCAGATCTGTTTTACTTGGCGAATGCCATATAAATGGGAAACTTAGTTGTGGGTTGGCTTCCAGAGACCTCTTGCACTTCTACTTGTGTTTCTCCTTTCTCACCTCTCGTAATAAATGTTTTCTCATAACAAATGTTTTCTCATAATAAATGTTTGAGGCAACTTATGCTCTACTCTCTAAAAATCTCCGTGATCACAACAAACTTTCCTTAATATGATGCCAAACATCAGAGGGCTGCTTGTATTGTAAGTATTTAAAAATTATCTGTATGTTATGACATCTTAACTTTTCTGGCTTGTGAGAGCCTGCCCCTCCAGGGGCTAGGCAATGTAAGATAACAACAAAAAAGATAACAAAGGGATCAGCGATGGCATGTCTTTGATATACAGACTCATCATTCCAGAGTCATACCTCCTCTGCCTGGCCCCTGCACTGCAGGAGGCAATATTCATCTGCATGAATCATCCTAGAGATCTCAGTTGCTGCTCCATGCAAGTAGTCCAGAGCCCCACACGCTGTTTTCCTCCTACTATTTGGGTGGAAGAGAACACACTGAAAAGAAGTCCTAGAAGCAGGTAACCCACCATTTGCCACTTACCTAAACCCTGGTTTTAGTCTTACCTAAGGCTGGGTAATTTATTTAAAAAAAACAAACAGGTTTATTTTGCTCATGGTTCTGTAGGCTGTACAAGTACAGTGCCAGCGTCTGTGTCAGGTGAGGTCTTCAGGCTGTTTTCTTTCATGGGGGAGTGGGTGGGTGTAGATCACAGTCACTGAGCAAAAGGGCCTGCTTCTCGAGGCACTAGAAGCCAATAATATGACACTGGGTTTTTGAGAAAACTTTATTGTAGGTCAACCAACAAGGAGATGGGAGTCCAGCTCAAATCTGTCTCCCTGTGCTTGTTTTAAGGCAGTTTTTATTAGACAAGGATTAGGGGCTGAATTCTGAGATTAGTAGGTGGTTGGTGGAAGGAAAGGGCGGGTCTGGAAAAGTCCTTGGAAATGCTTAGTTACCTTTTCATGCTTCCTCATGGGTCACTTGCAAATTTAGGTGGGGGGGCAGTTATGATGAAACATGCAGTGGAAATTCAGGCTGAGACAACAGTCAGATTGTTCTGCACAGACTACACCTGACCATATTGGTTCCAACCAATTTCAGCCAGTTTCTAAATCTCAGAAGTGGTGGGAGTTTCAGCATTTCAGCAAATTGTTTCTTATCTGCCATCCCGCAAACTCAAGAATTTCTGTTAGTCACTGTTTTCTTCAACTCTTAGGGGCACAATTTCAACATAGTGAGATAGGAAGCAAACGAGAGAGGGGAAGGAGAGGCCAGGCTCTTTAAATCAACCAGTCCTTGCATGCAACAGTTCTAATAGAACAAATAGAGCGAGAACTCACTCATTACCACAATGACAGCAGCAAACCATTTATAAGGGATGAAACCTCCATGATCAAACTCCCCCTTTTTGGCTCTACCTCCAACACTGAGGATCAAATTTCAGCATGAGATTTGGAGAAGTCGAATATCCCAAACACCTTGAAACTAGGTTCTAGAAAGCTTGACTTTCTTCAAAGGACCAAACATAGAACAGCATAGCCCTTTTTAGGGTCACTTTGTTGTTATGCAAAAGTGCAAGGATGAGCAAATTCTTTGACCAGTAATATAGAATCTAGGGACTTATTTTTAAAAACCAAATATTTACGCAACTTATGTACATATAAGGATATTCTTCACACATTTAAGTGAAAACCAAAGGTTTATCAAAGGGAAACTGTGCTTAAATCTGTTACTGCTATGATTCCTAATACAGAACGCTGTAGACATTCTAATGACAATGTAGGTTGTATGTTACTAATATTGTATGACAGACAAAATGACTTGAGTGAAAAAGAATGACATGCAAATACACATAAATCTATGTTAAAAAATGATACCTTTCTCTCAGTAGATTAGCATGTTTTAGTCACCTTCTATATGTGGATAGAATGAACTATATTATTTTCTTTTAAAAAATAATTGTGCAAGTGTTTATTGAACTTCAAAAAAAAATGGTGACACTTTCCCTCTATTTGTGTATTTTTCCAGACTAACATACATATTGAGGTTCAGCACTCCTGAATCATTATTTAGAGAAATCATACAAAATTAATCAGTAGGAAAACTTGACCTCCCTACCCCTTAAGCCCCACGAAGGGTCTTCTCAGGCTTAGGTCTAAATGAAGTCTCTTTTAACGAAAGTAAAGTAAGTCCTATTCTAATCCCTCGACATCCAAGAGGAAGGAAAACAGGGAGGAAAAGTGAGATGGGAAGTCTCCTCCTCACCAAAGCCACAAACAGGGCTTCTGACACCAGCCCTGTTTCCCTCAGGGAACCTAGCCAATGGGCCAAGCAATGGCTGTGTACTATCTGTCAAACATATGTGTATCTGACACTTCCTACTGTGTTCACCCTTCAGTCTGGTGTTACCTGATACAGGTCGTGTAAAATAATCAGAGATGCAGGATGTCAAGGGGCCTTGGGGATGGGAGGAAAGAGCACAAAAGTCTTGTTGGAGACTCCGCACAGTTCCAAATTGGATAATCTGGGATGGGTGTGTCTTCAAACTAGTGACAGGAAAACTAGGATTAGGCTCTGAGATTTAAAACTTTATAGTAGAACGTGTGGGCTTATTCCAAAGTGATAGATGATGGATGAGCCAGGAACAAGGACAAAGATCTCAGCAGGAGCTTCTCCCAAATACATATGACTTTTTCTAATCTCTGGAAGCTAGGATTCCAAAGCTTCCTTTTTGCTCCTTAGTCAGTCTGGGCTGTTAGGACAAAATACCTTAGACTGGGTAACATATAAATAACAAGCTGGGCTTGGTGGCTCAGCCTGTAATCCGGCTGAGGTGAGTGGATTGCCTGAGCCCGCGGGTTCGAGACCCGCCAGGGCAGCGAGACCGCATCTCTACAATAAATCAGAAAATCAGCCGGGCATGGTAGTGTATTCCTGTAATTCCGGCTACTCGGAAGGCTGAGGCGGAAGGATTGAGGCTGCAACCCTCCAGCCTAGGTGACAGAGTGAAACTCCAACTCAAACAAAACAAAACAAAACAAAAAAACAAATTTATTTCTCACAGTTCTGGAACTGGGAAGTCCAAGACGAAGGTGCTAGTGGTGTCTTGTAAGGGTCTGCTTCTTCATACCTTTTCCCTATATCCTTACATTGTGGAAGAAGCAAACAAGCTCCCTTAGACATCTTTTCTAAGGGCACTAACCCCATTCATGAGGACTTTACCCTCGTGACTTAATCACCTCCCCAAAGGTTTAACCTCTTAAGACTGCCATACTTGGGGGTTCTGTGTCAACATATGAATTTGGGAGGAGAGGCAAAAACATTCATAACACACCCTCAATCTTAAACAGTTTCAACATCAGCATGAACTGGCTTTTCTTTTCTCAAGTTGATATTCTAAAAGGTACTCTTGGCTAGATAAACGTCAACAGCAAAATCATTGATTGTAAACCTTGCCTTATAGAAAAGGAAAAGAAGGCAACTGAGAGCTAGTGGAAAGGAGTCGTTTCAGTATGGTATGTAAAATATTTTCCTATCTCCTTTTTGCTCTTTCTCTGTCATATTGTCTTTCTCAAATGTCTAGCAAAATATTAATTTAAGGTGGATTTGCTTATGTCTATAAATCTCTTACTACCTGACCCTGGATTTCTCCTCAGCCTCTATTCAAGAGCATCTATCCTCTCTGTTATTAAGGCCAATCATGGAGCACTCACATGTTAGGGGTTTAGCTTCATAGTAATGTTCCTTATGAGATGGCCAGACATAGCTATTGAAACAAAAGGACTTAAAGTTCTTCTCACCAATGTCCCAGTCATATCTAGTCCTTCAATGTTAGCCATCCCCCTGCTTAATTCTGCTTTGGAATCCTCCCTCTGCTCGTGAACTTAATTCATGTTCCAAATATCTGAGGACTCATAAAAGGAAGCCTCCATGATTCTTCCAGGAAGTGCATGAGGAAAAGCAGCAAAAATAAATCCCTATATAAGCTTTTCCAAAGGGACTGAGGAGGGATTTTATGTCTCAGATTCAAAGTGTTCCAGAGTAGCAGTTATACAGATCTTGTCTGAAAATAAAATTACATAATATCTAGAAGAGAAAGGTACTTTCATCTAAGGATATGGGGAATCTCTTTTTAAGGACAGAGTGACACACAAAAATAACCAACAAAAAAAGGAAAGGAAGCAAAGCAAACTGAAGAATTTAAAAATAAACTTACAAAGGGATACATGAAATCTTCATTTGTTGGTATGATCAGATATATATTATGAAGCAACTATTTCTATCATGTTTTAAATAACCTTGCAAGATTGAAATCTTAAAAATCTCCTGGATAGGGAATTATGAATAAGAGATAGATTAGAATAAATTATCTGGAATGCAACATAGAAATGGAAAGATGGAGATTAGAGAGGATTTAAGACACCTGGAGGATAGAGTGGCAAGACCTCCTTACAACTAATTGGAGTGCACAGGGGAGAGAAAGAATGGGGAAGAGGCAATATATGAGCTGAAGTGTTTGCTGAACATGAGCAAGATGGTTCCTTACAGATTCAAGTTGTTCAACAAATCCCTGGCAGGAAAAAACTTCATATCCAGGAACATTATACTAAAATGCATAAAGCACATTCAGTTACCGAATTTAGTTAAAAGCCCAGAATTCTAAGGGAGGAAAATTCCTAACAGCCTAGTCTCTCATGCCCTCCCTAAAAATCTCAATTTTTTCTATCTCACTTGTATTTTATAACATTAAAAAGACCATTGTTCTAAAAGAAAATTGACCAAAAGATGTTTAATGATCAAAGAAGGAAATACTAAGGCCAACAGACATATGAAAATGTTCTCTATCTCATTAACAATTAAAAATGCAAACCCAAGCCACAGTGAACTACCCTTTCACACCTATTAGATTGACAGAATTGGAAAGTTTCACAAAATTAAGTGCTGGCACTGACAGTTGGCAACCAAAATAACTATAAACTCTGGTAGGAGTGTAAATTGGTAGTATAAGTATAATAAAGTCATAGATGGGAAAATACTTTGCACAGGCAAATCTTTCCTTATCACATACCCTAAGTCTTGAGAGGAAGCCACTTGATGCCAGTGTTATTTAAAGGTATAGCTGCTACAGGATTTAAATACCACACCTGCACGAGATACCAATGCAGTAGCATTGCCTAATGAATACCATGCAATGAGTACTTGGCATTTACAAGAAAATTTATAGCCATACTATTGATCATTTTTTTAAAATAAGGAAAACAAATTAACATTTAATTTCAGTTGTAAAAATGAAGTAAAAGCCCAAATATACACCAACAGCAGTTTGCTCTGGCTATGTATACAGTTGTCCATCGCCTCTTTGGGTGGGCTGGCAAGGTCAGAGCCTAAGATGTGCTTCTGCAGAGACAGGCAGATCAGGCTCTGAGAAGTATGGGGGGAGGGATTCTTCCCAGGATGGGGCCATTGTCCTCAAAGTGCTCACTTGATTTCAATATTTCCAAGTCCTTCGAGGGGGCGTAAGGACCTCAGAACTGCAGTCATTAGGGTCATACATAAGACATGTTCGCATACATTTCCAGGAAACGCTCTCGGTTGGCGACCTATAGTTGTGACAGTACGACCACGGGGCGTCCTGCGAACTATAGCCCTGGGCAAGTGGGCGCAAACAACTCAAAGGCCGTGCGAGCTGATCCGCGTGGAAGCGGGGATCTGGAGGAGAGGAGCCCTGCGAGGCCAGGCCAGTTCTCGTTCACACCCGCAAGGCCGGCTCACGCCCCGAGAGGACCGTCTTCGTGACGCACCAATGACCCGGAAGTCCTTGTCGCGCCGCATAGTTTTCTGGGAAGTGTAGTCTGGCGGTCCGGGCCATTGTTCTTACGGCGCGAGGAGAGTCGCTCCTGGGTCTGCGAAGCGGAGGTCACCAGCAGGCGACTGTGTGCTCCTCACACGTTGCGTGTGGTCCTGGTTGGCCGGCCATGGAACGACAGCTCCAGGGGGCGTGATTGCTCAGAAAGTCGAGCCCGTTTACTCGCGGAGCGCCAAGTCCGCCGGCCGCAGAGACTCCCGGGAAGTGTGGTTTTCCGGAGGCTGGCCGTTCGCCGTGCCGGCGACTTTCGTCCCTGGCGTGGGGGAGTCTGGGGAGGCCGCCTGGGTGTGGGCGCCACCCGGGGATCGACCTGCGGTCGTCTCGGCCCTGGCGGCCGACTCCTGGACCCTGGAGGCACTCTGGGCAGTGCAGTTCTCCGGAGGGCGGCGGCCATTGCCGCTCCCAGCGACCCAGCGCGCCAGCGACGCGGCGGTGCCCGCCCTGGACGCCTCCGGCCTCGGGCCGGTCCCGCGGACGACCAAGGTGTGGGTCTCGGGAGGGCGGCCGGCGGGCCTCGGCACAGGGAGTCCGGAGCCTGGCTGGCGCGGCGGTGTGACCCGGGCCGGGGCCTGGGCTTTCCTGGGCCTCGGGGTCGTGCTGCTTCAAATGAAGGCGCTCGCCTCGCGGAGCTGTTGTGAGAGCCTGCGCGGACGTGGTGCGCGCTCCAGGCGAACGCCGGACACAGTCTGATGTTACCTGGCTACGAAACGGACGCGTTCCAGTTGTGTAACCTTGAACAGACGGTTTCAGTACCTACGGATTTCGGTTTTGTCATCGTTTAAAAAAGATATATGTGGAAGGCTGAGACGGAAGGATCTCCTGAGTCCGGCAGGTCGGGGCTGCGGTGGCCGTGAGCCTGCTACTGCGCTACAGCCTGGGCGACAGTGAGACTCCAACTCAAAAAAAAAAAGTATTTGGAACAGTGGGAATTTGCACCGTGCGTAGTGTGAAGATTGAACGAACTGACGTTTAAAATTATTGTTACCGTTGTTTTAGGAGCCTTTTATGTACAGAATAGTGATTTTCCTTGCAGGTAGTATATGGTAAATGGTTACTCCGTGACAGGAAACACTTGGTTATTTCACAGGGAGAGATGGGCGCTCCAGAGAGTGATTCCCTGTGTATTCTTTCCATTATGATGTGTCACAAGTGCTGCAAGGTAAGCCTGATTTTTCTTGCTTTCTTTGCCTTCTCAGGACACTGCTGATCTCTAAGACAAGAGCCTGGAAAGAGGACTGTGTGGACTTGAAAATTGCAAAGTAATGTCTCAGGTAGGTTGGTATGTCCCCACATCTTCCTGAAACACTTTTTATCAGCACTCTTTGAGTGACTGCTTTGCTTCTCCTGCCAGTTCCTACTTAACAGTCCAGTTAGGGACTGGATCTATGATTCCTTTCGTTATAGGAAAGGATGGAGCCCACAGGAGATCTCCGGTATGCTATCCTCCTTACTCAATGTTTCTTTTGTTCCCTACAGTTTTCTTCTCGAAGACCTTCTAGAGTCTTGAGCCAAAAATTAAAATGACAATTCACAATGCAAATTTGGAATTCTAGGTTATTTGCTTTTTGAGTGTCAAAGATGTATCAATCCTTCCAGTTGCTGAAGTCAGGAGATGTTTGGAGCTGTCCTTAATTTTTCCCTTTCACTTATAATTCACATTCAGATAGTCTAGTTGGATCTAAATATATACAGAATCTGATCTTTGGCTACTCCGTCACTACCACCACCACTGCTACCCCAGTTCAAGACACCTAGATTATTGCAGTAGCCTCCTAGCTCCATGTCCTGCATCTGCTCTTAATACTCTTCAGTTTATTCCTAGTACAGCTGTTGAAGTGATCTTATTGTTATGTAAATTTCTGTCATTCCTTAACCTGTAATTTTTCAGTGAATAAAGAATAGAAGTCAGAGTTCTACAATGACCTATAAAACTTTGTACAAGCCGGGCTCGGTGGCTCAGCCTATAATCCCACACCTTTGGGAGGCTGAGGTGAGTGGATTGCCTGAGCCCACGGGTTCGAGACCCGCCTGGGCAGCGAGACCTCATCTCTATAATAAATCAAAAAATCAGCCGGGCGTGGTAGCGCCTGCCTGTAATTCTGGCTACTTGGAAGGCTGAGGCGGAAGGATCACTGGAGCCCAGCAGGTAGAGACTGCGGTAGCTGGAAGCGGCCACTGCACTACAGTCTGGAGACAGAGTGAGACTCCAACTAAAAAAAAAACAAAAAAAAATTTGTACAATTATGCTATTGCTACTGTAATTCCACCTTCCTTCTCTGCTTCCTCCTCTCTGTGAACTCCAGCCCCTACCTCCAGGCCTTGGAAGTTGCTGTACCATATGCTTGCAGTGTTCTTCCCCTAGTTATGCATACGCTTGTATTCTTATCTCCTTTGTATCTTTGCTCAGTGGTATCTTTGTAGCTTTTTTCAGTAAAACTTCCTTGAGCACCTGTTTGAAAATTGCAGTCACCTTCCCTTGGCTGTCATTTCCACTGCTCCATCACTTCTTTGTTTTCTATGGCACATATCACTCACTGGCTGAGGTACTGTATGTTTAGCATATGTATGTACTCATCGTCTCCTTCTGGTGGGAGGAATGTTTTTTCTTGTTTGTGACTGGTATAGCTTCAGTACCCTGAGTGGTCCCTGGCACAGAACAGATGATTAGTAAATAAGTGTTGCGTGAATAAAATAAGTAATGAGAAAGTGACAGGGCAGAATCCTTGGGTGGAAGGTGAAGCTTCCACAGGAGAGGATGTGAGTTGCAGATGTTTTCTGGGGAAAATTAGATAATTGGAATTGAAAAAATATTTTTAAAGTAAAAGCTGAAGTGAAGCAATGCCTAAATAATTCATTGACTCATCTTCTAAACACTAATGAAGTCCTGTTAGGAAAAATTGTACATGGACTTGAGTGTACACTGACACACAGGGCTTCATGATGTAGTGCAGTATTGTGTAAGAGAGCATTCTTTATTTAATTTTATTTATTTTAATTTTATTTTGAGACAGGGTCTTGCTCTGTCACCCCAGCTGGAGTGCAGTGGCATGATCTTGGCTCACTATAGTCTTGACTTCTGGGCTCAAGCAATCCTCCCTTCTCAACCTCCTGAATAGCTGGCACTGTGCCTGGCTAATTTTTAAATTTTTTGTAGAGATGAGGTCTTACCTTGTTGCCCAGGCTGGTCTTGAACTCCTGACATCAAGCACCTCTTCTGCCTTAACTTTCCAGTGTGCTGGCTAGGATCACAGGTGTGAACCACCACACCCAGTCTGAATTTTATACATTTGTAGAAATGTTCTATATGAGGGGGAACCCCCAAAAGTCTGAATTATTTTTTGGAGGGCAGGCCCCTTGTAGAACAGGCTTCCCCTACTAGGTAAGTGTTCTACAAACCCATCAGCATCAGCATACCAGCTAGTATTGTTTTGAGAGGCTTCAATCAGCTTCAGTGAATTTATTTTGGATGTTCTTTCAGTGCATTTGCCCATATCATGATGGGTGATTTACAAGCACATCTGCTCTCACTGCACTGAGTATTCAGCAGTTTTTGACCAAAGACAGCATGAACCCCATGCCCCACCCTCCCTGTTCACCAAGTCTCACCCCAAGCAACTTTAAAAAAAAACATCCCTTATGAAAACAGTCCTCAAAGGGAAACGTTTTGCCAATGTGTAAGAGGTAAAACAAAAAACAGCAGAAGCACTAAAAGGCATCAAAGTTGATGAGTTCAAAAACTGTTTTAGAGCAATGGAAAAAGTATCTCAATAGGTATTTTGCATCAAACAGAGAGTACTTTGAAGGTGACCGAAGTGTAAATATGTAAGAATAAATACGCAATTTTTAATAAATAAATTCTGGGCTATTTTGGGTTTCCACTTGTATATGTGCTGGCCAGTATGGTAGCCACCAGTCCCATAGGACTATTGAGTACTTGAACTGTGACTTAGAGCAACTGAGGAACTAAATTTCTTGTCTTATTTTTATATTTTAAATGATACAAATTTACGTAGATAAATTAGCTAGTAGCTACTATATTGAGCATTGTGGAACTTGTAGAAAAGTAAGAAAGCATAAGATGTTAAAATAAGTGCTAGGACACATATCCTCTCTTCTTCCTGGGACAAAGATAAGTGAACACTCCAGGCTGCCCAGGCAATGAAGGGTAAGAAAGAAGCATCTCTGGGGAGGTAAGGCTGGGGCTGGGTTTTAGTGGCCCATAGCACCAGAGGAAGAGGTAGAAATGAAGTTATACTGAACTGAGAAAAATGCCTTTAACATAAGTAGAGACCTGCACAAATTTTCTAAAGTTGTGGTTCTCAAATGGAGGCAATCTTGCACCCCCCCCCCCCAGAGGGGACGTTTGGTAATGTCTAGAGACATTTAGGGGTTTTTTGGTTACAGTTGGGGTGGAGGTGGGATGGTGTTGCTACAGGCATCTGGTGGGTAGAGGGGCCAGGGATGCTGCTAAACATTTTGCAATGCACAGGACAGCTCATTACAACAAAGAATTATCCAACCCAAATGTCAATAGCTCAAAGTTAACAAACCCTGCTGCAAATAAAGAACTTTAGAGTATCTATTGATAAGGTTATGTAGGTGTTCTTCTTTAAGCTGTTAATACAGTGATATTCATTAATATGTGTTCAATCCAAAGTAAATAACTTTGCATTTGTGGAATAAAACTTTTATACATTTAATATGGTGTTAAATTTTGTATTTGGGTTGTAAGGTGAGATTTGTAAAAGCTAATCATTTAAAATCTATTTTGGAAAGTAAGAAAAGGTAGATTTTCAGTTCATATGATAAGGCTAGCATAACCCTAATACCTGGATAAGTGTAAATATAAGTTTTAAAAAAGAATTTTCCCTAATGCTAAAGGGAGAGATGCCCCCTTCCTCAACCTTTTTCTTAGACTATTTCCTTGATCCATGTCCCTTTGAGGTTCATGTAGACCTTTTTTAAAAGCTAAGTAAGACTCTTTTTTTTTTTTTTTTTTGAATTGGAGTGTCACTCTTTGTTGCCCAGGTTGTAGTGCAGTGGCATGCTCATGGCCATCGCAGCTTCTCAGGAGATACTTATACCTTAGCTTTCCAAGTAGCTGGATCTACAGACACACGCCACCATGCCTGGCTAGTTTTTGTGATTTATTGTAGAGATGAGGTCTCACCAAGTTGCCCAGGCTGGTCTTGAACCCCGGGCTCAGGCAATCCTCCTGCCTTGGCCTCATAAAATGCTGAGATTACAGGCTGAGCCACCATGCCTGGCCTCTTGCCAGCTTTAATAGTAAATTCTTCAGGGCCTTGGAGTCATCTTTTTGAAGTGAAAACATCAAAGAAGATAATTCCCCTCTCTCCCTGTGTGTCTAGGTGTGTGTGATTTTAGCCTAGGCTTCTGGCTCCAAGTTGTAATGACTTGCTTCTCTCATAAAGATGTAGGAGATGTTATTTATATTTGAATAAAGTCAATTAACTAACACAGTGGCCACTCCAATTAACATGTAATTTTAGGATGAATTTTGTGTAGCAAATTATACTGTCATTTACTTGAGGACAAATTATCATTTATTTTGAAAGCTACATTGTAATGGATTGTATCTGCCTGACTTTATAGAAAGATGAGATTTATTTCTGTCTTTGTAATCTTGTAGTGAATTGTCTGTGCAGTGTGACTTAATGCTTTTTCTGATTTAATGCTTATTCAAAAAAATCTAAATTAATTAATAAATATTATTCAGTAATACAGCTGTTTTCTGCATTTGTGGAGAGGATTTTCTACACTGGCAGGAGATTAGATTTTTGGTTATTTCCCCAACACTTGACGAAAGCAAATTCTGCTTTTAAAACCAAAAACTAGTATCACTGGTGAGCATACATGTAAAATATCCAAATAAAGTAATACAATATTGAATCAACCACTCTTGGAGAGTAAAATATACTACAGCCAAGCAGTGTTTATTTCACAAATGAAAGGTAGCAATAATGCCATTTTAAATGCATATGTTTTTTGCTCATTTTATAATTTGACTAATCAACAAGCTATTATTGAACATTTAAACTTTTTCTAAAGTTTTGCTATTTTAAATAATACTGTGAATGAGTACTTTCGAAAAGACATTTCTGAGCACATCTATGAGCATTTCCTTAGACTATTTCCCTTGAAATGTACTCCTTTATTCTTTCTCTTTAAGGTCTTATTTAAGGACTATCTATGGCATAAAACTATCCTTCATTTTTTTCCACTGAGGGGTCTCAAAATTATTTTTATTTTATTGAGTGACTGTCCATACAAGATTTAAGGACATACCATGAATATATTTTCCTTTTTTGCTCATGAATCAGTTATGTGTATGTTTTGACCCATTTGTGCTACTGTTATAGAATACCACAGACTGAGTAATCTATAAACAATAGAAATGTATTACTTGTGGTTCTGGAGCCTGGGAAGTTCAAGATCAAAGGGCAGGCATCTGGTGAAGCCCTTCTTGCTTTGCCGTTCAGACTTCTGCTATAGCAGAAGTGCAAAGAGGAGAGAAGAAAGAGACAAAAGGGTACTGAACTTGTCCTTTTATAAGTAGTACATTCTCATGATGACATTAATCCATTAATGAGGGAAGAGTGCTCATGGCCTAATGACCTCTTAAAAGTCCCACTTCTTAATACTGGTACAATGGTGATTAAGTTTCCAACACAAGGTTTTTGGGGGACAATCAAACCATAGCAAAGTAGGTCTATCAGTCTTTAAAGATGTCTTTTTTTCTGAACCCATTTTTCTTGAACCTTAGTGGATCATCTTGAGTATTCCATTTGAGAGACTACCATTTTAGTCTTATATATTACTTACCTAGCACTTAAAGTGTAAAAGATACAACTAAATACTTGACTGTGGTCAAATGTTGAATGCTGTTTTTAACAAATGTATGTAATTCTATTTTCTTTGACAGAATTAATTCTCCTGAAGCAAAGTTCTTATATTTTTCTCTTACCTTTATTGTATAATAATGTCAAGCACATAAGTATCTAGTTATTATTTAACTGAGATCAGATTCCTGATCGTTGTTACAACTCCCGACTTGTATTCCATTTTTTCCACAACCAGGGTAAATTTACCTCCTGTACAGTAATAAAAGAGGTAAGGGCTGTGACTGAGCCTGAATATATTTGTCGTTTCAGGTGACATTTAGTGATGTGGCTATAGACTTCTCTCATGAAGAGTGGGGATGGCTAGATTCTGCTCAGAGGAATTTATACAAGGATGTGATGGTCCAGAATTACAAGAACCTGGTTTCTCTAGGTAAGGCTGGCTCTCCTTTCATTATAATAGGGGGCACCTTTCTTTTGTCACTTTGAATTGCTGGAGATCCTCCTAAGTAAAATGGCTGAATTCCTGCTTACCAGATTCCCTAGGAAATGTACAGCTCTTTTGAACCCTGCCTGAAGCTTATCTTTCCATTTCAATAAACATCCTTCATCCTTTCCTTTGGTTTCTCTTCTGATAGCATCTCATCCTTGAGGACCACAACTTAAATAAGTTCTGTATTCTTCCTGTAAGCAGGTCTTTCCGTAACTAAACCATATGTGATCACTTTATTGGAGGATGGAAAAGAGCCCTGGATGGTGGAGAGAAAACTATCAAAAGGTATGTTTCCAGGTGAGTCATGGTGAATCGGACAAAGGAGGTCTTTGTTAAAAATGTTTATAGTGTATGTGTAGGCATTTTAGGGCTACTGTCTTCAGAGATCCCAGATGTAAGCAAAATTGAGGCATATTTAGCTTAGATTTCACAAAGATCATTCGTCCATGCAGATATTATCTGTCTGTACTTCTCATGTCATCTAATCAAAGTTGGAGGGTTTGCTGTCATAATAATTCAAATTGTTACTTTGTATTCAAGACAAAATAAGGCAAATTATTCTTTCCTGAGTCTACTTAAGGAAAAACACACCAATAGTTTTAGGCCAAGAAAAGCTGTCAGTTAGATGGAAAATTACCTTTTTTTTTTCTGAAGTGGAACTTTGTAGAACAGATATGAACATAAGTGTTAGAGGAAGTAAGAAACATATAAGAAACATAAGAATATGTTACTAGGAATAATATTTTCTAATGTCCAGTAAATGAGCATATGATGCACACAGATACTTCATAAACTCAGCCTAAATTTTTGTCAGCCATACAGAGCATTTTTTTTTGTTATTGTAACTGTTTAATGTAGTAGTGTCAATTCTGCATTTTAAACATATTAATCTGGCAGCAAATTTAAATTAATTAAAGGTTGGAAGTGAAGGCTGTGAGACAAAATGTGATGTTTCACACAATGAGTACAGGCACAAAATGATGGCTGGAATCCAGAATACCTTCCACGTATTCTTGTTGATTATTTTTTCACATGCTGTTTTACCCATTTCCCTTGTCATACTCTGTTCCTGCCTCTGTGAGTCTGTGTTCCACTTGAGCATTGCTCAGAAATCATTGAACTGTATGTATTGTCAGAGCCATGTGTTTTCTGGGGGCTTTATTTCTTATCCAATTATTCTATTTCCACCATAGAAATTTCTTTTCAACAAGTAAAAAAACAATCACTGCTTTGTTTTCTTGATATATTTCAGACTGGGAATCAAGATGGGAAAACAAGAAACTATCAGTAAAGAAGGATATTTATGATGAAGATTCACCCCAAACAGTAATACTAGAAAAAACTGTAAAACAAAGTTGTGAATTTTCAAATTTTGATAAGAATTTGGAATATATAGAGAAGTTGGAGGGAAAGCATGGAAGTCAGATAGAACATTTCAGACCAGTGACCCTCAGTTTTAGAGAAAGCCCCACTGGGGAAGGTGATTACAAATACCACACATTTAGAAGCACCTTCCATTTAAAGTCTGCTCTTTCTGAACCACAAA
The DNA here is from genome assembly GCA_027257055.1 of Cephalopachus bancanus. Classification (NCBI taxonomy): domain Eukaryota; kingdom Metazoa; phylum Chordata; class Mammalia; order Primates; family Tarsiidae; genus Cephalopachus; species Cephalopachus bancanus. The sequence goes on along the minus strand of JAPVLO010000110.1, from coordinate 1,959,880 downwards.
GAATTTCTGCTGAAGGGAAATCACATGATATATTGAAGAAGAGCTTACTGAAAAAGTCAATTATAAAAAATGAGAAAATTAGTGATGGAAAGCAACTTTTAAATTCTAATGAAAATGGGGCAGTTTTCAGCCAGAGCAAATCTCTTACCCTTCACCAGACTTGTAATAGAGAAAAAATCTATACATGCAGTGAATGTGGGAAAGCTTTTGGGAAACAGTCTATCCTTAATCGTCATTGGAGAATTCATACAGGAGAGAAACCCTATGAATGTCTTGAATGTGGAAAGACTTTTAGTCATGGATCATCCCTTACTCGACATCAGATAAGCCATAGTGGAGAGAAACCTTACAAATGTATGGAATGCGGGAAGGCCTTTAGCCATGTCTCATCACTTACTAATCATCAAAGCACTCACACTGGAGAGAAACCATATGAATGTATGAATTGTGGGAAGTCTTTTAGTCGTGTTTCACATCTCATTGAACATCTGAGAATTCATACTCAAGAAAAACTCTATGAGTGTCGTATATGTGGGAAGGCCTTTATTCATAGATCATCTCTTATTCATCACCAGAAAATTCATACTGGAGAGAAACCTTATGAGTGTAGTGAATGTGGGAAAGCTTTTTGCTGTAGTTCACACCTTACTCGACATCAAAGAATTCACACTATAGAGAAACAATATGAATGTAACAAATGTCTGAAAGTCTTTACTAGCCTCTCATTTCTTATTCAACATCAGAGTATTCATACTGAAGAAAAACCCTTTGAATGTCAGAAATGCAGGAAATCCTTCAACCAGCTCGAATCATTGAATATGCATTTGCGAAATCACATTAGATTAAAACCTTACGAATGCAGTATATGTGGGAAAGCTTTTAGTCATAGGTCATCTCTGCTTCAACATCACAGGATTCATACTGGGGAAAAACCTTATGAATGTATTAAATGTGGGAAGACCTTCAGCTGTAGCTCAAACCTTACTGTACATCAGAGAATTCATACTGGAGAAAAGCCGTATAAATGTAATGAATGTGGGAAAGCTTTTAGCAAAGGCTCAAATCTTACTGCTCATCAAAGAATACATAATAGTGCAGTGAGCGTGGGAAAGCCTTTAGACAACATGAATTACTATACATGTGAGAAATCATACAGGAGAGAGACAATATGAGGTGGCAGTATTTATCATAATAAACATCAGCCACAGATCCTCCATGATTGAACAGCAGAAAAATTTGTACTGGAGAAAATTCCTATGAATGTGGTGAATATGGGAAGACCTGTATCAATGATGCAAAACTTTTTGTCTATCAGAGTTCATACTGTAGAGAAACCATATGAAGACAATAACTGTGGAAAAGGCTTTGTTAGTATTAATCCCTTAATTGTCACAGGCATATTCACAATAGAAAACCTGATCTATGTAGCAAATACAGGAAAGACTGCAAGCATTTTGAATTGCTTACAAACTCCTATAGGAGAGAAGCTGTATGAATATAGAACATTTAGAAGTTGAGGGAAGTCTTTCAGTTCCAATTGCATCCCTTACACTACAGCAAATAAATTGAAGATAACTGATGTAAGAAATGTAGCAAAGTGTTCACTAAGAGTTCTTATCTTGCTAGACATCAGGAGATTAATGATAGATCAACCTGAAGGATGTAGGAATTGTGTGTAAACCTTCTTTGCAGTGATGCTATTTGTAAACCAAATTCTACAGGAGAGCAAATAAGCATATTATAAATAGGCATTTCTTAAAGGAGTAGCTTACGGTTTTATTTGTCCTGCATAGGAGCTATTTTTATCTAATGGGCATGTGAAGATATTTAGTCACCCAGAGGAATAGTAAATGTTATAATGTAGAAAATTAAAGCTGCAAAAGTGAAAATGTTGTTAATAAAATTTGGGGTATCTAATAAATCATTTTGTATATAATGAACTCTTTCACTATGACTATTTTTTGGCAGAATTTTCACTAATTCTTGAAGTACTAAGATCAGTCTTACTATATCATTTGGTGGGAAACTAGAGAACCTAGAGAAAACGGCCTAGTCTGTACTAGAAATATCATTATTTTGGTGAGGGTATTTCAAAGTCCATTTGCAATGGGCTTAAATAAACACATTTCAGGAAAATTTTTTGAGTATCGCTCATGTATTACATAATGATGGGGTATATAATCTAGTACTTCTCAGCTTTAGCAGTATGTCAACATCACTAGAAGGGCTTGTTAAAGCATTGATTTCTAAGCCTCAGTCCTAGAGTTTTTGTTTCAGTTGGTTTGAGTTGAAGACAAGAATTTACATTTTTCACAAGTTCTTAGGTGACACTAACACTGTGTCCAGAAAGCACACTTTAATAACCATTGTAATAATTAACAAAACAAATGTGATCCTTTTCTTACAGAGATTATATCTGACAAGAGAGACAGCAAATGCGTTTGAAATAACCTTATGTGAGGACATATCCAAGATGAGATCAGAGTGGACTTAGCTGTGGATTTGGTTTTAAAGCTGAAAATGATGAGTACTAATTATGTAGCCGTGTGTATGTGTGTGTGTATGTTTGTGTGTGGTGTGCTGAGTAGTATTCTAGATAAAGCCGACAACCAAGTTCTCCATGTTCATTGTTTAGTTTCAAGTTCTGTGTCTCTGAGGTACTGCTGGCAGCGTTATTGGTAACAGCAGCAGTCATTTCTCTATTCCTGGGTTATAATTATGGAGGTTTACTATGAAATTAATACTCCAGAAGTGTTCCTATTAGTTTTTCAGCCCTTCTACTGATTTTGAAAGCATTAATTTACTACAATATATGTCCTCTTGAAATACTTAAAAAGCATTTTTGTTTACTGAACCTTGACAGGTAATTATGGTTTGTAAGGAGGACAGCCTCAAATATTCTGAGTTCCAGATAACAAAGAATAGTCCTGGCTGGGCATCGTGGTTCAAACCTGTAATGCCAGTACTTTGGAGGCCAAGGTGGGAGGGTTGTTTGAGCCCAGGAGTTTGAGACCAACCTAGACAAAATAGCAAGACCTCATCTCTACAAAAACAAAATTATGTAGGCATGGGTGGTGCATGCCTGTAGTCCCAGGTACGAATTTGAAGCAGAAGTCATAAAAAGCATTAGCATACCTGAGCTCAGGAAGTCAAAGCTATGGTGAGCCCTGATTATGCCACTGTATTCCAGCCTTGGTGACAGAATGAGGCTCAGAAAAAAGTCCTTCTGGCCCCTGCGGCTTCTGGTCTTGTGTTTAAAAGGGTAACACAGATCAATGTGATTAGGAGTATGTGGACACTTGAAAGTAAAGGGCAGTGGTATAGCTTATGGTTCAGATTTTGTTATTTATGATGTTGAAAGTTGTAAGTAAAATATGTTATTATTTTCAAAAGGAACATTATATTATAGATTCTGGTGTGGAATGAGTGATAACGTTTCTGCCTTTAGACAAGATATTCCCTTTTGATACATGTGCTACCCTAACTAAAAGCATAGAGACATATTCCAATAGCAATCCTCAATAGAGATAGTAGTGGCTTTGGAATGGGATGGTGAAATTTTAATATTCAAAGGGGATTTATCATTTGATTTATTTTTGATCATCAGATTTTGAGATTCTATGGCATGTTGAAGGTTCTTAAGATTTATAATTAAGAAGACATAGCATAGTATCAAACAGTTGTAATTATGGACAGACTGGCCACCATAGTTTTGAGATGATGGTGCCACATGGTTATGGGATAATGGCAGTAGCTTTTTTTTCTTCCTCCTATTCTCTGCCCTTCTGCTCTCCCAAGGAACTCGTACCACAAAGATGAAGTAGCCCTATCGTCCCAGATTTTATTTGCTTTCACTACACATAGTTTTATGCCACCTTGTTAAATTGTTATGAGAGGCTTCATTCAAATACCTATTTTTTTAATTTAAAAAGCATTAGCATACACATGATAGTGTTTTACAGTTCTTAAATGTCTTCACAATAACACAGATTTAGGAAAAAGATTTTAAAATAATGATAGCTAGCTATTGATTTTTCTCATTACCATCACATGTCTGCGTCGTCATTTTGGTCTCAAATTTCACATCTGGCCGGGCTCAGTGGCTCAGCCTGTAATCCCAGCACTTTGGGAGGCTGAGGTGAGTGGATTGCCTGAGCCCGCGGGTTCGAGACCTGCCTGGGCAACTTGACAAGACCTCATCTCTACAACAAATAAAAAATTAGCCGGGCGTGGTAGCGCGTGTCTGTAGTTCCAGCTACTTGGAAGGCTGAGGTGGAAGGATCGCCGGAGCCCAGCAGGTCGAGGCTGCGGTGGTCGGGAGCGGCCATTGCAGTCCAGTCTGGGTGACAGAGTGAGACTCCAACTCAAAAAAAAAAAAAACCAAAAAAAAAAAAAAAACCCCAAAAAACTTTGCATCTAATGGGTCTTCCTAATGATTTGTCACTCTTATCTGTTTACTGTTTCACTTTTTGGGAGAAGAAGTCTTAGAAAACATTCCTATTTCCTTTCAGTAAATTCTCTTTTGGTATTTGAGTCATTTTGAGGGGGAGTATATTTCTCACCCCCAAATAATCTGAGGAGACACAGAGTCCAGGTAGGAGAAGATAAGGCAAGAATAGAGCAGGGCTGTGGGAAGGAAGGAGGCATAGTGAGGGGGGCTTCAGGTGCCTCACATGGAGGAAAGGTGAGGCTTTAGCCTCTGAGACCAGAAGCCTGCAGGTCTTCAGCATCATCTGATGGTGCCACATGGTTATGGGATAATGAGAGTAGGTTTGTTTTTTCCTCCTATTCTCTGTCCGGCTCTCCCAAGCACCTGGTACTGCAAAGATGAAGTAGTCCTATAGTCCCCAGATTTTATTTGCATGGTCCCTTATGCTGGGTGCAGCTGCTCTCACTTTTCCTGAATGAAGGTTATAGCTGTGTCATTGAAGGTTACTGATGCCTGGAAAGTCAGAATTTCTTAGTTATCCTTAGATCAGTCGGGTGTGATATGAGTCTGTGGCTTAGTTGTTGGTAAACATCTGGAAAGAACCAAAGCACATATCATTGAGTGCTTTGTGGTAGCCTAGCTCTCTGCTGACTTCTGAGGGGGAGACAGACTGTCTTTTAATAAATTGCAATTGTGTTAGAGAACAAAAGCCTTCTATGAAGAAATCATTAATACACGATACAAGACAATGACAAAGCTGTATGGCCTGAGAAGTGCAGAGTGCAAGCGCTCTGATATTAAAGATGAATAGAGAAAAATTATGATAAAATATATTGTTAATAGCAGCAGCTGAGCCTCATGTGACCTTACTGTACCTGCACTGTGTACTGCATTCAAACAATTATGTGCTCCCAGCTTTGGACTTAAATTCCTGGGTTTGAATTCAGCCAATGAGATTGACACTGGGGGTAGTTACCTCAATTCTCGATTTCTTCATTGAAACAAAAAGAATTCCCATATTACCAGGTAGTTATGAGAATTAAGCATTTATAAGGCAAACAACACTGGGCCTGCACATGTAAGTTACTCAGTGTGTTTTTCATAATCTTCCCACAGTTAGATAAATGCCATAATCATCTTCATGTTACCACCAGTGACCTCAGACTCAAGCGGCTCTAGTCTCCCAGAGTCATACATCTTAGGAACAAAGGCTAGATTTGAACATCCACTAAAAGACCACACAGTATAGCTCTTCTGAGACAGGTCTCAGAAGATTAGGGTTTTTCTTGGCAACCACACAGTCTTGCCTTTTTGGACAAGAAAATGTTTGTGTTGGCCATGCAATTCCTTCTGCTTCTGGAATGTCTCCCATGTCTCACTCATTATCAAGCTTACCCACCAAGGGAAGCTTCTCCACCCCTTGCAAAGTTCACTTTATATGTATGTCAGAAATGAACAGAGCTAGATATTAATTACAATGATGAGAATAGGCTGTAATTGGTAATAACTATTGCAATAGGGAAAATAATTTGGTGTTAACTGAACTCAGTTTCAATTCGTGTTTTAAAGGGAGGGTGGAGAAATAGGGATGTTGGTGAACAGGGGCTCTGTAGAGTCAAGAAAGTGAAAATTACAAAACACAGGAAGTGAGGGAGTGGGCTGGCCCATGTCAAATCTATCTCGGCTTGCTAACTGGCACTTTTAGTTAGGCTCCTGCTTTCCCAGAGAAGCTGAGAGACAGGCCTTATCTTCAGGAGCTGGCTAGAACATACTCACTTGGCAACCTTGAGTTTTCCAAGCAGTCACTCTAAGGGGGCTAGTGTCATTCTAGGGATGTGGCTTTGAGCTATTAGAAACTAATGGTTAGTTTGTTCAAATCTTAATAGGCCAAATTTGAGGAAACACATGAATCTACAGATACAGTAAGTTTAATGAACCCCAAGCAAGATAAACCTACAGAGATTTACCAAGACACATTATAATCAAATGCCAAACGCAAAAGTCAAAGAGAAATCTTGAAAGCAGCAAGAGAAAAACTCATCACCCACAAGCGATCCTCAAAAATATCATCGGGTCATTTCTCAGCAGAAATCCTTCAAGCCAGAAGGCAGCAGTATGATTTAAAGTGACATGAGGGGGAAAAAAACTGTCATATTCTATATCTAGCACAACTGTCCTTCAAAAGTTGGGAAAAATTTAAGACATTCTCAGATAAAAGCTAAGGATGTTCATTACCACTAGATCTCCCTTATGAAAGATACTAAAGGTCCTTCAGATTGAAAGGAAACCAGATAGTAATTCAAAACTGTGTGAAGAAATAATTAAAACAAAAAAATATTGTTTTGGTTTTTAACTCCAGTTTTTATTTTTGATACAACTTAAAAGACAGATGCATAAAAATAATTATAAACTACAGAAAGAAAGATACTGCATCATCTCATGTATATGAGGAATGTAAGAAAGTTAAACTCATAAAACTAGAGAGTAGAATGGTGGTTAATAGGGACTGGAATCTGGGACAGTTGGGGAGATGTTGGTCAAAGGATACACAATTTCAGTTAGGAGAAATAAGTTTAAGAGATCTACTGTACAACATGATATCAATTGTTAATAACAATGTACATAATATATTCTTGAAAATTGCTGAGGCTGGATTTTAAGTGCTCTTACCATAAAAATAAGTATATGAGTTAGTGCATATCTTGATTAGCTTGATTTAGCCATTTCACAATGTATACATATTTCTTTTTTTTTTTTTTTGAGTTGGAGTCTCACTCTGTCACCCAGACTGGAGTGCAGTGGCCGCTTCCGGCCACCGCAGCCTTGACCTGCTGGGCTGCGGTGATCCTTCTGCCTCAGCCTTCCAAGTAGCCGGAACTACAGGCATGCGCTACCACGTCCGGCTGATTTTTTGATTTATTGTAGAGATGAGGTCTCGCTGCCCAGGCGGGTCTCGAACCCGCGGGCTCAGGCAATCCACTCACCTCAGCCTCCCAAAGGCGCGGGATTACAGGCTGAGCCACCGAGCCCAGCTGTATACATATTTCTAAACAATATGTTATACACAATAAATACATATATTTTGTGAATTAAAAACAATTATAAAAAGAAGAGGCAATATCTTATCTTGACTCTTTGAAAATCTAAGCATACGACTAAATATTCTGTTAGAAAAGAATGGCATTATATGGATGCACTTCAACTTGTTGATGTTTTCTTCAGAAGGTAGCAGGTATTTTCTATTTTATGGGTTAATTTCATCCAGCTAAAAGTCTTATCTACTTATTTTTTTCTTTGTGTTTACATTACTTTCTAAAGCAACAGCCTTTCAATATGGGGGAAATGTTTCGGAATCCTTACAAACTCAATTAAAAAAAGATAATAATATCAAAGAATGGGGTAAATGTTGAAATATTTTCCCAAAGAAAATATAAGCATTTGTAAAAAACTGTCTGTGTGTGAGTCCTAGGAGATATTTCATACTTTATTTTGTTGAAAGTATTTTAAATGCATTAGGATATAGTCTAAATGCTTCTCTTATCATTCTCCAAACCCTTATAAGACTATAGAGAACATTATATATATATTTATATATATTTTAAATCAATATTTTTTATTATGGTTTTGTAGGGTACAGTTAAGGGTTAGATGTACAATTACGTTTCATTCAGGCACCCTGTTGATAAGAGGTGTTTCCCCTTCCCCAGACAGATGTTTGCTACTGTTAATCCCATCACCCCCCCCCATAGTTTCTCAGTACCATCAGTCATTTTCTTATAGTATTACATTGGATGTTCAAGGTCCATTATATGAGTGAGAACATGTGATACTCGTATCTTTGTTTCTGTGAGAGGTCACTCAGTATTATAGACTCTAGTTCCATCCAGGTTGCGAAATTCATGATTTTGTTCTTTTTTATGGCTGCGTAGTATTCCATCGTGTATATGTACCACATTTTTTAAGCCAGTCCTCTTTTGATGGGCAGCACGGTTGTTTCCAGGTTCTTGCTATTGTGAACAATGCTGCAATAAACAGGTATCTTTTTTATAGAGTGATTTGAGATATGTGTGCAGGTATCTTTTTTATAGAGTGATTTGAGTTCTTCAGGGTATATTCCCAGTAGGGGGATTGCGGGGTCATATGGGAGGTTGATATTTAGAGCTTTTAGGAATCACCACACTGCTTTCCACAGAGGTTGAACTAGTTTACACTCCCACCAACGGTGTAGAAGTGTCCCCTTTTCGTCACACCCTCTCCAGCAGCTGTTATTTTTTGAGTTGTTGATAATTGCCATTCTGACTGGTGGTATCTCAGTGTGGTTTTGATTTGCATCTCCCTGATGATTAGTGAGGTTAAACATTTCTTCATGTGTTTGTTGGCTGCCCGGATGTCCTCTTTTGTGAAGTGTCTGTTCATATCTTTTGCCCATTTGATAATGGGGTTGTTTGCTCTCTTGATGGTTTCTTTGACCTTGCATAAGCTTGTCAGTTTAATAAGGTCCCACTTGTCTATCTTCTATCTTATGACCTGTGGGTTTTGGGTTTTGTTCAGAAATTCCGATTTCCATGAGGGTATTTCCTTCCTTTTCTAAGGTTCTTATGGTTTGAGGTTTTACATTTAGGTCTCTGATCCATTTGGAGTTAACCTTTGTGCATGGGGATAGATAGGGGTCCTGTTCCAATCTTCTGCATGTGGTCAGCCAGATTTCCCAGCACCATTTACTGAATAGGTTCTCCTCTCCCCAGTGGTGGGTGGTGGGGGCCTTGTTGAAGATGAGTTGGTTGAGAAATTGATGTTTAGCTTCTGGAATCTCAATTCTATTCCATTGATCTATATGCCTGTTCCTGTACCAATACCAAGCTGTTTTGATGATTGTAGCTTTATAGTAAAGTTTGAAGTCTGGTAATGTGATACCACCTGCTTTGTTTTTTTTTTTGCTGAGGATTGTTCTGGCTATTCTTGGACGTTTGTGTTTCCATATGAATTCCTGTGTTGTTTTTTCCAGGTCTGAGAAGAATGTTGCTGGTAATTTGATGGGTATTGCATTGAATTTGTAGATTGTCTTAGATAAGATGGACATCTTCACAAAGTTGATTCTTCCAATCCATGAGCATGGGATATTTTTCCACTTGTTTGTGTCATCTTTGATTTCTTTGAGCAGTGTTTTGTAATTTTCATTGTAAAGGTCTTTCACGTCTCTGGATAGGAAGATGCCAAGTATTTCATTTTTTTTGTGGCTATTGTGAATGGAATTGTGGTTTTTATTTGGATTTCTGTTTGTTTATTGTTGGTGTAGAGAAATGTGATTGTCTTTTGTACATTTATTTTGTATCCTGAGACTTTGTCAAAGGCCTTTATTAATGTAAGGAGGCTTTTGACAGATTCTCTTGGGTTTTCAATGTACACAATCATATCCTCTGCAAAGAGAGATAACTTGACTTCCTCTTTTCCTATTTGGATACCCCTGATTACCTCCTCTTCTCTGATTGCTCTAGCCAGGACTTCCAATACTATGTTGAACAGGAGGGGTGAGAGTGGGCATCCTTGTCTAGTTCCAATTTTCAGGGGAATTGGTTCCAATTTTTGTCCATTTAGGAGTATGCTGGCTGTGGGTTTCTCGTAGATGGCTTTTACTATTTTGAGGTATGCTCCCCGTATGCCTAGATGTTCAAGGGTTTTTATCAAGAAGGGGTGCTGGATTTTATCAAAAGCTTTTTCTGCATCTAATGATATAATCATGTGGTTTTTGTTTTGACATTTGTTGATGTATTTAATTACATTTATGGTTTTATGAATGTTGAACCAGCCTTGCATCCCAGGGATGAAGCCTACTTGGTCATGATGGATGATTTTTGAGGTGTATTGCTGAATTCGGTTTGCTAGGATCTTGTTGAGAATTTCGCGTCTATGTTCATCAAAGATATTGGCCTGTAGTGCTCTTTCTTTGTTGGATCTTTACCTGGCTTGGGTATCAATGTGATGTTGGCTTCGTAAAATGATTTGGGGAGAGTTCCATCTTTTTCAATCGCCTGGAATACCTTCAGTAGGATTGGTATCAGGTCCTCCTTAATTGTCTTGTAGAATTCTGCTGGAAAGCCATCTGGACTAGGGCTTTTTTTTGTAGGAAGTTTTCTTATTATGTAGTCGATTTCCTTGATTGTTATTGGTCTATTTAGGGTCTCAATTTCTTCTTGTTCCAATCTAGGTAGGTTGTGTGATGTCAGAAAGTCCTCCATTTCCTTAAGGTTTTCAAGTTTGTTTCCATACAAGTGTATGTAGTAGTCTCTAATGATCTTTTGTATTTCTTCAGGGTCAGATGTGACTTCATCTTTTGTGTTTCTGATTGTGCTTATTTGATTTTTTTCTCGTTTTTCCTTGGTCAGTCTAGCTAGGGGACCGTTGATCTTGTTTATCCGTTCGAAGAACCAGCTTTTTGTTTCATTGTTTTTTGTATTATCTTTTTGTCTTCTGTGTCCTGGATTTGGGCTTTTATTTTGGTGATCTGGATTCTTCTGCTGAAATTAGGGTTTTTGTGGTCTTGCTTTTCCAGCTTCTTTAGGTGGCTTGTTAGGTTGTTAATTTCTGTTCCTTCCATTTTCTTCATGTGTGTTTGTAGGGATATAAATTCCCCTCTTACTACAGCTTTCAAGGCGTCCCAGAGGTTTTGGTAAGATGTTTCTTCATTTTCATTTGTTTCCAGGTATCTTTTGATCTCTGGGGGACATTATATTAATGCAAATTCTTATTTTTATGATTTAATGATCTGCTTCAGAAAAACTTATAAATCTGTGTTATGGGTACATAATATATAAACATGCCATTGATTATATTTGTAATATAAAAGAGGGGCAGATCTGTAAAGGAGTAGAGTTTTTATATGCCATTGAAGTTAAGTTGGTATCAATTCAAATACATATTACAACATAATCCCCAAGATAACTACAAAGAAAATATCTATATAACATATACAAAAGGAAATGTGAATGCCATAAAAATGTGTCAGTATAAAAATAAACTAAACACAAAGGAAGGCAGTTATGGAAGTAATGAATGACTGAAGAAAGCTATATGACATAGAGACAACAAATAGCAAGATGGCAAATAATAAGTTCTTTCCTATCAGTAATTATTTTAAAATGTTAACAGATTACATTCCTCAATAAAAAAGCATCAGTTGGGAGAATGGACAAAAAACACATGATCCAAATATATTCTGTCTATAATCAAGCCATTTTAGATTTAAGGACACACAATGGGTTGAAAGTGAAAGGATGGAAAAAGTATTCAATTTAAATAGTAAAACAAAAGAGAGCTGAGGAGGCTAGCCATATATAAGAGAAAAATGGGCTTTAAGTCGAAAACTGTTCCAAGGGGAAAAAAGGACATTATATATTGATATAAAGGTCAATTAACCAAGAAGATATAACAATTGTATATGCATCAAACATCAGAGGTCCAAAAAATATGGAATGATTTTGACAGAATTGGAGAGAGGAACAAATATGTCTACAGTAATATTAGGAGACCTCAGTATTCAACTTTCAATAGTGAATGCAATAACCAGACAGAATTTCAATAAGGAAATTCAGAACTTGAATAACACTACAGACAACAGGACCTGATAGACATGTATACAACACTAAACCCACAATAGTAGAATACACGTTTTTCTCAAGTGCACAAGAACATTTTCTAGGATAGAGCACATGTTGAACCACAAACAAATCTTAATAATTTTAAAGATTGAAGTCATACAGTGTACCTTCTGATCACAATGAAATTAAATTAGAAATAAGTAGCAAACAAAATTAAAATTCACAAATATGTGGAAACTAAACAGCATATGCTGAAACAACAAATGGGTCAAATAATAAATCACAGTGTAAATTAGAAAATATCTTGAGAGAAATGAAAATGAAAACAACATACTAATACTTAGGGGATGCAGTAAAATCAGTTTTAAGAGGGGAATTTATGATGGTAAATTCTTATATAAAAAAAAGAAGAGCTCAGATCAAATTATCTTTACCTTATAGAAACAGAAAGATAAGAAGAAAGTAAACCCAAAGCTAACAGAAGAAAGGAAAAAATCAAGATTAGGGCAGAGATAGATAAAAGGAAGAAAAACAAAAGCAAGTTATTTGAAAATACAAAAATTGACAACTCTAGATTAAGAAGAAAGAAGGCAAATTAGTAGTCAAAAATGTCAGTAGGGACATTACTACTGATTTTATGGAAACAAAGGATTGTAAGAAAATACCATGAACACTTCTACACCAGAAATTTGGAAAACCTAGGCAAAATGGACAAATTCCTAGAAACATAAAATCTACCAGTATTGAATCATGAAGAGAGAAAATCTGAAGAGATCCATAACTAGGTAAGTAGAATGAGTTAATACTCAAAAACCTCCCAACAACAAAAAAGTCTTGGACCAGATAGCTTCATAGTGAATTATACCAGATATTTAAAGAAGAATTAAAACCAGTTCTTCTCAACTGTCCCAAAAATTTGAAGAAGAAACAACATTTTGTAATGTATTCTATGATGCCAGAATTGCCCTGATACCAAATTCAAAGAACTACAAGAAAACTGTAAGACCAATGTCCCTTCTGAAGATTAGTGCAAAATACTCAACAAAATACTAGCAATAGATATGTCTCCAAAGAAGATATATGAGTGGACAATAACCACATGAAAAGATCAGTAGTCATTAGAGAAATGCAAATGAAAACAACGAGTACCATTTCACACCTGCTATGATGGTTATAATAGAAAACAAGAAGGAAAATAAGTGTTGGCAAGGATGTGAAGAAATTGGAACACTTTGTGCTTTGCTAGTGGGAATGTGAAATGGTGCAATTGTTGTAGAAAATCGTTTGATGGTTCCTAAGAAGTTAAATATAGGATTACCATTTTATACAGCAATTCCCACTTTTAAATATACATCCAAAAGAATTGAAGACAGGGACTCAAATATTTTTTCACCAATGTTTATAGCAGCATTATAATAGCCAAAAGGTAGAAACAACATAAATAACCATCAACAGACGAATGAATTAAACAAAGGCAGTATATACATACAATGATATTTAGTCTTAAAAGGAATAAAATTCTTAAAATGCTACAATGTGAATGAACTTTAAAGACATTATGCTAAGTGAGATAAACCAGACACAAATGGACAAATATGGCATGACTCTATTTATATAGAGTTACTAGAATAGGCAAATCATAGAGACAGAAATTAGAAGTTACCAGGGACAGGATGAATGGGGGAATTATTGTTTCATGAGTACAGAGTTTTTATTTGGGATGATGAAAAAGTTCCAGAAATGAATAGTGCTGGTGGATGCACAACATTGTAAATATACTTAATGCTATTGAACACTTGTAAATTTTATTTTATGCATATTTTACCACAATAAAAAAATGAAATAAAAACCCTAATCCTAATACACAATCTTTCTTGTTCTTGGGAAATTAGATGCTACATCTTTGATTCTAACAGAAGTCTGGCAAAAAGGCCCCAAGAAATTTTCCAAATCCCATATAAGTAAGTTAATGTATTTCTCAGGGGAACTGTCAGAGTAACACAAATCATATCTGGTAGACTTAATCTCTCTTGAAGCTGAGCAAACCTATTTCTATTTGAACCCACTAGTATAGACAAATTAATTGAAATTACACACCAATAATGGAACATGTCAAGAAAGAGGCAGACAGAACAAAGTTTATAACTACTCACCAGTTACACTGAAAAGAATCTGCATGGAATGTGGTAGGTCCCAATATATGAAGACATTTCTTAATTGTTAGCTGGTTTAAAAATTATTTTAGTAAGAATAATAGTATTATGAAAAAATATAATTACAAAATTATCATTGATAATCAAATAGTCATTATTAATGTGAGAAAATAGCCAAATCTGCAACCATTTGTTGATGATCTTGGTTTGCTTAGTTTGTAATGATTTAAATCAGTTTGATGTGAAATATACCAACCCATTTCCTGCTTGTAAATCTTAGGAGAATCGAGACAATGAAATATGGTCAAGACATGGACACAGGAAGTGTTTGGAGAATATGTGCATCTTTATAATAATTGAATAAATCAGTTTATAATGTGTGGTCCCTGTACCAGCAACATCAACATCACATGGACACCTGGAAGAAATACAGATTCCCAGGAGGTTGGTCTTGGCAGAGAGAAACATCTGAACAAAGGCCTGGCAGCTAGATGGACTAGGCTTCAGGGAGGGAGAGAAGTTCTATTGGCTAGAGGTATTTTGGGGTGTGTTTGTGGGAGCATTCATCAAGGCAGTTAAGGGAGAAGTTGGAGTATGAAGAGACTTTCTAGACACATTAGGTTTTTACACTTATACTAAGAGTAAAGGAGAACTTGGAAACAAAGGGGCACCCTCCTCATGCCCTAGGGACAGACTGGGTCATAAATAAGACAAGTGCTGTGAGTTGCTATGGCACACTGAAGAGTGGATTCCACCTATAGGAGGCACTGTTGCAGGCATCTGGCCACTACAAAGGGGGCTTCCAGTCTCTCTATAGAAGCCAATCCCAGAACTATTATACAATTGCCAGATTCTCTATGGTGGAAATGAATTCATACTTTTTTGCACAAACCCTTTGTGGAGCCTTAATTCATGCCTCTAGGCTTGAAGTAGACCCTCAGTAAGTACTCAGTTCGAGATAGTACTTGAGGGTCTTGAAAGGGTAAGGTCTTGAGGTCAGATGGTAGCCTGTTTTATAAGATGTAAATGGTCTTTTGATGGTGGTTCATACACACTGATGCAGATGAAAAGCATCTTTGTTACTTACAGCTTCAAACAAGAGAAGGCTGTCAGGTGGGGGCATGCAGAGTATGCTGGGGGTTGCACCCAGGGACAGAGTAACAGCAAGGCATAACTTTAGAGGGCAGCTTATACATGGCAAGCAGGGTGGGGTTAGTTAGGTTTCAAGACCAATTTGAATACTTTCACAGGCTCCAGGGCACAGGAACTTTCTCCAGTTCTCTGGTACCTGAGCCTGGAGTGATTCAAACTGGTGGTCAGTGACCCAGAATGTGAGAGCGCTTTAAGGGTAACTGAACAGCCTTTTGCCAGGGCTTCAAAATTGGGTCAAGACTGCATTAAAAAAAAAAAAACAAAACAAGGAGGAGGAGCAGTTAGTGTGAGCCTTTCACATGGACTGAACCATGTAAAAATAGAGAAATAGAGAATGCCTCAGCAAAAAACCAGTAGCACACCACAGAACTCACCAGAGAAGCATCAAGACTCATATAGTGAAAGAAGACATAAATTGATGAGCCTGGGCTAGAACTACACAGACTTGCTTGGAGTACCGGCCCAAACCATGAGCAACCTCCAGATGTGGTGGGGGAGATGAGTGAGGGGAATTGAGGAGTTCTGTGCTCCTGCCACGGAATTAGAAGTTTCCTTGAGCTTCCCAGGCCTGTCTCATGGAAAACTGCCTTATCCACAGCTGTGTGCTGCCAAAATCCACATGGAGTGGTGTAGGCAGAAGAGTCCCCAGCAGCTCCAGCCACCATTTCCCAGGAACTTAACCTGGGACAGCTGCTTTCTAGCTGGACTTGCTAGAAAACAAAACAAACTTGTTGTTTGTTTGTGTTTTGAGTTAGAGTCTCACACTGTCACCCAGGCTGGAGTGCAGTGGCACACTCACGGTCACCCCAGCATTGACCTGCTGGACTCCAGCGATCCTTCAACCTCAGTCTTCCAAGTAGCCAGAACTACAGGTGTGCACGACCATGCCCGGCTAATTTTTGATTTATTGTAGAGACAAGGTCTCTCCAAGTTGCCCGGGCTGGCCTCGAACCTGTGGGCTCAGGCAATCCACTCTCCTCAGCCTTCCAGAGTGCTGGGATTACAGGCTAAGCCACGGAACCCCTGCGACCTGATGTTTTCATTCACCCCAAGGGTAAAATCTACCTGGTCAAACAGTTTGTGTCTGGGGTGGGCTGTTGTAGAACACCTGGGGCTGGCTGCACTGTTATGCTCTGAACACAAACTACCTGAGGCTGAGGTGGGGGAAGTGGGTGGGACTTGTTGCCTTAGCAACCTCATACTTCCTGTGAATCTCCTTTGTGCAGCCTCTGCACAACACAGCAGCATTACACCAGCAGCCAGGGACTCCTTCCCAGTCCCACTGGGGTAGCCAACTGTGCACACAGATGGGAATCTGAAGTGCTTCCCTCTACCCCCATCATGATTGAAAGCTCAGAACAGGGAACTGCACTTTATCTAGATCAGCTGTGTACTTCCTTGGGACAACCTAGAATAAGCAGAAAGCCCACAGATACCATCACAGCTGGTTTTCTCCTACAAGCAACACCTCCTGGCTGATGGTCAACTGGCATAGCCCATTACGTCTGATACCATACCTCAGCTCTTGAGGTCTAACCCCAGACCTCAGCTAATACCACAATCCAAGCCACTTTGGCCACTCAGAATGCCTTGAGCCTATGCAGGTACCCAGTACAGAACTGCCACGGTTGGCAATTAAAAAACCTTCTACAGTGAGTCTACATACAGCCAAGGAAACTCTACAGAAGCTTTCAGGACTAATAGACATCAGGTGCTCGCAGATTACCATTCTCAGGGGAAGGGGGAGTGCATCACCTCAGGGGAGCACCCATGGGACAAATAAATAAAGCCAGAGTGTGGGCTTCTCGGTGTAACAGATTTCCTGACCTGAGGGAAGTTTCCTTCAGCAGAGATGCAGACACAGTGTTGGGCTCAGCAGGGCAAGACAGTGGTTCTGTCCCAGCAGCTGAACTGCCTGAGTGGCCAGGAAGGATCATGGAGAAGGGGACTTCTCCATCCACACACCCACCACTGCAGATATTTGCTTTTCTTGAGGGAGCTCAGAATGGGTGTACGTATTGATGCCCTTTCTGTAGCATTCAGGAGTAATGGCAACCCCATGGGAGATGGGTCCTTTGGGCTCTGTCTAGCACAAGGGGTGGAATCCCATTCCCTTCCTACAGATGGACAGAGGTATAAGTGAGATCTGAAGATTTGTGGGCCTCTTTCCTGTCAGCCAAGTAGTAGAAGAAGATAAGCTTTATCAGCCCTCTGGCATTCTAGCCCCACAGGGGACAGTGAAGCTACACACACACAATAATTGCTACTACAAGCAGTATCTGAGAAAGCCATTGCACAAAGATTCTCTATGACCAAGGAACTTATATAGAACCTATACCACTGAAGGCACTAGAGCCAAAGCTAGACAAGTACAAACTGTATATATTAAAGTCACAATCCTAGTGAGGGAAAATTGAATAAAAAACAAATATGACAATATTAAGAAGAAATAGTCTACCCAAATGAGAGGGAAACAGAAAAATAATCTTTTCAATATGAAAAAACAAAGTTTTTCAACACTCTCAAAAGACCACACTAACTTTTCAGCAATGGACTCTAACCGAAATGAAATCTTTGAAATTCCAGAGATAGAATTTAAAAAAACAAATTACAAAATTGCTCAATGAGATCCAAGAGAAAGTTGAAAACCAACATAAGGAAATTTTTTTTTAAAAAAAGACTCTATTCAAGACATAAATGAAAAATTCTCCAAAGAGATGGACACACACAAAAAAGTTGAACTTTTGGAAATAAAATACTCATTTAGGGAAAAGAAAATGCATTGGAAAGGTTTTTATTTGTTTGTTTGTTTTTGAGTTGGAGTCTCACTTTGTTGCCCAGGCTGGAGTACAGTGGCATGCTCATGGCCACTGCAACCTCAAACTGCTGAGCTCAGGCGCTCCTTCAGCCTCAGTCCTCCAAGTAGCTGGAACTACAGGCGCATGCTACCATGCCTGACTAAGTTTTTGATTTATTGCAGAGGCCAAGTTGCCTGGGTTGCCTCAAATTTATTGTAGAGGCCAAGTTGCCTCAAACCCCTGGGCTCACGCAATCCTCTCACCTTGGCCTCCCAAAGTACTGGAATTATAGGCTCGGGCCACCATGCCCAGTTGGAAAGTTTTAACAGCAGATTAGAGCAAGTAGAAGAAAGAATCTCAGAATGTGAAGACAAGGCTTTGGAATGAAACCAATCATTCAAAAACAAAGAGAAAAGCATCAAGAGAATGGAGCAAAGTCTCCAAGAAATGTGAGATTATGTAAAACGTCCAACCCTAAGAATCATAGGTGTTCCTGAGGAAGAAGAGAAAGCAACAGTTTGGAAAACTTTTTTTAGGAAATAATTGAGGAAAACTTCTCTGGCTTTGCCAGAAATTTAAATATCCAGAGATTTAAAAGAAGCTCAACTAACTACTGGAAGATTCATTGCAAAAAGGTCATCCCCAAGACATATAATGTAAAGGAAATAATTCTTAAGAGTGATGAGACAATAGCATCAAATAACTTCAAAGGTAAAATCAGACAAGCAACAGACTTCTCAGCAGAAACCCTACAATCCAGAAAGGATTGGTGCCCTATCTTTAATCTCCTTAAACAGAATAATTGTCAGCCAAGGATTTTGTATCCTGCAAAACTAAGTTTCATAAATGAAGGAGAAATAGTCTTTCTAAGACTAGCAAACACTGAGGGAATTTGTCACCACTAGACTAACTCTATAAGAAATACTCAGAGAAGTTCTAAATATTGAAAGAAAAGGTTAAAACACACCAGTAGAAAAATGCTAGAAATTATAAAGCTCACAGGGTTTATAGCACATGAACACAATAGAGAAAAAATAAAACAACTAGGTAACAAAACAACCAGGTAGCAATCAAAATGATGAACTGAACAGCACCTTACATATCATTAGTATTTCTGAATGTAAATTATCTCAATGCACCACCAAAAAGATACAGATTGGTAGACTGGATAAAAAAAATCTGCTGCCTTTAAGAGACCCACTTAACATAAAAAGACTCCCACAGACTCAAGGTAAAGGGGAGGAAAAAATTCCACACAAATGTAAACCAAAAACGAGGAAGAATAGCTATTTTCATATTAGATAAAACAGATTTTAAATGAATAACAGTGAAAAAAGACAAAGAAAGTTATTATCTAATGATAAAGGAATCAATTCAACAAGAAGATAAAACAATTTTAAATATATATGCACCTAACATAAGTGCTCCCAGCTTTATAAAGCAAATTTTTCTAGCCCTAAGAAAAGAGATGGGCATCAATACAATAATAGTGGGAGACTTCAAGACTCCACTGATAGCAATAAACAGATCCTCAAGGCAGAAAGTCAAAGAAACATTGGAGTTAAACTGACTCCTAGAGCAAGTGGACCTCACAGACATCTACGGAACATTATACTCCAAAATTACAGAATATACATTTTTTTTCAGCAGAAGGAACATTCTTCAAAACAGACCATATGATAGGACACAAATCGAGTCCCAGTATGTTTTAAAAAAATCATATCAAGCATCTCCTAAGACCACAGTAGAATAAAACTAGAAATTAATTCCAAGAACTCTCAAAATCAAATTCATGGAAATTAAATAACCTGCTTCTGAATGATTTTGGGTCAACAATGAAATCAAGAGGAAAATTTAAAAATTCCTCGAAATGAATGACAACAATGATATAAGGTATCAAAACCAGTGGGATACAGCCAAAGCAGTGCTCCTAGGAAAATTTATAGAATGTAAGGCTTACATTAAAAAGATGGAAAGATCACATACTGACAACACAATGTCACACCTCAAGGAACTGGAAAAACATAATGTCACACCTCAAGGAACTGAGAAAAAACAAACCCAAAGCTAGCAGAAGAAAAGAAATAATGAAGATTAGAGCAGAACTAAATGATTTGAAACCAAAACAATTCAAAGGATCAATGAGACAAAAAGTTGGTTTTTTGAAAAGATAAACAAAATTGATAGACCATTAGCTAGATTAATTAAGAAATGAAGAGAAGAGATTCAAATTCACTCAATCAAAAATGAAAATAGAGACATTATAACTGATACCATGGAAATAATAAAAGATCATTTGAGATTATTATGAGCACACCTGAGCAAACTATACAATCTAGAGGAAATGTATGAATTCTTGGGAAACATATAGCCCCCTCTCTGCCCAGAATTAGGAAGAAACAGAACATACCAATAATGAGTAGCAAGACTGAATCAGTAAATAAAAGTCTCCCCAAACAACAAAAAAAGTCCTGGGCATGATAGGCTCATAGCCAAATTCTACTAGACTTTCAAGGAAGAACTGGTACCAATTTTAATGAAGCTATTCCATAATATTGAAAAGGCAGGAATTCTTTTTAACTCATTCTATAAATCAGTATCATCCTAATACCAAAGCCAGGAAAAGACACAAAACAACAACACAAAATGAAGGACCATTATCCCTGATGAACACAGGTGCAAAAATCCTTAAAAAAATACTAACAAATTCAATTCAATAACACATTTAAAAACCCCACCATAATCAAATGGATCTTTATCCCAGAGATGCAAGGATAGTTCAACATATTAAAGTCAATAAACATGATTCACCACATAAGAATTAAAAACAAAAATAATTTGATAATTTCAATAGATGCAAGCATTTGACAAAACCCATTATACTTTCATGATTAAAAACCCTCAGCAAAACAGGCATAGAAGGACATTCTTTAAAATAATAAAAGCCATATATGACAAACCCTTGGCCAGTGTCAAAAAAGTTGAATGCATCTCCCTCAGAAGTGGGACACGGCAAGGATGCCCACTTTCACCATTCCTATTCAACACAGTACTGGAGATCTTAGCCAGAGCAATCAGCAAAATAAATAAATACGTTATCCAGATTAGAAAAGAAGAAATATAAATATCTTAATATGCTAATGATATGATCTTCTACCAAGAGAATCCTAAAGACTTATTCAAAAGAGTCCTAAACTTGATAAATCAATTCAGTAAAATCTCAAGATATAAAATTAACACACACAAACCAGTAGCACTGCTGTACACCAATAGTGACCAAGCTGAGAATCAAATCAAGAATTCAATATCATTTACAATAGCTAAAATACCTAGAAATATATTTATCCAAGACAGTCAAAGATTTCTACAAGGAAAACTATAAAATACTGATTAAATAAATTGCAGAAGAAACTATCAGAATGGGAAAAGAAAGATAAAAAAAAAATTAGTGAGAAAACCCCAGATATTACAAATGCCCCAAATAGTGCCTGTTCTACCAGGCAAAGCAGAAAAAACTCATAATTCATAAGCCATTACTAAAAGTCCCCAGAAGGATTTTCTCACAGGATGGGGAACATTAGCCCTAGATTAAACTCTTCTCTGGCCTTCCTTAACAAAGTTTAAATGCTAAGACCCGGAAGGATGAAACTATCTACCAATCATTTAACTGTGGCCTATAACAAAGCTCAAGAATATTTACAACAATACAAAAGTATCCTCAAACCACAACGTCTGATAGTTAATAATAATAAAAAAAAACTAGGAGTACACAGAGGCAGGAAAATATATTCCAAAATGAGAAGAAATATCTGTCCCCCCCAAACAGGCTCAGAAAGGCAAAGACAGTCAAAATAGAAGGCATTGAAACAAAAATGTATTCCATAAGTCCATGACACTAGAAGACTGAATATATTAAGTAGAGACATGAAAGACATAAGGAAGACCCTAATCTAACTAAAAGAGATAAAACTAGATTCTGATATAACATATATTGGATGGGACTAAAGGCAGATTAGATATTACAGAAGAAAAGATTAGGAAACTGAAAGACGTGGTAGTTGAAGCTATTCAACATGAAACACAGAAAAAATTTAGTAAGTTGTGAGACAACTTGAAAGGGGCAAAAACACATGTAACTAAAGGCCTTGAAAGAGAGGTGGAAGGATAGAAAACCATTTGAAGGAATAATGGTTGAAATATTTCCAAACTGTTGGAAACTATAAGCCTGCAGTTTTTAAAAATTCAATACTTCTGTGAAAATTTGCTCAGAAAAAATAATTCAATAAATGACAAGCACAGGAAAGTTTCACCAGCCACATCATAAACAAATTGGTTAATCCAGTGATAAATGGAAAATCTTAAATATAATCAAGGTGAGGGAGGGTATGGAAAGATAGTCTATATTTAAAGGAAGAAAGATAAGCATGACAGCAGAGTTCTTGTTGGCAAAAATGCAATCCTGGGGAGATAGCAGAACAATTGCTTGAAAGTGTTAAAAAAAATCAAACTGGGAAAAACACAAAAGTGAAATAAAGAATATTTCAGATATATAAAGACCGAAAAAATTCAGCACTGGCAGAATTTTACTATAGAAAATGCTTTCCTTCTTGTAATCAGAAAGAAAATGATACCTAAAATGCCACAGGACAGCCAAAAGACAAAAGGGTACCCATCAGCATGGATAAATAGGAAGATTTTGTTTCTTAGCATTTAAGTTTCTTTAAAAGACAACCAAATGATTAAAAATGATAACCATTTATTATGGGGCTTATGACATAATAAGTAAAATGTCCAACATTAATGGCACCAAGAATGGGAGGCAATAAATAGAAATATGATGGGGACCCCAAAAAACTTGAAATTATTTTTTGGAGGGTGGGCCCCTTATAGCACAGGTTTTTCCTGCTAGATAAGTGTTCTTGGAACCCAATGACATCAGTGTACTAGCTAGTGTTATTGTGAGAGGCTGCCTTCAGCTTCAGTTAATTTTTTTTTGGAGATTCTGTCAATGCATTTGCCCATTTCATGATGAATGATTTATAAGCATACCTGTCCACACCATGCTGAGTGAATGTTCAGCAGTTTTTGACCAAAAGTGGCACGATCCCTTTCCCCTACCCTTCCTATTCACCGAATCTCATCCCAAGTGATTTTTTTTTTTTTTTTCTGTGAATGAAAAAAAGTCCTCAAAGGGAAATGTTTTGCCAATGTAGAAGAGTAAAACAAAAAGTGGCAGAAGCGCTGAAAGGCATCAAAATCGGTGAGTTCAAAAACTGTTTTGAGCAGTGGAAAAAGCACCTCAAAAGGTGTATTGCATCAAATGGAGAGTACTTTGAAGCTGACTAAAGTGTAAATATGTAAGAACAAATACACAATTATCTATAAATTCCATTTTTTGGGGTTTCCCCCTCATCTATAAAATAGAGGAAAACCAGGATGCCTCACTTCAAATGTAGCCTTGCCTAAATTTCCCATAGTTTCTATATCCATTACCTTAAAACATCCCATATTGGAGCACAGATGATCTAATATATATATAGTTTTTGAGTTGGAGTTTCACTCTGTCACTCAGACTGGAGTGCAGTGGCCCCCCCCAGCCACTGCAGCGTTGACCTGCTGGGCTCCAGTGATCCTTCCACCTCAGCCTTCCAAGTAGCTGGAACTACAGGCACACACTACCACGCCCAGCTAATTTTTGATTTATTGTAGAGCTGAGGTCTTGTCAAGTTGCCCAGGCGGGTCTCAAACCCGCGGGCTCAGGCAATCCACTCACCTTGGCCTCCCAAAGTGCTGGGATTACAGGCTGAGCCACCGAGCCTGGCCTATCTAACATATTGAATCATAAATTAAAGTAAGTCTTTGCTACTTACAAATAGGGTTGGTAAAGTGGTACCTCATGAATCCCCAATTAAAATAGTTAATATGATCCAATATAAATTACAACAGAGCTTTCAAGGATTTAAACTTATATAAAATCTAACCAACAAAGGGAAAATTATCTCCATTGCTTCCCTATTTGACAGCCCAATCTTGTCTGTTAAACCTAGGGTAGAAAAGGGAGGTGACTCACAGTGGATTACTACAACCATTAACACTATGCTCCAATCAATTAATGCCCCCATATCCAATATCTAATATCATTACAATTATAGTTTCTTTTTTTTTTTTTGAGTTGGAGTCTCACTCTGTCACCCAGACTGGAGTGCAGTGGCTGCTTCCGGCCACCGCAACCTCGACCTGCTGGGCTCCGCCTCAGCCTTCCAAGTAGCTGGAATTACAGGCATGTGCTACCACGCCCGGCTGATTTTTTTTTTTTATTTATTGTAGAGATGAGGTCTCGCTACCCAGGCGGGTCTCGAACCCGCGGGCTCAGGCAATCCACTCACCTCAGCCTCCCAAAGGTGCGGGATTACAGGCTGAGCCACCGAGCCCGGCTTACAATTATAGTTTCTATTCAATCAGCAACCAGTAAATATTTGCTCTTACAGATTTTGCTAATATGTTCTGTTCAATACCTATTTCAACAGTCTCTCAATTATAGTTTACCTTTACTTCTGGAGGGACACAATATTCCTATTTCAGGCTACCTAAGGGGTACCTTAACAGTTCTGCCACTGCCCACAATCTCTGCAGGCAAGATGTTAACTGCATCCACCTTTCTTCAGGAGCACAGGGCTGAGGGCTGGACCAAGGGTGCATACTCTCCTGGGACCTATTAACCATAGAGACTGTTGCACGGGTCAGGTAGCTCCTCATCTGATATGGCACCCATTTAAGTCTAGACTTCCACAAACAAGAACAAAAGACCTGCCAAGTGCACTGTATACCATCTTGGTGACTGCTGGTTTTACTACTGTTGGTTAGAGTGATTTATTGGTTTGCAGTCTAGAGGTCCAAACCCTCCACAAAACCATTGTTTTAACCACACATGGCAAATGCTGACTAGGCGAGGAAAATCTTAACCCTGTTCAGCTAGTGCTGTCTGGCTCACACATTTCAAAAGGCAATAGAGCATAAAAGATGTTAAACTTGCAGGCAAGACAGGGCCTCCTGATCAGAAGGCTGCAAAATAATTTAAATAATATCCACTAAGTATACAGGAAAAGGACTATGTGAAAAAGAGGGCTTCCGTGCTGATGAGACTGACTTGTTTTACAAGAAAATGAACCTATATAACAAAAATGACCTCCAAAATCCCTGGCTTTAAATCATTCAAAGATCTTGTAACCTTACTCTTACACATCAATACCAATGGTGACTTTAAGTGAAAACCTGGACCATATGCAAGCCTACTCTAAGTGGAATGAAAAAGCATAGGTGACGTTAGAAATATTCTGGGATTGGTTTCACAACTGCTTCATCCAAAAGTTTAATGCTATCTCTGAGGCAAAAAACCTTGCCTTCAAAGTTTTAGTATTTTTGGATAATGCCCCAGTTCATCGCCATAAAGAATTTGAAAATTCCCACTGCAACCTAGACATACTTTTTATGCCCCTAAGCACAAACATCTATCATACAACCTCTCAATTGGGGCCTACTTAAAAGCTTTCAAAGTGGACATGAGGGACTTTTATAGCAAGGCTTGTGAGGCTCTAAACACCAAGGAAACAATCATGATGGACTACTGGAAGTCAGACACAATATGCAATCTGATTATGTTGGCATGGGTTGGGATAGTATCAAACAAGCTACTATCAATAACTGTCAGAAAAATGTTTGCCTAGACTGCATGAAAAGTTTTGAAGGCTTTGAAAGAATGACACAACACATAAACAGTATCAGATGTTAACTGCACCCTGGGAGGGGCTGCGGAGGGAGTACAGAGCACATAGTACATGACAAGTATGTGGGAAAGCCTTCAATGACATGAAGACATGGAAGCAATTTGGGTAGAAAAGGTGCAAGAACCCACCAATGAAGACCTGGATAAGATGGTAAACAAGGCATCAAAGTTAGCAATGATGAGGATGATGATGGTCAGCCTAAGATGCCAAGAACAGTTCTTTTCACAGCAGCCAAAATTTCAGAATGGAATTCTGACTTGGAAAAAAAATTTAGTGAGGCGGAAGAATGTGACTCTATGCTTGAATGAATGCAGCCTCAAATATAGGCCCCTAACCCTTATGCTGGGACACTTCAAAGATTTTAGGTGAAAAGCCAAGTAGAGGGGAGTTGGGAAGATGGTGGCCGAGCCAGTTGGACTATGCGAGTCCCCGTGTGAGTGTATGGAAAATTTTGTGTATGTGCTGGTGAGTGAGTGGGTGTGTGAGTGGTTAACTGAGTGAGGGCTAGGGAGCTATCGGCCAGGGCTCTCTTGGTGCAGTGGCTGGTGCCACAGCGGCTGGGCTTTGACACTAGTGATTCCTGGGGCACAGAAGGTGAACACCATTTTCTCTTTCTTTTTTTTAAATCACCAAGCCCTCCCCAAGAAGAAAATGCTGGGAGAGACTGTCTAAGTGGAGCTTGTGAGAGAGTGACTGGGCCCCTGGTGCAACAGCTGGTGCTGCAGCTTCTCTACTTTGTCCTTGGGTCTTCCCAGGTCTCAGAAGCAAAGCACCATTTTTTAAAAAACAGACAGAAGTTTTCCTTGGGAAAAGAGACAGGGAGAAACGATCGCCCCAGGCTCTCCATCATTGAAGCAGGAGAGAGACTGGCAGCTCCAGGCTTTGCCCCACCACTTCAGCACCTGGCAGGGCTCTGGGAGGGGCTGTGGAGGGAGTCCAGAGGCAAGCTCCCATGGAAGAGGACAAGAGAGGCACTCCACCACCATCTTGAAGGTGGGGCAGGAAAGTGCTCTGACTTGCTCACCACAGGGCAACAGACCTGATCTCTGTGACTGGCGGATCAGCTTCTCAGGGATTGATCGTGGCCCAGAGGGAATATTCTGAGAGCACAAACTTCAGAGGGACCTGATGAGTGCTGAGTTCCAGGCACCCCACCCCCTAGCCTGATCCAGCCATGGGACAAAGGGTGTGACCAGAAAAGGACAAGGAAGAACTCCAAAGAGATCAGTGGTGAGACTGGGGCTGTCCCAAACCCCCCTCCTCCCCAGCAATCCTCTGAACATCAGACCCACACAGCTGGGCCACAACTAAGAGGGACAAACCCAGGTGGAGCCTGGAGGTCAGTCGCAATAGGAGAACTCCATTCCAGGATAGGACTGGCTGGGGTACACCCCCCGCCACGAGAGTACATACCTGGGAAAGAGACAATCCCGTACCTCCCCACTGGAGATTTTCCTGACCATACAGTAGTGGGAGGGGAGGAATGCAGCCCCACCTACCTCCACTACCTCTCCTCCTTCCCTGCTTCATTCCCTGAGGAGAGAAATGAAGGAGAGACCTGATTAGAGGAACAATTACAGAGCCTGCAACAAGAGGGCAGAGTTTTGTTTTTTTTTAAATTTTCAATTATTTTTAATTTAAATTTTTTTGTTAGTTCATCTATTTTTAAAATATGATTTTTAAAATAGTTTTCCTTCATGCATGAATGTGTATGTGAGGGTTTGATCTGCACCCTCCCAAAATTTATTTTCTTTTTTCTGTTTCTTTCTTCTTTTATTTGTTGTTTTCTGTTTATGTGTGTATGTGAATGATTGAGTGTTCATCAGTTTGATGTGGTTGTTGTTGATTTTTGCTCTTTTGTTCTCCTGGGACTTTTTTTAATATTCATTTTTTATAGTTTAAGGTGTGTGTCAACATATGTGTGAGGGTTCAACCTGAATAATTTTTTAAAAAATTATTTTCCCCTGGCCTTTCTGGTTTTCTTCTCTATTCACCTTGAGCTAGGCATGTGTGTGTGTGTGTGTTTAGTTTTCTTGTTTTTTTTTTGTTGTTATTTTGTTTCACTTTATTGTTATTCCAGTTTGTTTTGGGGTGTGTGTTTGTGTTCAATTGCTTTTGTATTGGTTTCTGCTTTGCATCATCATACAGAGTGGTGGTGGGGAGTGGGTCTCAGGGAACACATACTACAATAAGTGAACATTTTAATTTGCAAGTAGTCTCTAATTCCTAATACCCTATCCCCTACTTTATTCAAATTTCAAAAACAACAAGAGACAGCAAAACTTCCCATTCACCATCCTATTTCAAAATAGAACAAACCCAGAGCCTGGATCACGGAAGAATAGAGGACTGAACAAACATCACAAGGGAAAGCCTCCCCCACTGACACTGAATAACAGAACTAAAGAGAAAAACAAGAGATCTGTCACAAATGAGGAAAAACCAAAGGAAAGTCTCAGGCAATTTCAAGTGTACCAAAGACAAAACTCCTGAAAAATCAGACCTTGGTGCCAAACGATGGATGTCACCAATGACTGTCCCCAGAATATGACAGGGATTAAGGAATGGATGGAAAGATGAATAAGACTCAAGAAAGACAAGATGCAACACTGAAAGAACTTATAACACAGATTTTGGAAATAAAAAATTACAGCCAGGAAATAAATAATAAGATGACAAGCATGGAAAGCAGAATTAATTTAGCTGAAGAAAGAATCTCAGAACTTGAAGACCACAAATGAAATTAACCCGATCTGTAAAAAACACAGAAAGAAGACTCAGAAAGAAAGAACAAAGACTACAAGAGGCTGAATCTATGCCTGATTGGTCCCAGAAGAAGAAAGGGAAATGGAGAACAACTTGGAGCAAGTATTCCAGGAGGTAATCCAAGAAAACGTTCCCCATCTCACCAGAGATGTGACCAGCCAAGCACAAGAGAGACCCCCACAAGACATCAAATGAGGAGACCAATCCCTAGATACATAGTAATTTGCCTACACAAAGTAGGCACAAAAGAAAAAATACTAAAGGCAGCAAGAAAGGTCAGACCACCTACTGGGAAAAACCAATCAGAATAGCAGTAGACCTACTGGCAGAAACACTACAAGCAAGAAGGGCCTGGAGCCCTATATTCAAAGTCTTCAAAGAAAAACAATTTCAATGAAGAATTTCCTATCCAGCCAAACTCAGCTTCATCAGTGATGGAGAATTAAAATCCTTCCCAGACATCCAATCTCTAAGAGATTATGCAGCTTCCAGACCAGCTCTATAGGAGACACTTTAAAAGGTATTAAGCACAGAAGAAAGAAAGAAAAAAAAAGAATGACCACATACTTCACAAGAGAACAGCAGAGCACAGAATCAACAGAGAATACAGCATAAGAAACTTGAAAACACACACATACAACAACCCCAAAGCCAAAAAACAAACAAGCAAAGAAAAACTATAATAACCACATGACAGGGAGAAACAATCACATTTTGATAATCAGCCTGAATGCAAATGGACTAAATGTACCACTGAAAAGATAGAGAATGGCAAACTGGATAAGAAACCATGAACCAATTATTTGTTGCATCCAGGAGACTCATCTCACCACAAGGGACACACACAGACTCAAAGTTAAAGGATGGAAAATGAGTTCCAGGTGAAAGGATAAAAAAGAAGGCAGGAGTTGCAATCTTAATATCAGACACCAAAAATTAAAAAAATTTAAAGCCACCAAAAATTTAAAAAGATGGAAAATGACATTACATAATGATAAAAGGTTCAATCCATCAACAAGAAATATCTATCCTAACCATATATGGACCCAACAGAGGAGCACCATCATTTATAAAGCAACTACTAAATAAACTAAAAAAGACATTGACTGTAACACTATTATAGCAGGGGACTAAAATATCCCATTTATAGCCCTACATAGATCATTGAGGCAAAAAATCAACAAGGAGATCCAGAACCTAAACTTGACACTAGACCAAATGGATTTAATAGATACCTACAGATTATTCCATCCAACAACCACAGAATATACATTCTACTCATCACCACATGGAATGTATTCCAAGACTGATCACATGCTTGGCCATAAATCAAGCATTAAAAAAGTCCATAAGGTTGAACTCGTGTCATGCACATTCTCAGACCACAGTGGAATAAAAATAAATATCAACACCAACAACATTTCCCCAAAGCCCACAAGGAGATGGACTTTAAACAGCATGATGCTGAATGACTACTGGGTCAACACTGAAATCAAAGCAGAAATTCAAAGATTCCTGGAAACAAATGAAAATGAAGAAACATCTTACCAAAACCTCAGGGATGCCATGAAATCAGTTCTAAGAGGCAACTGATATCTCTACAAGCACACATCAAGAAAATTGAAAGATCAGAAGTGGAGAGCCTAACAAATCACCTAAGGGAGCGAGAAAGAGAAAACCACCAAAATCCCAATTTTAGCAGAAAAATCCAAATCACCAAAATAAGAGCCCAAATATGGGACACAGAAGACAAAAATATCATAGAAAACATTAACAAAACAAAAAGCTGGTTCTTTGAAAGAATTAGCAAGATTGATGGACTCCTAGCCAGAATGACCAAGAAAAAGAGGGAAAAAGCCAAAATAAACATAATCAGAAATACAAAAGATCAAATCACAACTGACCCTGAAGAAATACAAAAGATTATCAGAGATTACTATGTACACCTGTATGGAAACAAACTTGATAACCTAAATGAAATGGAGGACTTCCTGACATCACACAACCTCCCCAGGTTGAAACAAGAAGACACTGAAATACTAAATAGACCAATAACAACCCAGGAAATTGACTCGGTCATAAGAAAACTACTTCAAAAAAAAAAAAAAAAAAAAGCCCTGGACTGGATGGCTTTCCGGCAGAATTCTACAAAACGTACAAGGAGGAGCTGATACCAATCCTATTGAAAGTATTCCAGGCAATTGAGAAATATGGAACTCTCCCCAAATCATTTTATGAAACCAACATCACATTGATATCCAAACTAGGTAAAGATGCAACAAAAAAGAGAACAACAGGCCAATATCTCTTATGAACATAGATGCAAAAATCCTCAAGATTCTAGCAAATTGGATCCCAAAACACATCTCAAAAATCATCGACCATGACTAAGAAGGCTTCATCCCCAGGATGCTGGCCTGGTTCAGCATTTGCAAGACCATAAATGTAATTAAATACATCAACAGATGTAAAAACAAGAACCAAATAATTATCTCATTAGATGCAGAAAAAACTTTTTATAAAATCCAGCATCCTTTGATAAAAACCCTCAAACACCTAGGTATAGAAGGAGTATACCTCAAAATACTAAGTGCCATATACCATAAACCCACAGCTAACATACTGCTAAATGGACAGAAACTGGAAACATTCCCCTGAAAACTGGAATAAAACAAGGCTGTCTACTCTCACCCACCTTGATCAACATTGTGTTGGAAGTCCTGGCTTGAACAATTAAACAAGAGAAGGAAATCAGGGGTATCCAAATAGGAAAAGAGGAAGTCAAGTTATCCCTCTTGGCTGATATGACCCTATACCTTGAAAATCCAAGAGAATCTGTCAAAAACCTGCTTGCACTGATAAAGGACTTTGGCAAAATCTCAGCGTACAAAATAAGTGTACAAAAGACAGTTGCATTCCTATACACTAACAACAAGCAGGCAGAGACCCAAATTAAAAGCACAAACCCATTCACAATAGCCACAAAAAAAAAAAAGAAAAAAAGAAAAAAAAAAAAACACCTCAGCATCTTCCTAATCAGAGATGTAAAAGACCTTTACAATAAGAACTACAAAACACTACTCAAAGAAATCCAAGAATACACTAACAAATGGAAAAATATTCCATGCTCATGGATAGGAAGAATCAACATCGTTAAAATGTCCATCCTACCAAAGACAATCTACAGATTCAATGCAATACCCATTAAGTTACCAACAGCATTCTTCTCAGACCTCGAAATGACAATACAGAAATTCATATGGAAATATAAATGATTATGAATAGCCAAAACAATCCTTAGCAGAAGAAACAAAGCAGGAGGTACCACACTTCCAGACTTCAAACTTTACTATAAGCCTACAGTAATCAAAACAGCCTGGTGTTGGTACAAAACAGGCACAAAGATCAATGAAACAGGATAGAGATTCCGAAAGCAAAGCCTCAATTCCTCAACCAACTCATCTTTGACAAAGCCTCCAACAACAACCACTGGGGAGAGGAGAACCTATTCAGTAAATGGTGCTGGGAATACTGGCTGACCACATGCAGAAGATTGAAACAGGACCCCTACCTATCCCCATACACAAAAATCAACTCTAAATGTATCAAAGACCTAAACATAAAACCTCAAAGTATAAAAATCTTAGAAAACGCAGGAGACACCCTTGTGGAAATTGGAACTGGCAACCAATTCCTATTCAGAACCCTAAAGGCCAATACCTTAAGAAATAAGACAGACAAGTGGGATTTTGTCAAACTTACAAGCTTCTGCAAAGCAAAATAAACCATCAAGAGAGCAGGGAGACAGCCCACAGAATGGAAAAATATTTGCCAACTGTATATCTGACAAAGGCCTAACATTTAGGACCTACAAGGACCTCAAGTGCACCAAAAGGAAAAAAAACCAAAACAGCCCCATGAAAAAGTGGGCAAAAGACATGAATAGACACTTCTCAGAAGATGATATATGGGCAGCCAACAGATACATGAAAAAGTACTTGGCCTCATTCATCATCAGAGAAATGCAAATCAAAACCACAATGAGAAACCACCTAACACCAGTAAGAATGGCCATCATTAATAAAACAAACAACAGATGCTTGTGAGGACGTGAAGAAAAAGGAATGCTTCTACACTGCCGGTGGGAATGCAAACTAGTGCAACCTCTTTGGAAGTCAGTGTGGCGGTTTCTGAAAGAACTAGAAATTGACCTTTCATATGACCCAGCAATTTCCCTATTGTGAATATACCTGGAGGAACTCAAATCATTCTAAAAAAAAGATACCTGCACACGTATGTTTGTTGCAGCTCTATTCACAACAGCAAAAACATGGAACCAGCCATGTTGCCCATCTAAGCTGGACTGGATAAAAAAAATATGGTACACATACACAATGGATTATTATGCAGCCATAAAAAAGGACAAACATATGAACTTCACAGCAACTTGGATGGATTTGGAGTTGATCATACTCAGTGATCTCTCATAGAAACAAAGAACAGAGTACCGTATGTTGTCACTCATAAGCGGACCTTTAACAATTGTAATACTATAATAAAGGGATTGGCAATAGTGGGAAACTGTCAAGGGAGGGGAGTGATTGGCGGATGAGGGAAATTGCTAGGGGTGGGAGGGGCATACCTCATCCACAAGGGTACCTGGATGTTTGTATACCTGACCCCGAATTGTACCCCACATCTTTATAATAGTAATACAAAAAAGCAAAGCCAAGTACACAAGGCTGATGCAATTTTTCAAGCCAGTATGAGAGGGAAAATTACTGTCAGCAAGTGGCAAGAGTCAAACTCCTAAGGTAGAACTGCCAGTTGTTGATATGCCATCCTCATAAAATGTCTTCCTCTTCTGCAGAAGATTCCAGCAACCTCTCCCTAAGAAGTTTAACCACACAGTGCGCTTTCCCATCACACATCTTGTAGCTCCATCAAATGTAGAATTTTAATTTTTAACTGATTGTATTTAATCTTTTTTTCTAGGACTATCCTTATTTGCATGACTATATAATACAGAATGTGTTCACAGTACTGTTTGCTGTATAGAGTATTGTACAGTATTTACTGTTGTATATGACTACTATATATGTGTACCCCATGTATATAACTGAAGGTTAAAGCAGTACAAAAACAAAAGTATATTATGCCCAGAATGCCATAATTAAAATATCTTTATTATAAATAGTAATTATACATTTTAAGAAACATCAGGTAAGGTGTTTTTAAGCCGAAAGAACCACTCATAATGGTAACATAGTGATAGGTTGATGAAAATGCTTGGGCCAGAGGCTCACTGAATCTAACCCTGTATCTCCACTAGCAACGATGGTTCAGTATTCACTGAGTGTGCATAGTAAGTTCACAGGACACACCTACCACGAATAACAAGAATTCACTGCATATATATATAAATGTATGTGTGTACATGTATTTCATGATTCAAGTCTTTATATTTTTCACAAAGATTTACCCTTCCTTAAGGGTAAGATGACAATGTTTTGGAACAAAAAAAAAGTTCTAATAAATGTTGGCTGAGCTGTCCTCAGTGGTCCTACTCACTTGTCTCTGGATATATACATACAGAAAACACATTAAGGGGATGAAGCCTTTTTCATCTCTCATGGTCCACCCTATTCTCCAGGATGACAAATTGTCATAAACTTAAAAGGGACGTTGAAAAGAAGCCATGCATGCATTTCTTCCCTGTTTTCTTCTAAGTCTCTTACTGCATCTCTCACTGTTCTTTTAAAATATTCTTGAGATGGATTTGTGGTATTAGTAAGAGGAAGGCTGTTGCTGTCATTTTACCTAAATGAATGATGATCACTGGATTGCTTTTCTGGATGACTCTCAGGTGTAGTGTAAGGCTCTAGACTGGGTCAATATCAAATATAATCTTTGTATGACAAGTGATTACTTGCCATAAAAAGCTTTCATAGGGATGATAACTGTGAAGTTTCTGTTTAGTATGAATTCTCAGATACCAAGCAAGACATTTCTCTGGCCAAAAGATTTTCCTCAACAGTTATATTCAAAAGAAAAGGTATTCCACCAGTATGAGTTCACTAAAGTTAGGTGAACACACCTGCAAAAGGTCTTTCTGTATCTTTTAAACTCTGGTATGAATCTTTCGATGGTGAGTGAAGGATGAACTGTAGCTGAAGGTCTTTCCACATTCACTGCATTCAAAAGGTTTCTCTCCGGTGTGAGTTCTCATGTGCTGAGTTAAGGCAAAGTTGTCACAAAAGGCTTTCTCACATACTTTGCACTCAAAGGGTTTTTCTCCAGTGTGGACCCTATTATGTCGGATGAAAACAGAGTGGTGTGTAAAGGCCTTTCCACATTCACTGCACTCATAGGGCTTCTCACCAGTGTGAATCCTCTTATGCTGAATTAGGGAAGAGCTGTCACAAAAGGTCTTCCCACAATCTTTGCACTCAAAGGGTCTCTCTCCAGTATGGGTCCTCTTATGCCGGATAAAAGTGGAACGATGAGTAAAAGCCTTTCCACATTCATTGCACTCATAGGGTTTCTCTCCAGTGTGAATCCTCATATGTTGAATAAAGGAAGAGTTGAGGCAAAAAGTTTTTCCACATTCTTTACACAAAAACGGTTTTTCTCCTGTATGGGTCATATTATGCTGGATGAATGTGGAGCGGTGAGTAAAGGCCTTTCCACATTCACTGCACTCATAGAGTTTCTTTCCAGTATGAATCCTCATGTGTTGAGCAAATGAAGAGCTATAGTAAAAAGCTTTCCCACATTCTTTGCATAAAAAGGACTTTTCTCTAGTGTGAGTCATATTATGCTGGATAAAAGACGAGCGGTGAGTGAAGGCTTTACCACATTCTTTGCACTCATAGGGTTTATCACCAGTGTGAATACGCTGGTGTTCTGTGAGGTGAGTCCTGCGCTTGAAGGCTTTCCCACACTCACCACACTTGTATGGTTTTTCCCCAGTATGAAGCCTCATATGGCGAATAAAGTCAGCCATATAACGACAAGCTTTCCCACACTCATTGCATTCATAGGGCTTCACTCCATCATGAATTTGTTGATGTCGAACAAGGGTCCAATTCTTGCTAAACCCTTTCCCGCATTCCTTGCATTTGTAAGCATTATTCCTTGCATCAATCAGGGTGTCTTTTCCTGGTTCTTTAGAATCATGTTTATGAAGAGCATCTCGTGGAATAACTCGTTCCTGTAAAACCCTTAAGCCCAGACTATTGTCTGTCTCCAAATCATTATTTTTATGGCTCAACTTCCCAGGGCAGGTCTCTTTGAGGGAGAGTTTTCCTGGCCTCAAGTTCCCTTCCTGCATTTCTGATATCCTTTCCTTATCCTTAGCTTGCCCCAACCTGGAATCTCTTGATGATCTCTGTGCTAGTTCTTCCTGGAAAGAGGATTCCTCAGAGAAGGCCAGGTGAGAAGCGGTAGGCTCTTTGGTCTCAGGTTTTGCTTTTTCACCTGAAGGAAATCCAATATAAAAAAGGTTTCTATTAGTGATGTCAACATAGAACAAAATCACCATTTTAGTAGACAAATGAAGGTGAAAATAGTGCTTCTGATGCCTATTACATTTTTACAGGTCTTAAATCCAGGTTTACAATTTCTTTCTTTCCTAAACTTTGGGCTCTTGACATCTGTAAAAGGAAGCCTAGGAAGAAAAGCTGGAGCAGGGACAAAAAAACTGGAGTGGAGACTCCTCCTTTTCCTTTTAAATCGGGAGAGTGGGCAGAGTAATAATTACAAGGTGTGTAATTAATGTGTTCTAAGAGAGGGAATCTTGTGGCACTATGACAACACAGGAAAGGTACACTCAACTTGGTTCAGATGGGAGACAGAAAGAGATCAGTGGAGGCTATCAAGAAAATGTGCTATGTGAGATTATTTCTAAAGGAGAGTAGGAGTTCCCAGACAGAGGAATTAAGAGGGTAATTACAGCAGATGAAGACAGAAAGTACAAAGGTTGAAAGTCTTGAGAGAATGCTGAATGCCAGGCAAAGTGAATGGGCTAAGATAACGATGGGGATGAGGATGGAGAGGCAGGCAGGGACACATGATAAACAGATTCTCAGGATTCTGGCTTATGTAAAAGTGAGGGAGGGTAAAAAGCAACTGGAGGAACATAATGAATCTGCTATGTCTAAATACAGACTAAGTGAGATTGGGTGCAGTGGCTCAGGTCTGTTTTCCCAGTGCTTTGTGAGGCTGAGGCACAAGGATCACTTGAGAACAGGAGCTGAAGACCAGCCAGGGCAATATAATGAGGCTCATCTCTATAAAAAAT
The DNA here is from genome assembly GCA_027257055.1 of Cephalopachus bancanus. Lineage (NCBI taxonomy): Eukaryota > Metazoa > Chordata > Mammalia > Primates > Tarsiidae > Cephalopachus > Cephalopachus bancanus. The sequence continues at coordinate 1,922,901 of JAPVLO010000110.1, read as the reverse complement.
GAAAAGACTAGCAGGCATGGTGGTGTGCACCTGTACTCCCAGCTACTAGAGAGGCTAAGGCAGGAGGACCACTTGAGTGAAGGAGTTTGAGGTTACAGTGAACTATGATTATACCACTGCACTTTAGCTTGGGTGACAGAGCAAAACCCTGTTTCTTAAAAAAATAAAAAACAAAAAATAAAAACAACAACAAACTAGGTCAACAAAGTAGGTAACATCTAGATGAAGAAAATCATGAAACAACACATTAAAGAAGATCTATATGAAAAGAGATTATAACATTGTCAATTCTCTATAACATTACAATAACATATAACTATAACATAGTCAATTCTCCCCAAATTACTCTCTAAATTTAATACATCAGATAAAAATCCCAATAGGGATTTCATAGATACCGACAAGATGATAGTGGAATTTAAAAGAGTAGGGGAACTCTGAAGAAGAATAAAGCAGGGGCACTTGTCTATGGGGAATTACAATTATGAGTATTATGATGAAATTATAGACATTGAGGCAGTGTGATGTAGGCATAGCTATAAGTGGCCAAAGGAAAAAAGGAAATAGCTCAGAAACATATATATATATGTTTATTATATTTGGGTTAGACAAATTGATTATTCTGTGATTAATGCTTTTGTAGCTTGTTTAGAAAATCTTTCTCAGAAGCTTTTCATTTTTATTATCTACTAAGTATTTTATTATCTACAGACCAAAGAAAATATGACAAGGAAGGATGTCACAAAATGATAAAAAGGTGAACAATCCTAAATCTGTATGCACCAACACCAGAGCCTCAAAATACGTGAACAAGAAGCTGAGTTGAAAGGAAAAATAAATAAACTCACAATATGGTTGAGAAATTTACTCCACTCCAAAATAAAAATGAACATAATGTTATGAACTGACACTTCATGGAAGATATATATTGGCCTATCAACATATGAAGAAGTAGTCAACTTTCTTGGTAATAAGGGAAAAGCAAATTAAGACCATGATAAGGTACTATTTCATATTCACTAGATTGAAAAAACCTAAAAACCTGATAATGTCAACTATTTAAGAGGACGTGGATCCATGGACTTGTTCAATTAATGCAAGTGTAGTGTGAATGGGTATAACTATTTTAGAATACAACAGAGCATCATCCAGTAAAGCTCTCTTTTTGCTTACCTTATAATTCAGTTCAAGGAGCCTAAGAGAAACTCCTATATATGTGCATGAGGACACATTTACAGAATTTTCATGGCAACACTGTTTGCAAAAACAAAAAACTACAAGCAAACACTTTCAAACTATCCCTGAAAATAGATAAATACATTGTGTTATATTCATGCAACTAACTACAGCAGAAAAAAGTGAGTGAACTATAGTCACATGCATCATGCGTCTTGGTAACATATTGTTGAATGAGGAATGAAAACTCCAGAAAACAATATAAGCTGATACTTTTTTTGTTGTTCAAAAAAAAAAAGCAAAATACACACACAGAGGCACACAAACACACATGAGAGTACAATGAAACAATCTTTTACTTTTTTGAGAATGCTGATCAGTTTTTAACGGCATTCTAAATATGATATGTATATACCTTAAATTTATTTTTTCAACTTTTTTATTGTGGTAAAATATACATAATAGAAAATTTACTACTTTAAGATAAAACAATCTTAAAAAGTAATGAGTAGACAAATAAAGTGGACAAATCTCTTAAATGACTCAAATTTCCAAAACTGGCACAAGAGAAATGTAAAATATCTGAATAGTCTCTCTCTCTCTCTCTCTCTCTCTATATATATATATATATATACATACATACACATACACACACATATACACAGGAATGGCAAAGAAACATATCAACAGATATAGGATGCAGGTAATTTCATATCTGAGTGAAGGGTTCCTAAGTATTTACTATAATCTTTTTAAAGGGGAATTAATAAATTAATATATTAACAAAAAATGAAGCCATGCAGTAACCAATGATGACAATGTGTCATAAATCATGATTTATAATTTTTCTAAAGCTGCACAACTTTGGACAACTATAAAAGTTGGCCTACAGCAAACTGTAGTTAACTTCACAGTCTCTGAAGACAAATATCTCAGTATAAAATTCCAGCAATTATCCAGACTAGCTCTGTGGACTTTATCGATCCACTCAAATTCCTTATGATTTCCTGAAAGGACTGTCAGAAGGATGAAGTGAAACAGCATAGGCCATACATGGTACTTAATAAGGCACCAGGCATGAAGTCAGTAATCGGTATATATTAGTCATCAAGCCTATATTATGGGACCTACCACATTTGGGTTGAAGTTGATGGTATAAACATGAATACACCCAGAGAAAGTGTACAGACTAAAGAGAAAGGGCTCTGAGATGCCTGCTGCAGTCAACATTGAAGAAGGGATCAGAGTAAGAAGACAACAGTGAAGATCAAGTCAGAAGAGAGAAAAACAAAACAAGAGGATGAAATGCTATAAAAGATTAAGCACGGTAATGTGGAGAGACTTTCTAGGAGTTGAAAGGCAATAGAGTATCATGGTTAAGTGTGTAGGGTGTGGAGCCAGAATTTCTGGGTTCACATTCTGTCTCTGCCAAGCTAGATTTTTCAGGCAAATTAGCTTTTTGTTATGGACTAAATGTTTGTGTTTTCTCAAAAGACAGGGCTTTTATGGAAGTAATCTAGGTTAAGTGAGGTCATAAAGGCAGGCCCTGATCTGATAGGATCAGCGTCCTTATAAGAAAAGATATCAGAGCTCACTTGATCTCTCTGTCTCTGCATGCACCAACTGAGGGAAGGTCATATGAGGACACTATGAGAAGGCAGCCACTTGCAAGTCAGGAAAAGAACTCTTACCAGAACCTAACCTTGCTGGTACCCTGACTTTGAATGTCTAGCCTCTAAAACTGAGAGAAAATACGTTGTATAAGCCATTCAGCCTATAGTATTTATATAGTACTTGATAGTATATCACAGCAGCCAGAGAAGATTAACTCTTTTCTAAGACTCAATTTCCTCATCTGAAAAACCAGGATGCTCCCAACTCCTGTTTTATAAGTTGTTATGAGCATTACATGAGAAAAAGCATGTAATTCATTCATTTGCATGATAAAGGGTAAATGTTCAATAAATTATAGATCACTATTATCATTATTATAGTTGCTGCATTTGGCAATCAGGATGGCAACAGTGACCTGATAAGAACACTTTCAGTTCTGTGGTGCTGAAATACTCCAGTACTGGGCCTAAACAAGTAAAGGAAAAAATACTAATTGCTTAGGAGTATGTGGAGCAATGAAAATTCTTACTCATGGCTGGTGGAAATGTGAAATGGTACAGCTACTCCGAAACTGGTGGTTTTGATTACCCATTACATGATCTCGCCAGTCCCTTGTATGCATAATCCACACAGGAATGTGGATTTATATCCAATAAAAAATATGATCAAGAATATTCATAGCAGTAGTCTTGATATTATTCTAAAAATGGAGACCAAGTCAAATGTCTATCAATAGGAAAATGGGTATATACAGTCTGTTCATTCAATGAGATATTGCATAGTAAAGAACTAACTCCAATGATATACAACCATGTGAATGAATCTGAATCATAAAGATTATAAAAAGACAGACTTGACACAGTAGGTACAGGGGGCTCTATTTATATACCTTCAAAACTAATGCATGGTCATGGAGTCTAAACATTGGTTACTCTTGTAGAAGGGGATATTGACAAAAAGTGAGCACAAGGAGCCTATTAAGTGTGGAGAATACTGTATTTCTTGGCCTGTGTGGTGGTTTCTCTGATTTATACATATATGTAAAATTTCAGAGATGAACTTTTAACAATTTGTACATTCACTATGTGTAAACTATACCTCAGTACAAAAACAAAAAAATAACAAGGGGAGGAGGTCTTGTGTAGATGTCTCTTCTAAGAATGAGAAAACTCCTCTAATAAGCTTGGTTGTTCAGGTGAAATAAGATTAACAATATTTAAATTCTGTTGGAGAGATAAAAGGATTTTTAAAATATTTCTCCCAAGTGTCAGAAATGTCACCATTTTAAAAAAATATTGAGTAGAGGGAACGAAAATATTGAAGAGGCAGGAAATAAGAAGCAAGTTCCCTGATGCAGCAGACAGATTCATGTATGGCTCCCCATGATCCCCAACTCATAATGTTTGCACCCTTTTATGATCCCTTCTATGCGTATGTTGGTTAAGACCTTGTTTGCTGCTAAAGAACAGAATTCGGCAAAGGTGACAGAATGTATGTAATAAAACGGATGTAACTTTATAAGATTGTAACATCCATCTTGCTGGAGTCTCTCCCACAGTTGTTTGATCTGAAGAAGCTGAAATGCTCTGAGCTGCCCAAAACCCCAGTCACCTAAGCTGGGCTTGAACTCCTGATCCACAGTTGGGAGACGATAATGAGTGATGATAAATGAGTGATGTTTTAAGGTATAATGTGTGTGGCAATACAGTTACAAAGCAGTAACTAATATACCTGAGGCAATGTAACTCTGAGGTTGAACAAAACAGGACAGCAAGAAGACAAAAGGGCTAGGGAGGGTCTCTGAGCATCCGATTCACAAATTGAAGGATGGATGCATGCAGAGATGAATGGATAAATAAATGACGGATGGCGAAAGTGGAAAAGGGAGGGATGCAAAGTCAAAGTAGTAATGGAAGTAGAAATCCACAGAAAAAGAAAGGACTGTCTTCTGAATTCCGAAGAAAATTTGAGATATCATTATTCACTATAACTAATAATACATAATAATACATGAATATCCAGCTACTTGGAAGGCTGAGGCGGAAGGACTGCCTAAGCCCAGCAGGTCGAGGCTGCGATGGCCGTGAATGTGCCACTGCACTCCAGCCTGGGCAACAGAGTGAGACTCCAATGGAAAAAAAAAACACAAAAAAAATTAATATTACTAATAAGTAACTTTTGTTGAGCCACTTTGGATCAGGCAGTGTGCTAAGAAGTTTCCTATTATTTAATTATATTCCTAAGCAATCCAGTGATGCAGAAACTATTATCACTATATTCTTCAAATGTGGGCTAAGTTTAGCAAATGAGTATATATACATGTTCACAATACAAATGGGCTTTTCTCCTTGGGCACAAAAAAATCTAAACCATATTTCCCAGTCTGATAAAATATGTAGCCTAATACCCAGTTCTAGTCAATAAAATGTAAATGAAAGTGCTCTGTGTGTGCAAGTGGATATGACTACTGCCCTTCTCTCCTATTCCTCTTGGCCAGGGCAACCTTAAAGCCACAGACATTAAACTATATCTTATCCCTAAATAAATACATGTTACAGTACTTTCCTGCTGACTCATTTTGGACTACGGCATGCATGAGAAAAAAAGTTTGTTGGGTCACCAAACTTTTGAAGTTTATCTTCTGGAACACGTAGCATTTGCTCAGCCTAACTTGTATAACAACGGCACAGCGAGATCACACAACTTCCCCAGGGTCATGAAACTGATGAGTGGCAAATCATTAGAGCCTAGAGTCTGTCTCCGAGGCAACGTACCATATTCCAACCAGAGTAAAGGCAATGTGTGTGTGATGGGGGTGGGTGTTGGGAGCCGGCCTTGGAGGCCTGCCTGAGCTAGGGATCCAGGCAGGCTGCAGACGCTGAGACCACTAGAATGAGTTCAGGAGCTGAAGGCCCATTCCCTCTTCCCTTCTTTGCTGTTTGGCACCTTCCACTAGCAGGGACTTTGATGATCTAAGCATGAAAGTTCTGAGAGTACGACAGGCATGGCTTACTTTAGGAATCCATTGTTCCCGTTTCTCACAGACTGCGGTTTCGGCATTAAACTTAACATAACTCAAACTCAGGTCACATTTGGGAGTCTTTAATACGGTACAAGCTTCTTTTAAGATTTAATAGTATATTTGTAGAATTAGTATATACATACAAAGTGCTGTTTCAACCTTAATAATATAGATAAATATCTAGAGCTACTAGATAGGCCCAGCACAAACTTTGGGCTGGGCCACATTCCTAAGGGCCCAGCGCGTACTTTGGACTAGGCTGCTTTCTTTTAAACCGGGTTTTAGCTACAGTTAGTATAGGTATTTTTCTACTTATTATAGAAATCGAATTTATTTTATTCATAGAAAGTATTGTAAATAGGTTATGCTACGTCAGTGAATTATGTCAGTTCAAGCATGATCAAACATGATATTTTGAGGTTTAATAAGAATACAGTTAACTTTAGAAATTACATTGTTTCCATTTTCTACATTTGCAGTTTTGGCTTTAATACAATTTACAGTTTATATTTGGGTTTTATTTTTTAGAAGCTTTATTGCTGATGATCAAGATTAGGAATTAGAAACTTTTATAAAAGTTAAAACAGATTTATAGGATTTCAGAACAGCCATTTTGTTAAAAGACTGTAATCAATTGTTCCCAGAAATGGCCCAGCGTGATCTTTTGACTGAGCTACATTCCTTAGGAATTGATTTGGGCTATAATTAAGACTTTCTATAGTGTAGGTAGAATTAGTGTAAAATAGAGAGGAATTGGGATTTAGTTTGGTTATTGGGTGTTGCATATGCATAGGTTTTAAAAGTTATTGATTATTAGAATATTACGACATTAGAATTGTTGTATTGCTTTTAAGAAATATTAACCAAGCATGAGAAACAGTGAGATAGTTTTGGGATCCTCATTCCTCATGCTTGGGGAAACACCTGGTGGGTGGGGGACGCCCCTCATCCACCTGGCTCTATGTTCATGTAAATGTCTTGTGATTTAATTGGGAATGCTTTTCTTCATACTCCAGGAAACACCTGGTGGTGAGGGATGCCCTCATTCCCCTGGCTTTGTGTTCATGTAAAAGTTTTGTGATTTAATTGGGACTGTTCTTCCTCATGCCTGAGGAAACACCTGGTGGGTGGGGGACGCCCCCTCCTGCACCTGGCTTTGTGTTCACGTGAAAGACTTGTGAGACTGTCTGTGTAAAAATTGGGGATAAATACCCACTGTAAGTTTCAATAAACGGCGTCTGTTCAATTCACTGAACAGTTGTCCACTTTCTTTCTTTCTCTTTCTTCTTCTTTAGATCTATCCCTCTATCTTTCTTTCAATATCTATCCCTACGAGTCGCTGACGCCATCACACCTTCCAAGGGACCTCCTAAACCTCTCTTCGGGGGCTGGCCCCCTGAAGGTGGGAATTTAGGAGGGCCACAGTTCAAAGGGCTATATGACTACCTAAAACTCCAGGAGGGCCACAACAGAAAACTGTCCATAAAATTTCAGGCACAGTGATACCCTGTCTGAAGGCTACACACTTGTTTTTCTTGCTTTTTGCCTTACTGATTTGTCAGCATCTGACTCATCCCTGCAGCTTCCTTCTCACTTCTGGTGGTTTGCAGGCTGCCATGACACACACTGCCAGACTCTCAGCTACCTACCTGCATAGGTACTTTGGTACAGGCCTCTCTTCACCATCCATAGTTCTTGCCAATGCTCCAGTAGGCAGAGCAGCTCTGGGTTGGGAACTGGATGTCCTGTGCATGGAGAAATAAAAGGAGTATGAGTATACAGGTACAGACAAGAGGAAAAATCTCAAGTTGAAAGGAGTATATACCTTTAACATACTGCAATGAAACCCCAAAAAAAGAAGCCCCTCCCCACTAATTAACCTAAGTCAGTAAGATTCAACCTCCCTATGCATAAAAATTACCTACCAATGCCTGGTTCCAAAAACAGAAGAAATTAAAACAAGTCTCTGAGCATAAGGAATGAGCACTGATAGTTTTTAAAGCTTTCCAAGTGATTCTGGTGCCCAGGAATGGGTGAAAAACGCTGGACTAATTTGGAGAATGTTATCTACTGAGAATCAGCTGTCTGAGGTAAGCAGGTGACCTAAACCAGTTACCCTTCTGAAGAAAAATCCTTTAATCCAGGTTGGGAGGACAGAACTGTATGCAGGGGCCTGTTGCTCTAGTCACTGTGGTCTTACAAGGGTGCTGGCTCTAAGAGCTAGACCAAGGAGAGAAAGCAGACAGAGAGAACTGGGCTGGTACCCACTAAGCACTGCCTCAGGGCTTCTCATTAGGTGAAGTAGTAAATGATTTTCAGAGTGAAACCAGTATGAGGTGGTCTTCTGTTACATGCAAACACATTTTGCATAAAAAGATACGAGTAGAACTAATGACAAACACCTTCTTAGCACCTGTCTAAATCTCCTGCTTACTAGAGACCCTCCTGTTATCCACAGGCCTGCTAACTGGGCTGTGAGAACATTGGACTCAACCAGGCTGGGCCGATCACCTTCCCTCTTGTGGGAATTTGGAATAAGGACATCAGATTGAGGTCAGCTTATGAGATACTGGAATGAAAGTGTTGAGAAGGATTGTGCTTCTTACACAATAATCCCTGATGGTGATACACAGAAACCAAGAAAGAGGTCAGACCACAACAGGCTGAGGCTGCCGGGAAAAGATGGGCTCCTGAGGCCTCAACCAGCCATGCTTAGAAAAAGAGAGTAAAAAGAAAGAGACTGTGGGTCCCCCACATGGGAGAGAAATGAGGTCTTACCCAGTGAGACCAGGAGTCTGCAGGTATCCAGCATCACCTCCTGGTACAGGGTTCTCTGGGCCAGGTCCAGGTGTTCCCATTCCTCCTCAGTGAAGATCACAGCCACATCTTCAAATGATACCAAAGCCTGGAAAGTCAAACAGAGGTGAAGGGGTAGCTGTGCAGCTATTAGATGAAATTGGAGTCTATTGATTGGTTACTGGCAAAAAGTCCAGAGAAACCCAAGGTTTGAGCCACTGGGCTCTCCTGAGAACCTAGCTCTGTGGAGGTAGATGGTACAGAATACAAAGGTGTGGGAGAAACAAAAGTCTCCTACGTGAGAAGCTATTAGAGAATGACGCAAGACAATGATAATCCCATGTGGACTGTGAGGTGCAGACAGTAAGTGTTCTGGGATGTTGTAAGAGTGGATAAAAAAATAATTCATATAATGATAGCAGCAGGAGCAGCTGAGCCTCGCTGGTCTGTGCTGTTTGTCTGTACCTGAGGGCTTTATGTGGAAACTAAAAGTCTCCAGATCTGGAATCTGACACCTGAGGTTTAAATTCAGTCTCTTGAAGCTAAATGTACCAGATGTGTGACCTTGGGGAAGTCTCTTAATATCTTTGAGCCTCAATTTCCACATCAATACAGTAATAGTTCCTACTTCACCAGATTATTGTAGGAATTGAAGAGAAAAATGTTCATAAAGCAAACACCATAGCACCCAGCACGTCACAATGTGTTTGTGAATTTTATTAATCATCCCATAACCCATGAGGTAAATGTCATCATACCCTCTATTTTATAATCAGCACATTGAGACTCAGAGTCAGGTCACTCAGAGTAATATGTTTAATGAGCGAGGCAGAGTTTGAACCCAGGTCCCTCTGGTCCAGAATTTATGTGTACTCCCCATGGTTCTCCATCACCACAATGACAAAAGCAAGAAACATTTCCAATGATTTTTACAGTTAAAACCACTTCAGCCACTGCCGAACATATTTTCATAGATATGGAAGGAAATGTAGAGTGTTTCCTCATCTGCCTCTCAGATGAAGCACCTGAAGAGGTCCCAACTGCCTGGGGCTTGGCAGGTTTCAAACAAGCTGTGACTTGCAGACTCTCTGGGAGATTCCACAATGAGCCACTAGCCTGGTCTTTTTATTTCTGAGCCACTGTCAGCACAGTTCCCTATGGTACTGATATTTAAGTAAAAGGCCACACAACTGGCCAAGGACAATGCAGGTTGTTGCTCTAAGAACCTAGGCAGTCGCCTTTACCATGATGGCTGTCCTAGGTGAGGATAGGATGGTAGCATGAGGATCCATCAGATGACCACAAAAGATACATCTTAGCAGCTGTCAAGAGCCCTTGGCAAACCCCCTAGACCCTCTCATGTCTCTTTGGACAAAAAACATTCCCTTTGTCCATGCAGTTCCCTTTGCCTAGAAGTTTCTCCTATAGGGAAAATACCCCTCACTCCCATGCTCACCTGCCAGAGAATGGCCTTCACCCTCTCCTGGCAAAGTTTACTTTAGTGTCACCCTCAGGGTTCCCCAACCCATTGTGAGTAAGTGTTGATTAAAAATTTAGACTTGCCAGAAGCAGTGACTTGTGCTAGCAATCCCAGCTCTTTGGGAGGTTGAGGAGGAAAAATCACTTGGGGGCAGGAGTTTGAGACCAGCCTGAGCAACATAGTGAGGTACCCCTCATCTCTAAAAAATAAAAATAAATTAGTTGAATGTGGTGGCATGCAAAGTTGCAGTGAATTATGATCATGCCTCTACACTCCAACTTGGGTGACAGAGTGAGATCCCAACTCTAGGGGAAACAAAAAAAAAAGAATTTTAAAATGTAAGCTCTCATGTCAACATACTGAATATATTTCTACTTCTTATAAGCTATATGACCTAGGATAGTCAATCTGTCTCCAGTTCCTCTTCTGTAAAGCAAGGAAAAGGAATGAAACTTACTCTGAGGAGGAGGGGATTAACTGAGGATAGACACTGTCCCTCGGTGCATATCAAGGGCTCATATCAAGATATGATAGAGACCAGTGCATAACAAGGGCTCGATGGAGACCAGTTGTTTTTAGTATTTTTCCTACTTGGTCCTGCAGAATCCTGGGAAAGTTCAATGCAAGGGACAAGCCCCACAAACAACAGGGGACAGTGACAGAGAAAAGTGGATAATGAGCTGGGCATGTTCATGAACAGAATCGAGAGAGTTATCCAGGTAGACTGGGTAGAGACTTTGTAGCCATGGTTGGGAGGAGGGGAGAGGGTGGTTAGATTAAATGTAAGTATGATGCAAGCCTCAGAGGGTACAGTCTTATTCATCAACCACAGAGTAAGTGGTACAAGGACTGTTCCAGGACTGGGGATGGAAGAAAGAGCAGGAGCTCACATGATGGGCTGGGAGCAGATCCGCAACAATAAAAGTAACGTCAGAAGCCTCTAGAAAACAACAAAGAATGACATGACAACAAAGATTAGAAGTGTCTTTAGATGAGGCAACAAGGCTGGAATGAAGTTAGAGATTAGGTCAGGTGAGGAAAAGTGAATAAATGACAAGTCCAGAAGGTGACCAGGGCAATGAGATGAAACAGGGTGACAAGTGGGAGAGTGACTTGAGGCCTGTTGTGTGCTTACATTTCAGGAGACACACATTTCTGTACACTGTCATTAATGGATACTGTAATGGATTTGCTTTTCAAACATGAGTAAATATGTTAAACAGGAAAATAAGCGAAAAGCCAAATTCACTTGTAATAAACAGCACCAGCAAAGAGCAATCCGATGACTGTCTCTTATCTGTAGGGGGAATTTTCTACTATCAGAGAAGCGGCAATATCAAACAAATCGCTATTTCCACTTCACCTCTGCCCTTGAGGTTCTCGTTCCCTCTCCCGGTTTTCAGCTCAAGTCAGACCCCGGCTGCAGTGAGCCCCTAAGCTAATAGCAGGACCTGGGGAATCCCTCCCCAGAAATGACATCCAGAGTGATGTTCTTTGAACAGTGGAGGACACACGTCCCAAGCTTATCCTCTCCAGTCTCCTCAACAGAGAGAATCATTAACCCTCGCATTTTAGACCCGAGGATACGGAGGCCCAGGGCAGCGAGTGCAGGTTAGAGCCATGCTCAAGGTTAGAGCCAGAAATGGGCCCCCTGGGTTGGAAGTGATCAGGCCTGCTCCCTTCCCCCAACCTACACCAGGGCCCCCAGACCGGAAGGCATCAGAAGGGAAAGGCGAAGTGTCCCGGAATCTCTTATTTCACAGATGGGCCGCGCGGGGGCCGGCGGAGCCCTCCACTCACCGACGCCGGCGCCGCCATGAGACCCCGTGGGCGGGGCGAGGTCGGGAGAGGCGGCGACAAAACTCGGCCCAGCGGGCTCAGCCGACCCCTCACTCCATCCCCGGGTGGCGTCGGACTTCAGTCTCCGCCGCGTAAAATGCGCGCAGGTGCACGGCGCGGTGGGGACAGAAGGCCGGTCTCAGGGTCCCTGAAGCGCACGGCGGACCACCCTGCTGGGGGCGGGTCGCCGCTCGCACAAAACGGGCGAGGGGGTCCCGTTCTCCTGGCTGTCCTCTGGGAAGCAGCCTCTGTCCAGCCTTCTAGCCTGTGGAAAGCAGGTAAGGACAGGGCAGCCACGACCGGAAGACGTCCAGTCACTCAACGCCGGAAGCCCCACCCTCGCGGCCACAGGAAACGCGCCTCCGCGCTTTGCGCCCGCGTCCCCGCCTGGCCCCCGACGCTCGGGCACTGCCTTCTGGGTAATGTAGTTTCTGGCCTGAATCCGGGTGGAACTCGGAGAAACGGAGTCCAAAGGTTCCAAAGAGCGGGCGTGGCTTCGCTTCCTCTGGGACAGCGGTCCCGAACCTATTTGGCATCAGGGACCGGTTTCGTGGAAGAAGATTTTTTACACGAATGGGCGTGGGGGTGGTCTCGGGATGATTCAAGCGCATTACATCTATTGTGCATTTTATTTCGATTATGATGACATTGTAATATATAGTGAAATAATTATACAACTCATCATAGTTCAGAATCAGTGGCACCCCTGAGCTTATTATTGTCCTGAAACTAGACAGTCCCATCTGGGGTGATGGGAGACAGTGACACTTGAAGTGTGTTGCTTATGTCCAGTCCACTCCATAATCTCATTTTTGGTTGCTGTCACTGCAGAAAACCCTGCTTCACGAAGATAGGATGTTGGAAATAAATAGAAGCAAGCTTTTCAGCGCTAATCTGACAGGAGGCGCAGCTCAGGTGGCAATGGGAGCCATGGGGAGCGACTGTAAATAAAGATGAAACTTCACTGGCTCAGCCTCCTCTCACCTCCTGCTGTGCAGCCTGTTGGGCCACAGACCTGTCAGTGACCCAGGGCTTAGGGACCTCTGCCTAGGAGACATGCACACATTTCCGTAGCCACTGGAGGAAATGGCCCACACTCAGGAGTCTCTAATAGGTGACCTATGCCTTGGCTTTCTTTCCTTTTTCCCCTCGCCTGTACCAGCACTTCTCTCTCTGAGTCTTGAGATCGAGATTTATGAGAAAAAGATGATCCTTTAATACAATAATATTAAATGTTCCCCTGTCAGTCATTTCCAGTCTACATCGCATTACCTGGGAATTTGCTGCAGATACAAGTTCTCAGGCCCCACTTCAGACCCACTGAATCACATACTTCCGGATGGGCCCAGCACTTCCCTTAAATCCTCCAGGGAATTTTGAAACTCCAAAACACTTGAGCAACTGGACTCTTTAAGTTCCAGTGAATAAATGAGACAAGACTACCTATTTGGTGGGAGATTAACTAAAAATTGCATTGGGCCTGGAACATGAGAAATATGTAAGAGTGGTTGCTGTCATTATCCTATATTATTGGCAACATAGTCACAAGGATTTTACATACACTGCTGTGGTAGAGTACTTTGTCAGAGATACTTTGCAGACTCATTGGTGATATTTGTTGAAACATAAAATACACTGCCTCTCTGACTTAACAGAGAGTCTCATGAATAATGTTTTAAATTTTACATAACAATACACTTTTGTGCCATTTGGCTCATTTAAAAAAAATAGTATATGTAGTAGGGTTTCATAGTCTACAGGTAGACCTATTGCCCAAGGGATACTTTCTTGCAGGCCACATGATTCAACACATAAAACCACTGCGACTAACTAACTACCCATAGGCCTAAGCGGAGAGTGGAGCTGATGTGGTTTCTAGTTTTTGGCATAAAATGGCATGTTCTTCTCTAATTCACAGCATCTAGAATCTCACCTCTCTCATGCTTCACCTCCAGCCCCTAGGGTAGCCAGAACCAGGGACAAATGAGTGACCATGAGACGGTCCAGCCGGTGTCCAACAGCTCAGGGTTACCAGATCTTGTACTCATCAAGACATTTTCAGGCTGTCATCCAAATGTGTGGCCCACAAGAAGAGAGAGATAACTCTTGAGCAATGTGAAAAGTAAAAAGTATTAAGTCTAAAAAGTCATCCCCAGGATGGAGCAGAAATGAGAAAACATAATGAAGAGATATTTTTGCAATGACTTCCACCCATATTCCATTGCTCACTACTCATTTACATTGCCTACATGTAAGAAAAGCTGAGACGTGCTGTCCTCCAGAGTGTCCAGAAAGAGATAATGGGACTGTCACCCAGCCATTTTATAGCATAGTCCATTAATTTGGTCATCAGATATCCATTTTATTATTTATCGTTGTACATTCTATGCTTTCACTTGCTCCTTAATGTGACAAACCAAAACTCCCATCAAGTCTCTGACCTCATCTAAATGTTAGGATCTCAGGGCGATGTGTTGTGTTATGCATCTAGTCCAGATTTTGTTCCTCTAAGACCAGGAAGCTCTAAAATAAACCTAAAAACTAGTCTCCATTCACACCCAATATACAGTTGCAATCTAGAGACATGTTGGAAGGACTGCTCAAACTTCTGGGGAAAAAAATTCCAGCCTAGATTGCTATACACAGTAAAAGTGTCCCTTTAGAATAGTGTGAAGTAATATGAGAAATTTAATGGTAGGAATATAAAATGGTACAGCCACTCTTGAAATTAGTTAAGCAGTTTCTTACAAAAAAACTAAAGATATACTTCCATGAAACCCCAGCAATTGCACTCTTGGGCATTTATCCCAGAAAAATGAAAACATGCTCACACAGAAACTTATGCACAAATTTATTCACATAGCAACTTTAGTCCCCAGATGGAAATGATCCAAATGTCTCTCAACAAATGAAAGGTTAAATAAACTGTGGTATATTCATAGCAATAAATACTACTCAGCAATAAAAAAGAACAAAGTATTTTTTTTTTTTTGAGTCAGAATCTCACTCAGTCGCCCAGGTTGGAGTGCAGTGGCATGTTCATGGCCACCTTGGCGTTGACCTGCTGGGCTCAGGCAATCCTTCTGCCTCAACCTTCCAAGTAGCCAGAACTACAGATGTGCACTACCATGCCTGGCTAATTTTTTTATTTATAAGAAGAAATTATTGATACATATAACTTGTATTGATCTCAAGTGCATTATGCTGAGTAAAAAAAAAAAAAAGCCAGTCCTAAAAAAAAGTTGTGTACTGTATGATTCCATTTATATAATGACAAAACTAGAGAAATGAGAGAAAAGATTACTGGTTGCCAGTGGTGAGGGATGCTCTGTGTGTGTTTGTGTGTGTGTGTGTGTGTGTGTGTGTGTGTGTGTGTGTGTGTGTGTGTGAGAGAGAGAGAGAGAGAGAGAGAGAGAGAGATGTTTCATAACTTCCTTTGACTCTTAATCAGATTCTTCTCTTTTACATATAATCTCATTTCTAGAATGCATATTTTCTCTTTTCAGTAATAGGTGTTATACTTTGTTCCTATAAATTAACTAATATATTTTATTGACTTACTTCAGCAATGAAGTGAGTATCTCATAAATAAAGCTTACATTTCATACTATAAAATTTAACCAATATTACATAGCATAATTTGGCATAAACTCTGATTTGCCTAAATTCCAGCAGTGTTTTGTTTAAACAACCTTATTGAGTTACAATCCACATACTATATGTCACACATTTAAAATATACAATTAAATGTTTTTTAGTATATTCAAATGTATGTGCTGTCAATTTTAAAACATTTCATCACCTCAGAAATAAACTCCATACCCTTTAGGTATCAACCCACTATCCTACCACTACTCACCATCCCTAAGCAGCCACTAATCTTCCTTCAACCTCTATAGTTTTGCCTATTCTAGACATTCCATATAAATGGAATTATGTATTATGTGGTCATTTGTGACTGACTTCTTGCACTTAGAACGTTTTCAATGCTCATCCATGTTGAATCATATATCAGTACTTCAGCCCTGTTTATGGTTTGACTGTTATATGGATAGACCACATTTTGTTTATTGATTCCTAAGTTGGTGGACATTTGGGCTGTTTTCACCTTTTGACTGTCTTACAAGTTTGTGGATATATGTTTTCATTTATCTTGGATATATGCTCAGGAATGGAATTGCTGCATCATTTGATAACTGTGCTTAATTGAGGAACTGTCAGACTATTTTCTAAAGAGGTTGCAATATTTTATATTCTTGCATACATTTGTATGAGAGTTCCAATTCCTGCATATCCTTGTCAACCCTTATTATCTGATTTTAAAAATTGTAGCTAGCCTGGTGAGTGTAAAGTGCTATCTCACTGTGACTTATTACATACATGTATTTTTAGTACTAGTCCATTTGTTAAAAATTTTTTTTGCCACCGGGCTCGGTGGCTCAGCCTGTAATCCCGCGCCTTTGGGAGGCTGAGGTGAGTGGATTGCCTGAGCCTGCGGGTTTGAGACCCGCCTGGGCGGCGAGACCTCATCTCTACAATAAATAAAAAAATCAGCTGGGCGTGGTAGCGCATGCCTGTAATTCCGGCTACTTGGAAGGCTGAGGCGGGAGGATCACCGGAGTCTAGCAGGTCGAGGCTGCGGGGGCCGGGAGCGGTCACTGCACTCCAGTCTGGGCAACAGAGTGAGACTCCAACTCAAAAAAAAAAAAATTTTTTTTTGCATTAGTACAAATAAGTCATACAAATCGGGACATGTGAGGCCCTTAACTTTCTTTCTTTTTCTTTTTTTTGAGTTGGAGTCTCACTCTGTCACCCAGACTGGAGTGCAGTGGCACACTCCCAGCCACCGCAGCCTCAACCTGCTGGGCTCCAGCGATCCTTCTGCCTCAGCCTTCCAAGTAGCTGGAACTACAGGCGCGCGCTACCACGCCTGGCTAATTTTTGATTTATTGTGGAGATGAGGTCTCACCGAATTGCCCAGGTGGGTCTTGAACCCCCTCGCTCAGGCCATTCACTCACCTCAGGCTCCCAAAGCGTGGGATTGCAGGCTGAGCCACTGAGCCCGGCTGTTTCTTTTTCAGTATTTGATTATTTGTGCCCCTTGTAATTCCATATGAATTTGAAGATTGGATTTTATTTTTCATTTGCAAAAATGATTGGTAGAACTTTCATATGGATTACATTGAATGCGAATTGCTTTGTGTTCCCCAAAATTTATATGTTGAAGCCCTAATCTCCCATGTGACTATATTTGGAGGTAAGCCCTTAAGGAGACATTTAAGGTTAAATGAGGTCATAAGGATGGGATCCTAATACCATGGTATTGGTGTTCATATAAGAAGAGGAAGCAACACCAGAGATCTTTCTCCTTCTCTCTGTTCAATCTTAGAGGAAAAGCCATAGATGGCAACAAGAAGGCAGCCACCTCACCAGAAACAAAATTTGCCAGTATATTAATTTTGGACTTCCAGCCTCCAGAACTGCGAGAAAATAAAATAAATTTCTGTTGTTGAAACTACCAAGTCTGTGGTATTTTTTGATGGCATCTCTACCAGACTAATATACTTTGCATAGTATTGCCATCTTTACAATAAGAAAGACTTCCAATCCATAAACAAAGGATGTCTTTCCATTTTTTAGATCTACTTTGACTTCCTTAGCAATCTTTTGTAGTTTTTAACCTTTCATGTATGATACAGTTTAGACGTTTTCCCCCTCAAATCTCATGTTGAAATGTGATCCCCAGTGTTAGATGTGACGCAAATGGGAGCTCCCCAGGTCATGGGATGAATCCTTCATGAATGGCTTGGTGCCATCCTTGCAGTAATGAATGAGTTCTCACTCTGTTAGTTGATGTGAGAGTTGATTGTTTCAAAGAGCCTGGCAGCTGGGCTCGGTGGCTCAGCCTGTAATCCCGCGCCTTTGGGAGGCTGAGGTGAGTGGATTGCCTGAGCCTGCGGGTTCGAGACCCGCCTGGGCAGCGAGACCTCATCTCTACAATAAATCAAAAAATCAGCCGGGCGTGGTAGCGCATGCCTGTAATTCCGGCTACTCGGAAGGCTGAGGCGGGAGGATCGCTGGAGCCCAGCAGGTCGAGGCTGCGGTGGCCCAGAGCAGCCACTGCACTCCAGTCTGGGTGAAAGAGTGAGACTCCAACTCAAAAATAAATAAATAAATAAAAGAGCCTGGCACCTCCCTTCTCTCCCTCACTTCCTCCCTCACCATATGACACAACAGATCCCCTTCCTGTTCCGTCATGATTGCAAGCTTCCGGAGGCCTTGCCAGAAGCAAATGCCAGCACCATACTTCTTGTACAGTCAGCAAAACTGTGAACCAAATAAATCTCTTTTCCTCATAAATTACCCAGCCTCAGGTATTTCTTTATAGCGTCACTAAATAAACTAATATAGATTAAATTTGTTCTTAAGAACTTTTTACTTTATCTGTGATGTAAATGAAATTGTTTAACTTTCTTTTCAGACTGCCCACTGCTGATGTATAAAAACAATGGGTTTTTGCATGTTGATTTTGTACCTGCAGCTTTTCTGAATTCATGTAAGCATAGTAGTTTTTCCTGTAGATGCTATGAAATTTTCTATATATAGACTCATGTCATCTGTGAATAGAGGTAGTTTTACTGTTTCCTTTCTAATTTTAATGCCTTTTTTTGTTTTTGTTCTTACCTTAAACTTCTAGTACATTCTATATTGTACCAGGGTCGCATTGTATTGGAGTCAGAGTATTAAAATAATTCAAATAATTGGTTAGTGAAATTGCAATTAGACCAGCTCTGTCTGCTAGTGGGAAGTAATACAAGTTAGTATTCTATCCTCCTACATGAACTGGGAGTCAGAGGCCTTACCTTTCTTGATGATGACATTTCAAAGGACTGCCTCTCAGGTCCTTGATGGAGAGGCTCCTGTGCTTCAAGAAATATGTAATTACAATTGTAAGCCCTTTTTAAGTAAATGCTCTCAAAAAGGGAGGTAAGGGGCCTATCATCAAGTTTACAAATAGTAAGCTTTCCTGGCAGCATTGTTCTTTCTTAGGCAGGCACTATAATGGGGTCTAGGGTCATCCTAGGGACACAGTCTTATGTTGCTATTAATAGATGCCATGCTAGAATTTGGTCAGTTCTTTTAGTACAGGGGTTTGGATAGGCTTGTCACATGTCAAGAGTCCTGCAGTTCCTGCATTTCAGTTATACTTTGATAGAGCTATTTCAAAAAACGAAACCATGACAAGGAATACTCAAGACTCAACTGCATTTCACTATTACATATGATCTAGGGGTTATTTATATCTATTTTCTCTGTATAGAGAAAATAGAATACAATGGTGTACTAAAGTCCATCTCTTCTCAATTCTATGTTTAGAGACATTTTGTTGCATGAAATTGGCCATGGTGGGAGTATTTACATCACAGAAATTGGCAAACACTACAAGTCAGTTTTGTTGACTGTGCAGCTTGAAGATGATAACGGAGAATATGTTAATAATGTAGTCTAAATTTAAAAGTATGTCATGTCTACAGCTTTACACTGTGAACAGTACTAAATCTGAACAAATATTCTTCCAGTATTCAAAAATATTCATCAACTTAGCCAACAAATCACTAACATCATTAATGAATGACTGAGGTTCCAACAAACTGTTTTTGTTTTTTACTGTATTCTTGTTAAAGAAAACAGAAATAGTCAACCAACATTCATTTTAAAAAGGCAAAATGTGTGAATGAATATTTCACCAAAGTAGTTATATGCGTGACAAACACACACATAAATATGCTCAAAATCATGAATCATTAAAGAAATGTAAGACTTAAATTAAAACACTTACCACACTGATTATTGGCGAGGATGTGGAAAAACTGGAACTCTCCAACCCTATTTGTGTAAACATCAAATAGCGCAACACAGCTTGACATTTTTTAAAAAGTTAAACATTTACCAATCCTGGGACGAAGGCATTGTACTTCTAGATATCAGTGTAAGATAAATGAAAACATATGTTCATAGCAAAAACATGGAACCAATCATGCTGCCCATTGAAAGAGGACTGGTTAAAAAAATGTGGTACAAAGCCGGGCTCGGTGGCTCAGCCTGTAATCCCGCGCCTTTGGGAGGCTGGTTCGAGACCCGCCTGGGCAGCGAGACCTCATCTCTACAATAAATAAAAAAAAAATCAGCTGGGCGTGGTGGCGCATGCCTGTAATTCCAGCTACTCGGAAGGCTGAGGCGGAAGGATCGCCGGAGCTCAGCGGGTGGAGGCTGCGGTGGCCGGGAGCGGCCACTGCACTCCAGTCTGGGCAACAGAGTGAGACTCCAACTCAAAAAAAAAAAAAAAGTGGTACATATACATGATGAATACTACGCAGCCATAATGAAGGACAAAATTATGAACTTTGCAACAACTTGGATGAACTTAGAGTCTATAATACTGAGTGATCTGTCACAGAAACAGAGAACTGAGTACCGCATGTTCTCACTCACAGGTTGACCTTGAACGATTATCATAATACTATAAGAAAGGGATTGGCAGTAGTGGGAAAATGCCAGGGGAGGGGGGCACACCTCATCAACAAGGATACCTGCATAATGAACATTTGTATATCTAACCCTGAATTGTACCCCACATCTTTAAAAAAAAATTAGGCCAGGCACGGTGGCTCAAGCCTGTAATCCCAGCACTTTGGGAGGCCAAGGCGAGAGAGGATTGCCTGAACCCACGGGTTTGAGACCAGTCCAAGCAACTTGGTAAGACCTCGTCTCTATAATAAATGAGGAAACTAGCCAGGCATGGTAGTGTGCACACTTCCGGCTACTTGGAAGGCTGAGGTGGAAAAATCGCCTGAGCCCAGCAGGTCGACACTGGGGTGGCCGTGAGTGTACCACTGCACTCCAGCCTGGGCGATGGAGTGAGACTCCAACTCAAAAAAAAAAATTAAAATTAAAAAAGAAGCCATATGTTCATATAAAAAACCTGCACGTTAATTGTCATGGCAGCTTTATTTGTATTTGCTATAAATACATATATCAGTTAGCAGAGAAATAAAGAAACCATGAGACATTCATTCAATAGACTACTACTCAGCTATAAAAGGAATGAATTATTCATACACTCAACACATATGTATCTCAATTATACTGTATAAAAGAAACCAGCCAAAAAGTGTAAATACTTTATGATTTCAATAGCATGAAATTCTAGAAAAGGCAAACCTATAGAAAAATGAAGGAATTCAGTATTTTCCTGGGGATGTGAAACTGGAGAAGGTAGCAGAGAGGAATTGTCAAGGAGCACAGTTAACTTTGGAGTTGACAGATGTGTTAATTAACATGATAATGGTGAGAATTTCACTAGAATATGTATATTAAAATTTATCAAATTGTGCACGTCAAATATGTACAGTTTACTGCATGCTAATTATATCTTAATCAGGTATAATTGAAAAATAAAGTTGCATATATGTATGGTGTACAAGGTAATGTTTTGATATATGTATGCGTTTTAAATAATAAAATCAAGCTAATTAATATATCCATCACTTCACATACTCAATAAAGTATTAAAATAAGTTATTACACATAAAAATCTCCATATCCTCCTCACTTTAGAATAATAGAAGATCTGGCAACCCTAGATTGACTCTACTATCCTTGTTCATGTTCCTTAGTAGCAAAGACACTGGGAAACAGTGAAGATTATTTCCACCTGAGCCATCAGGAATGATAGTTTGACAAATACTACAATCTGGCCTATGGGATACCGTAGACTATAAACTTCGCTATTACTACCGTCCCGGTTTTTCTGCTTGTGCAGCAATAGCTTTGAATAAATGGTCCAGGGAAGCTGAAGGAATCCGGAAAATCTAAGGACCTGAGAGAATTTCTGCAAAGACGTCACCCTGCAAACAAGGGGATGTCTGTGGCCATACCTTTCATTAGGCACATGAATTTGTTTTAATCTTATTCACTCCCTATTAACCGCACTCACTGTTTCTATGCAAATCATGGTTTCCACATGGTCCCTGTAGGTTGTTGTACAGCCAGTGCAACCTTTCTAATGAATTCTAAACCTCAGGGTACACGCTTCTTTGGCAGGTACTGGTTAAACAACTTCCCCATAAGAATGCTAAGGAATATGGGACATCTCATTGGGGACAGGAACCTGAATCATCCTCCCAGATGCATCAGAGATCGCCACATCTGCCCTCTCCTCAGGGTAACCTCTAGTCTTACAAAAATTCCTTGGTCCAGCACATTAGGCCCTGAAAGTCCTACGATATTTCCTAAATGGCCTTGGGCAGCAATGCAAATTTGGCCCAAACTGGACTGAAAGTTGCTCTCTGCCATTCTGCTGTCCCTTCTAAGGCAATACATATGGAGGCACACACGATAGCTTTCCACCCCTTTGGTTTGGTAGGCCTTAATTCTGTTCTCAACCACTCCATGCAGAAGATTTAATATGGTTCAAACAACAAAGCCTTTATTATAACACAAACCAGAGCAGTGGGAGACAGGTAGTTCCTGGATATAATAACTTGGATGGAGGCTGCATAAATTCATCAGAAGCAGCATGTGTCTTCAGCAATGTCTTTGAACAAGGGAAACCTCTGCAAGCCACCAACAGTATCCTGCTTAGGTCTTTGTGATGAAGAATGAGTCAGGCCCACAGCTAAATCAGTCACAGGCAGAGGGAATGATGTACTCTAGCAGCCTTAAGCTACTCGTGATTCCCTCCAGGGAATGGACAGAGGGAACAGAGGTCTGCCTTCCCTAAGCACGTGGAGAGAGTCGATGCCCACCCTGCAGACCTGCCAACTGGTAGAACTGAAATGGCTTCTGCCACAAACACTGGCATTGGCAAAAAGTTGTAAAATCTGCCTGGCTCGGTGGCTCAGCCTGTAATCCCACGCCTTTGGGAGGCTGAGGTGAGTGGATTGCCTGAGCCCACGGGTTCGAGACCCGCCTGGGCAGCGAGACCTCATCTCTACAATAAATAAAAGAATCAGCCGGGCATGGTAGCACACGCCTGTAATTCCGGCTACTTGGAAGGCTGAGGCGGAAGGATTGCTGGAGCCCAGCAGGTCGAGGCTGTGGTGGCCAGGAGTGGCCACTGCACTCCAGTCCGGGCGATAGAGTGAGACTCCAACTCAAAAAAAAAAAAAAAAAAAAAAAGTTGTAAAATCTATGGGCAGGTTAAAAAATGCAATGTAGTTCCAGAAAGTTTCTGACATACCTAAAATTCAGAGAATCTCCTCAATGCAGGTATTTCATGAATAAAATTCAACTTCTGTCTGACGGACCTCTTATAAAGGCTACTTTCACAGCTTAACACTGTTGTGAATTATTATGCTGAACACGGAGGGAACACATTCCTTACACTTGTAAGACCTTTATCCAGTGTGAAATTTCCAATAATGAAGTTGAAAGCTATCTCATGTTTGCTGCACTCATAATGTCTTTCTCTTGTATGAACTTTTTGGTGGTGAATAGGGTGGGTGCTTGTGCTTTTCCACATGTGTTGCACTCATAAGGTCTTTTTGAGGCTGGAGATCTGGCTAAAGATTTTTCCACACTCACTGAACTAATCAGGCCTTTCTCTAGTGAACTCTCAATGCCTAATGAGATTGGGGCTGTGGCTGGAAGACTCTCCATGTGCTGCACTCATGAAGGCTTTCTGGGTTGGGAAGATTCTAATGCTGAATCAGAGCAGATCTTTTGCTACACTCAGGAGGCTTTTTACCAGAGTGAACTCTCTGATGTTCAGTGAGTCTGGAGCTTAGGCTACGGAATGTCCTACACTTGCTGCATTCATAACGTTTTTCTCTGGTGTGAACTCTCTGGTGTTGAGAGAGGTTGGTGTAGTGGCTAAAGAATTGCTCCGGATGGAAAGGCAGGATCTCTCACCTCTCTTATGTGGTGCACTCATAAGTTCTTTCTACAGTGTGGATTTGTTGATGCTGAATCAACCTCATTTGTTGTTGAAAGCTTTTCATTTGATTCATTCATAGACCTTGCTTTACTGTGAACGATCTGATGTGTAATGAGTGGAAGTCTACCTAAAGAATTCCAATGTAAAGACCTTTCTCCAATGTGGATTCTCTGGTGCTGAACAAGTGTGAAATTGTGGCTGAAGGAATTTCCAAATTCACTGCAATGATAATTCCTTTGCACAATGAGAAAGACAACTGAATATTTGGTGCTCTTGGGCGGCTTCCTCAAGCTGGGAGTGACCTGATGCTAGAGAAAGCCCGCTGTGGCCAGAAAGTCCCCCCCACACTTCCTGCCTGGAAAGATTCCTATGATGTGTGATGTGTGAAGGTTCTTCTTCAGGTCTTCACAAGCAAGGCTTTGTTTTCCTCCTTTCTGATGTATGTCTCTATATTCTGCTGCATCTGTTGCTGGGGAAGGTTTGCGCTAAATCAGAATCTTCTCCACATACCACACATGTATGATTTCTGCCCTGGGTTTGTTGCTTTGTATCCAGCCACGTGCAAAATGTCTTTCAAGAGCAGACCATACACGTCACAGGCATAGCTTCTAAGAGGAAGGATTTGCCTGGGGATCCCTAACATGTGACACTTGATTTATTTACTTAAAGTATACAAGTGTTCATTATGCAGGTACCCTTGTGGATGAGGTGTGCCCCTCCCCCGCCACAGAATCCCACTACCACCAATCCCTCATCCCACCCACTCCGGCAATTTCCCACTCTGACAATCCTTTTCTGGATATTTTTTTCCCCTCTTTTTTAAATTTTAAAATTGTGGGGTACAATTCGGGGTGAGCTACACAAATATTCATTGTGCAGATACTCTTGTTGATGAGGTGTGCCCCCCTACCCCAGGCAGATATCGACTATTGTCAATCCCACCTCCCTGCACCCTCCCCCACAGTTTCCCACTATTGTCAATCCTTTTCTTGTAGTATTACAGCAGTTGTTCAAGGATGTGACACTTCTTCAATAATACTATGTTCAGAAGGAGAATCCTCACTTACCTTCCAATCCATGCAAAAAAGTCAAAAGCAGAGAAATGTTGGTCAAATTCCATTAATTTTTGAAGGAAATCGGAACATAAGCTGACAAGGTCCTTATGTTTGTTTGCTTGTGTTCAAGGAACCAAGCCTATACTTCCTTCATCTCGCCTCACATTTGGCTGTTATTTTGCGGATAGCAGATGGTGTGACCTTGACCATGCCTAGCCTGGAGGCTGTCTGCCTTAAGTGATTTTCTTGCCCTTAACTTAGCATAGATGTTAAGATAAGCATAGTTGCTGGAGTCCAGCTCCACAGAGAGAGTCAGGGCCTGACTGGGGAGAATCGGCAACGGCGACTAAGAAAAGACAAAGACAACAGGAATCCTCTTCCTGGGGAGAGCTCAAGACTCTGCCAATTTTTATTCAATTCTTACAAGCTTATATAGTTTTTTACTGACCCCCCTACCCACAAAATGTATCCCACGTTATACATTAAATGTTTACATCATGTTTTTTCTTTTGTTTATGGAGAAGTTGACCTTTACAAGTTTCATTTTGTTCCTTCCTGCTACTGGTGGTGTAACAAAATACCAGCTGCCAATTTATCAGCCACATCCTGTGACCTCTAGGTCAACTGAATCTCTTCCCTTTGCTATTCTATTTCTTTTCCTTTACTAATCTATTTTCTTAATTCTACCCTTATATATACTTTTAGCAGCAATATATTGACTTGTTTTTTCTTTTATATAACCACCCCTATCTTACCCACTACGAATTCTTAATACTATTAATTTAAAAATTTAACTTTCTTAATTCTAATTGCCTTATCTATATTACTTGCTATTTTCTTATCACCTATTTTACATTTTATATTTCTTTTTTGTTTGTTTGTTTTTGAGTTGGAGTCTCACTCTGTCGCCCAGACTGGAGTGCAGTGGCCGCTCCCGGCCACTGCAGCTTCGACCTGCTGGGCTCTGGCGATCCTTCTGCCTCAGCCTTCCGAGTAGCTGGAATTACAGGCATGCGCTACCACGCCCAGCTGATGTTTTGATTTATTGTAGAGATGAGGTCTTGCTGCCCAGGCGGGTCTCGAACCCGCAGGCTCAGGCAATCCACTCACCTCAGCCTCCCAAAGGCGCGGGATTACAGGCTGAGCCACCGAACCCGGCTTACATTTTATATTTCTAAGCAGAACATGTCTAAATCTACACTTATATATGAAATTAATCTTACTTCTAATCCTAAATGTATTTAATTTTAAACCTACATTAAGTGTATATAATTTTAGGTTTACCTTAAAACTTAATTATTTCCTATTCCTTATATTTAACTAATACCTACATCTATAATAAATATTTATCTTTTAATTATAACTGCTATTTATTTAATTCTCATCTTTGCTTTAATTTTAACCCTCTTTCTAATTAAACTATAATATTTCTTAAATCAAAAGGCATGTCTGTGACTTGTTTTTCCCGAAAAAAACCTGTTTTTGGAGATACTCTGTCTCAGTTTCTCACTTCCTCATCAATCACAACTGTCAATGTTGTTACTTATAAAGGGTAGGAGGAAGTACTTGTTTTTCCTTTTTTAGCTAAAAGTTGCAAAATTTCATGGGTAAGGGGGTAGTAAAAATATTCCCTTGTCCCTTCAGGGAGGAAGTTTTTGCTGTTGAGCCCTTTTTACGTTTCTATACATAGGTTTACTGCTAATTCCACATCCTTGCACATTCTAGCTAATTGTTTTATTTATCAAGGGAAGTGTTTTTCAAGCCTAAGCATGCATTCCTTTAAAGCCAAAAGGAGTCCTTCAATAGGATCCATGGGGCTCTGCCTCCATCATGGCTGCTTCCCACTGGGGCTCTGCTCCCAGTCAGTGTTTTTTCCCATTTTCAGGTAACCTCCATTTTGCCTCTTTAGGGGTTGTGGCTTCCGGCACATAGTTTAATCATTAACATATATTTTGCTTGTGTGGTTTAGTTTGGACATTAACATATATCTTGCTTGTGTGGTTTTGCTCTCCCTTGTGTGATTTTTGCACAATATAAGAGGCATGAGGTGAAAATAAATTTGTTCTCTTTCATTCTCAGCTACCTGGGAGAGAACCCTTCCAATCCCGCTGTTTCTCTGTCTCTTTCTCATTTCCTCCCCCCACCTCAAGCCCTGCTCAGTGGAGGCTGGAACTCCGCAGGTGGTGCCTGAACAGGGATCTGAGTACTGGGGTCGGCATTGGCTGGAGAGAAACTCTCTTGGAGGCCGGCTTTTTTTTTGTGCAGCATTTTGATTCATGAGTAAGTAACCGAGGGAAAAAGATTAATCATTGGGAGTAAAACATGGGACATTTACAGTCTAAGGAACTCACTCTCTTTGTACAGATGTTAAAATCTATGTTGAGGAACTAAGGTTGCAGATTGACAATTAGATAGAATTTTACAGTTTGTAGAGGAAGTATGTCCCTGGTTTCCTAAGGCTGGGACAGTTAATCTGACTACCTGGGAAAAAGTAGGTAGTTATTTGAAGGATTATTATCAAGTGCACGGTCCTGGAGCTGTGCCAGTAGATGCTTTATCTCTGTGGAACCTAGTAAGAGATTGCTTAAGATCCCCTTCCTGAGTCTCACAGAGTGGAGCTGTCTCCTCCTTCATTGCGGCATTCCCTCTCAGCTTCTGCTCTAGCTGCCCACAACAATCAGAAGGGACATCCTCCTAAAGATTTTCAACAGGAGCAGGACGAGGCTGCTGCTTGGTATCACAATGATGAGATATTTGTGGCCACTCGAGCCTCTGTGACCAAGTTTCCTGAGGCTCTTAGCATACCTGTGAAAGAGGCTAAGCCCTCCACTCTTTCTTTATTTTCTGATACTTATGGATTTGCTTACTGTTCTAGCTAAAAGGAGCTTAGTTTCGAGTAAGGAAGTGCCTTTGTGTTGCACTTTGAATTCAAAAGAGGAAGTGCCTTCAATACCAGTGTCTCATTCCTCAATGTCTAAGGAGGAGATTTCTCCTGGGGGTGGCAAGGGCCCCTTGTGCCTCAGTGGCCCCTCAATTGGTGCCGAATAGAGCCTTGCTCGTGGATCACAGACCCACGTCCTCCCCCTACTTGGCTACCATCCAAACTCGGCTACCCGATGTTAGGAAACGTCTGGTGTGTCTCTCCCCTTTACAGAAGGCTGTTCAGTCTGCCTCGCTGCAGGGAGATGATTTGGAAGGATGTCACGCCTATCTGGTAGAGACTACAGGCTTTGATGAGCAGGGAAGGGAGATGCGAGAGTATCAGACTTTGTCTCTTAAGTCCCTGAAGGACCTTAAAACTGCTGTGACACAGTATGGCGCAACAGCACAGTTCACATTAGCTATGCTAGAAACTGTTTCGCAAGAAGCCAGGACTCCCTCTGATTGGCATATGTTTGCAAAGACATGTTTGTCAGGCAGGGAATATCTGTTATGGAAGACAGATTTCTGGGATAGATGCAAAGAGCAAGCTGAAAGAAACAGAGGAGGTGAACTGAAAATGATTAATTTAGACATACTTGTGGGCCAAGGAGAATACTCCTCCCAAGAGGCGCAGATTTTTATATCCCCGAGCTGCATATGGTCAGATCAGTGGAGCAGTGTCGGGAGCATGGCATTGACTACCGTCCGCTGGAGTTAAGACAGAGCAACTTTCAAAAAATACATCAGGGGCCTGATGAGCCTTACCAAGATTTTGCATCTAGATTGTTGCAGGCTGTGGGTCGATTGGTGGTAGATGGAGAGGCAGGGACTCTTTTGGTAAAACAACTGGCCTATGAAAATGCCAGTTCTGTCTGCCAAGCAGCCATTCATCCCTATCATAAGAAAGGGGTTTTGACAGATTATGTGTGCTTGTGTGCTGATATTGGGCCTGCCTATATGCAGGGGATGGCCATGGCTGCAGTTTTACAAGGTAGTCCACCCCACAAAATTTTTAATACAATAAGATCTGGTAATGGAGGAACCCGAGATGCCTGCTTCAACTGTGGGCAAATGGGCCATTTCAGTAGGGAATGCCCCTCGCGTAATCGCAATTCAGGACCACCCCTCAGAAGGGGCCGCACTACATCTATGTGCCCATGATGCAAGCGAAGTATTCATTGGGCTCATGAATGCTATTCCAAGATTGATGCAAATGGAAATCCCCTGTTGGGAAACTTCTGGAGGGGCCAGCCCCAGGCCCCTCAAACAATTGGGGCTATGTCCACTTAACCCTCCCCCCGCAGCCCATGCCCAACTTGCCCTCTCAGGGAAGTCATCCACAAAACGGGTCAGCGATCTCTACCACGCCACCGCAGGGAGTGCCAGACTGAACCTCAGTTCCTCCTCCCACTTGGTATTAACACCAGAAATGGGTCCACAGGCTATTCCCATGGGTGTGTATGGCCCACTCCCTGATGACATGGTGGGACTGTCACAGAATGTAGCAGCCTTTCCCTGAAAGGCTTCCAAGTTCTCCCAGGAGTCATAGACTCCGATTACGCTGGTGAAATTAAAGTTATGGGAAAGGCTCTTCAGAATATTATTACACTCACTGCCGGCAAGAAAATTGCCCAATTAGTGTTACTCCCTTTGAAGAAAATGGGACGTACTGTCTCCTCACAAAAGCGAGGGACTAATGCCTTTGGTTTTTCTGATCTTGCATATTGGGTGCAAGCCATAAGGGAAAAGTGGCCTGAGTATTCTCTGCATATAGAAGGCAAGACCTTCCGAGGTTTATTAAATATTGGGGCTGACATCTCTGTTTTGTTTGTTTGTTTGTTTGTTTTTCATCTCTGTTATTAGTCAGGTTCACTGGCCAACTTCTTGGTTTCTTCAGGAAGCAATGACTTCTTTGCAAGGTATTTGCCAGTCTAAGGCTCCTCTGCAGAGTAACAAACATTTGAATTGGAAGAATGATGAAGGCCATGAGGGAGTTTCTCAGCCCTTTGTACTTCCTTTCCTGCTGCTTGATCTTTGGGGCCGGGATGTCCTCCAAGCTATGGGGGTATTGTTATACAGTTCCAGCCCTCAGGTCACTTCCCAGATGCTCAATCAAGGATTTTTACCAAACCAAGGATTGGGAAGGGTTAATCAAGGAATGCAGTATCCCTTAACCCCCCCCATCCCGAGGCTTTTCATTAATGACCACTGCTTCTTCTGAGTCCCATCAGGAGACTGCTGATCCTATTACTTGGTTATCTGATGATCCTGTATGGGTGGAGCAGTGGCCACTCCCTGAAGAAAAGCTTGCAGTGGCCACAGTGCTTGTGCAGCTTCAAGCTGGTCACATTGAGCATTCAAACAGTCCTTGGAACACTCCTATCTTTGTCATTAAGAAAAGGTCAGGGAAATGGTGTTTACTACAAGATTTACAGGCCGTAAATCGTTCCCTGAAAATCGTGGGGCCTCTGCAGCCCAGTCTGCCCTTGCCAGTGACCATCCCTGCTATCACTTGTTTGTTACAGATTTAAAAGGTTGCTTTTTTACTATTCCATTTTTTCACAAAGACTGAAAGCACTTTGCTTTCTCTTTGCCTGCTGTTAATTTTCAGCAACTGACTCTAGATTTCAGTGGAAGGTTTTACCGCAAGGCATGGCCAATAGCCCCACCTTATGTCAAACTTTTGTAGCCAGAGCCTTGCAGCCAGTCTGATCATATTTTCCCAAGGCTTATATCATCCATTGCATGAATGGTATTCTTGTTGCTCATTCTGGTGAAGAGCAATTGAAGGAGGTATTTTTGAAACTACAAAATTCTCTCCATGATGCTGGTCTCATTGTTGCTCCAGAGAAGGTGCAGTGGATGGCTCCATATGAATATCTTGGGAAAATTATAAATGGACGCAAAGACCGTATGCAGAAACCTCAAATCAGAAATGATTCTTTTACCACCTTGAGTGATTTCCAAAAGTTGTTAGGTGACATTAATTTGTTGTGCCCTTCTCTTGGAATTACCACTGAGCAGTTCACACCTCTCTTTGATATCTTAAAAGGTGATTCTGACCCTGCATCTCTGTGGCTCTTCACCCCTGGTACAAGAGACGATCACCGCACAGCAAGGTCTCTCCCATCTCTGTTACTGAGTCTTGGTCACTGCTAATATTACCTACATCTTATCTACCCACAGGAGTTTTTTGGCAACAAGGACCCGTGGAATGGCCGCATTTGCCAGCCTCACGGCAACGCACCATGACCCCATATTATGAATCTGTCACCCTCCTCATTATCAAGGGCCAACAGCAGGCCAGGGAGATTTTTGGCCATGAGCCTGCTTTAATTGTAGTACCTTACACTGCCCCTCAAATGACTTGGCTTTGGGAGACATGCCCTGCGTGGCAGTCGGCCGTAGCCTACTTTACTGGGCAAGTGGACTCCCACTATCCTCCTTCTTGACTTCTTACCTTTGCAAAAAATCATTCTTTTACTTTTCCTCAGGTTACCAGTGTTCCACCTCTGCAGGATGCTGATTTGGTTTTTACAGATGGCTCCTCTTCTGGAACAGCGGTTACTGTCATTAATGGTGGTGTTTCCGCTCAATGAGTCGAGCTTTTGCAGTTTGTCAGGTCTTTGTAGATCTCCCTACGAGACACTTTAATTTTTACACTGACAGTCATTATGTGGCAAGTATGCTACGTCATTTGGAAACTGCTAGGCTTCATACTGTCTCTTCCTCCTCCCCCACTGACGTAATTGCTCTTTTGCAGACCATTCAATTGATATTCGTGCTCGTAAGGAGCCCTTTTATGTTGCTTATATTCGTGCTCATTCTGCCCTTCCTGGTCCATTATCCGAAGGCAATGCCCTCGCTGATGAGGCTACGTGATTTTTTGCTTTTCCTTTGCTATCCCCTGCTTCTGAAGCTACCGCTTCCCATGCTTTCATCATCAGAATGCCCAAAGTTTACGTGGCCAGTTTTCATTGTCTAGAAAAATCACTCAACAAATAGTGAAAGACTGTCCTGTTTGTCCTCAGTTTTACTCCCCTCCTGCTGAGGGTGTGAATCCCCGAGGTCTGTTGCCAGGACACTTATGGCAGACGGATGTCACACACATCTCTTCTTTTGGAAAGTTGGCTTATGTGCACACTACAGTGGACACGTACTCTGGTTTTATTTTTGCCTCAGCCTGATCAGGCGAAGCAGCTCGATATGCTATAGCCCATTGCTTTGCAACTTTCACTGTCATGGGCATTCCCAAATCTATCAAGACTGACAATGTCCCTGCCTATGTTGGTAAGTCTTTTGCCAAATTCTGCTTCACATTTCAAATTTCTCATACTACTGGAATCCTCTGTAATCCACAGGGGCAAGGTATAGTGGAGTGTGCCAACAGAATGCTCAAAATTCAATTACAAAAATTAAAAAAGGGGGAATATACACATTCCTCCCCACATATACTATTGGCGCATGCATTCTTAATTCTTAATTTTCTTAATCTGGATAATGAAGTCGTATCAGCTGCAGAATGCTTTTGGCATCCTTCTCCTAAAGCAGAGGCTTTGGTTCGCTGGAAGGATCCTTTGACAGGCCAGTGGCAAGGACCTGATCCGGTGCTCATCTGGGGATGAGGCAGTGCTTGTGTATTCCACAGGAATGCAGAAGGACCCTGATGGCTCCCAGCATGATTCGTCCAAATCTACACTGGTCCCCAGCTCCAGAGTATCAAGGGAGGGTTGGACAGAAAGCCTGGTCCCTCCATTCAAGAGGCTGTGCATCATCCCACCAGGGACTTTGCCTCCCCTGTGGCCCCGCTCTAGGGCAAAGTGTCAAGCCTACCTCCTTCTTGGGGGCAATGAAAGGCACTAACAGCTAAAGCTGAAAACATAGTGCGAAACAGCACAGAGGGGTAACATCTGACCCATCTACCTTGTTCCTGGTCATGCTCGCTGTGGTGGCTTGCCAGGTGGGTACAGTTAGGGGCCACAGTTCACCTTATTGGGTCTATGTGCCTGACCCCTCCCTTTTAAGGGTGGTGGTCTGGGATGATCCTTCAGTCCCCGTATATGTTAGTCATGCTTCTTTATTGGGCCACCTCTCCACTGAGTCTATTATCCCGCAGTGGATTGGTGGATTTTCTTATGAAGGGTGGTCTACCAAAGCGCCCATTTGTTTTTCACGTTTCTGGCACCCGCTTGTCATAGGGAATCCAGGCTGTGTGCCAATTACTTCTACTTTTAAATATACTAATGGATTTATGCCTCAGGGCAGAGAGCACCAGCCTTGGATGAAAAGAGAATGGATCATGTCTTTGTATGGCCAGCCACGGTCTCGTACTACACCTTTTACAAAGGCTTCACCTTCTGGAGGTCCCCCCTGTTCCGAGGCAGTCTCATTTTTGTTTTCTCAGTTTCTGCTCTGGTGTAGGTGTCATTATCCTATGGCCACCTGGCATCGTATCCCCGGCACTAATGAAGGGGTCATGGACTGAGTTACTACTAACCCATAAGCTAAGACTGATTTACAGTGTTTTGAAACTCCTGGAGGGTGGGTGGAGATGGTTCTTTCCACCTCAGCTTGGTATTTGAAAACGTATGGTGGCTTTAGGGCCCATTCTTATCTCCCACCAGTCTGAATCTAACCAGCCATCCTGCAATGATTCCTATGAGGTGTTTGCCTGTGTTCCTGCCCTTATGTTTTATTGGCAGGGCCCTGGAAAATTACTATGGAGTCCTCTTATTTTTCCTTAAAGTGTTCTCATTGTAATCTCACTAATTGTGTCTCTTCTCGAAATAGAGGACAGGAAGTTGTGGTATTGCATCAGCCCTCTTTTGTTATGATGTTTGTAAATATTTCTGGGCCATGTTATCAGGACTCTGGCTGGCATGTGCTTTCTCAAATGTCCAACCTGCTTGATTGCCAGTGAAGATTTATTGGATTTTTAGTTGCCGGTATTACTGCATTGGTTATACTGATTGCAGCAGCCACCGCTTCAGCAATAGCTTTGACTCAAGAAATCCACACTACTCAGTACGTGAACTAGCTGAGTGAATCTAGCTAAGAACATTTCCACTGCTCTATCCAGCCAAGAAGCCATTGACGTTAAATCGGAGGTGCGACTCAACACGTCGGAGGAAACGGTCCTGGTTCTTGGAGACCAGGTTACTGCTTTAAAGACTCGGGTTATGTTACAACGTCATGCAGAGTTCCAAGGGATTTGTGTAACCTCGAAGTCTTATAATAATTCTGAATGGCATTGG
The DNA here is from genome assembly GCA_027257055.1 of Cephalopachus bancanus. Lineage (NCBI taxonomy): Eukaryota > Metazoa > Chordata > Mammalia > Primates > Tarsiidae > Cephalopachus > Cephalopachus bancanus. The sequence continues at coordinate 1,888,805 of JAPVLO010000110.1, read as the reverse complement.
GATCTGGTTAGAAATCCTTTGCTGGGAATTTGGTCTTCTAATAATGTTTCTTTGAATATTGCTCAATTACATCAAGATAGTGTAAAGATTTCTACAGCTGGGTCACCTTTAGTGACTGTTAGCTCATTGGCTAATGATATTCTTGGCAAAACTAAGCCATTGGTATCATCACCTAGCCTATGGTCTACAGTATATTCTTTAATAACATTGGGAGGACTGATTTTGATTTTACTGTTTTGTCTCCCAGTCTGCATCCAGGCAGGAGGATGAGCCATCGGAGAGCTCCAAGCAGAGGTTCACAAGCTACGCTTCAAAGAAAAAGAAAAGGAGATGAAGGAAACCAGAACATAAGCTGACAAGGTCCTTATGTTTCTTGACTTGTGTTCAAGGAACCAAGCCTATACTTCCTTCATCTCCTCTCACGTTTGGCTGTTATTCTGCAGATAGCAGAGCGTGTGACCTCGACCATGCCTAGCCCAGAGGCTGTCTGCCTTAAGTGATTGCCTAGCCGTTAACTTAGCATAGATGTTAAGATAAGCATAGTTTAATCACTAACATATATTCTGCTTATGTGGTTTAGTTTGGACATTAACATATATCTTGCTTGTGTGGTTTTGTCCTCCCTTGTGTGATTTTTGTGCTATATAAGAGGCATGCGGTAAAAATAAATTTGTTCTCTCTTGCTCTCAGGTACCTGGGTGAGAACCCTCCCAATTCCGCTGTTTCTCTGTCTCTTTCTTTCTCATTCCCTCCCTCTACCTCAGGCTCTGCTCAGCAGAGGCTGGAACTCCACAAATTTTGGTGGGAGAAAGCAGCCCCATAACATATGTCTGACCTGGGAATGAGTTCATGGAATTGTTGGTAAGATAAAGGTGCCGAGGAATGGGGAGGAAGGGACAGTAGTAAGATTCTAAAGGTGACAGAATAAAGGAGGCCTAAACAACACCAAAGTCAAGAATACCAGGATGAGGTACAGAAGTGGATGGAGAGGCAGGGTCTCCAGCTCATTTCTCTGTAAACACCCTTCAGTAGCCCTTGGAAGCTGGTAGAACATGAGTGTGCTGAAGGGTATGTCCAGGCCCAAGAAAATCCAATTGCAACTGAGTTGCTGGTGTTCCAGGACTATTCATGGAAACATGTGCATTTCTTTTTTTGAGTTGGAGTCTCACTCTGTCACCCAGACTGGAGTGCAGTGGCTGCTCCCGGCCACTGCAGCCTCGACCTGATGGGCTCCAGCGATCCTTCCACCTCAGCCTTCCAAGTAGCTGGAACTACAGGCACGCACTACCACACCCGGCTAATTTTTGACTTATTGTAGAGATGACGTCTCTCCAAGTTGCCCGGGCGGGTCTCGCACCCGCGGGCTCAGGCAATCCACTCACCTCAGCCTCCCAAAGGCGCAGGATTACAGGCTGAGCCACCGAGCCCGGCTTAACATGTGCATTTCACACCACATTAATTGTAGACCGATGTTGGAGAACATTTCAGACTGAGCAGTGGAGAGGGTGAGACACAGAGATGAGGAGGTAGCCTGGGCTCCATGTCACAGTTTAAATGACAAGTGAAAAAAGTTTCAAGAACGTGGGAGCAATGATATGGATGAGGTTTGGCCATTAGCTCTGGGACACATCAATAGTGAAAAAGGAACAGTTTACGGATATGATGTGAACCTAATCCTAACATATTCTTCTACAACTCCCACTTATCAAGTCCAGGACCCCTCTGACCACCTCTTATCACAGTTGTGGTAATATCTGCTTTGTTCACACACTCAGGGCTCTTCCTCCTCCAGTTGGACAACTACATGGAACCTAGAAAATGTAGCTCCTAAAGGACACATATAGTAGGTGAATGACCAGCACTTGCCCATAGACTACAGGAAAAAAAAAACTTAAAGCAAAAAACCTATCGAAGAATGTCTTGCAGGAATAAGCCGGTGGTCCCAAGCCAGTGTTCATATCAGTACTCACAATTCCTGGTACAGTCAGGTCCCAGGAAGTGTCAGCCAAAAAAGAAGACGGACCTGAATCACAGAACTTCCTTGGAACTGGGCAAAGAGTGGCCAAGCCAGATGGGATCCACTAGGCTGACTTTAAGACTCATGACTTGGGGTGGCAATGGTTGAGGCTGCTTAGGAAACGTACTGCTCAGAGTAGTGCACATAGTTTGGTCTTGGCTCCCACAGCACCCAAGGAAAGCCCATGCTTTATGTGAGAAGGACAGAGCTGCCCCTGGGATAAGGGGACAGGTAGAAACCAGCTCAGGTCACTGGGCTAGATGTGAAGACCTTACTTAGCAAGGTTATAGTTGCAAAGTGGTTTAGCATTACAGGAGTCTCTGAGCCACATCAAACTGTCCCTACTGCTTGTTTTCCCCCAAGGAAAACTTAATGGCCACATCCTCAAAGGTCACACAGCCCTGCTGAGATAAAGACAGTTGATTCTGTGATTGTGTTTTCTCCTCAGGGCCTTAGTCCATACTCCCACACATCCATCCCAGCCTCACTTTCTCCCTAACTTCCAAATGCAGAGGCGATACCAGGCACTGGTGACATTGGTGTTCACTCTCAATTTGTACCCCATTTATCATTGTGTCAGCTCATAGAGACAACAGATAGGCACCAACTAAGCTCAGAGCCTGACATGGAGGGTATTTAAAAATGTTCCTGAGATTTTAAAAAATCAGGTATACTAGGATGACAGAAATGGAAACAACTGCCTTTTAAAGAAGGTTTTATTGCTTACAGTTCCCAAGAGGAGGGATCATGGTGCACCATGCAGGATACACAGGGAAGCACTAGCGTTAGTCGGAAGGCAAAAGAAGTGAAGAGGAAAGCATGGGACAGAAATGTTAGTGTGGTTTTTCACAGGAAGAAAAAGGCAAGGAAGAGCAGGCTAAGGATTGAATAATTTGAAAAATTCGATGAGTTCTGGGCTTTAAGGATGGTCCCTAGCTGTCCAGTACCTGGCCCTAGAGTGATTTAGGGCAGGGGGACAGTGTTCTGGACTGCAGGAGCCTGATAAAAGGAGTCAAGTGGGAGTATGAACTCAGATTGGTTGATTTACATATCAATGCCTTGCCTACAGGCAAATTGTTCACTGTCTCGGAGTTAGCTAGCCCTAGGAGGGGTAGTATCTCCAGGATCAGCAAGGCACCAACATGTCAACCCATCATAGAATATAAAAAAGTCAAGAAAATAGCATTATTAATACACAGAGCCCAATCCATCTCCTGGTGTCACCAAGATCATACCTGCCAGATACAAATGTGGGCCAATCTCCTTCCTTAAGTCTGAATATCATGGGCCAATAGTTAATTAATTCTATTTCCTCTCTATAGGCATATCAGTCTTCAGACTGCACCTCCCTTGTAACTCTAGGCCCCACCTGTGAACCTACATTGCCATAATCCCCAACTCACACCATAGCCATCTTCATGGGCTCCTCACAAGTCACATTGTACGTGGCAATCAAGAGAGTGTTTGGCAAATACAGCGGGCTTATCCTGCCCAAGACCTTCTGTACAGTTTCCTAGGACTTCTGTAACAAAGTACAATAAACTGGGTGACTTAAAACAACAGAAATTTATTTCACAGTTCTGGAGACTGGAAATCTGAAACCAAAGTGTTGGTAGGACCATGCTGTCTCTGATAGTTCTAGAGAAGAATCCTTCCTTGTTTCTTCTAGCTTGTGATTTTTGCCAGCAATCGTTGGAATCGCTCGGCTTGTAGATGTGTCACTTCAGTCACATGACCCTCTTCCCTCTGTGTTTCTTTATATCATCTTCCTTCTGTGTGTGTGTGTGTCTCAGTGTCCCAATTTCCCCTTTTTATAGTGGTATCATTCATATTGAACTAGTGCCCTCCCTAAAGAACTCATTTTACCATGATTACTTCTGTAAAGACCCTATTTCTGAATAAGGTCACATTCTAAGCTACTGCATGTTAAGACTTCAACATATATTTTTGGGGGAACATAATTCAACTCAAAACATCTTTGATGCCTTGCATTGGCAAGGGCAGCACCAATGCTGCTTTGAAGGCCTCCCCACTTGGCCATGTTCCTGGCATCAACTTCAGTTATTACCACACAGATGTTTGATACCCTGGATCCTCTTTCTTTTCTGTGTTGCACATTCTGTCCCTTAATCAGCATGAGTCACCACAAAAGCCTGGTGTGCCCATAGAGGGGTGAATAAGCTCCATTCTAGGTCTTACTGTAATTCTATCTCCATTCTTGCTAAGCCTTGGCACCTGTCTCAGACACTCCCTTGGAAAGTTTGGTCACCTGCCAGATCCTAATCTTCCCCCACATGCATCCTTCGTGGCTATTATTTTCCCTCTCCTGTGTGTTGCCCACCGGTCCAGTGATCTGCCCAAGAGAGATAACCAGTCCTAAGGCATAATTCTTCTCCCTTTCCCCCACCACATATTGACATTGCCACCATGACCCGAAAATGCCCCCTCCTAACTCTACACATGATGTGAGATGCCACATTTTGAATGCTTATCACTTAAATGCCTTCCCAGCACACCATAACTATGTCTAGTTGCCTGTTAATAACCTCCATTCAGGGGTCTCTGGAGCATCAGAGTCAACATGGCCAAAACCTAACTCTTGATACTTCGGATGGTTCCCCTTAAAATCTTTCCTACAAACAACTTTCCATCTCAATTTGATGTCCTTTAATGAGTGTTATGATTATTTCCTTTACCGTCCTGAGGAGCCACCTCGGAACGGACTTGGTCCCTGTAGAGATACCCACCATCACCCAATGAACATCCACAGTGGTGTCTCCCAAAGTTCTGCCACCATCTATGTGATATGCAGGAAATTCACCTTTCCTGGATGGCACAGAGACTCTTTTGGGTAATAGAGTTTCTGTTCTGTATCCGTTCTCCATGACAACAGCCAAGCGACATTCTAAGAAACCCTGGGAATTGTTGCTCCAAGGTTTTACTGACAAGGCAGGTTTTTTCTTCCTCTTAAAAGGGCCACATCAATATTTCGGGTGTTAGGGTTAGGGTTAGGGTTAGGGCTACTTTCTGTGGCCACTTAGACCAGTGCTCCACCCTCAGAAGTTGCTAATAGGAGACCCATTCTTTGACCTTTCTCCTCTCATGCCTGAGATGAATCTCTTCACCTTTCAGACATTCAGGGACCTAGATTCAAAAGAAAAAAATGAAGAAAATAAAATGCTTTCAGGATCCTTGTGTACTAACAATAAAGACTGTTTCAACCCTTCAGTTCCCAAACCTGTAACTTAGGATCACCCAAGAATTTGTTAAAATTGCATGCTCTCTGGCACCACCAAGACAAGCCTAGTAAATCAGAAACTTGGCTTATGGGCCTAGAAATCTGTGCTTCCATAAACCCTCCAGGGAATTTTGATGCTGGCTTCAGTTTGTGAAATTTAATGAGCATGCCCCACTAAACCCAGTGGATACAATAGGTAAAACACTACACACTCATGGCAAATAATATAAAAAGAGCCTTGTACTGGGCCCAGAACACAGTTGCTACTCACTACATACATAATAGCTACTCATCATCATTTTTGCAAGACTCTCACAAACTTGCTGTGGGAGGGCAAGTGAGATGTTCCCCTTTGCAGAATTATTTGAGGCATGTGTCAAAATATAAATACAATCTTTCTAATTCAGCAAGTAGCCTCAGAGGTAGTCATTAAAAAGTTTTATATGAAAGTACCTGCACACTTTTATACCATTTGGCTCATTTTAGTTTTTAAAAATAGATCATGCAGGAGGAGTTCATAAACAACAGGCAGGCCCACCTCCGACAGGATAAATTTTTACAGGCCACTTGAGTTCACACTTGAGAACATCACAGCTAACTACCCTCAGGCCAAAGTGGAAGTAGAGTTGACATGATTTCAAGTATGTGATAGTAGATGACAAGTCACTGTTAATCTCCACTACTCAGGGACTTCACCTCCCTTCTGCCCCTCTTCTGGCCTTCAGGGCAGCCACACCTAGGTGGGTAAGTGTTTGACTATGAAATTGCACAGCCTAATGTTCAGTGGCTTAGAATCACCAGGTTCTGCTGTCATCAAGACATAATCAGCTTATTACCTGAACCTGCAGTCCTAGAGTGAGCACCAAATTTATTAGGGAAGCTGGGTGTCTTGGAAGAGAAAAGGGATTCATAAGCACCTAGCCAGTTTCTAGCACAGTCCACCAATTTGATCACCAGATACCCAATACAGTTGGCCCTCCATATCCATAGGTTCCACATCCATGGATTCAACCAATTGTGGATTGAAAATATTTAGGCGAAGGAATGGTTGCATCTGTACTGAACCTGTACATACCTTTAAAAAATCTTGGCATTCCCTAAACAATAGAACAACTATTTCCATAGTATTTACATTGTATTAACTTATATAAGTAATCTAGAGATGATTTAAAGTGCATGGGAGGCAGAATATATGCACAGGCTACATGCAAATATAAATGAACAGATAGTACACATTTTATGTAAGGGACTTAATATCCAGAGATGTGGTATCTGTGGAAAGTCTTGGAACCAATCCCCAGCAGATTCTGAGGGATGACTGTGCATTATTTCTTCTACATACTTAATACTCTCACCTCTTTTTTTGTGTGACAATCCCATCCAGTCATTACCTCCATCTCAATATTAGAATTTCTGTTCCTATCCTAAGACCTAAAGGTTATGAAAAAAACAATAAGTTATTTGTCACCATTCACTCCCAAAATATCATTGGCATCCAGGGACACAGTGGAAGAGATCAATAAATGCTGAATAAATGCTAACCAAAATTTCTACACACAGTGAAAGTGTCTTTGAAGAACGAGTATAAAATAAAACTACTTCAGGCCAAAAATGAGAAATTTAATAGAAAATCAACTTGCATAAAATGAAACTCTTGGTTAAGAAAATTCTGTTTAAGGATGATGGCAAGTGATCCCAGGTGAAAGATCTGCGATGACAGAAGAAATGTTGATCCAAATGTGAGGTGCATCTGTGGATTAAAAAATAATCATTATCTGTATAAAACATGACTAGCATTCCATTGTGAAGTTAAAAAGATGGATTTATCATGTGTAGTCTCAATAATATATATATATATATATATTGAGATGGGAAAAATTGATTAATGTTCCAAGTCTCTCCCTTTTTTAAATGGACAGATAAAATTGTGTGTATTTACATGTAGAACGTGATATCTTGAAGTATATATGTATTGTGGAATGACTAAATCTAGTTAATTAAAATATTCCTGACCACACAGTTATCATTTTTGTGGTAAGAATACTTTACACCCACTGTCTTAGTATTTTTTAAAATTACCATATGTAATTGTAGTCCCATGTTCAAAACTTGAATTTATTCTCCCTAACTGAAATTTTGTATCCTTTGATCACCATTTTCCCAACCCCTATCCTCAGTAATCATTCTACTCTTTACTTCTAAGAGACTATTTTTTTTTAAAGATTCTAGATATGAGAGAGATCATGTGGTACTTATCTTTCTGTACCTGGCTTATTCCACTTAACATAATATCTTCCAGGCTCATCAATGATATTGCAAATGGCAGGGTTTCTTTCTTTTTTATGGTTGAGTAGTATTCCCCTGGGTATAAATATAAATTTTACTTATTCAATCATCTCTCAATGAACATTCGTTTCCAAATCTAAGTTACTGTGATTGATGTTGTAGTGAACATGGATGTGTAGATATCTATAATAGGGACTGATTTAATTTCCTTTGAGTATATGCTCAGAAGAGGGATTGCTGGGTCACATGGTAATTCTATTTTTACTTTTTTGAGAAACGTCTATACCGCATTCCATAATGACTGTACTAACTTATATTCCTGCCAACAGTTTACAAGGGTTCTCTTTTCTCCATACCCTTGCCAACATGAGTTTGTTTCTCTTTTTGATAATGGCCTTTTTAACAAGTATAAGGTGATATTTCACTGTGGTTTTAATTTGCATTTTCCTGATGATTAGTGATGTTGAGCATTTCTTTATATACTTGTTGGCCATTTGTATGTCTTCTTTAGAGAAATGTCTATTCAGGATCTTCTCATATTTTAAAAATTTGATTATTTGCTTTTTTTTGCTGTTGTTGGAATTTTTATTATATTTTGGACATTAACCTCTTATCATATGCATAGTCTGAAAATATTCTCTTCCAATCTGTAGGCTGCCTCATGTCCTTTGTTGTGAAGAAACTTTTTACTTTGATATAATTCTATTTGTCTATTTTTGCCTTTGCTGTCTGTGCTTTTGGTTCAGGTCAATGTCATGGGGCTTTTCTTCTACATTAGTACATCAGTAGTTTCACAGTTTTGTGTCTTACATTTAAGTATAATCCATTTTGAGTTGATTTTTGTATATGGTGTGAGAGAGGAGTCTAATTTAATTCTTCAGCATGTGTTTTATCAGTATTTTATGTTTTCAGTGTATAACTCTTTCACCTTGGCTAAATTCATTCTGAAGTATTTTATTATTTCATAGCTATTGTAAATGATATTTTTTTCTTGATTTCTTTTTCAGATATTTCACTATTATAGTGTCTATAAACGCTACTACGTTTTGTATGTTGATTTTTGTATTCTATAATTTTACTAAATTCATTTATTTGTTCTAACAGTATTTTGGTGAACTCTTTAGAGTTTTCTATATATAAGAACATGTTATCTACAAACAGGAACAATCTAACTTCGTCTTTTCTAGTTTGAATGCCTTTGACTTATTTTCTTATCTAATTGCTCTGGTTAAGACCTCCAGTACTATGTTGAATAGAAGTTAAAGGCCATCCTTGTCTTTTTCCAGACCCTCGAGGAAAAACTCCCAACTTTTCCCTGTTGAATGTGATGGTGGCTATGAGTTTGTCATATGCAACCTTTATTGTGTTGAGGTACATTCCTTCCATACCTAATCTGTTGAGAGTTTTTATCATGAAAGAATGTCAAATGTTGTTAAATGTCTTTTCTGCATCTGTTGAAAAGATCATATGGGTTTTGTCCTTCATTTTGTTAATGTGATGTATCAGATTTATTGACTTACGTATGTTGAGACATCCTTGCATCCCTGGAGAGAATCCCATTTGATCATGATGGATGATATTTTTAGTGTGCTTCTGAATCTGGTTTATCCCCAGGCGGACTGGGTTTGTCTGGGAAATACTGCAGCAGGTGCAGCACTGGGGCATGCCAGACACCTGCTGCCTGCTATGGCAGGAATGGCACTGGAGCAGATCAGAAGCATGGGCAGATGTAGCTAGTGTGATGCCAAGGAATGCCTGAAACTAGGGGTTCTGTGGCCTGTCTGCTGCTGAAGCCTCCAGAGTCCAAGACTGCTAGTGTTAGCCCAGTGGTGGTGGGGGCTGAGGATCTAGTTTGCCACACAAGTCTAAAGCTTGGTGCTATGTAGTCCCAGTTGGCACCAGCATGGGTCTAGAAGCTCAGCCTACCAGTAACATCCTGAATATGGAATACAGGGCTATGGAGGTCTGCTTGGTCCTAGGGTTTGCTGTGGTAGTACAATGTTAGGACCTAAGGAAAAGTCCTATATGCATTTTCCTGTCTCCCAAGCATATGAGGCCTGACAGTTAAGATCACAAACTTGCCACCGTGAGTTTATATTGATAGCACTGTACAAATAACTTGGTAAGGTTTCATAGCCTTGGTATATCAGTGTCTCACAGCTGTGTTTGTGTCAACACGTGGCAGTGTCTTGCTTAGTGGTGTTCATCATTGTTGTTGCACGCTTTTGTACGTCATCATTAGAATGCTGGAGCTTGTATCAGAACAATGAATAAACATTAAGTTTCTTGTTAATCTTGGCAAGGGTGGAAATGAAATCAAGAACATGTTAGTACAAGTTTATGGGGATAATCTCATGAAGAAGTGGCAGTGTATAAAAGGATTAAATGTTTTTCTGAAGGAAGAGAAAGTGTCATTGATGACGAGAGGCCAGGATGGCTAGTAATGAGCAGAACTGATGAAAACATTGAAAAAATTCATCAAATTGTGTATCAAAATCACCAGCTGACTGTAGGAAGCATAGCAGATCAAATAATCATCAATAGAGAAACAGGAAAATCTTAACTGAAGATGTTGGTATGAGAAAGTTGTGTGCAAAAATAGTCCCGAAGGAGCTCTTGCATTCGGATAATACACCAGCTTACACAGCCCTGTCTTTGAGGGAGTTTTTAGCCAGTAATCAAAGAACCGTATTGGAAGACCCTCCCTACTTACCTAATCTGGCTCCCATGACTCTTTTCTTTACCTGAAGATAAAGGAAATATTGTAAGGAAGACATTTGGATGACATTCAGGACATCAAGGGTAATACGACGACAGCTCTGATGGCCATTCCAGAAAAAGAGTTCCAAAACTGCTTTCACAAGAAAACTAGGAACTGGTATTGGTTCATAGCTTCTCAAGGGGAGTACTTCGAAGGTGACTGTAGTGATAATCAGCAATGAGGTGATATTCATCACTTTTTCTAGGATGAAGTTAATTGCCAGACCTTGTATAACATGCTGTGCTGACTAGGGTTGGGGAAGAGGTGACATTACATAATTGTAATGTAAAATTGTAATGTAAAATTGTCCTTCCTACCATCTTTAATGAGTCTGTTATGATTGTGCAACCAGGTATAGTGACCTCTCACTTGGTTTCCTTAGCCCTTGTGAAGGTATTTTTGTACACCAACAGCTGTTCACATAGATGTTTCTGCGGGGAAAGGACTACTGAAGAGTCTAACTTTGCCATTTCTCTCTGCTCCTCTCTTTTGTAAGTTTCCTAGTATCATCCAGAAAGAAGATAAACTACTTAAACCCTGCCCTAGTATGTTAAATAAGCATCTATAATTTTTAGCTTGGGCAATACTAAGTGGTACCACAGTATATATCTTTACATTAGAAAAAAAAATGGATTGGAAATCAGTAATAGAAAGTTTAAAAAGTACATTATGAACAAGTGAAGCAAAGAAACCCACAGAATAAAAGTACATATTTGGTGCCAAATAGAAAATAAATGTTTGAATCAGCAGCAAGTGCTCTTTATCGGCCCAAAATGTACTTCACAAGGGGTTTAGCTTTCTTTTTCCTTTTTTCTTTAATTATTTTTTAATTTTAAAGATGTGGGGTACAATTCAGGATTAGGTACATAAGTGGTCATTGTACAGGAAAAGTGTGGGCCTCCCTTTGGTCTTCACTTTGCCTGGTTTGAGATCAGGTACTCTTATTGATGCTCTGTGCCCCATCCCCTCCCCTGGCAGTATCCTGCTACTGCCAAATCCTTTCTTGTTGTATTATGATAAATGTTCAGGATCTGCTTATGAGTGAGAACATGTGGTACTCAGTTCTTTGTTTCTGTGATTACTGAGTATGATAGACTCTAAATCCTTCCAAGTTGCTGCAAAGTTCATAGTTTTGTCCTTTTTTATGGCTGTGTAGTATACCACCATGTATATGTACCACATTTTTGATCCAGTCCACTTTTGATGGGCAGCATGGTTGGTTCCGTGTTTTTGCTATTGTGAATAATGCTGCAATAAACATGTGTGTGCAGGTGTCTTTTTAATAGAACGATTTGAGTTCCTCTGGGAAGATTCCCAGAAGGAGAATTGCTGGGTCACATGGAAGGTCGATTTTTAGATCTTTTAGGAAACCCCACACTGTTTTCCACAGAGGTGCTATTAGCTTATACTCCCACCAACAGTGTAGAAATGTTCCCTTTTCCTTGCATCCTCATCAGTATCTGTTGTTTTTTGAGTTATTGATGATGGCTATCCTGACTGGAGTTAGGTGGTATCTCAGTGTGGATTTAATTTGCATTTCTTTGATGATTAGTGAGGCTGAGCATTTTTTCATGTATCTGTTGGCTACTTGTATGTCTTCTTTTGAGAAATATTTATTCATATCTTTTGCCCACTTTTTAATAGGGTTGTTTGTTTTTTTTCCTTTCGGCATGTTTGAATTTCTTGTAGAGCCTAGATGTTAGAACTTAGATATAATATATTGTGGGCTGTCTTTCCAATCTCTTGACAGTTTCTTTTGCTTTGCAGAAGCTTTTCAGTTTGATGAGGTCTCACTTGTCTATCTTATCTCTTATGGCATGGGCATTTGGGGTTTTGATCAGAAATTGGCCGCTATTCCAATTTCTGTATAGGTGCCTCCCTCATTTTCCTACAGCTTGAGGTTTTACATTTAGGTCTTTGATACATTTAGAGTTGATTTTTGTGTATGATGATAGGTAAGGGTCCTGTTTCAATCTTCTGCATGTGATCAGTCATTTTTCCCCTACCATTTACTGAATAGGTTCTCCTCTCCCCAGTGGTTGTTGGTCGAGGCTTTGTCAAAGATGAGTTGGTTGAGAAATTGAGGCTTTGCTTCTGGAATCTCTATCCTGTTTCATTGATTGATATGCCTGATCTTGTACCCATACCAGGCTGTTTTGATTACTGTAGCCTTATAGTAGAGTTTAAAGTCTGGAAGTGTGATGCCTCTCACTTTGTTTTGCTAAGGATTATTTTGGTGTTTTATGTTTCCATATGAATTTCTGTATTGTCATTACCAGGTCTGAGAAGAATGATGTTGGTAATTTAAGGGCATTGTGCTGAATCTGTAGATTACCTGTGGTAGGATGAACAAGTTAATAATGCTGATTCTTCCAACCCATGAGCATGAAATATTTTTCCATTTGTTTGTGCCTTCTTTGATTTATTTGTGCAGTGTTTTGTTGTTTTTGTTGTAAAGGTCTTTCACTTTTCTAGTCAGGAAGATGCCGAGGTAGGTATTTCTTTTTTTGTGTGGCTATTGTGAATGGGATTGTGCTTTTTATTTGGTTCTCTGCCTGTTTGTTGTTGGTGTGTAAGAATGCGACTGTTGCACAATGATTTTGAGAATGACAAAGTCCTTTGTCAGTGCAAAGAGGTTTTTAACATAATCTCTTGGGTTTTCAAGGCATAGGATCATATCATTAACAAAGAGGTAACTTAACTTGTTCTTTTCCTCTTTGAATACCTTCTAGTTCCTTCTCTTGTCTGATTGCTCTAGCTAGGACGTCCAACATTACGTTGAACAGGAGGGGTGCTAGTGGATAGCCTTGTCTTGTTCTAGTTTTCAAGGAAAATACTTCCAATTTCTGTCTATTTAGCAATATGTTGGCTGTGGGTTTATTGTAGTAGATGGTTCTTACTATTTGAGGTATGTTCCCTCTATGCCTAGGTGTTCAAGGGTTTTTATCAAGAAGGGATGCTGGATTTTATTGAAAGCTTTTTCTGCATCTAATGGTATAATCATGTGGCTCTTGTTTTTACATCTATTAATATATTTAATTATGTTTATTGCCTTGAAGATATTGAACCAGCCCTGCATCCTGGGGATGATGCCAACTTGGTCATGGTGAAAGATCTTTGAGATGTGCTGTTGGATATGATTTGCTATAATCTTGTTGAGAACTTTTGCATCTATGTTCATCAGGAATATTGGCCTGTAGTTCTCTTTCTTTGTTGGGTCTTTACCAAATGCGGGTATCAATGTGATGTTAACTTTATAAAATGATTTGGGGACAGTTCCATCTCTCTTGATTGCCTGGAATACTTTCAATATGATTGGTATCAGCTCCTCTTTGTATGTTTTGTAGGCTCCACTGGAAAGTTGTCTGGTTCAGGGCTTTTTTGTGTGCAGATTTTTTTTCTTATGATGGAGTCAATGTCCTAGGTTGTTATTGGACTATTTAGAGCGTCGATTTCTTCTTGCTTCAACCTTGGGAGATTGTGTGATATCAGAAAATCCTCCAATTTCATTTAGGTTTGTGAGTTTGTTTCCACACAAGTGTGCATAGCAGTCTCTGATAGTCTTTTGTATTTCTTTGCAGTCAGTTGTGACTTGACCTTTTGCATTTCTGATTGTGTTTATTTGGGATTTTTCTTTTTCTTGGTCAGTCTGGCTAGTGGTCTATCAATGTTGTTAACCCTTTTAAAGAACCAGCTTTTTGTTTCACAGATTTTTTTTCCATGACATTTTTGCCTTCTCTGTCCTGTACTTGGGCTTTTACTTTGGAAATCTGTATTCTTCTGCTGAAGTTGGGGTTTTGGTGGTCTTGTCTTTCAAGTTCCCTTAGGTGATTTTTTTAGGCTGTTAACTTGTAATCTTTCTATTTTTCTTGATGTGTATTTGTAAAGATATAAATTCCCCAGTTAGTACTGATTTCATGGCATCTTCATGGCATGGTAAGATGTCTCTTCATTTTCATTTGTTTCCAGGAATTTTTAAACTTTTGTTATGATTTCTGTGTTGACCCAGGAGTTGTTCAGCATTATGCTGTTTAGTGTCCATGTCTTTGTGTGTTTTGAAGGAGTTTTGTTGGTGGTGATATTTATTTGTATTCCACTGTGTTCTGAGATGGTGCTTGGCAGTATTTTGATTTTATGAAGTGTGTTTATGCTTGATTTATGGCTGAAGATGTGGTCACTCTTGGAAGACATTCCACACAATGATGAGTAGAATGTATATTCCATGGTTGTTGGGTGGGCTGTTCTGTAGGTATCTATTAAAGCCCATTTGGTCAAGTGCCAAGTTGAGGTTCCAGATCTCCTTGTTGATTTTTTTGCCTCAATGATCATTCTAGAGTTGTTAGCGGGGGCATTTAAGTCCTCAGCTCTGATAGTGTTAAAGTCAATATCTTTTAACTTACTTAGTAGCTTTTTTATAAAAGTTAGTGCTCTTGTTGGGTGCATATATACTTAGAATGGCTATTTCTTGTTGATGGATTAAACCTTTTAACATTATGTAGTGTCCTTCCGTATCTTTTTACATTTTTGATAGCTTAAAGATTGTCTGATATTAAGATTGAGACTCCTGCCTTTTGCTTTTTGTTTGGTTGAAATTTTGTTTTCCATCCTGTGACTTTGAGTCTGTGAGAGTCCTTTGTAGTGAGATGTGTTTCCTGGAAGCAGCATATTATTGGATCATGTTTTTTTTTCCCCCAAAGTCTAGTTTGCTATTCTATGTCTTTTCAGTGGTGCATTTAGTCCATTCAGGCTGATTATTGAGATGTGAGAGTTTATCCTTGTCATGATGCTCTTATAAAGTTCTTTGTTGTCATTGTTGCTGTTGGTTTTTCTTTTGTTTTTGGGTTGATATATGTGTGTGTTTTCAATGTTGCAGTCAGGATGCATGCTGTGTTAAATCTGTTTTCCTGCATTCCTGGGAAGACCATGGTCATTCTCTCTTTTTTCTTTCTTCTGTGCTTAATACCTTCTTAATTGTCTCTTGTAGAACTGGTCTGGAGACAGTTAAACTCTTAGGGATTGAATGGGAAGCAGTTTAACTCTTCGTCATTGATGACACTTATGTTAGCTGGGTAGGAAATTCTTGGTTGGAATTGTTTATCCTTGAAAACTTTGAAGATTGAACTCCAGTCTCTTCTAGCCTGTAGTGTTTCTGTAGATAAATATGCTGCAATTCTAACCGGTCTTCCCTGGTAGGCAGTCTGACCTTTCTATCTTGCTGCCTTTAGGATTTTTTCTTTTATATCTATTTTGTGAAGATATAACAAATTTGTGTGGACATGCAAATTACTAATTTGTGTAGACATGCAAATTACTATGTGTTTGAGAGTTAATCCTTTCATTTGGTGCCTTGCAAAGGTTCTCTGAATCTCTTGTGTTTGGATTGTTGGGTCTCTGAAAGAGATGAGGGGAATTTTCTTGGATAACCTCATGGAATGTTTGTTCTAAGGTGTTCTCTGTCTCCCTTTCAGTTTCAGGAATGCTGATGAGGTGTAAGTTTAGTCTCTTAATATAATCACATATCTCTTGGAGGCTTTGTTCCATCTTTTAAAGCTTCCTTTCTATGTTTTTAACACATTCACTACTGGAAAATTTTTCACTGAGAGAAGGTGAAAATAAAAAAACCTGAAGGTGGTTGCCACAAACTTCTGTCATTAAGCACAACAGAAATGGTCTTTTCTAAACTGTCATCTTTTTCACAACACAGATGAAAGTTGCAGACATATCCAGTATTTGCCTCACACACCATTCTGTACTTTGTGTTTTTATTCAGATTATAAATCCCAAAAGATGGTCTTTCATGATGAAGTATCATGGATTCATCCAAGGGAAGTTTTGGTTCAGGTTTGTACACAGTGTTGAAGTTATCTAAAACATATTTTATTACAGGTTCAATTTTGCATAATCTGCTTGGATTTGACTGCATTTCTGCATTACTGGAAAAATGCAAAAATTGCAAATTTATAGGAATCTATTTTGTGTCATTATTTTTTGAAAAGAAAGCCATCACAATTGACCAATAATCATGTATTGTGGTTCTCTTCACTGTACCATCAAAATATTTAATGTTAGAAATTTTTTCATCTCAGACACTGTAGTATTGCTACACTTTTTTTTTTTTTGAGTTGGAGTCTCACTCTGTTGCCCGGACTGGAGTGCAGTGGCTGCTCCCGGCCACCACAGCCTCGACCTGTTGGGCTCCAGTGATCCTTCCATCTCAGCCTTCCACGTAGCTGGAACTACAGGCATGCGCTACCACACCTGGCTAATTTTTTGATTTTTTTGTAGAGATGAGGTCTCACCAAGTTGCCCAGGTGGGCCTGGAACCCGCAGGCTCAGGCAATCCACTCACCTCAGCCTCCCAAAGCGCTGGCACTTTTTTGATTTCTTTGGACATTTATATCTGTGGTGCATCTGCTCATAATGCCTGTTAGTTTCAGTTGTGATCACTTCTATAATATCATCTCTGATAAATAGTCTGACAACTCCACTTATACTTTGAGGATCATTTGGATATACCTTGACACCTGGATTACCAATAAACACTTCTAGGTTTCTTTTTGGATCATATTTTGTCTACTCAATGTCTGATTTGTTCTCATTAGTATGAGAGTCACTGTCATAGATTATTTGCATTATATTTATTCATTTACATTGCATCATTACATCTCCATCTGTCTCATTATCACTAAAAAGTTCACTGAATTCATCTTTAACTTTGGAAATATCATCAGCATATATTTCTTCATTTTCCCTAACTATGCTAAATTTTTTAAAATGTTGAAGTATGAAAGCCCTGAAATACCAAAATTCAAGTCTACAACTCTAATTGCAACAAAATAATGACCAGTTTGCAGTTTTTACCAACTACGTAAATCAATAACAACACTGCATAGTTGATATCAGATAATTATCTCAATTAACTTTCTCTCTCTTTGCTGACTATTCATTTTCAGACAAAATATAATAACACATATGCACAACAATGTTGCAGCATTCAGAAACAAAGACATAAATTCACATCAGCGGCAACCAGAAACAGAATTTGGAAGGACGTAAATTCACATCACTTGAGAATGAGTAAACAGTTTGGGTTAGTTCCATATTTTGGTCTTCAAGCTCTGAGATTCTTTCTCCTGTTTGGTTAGTTCTGCTTTCCATGCTGTCAGTTTGTTGTTTATTTTGTTTACTCTATTCTTTATTGCCATCATCTCAGCTATCAACTCTTTCGTTCTTTCTTCTTGTCTTTCTTAGTTTCTATTCATCCTCTCTATGAATACCTTGATATATGAATTTGTGGCTTGAGACCAGTCATTCTGGGCACTCGTCATTGCTTGAGTTCTGAAGTCTGTATTCCCAGGCACTGTTTTCTCAGAGGTCTGGGGGGGTACCCGTGTTCTTCCACTGATTCTTCTTCATTTGTGATGGATTTCCCCTTTTCTCCTCCTCTTTAATTCCAATCCTCAGTGTTGCAGGAATCACTTCCACTTCTGTTTGCTCAATCCCTTATTCTTCCTTAGTAGAGCCTATGGATTTGTTCAATTTTGAAGCCAGGCTGGGGGTGGGGGTGGGGGTCTTCACTTTTTGTAGTTTTGAAATTTGATTACAAAAATCAAATTTCAGAGGCGATCCCATCTTGTCTGCCTCTAGGTCTCCCACTCCAATTGCATGTAGCTGTTTGGTCAAGTGTGGAGGGTGGGGTGTCTGTCTCTCTGGAGTACACTCGGAGTATCCTCTCTGGGCCAATGATGGTTGATTCTAGAGGGGTGCAGAGATCATCCTTCAGTCTCAGAATGCAGCTTCTCAGAATTACACTCACTCTGTGCTTATCTAAGGTTGCTAAGATGACACAGGAGGAGTGGTCCATGAAGCTTCCTCAATACTGATTTGAGGTTGAGCTTGGTTTGGCAGTGCAGGTCCTCAACACAGGGCAGTCTTGTGGTGAGAAGGAACACATTCTCCTGCTGGTGCCACAGAGCAATGTCATACTGTCCATTGGCTCTCTTCATCTTGGCTGGAAACTGTTAAAAGGGAGAAATCATGCAGACACTGCACTAATATTTTCTCTGCTTTGGGCCAGGAGGAAATTCTACTTGTTTCTTTTACCAGAGCAAGCTATGCTTCTGAAATGAAATGGGTGCTGTGTCAGAATCTAGACTTGATTTTCAGGGCTGGAGGCAGCCAGACAAAGATGAATTGGATTCAGAGTGTGAGCTCGGGGTCAAGGAACTTAAGGCCCCAAATCAGCTGACATGTCATCAGGAGATTTTAATACACTTTTTAATTTGGAAAACCCATAGGTCAGCAGCATCCTCTAGTGAAGGAAATGGGCATGTGGAAAGAACAGCACAAATGAAGTAAGCTGTAAATTATAACTATAAAATAACTGCTATTTATTAATCATATCCACCATTTTAAGCACTGTGTCTTTTAACTTGAACAGCAGCAGGTGAAATGAGTCTGCCCACTTTATAGAGCAGGAACCAAGGCCCACAGGTCCCAGCATTGTCTTCAGTAGTGGTTGGTAAGTAGCCGGGAAGAGTGTCCTATAGAGTTGCACTTCTGACCACGGTCCCACATGGTCTTCTTCCCAGTGTCATCTGATCTGGGCAGGGTTAGGATCTCTTCTGTGTCCGAGAAATAAAGTCATGGAAAATTGAACAGCCCAAGTAACTGTCATGGAGACAGGAAAGAATCTTTCTTTTTCTGTGTCCTGGAAATGGCAGTCTTCAGTTTCACTCAGTCACTCAACAAGCTACTGGGTGCTGATCAAGAAATCTCAACATAGAAATAGGTCATTCCCTACAGTATCATGGATATAGTAGGCTATCTTTTAAAGATTGAGATGGTAAAAGTCATTTCCTGTGATTCACTCCATTATTCCAACCATCCATGGATCCTTTTGGCTCTGCTTCTTACCCATTCCCAGTCATATTCTCCCATCAACATGCTCCTGAATTACACAGTGCCTTCTTCATGTCTCCCACATCAGTTCTTGGCTCTACTGAGTATATTCCACAAATACTAGATAGAGGAAGACTTAAAAACAAATCAGATCATGTCACTGTCCTACTAAAACCTTCCCACAGCCTATCCAGTGCAGTTCGGGTGAAATCCACGTTTTTTCATAGCGGCCTATAAAAATCTGTGCATCCACCTCTGCACCTTTATCTATTTAATTCCCTGCCACTTTCATCTTCTAGCCACACTGGCATAGCTCTTGATAGTTTCAAGATAGCTCTTGATAGTCTTAAGATATTGGCACATGTTATTCTCTTTTGCAGGAAAACTATTCCCTACCTTTGACCTGGATTCAGTGCCTATATCCTTCATGGGTATGCATGAAACCTCTTATTCAGTGTTTGCTGCCCTGAATGTGCTCTCAATTTAATGGTAATTTTCCTAGATAAGAATATTGAAGCCTGGGAAGAGGTGACATGCCCAAGGTCTGGTGATAGTCATAGCTCAGAAGTCGACACCCAATCTATACCTAGTGCTCAAGCTCTTAGCAAGTAGACTATTCCTCCCCCTGCATATATGCTCCCAAGAGTCATCTTGATCTTGCTCTTCTTGATACCTTTGTGCATAAGGCTTCTATCATAGCAGCAGAGTTCTGTGTTACTGCATGTTTTCATGTGTTTCCTATAAAATACTGTGAGTCTTCTTACTGCTCTAAGGTCCATGTCTCAGTTCCCCGTGTGTCTTCACGACCATTAGTATGTCAATGACACAGTGTGTGGTAATATGAATGGAGAATAGAATTTTCATAACTCTTGCTTATCTTATCAGCAAGCGCAAACCAGGCCATTCAAACAGAAGGGAAGACTGAACGAGAGAACTTAACAATGAAAGAACAAACCCCAGAATGTCATTCGTTCCCTGGGCTGCACATCATTCCTGCTTTGGAAAAAAACAGACTCAGGTTCATGTTGTAGCACAGAACTCCAAGGTATGAATAAGAGACACTTGCTGAGAATGAAGGTGTGATCTGGGAGGGAGAGGTTTTCCAACCTCTATGATACAAGTGTTTTGCTACAGGTAAAGCCATGGCTAGAGCAGAGAACAATCACTAAGGAAGGATGGGGTTTTTCTTTAGTATGAATTATCAGATTGCAATAACATTACTCCTCTGATTGAGTGACAGGCCACTGTAGTGATATTAAAAAAGTCTCCAGTACGAGGTCTCTGAAGCTGACTGAGGTGTTCCCATGTGTGAAAGACTTTCCCACATTTCTCACATTCATAGGCTTTCTCCTCACTATGAATCCTTCAATGACTGGTGAAGCATGAGCTAAGGTTCACAACTTGTCCATATTCACTGTACTCACAGGGCTTCTCTCCAGTGACACCTATATTGGATTAAGGAAAGCTTGTCACAAAAGGCTTTGCCAACATTTTTTATACTCAAAGGACTTTCCTCCAGTGTTCTATGATGCAAGACAAAAGCAGAGTGGTGAGTGAAACTTCTAAAGTCACTGAATTTATAGGGCTTTATTTCCAGAATGAATCCTCATGTGTCACATCAAGGAAGAGCTCTCCACAACAGGATTTTCTATTTCTTTGCACTCCGACAGTTTTGACTCACCAGATAAAATCTGAATGATCTGTGAAGGTATTTCCACATTTCCTGCATTTAGAGGCCTTCTCTTTAGTGTGAATATGCTGGTTCTCTGTGGTGTATGACCTGCAATTGAAGGCTTCCACACACTATATATATTCACATGGCTTTTCCCCAATACAGATGCTGTAGGGTTGAGTGAAGAGTATAAGGGCGAGAGGATAGGTGGAAAAGTTATGGATTACAAAGCTATAGATCCCAAAAAGCTATGGGAAGAGGGAAGTCTCTTATTGATCTGAAAGGTTTTTTGATCAAAAAAGGTTTTTTGATCAGGGGATATGGACCCCTGACCAGCTCTCAGTCACCTACCTGGACAGGAACTTTAGGAGGGGCCTCTCTTCATCATATCATGTTCTTGCTCATTTTCTACCATTTTGATCAGTTCTATTTTGGGAAGAGGATACCCTGATCATGAAGAAATAAAACAGCAATATTTGGGTAAAAACAAAAATGAACCTCTATATTCAGTATGGTATGCAAGACAGGAACAAGATCTCTGAATGAGGTTGCTCCTTTTCATGCAAAGAAAATGTCAACTTGCAATCTGGAAACCAAGAGCACAAAAACAATTCTTGGGTCAAAAGTCTATAGACGTAGTAATCACCATGTAACGTTCATTCCCCTGCTCTCCATTCTAAAGTATCGAACACTGTTCAGGGGCAAGTCATTTTCCCTTTACACAGAGCCATGGGGTCCTGAAAAAGTGAGATTTTATTCTGGATGCTATTTTCTAATTTACCTAAGTCTGTGGGCCTCAATCTGCCTGGACATCAGAACCACCTGGGAATGCAGCCAGGACATGAGTAGCTTTAAAAGCTCTTCAGATGCGAAAAGAGAATTGAAAAGCACTGGTCTTTCTGATACCTGACTTTCCAATCTGTTTCTCTTTTATTTGGAAAATATTGGGTGTTCTGCCATTCTGGAGTTATGATTTGTGAAGTTCTGTAAAGTGAAGTAAAGAGAATCTGTATAAATCTGGGAACAACTGCATCAAGAGTCTCAGGAGAGAAAGTATTCTTTGTTACTTTCTTACTATGAATCTCAAACAAGATGTTGAGCAAAAAACTCCAGACAAAAAAGCAGTGTGAATTCATTCATAAAACCTTCAAGAAGTGGCCATTCCAATCGATGGGAATGGAAATCACCAGAATGGTGTCTGTTGGGGGAACTGACTGGGAGACAGCAGGGGAAGACTGCTGAGGGAATGAATACTCAACAGCTTGATCTGAGTGGAAGTTACAATGAATGGATACACAGATAAGATATGAATTGAAATGGACACTTAGAACAACACTAATATGCCAAAATGTAATTGTTGTCTTTGGGAAGCAGCTTCCTAGAGGGGAGAGAATTAAGTCCAGTCAGTAGCTTTGGGAAAAAAATCCACACTTCACAAGGGTATCGTGAGAACCAAATCAGTAGAGCAGTGGGAGTGCCTGGAACAGGGCCTGGCATAGGGTCAATGCTTGGGGGTCATCAGCTGTGACTATTATTATAAACTGCCTTTCTTTAAGTTAACACACATTTTGTTTGGTTACATTGATTTATTTAGAAGGGGAATCTTGTATTGCTTGTAAGTGGGAGAACTAGTTTCACTTTTCAAATATAGGTTACCATCAAAATAATACAATAAAATCAAATTAATGCTATAACTTCTAGCAAGCATATGTGGCCTGCCTTGTGCTATGAGTCGGGGGCTGCACTCTGTCGAAAAGGGAAATTAAGAAAATTTAGAAGAGGCATCAAAGACTCATCACTAAACCTGGACTTTCTCCTGATAACAATCAGAAAACAGGAAAGAGAAGGAAATGCATCTCAGGGTATTCATTCAGTGCCAATGAATATGTCTGTGCACTCCCTAAAATCATCTCCTGTACCAGCAGAGGATTATGACCCAGGCCTTATGAAGCAAAGGATGATTGTGTAAGCACTAAGGAAAAAATAAGCAGCCGGGCTCGGTGGCTCAGCCTGTAATCCCACGACTTGAGAGACTGAGGTGAGTTAATTGCCTGAACCGGCGGGTTCAAGACCTGCCTGGGCAGGCGAGACCTCATCTCTACAATAAATCAAAAAAATTAGCCGGGTGTGGTAGCGCGCGCCTGTAATTCCAGCTACTTGGAAGGCTGAGGCAGAAGGATCGCCGGAGCCCAGCAGGTTGAGGCTGCGGTGGCCGGGAGCGGCCACTGCACTCCAGTCTGGGCGACAGAGTGAGACTCCAACTCAAAAATAAAAATAAAAATAAAAAAAATAAGCATTTTAATAGAGACTGTGTAGCTTAAAAAGTTGCCAGGTGGCCGGCCTGGACTTTTTGGAGAATGGCCTATCATCTCAGCCTCTGCTAACTGGGTTGTGGGGACACCTAACTTACCGAAGCTTAACCAGTCAGTTCCCCGCCGGTGACATTTGGGAATAAGGACCTGAGACTGAAGTCAGCCTGTGTTAGGTATTGGAGTGAAGGTGTGGGCTTGGTTTAATTCTTGGCTTAGTTGTTAATTTCACTTCCTGTATCTGGCCCCTCATGATGCCTGGCTGGACCCTGGGAGACCAGGAGGGAGGAGGTGAGATAGAAACAGCAGAAACTGTGGGTAGAAGGGAGGGTGGGCTCCAGAGGTCTTCTTGATAGAAGACGTAGGCCTGGAGTGAGAGTATAAAATGAAGGCTCTCCCAACATGGGAGAGAATTGAGCCTCACCCAGTGAGATAAGGAATTCGCAGGTGTCCACTAAAACCTCCCCATACAGGGTCCTCTGGCTCAGGTCCAGTTGCCCCAACTTCTCCCAGGTGATGGTCATGGCCAAATACTTGAAGATTATGAACACCTGGAAAGTCAAACAGAGACAGCCACATTAGCTTTGTTGCTGATAGCTTCACAGGCTGTGGTTAAGTGTCTGAAAAATTTCAGCTCTGGATCCGAACTCCCAGGTTTCAGTCCTGCCGCTTGCCAGATACATGACCTTAGAAAGTCGCTTCATTTCGTTCTCTTTTTTTGTGCATCAAGTATAATTTATTATCAAAGAATGAAAATAAGACGAATGGCCCAGAAACCTGCATTTTGACACTGCTGTTTTCCCACTGAGAATTTTAGAAAGAAGTCACCTTTTTCTTTTAATGAATGAGCTCACTTGCATTCCTGAATCGTTCTTTGAGAAAAGCACCAGGTACAACTGAAAGCCACGCTTTAAAAAATAAAACAGTGACTAACTGAAGTTGACACCTCTATATCCTAACCTCATCTACCTGCGCCATGGTTGTCTCTTCCCATAAGGTCACCTTCTCCTCCTATTTTGGTATGACTACCACGAGAACAGAAATTTTCAATCAGGAAAAAAGTCTAGTTACAACAATGAATGGCAGCCCAAGGGAAATCCTTTTGCCATGACTTCCAATTTGCTATTCAATCCACACTGCAAAGATACAAGGATAACCACCATTTTGGTTCCCAAGCTTTATTCCAGAGCTCATACAAAATATTGAAGATAAATGAATTTTAATCCTCATCTTCTTCCTCTTCCTCATCCTGGTTAATTTGGAAGTACCATAACTTGTACTTTCTTTGTTGTTAGTAACTACGTGCACCTAATCACGTCGATTATTTTTCTTCAAATATTTTTTGGTTAGATATTTAAAATACCTTTTGGAAAAAGGCACCTCAGAAGTCACAGTGATCTTACTCTTGCTTCTTTCAATGGTCACAACCCCTCCACTGAGATTTCCATCTTTTCCTTTCATTCACTTTGATCTTCTCTTGCAAAAACTACTCAAAATTGACTGCATCCATGATTCCATTTTCTGTAAGGTGGGTGCAATCAAGAGCGAATTTCAGAACCTGCTTCCTTTTTTTGCCCCCTCCCACTGCTCCCCCTCTTTACCACAAGATTTTCAACGGGTGCCAAAGCAGCAGCGGAGGCAGAAAGGGCCACCTCATTTCCTTAAGCCTCAATTTCCTTATTGATTCAATAATAGCTCCCACTTCATCAGGTTGTTGTGAGAATTAAAGAGAAAATATTTCAAAAACAAACACTGGAATGGTTGGCTTATGTAAGGACTCAATGTCTCTCTCTGTCTCTGTGTTTGTGTGTGTTTCTTTTTGTAATTAGTAGACTTTATTTTTTAGAACATTTCAAATTTATAGGAAAACTCAGCAGGTAATACAGAGTTCCTATATTAGCACTCTTCCACAAATAGTTTCATCCTTTATTGACATGTTAGTATGATACATTTGTTACAACTAACGAGCCATTATTGATTCATTAGTATTAATTAAAGCCCATAGTTTATTCAGATTTCCTTAGTATTTGTCTAATGCCATTTTTCTATTTCGGTATCCCATCCAGGATACCATACAAGTTATGTCTCCATATGTTCCTATTAGCTGTGACAGTGTCTCATACTTATTTTAAATTTTTATTACATATATTTAAATTGTGGAATATGATGTTTTGATGTATATACAGTGAAATGCTATCTTTTCTTTTGCTTATCATAGTCAAGCAAATTAACACATCCATCATCTCACAGAGTTAGCCCTTTCTGTGTGTGTAGCAAGAATATATAAAATCCATCCTTTTAGCCAAAAATCCCAAGTACAGTACAATATTATTAACTATAGTCCTCATGTTGTACATGAGATCTCCAGACGTCTACATATCTACTAATTTGTATTCTTTCATCTGTATCTCCCCATTGCCTCTATGGAATTCAATGTAGACTGGTGCAGCTGTACTGGAAAACAGTTTGGAGCTTCCTAAAAAAATTAAAAATAGAACTACTACATGATCCAGCAATATCTCTTCTGGGTATCTATCCAAAGGAAATGAAATCACCGTCTTGTAAAGATAATCTGCACTCCAATGCTCATTGCAGTATTATTCACAATAGCCAAGATGTGGAAACAACCGAAGTGTCCATTGACTGACAAAAGAATAAAGAAATTGTGATATATGTACATAAACACACAAACACACACACAAAGTTGCATATTATTCAACTTTAAAAAAGGACATTTTGCCATTTGCCACAATGTAGATGAAACTGGCGGACATTATATTAAGTGAATAAAGTCAGACATAAAAAAAAATATGGCATGACATCAATTAAATGTGGAATCTAAAAAGATATATTAAATATACAGAAATAGAGAACAGTCGTTACCAGGGGGCAAGGGGTGGGGAAGGAAATGGGGAAATGTAGACTTTGCTTGTTTTTAATAACAGTGTCAATCCTAGTGGAAGTTTTTAGCTCTTTTTCCTCATAATTATGGTTTTTTTTCATGGAATTATGGATTTTGGGGAGGCAGCTTATAGAAATAGGATGTCATTTTAATCACATTCTATTCAGGGTACATGCCATCAGCATAATCTGACTGCCGATGTTGGCTTTGAACACCTGGTTGAAGTAGTGTTTATCCGGTTCCTTCACTGTAAAGTTATTCTTTTCCCCATTGTCCATATTGTATTCTTTAAAAGGAAGTCACTATGCACAATCCACACTTAAGGAGTAGGAAGTTATACTTCTCCTCCTTTAAGGTAAAGTGTCCATTTGGAATTCTGCACAGGAGATCTGCCTCTTTTCCTCATGCATTAACTTATTTTATCATTTAGATATATCAGTGTGTACTCATACTTTCATATTTTATACTTTGGGTTATAATGCAATACTACATGTATATCCCTGTATATACCTATACACACATTTATTTGTTTTTCTCAAATTGTTCTATTTTTGACCATTGGGAGCTCTTTCAGTTGTCTTCTGTGTCCTTCTGACACGCCCCATCATGTGGTTTTATTTTTATTTTTTTAAGTTGGAGTCTCACTCTGTCACCCAGACTGGAGTGCAGTGGCCGCTCCCAGCCACTGCAGCCTCGACCTGCTGGGCTCTGGCGATCCTTCTGCCTCAGCCTTCCAAGTAGCTGGAACTACAGACGCATGCTACCATGCCCGGTTAATTTTTGATTTATCGTAGAGATGAGGTCTCGCCAAGTTGCCCAGACGGGTCTCGAACCCGCGGGCTTAGGCAATCCATTTACCTCAGCCTCCCAAAGCGCGGGATTACAGGCTGAGCCACCGAGCCCCATTTTTATTTTAAAAAATAACTCCTTACTCTCTGGCATTACAAGATGCTCCAGGTTCATGCTATATATGTCCTGCCCCTGTGCTAGAATCAGTCATTTCCCCAAGGAGTTCTGGTTCATTTTATTAAAGAATTGCATTATAATAAAGATTTGGCACCAGGTGTGCTTATTGCTACTGGGGTGTAACTTCTTTTTAGGCTTTATTAGTGACAGAGCAAATAAATTTATATGTATGTACTAACTCATGTATATGCCATCTGTATATATATTAAACATATATTCCTACAAATGTCTCTAATTCTAATCTAGCATCCTCCCCTTACTTATCTGTAAATTCCTACTCCAACAGTGAGAAACTTGGCTCCTATCATCCACCATCTATTTATTTAATAGTTGAATTCCAATATACATGTATAGCAGCATCAGAATTGTTAACCTGTAAACTCATGGGAACATGAGTTTAACTAGGGTACAATGCATATATGTAGTTCATTTTAACTTTAGTCTTACAGACTTCACTCATTTCCAAAGTTACTCAGGTCAGCCTCTTTCCCCCCACTCCTGTGAATCTGTCCCATGCATTTGTAGCACAGTCAGATTCACTTGTCACCATCTACATTATTTTCTGGGATCCCCCTAAACTCCTAGTTTATTACTTTAATTTGCATATATTTAGGCTCACTCTGTGTTGTACAATTTTATGGGTTTTGACAAATGCATAACAATATCACAGAGATAGTTTCATAGCTATAGAAATCCCTTGTACTTCACCCACTCATCCCTCTAACCTTCCTCCAAACTCTTGGCAACCATTGATCTTACCGTATCGATAGTTTTCAACTCAATTGGGTAAATACATAGGCATGTGGCTTCTGGATCACATGGTATAACTATTGTTTAACTTTTTAGAAATTGCCAAACTGTCTTACAAAGTGGTTGTATTAGTCAGCTAGGGCTGCCTTAACAAAATACCACAGATTGGGTGAACTGAAAAACAGAAATTTATTTTCTCAATAGTTCTGGAGGATAGAGGACCAAGATTAAGATGGTGGAAAAATACTGGTTTTGTTAATGACTCTTTTTCTTGCTTGCAGATGATGCCTTCTTGTTGTATCCTCACATGGCCATGTGGGGAGGGCAGGGAAGAGAAAGGGAAGGTGCTTCTCTGATGCCTCTCTCTTCTAACATGGACATGAGTCCTATAAGGTTACAGCCCCACCCTTATGATTTCAGTTAACCTTAATTAGCTCCCAAAAGGCTCTGTCTTCAAATACAGTCATATTGGGTTTAGGTTTTCAAAATATAAATCTTTGGGGAGACACAGTTTAGTCCATAACAATGGCTATACCATTTTACATTCCCAGAATCAATTAATGAGTTCCTTTTATTCTGCATACTCATCAGCATTTGGCATTATCAGTTTTAAGATTTTAGTCGTTCTAATAGATGTGTAGGGGTATCTTGTTAATGTCTTCATTGCATTCATTAATGACATGTGATGTGCATCTTTTCATATGTTTGTTTGCCTTCTGTATATCTTCTTTGATAAGGTAATTGTTCAGATCTTTTGCCCATTTTTTATTTGGGTTGTTTGTATTCTTACTGTCGAGTTTAAATTAATCTCATAGATTTGGTGCTTTGTTATGTACATACACATTAATGATTATTACTTTTTCTTGAAGAACTGATCCCTTTATCATCAGGTAATACTTCTCTTTATCCTGAAATTTTCCATGCTCTGATGTTTGATATTAATATAACTACTCCTTCCTTTTGATTAGTGTCAGCATGATATATCTTTGTCCATTCCTTAACTTTTAACCTATTAGTGGCTTCATATTTAAAGTGGGTTTCTTGGAGACAACATGTAGTTGGATCTTATTTTTTATTCAATCAAAGAGTTTATATGTTTAATTTGTATATATTAGTCATTCACATTTAAAGTAACTATTGATATAATTAGATGAATGTCTACCATGTTTGTAACTCTTTTCTATTTGTTGAACTTGTTCTTTGTTTCTTTATCTTCCACTCTGTTTTTTTAGTGGTTGCTCTAGACTTGTAATATATACTACTAATCTAAGTACACTTTCAATTTTACACTATAACTTTTTACAGGTAGTGCAGTTACCTTATAACAGAGTATAGTCAGTCCTCTGCACGCAAGGAATACATAGATGTGGAAAGTCTACTGTAAAGGACTTGAGCATTCAGGGATTTTCATATCTTTTGGGGAGGGAAGAGGGATCCTAAAACCAATCCCTCAGATACCAAGGGACAACAACAGAAGGGCCTCAGCAGGAGCATTATCAGTTTTTAATTGTTTTGCAATACCCAATTATGAAAAGCCAAACCTCAGAGGGGAGAGGGTTAATAGGCTGTCTCCCTTGGAATGTAAAACTGGTATCTTAAAGATGCAGCATTTTGGTGGTGAATTTTATGGGATTGCTGAGCTCAATTGACTAAAGCATCTTCAAGGGAGAGGCACATGGCTAATTTTGTCATGAGATCTGCTAATTGATTACCTTGACTTAGAAGTCCAGGGAGTCCTGAATGAGATTTAATATGACCTATAAAAAACGGTTGGTTTCTAACAACAACTGTATACCTAATTCTCCACTATTGTCCATTATAATATTGCTGTTTATTGCTGCTGTTTGTTTCACTTACCCTTGCTATATTCAACATAATATTACTTTCAACAAAGAAGTTATTTATTAGATCAATTAAGGAATTAAAGTTTTTATTTTACCTTCATTTATTCCTTCTTTAACAATAGTTATGTGTTGTTTAACAATGGGGATGTGTTTTGAGAAATCTGTTAGGCAATTTAATCATCATGCTAGCATCACAGAGTGCACCTACACAGATAGGTGTGCAGCCTATTACACACCTGTGCTATATGATACAGCCTATTACGCCTAGGCCACAAACATGTGCAGCATGTTACTGTATGAATACTGTAGGCAATTGCAACATAATGGGAAGTATTTGTGTATTTAAGCATACCCAAATATATAAAACAATTAAAGTATGTTATTATAATCTTACGGGACTACAGCACATATGTGATCCACTGTTGACTAAAACATTGTTATGCAGTACAGGCATATAACTTTCCTAATCTCAGGAGAACATTTCTTGCAAGATGGGCTCCCTTGGATTTTGTTTGTGTAAGAAAGTCTATTTCTCCTTCACTTTTGAAGTATAATTTTACTTTACCAGATACAGAATTCTAGGTTGGTGGACTTTTCCTTTCAATACTAAGTAGTTCATGCCACCCTTTTCTCATTTGAATTGTTTCCGGAGAAAGGTCTAATGTAATTCTTATTCTTGTTTCTTCATAGAAAAATTGTTTTCTCCCCTACCTCTAATTTCTTTTGAGATTTTTCTCTTTTTCCTAGTTTTCTGCAATTTGAATATTATATGCCTAGGTGTAGACTGTTTGGCATTTATCTTGCTTTGCTCTTCCTCCTGCATGTATGGTGGGTGTCTGTAATTAATTTTGGATACTTCTCAGTCCTTTTTGCTTTGTTTTTTAAAATGTTATTTTATTATAGAGACATGGGGTACAGTGAGGGTTAATTACATACATAGGCTGTGTGCAAGTTTGGGCTTCCAACTGGTCATCACTCTCCCTGGTAGTGAATTAGGTATCCTCTGTGTTGCCACATGCCCCTTCCTCCTCCCTCTCTCTTACCCCTAG
Organism: Cephalopachus bancanus; assembly: GCA_027257055.1. Lineage (NCBI taxonomy): Eukaryota > Metazoa > Chordata > Mammalia > Primates > Tarsiidae > Cephalopachus > Cephalopachus bancanus. Next base: position 1,858,110 of record JAPVLO010000110.1, on the reverse strand, counting down.
CAGTGCTCAGTGACTGCTAATCCCTCCCTTGTGCTAGTGTGACTAATGTTTGGGGCCCACTTATGAGTGTGAACGTGCAGGCTTCAGTTCTGTTTCTGTGATAGTTCACTTTGTGTGATGGTCTCCAACTCCATTCAATTTGCTGCAAAGTCCATGACTTTGTTCTTCATTTATATGTTTACTTACGTTTTAAATTAAATTTTATTTTATTCTAGAGATGTGGGATGCATGTAAGGATTAGCTCCACAAGTAGGCTGCATGCAAGTGAAGTTTGGGCCTCCTACTGGCCCTCACTTCCCCTGGTATGGGACCAGGTACCTTTGTGTTGTTATGTGTCTCTCTTTCTCTCCCTCCCCTGGCAATGCCCAGCAACTGCCAATCCCTCCTTTGTGCTAATGTGATTAATGTCCAAGTCCCAGTTATGAGTGAGAACACGCAGTATTCAGTTCTTTGTTTCTGCGATATATTGCAAAGTATGATGATCTCCAACTTCATCCAATTTGCTGCAAAGTCCATGGTTTTGTTCTTCTTTATGGCTGTGCAATACTCCATCATGTATATGTACTGCATTTTCTTTATCCGTCCACTTTTGATAGGCAGTTGGGTTGGTTCCATGTTTTTGCTATTATGAATAGTGTGGCAGTAAACATGCACATGCGGGTGTCATTTTGGTCGAATGATTTATGCTCCTCTGGGTATACCCCCAGAAGAGAGATTGCTGGATCATATGGAAGGTCAATTTTTAGTTATTTTAGGAATTACCACACTGCTTTCCATAGAGGCTGAACTAGTTTGCGTTGCCACCAACAGATGGGAAGCCCATCTCTTTTTCACTAATACCCTGGGGACAAAAGGACCCAGGAATGTGAGGGGACTAAGGTGGCAGGAAAGACAGGAGGGCTAAGAAAGGTGCAGAGAACACAGGGGACTGGGGGGATGGCATGGGAAACAGAGAACATGGACAGAATCTCATGGATTAAATAAGGCTACCCTACACCTGGTATCCACGGTTGACACTCAGATGTCCCTGGCCATGCAACCAACTGCACATCCACTCACTATCCACCAGGCTGAGGTGGTCTAGCCTGGGTTAGAGTGTAGGGAAGGACATGGTGAGGAGGTAAGAGGTCTGCGGTCCCTAAAGGGTCCTGAACTATAAATATCCCATCTCTCCTCCCCATAACCCTGTTTGCTTTTCCACCTAGGCTGGACTCCGAGATTCTGCCCACTGTCTGCTGAACCCCAGACCATCAACTGACCATATCCCATCATCTCCACCGGGGGGCTCCCCAGACCTTCTCCATGACTGCATAGTGCCTCCCCCCAAAACTTTCTGCCCTCACTTCAATGCTTTTCCCAAGGATGACAATGTCCCCTCCAGGGCATCCCTAACGGGATCATTGGTGTCAGCCAGACATATCCCTGGCCATGACTGTCACATGCAATGAGTCATACTCAGGGTCCTGCTGGTTATCCTTCAAATACCACTTCAGGTGCCTCCTCATCTAAGTCTCAATTCTCAAATGTTAACCAATTGTCACTGACAATATTGTGGACATTGGGCAGAATCCTGCAGAATCAATCATGCCAATGTGGTCCCTGCATGTTCCTAGTGCCTAGCCTAGTGCATGGCTGTTCTTCCTCAGACCCTCTTGCATGTGACTAGCCCTAAATGTTTACCCTCTTCTGCATAAAATGCAAATAACCCAACATGGCTGCTAATCTGCAAGAACATTCCCTACCTCCCAGAACCACCCTTGACCAATCATTCTAAAACTGGCTTTCTCCTATAAAACCCCCAAACCCCTGCCATCCTGCTTCAGTCAAATCACTGTTTCCAAGCCTTCTTAGTGTTTCAAGTAAACGCTCTGCTACCCAGCTCGGGCTGATTTCCTCCCTCCATGTGTCCTTTTGAGATTACATTCAATCATCAAACATGGGTGAATCTCTAGCCTGTGCCAAGATTTACATCCCACTTTCCTGTTCCGACACCCATGAGTGCATCATAAAACTTACAGGAATGGAAGGAGTGTTGTTCTCTCCAAGCCAGGTTCTTGTCCCATCACACTTGGCTCATGGAGACGATGTGATTGTGTGCATGTGGCTACACACCAGGCTTTGGGGTGTCCCTGTCACATGCCCATCTCATAAGTCTCCATGGAGTATTTGTGTCACCATACTTGCTGTGGTGTGTCATTACTTCTATCCTGTCTAACAGGATGTATTTTCAATGTCTTGGTTGTCTAATACTGTGTCTCGTGTCTGCCACACATCTTTTCTCTTATGGAAGTTGTATATGTGTGGTGAGGTCTAGGCTGTTTTAAGAAGTATTAGCACACTAACACCAGTCCCACAGTGTCCCCAGAGTGTGTGTTGGGGAATCCCCAGGTTGTAGTTAGGTGTATTACAAACCTATCACCCAGAATCCCCGACACACATACACGGTTCTAGGTTGTGCTGCAGTGTTACCATTGCACACCTAGCACATTTAGTATCTCAAATATTTTTGTTTCCAGTGCAGCAAAACATGTAACACTACATGTTTCCAGGTGTGTCACCATCACATACCTGTCTGCTAAGAGTAGACCTCAATAATGCCTCTCATCAATATCCAGAAAAGAGAGGCAGATAAGCATGTTAAATAGCATCAGAAAAATGCAATAAGCCAAATCTTGAATGTGACAAACTATAATGAACAGATGATCCAGCAACTTAACAAATAAAAATAAAAAGGAAGCAAGCTATCACTATAGGTTAAGAGACACGGAGGCATGCTTCCTAAAAGCAATATAGATACATTTTGGATCCTTATGGCAATTAACTGCCTTAAAGGACAATCACATTTTTTAAACAAAAAACCTGAGCTCTGATGATATATTTTATGACAAAATGGAATATTTTTATTATGTGTGATATTGAGTCCCTACATTTTAGAAATGCATTATGAAGAGGTTATGAATTAAATGACATAATGTGTGTGAGCATAAATAACCCAGCAATGTGCACTGAATAGATTAATCAAGAATGGCCATGAAATGATAAATAATGGAAGTTTCACAAAACAGTCTTCTCTAGTTTTATACATATTTGAAAATATGTATTACAAAAGGTAGAAAATGTCCTTATAGCAATATTTTACATTTATACGGATGACTAGAAAGGAGAAATTTTTTTTGTTTCAAGAGTGCAAGCATATATTAAAATATAAAACTGCATACTTTAAATATATTGTTTATTTATTTATTGTACCTCAGTAAAGCTGTTATAAAATCCAAAGTGCTAAAACTCAAAACTTGTCTCTTTCTAATTATTTTACTATTATCTGTGTTCTTGGGTTTATTTATGGCTACTTTACCAGTATGGTGGGAACAGACTATCTTGTAATGATGTGCTATCACACATCTCTTCTAAACTCCATGTTCAGTGACATCATGTTGACAGTTTGAAACTGGCCACTGTGGGGACCTACCAAGTAGTGAAGGTGAGATGGTTTCTGCAACAGAAACTTGCAGTGATATCAATCTGGCAAGGGTCCTGGGTAGGGTAGAAATTGTGAGACAGTTCTTGAAAGATTTCCACAAAATTGGAAATTATGAGGAATCTCCCCACAGAACAAAGTTCAACTTCAGGAAGATACGTTCCTCACAAAGGCTTTTCTCCAGTGTTGTTATACTGATCAAGGATATTGTTCATCTCCTGTATGCTCAATGAGGTACGACCTTCAGCTGAAAGCCTTCCCACATATACTACACTCATAGGATCTTACTGAAGTTTGGACTTGTCTGGTGCTGAATGAGATTAAATCCTTGGGTGAAAATTTTCTCAATTCACTGCCCTCATAAAGCCTATCTGTGTGACTTCTATGCTGAGCAGAACTTTGGTGGAAGGCTTTCCTAAAATCATGGCATTTTTTTTTATAATCAATATTTTTTATTATGATACTGTGGGGTACAGTTAAGGGTTAGGTATACAAATATGCTTCGTTCAGGCACCCTTGTTGATAAGAGGTGTCTCTCTGTCCCCAGATAGATATTTACTACTGTTAATCCCATCTCCCTTTCCCCCCATAGTTTCCCACTACTGTCAGTCATTTTCTTATAGTATTACATTGGATGTTCAGGGTCCACTATATGAGTGAGAACATGTGATAGTCAGATTTTTGTTTCTGTGAGAGGTCACTCAGTATTATAGACTCTAGTTCCCTCCAGGTTGCTGCGAAATTCATGATTTTGTTCTTTTTTATTAAGAGAGAAGATAGACAAGTGGGACCTCATTAAACTGACAAGCTTCTGCAAAGCCAAAGAAACCATCAAGAGAGCAGGGAGACCACCTACAGACTGGGAAAAAGTATTTGCCAACTCCAGGTCTGACAAAGGCTTAACATCTTGGATCTACAAGGAACTCAAACGTGCTGAAAAGAAAAAAACAAACAACCCCATTATAAAATGGGCAAAAGATATGAACAGACACTTCACAAAGGAAGACATTCGAGCAGTCAACAGACACATGAAGAAATGTTCAACCTCACTAATCATCAGGGAGATGTAAATCAAAACCACACTGAGATACCACTTAACTCCAGTCAGAATGGCAATTATCAATAACTCAAAAAATAGCAGTTGCTGGAGAGGGTGTGGCAAAAAGGGAACACGTCTACATTGTTGGTGGGAGTGTAATTATGGCATTTGTAATGTCATTCTCCATGGCCGATTTTTTTCATGCTGAACAAGTATAGATCTTTGGTTGAAGGTATTCTCACAACCAGCTGCAGACAAGCTTTCAATGATGGGCCAGACCTTGGACTGAAAGCTTCTCTACATTTTCTGCATATCAGGAGGCCTTTCTCTAGTGTAAACTCTTCAGTGCTGAATAAGATAGGCATGCATAAGCTCTTTTTCCAAAGTGAATTCTATAGCGTTGAAGGAGGCAACGCTTTGGCAAAAGGATTTCCCATAGTTGTTATACTCAGGCTCTTACTCCAGTGTGAACTAGCTAACGAGGCTAGAGCTTCGCCTATAGGACTCACCACACTCAGTGCATTCATAAGGCCTTTCTCCAGTGTGACTTCTCTGTTGTTCAATAAGACTTGAACTTTGGTCGGGCGTGGTGGCTCAAGCTTGTAATCCCAGCACTTTGGGAGGCTGAGGTGAGGGGACTGCCTGAGTCCATGGTTTGAGAACAGCTTGGGCAAGTTGGTAAGACCTCATCTCTACAATAAATTTTAAAAAAAGCAACTAGCCGGGTGTGGTAGCGTGTGCCTATAGTTCTTGCTCCTTGGAGGGCTGAGGTGGAAGGATCGCCTGAACCCAGCAGGTTGACACTGGGGTGGCTGTGAGTGCTACCGCACTCCAGCCTGGGCGATGGAGTGAGACTCTAACTCAAAAAAATTAAAAAAAACTTGAACTTTGGCAAAATAATTTCTCACATTCACCGCACTAATAAGACCTTTCTCCAGTATGAATTCACTGACGAGGGACAAGTCTGTATTTGCAGGTGAAGGCCTTCCCATATTCAAAGAACTGATAAATCCTTTCTCTAGTTTGGACCCTTTGGTGTTCAACAAGTAAGGGTTAATGTTTGATGGCTTTCAACATATTTGATATACTTATAAAGCCCTTCTCCAGGGTGAATTCTCTTGTGCTGAACAGCAGAGAATCCTGAATTTGTCACACTTCTAATGTATTTTTTCACTGTGATTGGCTGCCACACACTCAGTGTGTGTGATGGTGCTGTGTGGCTTCTCCTGTTGTAAGAAGCTTGATGCTGGAGAAGACCTGAACTGACCAGAAAGTACCTTTCAACTTCTCCACAGGTAAAGGACTTGTAATCTACAGCCCTTCACAAACAAGGTCCTATCTACATCCCTACTGAAGAATTTATCTTTACTGAACGAATCATTTCCCACATGTCCCATAAGTGTAGTTTTCCTCTCTGGGATGTGCTCCCCCATCCTCAGCAAAAGGTAAAGTGTCTTCCAAGATCAAGACACACATCATGCAGGCGTGAACTTTCTAAGGAAAGGGATCTGATTTGGGGGGTCTGACCTGAGACAATTCTTCTGCAGAAAATCTCTGCTGAGAAGGTGGCTGCTTGTCTTTCTCTTCATGCCAATAACCTAAAAGCAAAGAAATACCAACGAAGTGCATGTTGACTTTGGTGAGAAGGGACAGCGCCTTACAAATATGTATCTGCAAACAAATGAATGAGTCTATATGAGTTTACAGGGCTGTTTTCAGGAGAAAAAAAGTTGAGGTCAGATTGAGGAAGTAGCTGTTGTGCAGGAATGATGTTCTAAAGGGCACAGCATAGAGGAAACCTCAGCAGGAAAAGGACACAGGGATGGGGTGCAATGCAAAGAGGAGAGACAGGATCTATAACTCACTCCTGTGCCAATGGTTTTCATCACTTGTCTCCTGATGATATGAGAGCTATGCAGAAAGATGTGTCCGGGTCCAAAAAAAAATCTAATTGTAACAGAGTAGCTCATGTTCAAAGACTAAAGGGTATGTGTGCATCTCACAACACAGACGTATGGGCCAATGTTAGAGAACACTGTGAGAAGGAGCAGTGGACAGGAATGGGTAAGATGTGGAATCCGGAGAGTTGGGGATTATTCTTGGGCCAAAAGTCTGAGGAGAAATGGCAAGCTGACAAAGTGTCAAGATTAGGAAGAGAAGGGTAGAAATGAGGTGTGGCTACTGGCACTGGCACCAAAACAGTAGTTGAAACAGGAAAGGTTCTTGATATTATTTGAACACAGCCCTCATGTCATGCCCACTCAACTGCCACTAAATAGGGCCAGGACCCCTCTGAGCCCACTTTGTGTAGCTGGAATCATGTCTGTCCTGAGAAGCAACTGTAGTTCTTCCCCAGATCTTCCATTTGAGCATAGTACCTAGATGATGTGAGAACTAAGGGAAAGGCTGACCACATGAGTGGCTGGAACTGCCTTAGAGCAACAGAACCACAGACTCATGGTAAGAAAATGAAATATTACAAAAAGAACCTCAGAGGAGGATATAAATCATCGCCATGTTAGCAACTTCAATTCTTGGCACAGGCAAACATGGGAATATATTGGCTAGAGGAAGGGAGAATAACCCGAGGCAGAGAGGTTATCTGGCCAGGGAGAAGGAAAAATAGTTTTAAAAGGGATTGAAAAGAGGCTTGGGCGGTGTAAAAGCTCAGTCTTACCAACCAGTGAACCTACCTAGGAAAGCGAGAAAGAAAGCAACGTCCACTGTTCGAATGTGGAAATGATAGATACGTCCCAGGGAAAAGAGAAAAGGCAGAGCCTAGTCCAAAACATTGGGGTGGCTGTGAGGATCTTACCTAGAGAGGAGATAAGTGCAAAGTTCTCCAGCATCACATCACAGTATAGGAGTTTCTGAGTCTCATCAAGGAGCTCCCATTCCTCCCTAGAGAAGTACACGACCACATCTCCAAAGCTCACATTCTCCTGCAAAAAAGGGACAATAAAACCATGAACAGTCTCTCTCCCAAGAACCCAAATCCATCTCTCTGGGTATGTCCCATACCCATACTCTTCCCAAGCTCCACAAACATGGAAGATATATCAGACACTGGCACCATTTGTTCTCTATGACCCCATTAATTATTGTGTTCAGTGCTCAGCAACAAGCAGGCAGGAGGATTGACACCATTTAAGTTCTGAGTCTGTGTTTCAGGGCCCCACCTTCTGCCAGGAAATTACCTGGAAGTCCCCCGGGCAGTACCTCCAAACCCAACCAAACTTGGCTCACCCTTCATCCTGAAGTCCCCAATGCCAAGGATCTGGGAATATTGGTTCATATCCTCATATGCACATAATCATTTGGACTGTACCGCTCTCATATCTCTGGATCCCACAGGCATTGCTATCTCTCTGCCCTACACCATATTTCTCTCTCTGGCCTCCCCACATGCTACCCTCCACACAGCATCAAAAGAATGCTTGGCAAATTCAAATAGGATCCAGTACTTCCTCAGACCTCCAGTGACTCCCTCTGCCACAGGCAGCCCTAAATACTGCTGTGAAAGCCTCACTTCCTGGTTCTGCTTCTTGTGTCAACTGTAGCCACATAAAACCAAATTCAGACTTAAGATACCTCCACCCTGCCCCCACACCCCTAGTGACTATCAGACAACCACATTGACCCCTGTACTAATCCACCAGTCTGCTAAGTTCATAGAGCTGTAAATAAGAAAAAGCCTTGGGCTCATTGTTATCTTCCTGCAATAACTCCTATATCTCTGTATCTGTATGACTGTCTATTTTTCCCTTAGAAACCTTGGCCACTTGCCAGACCATCCTTTCCCCACACCCACCCTTCATGCTCAGCTTTCTTCCTTATTTGTGCTTGTGATACCCACTACCCTCAACCAGGTGCCCAAGAAAGAGATGCACAGTCCTTGGCCCCCACTCTCCCCTTCTAGGTAGACTAAAAGCATCGCCATCATGACCTGAATATCCTTCTTTTAAATGTGACTCACAGCTCCAGCTCAGTCCATGAAGTGGTCATCACTTTTTGGATGTCTCTACGCTCAACAATTCCCTAGAGTTTGAGACATTGGCATCTAGCAGTCTACTTGATGCTGAAACCAGCCCAACTTCCCCAAATAACTAACGGTTACAGTTTTTTGAATAAACATACACATGGACACTCCTTGTCTTAAAGTTTGAAACTTATATTTGGCTTTTTAAAAATTTTAGAGTTGTGGGGTACATATGAGGATTTACTACCTAAGTAAATTACACACAGGTTTCTAGATGTCTAGTGGGCTCTATTCCCCCCTGATGGTGGATCTGGCACCGAGTGTGTTTCCATGTGCCCTCCTCCCTCCACCATACCTTCTTCCCCTGGTAGTGTCCAGTGAATGCCGATCCCACCCTTGTATTCAAGAGTGAAAACATATGGTATTCAGTTCTCTGTTTCTGTGATAGTTCACTTAGTATGATTTTGTTCTTCTTTATGGCTGTGTAATATTCCATTGCGTATATGTACCACATTTTATTTATCCAGCCAATTTTTGATGAACAGCTGGATTGGTTCCATGTTTTTGCTATTGTGAATAGTGCTGCAATGAACACATGTGAGCAGGTATCTTTTTGGTAGAGTGATTTATGTTTCCGTGGGTGTAGCACCAGGAGAGGGACTGCTGAATTGTATGGAAGCTCAATTTTTAGTTCTTTGAGAAAACACCACACTGCTTTCCACAAGAGTTGGAAGAGTTGGAAACTAGCTTACATTCCCACCAATAGTGTAGAAGTGCTCCCTTTTCTCCACAGCTGTGCCAACACCTGTTGCTTTTTGACTTTTTAATGATAGCTATCCTTTCTGGTGTTAGGTAGTATTTCAACTGTAGTTTTGATTTGCATTTTTTTAATGATTAGTAAGGCTGAGCATGTTTTGATATGTTTGTTGGCTGTTTGGATGTCTAACTTTGAGAAGTGTCTGTTTATGTCCTTTGCCCACGTTTTAATGAGGTTGTTTGCTTTTTTCCCTGCCAATTAGTTTGAGATTCTTGTAGATCCTGGGTGTTAGGCCTTCGTCAGATACATAGCTTGCAAATATTTTTTTCCCATTCTGTGGGTTGTCTCTTTACTCTCTTCATGGTTTCTTTTGCTTTGCAAACATTTTGTAGTTTGATAAATCTTAGCTTTTGCTGTATTTGCTTTTGAAGACGTGACCATGCATTCATTGCCTACTCCAATGTCTAGGAGGGTATTCCCTCAGTTTTATTCTGAGACTCTTACAGTTCAAGGTTTTACATTTAAGTCCTCGATCCATTTTGAGTTAATTTTTATGTATAGTGATAGGCAGGGGTCCTGTTTCATTCTTCTGTATGTAATTAGCCAGTTGTCACAGCACCATTTGCTAAATATGCTTTCCCCAATGTTTGTTTTTGTTGGCTTTTCGAGTTGGTTGAAGGTCTGTGGTTTTATTTCCTAATTCTCTGTCCTGTTCCATTGGTCTATGTATCTATTCTTGTACCAGTACCACGCTATCTTGGTTACTGTAATCTTGCAAGCAGTTTGAAGTCTAAGTGTGATGCCTCCATCTTTGTTCCTTTTACTGAGGCTTACTTTAGCTATTCAGTGTGAAAGACAATAGATGAGTCATTTGTTTTCAAAAACTGTAAAGAAGTCTACTCATGTGATCAACAGTAGGCTAGTAATAGTCACATCATCGAAGGACAAGAAATGATTCATTGCTGACATGACCAAAAGACAGAACAGAAAGAGCCATGGTAACAGTCATGTTGTCCTGGGGAAATGAAACTTACTTAGAAATAAGGAAGCTGAAACCCTCCAATCAAATAGTAACAAGTACTTATTTTAACCTTCTTTGGATTAATGACCCCCTTAGGCAAAGTCTGGGAAAGATTGCAACCCCATGGTCCTCAGTCAATGAGGAACCGGGGGAGGGACCGCTGAACTGGGGAATAAATTGTTTGCTGTAACTGCTCTGGGTGTGCCTGCCCACCAGACACCGATCTTGCAAGACCATCATTAAAGTCTCACTTCTGCTGCACCCGATCTCCATGTCCATCCTTTGGTTTTGAACTAGTAAGCTTCTTTCTCACATTCAGGCTATTTTTTTTTTCTTCCATATGAATTTCTGTATTGTCTTTTCTAGGTCTGTGGAAAATGATGCTTGCAATTTAATAGGAACTGCATGGAATCTGTAAATTGTCTAGGGTAGAATAGATATCTTGATGATATTGATTCTTCCAATCCATGAGCATGGGGTGTTTTCCCATTTGTGTTATCCTTGATTTCTCTGAGCAGTATTTTGTAGTTCTCATTGTAAAGGTGTTTCACCTCTTTGGTTAGATGGATGCTGAGGTATTTTATTTTTTGTGACTATTTGAATGGAATTATGTTTTTTATTTGGATTTCAGCCTGCTTGTTGTTGGTATATAGAAATGCAACTGTTTTTTGCACACTGACTTTTTATCCCAAGACTTTACCAGAGTCATTAATCAGTGCAAGGAGGTTTTGAAAAAGTCTCTAGGATTTTCTAGGTGTAGAATCATATCATCTGCAAAGAGGAATTACTTAGCCTATTTTTCTTGTATTTGGATACTGCTGATTTCTTTCCCCTGCCTGATTTCTCTATCTAGAACTTCTAGTACTATGTTGAATAGGAAGGGTAAGAGTGAGCATTCTAGTCTTGTTCCAGTTCTCAGGGGGAAAGCTTCCAGCTTCTGCCCATTAAGTATGATGTTGGTGGCAGGTTTGTCATATTTGGCTCTTATTGCTTTGAGGAATGTTCCTCCAATGTCTAGGTGTTCTCCCATTTTTATCAAGAAGGGATGTTGGATTTTATCAACTGCTTTTTTTGTGCCTAATAAGATAATCATGTTATTCTTGGTCTTACACCTGTTTATATATTGCATTTGTAGATTTACATATGTTCAGCCAGCCTAGCATTCCGGGAATGAAGTCCATCCAGTTGTGATGGATGACCCTTGAAATGCGTTATTGGATGCAATTTTCTAGAATCTTGTTAAGAATTTCTGCATGTTTTTTACCAGACTGAAAGTTGCAAGGGAAGCATCATTATGCCCTATGCACCATTTCAGTCCCAGCCCCAGGAAGCACCTCTTCCCTGGCAACTGCTCAATAAATTTTTGGAAAGAATAAACAAATCAGAAAACAAACAAACAAAAAGAATTTTTACATCTATGTTCACCAGGGAAACTGGCCTGTAGTTTTCTTTCTTTATGTCTTTGCCATCTGGGGGTATCAGGATGATACTGGCTTTCATAGAATGAGCTAGGGAGAATTCCTTCTTTCCCAATTGCTTGGGATACTTTCAAAGGATTGGTATCAACTCTTCCTTTTATGTCTTGTAGAATTCAGCCAAGAAACCATCTGGCCCAGGGATTTCTTTTGGGGAGGGGGGTGAGGTTTCTTATAGCTGAGTTGATTTCTTGGATTGTTACTGGACTGTCCAGGGTTTCAATTTCTTTCTGTTTCAATCTTGGGAGGCTATATGATTCCAGGAATTCCTCTATTTCTTCTAGATTTTATAGTTTGTTTGCATGTTCTAGTAATCTGTAATAATCTTTTTAATGTCTTCAGTGTCCGTTGTGACATTGTGTTTTTCATTTTTCATTGTTTATTTGGATTTTCTTTTTTTTTTTGGTAAATCTGGCCAGGGTATCTATCAGTCTTATTTATGCTTTCAAAGAACCAGCTTTTTGTGTTGTTAATCCTTACAATGATTTTTAAAAATTCTATTTCATTCAACTGTGACAATATTTAACTTGAAATTTTCTAGTAAATCTAAGATTGAATTGCTCTTGGCTTTCCAGTTCCCTTAGGTGTGACATTAGGCTGTTTACTTGACACCCCTCTGTTTTCTTGATATGTGCATGCAGTACTATAAACTTCCCAGTCAGAACTGTTGTCATGGTATCCCAGAGGTTTTAATATGTGGCTTTTATTTAAAATGTGGCTTTACTTTTATTTGTTTCCAGGAATCTTTTTATTTCTGCCTTGATTACTAAGTTAACTCAAAAGTCATTCAGATGCATATTGTTCAAGTTTTATGTATTTTCGTGTTTTTTGGTGGGGGGGAAAGGATCCTGTTGGTGATGATATTTGTATCGCACTGTGGTCTGAGAGGATGCTTGATATTATTTCAACCTTTTGAAATTTGTTCACCTTGATTTATGCCTAAGAATGTGATCAATCTTAGTGTTGTAGGTGTTTAGAGCTTGGATGGATTTCCAGCTCCACATGGGCTCTGGTAGCATGCCACTGTACCATATTCAGGCCATTTCCACAGGGGACTGGCATCCTGTGAGGATGGGGGGGGTCCTCACAGTCTTTGTTAGTAGCGAGCGCTGAGTCTATTTTTCCACACTCATCATTTCCCCCACACAAGGCAGCACTCTAATTCTGATGCAAGTCAGGCAGGGATCAAGTCCCGGTTCCAAACCCAGCTTGTAGTTCTCTGCTCTCTGTGTGTTCCAAGAGTCCTCTGTGGGATGTGGGGTGCATCATCCATCCCAGCCTGCTCAATCTGCTGAGGAGTCTGGTTGCTGGGGCTCTTCTCCTTGGTCCACTCTGCGAGAGAGGTGTAGTTGATGCTTCTAAGTGGCAATCTTGGATGCCCCTCCAAGTTGTGTTTGTCTTGTCTGAGTTCCTTTCACAGGAAACCAACCCTCAGGCCTATAGTATCAAATAACCAAAACTCACCAGATCACTGCATCCAGACAATGAGACGCCAGACCCCTCCAGTTTACCAACTCCTCTTTCTTACCCCTCCATAATTCCTGTTTTCTACTTTCCACTATATAAACCCAACTTCAGTTCAACAGGGAGCAGGATTTGAGAATGAATCTTCTTGGCTGATGTAGCTCAAATAATAAGCAATCTTTCCTGGCAATATTCATCTCAGTGACTGGTTTTCTGTGTACAGAACAACAGGATATTGACAGGGCCCCTAGCATTTCCACAACAGATTTTGGTTCCCTGATGGGGAAAGCATTATTTGTGGCTCTGCTGCCACAAGGTAGGAGTTTCAGGAACTCTCCTAGCAGTTGCCCAATTCTTTTTAGCCAGAGGTGAATTTTGGTCTCTTTTTCTGGCTCCAGTGTTGCTGATCCACATCTGTGTTCCTGAAGGCACAGGAAGAACAGCATTTGAAATTTGACATCTGTGACTGGCAAGGTGTGTGTCTTTTGTGGGTACCAAACAGCAGAATCTGCTTCTCTCAATTTGGGGAATTCCAAGGGAGTTTCTGTTTGCAGGCTGAAAAAGCCTAAATGACTGAGAAGGAAGCACCCAGTTTCAGTATGGACACTCCTAGGGGGCTTATTAGTAATTGTGTGCATGTGTGTCCAGACAAGTGAGTGGCTTTTATGGTTATCAGACAGCAGGATCTGCTGCTCTCAATTTGAGGAATTATAAGAGTTTCCATTTAAAGGTTGAACAAGCCCAACCAACAGAGAGAGAGAAAGCACTCTGATGACTCCAGTTTGGACAGTCCTGGGGCTTGTTAGTCAATATTGCAGTTAGGTTGTATCTTGATAATTGTTTATGTGTGTGTGACAATATAGGCATGGGAAATCAGAATTCAGTCCCACAATGCTGCCTGCTAGGATGCATTCTTCATAATTGATCTGAATATAGTTATTAACCAATGGAACAAAGTAAAACGAAATTTTTTTGTAATATTGTTTGGCCTTGGCATTCTTTGGAGTCTGGGGAGGTTGGAGTTTAGACTCTACATGGTCTGTGACTTGTAGTGCTGTCTTACAACTGGATTCATTTTGCTGATGAATTGGAAAGAGGGATGGAGTTCCATGTATCCAAGAGTTTATGTTGCTGTTCTAACCAGAGTTGGGCCTGGTTAGTCTATGATGTTATTTTATTGTGTTGTTTGACACCAGTATTCTTTGAAATCTGGGGAGGTTTGGTCTTTAAAAATTAAACTGCCATGGGAAGTGCTTTAACCAAAATTTGGTTTACAATCTTCACTGAATTAACATGTTTGTAAACTGGTGAGTTTGTATTGCTATCTCACAGCTAGAGTTATCTGTTTATGTGTGTGTACACATGTTTAGATATGTTTATGTTTATCAACATTCATATTGTCTCTATAGGGGACCAAATTGGCTTATAAACAGGAGAGCACTCATAAGTTAAGTAAATAAGTCCAAACATTTTTCAAGTTCATGTGACTTAAGTAAATCTTTAATAAACAAGCTGGCTTTAAGACACTGGTAAAATAAACATAGAAATGCCTTAGAAATCGTCAGCATACATTTCTATCTGGTTCTTATATTTGTCTCTGCTAGATATTTTAAGATGTTAGGTTTTGACACAGAGGTTATAAGACTATCAAGTCAACCAAGAACAAAATGATCTTTGTGTGGTTTTAAAAAATAAATGAGGCTAGTTTAATGTTGCTAGTTTAATTAAAAAACAGCTGAATCTTCTGAGTTATTGGTGAAAATACTGACATACTTAAGCTGAACTTATAACCTGCATAGGTTATAAAAATGGTTAACAAGGAAATAATGTCTTGCTTTGCCTAATTTCTCAGTTCTCATAAGCAATCTATATAAGCTGCTAAATGAAATCTAAATGGGATAAATGCTGTAGATGAACTTTTTGTGTAATTTAAAATCTTGAAATTATTTTGGATGCACATTATATGTCCAGGTCACTTTCAGTTAAGAAAGAGTTATGATACAAGAAAACATGTTTTTAAGAACTGTGGAATGTTCTCACCTATAAAATGCTAATCTCTGATAGTTCAGTATTTCTTGCTTCCCAGGTTTAACATTACTAAGGCTAAAAATTCTAGTTAACAAAAAATACTGTGTATAAAATGTGCCAAAGAAGATATGCCCTCATTGAGAAAAACAGTAATTTTGTCTAGTTCAGAAGTAATCAAAAGGTTGATATAAACTATAAACATGGAAAGGCTATTTATGAACAAGGATGTAAATATGTATTTTAGGGAAAGAAGATTATAAGGAAGAGAATGATTTTTTCATGAGAAACAATATCTCAAAAGTGTGCCTTTGTTGTGTCTTGTTGTGTTCAGCATTTTCCTTCTGAAAAGGCCTAAGTTGATAACACCCTCCTTCAGCTTTTTTGCCAGTTCCTATAATTTTTGTTCCTCCAGTTCTAACTGCTATTATAACTTGACGCTGAAATGTTTATCTGGAGGGTCTGGAAAGGCAATGCTTTCCTCCAGTATAACTTGATTCTGTACTCTTGGCTTTTCTGTGTATGTCTAAATTGTTCCATGTAACTGGAAAGCTTACCATGCTGTTTCTAAGAGCCATTTATGGCCCTGCTGGATGACACTGGCCATACTCTTTCTGTGTCTGATTAATTCAAGTTTCCTTTTTATCAGATTTGACATTTAGGTTATTTAAATGGGCTTCCCGTAGGGAGAAACAGTCACATTGCAGGTCTTTCTTTGCCTTTTGGTAAATGGCCTCAGAAATAGATTTTGTGTTTTATCAAGATAATTCCTGTCACAATCACTGGGTTTTTTATAATGTAGGAAAACTAAGACTTAAAAGAATTTAAGTGTTTACATCCATGCACCTTTCTGAATTGCTTTTAAAGTGTTTTGATGATCACTCTGAGTGAATGAGTAACTGAGATTCTGTTTTGATCAAATGTACTGAGCCTTAAATATCTTTGATAACCATCCTACTTACTAATCTTTATGCTGCTAAAGTACAGGGCTTTGACTTCCAGGTCTGAAAAAGGCACCAACTCCCACTAAATCACATCAGTCAAGGCCTCATCTTCAGACCTGGAAGAAGGTGACAATCAAAATGAATCGCTTATGTGAGACACATGGCCAGAAATTAAAACTATTCTATTCCTCTAGGCCCAGGGACTATCACAGAAGAGGTGGACATGTGAGACTGACGGTAAGGGCTGATTTTGGGGAAAAAAATCAGTTCATAATTTTCTATAAATTAAACATTAATAGCAAAAGCACACTGATGCAAGGCCAGCATCTGGGCCCCTGTGGCAGAATAACAGGGTTTCTTGGAGCTTGACCTTTTTAATAAAAAAAAAATGAAAAAAGTTAGAAAAGTTTTATGGAAATCTCACCTTATGGTCAAATTGATTAAAATTAAATAAATTTGTTTATAAGGTTTTTAACATTAATAATACATTATACAAAGGTAGAATTTTATTTTCTCTTTTAAACAAGATTTTCATATAATGTTAATAAAAGATAACAGAAGATTTTTGTTTACCTTTTGAGTAAACTGCAGGGGAAAAAGGAGGGGAGACTAAGGGGCAGATTTAGTTGGCCATATGCTATCTTTAAAAGGCTTTATTGTTTGGGAAACTGAGTCTCCCTTCTATCAAAGAGCAAATATTTTTGCTTGAAATCATTGAATTATCATATTCCAGACTTTATGGTGACCTGTAATCCTATTTTGTGACACATAGTATTTTACTTTTGATATTTGACAAACATCCCAAAAGCAAAAGATCAAGCTCTAAACTCAGTCTTTTTTACTCAAAACTAATTTTTTTTTGAGTTGAAGTCTCTCTGTTGCCCAGGCTGGAGTGTAGTGGCACACTCATGGCCACTCCAGCATCGACCTGCTGGACTCTGTTGGTCCTTCTGCCTCAGCCTTCCAAGTAGCCAGAACTACAGGCATGCGCTACCACACCCAGCTAATTTTTTTTATTTATTGTAGAGATGAGGTCTCGCCAAGTTGCCCGGCCTGGTCTTGAACCCATGGGCTCAGGAAATCCAATCACCTTGGCCTCCCAAAGTGCTGGGATTACAGGCTTAGCCACCGAGCCAAACTAATTTTTTACAAAAGATATTAGGTTTCCTGAAGTCCAAAAGAGACATATTAGACTTATTCGGTGTGGCAAAATTATACAGAAACAGCTGTCAAATATGAAATGATGTTGATCTTTCTTTGGGTTATAATTATATAAATGTGTTATTAATATGTTTCAAAATTGTATGACAGTCTTAAAATTCTAATATGTCTTAGTATGTGTTATTAGTAATAATTGTTATTTTAAATTGTTGCATGCCACATAAATAAGCAAATATGCTTAGTCAATTGTGTCTTTAACCACAGCTGTCCTAAGCATCCACAATTATTATTTTACTTTGAGTCTTCTGATACATCAGTTTAGAATTAGCTACAGTCCAAAACCTGCTTCTATGGGAAGCTCATGAAAAGAATTCTTGAATGCATATTTCTGTTAATTTTGGAGAATGTGCTGGGGACTAGAGAGAAAACTTACAGGACGCTTAGTAGAATGCTGATATGTTTACGAGGATTGCTAGCCCAATATTGGGCAGAACAGGAGTTAATTGCATGGACTAAATTAATAGAGGACTGAAATAATTTTTTATGACTTTTTTGTTTAAAAATGTAATAATTTTTTTGTACTTTTTTCAGAGTAAACTTTTAAAAAATTGAGCTACTTATAGCCTTTAGTAATTGATAGCACATGCTCTTGTAAGCAAAATTTGAGGAATTTTTTTGTCTTCACCTGATCTCTTCAGAATTTGGAAACTATTTTTGAATGTTCTTAATTTATGGCATTATGATTGTTTGCCTAAGTTCAGTGGTAATCTGTCTTCTTTTGTGGCAAGACACAGTTGGAGGCACTGGTTATTTTGTCAGGGTTTTGACTGGAGTGGAATGTTTTCAGGTGTGAGCAGACTGCTTTGGGAGATTGAGCCTGACTTTTTAGAGCTGACAGGAGTGTCTAGGCGAGATTGGCCTTTTGCCTTGTCTGCTTGGCTCCTTTGCAGGATTCTTGTCTGATGGCGAGTGGGGAATGTCACTTTCTAATGGGCTCAGGAACCTCAAGATATTTTGAGACTTTGAGAAGGAAGGAATTCATACAAGTATTATAAGCATAGTCTAGCTTAGCTTGGATTCTGGCCTTGAGGCTTTAAAAAAATTGAATCCAGTCTGCGCATGGTGGCTCATGCTGGTAATTTTAGGACTTTGGAGGCCAAGGTGAGAGGACTGTTTGATCCCAGGAG
This sequence comes from Cephalopachus bancanus, assembly GCA_027257055.1. NCBI lineage: Eukaryota > Metazoa > Chordata > Mammalia > Primates > Tarsiidae > Cephalopachus > Cephalopachus bancanus. The sequence continues at coordinate 1,839,580 of JAPVLO010000110.1, read as the reverse complement.
TCTGAGACCAGCCTATGCAACATAGCAAGACTTCATCTCCACAAAAAGTTAAAAAATTAGCTGGGCATGGCAGTGTGTGCTTGTAGACACAGCAACTTGGAAGGATGAGGCAGAAGGATCACCTGAACCCAGGAGGTCAAGGGTCCAGTGAGCTGCGATCACGCCACTGCATCCCAGGCTGGGCAACAGAGTGAGACCCTAACTCAAAAAAAAAAAAAATCCAAAAATTTCTTAAGAAAAAGTTCTAGCAAAGCCAACTTTAAAAAGCCTATATGAACAATGATTATTGCTGCCCTTTATGCAAATAATCAGGCCAAGCATAATAAGACTAAAACTTATTTTGCAAATAAATTGGTTTTAGTATGATTTGTCTTTGTTAGAAATGGGGGACTAGAGAGAGAAAAATAATGTTTGAGAAGAAAACCATGTTATGCTTGTTATTAGCTTAACCTTTGATTCTCGGGTGGCAGTGTAGTCTTTCATAGTATAGAGCTGCTGAAATGCTGCATTCAGTTACCAAAGGTAAAATTTACCAGTGGAATTTAGAGATGGAGTCAAATCCTAGGGCATTGGTTTACTGGATACATAAGGAAGTGCAAACTAATAAAGAAAAAGTGAAAGAGTCAATCCCTTGGTTATTGTTATCTATAACAGCTAAAATGAAATTAAGAGAGTGCTGGATTGGGCGTTAAGGCTAGACCAAGCTCAGATGTGGGTCTGTGTGGGCTCAGGTAACTAGCCTCACAGGTACCCACACAAGGGAAAATTATGCCAGGACATCATTTTCCAAGAACGTAGTCTAATTGGGGAAAAGGCAAAACCAAGTAACTACTGGAACCAGAGGGTATCATCAGCTTCCTGAGGAAACTTTACTAAAATGGATTGAGAGAGTAACTAATTTGGGAGCTTCGCCTTTGGTTTTAAATGCTGCAGAGTGGAAGAACACATTTTGGTTGATGGAAGACCCACAGCTCACTACTGAACAATTGCAGATAGGTATATGTAATCCAGACACACAGGAGGTTATTCTAGAGAGAACAGCCAGCCTGGTGGACTGGAAAAAAGCCACTGTAAGGTCTGTTTACCTAAAGAAAGGAGACTATCCAACTTCACCTATAAATGCCTAGCGGAGCACCCCAGATGAAGCAGCTGATATGCTTTGTATGCAAGCCATGGGAGACTGGCTTTATGACAGGAATATTAATCTCCCTTTTTGGCTTTTGGTCTTTGGAAATCATAAAGGAAACATGTGCTTTTCAAAATTGATCTCTTAGATTCCTGCAGGGATCTGCTCCATATTCTTTGGTATTTCTAAAATCTGAATTCCACAACCCCCTCCTTGGCATAAAGTAGTCAGAAATATTGATAACCAAATCCCCCATGTCTGAGCAATTTATAAACAGAAAAGGGAGGACTGGTCCAATTTTCCCATAGAACTAATGGTTACAGTTTATTGAATAAATATAGAAATTGGTTCTCCTGGTCTTAAAGCTTGAAACTTAACATTTGTCTCATTGACAGAGTAGGCAGGTAAAATAAGGGAAGGTAGAAGAAAGGAAATATCAGGGCTGTTGGAGGCTGTAAGAAAATTCAGAAACCTGTGGAAACTCTTGCAGGGCCTGACCCAATTTTAAGACTGCTAGAAAGTTAAAAAAAAAAAAAAACTGTTAGAATAGCTCTCACCCAACACGCTTGCTGCAGCCTGCTCAGGATGTTTGTGGGTGACAGCCAACCACTAGACAGGGCACATTTGGGGAATCCCCTAAGTAGGCACCCAAATAACCAACTTGGATTGCCTTCATCTTTATCTTCATTATATGCTCATTAGCATACTAAATGACAAACCCTACAGCACCATAACAGTTCTGACCCTATCCATTTATAGTAATAAATTGGGTGGTACCCTAATTCCCAAAACTGTCCGTACATCTCTTAGAAAAAATCCACCCCTTTAATAGAATATTATACCCCTTCATTATTGTAGCTCATAAAACTCACAAGCCAAAGACCCCTGGTGCAACACTTCCTTGTGTTAACCTGCACCTCACTCTGAAGTATGTACTATTCAGTTGCTTTCCTTTTTAATAAACTGACTAACTGCCTTGCTATGTTTAACTTGATCTGAAATTCTTTTCTGCAGTGAAGTCAAGGACCTGTCACAGGATACTGGTAACAGACACAGAATCCTGGTAACATGATCTGAGTTCCTTTCTCAGAAAACCAACCCTCAGGCCTATGTATCAAGGAATTGAAACTCACCAGATCACCACATCCAGATAATGAGATGTCAGACACTTCCTGTTTATCAACTCTTCTTCTTCACCTCTCCCTAATTCCTGTTTTCCATTTTCCTGCTCCACTATATGAACCCTAGACTCTGGTAGGATGTGGAGATGAATTTGAAAATGAATCCCCTGCTCTCCTTAGTTGATATAGCCCAAATAAAAAGCCTTCTTGCATGGCAATACTCATCTCAGTCATTGTCTTTTTGTGCAGTGAACAATACGACCTTGACCTAACTCCTGGTGTTTTGGTAACAATGCTCTCACTCAGTGTTCTCTGAAATATCTCACTCTTCACATAGCCAAAATAAAACTTCTATATATCCACTGAAATTTATTTCTACTAACTTCCCCTTCTTTCCTTCCAAAATTCTGGAGCAATCCCTGGCACCTACCTTTCTCTCTCTCACTCTCTATGTTAGAAAACCTAGTAGTCAGCCCTACTTTAAAAACAGATCCAAAATCCAGCCACTTTCCCCATTTCTAGATACCACCAACACTAACCTGGACTATTTCAGTAGCCTCATCCCTGGTCTCTCTATCCTTTCCATCACTCTCAAAGTTTTTCTCCAGTCTGAATCTCAAGAGAGCCTGTTAAGACCAAGGTCACATCACCTCATACTTCCATGCCATTACTCTCATAATCTCCAAAAAAATGCCTTACTTCTCAGACTGTTAATCCAGAGTTGACTACTACTCTCAGGCTTGCCAGAAAGGAAGGAGACCTGTGGCTCTCTGAACATTCCCAGTTCAGCCTTGCCTTCAAGCATTTGGACACAGTGGAAACTTTGCCTAGAATAACCTTCTCCACCTCATTCTATTGGTTGCTAGACATAGGGACTATTTCATATAACCCCCCTGGACCAGGACCCTGGGCTTGGGGTTTCCCAAAAGTCCCTAGGTCCAAGGGTTAGGAGAGTGGCAGAATAAATGCCAAGGTACCACAATCCCAGAGACATGTGGGTGGGGAGCTGGGAGCAGTGAGGGACACTCACCTGAGTAGGATCCATAAGCACTTCTGTGGACAGAGTAGCCTGTGGAAAGAGGTAAGCCATGAGAAGCAGGCAATCATAGAAGGGCTCCATAGGCTCAGGTCTCCTTTGCACTTCTTCCCAGTTCCTGGGACCAGATGACCTTGGGCTGTCTATATAACCTCTATATTTCAGTTCGCAGTAATGCCTCTTACTTGTATTGTTACTTTGGGCAAGTTCTCAATCTCCCTGTACATCACTGTCTCCTCACTCCTCTACCAGTCTCTGCTCCAAGCGGCTTTTGTAAAGTTTAAAAATCCTTAACGCAGACTGTGTCCCTTCTCTGTTCACAACCCTCCATGGCTCCAAACACCATCTGAATGTGAAACTGTGACCCAGGGCTAGATAATCTGTTAACTAGCAAAATTTCCTGAGATTTTTTTTGCAAAGTGGAGAAGAAAAACAACTGGAGAAGAAAATGGTTACAATTTCCTTCATTTGCAACAAAGCTGGCTGACAAACTGAGACCAGTAAGAATCAATATGGCTGACAGGAGTCCGCACAGAATAGATTAATTCACTGGATGAATGACATTTTGATGTCAGCAGGTGAAGACTCCATCTCCAGATCATGCCAATACTGCCATTTCCTTAACACGCTATTCATGAAGCATGTAGAGGCAACAGCACATGCCCAAGGGACTTTCCAAATTCCCTTTCCTTCCAGCCAATCACCGTCCAACCCTCAAACCCCATTCTCGAAATCTTTCTCTGAAATCCACAGCAGCAAATCCAGTATGTGGAGACAGATTTCTGCGACTTCCTCCATCTCCTTACCCACAGTAAGCCTTGCTTGCTGCCAAACCTGATGCTTTGCCATTTGGCTTTCCCATGTGTGCGGATAAACAGACCTGGTTTGGTGACAATAGAAGGTACATCTCCTTGCTTGCTGTTCCAGGGTGACTTTTCCTTATACTCTATTCTGTGCAGGCAACACAGTCAAGCCAATTTCAGTCCAAGCCTCTGCACAAGCTAATCTCTCCATCTATAACACTCTTACATGTCTCATCACACTGACTTCAAGAGATAGTGACAACCCTCTGCCTTCACCTGGCTAAACACTAGAACCTAGGCTGCAGTGATCTGAACAAGCTCCCCTAATTTGGGGCTTGTGATTTTAAAGTCGGGGCGGGTGAGGGCCCAAAGGACACAACACCAACTTGAGCTGCGCCCATCAGCAAAGCAACCATGATTCGAGCCTGTGGGCAGATGGTGCCGGGAACTGTGGATGACCTAGGTGTGAACTGTGGCAAAGCCGTCTTCAGCTCGTCCGAGGTCACCATGTGCCTTAGCCGAGCCTCAGACTTACCTCTGTGCAGTGGGGACAACGCTTCTTCTCGAGCCTTCTGCCGCCCAACCCAGTCCACCGTAATCCTTGATCTGATGAAGCAGCCTCAAAGCAGCCAAAACGACCGCTACAAAGCGAGACCGGAAATCCCGCCCAACCTTCACTGCAAACTCGGAATCGCCCCTCCCCTGTGCTTTCATTGGCTGAGCCCTGTTGCCATTCTGCCCAGAGCATTCTGGGTAAGAGTAATGTGGTTCTTCAAGCTCGGCTCTCAAAGGGCGTTCAGTTGCATCCCCGCTATCTTGCAGAACAAGCATCCTTGGGTTCCAAAGAAGGGAAGGGGCTAGATCTCTGGACAGTGTTCAGCAATTGATTACCAACATGTTGAAACGTTATTTCAGACTCTAACAAGCTCAGCATGCTCCCAGAGGTTAAACATACTTGCAATGCTCCCAAAGACTACAAATTTGAATGGAATGATTATAACTTAGTATTACTGAGTCCCAAAGTGTGTCCACTCATGGATAGGAACCGAATTAACTTATTGCTCTTCAGATGACTGTAGCTTAAGGAGTTAGAGTCAGTTTTGTAAATTTCAGTATGTTTGGTCAGGAATAAGAGAAAAAAGCCTTCAGATAGCGCCATGACAAGGAAAACAGAAGAGAGATCTTGGACTATTCTGAACAAGTGGACAAGGGTGCAAGTGGACAAGAGTGGCGCTAAATTTTTTCTGCTTTTGTCTTGAGTCAGGCTGTGATCCTCTGCTCTCTGGCCTCCCCATGAGAATCTGTCCTAGAAGCCATGGGTGGGAGTTGCCATGGCTCTCTGGCCCGTGGGTTTAGGTCTGAGAGAGAGCATAGCCTGTGAAGCAGCACAGTAGTGGAGACCCGAGCTCTGGAAGGAGGTCAAGACATCCTGGGTGGAAAAACTCACTGCAGCTTCCTAAATGAGTGTGAGGTCTAGACTTCTGGGCTGGAAGAGGGGTCTCAAATTCACTGGATCAGCAGTAGATCTCTGTCATGTTGTGAGTGAATGTGCACTGGCATGATGTAGGGGTCCTCAGTTCTTCCTGGGGCACCTCACCCTCATCTGAGCAGTCATCAGTCGCCCCAGGGCACATATGGTCATGGGAGGTGTTGTATCCCACCTTGCCACCACCCTTAGCTGGACTCAGCTTCCCTTCATTCTACCTCTCTTGTGATCCCCTACTGTTTCGGGTAAACAAATCAGAGAGACCGTGACACTGAGGCTAATAAGCAGGAAGCTGTGTTTATTACTAGAATGTTGGTGTTTGGTCCAGCAGACTTCAGTCACAAAGAACGCAGTGGGGTCTCAGTTTTTATAGGTTTTACATTAGCTTTGGGGGGAGGAGGCTTTTCATGGTGCAAGGTTTTGCACTTTTTGTAACAACAGCACAAGCTTTTGGTTTTGACTGCAGGCACTGAGCATGGCATTACAGGAAGGGGCTTGTGGTTTTAGCTGCAGGTACTGAGCACAGCATTTTGTATGAACAAAATGGAGCATTTTAATTGTGATATATGTTTTGATGAGTTTTCTAAAAGCCCCCTACCACATCTCCCCCTTTGATGCTCAACCCCTTTAGGCCTAAAGAGCATCATTTTGATTTAAAATCATTATATGGGCTGCTTTTTTTTTTGTTTGACCATGGTTTTAGTGAATTTAGAGACAGACCTTATGAGTAGCGGGTCTATGTAGGGGAGAATTAAGCAGGTTTTCAGGAATAGGATGGCAGCTCCTATGCACAGGGTGAGTAATGGATCAGGTTTGTAAAAGAGACCGAAATTAAAAGTAACTAACTCACAACAAACATTCTATTTATAGGAGGAAGAAGAGTACTGGTAAAAACCTTTTGCCACATGTCCAGTTTGTGCGACTTTTGCTAGCTCTATAGCAAAGACTAGGGCGAAGGCTCTAACAATAGATGAGACAAGAAGTGGCAGTACATTAAAGGTTTGCTTTAGAGAAACAATAAAAAAAAAACAATTTATTTGTATTCTGGCTGCAGGTTCCTTAAGCTTCTGCCATGCGTTGATCAGCCAGCCTCCGGTGTGGCTGAAGCAAGGTCACAGATTCCTTAAACTTCGGCCTTGTGTTGACTAGTCAGCTTCTGGAGTTACTAGAGCAGGGCTGCCGTTCTTTTCCGAACTTTAGAGTATGCTGTTTGTTTCTTTTTTCTGGATGGTCAGTTTGTGTGGGACGAAGGGGTCAGGCACACACTCCCAGGTTTGAGTGGCTGGTTTAACTTTGCTGTAGTAGATCCAGGGGATTACTTTAGCAAACTTTACTGCAGTTGGGGTAGACAAAAGAACAGTAAATGGGCCCCTCCAGAGAGGTTTTAGGGGCTGTACATTCTATTTTTTTATTTATACCTTGTCTTCTAGGTTAAAGGGGTGTGCTTCTGTGGTTAAACTTTTTGGTAACCTTTGTTCTGACTTGGTGATGCAAGGTGTTTAAGGCTGCACCTAAAGTCTGCAGTTGCAGTTTTAGGGTAATGTTTTTTAGCTTCTTTAAGTCCTCTTGTATATTTCTGACAAGAGGGGTGGCCTTCCACAGAGGATCTTAAAAGGAGAGTAGTCTGTCTGCTTAGTAGGGCTTGATTTAATTTTTAATAGACTATTGGCAAGAGCTGGTCTAAGTGAGTTTCTTGGTATAGCTTACTTAGCTGTAATTTTAATGTCTGATTTATTTGTTTTACTTTTTCTGAACTCTGTGGCCAGTAGGCTGTGTGCAATTTTCAGGTAAGTTTTAGTCATTTGGCCAATAAATGTGTTATTTTTGCCCATTGATTTATTTTTTTTCCAGTTTTTTGTTAGAATAGGGTGGCCTGTTAACGTGCTGGTATGGTCCCAGCATTATCTTTGTGTGGCTGTTGGGTTGGCCTGTTCCCCGACCCTGGCCTCGGCCTTAGCCTCATCCATGTTGGGCAGGTACCTGGTATTCTGACAATGCTGCAGCAAGTAAAGTGGGCTTTTTCTTTAGTCTCTGGTCAGTTTCTTGTTGGGCTTCCTGGTCTTTGTTGAGAAACACTTTTGTCGTAATCTCTAACATCTGGCTGGTGTTCATTTCAGCAAAGCCTTCTAACTTCTGTAGTTTGCATCGGATGTCTCCTTGGCTTTGTTTGACAAAGGCTGCATTCATCATTTGATTTTTAGTTGCCTCTAGGTCAAAGGGAGTGTATAGTCTGAAGTCCTTGCAGAGTTTTTTGTAGAATTGACTCGGGCTCTCATCGGATTCTTGGAGCACTTTTGAGATTTTGTTCATGTTCATGGCCTTTTCCCCTTTTTTCTTCATGTCTCCTAAGAGGGTTTTGTGGCACTGCTCGAGCATTTGGAACTGTGGTTACTGTTGGGGTCTCATAGTTCATTTGTCAGCTTTTGCTACCAGAAGGGTTGTAGCCACAAGTACTTGCAGCAAGGTGGCCAACCTTGAGCGACTGAGTTCCATTGCTTTGGCAAGTATGCTATGGGCTTGTGCCATGACACTAACATCTGAGTTGGGACCCCCATTGCTATGCCAGAGTACTCATGCACATATAAAAAGGAAGGGTTGGTTATGTCTGGGAGCCCTAAGCTGGACACGTTGATGACAGCCTGTATAATTTCTTCAAAGGCCCTTTGTTGGGTTTATTCCTAAAGCAGAAGCTCCCATTCTCCCCACTTTGTGGCTTCATGAAGGGGTTTTGCTAAAATAGAGAAGTTAGGTATCCAGATTCCATAGAATCCTGTGGCTCCGAGAAATTCCCAGACTTGACGCTGGGAAGATAGAACCGGGATTGAGCAGATGGTTTGTTTTCTCTCTGGACCAAGCTGGCATTACCTTTGAGGTAGGTGGAAGCCAAGATACCTAACCTTCTTTTGACAGAGTTGGGCCTTTTTCTTTGAGACTTTGTATTCAGCCTTCCATAAGAGGGCGAGGAGCTGGTGTGTCCCCTTCTGTTTCGTTAGCCAAAGCAGGCTTGTTTGGTTCAGGCAGACACTTGGAAGGAGCCAACTTAAGTCAGAATTTTGCATTTTTTTCCCCAGCAAGCTTTTAGCCAAGACAGACAAGCAAAGACTGCATTTTGTCAATAGTCAGTGTATGGAAACTGATCAGGGTGACCAGGACCTGGGTTTCCTGTGATAATTCTAAATATCTCAGCAACTATTATTTTATCTAATGACCCTTCTCTGGGTCATTTTACCCCCCAAAAGTCCAATCTAATTCAACGAATGTTTGGAGCTTTCTCCAAGTTAGTTTCACATCATAGTCTCCTGAGTAACCTTGCCGAAAATTTTTCAGCATACATTCAAGGGGGGTGTTTTTACTTTGTGTTTCACCCATCTTCCTCCCCCTAAAAGACACCAGTCACACACAGAAAGAGGAAAAAGGGGTAAGGGAAACAATTGCTTCATCCATCTCCAGCCATACTCTTCAAGGAGATATTTCAGACACTTCTTAGCAATTGGCAGGTTGGTATCAACCCCCAACCTGGACCAGCCCTATTACAGAGCTGGGGCCACCTTCAGCTATATGAGGTTATCACTTGCTTAGATCAACACCTGCTTTGGCCCTTTGGTCAGGTCGGAACCCTTCCACTGTCCATCTCATTTATATACAATTATACAACAATTTCAACCCTCCACCCAGTACCTTGGAGTCTACGGTTTTGTCTTGGGATAATCTTTCTTTCCACTGCCTCTAACCCTTTCCTTCCTTGAGACTACTAGCAGACTCTAGGAGGTGATCAGTCTCCCCTTCTGTCTTTCAAAGATAGGTCTATTCCATGTAACCCCAGTTCATACCCTTTCTGTTGGGTGCTGCTCCCTTCGCTAGTTCCTGTGCCTCACTGGGTTCCATTGTGTTTTTGAGATCCTTGCCCTGGGATGCCAGGAGGGCTTCTCCCCTACAGATCAACTGATCTGTTGGTGCCAGCTGAGGTGGCCTCTCCCATCGCCCCGGGTGTCATATCCCAGTGATAAGGGAAGTGGAAAACACTGTCCCCAAACTCTCCACTTTCCTGGCCAGTGTACCAAGGGATGTTGCTGAAAAAAGAATCAGAGAGACTGTGGCACCGAGGCTGATAAGCAGGAAGCTGCGTTTATAACTGGAATGCCAGAGTTTGGCCCAGCAGACTCCAGTCACAATGGCTGGGCCTCGATTGCAGTTTTACATTGGCTTTGGGGGGAAAGGGCTTTTCATGGTGCAAAGTTTTATACTTTTTGTAGCAATAGCAGAAACTTGTGGTTTTGTCTGAAGACACTGAGCACAGCATTATAGGAAAGGGCTTGTGGTTTTAGCTGCAGGTACTGGGAGTATGGTGTTTTGCATGAACAAACGGGAACATTTTAGTTGTGATATATATATTGAAGCATTTTCTAAAAGCCCCCAACCACACTATGAGATGCAACCCCAGATCAGACTTGGGCCTCATTGACTTGAAGTACAATCATCGATGGAGGAAAAGAACGAACACTTTTTCTAGTCTATGTGGAGTCTGAGGAAGAGTCACTATCCGCCTCCTCCTCATTCTCCTGGGGGCTGTAGCCCTTCTGATCAAGGTCTAGCCACATGTCAGACAGGTTCATGGCCCCCGGCACTCTGGGTCATGTACTCCTGTAGTCAGGTTAAGTGGGAAAGCAGCCCCTAATGGTGATAAATAACCCAACATTAAATACTACCAGGAGACTGACAATCAGTACCGTGATGAACCTTTATAAAGCAGATGAGCACGATCTGTTAGGTGCCTGGATAATTCAATTTGCAAACGGTTGCCTGTGCCTCTTGCTACCTCTAGTGCTTCCTGAACCCTCTACTCACAGTTCAGAGCTCCTTCAGAGATGCAGCATGTATGCTAGGGCTAAGTGTTATCCTTAAGGTGTGATCTCTCTGGTTATCCATTGAGCACTGCAAGGTGTTCAGGGAGGTCTCTCCCCTCTGGCTGGTCAGGATTTTAAAGACTCTGGCAGGGAGGAACTCTGCAACCTTCATTCAGCCTCAGCCGACCAGCAGCTGTTCTTGCAGGGTTTTTTGGAATTCTTGTTCAGAACCTATTTGGCTTAGTTATCCATTAAACACCCAGGAGACTCCATACAGATTTATAGGACTTCTTCTCTGGGAATACCCCATTTTCTGGGAAGTGTACATCTGAATCCCTATTGGCCTAAGCTCTGATCTCTATTGCCTCCATCCTGTGCTCTTTGGGCTGCACGGCCTAAGCAGTTTTGGGAAGTGCCAGAAAGCCAGGCAGGGAGAGTGGAGGCTGGACCTCAGTATTTCCACAAACCTCATAGGAGACTGCTCTGTATATTGTCAGACTCCTGAAAACAGTTGCTGCCTGTATTTGTGTCTACTTTTACAGTCATTTATGGCAGGAATGTAAGTCACAACCGTGCTACTCCATTACAGCCAGAACTGACAACAACACCCTTAAAGAAAAAGAAGTGAGTCTGAGGGTTTCAAAATCAAATTCTCATTGTGGAGCATTGTTTAAGTTTTTGGCAAATTAGAGTTAAGTTTTGGGTTCTGTCAGGCATTGGGTCAGATATAAACCTCAAAACCAAATTCCCATGTTTTTTATATCAGCTGATCCATAATCGTGGGATATTCAGAGTGATACTAGTTGTGTTCACTAACTTATATCTCTCTTGAAACTGAGCCAGATAGATAGACAGATATAGATACCTTTTTTTTTTTTTTTTTGCTGAAGTAAAATCTATTAAAAGAAAGTGGAAAGGAAAATCATGCAAGGATTGAGATGGATATAAAGCAGAGTTTACAACACTGTGAGTGTGTGCTCATTCCTATATTGAAATAATTCTGACTGATTGAGAGTGTTTAGATCAAAGGAGTCAAAGAAACAACTTGCTTTTATATAAAGTTGTATTTTTATCTATTTAATAAGCTTAGTCATATGAAGATATAGAATTTTAAAGAAATTTTGCCGCATTTAATTTTGAATTGGATTACCAAAGAGCATAGCTACTCTGCAATGATTATTTTTCCATGTTGATTTGCTAATTTTCAGATATTTAGTTTATTTTGTGAAACAGATGATATAGATTTCTCACATAAATACTATGTAAAGTGAGGGACTTGGGAAGGATGAGCCCCCCATATAAATCACTGAATGATTATAAGCACAGAAAATAATCTCAAAATATGTGAACTTTAAACAATGCAATAGGTACAACAAAGATACTTTGGGAACTCTTAACTAGGAAACATTTTAAAGCTTATAACTTTCTTGTGAAAACAAAAGATTCTACATTTTCAGGATATTGAGTCTCATTAAAGAGGCTATGGGAAAGAATGGTTCTACAGGGTGTACTACAGCAAGAAGTTTATTTCTGCATGATTTATATTTCTTAATACCCACATTACCTAAATATGATAGATGAACTATTATCCATACAATTAGTTACAGATTTTGTATATATTGAAGTCCATGTGAGTCTTCCCAATTCAGGATATTCTCAGAACATTTTCTCCCCATTTGATATATCATTTACCCACTGTGCTTAGGAAATACAAATACATTTTTTGAATGTCAGCTTAAAAGTAAAATCTACAGTTGATTTCTGATTCTAAACTCACAAATCTTAAAAAACTGTGTATTACGTTATCATGAAATTTCCTGAATGTCTCTAGTGAATAACCTTACACAAATTTAAAATATCATCTTTGAATATTTGCACAATATTTGCTTTTGTATACACTATGATAACTATTAGTGCAGGGTTATTATCATTTTTGTCAACGCTGAATCCTAAATTTCTGTCAGAAAAACGGGTGTAGTGAGATTATAAATATACAAAGAAATAGGTACTAAATCAATTATTGAGTGCACAGGAGAGAATGTATAACCCGGATGCTATACTCAGAGAAATTTTTTTTTCTCAGTAAAGTGGAGCCAAATGATGTGGATGTCACTGCTAATGAGCACCGAGGAGCCAAATGTCAAAAAAACCTGATGACACAAGTGCAGAGGTGTTTTTCACCCAGCAGCTTAGGTTCACAATCAGGGTTATCCAAAAAGACAAAAGGGAGGGAGGGAGGGAAGAGTTGCAGAAGTTCAACAGGACCAGGTTGGCTGTGCCTCAGGGGGATGTTCTTGGGGTGTGGCTGTCACTAAGAATGTGTTGGACTCACTTGTTGTGCCTATGCAGGACAAAGGCCATGGAGCTGCTAGTGTATGCCAAGGAGTCCAAATACATTTCATTAGTAGCAGAGATAATGACTATATTTCCTCAGCCTCTCAATTGGTCTGGAGTATCCTGAAGAATAATATGCACACAATTATTTTTTCTACTCTTCAAGCTGGTCACTCTTATAGGAATGTAGAATGTGGGCATTTATGGAGAGATTCAGAATTCAGCACAGGAAGCAGCACAAGTTAATGCAGTTTGGAGATCTAATTTGGAGTTCTATCACCCTGGGGTTACTGAGAGAAAGCTTAAGGGCTTGAAAACTATGTAGAAGGCAGATAATGCCAAGGAAAAGTCCCCTTCCCTCCTCAGTGTAAACAGAAGACAAATTTACACCCAGCATCCTATGGGGAATATTACAACTCAAAAGCTGCCATTGGTATTTTTAGAGAAAAGAACCAAGTATTTAGCTAAGACTGACTGTGGGTCTCAATATATGTCTAACTAGCAGACTTAGTTATATAGACAAAGGAGTGAGAAATTTCCAGAGATTGTAGCTTTAAACTGAGGGAGGAAACTACTACTTAGATTATGTTAGCAGAGACAATTTTATTAATTTAAAGGAGATGTGGGTGGTTGGTTTTAGTTGAATCAGAGGAACACAGAGACTAAAAAAGAAACCTGTATTGTTTTCATTACATCCAGAAAATGTTTTTATTTAAATTAATGTGAATGGCCAGAGCAGTTCTTTCATAAGTGCAAAGTTGTTGCTTGCAGCACTGCTTGCAGTAACAAAGATTGTAATCAATCCAGCATCAATCAGCGGGAGGCTGACTGAATAAAGCATGGCTCATCTTCATGATGGAGCATTAAGCAACTATGCATGTGATGAGTAAATTCCTTTACTGCAGCACTTTCAGGTCATATTCTTGCCTGTAAAAGAAAGTTTCAGAATATCATATGAAGTTAGCATTTTTCTTAGACTGGGGTGTGGGGTTAATATATGTGTTTGTGTGTATGTATATTTTTATATTAAAATAAATTTATACACAAACAAAAAACGTTTAAAGGTATTACTTAACAGGGAAGATGGAAAATGGTGGAAAAAACAGGATCAAAGCTAGTCTCCTTTAACATTTTTTCTTATCTTATTTTGTGTTTTTTTCAGTATTATGTAAATATTTCGCTTAACTATATAATATAATATTTTGAAATATAGTTTATAAAAAAAACAAAACCCTTGGGTATTTATTATAGGGAAATAAAATATTTTGTTCACACACAAATGTGAATAGCAATTTTGTACATTAAAGAAAAATAATGGAGGGACTTCTGGCAAGATGGCGATGGAATGGGTGGGACTGAGAATCTCCACAAAAGTGAGTGTCCATAAAAACTCTTGCTTTCCTCCCTGCCAGCTGCACTGGTCCGAGGGATGGAGGTCCTCGGTTCCACACATTGCTCGGCTGCCGTAGCTGCCACTACCACCACCCTGGGCCCCATGGAGCTCCAGACTCCATCTCCAGCTGCACTGCCCTGCCCTGCCCCAAGCCACTGCTGCCCAGGGCAGCCCTCGGCTCCCAAACTATGGAGCTCCGGGCTCCCTCACTGGTTGCACCACCCCACCCCCAGCTTCCCTGCAACTCCTGACAGTCTTGCACTCCACCTCCCCTGGCTAACCCCCTCGCTATGGTGGACCAGAGATCAGCTGGAGCCCTGAGACCAGGCAGAGACTTGCATTGCCCAACCCAGCTCTGCCAAGTTTTAACCAGTCTTCAGCTTGAGACCTAAGAACAAAGAAAGAAAAAGAGGCCCAAGCTTTTCTGTGCCAAGCCAACCTGCATCAACTGGCTGTGTCACACTTCTCCTCCCACAACTCAGCCCTAGCTGCAGCAGAATCAGAGATCAGCTGAAGCTCTGAGACCAGGCAGAGACCTGCATTGCCCTGCCCAGCTCCACCCAGCTATACCCAGCCTCCAACTTGAGATCTAAGGTAGTAGCATCAAAATGGGAGAGACAGAAGCCCCACCCTCATGCTAGATTGAACACAGGTCAGATCTGAGTGGCAGACTTGACAGGCAGCAGGCCGACTGAGCCGAGATTTGATCCACCCTCCCTCTGCAGCAGGCCTGGGGCAACTGACCCTTGCTGTGAGCAACCCTACCAGCCTGCCATGAAAGCTAGAGATCAGAGCTGAAAGGACATTGGACTTAGAGGAACAATCTCAGAGTGTGCTTGGTTCCCTTGTTTTAATTTTATTTTTATTCTTTTCCTGTTTGTTTTACTCATCTTTTTTTCTCTTTCTTCTTACTGTTATTGATAACATTTTTGTACCTTATTTGTTTCTGTTAGCTTACTGATTTTTTTTTCCCTTTGGACTTCATGATTGTGCGGGGGAATAGCACATCAATAAGGATGTTATTAACTTGTGTGTCTGTATGATTGTATGCTTTAGTTTTTTTTTTTTAACTCTTATCTGTCTTGGTGTCTCTTTTCATTTGTTAGTCGGTATGTTTGTCTGTTTTCCCTCTTACTCTTCTCTCTCTCCACCTTCCTCTCCTTTCCCATGATATTATTTTCCTTTTTCTTACCATGTTTTGCTTTTAGGGAGCAAGCCTATACCCCCTCTGCATGGACAGATTGCAAGGCAGTGGGAAGTGGGTTCCAAGGTATTCATACACCTGGATACTGGGATCGGCAGGTGGATTTTTGAGTCACAGCTCCCTCCCTCAATTAAATCTCAAAACTGCAAAAGGTATAGCCCCCAACTTACAGTCCAGCTTCAGAATTGAACAAAGCCAGAGGATCCACAAAAGGAAGACGAGAAGATTGAGCAAACAGAAGTAAAAGCAACCCTGCCACCCCTGAACTACAGAATTAAAGAAGGTGGTAATAAAAGGAAAAAGTGGGGAGGAAAATCTACACAAATGAAGAAAAACTAAAAGAAGAATGTAGGTCTCACACAGATCCCTGGGAGGTCAGACACTGAGAAAACAGACTTTGGAATGCAAACAATGAAGGGCCCCAAAATGACTGGTCAAATACTACAAACTCAGGTATCAAGATATTAATAGAGAGAATAAAAAGAATTGAGGAGAGACAAGAGGAAAATAGGAAGGAGTTGATAACAGAGATAACAGCATTAAAGAATACTGTGATTGAAATAAATAACAAACTAATAAGCATGGAAAGCAGAATCAGCCAAGCAGAAGAAAGAATCTCGGAGCTTGAGGACCAAAATATAGAACTAACCCAAAGCATCAAAAACATAGAAAAGAAGCTTTAAAAGACAGAACAAAACCTTCAAGAGATGAGTGATTACCTCAAGAGACCAAACCTAAGAGTAATTGGACTTCCTGAGGCAGAAAGAGAGACAGAGACCACCCTGGAACAAACATTCCATGAAATTATTTAAGAAAACTTCCCTCATCTCATCAGTGATGTAACCATTCAAATACAAGAGATTCAGAGAACCCCTGCAAGATGACAAATGAGAAGACCAACTCCCAGACACATAATAATTCACCTAAACAAATAGGTATAAAAGAAAAAATCCTAAAGGCAGCAAGAGCAAAGGTCAGACTACCTATCAGGGAAGACCAATCAGAATAGTAGCAGATTTATCTACAAAAACACTTCAGGTTAGGGGAGCTTGGAGCCCAATCTTCAAAGTTCTCCAAGATAAACAACTTCAACCAAGAATAGCCTACCCAGTCAAGCTAAGCTTCATCAGTAGAGGGAGAATTAAAATATTTCCCAGACATTCAATCCCTGAGATCTTACATTGCCTCCAGGCCACCTCTACAAGAAACATTTAAGAAATTATTAAAACAGAAGAAAAGGAAAAACGAATAGCAATGTTCTTCACAAGAGTGCAGGAAAAAGATTGAAAACACACATGAATCAACCCCCAAATCAAAAGAAAAACAACAAACAAACAGGAACAAAAACAACTCTCTAAGAACCTCATGACAGGGATACACCTTCACATTTCAATAATTAACCTGAATGTGAATGGGCTAAATGCTCCACCCAAAAGACATAGAATGGAAAAATGGATAAAATACTATCAGGTAATAATATATTGTCTCTATGAGACTTATCTCACTAGAAAGGACTCTCACAGACTCAAAGTAAGAGGATTAGAAGAAAAATTTCAGGTGAATGGACCACAGAGGAAAGCAGTAGTTGTGATCTTAATTTCAAACAAAATACCCTTTAAGCAATCAAAAATTACAAAAAGATACAGAAGGTCACTACATAATGATAAAAGGTTCAATCCATCAACAAGAAATATCCATCCTAAACATATATGCACCCAACATAGGAGTACCAACTTTCATACGGCAGCTTCTAGACAAACTAAATAAGGATATTGACTCTAACACTATCATAGCTGGGGACTTTAATATCCTACTCACAACCCTAGAGAGATCATCAGGACAAAAAATCTGCAAGGAGATCAGGAACCTCAATCTGACTCTTGACCACATGGGCCTAATTGATACTTATAGAACACTTCACCCAATAACCACAGAATATACATTCAACTCATCACCGCATTAAATGTCTTCTAAGATTAACCACATTCCTGGCCATAAATCAAGCATAAACAAATTTCAAAAGATTAAAATTTTGCCATGCACCTTCTCAGACCACAACAGAATAAAAATAAATATCAATACCAACCAGGTTCCCACAAAACCCACAAAGACATGGACACTAAACAGCATGATGTTAAACAACTCCTGGGTCAATGATGAAATCAAAACAGAGATTAAAAGATACTTGGAAACAAATGAAAATGAAGAAACATTTTACCAAAATCTCTGGGATGCCAAGAAAGCAGTAGTAAGAGGGGAATTCCTCTCTACAAATGCACATAAAGAAAATGGAAAGATCACAAGTTAAGAGCCTAACAAGTCACCCAAGGAAGCTGGAAAAGTAAGACTATCAAAACCCTAACTTCAGCAGAAGAATTCAGATCACCAAAATAAAAGCCCAAATCGGGGAGATAAGAGACAAAAAGATAATACAAAAAATCAGTGAAACAAAAGGCTTGTTCTTTGAAAGGATAAACAAGATTAATAGTCGCCTAGATAGACTGACCAAGAAAAGGAGAGAAAAGCCCAAATAAGCACAATCAGAAACACAAAAGATGAAGTCATATCTGACCCTGAAGAAATACAAAAGATTATCAGAGACTACTATGTACAATTTTATGGAAACAAACTTGAAAACTTAAAGGAAATGGAGGACTTTCTGACATCACACAACCTCCCTAGATTAAAGCAAGAAGAATTCGAGACCCTAAATAGACCAATAACAGTCCAGGAAATTGACTATGTCATAAGAAAACTATCTCCCCCCCCCAAAAAAAAGCCCTGGTCCAGATGGCTTTCTAGCAGAATTCTACAAAACACACAAAGAAGAACTGATACCAATCCTACTGAAAATATTCCAGGTGATTGAGAAAGATGGAACTCTCTCCAAATCATTTTATGAAGCTAACATCACATTGATACCGAAGCCAGGTAAAGACCCAACAAAGAAAGAGAACTACAGGTCAATATCTTTGATGAACATAGATGCTAAAATTCTCACCAAGATCCTAGCAAACTGAATTCAACAACACATCTCAAAAATCATCCATCACAACCAAGTAGGCTTCATCCCTGGGATGCAAGGTGGTTCAACATTTGTAATACCATAAACATAATTAAATACATCAGCAGATATAAAAACAAAAATCACAAGATTATATCATTAGATGCAGAAAAAGCTTTTGCTATAATCCAGCACCACTTCCTTTTTTTTTTTTGAGTTGGAGTCTCACTCTGTCACCCAGACAGAGTCTCACTCTGTCACCCAGACCCAGTGGCCGCTTCTGGCCGCTGCAGCCTCGACCTGCTGGGCTCTGGCGATCCTTCTGCCTCAGCCTTCCAAGTAGCTGGAACTACAGGTGCACACTACCACGCCCAGCTAATTTTTTTGATTTATTGTAGAGATGAAGTCTTGCCAAGTTTCCCAGGCAAGTCTTGAACCCGCGGGCTCAGGCAATCCACTCGCCTCAGCCTCCCAAGGCACGGGATTACAGGCTGAGCCACTGAGCCCAGCTCAGCACCACTTCTTGATAAAAAAACCCTTGAACATTTAGGCATAGGTGGAACATACCTCAAAATAGTAAGAGCCATCTACGAGAAACCCACAGCTAACAGACTCCTAAATAGACAAAAATTGAAACCATTTCCCCTGAAAACTGGAACAAAACAAGTATGTCCACTCTCATTCCTCCTGTTCAACATAGTTTTGGAAGTCCTAGCTAGAGCAATCAGAGAAGAGAAGGTGATCAGGGATATTCAAATAGGAAAAGAAAAGTCAAGTTATTTCTCTTTGCAGACAACATGATTGTATACCTTGAAAACCCAAGAGAATCTGCCAAAAACCTCCTTGCACTGATAAAGGACTTTGGCAAAGTCTCAGGGTATAAAATAAATGTACAAAAGACAATTGTACACCAACAATAAACAAACAGAAATCCAAATGAAAAGCACAATTCCATTCACAATAGCCACATGCAAAAAAGAAAGAAATATTACGGGATCTTCCTATCTAGAGATGTGAAAGACCTTTGAAATGAAAACTACAAAACACTGCTCAAAGAAATCAAAGATGACACAAACAAGTGGAAAAATATCCCATGCTCATGGATTGGAAGACTCAATATTGTAAAGATGTCCATTCTACCTAAGGCAATCTACAGATTTAACACAATACCCATCAAATTACCAGCAACATTCTTCTCATATATAGAAACAACAATACTGGAATTCATATGGAAACATAAACAACCAAGAATAACCAAAACAATACTCAGAAAAAAACACAAAACAAAACAGGAGGTATCACACTTCCAGACTTTAAACTTTATTATAAAGCTACAATAATCAAAACAGCCTGGTATTCGTACAAGAACAGGTATATAGACCAATGGAATAGAACTGAGATTCCAGAAGCAAAACCTCAATTTCTCAACCAGCTTATCTTTGACAAAGCCTTCACCACCCACTACTGGAGAGAGGAGAACCTATTCAGTAAATGGTGCTGGGAAAATTGGCTGACCACATGCAGAAGATTGAAGCAGGATCCCTACTTATCCCCCCACACAAAAATTAACTCTATATGGATCAGAGACCTAAATGTAAATTCTCAAACTATAAGAAACTTAGAAAATGCAGGAGAAACTCTTATGGAAGTTGGAACTGGCAACCAATTCCTGATAAAAACCTGAAGTGCCCATGCCATAAGACAGAAGATAGACAAGTGGGACCTCATTAAACTGACAAGCGTCTGCAAAGTCAAAGAAACCATCAAGAGAGCAGGGAGACAGCTCACAGACTGGGAAAAATATTTGACAACTCCATGTCTGACAAAGGTCTAACATCAAGGATCTCCAAGGAACTCAAACATGCTGAAAAGAAAAAAGCAAACAGCCCCATTAAAAAGTGGGCAAAACCTTTGTTGTCCTGATGCTCCTCGGGCTCCCAGCTGGTCCCCAACTGCCACCTCTGCTCTCTTCCTCCTCTTCCGCCAGCCCCGCCCCCCCGTGACTCTCCTCCCTGACCTCTGGGCCCCCCTCACGTCCTGCCTGTCCCTCCTGCCTGACCCCTGGATCTCCCTGGATCCCTCTCAGACTGCGCCGGGCCGGGGCGGGCGGGGCTGGGGTCGAGCCCCACAGCTGCCCCCTCCCCTCCCCTTTTTGTATAATTTAATAAAGAAATGGTCGCGCTTCTGTTTAAAAAAAAAAAAAGTGGGCAAAAGATATGAATCGACACTTCTCAAAAGAAGACATACAAGCAGCCAACAGATTACATGAAAAAAATTTCTGCCTCACTAGTCATCAAGGAGATGCAAATTAAAACTACACTGAGATACCACCTAACTCCGGTCAGAATGGCCATCATCAATAACTCAAAAATAACAGATGCTGGAGAGGATGTGGTGAAAAGGGAACACTTCTACACTGTTGGAGGGAGTGTAAGCTAGTACAGCCTCTGTGGAAATCAGTGTGGCGATTCTTAAACGTTCTAAACACTGACCATCCATATGACCCTCAATCTCCTTACTGGGAATATACCTGGAATAACTCAAATCACTCTATGAAAAAGATACCTACACATGTATGTTTATCACAGCATTGTTCTCAATAGCAAGAACATGGAACCAAACGTGCTGCTCATCAAAAGAGGACTGGATTTTTAAAATGTGGCACATATACACAATAGACTATTACACAGCCATAAATAAGAACAAAATCATGAACTTTGCAGCAACCTGGATGAATTAGAGTTTGTAATACTGAGTGATCTTTCACAGAAACATAGATCTGAATATCACATGTTCTCACTCATAAGTGGACCTTGAACAACCATTGTAATACTATTAGAAAAGGATTGACAGTAGCAGGAAACTGCGGCAGGGGGGAAGGATGGCAGCGAGGTGGGATTAACAGTAGTCGATATCTGCCTGGAGAAGCTGGAAAAGCACCTCATCAACAAAGGTACCTGCACAATGAATATTTGTATACCTAACTCTGAATTGTACCCCACAATTTTAAAAGAAAAAAATAGAAAAATAATGGAAACCACCCAACTTTCTTGAATTGTTAAACAAACTCTAGCACATTCATATGATGGAGTACTATTCAACAATATAAAGGAATGAGCAATTATTGCATGCAACAACCTGATGGACCTTAAGGGCATTATGCTTAGTCATGTACTATGTTATTTTATTTGTTGACCAAAAGATGTTAAACTCTGTAAAATATTTTAAGATGGCTTATTCTGGCCAATGTGATGACCTTAGGCCTGTGACACTGTTCTCAGGAGGTTCGGAGAACATGTACCTCCTGTAGTGTATGGTAGCTTGGTTATATACAGTTTAGGAGGCCAGAAGTTATAAGAAGCCATAAATCAACACATGTAAGATTTATAGTAGTGGAGGCCAGAGAGGCAGGGCAGTTCCAAGTGGGAGCCCACAGGCTATATGTGGGATTTAAAGCTTTTCTGATTGACAATTAGTCAGCATAGTTATCTAAGGAACTTTGAAAGCAGTAAAGCAAATGGGCAACTTGAGAAAGATAAGGGAGTTTTTTTGATATGTGGATGAAACTTTATGGATGGTGGCAGACTTTAAACAGAGAAGATAATTTGTTTTAAAAGATGTTAGAGTTCCCAAAAGACAGTTTTAGAGGGTCATAAAGGACTTTGATTCTCCTTTTTTATCTGCCACAGCCGGATTGGAGAGCAAATTACATTGAGTTATACATTGGCAAGGAAAAGAAAAAGAGAGACTGTAATAATCACATTTATATGACATTCTCAAAATGACAAAACTGTAGATTATGGAAAAGAGATTAGTAACTGACAGGTGTCACAGACAGGGTTGGGATGAAAGTTGGCATAAATCAAAAGAAGTAACATCAGGGATTTCTTTTGTGTTGAAGAAACAATTCTGCATATTATGGTAGAGATTGCATAAATCTATATATAGTAGGTTAAAATTCAATGGAACTGTGTGAGCATGTACAGACACACACACACACACACACACACACACACACACACACACACACACACACACACACACAGACACACACACTAAACTGCCAGTCAGGAAATACTTGAATCCACCTATAACCTGTACAAGCCCCCACTTGGACATGTCCATCCTTCCCGGACCAAAATAATGAAAATCTCTCATGTAATTATTGATTTATGTTTTTTTTTGCAACTTCTATCTCCCTAAATTGTATATAACCAAACTATGGTGGGCACATGTACTCAGGACCTCCTGATGATGAATGTTTCAAGGTCTGGTCCTTAAGTTGTCTTAGAATAAATGATCTTAAAATATTTTAGAGTTTGTCACCTTTTTGTCAACATATCTAACCACCTTTCTGTCTATATTTATCTGTCTACTTATCTGGCTATCTATCTACGTGTATAGCTATTGTCCTGAAATACAATTTTGGCTAAGAGAAAACAAAGTTTCCTGTATAAATGCTCTGGGACTGAAGATATAGGAGTCCAGATACCTATTATACAACAGACAAGTAAGCAAAGATACCCCCAAAGACTATGGGGGCTATGTCAATAGGACACAAGAGTAAACTTGAAGTATTTCCAATGGACAAGTGGAAGGTTTTTTTTAACATCAAAATTTAATTGTATGTATTTAGTGCATTAAGACATAAATACATAAAAATTCCATATTTAATATGCTCATGTTTGAAGGATAGTAAAGGGCCAAATATGTAAATTGAGAAAAAAATACAGGGAAAAGTAAATATATATTTTGTTTCTTTTTCTATCTGAACTTTTCAATTATCAGTGCGAGGAGGCTTGTGACAGACTCCTTAGGGTTTGCAGGAGATAGAATCCTATCATTCACAAAAAGGAATAGCATAACTTCTTCTTTTTAAATTTGTATACCCCTGATTTCCTTCTCTTGCCTGATTGCTCTGGCTAGGACTTCCAGAACTATGTTGAACAGTAAGGATGAGAGTGGGAGTTCTTGTCTTGCTCCCATTTTTAGGGGGGATTCTTTCAACTTCTGCTTATTGATGTTGGCTATGGGTTCATCATAGATGGTTCTTATTGTTTTGAGGAATGTTTCTTTTAAGCCTTGGTGCTCAAGGAGTTTTAGGAAGAGATGCTGGATTTTGTTGAATCTTTTTCTGAAATTAATGATATAATCATTTGGTTCTTGGTTTTATGTCTGTTCATCTACTGAATTATGTTTATGGTCTTGTGAATGTTGAGCCAACCCTGCATCCCAGGAATGAAGCCCAATTGGTCATGGTGGTTGATCCTTGAGCTGTGTTGTTGAATTTGATTTGCTAGAATCTTGTTGAGAACTTTTTGTCTATTCTCATCAAGGAGATGGGCCTGTAATTCTCTTTTCTTGTTGAGTCTTTGTCAGTTTTGGGTATCAGTATGATGTTAGCTTCATAAAATGAAGAAAATAGAAAGACTACAAGTTAACAGCCTAATAAATCACCTAAAGGAGCTGGAAAGGCAACACCACCAAAACTAACTTCAGAAGAAGAATCCAGACAAAAGTAAAAGCCCAAATATGCGACACAGAGACAAAATTATCATAGAAAAAAAAAACAATGAAACAAAAAGCTGGTTCTTTGAAAGGATAAACAAGACTGATGGACCCCTAGCCAGATTAACCAAGAAAAAGAGAGAAAAAGCCCAAATAAACACAAACAGAAATGCAAAAGATCAAGTCACAACTGACCCTGAAGAAATATAAAAGATGATCAGAGATTAATATGCACACTTGTATGGAAAAAAACTCAAAAACCTAAATGAAATGGAGGATTTCCTGATATCACACATCCTCTCAAGATAGAAAAAAGAAGAAACTGAGACCCTAAACAGACCAATAACAACCAATGAAACAGACTCTATCATAAGAAAACTACCAAACAAACAAAACCATGGACCAGATGGCTTTCCAGAGGAATTCTATAAAACATACAAGGAGGAGTTGTTACTAATCCTATTGAAAGTATTCCAGGCAATTGAGAAAGACAGAACTCTCCCCAAATCATTTTATGATACTATAATCACTCTGGAATCCAAAACAGGTAAAGAACCAACAAAGAAAGAGAACTACAGGCCAATATCTCTGATTAACATAGACACAAAAAATTCTCAACAAGATTCTTGCAAATTGAATCCAACAACACATCTCAAAAATTATCCACCATGACCAAATAGGCTTCATCCCCAGAATTCAGGGCTTGTTTAACATCTGCAAGACCATCCATGTAATTTAATACATCAAGAGATGTAAAAAAGAAGAACCATATGATTATATCATTAGATACAGGAAAAGCTTTCAGCAAATCCAGCATCCCTTCTTGATAAAAATGCTTGAACACCTAGGCATACAGGAACATACCTCAAAACAATAAGCATCATCTATGATAAATCCACAACCAACGTATTGCAAACAGAAAGAAATTGAAAGTAATTCTCCTGAAAAACCAGAACAAGACAAGGTTGCCCATGCTCACCCTTCCTGTTCAACATAGTGTTGGGAGTCCCAGTCAGAGTAATCAGGTAAGAGAAAGAAATTAGGAGTAGTGAAATAGAAAAAGAGGAAGCCAGCTGGGCTCGGTGGCTCAGCCTGTCATTCCACACTTTGAGAAGCTGAGGTGAGTGGATTGCCTGAGCCCGTGGGTTAGAGACCCGCCTGGGCAACTTGGCGAGACCTCATCTCTACAGTAAATCAAAAATCAGCCGGGTGTGGTAGCACGCGCCTGTAGTTCCAGCTACTTGGAAGGCTGAGGTGGAAGGATCACTGGAGCCCAGCAGGACAAGGCTGCAGTGGCTGGGAGCAGCCACTGCACTCCAGTCTGGGTGACAGAGTGAGACTCCAACTCAAAAAAAAAAAAAAAAAAAAAAAAGGGAAGTCAAGCAATCTATCTTTGAGGATGATATGATTCTTTTATAATTTTTTTTTATTTTAAAGATGTGGGATACAATTCAGGATTAGGTACATAAGTGGTCATTGTACAGGTGAAGTTTGGGTCTCCCATTGGTCCTCACTTCACCTGGTTTGGGATCTGGTACCCTTATTGATGGTATGTGCACTCCCTGACTCCCCTGGCAGTGTTCCACTACTGTCAATTGTTTTCATGCAGTATTATGATAAATATTCAGGGTCAATTTATGAATGAAAACGTGTGGTACTCAGTTCTTTGTTTCTGTGATACATCACTGAGTATGATAGATTCTTAAATTCATCCAGGTTGCTGTGAAGCCCATAATTTTGTCCTTCTTTCTAGTGGTGCAATATTCCATCATAAATACATAACACATCTTTTTTATTCAGTCCACTTTTGATGGGCAGCACAGGTGGTTCCATGTTTTTGCTTTTGTGAATAGTGCTGCAATAAACATGCCTATGCAGGTCTCTTTTTTTGTAGAATGATTTGAGTTCTTCCAGGTGGAAGGGGGATTGAGGGGTCACATGGAAGATCAATTTTTAGATCTTTTAGAAATGGCCACACTGTTTTCTATAGAGAAAATAGTTTACATTCCCAAACAACAGTGTAGAAGTGTTCCCCTTTTCCACATACTCTCCAGCATCTGTTGTTTTTTGAATTATTGATGATGGCCATCCTGACTGGAGTTAGGTGGTAGCTCAGTATAGTTTTAATTTGCATTTCCCTGATCATTAATGAGGCTGAGCATTTTTTCATGTATCTGTTGGTTGCTTATATGTCTTCTTTTGAGAAGTGTCTATTTATATCTTTTTTTTGAGTTGGAGTCTCACTCTGTCATCCAGACTGGAGTGCAGTGGCCGCTCCCAGCCACCGCAGCCTCAACCTGCTGGGCTCCAGTGATCCTTCTGCCTCCGCTTTCCAAGTAGCCGGAATTACAGGCATGTGCTACCACGCCCGGCTGATTTTTTGATTTATTGTAGAGATGAAGTCTCGCTGCCCAGGTGCGTCTCCAACCCGTGGGCTCAGGCAATCCACTCATCTCAGCCTCCCAAAGGTTCGGGATTACAGGCTGAGTCACCGAGCCCGGCTTCTATTTATATCTTTTGCCCACTTTTTCATAGGGCTGTTTGTTTCTTTTTCCTTTGAGCACATTTGAGTTCTTTTCAAAATTCATGATTTTGTTCTTTTTTATGGCTGCATAGTATTCCATCGTGTATAGATCTAATAGATCCTGGATATTAGGCCTTTGTCAGATATCAGTTGGCAAATATTTTTTTCCCATTTGGCAAATATTTTTTTCAATTCTGTAGGCTATCTCCCCACACTCTTAATGGTTTCTTTGGCTTTGCAGAAGCTTTTCAGTTTGATGAGGTCCCACTTGTCAATCTTATTTCTTATGGCATGGACTTTTGGAGTTTTGATGAGAAATTGTTTGCCTATTCCAGTTTCTGTAAGGGTGTCTCCTATGTTTTCTAAGATTCTTATAGGATGAGGCTTTACATTTAGGTATTAGATCCATTTAGAGCTGATTTTTGTGTATGGTGCTAGGTAGAGGTCTTGTTTCATTCATTTGCATGTGCTCAGCTAGTTTTCCCAGCACTCTTTACTGAATAGGTTCTCCTCTCCCCAGTGGTTGGTTGTGGAGGCTTGGTTGAAGATGAGCTGGTTGAGAAATTGAGGTTTTGCTTCTGGAATCTCAATTCTATTCCATTGGTCTATGTGCCTGCTTTTGTACCAATACCAGGCTATTTTGATTATTGTAGCTGTATAATAAAGTTTAAAGTCTGGCAAGTGATACCTCCTGCTTGGTTTATTTATTTATTTATTTTTGGTGAGGATTGTTTTGACTATTCTGGTCATTTATGTTTCAATATAAATTCCTGTATTGTTGTTTCTACACCTGAGAAGAATGTTGCTGGTAATTTGATGGGTATTGTGTTAAATCTGTAGATTGCCTTAGGCAGAATGGACATCTCAGCAATGTCAATTCTTCCAATCCATTAGCATGGGATATTTTCCATTTGTTTGTGTCATCTTTGATTTCTTTGAGCCGTGTTTTGTAGTTTTCATTGTAAAGGTCTTTCACATCTCTGGTTAGGAAGATGCCATGGTATTTCATTTTTTTGTGGTAATTGTGATTGAAATTGTGCTTTTTTATTTGGGTTTCTGTTTGTCTATTATTTGTGTATAGAAATGTGATTGTCTTTTCACATTTATTTTATACCCTGAGACTTTGCCAAAGTCCTTTATTGCTGCAAGGAGGTTTTTGGCAGATTATTTTGGGTTTTCAAGGCATACAATCATGTTGTCTGCAAAGAGAAGTATTTGACTTCCTCTCTTCCTATTTGGTTACCCCTGATCATCTTCTCTTCTCTGATTGCTCTAGGGCTTCCAAAACTATGTTGAACAGAGGGATAAGAGTGGGCATCCTTGTCTTGTCCCAGTTTTCAGGGGAAATGGATTCAATTTTTGTCTGTTTAGGGGTAAGCTGGCTGTGGGTATCTCATAGATGTTTCTTAATATTTTGAGGTATGTTCCACCTATGCCTAGATGTTCAAGGGTTTTGTTTTTTTTAAAAAATCAAGAAAGGGTGCTGGATTTTATCAAAACTTTTTATGCATCTAATGATATATTCATGTTTTTATTTTTATGTCTGTTGATTTTTAAAAAATTTTTTATTGTAAAGATGTGGCGTACAATTCAGGGTTAGGTATACAAACATTGATCATGCAGGTACCCTGTTAATGAAGTATGTCCCTCCCCTAGCGGTTTCCCTCAACTGCCAATTCACCCTCCCCCAACAGTTTCCCATTACTGCCAATCACTTTCTTATAGCATTATAATTGTTCAAGATCATCTTATGAGTGACAACATATGGAACTCTGTTCTTCGTTTCTGTGATAAATCACTGAGTATGATAGACTCCAAATCCATCCAGGTTACTGCAAAGTCCATATATTTGTCGTTCTTTATCATCCACTTGTTTTCTTTTTTTTTTATAATCGATATTTTTTATTTTGATATTGTGGGGTACAGTCAAGGGTTAGGTATACAAATATGCTTCTTTCAGGCCCCCTTGTTGATAATTGGTGTCTCCCCATCTCCAGCCAGATGTTTACTACCATTAGTCCCATCTCCCCCCTATAGTTTCCCAACACTGTCAGTCATTTTCTTATAGTAGTGCATTGGATGATCAAGGTTCACTATATGAGTGAGAATATGTGGTACTCAGATCTCTGTTTCTGTGAGAGGTCACTTAGTATTATAGACTCTAGCTCCATCCAGGTTGCTGCAAAATTCATGATTTTGTTCTTTTTTATGGCTGCATAGTATTCCATCATGTATATGCACCACATTTTTTAAATCCAGTCCTCTTTTGATGGACAGCGTGGTTGGTTCCAGGTTCTTGCTATTGTGAACAATGCACACAACATTCGTGTGCAGGTATCTTTTTTTATAGAGTGATTTGAGTTCTTCAGGGTATATTCCCAGTAGGGGGATTGCAGGGTCATATGGGAGGTTGATGTTTAGAGCTTTTAGGAATCGCCACACTGCTTTCCACAGAGGTTGCACAGTTTACACTCCCACCAACAGTGTAGAAGTGTTCCCTTTTCGCCACATCCTGTCCAACAACTATTATTTTCTGAGTTATTGATAATTGACATTCTTACTGGAGTTAGGTGGTATCTCAGTGTGGTTTTGATTTGCATCTCCCTGATGATTAGTGAGGTTGAGCATTTCTTCATGTGTCTGTTGGTTGCTCGGAAGTCTTCCTTTGTGAAGTGTTTGTTCATATCTTTTGTCCACTTTATAATGGGGTTGTTTGTTTTTTTCTTTTCAGCACGTTTGAGTTTCAGCTTGTAGATCCAGGATGTTAAGCCTTTGTCAGACCTGGAGTTGGCAAATACTTTTTCCCTGTCTGTAGGCTGTCTTCCTGCTCTCTTGATGGTTTCTTTGGCATTGCAGAAGCTTGTCAGTTTAATGAGGTCCCACTTGTCTATCTTATCCCTTATGGCCTGTGGGTTTTGAGTTTTGTTCAGGAATTGGATGCCAGTTCCAATTTCCATGAGGGTATGTCCTTCATTTTCTAAGGTTCTTATGGTTTGAGGTTTTATGTTCAGGTCCCTGATCCATTTGGAGTTAATTTTTGTGTATGGGGATAAATAGGGGTCCTGTTTCAATCTTCTGCATGTGGTCAGCCAGTTTTCCCAGCACCATTTACTGAATAGGTTCTCCTCTCCCCAGTGGTAGGTGGTGGAGGCTTTGTCGAAGATGAGTTGGTTGAGAAATTGAGGTCTTGCCTCTGGAATCTCAATTCTATTCCATTGGTCTATATGCCTGTTCCTATACCAATACCAAGCTGTTTTGATGATTGTAGCTTTATAGTAAAGCTTGAAGTCTGGTAATGTGATACCACCTGCTTTGTTTTTTTTTTTCCTGAGGATTGTTCTGACTATTCTTGGTCATTTGTGTTTCCATATGAATTCCTGTGTTGTTTTTTCTAGGTCTGAGAAGAATGTTGCTGGTAATTTGATAGGTATTGCATTGAATCTGTAGATTGCTTTAGGTAAGATGGACATCTTCACAATGTTGATTCTTCCAATCCATGAGCATGGGATATTTTTCCACTTGTTTGTGTCATCTTTGATTTCTTTGAGCAGAGTTTTGTAGTTTTCATTGTAAAGGTCTTTCACGTCTCTAGTTAGGAAGATGCCAAGGTATTTCATTTTTTTGTGGCTATTGTGAATGGAATTGTGCTTCTTATTTGGGTTTCTGTTTGTTTATTATTGGTGTAAAGAAATGCGATTGTCTTTTGCACATTTATTTTATATCCTGAGACTTTGCCGAAGGCCTTTATCAGTGTAAGGAGGTTTTTGACAGATTCTCTTGGGTTTTCAAGGTATACAATCATGTCATCTGCAAAGAGAGATAATTTGACTTCCTCTTTTCCTATTTGGATACCCCTGATTGCCTTCTGTTCTCTGATCACTCTAGCCAGGACTTCCAATACTATATTGAACAGGAGGGGTGAGAGTGGGCATCCTTGTCTTGTTCCAGTTTTCAGGGGAAATGGTTCCAATTTTTGTCCATTTAGGAGTATGCTGGCTGTGGGTTTCTCGTAGATGGCTTTTACTACTTTGAGGTATGTTCCCTGTATGCCTAGATGTTCAAGGGTTTTTATCAAGAAGGGGTGCTGGATTTTATCAAAAGCTTTTTCTGCATCTAATGATATAATCATGTGGTTTTTGTTTTGACATCTGTTGATGAATTTAATTACATTTATTGTTTTACGAATGTTGAACCAGCCTTGTGTCCTGGGGATGAATCCTACTTGGTCATAATGAATGATTTTTGAGATGTGTTTTTGAATCCGGTTTGCTAGGATCTTGTTGAGAATTTTAGCGTCTATGTTCATCAAAGATATTGGCCTGTAGTTCTCTTTTTTTGTTGGGTCTT
Source organism: Cephalopachus bancanus (assembly GCA_027257055.1). Classification (NCBI taxonomy): domain Eukaryota; kingdom Metazoa; phylum Chordata; class Mammalia; order Primates; family Tarsiidae; genus Cephalopachus; species Cephalopachus bancanus. The sequence goes on along the minus strand of JAPVLO010000110.1, from coordinate 1,808,850 downwards.
TACCTGGCTTGGGTATCAATGTGATGTTAGCTTCATAAAATGATTTGGGGAGGGTTCCATCTTCCTCAATCACCTGGAATAGCTTCAGTAGGATTGGAATTAGTTCCTCCTTAAATGTCTTGTAGAATTCTGCTGGAAAGCCATGTGGTCTGGGGCTTTTTTTTGTAGGTAGTTTTCTTATTACATAGTTAATTTTCTTGATTGTTATTGGTCTATTTAGGGTCTCGATTTCTTCTTGTTTCAGCCTAGGCAGGTTGTGTGATGACAGAAAGTCCTCCATTTCCTTGAGGTTTTCAAGCTTGTTTCCATACAAGTGTACATAGCAGTCTCTGATGATCTTTTGTATTTCTTCAGGGTCAGATGTGACTTCATCTTTTGTGTTTCTGATTGTGCTTATTTGGGTTTTTTCTTTCTTTTTCTTGGTCAGTCTAGCTAGGGGACCATAGATCTTGTTTATCCTTTCGAAGAACCAGCTTTTTGTTTCATTGATTTTTTGTATTGTCTTTTTGTCTTCTATGTCCTGTATTTGGGCTTTTATTTTGGTGATCTGGATTCTTCTGCTGAAATTAGGGTTTTTTTTTATCTTGCTTTTCCAGCTTCCTTAGGTGGCTTGTTAGGCTATTAATTTGTGCTCCTTCCAATTTCTTCATGTGTGTTTGTAGGGATATAAATTCCCTCTTTATAAATTCCAGCTTTTAAGGTGTCCCAGAGATTTTGGTAAGATGTTTCTTCATTTTCATTTGTTTCCAGGTATCTTTTGATCTCTGTTTTGATTTCATCATTGATCCAGGAGTTGTTTAGCAGTATGCTGTTTAGTGTCCATGTCTTTGTGGGTTTTGGGGGGACCTTGTTGGTGTCAATGTTTATTTTTATTCCACTGTGGTCCGAGTAAGTGCATGGTAGAATTTCAGTCTTTTAAAATTTGCTTATGCTTGATTTATGACCGAGAATGTGGTCGATCTTGGAATATATCCCGTGCAGTGATGAGTAGAATGTGTATTCTGTGGTCTTTGGATGGAGTGTTCTGTAGGTATCAGTTAAGTCCATTTGGTCCAGAGTCACACTGAGGTTCCGAATCTCATTGCTGATTTTTTGTCCCGATGTCTCGAGGATTGTGAGTGGGGTATTAAAGTCCCCAGTTATGATAGTGTTTGAATCAATATTTTTCTTTAGTTTTCCTAGGAGTTGCTTTATAAAAATTGGTGCACCTATATTAGGTGCATATATGTTTAGGATAGATATTTCTTGTTGATGGAGTGAGCCTTTTATCATTATGTAGTGGCCCTCTGTATCTTTTTAAATTTTTGATAGCTTAAATGGTATTTTGTCTGAAATTAGGATCGTGACTCCTCCTTTCTTTTGTGTTCCATTCGCCTGGAAATTTGTTTCCCATCTTCTTACTTTGAGTCTGTGCATGTCCTTTGTAATGAGATGGGTCTCTTGAAGGAAGTATATTGTTGCCTGGTGATATTTTATCCATTTTGCCATTCTATGTCTTTTCAGTGGTGCATTTAGTCCATTCGCATTTAGGCTAATTATTGAAATGTGAGAGTTCATCCCTAACATATAGTTCTTTTAGAGTTGTTGTTCCACTTGGTTTACTGTCTTTCTTTTGTTTTTGGGGTTGGTTCATATGTATTTTATTCTTTTTCCTGTATTCTTGTGAAAAATGTTGCTCTTTTTCCCCCCCTTTTCTTCTGTGTTTAGTACTTTCTTAAGTATTTCATGTAGAGGTGGTTTGGTGGCAGCGTCAGTTCTTAGGGATTGGCTATCTGGGAAAGATTTTAATTCTCCCTCGCTGATGAAGCTTAATCTGGCAGGGTAGGTTATTCTTGGTTGAAATTTTTTATCTTTTAGGACTTTGAAGAGAGGGCTCCAAGCTCTCCTAGCCTGCAGGGTTTCGTAGATAAGTCTGTTGCTATTCTAATTGGTTTTCCATGGTAGGTAATCTGACCTTTATCTCTTGCTGCCTTTAGGATTTTTTCTTTTATGCCTACTTTGTTTAGGCGAATTATTATGTGTCTAGCAGTTGGATTTCTCATTTGTTGTCTTGCAGGGGTTCTCTGGATCTCTTGTGTTTGAGTTTTTGCATCGTTGATTAGATAAGGGAAGTTTTCTTGAATGATCTCATGGAAGGTTTGTTCCAATGTGGTCTCTGTCTCTTTTTCTGCCTCAGGCAGATCAATTACTCTTAGGTTAGGCCTCTTGAGGTAATTGCTCATCTCTTGAAGGTTTTTTTCTGTCGTTTTGAGCTTGTTTTCTGTGTTCTTGAGAGTTTGGGTTATTTCTATATTTTGGTCCTCAAGCTCTGAGATTCTTTCTTCTGCTTGGGTAATTCTGCTTTCCATGCTTATCAGTTTATTGTTTATTTCATTCACAGTATTCTTTATTTCTGTTATCTCAGATATCAGCTCCTTCCTAGTTTCTTCTTGAGTTTCCTCAATTCTTTTTAATCTCTCCATTAATGTCTTGATGTCTAGGGTTGTATTTTGAGACCATTCAGTTGTTTGCATTCCATAGTCAGTTTTCTCAGTGTCTGCCCTCCCAGGAGTCTGGGAAGGGCCCATATATTCTTATGGTTTTTCTTCATTTGTGTAGATTTTTCTCTCTCGTCTCTTAGTGGATCAAGTTCCTGAGATCTAATCTCCAACCTCTCTCCTCTATTTCTATTGCAGGCAGTTAGCTTGTTGCCTAGGAGATCTGTGACACTAGTCACTATTCAGCGTAGGGGAGGGGCTTTGTCTCCTGTTAATGACATCACCGTGGGAACCAAGGTGGAGGCTCTGCTAGGTGGGCAGGGCGATGCTATGTAAATATGCCTTGAAAATGGCGGAGGTGGTGGTTTGCTTTTAGGCGGCTCCTGTGGGTCTCTAGGCAGGACCAGCTTCATAGCTGGGCGCTGGATCTGGGGTGCCTCCAGCCGGCTGGGGTGGAGGACAGGGTTGGGTATTTCCTCCTCTGGAGCTGGAAGCCTGCGATTGGCACCTTATGCCAACTTGGGGTTCTGCCCCCTTACACAGGCTTGTGGTCATGCACGCTGAGTGCCTCAGCCAGGGTGGGCCAGGGGCTTCCGATCTCCGAAGCTCCTGAGGGCAGGTGGTGGCTCTGGGTCCCTCCCAGGGCACTTCAGCCAGAAATGGGACCAGTATCTCTAAGAGGTGGCACTCAGAGCCTCCCTGCATGACCAGCAGCTTCGCACTGGGTGCTGGTCTCCACGCTGTGGCCGGGGATGGAGCTGTGATCTGGGATTTGGAATTCCCCAGCCAGCTGGAATCACATATAGTGGAGCAGCCGGTCTGGCGGCGATGTCTGGCCCTGCGTGGGACCAAAAGTCCCCAAGCCTCATAAAGTGCAGGTGGAGGTGGGCGGGGGGGGTGCAGGAAGAAAAGTAATAGTCTTTTTGGGAAACTCACGTTCGGAGAATCTCAGGGATTCATCTATGCGGTCACCATCTTGCCATCTCCCTGTTGATGTATTTAATTATGTTTATGGTCTTACGAATGTTGAACCAGCCTTGCATCCCAGGGATGAAGCCTACTTCGTTATGATGAATGATTTTTGAGATGTGTTGTTGAATCCGGTTTGCTAGGATCTTGTCAAGAATTTTAGTATCTGTGGTCATCAAAGATATTGGCCTTTAGTTCTCTTTCTTTGTTGGGTCTTTACCTGGCTTGGGTATCAATGTGATGTTAGCTTCATAAAATGATTTGGAGAGAGTTCCATCTTTCTCAATCACCTGGAATACTTTCAATAGGATTGGTATCAGTTCCTCCTTGTACGTTTTGTAGGATCCTACTGGAAAGTCATCTACTCCAGGACTTTTTTTAATAGATAATTTTCTTATGACATAGTCAATTTCCTGGATTGTTATTGGTCTATTAGGGTCTCAATTTCTTCTTGTTTCAACCTAGGATAGATGTTTGATGTCAGAAAGTCCTCCATTTCCTTTAGGTTTTCAGGTTTGTTTCCAGACAATTGTATACAGTAATCTCTGATAATCTTTGTATTTCTTCAGGGTTAGATGTTTTTCATCTTTTGTGTTTCTGATTGAGTTTATTTGGGCTTTTTCTCTCTTTTTCTTGGTCAATCTGGCTAGGGGACCATCAATCTTGTTTTTCCTTTCAAAGAAACAGCTTTTTGTGTCATGGATTTTTTTGTGTTATCTTTTTGCCTTCTATGTCCTAGATTTGGGCTTTTATATTGGTGATCTGGATTCTTCTGCTGAAGTGAGGGTTTTGGTCATCTTGCTTCCTTAGGTGATTATTAGGCTGCTAACTTTTGATCTTTCCATTTTCTTTATGTGTGTTTGTAAAGATATGAATTCTCCTCTCACTACTGCTTTCATGGCATCCCAGATGTTTTGGTAAGATATTTCTTCATTTTCCTTTGTTTCTAGGTGCCTTTTAATCTCTGTTTTGATTTCATTGTTGACCCAGGAGTTGCTTAGCATCATACTGTTTAGCATACATATCTTTGTGGGTTTTGGGGGAACTTTTTTGTTGATATTTATTTTTACTCCATTGTGATCTGCGAGGGTGTATGGCAAAATTTCTATCTTATGAAATTTGTTTATGTTTGATTTATGGCCAATGATGTGGTCAATCTTGGAGTTCGTTTTGTGTGGTGATGAGTAGAATGTAAAATCTTTGGTCATTGGGTGAAATGTTCTATAAGTATCAATTAAGTCCATTTGTTCAAGTGTCTTATTGATGTTCCAGATCTCCTTGCTGATTTTTTGTCTTAATGATCTGTCTAAGGTTGTTAGTGGACTATTAAAGTCCCCAGCTATGATAGTGTTAGAGTAGATGTCTTTTTTAAGTTTGCCTAGAAGCTGCTTTACAAACGTTGGTGCTCCTATATTGGGTGCATATATGTTTAGGATGGATATTTCTTGTTGATGGATTGAACCTTTTATCATTATATAGTGAGCTTCTTCATCTTTTAAAATTTTCGATAGCTTAAAGGGTATTTTGTCTGAGATTAAAATTGCAACTCCAGCTTACTTTTGTGTTCCATTCACCTGAAATTTTGTTTCCCATCCTCTTACTTTGAGTCTGTGAGTGTCCTTTCTGGGGAGATGAGTCTCTTGGAGACAATATATTGTTGTCTCATATTTTATCCATTTTGCCATTCTGTGTCTTTTCAGTGGTACATTATTCCATTCACATTCAGCCTAATTATTGAAATGTGAGAGTTTGTCCCTGTCATGAGGTTCTTATAGAGGTGTTGTTGTTGCTGTTTGTTTGTTGTGTTTCTTTTGATTTTGGGGTTGATTCATGTGTGTTTTCAATCTTTTTCCTGCACCTTGTGAAGAGTGCTTTCGTTCTTTTTTCCCTTTCTTCTGTGTTTAATACTTTCTTAAGTGTTTCTTGTAGAGCTGGTCTAGAGGCAGCATAAGTTCTTAGGGATTGAATATCTGGGAAAGATTTTAATTCGCCCTCACTGATGAAGCTTAGTTTAACTGGGTAGGTTGTTCTTGGTTGAAATTGATTATCTTTGAGAACTGTGAAGATTGGGCTCCAAGCTCTCCTAGCCTGAAATTTTTCTGTAGATAAATCTGCTGGTATTCTCATTGGTCTTCCCTGGTAGGTAGTCTGACCTTTATCTCTTACTGCCTTTAGGATTTTTTCTTTTATACCTTCTTTGTTTAGGTGAATTATGATATGTTTAGGAGTTGGTCTTCTCATTTGTTGTCTTGCAGTGTTTCTCTGAATTGCTTGTGTTTGAATAGTCACATCACTAATGAAATGAGGGAAGTTTTCTTGAATAATTTCATGGAATGTTTGTTCCAGGGTGTTCTCTTTCTCTCTTTCTGCCTCAGGAAGTCCAATTACTCTTAGATTTGGCCTCTTGAAGTAATTGCTCATCTCTTGGAGGTTTTGTTCTATCTTTTAAAGCTTCTTTTCTATGTTTTTGACAGTTTGGCTTAGTTCTATATTTTGGTCCTCAAGCTCTGAGATTATTTCTTCTGCTTGGCTAATTCTGCTTTCTATGCTTATCACTTTGTTATTTATTTCATTCACAGTATTCTTTACTGCTGTGTTTTCAGTTATCAACTCCTTCCTATTTTCCTCTTGGCTCTCTTCAATTCTTTTAAAACTCTCTATTAAGGTCTCGATATCTGTGTTGGTAGTTTGAGACCAGTCATTCTGGGAGCTTTTTATTGTTTGTGTTCTAAAATCTGTTTTCTTAGTGTCTGACCTTCTAGGGGTCTGTGAGAGACCCATATTCTTCTTTTGGTTTTTCTTCATTTGTGTAGATCCCCCCCCCCCGATTTTTCTCCCTTCTTTTTTAATTCTGTTTTTCAGGGATGGGAGGGATGCTTTTACTACTTTTTGCTCAGTGTCCTTTCTTTCTTATGTGGATCCTCTGGCTTGTTCAGTTCTGAAGCTGGACTGTGCACTGGGGGCTGTACTTTTTGCAGTTTTGAGATTCAGTTGTGGGGGGAGCTGTGATTCGGAATCTATCTGCAGATCCCAGTATCCACCAATAGGTTTATGGGCACCCTGAAACCCACTTCCCACTGCCTTACAATCTGTCCATGCAGTGGGGGTTTAGGTTTGCTCCCTGAAATAAAATGAGGCAAGAAAAAGGAAAATAATGGAAGAAGGAAGGGGGGCAGGTCAAGAGGAAGATTGAGTGAGAGAAGAGTAAGGGGAAAACAGACAGATATACCAGCTAACAAATGAAAAGAGATACAAAGACAGAAAAGAGAAAAAAAAATACTGGAGTATACAGGTAATCACACAAACACATAGTCCAACAAAATCCTGCCTATTGATGTACTCTTCCCCTACACAATCAGGGAGTCTAAAGAATAGAAAGAAGAAAGAAAGAAAGTCAGTAAAATAACAAAAGCAAAGCAAGTATGAAAACATTATCAAAACCAGAATGAAAGAGAAAAAAAAAACCCTAAAATGAAAAGCAAACAAAAGTGAGTAAAAAAAAGCAATCAAAAAATAAAAATAAAAAATAAAAACAGGGAATCAGACTGGCTCTAGATACTTCCTGTATGTCCAAAGTTCCTTCAGCTATGATCTTTTGCCCCTCTCCTCTGCTCTCATTGCAGGCAGATAGGTTTACTCATAGTCTGGGTTAGTTGCCACAGGCCTACTTTGGGAGGGGGTGAATCAGATCTGGGTTCACTTGGCTTGCTGCCTCAGGTCTGCCACACAGATCTGAGTTGTCTGTGTCTGGGGGAGGGGCTTGTATCTCTCTTGATTTGATGAGATTACCTTAGGCAACAAGTTGGAGGCTGTGCAGAGCTGGGCAGGGCAATGCAAATCTCTGCATGGTCCTGGGTCAAAGAAAGTGGCTGCGGTGGGTGGCTCCTCACCAGGCATGGACTCCTCTCCAGCATTGCCAGTCCTCTGTCTCCACTGATCAAATTCAGGGCTACAGCTGTTCCATTATGACAGGTGATGGTGTGGGCCAGGAACCAGGTGATGGGAATCAGTTGGATTCAGCAGACTTTTCTCGGGTGTGTTCCATGAGCAGCAGATGACCCTGTGCATGATCTTGCTGGCCGTGCTCCAATCTCAGGGCGGTGGGGGCTTGCAGTTGCCCTCAGAGGGGGCATCCGGGTGCATGCACCCGAGTATCCCCTCAGACGGACTTTCATGCTCCCACCAGCACCCGCCCACTCACTCAGAGAGTCTTATTGAACACTTGCCTCCATGGAGATTCTTACAGTCTGACCTGCAGGTCACCATTTTAAGCTCTGCCTGAACTGTATTTATTGTCTTGTGAATGTTGAACTAGCCCTGCTTCCCAGGAATGAAGCCCACTTGGTGATGGTGGATGATCCTTAAGACGTGTGTTGGATCTGATTTTCTAGAATCTTGATGAGAATTTTTTGTCTACATTCATCAAGGAGATTGGCCTGTAATTCTCTTTTCTTGTTGGGTCTTCGTCAGGTTTGAGTATCAATATGATGTGGGGCTCATAAAATTAGTTGGGGAGCATTCCATCTTTCTTGATTGCCTGGAATATTTTTAGTAAAATTGATATCAGCTTCTTGTATGTCTTATATAATTCAGTTGGGAAGCCATTGGGTCCAGAGCTTCTTTTGGTAGTTAGATTTCTTATGACTGAGTTGACTTTCTGGATTGTTACTGGTCTGTTTAGTTTCAGTTTTTTCTTGTTCCAGCCTTGGGAGGTTGTGTGATGTCAGGAAGTGCTCCATTTCCTTTAGGTTTCTAGTTTATTTGCATGTAGAAATTCATATGGAAACAAGAAAGAGCATGAATAGCCAAAAAAATCCTCAGCAAAAGAAACAAAGTGGGAGGTATCACATCTCAAGACTTCAAACTTTATTACAAGGCTATAGTAACCAAAACTGCCTGGTCCTGGTATAAGAACAGACACACAGACCAAAAGAACAGGACAGAGATTATGGAAGCAAAATCTTGATCTCTCAGCCAACTCATCTTTGACAAAGTCACCAATAACAATCACTGGGAAAAGGCGACCATAGTTAGCAAATGGTGATGGGAAACTGGCTAACCACATGCAGAAGAATGAACAGGACTCGTGCATATCACCATATACAAAAATCAACTATAAGTGAATCAAAGGCCTAAACATAAAACCTCGAACTGTAAGAATCCTATAATAAAATGCAGGAAACACTATTATGCACATTGGAGTAAGCAAACAATTCTTGATCAAATCCCCAAAAGAGAATGCCATAAAAGCTAAGACAGGCAAGTGGGACTTCATCAAACTGAAAAGCTTTTGCACGGCAAAAGAAACCATCAAAAGAGTGGGGAGACGACTCACAGAGTGGAAAAATATTTGCTAATTATATCTGACAATGGCCTATCATCCAAGATCTACAAGGAACTCAAATGAGCATAAAGGGGAAAAAAACCCTATTAAAAAGTGAGCAAAAGACATGAATAGACACTTTTAAAACTTTATTTTATTATGGAGATAAACCCCAGTACAAACCAGGATTAGGTACATATGTAATCTACATGCAGGTGAAGTTTGTGCCTCCAACTCCCCTGGTTTAGGACCAGGTACCTATTATGTTGCCAAATGCCCCCCCACCCCCTGGAGTGTCCCACCATGGCCGATCCCTTTCTTGTGTGATTGTGGTTAATGTTCAGGTCCCACCTATGAGTGAGAATCTGTGGTATATGGTAATTTGTTCCTGTGATAGATCACTAAGTATGATTGTCTCCAACATTATCCAATTTGCTGCAAAGTCCATGATTTTGTACTTCTAAATGGTTGTGTAATATTCATATTTTTAAATCCAGTCCACTTTTGATGGGCAATAGGATTGATTACATGCTTTTGCTATTGTGAATACTGCAGAAAGAAAAATAGATTAGCAGGTGTTGATTTTATAGAATGATTTATGTTCCTCCAGCTATATTCCCAGAATGGGGATTGCTGGATTGTATGGAAGGTCAGTTCCCTTCTCTGTCTCCCTCCGCATAGTTTCCCATTACTGTCAATCCTTTTTCTTATAGTATTATGATAGTTGTTCAAGGTCCACTTATGAGTGAAAACATGTGATGCTCAGATCTTTGTTTCTGTGAGAGATCACTCAGTATTATAAACTCTAATTCCATCCAGGTTGCTGCGAAATTCATGATTTTGTTCTTTTTTATGACTACATAATATTCCATTGTGTATAAGTACAACATTTTTAAAATCCAATCCTCTTTTGATGAACAGCATGGTTGGTTCCATGATCTTGCTATTGTGAACAATGCTGCGTAAGCATACGTGTGCAGATATCTTTTTTGTAGAGTGATTTGAGTTCTTCAGGGTATATTCCCAGTAGGGGGATTGTGGGGTCATATGGAAGGTTGATTTTTAGAACTTTTAGGAATGGCCACACTGATTTCCACAGAGGCTGTACTAGTTTACACTCCCACCAACAGTGTAGAAGTGTTCCCTTTTTACCACATCTTCTCCAGCACCTGTTATGCTTGAGTTATTGGTAATGACCATTCTGACTGGAGTTAGGTGGTATCTCAGTGTCGTTTTAATTTGCATCTCCTTGATGACTAGTGAGGTTGAACATTTCTTCATGTATGTGTTGGCAACTCGTATGTCTTCTTTTGAGAAGTGTTGGTTCATATCTTTTGCCCACTTTGTAATGGGGTTGTTTGTTTTTCTCTTTTCAGCATGTTTGTGTTCCTTGTAGATCCTTGATGTTAGGCCTTTGTCAGACATGAAGTTGGCAAATAGTTTTTTCCCAATCTGTGGGCTGTCTCCCTGCTCTCTTGGTGGTTTCTTTGGCTTTGCAGAAGTTTGTCAGTTTAATGAGGTCCCACTTGTCTATCTTATCTCTTATGGCCCAGGCACTTTGGGTTTTGCTCAGGAATTGGATGTCAGTTCCAACTTCCATAAGGGTGTGTCCTGCATTTTCTAAAGTTCTTATTGTTTGAGGTTTTACATTTAGGTCTCTGATCCATTTAGAGTCAATTTTTGTGTATGGTGATAGATAGGTGTCCTGTTTCAATCTTCTACCTGTGGTCAGCCAGTTTTACCAGTACTATTTACTGAATAGGCTCTCCTCCCCAGTGGTGGGTGGTGGAGGCTTTGTTGAAGATGAGTTGGTTGAGAAATTGAGGTTTTGCTTCTGGAATCTCAATTCTATTCCATTGGTCTATATGTCTGTTCTTGTACAAATACCAGGCTGTTTTGATTATTGTAGCTTTATAGTAAAGTTTAAAATCTGGTAGTGTAATACCTCCTTCTTTTTTTTTTTTTTTTGCTGAGAATTGTTCTAGCTATTCTTGGTCGTTTATATTTCCATATGAATTCCTGTATTGTTTTTTCTAGATCTGAGAAGAATGTTGCTGGTAATGTTATGGGTATTGCTTTAAATCTGTAGATTGCCATAGGTAAGATGGGCATCTTCACAATATTGATTCTTCCAACCCATGTGCATGGAATGTTTTTCCACTTGTTTGTGTCATCTTTGATTTCTTTGAGCAGTCTTTTGTAGTTTTCATTGTAAAGGTCTTTCATGACTCTGGTTAGGAAGATACCAAGTTATTTCACTTTTTTTGTGGTTATTGTGAATGGGATTGTGATTTTTATTTGAGTTTCTGTTTGTTTATTATTGGTGTAAAGAAATGCAATTGTCTTTTGCACTTTTATTTTATAACCTGAGACTTTGCCAAAGTCCTTTATCAGTGCAAAGAGGTTTTTGACAGATTCTCATGAATTTTCAAGGTATACAATCATGTCATCTGCAAAGAGAGATAACTTGACTTCCTCTTTTCTTATTTGGATACCCCTGGTCTCCTTCTCTTTTCTTATTGCTCTAGCCATGACTTCCAAAACTATACTGAGCAGGAGGGGTGAGAGTGGGTTTCTCATAGATGGCTTTTACTATTTTGAGGTATGTTCCACATATGCCAAGATGTTTGAGGGTTTTTATCAAGAAGGGGTGCTGGATTTTATCAAAAGCTTTTTCTGCATCTAATGATATAATCACATGGTTTTTGTTTTGACATCTGTTGATGTATTTAATTACATTTATGGTTTTACGAATGTTGAATCAGCCTTGTGTCTCAGGGATGAATCCTACTCGGTCATGATGGATGATTTTTGAGATATGTTGTTGAATCTGGTTTGCTAGAATCTTGTTGAGAATTTTAGCATCTATGTTCATCAGAGATATTGGCCTGTAGTTCTCTTTCTTTGCTGGGTCTTTACCTGGCTTGGGTATCAATGTGATGTTAGCATCATAAAATGATTTGGGGAGAGATCCCTCTTTCCCAATTGCCTGGAATACTTTCAGTAGGATTGGTATCAGTTCCTCCTTAAATGTCTTGTAGAATTCTGCTTGAAAGCCATCTGGTCCAGGGCTTTTTTTTGGTAGATAATTTTCTTATTACTTAGTCAATTTCCTTGATTGTTATTGGTCTATTTAGGGTCTTGATTTCTTCTTGTTTCAACCTAGGCAGTTGTGTGATGACAGAAAGTCCTCCATTTCCTTAAGGTTTTGAAGTTTGTTTCCATACAAGTGTACATAGTAGTCTCTAATGATCTTTTGTATTTCTTCAGTGTCAGATGCGACTTCATCTTTTGTGTTTCTGATTGTGTTTATTTGGGCTTTTTCTCTCTTTTTCTTGGTCAGTCTAGTTAGGGGACCATCGATCTTGTTTATCCTTTCAAAGAACCAGCTTTGGGTTTCACTGATTTTTTGTATTATCTTTTTGTCTTCTATGTCCTGGATTTGGGCTTTTATTTTGGTGATCTGGATTCTTCTGCTGAAGTTAGGGTTTTTGTGGCCTTGCTTTTCCAGTTTCCCTAGGTGATTTGTTAGGCTGTTAATTTTTGATCCTTCCATTTTCTTCATGTGTGTTTGTAGAGATATGAATTCCCCTCTTACTACACCTTTCATGGCATCCCAGAGATTTTGATAAGATGTTTCTTCATTTTAATTTGTTTCCAGGTATCTTTTAATCTCTGTTTTGATTTCATCATTGACTCAGGAGTTGTTTAGCAGCATGCTGTTTAGTGTCCATGTCTTTGTGGGTTTGGGGGAAAACGTTGTTGGTGTTAATGTTTATTTGTATTCCACTGTGGACCGAGAAGGTGCATGACAAAATTTCGATCTTTTGAAATTTGTTTATGCTTGATTTGTGGTCAAGTGTGTGGTCGATCTTAAAGTATGTTCCATACAGTGATGAGTAGAATGTATATTTTGTGGTCGTTGGGTGGAGTGTTCTGTAGGTATCAATTAAGTACATTTGGTAAAGAGTCACATTGAGGTTCTGGATCTCATTGCTGATTTTTTGTACTGATGATCTGTCTAGGGTTGTCAGTTGGGTATTAACGTCCCCAGCTTTGACAGTGTTAGAGTCAATGTCTTTTTTGAGTTTACCTAGAAGCTGCTTTATGAAAATTGGTGTTCCTATGTTGGGTGCCTATATGTTTAGGATGGCTATCTCTTGTTGATGGATTGAGCCTTTTATCACTATGTTGGCCTTCTGTGTCTTTTTAAAATTTTGATAGCTTAAAGGGTATTTTGTCTGAGATTAAGATCGTGACTCCTCTCTTTTGTGTTCAATTCACCTGAATATTTGTTTCCCATCCTTACTTTGAGTTTGTGAATGTTCTTTCTAGAAAGATGAGTCTCTTGAAGGCAATATATTGTTGCCTCGTGATATTTTATCCATTTTGCATTTAGTACATTCACATTCAGGCTAATTATTGAAATGTGAGTGCTGATCCCTATCATAAGGTTCTTATCAAGTTGTCATTGTTGGCCCTGTTTGTTTGTTGTCTTTTTTATGGTTTTGGAATTGGTTCATGTGTGTTTTTAATCTTTTCCTGTACTCTTATGAAGAAGGTTGTTGCTCTTTTCCCCTTTTTTTCTGTGTTTAATTCTTTTTAAGTGTTTCTTGTAGAGGTGGTCTGGTGGCAGCATAAGTTCCTAGGGATTGGATATCTGGGAAATATTTTAATTCCCCCTCACTGATGAAGCTTAGATTGGTTGGGTAAGTTATTCTTGGTTGAAATTGTTTATCTTTTAGAACTCTGAAGACAGGGCTCAAGTTCTTCTAGCCTGAAGGATTTCTGTAGATAAATCTGCTGCTATTCTAATTGATCTTCCATGGTAGGTAGTCTGGCCTTTTTCTCTTGCTGCTTTTAGTATTTTTTCTTTTATGCCTACTTTGTTTAGGTGAATTATTATGTGCCTGGGAGTTGGTCTTCTCATTTGTTACCTTGCAGGGTTTCTCTGAATCTCTTGTGTTTGAATTTTTGCATCAATGATGAGATGAGGAAAGTTTTCTTGAATAATTCCATGGAATGTTTGTTCCAGTGTGGTCTCTGTCTCTCTTTCTGCCTCAGGAAGTTCAATTGCTCTTAGGTTAGGTCTCTTGAAGTAATCGCGCATCTCTTGAAGGTGTTCTGTCTTTTTAAGCTTCTTTTCTATGTTTTTGACAGTTTGGGTTAGTTGTATATTTTGGTCCTGAAGCTCTGAGATTCTTTCTTCTGCTTAGCTAATTCTGCTTTCCATACTTATCAGTCTGTTATTTATTTCCATCACAGTATTCTTTACCATTGTCATCTCAGTTATCAACTTCTTCCTAGTTTCCTCTTGTCTCTCCTCAATTCTTTTTAATCTCTTCATTAATGACTTGATATCTGGGTTTGTAGTTTGAGACCAGTCATTCTGGGGTCTCTTCATTGTTTGCATTCCAAAGTCAGTTTTCTCAGTGTCTGACCTCCCAGGGGTCTGTGAGAGACCCATATTCTTCTTTTGTTTTTTTCTTCATTTTTCTCTCCCCCTTTCCTCCTCTTCTTTAATTCTGTTTTTCAGAGAATGTGGGGTTGTTTTTGCTTCTTTTTGTTCACTCTCCTGTTCTTCCTTATGAGGGTTCTCTGGCTTTGTTCACTTTTGAGGCTGGACTGTGGGTTGGGGGCTGTACTTTTTGCAGTTTTGAGGTTTAATTGAAGGGGAAGCTGTGATTCAGAATCTATCTGCTGATCCCAGTATCAACTAACAGTTGTATGGGCACACTGGAACCCACTTCCCACTGCCTTACAATCTGTCCATACAGTGGGGTTTAGGTTTGCTCCCTGGAATAAAAGGAGGTTAGAAAAAGGAAAATAATCAAAAAGCGGGGATTAAGAGGAAGTTGGAGAGAGAGGAGTAAGAGGGAAAACAGACATACATATCAACTGTTGAATGAAAGGAGACACAAGGCCAGAAAAAAGTAAACAAACAAACAAAATTTCCTAAAGCATACTGGTAATCACACAAAGACAGTCCAATAAAATAATGCCTTTTGATCTGTTTTTCCCCAACACAAACAAGTAGTCTAAATCAAAAAGCAAACAAAAGTGAACAGAACAATAAAATCAAAATAAGAAACCAGACTAGCTCTGGAATTTTTCCTGAGTGTCTAAACTCTCTTTAGCTCTGATCTCTAGTCCCTCCCCTTTGCTCTCATTACAGGCAGATTGATTTACTCATAGATTGGGTCGGTTCCCTTGGCTTGCTGCCTTGCTGCCTAAGGACCAAGTTGTTTGTGTCTGATTCAGCATAGGGGAGGGGCTTCTGTCTCCTGTTTTGGCAGGGTTACCTTAGAAACAAGGTGGAGGCTGCTCAGAGATGGGCAGGGCAATGTGAATCTCTTCCTGGAAAATGGCTGTGATGGGTGTCTCCTCTTTTGCCAATTCTTTCTCTTGAGTCAACCTTTCTCTCCACTCATCTGGGTTCGTAGATGATCCACTATGATGGGCAATGATGTGTGTCCTGCATCAGGCACTGGCAACCAGTGATATGGCTGGGTGCTGCATTTGGTGGGCTTCCGGTGGCTTGGGGTGGAGGAGGGAGCCAGGAACTCCCCGGGCTGGAGCGGAGAGCCATGGCCTCAGTGGCTATTCAGCACCTGGTAGCAATCAGCAGTAGTCCTTGCAGAGGCCATAGTGAAACAGAGGCTGTAAGCTGCATGAGACTGGCTATAGCAGCCACCCTCTGTGTAGGCAGCAGCCGTGGGGGTGCATGGAACTGCCTTCAGGAGTCACCTTTTGTGGAGAACTTCACGGTTCATTTGTCCCATTGACATCGTGCTAAGCATCCTCCTAAGATTCTTATAGATTGAGGGTTTTTTTTCTTTTTTTATAGTCATTATTTGATACTGTGGGGTACAGTTAAGGGTTAGGTATACAAATATGCTTCATTCAGGCAACCTTGTTGATAAGAGGTGTCTCCCCGTCCCCAGACAGATATTTACTACCGTTAGTCCCATCTCCCTTCCCTTCCCCCCCATAGTTTCCCACCACTGTCAGTCATTTTCTTATAGTATTATGTTGGATGTTCAGTGTCCATTATATGAGTGAGAACATGTGATACTCAGATCTTTGTTTCTGTGAGAGGTCACTCAGTATTATAGACTCTAGTTCCATCCAGGTTGCTGCAAAATTCATGATTTTGTTCTTTTTTATGGCTGTGTAGTATTCCATCATGTATATGTACCATTTTTAAAAATCCAGTCCTCTTTTGATGGACAGCATGGTTGCTTCCAGGTTCTTGCTATTGTGAACAATGCTGCGATAAACATACGTGTGCAGGTATCTTTTTTATAGAGTGATTTGAGTTCTTCAGGGTATATTCCCAGTAGGGGGATTGCAGGGTCATACGGGAGGTAAATATTTAGAGCTTTTAGGAATCGCCATACTGTTTTCCACAGAGTTTGCCCTAGTTTGCACTCCCACCAAAAGTGTAGAAGTGTTCTCTTTTCACTACACCCTCTCCAGCAACTGTTATTTTTTGAGTTATTGATAATTGCCAATCTGACTGGAGTTAGGTGATATCTTAGTGTGGTTTTGATTTGCATCTCCCTGATGATTAGTGAGGTTGAACATTTTTCATGTGTCTGTTGGCTGCTCAGATGTCTTCCTTTGTGAAGTGTCTGTTCATATCTTTTGCCCATTTTATAATGGGGTTGTTTATTTTTTTCTTTTCAGCACGTTTGTGTTCCTTGTAGATCCAAGATGTTAAGCCTTTGTCAGACCTGGAGTTGGCAAATAATTTTTTCCAATCTGTAGGCTGTCTCCCTGCTCTCTTGATGGTTTCTTTGGCTTTGCAGAAGCTTGTCAGTTTAATGAGGTCCCACTTGTCTATCTAGTCTCTTCTGAACTGTGGGTTTCAAGCTTGTTCAGGAATTAGATACCAGTTCCAATTTCCATGAGGGTATTTCCTTCATTTTCTAAGGTTCTTATGGTTTGAGGTTTTACATTTAGGTCTCTGATCTATTTAGAGTTAATTTTTGTGTATGGGGATAGATAGGCGTCCTGTTTCAATCTTCTGTATGTGATCAGCCAGTTTTCCCAGTACCATTTACTGAATAGGTTCTCCTCTCTCCAGTGGTAGGTGGTGGAGGCTTTGTTGAAGATGAGTTGGTTGAGAAATTGAGGTTTTGCTTCTGGAATCTCAATTCTATTCCATTGGCCTGTATGCCTGTTCCTGTACCAATACCAAGCTGTTTTGATTATTGCAGCTTCATAGTAAAGTTTGAAGTCTGGTAATGTGATACCACTTGCTTTTCTTTTCTTTTTTTTTTTTTTGCTGAGAATTGTTCTGGCTATTCTTGGTCGTTTGTGTTTCCATATGAATTCCTGTGTTGTTTTTTCTAGGTTTGAGAAGAATGTTGCTGGTAATTTGATGGGTATTGCATTAAATCTGTAGATTGCCTTAGGTAGAATGGACATTCTCACAATGTTGATTCTTCCAATCCATGTGCATGGAATGCTTTTCCACTTGTTTGTGTTATCTTTGATTTCTTTGAACAGTGTTTTGTAGTTTTCATTGTAAAGGTCTTCCTCTGGTTAGGAAGATGCCAAGGTATTTCATTTTTTGTGGCTATTGTGAATGGAATTGTGGTTTTTATTTGGGTTTCTGTTTGTTTATTATTGGTGTAAAGAAATGCGATTGTCTTTTGCACATTTATTTTATAGCCTGAGACTGTGCCAAAGTCCTTTATCAGTGTAAGGAGGTTTTTGACAGATTCTCTTGGGTTTTCAAAGTACACAATCATGTCATCTACAAAGAGAGATAACTTGACTTCCTCTTTTCCTATTTGGATACGCCTGATTGCCTTCTCTTCTCTGATTGCTCTAGCCAGGACTTTCAATACTATATTGAACTGGAGGCGTGAGAGTCAGCATCCTTGCCTTATTCCACTTTTCAGGGGAAATGGTTTCAATTTTTGTTCGTTTAGGAGTATGCTGGCTGTGGGTTTCTCGTAGATGGCTTTTACTATTTTGAGGTATGTTCCTCACATGCCTAGATGTTCAAGGGTTTTTAATCAAGAAGGGGTGCTGGATTTTATCAAAAGCTTTTTCTGCATCTAATGATATAATCGTGTGGTTTTTATTTTGACATCTGTTGGTGTATTTAATTACATTTTTGGTTTTATGAATGTTGAACCAGACTTGCATCCCAGGGATGAAGCCTACTTTGTCATGATGGATAATTTTTGAGATGTGTTGTTGAATACAGTTCGCTAGGATCTTGTTGAGAATTTTAGCATCTATGTTCATCAAAGATATTAGCATGTAGTTCTCCTTTGTTGGGTCTTGACTTGAGTATCAATGTGATATTAGCTTTGTAAAATGATTTGGGGAGAGTTCCATCTTTCTCAGTCTCCTGGAATACCTTCAGTAGGATTGGTATCATCTCCTATTTAAATGTCTTGTAGAATTCTGCTGGAAAGTCATCTGGTCCAGGGCTTTTTTTTTGTAGCTGGTTTTCTTATTATGTAGTCAATTTCCTTGATTGTTATTGGCCTATTTAGGGTCTCAATTTCTTCTTGTGTCAACCTAGGCAGTTTGTGTGATGACAGAATGTCCTCCATTTCCTTAAGGTTTTGAAGTTTGTTTCCATACAAGTGTACATAGTAGTCTCTAATATCTTTTGTATTTCTTCAGGGTCAGATGTGACTTCATCTTTTGTGTTTCTGATTGTGTTTATTTGGGTTTTTTCTCTCTTTTTCTTGGTCAGTCTAGCTAGGGGACCATCGATCTTGTTTATCCTTTTGAAGAACCAGCTTTTTGTCTCATTGATTTTTTTGTATTATCTTTTTGTCTTCTATGTCCTGGAATTGGGCTTTTATTTTGGTGACCTGGATGCTTCTGCTGATATTAGGTTTTTTATGGTCTTGCTTTTCCAGCTTCATTAGGTGGCTTGTTAGGCTGTTAATTTGTGATCCTTCCATTTTCTTCATGTGCATTTGTAAGGTTATAAATTCCCCTCTTACTACAGCTTTCATGGCGTCCCAGAGATTTTGATATGATGTTTCTTAATTTTCATTTGTTTCCAGGTATCTTTTAATCTCTGTTTTGATTTCATCATTGACCCAGGAGTTGTTTAGCATCATGGTGTTTAGTGTTCATGTCTTTGTGGGTTTTGGTGGGAACTTGTTCGTATTAATGTTTATTTTTATTCCACTGTGGTCCGAGAAGGTGCATGGTAAAACTTCGGTCCTTTAAAATTTGCTTATGCTTGATTTAAATCCAAGTATATGGTTGATCTTAGAGTATTTTCCATGTGGTGATGAGTAGAATGTGTATTCTGTGGTCTTTGGATGGAGTGTTCTGTGGGTATCAATTAAGTCCATTTGATCAAGAGTCACATTGAGGTTTCGTATCTCGTTGCTGATTTTTTATCCTGATGATCTGTCTAGGGTTGTGAATGGGGTATTAAAGTCACCAGCTATGATGGTATTGGAGTCGACCTCTTTTTTTAGTTTACCTAGGAGCTACTTCATGAAAGTTGGTGCTCCTATGTTGGGTGTATATATGTTTAGGATGGATATTTCTTGTTGATGAATTGAACCTTTTATCATTATGTAGTGACCTTCTGTATCTTTTAAAATTTTTGATAGCTTAAAGGGTATTTTGTCTGAGATTAAGATTGTGACTCCTCCTTTATTTTGTGTTCCATTTGCCTGAAAATTTGTTTCCCATCCTCTTACTTTGAGTCTGTGAATGTCCTTTCTAGTGAGGTGAGTCTCTTGAAGGCAATAGATTCTTGCCTGGTGATATTTTATCTATTTTTTCAGTGGTGTGTTTGATCTGTTCACATTCAAACTAGTTATTGAAATGTGAGAGTAGATCCCTATCATAATGTTCTTACTGAGTTGTTGTTCTTCCTGTTTGTGTGCTGTCTTTCTTTTGGTTTTAGAGTTGGATTATGTGTGTTTTTATTTTTATTTTTTTTATTTTTGAGTTGGAGTCTCACTCTGTCACCCAGACTAGAGCGCAGTGGCTGCTCCTGGCCACTGCAGCCTCAACCTGCTGGGCTTCAGCGATCCTTCTGCCTCAGCCTTCTGAGTAGCCGGAATTACAAGTGCGCAATACCACACCCGGCTAATTTTTTATTTATTGTAGAGATGAGGTCTCACCAAGTTGCCCAGGTGGGTCTTGAACCCACAGGCTCAGGCAATCCACTCACCTCAGCCTCCTAAGTCGTGGGATTACAGGCTGAGCCACCAAGCCTGGCCATGTGTGTTTTTAATCTTTTGCCTGTACTCTTCTGAAGAATGTTGTTGTTCTTTATTCCTTTTCTTCTGTGTTCAATAATTTCTTAAGTGTTTCTTGTAGAGGTGGTCTGGTGGCAGTGTAGGTTCTTAGGGATTGGCTATCTGGGAAAGATTTCAATTCTCCCTCACTGATGATGCTTAGCTTGGCTGGGTAGGTTTTCTCGGTTGGAATTGTTTATCTTTTAGAACTTTGAAGATAGGGCTCCAAGCTATCCTAGCGTGGAGGGTTTCTGTAGATAAATCTTGCTGCTATTCTAGTTGATCTTCCATGGTAGGTAGTCTGACCTTTTTTTCTTGCTGCCTTTAGGATTTTTTCTTTTATACCTACTTTTTATAGGTGAATTATTATGTGTCTGGGAGTAGGTCTTCTCATTTGTTGTCTTGAAGGGGTTCTCTGAATCTCTTGGGTTTGAATTTTTTCATCACTGATGAGATGAAGGAAGTTTTCATGAAATGTTTGTTCCAGTGTGACCTCTGTTTCTCTCTCTGCCTCAGGAATGCCAATTACTCTTAGCTTCGGTCTCTTGAAGTGATCATTCATCTCTTGAAAGTTTTGTTCTGTCTTTTTGAGTTTCTTTTCTATGTTTTTGACAGTTTGGGTTATTTCTGTGTTTTGATCTTCGAGCTCTGAGATTCTTTTTTTCTGTTTGGGTAATTCTGCTTTCCATGCTTATTAGTTTGTTATTTATTTCCATCACAGTATTCTTTATTGCTGTTATTTCTGACAACAGCTCCTTCCTATTTTCCCCTTGTCTTTCCACAATTTTTAAAATTCTCTCTATTAATGTCTTGATATCTGGGTTTGTTGCATGTGACCAGTCATTCCGGGGGCTCTTCATTGTTTGTGTTCCGAAGTCTGTTTTCTCATTGTCTGAACTCCCAGGGGTCTATGTGAGACCTATATACTTCTTTTGGCTTTTCTTCATTTGTGAGGTTTTTTCCCTCCCTATTTTTTCTTTCCCTCCACATCACTGTCTTCTTTAATTCTGTTATTCAGGGGTAGAGAGGTTGCTTTTACTTCTGTTTGTTCAATCTCCCATTCTTCTTTATGTATGCCCTCTTACTTTGTTCAATTCTGGAATTGCACTGTAGCTTGGAAGTGGTCCTTTTTGCAGTTTTGAGATTTACTTAAGGAGGGAGCTGTGATTCGAAATCTATATGCAGGTCCTGGTATCTGCCGATAGATGTCTGGATAATCTGTTACCTACTTCCCACTACCTTGGACTCTGTCTGTGCAGTGGGACTGTAGGTTTACTCCCTGAAATAAAATGAGGTTAGCAGAAGGAAGAGAATGGAGCAGACAGTGGGAAGAAGAGGGGGGTGGAGAGAGAGAGGAGTAAGGGGGGAAACAGATGAATGTACCAACAAATGGAGAGAGAGACCTAAACCGAAACAGATAAAAACAATAGACCACGGCTACAGACTAACCAACTCCCATACAAAAACAACTAAAACATATAATGATGCTAACATACAAGCTAACCAACCACCTTATTGGTGTGCTGTTTCTCTATACAAACATATGGTTTACAGAGAGGAGAAAAGAGAAGAAAAGGAAGAGAGAAAAAAAGAACAAAACAGTAAGGATAGAATCAAGTCATTAAACTAACAGAACCAATCGACCACACTCTGAGGCTTTTTGTTTAAGTCCAGTGTCCTTTCAGCTCTGATTTCTAGCTGTCTTCTCAGGCTGGTAAATTTGTTCACAGTTAGGATCAGTTGCTCCTGGCTTGCTGTGAAGGGCAGTTCAGATCACCATTCAGTTCACCACTGCCCAGTTCACCACTCAAATCTGGCCTGTGTCTGTTTCTCAAGTTGTTTTTCCTGTTTTGGTGTTGTTACCTTCAGTCGCCAGCAGGTGGTGCTATCTCACTGCTCAAGATGGTCTTTATCTCAGCTGCTGGCCTCAGAGGGGATGGAGCTGGACAGGAGCTGGACAGGAGCAGACAGAGGCTGGAGATGGGACCCTGCCTCGGGGCACATGGGAGGAGACCCTTGGCCGGCAGGACATCACGGTGGCAGCAGAGGTGGCAGCTATCCCAGCAGTTCTCGCCTGCAGGGGCTTCAAGTTCTGAAGTCATGGATCACCTCAGGCCCAGATGGCGCGATGCGCTATGGCCACCACAGAGGCCACGGCAGTTCTGGCGGCTGCTGCATCTGTGGCTGCAGTGGCTGTCCAGACCGCCGCGATGCCCCAGCGGTGGTGACAGCTGAGCTCTGTGTGAAGAGCAGGCTGCCAACCATGGGATCCGCAGCTCCTGGGAAGAGAGCCAGAGACCCTCTGCATTCTCCTTTGTGGAGGGTCTCATAGACCAGGCTGCCCCGTTGCCATCTTGCCAGAAGTCCCCCTAGTTTGAAGTTTTGTGTTTAGGTCTTTGATCCATTTAGAATGAATTTTTGCGTATGGTGATAGGTATGGTTCCTGTTTCAGTCTTCTGCATGTGATCACCCAGTTTTCCTGGCACCATTAACTGAATAGGTCATTCTCTCCCCAGTGGTTGTAATTGGAGGCTTTGTCAAAGATGAGTTGGTTGAGAAATTGAGGCTTTGGCTTCGGTATCTCTCTCCTGTTCCGTTGGTCTATATGACTGTACCAATACCAGGCTGTTTTGACTACCATAGCCTTATAGTAAAGTTTAAAGTCTGGAATTGTGATGTCTCCTTCTTTGTTTCTTTTGCTAAGGATTGTTTTGGCTATTCATGATCATTTGTGCTCCCATATGAATTTCTGTATTGTCATTTCTAGGTCTGAGAAGAATGATGTTGGTAACTTAATCGGTATTGCGTGAATCTGTAGATTGCCTTTGCTAAGATGAACATATTAACAATGTTGATTCTTCCTATCCATGAACATGGAATATTTTTCCATCTGTTTGTGTCTTTTTGGATTTCTTTGAGCAGAGTTTTTAGTTATAACTGTAAAGGTCTTCACTTCTCTGGTTGGGAAGATGCTGAGGCATTTCATTTTTTTGTGTCTATTGTGAATGGGATTGTGTTTTTTATTTGGGTCTCTCTTGATGTATAGGAATGTGACTGTCTTTTGCACTTTTATTTTGTATCCAGAGATGGTGCCAAAGTCCTTATTCAGTGCAAGCAGGTTTTTGACAGATTCTATTGGATTTTCAAAGTGTAGGATCATATCCTCAGTAAAGAGGGAAACTTGTCTTCCTCTTTTCCTGTTTGGATACTCCTGATTTTCTTTGCTTGTCTAATTGCCCTAGCTAGGACTTCCAACACAATGTTGAACAAGAGGGGTGAGAGTGAGCAACTTTGTCTTGTTTCAGTTTTCAGGGGGAAATGTTTTCTGTCCATTTAGCAATATGTTAGCTATGGGTTTATGGTAAATGTCACTTATTATTTTGAAGTATGCTCCTTCTATACCTAGGTGTTTGAGGGCTTTTTTGGTAGGTAGTTTTCATATGACAGAGTCAATTTCTTGGGTTGTTATTGATCCATTTAGTGTCTCAATGTCTTCTTGTTTTAACCTGGGGAGGTTGTGTGATGTCAGAACTTCCTCCATTTTATTTAGGTTATCAAGTTTTTTTCCATATTGGTGTCTGATAATCTTTTGTATTTCTCTGGGGTCAGTTGTGATTTGATCTTTTGTATTTATTTGGGCTTTTTTCCTCTTTTTCTTGGTCATTCTGGCTAGGGGCTTATCAATCTTGTTAACTCTTTCAAGGATCCAGCTTTTAGTATTTTTGATGTTTTCTATAATATTTCTGTCTTCTATGCCCCATATTTGGGCTCTTATTTTTATGAATTGGATTCTTTCAAAAGTTGGGGTTTTGGTGGTCTTCCCTTTCCAGCTCCTTTAGGTGATTTGTTAGGCTCTAAACTTGTGATCTTTCCATTTTCTTTTTTCCTTAAACAGAAAAATTTATTTTCTTTTGGAGACAAAGTTGTCCCCGGGAAAGGCTGCATACGTAACCACATAACCTAAGCTGTGTTCCAAGAACTTGGTGTTCTCCCACCAACCTAGTTGAAGTTCCAGCATAAATACCTTATTTATGTTGTAAGTTAAGTGGTATACATTTCTTATTTCACCTTTATATTAGTCTATTGATGTAGTTTAATCTGGAGACAGCCCATTATCTTTACCCAGAAATGAATAAAAATGATATACACAACTCCTAAAAGAGGAGATTCCAGCAATGCAAGTTAATTGCATTCAAAATGAACTGCTAACTGAAAACAGAAAAAAAAAAAATCTCTTCATTTGCAGTGTAACTAAAGTTGGTTTCACATACAGATTTTTAGTGTTCACTTTTTTGTTTTGTCTTTTTGTTGATGTTTCTGTTTGGCTTTGTGTTTTGTTTTTCTCTCTTCTACATTCAAGAAACTGATAGCACAGTGGTGAGATGTACTTTTTCAACAAGTGCTTCAAAATGTTATGGGGTAAACTTCCCTGAATTCTTCACTACTAGGCAATTGAAACCGAAAGAAATTAACTTTGAAAACAAAATTCCCCCTTGCATCTGGAACTGAAAGTGGTGTTGGTGATAAAACACAATTGCTTGAATTTTGGGAGCTTGCTTTTTTTTTGGTTGTTATAAAATGTCATCTTTCTTTTTAAAAAATTTTTATTATAAAGATGTGGAGTACATTTCAGGGTTAGGTATATAAACATTGATCATGCAGGTACCCTTGTTGATGAGGTATGCCCCTACCTCTCCTAGCAGTTTCCCTCAACTGCCAATCCCACCCCCTTCCCCTGAGAGTTTCTCACTACTGCCAATCACTTTCTTATAGCATTTTAATTGTTCAAGGTCCATTTATGAATGAGAACATTTGGAACTCTGTTCTTTGTTTTTGTGATAAATCACTGAGTATGGTTGACTCCAAATCCATCCAAGTTGCTGCAAAGTTCATATATTTGTCCTTTATGGCTGCATAATATTCCATTGTGCATATGTACCACATTTTTAAAATCAAGTCCAGCTTCAATGAGCAACACGGTTGGTTTCATGTTTTTGCTATTGTGAATAGAGCTGCAATAAACATACGTATGCAGGTATCTTTTTTGTAGAATGATATGAGTTCCTCTAGGTATATTCCAAATAGGGAATTGCTGCGTCATACGGAAGGTCAATTTCTAGTTCTTTCAGATACTGCCACACTGTCTTCCAAAGAAGTTGCATTAGTTTACATTCCCACCAGCAGTGTAGAAGCATTCCTTTTTCTCTGCATCCTTGCCAGCATCTGTTGCTGTTTGTTTTACTAATGATAGCCATTCTTACAGAGGTTAGGTGGTATCTCAGTGTGGTTTTGATTTGCATTTCTCTGATGAGGAGTGAGGTTGAGCACTTTTTCATGTGTCTGTTGGATGCCCATATATCTTCTTTTGAGAAGTGTCTATTCATGTCTTTTGCCCACTTTTCAGAGGGGCTGTTTGTTTTTTTCCTTTTGGTGCATTTGAAAACCTGGTAGATGCTAGATGTTAGGCCTTTGTCAAATTTACAGTTGGCAAATATTTTTTCCCTTTCTGTGGTCTGTCTCCCTGCTCTCTTGATGGTTTCTTTGGCTTTGCAGAAGCTTGTTAGTTTGATGAGGTACCACTTGTCTATTGTATTTCTTATGGATGGGCATTTGAGTTCTGAATAGGAATTGGTTGCCAGTTCCAATTTCCATAAGGGTGATTCCTGCATTTTCTAAGATTCTTATAGTTTGGGGTTTCTACCTTTAGGTCTTCGATCCATTTAGAGTTGATTTTTGTGTATGGTGACAGGTATGGGTCCTGTTTCAATCTTCGTCATGTGATCAGTCTGTATTCCTAGCACCTTTTACTGAATAGGTTCTCCTCTCCCCAGTGGTTGTTGTTGGAGGCTTTGTCAAAGATGAGTTGGTTCAGGAATTGAGGCTTTACTTCTGGAATCTCTATCCTGTTCCATTGGTCTATGTGCCTTTTCTTGTACCAGTACCAGGCTGTTTTGATTACGGTAGGCTTTTAGTAAAGTTTGAAGTCTGGAAGTGTGATACTTCCTGCTTTGTTTCTTTTGCTAAAGATTGTTTTGGCTATTCGTGGTGATTTATGTTTCCACATGAATTTCTGTATTGTCATTTCCAGGTCTGAGAAGAATGATATTGGTAACTTAATGGGAATTGCTTTGAATCTATAGGTTGCCTTTGGTAGGATGGACATCTTAACAATGTTGATTCCTTCTATCTATGAGAATGGAATATTTTTCCATTTGTTTGTGTCTTCTTGGATTTCTTTAAGCAGTGTGTTGTAATTCTCATTGTAAAGGTCTTTCACTTCTCTGGTTAGGAAGATATCGAGATATTTCAATTTTTTTGTGACTGTTGTAAAGGGATTGTGCTTTTTATTTGGATCTCTGCCTGCTTGTTATTGGTGTATAGGAATGCAACTGTATTTTGCACACTTATTTTGTGCTCTGAGACTTTGCCAAAATCCTTTATCAGTGCAAGCAGGTTTTTGACAGATTCTCTTGGATTTTCAAGGTATAGGATCATATCATCAGTAAAGAGGGATAACTTGAATTCCTCTTTTCCTGTTTGGATACCCCTAATTTCCTTCTCTTGTCTAATTGCCTGAGTAGAACTTCCA
The DNA here is from genome assembly GCA_027257055.1 of Cephalopachus bancanus. NCBI lineage: Eukaryota > Metazoa > Chordata > Mammalia > Primates > Tarsiidae > Cephalopachus > Cephalopachus bancanus. The sequence goes on along the minus strand of JAPVLO010000110.1, from coordinate 1,782,249 downwards.
ACACAATATTGAACAAGAGGAGTGAGAGTGGGCAGTCTTGTCTTGTTCCAGTTTTCAGGGGAAATGATTCTATTTTCTGTCCATTTAGCAATATGTTAGCTATGCGTTTGTCATAGAAGGCACTTGTTGGGAGCCAACATCTATAACTACATGACTGAGGCCTATAAAGGCCCATCTGAAAGATCGCCTCTAACAAGCAACACCTATAATATTGGCGTGTGATTAGTGACCAGTGTGCATACATGGCAGTAAAACTTATAAGTAAATCTCTATACACCTGATGGAAAGTTGCACAGCAAAATTATTTTATATGACCTTGTCCTTTCTAAGTTGTACTTCTTTCTAGATATATTCAACTTCTATTTCCTGGTAGACTGGTTAGTCAAGCTCTTGTTCCCAAAAGCAGTTTCCCCTAGAGCTAAGATTAGAAACTAAATTACCATAATAGTTTTATTGCCCTGCCTCTAGCCAGGCAGAACATTTTTTCTAGTTTTGTTACATACTGAAACTCTGTTTGCTTCAGCCCGTGGCCATTTTCATGGCAGCCATGCATTTCCTTGTTCAAGAGTGTGACAGCTACTATTTGATTTTTAGAGTAGACTTGTTAGGATAAAATATATACATATACACTTATAGTTGCATTTACATTTTATAGTATATTTGAGTAAATTTATGCTTGCTGTTTTGTTTCCTTTTGCTACATTATTCAAATATAATAGTTACTATACAATTTATAAAAGAATTAATGATAAGGTATTAGCTTAATAGGATATAGCATAGTATTAAAGGTCAATCATTAGATTATATAAAAATTAAAGTTTAGACATAGGAAATTCATTTAAGTCATGGTAAGGTTTTATAGTTTAAGAATAAGTTTTAATCGTTATAGAATTACAGGGCACTATGTTGAATCATAATAGGTTAATAGAATAACTAAGTCATTTAAGTAAACTTATAGATTATGGTATAGTATTAAGTTGATAATATTAATCGTTAAAAATATTAGGAGTCAGTAAACTTGGATTTAACTTAGAAAAGTTTTTGTATTAATCAGGGTTTGGAACAAAGAGTATAATATGAATGATTTATTGAACATTATGGAAAACACTTTGAACAATCTGTATTGAAATTGTGCATCTGTGATTTTAATGTAAGTTTTGTGAAGCACATCATGCATCATGGAATTGTAATTGTTTGCTTGAAACTTGCAAGTCTTGTGATGCATAGTTTGTAAAACACACTACACATCATGGAATTTGTACATCCCCAGCAAGTAATTATCACACTGCTGGAGGGTATAGAAAATGGTATATAAGTTGGAAGGAGTCTGAATAAAATTTAGCTTCAGTCCTGATCAGACTGTTCCCAGAAGAACTGCCTCCGAGTGGTTTCTTCTCGCCATCTTGACTCTCCGGTGCGGGTCCTAACCCTCCCTCGGTCGGAGCCAGTCTCCAACAGGCACTTACTATTTTGAGGTATGTTCCTTCTATACCTAGGTCTTTGAGGGTTTTTATCAAGAAAGGATGCTGGATTTTAGCAAAAGCTTTTTCTGCATCTAAAGAGATAATCATATGGTTTTTGTTTTTACATCTGTTGATGTATTTAATGACATTTATGGTCTTGTGAATGTTGAACCAGCTCTGCATCCTGGGGATAAAGCCTACATGGTCATGGTGGATGATTTTTGAGATGTGTTTTTGGATCCAATTTGCTAGAATTTGTTGAGAACTTTTGCATCTGTGTTCATGAGGGATATTGGCCTGTAGTTCTCTTTCTTAGTTGGATCTTTACCCAGTTTGGGTATCAGTGTAATGTTAGCTTTGGAAAATGATTTGGGGAGAATTCCATTTTTCTCAATTGCCTGGAATACTTTTAATAGGATTGGTGTCAGCTCCTTCTTGTACGTTTTATAGAATTCTGCGGGAAAGCCATCCAGTCCAGGGCTTTTTTTAGGTAGGTAGTTTTTGTATGACAGAGTCAATTTCCTGGGTTGTTATAGGTCTATTTAATTTGTCTCAATGACTTCTTGTTTTAAGCTGGAGAGGTTGTGTGATGTCAGAAAGTCCTCCATTTCATCTAGGTTATCAAGTTTGTTTCCATATAGGTGTACATAGTAATCTCTGATAATCTTTTGTATTTCTTCAAAGTCAGTTGTGATTTGATCGTTTGTATTTCTGATTGTGTTTATTTGGGCTTTTTCTCTCTTTTTCTTGGTCATTCTTGCTAGGAGTCCATCAATCTTGTTAATTCTTTCAAAGAACCAGCTTTTTGTTTAGCTGATGTTTTCTATGATATTTTCATCTCCAGTGTCCCATATTTGGGCTCTTATTTTGGTGGTTTGGATTCTTCTCCTAAAGTTGGGGTTTTGGTGGTCTTCTCTTTCCAGCTCCCTTAGGTGATTTGTTAGGCTCTCCACTTGTGATCTTTCCATGTTCTTAATGTGTACTCATAGAGATATAAATTCCCCTCTGAGAATTGATTTCATGGCATCCCAGAGGTTTTGGTAAGATGTTTCTTCATTTTCATTTGTTTCAGGAATCTTACAATTTCTTCTTTGATTTCTGTGTTGACCCAGTCGTTGTTTAACATCATGCTGTTTAGTGTCCATGTCTTTTTGGAATTTGGGGAAATGTTGTTGGTTTTCATATTTATTTTTATTCCACTGTGGTCTGAGAATGTGCATGGAAAGATTCCAACCTTATGGAATTTGTTTGTGCTTGATATATGGCCAAGGATGTGATTGATCTTGGAATACATTCCATGTGGTGATGAGTAGAATGTATATTGTGTGGTTGTTGGGTGGAATAATCTGTAGGTATCTACTAAGTCCATTTGGTCAAGTGTCAAGTTTAGGTTCTGGATTTCCTTGATTTTTTGCCTCGATGATCTATCTAGGGCTGTCACTGGGGTATTCAATTCCCCTGCTATAATATTTTAGTATATGTGCTGCCGAAGTGAGCACCCCCTGTTATAATAGTGTGGGAGTCAATATCTTTTTTTAGTTCATTTAGTAGTTGCTTTGTAAATGCTGGTGCTCCTGTGTTGGGTGCATATATGTTTAGGATGGATATTTCTTACTGATGGTTAAATCTTTTATCATTATGTAATGTCCTTTTGCATCTTTTAAAATTTTTCATAGCTTAATGATTGTTTTGTCTGATATTAAGATTTCAACTCTTGCCTTCTTTTGTTATCCATTTGTCTGGAAACTCATTTTCTATCCTTTAACTTTGAGTCTGTGTGTGTCCCTTGTAGTGAGATGAGTCTCCTGGATGCAGCAAATAATGGGGTCATGGTTTCTTATCCAGTCCACCATTCTGTGTCTTTTCAGGGATGCATTTAGTCTATTCACATTTAGGCTAATTATTGAAAGGTGGGGATTTAACACTGTCAGGAGATTCTTATAGAGTTGTTGTTCCTGTTTCTTTGCTGTCTTTCCTTTGGTTTGATTCATGTGTGTTTCCAATCTTTTCCCTGTATTCTTTTGAAGAACATTGTCATTCTTTTCTCCTTTTCTTCTGTGTCTAATACTTTCTTAAGTGTTTCTTGTAACGGTGGTCTGGTGGCAGCATAAGTTCTTAGGTATTGGATATCTGGGAAAGATTTTAATTCTCCCTCACTGATGAAACTTAACTTGGCTGGGTAGTTTATTCTTGGCTGGAATTGTTTATCTTTAGGAACTTTGAAGATTGGGCTCCAAGCTCTTCTAGCCTGAAGTTTTTCTGTAGATAAATCTACTGGTATTCTCATTGGTCTTCCCTGGTAGGTAGTCAAATCTTTTTCTCTTGCTGCCTTTGGGATTTTTTCTTTTATACTTACTTTGTTTAGGTGAATTATTATGTGTCTGGGAGTTGGTCTTCTCATTTGTTGTCTTGTAGGGGTTCTCTGAATCTCTTGTGTTTGAATTTTTGCATCGCTGATGAAATGAGGGATGTTTTCTTGAATAATTTCATGGAAAGTTTGTTCCAGTGTGGTCTCTGTCTCTCTTTCTGCCTCAGGAAGGCCAATTACTCTTAGGTTAGGTCTCTTGAAGTAATCATTCATCTCTGAAGGTTTTGCTCTGTCTTTTTAGCTTCTTTTCTATGTTTTTGACAGTTTGGTATTTTGGTCTTCAAACTCTGAGATTTTTTTCTTCTACTTGGCTAATTCTGTCCATGCTTATTAGTTTGTTATTTATTTCAATCACAGTATTCTTTACTGCTGTTATCTCAGTTATCAGCTCCTTCCTATTTTCCTCTCATCTCTTCTCAATTCTTTTTATTCTCTTTTTTGTCTTGATGTCTTGGTTTGTTGTATGTGACCAGTCATTCAGGGGGCTCTTCATTATTTGTGTTTTGAAGTCTTTTTTCTCAGTGTTTGACCTCCCAGGGGTCTGTGTGAGACCTATATTCTTCTTTTGGTTATTCTTCGTTTGTGTAGATTTTCCTCCTCACTTCCCCCCCCCCATCTTCTCAAATTCTGTTGTTCAGGGTGGAGGGCTTGCTTTTACTTCTGTTTGTTCAATCTCCTATTCTTCCTTATGTATATCCTTTGGCTTTGTTCAATTCTGGAGCTGTACTGTAGGTGGGAGGTGATCCTTTTTGCAGTTTTGAGATTTAATTGTGGGGGGAACTGTGATTCAAAATCTCTCTGCAGATCCCAGTATCCACCAATACGTGTATGGATAATCTGGAACCCACTTCCCACTGCCTTGCAATCTGTCCATGCATTGGGATGATAGGTTAACTCCCTGAAAGCAAAATGAGGTAAGAAAAAGAAAAAGAATCGAACAGGGGGTGGGGGGAAGAGGAAGCTGGAGATAGAGAGGGGTAAGCGGGAAAATAGACAAATGTACTGGCTGTCAAATGAAAAGAGACATAAAGACAGGTACGAGTAAACAAACAAACAAACATACATACAAAAAACTAAAACATGCAATCATACAGACATACAAGCTAACCAACCTCCTTATTGGTGTACTATTCCCCTATACAAACATGAGGTCTAAAGAGAAAAAAATAAAATAAAATACAGTAAAGTCAGTAAATGAACAGAGTCAAAACAATATGAAAACTTTATTGATAACAGTAAGAAGAGAGAGAAAAGGGGAAAAAAGAGAAGTAAGACAATCAGGCACAGAATAAAAATTAAAAAAAAATTAAAACAAGCGAACCAAGCACACTCTGAGACTTTTCCTTCAAGTTCAATGTCCTTTCAGCTCTGATTTCTAGCTCTCCTTGCAGGCTGGTGGAGTTGCTCACAGTTAGGGTCAGTTGCCCCTGGCCTGCTGTGGAGGGTTGATCAGATCTGGGCTGCCTGCCAAATCTGCCACACAGATCTGGCCTGTGACTATCTAGCATGGAGGAGGGGCTTCTGTCCCTCTCATTTTGATGTTGTTATCTTGGATCCCAGGCTGGGAGATGGGCCCAGCTGAGTGGAGCTGGTCTCATGGCTCCATCTGATCTCTTTTTCCACTGCAGCCCACACAAGCTGGGGAAGGTACAATGTGAGACTGCCAGGCACTGCAGACCAGTGTAGCACTGGGCTACTTGGGTAGGCTGGGTGAGAGCTGAGGGCTTCCCAGGGAGGGAGGGAGTAGGAAGGGTGGCAGCGGCAGCACCTGCCACTTCAGCAGTTCTGTGGGTGGGAGAAGTTCCACCAGCTGGGCACCCGGGTGAGGGGTGGGGGGCAGTGGTGACAGTGGCGGAAGCTTCAGTAGTGTGGTGCTTCAGGGGGCCACAGGGGCTTCACGGGCCCGGTAGCTATGGGTTGCCTCAGGTGGGAGTGGTGGTGATGGTGGCAGCAGCCAAGTAGCATGTGAAGAGCAGGCTGGCAATGGTGAAACCCACAGTCTCTGGGGGAGGGTGAGCATCTTTATGGGTGTTCTCTTTCACAGAGGTTCTCATGGACCAAACTGCCCTGTCGCCATCTTACCAGGAGTCCCCAGGAACTTTCATAGAAGTATAGACCCACTCCCCGAACTGTCATACATAATTTGATACAAATGGGATATCTGTCTTCTGGTTCAAACACAAAATAGAACTGGGGTGGGGGGAAGGAAAGTCACCTGGGAGTTATTGTGTAGGTGTTTGACTCCCTTGGTATTCAGGAGAAGGGTACTTAGCTGGGAACTCCACACTCTAATTTGCAAACCTCAGAAGGAAGATGCTCTCTAAAAGGGGTCAGTTAGGCCTTTCCTGCATTCCTCAGGGCTTCTTGGAAATTTGGTTTGCCAGAACTTGTTTCTTTTGACCCTTCTTTCTGAAATACTTACAATATCTGCTTTGCTGTCACTGGTGGGTTGGAGTGTTTTACTAGTGCTTATTTCCACAGGCGTGAGACCATCAGTCCTGGAAATCAGGTTCCTTTATTTTTCCAGGGACTTCAGTGTGCACCAACATGAAATACAGGGACCACACACACAGACTCTGCACAGAGTTATTAATGAAATTTCAGGGGTGGAGGGGCTGGGAGGGGGTGGTAATTGCTACACAAAGGTCTCCCAAGCAACAGAGACTGGAGCAAAGAAAGGCCAAGAGCTTCACCCATGGAGAGGAACAGCTGAACCCTGTGAGTGCAGTCCTGGGAGAAGTGTTCTGGGGGTCCCTGGTGTGTGCTCCCAGAGAAAGTCACTGTGCCCCTCCACATGCATGGGTATGCACACACACAGGCCAGGGCTAAGCGCACTCACATAGAATAACAAAGAGGAAGGGCTGGGTGAGTAGGCGGTGGCTGGAGCAGGATGTGCTCCATTTTCTTGATGTACGCTTATAGAGATATAAATTCCCCTTAGAACTGATTTCATGGCATCCCAGAAGTTTTGGTAAGATGTTTCTTCATTTTCATTTGTTTCCAGGAATCTTTTAATTTTTGCTTTGATTTCAGTGTTGACCCAGTAGTTGTTCAGCATCATGCTGTTTAGTGTCCATGTCTTTGTGGGCTTTGGGGAAATGTTGTTGGTGTTGATATTTATTTTTATTCCACTATGTTCTCAGAAGGTGCATGACAATATTTCAACCTTATAGAATTTGTTTATGCTTGATTTATGGCCAAGGATGTGATTGATCTTGGAGTACGTTCCATGTGGTGATGAGTAGAATGTATATTCTGTGATTGTTGGGTGGAATAATCTGTAGGTATCCATTAAGTCCCTTTGCTCGAGTGTCAAGTTTAGGATCTTGTTGATTTTTTGCCTCGATGATCTATCTTGGGTTGTTAGTGGAGTATTCAAGTCCCTTGCTATAATAGTGTTAGAGTCAATATCTTATTTTAGTTTACTTAGTAGTTGCTTTATAAATGCTGGTCCTCCTGTGTGGGGTGCATATTTGTTTAGGATGAATATTTCTTGTTGATGGATTGAATCTTTTATCATTATGTAGTGTCCTTATGCATCTTTTAAAATTTTTGATAGCTTAAAGCTTGTTTTGTGATATTAAGATCACAGCTCCTGTCTTCTTTTGTGATCCATTTGCCTGGAAACTCATTTTCCACCCTTTAACTTTGAGTCTGTTTGTATCCCTTGTGTTGAGATGAGTTTCCTGAATGCAGCAAATAATTGGGTCTTGGTTCTTTCCCTTTGTTTTTATGTGTCTTTTCAGTGGTGCATTTAGTCCATTCACATTCAGGCTGATTATTGAAATGTGTTTGTTTATCCCTGTCATGAGGTTCTCATTAAGTTTTTTCTTTGTTTGCTTGTTTTCTTTTGACTTTGGGATTGTTGTATGTGTGTGTTTTCAAGTTTCTTGTTGCATTGTATTCTCTATTGAGTCTCTGCTCTGCTGTTTTCTGGGAAGTATGTCGTCATTCTTTTTTTTCTTTCTTTTGTGTTTAATACCTTTTTAAGTGTCTCTTGTAGAGCAGGTCAGCAAATTGTATAATCTCTTAGGGATTGGATGTCTGGGAAGGATTTTAATTCTTCATCACTGATGAATCTGAGCTTGGCTGGGTAGGAACTTTTGATTGAAACTGTTTATCTTTGAGGACTTTGAATATTGGACTCCAGTCTTTTCTTGGTTGTAGTGTTACTGGCGATAGGTCTGCTGCTATCCTGATTGGTTTTTTCCAGTAGCTAGTATGACATTTCTCTCTTGCTGCTATTAGGGTTTTTTCATTTGTGCCTACTTTGTGTAGGCAAATTACTATGTGTCTAGGGGCTGTTCTTCTCAACTGATGTCTTGTGGGGGTTCTCTGTATCTCTTGTGCTTGACTGGTCACATTTCTGGTGAGATGGGGAAAATTTCTTGGATTACCTCCAAGAATACTTGCTCCAAGTTGTTCTCCATTTCCCTTTCTTCTTCTGGGATACCAATCAGACAGAGATTAGGCATCTTGATATAATCAGACATCTTTTATAGGCTTTGTTCTTTATTCTGAATCTTCTTGTTTTTTACAGATTGAGTTAATTCCATATTCTGGTCTTCAAGTTCTGAAATTCTTTCTTCAGCTAGGTTAATTATGCTTTCCATGACTGTCATCTTGCTATTTATTTCCTGGATGAAATTTTTTATTGCCAACATCTCTGTTACAAGTTCTTTCAGCTTTGCCTCTTGTCTTTCTTGAGTCTTATTCACTCTTTCCATCCATTCTCTAATCTCTGTCATTCTGGGGCCAGTCATTGGTGACTTTCATTGTTTGGGCACCAAGGTCTGATTTTTCTGGAGTTTTCTCTTTTTTACACTTGAAATCGCCCATGGTCTTCCTTTGGTTTTTTTCTCATTTGTGACAGATCTCTTGTTTTTCTCTTTAGTTCTGTTATTCAGTGTCAGTGGGAGAGGTTTTCCCTTCTGATGTTTGCTCAGCCCTCTTTTTTTCCCTGATCCGGGCTCTGGATTTGTTCTATTTTGAAATAGGACTGTGGGTGGGAAACTTTGCTGTCTCTTGTAGTTTTTGAAAGTTAATAAAGTAGGGGATGGGGCACCAGGATTCAGTAGCTACTTGCAAATTACAATGTTCACTTATTGTGGTATGTGTTCCCTGAGACCCTCTCCCCACCATCACTCTATATGATGATGCAATGCAGAAACCAATGCAAAAAGTATATGAACACAGACACAAACACACACACACACACACACACACACACACACACACACACACTCCCCAAAACAAACTGGTATAGCAACAAAGTGAAACAAAAGAAACAACAACAACAACAGAAAACCAAGAAAACTGAGCACACACACACATGCCTAGCACAAAGTGAATGGAGAAGAAAATAAGAAATACCAGGAAAAAAATAGGAATTCAGATTGAACCCTCACACATTTATTGACACACACCTTAGACTATGAAAAATAAAAACAAAAAACCCCAGAAGAACAAAAGAGCAAAAATAAACCAACAGCAACAACAAAATTGAAAGAAGAACACTCAATCATTCACATACACACATAAACAAACACAACAAACAAAAGAAGAAAGAAAAAAAGAAAAAAAAAATGGGCCATGCAGATCAAACTCTCACATACATATTCATGCACAAAGGAAAAATATTTAAAATAGATGAACTAAAAAACAAACAGGCAAAAACATTTTGAAAATTTAAAAAAATTTAAAATAAACCCTGCTTTCTTATGGCAGGCTCTTTAATTATTCCTCTAATCTGGTCTCTTCTGCAGCACTTGTACCTCTTTCACTCTCTCCCCAGTGTCCAGTGTCTGGAGCAAGGAAAGAAGGGGGGCCAGTGGAGATGGGTGGGGCTGCAGTCCTCCCCTCCCACTCTTGTATGGTCAGAGAGATCTCCTCCCATGGGGACGTGCAGGATTGTCTCTTCCCCAGGTACTTGTACTTGTGAGGGAGGGTGGGATGCCCCAGCCAGGTCTACTCTGGAATTCTCGTATTGAAACTGATGTTCAGGCCCTGCCTGTCTTTGTCTGTCTCCACCATGGCCCGGCTGTGTGGGTCTGACGTTTAGGGGATTGCTGGGGAGGAAGGAGTTTGGGTCAGCCGTAGACTCACCACTGATCACTTTGGAGTCCTTCCTTGTCCCTTTCTGGCCACATCCTTTGTCCCATGGCTGGATCAGGGTAGGGAGTGGGGTGCCTGGGAAGTAGCTCTCATCAGGTTCCTCCAAAGTTTGTGCTTTCAAGATATTCCCTCTGGGTCATGATCAACCCCTGAGTAGTTGATCTGTCAGTCACAGAGACAGGGTCTGTTGCTATGTGGTTAGAAAGTCGGAGTACTCTCCTGCCTTGCCTTCAAGATGGTGGTGGGGTGCCTTTCTTGTCCTCTTCTGTGGGACTCTGTCTCTGGACTACCTCTGTAGCCCCAATTGCCAGTGTCTGGCCAGGACCTGAAGTGATGAGGCAAAGCCTGGAGCCAGTAGTCTCTCCTGCTGCAGTGGTGAGGTAGAACCTGGGGCGGTAGTCTTTCCTCACCACTTCTTCACAGTAAAACCTTTGTCCATTTAAAAAAATGGCACTTGGCTTCTGTGACCTGGGAAGAGCCAGGGACCAAGCAGAGAACCTGCAGCACCAGCTGTTGCACCAGGGCCCTGGCCACTTGCTCATGAGCCCCCACTTAGTCAGTCTCTCCCAGCATTTTCTTCCCAGGAAGGGTTTTGTTGATTTAAAAAGAATGGCGCTTGGCTTCTGCATCCTGGTAATTGCTAGGGTCCAAGCACGGCAGCTGTGGCACCAGATGCTGCACCAGGAGAGCCCTGGTCACTAGCTTCCTAGCCCTCACTCAGATAGCCACTCACATGCCTGCTCCCTCACCAGCACCTACACGAAATTTTCCATACACTCACTTACTCACTCACACTGGGATTCTCATAGTCCAACAGGCTAGGCCACCATCTTCCCCAACCTCTGTCGTCTTTCATTCTATTTCAATATGGTTTTGATTTGCATTTCTGTGATGATTAGGGAGGCTGAGCATTTTTTCATGTATCTGTTGGCTGCTCATATGTCTTCTTTTGAGAATTCAGAATAGACATTTTTCAAAAAAGAGATACAAGCAATGACAGATACATGAAAAAATGCTCAGCCTCCCTAATCATTAGAGAAATGCAAGTCAAGACCTAACTCCAGTAAGGATGACCATCATTAATAAATCAAGAAACAACAGATTCTGGTGAAGTTCCAGAGAAAAGGGAATGCTTTTTCACTGTTGGTGGGAGCAGGCTAATTCAACCTCTATGGAAAGTGTGGTGATTCCTAAAAGAACTGAAAATTGACCTTCCATACAATACAGCAATAGCTTTCCTGGGAATATACCTGGAGGAACATAAGTCTTTCTACCAAAAAGACACATGCACATGCATGTTTTTAGCTGTACTTTTCACAGTAGCAAAAACCAATCCTACTGTCCATCAAAAGTGGCTTGAATTTTAAAACTGTGATACACATACATGATGATGTTTTCTGCAGCCGTAAAGAAAAACAAAATCATGGATTTCACAGCAAATTGGGTGGAGTTGGAGACCATCACACTTAGTGATCTATCACAGACAAAAAGAACTGAATACTACATGTTCCTACTGGCAAGTGGGACCTGAACATTAATCACAAGCGAGGGATCGGCAGTCACTGGACACTGTTGGAAGTGGGGAAATAAAAACACAAGGGAAGCCTGATCTTAAACTGGGAAAAGTGAGGATCCAATGAGGGCCAAAACTTCACCTATATATAACCTACTTGTGTAGCTAATCCTGGATTGTATCCCACATCTTTAGATTAAAATAAAATTAAAAATAAAAAACTACAGTAAGATATTCCCTATACTTGCTATGATTACTATTTTTTAAAATAAATGTTAGTGAGTGAATTAAAATCCAACACCAGCCATATGTCACAGAGGTGGTCCTTGTGCAGCACCCTGTCCTCTAGAGAGCCAAATCTCTAGTCAAAGAAGTAGGCACTTATTCATGAATCACAAGAGATTTATTGCTCAAAGCTTACATTCAAATAACCGGGCATGGCAGGTTGCTGAGACTACTTAGTGATGAGGCAAGTGGCTTTTAGGGCTCCTTGCAAGGATGACTAGAGTAGATTGTATACTAAAAAGAGAAGGTGATCAAACCTGGTGAGGTCTGAGGGTTAAGAGAAACCAAGTTTCACTGCACCCTTACTGGAACTTCCTGGGGAGAGGACTGTAGACTTGTTTGAAATTTGCCTTTTGGATCTTCCTGCCAAACTCCTGCAGCACAAGAGTATCCCAAAATGCACCTGAGAAGCTCTCATAAATCTCCTTCCAATACAGCAAAAAGAGGAGGCGGGTCCATCTTGGTGACTTGGTGGAAGATGACAGTCTGAGACAGGACAGATTGAAGATGCAGAGGAGACTTTGCCAGTGCTCTAGATGAGCTGGTGGGTGCCTGAGAAAGGGTGGAGGCTGTGTTGGAGTCTCCAGGAGTAAGTTGGTCAGAGTTGGCTTCCAACTTCTACCTTTGCCGGCATTTGTAGCTGACACGGGGCCTTTACTATGGGGCACTGAGAAAAGATTCACTCTGATTCTTGTCTTGGGGTGTCCCAGGTCAAGGGAGTTCAAAACTGGGAGTGCCTTATTGAAGTTGTCTTGACACCTGGCATGTGAGCCACAGAATGGTCTGGGGGGGTGGGTTTCAGGGAAAGAGGAAAAATGATTTGGGGTATTGGACAGTGGAAGTGGCTGGTAGTAATGGTTTGAGGAGGATACGGGCACTTGTGATAGAGAGGCTACAGTCAGGGAGGCCAGAGCCTGGGGAACCATGGATACAGGAGAGCATGGAGGTTCTCAGGCTAATGGCCTGGTAGAGCTAAGGAGTCTGGACCTGCCCACGGGGTCACAGACTGCACTGAGTCTCCCCTTCTGGCTCTTCCCTGCACCATTGGTGTCTGCTTTGTACTTTCCACTGCTTCATTCTGTGAGGCTCTTTAGCCTCCAAGATTCCCAAGGAAGGGTAGGATAAGCAGGACAATTAAGTCTCCGCCACTTACAATCCTCTCATCCTGGGATGAGCAGAATCATCAGGAAGGCACCAGAGACAAAGAGACACAGACACACAACAGCTAGGCTCAAAAGCACATCAAGGGCATGCTTTTCATTGTCTGATGTCATTTTCCTATCAAAGCAGTTCTTCAGTTTCCTGGCATTTGCTACATCACAGGATTGTCTGGGTATTCTACCACTACATCAGCATATTGATTGGGGGTGTACATCAGGAATATGCTAACATTTTAATGCACAGCTGGGCAAATGTCACAATTTCAACCACAAAGGAAAAATGACGGTCCCTTAAGAGACACTTTTCAAAACTTGCTCATCCCTTTCTCTCCTAGCACGCTCAGAACTTCCCAGAGAACGTTTCACAAAGCCTAGAAAATACATGTCTTCAGCCCACCTCCTTCTGTGAGACGGCAGAAACAAGGTGCCAAAGAGTAGCTTCATGGTGCAGGTGGAAGATGCTCATTGTGGGGCTTTCTTTTACTTGCTGTTGGTCCCATAGTGAGGCAGGAGGGGTCTGTTTTGGGGGCTTCATTATCTAGGAGCTACAGGTTTGAATAGCAGAAGGTAAACGTGTATGAGATGACAATATGGTAAACCCTAGTCAACAAAGGGCATTAGTATAGTCTCTCCTCATTGTCTTGAGGGCTCTATCTGAGGATCAGTTGACTTGTAAGTCTAAGGCAAAGTACCAAAGAACCTGACTTAGGAAAGAGCCCAAGAAAAGAAAACCCAAATAATTAACAGGTGAGATTACAGATTAAAAAACAGTGAGTCCAACAGCCCATTCTTGAAGTCTGGTGGAGTACTTGACTTCAGTACTTATCACCTGGCCATGTGACCATGAGTCAGTCACCCAGTTGAGTCTCTCCCCTTCCGTACAATGAGGATTATGTAGCATACATACCTAGGCGTGTTGTGAGTTGATAATGTGCAATCAACAAGATAATGTACATTAAGCTTAGCAGCCTAATCCTAACTGCAGAATAAGGCCTGTAAGGCACCTACTAAGTAAATTCTCAGTGGAATTTTAAGTACTTATTAGGGAAAAAAACCAATTTTTTATCTGAATATCTTTTATTTCTCCTACCACGATTCCCAGATGAGTCTTGAAGACAGCCTGGTCTTGCCTTTTGGGGTTTTCCAGAAAACTCCATGTTTTTGGTAAAGGTTTCATGGCTAGTATGTTTCAAGAGAAGCCCTGAGTACAAGCCCTCAGACCCCTAATGGCTCCTTCCCTCCCCTGCTTTCATCACAATCTTGTTCAGTGGTCTCACTTGCCAGTCTCATGAGCCTGTTTCAGGAACCTTGATTTCTCGCCTAAATTCTGGCCCAGAAGTTCTAGTTGTGTGTTGACTTAATCTTGCCACCTGGTTCTTTGACATGATCTGAAACCAAAACTGAATTTATCAGACTTCTGCCAGCTGTAGAATCTTCCTCCACTGGGAGGCCCTGAATGATCTGATCTCAGGTGTCCTTTGCACAAGGTTAGGGTCTCAGGAGTAGAAGAAGCATGGACATCTCATAGTCTATGTATTCTGCCTTACCTTCCCCCCCTCCTCCAGGAGAGACCATTGTGGGCAGAAGATTGAGGAGAAGCAGGTGCCCTAGCAGCATCTTAGAGATTCAGGTTGCATCATCAGAAGTGAAGCCATGGCTGAACAGTTGCAGACACGGTCCAGGCAATGGCACTTGTTTCATTATTTGAACCTAAACTCACAGAGCCAGAAGTTGAAAAGCCTGCTAGCTGAGACCAGCATGGCTATTAGAGAACTCTATGGTCAGAAAGTTGGGAAATTATCAATGATGGTGCATTCCCAGCCAGACAGGCTAACACCCTCTAGACAAGATGTCCTTGTTGTAACCCCTTGGCTGCTCCCATTGTGTAGGAGGGGACCCTCAACATTGACTCACTAAATGAGCAGTCCCAGCTCCAGAATGCCACCATTGGATTGTGTCTGCCATTAAAAAATACATATTATTGTTTAAGCTGTTCCTGGAGAATGTAGAGACATTATTGTGGAACAAAGGTGAACCACTGCATCTTCACCTATCAGCCAGATCATGTTCCACTCATCATGGAGAAGGTGGATGGTCATTCTCAAGGTCAGGAGCTATGCCTACTGGCAGAGCATCTCCATGCACCCTGTGAAAATGATCAGCAATTTTTCACAGCGGCACTTCCTCGGGGAGGTGGATGACCTTGTGTGTGCAGATGTGAACATGAAGTTCAGCAACCGTATGGGTGTGGAGATCCTCTTCTCCTTGTCTGGCATCTTCCATCCTGGCTACTGTGGGCTCAGTCAGAAAAATCTTGCATGTGAATGCCAGCCTCAACCAGAGGCTGATATACTTGCAAGCCCATATACTTGCAAATATGGGGGACTTTTACTACATAAGGATTTGGTGGATCAATGCCAGAGGTTTATAAGCTTACTGAGGCCTTTCGCCAGGTATGATGATTAACAAAGTCAATTAAATCAAGGCCTTGTGGCACAACAAAAGCCACTTGAACAAGCACCTGCTTCACCACAAACCCACCAAGGTCCTCTCTCCTGAGATCGTGTGTGATCAAGAGTTGCTGACGTATATGTCATATTGGCAACTGATAGGCTTGTCCACCATCATAAAGCAAAGTAGAGTCATGGTCTTGCTAAAGAATCACCAGGAAATACAGAATTATGGGCGAAGCTTTCAGAAAAGGTTCAGAGAGGGGTGATGGTCAGTCAGCCCTAATCTTCCCCCAGGCGTGCTATCCTAATTTTAAATGTTTTACAACTCCACTTCTTTTTCCTATCTGGTTGAGAAAAGATTGCTGATTACTCCCACCATCTCTCCAAGCTGTAGCCCACCCCCTACCCAGTCACCACTCCTACACATATTTAGGCAGGTACAAGTTTCTGAGTTGCCATTACCTTGAGCTTCTCACTGTGCACTCCTAACACCCTACAGGGTGGGTGAGGTGAGTGGTTTCAGCATAACATATAAGAGATCAGAGATGAGAGCTTTTCCAGAACAAAGTATGAGAACACACAGTCTCTTGCCTCCTATGGCACAGTCACACAAAGGTCTGCTTCGACCCTTGGACAAGCAGATGAAAACGTCCTTGTTTTCAGATTCCTTGTAAATGTTGAAAGGTCCTTTTACTGGGCTCTTGCAAGATCAGGATCCCAAATAGAGACATTCTTTCCTGGAACTTGGTTTCTTGTCTATCTCAAAACACTGCCAGCTTTCCTCTGAGAGCAAGGCATGTGTCTCTGCTCTCCCTCAATTCTTGATGATTGTTTTGGCACAGTTTCAACTTATCAGTGATTTATGTATTTCCTAACAGCTGATGAAAAAGTATTTATAGATTTTAGGAAATTTATAACTTTCATGAAAAACCTGTCTCTTACTTTAAAATATTTAAAAAGTAAGAACCATACATGTCCTAACTCTGGTATTTTCTTGACCTTGTAAAAGAGAGAGATGTCACACAGAACTAATCTTTATGTGCCTGGTAAATTTCAATTTCAAGAATTTCAGGTCCATTTCCAGCTAATGGCTCTGATTCTAAGTTGCATATTTTTCTCTGTAAATGCTTACCAACTATTTTTATTCAGGAAAAATGTTTTCTCTCTAATGTAAAATGAAAACTCTCTGTGGGGCTCACAGAGGTCTGATCGCTAACTGTAGCTGCAGAGTATAGGTCCTGCAGTCCAAGTCTTCCTCTACCAGTCTACTCTCATCCTTGAGGCCATGTGTCCAGGGTTAAAGGGTATCCTAGAGAAGGCCTCTTAATCTTTCAGCTCCCTGTCCTGCTAGAGGCCCTCTGGATATTTCCTGACCCTTCAGCCCAAGTGAAAATGAAAGAGCATTGTGTATTTTCTGGTTTCTTTTTTGAAAAGTACACTTTCTTTTTAAAGCAGTTATTGGTTTACCAAAAAATGTGTAAAGTAGTTTCTGTAACTATCTTCACATTATCCCTCTTTACCTTATCCCTCACCCCATGTACTCCCTCTCCCCTATAATTAATCTCTTGCATTAGTGTGGTACCTTTGTTACAATTGATGAGTCAATATTGATACATTAACTAACATCCATAGTTTACAGCAGGCTTCATTCTTTGTGCTGTGCATTCTATGGGTTTTGAAAAATTTATGACATGAGTCAACTATTATAGTATCATACAGAATAGTTTTACTGCTCTAAAAATTCTCTGTGCTCCGCCTAATCTTTCCTCTCTCTCTCTCTTTCCAAAGCCATAACAATTACTGATCTTTTTACTACCTTCATATTTTTCCATTTCTAATATGACATATAGGCAGAATCATACAGTCAGGGGCCTTTTCAGATTGTCTTCTTTCACTTAGCAATGTGCATTTTGGTTTCCTCCATGTGTTTGAGTGACTTGATAGCTTATTTCTTTTTATCATTGAATAATATTGCATTATATGGATGTACCAGTCTGTGCATCCATTCACCTACTGAAGAACATCTTTGTTACTTTCAGGTTTTGGCAACTATGAATAAAACTGCAGTGAACGTTCATGTGCATGATTGTGTGTAGACGTAAGTTTTCAACTTATTTAGTTAAATACCAAGGAGCATGTTTCTAAGTTTTCTAAGAAACTGTTGGTCTTCCAAAGTGACTCTACCATTTTGGAATTCCACCATCAGTGAATGAGACATCTTGTTGTTCCATATCCTTCCATCATTCAGTGTTTAGTATTCTAATTTGTGTATCTCATTATTTTCGTTTTCAATTCCCTATGACACATGACATTGAGTCTTTTAATTTGCTTATTTGCCACCTGTATATATTTTCTTTGGTAAGACGTGTTTCAGTCTTTTGCCTACTTTTTAACTGGATTGCTTTCTTACTGTTGCATTTTAAAATTTCTTCATATGTTCTGAATACCAGTCCTGATTTCTCAAAGTATGTTTTGAAAAATTTTCTCCAAGATTGTAGCTTTTGAAAAAAATTTCCTTAACACTATTTTACAGAGCAGCACTTTTTAATTTTAAAAAGTTCAGTTGGCATTTTTTTCATTCATTGTGCTTGTCTTCCTCAAGTCCAGTCACCTCAAGTATCTCCTGTTATTAGATCTTCTAGGAGTTTTCATGGTTTTTGTTGTACATCTAAGACTATGATTCATCTTGAGTTAATTGTTGTCAGTTAATTTGCAATTATTGTGTTAATTAATCAGTAAGTTTTGTTAATTTGGGGTTAATTTTTGTGAAGTCTGTCTAAAGTCTTTTTTCCCCTGCATGTAGATGTCCAGTTGTTCTAGCACCAAATGTTGAATAGACTACTTTCATTGAATTGTCCTTGCTTTTTTGTCAATTGACTATATCTGGATGGGTCTATGTCTGGGCTCTCTATCCTGTTCTGTTGATCTATTTGTCTTGTGCAGGATTGTGTGTTGACATGTTTTCAACTAATTTACCGATACCACAGTCTTGATTGGTGTAGCTGTATAGTACCACATCTTGAAGCAGGTAGTGCCAGCCACCCAACTTCTCATTCCATATTGTGTTGGCTATTTGGTTTTTGCTTGTTTTTTGCCTTTCTAGATAAATATTAGAATTTGTTTATAGCCACGAAATAACTTGCTGGGATTTGAAAGTGGTTGCTTTAATCTGCAGATCAAATTGGGAAGAACAGAAGTCTTGACAATATTGAGTCTTCCTATTCATTGACATAACTATCTCTCCATTTATTTAGTTCTTTGATTTCTTTCATCAGAATCTTGTACTTTTCCTCATAAAGATCTTGTACATAATTTGCTAGATTTATACCTAAGTATGTCGTTTTGGAGGAGTTAATAGAAAGTATATTGGTTTTTGGACTGGGTAAAAAAATGTGGTATATATACATGATGGAATGTTACACAGCCATAAAGAAGAAAAAAATTATGGACTTCATAGCAACTTGAATGGATTTAGTCTATACTACTCAGTGGTTTATCACAGAAACAAAGAACTGAGTACCACATGTTCGTACTCATAAATGAACCCTATACATTTACCATAGTACTATGAAGAAGGGATTATAGTATTATGGTAGTAATACTACCATATGATAGTATGGTAGGGTAGTAGCTGGAAATGGTCAGAGGAGGTGGGGGAGGCACATAACATTAATAAGGGTACTTGATCTCAAACCAGGCAAAGTAGGGACCAAAGGGAGGCCTAAACTTCACCAGTACAATGACCACTTGTATATCTAAATATGAATTGTACTCCACATCTTTAAAATAAAATTTTAAAAAGAGATCCAATAAAAAAAGAAATTATATTGTTTTTAATTTCAAATTCCTGGTATATAGGAAAGCAATTAACTTTTGTAGATTAGTATATACTTCACAATTTTACTAGAGTAGTTTAATTCTAGCTTGTTTCTTAATATTTTTGGAATTTTCTTCAATTGTATCATCTGCGAACAAAGACAGTTTTATTTCTTCTTTCCCAATCTGTATACCTTTTATTTCCTTTCCTTATTGCATTAGTGAGGACTTCTATTACAATGTTAAAAAGATGTGGTGAGAGAAGATATCTTTGCTTTGTTCCTGATCTTATCAGAAAGATGCCTAGCTTCTCACCACTAAGTATTTTTAGCTGTAGATTTTTTTGTAGATTTTCAAGTTGAGGGAGTTTCCCTCTATTAGTGTGTTGAAGTTGTTTTGTTTTTAAATCATAAGTGGATGCTGCATTTTGACAAATGCTTTTCTGCATCTTGATATGATTGTGTGACTTTTCTTCTTTAGCCTGTTGATATGGTGAATACTAACTTATTTTCCAATGCTGAATCAGCCTTGCAGACCTGGAAAAACCCAACTTGGCCATGGTATATAATTGTCTTTATATATTGTTGGATTTGACTAGTTAACATTTTGTTGAGGACTTTTGCTTTCCTGTTCATAGATGTTGCTCTGTATTTTTCTGTCTCACCCCTGTATTTTAAATGTCTTTGTTTGGATTTAGTATAAGTATAATGTTAGTCTCACAGAATAAATTAGGAAGTATTAACTTTGCTTCTAATTCCTAGATAATATTATAAATAATTGGTATACTCTCCTCCTTAAATGATTGGTAGAGTTTAGCTGTGAAACCATTGGGGGCTGGTGCTTTTACTTTGGAAGGCTATTGATTATTGACTCCAGTTTAAAATAGGCCTATTCAGATTGTCTATTAATTCTTGTATGAGCTTTGACAGATTGTGTCTTTCATGGAATTGATTCATTTCATTTGATACAAGGTTATCAAACTTGTGGGCAGAGTTATTCATAGTATTTGCATGTTATTCTTTTAATATCCATGGGGCCAACAGTGATGTTCCCTCTTTCATTTCTGATATTAGTAATTTATATTCTCTTTCCCCCTCCGACTCCCCCTCAGGTTAGCCTGCCTAGACATGTACTGATTTTATATTTTAAAGAACCATCTTTCAGATCTGTTATCTCTATTGATTTCCTTTTTTCAATTTCATTGATTTCTATTCTAATTTTTATTTCTCTTCTTCTGCTTACTTTGGATTTAATTTGCTCTTCTTTTTCTAATTTTCTAATCTGGATGCTTAGATTACTGGTTTTAGACATTTCTTCTTTTCTAATGTATGCATTCAATGCTACACATTTCTTACTAAGCACTGATTTCACTGCACCTCAGATTTTAATAGGTTGTATTTTATTTTCATCTAGCTTAAAATATTTTAAAAATCTCTTCAGATTTCCTTCTTGATCCATGTAATATTTAGAATTGTGCCAATCTCCACATATTTTGGGATTTAACATCTGTTACTGATTTCTAGTTTACTTCCATTGCGGTCTGAGAGCATACATTGTATAACTTCTATTCTTTTAAATTTGGTAAGGTATATTTTACAGCGTGGAATATGCTCTATCTTGGTGAATGCTCCATGTGAGTTTGACAACATGTATTCCTCTGTTGTTGAAATGTTCTGTAGATATCATTATATCCGGTTGACAGATAATGCTGGTGAGTTCAACAATCCTCTGATTTTTCTCCCTGCTAGGTTCATCCATTACTTATAGAGGAGTGTTGAAGTCTTGAAGTCTAATAGTGGATTCATCTATTTCTTCTTGCAGTGTTATCCATTTTATATTGGGTTTTAATTTTTATTCAGAGCATTTCCTAATTTACCTTGTGACTTAATTTTCAAACTTTAGTGTGTTAACCAATTTCAAAATATTTGGGTACTTTTCCAGATAGTGTACTTTTATTACTATTTTTGGTGTGATTCCCTTGTGATCACAGAAATATTCATGATCTAAGTCACTTAAATTTATTGAGATTTTATTGCCTAGAACATGGAAAGTCTTGCTGAATATCTTTTGGGTAACTGAAAGGGCAATCTGCTATTGTTGGATGGTGCATTGTATACATGCCAATTAGTCCCAGCTGGCTGATCACTTTGTTCAAGGGTACTACATCCTTACCAATTTTCTGTTCAATTGTTATACCAATTATTGTCTGTTGAAATATTTAATAATTGTTGATTTGCCTGTTTTCATTTACATGCTCACTCTAATTTAAAGGATGAAACCTTGCATAGCTATTTTGGAATGTCATAATCTCTTGAGAGAAGACTACATTATATATGCCTACTTATTCTCAGTAACATTTATGGTTGATAAGTATTATACTATAGGTAAAATATACCACATTTTTGGAATCGTGTTAGCACAACATAGCACTATTATGTAACTTTTATTTTGAGATAACCGTAGATTTACATGCAGTTGTGTAAACCAAGAGACCCCCATATACTCGTAACCTTGTTACTCCCTTGGAAACATATTGCATAACTATATATCAAACAATATCAAAACTGGCATAACACAGTTCACTGAGCACACTCAGATTTAACCATTTTTATATGCACACATGTATTTCTATGCAATTTTTGTCAAATGTGTATATTTGTGTAGTTAATTTCAAGAACTACCTCATCACAAGGATCCCATTTGCTACTCTTTCATAGCTACAGCCACTTCCTTCTCTCTTAACTTCTCTAATGCCTGGCAGCCACTAATCTGCTTGTTTAATTTTGTGATTTTTAAGATTAAACAGAATCATACAGTATGTAACCTTTTCAGGCTGGTTCTTTTCACTCAGCATAATCCTCTTGAGAACCATTCAAGCTGTAGCATGTGTCAATAGTTTGGTACTTTTTATTGGCAAGTAGGATGGATGTACCAAAGTTTGTTTAACCATTCACCAGCTGAGGGACATTAAGATTTCTAGTATTTGGCTATTACGAATAAAGTTGCTATGAACGTGTGTACAAGTTATCATATGAACATAAATATTTACCCTATGAGGTAAACAGCAAAGAGTGCTGTTTTGGAAAACCTCTTAGACTGTGTTTTCTTCTGCTCTCACACCACAACAATTATCAGCACAGAAGACTTCCGTGGACAAATATGTGGCAGGTTTTCCCTGCACACCAAGCAGTGGACACCACCTGGGGGGCCTCCAATTCATCACAGCCAGTATGAATTCTCTGAAGTGCAATAAGGCTAGAGCTTTGGTTTAATTATTTAGTGTATTCATTATTCCTCTGTCCAGTTTGATTTTACAGCTAAAGAATGTTCTATAGTTACTACATTCATACAGTTTTGCACCAGTGAACATCTTGTGGTGTCTAACAAGGTTAGAGGTTTATATAAAGAATGTTCCGCATCTCCTGCACATTTTCTGGTGCTGAATAAGGCTGTATTTCTGGCTGAAGGCTTTAGCCACGTTGACAACACTTGAGACCCCTCTCCAGTGTGAATTCTCTGGTGTTGAGTAAGTATGTGTTTGCTGCTATACACTTTCTTCCATATGCTACACTTATAAGGCCACTTTACAGTGTTTTATGACACCAAGCCAGGTGCTTCTGCTATACTTTCTCACTTTTTGTTAGACTCAAAAGGCCTTTTTCCAGTGTGAACTTCCTTGTGATGATCAAGATAAGATCTTTTGCTGTATGTTTTCCCACATTCACTGCATTCATAAGGTGTTATTCCTGTGTGAATTCTCTGATGTACAATAAGACCAGAGTTTTGTTTGAAGAATTTCCCACATGTGCTGCACTCATAAGGCCGTTCTCCAGTATGGACTCTCTGGTGCTGAACAAGTCCATCTTTAAGTCTGAAGGCTTTCCCACAGTCACTGCACTCATAAGGTCTTGCTCCAGTGTGAACACTCTGGTGTGAAATAAGGCTGGAGCTTCTGCTAAAGAATTTCCCACATTCAGTGCACTCATATGGCTTTTGACCAGAGTGAACTCTCTGGTGTGCAGAAAGGATAGAGCTCTGTCTGAAGAATTTCCCACATTCACCACACTCATAAGGCCTTTGTCCAGTGTGGATTCTCTGATGCCGAACAAGTGTGATTTTGCTGCTGAAGAATTTCCCACATTCACTGCACTCATATGGCCTTTCTCCAGTGTGGATTCTCTGGTGCTGAACAAGTTTGTCTTTGCATCTGAAGGCTTTCTTACATTCACTGCATTCATAAGGTCTTGCTCCAGTATGAAGCCTTTGATGAAGAATAAGGCTGTAACTCTGGCTAAAGAATTTCCCACATTCGGTACACTCATAAGGCTTCTCACCAGTGTGGATTCTCTGGTGCCGAATAACTGTAATTTTACTGCTAAAGAATTTCCCACATTCGCTACACTTATAAGGTTTTGCTCCAGTGTGAACTCTCTGGTGCTCATTGAGGATGGACCTTAATCTAAAGAATTTCCCACATTCGGTACATTCATAAGGCCTTTCCCCAGTATGAACTCTCTGGTGCTGAACAAGTCCAACTTTACGGCTGAAGGCTTTCCCACAGTCACTGCACTCATAAGGCCTTGCTCCAGTGTGAACACTCTGGTGCAAGATAAGGCTGGAGCTCTGGCTAAAGAATTTCCCACATTCAGTGCACTCATATGGCTTTTGACCAGTGTGAACTCGCTGGTGTACAGAAAGGATGGAGCTTTGTCTAAAGAATTTCCCACATTCACTACACTCATAAGGCCTTTGTCCAGTGTGTATTCTCTGGTGCCGAACAAGTATGAGTTTGCTGCTAAAGAATTTTCCACATTCGCTGCACTCATAAGGTCTTTCTCCAGTGTGGATTCTCTGGTGCTGAACAAGTCCAACTTTACGGCTGAAGGCTTTCCCACAGTCACTGCACTTATAAGGTCTTGCCCCAGTGTGAACTCTCTGGTGTAAAATAAGGCTGGAGCTTTGGCTAAAGGATTTCCCACATTCAGCACACTCATAAGGTTTTTCACCAGTGTGGATTCTCTGGTGCCGAACAAGTGTAATTTTACTGCTAAGGAACTTCCCACATTCACTACACTCATAAGGTTTTGCTCCAGAGTGAACTCCAGTCTGGTGTGCACTAAGGATGGATCTTTGTCTAAAGAATTTCCCATATTTGTCATACTCATAAGGCCTTTCACCAGTGTGGACCCTCTCATGCTGAATAAGTCTGTCTTTGTGATTGAAGGCTTTCCCACATTCACTGCCTTCATAAGGACTTGTACAGTGAACTTTCTGGTGAAGAATAAGGCTGGATCTTTGGCTAAAAGATCTTGCACATTCCATGCATTTATATGGCCTTTTGTCAGTGTGGACTTTCTGATGTGCAATAAGGTCAGTGCTTTGGCTAAAAAACTTCCCACATTCAGTGCATCTATAATTCCATTCTGCAGTATGAATTCTCTGATGCCGAACAAGTGCGATTTTATAGCTAAAGAACCGCCCACATTCACTGCATCCATAGAGTCTTTTTTTAGCATGAAAGATCTTCCT
Source organism: Cephalopachus bancanus (assembly GCA_027257055.1). Classification (NCBI taxonomy): domain Eukaryota; kingdom Metazoa; phylum Chordata; class Mammalia; order Primates; family Tarsiidae; genus Cephalopachus; species Cephalopachus bancanus. The sequence continues at coordinate 1,757,548 of JAPVLO010000110.1, read as the reverse complement.
GCATTTTGTGTTCCTGTGTGGATTTACCTTACTATGACTGGCCTTGTGCTGGAGATGACTTGAGCTGGCCAGAGGGTCCTTTCCACCATCCACACAAGTATAGGAATTTACTGACATGTGCACTTTAGAGCTTATAACAAATGAAGCCCTGTCTTCATTCTTTCTGAAAAGTTTCTGTCTATTGTGCTGCTTCTGCTGCTGGAAGGTGTTTGGAATGAACCAGAGTTGTCTTCCATATATGCCACATGTGTGCAGCTTCTGTCCAGGGTATATTCCCTGATGCTTAGTTAAACACGAATTGTCTTTCATGACTGAGCCACAAATGCCACAGGGATAAGCTTCCTGGGTAGTTGGACCTGCCTTGGGATTCCTCACCCATGATACTCCTTGAGGAGGTGCTCCCTCATCCTCGACTTGAAACCAACAACCTGAAAGCAGAGAAAGTGTTGAAGTACAAGTAGACTTTGGTGGGAAAGGACACCCTATGATAAGAGTATGCCTTACAAATCCAGGAATGAGTAATTGCTGGAGGATAAGAGAGCTGAAGTTAGGATGATAAAGAGTTACACAATTAAGTGATCCACCATGTAGTAAGGACCTAGCAATGGGATGCAGTGCAGGAAGGAGAGACTGCATCTTAATTTACTTCTCTGCAATGGCTTTCAGCAGGGGCTTTTCTGCTGGTGATGCATGAGTAGTAAAAGGGTATGTCCAAACCCAGGAAAACCAAATGCAACTGAATAGCTGTTGAAGGACTATTTAGGTTATATGCCTATGTCATAACACATGAAGTCAAGTTCAGTGTTGGAGAACACTGCATAGGGAACAGTGGAGAGGAAGGTGTGAGACACGAAAGCCAGAGAGGTGGAGCTTAGCCCTGGGTAGAGTAAAAGTAGAAACAAGCAGGCAAAATGTCAAGAATGAGAGTAAGGGACAGAAATGAGTTAAGATCCCTGTCCTTAGTATGAAAACAATGCTAGGTATTAGAAAGGGTTTTGGTTTTAACCACAGGCAGTCCCCCTCCAGAACTCTCTTGTCATAGCTGGTGTCATGTCTGCCCTGTCAGGCATCCAGATCTCTTACCCCAGACCCAGGCAGACAACTCTATGAATCTGGGAAAATGCAAGTACTAAGGGAAAGACAAAGCAGGTGAGTAGACAGCAGGAATACAGATTATCCAACTGCATGACAGACCCAAAAAGAAAATTAGTATTAAAAAAGCCTCAGAGGAATGTCTTATAGGAACAGCTCAGTGGTCCTTTCAAGTAGTAACCACATTGGTCCTGCAATTCCTGGCACTGTGAGGCACGAGGAAACATCAGCTGAAGGGGAGAGGCAAGAACCAGGGGCAGAGAGATATAGTAATTCTGAACAGTCATTCTGCCAGGGTGAGGCCAAGCCTATGGGATCGACTGGGTTCACTGCAAGACTCGTGGCCCCATATCCTTCCCTGCATGGTTTCAGGGCAGCAGGTGGTGGGGCTGCCTGGAGAGAGGACAGGGAATACACACAGTCCAGCCCTAGTACACAGGGAACCCTTGCAAGAAAACCTAGGAAGGGAGCAATGTCCACAGCCTAGCTGTGGGAAGGAAAGAACAGTCCATGGACAAAAGGGGCAGGAAAGAGCCCAGACTGGGATGCTAGGGTGCATGTGAGGGACTTACCCAGTGAGGCCACAAGTGCAAAGTTCTCCAGCATCACATCACGGTACAGGAGTCTCTGAGTCTCATCAAGAAGCTTCCACTCCTCCCAGGAAAAGTACACAGCCACATCCTCAAAGGTCACACTGCCCTACCATGATGCAAGAGGAGAGAGTAGCATCTCTGAGCAGCCTCTCCCTCCAAACCCTCAATCTACTCTTTGCTCCCCAAAATATCTACTCTCTGCTCCCTCCTTCCCAGCCTACCTCACAGGAGATACAAAGACAGATGCTGCCTCCCCCTCTCGTCATGGTCCTGGCGATCACTTTGTCAGCCCACATAACTATAACATAACTATAGTCATGTGGGCAAATAAACGCCATCTATGCTCTGGGCCTGGCATATAGGGTCCCATCCCCTCTCCAGGCAGCAAATTCCCCTGGTCTTTTTTTCCAGCTCATACCTCCCATGACAAGCCAACACAGGCTCTGCTTTCTCCTTGAGCTACTTTCTCCCTGGGGCCATCAGATCATGCTTTCTCCTTTAAGCACACCATCCTATGGACCATTTCTGACTCCCATCACCACACCAACTCCCTGGCCCACACCACAGATTTCTTCCTCACCTCTCCACATACCACTCTGCACATGGCATCCAGATGCTGCTTGGGAAACGTAGTCATCACTCCATCCTATCTCAGATTTGGAATGGCCCACAATGACAGGGGAGCCCTCGTCCTGTTTTAAAGATCTCTCCGCCTTGCCCTTCCCCTTGCTTCAACCTCAGCCACCGAGAACATGTGTAGGTGTCAGATACCTTAAGCCCTCTCTATCTCTGGACTGCACATGCTGTCACATCAATAATCTCTGTCATCCTCTCTATTAAAGCCTCATTCAATGACCAACCCCACTGGTGCCCTGGCCTTCAATGACTCTCCCATTTGCCCCTGAGTTTATCTACCAGCCTGATGATGTTCTCCAAGCCCCAGCAAGCATCACCACAAAAGCCTGGTGAACCTTTAGAGAGGTGAACAAGTGTTGGGAGCCGACATCTATAGCTACATGGCTGAGGCCTGTAAAGGCCCATCTGGAAGATCGCCTCTGACATAGGATATCAGTTATACCTATAATACTGGTGTGTGATTAGTGACCAGTGTGCATACATGGCAGTAAAACTTATAAGTAAAATCTCTATACACCTGATGGGAAGTTTCACAGCAGAATGACCTTGTCCCTTCTAAGTTTTACTTCTTTCTAGATATTTTTTAACTTCTATTTCCTGGTAGACTGGTGAGTCAGCTCTTGTTCCCAAAGGCAGTTTCTCCTAGGATTAAGATTAGAAACTAAATTATCATAATAGTTTTATTGCCCTGCCTCTAGCCAGGCAGGACGTTTTTCTAGTTTCATTACATGCCAAAACTCTGTTTGCTTCAGCCCAAAGCCATTAACATGACGGCCATGCATTTCCTTGCCTTTTTTTCATACCGAAACTCTGTTTGCCTCAGCCCGAGGCCATGTGGCCATGCATTTTTTTATTCAAGAGTGTGACAGCTACTATTTGATTTCTAGAGTAGACTTGTTAGGATAAAAAATATACACTTATAGTTATATTTTAGAGTATATTTCAGTAAATTTATGCTTGCTGTTTTGTTTCTTTTGGCTACATTATTCAAATAGTTACTATACGATTTATAAAAGAATTAATGATAAGGTATTAGCTTAATAGGATATAGCATAGTATTAAAGGTCAATCATTAGAAAAATTAAAGTTTAGACATAGGAAACTCATATAAGTCATGGTAAGGAATAAGTTTTGAATTAATTGTTATAGAATTACAGGCCACTATGTTGAATCATAATAGGTTAATGGAATAAATAAAAATTAAGTCATTTAAGTAAACTTATAGATTATAGTATAGTGTTAAGTTGATAACATCAATTGTTAAAAAATATTAGGAGTCAGTGAACTTGGATTGAACCTAGAGTTAACTAAGAAAGCTTTTGTATTGATCAGGGTTTAGAACAAAGAGTATAATATGAATGATTTGTTGAACACTATGGAAGACACTTTTAAACAAACTGTATTGAAATTGTGCACCTGTGACCTTGATGTGAGATTTGTGAGGCACGTCAGGCATCATGGAGTTCAAACTGTCTGCTTGGAGCTTGCAAGTCTCGTGACGGTCTTGTGATGCATAGTTTGTAAAGTGCAATATACATCATGGAGTTTGTACGCCCCCAGCAAGTGATTATCACACTGCTGGAGGGTATGAAAAACGGCATATAAGTTGGAAGGAGTCCGAATAAAATTTGGCTTCAGTCCTGATCAGACTGTTCCCAGAAGAACTGCCTCAGAGTGGTCTCTTCTCTCCGTCTTGATTCACCGTTGCGGTCCTAACCCTACCCTAAGTAGGGGCTGGCACCCCGACAAACATGAGAAGGCCCTGGTCTCACTGTCATCTCACCTTCACTACGGCTACACTTCCACATCCATCTCATGGTCATTCCTCCTTGGAAGAAGGCTTGGTCCTTGCTAGACTGACTTCCTTCCCCATGACCACTACTCTTCCTCATTAGTGGTTGTGATGCTCAATAATTTGATTCTAGAGGCCAATAAAGAGACTCAGACCTCCATCCGTGCCTCATGTTCTTTGCCCTTTAGTGGCATTGCCACCAAGACCTGAAGATTCTCCTTCCTAAATGTGACTCACAGCTTACCCTAGTATACACATCCTATGATGTCTTCAACTTGAATTCCCTGAACTCTAGACTTGTGTGTCCATCTGTCCCCTACTCAGAAGCATCTGGAATATCTCTTACTCAACATGTTCCAAATCTAACTTCTGATATTCCCTCCGAAAATTTCTTCTACAATTTACTTCCCATCTTAGTAATGGCATCACTTCCTTCCAGCTGCAAAGGTCAAAATTTTTAAGGTTATCTCTGACTCCTCTTTCTCTACTGGCCTCCACATTAGAAGCTATAATCTGATATACTGTAAAAAACAAACAAACAAACAAACAAATCCCCAGGAACCATAAGTTTCTTCCATCTTCACAGCTACCACCCTAACCAAGCCACCACCAATACTCACTGCATTATTGCTAGAGCCTTCTCCTGTGCCTCTGCTTCCTTCTCCACCCTACAACCAGAGAAAGTCTGTTAAGACCTGATTCAGATTAACTCCCTCCTCTATGCCAAATGTTCCATAGCTCCCAAAACCCTCAGAAAAGAGACAGCCTGCCATTTCAGGCCTGATTCCTGCATCCTTACTCTCTGTTCTCACCAAACACAACGGAAACCTTCAGTTTCCTGAACACTGTCAGCATAGTATTCTAAACTTAGAAAATGCTGAACCCTGTGCTTATATACCATCTACACGGTATTCTAGTGATTACCAGAAACAGGAACCTCTCCCTATAAATCCTGTCCTAGGTTCAAGACCCTGAGTGTAACAGAACTCAGGGGCCCTAGGGCCAGGAGAATGGCAAGTGTAAAGTCCTTGGATACTATAATCCCTGAGACCACATGGCTGGGAGATAGGGAGGGCATGGGCAACTCTCTAGTTACCTGTACGTTGTCCACAAGCACTTCTGCATCCATGGATACCTGTGAGAAGAACAAGACTGTGAGCAACAGGCATCCATAGTGGAATTCTAAGGACTCGTCTAATCCCTCATCCCTGTATTGGAGCAAGGTGACCTTCAGGCAACTATCTTGTGGGCTTCACTCTTTAGAGCAGCTTATCATCTGTGTGATCTCGGTGGACTCTACCTCCCTGTTGCTCAGTATCTTCACCAGTAAAGTCGGGACAGTAATGGAACCAACTTCAGGGTTGGTATTGGTATCAAACACATTAATACATATGAAATGCTAAGCATATACTATTCCTATTCACAGAACGAAGACTTGTATTGTTAAAGTGAACTATAGTCACATGCATGACACGAATGAATGTCATAAAAACAAATATATCATGATTACATTTATGTAAAGTTTAAAACATGAATAAATAAGAGGTTATGAGGCCATGAAACTTCTGCCCTCATGGGTGTGTTTAATGCCTTTTAGAAACAGCTTTTGGGGTTGGGCATTGTGGCCAATGCCTGTAATTCCAGTACTTTGGGAGACCAAGGTAGGAGAACTGCTTCAGTTCAGGGATTTGAGACCAGCCTAGGCAATGTTGCAAGATCTCATCTCTACAAAAATCAAAAAATAAGCTGGATGAGGTGGCATGCACCTGTAGTCTCAGCTACTTGGGAGGCTGAGGTGGAAGGACTGCTCAAACAGGAGGCCAAGGCTGCAGTAAGCCATGATTGTGCCACTGCACTCCAGCCTGGGTGACAGAGTGAGGCCTTGGCTAACAAGAGGGGGCTTCTAGGGTGGGTTCTCTCTGATCTTCCACTCTTCTGCCATGTGAGGAAAAGGATGTCTTCCCATCTTTCCCTCTACCATCCCCACAGTATTAAGAAATATATGGCTATGGGATATAGCTACATATAGCTAAAAAACAAAACAAAACAGTGTAATGAAAATATAGAAAATTATTAACTGACTACAAAAAATTTAGAATATAATTACCTCAAGTAGGGAAGAGAAGAACACAGATGGAACTTCTAAGATACTGGTAAAGTCTTGTTTCTTAAAGTGGATGATGGGTTTGGGGCTGTTTGTCTTAGTGTTACTCTTTATGCCTTACCTATATATCATAAATATTATTTTGTGTAGTTACAACATAAATCAAAACAACCACAAAACAAAGCTTTCTCAGATGTTGAATAACGCAGTTCACTGTATGTTTGCATGTGCAAAAGTGGTTAAAGTACAGGTATTTTTTAGAACTCAAAATTTCACTAATAGAATTTACACTGATAACATGACATAAACTGTTTCACCTAAATTCATTATTTAACTTAAAACCATGCTATAATACATAAAAAGGGGGAAAAAAGGATTAAGGCTCTTATCAGTATTTTCAGTGCAAAGGAAGTGATAGAGTTTGAAAATGTGGATGTATTTTAGCTACCTTTAAGCATTTAACTGCACGTACGCCATGGTTTGAATGGTTGGTCTCTTCCAAAATTCATGTTGAAATTTCATTGCAATTGAAATAGTATTGAAAAGTGAGATCGTTAAGAGGTGAACAGGCCATGAAGGCATGCCCTCATGGGTGGGTTTAATGCCGTTTAAGAAGGGTTCTTGGTGGCTGGTTCTCTCTCTTCCACAGAGTGGCTCCTTCCGCTCTTCTGCCATGTGAAGAACCGGGAGTCTCTCCAGCCCCTACTCCTTCCTCACTCCCAAGATATAGCATTCAAGGTGCCATCTTAGAAGCAGAGGTCAGTCCCTCACCACACGGTGAACCTGATGGCCCACTGATCTTGGACTTTCCAGGCTCCAGAACTGTGAGAAGATTTCTGGTATTTATAAATGGCCCAGTCTGTGGTATTCTATTATGCAGCACAAAACAAACTAAGACAATGTGATATTTAAAACTTGATTTTAGTTATGCGAATATACTGCTTAGTGGCTAAGATGTGAACCAAATACAAAGTGCTTGCATAAGTTTAACTTCTTAAATCCATACATTTTCCATTTTTAATTCACTACATATAGGTACACAACAGAAAATTAACTGCCTAATGCCAAAATAAATGGTGTTTCATAAATTTGTAAACTAAAAGTGGGAGGTGGAAAGGATAGGTCTGGTTCTGCAAGGTGGGCACTAACCCTGTAGCCTTAAAAACAATCTTCTATTTATCTCTCTTTTTTTTTTTCTGGACAGAATCTCAATCTCTTGCCCAGGCTGAAGTGTAGCGACATGCTGATGGTTCACTGCAGCCTTGACCTCCTGGATTCAGGTGATCCTCCTGAGTACCTGAACTACTCAGCTAATTTTTAAAAAATATTTAAAACTACTCAGCTGAGCCACCGCACTCAGCTAATTCTTAAAAAATATTTTGTAGAGACGAGGTCTCAGTGTGTTGCCCAGGCTGGTCTGAACTCCCAGACTGAAGCAATTTGCCTGCTTTGGCCTCCCAGAGTGCTGGGATTACAGGTGTGAGCCACTGCACCTAGCAATAGTCCTCTGTTCTTAAGATCTACTCTGATGTGTATTACGTCTACCCCCTAGCCCAGACAGCTTAAACATTCCTTTAATTTGGCTAAACTTAAACTGGTTTCTCCTCTCTAGAGGCCCCTGACTTCCCTTTGCTTAAAGCATTTACTTCAGGAATCCTGTAATTTTAAATTCTTTCTATGCCCCTTACAATGTATTTAAATCGTCTCTCATCCTCTTGACAGTTTTACAACCTGGGAAATGTATTTCTGAAGGACCTGGAAACCGTTGCTTTGAAATGTTAACATAGAAAAGGCCAGCACCCCTACCTTCCTGTCTTTGTGAAAGAGTAGGAACCTAACTTCAATGGGTACCAATGACCAAATACATGACTTAGGCACAGAGACAAACATTCGCAAATCAGGAACAATTCAGTGTGGTCCACAGACCCCACTGGCCAATCTCCTCATCTAATATGCTCCAGTACTTTTCCACTAGCTCACCCCAGTGCTCAAAAACCCTGTCACCTTGTGATTCAATGGCGTTGAGTTCAGCACGGCTCTCCAGTGCTATTTTGACTCTGACACGCCTCTATAACTACTGCTCTGCCTATCTCACTGTAAGTCTCCCGAAGTCTGTTGAAATAGCCTCTACAAAGTCTTCCACTTTCCTCTTTCACTCCCCTCCTACACCTAAGCAGCCTTTGGGAACCTTTTAAAATCCTACCTCAGATCGAATCTCTCCGTTCAAACCCCTCATAATGAATCCTCCACAAAACGCTTAGTACGAAGGTCTAACTGCTCAGGCGGCCAAGTCACAGCAACTCATTCCCTGGCAATCGCTTTCCTGGAGATGGGAGACAGACCTCCGGTTTCCCTAATTCTCCATTCTGTCGGGTCTTCTGCACGTAACACTCTTCCACTCATCACCCTGGGTGTCAGAAATGGGGACCCAACCAGGATCGCGCCACCGCCCTGAACACTGAGCAGGCGCCCCTCACTCGAGTGTTTGGGATTGAAAGGTGACAGTCCCGAGGTGAGGGTTTGGAGGACGCAGCACTAACCGGCACCGGCTCCATCTGCGCAGGCTTCACCATCAAAGGCTGGAGGTGGAGCGGAGCCCGGAGAGGTGGACTCGGCCGGGCCGGGCCTGGCGCGGGATCACGCCGGAATTTCACTCGCTAAACTTCAGAACTGCCTCTGTCAGTGGGGCGAAACCGGCTCTCGGGCCGTTCCCACTCGCGTTATCCTGGGCTCCACTCACAGCTCGAGAATGCAACCAGGTAGACTCAAAAGCGACCAAAATGACTGCCTCCCGGAGGACGCCGGAAGTCCCGCCCTGACGTTTGTCGCTCACACGGAAATGATTCTTTCCTAGGCCAACGTTGGCGCATCTGCGCAGGCGCACAGCGTATTGGATTCTGGGTAATGTAGTTTTCATCGGGCCAAGCTGTCAAGGATTTGGGAAATCTTGTTCCTAGAGAACTGTGGCGAGAGCAGATCACTCCTCTTAAAGGGGACGCACTCAGATTTCCATGGAGTGGAGTATGCAATGAACCACAGAAATGTTTAGAGACAATAATGCACATGCGTTCCAAAGCTGCAAAATCAAATAGACACCCGATAGCTTAATGCTAGTTTGATACAATGTGCTTATTAGCTGGGAACTAATGAATAGAGGCATATCTTCTATATGTTGTGAGTTGCAAGTTGGGGTCCAGACCACTGCAATTAAGTGCATCACACGAATTATTTGCTTTTCGAGTCTATATAAAATTATGTTTACACTATCTTCTAGTCTATCAAGTGTTCAATAGCATTATGTCTAAAGAAACAATGAACAAACCTTAATTAGAAACTTGATTGCTAAAAATGCTAATGATCATCTGAGCCTTCGGTGAGTCATTATCTTTTTCCTGATAGAAGATCTTGCCTCAATGTTGGTGGGTATTGACTCATCAGGATGGTAGCTGCTGAATGTTGGGATGGCTGTGGCAATTTCTTAAAATAAGACAACAATGAAGTTTGCTGCATTGATTGTTCCTTTCATGAAAGATTTCTCTGTAGTTTGAGATGCTTTTTGTCCACAGTAGAATTTTTTTCAAAGTTAGAGTTGCCAGACTTGGTGGCTCAGCCTATAATTCCAGCACTTTGTGAGGCCGAGGCGAGTGGATTGCCTGAGTCCGCGGGTTCGAGACCAACCCAGGCAACTTGGCAAGACCTTGTCTCTACAATATAAAAAAAAAATTAGCCACATGTGGCAGAGCGTGCCTGTAGTTCCAGCTATTTGGAAGGCTGAGGCAGAAGTATCACCACAGCCCAGCAGGTCGATGCTAGGGTGGCAGAGAGTGTGCCACTGCACTCCAGCCTGGGCAATGGAGACTCCAATCCCCCCCCCCCCCAAAAGTTGCAATCTTCTCAATCCTGGCTACTACTTTAACAACTGAGTTTATGTCATATAGTACATCCTTTGTTGTCATTTCAACAATGTTCACAGCACTTGTAGAATCTTCCATCTCTAGAAGACACCTTCTCTGCTCCTCCCTAAAAAGCAACTCCTCATTCATTCAAGTTTGATAATATCGCAACAATTCAGTCACATCTTCAGGCTCTACTTCTAATTCTACCTTTCTTGTTATTTCCACCAGATCTGCAGTTACTTCCTCCACTGATATCTTGAATCCCTCAAAGTCATCCATGAGGGTTGGAATTCACTTCTTGCAAATTCCTGTTAATGCTGATACATTGGCCTCTCCCATGAATCACAAATGCTCTTAATGGCATTTAGAATGGTAAATTCTTTTCAGAAGTTTTCAACTATTCATTCAGATTCATCAGAAGAATCACTATGGCAGCTAAACCTTACCCAATGTCATTTTTAAATAATGAGACTTGAAAGTCAAGCATACTCCTTGATCCATGGGCTGCAAAATTAATATTGTGTTTGCAGTCACAAAAACAACACTAAACTCCTTGTACATCTCCATTAGAGTTCTTGAGGGATCAGGTGAATTGTCAATGAACTGGAGTATTTCGAAGACAATTTTTCTGAGCAGTAGGTCTCAACAGTGAGCCTAAACTAGTCAGTAAACCATGCTGTAAACAAATGTGCTTTCATCCAGGCTTCATTGTTTCATTTATAGAACATAGGCAGAGTAGATTTAGCACGATTCTTAGGGGCCTTGGGATGTTTCAGAATAGTTACTAAGCATTGATATCAACGTAGAATCACCAACTGCATTAGCCCCTAACAAGAGATTCAGGCTATCCTTTGAAGCTTTGAAGCCAGCCACTGATTTCTCTCTATGAAATTCCTAGATGGCATATTCTTCCAACAGACAGTTACATTGAAAATTGTTAGTATGCATTGAAATAGTCTACACTGAAAGTAAGTTGTTTAGTTTGGCTACTTTCGTCAATTACCTTGACTAAATCTTCTGGAAAACTTGCTGTAGCTTCTACATCAGCACTCACTGCTGCACCTTGCACTTTGATGTTATGGAGATGGTTTCTCTCCTTCAACCTCATGAACCAACCTCTGCTATCTTTGAACCTTTCTTCTGAGACTTCCTCACTTCTCTCAGCTGTCACAGTATTGAAGAGAGTTAGGGCCTTGCTTTGGATTAGGCTTTGGTTTAAGGGGTTGGGGAGAGTTTGATCTTCCATTCAGACTACTAAAACTTTCTCCATATCAGCAATAAGGCTGTTTCCTGTTATTCATGTGTGCCTTAGAGTAGCACTCTAAATTTACTTCAAGCACTTTCCTTTGCATTTACAACTTGGCTAGCCTTTTGGCCCAAGAGACCTAGCTTTCAGCTTACCTTCCTCATTAAGGTTTTTTCTTTCTTTCTTTCTTTCTTTCTTTTTTTTTTTGAGTTGGAGTCTCACTCTGTCACCCAGACTGGAGTGCAGTGGCCGCTCCCGGCCACCACAGCCTTGGCCGCCTGGGCTCTGGCAATCCTTCTGCCTCAGCCTTCCAAGTAGCTGGAACTACAGGCGCGCGCTACCACGCCTGGCTGATTTTTTGATTTATTGTAGAGATGAGGTCTTGCCAAGTTGCCCAGGCGGGTCTTGAACCCGTGGGCTCAGGCAATCCACTCACCTCAGCCTCCCAAGGCGTGGGATTACAGGCTGAGCCACCGAGCCCAGCTCTCATTAAGGTAAATCATCATGGCTAACTCAGTAAGTGTAATCATTTCTAACTTTTGATTTAAGGTAGGAGATGTGCAACTCTTTCTTTTATTTGAAAATTTAGAGATTATTATAGGGCTGTTAATTGATCTAATTTCAATATTTTATTGTTTCAAGAAATAGAGAGACATAAGTAAAGGGAGAGAGATGGGGTAATAGCTGCTCAGTGGAGCAGCCATAATACACGAATCGTTTATTGATTAAGTCCCCTGTCTTATATCGTTCATGGCACCCCAAAACAACTAAAAGAATAACACCAAAGATCACAGAACACAGATCACCATAAAAATATAATAATGGAAAAGTTTGAAATATTGTGAGAATTACCAAAATGTGACAAAGAGACATGAAGTGAGCACATGCTATTAGAAATATAGTGTTGAAAAGTGCATCACTTAGGGTTGCTACAAACAAACAAAACAAACATAATGTGTGTGGAGCACAATAAAGTGCAATAAAGCTAGTTATGTTGTGTTCTCTTCTAACATGTGATCAACCCAATCCCAGTTTGCACATCAGCATTCTGGGGTCATCTTGGTTCCAACTACTCTTGTCAGTCAGGGTCCTGGCAGGTAACGGAACTTTTTTTTTTATTATTATAAAGATATGGGGCACAATTCAGGGTTAGGTACACAAACGTTGATTATGCAGATACCCTTGTTGATGAGGTATGCCCCTCCCTCCCCTAGCAGTTTCCTTCAACTGCCAATCCCACCCCTCTTCCCTAACAGTTTCCCACTACTGCCAATCCCTTTCTTATAGTATTATAAATGTTCAAGTCCTGCTTATGAGTGAGATCATATGGTACTCTCTTCCTTGTTTCTGTGACAGGTCACTGAGTATGATCAATTTCAAATCCATCCTACTTGCTGCAAAGTCCATATGTTTGTCTTTCCTTATGGTTGCATAATATTCCATTGTGTATATGTACCACGTTTTAAAAATCCAGGCCAGCTTCAATGGGCAACGTGGTTGGTTCCATGTTTTTGCTGTTGTGAATAGAGCTGTAACAAACATACGTGTGCAGGTATCTTTTTTATTGAATGATATGAGTTCCTCCAGGTATATTCCCAATAGAGAATTGCTGGGTCATATGGAAGGTCAATTTCTAGTTCTTTCAGATGCTGCCACACTGTCTTCCAAAGAGGTTGCACTAGTTTACATTCCCATCAGCAGTGTAGAAGCATTCCTTTTTCTCCGTATCCTCTCAAGCATCTATTGTTGTTTGTTTTATTAATGATGGTCATTCTTACTGGGGTTGGGTGGTATCTCAGTGTGGTTTTGATTTGCATTTCTCTGATGAGGAGTAAGGTTGAGCACTTTTTCATGTGTTTGTTGGCTGCCCATATATCTTCTTTTGAGAAGTGTCTATTCATGTCTTTTGCCCACTTTTTAATGGGGCTGTTTGATTTTTTCCTATTGGCGCATTTGAGTTCCTTGTAGATCCTTGATGTCAGGCCTTATTCAGATTTACAGTTGACAAATATTTTTTTCCCATTCTGTGGACTGTCTCCCTGCTCTCTTGATGGTTTCTTTGGCTTTGCAGAAGCTTGTTAGTTTGATGAGGTCCCACTTGTCTATCTTATTTCTTATGGATGGGCATCTGAGTTCTGAATAGGAATCGGTTGTCAGTTCCATTTTCCTTAAGGGTGTCCCCTGCATTTTTTAAGGTTCTTATAGTTTGAGGTTTTACGTTTAGGTATTTGATCCATTTAGAGTTAATTTTTGTGTATGGCGATAGGTGGGAGTTCTGTTTCAATCTTCTGCATGTGGTCAGCCGGTTTTCCCAGCACCATTTACTGAATAGGTTCTCCTCTCCCCAGTGGTTGTTGTTGGAAGCTTTGTCAAAGATGAGTTGGTTGAGAAATTGAGGCTTTGCTTCCAGAATCTCTATCCAGTTCCATTGGTCTATGTGCCTGTTCTTGTCCCAATACCAGGCTGTAGCCTTATAGCAAAGTTTGAAGTCTGGAAGTGCTTTGTTTCTTTTGCTAAAGAATGTTTTGGCTATTTGTGGTCATTTACGTTTCCATATGAATTTCTGTATTGTCATTTCCAGGTCTGAGAATGATGTTGGTAACTTAATGGGTATTGCCTTGAATCTGTAGATTGCCTTTGGTAGGATGGACATCTTAACAATGTTGGTTCTTCCTATCCATAAGCATGGAATATTTTTCCATTTGTTTGTGCCTTCTTGGATTTCTTTGAACAGTGTTTTGTAGTTCTCATTGTAAAGGTCGTTCACTTTTCTGATAAGAAAGATGCCGAGGTATTTCATTTTTTGTGAATGGGATTATGGTTTTAGTTTGTGTCTCTACCTACTTGTTGTTGGTGTATAGGAATGCAACTGTCTTTTGACCCATTTATTTTGTACTCTGAGACTTTGCCAAAGCCCTTCATCAGTGCAAGCAGGTTTTTGACAGACTCTCTTGGTTTTTCAAGGTATAGGATCATATCATCAGCAAAAATGAATAACTTGACTTCTCTTTTCCTATTTGGATATCCCTGATTTCCTTCTCTTGTCTAATTTCCCAAGCTAGGACTTCTAACACAATGCTGAGCAAGATGGATGAGAGTGGGAAACCTTGCTTTGTTCCAGTTTTTGGAGGAAATGTTTCCAGTTTCTGTCCATTTAGCAGTATGTTAGCTGTGGGTTTATGGTAGATGGCACTTACTATTTTGAGGTATATTCCTTCTATACCTAGGCGTTTGAGGGTTTTTATCAAGAAGGGATGCTGGATTTTATCAGAAGCTTTTCTGCATCTAATGATATAATCATGTGGTTCTTGTTTTTACATCTGTTGATGTATTTAATGACATTTATGGTCTTGCAAATGTTGAACCAACCCTGCATACTGGGGATGAAGCCTACTTGGTCATGGTATATGATTTTTGAGATGTGTTTTTGGATCTGATTTGCTAGAATCTTGTTGAGAATATTACATCTATGTTCATAAGGGATATTGGCCTGTAGTTCTCTTTTTTGGTTTGATCTTTAGCCGTTTTGGGTATCATTGTGATGATATCTTCATAAAATAATTTGGGTAGAATTTCATCTTTCTCAATTGCCAGGAATATTTTCAAAAGGATTGGTATCAGCTCCTCCTTGTAACTTTTGTAGAATTCTGCTGGAAAGCTATTTGGTCCAGGACTTTTTATTGTAGGTAGTTTTCATATGACAGAGTCAATTTCCTGGGTTGTTATTGATCTATTTTGTGTCTTAATGTCTTCTTGTTTCAATCTGAGGAGGTTGTGTGATGTCAGAAAGTCCTCCAAGTCATTAAGGTTAAAGTTTGTTTCCATATAGATGTACACAGTAATCTCTGATAATCTTTTGTATTTCTTCAAGGTCAGTTGTGATTTGATCTTTTGTATTTCTGATTGTGTTTATTTGGGCTATTTTTTTTCTCTTTTCCTTTGTCATTCTGGCTAGGGACCCATCAATCTTGTTAATTCTTTAAAGAACCAACTTTTTTTGTTGTTGATGTTTTCTATGATATTTTTGTCTCCTATGTCCCATATTTAGGTTCTTATTTTGATGATTTGAATTCTTCTGTTAAAGTTATGCTTTTTGTGGTCTTCTCTTTCCAACTCCCTTAGGTGATTTATTAGGCTCTCAGATTGTGATCTTTCCATTTTCTTGATGTGTGCTCACAGAGATATCAATTCCCCTCTTACAACTGTTTTCATGGCATTCCAGAGGTTTTGGTAGGATGTTTCTTCATTTTCATTTGTTTCCAGGAATCTTTTAATTTCTGTTTTCATTTCATTGTTGACCCAGTGACTGTTCAGCATAGTGCTGTTTATTGTCCATGTTTTTGTGGGCTCAGGGAAATGTTGTTGGTGTTGATATTTATTTTTATTCCACAGTGGTCTGAGAGTGTGCATGCCAAGATTTCAACCTTATGGAATTTGTTTATGCTTGATTTATGACCAAGGATGTGATCGATCTTGGAGTACGTTCCATGAGGTGATTAGTAGAATGTATATTCTATGGTTGTTGGGTGGAATAATCTGTACATATCTGTTAAGTCCATTTGGTTGAGTGTCAAGTTTATGTTCTGGATTTCCTTGTTGATTTTTTGCCTCAATGATCTATCTAACAATGTGCCTACTGTTAATGGAGTTCAATCCCCTGCTATAATAGTGTTAGAGTCGATATCTTTTTCTAGTTTACTTAGTAGTTGCTTTATAAATGCAAGTGCTCCTGTGTTGGGTGCATATAAGTTTAGGATGGTTATTTCTTTTTGATGGATTGAACCTTTTATCATTATGTAGTGTCCTTTTGCATCTTTCAAAATTTCTGATAGCTTAAAGGTTGTTATGTCTGGTATTAAGATTGCAACTCCTGCTTTCTTTTGTGATCCATTTGCCTGGAAACTCAATTTCCATCCTTTAACTTTGAGTCTGTGTGCATCCCTTGTAGTGAGATGAGCTTCCTGGATGCAGCAAGTAATTGGGTCATGGTTTCTTATCCAGTTTGTTGTTCTTGTCTTTTCAGTGGTGCATTTAGTCCATTCACATTCAGACTGATTATTGAAAGGTGATTGTTTATTGCTGTCATGAGGTTCTTATAAAGTTTTTTCTTTTTTTGCTTGTTTTCTTTTGGCTTTGGGGTTAATGTATGTTTGTGTTTTCAAGTTTCTTGTTGCACTGTATTCTCTGTTGATTCTGTACTCTGCTGTTCTCTTGGGAAGTGTGTGGTCATTCCTTTTTGTCTTTCTTCTGTGCTTAATACATTTTTAAGTGTTTTCTGTAGAGATGGTCTGAAGCTGCATAATCTCTTAGTGATTGAATGTCTGGGAAGGATTTTAATTTTCCATCACTGTTGAAGCTGAGCTTGGTTGGATGGGAAATTCTTGAGTGAAATTGTTTATCTTTGAGGACTTTGAATATAGGGCTCCAGTCCCTTCTTACTTTAGTGTTTCTGCCAATAGGTCTCTGTTGCTATTCTGATTGGTTTTCCCCAGTAGGTAGTTTGACCTTTCTCTCTTGCTGCCTTTAGGATTTTTTTCTTTGTGCCTACTTTGTGTAGGTAAATTACTATGTGTCTAGGGGTTGGTCTTCTCATTTGATGTCTTGTGGGGGGTGTCTGTATCTCTTGTGCTTGGCTGGTAATTTTTTGGTGAGACGGGGACAGTTTCTTGGATTACCTCCTGAAATACTTGCTCCAATTTGTTCTCCATTTCTTTTTCTTCTTCTGGGACACCAATCAGGCATAGGTTTGGCCTCTTGATATAATCACACATATCTTCTAGGCTTTGTTCTTTCTTTCTGAGTCTCCTTTCTATGTTTTTTACAGATTGGGTTAATTCTATATTCTGGTTGTCAAGTTCTGAGATTCTTTCTTCAACTAGATTAATTCGGCTTTCCATGCTTGTCATCTTGTTATTTGCTTTCTGGATGAAATTTTTTTTGCCAAAATCTCTGTTACAAGTTCTTTCAGTGTTGCATCTTGCCTTTCTTGAGTCTTATTCACTCTTTCTATCCATTCCCTAATCTCTGCCATATTCTGGGGCCAGTTGTTGGTGACTTCTGTTGTCTGTGCACCCAGGGTTTGATTTTTCAGGAGTAGTTTTGTCTTTGGTACCCTTGAAATTGCCTGAGGTCTTCCTTTGGTTTTTCCTCATGTGACAGATCTCTTGTTTTTCTCTTTAGTTCTGTTATTCAGTGTCAGTGTGAGAGGCTTCTCCTTTTGATGTCTGCTCAGTCCTCTATTCTTCCCTGATCTGGGCTCTGGACTTGTTCTATTTTGAAATAGGATTGTGGATGGGAAGCTTTGCTGTCTCTTGTTGTTTTTGAAATTTGAATAAAGTAGGGAATGGGGTGCTAGGATTCAGAAACTACTTGTAAATTACAATGTTTACTTATTGTGGTATGTGTTCCCTGAGACCCACTCTCCACCACCACTCTATATGACGATGCAAAGCAGAAACCAATGCAAAAAACAATTGAGCACCCACATACACAGACATACACACACACCCAAACAAACTGTAATAACAACAAAGTGAAACAAAACAAACAACAAACAAAAACACCAAGAAAATTAAACAGACACACACACCTAACATAAAGTGAACAGAGAAGAAAAACAGAAAATCCAGAGGGGGGAAAAAATTGAATTCAGGTCGAACCCTCACACATATTGACACACACCCTAAATTATAAAAAAAGAAAATTAAAAAAAAAGCCCAGAAGAACAAAAGCACAAAAACAAAACAACAACAAAATTGAAAGATAAACGCTCAATCATTCACATACACACATAAACAGAAAATGACAAATAAAAGAAGAAAGAAACAAAAAGAAAAGAAAAAAATATTTTTGGGGGTTGTAGATCAACCCTCACATACATATTCTTACACATAGGAAAAATATTTTAAAAATAGATGAACAGTCAAAATATTTTTTTGATTTTTTTAAAAATTGAAAATAATAATAAAAAAACCCTGCCCTCTTGTGACAGGCTCTGTAATTGTTCCTCTAATCGGGTCTCTCCTGCAGAGCCACCTCTTTCACTCTCTCCTCAGTGTCTGAAGCAGGGAAGGTGGAGGGGCAGTGGAGGTGGGTGGGGCTGCAGTCCTCTCCCCACTCTCAAATGGTCAGGGAGATCTTCTCTGGTGGGGAGGTACAGGATCCTCTCTTCCCCAAGTAGGCATTCGTGGTGGGGGGCTGTGGCCCAGCCATTCCTAGCCTGGAATGGAGTTCTCCTATTGCGACTGATATCCAGGCTCTGCCTGGGTTTGTCCCTCTCTGTTGTGGCCCAGTTGTGTGGGTCTGACGTTCAGAGAATTTCTGAGGAGGAGGGGGTTTGGGTCAGCCCCAGACTCATCACTGATCTTTTTGGAGTTCTTCCTCATCCTTTTCTGGCCACACCCTTTGTCCCCATGGCTGGATCAGGGTAGGGGGTGAGGCACCTGGAACTCAACACTCCTCAGGTTCCTTGGAAGTTTGTGCTTTCAGGATATTTCCTCTGGGTCATGATCAATCCCTTAGTAGTTGATCTGCCGGTCACAGAGATCGGGTCTGTTGCTATGTGGTGAGTGATTTGGAGCACTCTCCTTCTCCACCTTCAAGATGGTGGGCGGGTGCCTCTCTTGTCCTCTTCTGTGGGACTTTGCTTCTGGACTCCCTCCGCAGCCCCTGCTGCCAGTGCCCTGCCAGGCACTGAAGTAGTGAGGCAAAGCCAGGAGCCAGCAGTCTCTCTGCTGCCGCACCAGTGAGGGAGAGCCTGGGGCCATATTTTCTCCCTGCCGCTTTTGTCCTTTAAAAAAACATAATGGCGCTCAGCTTCTGCAACCTGGGAAGAGCCAGGGACAAAGCAGAGAAGATGCGGCACCAGCAGTTGCTTCAGGGGCCTGGCCACTTGCTCATGAGCCTCCATAGTCTCTCCCAGCATTTCTTCCCAGGTGGGATTTGTTGATTTAAAAAAAAAAGAAAAGAAAAAGAAAATGGCATTCAGCTTCTGTGTCCCAGGAATCGCTAGGGTCCATGCCCAGTCACTGTGGCACCAGCCACTGCACCAGGAGAGTTCTGGCTGCTAACTCCCTAGCCTTTACTCATCAGCCACTCACATATCCACGTGCTCATCAGCACGTACATCAAAATTTTCCATACACTCACTCACACGGGAACTCGCATAGTCTGACTGGCTCAGCCACCATCTTCCTGACCTCTCAGAACTATTTTCAAAAACAGGGTAACTAGGAGTTTAAAAGTGATTCTTTATAAAAGTGAGGTGAGGTAAAGGAAACCAAAGTGGGCTGGTAAAATACTTTTGGACTATCAACATCTGGGAGCCATTTTGACATCTAGGTCTGAAAAGGCAAGAAGAGGGTAGTGGATACTCTAAGTTGGTAAGGCCTGTAGCTGTAGTTTAGAGCTGCCATGAGAGTTGGGGCTTTGGTAGAGTAATATTGCCTCTGTCAACCTGAAGCCTACTGGAGATGGCAATGAGCTCTCTTCTTGCTCTCCTTTATTCTGATGATTCTATAGATACAAACCAATCAAAATCAAGAGAGCCCTTGATATAGCCCAGAGAGATCAGCCACCAGGGGCACAGAGCAGAGTGGAGAGTAGATATGGTGGTACTGAGGAAAGTATCCAGTGGATACAGGGATATCCATAATTAAGGTAAGGAGAATAGGAAGAGTCTTGTAGATAGAAGATTAGCTTACTTTTGACGTTTTGAGACTGAGATATCTACAGCACATCTATGTAGGTGGCACACTAATAGTAAGCAACTAAAAATTCTTTCCCAAAGGTCCTACAAATCTAGCCAGGGCCTATTCACTTGGCCTCATCTCATTAAACTATTTGCCTTTCTTATTCCACTGTAGGCATACTAGCCTTCCAGTGGCTTCCCAGACATACTGAATTCATTCCCACTTCCAGTATTTTGCACTTGGGTTTCCCTGTGCCTGTAATACTTTTTCTCTGGTTTACTCAATTCATTCAGGTCTTTTTTCAGATATCATTTGCCCAGACAAGTCTTTTGACTGAAATAAATAAACATGACTCTGCTCATGGGAGATGTAGAACATTTCCCGAGGCTAGTGTGACTAAGGAGCTAAATTTCAAATTTTAATTAATTTTAGTGTAAATGTCTCTTTTAAGAATAAGCCTTAGGAGAACAGCTCTCAGATTAGGATCTAGGGACACAGGACTCTCTGAGTTCCTTTCAAGACAACTATGAAGTCAAATTATTTTAATAATAATTAGAAGACACCTATTGACCTATTTCACTCCATTTCTTTCCTAAATGTTCAGTGGAGTTTTTCAGAGGATCCATTTCATGTGATATTTTGGAGATGGAATACAAAAGGAAATATAAGAACCGAGTTGTCTTTTATTAAGCTGGACACTAGCGCTAGTTACAAAAATTAAAACAATGCCACTCAGGATACCAATGCTGCTTAAATAATTGACAAATGTATATTTTTAATTCATCAGTTTTAATTTCATAGAGTAAACATCACTAGATACAACTCATCTATATTTTTGAAACTCTTTGGGATTCTTAAAAAAACTTAAAGGGATCCTGAGGTCAAAAATGTGAGAGCAACTGCCCTTAAAAGTATGTGCTTATGTGTGTTAGAATACATGGCAAAAATATTCATAAGAACAATGCTGTGATTGCCCAAATCTGGAAGCAGTCCAAAGGTCACCAGAAGTAGAACAGATAGGTTAATGATGGTGTCCATGAAAGATGCCGAACTCTGCCAACTATTTAAGAAGTTTTATTCTGAGCCAAATGTCAGTGACTTAGGCCCCTAGACCTTGGCACTCTCCCAAGAAGTCCTGAGAATGTGTGCCAGAAGTGGTTGAATTGTGAGGCTACCTGCATAATCAACGTTTGTATACCTAACCCTGATTGTACCCCACATCTTAGGAAAAAAAAGTGGTTGAATTGCAACTTGGTTATATACCTCTGAGGAAGACAGAAATTACAAAACAAAAATATCAATACATGTGAAATTTAGATTGATTCTGCCTGGGAAGGCAGGGCATCTCTGAAAGGGTCCGCTGAGGGGAGGTGGGCTGGTCCTTGCCAAGGCTGTGGGAATAATGCAAGATTGCAACAAGGAAGAAAGTAAAAAGGCCACAAAAGGCTGGTTAGGTTAATTTGTCTACTAAACAAGCTGGGGAGGGGGATTGTAAAGCAATTATTAATAAGTACATCTGAGATACCAGTTCAGTCCATGGCTAGTGGATGAGAGGGCAAATTAAAATGAACTACTAGAGAAAAATGACAGTTCTAAGTAATGTTAAAGTGACTGCTCATTGGGCATACTGACTCCATGTTTTGTTTTTTCAGGAAAATGAATAACAGAGAAGGAAATTTGTAGATTAGCTTAAGTGCTAGGTGTCTTTCAAATGTGATTTCTGAGATTATGTAAGAGTGAAATGTAAAGACAAAGCCAGTTGCAACTCCTCACAGACCCAGAAATAAAGCTCAGCTTATTATCAAGAAAAGCAGAGCACAAGATTAACCGTGAAATTCAATAAAAAGAAAAAAAGTAAACATTTTCCAAAATATTATTTGATTTCAAAACCTGAAATGATCAGAAGTACTTGGAAGCAAGTTATTATTAATAGTTTTATCTGGAGCTCAGAAAAATAGTAATTTGAGTCGGTAAGCCCCTATTTTCCCATGTGCAAGATGGACATGAAGATACTTGACTCATTGCTAGATGTATGGATAATCTATGGAAGAAAATTTACATTTATAAAATAATATTAGACCTATTAATGAGAAAGGAAAAATCGAACCTACAGTTAAACAAGGAATGAGAATAAGCATCCCAGGATCAGAGGGTAGTGAGAAAGAAGGAGTGAGAGCAAATCAGCAACTGCTTGCTGCTTTATCAGATCACTCAGACTAATTGAGATAGGGATGACATCAAGCAGGTAAAAAAAAAAAGCTTCATCTCCTGGGGTTTCATTTACTAACTGTAAAAATTAGGTGCAATCAAGTGATGTATATTTAGATACAGACAGTTTTTTAATCATAAATTATTCATGCATAACTTG
Organism: Cephalopachus bancanus; assembly: GCA_027257055.1. NCBI lineage: Eukaryota > Metazoa > Chordata > Mammalia > Primates > Tarsiidae > Cephalopachus > Cephalopachus bancanus. Next base: position 1,735,131 of record JAPVLO010000110.1, on the reverse strand, counting down.
TGCAGAAACGTTTCTACACTGAGCAAGTTAGTGGCTGACTTTAGTCAGCTGATGGAAAAGGATTTAAATCAGTGGAGTACAAAGAAACAAACCTCTGTGTGAATGTATATTATGAGGAAGATAGTGCTGAATCAGAGACTATTGCAGAAACATAAGCCCAGTTAAACATTTACGGAATGGATAAACTTTTATAAAGTGTATTTGATACTCCAAAGATGCTATAAGGACTTGAACTTAAGCATGTTTTAAAATATCATCGATTTGGTATCGATTTGGTGTGCAAAAATATATAAGGTGCTATAATCTCAGGGAATGAAATAAATTCCAGGAATTAGCAAGATAAACTACAAAACAGTTGCATAAAATTCCTGGATATGTTAGGATAATTTTAATAATTAAAATATGAAGATAATAGTTGCCTCAGTTGAAACAAAAGTGAAGTAGTCAGGTCACTGAAAAGAAAGAATTTTTCTGTGAAGGTAAAAAATGGGAAACAAAAATTAATTTATTTTGAAAGTTTATCTTTGGGTATCAATGTTTGAAAAAAACACAATTATTCATACAAAGAAAGAAGGTGAATATTCACAAATTGGAAATATATTGTGCTTGAAGACCATTAAACTAAAATACTTCAACCAAAATTAGAAGGTGTTAACTATGTATATTGAAATGGGACACATTTAATTGATTTCATACTAAATGCTTTATAATCCACAGAAATGATGATTCATACATATGACAACTCTTTTATTGATCTGCCTTTTCTTTCCAGGTAAAACTTAGGATTCTTCCTAATCTACAATATTCCTCTAGACACAACGAGTATTTTTGGTTCCATGAAGTGACTTGTGCATTGCCTGCATGGGTCATTCTGGATGATTTTTCCCTCTGCCAGACGCAGCTTAGGTGGCATGTCTGTGCTTGGAAAACAGACAAAACTGTCAAGACACGGGCACCATACCAAAGAGAGGTGATACCTCACTTGCATCTTCATTTTGCAGTTTCTCTAAATTAAACTTTCTTGAAAGGCTCCGAAATTCTGCACTGATGAATAATACATGGTTTGATTAATTTACCTTTGTAGATTATGTAAATTGTTTCATATTTGGGGTCTGCAGTGAGCTTTACGAAAACTGTGTATTGCTACTCTTGATTACTGAGCATGCCAATTCCTAGAATTACAACTCACACCACATAGTCATCAACATAGTAAGAAAGAATGAAACCAATAGTAGATTTCCTTATATACATCACAACACATATAGCTGTATTGCTATCAGATTAAAGGGGAGAACACATATTTTCCTGGCCCTGCAAGGAAAACAAAATTTAAAAACTTGTGTGTCACAACTGATGCGCTCAAACGGGCTAAATGTTGGTCAACACAAAGCCATGAGTGCAGTGATGTCCACCAACCACTGGCTGCAATTTGCAATGAATGTTATACAAAGCACCAAAATGAAAGAGACAGAGAAAGATGGCAAAGTTGTTCACTAGAATCAGGAGGGGGTATGTGGTTCTGGATTTGTGGGAAGGACTGAAGGAGAGGCCACTGCTGCAAATGTGTCGAGCTTAGTGCACGTACATGTGAGGACAAAGACCACAAACCCACAAGCCCAGTTCATGAAGCCCAAACACATAAAGTTACAGGCAAAATAAATGACAACATAAAACGAGCCTATAAACTTCACTGGCCTGAACATTAGCCATGTTTTTTCAAACTTTTATTTTTAGTGTTCAATGGGCCAGTCACTTTCATGGGGAAAAAGTATATACCAAGAGTGTGGAATCCTCTAGAGGAATGAAGAGGAGTCAATGGTCAAATGTTGTATGTGGTACCTGTTTCTATGAATTTGTTTATTCTGGGCACTTCATATAAGGTACTGCATACACTATGTAACCATTTTTATTTTCCTCATTTTACTTAGCATAATGTTTTTAAGGTTTATGTTGTGGCATGCATCAAAATTTTCTTCACCTTTAATGTGGAATTGTATATAATACGCATTGTTTTCCATTCATCAGTTGGTGGATATTTGTATCGATCCCACCTTTTGGCTATTGTGAATCCTGTACAATGAATACAAATGCACAAATCTATGTTCAAGTCTCTGCTTTCAGTTCTTTTGGGTATATAACAAGGAGTGGAAGTACTAAAACATGTGGTAATTCAGTGCTAATTTTGAGAGACTGCCATATTGTCTTCCACAATGGTGGCAGCATTTTACATTCTCAGCAACAGCACAAGAGTTACAATTTCTCCACATTGCCAACACTCGATATTTTCCATTTTTTTTGTTATAACCATCCTAATGCATGTGAAGTGGCATTTCACTGTGCTTTTGATTTACATTCCCCTAACGATTAGTGACATTGCGTATCTTTTCATTAGCTTCTTGGCCATTTGTATATCTTCTTTGGTAAAATGTCCATTCAATTGCATTGTCCATTTTAACAGTGGATTGTTTGTATATTTATTTGTTGAGTTGTAGGGGTTCTTCATATATTCTGAATAAAAATCCTTCTCAGATATATGGTTTGCAAATATTTTCTCCCATTCATGTGGTTGCCTTTTTACTCTCTTGATAGTGTCCTTTGATGAAGAAAAGTTTTTAAGTTTTGGTGTAGTTCAATTTTTCCATTTTTAGTTTTGTTGCCTGTGCTTTCTGTATCATCCAAAAAAATCATGGCCTAAATCCATTGTCATGAAACTTCACCCTATGTTTTCTTCTAGGAGATATAGCTCTTAGGTTTAGGTCTTTGATCTACGCTGAGTTAAATTTTATATGAGGCAAGCTAAAGATCCGACTTCATTCATTTGCTTGTGGCTATTTTCCCAGCACATTGAATCACAAAAGATTCCTAAAAACAAAGTAATATAAAAGAAAAAGAAAATTAAAAATAAAAAGAAAAATAAAGTTGGAGATTACGCTTTTTGATTTCAAATTATTTTACAAACTAGAATAAACAAAATAATATGATGTTGGAATAAAAATAGACACACAGACCAATGGAACATAATAGCTCAGACTTATTTTGAGGGTTGAACAACATAATGTGCATCAAGCTTAGCAGCCTAATCCTAACAGTTTAAGGCCAAATACCTAAAAAGCAAATGCTCAGTGGATTTGAACTGATTATTCAGAGACTAAAAGAAACATTAATCTATAGATTTGTTCTCTCCACCATGGTATCAAATCAGGCCTTCTAAAGAGTGGCCCACACTAGCCTATCTGTATGTGACATTGAAAACAGCCTGGTTTTAACAGTATGCATTTTCCAGGAGTATCCATGCTCTGCTAATGGTCTCACAATAGCAAGTTTCAAGGGCAAGCCAGAACAAAACTCCTCTGATCACCTGGTTGGGCTCTCTAGTAGCTCCTGCCCTGCCCTGTCCTGCTTTCATCACAATCTCTGCCCTTGTCCTGCCCAGTGGCCTCCTTTGAGCCAGTCTCCTGAGCCTGTTTCAGGAATGCTGACTTCTCTCATACATGCTGGCCCTTCAGTTCTAGTTGTCTGTTGACTGAATCCTGCCACCCTGACAACACCTCAACCCAAAATTGAATTTATCAGAGTTCTGCTGGGACTCCAAGTCTTCTCCCACTGGGCCCAGGTGGCCCTTGGCACCAGGGTCAGCCTCAGGGAGCTTGGGAGACTGCTGGAAGAATAGACAGTGTGTTGGGGCTTGGATGCCTCAGGGCCTCCGATTCAGCCTCACCCCACCAAGAGGACACAAAGAACCATGACCAAGCCACTGCAGAAGCTTCCTGGGAAATCAAAATACTGCTCACTTCATTATGTAACCTTTTGTTTTGTAGTAACTCTTGTCTTCGCCTTCTTTGGCTATAATTTCCTGAACCTGAGAAGTCAGAAGCTGGAAAGAACTCTAGCTGAGGCAAGCATGGCTGTGAGAGAAGTAGAGCACCCGCAGGCTGTGAATGTATCAAGGATGGTGAACCCCCAGCCATACCTGCTAATGGCATCTAGGGGAGATGCCCTTGTTCAGATTCCTTGGCTGGCTCCCATTGTGTGGGATGATACCTTCAACAATGACATGCTACAAATGAGCAGTTATGGCTCCAGAATGTCACCATTGAGTTTACTGTGTTTGCAATGAAAAACATGGGGACTTCATGATGCTGTTCCTGGAGATAGCACTTCCTGGTGGGACACAGGATAAAGTACTACATCTTCACCAACCAGCCTAATAAGGTTCCGCTGATCAGACTCCAACAGAGAGAGAAAGCAGATGGTCATCCTTGAGGTTTGGAGTGATGCCTGCTGGCAGGACAGGCACATGGAGATGATCAGCAATTTTTCCCAGCAGCTCTTCCTCAGGGAGGTGGATTATCTTGTGTGTGCAGATGTGGACATGAAGTTCAGTGACCATGTTGGTGTGGAGATCCTCTCCTCCTTGTTTGCCACCATCCAACCTGGTTACTATGGGTTTAGTCGGAACATCTTTGCCTATGAACGCCGGCCTCAGTCCCAAGCCCATATCCCCAGGGATGAGGGAGACTTTTACTACACAGGGTCCTTATTCAGTGGGTCAGTGCTGGAGGTTTACAGACTGACCAAGGCCTGTCACCAGGCGATGATGATTGACCAAAGCGATCACATTAAGGCCATGAAGCGTGATGAGAGCTACTTGAATTACCGGCTTCACCACAAACCCACCAAGGTCCTCTTCCCTGAGAACATGTGGGATAAAGAGCTGGTGACCTTTCTTGCCATCAAGAAGGGAGTGAGAAGTGAGGATCTGTGGCTTCTCCAAAGAATCACCAAGCAATCCAGAGCTGATGATGAAAACTTCTAGGAAGGAATCGGGAAGGGGCAAAGCACAGGTAGTCTGCATCTTCCTCTGGCATGCTGTCTTAAACCAGAACCAGTTTTAAAAGAAAGGGTCCAACTCCACTTCCTCTCCTTGTGTTGGTGAGAAAAGTTGCAGTGGCCTAGTGCACACACCAGCACTCCCCATCACGCCTAATTCGGTCAGGCCTGGCACCACCATCCCCTTCACACATACATTTATGCAGGCCTGGTTCTGCAGCTGAGGCACAAGTTCCTGAGTTGCCACCACCTTGAGCTTCTACCAAGGGTGTTCCCTGAAGGGTGTTACTTCAGGATGGATGGGGGTGAGGGGTCTTAGCCTGTCCTGACATAGGAGATTAGAGATCACATCTATTCCAGAGCAAGGAAGGGGCTCCTGGATACACAGTCCCCTGCTTCCTGTGACACAATCACACAAAGGCCTGCTGTGGTCCTTGGCCAAACTGATGGCCAAAGGTCTTCAGTTTTAAGCTAAATTACTTCTTCTCTTCAGAGTCCTTGTAAAAGTTGAGTGGGGTCTTTTGGTGTGCAGGTAGGAGAAGAATGTGATGCCAAGTTAAGACCCTCTTTCTTGGTTGTTGGCCTTTTGTCCATTTCCCAAGCAATGCCAACTGTCCACTGTAAGCAGTGGGGCGTCCCCCAGCACCATAGCCCTACAGATTGCTTCCAGTCCAATTTCAATTTCTTCATGATTTGCCAGTTTCCCCTGTCAACAGAAAGGTATTTCTAGATGATAATAGGAATTTTGTCATTGTCATGAACGCCTGTCTCTTTTCACTTAGGAATGATTGCTTTACCCTCCAGCAAGACCATCCAGTGTCCAGAAATCCTGTATCTTCTTGGTTCTGTTTTTGCTCCCCATCTCATATGCAAAAGAGAAGAAAATCACTCATTAGCAACATTTATTTCTCTTCCATGATTGAAAATTTTTCATAATTATGGGAGCCTTTTCCAGTTATAAAAAACTCCAATTATAAGTTATGTATTTTTCTATATCAATGTGGGGCAACCATTTCTACACAAAAAGAATTCAGGGAAATGTTTTCTCCCTAATGCAAAATAAAAGTGTTCTCGTGGACCTTGCAGAAACCTGATCATAGCAATGGCAGCAGAATTGTCCTGTAGTTCTGGTCTTCCCCCAACCACCCTCTACCCATAGCTGTGGCTTCAGGGTTCTGGGCTCTCCCAGAGCTAGTTTCTCAAACTTTTCACCCCTCCATCCCACCAGAGACCTCACTACCATTTCTGACTCCTCAGCTCAGCTGCAAAGGGACACAGATGCTGTCCATGTTGTTTCTTGTTTCTGATGTTGGTTTTTAAACATTACACTTCCGTGGTGGTTATGGAAAAGTGTGGCAATCTCCCACTGAAATCCACATTTGCTGTTTAAAATGCAACTTATACCTAGAATAATCTGCCTTTGCTATATTTCTCATGGGTCTGTTTAAAGTTTTATAAGTTTCATTTTGTCTTTAAATGGCACATCATAATTGTATATATTTATGGAGGACACTGTGATGTTCCAATACATATATACTTTGTGTAATGAGAAAATCAGAGTAATTGGCATACTTTTCACCTCCAACGTCTGTCATTTCTCTGTGCTGAGACCTGATAAATTAATTAAAATATGGTATATACAGAATGAAATGCTATTCAGTCATACAAAAAAATGGAATCCTGTCATTTGTCACAACATGGATGTACCTATAGATCATTATGTTAAGGGATGTTTTAATTGTTGAAGATCAGTGTACTGTTCAGTGTACATTTGTCATGATTATGCTAAAGTCATGTTAAAATCTCAGGAGCAGGAGGGTAGAAGGTGGGCCAAGGGGTTATGGCTGCTCTTCCGAGGGGACTGGGAAACTCCACCACAGGCTCAGGACTTATCCATGAGGGACCCCAAGTCCTCATCTTACTCTTTCCAGGGCACCAGCAAAGAAGGACAGCATCCTCAAAGTAGTGAGAATGTTGAAGCTGCATGCTGAGAATGTTATTTTGAAGTCAAACCCTTTGTGGAGATGAATCTTTGCTACTGATTCCTTGCTCCTACATGAGCTCTATTTTCCTTCTTTTTCACATCTAAAGCTGAAATCCAGATACCTGACCACACCTGATTAAGTTTTTAGCAGGATGATTCTTTTTTTTTTTTTTGAGTTGGAGTCTCACTCTGTAGCCCAGACTGGAGTGCAGTGGCCACTCCCGGCCACCGCAGCCTCGATCTGCTGGGCTCCGGTGATCCTTCCGCCTCAGCCCTCCAAGTAGCTGGAACTACAGGCACGTGCTACCATACCCGGCTAATATTTTGGTTTATTGTAGAGATGAGGTCTCACCAAGTTGCCCAGGTAGGTCTAGAACCTGCGGGTTCAGGCAATCCACTCACCTCAGCTTCCCAAAAGCGTGGGATTACAGGCTGAGCCCCTAAGCCCGGCTAGGATGTTTCTAATAAAACAACTGCAGCTCAGCTCGGAGCACTTGTGTGTTGTAGGGTGGAGATGTTGCGGGGTGGGGGCGTGTGAGGCCTGGCAGGAGATGTTGGGAGGTGGTGAGGAGATGTGACATGTGTGGGCACTGAGAGCATGGAGCTGGATTTAGGCAGAAATCTAAGCCCTCTACTGATGGGCTGTATAATCATAAGCAAGCCTGTTTATCTTTCCAAGGCTGTTTCCTTACCCGTAAAATAAGATTTCAATTAAATAAAATATATGTCACTCCAGTATTCATCAGCCTGGGAGGTTAAAATGGTGTCAATAGTCACCATTTTAAGAAAGTTTTACTCTGGCTCTGGTTTTTATTAGAGTTGCAGGTCTTTAGTGCTTGAAAGATCACCCAGTGATAGAGGGAGGATCTGAGGATGACTGTGGTGGGATCACCACAAATTCACTCAGTCTCCTGGTGGCATCTGTCATTTTCTGCCACTTACCGAGGAGGCTGACCTTCCTGCAGGGATTCTCAATTCCAACTGCTGCCCCTGTGCCCTAGCACTGGGACCAGGACCCTCTCACAGTCTTGGTCCAGGAGGAAGGGAGAGAGAGTGGATGGCATAAGTTCTCGTGGAGGTAATACCAGTGTCATGGAAAGAGCTCCTGCCCTTTATCATGCTGGCAGGGTCTGTCACCGGGGGCAAGTTACTGACCCCTCTAAGTCAATTTCCCAAAGTTTCAAACCAGATATGTTGATCTACCAATTGAGAATTGTACAGCTAGATGGCAGGGAATAGGTTAGGCAACTCGTGAGGCTGAAAGTCAGGGATTGGGTTAGGACAGTTATAAACTAAATGGGACAACTAGGTTTTACCTCTTGCTGTTAATTGTTTGTGTCACTTCCAAAATTCGTGTTGAAACTTAACCTCTAAGACAACATTATTAAAAGATAAGGCCTTTAGGTGATGATTAGGCCATGAGGGTTCCATCCTCATGGATGAGTTTGGTGACCTCATAAAAGGGCTGGAGGGAATTGGCTAGGCCCCTTTTGCCTTTCTGTCATTTCTACCATGTGAGGACCCAAGATGGTGTCATCTATGGGGATTGGACCTTACCCAGAGACCAAACCTGCCAGCATCTTCACTGTGGACTTCTCAGCCTCCAGAACCACAAGAAATAAATGTCTATTGTTTATTAATTACCCAGTCTGTGTTATTTTGTTATAGCAGCACAAACAGACTAAGAAACCTCTCCTTTTGGAAAGATCAGAGCAGTACCACTTTCTAGTATTATGGCCCACAAAAAAGAGGGAAAATCAATGACAGTTATTTACTTGTCCAGATGCACAACAAGGCTGTATGCAGTGAGCTGGATTTGGAATGTGCAGTTAAGAGGCCTGGAGTTTCAGTCCTGGCAATTAGACATTTTACTTCACTTGTTTGCTCATTCTAAACCTTGATTTTACATCTACCAAGTGCTGATCACTTTGCTAGACTTTATATTGAATGTTCAACCATACTAACATAAAACTTTTTTGAGAAGTAAAACAATAAAATCTGAACATGTGAAGGGTTAATTCACATACTTATATTCACATACTTATGTTTCTCAAAATGGGGTGAGTTGATGTAGAAATATCAATTACTCCAAAATTAATCTAAAATAATCTTTGTTCCTAAGAAGATTGATCTAAGTTCATCAAAAAAGAGAAAACATTTGAGATCAGTTAAGAAACTTTAGTATTTGGAATTTACATCAGGAAGAAGTAAAAGACTGTGTGGGTCAGAAGGGGAGGTAAAATAATGAGAAATCAGTAATTCACCGTAAAAACATATTTGTAAGCTGTAATTATAATAAGTCTTAAAGATACAAGTAATACAATTTTTACCATTCACATTGGAAAACAAGATTAAAAACCTATACTGAGTACAGAATTTCACAATTAAGAGAACAGATAGCCTCACACTCTCATATAGGCTCATGAGGATGAAAATTAGTATAATCAGTCTTGAAAAGTATTTCCAAGGTTTTAAGAAAAATTTTTCCCTAGGACTAAATAATTCTTCATAACTATATAACTTCAGAAATTATTTCATAGATACGTTCAAGAAAATAATCAGATTCATCAAAAATAGCCACTTAGAAATGAAACTAGAAGAACAGTGGAATATATTCGTAGTAATTGGAAATAATGTTTTTGAAGACCATTGAGAGGCGCTATATATGCTTATGTAAAATAATGAAGCAGTATGGATAATTTTTCTGTTATTATAATTTAAAAACTAAGAATAAGTATGTGTTAAGAAAGGTAATGAAAATAGATGAAAAGAAACGGTGAGGTTATCCAGTACTTGATAATTTCCCCTTTTTTACTCTTCTATATTTCTTTAGTCATCCAAAAAAGCTTAAGTTACATTTTGTTGTAGACTGATTGTGTCCTCCCCTCCCAAATTCCCATGTAGAATTCCTAACCCCCAATGTGACTGCATTTGGAAACAAGCGATTAAGGTTAAGTGAGGTCATAATGGTGGGACCCTCACAGGACTGGTGTCGTTAGCCGAAGAGGAAGAGACACAAGGAGTCACATGCACAGGGGAAAGTCCATGGGAGGACACAGAGAGCAGGCAGCCCATCTGCAAGCCAGGAAGAAAGGCCTAACCAGAAACAAACCCTGCCAGTTTGTTTAAACCTCTCAGTCTGTAGTACTTTTTAAAAATGGTAGCCCTAGTTGAATAATACACATTTATATTTTGAAAGAAGTCAGTAGGCATGAAAGTGAGCAGAAAAAATTTTTTAGTAAATCATCCTCATGCAAACACTGGGTATTTTCGACTTGAGATTAGTTTCTAGGTTAATTTGACTAGGAGACCATCATTTGGATCAAATGCTAATCCGTTTACCAATTTCCTGGTTATTAAGTTTTTCTCTAAGTTTGAATTTTCTTCTAGTACCATATTATAATTTAACAATAAATGTCAGATATTGAAAAAAGAAAGAAGAAAAAAAAAGGCAGTCCTTGGGTTTGGGGCACAAGAGCAAGGAATAGTTAACAACTAAGTTATTTTAGAATTAAGTCACTTATGCCCTCCTTTGTTGTCTGTGCTTTTAAGATGACATCCAAAAAATTGTTGCTTAGACCAATATCATGAAGCTTCCCCCTCTTTTCTTCTAGTAGTTTCAGGCCTTAAAGTTTAAATCTATCTTTTTTAAGTTGGTTTCTGTATGTAGAGTGAAATAAGAGTCCAACTTTATTACTCTGCATGTGGATATCCAGGTTCCCAGCATCATTTATTGAAGATACTGCTCCTTATCCATTGTGTATTCTTGGTATCTTTGTTGAAAATCAATTGACTGTAAATGTATGAATTTATCTCTGGAATCTCTACACTGTTCCATTGGATTATGAGTCTGTTTTTTGCCAGTATGATGCTGTTTTGATTACTGTGGCTTTGTAAAATATCTTGAAGTCAGGTAGTATGATACCTTCAGCTTCATTATGTTTCTCAAAATTGCTTTGACTCTTCAAGTTCTTTTGTAGTTCCATATAATTTTAGTGTATTTTTTTCTATTTATGTGAAAAATGTCAGAAGCTGGGGAAGATGGCGGCCAAGCCAGTTAGACTATGCGAGTCCCTGTGTGAGTTAGTGAGTGTATGGAAAATTTTGTGTATGTACTGATGAGCGAGTGGGTGTGTGAATGGCTGAGTGAGGGCTAGGGAGCTGGCCAACCAGGGCTCTCCCGATCCAGTGGCTGGCACCGCAACAGCTGGCTGGCGCAATAATAAAACAGTGTCGCAGCGGCTGGGCTTGGACCCTAGCGATTCCTGGGACACAGAAGTTGAACACCATTTTCTTTTTCTTTTTTAAATCAACAAACGCTCCCTGGGAAGAACATGCTGGGAGAGACTAAGTGGGGCCTCATGAGCGGGTGGCCAGGCCCCTGGTGCAACGGCTGGTGTTGCAGCTTCTCTACTTCATGCCTGGCTCTTCCCAGGTCACAGAAGCCAAGCACCATTTTTAAAAAAAATGATAGAGGCTTTCCTGTGGAAAAGCAGTGGGGAGAAACTATCGCCCCAGGCTCTCCCTCACCATGGAAGCAGGAGAGAGACTGCTGGCTCCAGGCTTTGCCTCACCACTTCAGTGCCTGGCAGGGTGCTGGCAGCAGGGGCTGCAGAGGGAGTCCAGAGGCCAGGTCCCATGGAAGAGCACAAGAGAGGCACCACACCGCCATCTTGAAGGTGCAGCAGAAAAGTGTTCCCACTTGCTCACCATGGAGCAACACACCCAATCTCTGTGACTGGTGGATCAACTCAGGGATTGATCATGGCCCAGAGGGAATATCCTGAGAGCACACACTTTGGAGGGACCTGACAAGTGCTGAATTCTAGGCTCCCCACCACCTACCCTGATGCAGCCATGGGACAAAGGGTGTGGCCTGCAAAGGATAAGGAAGAACTCCAAAGAGACCAGTGATGAGTCCGGGGCTGACCCAAACCCCCTCCTCCCTAGCAATCCTCTGAATGTCAGACTCACACAGCTGGGCAACAACTGAGAGGGACAAAGCCAGGTGGAACCTGGAGGTCAGCTGCAATAGGAGAACTCCATTCCTGGATAGGACTGGCTAGGGCACACCTCCCCCCGCCCCAGTGAGAGTACATACCTGGGAGAGAGACAATCCTGTACCTCCCCACTGAAGGAGATTTACCTGAGTGTACAATAGTGAGAGGGGAGGATTGCAGCACCACCGATCTCCACTACCCCTCCTCCTTCCCTCCTTCACATCCTGAGGAGAGAATTAAAGAGATGGCTCTGCAGGAGAGACTTGATTAGAGGAACAATTACAGAGCATGCCACAAAGAGGGCAGGTTTTCCTTTTTATTTTCAATTATCTTTTAATTTTTAAAATTTTTTGACTGTTTGTTAGTTCATCTATTTCTTTTTTTTTTTTTTTGAGTTGGAGTCTCACTCTGTTGCCCAGACTGGAGTGCAGTGGCCACTCCCGGCCACCGCAGCCTTGACCTGCTGGGGGCTCCAGCGATCCTTCTGACTCAGCCTTCCAAGTAGCTGGAACTACAGGCGCGTGCTACCACGCCCGGCTAATTTTTGATTTATTGTAGAGATGAGGTCCACCAAGCTGCCCAGGTGGGTCTCGAACTCACGGGCTCAGGCAATCCACTCACCTCAGCCTCCCAAAGGTGTGGATTACAGGCTGAGCCACCAAGCCCAGCAGTTCATCTATTTCTGAAATATTTTTTCTTTTTTGTATGAATGTGTGTGTGAGTGTTTGGTCTGCATCCTCCCCAATTTTTTTCTTTTCTTTTTCTGTTTCTTTCTTCTTTTATTTGTCATTTTCCATTTATGTGTGTATGTGAATGATTGAGTGTTCATCTTTTAATTTTGTTGTTGGTTTTTGCTTTTTTGTTCTTCTGGGTTTCATTTTAATTTTATTTTTTATAGTCTAAGGTGTGTGTCAATATATGTGTGGGGGTTTGACCTGAATTTCTTTTTTAAAAATTATTTTTATTTTCCTCCAGTCTTTATGTTTTACCTCTCAATTCACTTTGTGCTGGGCATGTGTGTGTGTGTTTAGTTTTCTTTTTTGTTGCTTGTTTTGTTTCACTTTGTTGCTATTCCAGTTTGTTTTGAGGTGTGTGTGTATGTCTGTGTTCAATTGCTTTTGAATTGGTTTCTGCTTTGCATTATCATATAGCATGGTAGTGGGGAGTAGGTCTTAGGGAACATGTTCTACAATAAGTGAACACTGTAATTTGCAAGTAGTTTCTGATTCCTAGTGCCCCAACACCTATTTTATTAGAATTTCAAAAACTACAGGAGATAGCAAAGCTTCCCATCCACCATCCTATTTCAAAATAGAACAAATCCAGAGCCCAGATCAGGGAAGAATAGAGGACTGAGCAAACATCAGAATGGAAAGCTTCTCCCGCTGACACTGAATAACAGACCTAAAGAAAAATCAAGGGATCTGTCACAAATGAGGAAAACCAAAGGAAGACCTCAGGCAATTTCAAGTATACCAAAGACAAAACTCTTGCTGAAAATCAGACTTTGGTGCCCAAATAATAGAGTCACCAACAACTGGCCCCAGAATATAGCAGGGATTAGGGAATGGATGGAAAGAGTGAATAAGACTCAAGAAAGACAAGCTGCAACACTGAAAGAACTTGTAACAGAGATTTTGGCAACAAAAAATTTCATCCAGAAAATAAATAACAAGGTGACAAGCATGGAAAGTCAAATTAATCCAGCCGAAGAAAAAAATCTCAGAACTTAAAGACCAGAACATGGAAGTGACCTGATCTGTAAAAAACATAGAAAGAAGACTCATAAAGAAGGAACAAAGCCTACAAGAGATGTGTGATTATATCAAGAGGCTGAACCTACCCCTGATTGGTGTCCCAGAAGAAGAAAGGGAAATGGAGAACAACTTGGAGCAAGTATTCCAGGAGGTAATCAAGAAAACTTTCCCTGTCTCACCAGAGATGTGACCAGCCAAACACAAGAGATACAGAGAACTCCCACAAGACATCAAATGAGAAGACCAACCCCTATACACATAGTAATTTGCTTACACAAAATAGGAACAAAAGAAAAAACCCTAAAGGCAGCAAGAGAGAAAGGTCACACTATCTACCGGGGAAAACCAATCAAATAGCAGCAGACCTATCAGCAGAAACACTACAAGCAAGAAGGGACAGGAGCCCTATATTCAAAGTCCTCAAAGAGAAACAATTCCAGCCAAGAATTTCCTGTTCAGCCAAGCTCAACTTCATAAGTGATGGAGAATTAAAATCCTTCCCAGATATCCAATCCCTAAGAGATTATGCAGCTTCCAGACTATCTCTACAGGAGACACTTAAAAAGGTATTAAGCACAGAAGAAAGAAAAAGAAAAATGGCCACACACTTCTCAAGAGAACAGCAGAGAATAAACAAGAAACTGGAAAACACACACACACATCAACAAGAAACTTGAAAACACACACATATATCAACCTCAAAGTCAAAAGAAAACAAACAAAGAAAATTCTTGATAAGGACCTCATGCCAGTGATTAAAAAAATCACATTTCAGAATCGCCTGAATGTGAACGGACTAAATACACCACCAAAAAGACACAGAATGGCAAACTAAATAAGAAACCATGACCCAATTATTTGCTGCATCCAGGATACTCATCTCACTACAAGGGACACACCCAGACTCAAAGTTAAAGGATGGAAATAGAGTTTCCAGACAAATGGATCACAAAAGAAGGTAGGAGTTGTGATCTTAATATCAGACAAAACAATCTTTAAGCCATCAGAAATTTAAAAGATGCAAAAGGACACTACATATTGATAAAAGGTTCAATCTATCAACAAGAAATATCCATCCTAAGCATATTATGCACCCAATGCAGGAACAACAGCATTTATAAAGCAGCCACTAAGTAAACTAAAAAATATATATTGACTCTAGCACTATTAAAGCAGGAGACTTGAATGTTCCACTAACACCCCTAAATAGATCATCAAGGCAAAAAATCAACAAGGAGATCCAGAACCTAAGCTTGACACTCGGACCAAATGTACTTAATAGATACCTACAGATTATTCCACCCAATAGCCACAGAATATACATTCTACTCATCACCACATAGAATGTATTCCAAGATTGACCTTGACCATAAATCAAGCATAAATAAATTTCATAAGGTTGAAATCTTGCCATGCACATTCTCAGACCACAGTGTAATAAAAATAAATATCAATGAGAACAACATTTCCCCAAAGCCCACAAAGACATGGACACTAAACAGCACGATGCTGAACAACCACTGGGTCAACACTGAAACCAAAGCAGAAATTAAAAGATTTCTGAAACAAATGAAAATGAAGAAACATCTTACCAAAACCTCTGGGATGCCATGAAATCAGTTCTAAGAGGCGAATTGATATCTCTACAAGCACACATCAAGAATATGGAAAGATCACAAGTAGAGAGCCTAATAAATCACCTAAGCGAGATGGAAAGAATAGACCACTAAAATTCCAACTTTGGCAGAAGAATCCAAACCACAAAAATAAGCGCCCAAATCTGGGACATAGAAGACAAAAATATCATAGAAAACATCAACAAAACAAAAAGTTGCTCTTGGAAAGAATTAACAAGATTGATGGACCCTTATGCAGAATGACCAAGAAAAAGAGAAAAATAGCCAAACTAAACACAATCAGAAATACAAAAGATCAAATCACAACTGACCTTGAAGGAATACAAAAGATTATCAGAAGCCGGGCTCGGTGGCTCAGCCTGTAATCCCGCGCCTTTGGGAGGCTGAGGTGAGTGGATTGCCTGAGCCCACGGGTTCGAGACCTACCTGGGCAGTGAGACCTCATCTCTACAATAAATCAAAAAATCAGCTGGGCATGGTAGTGCACGCCTGTAATTCCGGCTACTGGGAAGGTTGAGGTGGAAGGATCGCCGGAGCCCAGCAGGTCGAGGCTGCGGTGGCTGGATGCGGCCACTGCACTCCAGTCTGGGCGACAGAGTGAGACTCCAACTCAAAAAAAAAAAAAGGTTATCAGAAATTACTATATACACGCATATGGAAACAAACTTGACAACCTAAATGAGATGGAGGACTTTCTGACATCACACAACCTCCCCAGGTTGAAAAAGAGCTATTAAGACACTAAATAGACCAATAACAACCCAGGTAATTGACTCTGTCATACAAAAACTACCTACAAAAAAAAAAAACCCTGGACTGGAAGACTTTCCAGCAGAATTCTACAAAACGTACAAGGAGGAGCTGATACTAATCCTGTTGAAAGTATTCCAGGCAATTGAGAAAGATGGAGTTCTCCCCAAATCATTTTATGAAGCTGTCATCACACTGATACCCAAACTGGGTAAAGATCCAACCAAAAAAGAGAACTACAGGCCAATAAACCCTATGAACATAGATGCAAAAATCTTCAACATGATTCTAGCAAATCGGATCCAAAAACACATCTCAAAAATCATTCACCAAGACCAAGTAGGCTTCATCCCCAGGATGCAGGGCTGGTTCAACATTCACAAGACCATAAATGTCATTAAATACATCAACAGATGTAAAAACAAGAACCACACAATTATCACATTAGAAAGAGAAAAAACTTCTGATAAAATCCAGCATCCCTTCTTGATAAAAACCCTCAAACACCTAGGTATGGAAGGAACATACCTCAAAATAGTAAGTGCCATCTACGATAAACCCATAGCTAACAGATTGCTAAATGGACAGAAACAGGAAACATTTCCCCTAAAAACTGGAACAAGGCAAGGCTGTCCACTCTCACCCCTCTTGTTCAACACTGTGTTGGAAGTCCTAGCTCAGGCAATTAGACAAGAGAAGGAAATCAGAGATATCCAAATAGGAAAAGAGGAAGTCAAATTATCCATCTTGTGGGGCTCGGTGGCTCAGCCTGTAATCCCGTGCCTTTGGGAGGCTGAGGTGAGTGGATTGCCTGAGACCGTGGGTTTGAGACCTGCCTGGGCAGCGAGACCTCATCTCTACAATAAATCAAAAAAAATCAGCCGGGCGTGGTAGCACATGCCTGTAATTCCGGCTACTTGGAAGGCTGAGGCGGAAGGATCACCGGAGCCCAGCAGGTCGAGGCTGCGGTGGCCGGGAGCGGCCACTGCACTCCAGTCTGGGTGACAGAGTGGGACTCCAACTCAAAAAAAAAAAATTATCCATCTTTGCTAATTATATGATCCTATACCTTGAAAATCCAAGAGAATCTGTCAAAAACCTGCTTGCACTGGAAAAGGACTTTTTCAAAGCCTCAGGGTACAAAATAAATGTGCAAAAGACAGTTGCATTCCTATACACCAACAACAAGCAGGCAGAGACCCAAATTAAAAGTATAATCTCATTCCCAATGGCCACCAAAACAATGAAATACCTTGGCATCTTCCTAACTACAGAATTGAAAGACCTTTACAATGAGAATTGCAAAACACTGCTCAAAGAAATCCAAGAAGACACAAACGAATGGAAAAATATTCCATGCTCATGGATAGGAAGAATCAACATTGTTAAGATGTCCATCCTACCAAAGGCAATCTACAGATTCAATGCAGTACCCATTAAGTTACCAACATCATTCTTCTTAGACCTGGAAATGACAGTATAAAAATTCATATGGAAACTTAAAGACCACGGACAGCCAAAACAATCCTTAGCAAAAGAAACAAAGAAGGAGGTATCACACTTTCAGACTTCAAACTTTACCACAAGACTATAGTAATCAAAACAGTCTGGTATTGGGACAAGAACAGGCACATAGACCAATGAAACAGGACGGAGTTTCTGGAAGCAAAGCCTCAATTTCTCAACTCATCTTTGACAAAGCTTCCAACAACAACCACTGGGGAAAAGAGAACCTATTCAGTAAATGGTGCTGGGAAAACTGGCTGACCACATGCAGAAGATTGAAACAGGACCCCTACCTATCACCATACACAAAAATTAACTCTAAATGGATTAAAGACCTAAACATAAAACCTAAAAGTATAAGAATCTTAGAAAATGCAGGAGACACTCTTATGGAAATTGGAACTGGCAACCAATTCCTATTCAGAACCCTAAATGCCCATACCTTAAGAAATAAGATAGACAAATGGAACTTCATCAAACTAACATGCTTCTGCAAAGCAAAAGAAACCATCAAGAGAGCAGGGAGACAGCCCACAGAATGGGAAAAAATATTTACCAACTATACGTGACAAAGGCCTAACATCTAGGATCTACAAGGAACTTAAACATGCTTAAAGGAAAAAAGCAAGCAGCCCTATTAAAAAGTGCAAAAGACATGAATAGACACTTCTCAAAAGAAGATATACGGGCAGCAAACAGACACATGAAAAAGTGCTCAGCCTCACGCATCATCAGAGAAATGCAAATCAAAACCACACTGAGATACCACCTAACTCCAGTAAGAATGACCATCACTAATAAAACAAACAACAACAGATGCTGGCGAGGATGCGGAGAAAAAGGAATGCTTCTACACTTCTGGTGGGAGTGCAGATGAGTGCAACCTCTTTGGAAGACAGTGTGGCGGTTTCTGATAGAACTAAAAATTGACCTTCCATATGACCCAGCCATTTCCCTATTGAGAATGCCTTCAGAGGAACTCAAATCATTCCACAAAAAAGATACCTCCACACGTATGTTTGTTGCAGCTCTATTCACAATAGCAAAAACATGGAACCAACCATGTTGCCCATTGAAGCTGGACTGGATCAAAAAAATGTGGTACATATACGCAATGGAATATCATGCAGCCATAATGAAGGACAAACATTTGGACTTCGCAGCAACCTGGATGAATTTAGAGTTGATCATACTCAGTGATCTATTTCAGAAACAAAGAACAGAGTACCATATGTTCTCACTCATAAGAGGAACTTGAATAATTATAATACTATAAGAAAAGAATTGGCAGTAGTGGGAAACTGTCAGGGAATAGAGGTGGGATTGGCAGTTGAGGGAAACTGCTAGGGGAGGGAGGGGCATACCTTATCAACAAGGTTACCTGTATAATCAACGTTTGTATACCTAACCCTGAATTGTACCCCACATCTTTATAATAATAATAAGAAAATAAAGTTAAATTAAATTCAAAAAAAGAAAAATGTCATTGAAATTTTAATAAAGATTGCATTAAATCTGTGGATTGCTTCAGATAATATGGACATTTTAACAATATTAAATCTTCCAGGTCATGAACACAGGATATTTTTCCGTGTGTGTGTGATCCTCAATTTCTTTCATCAGTGTTTTATAGTTTTCAGAGTACAGATCTTTTAACCCTTTGGTTAAATTTATTTCAAGTAACTTTAATATTTTGAACTTGCTCTAGTTTCTAAGAACAGTGATACAAGGTCTTGAAGAAGGCAACCTTCTGGCCTTTTGCTAAACCTCATAGGCCCTGAAAAATCAAGACTTTTGAAAGGACAAACCCTGTCAAATGTTCTGAAAAGAGCATGTCTTTTTTCCCCCTAGGTTCTATGGCAACTTGCTAGAATTCCTGTGCTTTTGTTTTTCTATTTTCTATTTGTTTGTCAACCCAAGTCATTACAAGGTAGACTTCATTTGAATCTGCAGAGACTTAATTTATCAATGTTTCTTTTTTTGCCTGGTAGCACTTTGATCTTCAGTTTTCTCGGGAATTAGGAACATATATGCTGAAGCAAAAATAAATTGGGGTACCTGCATAATCAACGTCTGTATACCCAACCCTGAATTGTACCCCACATCTTTATAATAAAAAAAGAAAAAAGATAAGTTGAATTTGTACTCTTGGTATAAAGAAAAGAAAAGTGCTTCAGATGTTTAATAAACCTAATAATAAATTCATTTTTGTATTTATCTGAATATGTGTGTGTATGTGTGTGTACTTGTATATAGGCATGTTTGTATCTCAACTCACTATAACACTGTAGCTTTTTATGAAAAAAGTGGTCTGCTAAACTCAATTCATTCTATTTCTAGATTCATAGGAGTTAAATGTCAGAATATACCATATATGCATATTCAACTTTATTAAGTAAGTCTACACTGTTTAATTATTAGGTAAGGCTACATTGTTTAATTATTCAGCTTTTAATTTTTGACAATCTTTTGGATATGAATTAATAACTAATTACAGATTAATATCCCTCATAAATATAGACATAAAAAAAATCTTTGACAACATTTAGAAAACCTAATCTACCCAAATATAAAAGGATAGTCTAGCATTACCAATTGGGGTTTGTCCCAGGAATGCAAGGTTGATTTAATGCTCAAAAAACAATGAACTGCTGGTTGGGGTGGCATGCCTGTAGTCCCAATTACTTGGGAGGCTGAGGCAGGAGGATCACTTGGGCCTAGGAGTTCAAAAAGTAGGAGAGTCATGTGATTATCTCAAAGCTGTAGGCAAAGAAACTGGCAAAATTTGACACTCCTTTTTTAAAAAGTTCAGTAAAACAGAAATCAGAGGAAATTTCCTTTAAAGGCTTAAGTGCATATACAAAAAATCTTCACTCGATGGCATCTGAACACTTTACCTCTAAGATCAGGAACCAGAAAATTATGTCTATGGTTTCCACCTTTTCTTAACATTTTACTGGAGCTTGTAGCAAATATAAAGGTAAGAAACAGAAATAAAAGGCATACAGAATAAAAAGAGGGAAGTTAAAAGCTTTATTCATGGAAAACATGATTGTGTATATAGAAAAACATAAGGATTCTAAAAAGAAATTACCAAAAGTAAAGTGAAGTCAACAAGGTTCCAGCATCCAAGTTCAACATATAAAAGCCAATTTTATTTTCTAGTAATTAATACTTGAAAACTAAAGTTTAAAAGATATTGTTTACAATAACAGATAAAATCTTATAAAATACTCCTTGAACAATTATCATAATACTATAAGAAAGTGATTGGCAGCAGTGGGAAACTGCCAGGGGTGAGGGGAGGGATAAGATTGGCAGCTGAGGGAAACTGCTAGGGGAAGGAGATACACACCACATCAACAAGGGTACCTGCATAATGAACATTTGTATACCTAACCCTAAATTGTGCCCATATCTTTAAAATAAAGAGGGGAAAAAAAGAAATAACATGGCAAATGCAGAGTAAGATAGTAAATATTATAGTCTTTTCAGGTTACATATGTTTTCTGTTACATATTCTTGCTGTTTTTCTCTCATTTTTTCCTACAAACTTTAAAACCTGTAAGCACCATTCTAAGCTCATCGGTATTATAAAATCAGTCAGGAGAGTATTGGCCCATGGGTTGGAATGTGTCAACACCCAATACAAAATATCCTCTGAGAGAAAATTTTAAAGTTCTAAATATAAGAAAGTGTGAACCATTCTGATGGAGTGGACACTTTCCTATCGGCCAATTTCAGTCAGGATCCTGAAAGTAGGTCTATGGAATTATTATGAGATATATGTCGGTGTCCTTGGGGCATAGGGCTTTGGAGACATGGCACATTTTGCACATAAGTGATCTCCTGTCCTGCATCTGGGAGAAGACAGCTTACAGACAACTGTGTGGTCTGTATAAGAGTCACTTAGCAGAGGAATGCCTGAGGTGGTTATGCTGACAATCAGTGCTCTCTGCTCTACATCTTCTGATGTATGGGCAATGAATGTACTCATTATAGGTGCGTCATGGTGCTGAGTACCCTAAGGATTATTAAAAATGTTAATATATGATGCACATGATAAGGAGCCACCACAGTTGGGGGGGTGGAGTTAATATATCAACTCTGAAACCAGACAGCCTGAGTTCAAATCCTGACTCCCTCTCACTACCCCGTGAGTTACCTAAGGAAGCCTCTAAGTCTTAAATGCTCTTTGTAATTTGAAAAAATTGTAAAAAGAAATGAAGAGAACCTGCTTGCTGAAAGGGATGTTGTGAGGCACAGCACCTGGGCAGATCAGAGGCCAAGTTCCTGCCATAGAAACCTTCGCGGTCCAGCTAATGACTCACGCCTTTTCAATGCTGTCACAGAGATGTGCCTGCTCCAGTACTTGGAGAGGCCCTAGGGGGTCCTTGGGAGGAGACAGTGTCTGGCATTCCCAAGCTACCATGTGGGAAGGGGAGTGTGTGAGGGTAAACGAGCATCCTCTGTGGTGGCTGCCTGAGAGGAAAAAGCCAGGGGAAACTGCACCCACATTACTTGTCTCTCCTCCCCAGTGGAGCACACATCCTGCTGTGGCCTGGGCACAGTAGTAAGGGCGTGAGACAGAGTTGATTCCTGTTGGCCCAGTCCCTCATCTCTCCAACTCTGACCTCCTGTGAGCCAGCTCCTCACCCTAGCAGAATCTAGGGTGCTCTGAACTCTGGCCTCTGATAACCCCAGGGAAAAGGAATGGGAGACTCGTGGACACCAACAGCTGACCCAGGTTAGGTGCTGAGGAGTCTGCAGATCTGGCAATCTGGTGACAGTCACGTAGGCTCCCAGATATGCAGTCCTGAACAGCCCCCAACACTGCAGGGCACAGCTGATGCCCAACGTCTTCAAAGAGCAGCAAACTGGCTCCAAGCACTAGGAATCATGCTGGGGCTGGCCACGGGGCTTCAACCTTCACCCTTCCATGTCTTTCTTTCCTCCCTTCTCCAACACACCCTTTCTCTGCCATGCGTTCCAATGACGTTACAGACATCCAGCAGAAAACTGTGTGGTATGCCTTGGAGAAGCATGTGACTAGGCAATCTTTCCACATTTCTTATGCTACTTCCAGGATCAGAAGGTGAACAAACTGCTCTTCATGGACAATTTTTCAGTAATCTTTACCCCTGTCTGGCCCTGTGACATTATCCTCCTTGTTCCTCCCGGCTTCTCTGTTCCCCCTTTTGGCAGGGATCTCCCTGCTGCACTTGTGCATCTCCTGGACGTTGTTTCTAGAAGGATCTACTGTGACCTTTACCCTCTCACTTTATATCACCCTGAGAGGGCTTATGCAATCTGGCGAGCTCAGTGCTCACCTTGAGGAGGCCTCCCTTGATATCATGGCAGGGCTCTCAGAAAGATAGTACTGTAGGTTTTCACCTCAAAGATGTGCTGCTACTCAGGAAAGTAAAGATCCCTCTTCCAGGGCTAAAGTGACTCTTCCCTGTGCTACTTGACTAAGCAGTCACTTCTATGTGACTAATCACCTCCCAGATCCTCGCTTAAAAGAGACTGAGCTGGCCGGGTGCGTTGGCTCAAGCCTATAATCCCAGCACTTTGGGAGACGGAGGTGAGGGGACTGCCTGTGCCCATGGATTCAAGAATAGCCTGACCAACTTGGCAAGACCTCATCTCTACAATAAATTTTTAAAAATTAGCTGGATATGGTAGCGTGTGCCTGTAGTTCCGGCTGCTTAGAAGGCTGAAGTGGAAGGATCGCCTGAACCCAGCAGGTCGATGCTGGGGTGGCTGTGAGCGTGCCACTGCACTCCAGCCTGGGCAATGGAGTGAGACTCCAACTCAAAAAAGAGAGAGAGAGAGACCGAGGTGAAGGCATGAGGAGATCACAGAAAAGGGAAAGCATAGGAGGAAGATGGTCAGAGAAAGGGACGCCATAGCAGTGGAGTGTGTCATCAACATCTAAGCCCCTTTGAGTAGTGACAGCTTCATGGTCACTGAATCTGTCTTGAGCCTTAGCTCCATATCAGAGCACTCAACTCTGGAGAAGGGCTGAGGAAAACACTCAGCACCATAACTCATGTTGAGAGAGGCTTAGACCTGAGTAACAGGTCCTGCCAGCCTGTAGCATCCTGCTGCAATAAGAGGCATCAGTTCTACAGGACAGAAAGCTGTTCTGGGAGACCATTCCTTCCTGAATACATAGTCAGAGTACCTGAGACCCACCTAGCCCAAGCACACCTGTTACTATTGAAGGAGACAGTATCATTGAGAAGGAACATGTGCCAGAAGACAGTGCTGTTCCTCCTTCTGTTCAGATCATCTGGGTCTCATCCGGCTAGCGCACAGAGCACGTCAGTTGGAGGTGCCAGCTCCATACCTGTGCTGGAGATATTTCTGTCTCTGTGTAGGGTCAGGTGCCCTGGTGCACACCTGACCAGAACACCTCTACAGCAGTGAAGCTTCCAGCACCGTGCTTGTGCTTGGAGGCTCTTATGTTTCCAGCTATAATCAGAGCACCTGGGCTCTACTTGTTCAGAGCACATGTGTTGTGGAGGGGACACCACAGTAACTGTGATGGAGGTTCTTCTCTTCCGTCATCTGGTTGGAACACGTGGAGTCCACCTGGCCAATGAACACATGCTCTGAGATATTTCTGTTCTCACTTTCTGCCAGATACCCAGGGGAGCACATCTGCTGCTATCGGAGGGGATGGCACCACACTGTGCCTGGATATACTACTGTTAATGAATCCAATCAGAGCACCAGAGACCTTCCAGTCCAGGGCATAGGTTAGCCCAATGGGAGAAGACAGCACCACACCTACATTTGGGAACACATCGAACACATCTGTTCCCAACATCATTCAGAGCACCTGGGACACTCATGGCCAGAGCACATTTGTTGCAGCCAGAGGGTGACATCACACACTTGGAGGAAGATGCTTCTATTCTCATTTTCAGCCCAGATACCTTGGGTGTAAGGTATCTACCCCTTTGACTTCGTAGAAGCCACACCACTGTGAAAATACCTGTGCTTCAGGCACACTTGTTCCTACATATGGTCAGAGTATGTCCCTCTGTGGTGGGCACAGCAAGTTTCAGCCTTGTCTTTGGGGCACCTCATCATCTGCTCAAGTCTTCTTTGAAGACAGAAGTATTGGATCATCAAGCCATCCATTCTCTTCTAGTGAAAGAACAAGGAACTCAGCAGCTAAGAAACAAAAACTTCCTCTAGAAAATGGCAGTGGGTGGCACTATCTACCACAAACAAATCTTATTCTGCTGGCAAAAGGCTCAGCCCGTTTTAGTCATGTCAAACAAACTCAACCTACTCTTCCTCCTCTAGCAAGCTGGAAGCTAAGCATCTCAAAGTGCTTTTGTGTGTTGAAGGATGTGGGTTTAGATGAGGCTCATTAGAGGTCACTACACCAGCTTGAGAAGTTCCACAGTGGAGGGGAGAGAGAGAGAGAGAGAGAGAGAGAGAGAGAGAGAGAGAGAGAGAGAGAGAGAGAGAGAGAGAGAGACCTGTGTCAACTGTGCTTCTCTCTAGTTTTGTCTGCTAGCCTGGAAGACTCAAGCTCTGGGACAGTTTTTGACTAGCCTTGGGACTGGTAGCAGCTTCTGCCATTCCTACCCCACTCCTCCTTACTCATTTGTTGCAATGGTTCATTTGCTTTCTTTTCCAGATTAAGTATCTGCAGCTTTCTTCATTTAATGTGTCCTCTGCTCAAATTTCTTTGCTCTTTGACTAATCTGTGGAAGGAGAGTTACCTTGTATAAGTGGCAACAGGTTGAGCCAGATTTAACTTTTCGGTGGCTCAGAAAATAGGATATGTCAGCAGCCACCCTTAGGACGGTTGTGCTAACTTCTGAAGTCTGTGTTGCAAGAGTAAAGGCATCAGCCCAGCAGGAGGTGAGGTCCAAAGGAGAAAGCCTCTTCCCTCTTTCCTTCTCCCCCCCACCCACCATCTGACTACCCTGTGGGTCAGATCATCCCTGCTACATGACAAGAAACCACACTTTAAACTTTTAGTCTTTCAAAAAATGCTTTAATATCTTTTCTCTGTGCTTTTATTTAAATTAGACTTGGACCAGGCATTACACTACGAAATAAAAATAAAATCCTAAGTCCCCAGACTGACTAAACAGACCAGTCTTGGCGAAGGAGACTCCAGAAAAACTTTAGAAAGGAAGTTGCCGGCTATGACTACAATGTGAGAGGAGTCGTGCCTCAGTATACGCACTTCCTCACCAATCTTCATCAGACATTTTTTTTCCTAATAGTTAAACAGAGACCAGCCCTGAAAAAGCAAAGAACAGAAGGTTCTTCCACTAACTTCCACCAACCCAGCTGATGCTGTGGCCAGACTCCACTCCCTTTTCCCGGTACCAACATAACTGACAAGTTTACAAAGCATTCCTTTTTGATAAATGACTACTGACCACGGAATGATTCGGGCTGGTTTACCGAGGCTGCACACTAGTGCCTTTGGGTCCTGCGATTCACCTTTTGACATTTAGAGCTGAATCTTACTGCATTTTAATGTTGTCTCCACTCCAAAGTGAAATGGAGTGTAAATAACATGTTTGCTTATCACACATGCACACCACCCTCTTCATGAATATTCATAGCTCCTCCGTAGCCTATTGAATATGTTTAACTACTAGTTATCAGAGAAGTGAAAATCGAAACGACAATGAGATACCATCTCACTTCAGTCAGAATGACTATCACCTGTATCAAAAAGTCAAACAACAACAGATATTGACAAGATTGTGGAGAAAAGAGAACACTCATACACTGTAGGAATGAAAACTAGTTAATCCTCTATAGAAAGCAGTTTGGAGACTTCTCAAAGAACTAAACATAGAATTGCCACTTGACCCAGCAATTCCCTTACTGGGTATATACCCAAAGAAACATAAATTGTTCTAACAAAAAAGACAACTGCGCTCATATGTTTACTTCAGCACTATTCACAATAGCAATAATGTGGAACCAACCTAGGTGTCCATCTCCTAGGTTGGGCTGGAACCTAGGAAAACCATTTTCCAACGGTGGACAGGAGAAAGAAAATGTGATACATATACACCATGGAATTCTATGCAGTCATAAAAGAGAACAAAATCATGTCCTTTGCAGCAATATGGTTGCAGGTGAAGGCCATTATTCTATGCAAAATAATGCAGAAATATAAAAACCAAATACCAAATGTTCTCACTAGTAAGTGCGAGCTAAACACTAGGTACACATGGACATAAAGATGAGAATAGTAGACACTGAGGAGGGGGCCAAGAGTTGAAAAACTACCTACAGGTTATTAGGCTCACTATTTGGGTGATGAGTTTCACAGAAGCCCAAACTTTGCCATTAGGCAGTATACCCATTGAGCAAATCTGCATATGTATCCTTTTAATCTAAAATAAAATAAATAAGACAAGAACTAAAATTGGAATGATATCATTTACAGTAGTATTTGCGAATGCCAAAAATATGAATAAATTAGCTAAGGCTGTGCAAGACCTAATTACAGAAAACTGCAAAAACAGTGATGGGAAATGGTCTCTTTAAAAGCCACATAGTAAATCTTATAGGCTTTGTAGGTTACTTATGGTCTTTTCCACATATTCTCTCTCTCTCTCTCCTTTTAAAAGCTCCTTAAACAATATTAACACTGTACTTAGCCACTGGTCTCACAAAAATAGGCCAAATTTAGACCACAGGCTATAGTTTGTTGATCTGGCTACAAAATATTGCTGAGAGAGAAAAAAAAGAGACCTAAACACGTGGATATATATATATATATCATACTGTGGTACTGGAAAAGTTAACATTGATAAAATGCCAGTATTGGCCAAGACCTTGAAATATCCTTTGAAATCATTACAAGACAAGTTGACACCCTTGGAACATAATGCTTTTAAGTCAGAATGGATCCTGTGCCCATCTGACGTTCCACGACCTTGCCCTGGGTCGGGGAAGATAGGTCACTGAGAGCATCATGGTTTGCTGCAAAGCTCAATGAGAAAAGGAACATCCTATGAGGATATGCCCGTGAACAGTAGTCCTGGGTCTACATCTTCTGAGGAGACCAAGACCCCAGTGTGCCCAATGGTCAAGATCTGAGTTGAACCAAAAAGGAAAGGCCTCTTAGTAGGCTGCACAGGTGATCATTACAGGTGTGCCATGGATGTGGACAATTAAAATGGTAATACGGATGCGACCATAAGCAGAATCAGACAGATTGTGAGCTGAGGAAAGTTCTAAGACTTAAATGCTGTAAAAATAAGTCAAGAGAGCCTGCCTTCCAGCAAGGGATGAAGTGGAACGCTGCATCCAGGCAGGTCAGGCCACAGGTTTCCCACCTCAGAAACCTTCACATAGCAGCAGATCAAGCCTTAGGATCAAGTATCTCCAGGGTGGCTTCAGAGAGGGCTTCTGACTCCAGGAATTGGAGAGAGGCTTAGAGAGGACCCAGGGGAAGGTGCTGTCCTGAGCACTGAGCTGCTGAGAGGGGTGGGAGTGGGCAGTAAACTGATGTCATCGGGGCAACTGCCCAGAAGAAAGAGGCCAGCCTTTTGTCTTCCCTGGTACTAGTGCCCCATGATGGTGTCTCCTCCTCACTTTAGCTCTTACCCTGCTGCACTCCCCTGGCCTCTTGGGTACATCATCACTTCAAGAGACAGCACAACCCTCTTCTCCTCTCCCAATCCCCTCTCCCATACCTGACCCTCCCAATGAACCTGGACCCCACCCTGGGAGGACCTGGGCTGCTCCTGTCCTCTGACTTAAACATTTTGTTTAAGTGAAACAAGCTTTACAGAAGACTGTATACTGCATGTCCTCACTTATATGAAAAGCTGGATCAGCCAAAACCAACCTATAAAGGGACAATCCCTGAAAGGTTGAGGAGATGCAGCTGGGTGATGGCAGTGAGCAAATAAGGGACTTGTGTCAAAGTTAAATAAAATATACACACGAATCTCCAAATTTAAAACATTTTACTTGGGAAGCAAGAATTGCAATTTGAGGCATACACACAGATGGGGTGATCCTTCCTATGTTCAAAGAACAAAGAGAAGGTCAGAGTTTTCATAATGAAAAGAAGTGTTAGGCATTCTTTTGCAAATAAAGTTCATTGGCACCAGTAAAGCTTTGGGGAGCTGGCAAGCTAGTTCATAAGTGATGGCAATGGGAAAAACTAGTCTTAGAGTCACAGCAGATTTTTTCAGTAGCTATTAGAGAAAACCGGTTTCAGGTTACAGCAGGCAGCTCCAGCATCTGGACTTCCAGAGAATTACATTCTTGGAGCAATGTTATGTGCCCTGAGCGTTTTTCCCTCCTGCCTTCTCAACTCTGTTTTAGTTGGGTATGACAAGAATGACCCAGTATATATCATCAACTTTCACACCTGGCAGCCATGGGGAGCCAAGGCAGCCTACCTAATGATGACTGAGCAGTTGTCTCCCTGTGCTTACCAACTGCTCCAGGGAGAAAGAATCTGACTGATCTCATTGGGTCAAAGTCCTACAGTCCAGACATATGAGTCCCACGAGTTGGGGTCTGGGGCGATCTTATGGGCCACAAACTTCCCCTCAGAGGACATCGGACTTGCTCTGAATAAGGCCGGCGACTCCTACCCCTATGTTCACAGCCTTTTCTGCACCCAAGAGTGCTTGTGTCTTTGCTTCCTTCCTCCCTTGTTCCTCCCCACTGCCTGTCTTCCCATTCTCTGTCATGCCCCTACCTTAACATTATTCTTTTCTAAATAAACACATTTAATAACCATTTTTTATGGTTATGAAGAAAATTTAGCCTTGTTTGCCATGATTCTGGTCAATTTCATCTGTGTAGCAAAATCTCTCCAGAAAACAATGATTTGAGAGTGATATTCTTTATGACCTTGCTTCATGTTTTTTTCAAATGAAGTTTTCGGAGTAAAGTTTATGAAAAATAAAATGTACTCATTTTAAGTATGAAGTTTGGTAATTTTGGCTACTGTATTTCCTTGAGCATCTAACAAAGTAATTAAGACACAGATCTAATAATATTCCATCATTCTCAGAATTCACTTTTACCCCTGTCAGTCCTTTCATATATCTAGCCCCAAACAAAACCATTAATCTATTTTCTGGTATTATAGACAAGTTTTGCCAATTCTAGAATTTCATATAAATGGACTCAGAGTCTGTTGTATGTGTGCGACTGTGCCTCTCTTTTTGGTCAGCATAATGATTTTTAGACTAATCTGCGTTTTTGCATAAATCAATTGTTTACTCCATTTTGTTTTTTAGTGGTAACACATTGCATGACTATACTAGGGTTTGTTACTCCACTTTCCAGGGATGAGGGGTCCCCTTGCATAAAAGTCTACAAGGAGTTGCAGCCTGTATCGTGGCAGCCCCAAATCAGACAGGGTGCTTGCATAATATTTATCTATTCCAAAGAAATCACCCAGAGGACAGGTTTGTAAAGACATGGGTTTATTATTACTTATGAAAGGGAACGAATGACGGCCAGTTGGTCAAAACTCTCCACACCCCAGTAGACATGGGGAGAGATTATAAATCCCCAGCATGGGAAAGGGAACAAGACACAAACAAATATCCTGACCTGTATAGAAGCAGAAACAAACATGTTAACTGAATTAGTAAGTGCCTTGCATGTGCAGCCATATGCATGTCTCCAAAGGCATTTTGACCAGACAGATGGCCTTGGCCAGGGGCCATTCTCTCAGTAGAAAAACGGGCATCAACAGGAGAAGGGGAGTAGGACATATGTCCTGTATTTAACCCACACAGCCCCAGCATCACAAAGCAGATTATAGAAGGGAAAGTTCAGAGTCCAATGACAATAGTTAAATAATCAACACAGTGTGCTCCTTTAGCTGTTTCCTGCAACCCTTTTTGTGAGCTGCTTTCTTTTTTTTTTATAATTAATCAGTATTTTTTATTATGGTTTTTGTGGGGTATAGTTAAGGGTTAGGTGTACAATTACGTTTCTTTCAGGCACCCTGTTGATAAGAGGTGTTTTCCCAGCCCCAGACAGATATTTGCTACTGTTAATCCCATCCCCTCCCATAATTTCCCAGTACCGTCAGTCATTTTCTTATAGTATTACATTGGATGTTCAAGGTCCATTATATGAGTGAGAACATGTGATATTCTGATCTTTGTTTCTGTGAGAGGTCACTCAGTATTATAGACTAGTTCCATCCAGGTTGCTGCGAAATTCATGATTTTGTTCTTTTTTATGGCTGCGTAGTATTCCATCGTGTATATGTACCACATTTTTTAATCCAGTCCTCTTTTGATGGGCAGCATGGTTGTTTCCAGGTTCTTGCTATTGTGAACAACGCTGCGATAAACATACGTGTGCAGGTATCTTTTTGATAGAGTGATTTGTGTTCTTCAGGGTATATTCTCAGGAGGGGGATTGCAGGGTCATATGGAAGGTCAATTTTTAGAGCTTTTAGGAATCGACACACTGCTTTCCATAGAGGTTGCACTAGTTTACACTCCCACCAACAGTGTAGAAGTGTTCCCTTTTCACCACACCCTCTCCAGCAGCTGTTATTTTTTGAGTTGTTGATAATTGCCATTCTGACTGGGGTTAGGTGGTATCTCAGTGTGGTTTTGATTTGCATCTCCCTGATGATTAGTGAGGTTGAGCATTTCTTCATGTGTTTGTTGGCTGCTCGAATGTCTTCTTTTGTGAAGTGTCTGTTCATATCTTTTGCCCATTTTATAATGGGGTTGTTTGTTTTCTTCTTTTCAGTATGTTTCAGTTCCTTGTAGATCCAGGATGTTAAGCCTTTGTCAGACCTAGAGTTGGCAAATACTTTTTCCCAGTCTGTAGGCTGTCTCCCTGCTCTCTTGATGGTTTCTTTGGCTTTGCAGAAGCTTGTCAGTTTAAAAAGGTCCCATTTGTCTATCTTCTCTCTTAAGTCCTGTGGGTTTCGGGTTTTGTACAGGAATTGGATGCCAGTTCCGATTTCCATGAGAGTATTTCCTTCCTTTTCTAAGGTTCTTATGGTTTGAGGTTTTACATTTAGGTCTCTGATCCATTTGGAGTTAACCTTTGTGCATGGGGATAGATAGGGGTCCTGTTTCAATCTTCTGCATGTGGTCAGCCAGTTTTCCCAGCACCATTTACTGAATAGGTTCTCCTCTCCCCATTGGTAGGTGGTGGGGGCTTTGTCGAAGATGAGTTGGTTGAGAAATTGAGGTTTTGCTTCTGGAATTTCAATTCTATTCCATTGATCTATATGCCTGTTCCTATACCAATACCAAGCTGTTTTGATGATTGTAGCTTTATAGTAAAGTTTGAAGTCTGGTATTGTGATACCACCTGCTTTGTTTTTTTTGCTGAGGATTGTTCTGGCTATTCTTGGACGTTTGTGTTTCCATATGAATTCCTGTGTTGTTTTTTCTAGGTCTGAGAAGAATGCTGTTGGTAATTTAATGGGTGTTGCACTGAATTTGTAGATTGCCTTAGGTAAGATGGACATCTTCACAATGTTGAATCTTCCGACCCATGAGCATGGGATATTTTTCCACTTGTTCGTGTCAGCTTTGATTTCTTTGAGCAGTGTTTTGTAATTTTCATTGTAAAGGTCTTTCACGTCTCTGGTTAGGAAGATGCCAAGGTATTTCATTTTTTTTGTGGCTATTGTGAATGGAATTGTGTTTTTTATTTGGGTTTCTGTTTGTTTATTATTGGTGTAGAGAAATGCGATTGTCTTTTGTTCATTTATTTTGTATCCTGAGACTTTGCCAAAGGCTTTTATCAATGTAAGGAGGCCTTTGACAGATTCTCTTGGGTTTTCAAGGTACACCATCATATCATCTGCATAGAGAGATAACTTGACTTCCTCTTTTCCTATTTGAATACCTCTGATTGCCTCCTCTTCTCTGATTGCTCTAGCCAGGATTTCCAATACTATGTTGAACAGGAGGGGAGAGAGTGGGCATCCTTGTCTAGTTCCTGTTTTCAGGGGAATTGGTTCCAATTTTTGTCCATTTAGGAGTATGCTGGCTGTGGGTTTCTCGTAGATGGCTTTTACTATTTTGAGGTATGTTCCCCATATGCCTAGATGTTCAAGGGTTTTTTATCAAGAAGCAGTGCTTGATTTTATCAAAAGCTTTTTCTGCATCTAATGATATGATCATGTGGTTTTTGTTTTGACATCTGTTGATGTATTTAATTACATTTATGGTTTTACGAATGTTGAACCAGCCTTGCATGCCAGGAATGAAGCCTACTTGGTCATGGTGGATGATTTTTGAGATGTATTGCTGAATCCGGTTTGCTAGGATCTTGTTGAGAATTTTAGCATCTATGTTCATAAAAGATATTGGCCTGTAGTTCTCTTTCTTTGTTGGATCTTTACCTGACTTGGGTATCAATGTGATGTTGGCTTCGTAGAATGATTTGGGGAGAGTTCCATTTTTTTCAATCGCCTGGAATACCTTCAGTAGGATTGGTATCAGCTCCTCCTTGATTGTCTTGTAGAATTCTGCTGGAAAGCCATCTGGACCAGGGCTTTTTTTTTGTAGGAAGTTTTCTTATTACGTAGTTGATTTCCTTGATTGTTATTGGTCTATTTAGGGTCTCAATTTCTTCTTGTTCCAACCTAGGTAGGTTGTGTGATGTCAGAAAGTCCTCCATTTCCTTATGGTTTTCAAGTTTGTTTCCATACAAGTGTACATAGTAGTCTCTAATGATCTTTTGTATTTCTTCAGGGTCAGATGTGACTTCATCTTTTGTGGTTCTGATTGTGCTTATTTGGTTTTTTTCTCATTTTTTCTTGGTCAGTCTAGCTAGGGGACCATCTATCTTGTTTACCCTTTCAAAGAACCAGCTTTTTATTTCATTGATTTTTTTGTATTATCTTTTTGTCTTCTATGTCCTGGATTTGGGTTTTTATTTTGGTGATCTGGATTCTTCTGCCGAAATTAGGGTTTTTGTGGTCTTGCTTTTCCAGCTTCTTTAGGTGGCTTGTTAGGTTGTGAATTTCTGTTCCTTCCATTTTCTTCATGTGTGTTTGTAGGGATATAAATTCCCCTCTTACTACAGCTATCAGGGCATCCCAGAGATTATGGTAAGATGTTTCTTCATTTTCATTTGTTTCCAGGTATCTTTTGATCCCTGTTTTGATTTCGTCATTGACCCAGGAGTTGTTTAGCATCATGCTGTTTAGTGTCCATGTCTTTGTGGGTTTTGGGGGGACTTTGTTGGTGTCAATGTTTATTTTTATTCCACTGTGGTCTGAGAAGGTGTTTGGTAGAATTTCGGTCCTTTTAAATTTGCATATGCTTGATTTATGGCCGAGTATGTGTTCAATCTTAGAATATGTTCCATGTGGTGATGAGTAGAATGTGTATTCTGTGGTCTTTGGATGGAGTGTTCTGTAGGTATCAATTAAGTCCATTTGGTCCAAAGTCACATTGAGGTTCCGGATCTCCTTGCTGATTTTTTGTCCTGATGATCTGTCTAGGTTTGTGAGTGGGGTATTAAAGTCCCCAGTTATGATAGTGTTAGAGTCAATATCTTTCTTTAGTTTTCCAAGAAGTTGCTTTATGAAAGTTGGTGCACCTATGTTGGGTGCATATATGTTTAGGATAGATATTTCTTGTTGATGGATTGAGCCTTTTATCATTATGTAGTGGCCTTCTGTATCTTTTTTGATTTTTAATAGTTTAAAGGGTATTTTGCCTGAAATTAAGATGGCTACTCCTCCTTTCTTTTGTATTCCGTTCGCCTGGAAGTTTGTTTCCCATCCTCTTACTTTGAGTCTGTGGGTGTCCTTTCTAGTGAGGTGAGTCTCTTGAAGGCAATAGATTGTTGCCTGATGATATTTTATCCATTTTGCCAATCTATGTCTTTTCAGTGGTGCATTTAGTCCATTCACATTTAGGCTAATAATTGAAATGCAAGAGTTGATCCCTGTCATAAGGTTCTTACAGAGTTGTTCCTGTTTATTTGTTGTCTTTCTTTGGGTTGGAGTTGGTTCATGTGTGTTTTTAATCTTTTGCCTGTACTCTTGTGAAGAATGCTGTTGTTCTTTTTTCTTTTTCTTCTGTGTTCAGTACTTTCTTAAGTGTTTCTTGTAGAGGTGGTCTGGTGGCGGCGTAGGTTCTTAGGTATTGGATGTCTGGAAAAGATTTCAATTCTTCCTCACTAATGAAGCTTAGTTTGGCTGGGTAGGTTATTCTTGGTTGAAACTGTTTCTCTTTTAGTACTTTGAAGATAGGGCTCCAGGCTCTCCTGGCCTGAAGGCTTTCTGTGGATAAATCTGCGGCTGTTCTAATTGGTTTTCCCTGGTAGGTAGTCTGGCCTTTTTCTCTTGCTGCCTTTAGGATTTTTCCTTTCATAACTACTTTGTTTAGGCGAATTATTATGTGTCTGGGAGTTGGTCTTCTCGTTTGTTGTCTTGCAGGGGTCCTCTGAATCTCTTGTGTTTGAATTTTTTCATCCTTAATGAGATGAGGGAAGTTTTCTTGAATGATTTCATGAAATGTTTGTTCCAGTGTGGCTTCTGTTTCTCTTTCTGCCTCAGGAAGCCCAATTATTCTTAGGTTTGGTCTCTTGACATGATCATTCATCTCTTGCAGGTTTTGTTCTGTCTTTTTGAGTTTCTTTTCTATGCTTTTGACAATTTGGGTTACCTACTACCATTTACTAAGTTGTGATTGGGATTATAAATTATAAAATCTCTCTTTTGTAACTTTATTAAGTATTTGCTTTGAGCAATGGATATGTTTAAACTTTGTATGTTCCTGAGATATAACAAGAGTATAGCCTGATATATGAGTCATAATATCTGCATATATATTACACTGGTCTTGAATTATTCATGTTCTTTCAATCCTTTTTAAGTTTACTTTACTAGATTTGTTAAATTCTGATAGAGGCATATATACTCCAGTATAATCTGTTTTTTCCCCAAGTTCGATTTGTATTTTCATTGTAATTTTCACCTTATCTAATAATTTTGATATTAAAATATCCAGATGAGTTGTCTTTCTAAATATTATATATGTGTACATCATACCATTTATTTGCCTGCTTATTGTTTTTTACCTTAAATTCCAATACATTTGATAATATTAGCAATTGAGTATATTTTTCTTTGCATTTTCTTATTTCTTGGCCCATTTATTTTTAAAATTGCTATAACTTTCTTGAGGTATAACCATCCTATATAATTCACTCATTTAAAGTGTATTGTTGAATATTTTCTACTGTATGTACTGAGTAATATAACTTTTACAATAATTCCATTTTAGAATAATTTCATCATCTCAATAAACTCTCCTATGTCGAATGAGACTTCATCCTTGTTGCTAACTCAGCTCCAGGCACCAATATACTATTTTTTGCTCTGCAGATTTTTCTACTGTTGATATTTCATATAAATAGAATTACATAATATGCGGCCTTTGTGTCTGGTATATTTAACTCAGCATAACGTTTTCAAGAGCTATTCATGTTATATATATTTTGAACCAGTCCTCCATTATTTATGGCTGAAAAGTATTCCATTGTACATATATATCACATTTTGTTTATTCATTCATCAGTTTGTAAACATTTGAGTTTCCAGCCCTTCTCTTTTATGCATAATGCTGCCATTAATATTTGTGTGTAAGTTTTTATGTGAACACATGTTTACAATTTTCTTGGATATATACTGTTAAAGCAAAAGAAGCAGGAAGCCACTATCCTAGGTTGTTTCTATACCAAGAGTTCTTATGTAAGCAAATCTGAACACATTTCTTGTAACTGACTTTAAAAAAAAGCCAGGAGCCTGGACCAATCACAGACAACCAACTAGTCAACTGATTACACAACTAGGGACCTCCCATTAGACCATATCAATATAAGGCAAATTCCTCAAGCACATCACACTCAAATAAGACAAATCTAGCAGTAGCTAATCAGGCAACCAGGTAATTACTTTAGCCTATAAACACCCACTGTTCATGCTGCTGGAGTGTAGCTCTCTGAATCTCTTTTAATTTTGCATGCTTCCTGATTCATGAATCATTCTTTCCTCAGAAAAACTGTCAAATGTATATTGTCTAAAGTTTGCTTTTTAACAACACCTAATGGCAAAATGTATGGGTTATGTGGTAGTTCTTAACATTTTTGATGAACCGTTCCTGGACAGCATACGAGAATGCAAATATCCCCACATTCTCACCAACACTTGTTACTGTTTATCAATTTTATTATAGCCATCCTGGTGAATGTGCTGTGGTATCTCATTGTGATTTTGATGTGCACATCCTTAATGATTAATGAGGTTGAGCATCTTTTCATGTGCTTATTTGCCATCTGTGCATCTTCTTTGGAGTCTCATTAGTTTTTAAGACAATTTGAGGTAGGTTTTGTTGTTTTGCTTTTTTCACTTGCAGCATATGGAGTCCTAGCTGATACTGGAGATATGTTTTATCTTGGAGAAAGAGTTTGAGTGTTCCCGCCTTTCTCAGTGCTATGCTTCAATAAACTTTAAATATAACAGCCATACACAGAAGTGCACAAGGCATAAGTAGACAGCTCCATATATTTTCAAAGAATTCACACATCTTGAAGTAACCATCACCCAGATCAAGAAACAAAAGATTACTAATATCTTAGAATTCCCCTTCTGCTCATTCCTAGTTACTATCCACATCACACACTTTTAGCATCATAAATTAGAAATCACCTGTTTTAAAATTTGACATACATAGATTCATGCAGTGTGTACTTTTAGAAATCTGGATTCTTTCTTTAACACTATGTTTATGAGATTTATCCATATTGTTAACAGCGGCTTGTTGCTTTATATTGCTGTGTAGTATTCCAGTGAACAAATATGCCATCATTTATTTATCTATTCTCTTGTTGATGGACATGCGAATTGTTTTCGGATTGGGCTATTATACATTTATGCTGCTATAAACATTCAAGTACATGTGTTATATAGTACTTTCAAAAGCATGAATATTTTCAACGATGTCTAACAGAGTTATTCTCCTGTACTTGTACTCATCTTTTGTAGATTTACTTGATGTTTATTAATACCACTATAAATTTCCCAGAGAGGATTTACTTTTGTATCTAGCAGGCAGGATGAGAAGGGCAGCTTTGTAGCTTTATGCTGGTATTGTTTAAATCAGTGACATATTCATTCTTTTGGGATGCTAAGTATCTCTTGTGGACCCTTATTTCTGGGATATTGGCCTTTGCAAGTCTCAAATGGAAGCCTCAGTGTTTGTCTGGGAACCTCTGCTCTGGTAGGCCTTGAACTGAGATTTTCTCTCTCTCTTCATTCCCTTAGACTGTTGAAAACTCTGCTCAGCTTCTCAACCTTAGACCCACAGTTTTCTGTTTAGCTTTTCAGAATCCTAGAATAAACCAAATGGCCACACTGTGAACTGAAATGAAGACGATTCATGGCAATTACCTGATCTTGGATCTAGGAATTGAAAACATCTTCCAGTTGTCTATCAGAGAATGATGACCTCACTCAAACCCCTGACTGGAACTAAATTTTGGCAACAACCTTGGATGAGTTTAGAAGATGACCACAGCTCCAGATGAGACTGCAGCTCTGGCTAAAACCTTAAATTCATCTTTGTGAGACCATGAACAGAGAATCCAGCTATACTATGCCTGGTCACCTAACCCGTGAAAACTGTGATGAAATAAAGATATGTTATTTTAAACAACTATGTTTGTGGTAAGTAAAATACCAATTTACTTACATATCAGTGCTTTAGGTAGATATTGCACACTTTTTCATTTTAGAAAGTGTTACTAGAAGTAAAACAAGGAGCTAGTAGAGAAAGGAACTCCTTACCAAACCAGAGGGAGATTTGGAAAGAGTTCCAGGTGTTTCTGGGAGGTGTGTTTCCTGAGGTGAACCAAGAGTTGGCACCTTCATCCTCAGGTAGAGCAGGGCATATGTTAGCCAGTTGAAGACTCATGTTCTGAATATGACCAGAGTGTTTCAGTGTCCTTGGATGTATGGATAAAGAAACAAACAAAAAAGGAAGCTACTTATCTCATTGGTGACTGTAGTTGTTTTATAGTATTTAGCTAGGATGATTCATGCTTTCACTGCCAGGCATTCTTTTGCTATGGCCTGTTTTCTGTCAGTTACCATTTGGAAGGAGGAGATGGTATGGAGAGTACACTGGGCGTGTTCACCTGAATCACAGATATTACATTTAGGTACATTCTTAGATGATTCTCATCCTAACTCACCCCACCTCCAGCATGAGTCCCCCAGACTCTGCTTTTCTTTACACAATGAAGACAGCTTATGGATTTGTGAGATGCCCATCCCATGATTGGGTATATGGGGTGGTTAGAAATTGTGTTTTTTTTAACTTTTAATTTTTTTATTTTAAAGATATGGGGTGCAATTATGCAGGTACACTTGTTGATGAAGTGTGCCCCTCCGGCAGAGTCCCACTAACTGCCAATCCCGCCCCCACCCCTGGGCAGTTTCCCACTACTGCCAATCCTTTTCTTATAGTATTACAATGATTGTTCAAGGTCCGCTTATGAGTGAGAACATGTGATATTCAGTTCTTTGTCATAGATTGCTCAGTATTATAGGCTCTAAGTCCATCCTGGTTGCTGTGAAGTTCATGATTTTGTCCCTCTTTATGGCTGTGCAATATTCCATCATTTATATGTATCACATTTTTTTATCCTGTCCTCAGAAGAAAATTTTAAAGGCAAGGTACTTCAAGGTCTTATGAGGCCCCTTCGTAGAAGTTCATAATGGGGCCATCTGACGTCTTCCAGGCCATCAGGAAAGTGTCTACTGCTGCTGCTTGTCTCTTTTAAAGGCTCACCTGATTATGGCAACCACCTTGGACTCTTGCTGAAGGTGGGGTGAGTTATGCTTCTCTATATGACAAGAAGGTGATTATAAGAATAATCATTATTCTTATATTCTTATATCATTATTCTTATAATCACCTTCTTGTCATATAGAGAAGCATAATCACCAGGAGTAATACTGCATCTTTTTCACAGCTCTCACTTACTCAACTCAAGGGGAGGGTTTGATACAGGGCTTGTATAGCAGAGGGCAGGGATATAGGGGGGAAGCTTACAGCTCTACCTACCACAGTGTATATATCTAAAATGAATATTTACTGTTTTGTCTTTTTTACTACTTTCTTGTATATTTACTTATTTTAACAAATTTCATAAAAACATAAATGTATAGGCCTCCAGCTTTCTGACTCTCCTGAGTTCATTCAACCTTTCCTCTTTTTCATAACAAAAATACTAGGTCCCATTCCAACAACCCATCTACTCAGAAATTGCCTGCATACACAAATACCCAGGCAGTAGAGTAGGGTGCTCAATACCTACGTGTGGAGGTGTTGATTATAGAGAATAAGTAACTGCTTTCACTTGTACTGGAGAAGATAAAACAAAACAACTCAGGATGAGATTTCAACTCTGTGTGTGTCGGAATCTGAACATACCAGCATGTGAGAGCTGATGTCTGTCTTTTCAACTTTGTGTTCAGTGATGTCACATTGGTTACTAAAAGTCCACCATGGTAAGAGCATTTAGAGCACATAAGTCAATAAAGGCTACAAAATAAATATCTGTTTTCCCCTGAAGAGCCAGTTATGAATTTCACAGCACACCACTACTTCCACTTAAGGAAATGGTAGATAAGCTGGTATCAGACTAATCTTTTGCAGGAAAAACTGTATACAATATCTTAAAAACCTCTGTTTGAAGGTATTAAGTGCTACCAAGGATGGTCCTTTTTTTTTTTTTTTAAGTTGGAGTCTCACTCTGTCGCCCAGACTGGAGTGCAGTGGCATGCTCATGGCCACTAGAACCTAGACCTGCTGGGTTCAGGTCATCCTTCTGCCTCAGCTCTCTAAGTAACTGGAACCACAGCCATGTGCCACCACACCTGGCTAATTGTTTGATTTATTGTAAAGACGAGGTCTCACCAACTTGCCCAGACTGATCTAGAACCCCTGGACTTGGGTAATCCTCTTGCCTCCCAAAGTACTGGGATTACAGGTGTGAACCACCACACCTGGTCCAATTTCTTAAGGAGAGAGAAGAGGAGGTGATGAGAAGTGAGCCTGAAATTTTCTTCCCTTGAAATTTTTAATGATTCAAAAGTGGCTTCTGAAATGCTAAACAGAAACCTGGGGCTCTGAGACAGAGAAGCTGAGCAGAGCTTTCAGCAATGTTAAGAGTTAGTGGGAAAATAATTCGGTCAGTATCTGCCAATGATAAACACTAGACTTCCATGTAAAACTACTGAAGACCAGGTGGAAGTGTGAACAGGAGCTATCCAGCCATCAAAAAGAGTGAAGCATGGCTCTGATTTAGACAGATCTTAGGATAAAGTGAGCTTCCTCATCCCAACTGTCTGCGAGATGCAAAGGTAAATCCTTCTGGAGGATTTATAGTAACACAATAAACATCAAATAGCTCTACAAAAGATGTGCAAAACTACAGGAGAATTACAGACTTAAATGTGAAAAGCTAAGGAATAAACCTTATAGTAGATATCATTGAAAATTTTCATAATATTGGAAGTACTCCAAAGCACATACACGAATGTTCATAGCAGTTTAATTTCTTTTCTTCCCCCCCTTTTAATTTTTATTTAAAATTGTGGGGTACAACTCAGGGTTAGGCATACAAATATTCACCATGCAGTTACCCTTATCGATGAGGTGTGCCCATACCTTCCCCAGGCAGATATCGACCACTGTCAAACCCACCTCCCCACCTCCTCACCCCCCTCCTCATAGTTTCCCGCCACTTTCAATTCTTTTTTTATAGTAATACAGTAGTTGATCAAGGTCCACTTATGAGTGAGAACATGTAATACTCAGCTCTTTGTTTCTGTGAGAGATCACTCAACATTAAAAACTCTAATTCCATCCAGGTTGCTGCGAAGTTCATGGTTTTGTTCTTCTTTATGGCTGCATAATATTCCATTGAGAATATATACCACATTTTTTTATCCAGTCCTCTTTTGATGGGCAGCACAGTTGGATCCATGTTCTTGCTACTGTGAACAATGCTGTGATAAACATATGTGTGCAGGTATCTTTTGTATAGAGTGACCTGAGTTTTTCCGGGTATACTCCCCGTAGGAGGATTATGGGATCATATGAAAGGTCGATTTTTAGAACTTTTAGGAATCGCCACACTGATTTCCACAGAGGCTGAACTAGTTTGCACTCCAACCAACAGTGTATAAATGTTCCCTTTGTGCCACATCCTCTCCAGCATGTTATTTTTTGAGTTATTGATGATGGCCATTTTGACTGGAGTTAGGTGGTATCTTAGTATAGTTTTAATTTGCATCTCCTTGATGACAAATGGGGCAGCTTAATTTCTAATAGCCAAAAACTGGGTCCCTTCAAATGTCCATCAACAAAACAAGTTATATTTGTTCAATGGAATATCACATGGCAGAATAAAATAACAAAATGCTGAAATAATCAACATGCATGAATTTTTCAAATTATTGAATAAAAAGACACAGTCACAAAAAAGGATACATTGTATGATTCCATTTATATAGAATTTTTAAATGGGCAAAACTAATCTATGATGTTAAAATTATGAGAAGGGAAATGGTGACTAAGAGTGAGCTCAAGGAGCGGCATAAGGCGCCTGTGATGTTTTGCTTCTTGATCTGGGTTAGATAGGTTTGCTCTTTTTGTGAAAATATCTTGAGATGTAAATGCTATATTTTAAAGTTTCTTCAAGAATGGCTTTTTGAGAGAGCTAGAGAACACTGAAACTCTTTCTCTGAGATGAAACATACCTTCTGAATCATTTAGGATCCAACCTGCAAGTGACAAAAAAACTTGACTCAAACTGCCTTAAGAACTAATGAGAAATTGTCAAATTGCTTTCCACAAAGGTTGAACTAACTTACATTCCCACCAGCAGTATAGAAGTGTTCCCTTTCCTCCAATAGAAGCCCAAACCTTGCCTTCACACAATTTACTTATGTAGCAAATCCTCATATGTACTCTGGAACTCTAAATTTTTTAAAATTAAAAACAAATAGGAGAGATAGGCAAGATGACGATGGAACAGGTTGGAGTGTGAGAGTCTCCACAAAAAAATGAGTGTTCATAAAGACTCACTGTGTGAGTGAGTGTGTGCTGGTGGGTGAGTGAAAATCTGTCCAAGGGGAGACACAGGTTTGCGTACCTAAAGCTCTCCTCCAGAGGTGACTGCAACCCACCACTGCCCTGAGATTGGAGCCCCCGGTGCACAGGATCATCTGCCATTCTCAGGGCTCTCTTGAGAGAAGACAGCACAGAATGGCTGCTCCTTACCACCTGGCACCTGGCCCATATTATCACCTGCAGCAGCAGACCTGGCATGAGCAGCAGGAACCGTGGAGAAGGCAGGGTGTGGAAATCTGGAATGCAGTCCCACTGCTGGTGAGGAGATGCCAACCAGCACCAACTTCTCTGTCCTGAGACCAGGTAGAGACCTGCATTACCCTGCCCAGCTCTGTCCAGTCTCCTTCCTGGGACCCAAAGACTATTCCCACATTGGACTTGGAGAGATAGACATCCCTCCCCTATGCTGGAATAGGCACAGACATGTCAGACCTGAGTAGGAGACTTGCCAACACCAACAGTAGCAGACAAGTTGGGTGAACTTGGATCTGATACATCCTCCTCCTGCAGTAGTCCATGGGGCTTCTGACCCATGCTAAGAGCAATCCTATCAGCCTGTGCTGAGAACAGAGGGGATAGGCTGGAGACCAGAGCCACTCCTTATGCAGTAGCAGCAGCCAAAAGGATTCTAGATTTATAGAAACAGACACAGAGTGAGTTTTTTGGTTTTTTCTGCTTGTTTTTTTCCTTCCCTCTTTCTTTCTGTTTTGCTTACATTTTCATACTTGTTTTGTTTCTGTTATTTTGATTTTTTTCAGATTTTTCTGTTTGTGTATGGGTGTTCTTGAGGTTGAGTCGATCAACAGGGGTTTTGCTTGTTTGTTTGCTTGTATGATTGTCTGTTTTCTTTTTTTGTTTTTTCTGTCTCTGTTTCTCTGTTTATTCATTATTGGTATGCCTGTCTGTTTTCCCTCTTCTTCTTTCTCTCTCTACCTTCCTTTTGTCTTTGTCCTTCCTTTTTCCATTCTTTT
The DNA here is from genome assembly GCA_027257055.1 of Cephalopachus bancanus. NCBI lineage: Eukaryota > Metazoa > Chordata > Mammalia > Primates > Tarsiidae > Cephalopachus > Cephalopachus bancanus. The sequence goes on along the minus strand of JAPVLO010000110.1, from coordinate 1,691,512 downwards.
CCTTTTCTTATCTCATCTTGCTTTCAGGGGCAAACATATACCCCTACTGCACGGACAGATAGTAAGGTGGTGGGAAGTGTTTTCCAGGGGACCCACACACCTGTCAGTGGATACTGGGATCTACAGATAGTTTCTGAATCACAGCTCCTCCCCTAATTAAATTTCAAAACTGCAAAAAAGTACAGCCCCCCCACCCCGCAGTCCATCTTCAAAATTGAACAAAGCCAGAGGATCTACATAAGGAAGAATAGGAGACTGAGCAAACAGATGTAAAAGTTATTCCCCCTATCACTGAACAATAGAACAAAGGAAAAGGTAAAAAAAGGGTGGGGGAGGGAGGAAAACCTACACAAATGAAGAAGAGCCAAGAAAGTATATGGGTCTCATACAGACCCCTGGGAGTACAACTGAGAACACAGACTTTGGAACTCAAACAAGAATATAGACTTTGGAACTCAAACAACCCCCAGAATGACTGGTCTCAAACCACAAACCCAGATATCAAAATATTAACAGAGAGAATAGATAGAAATGAGGAAAGACAAGAGGAAAGGATGAAGTAGTTGATAACTGAGATAACATCAATAAAGAATACAGTGAATGAAGTAAGTAACAAACTGATAAGCATGGAAAGCAGAATTAACCAAGTAGAAGAAAGAATCTCAGAGCTTGAGGACCAAAATATGGAATGAACCCAAACTGTTAAAAACATAGAAAAGAAGCTTTACCAAGACAGAACAAGGCCTTCAAGAGATAAGCAGTTATATCAAGAGGCCAAACTTAAGATTAATTGGAATCCCTGAGGCAGATAGAGAGACAGAGAACACCCTGGAACAAACATTCCATGAAATTATCCAAGAAAACGTCCCTCATCTCATCAGAGACGTGGCCATTCAAACACAAGAGATTCAGAGAACCCCTGCAAGTCAACAAATGAGAAGACCAACTCCCAGACACATAGTAATTCACTTACACAAAGTAGGAATAAAAAAAAATCCTAAAGGCAGCAAGAGAGAAAGTTCAGATTGCCTACCAGGGAAGACAAATTAGAATAACAGCAGATTTATATACAGAAACACTTCAGACTAGGAGAGATTGAAATCCAATCTTCAAAGTCCTCAAAGATAAACAATTTCAACCAAGAATTACCTACCCAGCTAAGCTAAGTTTAATCAGTGATGGAGAATTAAAATCCTTCACAGACATTCAAATCCTAAGAGCTTATGCTGCCTCCAGACCAACTTTACAAAAAACACTTAAGAAAGGATTAAACACAGAAGAAAGAAAAAGAAAAGAAAGGCCACGTCCTTCCCAAGAATGCAGGAAAGATTGAAAACATTCATGAATCAACTCCCAAATCAAAACAAAGACAACAAACAAATAAACAAACAAACAGCAGCAGCAATAACAAACTCTAGAAGAACCTTATGACAGGGATAAACTCTCACATCTCAATAATTAGCCTGAATGTGAATGAACTAAATGCACCACTGAAAAGACAGTATGGCAAATTGGATAAAATATTATGATACAACAATATGCTGTCTCCAGGAAACTCATCTCACCTGAAAGGACACTCACAGACCCAAAGTAAGAGGATGGAAAACAAATTTTCAGGTGAACAGAACACAAAAGAGAGCAGGAGTTGTGATATTAATATCAGATGAAATATCCTTTAAGCTATCCAAAACTTAAAAAGAAACAGAAGGTCACTACATAATGATAAACGGTTCAATCCATCAACAAGAAATATCCATCCTAAACATATACGCACCTAACATAGGAGCACCAACTTTGATAAAGCAGTTTCTAGGTAAATTTTAAAAAGATATTGACTCTAACACTATCATAGCTGGGAACTTAAGTACCCCACAAACAACCCTAGACAGATCATCAAAACAAAAAATCAACAGGAGATTCTGAACTTCCACGTGATGCTTGACCAAATGAACTCAATTGATACCTATAGAATACTCCACCCAACAGCCATGAAATATACATTTTACTCATCACCAAAAGGAATGTACTTTAAGATCAACCACATCCTCAACCATAAATCAAGCATAATCAAATTCCATAAGATTGAAATACTGCCATGCACCTTCTCAGACCACAGTGGAATAAAAATAAATATCAACACCAACAAAATTCCCCCCAAATCCACAAAGACAGGATCACAAAACAGCATGATGCTGAACAACTCCTGGGTCAACATGGAAATCAAAACAGAAATTAAAAGATTCCTGGAAACAAATGAAAATGAAGAAGCATCTTACCAAAATCTCTGGGATTCATGAAAGCAGTCCTAAGAGGAGAATTCCTATCTCTACACACATGAAGCAAATGGAAAGAACAAAAGATAAGGATAACAGCCTAACAAATCACCTAAGGAAGCTGGAAAAGCAAGACCACCAAAACCCTAACCTCAGCAGAAGAATCCAAATCACCAAAATAAAAGCCCAAATTTGGGACATAGAAGACAAAAACATAATCCCCAAAAAATCAATGAAACAAAAAGCTGGTTCTTTGAAAGAATAAATAAGATTGATGGACCTCTAGCTAGACTAACCAAGAAAAAGAGAAAAAAAAAAAGCCCAAATAAACAAAATCAGAACTGCAAAAGGTCAAGTCACAACTGACCCCAAAGAAATACAAAAGATTATCACAGATTACTATGGAAACAAACTTGAAAACCTAATGAAATGGAGAACTTTCTGACATCATACAACCTCCCCAGGTTGAAACAAGAAGAAATTGAGACCCTAAATAGACCAATCACAACCCAGGAAACTGACTATGTCATGAGAAAACAACCTACAAAAAAACACAAAAGCCCTGGACCAGATGGTTTTCCAGCAGAATTCTACAAAACATATAAGGAGGAGCTGATACCATTCCTATTGAAAGTATTTCAGGCAATTGCAAAAGATGGAACTCTCCTCAAATCATTTTATAAAGCTAACAACACATTGATACTCAAACTGGGTAAAGATCTAACAAAGAAAGAGAACTATAGGCCAGTATCTTTGATGAACATAGATGCTAAAATTCTCAACAAGATTCTAGCAAACTGGATCCAACAACACATCTCAAAAGTCATCCACATGACCAAGTAGTTTTCATCCCTGGGGTGCAGGACTGGTTCAACACCCATAAGACTATAAATGGAATTAAATACATCAACAGATGTAAAAAAAAAGAAACCACATGATTATATGTGGGAAAAGTTTTTGATAAAATCCAGCATCCCTTCTTGATAAAAACCCTCGAACATCTAGGCATACATGGAACATATCTCAAAATAGTAAGTGTCATCTATGAGAAACCCACAGCCAACATACTAAACAGATAGAAATTGGAACCATTTCCCCTGAAAACCAGAACAATACAAGGATGCCCACTCTCACCCCTCCTTTTCAACATAGTATTGGAAGTCCTAGCTAGAGCAATCAGACAAGAGAAGGAAATCAGGAATATGCCCAAATAGGAGAAGAGGAAGTTAAGTTAACCCTCTTTGCAGATGACATGATTCTATACCTCAATAACCCAAGAGAATCTGTCAAAAATCTCCTTGCACTGCCTAAAAGACTTTGGCAAAATCTCAGGCACAAAATAAATGTGCAAAAGACAGTCACATTCCTATACACCAACAATAAACAAACAGAAACTCAAATAAAAAGCACAATCCCATTCACAATAGCTACAAAGAATGAAATACCTTGGGATCTTCCTAAGAGAAGTGAAAGACCTTTACAAGAAAAATTACAAAACACTGCTCAAAGAAATCAAAGATGATACAAACAAATGGAAAAATATTCCATGCTCATGGATTGGATGAATCAATATTGTTAAGATGTCCATCCTACCCAAGGCAATCTATAGATTTAATGAAATACCCATTAAAATAGCAACATTCTTCTCATACTTGGAAACAATATTACAGGAATTCATATGGAATACATAAATGATCATGAAGAACCAAAACAATCCTCAGCAAACAAACAAGCAAACAAACCCCCCACACAATGACAACAACAATAACAACAAAAAACAAAGCAGGAAGGATCGTGCTCCCAGGTTTTAAACTTTATTTAAAAACTACAATAATCAAAACAGGATGGTATTGGTACAAGAACAGGCATATAGACCAATGGAACAGGATAGAGATTCTGGAAGCAAACCTCAATTTCTCAACCAACTCATCTTTGACAAAGCCTCCACCATCAAACACTGGAGAGAGGAGAGCCTGTTCAGTAAATGGTGCTGGGAAAACTGACTGACCACATGCAGAAGATTAAAACAAGACCCCTACCTATCACAATACACAAAAAATCAACATAAATGGATGAAAGACCTAAATGTAAAACCTCAAACTGGCCGGGCACTGTGGCTCATCTATAATGCTGGGAGGCCGAGGTGAGAGGATTGCCTGAGCTCGCGGGTTTGAGACCAGCCTGGGTAACTTGGCAAGACCTCATCTCTACAATAAACCAAAAATATTAGCCAGGCGTGGTGGCATGTGCTTGTAGTTCCAGCTACTTGGAATGCTGAGGCAAAAGTATCACCTGAGCCCAGCAGGTAGAGGCTGCAGTGGCCGTGAGCATGCCACACTGCACTCCATCCAGCCCGGGCTAAAGAGTGAGATTACAACTAAAAAAAAAAAGAAAGAAAAAAAAACTCAGACTACAAAAACCTTAGAAAATTCTGGAGACACCCTTATGGAAATTGGAACTGGCAACCAATTCCTGATCAAAACCCCAAGTGACCATTGACCATGCCATAAGAGATAAGATAGACAAGTGGACTTCATCAAACCGACAAGCTTCTGCAAAGCTAAAGAAACCATCAAGAGAGTGGGGAGAGAGCCCACAGACTGGGAAAAAAATATTTGCCAACTGTATATCTGACAAAGGCCTAACATCTAGGATCTATAAGAAACTCAAACATTCCAAAAAGAAAAAACCAAACAGCCCTATTAAAAAGTGGGCAAAAGATATGAACAGTCACTTCTCAAAAGACATATGAGCAGCCAAAAGATACATGAAAAAATTCTCCGCCTCACTAGTCATCAAAGAAATGCAAATTAAAACCACACTGAGATACCACCTCACTCCAGTCAGGATGGCCATCATCAATAACTCAAAAAACGACAGATGCTGGAGAGGATGTGGGGAAAATGGAACACTGCTACACTGTTGGTTGGAGTATAAACTCCAACCTCTGTGGAAAACATTGTGGCAATTCCTAAAAGATCTAAAATTGACCTGGCAAACCTCCTACTGGGAATATACCAGAAAGAACTCAAATCACTATGAAAAAGATACCTGCACACACACGCTTATTACAGCATTATTCACAGTAGCAAAAACATGGAACCAACCATGCTGCTTATTGAAAGAGGACTGGATTTTTAAAATGTGCTATATACACGATGGAATATTATGCAGCCGTAAGGACAAAATTATGAACTTCGCAGCAACTTGGATGGACTGAGCCTATAATGCTGAGTGATCTTTCACAGAAACAAAAAACCGAGTGCCACATGTTCTCACGCATAAGCAAACCTTGAACAATTATCATAATACTATAAGAAAAGGGGTTGACAGTAGTGGAAAATTGTCAGGGGAGGGAGGGGACGGGATTGGCAGTAGTGGCAAACTGCCAGGGGAGAGGGGACACACTTCATCAACAAGGGTACCTGTATAATGAACATTCGTATACCTAACCCTGAATTGTACCCCACATCTTTTTTCAAAAAAAGGTGTTTTTTTTTTAATGTAAAAAAAAAAGAAAACTCACCTGGCATAGTGTAATAGGCTCCTCTTTGCTTTCACTTTAAAAACAGACATGCAACCGAAAAACTAATGAGACTCTTGCTGCCCTATCCCTTTCTTCCCTAGGGCTCACAGTTTCCTTTGAACAAGGTCTGGGAGGTGAGTGGATGGCAAAGACCTCATAGAGGTCCCTGCTTGTGAAGGTGGGAAACAGAGGAGAGTCCAACTGCGCCCTGAGAGACGGATCTTTAACCTTCCTGAGTGACTGAACACATGGGAGGTGCAAGCGGACAGCACCAGGGGAAGCACCGAGCTCGTCAGATCAGCTGCCGTCTCTTAGAGGCGGTTGTAACACTGAGGAGTAAAGACCGGAGGTTGTGGTCGAAGGACTTGAAAGAGCTCCGAGGTGAGGCACAGGGACAGTGGGGTGATCCAGTCCAGGTGGGGGGACACTGGTAGGCATTGTGTGTGTGTGTGTGTGTGTGTGTGTGTGGAGGGAGATGAAAGGGTAGGGCAGGAACAAAGCCTGCTGAAGAAGTCATGACGAGCAGTTTGGGAGCTGGCAAATTCTTGGAAAGGAGTAGAAGAAGACGCAGGTCTCCTGGAGCCTCCAACGCCTCCAGAGAAGCACGGGCTGATCAGCCCAGTGCGGGGGAGACGCCGTTGGAGCACGTGGCAGAGGAAGGGCGCACGAGCCCAGCGCGTGCATGAGGCCCGCAACAGCGAAAGGCTGGAAGAAAAAAACGACAGAGGGCACGAGTGAGGCCTAACGGCCTGGCCCCAGCGGGACTGCAGCACCTCGTAACTTCCCACCCTTGGTGACGGATGTTTGGCACCAGATGGCCCCACGTGCTGTGTGGGATGGTCGGGGGCTGCGGAGGCTTGATGCCTGCAGAACGGGACCGCTGGGGCGCGGAGTCCACGGCCTCCTCAGCTCCTGGCCTGGGGAAAGTAGCCGCGGTAGTTTAGTACCTGTGGGTCATTCTGTTCTTTTCCTCCGGGTCTTGGGAGGTGGAGCCCTCTCCACGAAGAGTGCAGAAGCAGTCCACGTTCTACTGGGTTGGGGATTGGGCTCTCTGGAAGGCTGGGCATGGGAGGCCAGGTGAGGGGTGGGTGGGGGCGGCCAGTGCTGTCTCAGGTCTCAGGTGTGACTCATACGCCCTGGGGTGATGGCTGCCAGACTAGCACTAAGGTGTTGACACAGGACAGGGAATCCCCCAGCCCCTTCTTTTCCAGCAGCTGCCACAGAGGACTCCTATTCATGCCAACACCCCTACCCCTACCCTGCATGCAGGTAGCTCTGGGCTCAGGACACCACTTCCAGGAACTTTTTTTTTTTGAGTTAGGGTCTCACTGCGTAACCCAGGCTGGAGTGCAGTGACATGCTCACGGCCACCCCAGTGTTGACTGGCTAGGCTCAGGCGATCCTGCTGCCTCAGCCTTCCAAGTAACTGGAACTACAGGCCCAGGCTACTGCGCCTGGCTTATTTTTTGATTTACTGTAGAGATGAGGTCTTGCCAAGTTGCCCAGGCTGTTGTCGAACCCGTGGGCTCAGGCTTCCAGGAACCTTTAAAAGACTTAAAATTCTGGGGGCAAGCTCATTCTTTGTAGCTGTCCCAGGACTGTTTTAGCCTGTAATATCTGAAGATGCAATGGTTGCTGAGGCGGAAACCAGGTACTGTAAATTGTCTACATGCCTTTTCTAGCAGACAGTTTATCTTCACTTCTTTTTAAAGTTTTTTGTAAAGTAGAATTTAAGCCTTAGAAAATTCATAAGCTTACGTAGTGGTATTAGCCCAACCAGGATTTGAACCCATGCTGTCTGAGTCCACATATTATGTATTTAACCACCAAACTATGATGCAGCCTCATATGTATACCATTCATTCCAATTTTTTATCATCCTTGAAGTGCTTAGCACCTTGACACAGCTATAATGAACAAATGCACTGTCCACTAGGAGGTTATATCCTCTTGATAAATTTTCTAAATTGAGCTTTGCAGCAAACCACACAGCTGTCTGAGAGCTATTTTCTACTAAGTAGAGGGATAGAAGATGGAACACCAGATGGCGGTAGGTTCCATCCTGCCTTAAAAGTCTATGCCAGCAAGGACACAAATATCTCTTACAATAATTCCATAGACCATCTTTCAGAGTCCTGGCCAAAAGTGACAACTTACAAGTATTAACTTTTCCAGGCTACAAGAAAGGTATACATCTCCATATATTTAGTTCTTTTGTATTTTCTCTCAGCAACATTTTGTAGCAAGGGTTAGCACTGCAGCCTGTGGGCCAACAAATTTATCCCATAGTCTGTTTATGTAAGGCCAGTGAGCAAAAATCACATTAAGAATTTTAATGAGCCGGGCTCGGTGGCTCAGCCTGTAATCCCGTGCTTTGGGAGGCTGAGCTGGGTGGATTGCGTGAGCCTGCGAGTTCGAGACCCACCTGGGCAACTTGGCAAGACTTCATCTCTACAATAAATAAAAAAAATTAGCTGGGCGTGGTAGTGCGTGCCTGTAGTTCCAGCTACTTGGAAGGCTGAGGCAGAAGGATCGCCAGAGCCCAGCAGGTCGAGGCTGTGGTGGCTGGGAGCAGCCACTGCCCTCCAGTCTGGGCGAGAGAGTGAGACTCCAACTCAAAAAAAAAACCAAAAAAAAAAGAATTTTAATGAGTTGTTAACACACACACACACACACACACACACACACAGAGAATACAAGGACTGACAATGAAGTTCACGAACTTGCTACCATGCGTGTACGTTGGCAGCACTGTACAAACAAATTGTTGAGGTTTCATAACCTTGGTATATCAGTGTCTCACATCTGTGTTCGTGTTGACATGTGGTGGTTTCTTGTTGAGTGGTGTTCATTACTGTTGTTGCATGTTTTTTAATGCCATTGTGAGAATGTCGGAACTTGAATTAGAGCAATGAGCAAACATTAAATTTCTTGTTAAACTTGGCAAGAGTGGAAGTGAAATTAGGGACATGCTAGTACAAGTTTATAAGGATAATGCTCTGAAGAAAATATCAGTGTACAAATGGATTAGATGTCTTTCTGAGGGTAGAGAAATTAACACTGATCAATAGATGTCAGAACAACCAGTAACAAGCAGAACTGATTAATGCATTGCAATAACGTCAAATTGTGCATCAAAATTGTTGGCTGATTGTGAGAAGCATAGCAGACCAAATAATCATAGATAGAAAACCAGCACAATCTTACCTGAAAATCTTGGCATGAGAAAGGTGTGTGCAAAAACGATCCTGAAGAAGCTCTTGCATCATAATACTGTACCAGCTCACACAGTAGGGAGTTTTTATCCAGTAAACAAATAACTATATTGGAACACCTTTCCTACTCACCTGAACTGGCCCCCAATGACTTAAAGATAAAGGAAATATTGAAAGGAAGGCATTTTGATGACATTCAAGACATCAAGGGTAATGCTACGACAGCTCTGATGACCATTCCAGAAAAATAGTTCCAAAATTGCTTTGATGGGTGGACTAGGCACTGGTGTTGGTGCATAGCTTCCCTAGGGGAGGGCTTCAAAGGTGACTGTAGTAATATTCAGCAGTAATATACCTAGTAAGGTATACAGCACTCTTACTAGGATGAGTTTGGGAACTTAATTGCCTGACCTCATACACTAAGCTTAACGTGCATTATCTTCTTCAATTCTCACAACAAGCCTGGGGATAGATGCTACATAATCCCCATTGTACATTGACTGGTCCGTGACCACATGGCTAGTTGGTAGTGCCGAAGCCAGCTAAGTTGCTAGACTCCAGGATTGGAGTCCAATGACAGTATTCTGACTCTCTGTCTACTTTGTTTATTCTTTAAATTTTCTTTATCCAGATCGTTTTTTCAGCAAGATTCTCTCTGTTCTCTTCTCTAAACTTACAAGTCAACTGACCCTCAGATAAAGCCCTCAAGATAATGATGAAAGACTTTCCTAGTTCCTTTTGTTGTCTCAGGGCTTATATTGCCGCCTCATATACCTTCTGCTATCCAAACCTGTACCTTTTAGTTAAAGAAACTTCTGACACAGACCCCTCCTGCCTCACTGTGGGCCCAACAGCAGGTGAAAAAGGAGTCAGGGACATCTACCTGCACCATGAAGCTACTCTTTGACACCTTGTTTCTGTCCTCTTACAGGAGTAGGTGGGCTGAAGACATGAATTTTCCAGGCTTTGTGAAACTTTCTCTGGGAAGTGCTGAGCATGTTAGCAGAGGATGAGCAGCATTTGTTAAGTGTCACTTATGGGACTGTCATTTTGCCCTTGTGATTGAAATAGTGACATTGGCCCAGTTGTGCCTAGGGATGTTAGCAAATTCTTGACCTGCACTCCTGATCAATATGCTAATGTACCAGCAGAATACCAAGACAACCCTGTTACGCTGCAAATGCCAGGAAACTGAACAACTGCTTTGATGAGAAAATGGCATCAGAGAATAAAAAGCACACACTCAACATTTGTATCTATGTCTCTGTGCCTCTGGTGGTTTCCTGGGGATTCTGCTCATCCCAGGGCAGGGGAGTGGGGGCAGATAGACCTAATTGTTCTGCTTGGGAATCTTGGAGGCTAAAGAACCTCACAGAATGAAGCAGTGAAGAGTACAAAGTACCAATGGTGCAGAGTGTGTGCCTTGTACAGGACGAGAAGGGGAGACTTGGTGCAGTCTGTGACCCCTTGGGCAGGCCCAGACTCTAGCTCTGCCAGGCCATTAGCCTGAGAACCGTCGTGCTGTCCCATCCCCCTGGCTCCCCCAGGCTCTGGCCTCCCTGACTGTAGCCTCTCTACCACAAGTGCTTGTATCCTCCTCAAACCATTACTGCCAGTCACTTCCATTGTCCAATACCCTAAACCCCTTACCCCCTTCAAGCCTCAGCCTCAAGCCTCCCTAAGCCTCAAGCCTCCCTAAGACCATCATTTTTTTCTTTCCCTGGAATCTTCCCACCTCCAAAACCATTCTGTGTCTCCCATGCCAGGTGACAAGGCAGCTTCCACAAAGCACTCCCTCTTTTCTACTCCTTAAACCTGGGACACCCCAAGACAAGAATCAGAGGGAATTATTTCTCAGTGCTCCCCTAGTAAACACCCTGCTCAGCTACAAGAGCCAGCGAGGGCAGAAGTAGGAAGCCAACTCTGACCCACTCACTCCTAGAGGCTCCATCACAGCCTCCACCCTCTCCCACGTATTTGCCAACTCACCCAGAGCACTGGCAAGGCCTCCTGTGTATCTTCATTCTGTTCTGTCCCAGACAGTCTTTCCCCCACCCCTAACCCACCAGGATGAGCCCTCCTCCTCTTTTTGCTGTGTTGGAGGGAGCTTTATGAGAACTTCTCAGGCACACCTTGGGATATGCTGTGCTGCAGGAGATTGTGAGGAAAATTCAAAAGACAAACTCTAAACAAGGCTGTAGGTATCTCCCCAGGAAGTTCCAATGAGGGTGCAGTGCGGCTTAAGGATTCACCATGCTTCTTGTCCTCCTTTTGAAGATGTAATATCTGTGTTAATGGAGTCATCCCTGCCAGGACCCCCCAAATAATCCACTTGGTTCATCACTGAGTAGTTTCAGCAGTCTGCCATGTCCATGTGTCTGACTGAGGATTCCAGCAATAAATTGCCTTGCATTTCACAAAGAAGTGCTTACTCTGTGGCCTAGAGATTGGATATATATATATTTTTTTTTTGAGTTGGATTCTCACTCTGTCACCCAGACTGGAGTGCAGTGGCCACTCCCAGCCACCGCAGCCTCGACCTGCTGGGCTCCGCGATCCTTCCGCCTCAGCCTTCCAAGTAGCTGGAACTACAGGTGCGCGCTACCACACCCAGCTAATTTTTTGATTTATTGTAGAGATGAGGTCTCACCAAGTTGCCCAGGTGGGTTGCGAACCCACAGGCTCAGGCAATCCACTCACCTCAGCCTCACAAAGCGCGGGATTACAGGCTGAGCCACCGAGCCCTGCAGATTGGATATTTTTAAGGTAGGTGAGACATGGCAGGGATCACACCTGTGACTTCTGACTGGGTTGTCCTCCTTGTTGAAAATGCAATATTTTTGTGTTAATGGAGTCATCCCTGCCAAGAGCCCCCAAGAAATTCGATGTGCAGGTGGGTATTCCTTAAGTTTTCTTCTGAGATTCTTGCAATTCGAGGTTTCACATCTAAGTCCTTGATCCATTTTGGGCTAATTTTGTATATGGTGATAGGAAGAGGTTCACTTTCATTCTTCTATATGTGGTTGGTCAGTTTTCCCAGCACCATTTGCTAAAAATGGTTTCCTTTTTTCATTGTTTGTTTTTGTCAGTTTTGTCAAAAATTAGTGGTTGAAGGTCTGTGGTTTTTTTTTTCTGGATTCCCTGTCCTGTTCCAATGGTCTACATGTCTATTTTTGTGCCAGTAGCATGCTCTCTTGGTTACTGTAGCCTTGTTGTAAAGTTTGAAGTCTGTCTTGTTCCAGTTCTTAGGGGGAATGTTTCCAGCTTCTGTCCATTAAGTATGATGTTTACTGCAGATTTGTCATAGATTGCTCTCATTATTTTGAGGAATGTTCCTTTGATGGCTGAGTATATGAGGGGTTTTATCAAGAAGGAATACTGGATTTTATTGAATGTTTTTTCTGCATCTAATGATTCTTGCTTTTACATCTGTTTATGTGAGGGATTATATTTATTGATTTGTGTACATTGGACCATCCTTGCATTCCAGGAATGAAGCTCACCAGGTCATCATGGATGATCCTTGAAGTGTACTGTTGGATGTGATTTGCTAGAGTCTTGTTGAGAATTTTTTCTTTATCCAATTATCCCTCAATGAATACTTAGGTTATTTCATATCATAGCTATAGCACATAATACTGTAATGAATATAGGAGTATACATATCTCTTTGACATACTTGTCTCATTTTCTTTGGATCTATACTCAGTAGTGGGACAACTGGATCATGTGGTAGTTCTATTTTTAAGTTTTTAGGAGCTTCTACACTATTTTTCATAATGTTTGCATCAATTTACATTCCCATCAACAATGTATAAAAGTTTCCTTTATCCGTATGTTCACCAACACTTGTTATCTCTTGTCTTTTTTATAATAGCCATCTTAGCAGTGTGAAGTGATATTGTGACTGTGGCTTTGATTTGCATTTCACAGATGACTAGTGATATTAAGCACCTTTATGTACACCTGTTGGCTATTTTTATGTTTTCTTTGGATAAATATCTATCCAGGTCCTTTGCCCATTTAAAAATCAAGTGTTTTTGATTATGCTATTGCATTGTATGATTGTCTTATATATCTTGGAAATTGACCCTTTATGAGATATAAGCTTTGCAAATATTTTCTCCTATTCCAAAGGCTTCCTTTTCATTATGTTGATTGTATCCCTTGCTGTGCAGAAATTTTTCAGTGGTTCAGGGTTTCCCAAAGGAGGAAGCGACACTGGCTTTGAAGGAAACACTTGGACAACTAACTCTGGTGTTAGCAGGACAGATGCCCCTTATTGACAGTTAACAATGAGCTTATATACCCTTATACAGGGAAGTAATTTTACAAAAAATTCTTAGAATTAAACACAATAAGTAACTTTATCTAAGACAAAAACAGAGCAAATAGTTCATGCATGATGTTCTCCAAAAAAACATTTCTACATATCAATGCCTTCCTGAAAGCGTCACTATCTCGTGATCACTAAAGCAGGCAGTCCTCCTTTATTATTTAAAGCACTTAATCCAACTGTTATCCTTTTAAGCTTAAAAGAACACACTTACTGCCTAAATCTACTCTACCAAGTTTCAAAAAGTCATCTAGTACTAAACTGCTATAGTAATCCAATTATATTTTTAATCCTATAGGCGCTTAATCCAAATAGCAGGAAGTAACATAACATTAAAAAATGGTCATTCAGATACACATAAAATTCCACATTTAAAGTTCAAATAAGCATAATTAGTGCATTGACATTCTCCTCACAAATGATAATAATCGCCAGTCAGAAGGAACAAAATCTACCAAGCAATTGTCTACCCACACATGATAATTAAAGTGTTCATCTATAGTTCTCTGGCAAGGCCAATGAATCCCTTACGTGCATTAAAGTGAGCATGTCCTGACCTACAGTAACTTTCCCAACAACAATACTTAATTATGCGATTATGTGGTCAAATACTAAGAGGTCGGGGACATGGAAACTTAGGGGGGAACTCATATAAAGTAAAGGTAATTTTCTCACAAATTCCCCTTTGTTTCTGTGCATGGGACGAGGAATTATGTGAGTGGGATTTTGTTTCCATCCTCAGACTGTACAGAATTTTACGGCTGCATCAACAACAAAAATAGAAGAAGCAAGGGTTTCAGCTGCCCAGGTTCGCTTTGCGACCCGGGGTCTTCAGCCCCCTGGACTTTGTCAGCAGCCAGGCCTCCGTGGCTGGCTCCCAACAGCTGTTTAGTTCAGTTCAGCTTAGTTCTGTTTACTTTGATGTTTGTTGCTTGTTTTTGCTCTTATTGCTTAAGCTTTTGGTGTGATATCCAAAAAAATCATTGCCAAGGCCAATGTAAAGAAGTTTTCCTAAGTTTTCTTCTAGGAGTTTTACTATTTCAGGTCTTATAACTGAGTCTTTAACCCATTTTGAGGAGATGTTTGTGTGTGGTATAAGACCCCAATTTAATTACTTTGCATATGGATATTCAGTTTTCCCAGCCCTATTTATTGAAGAGACTGTCCTTTCCCGTTGACTGTCCTTCTTGTTGCCCTTGTCAAAATTAGTTGGCCACATATACTTAAGTTTATTTCTGGGCTCTTTATTGTGTTCCAACAGTCTTCATGTCTGTTTTTATACCGGTACCATACTCTTTTGATTACAATGGCTTTGTAATGTGATTAGAAATATGAAAGTTTAATGTTCCAACTTTGTTTTTCTTTCTCATTATTACATTGGTTATTCAGGATCTTTTCTGGTTCCATACAAATTTTAAAATTTTTTTCCCATTTCTGTGAAAAATGCCATTGCAATTTTTTTTTTTTTGAGTTGGAGTCTCACTCTGTCACCCAGACTGGAGCGCAGTGGCTGCTCCCAGCCACCGCAGCCTCCACCTGCTGGGCTCTGGCGATCCTTCCGCCTCAGCCTTCCAAGTAGCTGGAACTACAGGCGCATGCTACCATGCCCGGCTAGTTTTTGACTTATTGTAGAGATGAGGTCTCATCAAGTTGCCCAGGTGGGTCTCGAACCTGCAGGCTCAGGCAATCCACTCACCTCAGCCTCCCAAAGCATGGGATTACAGGCTGAGCCACTGAGCCCGGCTGCCATTGCAATTTTTATGGAGATTGCGTTGAATCTATAATCTCACTTTTGTTAATATGGATATTTTAACAATATGAATGATTTCAATTCATGAATATGAGATTTATTTCCATTTATTTATGTATTCTTTAATTTTTCATTGATATTTTATTGTTTTCATTATACAGATCCTTCACCACCTTGGTGAAATTTATTCCAAATATTTTATTCTTTTTAATAGTACCTTAAATGGTATTGTTTTCTTTCCTTCTTTTTTTGATAGGCTGCTATTAGTGTAAATAAACACAACTTATTTTGTACTTTGGCTTTGTATCTTGCACCTTTACTCAATTCATTTAACAGTCGTGTGTGTGTGACATCTTGAGTTTTCCACATATAGGATCATATATTCTGCAAATAGAGATAATTTTACTTCTTCCTTTCCTATTTAGATGCTTTTCATTTCTTTTTCTTGCTCATTGTTCTTGCTAGTTCAGTACTATATTGAATAGAAGTGGTGAGAATGAGCATCCTTACCTTTTACCAGATCTTAGAGAAAGAGACTTCTTTTTTTCCCCATTTAATGCGATGCTAGCCATGAGTTTTTCATATATGGCCTTTATCATGTTGAAAAGATTTTCTCCTATACTTAAATTTTTGATAATTTTTTTATATCAAGAAAGGATATTGAACTTTGTCAAATGTTTTTTCTACATCTAATGAGATAATAAAGTGATTTTTATCTTTCATTCTGTTAATGTGGTGTGTCATGTTGACTTATTTGTATAAGTTAAACCAACCTTGCATCCCAGAGATCAATCCCGCTTTGTGTATAATCTTCTGGATGTGTTGTTGAATTCAGCTTGCTAGTATTTTGTCAAGAATTTTAACATCTATGTTCATCAGAGATATTGGTCTTTGTGTTCTTTTCTTGTGGTGTCTTTGTCTGGCTTTGATATAAGAGTGATGCTGGCCTTATAAAATAATATTCCCTTTATTTCTGTTTTTAGAAAAAGTTTAAGAAGGATAGATGTTGCTTCTTTTTTAGATTTTTTAAATTGATTTCAGAGTTGTACATATTTTGGAGTACATGCAATATTTTAATACATGTATACAATGTATAATGAATCAGAGTAATTAAGATAGTCATGACCTTAACATTTTATACTTTCTTTGTGTTGGGAGCATTATTACAGTTCTTCTAGCTATTTTAAAATATGCAGTGAATAATTGTTAACCATAATTTCCCTACTACACTATCAATACTAGAGTTTATTCCTTCTTCTTCATTGTACCCATTCATCATCTTACCTTTTCCCCCTTCTTACCATCCCCTTCCAACTTTCTACCCCCATTCTCATCTCACTTAATACAATGAACCCCAGTTCCATTAATCTTGCTGCAAATAATGGGATTTCATTCTTTTTCATGGCTGCATAATATTCCATTATGTATGATTTTTCTTTGAATGTTTGGTAGAATTCAACTGTGAGGCCAACTAGTCTTGGACTTCTCTTTGTTGGGGAGTTTTTAGTTACTACTTCAATCTCTTTGTTATCAGCCTTTTCGTGTTTTCTATTTCTTTCTGATCTAGCCTTATTAGGTTGTATATTTCTAAGAATGTATCAATTTCCTCTAGGTTATCCAATTTGTTGACATATGATCGTTCATAATGGTCCCCCATAATGTTTTTTATTTCTTTTGTAAAGTCTTCACTTGAATTCCTGATTTTACTGATTCTTCTCTTTTTTCTTCTTAGTCTAGATAAGCATTTGTTGATTTTTTTTAAAAAAACTCTTAGTTTTGATGATTTTTTTTGCAGTTTTTTCTATTCTCTATTTGACTTATTTCTCCTCTGATTCTTTTTTCCCCCTTCTGTTAACTTTGGATTTCTTCTGTGCAACCAGGATCTCATGGAACTACTTTGGCATCTAGTTCTTGGGTCATTGATGCACTCCCTAAGGTATGGACGAGTGCAGCTCACCCACTGAACCAGGTTCTGGGTCTCTGGGGTGTTCCCCAGTGGCTTAGACCCTCGAGGCAGGACATAGCAGCAACACAGGCAAGAATGAAGGAACAATCTGAAGGCTCAGGCCTGAGTGCAGGGCACAGCATCAGCAGTGACTCAGGTCCCTAGAATAGCATGGTGCTGTGTTAGCTCATTCCCCAGGGCATGAGACACAGTGGGAGCAAGGTCCTGGGAATGGTGGGGAGCATCAGCAACTCAGACTCCCAGGAGCATGGTGCAGCAGGAACTCAGCCTGGAGCTGACATGGCCCCATGACAAGTGGGCACAGCTGTGACTGGTGGGAGACGGCAGGGAACAGCACAGCAGCAACTCTTGTCCTTGAGAAGACAGACCTGCAGCAGCTCAGACCCTGAGGGATGAGGACTTTGGTGTGAGTTCCCAGGAATGACAGGGTGCCATGGTAACTTGGGCTGGGATAAATGGAGCAACCCTCTAGCATCTTGGTCCCAGGCAACAAGGTGCAGCAGCAACTCAGGTCTAGAGATGTCATGGCTCTGGTGGCCCAGGCACTGTGGAGTAGGATGCAGCAGATGCAAAGTCTCAGGGATAGAAGTGCATAATGACTATGACGGTGGTGCAAGGTATAGTATTGGCTCCTACCCAACCTCTGAGAGGATGGTAGTGTGACCTCTGGGCAGCTCAGTTCAGGTTAGTGTACATGAAGACTGCAAAGACTGGGACTCTCCTGCTCATCTTTCTCTGCAGGGAGAAATCCCTCATGATTCTGGTCTGAGCCCCACTTGAGGGATGGGGTAGCAGAGAAAGCATGTTTTCTACCCTTTTCTATGTGACCATACTCAATTTCTGTGCTCCATGGGGTTTCTGCTACTTATCTGTTGTACTCTGGAGCTCGCCTTCAGTTATTTTTATTGGCTCACAGCGGTTTATTTATTATTTTTGTTGGGGAGACCAGTGTTGGGATCTGCTAGTGCACTATTTTGCTGAGGCCACCTTCTCTTCTTTTTTAATGTAGGCATTTTAAACTATAAAATCCCACTTAGAACTACAGTCCTTGCTGGTATTCATGGGTGATTGGTTTCAAGACCTCATATATACCAAAATCTACAGATACTCCAGTCTCGCTGTTGACCCTGCAGGATATAAAAGGTTAACCATCTGTATACATGGGTATACATCCCATGAATACTGTATTTTCCATCTGAATTTTGTTGAAAAAAGATCCATGTATAAGTGAATCTAAACAGTTGAAACCCTTGTTGGTCAGGGGTCATTTGTAACTCCTTTTGCTGTCTCCCGTAAGTTTTTTGTATGTTGTGTTTTCAGTTTCATTTGTCTGATTTTAAAAAAATTTTTCTTTTGATTTCTTCTTTGACCCACTGGTTGTTGAGGAGCATGTTACTGAATTTCCATCTATTTGCCAATTTCCAGTATTCATCTAATTATTGGTTTCTAGTTTCATACCATTGTAATTAGAAAAGATACTTGATGTAATTTGTCTTAAATTTCTTGAGACTTTCTTGTAGCCTAAGATATTATTTACCTGAAGAATGTTCCTTATTTATTTTCTGTCTTGATGATCTGTCTATTATTCATACTGGAGTCCCCTGCTATTATTGTATTGTCTATTTCTCTTTTCAATTTCATTAAAATTTGCTTTATATTTAGGTTCTCTGATGTTGAGTGCATATACATTTCTAATTGTTACATCCTCTTGAATAACTGACTCTTTTTGTCATTATATACTTTGTCTTCTTCTACAGTTTTTCACTTAAAGTCTATTTGGTATGCGTAAGTATAGCTATTCCTATTCTTTTAGTTCCCATGTACATGTAATACCTTTTTCAATGCCTTCACTTTCAATCTATGTGTGTCCTTAAAGCTGAAGTGAGTCACTCATAGGCAGCATATAGCTGGATCTTGTTTTTTGTTTGTCAATTCACCCTCTACCATAGACAGATAATGATACTTAAAAAAAGAAAATCACAAGCCAATGTCTCTAGATGCAAAATTCCTCAACACAATATTAGCAAACCAAATTCAACAGCATTAAAAGTATCATAGCACCATCTTCTTTTGTGTGTGTGTGTGTGTGTGTGTGTGTGTGTGTGTGTGTGTGTGTATGTGTGTTGGGGTTTCATTCTGTTGCTGCCCAGGTTAGAGTGCAGTGGCACTCTCATGGCTCATCATGTCCTCAACCTCTTAAGCTCAGGTGATCCTCCACCTCAGCCTCACAAGTAGCTGGGACTACAGGTGCATGCCACCACACCTGAGTAATTTTTTAAAATTTTTTGTAGATACCAGGTCTCACTATGTTGCCCAAACTGGTCTCAAACTCCTGACCTCATGCAATCCTCCCACCTCAGCCTCCCAAAGTGCTGGGATTACAGGAATGAGCCACTATGCCTGACCTCAAGCACCATATTCAAGTGGGATTTATCACTGGACTGCTAAGATAATGCCACATCTACAATTCAACCTGTATGAGAAACTACATTAACAGAACAAAGGATGAAAATTATATGATTATCTCAATGCAGCCACCCCCCCGAATATGACAAAATCTAATACCCTTTCATGAGAAAAATTGCAACAAATTGCCATTGTTGAGGTAAGAAGGAACATACCTCAACACAGTCAGAGTCATATATAAAAAGCCTATGGGCCACATCATATTCACTGGTGAAAAACTAAAAGTATTTCCTCTAAGATCTGTAATAAGTCAAGGATGCCCACTCTCACCACTTCTATTCAGCATAGAACTAGAGGTCCTGTCCAGAGCAATTACGTAAAAAAAGGAAAATCTAAAAGACTTCTAAATCAGGAGAAAAACTAAAATTTTCTTTGTAAAAGACATGGATATATATCCTAAAGATTCCACAAAAGAATTGTTAGAACCAACAAATTTAGTGAAGTTGTATAATACAAAATCAACCAACAAAAGTCAATGGTACTTCTATACATTAAAAATAAATTATCTGAAAAAATAAGAAAAATCCCATTTCTAAAGCTTCAAAAAGAATTAAATACATACAAATAAATTTAATCAAGGAGGTAAAAGACACGTATGTAGTGAATTATAAGACACTAAAAACAAAATCAAACCAGACACAAGTAAAAAGAAAGATATCCTGTGTTCATAGATTAAAAGATTAAAAGAATGACTATTGTTAAAATGGCCATACTACTCAAATCTATAGACAGATTTTATGCAATAATTATCAAAATCAATGGTAATCTTTACAGAACTAGAAAACAATCCTAAAATTAATATAGAACCCCAAAATACCTTAAATTTCCCAAACAAATTTAGATAAAAACAAAGGTGTAGCCACCATATATCCTTATTTCAAAATATACTACCAATCTACAATAATCAGAACAATATGTTACTGGTACGAAAAAAGACATAGACTAGTAGCAGGAAATAGAAAACCTAGAAATAAATCCATGCATGTATGCTCAACTGATCTTTGACAAGTCCACCAAGAGTTCACAATGAGAAAAAATAGTCTCTTCAGTAATTGGTGTTTGGAAAACTGTATACCAAAAATTAAATTGGACCATACACAAACAATTAATTCAAAATGGGTTAAAGACTTAAACTTAAGACCTGAAATTGTAAAACTCCTAGAAGAAAGCATAGGAGAAGTTTCTTGACATTGATTTCTTGGCAATGATATGAAAGTCACAGGCAAAAAAGAGAAAACAATAGGCAAATGGGACTTCATTAAACTATAAAGTTTCTACACAGTAAAGGAAACAACAGAATGACAAAGCAACCTATGGAATGAGAGAAAATATTTGCAAACTATTTATCTAATAAAGGGTCAAATCCAAGATATATATGAAACTTCTACAACTCAGTAGGAAAAAACTGATAATGTGGTTTAAAATGAGGCAAGAAAAATGAATAGAAATTTATCTAAAGAAGACATCAAAATAGCCAGCAAGTATATGAAAAAGTGTGCAACCTTTCTAATCATCAGGGAAATGCAAATCAAAACTGTAGTGATTTTCAGGTCTGAGAAAAATGATGTTGGTAATTTGATAGGTATTGCATTGAATCTGTAGATTGCCTTGGACATCTTGACAACATTGATTCTTTCAATCCATGAACAAGGAATGTTTTTCTATTTGTGTCATCCTTGATTTCTTTGAGCAGTGTTTTGTAGTTCTTATTGTAAAGGTCTTTCACGTCAATGGTTAGACAGATGCCAGGGTATTTCATTTTTTTGTGGCTATTGTGAATGGGATTGGGCCTTTTATTTGGCACTCTGTCTGCTTGTTGCTGGTGTATAGAAATGCAAATGTCTTTTGCACATTGCCTTTGTACCCTGAAACTTTACAGAAGTTGATTATCAGTGCAAGGAGGCTTTTGACAGACTCTCTAGGGTTTTCAAGATATAGAATAGGCCAGGTTCGGTGGCTCAGCCTGTAATCCCAGCACTTTGAGAGACTGAAATGAATGGATTGCCTGAGCCCGTGGGTTCGAGACCAACCTGGGCAACTTGACGAAACCTCGTCTCTACAATAAATCAAAAATTAGCCAGGCGTGTTAGCACGTCCTGTAGTTCCAGCTACTTGGAAGGCTGAGGTGGAAAGATCCCTGGAGCCCAGCAGCTCGATGCTAGGATGGCCATGAGTGTGCCATTGCACTCCAGCCTGGGCGACAGAATGAGACTCCAACTCAAAAAAAAAAAAAGATATAGAATAATATAATCCACAAAAAAGGATAGCTTGACTTCCTTTTTTCCTATTTTGATATCCCTGATTTCCTTCTCTTGCCTGATTTCTCTGGCTAGGTCTTCGCACTATGTTGAACTGGAGGAGTGAGAGTGGGCATCCTTGTCTAATTACTGTTCTTAGGGGGAATGCTTCCAATTTCTTCCCATTGAGTGAAATGCTGGCTGTGGGTTTATCACAGATGGCACTTACCATTTTAAGGAGTGTTCCTTTTATGCTTACGTGCTCAAGAGTGTTTATCAGGAAGGGATGCTGGATTTTGTAAAATGCATTTTCTGTGTCTAATGATATAATCATGTGGTTCTTGGTTCTACATCTGTTGATGTGCTGAATTACATTTGTGGTCTTGTGATTGCTGAACCATCCCTGCATCCTAGGAATGAAGTCCATGTGGTCATGGTGGGAGATCCTTGAAATGTATTATTGGATCTGATTTGCTAGAATCTTGTTTAGAATTTTTGCACTTATGTTCATCAAGGAGATTGGCCTGTCATTCTCTTTCTTTATTGGGTATTTGTTAGGTTTGGATAACAATATGATGCTGGGATCGCAAAATGAGTTGAGGAGCATTCCATCTTTCTCAATGGCCTGGAATACTTTCAGTAAGATTGGAATCAGCTCCTGCTTGTATGTCTTGTAGAATTCAGCTGGGAAACCATTGGGTCCGGGGCTTTTTCTGGTAGTTAGATTTCTTATGACTGAGTTGATTTTCTGGAATGAACTGAGTTAATTTTCCAGGAATCTTTTTATTGTTATTGGTCTGTTTATCGTTTCAATTTCTTCTTGTTGCAACCTCAGGAAGTTGTGTCTCAAGAAGTGTTCCATTTTCTTTAGGTTTTCTAGCTTATTTGCATACAGGTTTTTGTAGTAATCTTTGATAAACTTTTGAATTTCTTCAGGATCAGTTGTGACTTCACCTTTTGCATTTCTAATCATGTTTACCTGGGCTTTCTCTCCCTCTTTTTAAAGTCAATCTGGCCAGGGGACTGTCAATCTTATTTATTCTTTCAAAGGACTGGCTTTTGGTCTTGTTGATCCTTTCAATTTTATTTTTGTCTTCCAAGTCTTATAACTCTGATTTTATCTTGGTGATCTGGGTTCTTCTGCTGAGGTTAGGATTTAGGTGATCTTCACTTTCTAGCTCCTCTAGGTGTGGTGTTAGGCTGGCTACTTGTGATCTTCCTGTTTTCTTGATTTGAATATGCAATGCTATGAATTTTCCTCTTAACACTAATTTCATGGCATCCCAAATATTCTGATAAAATTTGTCTTTTTCTTTGTTTCCAGAAATCTTTTTATTTCTGTCTTGATTTCCGTGTTGACCCAGAAGTCATTCAACAGCATGTTGTTTAGAGTCCATGTGTTAGTATGTTTTGGAGGGATCTTGTTGGTGGTAATATTTATTTATTTGTTTGCTTGTTTGTTTATTTTTGAGTTGGAGTCTCACTCCATCACCAGGCTGGAGTGCAGTGGCACGTTTACTGCTACCCTAGCATCGACCTGCTGAGCTCTGCCGATCATTCTGCCTCAGCCTTCCAAGTAGCTGGAACTACAGGCTTGCTCTACCATGCCTGACTAATTATTTGATTTATTGAAATATTGCCAGTCTGGTTGGGCAATATTTATTTTTATTTCACTGTGATTTGAGAAGATGCATGATATTATTTTGATCTTTTGAAATGTGCTTATGCTTCATTTATGCTCAAGAATGTGATTCGTTTTAGAGTATGTTCCATGTGCTGATGTGTAAAAAGTGTACTTTGTAGTTGTTGGGTGAAGTGTTCTGTAGATTTCTATTAAGTCCATTTGGTCAAATGTTGAGGTTTCAGATCTCCTTCTTGTTTTTTTTGTTTGTTTTTTGCCTCGATGATCTATCTAAAGCTGTTAGTGCTGTATCTAGGTCTCCTATGATTGTGTGAGAGTCAATGTCCTCCTTTAGTTTGTTTAGTAGTTGTCATATAAAACCTGGTGCTCCTGTGTTGGGTGCGTATACGTTTGGGATGGATATTTCTTGCTGGTGGATTGAGACTTTTATCATCATGTAGTGTCCTTCCTTACCCTTTTGAATTTTTGATGGTTGAACACTGTTTCGTTGAATATTAGAATAGCTACACCTGCTTTCTCTGGACATTCTTCTCCACCCAAACTCCCCTTCAAGAGCCTTAAATGTACTCAGCTCCCAGCCTTTGGGGTCATACTTGCCTCAGAGCGTCAGTCCCCCTCTCCATCTGTAAAAGGTAAATAATAAACTGTACTCTTTTCCTACTTTCTGACTTGGCTACAATCTCACATCATTTCCAAGACCCTGGCCCACCTTGCCTCAGTTTGCCCTTGTAGTCATGATGCTAAATGACATCACCAATAGAACATGTGAAGATTGAGGATCGTGTGTTGAAAGAAAAAGAATCTAGATGGTTTTACACTACAAACATATTTCTTTTTTTTAAATCAATATTTTTTATTATGATGTTGTGGGGTACAGTTAAGGGTTAGGTATACAAATACGTTTCGTTCAGGCACCCTGTTGATAAGAAGTGTTTCCCCGTCACCGGACAGATATTTGCTGCCGTTAATCCCATCTCCCTTCCCCCACCATAGCTTCCCACTACTGTCAGTCATTTTCTTATAGTATTACATTGGAGGTTAAAGGTCCGTTATATGAGTGAGAACACGTGACACTCGGATCTTTGTTTCTGTGAGAGGTCACACAGTATTATAGACTTTAGTTCCATTCAGGTTGCTGCGAAATTCATGATTTTGTTCCTTTTTATGGCTGTGTAGTATTCCATCGTGTATACGTACCACATTTTTTAAATCCAGTCCTCTTTTGATGGGCAGCATGGTTGCTTCCAGGTTCTTGCTATTGTGAACAATGCTGCGATAAACATACATGTGCAGGTGTCTTTTTTATAGAGTGATTTGAGTTCTAAATAAAAACATATTTCAAAAATAAAGAAATAAAGACTTCCTCAAAAAAAAATTGGAAAAGATGATTGCCACCACACCTACTCTACAAGAATTTCTTCAAGTAGCAAGAGTACTATTATTGGCCTAAAATATGGATCTTCACAATGAGTTTTTTAAAATGCTTGGAATAGATTAATTCAAGGTAAAATTATTAATTTTAGTATGCATTTTTGATTTATGTAGCACCATTATTATTAAAAAGGCTATTTTTGAGTTGGAGTCTTTACACCTTGTCAAAAATCAGTTGGTCATACTTGCACGGGTTATTTCTAGGTTCTCTATCCTGTTTCCTTTATTGATGTGCCTACATGAATCCATACTGTCTTGATTTCTATGGCTATATTAAGCCTTAATATCAGATAGAATGATTTCTCTTACTCTATTGTCCTTTTTATCAACATTGTTTTAGCTATTCTAGATCCTATGCCTGTCCATGCAGATTTTTAAGATAAGCTAGCCTTCATCTACAAAAACCTTGCTGAGATTTTGATAGGAGTTGTATTATAGATAAATTTTGGAAGAATTGGCATCTTTACCATGCTGAGTCATCAACCCCATTCACATGGTGTGATAGGCTGGTAATGGCTCTCAATAATATGTGCATGTCCAAATCCTTGGAATTCATGATTATTCATTTGGAAAAAATAATCTTTGCAGATCGTGATTAAGAGTCTTGATATGGAGAGATTATCCTGAATTTTCAGGTAATACCTAAATGCAATCCTAAGTGTTTTTGTAAGAGAGAGACAGAGGAAGATTTGGCACACAGAGGCAAGATGTGAAGATGAAGCAGAAAGGCATTAAAAGATGTTGGTCATGAGAACTTGAGTGATGTGTTCACAAGCCAATGAATGCCAACAGCCACCAGAAGCTGGAAAATGTAAGGAAGAGATTCTTCCCTAGAGCCTCTGGAGGGAGCGTGACTTTGCCAACACCTTAGTGTTTCACCCCTGTGAAACTGATTTTGGACTTCTGGTTTCCAGAACTGTTAGAATAAACTTTTGTCATTTTAAGCCATCAGGTTTGTCATACTTTATTACAGCAGCCACAAGATACTAATACACATGGCATACCATTCTGTTTATTTTGGTCCTCTTTGCCCTCTTTTATCAGCATTTTGTAATTTTCAGCATACAGGTCTTTACATGTTTTGTTAGATTTATACCTAGATAGTTTTGTTTGAGTCATTATAAATGATATTATGTTTACATTTCAGTTTCCACATGTTCATCGTTATCATATTGATATGCAATTGGTTTTTGTTTGTTAATCTTATGTTCTTCAAACTTGTAAAAACTCATTTATTAGTTCTTAAAAGTTTGTAATTTTTTGTGTTCTACAATCATATCATCTGCCAACAGACGACATATTTTTTCATGTCATTTGCCCACTTTTTAATGGGGACATTTGCTTTTTTCTTGCTGATTGTTTCAGTTCTTTATAAAGTCTGGATATAAGTTCTTTGTCAGATGCATAGTTTGCAAATATCTTCTCCCATTGTGTAGGTTGCCTATTTGCTCTGTTGATTATTTCTTCTGCTGGGCAGAAGAATTCTAGTTTAATTAAGTCACACTTATTTTTGTTTTTGTTGCTTTTGCTTTTAGGGTTTTATCCATAAATTCTTTGCCTAGGCTGATGTTCATAAGAGTTTTTTCTAGGTTTTCTTCTAAAATTTTTATGATTTCAGGTCTGACATTTAAGACTTTAATCCATTTCAAGATAATTTTTATATGTGAGAGAGACAGGGATCAAGTTCCATTTTTCTGCATGTAGCTGTCCAGTTTTTCCAGTACCATTTGTTGAATAGGGTGTTCTTTTCCCATTGTATGTTTTTGCCTGCTTTGTCGAAGATCAGTTGGTTGTAAGTATTTGGATTTATTTCTGTATCCTCTATTCTGTTCCATTGGTCCATGTGCCTGCTCCTGTACAGTACCATGCTGCTTTTGGTTACTACAGCTTTGTAGTATAATTTAAAGTCGGGCAATGTGATGCCTCTGTCTTTATTCTTTTTGGTTACTCTGGCTCTTTTTGGGTTTCATATGATTTTTAGGATTGTTTCTCTAATTCTATGAAAAACATTGATAGTTTGATAGAGATTGTGCTGAATCTGTAGATCACTTTGGGCAATATGGTCATTTTAATAATGTTGTTTCTTCCAGTCCATGAGCATGGTGTTTCTCCATTTTTTTGTGTCCTCTATAATTTCTTTCATCAGAGTTTTGTAGCTCTCTTTGCAGAGATCTTTTTCCTCCTTGGTTAAATACATTCCTATGTATTTTCGCTTTTTGGCTGCTATTGCAAATGAAATTGAATTCTCGATTTGATTCTCAGCTTGTACGCTATTGGTATACAGCAGTGCTAATGATTTGTGTGTGTGGCTTTTGTATCTTGAAACTTTACAGAATTCATTTGTCAAGTCTGGAATTCTTTTCAAAGAGTTTTTAGGATTCTCTAGATGTAAAATCATATCATTGTCATACAGAAATAATTTGATTTCTTCTTTCCCAATTTGGATACCCTCTATTTCTTTTTCTTTCCTGATTGCTCTGACTAGAACTTCCAGTACTATGTTGAATAGGAGTAGTGAAAGTAGGCATCCTTGCCTTTCCAGTTCTGAGGGGAAATGGGTTCAACTTTTCTGTTTAGGATGACATTGGCTGTGGGTTTGTCACATATGGCTTTTGTTATTTTATGGAGTGTTCCCTCTATGCCTATTTTGCTGAGGGTTTTATCATGAAGGGAGGCTGGATTTTGGCAAATGCTTTTTCTGTGGCTAGTGAAATTATCATATGGTTTTTGTTTTTAATTTTGTTTATGTAGTGGATCATGCTTATTGACTTATGTATGTTGAACCACCTTGCATCTCTGGGATGAAATCCACTTGGTCATGGTGTATTATATTTTTATGTGCTATTTAATTTGGTTTGCCAATATTTTGTCGATATTATGTTCATAAGAGATGTTGGCCTATAGTTTTCTTTTTTTTGTTCTGTCTTTTCCTGACTTTGATATCAGAGTGATTTTGGCCTCATAGAATGAGTTAGGGAGGATTTTCTCCTCTTCAAACTTGTGGAATACCTTCAGTAAAATTGGTGCCAGTTCTTTTTTGAAGGTCTGGTAGAGTTCATCTGTCCATCAGGTCCTGGACTTTTTTGTTGGGAGACTTCTAAAATTACTCTTTCAATCTCAGTACTTGCTATTAGTCTGTTCAGGGTTTCTATTTCTTCCTGATTCAAGGTTGTGGGTTGTATGTTTCCAAAAATTTATCCATTTCCTCTAGATTGTCCAGTTTGTTTTGCATAGAGGTGTTCACAATAGTCTTGGATGATTTTTTTTTGATTTCCATAAAATCAATTGTAATGTCTCCATCTTCATTTAGGATTGAGCTAATTTGGATCTTCTCTCTTCATTTCTTAATTAAACTGGCTAGTGGTCTATCAATTTTGTTTATCTTTTCAAAGAAGCAACTCTTTGTTTTGTTAATCCATTGCATTTTTCTTTTTGCTATTTTAATTTTATTTAGTTGTGCTCTGACCTTTGTTATTTCGTGTGCTAACTTTGGGCGTGGTTTATTCATGTTTTTCTAGTTCCTTTAGGGGTGATGTTAGATTGTTGATATATGATTGATCATTCAGTCTTATTAATGTAGGTTTTAAGTGCAATACATTTTCCTCTGAGCATGGGTTTTGCTTGTGTCCCAGAGGTTTTGATAGCTTATTTCACTGTTTTGAGGAATTTTAAAATTTCCATCTTGATTCCATTGTTGACCCAGAGATCATTCAGGAGTAGATTGTTTAATTTCCATGTATTTGCTTAGGTTCACAAGTTCTTCTTGGAGTTGATTTCTAGTTTTATTCCACTGTTGCCTGAGAAGGTGCTTGATATAATTTTGATTTTTTAAAAATACATTAAGACTTGATTTGTAGCTTATCATGTGGTCTATAATGGAGACTGTTCAGTGTGCTGATGAGAAAAATGTATATTCTGTAGTTCTGGGGTGAAGGGTTATGTAGATACCTGTTAGTTCCATTTGCTCTAGGGTCCAGTTTAATTCCAATGTTTCTTTGTTGACGTTCTGCCCTGATGATCTATCTATTGCTGTCAGTGGGGTGTTGAAGTCTCCCACTATTATTATTTTTCTATCTCTCTTTTTTAGGTCTAGTATAATTTGTTTTATAAAGCTGGGGGCTCTCTCTGGTGTTAGGTGCATATGTATTTAAAACTGTATATCTTCTCGTTAGATCGCTCCTTTTATTATTATATAATAACCTTTTTTCTTACTATTGTTAATTTAAAGTCTGTTTTATCTGATATGAAAATGGTTACTCCTGCTCGTTTTTTATTTCTATTTGCATGGAATATTTTTACCTACCAAATATTTATCTATTTGCATGGAATATTTTATAGGAGTTTTGTGTGTTAAGTGAGTCTCTTGGAGACAGCAGATATTTATTTGAGTTGTGTTTTTTTAATCCAATTTGTCAGTCTATATCTTTTTAGTGGGGCATTAAGACCACTTACATTCAGAATTAATAGGGATATGCAAGATACTATTCCATTCTTCATACTGATTGTTAACTAGTTGTTTTGTTTATTCATTTATTTTCTCTATTGTGGTTTCCATACAGCCTGTAAGCTTCATGATCTCCAGCATTTTTCTACTGGAGTGTTTTGATCTTTTGTTTCAGTATTTAGAACTTCTTTGAGTATTTCTCGTAAAGTTGGCCAAGTGGTAACAAATTCCCTCAGCATTTGGTTGTCTGAGAAAGACTTCGTTTCTCTTTCATTCATGAAACTTAGTTTTGTGAGATACAAAATCCTTGGCTGACTGTTATTCTGTTTGAGGAGATTGAAGAAGGGGCTTCCATTCCTTCAAACTTGCAGGCTTTCTTCTGAGAAGATAGGTTTACCTTTGTAAGTAACTTGATGCATTTAACCCTACTGCTCTTAAAATTCATTCCTTCATACTAACTTTGCATAGCCAGATGATTGCATGCTTTGAGGATGACCTTTTTGCAATAAATTTTCTGGAGGTTCTCTCTGCTTCTTGTATCTCTGTGTTTAAATGTTTGGGAAGTCCAGGGAAATTTTCCTCCATTATACTCTCAAATAGGTTTTTCAAACCTGTTGCCATTTCTTCTTCCTCGGGAACACCTGTGATCCTTAGGTTTGGACATTTTGCATAATCCCACATTTCTTGAAAATTTTGTTCCATATTTTTTTTTAGGTGAAAAGATATTTTATTAAATGTAAACACTTTTTTTTCTATTTAATTGTTTCAGGAATTACAGTGCCTTCTGTTCCAACATATGTTTCTAAAATACCAATTAGCTCATTTACAATTGATAAATAGACATGTATGTTGGTATAATGCAAATGATGTGCAACTTTATTCTAGGCAAAGAGAGGCAGAATAGTCAGATCAGAACAATAACCTTAGGTGGGAAAAGAAGCCCTTAAGCTTGAATGTTATATAGTCAACAGGAGGCCTCTTGGATCAGAAATTATTTTTTCTTTATTGTTGTCTGCTTGCGTTAATTCAAAAGCCTTGTCTGCCAGTTCTAAGATCCTTTCTCCTGCTTGATCTAGTCTACTATTACAACTTTCCATTGCATTTTGTAATTCCCTGCACGATTATTTCATTTGTATAATTTCAGGCTTTTTTAAAGTTTCTATCTCTTTGGATATTTTTTCATCCATATCCTGAATAATTTCTAAAATTTCCTTATGTTGGTTTTCAATTTTCTTATTCTCGTAGTTCAATTTTATAATCAGTCTTTTGAATTCTATGAAACTTCAAAGATTTCATTTTGGTTATAGTTCATTGCTGATGATTAGTGTGGTCTTTTAGGGGTGTTGGAGAACTCTATTTTTTTCATATTGTCATAATTATTTTTCTGGTTCCTTCTCATTTGGCAGACTAATTCTTATTTGAGGTTGGCAGGGGAATGACATAGGCATCGCAGGGTTACTTTGGTTATATATGGCCTTGATGTGGTGAGCTTATCAATTGCCAGTTGTGGAAATACTGTGCTGGGTACCTGCACTGGCTCACAGCATCCTGAGTGGTTATAGTGGCTTGGAAAGTGCTGATAGCCTGGGTCTGGGATCAGGTCTTCCCCAGAACTGAAGTATTATATTCGATGTGGTGGGCTGAGCCAAGAGGTGGCACTTGCTAAAGAAAGCTGGTTGTGTTGGTCACTGTGGGATTTCTCCTTGGCTTTTGTTGCATCAAGGAAGTGCCCAGTCAACCTAGGTAGAAGGCAGGGCTCTGGGATTACTCAAGTTCTCTGTCTGTTTTAAGCCTTCAAGGGAAGTACAAGTGGAAAGGAAACCAAGCACTCCACCGGTGCACAATGCTAGCCACCCCAGTGAGGACTAGGAGAGAGACCCAGGCTGCTGGGGCAATGCCATACAGGTTTGGCACAGAATAGTTTACATGGGAATGAGAGCTTCCTATGGCAACAAGTCCTCAGGCAGTTTACGTCTGAATGTCAAAGGGCAGTCAACTTCAAGGGCTCAGATGTTCTCACTTAGCCTAGCCTACCCAGAAACTGACTGCTGAACTTGCCCTCAGGGCCTGTCCCCTCCCAGGTCAGCTAGGAAGCAACTGCACAAGGACTGAGTTCCTGGGATTTGGCAGCTGTGGGTGAATGACTCAGTGTGGGTTTTGGCAGGGCACAGCTGTGGGTAAGGCAGTTTTCCGTGAAGACTGGAGTTCAGCAGGCTAAGGGAGCCTACTAAGTCTGGCAGAGCACAGAACTCCTGGGTTCCTCTCACTTGCCATTCCTACTGCATCTTGAGACTGCCAGTGGTCTGTGGTGGTTCAGATGAGCATCTAGCTAATACCAGCTTAGGTCAATGGATTTTTCTCTTCTTTGTACTATGTGTTTGTTATCAATTTTTTTTAATAAGTCATGCTTCTGTCCTGGTTCCTCTCTGCATGCTGAGGAAACTATCTTGTTTTACTCCATAGGAGAAACACACTCTAGGTGACTCACATAGGCCAACTTCCCTCTCTCCCACACATATAGTTTTAAACATTGGATTCTGAGAATACCTAGGAGTAGTTATATTCCTGTAGTAACAAGCACATGTAGTGTTTTCCTCTTGATTTATAAATACCTTTCCCTTATAAATGGAATCATCACTTCTGGGAGAATGGGCTAATTCTAGTGCTGATGCAGGGAAAATGCAAGATGATTCTGGAGTAACCTGTAGAACCAAGAAATAAGGAAGCACTAAAAAAAAAAAAAAGATAGATGAGGGCATGTGAAAAGCACATAGAAGCAAACCTGTAGAAGCAAACCTGAAGGATCTCCCAAAATGTCCAAAGCTAGAACAATTGGAACAACATAATATTGATTTGTGATGCAATGAATAGCATAAATAACCATATATCCATACTTATATTAGCTACTGAATAAATAATGGAGGTCAAGTATTATTTTTTAAAAAACTCAAATTAATATGTGAAGAAGAAATGAAATAAATAGAAAGCTGTTTTTAAAACATAAAATTCCCTTACAAATGGAATCATCACCTCAGCCTTCCAAGTAACTGGAACTACAGGTGCATACTACCATGCCCGGCTAATTTTTTGATTTATTGTAGAGAGGAGGTTTCGCCAAGTTGCCCAGGTGGGTCTCAAACCCTCAGGCTCAGGCAATCCACTCACCTCAGCCTGCCAAGGAGCGGGATTACAGGCTGAGCCACCGAGCCCGGCTCTTCATTGGTTTTCTATGCCTTATGCCAGCAGTCCACAACCTCTTTGGTGTCAGGGACTGGTTTTGTGGAAGACAATTTTTCCATGGACCAGGGGTAGAGGAGATGGTTTTGGAATGATTCAAACATATTGCATTTATTGTACATTTTATTTCTATTATTATTACATTGTAATATATAATGAAATAATTATACAACTCACCATAAGGCAGAATCAGTGGGAGCCCTGAAGTGTGTTGCTTGTGTCCAGGCTACTCTGTAATCTATTTGGTTGCCGTCATTAAAGAAAACCCTGCTTCACAAAGATAGGAGGTTGGAAATGGAAGTGGGCTTTTTAATGCTTTTGTGGCAGTCTTAGCATATTTCACCTGGACTTTAATTCAGAATGTATGGAGGTTTGAAGTTGTCTCAAACATACTTTTAAGGCTAAGATCATTTGTGATCTCAAGCAGCTGATCCTTTTCTAGCATGGACAAATCAATTCATCTGGCTTGTTCACAAATGCATTGCAGATTCATTCCTTCTCACTTTGGAGGTCTTTTGTGGTTGGGAAGCAATATTCAAACTCTTTTGAAAACTGAGAGAGGTGATCATGCACCAGCTAGAGGGATGAACCTGGCTCAGTTTCTTTCAAAATCTCTGCTAATGTTTAAAACATGTCAAAAATCACAATGTTCACTTTTTCACCCCTGTAATTCCAGTTTGGCTTTGAAGGTAGCCACTTTATCTGTTGATGAACATAGTTGCCATTCTCATTAACGTGACACATTGAGTTGACTGAGCAGGTTGAATATGTCACAGAAGTAAACAAGTTTTGTGACCAATTCTGTGTCACTGAAATATGCTGACAGTGGTGACTGTTTTTCTAAAAGAAATCTCTGGAATGACTCTGTAATTCACAAACTCTGGCCAGTGATCTACTAGGTAGATTCTACCTTTAGAAATTTGTCTCAAATCTGAGTATAAGAGAAGATGTGTGTGCTTTGCATCCATCTCCTCACAGAGCTACATGAGCAGACATGACTTAAGGGCATATACTTTAATGTGGTTGATAATTTTAAACACATCTTGCAAAACATTGTTAAGTTCAGATGACATTTTTTTTGCCAGCCAGCATTTTTCTCTGGATGACACAGTGCATAAACTCACATTCAGAAGTGACCTCTTTGACCTGAGTAGTGAAACCAGAAAGCCATTCAGTCATGGCAGATATTTTGTCTGTGCATATATTTACACAAAATGATCAATTCAGTTTTCCTGATATGTAACCATTCAAAGACTTGAATAGTTCTGCAGCTGTGGCATTGGTTGACAAAAAAGTACATATATCTTCATTCATATCCTCCTGAAAAATATGTCACACAAAAACATGCATTGTTGCCTTGTTGTCAACCTTGGTAGACTCATCAACCTGAGTTGTGTACCATGGATGCTCATTAATCTTCTCTAACAACTGTACCTCAGTATTCTCTGCTATTTCATCATTTCATCTGGTTATGGTGCTAGCTGAAAGAGGAACACGTCACCCTCCGAAATGAAGCCTCTTCTAAAAGTTTATGATAAATGTCCTTTGCAGCAGGCAGGATCAACTCTTCACCAACAGCAAAGGGCTTCTTAGCTTAGCAATGAATGCCGTTAGCGACTAAGAATGATGCTTTCAGTGCAGACACATTTGATGAAATGATGGCCTTCAATAATTGCTTCTGTTCTTTGTGTTCACATCTTTTTCTTTTGAAAAACTCCAGAGGCTTGTCTTTTAATGCAGGGTGCTTGGTCTCCATGTGATGGAGCAGTTTTTAAGGTTCCATGACTTCAGTGGATAGCTGGTCCCCACATATTATACAAAGCAGATTTGAAGAATGTGAATCACCTGTTGCAATGAACCCATAATTTAAATAGTACAGATGGTATTTTCTTTTAAATGCAGCTCACTTTTTATTGGTGATGTTAGAGTCTTCTGCTGTCTCATCGTTGGGTCTTTCCCTCTTTTCAAAGAAGCTCTCCAGTGACATTTGTTTTTGACTCATTTTGGCTAGGATTAGTTTATGGACTTACTAAAAATGTGACTGAGACAAGTGCACAGTGCAGGAAATAGATGTGGGCAGAAGTGGTAAGTAAAATAATGGGCAGGCCATGTGTGGACTAAAACAAGTGTCAGATTCTGACTTAAAGCCTGCCACCAGATGCAGCTGTACAATTGAAGCACATCAACTCACTCGCCACTCACTGATAGGGTTTTGATATGACTCTGAAAGCAATTGATTAATTATGGTCTCTATGCAGTCAAGCCTCACTGCCAATGTTAATCTGTATTTTTAGCTGCTCCCCAGTGCTAGCATCACTGTTTCAGCTCTACCTCAGATAATCAGGCATTAGATTTTCATAAGGAGCATGCAACCTAGATCCCTTGCGTGTGCTGTTTACAATAGAGATTTGCATACGTATGAGGATCTAATGCTGCCACTGATCTGACAGAAGATGGAACACAGGCAGTAATGTGAGTGATGGAGAGTGGCTAGAAATAGAGATGAAGTTTCACTTGCTTGCCCACCTTTCACCTTTTGCTGCACAGCCAAGTTCCTAACAGGCCGCAAACCAGTACCAGTCTGTGGCCTGGAGGTTGGGAACTCCTGTCTTATACATCTTTTTTTCTTAGTTCTTCTATTACTGCTTTCTTTTTTTTTCACATTTCTTTTTCTTTTCTTTTCTTTTTTTTAATCAATATTTCTTATTATGATGTTGGGGGGTACAGTTAAGGGTTAGGTATACAAATACGTTTCATTCAGGCACCCTGTTGATAAGAGGTGTTTCCCCGTCCCCAGACAGATATTTGCTACTGTTAATCCCATCTCCCTCCCCCCCATAGTTTCCTACTACTGTCAGTCATTTTATTATAGTACTACATTGGATGTTCAAGGACCATTATATGAGTGAGAACATGTGATACTCGGATCTTTGTTCTGTGAGAGGTCACTCGGTATTATAGACTCTAGGTCCATCCAGGTTGCTGCAAAATTCATGATTTTGTTCTTTTTTATGGCTGCGTAGTATTCCATCGTGTATATGTACCACATTTTTTAAATCCAGTCCTCTTTTGATGGGCAGCATGATTGATTCCAGGTTCTTGTTATTGTGAAAAATGCTGCAATAAACATATGTGTGCAGGTATCTTTTTTATAGAGTGATTTGAGTTCTTCAGGATATATTCCCAGTAGGGGGATTGTGGGGTCATATGGGAGGCTGATATTTAGAGTTTTTAGAAATTGCCACACTGCTTTCCACAGAGGTTGCACTAGTTTACACTCCCACCAGCAGTATAGAAGTGTTCCCTTTTCGCCACACCTCCTCCAGCAGCTGTTATTTTTTGAGTTGTTGATAATTGCCATTCTGACTGGAGTTAGGCGGTATTTCAGTGTGGTTTTGATTTGCATCTCCCTGATGATTAGTGAGGTTGAACATTTTTCATGTGTCTGTTGGCTGCTTGGATGTCTTCCTTTGTGAAGGGTCTGTTCATATCTTTTGCCCCTTTTATATAGAGGTTGTTTGTTTTTTTCTTTTCAGCACATTTGAGTTCCTTGTAGATCCAAGATCTTAAGCCTTTGTCAGACCTGGTGTTGGCAAATACTTTTTTCCAGTCTGTAGACTGTCTCCCTGCTCTCTTGATGGCTTCTTTGGCTTTGCAGAAACTTGCCAGTTCAATAGGGTCCCACTAGTCTATCTTCTCTCTCTTATGACCTGTGGGTTTCAGGTTTTGTTCAGGAAGTGGATGCCAGTTCCGATTTCCATGAGGGTATGTCCCTTTTCTAATGTTCTTATCATTTAAGATTTTACATTTAGGTCTCTGATCCATTTGCAGTTAATTTTTGTGTATGGGGATAGATAGGGGTCCTGTTTCAATCTTCTGCATGTGGTCAGCCAGTTTTCCCAGCACCATTTACTGAATAGGTTCTCCTCTCCCCAGTGGTAGGTGGTGGAGGCTTTGTCGAAGATGAGTTGGTCGAGAAATTGAGGTTTTGCTTCTGGAATCTCAATTCTATTCCATTGATCTATATGCCTGTTCCTATACCAATACCAAGCTGTTTTGATGATTGTAGCTTTATAGTAAAGTTTGAAGTCTGGTAATGTGATACCACCTGCTTTGTTTTTCTTGCTGAGGATTGCTCTGGCTATTCTTGGTCGTTTGTGTTTCCATATGAATTCAAGTGTTGTTTTTTCTGGATCTGAGGAGAATGTTGCTGGTAATTTGATGGGTATTGCAGTGAATTTGTAGATTGCCATAGGTAAGATGTACATATTCACAATGTTAATTCTTCCAATTCATGATAATGGGATATTTTTCCACTTGTTTGTGTCATCTTTGATTTCTTTGAGCAGTATTTTGTAGTTTTCATTGTAAAGGTCTTTCACGTCTCTGGTTAGGAAGATGCCAAGGTATTTCATTTTTTTTGTGGCTAGTGTGAATGAAATTGTGCTTTTTATTTGGGTTTCTGTTTGTTTATTATTCGTGTAAAGAAATGCGATTGTCTTTTGCACATTTATTTTGTATCCTGAGACTTTGCCAAAGGCCTTTATCAGTGTAAGGAGGCTTTTGACAGATTCTCTTGGGTTTTCAAGGTACCCAATCATGTCATCTGCAAAGAGAGATGACTTGACTTCCTCTTGTCCTATTTGGATACCCCTGATTGCCTTCTCTTCTCTGATTGCTCGAGCCAGGACTTCCAATACTATGTTGAACAGGAGGAGTGAGAGTGGGCATCCTTGTCTTGTTCCAGTTTTCAGGGGAAATGGTTCCAATTTTTGTCCATTTAGGGGTATGCTGGCTGTGGGTTTCTCGTAGATGGCTTTTACTATTTTGAGGTATGTTCCCCGTATGCCTAGATGTTCACGGGCTTTTATCAAGGTGGGGTGCTGGATTTTATCAAAAACTTTTTCTGCATCTAATGATATAATCATGTGGTTTTTGTTTTGACATCTGTTGATGTATTTAATTACATTTATGGTTTTACGAATGTTGAACCAGCCTTGCATCCCAGGAATGAAGCCTACTTGATCATGTTGGATGATTTTTGAGTAGTATTTTTGAATCTGGTTTGCTAGGATCTTGTTGAGAATTTTAGTATCTCATCAAAGATGTTCATCAAAGATATTGGCCTGTAGTTCTCTTTCTTTGTTGGATCTTTACCTGGCTTGGGTATCAATGTGATGTTAGCCTCATAAAATGATTTGGGGAGAGTTCCATATTTTTCAATCGCATGGAATACCTTCAGTAGTATTAGTATCAGCTCCTCCTTAAATGTCTTATAGAATTCTGCTGGAAAGCCATCTGGACCAGGGCTTTTTTTTGTAGGTAGTTTTCTTATTATGTAGTCGATTTCCTTGATTGTTATTGGTCTATTTAGGGTCTTAATTTCTTCTTGTGCCAACCTAGGTAGGTTGTGTGATGTCAGAAAGTCCTCCATTTCCTTAAGGTTTTCAAGTTTGTTTCCATACAAGTGTACGTAGTAGTCTTTAATGATCTTTTATATTTCTTTAGGGTCAGATGTGACTTCATCTTTTGTGTTTCTGATTTTGCTTATTTGGGTTTTTTCTCATTTTTTCTTGGTTAGTCTAGCTAGGGGACCATCGATCTTGTTTATCCTTTCAAAGAACCAGCTCTTTGTTTCATTGATTTTTTTGCATTATGTTTTTGTCTTCTATGTCCTGGATTTGGGTTTTTATTTTGGTGATCTGGATTCTTCTGCTGAAATTAGGGTTTTTGTGGTCTTGCTTTTCCAGCTTTCTTAGGTGGCTTGTTAGGCTGTTAATTTGTGTTCCTTCCATTTTCTTCATGTGTGTTTGTAGGGATATAAATTCACCTCTTACTACAGCTTTTAAGGCGTCCCAGAGATTTTGGTAAGATGATTCTTCATCTTCATTTGTTTCCAGTATCTTTTGATCTCTGTTTTGATTTCATCATTGACCCAGGAGTTGTTTAGCATCATGCTGTTTAGTGTCCATGTCTTTGTGGGTTTGGGGGGATCCTTGTTGGTTTCAATGTTTATTTTGTTACAATGTGGTCCGAGAAGGTGCATGGTAGAATTTTGGTCCTTTTAAATTTGCTTGTGCTTGATTTATGGCCAATTATGTGGTCGATCTTAGAATACGCTCCATGCAGCGATGAGTAGAATGTGTATTCTGTGGTCTTTGGATGGAGTGTTCTGTAGGTATCAATTAAGTCGATTTGGTCTAGAGTCACATTGAGGTTCCAGATCTCCTTGCTGATTTTTTGTCCTGATGATCTGTCTAGGGTTGTGGATGGTGTATTAAGGGCCCAGTTATGATGGTGTTAGAGTCAATATCTTTGGTTTTCCTAGAAGTTGCTTTATGAAAGTTGGCACACCTATGTTGGGTGCATATATGTTTAGGATAGATATTTCTTGTTGATGGAGTGAACTTTTTATCATTATGTAGTGACCCTCTGTGTCTTTTTTAATTTTTGATAGCTTAAATGGTATTTTGTCTGAAATTAGGATCGCGACTCCTCCTGTCTTTTGTGTTCCATTCGCCTGAAAATTTGTTTCCCATCCTCTTACTTTGAGTCTGTGTATGTCCTTTCTAGTGAGATGGGTCTCTCGAAGGCAGTATATTGTTGCCTGGTGATATTTTATCCCTTTTGCCATTCTGTGTCTTCTCAGTGCTGCATTTAGTCCATTCACATTCAGGCTAATTATTGAAATGTGAGAGTTCACCCCTATCATAGAGTTCTTATAGAGTTGTTGTTCTTCCACTTGGTTTTTTTGTCTTTCTTTTGGTTTTGGGGTTGGTTCATCTATATTTTATTCTTTCCCCTGTACTCTTGTGAAGAATGTTGTTCTTTTTTCCTTTTCTTCTGTGTTTAGTACTTTCTTAAGTGTTTCATGTAGAGGTGGTTTGGTGGCAGCGTAAGTTCTTAGGGATTGGATATCTGGGAAAGATTTTAATTCTTCCTCGCTGATGAAGCTTGCTTCGCTGGGTAGGTTATTCTTGGTTGAAATTGTTTGTCTTTTAGGACTTTGAAGATAGGGCTCCAAGCTCTCCTAGCCTGCAGGGTTTCTGTAGATAAATCTGTTGCTATTCTGATTGGTCTTCCATGGTAGGGGATCTGGCCTTTTCCTCTCACTGCTTTTAGGATTTTTTCTTTTATGCCTACTTTTTTTAGGCAAATTATTATGTGTCTAGGAGTTGGTCTTCTCATTTGTTGTCTTGCAGGGGTTCTCTGAATCTCTTGTGTTTGAATTTTTGCATCACTGATTAGATAGGGAAAGTTTTCTTGAATGATTTCATGGAAAGTGTGTTCCAGTGTGGTCTCTTTCTCACTTTTTGCCTCAGGAATGCCAATTACTCTTAGGTTCAGTTTCAAAGTATCGCTCATCTCTTGAAGGTTTTGTTCTGTCTTTTTGAGCTTATTTTCTGTGTTTTTAAGAGTTTGGGTTAGTTCTCTATTTTGGTCCTCAAGCTCTGAGATTCTTTCTTCTGCTTGGGTAATTCTGCTTTCCATGCTTATCAGTTTGTTATTTATTTCATTCACAGTATTCTTTATTACTGTTATCTCAGATATCAGCTCCTTCCTAGTTTCTTCTTATGTCTCCTCAATTCTTTTTAATCTCTCCATTAATGTCTTGATATCTAGGTTTGTAGTTTTGGGTCAGTCATTCTGGGGGCTCTTCATTGTTTGCATTCTGAAGTCAGTTTTCTCAGTGTTTGCCCTCCCAGGGTTCTGGGAGAGACCCATACTCTTCTTTTGGTTTTTCTTCATTTGTGTAGGTTTTTCTCTCTCTCCCCATTTCCCTCCCCTTCTTTAATTCTGTTTTTGAGGGACAGTGGGGGTTGCTTTTATTTCTCTTTTGCAATATTCTGTTCTTCCTTATGAGGGTCTTCTAGCTTTGTTCACTTTTGAGGTTGGAGTGTGGGCTGCAATCTGTACTTTTTGCAATTTTGAGGTTTAATTGAGAGGGAAGCTGTGGTTCAGAATGTATATGCTAATTCTAGCATCCATGAACAGGTGTATGAGCGCCTGTTCATGGATGCTAGAATCAGCATATACATTTCCCTCTGCCTTACAATCTGTCCGTTCAGCAGTACGTAGTCTTGGTTCCTAGATTAAGAAAGGGGGTATAGAAGAGGAAAATAATGGAGGAAGGGGGGGTCAATAGGAAGTTAGAAAGAGAGAAGAGCAAGAGGGAAAATCGACATACATACCAGCTATCAGGTGAGAAAGAGACACAAGGCTGGAAAGAAGTGAAAAAAGATACGTAAGAAAGATTCCCTAAAGAATACTGACAGCTACACAGAGACAGACCAATAAAATCAAGAAACAGTGTAAGTCAGAAGGCAAACAACAAACATGATCAAAACAAACAGTCAAAATGATAAAATCATAAGTCCAAATAAGTGATCAGACTAAAGTCACTTCAGCTCTGATCTCTGGCCTCTCCCCTTTGCTTTTTGTTGCAGGCAGCTAGATTTACTCGCAGTTTGGGATTGTTTTTTTGTTTGTTTTTTAGTCGGCTGCCTGGGTGTTGCTTTTGTCTGATTCAGCATAGGGGTGGGGATTTGTCTCCTGTTTTGTGATGTTACCTTAGGAACTGAGGTAGGGTTTGTTGGTAGGTGGGCAGGGCAATGGAAGTCTCTGCCTGGAGAATGGCCGAGGCAGTTTGTGCAGATCTGTTTCTCTCCGCTTGTCTGGGTCCCCCAGCTTGGGGTCACACGCTGAGTGCCTCAGCCAGGGTGGGCCCAGAGCTCCAGAAGTCCAAAGCTCCAAAGGGCAGGCGGTGAGTGGCGAGAGTGGCCCTGGGCCCCCCACAGGATACTTCAGCCAGGAATGGGACCGGTGTTTCTGAGGGGCAGGTGCCCGGAGCCTCCCTGAGTGACCGGTGGCTTGGTGCTGAGTGCCGGGCAGGAGACAATGTAGCCAGGGAGGGAGCTGGAACCCGAGACTCCCACGCACGTGGCGGAACAGCAGCAGCAGGGGGCCGCAATATCCGGCCCTGCATGGGACTGAAGGTCCTCGGGCCTCAGACCAGTGCGGCTGGTGGTGGGCTGGGGGATGGGGGAAGAAAAGTAAGAGTCTTTTTGGGAACTCACGTTTGGAGAATCTCACAAGTCCACTTATGCCATTGCCATCTTGTTCCCCCGTCCTACTGCTTTCTTTTATGTTTGTTATTTTTCTACTACACCATTGATTCCCTTCTCATTTCCATTTCTGTGTGCTGCCAAGTTATTTTGCTAGTGATTACTCCATAATTACAATTAAAAGCTTAAATTTATAACAATATAATTTGCTTCAATTGTATGCAAAATTTTGTATCTATATAGCTTCAATAGTATACAAAAACTTTGTTACTATAGAGCTCCGCTCCCTTTACGTTATTGTCACAAATTAAATCTCTATGCCTTTTGTGTCCATTAACATAGACTTATGATTATTTCTTGCATTTGTCTTTTAATTAAGGTAATATATTAAGGAGAAAAATAGGCTTACAAACCAAGAATACATTAACACTGGATTTTTTATCTATGTAAGTAGTTATCTTTATTTGTATTCTTTGCTTCTTTGTAAGACTTTGGGTTACTGTCTAGTATTTACACACTTCAGTATGAAGGACTCCTTTTTGGCATTTCTTGTAGGACGTGTCTACTAGTGACAAAACAAAATTAACTCACAACTGAAGGTAAAAGCAAATCAATAATATGAAGCAGAATCTTAAAATGACAACATAATGCAGTCTTTTTCTTATACAGAGAAAAATTGTCATTTCATTGTATAAAAGAGAAATTTAACTGCAAATCTGAAGGAGAATATAACTTTCAGACCAAAAAATGCCTGCAGATTCTGACCTTCACTCCAGGATGTGAAGAGCAGGAAGGAACATATCTTCTATTCTTATAGCAAAAAGAACTTGGTTATCATCTAATTTGTGACTTTCTCCCCTCAACCCATCAGAGAGCTAAGGGCAGAGCAAATAACTGGTCTGAATCTAAAAGACAGTGCCTGAAGAGAGGAAGGGGATTTGAACACATACTCTCCTTGTGTAGATGCAAGAAGATACCTTGGGTAATAAACCACCCTGATTTGCACAGGATAGTCTTGTTTTCAGTACTGGCAATCCTACATACTGGGACCTCTCTCCCTAGGACAAAAGTTCCAGTGTTCAGTAACTGGCACAGAAGTCTTCAGTACGATTCAAAACCCATACAGTGGCTAAAAAATGGGCTGCAAGCAAATCTGTTTTTAATTTCAAATAGATGTGATATAGATCATCTGCCATCTGCCATCTGTAGTTGCTATAGTTGACTGTAGATTCACACCGATGCCAACCCATTTCCACAGTCAGGACTATTACAGAGAGCACTGAACACTCACTGACTCACTCTAACTCCTACTTTCTCAATTCTTTCCTCTTCCTGCATGTTTGCTCCTCTATTTGTTTTCTACTATTGCAGCAAAATACTTACCACAAACTTTGCTGCCTAAGCCAACACAAATTTATCTTACAATCCCTGAAGATCAGGAGTTTGAGGCCTGACAGGTCTTCTGCGTAGGGTCTCACAAGGCCAAAATCAATGTATTGGCTGGGTCTTCAGTTTTCATCTGGTTGGCCCTTTTCCAGAATCGCTGTTTTATTTGCTTTTGCAGAATTCATCTTCTTCTTAACACTTCTGTGTGAACTTCTTGATCTTTAAGCCAGCAATAGTGGGTTGAGTGCTTCTTATGCTTTCATTCTGACTTCCTCTTTTGCCACCAGTGAAAGTGTAAACTAGTGCAACCTCTGTGGAAAGCAGTGTGGCGATTCCTAAAAGCTCTAAACATCAACCTCCCATATGACCCCGCAATCCCCCTACTGGGAATATACCCTGAAGAACTCAAATCACTCTATCAAAAAGATACCTGCACATGAATGTTTATCGCAGCATTGTTCACAATAGCAAGAACCTGGAACCAACCACGCTGTCCATCAAAAGAGGACTGGATTTAAAAAAATGTGGTACATATACGCGATGGAATACTATGCAGCCATCAAAAAGAACAAAATCATGAATTTGGCAGCAACCTGAATGGAGCTAGTGAAAGAATTTCGGTGCCAGTAATGACTCCACACCCGGCCAGGACCAAGAGATTTATTAAAGGGGGCTGTCACAGAGAGGATCTGTAACGGAGGGAAAAAAAGAGACAGAGAGTTGCAGGGAGAGGGCTGTATTTATTAGCCTGACAGAGGCCAGAAGGGGCTGTGCTATGTTTCTATTGGAGGAGCTGCATGGGAGCAGGGTGGGGCCGATGCCGTGTTATAGTCCTATTGGATGCATAACAAAGCTGGCTATGTTCTGGGAAAGGATTGGAGGCTTGCAGGTTTGAACTTCGTGCGCTCGGGGAACTGTGCACAAAGAAGCTGGGACCTAGGGCCTTTGTTGTCTGGTGTGTCCTTACCATGCTTGGCGCCATTTTGGGAGCCGCCCCTCTGGTCGCTTCCTGCACCCTTCAGCTAGAGTCTATAATACTGAGTGACCTCTCACAGAAACAAAGATCTGAGTATCACATATTCTCACTCATATAGTGGACCTTGATCATCCAATGCACTACCATAAGAAAATGACTGACAGTGGTGGGAAACTATGGGGGCGGCGGGATGGGACTAATGGTAGTAAACATCTGTCTGGGGATGGAGAGACACCTGTAATCAACAAGGGGATCTGAATGAAGCATATTTGTATACCTAACCCTTAACTGTACCCCACAATATCAAAATAGAAAATATTGATTAAAAAAAGAAAGAAAGTTACCTGCTTTCAAGGGCTCATGAAATTAGAATAGGTCCAACCAGATAACTCAGAATTATCTCTTTATTTGAAGGTCAAATGATTAGTAACCTTACTTAAATATGAAACATCTCTTTTGTCAGGTAACATAGCATATTCACAAGAGTAACGGGTTCCAAAATTCTGCCCACCATAGCTCTTTTTAGCCGTACAT
Source organism: Cephalopachus bancanus (assembly GCA_027257055.1). Lineage (NCBI taxonomy): Eukaryota > Metazoa > Chordata > Mammalia > Primates > Tarsiidae > Cephalopachus > Cephalopachus bancanus. Next base: position 1,647,029 of record JAPVLO010000110.1, on the reverse strand, counting down.
TTATCTGTATCAATCTATGGACTTTACTGCAGATCTTACATTTTTGTTCTTAAGAGTCTGAAATTATTTACATGAATGTGATAAAATGTATTCACACAACTCAGCTAATGAGCATCCTCATGTCAATTGAGAACATGAGATAACTTATTACAGCCTCTGAGGCCAGCCATCATTACAAAACCCAACTTGACTCAAATCGTGGTTTGTCTAAGTTCCAAACAATGTTCATAACATAATAGTTGGCTTCCAAATAACTCTGACTATTTCTGGCTCTTGAAACTAGATGAATAGTTTGTTTTATTTTGTTTTGTTTTGTTTTGAGTTGGAGTCTCACTCTGTTGCCTGGGCTGAAGTGCAGTGGCCGTTCCCGGCCACTGCAGCCTCGCCTGCTGGGCTCCGGTGATCCTTCCGCCTCAGCCTTCCAAGTAGCCGGAATTACAGGCATGCGCTACCACACCCGGCTGATTTTTTGATTTATTGTAGAGATGAGGTCTCACTGCCCAGGCGGGTCTCGAACCTGTGGGCTCAGGCAATCCACTCACCTCAGCCTCCCAAAAGCACAGGATTACAGGCTGAACCACCGAGCCCAGCTAGATGAATAGTTTTGAGGAAAGTTTTTATTTCATGTAATTTTATAAATTTATCATCCTCTCTACTTTGCCTGCTATTCACATGGAGCTCATGTGCTGGGTTTGTGAAGAATTAATACTGACTGGTGTTTACATTTCTTCTCCTGCCCATGAGGACAGAGATTTCATTTGGAAGAGACCTGAAACTTAAGCCTAATATCTAGCCTTTATTTTTTAAGTTTTCCATTTACACAACTATTTTTCTTTTTATTTGCTGCTTGCAGGTCAGGTATATTTTAGCTGCAATTTAAATTCACGTTTGTTTTCTTGTGGTGATTGTACTTAATATGAGCAACACATTTATTTGTTCCAATTTTTCTTTAAAGAAAACTTAATATGTGTAATATTAGTTTGCTAAGGCTGTTTTAGCAAAGTACCAGAGACTTGGGTGGCTTAAACAACAGAAATTTATTTCCTCTCAATTCTGGAAGCTAAAGTCCAAGGTTAAGGCAGGTTTAGATTCTTTTGAGGCCTCTTTCTTTGGCTTATACATGCTAGGATACAGCAAGAAAATGGCTGCCTTCTTGCTGTATCCTAGCATGGCTGTCACCCTGTCTGTGTCCTAATCTTCTCTCCTTATAAGAACACTGTCTACCTTCCTTGAACATCTATCATAATACTATGAGAAAAGGACTGATAGTGGTGGGAAACTATGGGGGGGGTTAGGGAGGGGAAGGGAGGTGGGACTAATGGTAGTCAATATCTGTCTGGGGATGGGAAGTCACCCCTGAACGATGCATATCTGTAAACCTAACCCTTAACTATACCCCACAATTTTAAAATAAAAAATTTTTAAATTAAAAAAAAAGAACACTGTCATGTTGGATTAGAAGCCACCATCTGACCTCTTTTCACCACAATTACCTCTTTAAAGGCTCTCTCTCCAAATGCACACTCTGAGGTGCTGGGGGCCAGAACTTCAACATAAAACTTTTGGTGAGATGCATTTCATCCCATAACATTGTGAAATATAGCATAAATATAGAAAATTTTAAATACTTATGTAGATTTTAATAAATCTAAAGTGAACACTTATGTGACCTCCACTAAATGCGATACAAAGAGTATTAGCAGTGCCCATGGAGTCCTGAGTTCTCTACCCCAGTCACTGTGTACTTTTCTCCCAACACCAAGAGGAATCCAGCATCTTGATTTTTTTTAACATCTTGATTTTTAAAATCAGCATTATTTGACTGTTTTTTAAAATAGTTTTTTTCTATTGTGTATGAATCCCCAAAGTACGTATAGTTTGGTTGTGGCTGCTATTGACCTTTATATGATTGAAATCATATATTATGTTCTCTACTTGGTTTATATTTTCTGCAAAATAAATGTTTGTAAGATTCATTCATTTTATGTCATGTATCTCCATATCATCCATTTTCATTTCAGTTGAATGAATAATTTACCTTTCTAATCTACTACTGGTGTGCCTTTGTATTGCTTTCACTTATTTGTAATAATAGTGAAGTTTCTGGGAAAGCTTTTGTCCATATATTTTGATGAATATAAGAATACATTATTATGGCAACAATTTACCCATTTTTCTTTTCTTTTCTTTTCTTTTGAGTAGGTGTCTCTCTATCACCCAGACTGGAGTGCAATGGCATGCTCATGGCCTCCGCAGCCTCAAACTGCTGGGCTCAGGTGATCCTTCTGCCTCAGCCTTCCAGGTAGCTGGAACCACAGGTATGCACCGCACCCAGCTAATTTTTTGATTTATTGTAGAGACAAGGTCTCACTATGTTGCTCAGGCTGGTCTCGAACCCCTGAGTTCAGGCAATCCTCTCTCCTTTGCCTCCCAAATTGCTGGGGTTACAGGCTTGACCACCGTGCCTGGTCATTTACACACTTTTCTTCACAATCCTTCATTGGAAAGATATGAATATCTTGAATGTTTATGTACTTAATAGCAGAATTCCAAAACATATAAGGCAAAAACTGGCCAAACTAAGCAATAACAGACAAATTACAACCATAATCAAAGACATTAATACTTCTTTCTCATTTACTGTTAGAACAAGCAGAGAAAAAAACAAGAGAGCAAAAGATTTATCTTTATTTAATGACGTTTGTATAGCACTATATTTAACATTAGTTGAACACACATTACTTTTCAAGTGAACACGAAATTGTTTATGAAGACAGCCCTATACTGGGTCAAAAATTAAGTCTCAACAAATTTAAAAAGCTTGAACACAAGCTGGGTTCAGTGGCTCAGCCTGTAATCCCAGCACTTTGGGAGGCTGAGGTGAGTGGATTGCCTGAGCCCGTGGGTTCGAGACCTGCCTGGGCAACTTGGCAAGACATCATCTCTACAATAAATCAAAAAATCAGCCGGGCGTGGTAGCGCATGCCTGTAATTCCGGCTACTTGGAAGTCTGAGGTGGAAGGATCGCCGGAGCCCAGCAGGTCGAGGCTGCGGTGGCCGGGAGCAGCCACTGCACTCCAGTCTGGGTGACAGAGTGAGACTCCAACTCAAAAAAAAAAAAGCTTGAACACATGCAGAATATTTCCTCTGGCCACTATTAAAATAGTAATAAATAACTAATATATATAGAAGGTCCTCAAATATTTAGAAATAAAGCAAAACATACTTTTATATAACCAATGGGGTCAAAGAATAACTAACTAAGAACATTAGAAAATATTTTGAACTGACTGATAATTAAAACATAGCAATAAAAAATTGTGGAACACAGTTAAAGTAGTGCCCAAAATAATATTGTAACTAAGTGTTTATATTTAAAAACAAGAAATATCTAAAAATAATGATTTAACTTTCAAAATTAGGCAAATAGAAAAACAAGTTAAATTCAAATTAGAAATAAATAATTGCTATTAAGAGAAGACTAGGCTGGGCACGGGGACTCACGCCTACAATCCCAGCACTTTGGGAGGCCGAGGTGAGAGGATTGCCTGAATCCATGGGTTCGAGACCAGCCCGGGCAACTTGGCTAGACCTTGTCTCTACAATAAATCAAAAACTTAGCTGGACATGGTAGTGCAAGTCTGTTGTTCCAGCTACTTGGAAGGCTGAGGCAGAAGGGTCACCTGAGCCCAGCAGGTCGAGGCTGCGATGGCTGTGAGTATGCCACTGCACTCCAGCCTGGGTGACAGAGTGAGACTCCAACTCAAAAAAAAAGAGAAGAACTACAATATACAATAGAAAAAATTAACAAAGCAAAGATGAATGTTTTAAAAGATTAATAAAATCGATAGGATTTATTAAGAAATAAGATAAAATTTAAATTACTAATATCAGGGCAAAACTGGAGCAATTGCTACAGATATGGAGACTGTAAAAAGATAACAAGTGATTATAAACACCTTTCCAGGAAGAAATTTGTAGGTCCAAATAATTTTCCTGTTGAATTCTGTCAAAGATATAAGGAAAATGCTTTACTCATGTTACACAAACTCTCAGAAAATAAAGGAGGCAACTTTTCTTATTTAATTCTATAAGATTATAATTACCCTAAAACTGGACCATAATAATAAAGAAATATACAGATTAATATCCCTCATGGACATAGATACGAAAGTATTTAATAAAATTTTAGGAAATTAAATCTATCCAACTATAAAAGGGAGATCTAGCATGACTAAATGGAGTTTGAAATTGGAATACAAATTGGCTTAACCAGGAATACAAATTGGCTTAACATTTAACATCAATGTAATTCATCAGATTAAGAGAATAAAGGAGAAAAGTCATATAAGGGTCTCAAAGATGTGGGAAAAATAATTGACAAAATTCAACATCCCTCATCAACAAGGGTACCTGCATAATGAACATTTGTATACCTAACTCTGAGTCATATCCCACATTTAAAATTAAAAATTAAAAAAAACTCTCAGTAAGGTAAGAATTGGGAAAGAATTTTCCTTTGTTCCAAAGCAAAGCAAAGCTATGAAGTAATCGCAGGAAATTATACCCTGGGACAGAATGCTTTTAGTGGATTCTGCACCCAGCTGATGAAAATCTTGCATCCTTGCATCTAGGAGAAGATAGATTATAGACATCATGTAGTTTGCTGCGAGGTTCAATTAGAAGACAAACTGGGTTATGCTGATAATTGTTTATCTCCGTCCCATATCTTTGAGGAGACCAGAGTCCAACGTGGCCTGTGAGTGCCTTATTTTTTAGTTAAATCAATTTAGACCTCCTGCCAGGCAGTGGCAGTACTCATTATAGGTGTGCACAGTGCTAAGTACCCTAAGATAAGAGCTATAAAAATGACAGTACCTGAAGCATATGTGATGAAGAGGCACCATAGTCAGACAGTTAAGGCATGGACTCTTGAATCAGAATGGATTCAAATCCTGGCTTCTCCACTACCATATGGGTGACCTGAGGAATGTTCTAAGGATTAAAATATATTTTACTAGATTTGCAAAAAGAGGTGAACAGACCCTGCCTGTCAGGAAGGGATATTGTGGAGTGGAGTATTCAAGCAGGCAAGGGCACTCTGCCCGCTTCTCAGAACGCTTGGTACCCCAGGTAATGTTGGGAACTTATGCCTTTCCAAAGTAGCCGTGGTGACGGCTCATCTTTAGATGAAAAGGTGTCCCCAGGCCGGGATCGGGGTGGCTCAGCCTGTAATTCCGTGCCTTGGGAGGCTGATGTGAGTGGATTGCCTGAGCCCGCGGGTTGGAGACCCACCTGGCAACTTGGCGAGACCTCATCTCTACAATAAATCAAAAGAATTAGCCAGGCATGGTAGCGTGTGCCTGTAGTTCCAGCTACCTGGAAGGCTGAGGTGGAAGGATCGACGGAGCCCAGCAGGTTGAGGTTGCGGTGGCCAGGAGCAGCCACTGCACTGCAGTCTGTGTGACTGAGTGAGACTCCAACTCAAAAAAAAAAAAAGAAAATGAAAAAGTGTCCCCAGAATGGATCCGCCAGCATGGATTTGGGATAGGGTACGGGGTAAACAAGTGTCCTCTGTGGTGACCACCTTAAAAGGAAAAAGCTGGGGTAAATCACACCTGTCCACCTTGGCTGTCCATTCCCCATCTTAGCACATGCCCTATTGCTTCCATTTTGGGTCTCCTGGGCACCCCAGCAACTGCAACAGACAGAGCCTAACCCTGTCTTTTTCATCCATGTCTCTTTTGCCCTGACTTGCAGTGAGCTGCGCCCCGACACTTGCATGACCCAAGTTGCTCCAGCGCTCTGACTGTGAACAGCCTCTGCTTCCTGGTGACACTGGGAGAAAGGAATAGTGGACTCACAGGCACTGACTGCTGAAGCTATTTCTCTCTTTTTTTTATAATCAATATTTTTTATTATGATATTGTAGGGTACAGTTAAGGGTTAGGTATACAAATATGCTTCGTTCAGCATATTTGTTGATAAGAGTTGTCTCCCCTTCCCCAGACAGATATTCACTACTGTTAATCCCATCTCCCTCCCCCCGCATAGTTTCCCACCACTGTCAGTCATTTTCTTATAGTATTACGTTGGATGTTCAAGGTCCACTATATGAGTGAGAACACGTGATACTCGGATCTTTGTTTCTGTGAGAGGTCACTCAGTATTATAGACTCTAGTTCCATCCAGGTTGCTGCCAAATTCATGATTTTGTTCTTTTTTATGGCTGCATAGTATTCCATCATGTATATGTACCACATTTTTTACGCAAGAAAAATTCCCTAAAGAACACTGGTAGCTACACAGAGACAGACCAATAAAATCGTGAAGCAGATAGTGTAAGTCAGAAAGCAAACAAAAGTGAGCAAAACAAACAGTCAAAATGATAAAATCAAAAGTCAAAATAAGAGATCAGACTAGCTCTGTAATCTTTCCTGAGTGTCTAAGCTCTCTTCAGCTCTGATCTCCAGCCTCTCCCCTCTGTTTTCTTTGCAGGCAGCTAGATTTACTCAGTTTGGGTTTGTTTTTTTAAACCTGCTGCCTGGGAGGTCTGTGGTTGCTTAGTTGCCTTTGTCTGATTCGGCGTAGGGGAGGGTCTCTTTCTCCTGTTTAGCCACGTTACCTTAGGAACCAAGGTGGAGGCTGGTGAAAGGTGGGCAGGGCAATGCAAATCTCTGCCTGGAGAATGGCCGAGGTGGCAGCTTCATTTTCGTTCTGCTGGTCTTTTCTCTCTGCTCGTCTGTGTCTCTGTGTTTTCCACTGTGATGAACTGTGCTGGAGTGGGAGGCACCGGGGATCAGCTGCACAGCTGGGCGCTGGATCCGGGGTGCCACCAGCAGGTTGGGGTGCAGGAGGGGGCCGGGAATTCCCTCCTCTGGAGTTGAGAGCCTCTGATCAGCACCTCCTTAAGATATGCTGTCCCCTTACACAAGCATGGGGTCCCGTGTTGAGTGCCTCAGTCAGGGTGGGCCCAAAGCTCCAAAGGGCAGGCAGTGAGTGGCGAGGGTGGCCCTAGGCCCCTCACAGGGTACTTCAGCCAGAAATGGGACCAGTATCTCTGAGGGGCAGGCACCCAGAGCCTCCCTGGGTGCTGGGTGCTGGGCGAGACGATGTAGCTAGGGAGGAAGCCGAGGCCTGAGTCTCCCGCGTGGGCAGGAGTTATGTATAGTGGAGCAGCAGCACCCGGGGGCCGCAATATCCGGCCCTGCGTGGGACTGAAGTTCCCCGGGCCTCGGACCAGTGCCGCTGGTGGTGGGCCGGGGATGGGGGAAGAAAAGTAAGTCTTTTTGGGAGCTCATGCTCAGAGAATCTCACAAGTCCACCTATGCCATTGCCATCTTACTGGAACTCCTAAGCCTTTTCTCCAAGTCAGGGTGTGAGACGTCTGCGGACCTGGCACCAAACACCCATAGTCCTGAATGGTTCCCACAAAGCATAGGACCCCATCTGGTGTCAAATGTCTGCAGCTAGCTGCTGGAAGTGCCAAAGGAATGGCTGGAAAGTCTTACTGGGAAAGGCTGCTGGGCCTCAACCTTTGGCCTTTGGTGACTTTTCTTCTCACCCTTTGCAGAGCTGCACCCTCTGTCTGTCACGCATTCCAAAGAGGTGTTACAAGCAGTCTGCTGAACAGTGCATGATGTGTCTTAGAAGAATAGGTAGCTAGGAGGCATCTCCAAGTTGTGTTCTACATTCCCAGGATCAGATAGGTACACACTGCTCTTCATAGGCAACTTTTTAAGCAAGCTTCTCCCTGGCTCTCACTGAACACCCATCCCCTGATTAGCTTGACTCCATTGGTTCGTCTAGCCCACTGTGTTCCTCCCTCACTTCTCCCAGTACCTGTCTTCACTGAAATCATCACTGACTGGCCAGCTCCATCACTTCCACTGTCCAGTTGGCCCATCTGCAGACTTGACCTTCCAGCCTGCTTTGAACTTCAGCACAGCCAACACAGACACCACTCCCCACTCCGTGGCTTTCATCTCCTGGTCTCCACCACGATTCAGTGTTAGTTTCCTCCCATCTGACCAGGTCCAACCCAGTGTGGAGCAGATATCCCCTGCAAAGGCCACAGTCTCTGCCAGCCGCCCTGCATTTGTGGTCAGCAACCCTACCTCACTTTGAATCTTTCTCTAGCTCAAAAGCCACCTCTCAAGCCACATTTGAGAACCCTAAAGGACAGCAGCAGATACTCACTCTCCCCAGCTCCCCTGTCTTCACCGGCAAACCTATCACTGCTTTGGCAGTTGCCTGTTTTCCAGAAGCCAGGACCTCAGCCCACTGGACTACCAAGCCTTTATTTGACTTTGATGAAACTGGCTACCATTGTCACCTTCCCAGGCTCTTCCTGGAAGGATTCCTTGACAGAGTTGGTAGCACTTACCCTTTGGAAAGCATAAAAGCCCCATTATAAGCTCTAGACTCAGCCTCTACTACAACTCAGATACCCAATGGTAGGACCAATGCATATGTGACACCTCCATGTCCACCCTTGGTATCCCTATCAACACCCAGACAGCCTTTGGTGTCACCTCAATTGCTTTTTCCATTTGTGCAGCCACTACCTCTTGCTCCAGAGGGATCATCAGGATGCTTAGCACTGGGCACAGCTCACCTTTTGCTAACCCTACTCCAGACCCATTTCTGTTCGCTAGCCTTAATCCAGACACAGTTTGTGGAGATAGTCCAGGGGTCAGTGTGTCTGCCCTATTCCCAGCTCCATATCTGAAGCACTCAGCTTTAGAAAAGGGCTGAGACGGACAAGCGGCACCTCAATGTATGTTGGGGAGGCTTAGACCTGAGCACAAGGGTCCTGCCGGTCTACAGCACCTCTTGGTACAGTTGGAGGTGCCAGCACTACTGAGAGCAAAACTCCTGGGGGGCAATTTCCTTCCTGCCTACAGTCAAACCAGCTGGGGCCTGCACAGCCAAAGCACAACTGAGAAGAAATGCGTGACAGAAGTTATCTCTGTTCCTTCTCTTGTGTTCAAATTACCTGGGTCGTGACCAACCAAAACCCATCTGTTGCAGTGGGTGGGGCCAGCACCATACCTGTGCTGAGGATACTTCTGTTCTCGCCTACAGTGAGACCACCTGGAACACACCTGAACAGAGCACACCTGTATCACTCAAAGGGAAGGGGAAAGCACCACACCTGTGTTTGGAGGCCCTAATGTTTCCACCTACAGACAGAGCACCTGGGTTCACCTGATGAAAGCATGTGGCTGTTGGGAGCCAGCCTTTTTTTTTTTTTTAACAGAATTCTTCAGCAATATCAAAGAGCAAAGGTGAAGGACAGAAGGGCCTCAGCTTCCTGGGCTCGCCCTGTGGCCCGGGGTCTTCGGCCCACCCAAACCCTGTCAATCAGGTGGACCTCCAAGGCTGGCTCCCAACATGTGGCAATGGGAGGGGACAGCACAATAACTGTGATGGAGTCCTCTCTTCTTCCATCTGGTCAGAGTACATATGATGGAGAATACCTGTTTCTATTGGAGAAGATGGCACCACCAAGAAGAAACGTGTGCTCCGAGATACCTCTGTGTTCATGCCTTTTGTCAGACACTTCGGACTCACCTGGCCCAAGCATATCTGTTGCTGTTGGACTGGTTGGTGCCAATTTCTGTGACTGGAGAAACTTCTGTTCATGAACACAATCAGAGCAGCTGGGGGCCCACAAATGCAGAGTACGGATGATGTGAAGGTAGGAGATGGTGCCGTATCTGCGTTTGTGTTTGGGGATGCTTCTATTCCTGAATATGATCAGAATACCTAGGGTCCACAAGCCCAAAGTACACGGTGGAGTCAACATCATGCCTGTGTTCTGTTCCCATCATCATTCAGAGCAGTTGGGGCACTAGTGGCCAGAGTACATCTATTGCAGTCAGATGGGACATTTTGAAGAACATTCTATTCACCTTCCATCAGAACACCTGGGGCCTAAGCCAGGCTACATACCCCCTTTGGCTTTGAAGAAGCCAGCACCTCTGAGAAAGTCTCTGTGCTTGAGGAACTTTGGCACCTGCTTTTAATCAGATCAAATGTGCTTCTGTGGTGGGCTTGACAAGGACAGCCTGGTCTTTGGAGCGCCCTCATTACCTATGAAGGGATTCATTAGGGGCAGAAGTCCCATTCATTCTCTTCTAGTGCAAGAACTAGGATCTCTGGCCGGTAGTCACCATCTCCTTCCATCCTCATGAGTGGATCCTCTTCTGCTGGGAGCAAGCTCGGCCCCTTCTAATTATGTCAGTTAAATGTAACCTGCCCTTTATCCTCCTAGAACAAGCTAGAGGCCCCAAACCTCAGGGTGTCCATATATGTGCCAAAGGTCGTGGGTTCAGATAGGGCTGGTCAGAAGTCATCACACTGGCTTGAGACAGTCCACTGTGGGGAGAAGAGAGAGATTCGTAAGTATCAACCATGCAACGCTACACTTTGATTTCAGTGTTAGCCTGGAAGACCCAAGCCCTGGGCCAGTTTTCCTCTAGCCTTGGAATCGTGAGGACACACAATGCTACCTGTCTGGTGTTGTTCTTCTTCATTGGTTCTCTGCTCATATGTTTTTGCTCAATGTTTAACTCAGTGGTGCGGGAAGAATTGACGTGTGTGAGAAGTGATGTGTTGTGAAAAGCTTAACTGTGCTTGATACCATAAGGCCAGAGACTAGGGATGAGGCTGTAGAGGCAGCCCTACTTAGCAACAAGAAGAGTTGACTTCTAAAGTTCACGTTTCAAGTGTAGAAGACGAGGATCCAGGAAGAAGTGAGGTCCAGAGGGAACAGGACGACTCACTCACCCTTCCCTCTTACTTCTGAACTTCTTTGTCACCACTCTGACCTTACCTGAGGCTGGAGCACCTGTGCTCTACGTCATGGATTTTAGTCTTTAAATACATTTTAGGTGTCTTTTTGTTTAATTTAGATATAGGTCAATAATCCACACACATTCACACATCCACCCATTGAGGACTGGCTTCGCTTTCAGGCTTTTGGGGCTGGAGGGGAAAAAAGGAAGAATGAACTCATGACAGCTCAGTAATGTTTTAAAAAAAATTAAGTCTCTTTAGTACGTAATACATTACCACATTGTTTTCATGCTGCTTTGAAAAATACAAATAATTCTCTTTTCAGACAAAGTAACGGGATAGGTTCTATTTGGAAAAAAAGAATTGGTCTGTCTATAGTCCAAACCACTAAAATATCAAGTCACAAGTTATAATTTCACACAGACTTGGCTGACCTTAGAGATGTACTGTGTGAAAATACGATCCTTTTGAGGCATCTTACAACCCACGAAAGTGTCTTAAGGTGGGGGACAAACTGACATACTATGAGAGGGCATTTGTCCCTCGCCCTGGACATATGGGGAGTCATGAAAGGATGGCAAACAAAGAAGTGACACGACCCATGTAGATTTTAGAAGCATTCATATAGCTGCCAGAGAGGAAGAATTAAATACATGCCAGAATGGGGGCAAAGGGGCTTAAGTAAGTTTAGAGAGCGAGATGGTGAGGAGGTAAGAGAAAAGGGAAGTGAAGCAGGGGACCCCAACAAGACCAGGGCTATTCTAGCCATCCGGCTTGGATAAACCTGAGAAATTTGAGGAGAAAAATGCCGTAAGCTAGTTTTTTTTAGTTTATTTCATAAAGATGTAGGGAACAGGTCAGGATTACGTAGGTGAGTGGTTTGCAAGCAGGTGAAGTTTGGGCCTCCATCTGGGCTTCAAGTCACCTGGTTTAGGATCTAGTATCCTTAGTGAGGTTACACGCTCCTCCCCCTTCCTCCCCTAGCAGTGTACCCCTGCGGCTAATTCCTTTTTTCTAGTGTTGTGATAAATGTTCAGGGCCCACTTGCAAGTGAGAACATGTGGTGTTCAGATCTATGTTTCTGTAATAGATCACCGAGTATAATGAACTCTAAATTCCTCCAGGTTACAGTGAAATCCATAATTTTATCCTTCTTATGGCTGAGTTCCACATTTTCTTTATCTAGTCCAGTTTCGATGGACAACGGGGTTGGCTCCATGTTTTTGCTATTGTGAATATTGTGTCAATTAATGTAAGTTAAATTTTCTCTTTTTTTTTTTTTGTTTGAGTTGGAGTCTCACTCCGTCACCCAGGCTGAAGTGCAGTGGCATACTCACGGCCACCCTGGCATTGACTTGCTAGGCTCCTGCGATCCTTCCGCCTCAGCCTTCCAAGTAGCCGGAACTACAGGTGTGCGCTCCCACAACTTGCTAATTTTTGACTTATTGTAGAGGCAAGGTCTCACCAAGTTGCCCGGTCTGGAAGTTAAATTTTTTAATAGTTTGATATGCTCATAGAAAACCCATGTGATATTCAGAAGGCGGTTTAGTCGCCCATTTATTTATCAGTTTGCCATATTTATTGAGCATTTGAGATGTTCTAAGGACAAATTAGGTAATAGCATAAATTTTAAAAAATGAACAAAATTCTGTTCTTATGGAACCTGACTCTAGTTGGAGGTTATAAAATAAACAACAAACATAATAAGTAAGTAAACTTTTTGACAGGTTAACCTAACTAGCACCAAATGCGGAGAATTAGAGCATTGTAGAATTTAGTTTGGGGGTAGTGAGAAGTATGAATTTTGGTTTAAACAGATTGGAAAAGGCAAACCTCATTGGGAAGGTGAGGTTTGAACAAAATCTAGAAGGCAACAATTAAGTGAACCACACAGTTATCTGGAGAAAGTGCATTCCAGTTCATAGCAATAACTACTGCAAAGATCCAGAAGAAGGATGTCTCCTTCCCCCGGGGAGCAGTGAGTAATCCAGTGGGGCTGCAATGAAGATAGTACACGGGAGAGTAGGAGAAGAGAAAGACAGAGGTGAAGAGGGGAGAAGTGACCTTGAAGGATGTTATAAGAATGTTGCCTTTTACTGAGAGATGGGAATCATGGAGGATTTAGAACGAAAGATGGCATGATAGGTCTGAGATTTAATAGGATCATTCTGGTTTCTGAGGAGGAGCATGGAAGCAAGGTGACACTTAGGAGGTTATATCCATAGTCTAGGTGAAGAGTCATGATGGCCTGGACATAGTAATCACAGCGCAGCTGGTGAAAAGTAACATTTTCATACATGTTGAAGTATTTCTGTCTGTTTGAAAGACAGGGGAATGTATGACAAAAGGAGAGGGATCCATGGACTTGTCATTCAAGTTGAGAGAAAATGTAGGCCTCATCAATGTATACTTGGTCACTAAGCCTATGGAAAAAGATGGCTGAGGGAGAATCCCTAGAAGGGGAAAATGACAAGGAGAACATGGGAGGATAACAGACTCCTAAATACGTGTGGTTGAGATTGCTGACTGTGAGTGTGTGAGATTCCCTAACCAAATGAATTTCTTATGGATTTAGGACCCAGAAAACAAAAGCAAGAAACAAAGAAAATTACATCCAGGAATGCCATGATCAAATTGCTTAAACTGGTACTTAGAAGAGAATCAAACAGTATCCCAAAGAAAAAACACACATTGTGTGTTCCAATGGAATACACTCATTGTTCTAATGAGAAACAAAGATAAGAATATTGTACACTTCTCCTTGAAAATATACAAGCTAGCCCTCAATGGAATAGCATTTTTGAAGATTCAAAAGGAAAATACTATGAATCTATACCCTGTGTACCTGCCAGAATGTGGAAAAACGGGTGCTAACATTATACCCAGTGAAACTATCTTTTAAAAAATGAAGGCACACACACACACAGACTCAACCCTTTTATACATGCAAAGGTTAAAGAGTTTACCACCAGCATACCTACTATAAAGGAAATGTTAAAGAAATGCCTACAGTCAGAGAGCAACACAAAAAAATCCGTAGATGGCAAACTAGATATAAATAGATGCTTAACATTCTATGCTTAGGAAAGAGCAAATTAAAACAATAAGATACTACTACGCACCAATTAAAATGGCTAAAATCGCTGGGCTCGGTGGCTCAGCCTGTAACCCCGCGCCTTTGGGAGGCTGAGGTGAGTGGATTGCCTGAGCCCGCGGGTTCGAGACCCGCTTGGGCAGCGAGACCTCATCTCTACAATAAATAAAAAAATCAGCCGGGCGTGGTAGTGCATGCCTGTAATTCCGGCTACTTGGAAGGCTGAGGCAGAAGGATTGCCGGAGCCCAGCAGGTCGAGGCTGCTGTGGCCGGAAGCAGCCACTGCACTCCAGTCTGGGCGACAGAGTGAGACTCCAACTCAAAAAAAAAAAAAAAAAGGCTAAAATCCAAAATACTGACACCAAATGCTGGTGAGGATGTGGAAAAACAGAAAATCTTATATTTTGCAGGTGTTGATGCAAACTACTGCAGCCACATTGGAAGACATTTTGGCAGTTTCTTACAAAACTAAGCATATTTTTATCATACAATTCCACTATTGTGCTCCTAAGTATGGATGTAAATAAGTTGAAACCTATGTCCACACAAAAACTTGCACATAGATGTTTGCAGCAACTTTATCTGTAATTGCCCCAAGTTAGAAGCAACTAAGATGTCCTTCAAAAAGCGAATGAATATTGGGAGGCCGAGGTGAGGGAATTGTCTGAGAATTCGCGGGTTCGAGAATAGCCTGGGCAACTTGGGGAGATTTCCTCTCTACAATAAATCAAAAAATTAGCTAGGCATGGTAGCACGTACCTGTAGTTCTGGCTACTTGGAAGGTGGAGGCAGAAGGATCGTCTGAGTCCAGAAGGTCAGCACTGGGGTGGATGGAGTGAGATGCCAACTAAAAAAAAGTGAATGGATAAGCAAATTATGGTGCAATGAAATATTATTTGGCAATAAGAAGAAATGAGCTATCAAACTGTGAAAAGAGATAGAGAAACATTAAATGCATACCATTAAATGAAAGAAGCTGGTCTGAAAAGGTTAAATATTGTGTGATCCCAATGACATGACATTTGGAAAGACAAAACTATAAAGACACTAAAAGGATCTGTGGTTGCTAAGAGTTTGGGGGAATATAGGGATGATTAAGTGGTGCACAGGAGATTTTGGGGGCAGTGAAACTATTCTGTATGATACTACAATCGTTGACACATGACATTATGCAATTGTCAAAACCCACAGAATTGTACAACAGAGAGCATTAACTCTAATGTATACTATGGACATTAATGTATTAATATTGGTTCATCAGTTGTAGCAAATATGCCACACAAATCCAATATATTAATAATAGGAAAAAACTGTGTATGAGTAGGGAAAAAGGATATACGGAAGTCTCTGCACTTTCTGCCCAATTTTTTCTGAAAAACTAGCATTGCTTTAAAAATAGAATTTGGGCTGGGTTTGATGTCTCAGCCTGTAATCCCAGCACTTTGGGAGGCTGAGGCAAGTGGACTTCCTGAGCCCACGGGTTCAAGACCAGCCTGGGCAACTTGGTGAGACCTTGTCTCTACAATAAATCAAAAATTAGCTGGGCGCTGTAGCTCGCACCTGTAGTTCCAACTACTTGGAAGGCTGAGGCAGAAGGTTCGCTGGAGCCCAGCAGGATGATGCTGGGGTGGCCATGAGTGTACACCTGCACTCCAACCTGCATATCAGAGTGAGACTTCAACTCACAAAAAAAAATGAGTCGTTAGGTTAAATAAAATTAAGATTACAGAAGATGTACCTTGACTTAATTGGCATTTGCAAAACATTTAATCAAACAACACCTGGACACACGTTTTCAAGAGCACCTGTGTGGCCAGGAATGGTGGTTTACACCTATAATCCCAGCCAAGGTGGGAGGACAAGGTGGGAAAATTGCTTGAGCCCAGGAGTTCCAGCCTAGGCAACACAGCGAGACCTTGTCTCTACAAGAGCACATCTACAAGACTGGGCCAAATATGTCTTAATAAATTTTGAGATTAAAACCATACATTTCTCTGATCACAACAGAATTAAAGTAGAAACAATAACAATATGATATCTAGAGATCCTCAAATTTATATTTAAATATTGAATAAATGTTATAAGAAGTACTAAAATAAATTGAAATAGGCAAATATTTAAAATATTTAAATTCATGTTTAGGATGAGAGCAGAACACACTTTTATATAACCAAAAGTTAAAGGAGAAATAATAAGGACAAACACAAAATATTTTGAACTGAATGAAAATAACAACACGGCAAATAAAAATGTGTGGCATACAGCTGAAGGACTACTTAAGGAAGTGATGCAGCTTTAAAAGTTTAGTTAAAAGATACGCAAAAAAGCCCAATCATTTGATTTTCCGTCCTAAAAGTAAAGAAATTAAAGAAGAAATTAAATCCCAAATAAATAGAAAAGAAGGAGTAGCAAAAATAAAAGCAGAATTAGAAAGTATGCAGTAGAGAAAATTAATGAAGCTGAAAGAGACATTTTAAAAGTTTAATCAAATGGGGGAAACTTCTACCACAATTGAAGAAGAAGGAAAGAAGAGAAAACTCAAATTCACAATATTAGGAATAAAAAGAGAGAGGTATGAGCACAAATCTGCAGAAGGTTAAAAGGATAACAAGGGATCATAAACACCTTTCAGGAAGAAATACGCAAGTCCCAACGGTTTTCCTGGTGAGTTACATTGAATAAGTAAGGATAATATTTCACCAATGTTACACAAACTCTTGCAGAATGTACAGAAGAGGCCATTTTCCTATCACACTCTATGAAGCCAGTATTACCCTAATATCAAACCTAACAAGAAAGAAAATTACAGATTAACATCCCTCATAACATAGACACAAAAATCTTTAGCAACATTTTAGGAAATGAAATCCAATCAAATATAACAGTATCAGCTAGCATGACTGCTGGGCTTTTCCCCAGGAAAGCAAAAGTTGGTTTAACATTCAACAATCAATCAATGTCATTCATCATATTTTTAAAATTTCTCATTTACTGTGAATTTCCCACGAGTTTTAAAAAATTCTAAGCAAAGTGGGAATTGGAGAGAATTTCATTTATGTGATAAGGCACATCCACAGAAAATCTTCAGTTAACAGCATGCTGAAGACTCTTACCCTATGATTAGGAACGGGAAAAGGAATGGAAAAAGAGATAGCCATATCTCTCCTTCTATTCAATGTTTTACTGAATGTAGCAAATGTAGAAAAAAAGAAAATTTAATAAAAGGCATACATGACTGGGTTTGGTGGCCGACAACTGCAATTCCAACACTTTGGGAGACCAAGGTGGAAGGATCATTTGAAGCCAGGAGTTTGCAGCTGCAGTGAGCTATGAGCTATGATCACACCACTGCTCTCCAGCCTGGGCAACAGAGTGAGAGCCCTGTCACACACACACAAAAGGCATACAGCTTTAAAGAACAGGAAAAGTGTCCTCGTGCATAGAAAACATACTGTAGGGAATTCACAAAGAAACTACAAAAAGTAAGATGAATACACCAAGTTTTCAGGATAAATGTAAATATATCCAAAGCAGTTGTTTTTTTTCTGTATACTACCATATACCAATTCAGGTATGAAGTATCTATGTATATGTGTGTATGAGAGAGAAAGGAAGGGCCCTCAAAAGCCTGAATTTATTGATTAAAAATCGGGTTCGGTGGCTCAGCCTGTAATCCCAGCACTTTGGGAGGCTGAGGTGAGTGGATTGCCTGAGCCCGCGGGTTCGAGACCCGCCTGAGCAATTTGGCGAGACATCATCTCTACAATAAATCAAAAAATCAGCCGGGCGTGGTAGCGCATGCCTGTAATTCCAGCTAGTCAGAAGGCTGAGGCGGAAGGATCGCCGGAGCCCCAGCAGGTCGAGGCGATCAGTCTGGGCGACAGAGTGAGACTCCAACAGAGTGAGACTCCAACTCAAAAAAAAAAAAAAAATTGTGTATCTATTCTTAAATGTTTAAACTTCGGTCACCTTCAAAGTACTCTGTTTGATGCTAGACACCTATCAAGACTCTTTTCCCACTGCTCAAAACAGTTTTTGAACTCATCAATTTTGATACCTTTTAGTGCTTCTACCGTTTTTTGCTTCACCTCTTCCACATTGGTGAAATGTTTCCCTTTGAGGACTTTTTTCATCCAGGGAAACAAAAAACGTCACTTGGGGTGAGATCAGGTGAATAAAGAGGTTGGGATATGGGGTCATGACATGTTGGACCAAAAACTGCTGAACGTTCAGGGCAGTGTGGGCAAGTTGTTTGTGCAAATCTTCCATCATGAAAAGGGCAAACACGAAAGAATGTTCAAAAAAATCTACTGAAGTGGAACACAGCCTCTCACAATAACACTAGCAGGTACACCAATGCTGATGGTTTCCTAGAACATTACCTAGTGAAGGAAGTCTATACTATAAGGAGCCTGCCCTTCAAAAATAATTCCATTGCTTTGGGGTCCCCCTTCACATATATATTGTATATTATATATAATCATTTTTGAGGACTAGGGACATTTATATTGTTCTAATATCAGCCAGGACCCTGAAAGCTGGTCTATGGAATTCTTACATGTGATGTTGATACCCTTGGGGCATTGGGCTTTTTGCACGGATCTTGCACTTATCTGAGGTGCATCTTATGTCTTTGCATCTGAGGGAAGATTATTCACAGCTGCATATTTGGCCACATATCTTAATTAGAAGAGAAATCCCTAATAGTGCCAAGTTGACAGTTGTTGGTCCTTTCAAATACAGAAGGAAATAGGAGAAATAAAATGCATGCATATTATAACCAAGGCAAAACTAGCTTTATTCACAGATGTATGATTCACAGAAACATTATCATGTATGTAAAATAGAAAATCCTAAGGAATCTACAAAGAAACTAGCGTAAGTCAGAAGTGATTTTAGGAAGGTCCTAGCATACAAAGTCTACAAGGGGAGACCCAAAAAAACCAGAATAAGTTTTTGGAGGGCGGGAACCTTTGTAGTACAGACTTCCCTGCTGGGTTCTAGGAACCCATTGACAGCAGTGTACCAGCTAGTGTCGTTGTGAAAGGCTGCATTCGGCTTCATTGAATTTTTTTTTTTGGGGGGGAGATTATTTCATGTTTTCCCACATCATGATGAGTGATTTACAAGCATACCTGCCCACACCAAGCCGTGTGTTCAGCAGTTTTTGACCAAAATCAGCATCACCCCCATACCCCACCCTCCCTATTCACCGGATCTCACCCCAGCAATTTTTTGTTTGTTTGTTTGTTTGTTTCCCTGGATGAAAAAAATCCTCAAAGAGAAACATTTTGCAGATGCAGAAGAGGTGAAACAAAAAATTGGTAGAAGCATTAAAAGGCACCAAAATTGATGAGTTCAAAAACTAGTTTAAAATTTTTTTTTACTGTTTTGAATGGGTGTCTAGCATCAAAGGGGAGAGTACTTTGAAGGTGGCTGAAGTTTAAACATGTAAGAATTAATACACAATTTTTTATAAATAAATTATGTTTTGGGGGTTCCATAAATCAATGTATCTATCTATCCACATATACATATGCATATATACATACATGTATGTATACAGCGATGAGTCTCATAATAACATTTTAGTCAACAACAGACTGCATATATGATAGTGTTCCCCTAAGATGATGATACCGTTACTTTTACTGTACCCTTTCTTCTGTTTAGATATGTTTAGATACAAATACTTCCCAATGTGTTATAATTACCTACAGTATTCAGTACAGTAACATGCTGTCCAGGTTGGCAGCCCAGAAACAATAATAGGCTGTAGAAAGTCCTTCCATCTAGGTTTTTGTAAGTACACTCTATGATGTTTGAACAATGACAAAATTGCCTAACGATGTATTTCTCAGAATATATACTCATCGTTAAGTGATACAGGACTCTCTATACATACATACATATATATATATATATATATAAAATCTGTACACTACCAATGAACTATTGAAAAATAGAATTTAAGCATCCCATGTACAATAGCATTTACAAACTTCATGGAATATGTAGCAATAAATTAGCAAAGATTGTAGAAGACTTATCCACAGAAAACTACTAAACAGTGGTTGCAAACTTTCTTTTAAAAGGCCAGATATAAATACTATAGACTTTGTGACTCACATGGTTTCTGACACATTTTGTGTATATGTATGTGTACATGTGTTTTACTACTATTTAAAATTGCTATCGTGATTCTTCACTCTCTGGCCTTACAGAAACAGGCTATGGGCTAAATTTTTGGCCCACAGACAGCAGTGCTAGCCCTAGCTACAAAATGCTTCTGAGAGGAAAAAAAAAAAATCTAAATATATGGCGATATGTACCATTCTTGTGGCCTGGAAAAGTTAATATTCGTAAGTTGTCATTTTTGGCCAGGATCCTGAAAGCCGATCTATGGAATTATTGTAAGAGATATTGGTGTCCTTGGGGGCATAGGCTTCCAAGTAAGGGTGGAGCACGCAGCCATCTCTCGTTCCTCTACCTGGGAGAAAATAACTCTCAGACAGCTGTGCGGTTTGCTGCAAAGCCCAATTTAGAAGAGAAATTCCTCAAGGGAATATGCTGACAAGTGGTGCTCTCTACCTACATCTGAGGACACTAAACCAGATGCAGTGTGGCCAGTGGTCCACTTATTAGTTGAACCAAGTTAGACCTCCTGGCAGTACATTTGCTCATTATAGCTTCGTCATGGTGCTAAGCACCCCAAGGATTATAAAAAATCATAATGAATTGGTGCACATATGAGGCTACATCAACGTCTGGTGGTTAAATGCACGATCTGTGAACCCAGTATGGGCTCAAATCCTGACTGGGCCACTACCTCTGTGTAAGCTTAGGGATTTTCTAAGGCTCAAATTCAGTTTTACCTAAAATTTTAAAAAGAAGTGAAGATAAACTGCCTGCTAGAAAAGAAAGTTTTGGGTTGCAGCATGTAGACAGTTCACAGTACCTGGTTTCCACCTCAGCAATCATTACATTCCCAGATGTTACAGGCTATTGCCTTCCAGGGCCGCTACATAGAATGGGTCTGCCTCCAGGATTTGAAGAGATTCTTTAAAGTTCCCTGGGGGCGGTGTTCTGTGCCCAGAGTTACCTGCATGCAGGGTAGGGGTGAGGGTGTTAGCATGAATGGGAGTTCTTTGTGGCAGCTGCTGGAAAAGAAGAGGCTGGGGATTCCCTGTCCTGTGTCAACACCTTAGTACTAGTCTGGCAGCCATCTCCCCAGGGCGTACTAGTCAACCCTGAAGACAGTGGGTGTCCTCCCTCGCCAACGCCTCACGTGGCCTCCCATACCCAGCCTCCCAGAGAGCCCAATCCCTGCCCCCAGGAGAATGTGGGTTGCCCCTGCACTCTTCGTAGAGAGGGCTCCACCTCCCAAGACCCCGAAGGAAAGAGCTGGGGAACCCACAGGTACCAACGGCTGCAGCTACTGACCTCGGGCCAGGCACAGAAAAGGCCGCAGACCCGGCGTCCCAGGCGGTCCCAGTTCTGCCGGCAACGAGTCCCCAGCTGTCGCACACAGCGCGCGGGGCCTTCTGATGCTGAACATCCGCCACCCAGCGTGGGAGGTTTGGAGACGTTGGACTCTCGCTGGGACCAGGCGGTTGGGCCCTGCCGCGTGCCCTTTGTCGTTTTTCCTTAGAGCCTTTCGTGGTTGCAGGCCTCGTGCACTCCCGAGGCTCGTGCATCTTTCCTCTGCCACGTGCTCCAACGGCGTCTCACCTGCATTGGGCTGAACAACCTGTGCTTCTCTGGAGGAGTCAGAGACCTGAGTCTTCTACTCCATTCCAAGGAGTCACCAGCTCCCAAACTGCTCTTCATGTCAACTTCTTCAGCAGGCTCTGTTCCTCCCCCGCTCCTCCCCCACTCCATAATGCCCACCAATGCCCGCCCCCCTGGGACTGGACCACCCCACTGGCCCTCTGCCTCACTCGGCCCTCCTGCAATTTTCAGGCATTGGTCAACATCACAGGATTGTGGTCTCTGAGAGAACAGAAACAGGTCACTGGAGCGCTCTAAGTTTTTCAGCTTCCAGCCTGGAGGCACCTTCTAGCATAGTATCAGAGGAGAGAAATCAGTGGGACCCAGAGATATTCCTTCATTGACAAAATTGAGTAAAAAATGTGGAGATACTGAGGTAGCTGGAAGCTGTGAAACAGGTATCTAAAATGGAAGCTTCTGTGGAAAGAATGAGCTTCAGAATCACCACAGGTCTCCCCTTTAGCCTTTTCTGAGTAAAAGGCCCCACAAGCACAGAGCTAATTTCCTTAACACCAAAGTTAAAAACAGTGGAAGTAGCAGGTATTAAAATTCTGAGCTCAAAGGGCAGGGAGATGCTCAATCTCTTCCCAGCCAGAGAGGAAATTCCTAAGTAGACAGAGGGATGTTAATTGGCGGGTCCGTGGATTTTACTTTATTAAAAGGCTGAACCATCCCTATGATGAAGGCTATTCTAGACTCATCTTGATAAAGTTTCAAAACAGGTCTGAAATAGATCAAACTCATCTGTGAATAACTGCCTGCTTAAGCAAATCTTAGCATTCTTTAAAGGAAGACCAAAAATTGAGACTCTCAACAAGGTAACACAATACCTGGCATCTAATAAAATTTCTTATATGTCAAGAAGCAGAAAAATGTAACCCTTAGTTAGGAGAAAAATTAATCAATAGAAATAGACATGAATCTTCTGCATGTGCTCAGCCTGTTTTCCCAGCACCATTTACTGAATAGGTTCTCCCCTACCCAGTGGTAGGTGGTGGAGGCTTTGTCAAAGATGAGTTGGTTGAGAAATTGAGGTTTTGCTTCTGGAATCTTAATCCTATTCCATTGGTCTATATGCCTGTTCCTGTACCAATACCAAGCTGTTTTGATTATTGTAGCTTTATAGTAAAGTTTGAAGTCTGGTAATGTGATACCACCTGCTTTGTTTTTTTTTTTTCTTTTTTTGCTGAGGATTGTTCTGGCTATTCTTGGCTATTGATGTTTCCATATGAATTCCTGTATTGTTTTTTCAAGCTCTGAGAAGAATGTTGTTGGTAATTTGATGAGTATTGCATTAAATCTGTAGATGGCCTTAGGTAAGATGGACATCTTCACAATGTTGATTCTTCCAATCCTTGAGCATGGGACATTTTCCCACTTGTTTGTGTCATCGCTGACTTCTTTGAGCAGTGTTTTGCAGTTTTCATTGAAAAGATTTTTCACATCTCTGATTAGGAAGATGCCAAGGTATTTCATTTTTTGTGGCTATTGCGAATGGGATTGTGCTTTTTATTTGGGTTTCTGTTTGTTTATTATTGGTGCAAAGAAATGCGATTTCTTTTGCACTTTTATTTTATACCTTGAGACTTTGCCAAAGTCCTTTATCAGTGCAAAGAGGTTTTTGACTGATTCTCTTGGATTTTCAAGGTACACAATCATGTTGGCTGCAAAGAGAGATAACTTGACTTCCTCTTTTCCTATTTAGATACTCTGATTGCCTTCCTATCTATCCCCATACACAAAAATTAACTCTAAATGGATCAGAGAAGTAAATCTCAAATCATAAGAACCTTAGAAAATGCAGGACACACCATTATGGCAATTGGAACTGGCATCCAATTCCTTAACAAAACCCGAAACTCACAGGCCACAAGAGATAAGATAGACAAGTGGGACCTCATCAAACTGACAAGCTTCTGCAAAGATAAAGAAACCATCAAGAGAGCAAGGAGGCAGCCCACAGACTGTGAAAAAGTGTTTGCCAACTCCAGGTCTGACAAAGGCCTAACATCTTGGATCTACAAGGAACTCAAATGTGCTGAAAAGAAAAAAACAAACAACCCCATTATAAAGTGTGCAAAAGATATGAACAGACACTTCTCAGAAAAAGACATCTGAGCAGCCAACAAACACATGAAGAAATGTTCAGCCTCACTAATCAAGGAGATGCAAATTAAAACTACACTGAGATACCACCTAACTCAGTCAGAATGGCCATTATCAATTACTCAAAAAAAAAAAAAAACAGATCCTGGAGAGGGTGTGGTGAAAAGGGAACACTCCTACACTGTTGGTGGGAGTGTAAACTAGTGCAACCTCTGTGGAAAGCAGTGTGGCAATTCCTAAAAGCTCTAAATATCGACCTCGCCTATGACCCCACAATCCCCCTACTGGGACTATACCCTGAAGAACTCAAATCAATCTATAAAAAAGTTACTTGCACACATATGTTTATCGCAACATTGTTCTCAATAGCAAGAACCTGGAACCAACCAGGCTGTCCATCAAGAGAGGACTGGATTTAAAAAAGTGGTACATATACAGAATGGAATACTATGCAGCCACAAAAAAGAACAAAATCATGAATTTGGCAGCAACCTGGATGGAACTAGAGTCTATAATACTGAGTTATCTCTCACAGAAACAAAGATCTGAGTATCACATGTTCTCACTCATAAGTGGACCTTGCACATCTATCATAATACTATAAGAAAAGGATTGACAGTGGCGGGAAACTATGTGGGGGGTAGAGAGGGGAAGGGAGGTGGGATTAATGGTAGTCAATATCTGTCTGGGGATGGGGAGACACCCCTTATCAACAAGGGTGCCTGAACAATGCATATTTGTTTACCTAACCCTTAACTCTACCCTATAATTTTAAAATAAAAATATGTTTTAAAAAAAGAAATTTACATGAAACTAATAAGGTTATAGAACTAGTAGAAAGAATGCTAAAAAAATGCTAATATTGAAAGGAAATAGATGAGGAGAGAAATCATAGTTGTAAAAAAGAACCAAACAGAACCCCTAGAGGTTAAAAAGTATAATATCTGAGAAAAACATTTCACTGGATGGGAATAAAATAAGATAAACCAGAAAATATCTCGGAATTTGAGGTTCCAACAATGGATTCTATTTAAAATGAAGAATGCAGGGGAAAAAAACAACCAACCTGAAAAAAAGTTAGAACTGGATGCAGTGGCTCATACCTGTAATCTCAGCACCTTTGAAGGCAGATGTGCGAGAATTGCCTGAACTCAGGGGTTTGAGATCAGCTTGGGCAATTTGGCAAGACTTTGTTTCTACTATAAATCAAAAAAGTAACTGTAGTGGCACACATCTGCAGTTTCAGCTAGTTGGAAGGCTGAGGTGCTAGGGTCACTTGAGCACAAGAAGTTCAAGGCTGTGGTAGCCATGATCATGCCACTGCACTCCAGCCTGGGCTACAGAGTGAGACTCTCACTCAAAAACAAAACAAAACAAAAATACACACACACACACACACACACACACACACACACACACACACACACACACACGTTAGTATAGCCTCATTGTCTGTGGGATAATATCAAGCAGTCTAAAATATGTATTATTTTGAATTCCAGAGAAAGATAGGAGAGATGAAGATATTGTATTTTATTAATTGTTTGCATGCAATTTTTCTAACCAAGGTTTAAACTCTGATGGTAAGGTAACAAAGGCATGTCATTTTATTTTTATTATCCTAGATTTTTGAAAAATTTCAGACATACAGAGATGGAATGTTTGTCAAAATAATTGATTAACGTCCTTAAAACTTAGCCACAAACCCTTAATATTAGGTGAGTACAAAAGTAATTGTAGTTTTGGATCGTGAATTTTAAATCATTATAACTAGGTTTAAACACATCTTTATTAATCAAAATAGGAACCGTCACAACCAACACATTTTTGTTGATGAGAAATAAGTTTGTTTATTCCTGTAGCTTAAAAACCTATGCTTCAGGACTTGATTTAATGAACTCTTAGAAAGTATTTTCTGCATTCTGCTCGTTATGGAAGTGTTTTCCCTGCAAACAGTTGTCGGGATGCTTGGAATAGTCAGTTGGTGAGAGGTCAGGTGAATAAGGTGGATGAGGCAGAATTTCATAGCTCAATTCATTCAACTTTTGAAGCATTTGTTGTGCAGTGCGTGGTCAGGCATCATGGAGAATAATTAGACCCTTTCTCCTGACCAATGTTGGCAATAGGCATTGCAGTTTTTGGTGCATCTCATTGATTTTCTGAGCATACTTCTCAGATGTAATGGTTTTACCAGGATTCAGAAAGCTGCAGTGGGTCAGATAGGCAGCAGACCACCAAACAGCGACCATGACCTTTTTTTGGTGCAAGCTTGACTTTGGAAAGTGCTTTGCAGCTTCTTCTCAGTCCAACCACTGAGCTGGTTGTTGCCATATATAAAATCCATTTTTCGTTGCATGTCACAATCTGATCAAGAAGTGGTTCATTTTTGCATAGAATAAGAGAAGAAGGCACTTCAATATGAGGATTTTTAAAATATATTTTTGGTCAGTTCATGAGGCACTCATCGAACTTTTTCACCTTTCCAATTTTCTTCAAATGCCAGATGACCATAAAATGGTAGACATTGAGTTCTTTGACAACTTTTCGTATAACTGTAAACACCAACTTCAATGATTGCTCTCAACTGGTCATTGTCAACTTCCAATGGCCAGCCACTACGCTCCTCATTTTCAAGACTCTCATCTCCTTTGTACAACTTTTTGAACCACCACTGCATTATACGAAATGCATTGTTGATGTTGTGAGTTGTCTCTTCTGCTTTACAACCCATTTGGAACTTGAATAAGAAAATTGCTCAAATTTGCTTTTTGTCTAGCACCATTTTCATAGTCTAAAATAAATATAAAATAAACAGCAATTAACAAGTCACTAGCAAAAAAGCATGAAGCAAGAAATGTACATCAAAATGATATGACCACATTTATTTAGGAATGTATTCCAATATCAAAATGGCAAATTTCAACAATGAAAAAGTCGGAATTACTTTTGCGTCAACCTAATAATGCTAAATGGAAGGTGAGATTGACCTGTGATGAAAACTAGTTTATACTGAGCATGACTGTGGGACATAGAGTTTCTAAGGGGTGGATAGTATAGGAAGGAAAAATATGGAACTTTCTTCAGAGAAGAAATAGTAGAAGGATAGTTAGATGTATAAATGAGGAGCAAGAATAGAACTACTTTTTTTATATATATCTGAAGTATCCTGTCTTTAAAAACTTCTTTTCTTTTATTTTATAATCAATATTTTTTATTATGATGTTGTGGGGTACAATTAAGGATTAGGTATACAAATATGCTTCATTCAGGCACCCTTGTTGACAAGAGGTGTCTCCCCGTCCCCAACAGATGCTTACTACCATTAACCCCATCTCCCTTCTCCTCCCTCCCCATAGTTTCCCACCACTATGAGTCATTTTCTTATGGTAATACGTTGGATGATCAAGGTCCACTATATGAGTGAGAACATGTGATACTCAGATCTTTGTTTCTGTGAGAGGTCGCTCAGTATTATAGACTCTAGTTCCATCCAGGTTGCTGCCAATTCATGATTTTGTTCTTTTTTATGGCTGCATAGTATTCCATCGTGTATATGTACCACATTTTTTATCCAGTCCTCTTTTAATGGACAGCCTGGTTGGTTCCAGGTTCTTGCTATTGTGAACAATGCTCTGATAAACATTCGTGTGCAGGTATCTTTTTGATAGAGTGATTTAGGTTCTTCAGGGTATATTCACAGTAGGGGGATTGCAGGGTCATATGGGAGGTTGATATTTAGAGCTTTTAGGAATCGCCACACTGCTTTCCACAGAGGTTGCACTAGTTTACACTCCCACCAACAATGTAGAAGTGTTCCCTTTCGCCACACCCTCTCCAGCAACTGTTATTTTTTGAGTTATTGATAATTACCATTCTGACTGGAGTTAGGTGGTATCTCAGTGTGGTTTTGATTTATATCTCCTTGATGATTAGTGAGGTTGAACATTTCTTCATGTGTCTGTTGCCTGCTCGGATGTCTTCCTTTGTGAAGTGTCTGTTCATATCTTTTGCCCATTTTATAATGGGGTTGTTTGTTTTTTTCTTCTCAGCACGTTTCAGTTCCTTGTAGATCCAAGATGTTAAGCCTTTGTCAGACCTGGAGTTGGCAAATACTTTTTCCCAGTCTTTAGGCTGTCTCCCTGCTCTCTTGATGGTTTCTTTGGCTTTGCAGAAGCTTGTCAGTTTAATGAGGTCCCACTTGTCTATCTTCTCTCTTATGGCCTATAGGTTTCGGGTTTTGTTCAGGAGTTGGATGCCAGTTCCAATTTCCATGAGGGTATGTCCTAGATTTTCTAAGGTTCTTATGGTTTGAGGTTTTACATTTAGGTCTCTGATCCATTTGAGTTAATTTTTGTTTATGAGGATAGATAGGGGTCCTGTTTCAATCTTCTGCATGTGGTCAGCCAGTTTTCCCAGCACCATTTACTGAATAGGTTCTCCTCTCCCCAGTGGTAGGTGGTGGAGGCTTTGTCGAAGATGAGTTGGTTGAGAAATTGAGGTTTCACTTCTGGAATCTCAGTTCTATTCCATTGCTCTATATGTCTGTTCCTAGACCAGTACCAAGCTGTTTTCATGACTGTAGCTTTATAGTAAAGCTTGAAGTCTGGTAACGTGATACCACCTGCTTTGTTTTTCTTGCTGAGGATTGTTCTGGCTATTCTTGGTCGTTTGTGTTTCCATATGAATTCCTGAGTTGCTTTTTCTAGGTCTGAGAAGAATGTTGCTGGTAATTTGATGAGTATTCCATTGAATCTGTAGATTGCCTTAGGTGAGATTGACATATTCACAATGTTGATTTGTCCAACCCATGAGCATGGGATATTTTTCTACTTGTTTGTGTCATCTTTGATTTCTTTGAGCAGAGTTTTGTAGTTTTCATTGTAAAGGTCTTTCACATCTCTAGTTAGGAAGATGCCAAGGTATTTCATTTTTTTGGTGGCTATTGTGAATGGAATTGTGCTTTTTATTTGGGTTTCTGTTTGTTTATTATTGGTGTAAAGAGATGCGATTGTCTCTTGCACATTTATTTTATGTCCTGAGACTTTACCAAAGGTCTTTATCAGTGTAAGCAGGTTTTTGACAGATTCTCTTGGGTTTTCAAGGTACACAATCATGTCATCTGCAAAGAGAGATAACTTGACTTCCTCTTTTCCTATTTGGATACCCCTATTGCCTTCTCTTCTCTGATTGCTCTAGTCAGGACTTCCAATACTATATTGAACAGGAAGGGTGAGAGTGGGCATTCTTGTCTGGTTCAAGTTTTCAGGGAAAATGGTTCCAATTTTTGTCCGTTTAGGAGTATGCTGGCTGTGAGTTTCTCGTAGATGGCTTTTACTATTTTGAGGTAGGTTCCCCATATGCCTAGATGTTTGAAGGTTTTTATCAAGAAGGGGTGCCGGATTTTATCAAAAGCTTTTTGTGTATCTAATGATATAATCACGTGGTTTTTGTTTTGACATCTGTTGATGTATTTAATTACATTTATGGTTTTATGAATATTGAACCAGCCTGACATCCCAGGGATGAAGCCTACTTCGTCATGATGGATGATTTTTGAGATGTGTTGTTGGATCCAGTTTGCTAGCATCTTGTTGAGAATTTTAGCATCTATGTTCATCAAAGATATTGGCCTGTAGTGCTCTTTCTTTGTTGGGTCTTTACCTGGCTTGGGTATCAATGTGATGTTGTTTTCGTAAAATGATTTGGGGAGAGTTCCATCTTTCTCAATCACCTGCAATACCTTCAGTAGGATTGGATTCAGCTCCTCCTTAAATGTCTTGTAGAATTCTGCTGGAAAGTCATCTGGTCCAGGGCTTTTTTTTGGAAGGTAGTTTTCTTATTATGTAGTCAGTTTCCTTGATTGTTATTGGTCTATTTAGGGTCTCAATTTCTTCTTGTTTCAACCTAGGCAGGTTGTGTGCTGACAGAAAGTCCTCCATTTCG
Organism: Cephalopachus bancanus; assembly: GCA_027257055.1. NCBI lineage: Eukaryota > Metazoa > Chordata > Mammalia > Primates > Tarsiidae > Cephalopachus > Cephalopachus bancanus. Next base: position 1,617,313 of record JAPVLO010000110.1, on the reverse strand, counting down.
TTAAGGTTTTCAAGTTTGTTTCCATACAAGTGTACATAGTAGTCTCTAATGATCTTTTGTATATCTTCAGGTCAGAAATGACTTCAGCTTTTATGTTTCTGATTGTGCTTATCTGGGTTTTTTCTCTCTTTTTCTTGGTCAGTCTAGCTAGGGGAACATCGATCTTGTTTATCCATTTGAAAAACCAGCTTTTTGTTTCATTGATTTTTTTGTATTAACTTTTTGTCTTCTATGTCCTGAATTTGGGCTTCTATTTTGGTGATCTGGATTCTTCTGCTGAAATTAGGGTTTTTGTGGTCTTGCTTTCCAACTTCCTTAGGTGGCTTATTAGGCTGTTAATTTGTGGTCCTTCCATTTTCTTCATGTGCGTTTGTGGGGATATAATTTCCCCTCTTACTACAGCTTTCATAGCATCCCAGAGATTTTGGTCTGATGTTTCTTCATTTTCATTTGTTTCCAGGTATCTTTTGATCTCTGCTTTGATTTCATCATTGACCCAGGAGTTGTTTAGCATCATGCTGTTTAGTGTCCATGTCTTTGTGGGTTTTGGGGGGACTTTGTTGGTATCAATGTTTATTTTATTCCATTGTGATCCAAGAAGGTGCATGGCAAAATTTCAGTCCTTTTAAATTTGTTTATGCTTGATTTATGGCCGATTATGTGGTCGATCTTAGAATACGTTCCATGGGGTGATGAGTAGAATGTGTATTCTGTGGTCTTTGGATGGAGTGTTCTGTAAGTATCAGTTAAGTCCATTTGGTCCAGAGTCACATTGAGATTCCGGATCTCATTGCTGATTTTTTGTCCTGATGATCTGTCTAGGGTTGTGGGTGGCATATTAAACTCCCCAGTTATGATGGTGATAGAGTCAATATCTTTCTTTAGTTTTCCTAGAAGTTGCTTTATGAAAGTTGGCGCACCTATGTTGGGTGCATATATGTTTAGGATAGACATTTCTTGTTGATGGAGTGAACCTTTTATCATTACGTAGTGACCCTCTGTATCTTTTTTAATTTTTGATAGCTTAAATGGTATTTTGTCTGAAATTAGGATCGTGACTCCTCCTTTCTTTTGTGTTCCATTCGCCTGAAAATTTGTTTCCCATCCTCTTACTTTGAGTCTGTGTATGTCCTTTCTAGTGAGATGGGTCTCTCGAAGGCAGTATATTGTTGCCTGGTGATATTTTATCCCTTTTGCCATTCTGTCTTCTCAGTGCTGCATTTAGTCCATTCACATTCAGGTTAATTATTGAAATGTGAGAGTTCACCCCTGTCATAGAGTTCTTATAGAGTTGTTGTTCTTCCACTTGGTTTTTTGTCTTTCTTTTGGTTTTGGGGTTGGTTCATCTATATTTTATTCTTTCCCCTGTACTCTTGTGAAGAACATTGTTCTTTTTCCTTTTCTTCTGTGTTTAGTACTTCTTAAGTGTTTCATGTAGAGGTGGTTTGGTTGCAGCGTAAGTTCTTAGTGATTGGATATCTGGGAAAGATTTTAATTCTCCCTCACTGATGAAGCTTAACTTGGTGAGGTAGGTTATTCTTGGTTGCAATTGTTTATCTTTTAGGACTTTGAAGATAGGGCTCCAAGCTCTCCTAGCCTGGAGGGTTTCTGTAGATAAATCTGCTGCTATTCTAATTTTTCTTCCATGGTAGGTGATCTGGCCTTTTTTTCTCACTCCCTTCAGGATTTTTTCTTTTATGCATACTTTTTTATGTGAATTATTATGTGTCTAGGAGTTGGTCTTCTCATTTGTTGTCTTGCAGGGGTTCTCTGAATCTCTTGTGTTTGAATTTTTGCATCACTGATTAGATAGGGGAAGTTTTCTTGAATGATCTCATGGAAAGTTTGTTCCAGTGTGGTCTCTGTCTCTCTTTCAGCCTCAGAAAGGCCAATTACTCTTAGGTTCGGTCTCTTGAAGTAATCATTCATCTCTTGAATGTTTTGTTCTGTCTTTTTAAGCTTGTTTTCTGTATATTTAGGAGTTTGGGTTAGTTCTATATTTTGGTCCTCAAGCTCTGAGATTCTTTCTTCTGCTTGGGTAATTCTGCTTTCCATGCTTATCAGTTTGTTATTTATTTCATTCACAGTATTCTTTATTACTGCTATCTCAGATATCAGCTCCTTCCTACTTTCTTCTTGTCTCTCCTCAATTCTTTTTAATCTCTCCATTAATGTCTTGATATCTAGGTTTGTAGTTTTGGGTCAGTCATTCTGGGGGCTCTTCATTGTTTGTATTCTGAAGTCAGTTTTCTCAATGTCTGCCCTCCCAGGGGTCTGGGAGAGACCCATATTCTTCTTTTGGTTTTTCTTCATTGGTGTAGATCTTTCTCTCTCTCCCCCCTTTCCCTCCCCTTCTTTAATTCTGTTTTTTAGGGAAGGTGGGGTTGCTTTTGTTTCACTTGTGCAATCTCCTGTTCTTCCTTATGAGGGTCCTCTGGCTTTGTTCATTTTTGAGGTTGGAGTGTGGGCTGCAGGCTGTACTTTTTGCAGTTTTGAGGTTTAATTGAGGGCAAAGCTGTGATTCAGAATCTATATGCTGATTCCAGCATCCACCATCAGGTGTATGAGCACACTGGAACCTATTTCCCACTGCCTTACAATCTGCCTGTGCAGCGGTATGTAGGTTTGGGCCCTGGATCAAAATGAGGTACAAAAGAGGATAATAATGGAAGGGGGTCAATAGGAAGTTAGAAAGAGAGGAGAGTGAGAGGGAAAACAGAAATACGTACCAATTAACAGGTGAAAAAGAGACACAGGCCGGAGTGAAGTGAAAAAAACATGTGAGCCAAATTCCCTAAAGGATACTGATAGCTACACAGAATCATGAAACAGATTATGTAAGTCAGAAAGTGAACAAAAGTGAGCAAAATAAACAGTCATAATGATAAAGTCAAAATTCAAAATAAGAGATCAGTCTAGCTCTGGAATCTTCCCTGAGTGCCTCAAGTCTCTTCAGCTCTGACCTCCAGCTTCTCCCCTTTGTTTTCCTGGCAGGCAGCTAGATTTACTGGCAGCTTGGGTTTTTGTTTTTTATAGCCTGCTGCCTGGGAGGTCTGTGATGTTGCCTTTGTCTGATTCAGCAGGGGTGGGGCTTTGTCTCCTGTTTAGTGATGTTACCTTAGGAACCAAGGTGAAGGCTGCTGATAGGTGGGTGGGGCAATGTAAATCTCTGCCTGGAGAATGGCCTAGGTGGCAGCTTCACTTTTGCGGATCTTTTCTCTCCGCTCATCTGGGTCCCTCTGTAATCCACTGTGATGGACTGTGCTGGAGTGGGAGGCACTGGGGATCAGCTGCACAGCTGGGTGCTGGATCCAGGGTGCCACCAGCAGGCTGGGGTGCAGGAGGGGGTCAGGAGTTCCCTCCTCTGGAGCTGAGAGCCTCCGATCAGCACCTCCTTAAGATATGCTGTTCCCTTACACCAGCATGGGATCGCACACTGTGTGCCTCAGCCAGGGTGGGCCCTGAGCTCCAGAGCTCCAAAGCTCCAAAGAGCAGGTGGTGGGTGGTGAGATTGGCCCTTGGTCCTTCAAAGGGTACTTCAGCCAGAAATGGGACCGGTATCTCTGAGGGGTGGGCGCCCAGAGCCTCCCTGGGTGACCAGCAGCTTGGTGCTGGGTGCTGGGTGAAACGATGTAGCCAGGGAGGGAGCCAAGACCCGGGACTCCTGCACAGGCAGGAGTCACATATAGTGGAGCAGCAGCAGCCAGGGGCTGCAATATCTGGCCCTGCATGGGACCAAGGGTCCCTGGGCCTTGGACCAGTGTGGCTGGTGGTGGGCGGGGGAGTGGGGGAAGAAAAGTAAGAGTCGTTTTGGGAACTCACATTTGGAGAATCTCACAATCCACCTATGCCATTGCCATCTTACCAGAACTCCCCAAAACCTTTTTTTCTAAACCACCCCAAATACCCGATAATGAGATGAGCATCTCACAAATCCATAAGCTATCTTCACTGGGCAAAGTAAAGCAGAATCTGAAGGATCGATACTGGAGATGGTATGAGTTAGGATGGGTATCATCTAAGGATGTTTCTAAGTGCAGTATCTGTGATTCAGGTGAACAAGCTCTGTCTATTCTCCACATGATTTCTTCCTTCCAAATAGAAACTGACAGAAAGCAGGCCATAGCAGAAGTATACATGACAGTGAAAGTATAAACTATCCTAATTAACTACTATAGAAACAACTACAGTCACCAATGAAATAAGTAGCCTCCTTTTCCAAGTTAGTTTCTATATCCATACACCCAAGGACACTGAAACACTCTGATCACATTCAGAACACAAGACTTCACATCTGACTCACACATGCCCAGCTTTACCTGAGGATAAAAGTACCAGCTCTTGGTTCACCTCAAGCAATGCACCTCCTAGACACACTCAGAACTCTTTCCAAATCTCCCTTTAGTTTGGTCCAAGGAGTTGCTTTCTCTGCTAGCCCCCATCTTACTTCTAGTATCATTTTATGAAAATTAAAAGGTTTGCAATATCTACCCAAGGCACTGATATGTGAGTAAATTAGTATTTTATTTACCACAAACATCATGGCTTAAAATAACATATCTTTATTACATCACAGTTTTCATGGGTCAGATTTCTAGGCACAGGATAGCTGGGTTCTCTGCTCATGGACTCACAAAGCTGAATTTAAGGTTTTAGCTAGAGCTGCAATCTCATCTGGAGCTGTGGTCTTCTTCTAAACTCATTCAAGGTTGTTGCGAGAATTTAGTTCCTGGCAGTGGTTCGAGTGAGGTCATTATTTTATGATAGTCAGCTAGAAGATGCTTTCAACTCCTAGAGCCCACACATTACGTAATTTCTACGGGGTACCTTCATTAGAATACACAATGTAGTCATCTGACTTCTTCCAGGATTCTGAAAAGCTAAACAAAAAACTGTGGCTCCAAGGCTGAGAAGCTGAGCAGAGCTTTCAACAGTCTAAGAGAATGAAGAGAAAGAGAAAAATCTCAGTTCAAGGACTACCAGAGCAGAGGTTTCCTGACAAACACTGAGATTTTTATTTAAGACTTGTAAAGTCCAATATCACAGAAATAAGTGTCCACAAGAAATACCAAGCCCCCCCCACCAAAAGAGTGAACATGCCTCTGATTTAAAACAATCTCAGAATAAAGCAATAAAGCTGTTTTCCCCATCTTAATTGCCTGCTAGATGTAAAAGTAAATATTCTCTGGAGGATTTATAATAGCACCAATAAGCATCACAAATCTACAAAAGATGAGTACAAGTACAGAGAATTATAGATCTAAATGTTAAATAGCACATTTTCTAGTATTATCTCTGAAAATATTCATGCTATTGGAAGTACTATATAACATATGTACTTGAATGTTTATAGCAACATAAATGTATAATAGCCCAAACTGGAAACAATTCACATATTCATCAGCAAGAGAATAGATAAATAAATGATGGCATATTTGTTCACTGGAATACTACACAGCAATATAAAGCAGCAACCCACTGTTAACAATATGGATAAATTTCATAAGCATAGTGTTGTAGAAAAAATTCATATTAAAGAAAGTACACACTGCATGAATCAATGCATGCAAGTTTTAAAGCAGGTGACACTAATCTATGATGTTAAAAGCTTGTAACGCTCTTAAAGGATGAGCAGGAAGGGGATTCTAAGACATTAGTAATCTTTTGTTTCTTGATCTGGGTGATGGTTTAAAAGGTGTGTTAATTCCTTGGAAATATATGGAGCTATCACCTTATGTCTTGTACACTTCTGTGTATGGCTGTTATAAAGTTTTTATTGAAACATAGCATTGAGAAAGGAGAGAACACTCAAACTCTTTCTCCAAGATAAAACTTATCTCCTATATCAGCTAGGACTGTCTATGCTGCAAGTGAAAAAAATAGCTACCTCAAATTGTCTTAAAAACTAATGAAACTCCAAAGAAGATGCATAGATGGCAAATAGGCACATGAAAAGATGCTCAACCTAATTAATCATTAAGGAGGTGCACATCAAAACCACAGTGAGACACCACTTCACACTCACTAGGATGGTATAATAAAATAAATGAACAATAACAAGTGTTGATGTGGATGTGGAGTATTAACAATATATTTTAAATGGGTGAATTATACAGCATACAAATTATACTTCAAGAAGATTATAAAAAGTTAAAACTGAAGAAATGGGCCAAGAAACAAAAAAATGCAAAAGAAAAAATGCACAATTGCTAATATTATCAAACTTGTAATTTAGGCAGGCAAACAAAAGCTATGATGTACAAATGTATAATATTTACAAAGACAATTTATTTATATATTTTAATATAAATATTATTGGAGATAAGGCAAAATGCAACTGAAAATACAAATTGAATTGAGAAAAAAACTGATTATATGGGAGTGTGCTTCTGTCAGAATTTAACAAATCTAGTAAAACAAACATAAATAAGGGTATAGAAAACATGAATAAATCACAACCAGTATAATATATATGTGGATATTATCACTCACATATCAGGCATTACTCTTGTTATATCTCAGGAACAAAGTTTGAACATATCCATTGCCCAAAATAAATACTTAATAAAGTTACAAAAGAGAGATTTTATCATTTATATCCCCTAATCACAATTTAGTAAAGAGTAGAAGGTAATGAAAATATTTTCCAAAAAGTTTCACTCACTTGAACATTTTTTTAACTCTTATGAATAACTTCCAGATCAAAGAGGAAGCTCCTAATTGAATTTGCAAAGCAAGTCGACAATAATGCGAAGGAAGACAGTTCACACACACACACACACACACACACACACACACACACAAAGTTTGCAGGAAAGAGCTAAAGTAGCACACTGTGTTGATTATTTATCTATTGTCACTAGAATCCAAACTTTCTATAATCTGCTTTGTGATGCTGAAGCTGTGTCAGATAAATGCAAAACATATGCTCTACTCCCCTTCTCCTGCTGATGCCTATTTCTTGACTGGGATAATGGCTCCTGGCAAGGCCATCTGTTCCTGATCAAAATGCCCTTGGAGATATGCAAATGGCTGCACATGCAAGGCACTTATGTAAGAGAGTAAACATCTTTGTTTCCGGTTCTTTGCAGGTCATGCTCCCTTTCCTATGCTGGGGACTTATAATCTCTTCCCATGTCTACTGGGGTGTTTAGCGCTATGTACTAACTGGCCGTCATTGGTTCCCTCTCATAGGTAATAATAAACCCATGTCTTTAGCAAGCTGTTCTTGGGTGATTTATTTGAAATAAGTAAACATTTTGCCAACTCCCTGTCTGATTTGGAGCTGTTGTGACATTGGCTGCAACTCCTTGGAGATTGCTGTGCCAGTGGACTCCTCCCAGGAAAGCAGAATAACCCTAGAATATCCACACAACGGGTTACTACTAAAAAATAAAATGAGATGAACAATAGATTTATGCAAAAACACAGATTGGTTTGAAAATCATTATGGTGAACAAAACCAGACACACATACAGACAAAAGACTCTGTGTCTATTTATATGAAATTCTAGACTTGGCAAAACTTGTCTATAACACCAGAAAATAGATCAATGGCTGTTTGGGGCTAGATATATGAAGGGACTTACAGTGAAGGGGCAAAGTGAATTTTGAGGAGGATGGAATATTATTAGATCTCTATCTTAATTGCCTTGTTATATGCTCAAGGGAATACATTTGCCAAAACTTATCAAACTTTATAATTAAAATGAGTACATTTTATTTTTCATAAATGTAACCGCCAAAACTTGATTTGTAAAAACATGAAGCAGCCGGGCTCGGTGGCTCAGCCTGTAATCCCGCGCCTTTGGGAGGCTGAGGTGAGTAGATTGCCTGAGCCTGAGGGTTCGAGACCCGCCTGGGCAGCGAGACCTCATCTCAACAATAAAATCACAAAATCAGCCGGGCGTGGTAGCACATGCCTGTAATTCCGGCTACTCGGAAGGCTGAGGCGGAAGGATCGCCGGAGCCCAGCAGGTCGAGGCTGCGGTGGCCGGGAGCGGCCATTGCACTCCAGTCTGGGCGACAGAGTGAGACTCCAACTCAAAAAAAAAAAAAAAAAAAAAAAACAACATGAAGCAAGGGTGTAAAGAATATCATTTTAAAATTACCAATTTATAAAAATTTTGCTACACACATGAAATTGACCATAGTCATGGCAGAGAAGGCTACAATTTTTCATAACTGTTATAATGTTAAGGTAGGGGCATGACAGAGAATGGGAAGACAGGCAGTGGGGAGGAACAGAGCAGGAAGCAGAGACACAAGCACTCTTGGGTGTAGAAAAGGCTTGTGAATATAAGGGTGAAGTTGCTGGCCTTTTGCAGAGCAAATCCAATGCCCTCTGAGGGGAAGTTTGTGGACCATGAGACCCTCCTCACCCCCTGAATTCTGGGACACATATGCCTGGACTGTAGGACTTTAACCCAGTTGGATCAGTCAGATCCTAGTCAGCACAGGGAGACAACAGATCAGCCCTTGGAGAGACTCGCCATTAGGTAGGCTGTCTTGGCTCCCCATGGCTAGAAAGTGTGGAAGTTGATGATATAGACTGGATCATTCTTGTCATAACCAACTAAAACGGAGTTGAGAAGGCAGGGAAAAACACTCAGGGCGCATACATTGCTCCAAGAATGTAATTCTCTGCAAGCCCAGATACTGGAACTGCCTGCTATAACCTGAAACCAGTCTTCTCTAATAGTTACTTAAAATCCTGCTGTGACTCTAAGACTAGTTTTTCCGACTGTCATCACTTATGAGCTTGCCATCTCCCCAAAACTTTACTGGTGCCAATGGACTTTATTTGCAAAAGAATATCTAATATTTCTCTTCATTATGAAACCTCTAACCTTCTCTTTGTTCTTTGAACATTGGAAAGACCACCCCATCTGTGTGTTTGCCTCAAATTGCAATTCTTCCTTCCCAAATAAAATGTTTTAAATTTAGAGATTCATTTGTATATTTTATTTGACTTTAACACAAGTCCCTTATTTGCTCACTGCGGTTATCCATCTGTACCTCCTCAACCCTTCAGGGATTATCTCATTATAGGTTGGTTTTGGCTGTTCTAGCTTTTCATATAAATGGGGACATGCAACATACATTCTTGTGTAAAGATTGTTTCACTTAAACAAAATATTTTCTTGATTCACCTCTTTGTTATTTGTTAACAGGGATTCTTTCCTTTGATAGCTGAGTAGTTTTAATACACAGCAATTTATTTTTCTAGTCTCATATTGATTGGCACCAGGAATATTTCCAGATTTTGCCTGTTATGAATAAGGCTCCTATAAACATATCATGCAAGTCTTTTTAGGTACATATGTTTTCATTACTCTTGGGTAAATAATTACAAATGAAAGTGCTGAATCAGAATAGGTGTGTGTTTAGTTTTATAATAAACTGCATGACCCTTTCTCAAAGTGCTTGCACCATTATATATAATCGCAGGAAGTGAAAAGTTTTCCAGATGCTTTACATTCCTGTGGGCATGTGGAGCTGTCAGACTTTATCTATTCTGATTGTTGTGTAATGATATCTCGCTGTGGTTTTCATTTGAATATTCCTGATGATTAATGATGTTGAGCATTTAAGGGGCTTATTGGACATTTCTGAATTATCTTTTGGAAAGAGAATGTTCAAATTTTTTGTCTATTTTTTAACTGGGTGGTTTTGCTTATTGCTACTATTATAATTATTATTGATCCTAAAGGGAGAAGGAGGTTCAGCAAGAGCAGCAAAGGAGAATTATGGTTTGGGTATCACATTTCACGATCAGTATTCATGTGGGGGTAGGTTCAAGGACAATCAGGACTGAGAGTCTGGCAGACGTGTTTGCCAACTCAGTGCCTACTGATGAGGCAGTAGCTGGGATCAGCGTGATGAAAGTAGCCATGCTCAGAGGGTGTGAAAAGCCCTCAACAGGCAGGGAGGAAAAACAGGCAGGCTAAGAGGCACTGCTGTCTGAAGAGACCTCAGTATGATCCTCCAACACTGTGGGGCTTCATGGGTGCACAGCATTCTTCTCAAAGCCCAGGTCTTCAGCAATGACTATACAAGAAGGTAGAAGGTGCAGAAAGCTCTCCTTTACCCCATAACCATGACATTTGCAAAGGTATTGGAATTTAGGATTACAGAGTCAACAGCTAGCAGGTGTGTTTGGAAAGTTTTTTCTGGAAAAAGTATCTTGAAGCTTTTTCTTCCTGCACCTTCTCTGACTTCGTGAGTCTGGATTGCTGGGTGAATGACCTTCATCCAAGTCTTCCTTTGTCTGCCTGTCAAGCAGCAGAGGGCAGATAAGACCGGACCAGACGGCCCTGCTGCACTCATATCAGTCCTCCAGAGAGGAAGGAGACCTCTGTCAGGGCAATACGAGCTGTTGATGGCCGTTGGCAAATGGTCTCAATGATTTTTAAGCTTTTTTACTCAATAATGGGTGCTTGAATTTGAGGTGTTTGAGGTGTTCTTTCAGAGGCCTAGGATGGTACTGGAAGGAAGTACCACTCCATGACACCATTGGTCTCCTGAGCGTTAAGTGCTGACGCCCAAGCCCACTCTTATGTGGACAAGGGCAAAGCCCTTCTCTGATCATCTTCCTTGGCCATTTCCCCCTCCCTCTTAGCTTTCCCTTTCTTGCATTTGCCTTGGGCCTTCCACTCAGTCTTCTTGAGGCAAGGATCCAGGGTGGGCTGGATGACTCAGGCCCCATGGAGGTGATCACCTACTCAAGTGCCAAACGTAAAGGAGTCATTTTGCAGCCTGGAATAGGACTCTACCATTCCAAGATGTTCAGCTGAACAACTTGGCAGTGAAGGCAGACTACAGTGACTTCTTAGATCTGACACTCAGACAGAGAGTCCTAAACACACCCAGGGTAAGGATCCCAGAGAGGAGCACTGAGCCTGCCGGATGAGATACTGCTTTTTAGGGGCAATGTCAAACCAAGGGTAAAGGCTTGAGATTGCAGTAAAAAGTTAGCAAACAAGACCCAGGATTGATGCACGGATGGTGAGGTGGTCCAGGCCAGGCAGAGGAACAGGGTGGGTGGGAGACAGGTGGGTATGAAGCTTCAGGAGAAAGATGTCTCTGAAGAGGAACTTGTGCATAGTCGGATCCTTGGAGTGGAGTGGGAAACTCCTTGGAGTGAAGCACCCTGTTCAGTCTGCTGCAGGGGAGATGACATTGGAACACGTGGCAGAAAAAGGGTGTGGGAGCCCAGGGTCTGAACAACAACAGAGGGCTAAGAGTGAGGTCCAGCAGTTCAGCCACAGCCGGGCTCTTGAACGTCAAGATTTCCCACCCTGATTGAGGCTGGTTAGACCAGGATGGGCCCCTGTGCAACGTGGGGACTGTTTAGCACTGTAACCCCTGGGTGCCAGTAGACATGTCTGCAGGCTCCTTGGCCCCTTGTCCAGGGGTGGTAGATTCTGCAGGTGTGTCCCGCAGGTGTGTCCCGCAGCTTGTTCCCTGGGGCCACCGGAGGACAGAGTCTGCTCAGAGCCAGAGGACAGGAGCAGCCCAGGTCCTCCCAGAGTGGGGACCAGGTTCACTGGGAGAGCCAGGTATGGGCAAGGGGACTGGGGGAAGGGAAGAGGGTTGTGCTGTCTCTTGAAGTGACAGGATGGAGTACAAGAGGCCAGGGGAGTACAGCAGGGCAGAAGCTAAGGTGAGGAGGAGACACCATCATGGGGCACAAGTACTGTGGAACACAAAAGGCTGAGGTCTCTTTCTTTTAGGCAGTTGCCGTTGATGGCATCAGTTTACTGCCCACTCCTGCCTCTCTCAGGTAGCTCAGTGCTCAGGACACTGCCTCCCAAAGGATCTTCTATAGGCCCCTCTCCAAGTCCTGGAGTCAAGAGCCCTCTCTGAAGCCACCCTAGAGATTCTTGAGCCTAGGGTTTGACCTGCCGCTATATGAAGTTTTCTGAGGTGGGAAGCCTGTGGCCTGATCTTTCTGGGTGCAGTGTCCTACAGCATCCCTTCCTGGCAGTCAGCTTCTCTTTACTTATTTTTACAGCATTTAAGTCCTAGAACTTTCCTCAGCTCATACAGGTAGTAGTGAACTTGATAGAATTTGACCCAGTCTGTCTGATTCTGCTTATGCACACATTCCCTATTACCATTTTAATTGTTTGTGTCCATGTCACACCTGTAATGATCACCTGTGCAGCCTACTAGGAGCTCTTTCCTTTTTGACTCAACTCAGATCTTAACCACCAGCCACATTGGGACCTTGGACTCCTCAGAAGATGGAGACCTGGGACTACCGCTCATGGGTATATCCTCATAGGATATTTCTCTTCTCATTGAATTTATTCTCCCTGGGCAGGGACGGGAGATGGAACATCAGATGAGCACAGAATGCTTTTTGATTTAAAAGCCTTATGCCCCAAGGTGCCAACAACTCTTGTAAAAATGTCAAAGAATACTTCAAAGCCCTGGCCAATAAGGACAATGTATCAATGTTAACTTTTCTAGTATTGGAGCATGATATATGTCTCCACATATTTAGTTATTTTAAGATTTTCTCTCAGCAATATTTTGTAGCCAGGTCAACAAACTATACCCTATGGTCTATTTTGGCACCAGATCTATTTTATTGAGGCCAGTGGATAAGTACAGTATCAACATTGTTTAAGGGGTTATAAAAACAAAAATAAAGGAGAATATATGAAAAAGACCATAAATGACCTACAAAGCCTATAAATTTACTCTTTGACTTTTTTTTAACTTATTTGATTTTTCTTTTTTTAACTTTTTTTTTTTTTGAGTTGGAGTCTCACTCTGTCGCCCAGACTGGAGTGCAGTGGCCGCTCCTGGCCACCGCAGCCTGGACTTGCTGGGCTCCGGCGATCCTTCCACCTCAGCCTTCCAAGTAGCCGGAATTACAGGCATGCGCTACCATGCCCGGCTGATTTTTTGGTTTATTGTAGAGATGAGGTCTCACTGCCCAAGCGGGTCTCGAACCCATGGGCTTAGGCAATCCATTCACCTCAGCCTCCCAAAGGCACGGGATTACAGGCTGAGCCACTGAGCCCGGCATTAACTTTATTTTTTAATTTTAAAGATGTGGGATACAGTTCAGGGTTAGGTATACAAATGTTCATTAGGCAGGTACCCTTGTTGACGAGGTGTGCCCAGCCCCCTGCCCTAACTTTGCAATCCCCCTTCTGGGAGTATACCCAGAGGAATTCAAATGATTCTACCTTTTTTTCACCTTTAAATTTTTTATTATAAAATGTGGGGTACAATTCAGGACTAGATATACAAATATTCATTGTGCAGGTACCCTTGTTGATGAGGTGTGCCCCCCTTCCCCAGGCAGTTTCCCATACTGCCACCCCACCTCCCCACCACCCCACACCCCCACTGTTTCCCACTACTGTCAATCTTTTCTTATAGTAGTACGATAGTTGTTCAAGGTCCACTTATGAGTGAGAATATGTGATACTCAGTTCTTTGTTTCTGTGAAAGATCACTCAGTATTAGAGACTCTAAGTCCATTCAGGTTGCTGAGAAGTTCATGATTTTGTTCTTCTTTATGGCTGCATAATATTCCATTGTGAATATGTACCACATTTTTTTTAATCCAGTACTCTTGTGATGGGCAGCACAGTTGGATCCATGTTCTTGCTATTGTGAACAATGCTGCAATAAACATATGTGTGCAAGTATCTTTTTTACAGAGTGATTTGAGTTCTTCTGGGTATATTCCCAGTAGGGGGATTGTGGGGTCATATGGAAGGTCGATTTTTAGACCTTTTGGGATTCACCACGCTGTTTTCCACAGAGGCTGTACTAGTTTACACTCCAACCAACAATGTAGAAGTGTTTCCTTTTCTCCACATCCTCTCCAGCATCCGTTATTTTTGAGTTATTGATGGTGGCCATTCTGACTGGAGTTAGGTGGTCTCTCAGTGTAGTTTTAATTTGCATCTCCTTGATGACTAGTGAGGCTGAACGTTTTTTCATGTGTCTGTTGGCTGCTCGTATGTCTTTTTTTGAGAACTGTCTATTCATATCTTTTGCCCACTTTGTAATGGGGCTGTTTGTTTCTTTTCAGCGCATTTGAGTTCCTTATAGATCCTATATGTTAGGCCTTTGTCAGACATAGAGTTGGCAAATATTTTTTCCCAGTCTGTGGGCTGTCTCCCTGCTCTCTTGATGGTTTCTTTGGCTTTGCAGAAGCTTGTCAGTTTGATGAGGTCCCACTTGTCTATCTTATCTCTTATGTCATGGGCACTTGGGATTTTGATGAGGAATTGGTTGCCAGTTCCAATTTCCATAAGAGCGTCTCCTGCATTTTCTAAGTTCCTTATAGTTTGAGGTTTTATGTTTAGGTCTCTGATCCATTTACAGTTGATTTTTGTATATGGGGATAGGTAGGAGTCCTGTTTCAATCTTCTGCATGGTGGTGGCCAGTTTTCCCAGCACTATCTACTGAATGGTTCTCCTTTCCCCAGTGGTTGGTGGTGGAGGCTTTGTCGAAGAGGACTTGGTTGAGAAATTGAGGTTTTGCTTCTGGAATCTCAATTCTATTCCATTTGTCTATATGCTTGTTCTTGTACCAATACCAGACTGTTTTGATTATTGTAGCTTTATAATAAAGTTTAAAGTCTGGAAGTGTGATACCTCCTGCTTTGGTTTTTTTTTTGCTGAGTATTGTTTTGGCTATTCGTGGTTGTTTATGTTTCCATGTGAATTCCTGTATTGTTGTTTCTAGGTCTGAGAAGAATGTTGCTGATAATTTGATGGGTATTGCATTAAATCTGCAGATTGCCTTAAGTAGAATGGATATCTTAACAATGTTAATTCTTCCAATCCATGTGCATGGAATGTTTTTCCAGTTGTTTGTGTTATCTTTGATTTCTTTGAGCGGTGTTTTGTAGTTTTCATTGTAAAGGTCTTTCACATCTCTGGTTAGGAAGATGCCAAGCTTTTTCATTTTTTGTGGCTATTGTGAATGGAATTGTGCTTTTTATTTGGGTTTCTGTTTGTTTATTATTGGTGTATAGAAATGCAATTGGCTTGTGCACATTTATTTTATACCCTGAGACTTTGCCAAAGTCTTTTATCAGTGTAAGGTTTTTGACAGATTCTCTTGGGTTTTCAATGTATAGAATGATGTCATCTGCAAAGAGGAATAAATTGATTTCCTCTTTTCCTATCTGTATATCCCTGATCACCTTCTCTTCTCTGATTGTTCTAGCTAGAACTTTCAAAACTATGTTGAACAGGAGGAGTAAGAGTGAGCATCCTTGTCTTGTACCAGTTTTCAGGGGAAATGGTTCCAATTTTTGTCTGTTTAGCAGTATGCTGGCTGTGGGTTTCTCGTGGATGGCTCTTACTATTTTGTGATATGTTCCATCTATGCCTAGATGTTCGAGGGTTTTTGTCAAGAAGTCGTGCTGGATTTTATCAAAAGTTTTTTTATATCTAATGATATATAATCATGTGGTTTTTGTTTTTACTTCCATTGATGTATTTAATTATGTTTATGGTCTTACTAATGTTGAACCAGTCTTGCATCCCAGGGATGAGGTCTACTTAGTCATGGTGGATGATTTTTGATATGTGTTGTTGAATCCAGTTGCTAGGATCTTGTTGAGAAGTTTAGCATCTATGTTCATCAAGGATATTGGCCTGTAGTTCTCTTTTTTTGTTGGATCTTTACCTGGCTTGAGTATCAATATGATGTTAGCATCATAAAATGATTTGGGGAGAATTCCATCTTTCTCCATTACCTGGAATACTTTCAATAGGATTGGCAGCAGTTCCTCTTTGTGTGTTTTGTAGAATTCTACTGGAAAGCCATCTGGTCCAGGACTTTTTTTTTTTTTTTTTTTTGTAGGTAGTTTTCCTATGACATAGTCAATTTCCTGAGTTGTTATTGGTCTATTTAAGGTCTCGATTTCTTCTTGTTTCAACCTGGGGAGGTTGTGTGATGTCAGAAAGTCCTCCATTTCCTTTAGATTTTCAAGTTTGTTTCCAGACAAGCGTGCATAGTAGTCTCTGATAATCATTTGTATTTCTTCAGGGACAGTTGTGACTTCATCTTTTGTGTTTCTGATTGAGTTTATTTGGGCTTTTTCTCTCTTTTTCTTGGTAAGTCTAGCTAGGGTACCATCAATCTAGTTTATCCTTTCAAAGAACAAGCTTTTTATTTTTTTGTATTATCTTTTTGTCTTCCATGTCCTGGATTTGGGCTTTTATTTTGGTGATCTGGATTCTTCTACTGAAGTTAGGGTTTTGATGGTTTTGCTTTTCCAGTTTTCTTAGGTGACTTGTTAGACTGATAATTTGTGATCTTTCCATTTTCTTCATGTGTGTTTGTAGAGATATGAATTCCCCTAATTACTACTTCTTTCATGCATCCCAGAGGTTTTGGTAAGATATTTCTTCATTTACATTTGTTTCCAGGTATCTTTTAATCTCTATCTTGACTTCCATATTGACCCAGGAGTTACTTAGACTCATGCTGTTTAGTGTCCATGTCTTTGGGTCTGGGGTACTTTGTTGGTATTTATTTTTATTCCACTGTGGTCTGGGAAGGTGGATGGCAAAATTTCAAACTTATGAAATTTGTTTATGCTTGATTTATGGTTAAGGATGTGGTCGATCTTAGAGTATGTTCTATGTGGTGATGAGTAGATGTATATTCTGTGTTCGTTGGGTGGAGTGTTCTGTAGGTATCAAGAGTGACATTGAGGTTCCAGATCTCCTTGCTGATTTTTTGTCTTGATGATCTGTCTAGGGTTGTAAATGGGGTATTAAAGTCATCAGCTATGATAGTGTTAGAGTCAATATCTTTTTAAAGTTTGTCTAGAAGCTGCTTTATGAAAGTTGGTGCTCCTATGTTGGGTGCATATATGTTTAGGATGGATATTTCTTGTTGATGGATTGAACATTTTTTCATTATATAGTGACCCTCTGTATCATTTTTAATTTTTTTGTAATGAATAGGTCTATTGATAATAATTTCATAAATAGTCTAAAGAAAATTTCTAAATTTATAAACTTAAAACGTTTAAAATTTGTTCTCATTTACAAATTATCCCACAACAAAATAAAGTAATAGGTCACTACAAATGAATGTCACTTAATAGGTATTTTGTCTGATATTAAGATTGCAACTACTGCTTTCTTTTGTGTTCCATTCACCTGAAATTTTGTTTCCCATCTTCTTACTTTGAGTCTGTGAGTGTCCTTTCTGGTGAGATGAGTCTCTTGGAGACAACATACTGTTGCCTCATGAATATCCATTTTGCCATTCTATGTCTTTTCAGTGGTGCATTTAGTCCATTCACATTCAGGCTAATTATTGAAATGTGAGAGTTTATCCCTGTCATGAGGTTCTTATAGAGTGTTCCTGTTTGCTTGTTGTCTTTCTTTTGATTTTTGGGTTGATTCATGTGTGTTTTCAATCTTTTTCCTGCACTCTTATGAAGAACGTTGTCGTTCTTTTTTCACTTTCTTCTGTGTTTAATACTTTCTTAAGTGTTTCTTGTAGAGGTGGTCTATAGGTAGCGTGAGATCTCAAAAATTGAATGTCTGGGAAAGATTTTAATTCTCCCTTACTGATGAAGCTTAGCTTAGCTGGGTAGATCATTCTTGGTTGAAATTGTTTATCTTTGAGAACTTTGATAATTGGGCTTCAAGCCCTCCTAGCTGAAGTATCTCTGTAGATAAATCTGCTGCTATTCTAATTGGTCTTCCCTGGTAGATAGTCTGACCTTCTTCTCTTACTGCCTTTGGGATTTTTACTTTTATACCTACTTTGTTTAGGCAAATTACTATGTG
The DNA here is from genome assembly GCA_027257055.1 of Cephalopachus bancanus. NCBI lineage: Eukaryota > Metazoa > Chordata > Mammalia > Primates > Tarsiidae > Cephalopachus > Cephalopachus bancanus. The sequence continues at coordinate 1,599,514 of JAPVLO010000110.1, read as the reverse complement.
TTTAGGAGTTGGTCTTTTCATTTGTTGTCTTGCAGGGGCTCTTTGAATCTCTTGTATTTGAATGGTTGCATCACTGATGAGATGAGGGAAGTTTTCTTGAATAATTTCAGGAAAGTTTGTTCCAGGGTGGTCTCTGTCTCTCTTTAGGCCTCAGGAAGCCCATTCTCTTAGGTTCAGCCTGTTGAAATAATTGCTCATCTCTTGAAGGTTTTGTTCTGTCTTTTTAAGTGTCTTTTCTATGTTTTGACAGTTTGGGTTAGTTCTATATTTTGGTCCTAAGCTCTGAAATTCTTCCTTCTGCTTAGCTAGTTCTGCTTTCCATGTTTATTGGTTTGTTATTTATTTCAAAGTATTCTTTACTGCTGTTATCTCAGTTATCAACTCCTTCCTATTTTCCTCTTGTCCTTCCTTATTTCTATTTATTCTCTCTAATAATGTCTTGATATCTGGGTTTGTAGTTTGAGACCAGTCATTCTGGGGGCTCTTCATTGTTTGCATTCAGAAGTCTATTTTCTCAGTGTCTGACCTCCCAGGTGTCTGTGTGAGACCCATATTCTTCTTTTGGTTTTTCTTCATTTGTGTAGATTTTCCTCCTCTCCCCACCTTTTTTCCCCATCTTCTTTAATTCTGTTGTTCAAGGATGGCAGGGTTGCTTTTACTTCTGTTTGCTCAGTCTCCTAGTCTTCCTTATGTGGATCCTCTGACTTTGTTCAATTCTGAAGCTGAACTGTGGGTTGGGGGCTGTACTTTTTACAGTTTTGAGGTTTAATTGAGGGAGAAGCTGTGATTCAAAATCTATCTGCAGATCCCAGTATCCACTGACAGGTGTATGGGTGTATAGGCACTTCCTACTGCCTTACAATCTGTCTATGCAGTGGGGGTGTAGGTTTTCTCCCTGGAAGCAAAATGAGGATAAAAAAGGAAAATAATGGGAAAAGGGGGGTAGGTAAGGGGAAGGTGGAGAGAGAGAAGAGTAAGAGGGAAAACACACAGATGTACCAACTAGCAAGTGAAAAAAGACACAAAGACAGAAAAGAGTTTTAAAAAACAACTAAAACATACAGATAATCATACAAAAACACAGTCCAACAAAAATCTGCCTATTGATGTACTCTTCCCATACACAAACAGGAAGTCTAAAGAATAGAGAAAAAAATCAGTAAAATAACAGAAACAAAGCAAGTATGAAAACATTATCAAAAACAGAAAGAGAAAAAAATTAAAACAAAAAACAAACAAAAATGAGCAAAACAGACAAAAATCAAAAATCAAAATAAACAAAAACAAAGAACCAAACTCACTCTGAGGTCGTTCCTGTTAGTGCAACCTCCTTTCAGCTCTGATCTCTGGCCCCTCCCCTCTGCTGTCAGCACAGGTGGATAGGGTTGCTCATGGCTTGGGTCAGATGCCCAGGCCTACTTTGGAAGGAGGATGGATAGATCTGGACTCACCCGGCTTGCTGCCTGTCAAGTCTGCCACTCAGAGCTGACTGTGTGTGTCCAATCCAGCATGGGGCAGGGGGGCTTCTGTCTCTCCCAGTTTGATGAGATTACCTTAGGTCCCAAGTTGGAGGCTGGGCAGAGCTGGGCAGAACTGGGCGGGGCAATGCAGGTCTCTGCCTGGTCCTGGGACAGAGAAAATGGCTGTGGTTGGAGTCTCCTCACCAGGCACATGACTCCTCTCCGGCTCTCCCCATCCTCTCTTTCCACTGATCAGATCTGGGGCTCCAGCTGATCCACAATAGGTGATGGTGTGGGCCAGGTGCCAGGTCATGAGAATCAACTGGATTCAGCAGGCTCTTCTCAGGAGCATCCTCATGAACAACAGCAGATGATCTCGTGTGCCTGTGCTCCAATCTCAAGGCAGTGGGGGCTTGCAGTCGCCCTCAGAGGGGGGCCCCAGGTGCCTGAACCCGAGTCTCCCCTCAGATGAACTTTCACTCTCCCACCAGGATATGCCTACTCCCACAGAGATTCTTTATGGATACTTGCTTTTGCGGAGACTCTCACAGTCCAGCCTGTCCGGTCACCATTTTAAGCTCCACCCATCTCCCACTTATAAGTGAGAACATTTGGTATTTGATTTTTGTGTTACTGAATTAATTTGCATAGAATAATGGCCTTCAGCTGCATCCATGTTGCTGCAAAGGTTGCGATTTTTGTTCTCATTTATGACTGCATAGTATTCCATGGATTATGTGTACCACATTTTCTTTCTCCAGCCCATCATTCGAAAATGGTGGTTTTCCTAGGCTCCAGTCCAACCTAGGAGATGGGCACCTAGGTTGGTTCCATGTTTTTGCTATTGTGAATAGTGCTGCAGTAAACATACAAGTTCAGGTGTTTTTTTGTTAGAATAGCTTATGTTCCTTTGGATATATACCTGGTAATGGGATTGCAGGGTTGAGTGGCAATTCTATTTTTAATTTGTTGAGATATCTCCAAATTGCTTTCCACAGGTGACGAACTAGTTTTCATCCCTACAGTGCGTGTTTCTTTTCTCCACAACCTTGCCAACATCTGCTGTTGTCTGACTTTTTGATACAGATAATAGCCGTTCTGATTGATGTGAGATGGCATCTCATTGTCATTTTGATTTGCATTTCTCTGATAACTAGTAGTTAAACATACTCAATAGGTTATGGAGGAGTTATGAATATTCATGAAGAGGGTGGTGTGTATGCATGATGTTATTTATGCTGCATTTCACTTTGGAGTGGAGACAACATAAAATGCAGTAAAATTAGGCTCTATATGTCAAAAGGTGAAATGTAGGACCCAAAGGCGCTTAGTGTGCAGCCTCGGTAAACCAGCCTGAGCCATTCCATGGTCAATAGTCATTTATCAGGAAAGAATGCTTTGTAAACTGGTCAGTTACATTGGGACTGGGGAAAAGGAGAGAAGCCTGTCCACAGCATCAGGTCGGTTGGTCAAAGCTAGTGGAGTCTTCTGTTCTTTGCTTTTTCAGGGCGGTCTCTGTTTAACTCTTAGGAAAAAATGTCTGGTGATGGTTAGTGAGGAAGTGGGTGTACTGAGGCATGAGCTCCTCTCTCATCATAGCCTGGAAACTTAGTTTTCAAAAGTTTTTCTGGGTCTATTTGTCCAAGTCAGGTCTATTTAGTCAATCGGAAGACTTAGAATTTTATTCTTATTTCACAGTAGAATGCCTGGCCCAAGTCTAATCTAAACAAAAAGGTACAGAAAAGATACTCAAACATTTTTTAAAAGACTAAAAATGTAAAGTGTGGTTTCTTGTCACACAGCAGGGATGATCTGAGGACATGGTGGTGAGATGGTGGAGAAGAAGCACAGAGGGAAAAGGCTTTCTCCTGTCTTTTTCCCTTTTGTACCCCACCTCCTTCTGGGCCGATACCCATACATTTGCAGCACAGACTTCTGAAGTTAGCATAAACAGTCCTAAAGGGTAGTTATTTACATATCCTATTTTCTGAGCCCAGGAAAAGTTAAATCTGGATCAACCTGTCACCATTTATACAAGGTAACTCTCCTTACACAGATTAGTCAAAGAGCAAAGAAATGTGAGAAATCTGAGAGCCCTGCCATGATACCAAGGGAAGACCCCCCGAGATGAGCACTGAGCTCCCCGGATCACATAAGTCCTTTCAGGGTGATGTAAAGTGAGGGGGTAAAAGTCACAGTGTTGCAGGCGTTTTGAGCTCTCCACTGTCGGCTTCAAACGAGCAACCTCAGGTTCTTGTCCCACGACCAAGAAGATTAAGGAAAGTGGACACCAAAAGGATGAGTGGAAGAAGGAATTTATTAAGCAACAAGGCTCTCTAGAAAATGAGAGGGAGCCTGGAATGGGTTATCCAGCATTAAGAGTTTTTTTTGTGGTTTTTATCTTACCTTTTCTGGAGGTGATTCTCTTATTTACATCTCATCTGCCCCCCTTACTTCCTGAGACCCAACCCTTACTGTGCATGTGGGTCCTTGACCAAGGTTACTCCATCTTGACTATTACCCATAAATAACACAAAAAAGTCCACTTGGGAGTGGGAGGGTAAAACTGTAAGGCAAACGCTGTGTTAATGATATTATAATAAGCTAAGGTCAAGCTAGGACATCTAGTTAAGCTACTGCACCTGCATTTAAGTAGCAAAAAGTTCCTTCTAGCAAAACATCCCAGATTGAAAGGATGTTCTTAGTCACACTTCCAGTCCACAATTATGTAACAGGGGTGGGACCAGGGGGTGTCCCCCCAGGTGTTAAGTCTTCTCAAGACCCTCCCTCTCTGTCTGCTTAACCAGCTTCTGACTATCTCCTCTCTCAACAGTAGATCCTTCTAGAAACAATGTCCAGGAGATGTGCAAGTACTCCTTTGCCCTTCCACGAGATCCCTGCCAATAGGGGAAGCAGAGAAGCTGGGAGGAACAAGGAGGACATTGTCACAGGGACATGCAGGGGTGAAGCTTACCAAAGAAGCTGTCCACGAAAAGCAGTTTGTTTACCTTCTGATCCTGGAACTATAGTAAGAAATGTGGAGAGATCTCCTAGCCACGTGCTTCTCCAGGCATACCATGCACTTTTCTGCTGGATATTTGCAACACGTCATTGGAACACACGGCAGAGAAAGGGTGTGTGCTGGAGAAGGGAAGGAAGAAAGACATGGAAGGGCAAAGGGTGAAGCCCTGAGGCCAGCCCCAAGCCGGACTCCTAGTGCTTGGAGATAGCTTGCTGCTCTTTGCAGATGTTGAGCACCAGATGTGTCCGACAGTGTGGGGGGGACGATGAAGGACTGCATATTCCAGGAGCCTGAACAACTGTCAACAGATTGCCATGTCTGTAGGTTCCTCAGCTCCAGAGAGGCTGCCTGTCTGCCCTCACACACTCCCCTTCCCACATGGTAGCTCAGGAATGCCAGACACAGATTCTTCCAGGAACCCCTCTAGGGCCTCTCCAAGTCCTGGAGCAGGCACATCTTCTCTGTGGCAGGATTGGAAAGGCATGAGTCACCAGATGGGTCAAGAAGGTTGCTGAGGTGGAAACTTGGCATCTGATCTGCCCAGGTAAAAGTAAAATGTCTACTCTACCAGAATGGTACATAGTTCTTTATAGTTAGAATTTTTAACTTTTCTCTCAGAGAATATTTTGTAGTTGGTGTTGACACCCATGGGCCAAATTCTCTCCTGTCTGTTTCTATAATGTCAACGAATCTAGAATGGCTTGTTTACAGTGTTTAAAGTTTGCAGAAAAAGAAAATAAAAGAGAAAAAATAGACAAGAATATATAGCAGAAAACACATGTAACCTGAAAAGGCTATAATACTTACTATCTTACACAGCATTTGTTAATTTATTCCTAAGTATTTTGTAAGTTTTTTTCATATGCTTTCATAAATAGTATCTTTTAAATTTTAATTTTCAATTGTTTGTTACTGGAAAATAAAATTGGCTTTTATATACGGAACTTGGATGCTGGAACCTTGTTAAATTCACTTGATAATTTCTTTTTAGATCCCTTAGGATTTTCTATATACATAATCATGTTTTCCATGAATAAAGATGTTTTAACTTCCCCTTTTTATTCTGTATGCCTTTTATTTCTGTTTCTTACCTTTATATTTGCTACAACCTCCTGTAAAATGTTAAGAAAAGTGGAAACAATAGACATCATTTTCTAGTTCCTGATCTTAGAGGAAAAGTGTTTGGTATGCTATTGAGTGAGGGTTTGTTGTACATGCACATAAGCCCCTAAAAGAAATTTTCTCTGATTTCTGTTGTGCTGAGAGATATTTATTTTATTTTATTTTATTTTATTTTTTATTTCTTTTATTTTTTATTTCTTTTATTTTTTATTTTTTGAGTTGGAGTCTCACTCTGTCGCCCAGACTGGAGTGCAGTGGCCGCTCCCGGCCACCGCAGCCTCGATTTGCTGAGCTCCGGTGATCCTTCCGCCTCAGCCTTCCGAGTAGCCGGAATTACAGGCATGCGCTACCACGCCCGGCTGGTTTTTTGATTTATTGTAGAGATGAGGTCTCGCTGCCCAGGCGGGTCTTGAACCCGCGGGCTCAGGCAATCCATTCACCTCAGCCTCCCAAAGGCGCGGGATGACAGGCTGAGCCACCGGGCCCGGCTTATTTATTTATTTTATTTTATTTTATTTTAAGTTGTGGGGTACCAGTCAGGATTGTGTGCATAAGTGCTTTAGGTACAGATGAAGCTTTAGGCTTTCCACTGGACTACACTTCTCCTGGATTTGGATCAGGCACCCCTATTGATGTTATGTGCACCCTGCCCCTCCCCCTCCCCCTCCCCCGGGCAGTATCCTGGTACTGCCAATCCCTTTTTTGTAGTATTATAATAGATGTTCTGGGTCCACTTATGAGTAAGCACATGTGGTGGGTACTCAGTTCTTTGTTCTTGTTATAGATCACTGAGTATGATAGACTCCAAATCCATCCAAATTGCTACAAATCCAGTAATTTAGTCCTTCTTTTTGGCAGTGTAATATTCCATCATGTATATGTACCACTTTTTTATCCAATCAAGTTTCAATGGGCAGCATGGTTAGTTCCATGCTTTTGCTATTGTGAATAGTGCTGCAACAAACATGTGTACTCAGGTATATTTTTTGTAAAATGATTTAAATTCCTCCAGGCATATTCCCAGAAGGGAGATTTCTAGGTAGTGAGAAAGGTCAATTTCTAGTTCTTTTAGAAATTGCCACACTGTTTTCCATACAGTTGAATTAGTTTGCACTCCCATCGACAGTGCAGAAGCATTTTCTTTTCTTGGTATCCTTATCAGCACCTGCTGCTTTTTGTTTCATTAATGACGGCCATTCTTACTGGAGATAGGTGATATCTCAATGTGGCTTTGATTTGCATTTCTCTGCTGATGAGTGAGGCTGAGCACTTTTTCATGTGTCTGTTGGCTGCTGCTATATCTTCTTTAAGAAACATCTATTCATGTCTTTTGCCCTTTTTTTTTTTTTTTTTTTGAGTTGGAGTCTCACTCTGTCGCCCAGACTGGAGTGCAGTGACCTCTCCTGGCCACCGTAGTCTCACCTGCTGGGCTCCGGCGATCCTTCCACCTCTCCTTCCGCCTCAACCTTCCGAGTAGCCGGAATTACAGGCATGCGCTACCACGCCTGGCTGATTTTTTGAATTCTTGTAGAGATGAGGTCTCGCTGCCCAGGCGGGTCTCGAACCCGCGGGCTCAGGCAATCCACTCACCTCAGCCTCCCAAAGTGCTGGGATTACAGGCTGAGCCACCGAGCCCGGCTTCTTTTGCCCATTTTTTAAATGAGGCTGTTTGTTTTTTTCCTCTTGGCATGTTTGAATTCCCTGTAGATCTTGGATGTTAGACCTTTGTCAAATACACAGTGGGCAAGTTTTTTTCCCCCATTTTGTGGGCTGTCTCTCCACTGCCTTGATGGTTTCATTTGCTTTGCAGAAGATTTTCAATTTGATGAGATACCACTTGTCAATCTTATCTCTTATGGCATGAGCACCTGGGGTTTTGATCAGGAATTTGTTGCCAGTTCCAATTTCCATAAGGGTGTCTCCTGCATTTTCTGAGATTCTTGTAGTTTGAGGTTTTACTGTTAGGTTTTTGATCCATTAGGTGTCGATTTTTGTGTACGATGATAGGTAGGGGTCCTGTTTCATTCTTCTGCATGTGGTCAGCCAGTTTTCCCAGCACCATTTACTGAATAGGTTCTCCTCTCTCCAGTGGTAGGTGGTAGAGGCTTTGTTGAAGGTGAGTTGGTTGAGAAATTGAGGTTTTACTTCCGGAATCTCTATCTTGTTCCATTGGTTTATACTCCTGTTCTTGTACCAATACCAGGCTGTTTTGATTATTGTAGACTTATAAAGTTTAAAGTCTAGGAATGTGATACCTCCCACTTTGTTTCTTTTGATAAGGATTGTTTTGGCTATTTGTGGTTATTTATGTTTCCATATGAATTTCAGTATTGTCATTTCCAGATCTAAGAAGAACAATAATAGTAATTGCATTGAATCTGTAGATTGCCTTGGGTAGGATGGACATCTTAATGATATTGATTTTTCCAACCCTTGAGCATAGAATATTTTTCCATTTGTTTGTATCTATTTGATTTCATTAAGCATTGTTTTATAATTTTTGTTGTAAAGGTCTTTCACTTCTCTGGTTAGGAAGGTGCCAAGGTATTTCTTTTTTGTGTGGCTATTGTGAATGGGCTTGTGCTTTTTATTTGGTTCTCTGTTTGTTGTTTGTGTATAAATATGCAACTGTCTTTTGCACATTGATTTTGTACCCTGCGACTTTGCCAACATTCTTTATCAGTGCAAGGAAGTTTTTGATAGATGCCCTTGGGTTTTCCAGTTATAGATTATGACATCTGCAAAGAGGGATAATTTAACTTCCTCTTTTCCTATTTGGATACCCCTGATTTTCTTCTCTTTTCTGATTGCTCTAGCTAGGACTTCCAACACTATGTTGAACAGGAGAGGTGACAGTGGACAGCCTTGTCTTGTTCTAGTTTTTAAGGGAAAGAATTCCAATTTCTGTCCATTTAGTAATACGTTGACTGTGGGTTTATTGTAGATTGCTTTTACTGTTTTGAGGTAGGTTACCTCTATACCTAGGTGTTCAAGAGTTTTTATCAAGAATGGATATTGGATTTTGCCAAAAGCCTTTACAGAGTCTTATGATATAATCATGGAGTTCTTTTTTTTTTACATATGTTGATGTATTTAATTACATTTATGGTCAAGCAGATGTTAAACCAGCCCTGTATCCTATTGACGAAGCCTACTTGATCATGGTGAATAATTTTTGAGATATGTTGTTGAATACAGTTTGCTAGAATCTTGTTGAGAATTTTGTATCTATGTTCATCAGGGATATTGGCCTTTAGTTCTCATTCTTTGTTGGGTTTTACCCAGTTTGGGTATTAGTGTGATGTTAGTTTCACAAAATGATTTGGGGAGAGTTCTGTCAATTCTCAATTGCCTGGAATAGTTTTAAAAAACTGGTATCAGCTCCTCCTTGTATGTTTTGTAGAATTCCACTGGAAAACCATCTGGCCTGGGGCTTTTTTTTTTTTTTTTTTTTTTTTTTTTTTTTTAATGTAGTTTTCTTATTATGGAGTCAGTTTCCCAGGTTGTTATTGGTCTATTTAGGGTCACTGTTTCCTCTTGTTTCAACCTTGGGAGGTTGTGTGATGTCAGAAAGTCCTCCATTTCATTTAGGTTTTCGAATTTGTTTTCATACAGGTGTGTATAGTAATCTCAGATAATCTTTTGTATTTCTTTGGGGTCAGTTGTGACTGTATCTTTTGTGTTTCTAATTGTATTTATTTGGGCTTTTTGTGTCTTTTTCTTGGTCAATCTGGCTAGGGGTCAATCAATCTTGTTTACCTTTTCAAAGAATTTGCTTTTTGTTTCACTGATTTTTTTAAATGATATTTTTGTTTTCTATGTCCCATATTTGGACTTTTACTTTGGTGATCTGGATTCTTCTGCTGAAGTTAGTTTTGGTGGTCTTGCCTTTCCAGCTCCCATAGGTGATTTCTTAGGCTATTGACTTGTGATCTTTCTATTTTGTTGATGTGTGTTCATAGAGATATAAATTCCTGCTTAATACTGTTTTCATGGCATCCCAGAGGTTTTGGTAAGATGTGTCTTTGTTGTCATTTGTTTCCAAGAATTTTTTCATTTCTGCTTTGATTTCTGTGTTGACCCAAGAGTTGTTTGACATTGTACTGTTTAGTTTCCATGTCTTTGTGTGTTCTGTGGGGATTTTGTTGGTGTCGATATTTATTTTTATTCCATTGTGGTCTGAGAAGGTGCATGGTAGTATTTCAATCATATGGAATTTGCTTATGCTTGATTTATGACCGAAGAGATGGTCAATCGTGGAGTATGTTCCATGTGGTGATAAGCAGAATGTGTACTCCATGGTGGTTGGGTGGAGTGTTCTGTAGGTATCTATTAATTTCATCTGGAAAAGTGTCAAGTTAATGTTCCAGATCTCCTCATTGGTTTTTTTTCCTTGATGATCTACCAAGGGTTGTTTTGGAGGTATTTAAGTCCCCAGTTATGATAGTCTTAGAGTCAATATCCTTTCTTAGTTAACTTAGTAGTTGCTTTATAAATCCAGGTGCGTGCCTGTGTTGGGTGCATATATATTTAGGATGGATATTTTTTGTTGATGGATTGAGCCTTTTATCATTATGTAATGTTCTTCCTATCTTTTTAATTTTTTTATAGATTGAAGATTGTTCTGTCTGATATTAATGTCATGACTTCTGCTTTCTTTTGTTTTGCATTCACCTGAAAGCTTGTTTTCCATCCTCTAACTTTGAGTCTATGAGTGTCCTTTGCAGTGAGATGTGTTTCCTGGTGACAGTATATTGCTTGGTCATTTTTAAAATCCAGTTTACCATTCTCTCTTTCCGGGGGTACACTTAATACATTGGTGTTCAGACTGATTATTGAAATGTGAGAGTTTATCCCTGTCATGAGGCTCTCATAAGACTGTTTTGTTTCATTTTAACTTTGGGGGTTGATATATGTGTGTGTGTTTAATTTTGTAGTTGTGTACTGTGTTGTGTTGATTCTGTGTTTTCCTGCATTCTTGGGAAGTGCACCGTTGTTCTTTCATTCTTTTTTTGTGCTTAATTCTTTATTGAACATCCTTTGTAGAACTGGTCTGGAAACAGCATAATATTTTAGGGATTAGATGTCTCAGAAGGATTTTAATTCTTCACTGCTTATGAAGCTGAGCTTGACTGGATAGGAAATTCTTGAATGAAATAGTTTATCTTTGAGGATTTTGAAAATTGGACTCAGTTCCTTCTAGTTTGCAGTGTTTCTGCTGATAAGTCTCCTGCTATTCTGATTGATCTTCCACAGTAGGTAGTCTGACTCTTTCTTGCTGTCTTTAGGCTTTTTCCCCTTATTTCTACTTTGTGTAGGTGAATTACTGTGTCTAGGGATTGGCTTCTCATTTGATGCCTTGTGAGGATTCTCTGAATCTCTTGTGTTTGGACGGCTGAATCTCTGGTGAGATGTGGAAAGTTTTCTTGGATAACCTCCTGCAATACTTGTTCCAAGTTGTTCTCCATTTTTCTTTCTTCTTCTGGGATACCATCCAGGTATAAGTTTGGCCTCTTGATACAGTCGCATATCTATTGGAGTCTTTGTTCTTTCTTTCTGAGTTTTCTTTCTGTGTTTTTAATAGATTGGGCTAATTCCATGTTTTGGTCTTCAAGCTCTGAGATTCTTTTTTCTGCTTGGTTGATTCTGCTTTCCATGCTTGTCATCTTGTTATTTATTTCCTGGATGAAGTTTTTAAGGCCAAAATCTCTGTTACAAGTTCTTTTGGTGTTACACCTTGTCTTCCTTGAATCTTATTCACTTTTCCATCCATTCCCTAATCCTTATTGTATTCTAAGGCCAATCATTGGTGATTTCCATTGTTTGGGCTCTGAGGTCTGGTTTTTCAGGTGTTGCCTCTTTAGTACACTGGGAATTACCCATGTTCTTCTGTTGATTTTTCTCATTTGTGACAGATCTCCTTCTCTATCTGCCATGATCAGAGCCTCCAAATTTGTTCTGTTTTGAAACAGGACTGGGGGTGGTAAACTTTGCTGTTTCTTGTAGTTTTGAGAGTTTAGTAAGGTAGACCATGGGGAGCTAAGATTCAGAAATTACTTGCAAGTTACACTGTTCACTGACTGGGGTATGAAGCCCCCTGAGACCTGCTCTCCACCACCACTCTATATGATGGTGTGATTGGTGCATGTGTGTTCCTCCTGAGTCCAAAATAAAGTAATAGTAATGAGGTGAAGAGAGAAAGGTAGAATGAAATAGGACAGACACAAATAATAAAAAATACAAAATAAAATTAGTCCCAGAAAAACAAAAATAAAAAAGACAAAGAGAAAACCCAAATAAACCTCAAAACTCAAATCAACAGAAAACACACACAAAAAAGCAAAAACCAGGAAAACCAAACACACACACACACACACACACACACACACACACACACGTACCCACATGTGTAAGAAATGAAAGAAGAAGAAAAAAGGGTGGAGGAATGCAAATTGAACCCTCACACTCATTCACACACACACTAAACCAAAACAAAAAAGGAAGGATGTTGTAAATTGAACCCTCACACACACATTCGTGCACACGCACACACACACACACACACACACACACACAAATGCTAAACCAAAAGAACAAAAAAGAATTTCAAGATGGTGGTGGGATGCCTGTTTCTTCTTCTCCAGTGGGACTCTGCCACTTGCTCCCTCACTGCACCCCCTCTGCAGCCCTCACTGCCAGTGTTCAGCCTGGCAGTGTAGTGGTCAGGCAGTCTGGCCATGGCCATCGCCCCTGGCAGCATTTCCACGGGAAAAGGCTTATTGATTTTAGAAAATGGCACTCAGTTTCTGCATCCTGGGAGGCACTAGGGTGCAAGCAGAGCAGCTGCTGGCACCATTCACTTCACCAGGAGAGCCCTGAGCACTTGCTCCAAGTCTTCACTCAGTCAGCCACTCACGTGCCCACTTACAAGCAAACCCACATGAAAATTCGTTCATACGCTCACTCACTCACACAGAGACTCACACATTCTGACTCCAATACCATTTTTTTCTCCCTCACCCCTGAAAAATATTTTTTTAAAGGGATGCCATATTTTGCCTATTACTGTACTTCAGCTTTGAGACAATCACGTGACTTTCCTACTTCTTGAATTCCTGGGCCCAAGTGATCCTCCTACCTCAGCCTCCCAAGTAACTGGGACAACAGACATGTCACCACAGGTAGCCATTTACTGTTTTTTGAGTGTTAAATCAGCCTTTCATTCTTGGGACAAGCCCCAACTAGTAATGCTAGATCATCTTCTTATATTTGGTTAGATTTGGTTTTCTAAATGTTGTCAAAGATTTTTTATGTCTATGTTTATAAGATATATTAATCTGCATGCTTCTGTATTGTTAGGCCTTGCTATTATGGTAATGCTGGCCTCATAGAATGAGTTAGAAAAAGTTTCCTGCCCTCTACTCTCTGAAGAGTTTATGTAATGCTGGAAAAATACTGTCTTTACATGCTTGACAGAACTCACCAGGAATACCATCTAGATATGCAGTTTTTATCATGGAAAGGCATTAGAATGGCTATTATCAAAAAGATAAAAATAAATGCTGGTGAGGATGTGGAAGAAAGAAAACCTTCTTATACTATTGGTGTGAATGTAAATTAGTAGAGTCATTATGGAAAACAGTATGGAAGTTTAGTTTTTTCAGAAAACTAAAAATAGAACAACAGTGTGATCCCGCAATCCCAATACTGGCTATTTATCCAAAGAAAAGAAAATCAGTATATCAAAGGGATACCTCCATCTCTGTATTTATTGCAGCACTATTCATAATAACCAATATATGGAATAAATCAAAATATTTATCAACAAATGAATGCATAAAGAAAATGTGATATATATATACATATATATACATATATATATATACACACACACAATGGAATACTATTCAGTCATTTTAAAAATGATATCTTGTTATTTGTGGCAAATGGATGAGCTTGGAGAACATTATGTTAAGAGAAATAAGTCTGGCAAAGAAAAATAAATACCACATGTTCTCACTCACATGTGGGAACTAAAATTTTTTGACTTCATGGAAATAGAGAACAACATTATGGGCATTAGAGACCAGGAATGCTAGGGTGGAGGTGAGGATGGGAAGTTGGATAACAGGTCCAAATTTACAGATAGAAAGAATGAGTTCTGGTGTTCTGCAGTACTGTGAATATGGTTAAATATAATTTATTGTATATTTTCAGAAAGCTATACAAGAGAATATTAAACATTCACTATGAACAAATGATAAATGTTTGAGGTGATAGACATGCTAATTACCCTGACTGATCATTATATTGTATACATGTATTGAAACATCACTCTGTATCCCATAAATATGAATAATTATGTATTACCTAAAATAAAAGAAAAAGCAAATAAAATAAAATTCATTTATTTGTTAAATAGAATAAAATTTTCAAAATTTTAAATCTATAGATCAAGTCAGAGGGAATTGGTATCTTATATTGAGTTTTCCTATCCATAAGTATTTCTCTCCATTTATTTAGTCTTCTTTAATTTTTTTAGCAATGTTTTAGAATTTTCAGCATTAAAATCTTGCATATATTTTGTTAGGTTTATTTTTTAAAGGGCAATTGTGTTTTAGTTCCGTGAATGTCTGTGGATTTTACCACTGCCAATGTTTGATACGAACACTGACTTGTAGTACAAGGAGAATTTCAACAACAAAAGCTTAGGGAAAAAAAGACTAATTGCTTTTCAAGTCCTTGCAATTCATGGTTCTGAATATGTTCACAAATCAATGCATATTTACAGTAGTTGCATATGACACATGAGGAATATTTTGTAATTATGAATTTAGCAGTTCAAATTTATATTATATATATGTAGGTTTAGATATATCATATATAAAATATGACACCAATTATCATTTGACAATGAGATGGATAAAGAATGTTGCCATTGTGAATAGTTTTATTTTATAAAAATGTGTAGCATTTAAATTTTAAAAAACTTAATCATAAGGCTTTTAAGTTATTTTCATTTAAAATTTGGTAATAATAATATAATCCATATTTTGCCTTCTAATTTTAACAGATATTTGGAAATTTTTAAAGAAAGATAGTTACTTTGTCAGCATATTTTTAAAATCACTTTAATTTTCAAGTTTTACATTTAATTCAATTTTTGATGAAAAAATATATAAGCTCTTACACTGCAGATTGTTTCTGTTAGTAAACTTGATACAAAATCCTGATTGTAATTTGTAATTCTGTTTAAATGAAGGCAAGAAGAAGAAATATTATAAAGTAAATATAGAGTCATAAAATGAGTATTTTAGAACTTTACCAGTCAATTGAGAAAACAATTTGACTTGCATAATAATAATAATGAAATGCTTTTCTTTGGTATTCTGATGCTCTCTAGTCTTATGAAAAACAGTCGATTTTCAAATATCTACTGATTTTGTCATTACAAAGTTATATTTATCATGGTAGAATGATAGAAATCAGTGCATTTAACAGTCTTTTGGTTTAAATTCTTGCTTTAAAATTTCAGACGCATAGAATGTAGTCATTCTTTTCTACTCTTGCCCTTGTCTTTACAAATGTTACAAACCAGGAATAACCAGATCTCTGGAAAATGCAAAATCAATTATTCTCTGGATGGATATGCTTAAACTCAAGCCTTAAATAATTCTCACAAGTAAAGAAAGGTTCAAGAATCATGATCTCACAATAAAAATAAAAATCCCCAAACACACAAAGAAACAAGCTACTGTATTTGAGATACAGCAGATACCATGCATTCATATATACACAAACATATACACAATCTGACCAGCTAAGACTGAGGATTCTTGAATTATTGGATAGAATACAAAATAGATTGTTTAATATTGTCATTTGGAAGTTGAAAGTTAAGATTAGGAAACGGATAACAGACTGACAACATACTGCAAATGTCTGAATTCCAGAAGGAAGTAATTGAGAAAGAGGAAATAATAGCATATGCATATACAGAAATAGAATGTGTGACAATGGAGACATTGTAGATTGGTTGAGAAAAGATGGGCTAATTAAGTGTGCTGGAGTAATTGGTTATCTATAGAAACAATGAAAATAAATTTTTATTTTAGATCACCCTCAAAATTGGATGATGAACTGTAAAATATTGATAAAGCATAAAACTTTTATAACATGGAAGAAAACAGACAAAAATATTTTGTGACCTCCTGGTAAGGAAAGATTCCTTAAATAAAGCACAAAAAGCATAAACAATAAAAATAGAAATAAATTCAAGGACTTTGTTAATCAAAAAAGTCATAAAGAAGGTGAAAAAATATACCACAAACTGGAAGAAGATATTTTCACCATATGTAACTGGAAAGGATTACTGTAAGGAACATGAATAGATCAATAAAAAAAAAAACACAGCCCAACAGAAATATGCTTAAAAAACATTATTAGTCATTTCACCAAAAGGAAATTTCAAATAGTCAAAAAACAGAAAAGACATGCAATGTCATTAGTAATCCCACAGGTGCAAATTAAAACCATAGTGAGATATTAGTTCATATTGACAAGATTGTCAAAAATGTAAAGGCTGATTAATTAAACTGTTGTTTTCTCTAATAAAGTTGAATATGCCCATATGGTATATTCTGATCACTTAAATCCTATAAGTCTATAAATAAATGTAGTAAATTGAGTTTAGCAGTTTAATTCATAATATGAAAACTTCAAAACAGTAAATGAATAAATAAATTGGTATAAAATATCACATGTAAGTAAAAGTCAATAAATTACAAGTCTTTAAATTACTGTGATTTTTTGTAAAAAAATAAATGAGCGAAAAGAAAAGGTTATAGGTAAATATATACAGTATGTTCTGTTTACATGAAAGTGAAAAACAGATAAAACTAAACATTAATTTATGAGTATACACAATCATGGTAAAATTGCTGTAAAAAAGCAAGGGTGATTAACAAAAAATGTAGGCTACTGACATGAGGTGGACTAGATGAGAATGAAGGCTGTCCATCATGAGGGCACTATACTGTAAGCTGAGTGGTACATTCATGGAGTTCAGCTTTCTTTCATTACATAAAATGCTAATACATGATACATTATTTTTCCTTTTTATATGTGCTATTTTTAATAACAAAACATTTTTTAAATAGTAAAACACAATACAAATGTGAATAGGTTTTTATGGAACATTGTTTTCATGGCAAAGAAGAACGTTCATTTTTGTAAAAACTACAGTGTTGTAGTAAGTTGAGATACACACAAACATGCCTATGCATGAATACTATGCATGAACACACACACACACACACACACACACACACACACGCACATGCACACACACAAATAAATACAAAAATGCATTTATTGTTAGGTTTTAAACATCTGAAGCCCTTTTCTTTACACTAAGGGTAAAAATTCATCTCATTTTTGCTTTGACACATATGTTCCTTAATCCCTGAGAAAACTGAAAATCAAAGAGTTATCTAATAAAAATAAGGAAACTTGATAATAAGTCTCTGCAGATTTAAATGAAGTCTACCTTGTAATTACTTGGGATGAAAAATAAATAGAAAATATGGAAACAAAAGCACAGAAATTCTAGTAAGTTCACATGGAGCCTGGGGAAAAAGCGTTTATCCTTTCAAAGGTCTTGATTTTTCAAGGCCTATGAGGTATAACACAAGGCCAGAAGGTTGCCTTTTTCAGGACCTTGTATCACAGTTCTTTGGAAATTAGAGCAAGTTCAAAATATTAAAGTGACTTGCAATAAATTTAACCAATGAGTTAAAAGATCTGTACTCTGAAAACTATAAAACATTGATGAAAGAAATTGAAGAACACACACACACACACACACACACACACACACACACACACACACATAATGAAAAATATCCTGTGTTCATGGACTGGAAGATTTAATATTGTTAAAATGTCCATGTTACTGAAGCAAGCTACAGATTTGATGCAATCTCTATCAAAATTTCAATGACATTTTTCACAGAAATAGAAAAATACCCACTAAAATTGAATGGAACTACAAAAGACCCTGAAGAGTCAAAGCAATTTTGAGCAAAAATAATGAAGCTGGAGGTCTTACACTACCTGACTTCAAAATATGTTACAAATCCACAGTAGTCAAAATAGCATCATACTGGCATAAAAACAGATGCATAATCCAGAGGAACACAGTAGAAATCCCAGAGATAAATCCTCACATTTATAGTCAACTGATTTTCAACAAAGGTGCCAAGAATACACAACAGAAAAAGTACAGTCTCTTCGATAAATGGTGATGGAAACCTGGATATCCACATGCAAAAGAATAAAGTTGGACCCTTACTTCATGTTACATACTAAACCAACTCAAAATGTGATAGACTTAAACATTAAGGCCTGAAACCACTAGAAGAAAACATTGGGGGAAAGCTTCGTGATATTGGCCCAGGCAACAATTTTTTGGATGTGATCCCAAAAGCACAGGCAGCAAAAAGCAGACATAAACAAATGGGACTGAATCAAACTAAAAAACTTCCTTCACACAGCAAGGGAAACAATAAACGGAGTGAACAGATAGCCAATGGGATGGGAGAAAACATTTGCAAACCACACATCCAATATGGGGTTAATTTCCAAAATACATAATAAACTCAACTCAGCAACAAAAAACAAATGACTGGATTTTTTTTTAAATTGGCAAGAGATCTGAATAGGCATTTCTCAAAAGAAGACATGTAATTGGCCAATGGTAAACTAACAGATGTTCAATATCACTCATCATCAGAGAACTGCAAATTAAAACCACAGTAGGATATAGTACCTCAAGTCTGCTCAGATGGTTATTATAAAAAAGATGAAAGTTAACAAGTCTTTCAAGGATGCGCAGAAAAGAGACCTTTTTTACACAACTGGTGAGAATGAAAATTAATACACCTATTATGAAAATACGGTATAAAGGCTCCTCAAGAAATTAAAAATAGAACTGTATATGATCCAGCAATCCCCACTACAGGGCGTATATGAAAAGGAACTGAAATTAGTGTGTTGAAGACATATTTGCACTCCGGTGTTCATTGTAGCATTGTGCACAATAGCCAAGGTACAGAATAACTTAAGTGTTCATCAATGGATAGTTGGATAAAGAAAATGTTGTACATATACACAATGGAATACTATTTAGTATTACAAACGAAAAAAATCTCCAATTCCTGCCCTCGAGTGATCCTTCCACCTTGGCCTCCCAATGTGCAGATTACAGGCATGAGCCACCAAGCCCAGCTAAAACATCCTATTTGATAATATGGGTGAAACTGAAGGATGCTATTTTGTTGTTGTTGTTGTTGTTTGTTTGTTTTTTGAGTTGGAGTCTCACTCTGTCGCCCAGACTGGAGTGCAGTGGCCGCTCCCGGATCCTTGACCTGCTGGGCTCCAGCAATCCTTCCACTTCAGCTTTCCAAGTGATTGGAACTACAGGCGCGCGCTACCATGCCTGGCTAATTTTTTGATTTATTGTAGAGATGAGGTCTCGCCAAGTTGCCCAGGCGGGTCTCGAACCCGTGGGCTCAGGCAATCCACTCACCTCAGCCTCCCAAAGCGTGGGATTACAGGCTGAGCCACCGAGCCTGGCTGATTTTGTCATTCCATAATGTACACACATTTCATGATGTTGCACAGCATAAAAATATATAATTTTATTTGGGTCAAATAAAAATGATAATTACTTAAAAAGCGACTTGATTTTAAAATAACTTAGTTGTTTACTGTTCCTTGTGTTTGTGTCCCAAACCCACGGATTACCTTTTTTTCTTCTCTTTTTGTTCAGTATCTGACATTTATTGTTAAATTATGATATGGTACTAGAAGAAAATTCAAACTTAGAGAAAATATGCAAACAGATAAGCATGTTATCTAAATGATATTCTCCTAATAAAATTAACCTAGACATTAATCTCAAATAGAAAATACTCAATGTCTGCATGAGAATGATTCACTAAAAATTTTTTTCTTCCCACTGTCATGTCTATTGACTTTTTTCAAAATATAAATGTGTATTAGTCTACTAGAGCTCCCATTAAAAAAAAAAAAATGCTACACCTCTGGGAGGTTTAAACAAACTGGCAGAATTTGTTTCTGGTTAGGTCTTTCTTCCTGGCGTGCAAATGACTAACTGCTCACTGTGTCCTCACATTGTGCACGTGATTCCTGGTGCCTCTTCCTCTTCTGCTAACAACACAGTCCTACAAGATTAGTGGCCCACCCTTATGGTCTCATTTAATCTTAATTACTTGTCCCCAAATTTGGTCACATTGGGGTTTAGGATACTACATATGAATTTGAGGGGGTCACAATCAGTCCATAACAAAATGTAACTTAAGCTTATTTAGAAAACTAAGGAAATATAGAAGAGTACAAAGTGGGGGGGATCAATTACCTAGAGAACCTCACAGTTTCTATCTATTTTCATTACCTTTGTTAATGTATATGTATTCTTGTTTTTTTTTTGTTGTTGTTGTTGTTTTTGTTTTTGTTTTTTGAGTTGGAGTCTCACTCGGTCGACCAGACTGGAGTGCAGTGGCCGCTCTCGGCCACCGCAGCCTCGCCTGCTGGGCTCCGGCGATCCTTCCGCCTCAGCCTTCCGAGTAGCCGGAATTACAGGCAAGCGCTACCACGCCCGGTTGATTTTTTGATTTATTGTAGAGATGAGGTCTCGCTGTCCAGGCAGGTCTCAAACCCGGGGGCTCAGGCAATCCACTCTCCTCAGCCTCCCAAAGGCGCAGGATTACAGGCTGAGCCACCGAGCCCGGCTATATTCTTGTTTTTTAAATTATGGTGACAGAAAAATCATCCATACTATTTCATTATTTTACTTAAGAATGTTTAACTTTCAAAGGTCTTCAAAAACATTATCTCCAGTTACTACACATATATTCCACTATTCTTGTTTTATTTTTGTGTCTTTCTATTTTTGCTACATTTTATCATTTTCTTGACATTTCTCGATGAAATAGTTTTCAAAGTTATATAGTTATGAAAAAATTACTTAGTCATAGAGTAAAAACTTTCTTAAACCTTGGAAATAGCTTTAAAGACTGGTTATACCAAATTTTGTTCTCACAAGACTATGTGAGTGTGTAATCTTATTTGTGAAATTCCATACTTAATATAATTTTTTTTTTTTGAGTTGGAATCTCACTCTGTCACCCAGACTGGAGTGCAGTGGCCGCTCCCGGCCACCACAGCCTCGACCTGCTGGGCTCTGGCGATCCTTCCGCCTCAGCCTTCCAAGTAGCCGGAATTACAGGCGTGCGCTACCATGCCCGGCTGATTTTTTTATTTATTGTAGAGATGAGGTCTCGCTGCCCAGGTGGGTCTTGAACCCGTGGGCTCAGGCAATCCACTCATCTCAGCCTCCCAAAGGCGTGGGATTACAGGCTGAGTCACCGAGCCCGGCTTCAATATAATTTTAAACTTGTTTTCCAATGTTAAGGGTAAAAATAGTATCACTTGTGTCTTTAAGACTTATTATAATTATAATTACAGTGTCTGAATATATTTTTATTGTTCATTACTGATTTCTCATGATTTTACCACCCTTCTGACCCACACAGACTTTCACTTTTATCCAATGTAGATTTCACACACTAAATTTTCTGATTTCAAATGTTTTTTCTTTTGTATAAACTTATATCAATCTTCTTAGTAACAAAGATTATTTTAGATTAATTTTGGAGTAGTTGATATTTCTATTACTACATCGATTCACCCCATATTAGAGCATGATTTAGCCCTTCACATGTTCAGATCTTGTTTTCTCCTTCTCAATAAAATTGTGTAAATGTCATTATGACTGAGCATTTAATGATAAGTCTAGCTAAGTGACCAGTACTTGGTACATGTAAAATCAAGGTTTACAATGAACAAACAAGTGAAGCAAAATATCTGATGGCCAGGACTGAAGCGCCAGGCCTCTTAGTTGCAGGTTCCACTCACTGCATGTGATCTTGTTGTACCAACCTGGACAAGTAAGTAGATGTCACTGATTTTCCCACTTTTGTGTGATCCGTAATCTGAGGAAACTGACACTGCTCTGGCCTTTTGAAAAGGTGAGTTTTCTGAGTCTGTTTTTGCTGCTATAACAAGATAACACAGAGTGGGTAACTTATAAACAATACAGATTTATTTCTTGTGGTTCCAGAGGCTGGGAAGTCCACAATGAAGATGCTGACAGGTTTGTTGTCTGGTGAAGGTCCAATTCTCATAGATGGCACCATCTAGGGTCCTCACATGGTAGAAGGGACATAAAGGCAAAAAGGCCCTAATCAGTTCCCTCCAACCCTTTTATGAGATCACCAGTCTCAACCATGAGGGTGAAGCCCTCATGGCCTAATCATCACCTAAAGGCCCTACCTTTTAATATTGTTGTCTTAGAGGTTAAGTTTCAACATGAATTTTGGAGGGGACACAAACAATTAAACAATAGCAAGAGGTAAAACCTAGTTGTTCCATTTAGTTTATAACGATCATAACCTGATCCCTGACTTTCAGTCTCACAAAGTGCCTAGCCTATTCCCTGTCCGCTTGATGTACAACTTGTCTCTTGGTAGATATACAGATCTGGTTTGAAAATTTGGAAATTGGCTTAGAGGGGGGTGGTCAGTAACTTGTCCCAGGTGACAGACCCTGTCAGATGATGAAGGGCAGGAGCTCTTTCCATGACACTGGTATTACCTCAGGGAAAGCTACCACCCATTCTCTTTCTCTCTTCCTTCTGGATCAAGACTGTAAGAGGGTCCTGGTCCCAGTGCTAGAGCACAGGAGCAGCAGTTGGAACTAAGTGTCCCTGCCGGAAAGTCAGGCTCCTCAGGAAGTGACAGAAAATGGCAAAGGCCACCAGGAGACTGACAGGATTTGTGATGATCCCATCACCATCATCCTCAGATCCTCCCTCCATCACCGGAGTGATTTTTCAGGCACTAAAGACCCTTCAACTATAATGAAAACTAGAGCCAGAGAAAGCCTCTCTGTGGCTGTTGACACCATTTTAGGCTCCCATGCTGATGAATCCTGGAGTGATATATGCTATTTAACTGAACTCTTATTTTACTGATAAGGAAACAGCTTCGGAAAGATAACCTGGCTTGCTCATGATCATAAATCTAGTCAGTGGAACGGCCTAGACTTGTCCTGGCTCTGCCTAAATCCAGCTCTATGCTCTTAGTCACATCTCCTCGCCATCTCCCAAACCTCCAGCCGGGCCTCATAACCCCCAACAACCCCCTTCCCCCCTACACACATACATCACACAAGTGCTCAGAGCTGAGCGCAGTTGCGTTACAAGATTTACCCTCCTAAAGACTGAGTCGGATGTGGTCAGGTGTCCGGATTTCAGCTTTAGATGCGAAAAAGAAGGAAGGTAGAGCTCAGGTAGAAGCAGGGATATCGGTAGCAAAGATTCATCTCCACAAAGGGTTTGGCTTCAAAGTAACTTTCTTAACATGCAACTTCAATACTCTCACTACTTTGTGGATACTGTGCCTCCTTGCTGGTGCCCTGGGAAGAGTAAGATGAGGACTTGGGGTCTCTTATGGGTAAATCCTGGGCTTGTGGTGGAGCTTCCCAATCTCCTCAGAAGAGTAGCCATAATCCCTTGGCCCACCATCTACCCTCCTGCTCCTAAGATTTTAGCACGACTTTAGCATAATCATGACAAATGGATGTTGAATAGTGACCTTATCTTCTTCAATGATTAAAACAGCCCTTAAAATGATGTTCTTTAGGTACATGCATATTGTGGCAAATGATAGGATTTTATTATTTTGTATGACTGAATAGTATTTCATTGTGTATACATACCATAATTGTAATCCATTGATCCGTTCTCGACCCAGAAATGACAGATGTTAGAAGTTATAGATATGCTAACTACTCTGATTTGCTCATTACACAATGAATATATGTATTAAAACATCACAGTGTACTTCATAAATACACACAGTTAGGCTGTGTCAATTAAAAACAAAACTTATAAAAAAGTTAAAAAGACTCATGAGAAACATAGTAAAGGCAGATTATTCTAGATATAAGCTGCATTTTAAACAACAAATGTGGATTTCAGTGGGAGATTGTTAAACTCTCCAATAACCACCACAGAAGTGTAATATTTAAAAACCAACATCAGAAACAAGAAACAACATGGACAGCATCTGTGTCCCTTTGCAGTTGAGTTGAGAAGTCAGAAATGGTAGTGAGGTCTCTGGTGGGATGGAGGGGTGAAAAGTTTGAGAGACCAGCTCTGGGAGAGCCCAGAACCCTGAAGCCACAGTTATGGGTAGAGAGTGGTTGGGGGAAGATCAGGACTACAGGACAATTCTGCTGCCACTGCTATGATCAGGCTTCTGCAAGGTCCACAAGAACACTTTTATTTTGCATTAGGGAGAAAACATTTCCTTGAATTCTTTTTGTGTAAAAATGGTTGCTCAACACTGATATAGAAAAATACATACATATAACTGGAGTTTTTTATAACCGGAAAAGGCTCCAATAATTGAGAAAAATTTTCAACCATGGAAGAGAAATAAAAGTTGCTAATGAGTGAGTTTCTTCTCTTTTTCGTATGAGATGGGGAGCAAAAACAGAACCAAGAAAATACAGGATTTCTGGCCACTGGATGGTCTTGCTAGAGGGTAAAGCAAACATTCCTAAGTGAAAAGAGACAGGCTTTCGTGATAATGACAAAATTCCTATCATCATCTAGAAATAACTTTTGTTCAGTCAATAGGGAACAGGCAAATCATGAAGAAGTTGAAATTAGCCTGGAAGCAATCTGTGGAGCTATTGTGCTTGGAGACCCCACTGCTTATGGTGGTCAGTTGGCAATGCCTGGGCAATGGATAAGAAGTCAACAGCCAGGAAAGAGGTCTTAACTTGGCATCATATTCTTCTCCTGCCTGCACACCAGAGAGCCCTTTCAACTTTTACAAGAATTCTGGAAGGAGGACATAATTTGACTTAAAGCTGAAGACCTTTGGGCATCAGTTTGGCCAAGGACCATGGCAGGCCTCTGTGTGACTGTATGTCACAGGAGGCAGAGGACTGTGTATCCAGGAGCCCCTTCCTTAATCTGGAATAGATCTGATCTCTGATCGCCTATGTCAGGACAGGCTAAGACCCTCACCCCCATCCAGCCTGAAGGATGTTAGCAGAAGCTCAAGGTGGTGGCAACTCAGGAATTTGTGCCTCAACTGCAGAATCAGGTCTCATAAATATATGTGTGAGGGCGATGGCAGTGCTAGGCCTGACTGAATTAGGAGTGATGAGGAGTGCTGGTGTGTGTGCTAGGCCTCGGCAACTTTTCTCACCAACACAAGGAAAGAAAGTGGAGTTGGACCCTTTCTATTAAAACTGGTTCCAGTTTAGGACAGCATGGCAGAGAAAGATGCAGACTACCCTGTCCATTGCCTTTTCCCGAACCCTTCCTAGATGTCTAGAAGTCTTTGTCATCAGTTCTGGGTTGCTTGGTGATTCTTTGGAGCAGCCACAGATCCTCACTTCTCACACTTTTGATGGTGAGCAAGGTCACCAGCTGCTTATCCCACATATACTCAGGGGAGAGGACCTTGGTGGGTTTTGGTAAAGCTGGTACTTGTTCAAGTACCTTGCTCATCATGCCACCTGGCCCTGATGTGGTTGGCTTGATCAGTCATCATTGCCTGGTGGCAGGCCTTGGTCAGTCTGTAAACCTCCATCACTGGTCCACTGAATAAGGCCCCTGTGTAGTAAAAGTCTCCCTCATCTTTGGGAATACAGGTTTGGAACTGAGGCCATTGTTCATAGGCAAAGTTGTCCCAACCAAACCCATAGTAGCCAGGATGGATGGTGCCAGACAAGGAGGATAGGATCTCCACACCTGCCTGGTCACTGAGTTTCACGTCCACATCTGCGCACAGAAGATAATCCACTACCCTTAGGTGTGGAAGCCGGCCATGGAGGCCCACCTGAGCA
Source organism: Cephalopachus bancanus (assembly GCA_027257055.1). Taxonomy (NCBI): domain Eukaryota; kingdom Metazoa; phylum Chordata; class Mammalia; order Primates; family Tarsiidae; genus Cephalopachus; species Cephalopachus bancanus. Next base: position 1,573,900 of record JAPVLO010000110.1, on the reverse strand, counting down.
TTAGGGATCAAGGTGGGCTGTGGACCCTGAGACCACTAGGATGCAGTCAGGAGCTGTTGGCCCATTTCCTCTTCCTTTTTAGCTATTTGGCACATTCTACCAGAAGGGACTTTGATGATCTATGCATAAAGCTCTGAAAGTACGACAGGCATGGCTAACTTTAGGGATCCATTGTTCCCGTTTCTCACAGACTACAGTTTTGGCTTTTTAACCTAACACAGTTCAAACTCAGGTCACATTTGGGAGCCTTCAATACGGTACAAGCTTCTTTATAAGATTTAAAAGTATATTTGTAGAATTAGTATATACATATGGAGAGCTGCTTTCAGTTTTAGATGGTATAGATGATTATCTAGAGTTACCAGAAATGGCTCAGCATGAACTTTGGGCTGGGCCACATTCCTAAGGGTCCAGTGCGCACTTTGGACTGGGTTGCATTCTTTTAAACCGGTTTTAGTTACAATTAGTGTAAGGGTTTTTTTTCCTTATTATAGACATTTAATTTATTTTACCCATAGAAATTACTGTAGAATAGGCCATGCTACGTCAGGGAATTATGTCAGTTCAAGCATGATCAAACATGATATTTTGTGGTTTTGCAAGAGTACAGTTAAATTCAGAAATTTCATTGTTCCCACTTTCTGTTAATTACGATTTTGGCTTTAGTACAATTTACAGTCTTTATTTGGGACGCTTTATTGCTGATGACCAGCTTTATATATTAGGATTAGGAATTAGAAACTTTTATAGAGGTTAAGATAGACATATAGAATTTTAGAATAGCTATTTTTATCAAGAGATTGTAACCAATTGTTCCCAGAAATGGCCCAGCTTGATCTTTGGACTGGGTCACATTCTTTAGGAACTGGTTTGAGCTATAATTAAGAGTTTCTATAGCGTAGGTAGAATTAGCACAGAATAGAAAGGTATTAGGATTTAAGTTAGTAATTAGGTGTTGTGTATGCATAAGCTTTAGAAGTTATTGATTATTAGAATATTATGATGTTAGAATTGTTGTATTGTTTTTGAGGAACATTAACCAAGCATAAGGAACAGTGAGATAATTTTGGGATTGTTCTTCCTTATGCTTGAGGGGTGGGGGACGCCCCTCATCCACCTGGCTTTGTGTCCACATGAAAGTCTTATGATTTAACTCGTGAAAATTTAGGATAAAAGGCTTACAGTTTGTCCCATTATACAGCTTCTGCACTAGACAGGAGTCCAGTCTCTTTCTTTCTCTTTATATCTATCCCTCCATCTTTCTTTCTTTTAATATCTATCCCTCCAGTTTAATCGCTGATGCCGTCTTTCCTACCAGGGACCCCCCAATATCTGCAGGGGCTGGCCCCCCGCACTTAGGAAGCACTACTTGGGAAAAATAATTGCCGATTATCTCCATTTGCCTGTCCTGCCAGCCAGCATCGCTCCAGACCTCAAGGATGACTATCTGCCTTCTCTGTCAGAGCCCGATTAGCAGAACTGATTAGGCTGCTCAGTGAAGATGTAGTACTTTATCCCGTGTCCCACCAATGATCTGTGTCTCTGCTGTCTCCAGGAACAGCGTCATGAAGTCCACATATCTTTCATTGCAAACACAGTTAACTCAATGGTGACATTCTGGAGCCAGAACTGCTCATTTGTAGCATGTCATTGTTGAAGGTATCATCCCACACAATGGGAGCCAGCCAAGGAATCTGAACAAGGGCATCTCCCCTAGATGCCATTAGCAGGTATGGCTGAGGGTTCACCATCCTTGAAACATTCACAACTTTCGGGTGCTCTACTTCTCTCACAGCCTTGCTCGCCTCAGCTAGAGTTCTTTCCAGCTTCTGACTTCTCAGGTTCAGGAAATTATAGCCAAAGAAGGCTAAGACAAGAGTTACTACAAAACAAAAGGTTACATAATGAAGTGAGCAGTATTTTGATTTCCCAGGAAGCTTCTGCAGTGGCTTGGCCAGTGTTCTTTGTGTCTCTTCCATGCTGTGAAGGTGACCTCTCCTGGGTGGGGGGAGGCTGAATCTGAGGCCCTGAGGCATCCAAGCCCAAACACACTGCCTATTCTTCCTGCAGTGCCCCCAAGCTCACTGAGGCTGACCCTGGTGCCAAGGGCCACCTGGGCCCAGTGAGAGAAAACTTGAAGTACCAGCAGAACTCCGATAAATTCAATTTTGGCTTCAGGTGTTGTCAAGGTAACCGGGTTTCAGGATTCAGACAACAGACAACTAGAACTGAAGGGCTAGCATGTAGGAGAAAAGTCAGGGTTTCTGAAACAGGAGACTGGCTCAAAGGAAGCCATCAAGCAGGACAAGGGCAAAGATTGTGATGAAAGCAGGTCAGGCAGGGCAGGAGCTACCAGAGAGCCCAACCAGAACCAGAGGGTTTTTGCTCTGACTTGCCCTTCATACTTGCTGTGTGAGACTGTTAGCAGTGCATGGAGAGTCTTGGGGATTGCATACAATTAAAACTAGCTTGTCTTCAAGGTCACATACAAAGAGGCTGAGTGGGGCCTTCTTTAGGAGGCTTGATTCAGTACCAGGCTGGAGGGAACAAATGTACAGATCAATGTTTCTTTTCCTTTTAGTCTCCCAATAATCAGTTCAAACCATTGAGCATTTACTTTTTAGGTACTGGTCCTTAAACTGTTAGAATTAGGCTGCTAGGCTTAAGGTGCATTATCTTGTTCAGTCCTCACAATAAGACTGAGCTCTCTATTATGTTCCATTGGTCTGTATGTCTGTTTGGATGCCAGTTTCTTATAATTTTGAGCACGCTATCTTTGTAATATAATTTGAAATCAGCAAGTGTAATCTCCAACTTTCATTTTCTTTTTCATTATTACTTTGGCTATTAGGAGTCCTTTGTGATTCTATGTTGAACAAATTGTGCTGGGAAAACCGAATATTCACATGCAAAAGAATGAAATTGGATCTTTAGTTACTTCATATGAAAAAATTAACTCAAAATGGATCAAAAACCTAAGACTGAGAGCTAAGTCTCTTAGAAGAAAACATAGATAGGTGAAGCTTCCGGGCATTGAAGTAAGACCATGATTTTTTGGATGATACTAAAAGCACATGATATGATGCCCATGTTTTGACATACTGAAACATACTTAATACATACATACTTAAGATATACTGAGAGACATCCAAATACATTGTTTGCTCACCATTTCTTTGTGTTGATTAAAATGGGAAAGATGGAAAATATGTCCAGTGATTTTTAATATCTTGGGTTGAAAAAGGATTCATTCAAGCATGAAATGTGGGAAGGCATTAAACACCAACATTTCAGGGACTTCAGCAATGAACAGAAAAATTTCAGAAGCCGCAATAGAAATATCTAAGCTGAAATACAAGCAGTAGCCATATAATTCTAGATTACAATAATTATATTGGTTACTATTTAATGAACATTACCATATGCCAGATATTATGCAGATAATTTCATACATTATCTTTAATAGTCACTTAAACTACTACTATATGCATTTTACTAGCAATAAGGTTGAGAAACTTGCCTAAATTATAGCATTAACAAGTAGAGAGTTGAAATTCTAAACCACTGTAAATTATCCCCAACTCCATGTTCTTTCAAGCTTGCCATAATGACTTGTGGTAAAAGTCTTTTAAATAGTATGCGTGAGGTTTTTAAAAATAACCTTTTAGCTCAGCTGCTCAAAAACCTAGGGGCTAGTTATTTAGGCCAACTCTAAATGAAAAGGAGACACTCTTAATACTTTTAAATTATACTCTCTGTTCAGATTTACATGGTAGCAAACGGCGGGGGGGGGGAGTTTAAGGAGATGGGGCCACATGGATAGGCGCAGGACAGATTTATAGGGCCTATTTTCAATGAAAAATAATTACCAATTTTGTACTATTAGTGTGAGGCCTGCATAGATGTGCTGCAGCTATCTCAGTCCCAAATGCTAAAAGTAAGCTAATCTTCTACCTACAAGACTATTCTCTTCCTATTCTCCTTTCCTGAACTATAGACATCTCCATACTTTCTACTGGATACTTTCCTCTGTACCACCAAATCTACTCTCCTTTCTGCTCTGTGCTTCAGGAGGGTGATTTCTATGGACTACATCAAGGGCTGTCTTGGTTTTGGTTGGTTTATACCAATAAGGCAGCACTAAAATGGATAGCAAGAAGAGAGCTCTGTTCGGGTGTTTATTTACCCATTGCCATCTCCAGTAGGCTTCAGGTTGGCAGTGTCTATACTCCTCTACTAAAAGCCCCACCTTTTGTGGCAATTCTAAAATATACCTACAGGACTTACCAAGTTAGAGTATCCACAAACCTCTTCCTGTCCTTTCAGGCCTAGATGTCATAATGTCTCCCAGATGTTGACAGTCCAAAGGTACTTCACTGGCTCACTTTGGTTTCTTTTAACCTCATCTCACTTGTATAAGGAATCACTTTATTAAACTCCAAATTATCCTGTTTATGAAAATAGTTCCCTGTTACCTGCCAAGACCCTGCCTTATGAGAGTAGTTGCAACCAAGAAGATCCAAGAAAACAGATGTGAAAACTGACCACATATTAGACATAACTCATTTTATTGTACTTTATTATGCTCCACATATGTTGCTTGTTTTGCTTTTTTGGAGCAACTCTATGTCACGCAAACTTATCAACACTATTTTTCTAATAGCCTGTGCTCACTTCATGTCTCTGTCACATTTTGGTAATTCTCACAATATTTCAAACTTTTCTATTATTATTCTATTTGCTATGATGATCTGTGATGAGTGATCTTTGATCTTACTCTTATAACTGTTTTGGAGTGGCATAAGCATATAAGACAGTGGACTTAATCAATAAATGCTGTGTGTGTTCTGAGTGCTTCACTGAGCAGCTGTTACCCCAACTCTCTCCCACACCCCAGGTCTCCCTATTTCCTGAAACCCAATATTAAAATTAGGCCAATTAATAGCCCTACAATAACCTCTAAGTGTTCATGTAAAAGAAATAGTTGCATGTTTTCCACATTAAATCAAAATCTAGAAATGATTAAGTATACTGAGGAAACTATATTGATTAAAACTAATGATGGAAGTAAGCTGAAAGCTAGGCCTCTTGCACCAAACAGCTGGACAAGCTGTGAATGCAAAGGGAAAGCCCTTGAAGGAAGTGGATAGTGCTACTCTAGTGAACATGTGAATAACAAAGAAAACAGCCTTATTGCTGATATGGAGAAAGTTCTAGTAGTCTGAATAGAAGATCAGACCCACCACAACATTCCCTTAAGCCAAAGCCTAATCCAAAGCAAGGCCCTAACTCTCTTTAATTATATGAAGGCAGAGAGAAGTGAGGAAGCTTCAGAAGAAAAGTTCATTGCTAGCAGAGGTTGGTTCATGAGCTTGAAGGAAAGAAACCATCTCCATAGCATCAAAGTGCAAGGTGCAGCAGCAAGTGCTGATGTAGAAGTTGCAGAAAGTTATCTAGAAGATCTAGCTAAGATAATTGATGAAGGTGTCTATACTAAAAAACAGATTTTCAGTGTAGACAGAACAGCCTTCTATTGGAAGTAGATGCTATCTAGGACTTTCACAGTTCAAAAGAAGTCAGTGACTGCCCTCAAAGCTTCAAAGGACAGGCTGACTCTCTTGTTAGGAGCTAATACAGCTAGTGATTCTAAGTGAAGCCAATGTTTATCTATCATTCTAAAATCCCAGGACCCTTAAGAATTATGCTAAATCTGCCAGTGTTCTATAAATGAAACAATAAGGCCTGTACGACAGCACATATGTTTACAGTATGATTTACTGAATAGTGTAGGCTCACCATTGATACCTACTGCTCAAATAATTATTTTCAGAATATTACTGCTCACTGGAAACTCACTTGGTCACTCAAGAGACCTAAGAGAGCTGCACAAAAATTGTTATCATGATTGCTAACACAATGCCCATTTTGCAGCCCATGGATGAAGGAGTAAGTTTGACATTCAAGTCTAATTATTTAAAAAATACAGCTTGTAAGCCTATAGCTGCCATAAATAGTGATATCTCTAATGGATCTGCGTGAGGTAAATTGAAACTTTCTGGAAAGAATTCACCATTCTAGATGGCATTAAGAACGTATGTGAGCCGGGCTCGGTGGCTCAGCCTTGTAATCCCATGCCTTTGGGAGGCTGAGGTGAGTGGATTGCCTGAGCCCATGGGTTCGAGACCCGCTTGGGCAGCGAGACCTCATCTCTACAATAAAATTAAAAAATCAACCGGGCGTGGTAGCACATGCCTGTAATTCCGGCTACTTGCAAGGCTGAGGCGGAAGGATCACCGGAGCTCAGCAGGTAGGCTACAGTGGCCGGGAGCGGCCACTGCACTCCAGTCTGGGCGACAGAGTGAGACTCCAACTCAAAAAAAAAAAGAACGTATGTGATTCATGGGAAGAAATCAACATATCAACATTAACAGAAGTTTGGAAGAAGTGGATTTCAGCCTTCATGGATGATTTTGAGAGGTCCAAGACTTTGTGGAGGAACTAACTGCAGATGGGGTGGAAATAGCAAGGGAGGAAGAATTAGAAATGGAGCCTGAAGATGTGACTGAATTGTTGCAATCTTATTATCAAATTTGAATGAATGAGGAGTTGCTTCTCAGGGATGAGCAAAGAAAGTAGTTTCTAGAGATGGAAGATGCTGTGAATATTGTTGAAATGACAACAAAGGATGTAGAATATGATATAAACTTAGTTGCTAAAGATCAGCAGGGTTTCAGATGGTGGACTCCAATTGGAAGAAATTCTACTGTGGACAAAAAGCATCTCACACTACAGAGAAATCTTTCATGAAAGGAACAATCAATGCAGCAAACATCATTGTTGTCTTATTTTAAGAAATTGCCACAGCCGTTCCAACCTTCAGCAACCACCATCTGATCACTCAGTAGCCATCAACATCCAGGCAAGATCTTCCATCAGCAAAAAGACAGACTCATCGAATTCAGATTATTGCTAACATTTTTAGCAATCAAGTATTTTCTAATTAAGGTTTATACATTCTTCCTTAAGACATAATACTATTGCACACATTATAGACTACAATATTGAGTAAACATAATTTCATATGCACCTGAAAAGCAAATCGTGTGATGAGCTTAACTGCAGTAGTCTGGACCCCAGCTCGCAATATCTAGGAGGTATGCCTGTATTCATTAGCTGCCAACTAATAGGCACATTATCTCGAACTGGCATTATGATATTGGTTGTCTATTTGATTTTGCAGCTTTGGAGTGCATGTTCATTAATGTCTCTACACATTTCTGTCATTCGTTGCAGACTCCAATGCATGGAAACCTGAGTGCGTCCCCTTCAAGAGGAGTGATCTACTCTCCAGCTCAGTTTTCAGAACTGGAAACAGGTTTTCCCAAATACTTGCTAAGGGCCTTTTCCCATTGGAAACTACATTCCCCAGAGGCGAATGCGCTGGGCTCCTGCGCAGATGGGCCAATGAAGGCCCAGGAAAGAGGCATTTCCGTGTGAGTGACAAGCATCAAGGCGGGACTTCCGGCGTCCTCCGGGCGGCCGTCATTTTGGTCGCTTTTGGGTCTGTCTACCTGGTTGCGTTCTCGGACTGTGAGAGGAGCACAGGGTAACGCGAGTGGGAAAGCCCGAGAGCCGGTGTTGTCCCACTGACAGACGCGGTTCTAAAGCTTGGAGAGGGCGCTTCCGGCGTGATCCCGCGCCAGGCCCGGCCCGGCCGAGTCCACCTCTCCGGGCTCCGCTCCACCTCCAGCCTTTGATGGTGAAACCTGCGCAGATGGACCCGGTGCAGGTCAGTGCTGCGTCCTCTAAACCCTCACCTCGGGGCTGTCACCTTTCCAGTGCCAAAGACCCGAATGAGGGGCGCCTGCTCAGAGAACTTTGTTCAGGCCTGTGACGCGTTTTTGGTTGGGTCCCCATTTCTGACACTCAGCGTGATGCGTGGAAGAGTGTTGCATGCCGAAGAACCCGATTGAATGTAGAATTAGGGAAACCTGAGATCTGTCTCCTATCTCCAGGAAAGCGATTGCCAGGGAATGTGTCTCTCGTGACTTGGCAGCCGAAGCAGTTAGACCTTCATACTAAGGGTATTGTGGAGGATTCATTATGAGGGGTTTGAACGGAGAATTCAATCTGAAGTAGGATTTTAAAAGGCTCCCAAAGGCTGCTCAGGTTTGGGAGGGGAATGAGAGGGGTGAACGTGGAAGACCTTGAGGAGGCTATTGGAACAGACTCCGGGAGCCTTACAGTGAGGTAGGCAGGCAGTAGTTACAGAGGAGTGTCAGAGTCAAAATTGCGCTGGAAAATGTTGAAATAGGCACAGAAGACTTCATTCAAGACTTCTGTAATAGGAGAGCAGTGCTGAACTCAGCGCCATTGAATCACAAGGTGACAGGGTTTTTAAGCACTGGGGTAAGCTAGTGGGAAAGTACTGGAGTCCATCAGATGAGACTGGCCAGTGGGATTATGGATCACACTGAATTATTTCTGATTTGCAAATGTTTTTCCCTGTGCTTAAGCCGTATGTGTTTGATAATTGGTACCCATTGAAGTCAGGTCCCTACTCTCCCACAAAGACAGGGAGGAGGAGTGCTGATGCCTTCTAAGTTTACATTTCAAAGCAATGGTTTCCAGGGCCTTGAGAAATACATTTACTGTTTGTAAAGCTGTCAAGAGACTAGAAGAAGATTTAAAAACATTTCAAGAGGCACAGAAAGAATAAAAATTGCAGGATTCCTAAAGTAAATGCTCTAAGCAAAGGGAAGTCTGGGGCCTCTAGAGAGGAGAAATCTGTTTCAGTTTAGTCAGATTAAAGGAATGTTCAAGCTGTCTTGGATAGGGTGTAGAAATAATACAATTCAGAGTAGATCTTAAGAATAGAGGACTGTTGCTGGGCACAGGAGCTCATGCCTGTAATCCCAGCACTTTAGGAAGCGGAGGCAGGAGAAATGCTTGAGCCTGGGAGTTCCAGACCAGCCTGTGCAACATAGTGAGACTCATCTCTTCAAAATATTTTTTAAAATACCTATACGTGGTGGTGCACAACTGTGGTCCCACCTACTGGGGAGACTGAGATGGGAGGGTCACATGAGTCCAGGAGGTCAAGGCTGCAATGAACCATCATCATGTCACTGCACTCTAGCCTGGGCAAGAGATTGAGACCCTGATTTAAAAAGAAAAAGAAAAAAGAATAGAGGATTGTTTTTATGGATAGAGAATCAGTGCCCACCTTGCAGACCCAGACCAACCCTCTCTACCCCCCATTTTTAACTCACAAATTTATAAAACATCATTTATTTCAACATCAAGCGGTTATTTTTCTGCTGTGTACCTATACGCTGTGAATTAAAAATTGAAAATGTATGGATTTAAGAAGTTAAACTTCTTACTATTGGTAACAATGGAACTATTGGTTACACGTTTAGCCACTAAGCAGTGTATTAACATAATAAAATTACATTGTCTTAGCTTGTTTTCTGCTGGCATAATAGAATACCACAGACTGGGTCATTTTTAAAGACCAGAAATTTATTTTCTCACAGTTCTGGAGCTGGGAAGTCCAAGATCAATGGGCCAGCAGGTTTGGTGTCTGGTAAGGGACTGATCTCTGCTTCCAAGATGGCACCTTAAATGCTGCATCTTTGGGAATTGGGGAGGAGGGTAGAAGAGGAGAAGCTCTGTTCCTCACATGGCAGAAGAGTAGAAGAACCCACTCTGTAGAGGAGGAGAACCCACCCCAAAAGCCCTTTTTAAAAGGCATAAAACCCACTCACAAGGGCATAGCCCTTATGGCCTAATCACTTCTTAAAGGTCTCATTTTTCAATACTGTTTCATTGGCAATGAAATTTCAACATGAGCTTTGAAGGGGTCCAAACATTGAAACTGGCACACATTCTGTTAAATGCTTAAAACTTGCTAAAACATCCAGAATTTCAAACTCCATCACTTCCTTTGCACTGAGAACACTGATAAAAAGGCTTTATCCTTTTTTTCCTTTGTATGTATTATAGCATGGTTTTAAGTTAGATCATGAATTTAGGTTAAACAGTTTATGTCATATGATTATCAGTGTGAAAATTCTGTTAGTGAAATTTTTAGTTCTGAAAATTACCTGTACATCAACACTTTTGTGCATGCAAACATACAATGACCTGCTTTAGTAAACATCCAAGAAAGCTTGTTTTGTGGTTGTTTTACTTTATCTTATAACTACACAAACAGTATTTATGATCTACAGATAAGACATAAAGAATAACACTACGCAAACAGCCATGAACCCATCATCCACTTAAAGGAACAAGACTTTACCAGCATCTCAGAAGTTTTATCTGTGTTCTTCTCTTCCCTAGTTAGAAGTTACCATCCATTCTAAATTTTGTGTAGTCAGTTAATAATTTTCTTTATTTTCATTATACTGTTTGTTTTTTTTAAGCTTTATACAACTATGTCCCATAACCAAATATTTCTTAACACTGTGGGGTTGGTGAGGGGTAGAGAGGAAGACATCCAGCTCTTTACATGGCAGAAGAGTGGAAGAGCAAAGAGAGAGAGCCCACCCCAGAAGCCTCCTCTTTTTAAATTGGGTTCTTACTCTGTCACCCAAGCTGGAGTGCAGTGCCAGGCTCATAACTCACAGCGTCCTTGACCTCCTTGTGCTCAAGTAATCCTTTCACCTCAGCTACCTATGTAGCTAGGACTATAAGTGTGTACCGCCACACCTAGCTTTTTTTTTTTTGTAGAAACAAGTTCTCACTAAACTGCCAACACTAGTTTCGAATTCCTGAGCTCAAGCAGTTGTCCTACTTTGCCCTCCCAAAATGCTGGAATTACAGGCATGAGCTGTCGTGCCCAGCCCCAAACACTCTTTTGAAAAGGCATTAGGCAGTTTATCTCGCCCATGCCAGCTCTGGCATGTCTTCCTTTCTTTTCTTTCTTTCTCTAATAAACTTTGTTTTAAAACTTAAAAAATTATTAAATAAATGGCATTAAACCTACCCATGAGGGCAGAACCCTCGTGGCCTAATCACCTCTTATTTTTGCATGTTTTGAACTTTACACAAACTTTATCATAGTATATTTGTCTTTATGAGACTCAGGTATGTCATGCATGTAGCTATAGTTCACTTTAACAATAAAAATCTTAATTCTGTGGTAGGGATTTTATATGCTTACCACTTTATGATGTGTTTAATACCAATACCAGCCCTGTGAAGTTGATTCCATTAACTGTCTCCACTTTACAGGTGAAGATACTGAGCATCCGGGAGTTTGAGTCACCCAAGATCATACAGATGATAAGGTGCTCTAATGACTGAGACCCACAAGATAGCCAACTGGAGGTCACCTTGCTCCAGCTAAAGATGAGGGGTTAGACAAGCCCTTAGAACTCCACTATGGATGTTTATTGCTCACAATCTTGTTCTCCTCACAGGTATCCATGGCTGCAGAAGTTTTTGTGGATGATGTACAGGTAACTAGAGGGTATCTCAGGCCCTTTTTCTCCCTGTCTCCCAACCAATGGTCTCTGGGATTATAGTGTCCTGGGACTCTACACCTGCTACTCTCCTGACCATTGGATCTAGGGCCCCAAGTTCCATCATACTTAGGCTCTTGAACCTAGGTCAGGATTTATAGAGAGGGATTCCTGTTTCTGGTAATTACTGTGTAGATGGTATTATAAGCACAGGGATCAGCATGTGCTGATATGTCTATGCAAAACTAAGCTGATAGCATTCAGGGAACTGAAGGTTTCTGTTACGTTTGGTGAGACCCGAAAGTAAGGATGCAGGAGTCAAGCCTGAAATGGCAGGCTATCTCTTTTCTGAGGGTGTTAGGAACCATGGAGTATTTGTCATAGAGGAGGGAGGTAATCTGAATCAGGTCTTAACAGACTTCTTCTGGCTCTAGAGTACAGAAGAGAGCAGAGGTAAAGGAGAAAGCTTCTGCAATAATGCAGTGAGTATTGGTGGTGGCTTGGTTAGGGTAGTACCTGTGGAGATGGAAGAAACTTATGGTTCCTGGATTTTTTTAAAAGTAGGTCTGGTTATAGTTTTGAATATGGAAGCCAATAGAGGTAACGGAGTCAGAAATAGCCTCAAGGATTTTGGCTTTTGCAGTGGGAAGGAAGTGATGCCATTATTGAGATGGGAAGTCATTTGTAGAAATTTTCAGAGGGAATATCAGAAGTTTGGAACATGTTGTGTAAGAGATATTCCAAATACTTCTGAGTAGAGATGTTAAGGGGACAGATGGACACACAAGTCTAGAGTTAAGGAGTTCAGGTTGAAGACCTCATAAGGTGTGTAGAGCAGAGTACAGTTGTGAGTCACATTCAGGAAGGAGAATATTCAGGTCATGATGGGAATGGCTCTAAAGGACAAAGAATGTGAAGGCAGGAATGGAAGTCTGGGTTTTTTTTTTACTGGGCTCTGGAATCAAATTGGTGAGCATCACAACCACTAATTAGGAAGAGTAGTGGTCATGAGAAAGAAGGTGGGTCTCATAAGGACCAGGGCTTCTTCCAAGGAGGAATGGCCCTGAGATACATGTAGAAACATAGCAGTAATGAAGGTGAGGTGACAGTGAGGCCAGGTCTTTCTCTCCTTTGCTTCTCTGAAGGCTCATCAGGCTTTTGTGGTGATGCTTGCTGGGGCTTGGAGAGCTTCATCAGACTAGTGGGTAAGCTCAGGGGCAAATGGAAGGGTCACTGAAGGCCAGGGATCCAGTGGGGCTGGTCACTGAATAAGGCTTTGATGAAAAGAGGATGACTGAGATTGGTGATGGGAGAGCATGTGCAACCCAGCAGTAGAGAGAACTTAAGATGACTGACACCTGCACATATTCTTGATGGCCGAGGTTAAAGCAAGGGGAAGGGCAAGGTGGAGAGGTCTTTAAAACAGGGCTGGGGCTCCCTGGCATTGTGGGCCGTCAGAAGTCTGAGGCAGGATGCCATGATAGTTGCATTTTCCAAGCAGTATCTGGATGTCTTGTGCAGATCGGAATATAGAGAGGTCAGGAAAATGTTGTGGTGTTGGCCAGGGGATTGGAGGTGGCAGTGGAAATCAGAAATGGTACACAGGTTTGTGTGCTTGAAGGAGAAAGCATGGACTGATGATCCCAGGGACTTGATCCTAAGAGTTTAAGGGAGAAAACTGAACCTGTGTTGGCTTGCCATGGGGGGCATGGCCAGAGGAATTGGCAGGAGAAGGGGTGGGGCCCTTTGCACCAAGCCCAGAGTTTAGATGGTATTTATTTGCACACATGCCTATAGCTGATGTAGTTCAGCACGGTGATCAGCAGGACAATGAGGAGAGGAGGCCTGTGAGGTGGCCTGGAGAAGAGGAACCAGGGAGTGGATATTTGGGGCGGCAAGGAGGAGATCGAGGGTCCTGGAGAGAGGCTGCTCAGGAACACTGCTCTCTCCTCTCATGCTATGGTAGGACAGTGTGGCCTTTGAGGATGTGGCTGTGTACTTTTCCCGGGAGGAGTGGAAGCTTCTTGATGAGACTCAGAGACTCCTGTACCGTGATGTGATGCTGGAGAACTTTGCACTTGTGACCTCACTGGGTAAGTCCCTCACACGCACCCCAGCATTCCGGCCTGGGCTCTTTCCTTCCCCTTTTCTCCATGGACTGTTTGTCCCTTCCCACAATAAGGTTGTGGATATCACTCCCTTCCTATGTTTTCTTGCATAGGAACTGTGGGTACCAGATCTGGACTGGGTGTATTCCCCATCTTCTCTCCAGTAGCCCTACCACCTGGTACCTAAACCCTTGCAGGGAGGGATATGGGGCCATGAATCCTTGCAGTGGCCCAGTGGATTCCATCGGGCTTGGCCTCACCTTTGCAGAATGACTATCCAGAGTCACTGTACGTCTCTGCCCCTGCTTCTTACCTCTTCCCTTCAGCCGGTGTTTCCTCATGCCTCACAATGCCAGGAATGGCAGGGCCGATGTGCTTACTACTTGCAGAGACCACTGGGCTGTTCTTATAAGATGTTCCTCTAGAGGCCCTTTTGTAATGCTAGTTTTCTTTTTGTAGGGTCTGTTGTGCAGTGGGCTAATCTGCACCCCTGCTGTCTACTCACCTATCTTATCTTTCCCTTAGTACTTGCATCCTCTCAGATTCATACCATGTCCAACTACGGCTGGGGTAAGAGACTTATGTTCCTGCCAGGGCAGACATGACTCCAGCTATGGCAAGAGTGCTTCAGAGGGGGACTGGCTGTGGGAAGTGGAAAGTGAGCGATGGCTTGAAGTCAAGACTGTGTTCTCATGATGCCAGGAACCTTTACAGTGCCTAGAATTGTTTCTGTATGAGGGACAGGGACCTTAATGCATTTCTGTCTTTCACAGCCATTCTTGACATTTTGTCTGCTTCTTCCTACTTTCACTCTAGCTAGGGCTGAACCCCACCTCTCTGACTTTCATATCTCACACCTTCCTCTCCACTGTTCCCTTGCAGTGCTTTCCAACACTGAGCTATGCATAATGTGTTGTGAGATGTGCACATAGCCTAAATAGTCCTTAAACAGCTATGCAGTCACAACTAGTTTTCCTGGGTTTGGACACAACCTTCTGTTTAGTACTTATGCATCCCCAGCAGAAAAGTCCTGGCTGAAAGCCATTGCAGAGAAAAGTTGCGATGCAGTCTTCCTGCACTGCATCTCACTGCTATATCCTTGCCACAGAGTGGACCTCTTCACTGTGTGATTGTTTCTCATCCTGACTTCAGGTCTCTTCTCCTCCAAGGAGTCCTATTACTCATTCCTGGATTGACAAAACACACTATGATGGGGTTACCCCTCCCACCAAAGTCTGTTTGTACCTCAGCAACATTTCTATGCTTTCAGGTTGTTGGTTTCAAATGGAGGACGAGGGAGCACCTTCTCAAGGAGTGTCACAGATGAGGAATACCAAAGCAGGTCCAACTACCCAGGAAACTTATCCTTGTGACAATTTATATATGACTGGGCATCAGGGAATATACTGTGGACAGAAGCTGCACACATGTGGGGTGTATGCGAGACAACTCTGGTTCATTCCAAATATCTTCCAGCACCAAAAGCAGCACAACAGACAGAAACTCTTTAGAAGAGATGATGACAGGACTTCATTGGTTATGAGCTCTAAAGTGCACATGTCAGTAAATTCCTTTACACGTGTGGATGGTGGAAAGGACCCTCTGGCCAGCTCAAGCCGTCTCCAGCACCAGGCCAGTCATAGCAAGGAAGATCCACACCGGAACACAAAATGCAGGAAGATCTTTCATGCTAAAGAAAGACTTTTTGGATGTGGTGAATGTGGACAGTTCTTTAGCTACAAAATCGCACTTGTTCGGCATCAGAGAATCCACACTGGAGAATGTACTTATAAGTGCACTGAATGTGGGAAGTTTTTTAGCCAAAGCACTGGCCTTATTGCGCATCAGAGAGTTCACACTGGCGAAAGGCCATTTAAATGCACAGAATGTGCGAGATCTTTTAGCCAAAGATCCAGCCTTATTCTACACCAGAGAGTTCACTGTAGAACAAATTTTTATGAATGCAGTGAATGCGGGAAAGCCTTCAGTCGCAAAGACAGACTTCTGCAACATAAGAGAATCCACACAGGAGAAAGACCTTATGAGTGTATTGAATGTGGGAAATTCTTTAGACAAAGGTCTGTCCTTATTGAACACCAGAGAGTTCACACTGGAGCAAAACCTTATGAGTGCAGTGAATGTGGGAAATTCCTTAGTAGTAAAATTACACTTGTTCGGCACCAGAGAATCCACACTGGTGAAAAACCTTATGAGTGTGCTGAATGTGGAAAATTATTTAGTCAGAGTTCCGGCCTTATTGTTCACCAGAGAGTTCACACTGGAGCGAGACCTTATGAGTGCAGTGAATGTAAGAAAGCTTCCGATGCAAAGACAAACTTGTTAGGCACCAGAGAATCCACACTGGAGAAAGGCCTTATGAGTGCAGCGAATGTGGGAAATTCTTTAGCAGCAAAATCACACTTGTTCGGCACCAGAGAATCCACACTGGACAAAGGCCCTATGAGTGTAGTGAGTGTGGGAAATTCTTTAGACAAAGCTCCATCCTTTCTGCACACCAGAGAGTTCACACTGGTCAAAAGCCGTATGAGTGTACTGAATGTGGAAAATTCTTTAGCCAGAGCTCCAGCCTTATCTTGCACCAGAGTGTTCACACTGGAGCAAGGCCTTATGAGTGCAGTGACTGTGGGAAAGCCTTCAGCCGTAAAGATGGACTTGTTCAACACCAGAGAGTCCACACTGGAGAAAGGCCTTATAAGTGCACCACATGTGGGAAATTCTTCAAACAAAACTCTGGTCTTATTGTACATCAGAGAGTTCACACAGGAATAAGGCCTTATGGGTGCAGTGAATGTGGGAAGACATACAGCAAAAGATCCTACCTTATTCAGCACAAGGAAATTCACACTGGAGAAAGGCCTTTTGAGTCTAACAAAAAGTGACAACGCCTTTAACTGAAGAACCCGCCTTGTTGTCATAAAAAGCAGCACTGGAGAGTGACCTTGTAGATATAGCATATGGAGGAAAGTGTATAGCAGCAAGCACATAGTTGTTCACCAGAGAATGCATACTGGAGAGAGGTCTAAGTGTTGTCAGTGTTCAGCATTAGAAAATGTTCAGCATTAGACCATCTCCAGTAGAGTGAATGTGCAGCAAATACGGAACATTCTTCATATAAACCTCTAGCCTTGTTAGACACCAAAGAATTTAGGTTGGTGCAAAACTTTATGAATGTAGCAGCTATGGAACACTGTTTAGTTGTAAAACCAAACTGGACAAAGGACTTACGAGTCTACTGAACGTGTGAAATCATTAAGCCAAAGCTGTAGCCTTACTGAACATCAGAGAATTCATACTGGCTGTATGAATGCTGAATTGAAGGACACCCAGGTGGTGTCCACTGCTTGGTGTGGGGGGTTTTTCTTCCACATATTTGGTCACAGAAGTCTTCTGTGTTGATAATTGTTGTGGTATGAAAACAGAGGAAAAAAACACAGTTTGAGAGGTTTTCCAAAACAACACTCCTTGCTATTTACCATATAAAATGAATACTTATGTTCATATGAAAACTTGTACACACATTCATGGCAACTTTATTCATAATAGCCAACAACTGGAAATAATCATAATGTCCTTCAGCTGGTGAAAGGTTAAAGAAACTTTGATTCATCCATACTACTTGCCAATAAAAAATACCCTATTATTGATGCATGCTACAGTTTGAATGATTCTTAAGGGGATTATGCTGAGTTAAAAGAGCCAATCTGAAAAGGTTACATACTGTATGATTCTGTCTACATGATCTTAAAAAATACAAAATTAAACAGATGAGCAGATTAGCAGGTGCCAGATATTAGAGAAGAGAGAAGGAGGTGGCTGCAGTTATGAAAGAGTAGCACATGAGATCCTTGTGATGAGGTAATTCTGTAAGTTGACTTTGGTAGTGGTCACATGAAATACACATTTGACAAAATTGCATAGAAAAACACACACATGCGTGCATATAAAACTGGTGAAATCTGAGTGAGCTCAGTGAACTGTGTTATGTCAACTTTGATATTGTTTGATGTTGTACTTTATGCAATATGTTTCCAAGGGGGAAACAAGGTGAAGAGTATATGGAGGCACTTTCTCTTGTTTTCCACAACTGCATGTTAATCTAGTTATCTCAAAATAAAAGTTACATAAAACTAAATGGGTGGAAAATGATATGCTATGCTAACACTATTCCAAACACGTGATATACCTACAACAAAACAAAGTATACTTACCAACCATAGTGTTACTGAGAATAGATAGGCATGTATAATAAAGGCTTTTGTCAAGATTATGACATTCCAAAATAGGTATATACCTAATAACAAAACTTAGTTCTTTAAATCAGTGTGAGAATCTAAGTGAAAACAGGCAAATCCACAATTATGATGAGATATTTTAACAGTGATTGATAGAACAATCGAACTGAAAATTGATAAGGATGTAGAACCCTTGAACAAAATGATCACCTAATTGGAGCTAATTAGCATTTATAGAATGCACCATCCAAGAATAGCAGACTACTTTTTCAAGTACCCAAGAGACTTAGGAATATTGACCATATTCTAAGCAGTAAAATCTCATTGTTATCAGTGATTTCGATCATGAATGTATTTCTGTGATCATCAGGGAGTCACACTAGAAATAATAAAAGTACACTATCTAGAAAAATATCCAAATATTTCAAAGTTAACACAATGAAAGATCAAAGATTATGAAATACTTATATTAGGAAATACTTTGAATAAAAATTAAAACCCTATATAAATCTGATAGCATTGCAGGAAATAGATTAACCCGCTATTAGAATTGGAGACCTCAACCCTCTGTAATGGATGGATCTAACAGGAAGGAAGTCAGTATAAACATACTTGAACTCGCTGCTCCATCGGTCAGATGAATATACTGACATCTAGAGAATACTCATCCAACAAGAAGAATATACCTTGTCAAGCTCACATGGAACATTCATCAAGGTAGAGCATGTTGTGGGCCATAAAGCAGGATTTATTGAGAGGACAGAAAAGCTCCCACAGTGGGAGGCGACCCAAGGGGGTTGCCCTTAAAACATCTTAACAAATTTAAAAGAATATAAATTACACAATGTATGCTCTCAGACTGCAATGGAGTTAAACTAGAAGGCAATAATAGCTGTTAAATCCCAAAATATATGGAGATTAACACATTTCTAAATAATGCATGGATCAAGGAAATCTGAAGAGAAATTTTAAAACATTTTAAATGAAAATGAAAATACAGACGATTAAAATCTGTGATATGCAGTGAAAGTAGTGCTTAGAAAGAAATGTATAGTACCGAATGTGTACATTAGAAAAGAAGAAAAAAATCTAAAATCTAAACATCCAAATTAGGAAATTAGAGAAAGAGCTAATTAAATCCAAAGTAAGCAGAAGAAAATAAAAATCAGAGCAGATGTCAATGAAATTGAAAACAGGAAATCAAGAGAGAAAATTACCAAAACCGAAAGATGGTGCTTCAGAAGATACAGAAAATCAGTAAATTTCTAGACAAGCTAAACTGAGGGTGTGGGGGAGGAAGAGATGGAGGGGGAGAGAGAGAGAAGATAAATTACCAATACCAGAAATGAAGGAGGGGATGTTAAAATGATGGACATACTATGAACAACTCTGCCCACAAGTTCGATAACCTAAATAAAATGAATCAATTTCGTGAAAGACACAATCTGCCAAAGCTCACACAAGAATTAATAGACAATCTGAATAGGTCTATTTTAAAATGGAGCCAATAATACCTTCCAGAATAGAAAGCACCAGCCCCCAGTGGGTTCTGTACTATATAATACTATATAATATCATCTAGGAGGTAGAAGCAAAGTGAATACTTTCTAATTCATTATGTGAGACTAGCGTTACACAAATATTAAATCTAAACAGGGACACTAAAAATGCAGGGATGAGGCAGAAAAATATAGATTAACATCTCTAAACAGAAATGCAAACGTTTCAACAAAATGTTAGCAAATCAAATCCAACAATATATACAAATTATACACCATGGCCAAATTGGATTTATTCTAGGTTTACAAGGCTGGTTTAGCATTGGAAAATCACCAATTAATATCCATCATATCAATAGGCTGAAGAAGAAAAGTCACACAATAATATCAATAGATGCAACACTTTTGTCAAAATCCAGCACCCATCTATGATTTAATAAAAAAAAACTTCAGAAAACTAGGAATAGGAGGTAACTCGTTCAACTTGATATAGAACATCAACAAACAATCTACACCTAACATAATACATAATGGTCAGAAGCTAGACACTTTTCTGATAAGATCGGGAGCAAGATAATGATACCTCATCTCGCCACTTGTTTTTAATGTTGTAATGGAAGTCCTATCTAATGCAATAAGGAAAGGAAATAAAGGTATACAGATTGGGAAAGAAGAAATAAAACTGTCTTTGTTAGCATATTATATAATTGTCTCTGTAGAAAATTCCAAAAGCTCAAGAAAAAAAAACCCTATAAACTATTCTAGTAAAATTGTGGGATATATGCTAATATACAAAAGTCAATTGCTTTCTTATATACCCGCAATAAGCAATTGGAATTTGAAATTAAAAACAATATAATTTGCACCAACTGCCCCAAAATGACATGCTTAGATATAAATCTAGCAAAATATGTACAAGATCTTTATTAGGAAAACTAGGAAACTCTGATGAAAGAAATCAAAGAAGAAATAAATAAATGGAGAGATATTCCATGTTCTTGAATAGGAGCACTCAGTATTGTTAGGATGTCAGTTATTCCCAATTTGATCTGTAGATTAAAACAACCACTATCAAAATTCCAGCAAATTATTTCGTGGCTGTCAACAAATTAATTCTAAAGTTTATATAGAGGTAATTGACTTTTGATAAAGAAGCAAGGACAATTCAGTGGAAATAGTCTATTCAACAGTTGGTGCTGGAACAACTGGACATTCACATGGAAAAAAAAAAGAATCTAGACAGACTTTTCACAAAAATGAACTCTAACAAAATTTACTAATTAACAAAAACTAACCCCAAATGGATCACAGCCCTAAGTGTAAAACAAAAACCATGAAAACTGCTAGAAGACAACATGAGAGAATTGAAATGAATTTGGGTTTGGGGAAGGCAAGCACAGTGCATGAAAAAAAAAATGCTAATTGAACTTTCTAAAATTAAAAACTGCTGCTCTGTAAAAAACAGTGTTTGAAATGAAACACAACATACATGTGATGAAGGACTGGTATCCAGAATATATGAAAAACTTTTAAAGTGCAACAGTAAGAAAATAACGTAAGATAAAGTAAAAGAAAAGGAAAAAGGAGAAGGAACAAAGAGAAAAATTTAAAAAAAAATTTTTTTTTTTTGAGTTGGAGTCTCCCTCTGTCGCCCAGACTGGAGTGCAGTGGCCTCTCCGGCCACCGCAGCCTGGACCTGCTGGGCTCCTGTGATCCTTCCGCCTCAGCCTTCCGAGTAGCTGGAACTACAGGCATGCGCTACCACACCCGGCTGATTTTTTTATTTATTGTAGAGATGAAGTCTCGCTGCCCAGACGGGTCTTGAACCCGCGGGCTCATGCAATCCACTCACCTCAGCCTCCCAAAGGCGAGGGATTACAGGCTGAGGCACTGAGCCCGGCTAAAATTTTTTTTGAGCACTGGAGTTTATTGGTTTTAGCTCCGTTAGAGAGAGGGACGCTCCCTCTTGTGGCAGATTCTGAAATTGCAGGCTTTCCCCTGCTTAACTTGTAGGGCTAGATTCTCTGTCCCCTGCAATGTGTGATTCCTGGTCACTGCGGGGTTGGGGGTAGGGGTGTGTGGGGGGGGACCGGGGCCCTGAATAGATTCAGCTTCTCTTGGGGTGCTTTTTCCCCAATCTCTGTCAGCGTGCTCCCTGCTCTCCCAGTGTACTCCTAGTGCCCAGTTGCAGCAGGCAATGGAGCCTCCACTCCTACCCTCCTTTCTCTGTGTGATCAAAGAGATCTTCTCTGGTTGTGCGGGCTTGACCCCCCCAAACATGTTCAGAGTGCCTCCTTAAGTCAGCGACCGGATCCCCACTCTCTGCCCTGCTCTGTGGATGGGGTGCTGGACTGCCTCTTCACCAGGTGCCAGCTGTGAGTGTGTCTGATTGATTCACCCCACAGGAGAGCCCTCTCAGCATAGGAACTGCTCCTGGCTCTCCCTGAGCTCAGCTTCCATTGCTACAACATAACCAGGTTTCCTCTGGTGTGAGATGGACTTTTGTGTTCTGCTGGGGGTGGAGGGATGTATCAGTTCAGTTCTCACCACTTCCTTGCTCTGGCTGGATCCTCTTCTGAGTCCACTTGTGGCCCTGCAGCTGGCTCAGGGCAGGGGATGGAGTGTCTGGAATTCTGCACCTGCTGTGTCCCTCTGGAGTTCATGCACTTGGGAAGACCCTCTCTGGGGTCACAATGATCAACCCTAGAGAGACTTGGATTCAAGGTGCCTGTCTGCTGCTCCATGGTGGGCACCCCAGAGCACTTCTCTGCTGACACTTTGGAACAATGGTGGAGTGCCTTTGCCACCTCCTCCTGTGGGTCTCTGCCTCTGGTCTCCACGCTGTGCTCCTGGCATGGCCTCTGCTGCCAGTGCTGTCCTGGCCTCCTCTCTCTGCTCCTGGTGTTCCTGGTTCCTGGATCACTGTGGGTTGCTCATTCTCTCCAGTTCATGGTTCCAGTAGTACAGGGGCCTGGGGAGGCAACAGCTCCCTCCCCTTCTACCACTGTCTCCAGATCCCAAGTCCGGGGGTGGGGCTGCATGGTCCACGCTGGCACTGAAAGTGGTGGTGGCAAGGCCGAGCACCGAGTGGCGGCTGCTCCCTGTGGCTTCCTCCTGAGGAGGACCTTACTAATTTCAGAAAATGATGCTTGCTCCTGTGCTATGGGAAGCACTGGAGTCTGAGCAGCAGTGACTGCAGTGGTTTCACAAGGAGAGCCTGAGCCACCTGTCCCCAAGTCCCTGCTCAGAGAGACACTCACGGCCATTTACACACAAGCACACTCATCCTCACACACACTCACACAATGACTCACACACTCCCTCTGGCTCTGCTGCCATCTTTTCTTTTACTTTATCTTGCACTCATGGGGTACACATATGTACCCATTGCATGGACATATTGTGTGGTTGTGGTGAGTGAGTCTCAGGTGGCCCATTTCCTAGATAGTGAACATAGTGACTTATAGGTCGTTTCTGAATACTAGCTCCCTGCTTCAACCTTTTTCAGCTCTCAACATTGCAAAGAGACAGCACAGCTCCCCATCCCCAGCCCTGTTTCAAAATCAAACAAATTCAGAGGCTCTGCTCAGGGAAGGATAGGGGTGGAGCAAACAGCAGAAGTGAATGCTTTTCCCTCTCCCACCAAGTAACAAAGAGAAGGAAAAGAGATCTGTCACAAATGAGGAGAAAAAAATCAATGATAAAAACAGGTAACTCTCAGATTTCTAAAGAGAAAGAACCCCCCCCAAAAAAAACAAACAAAATACATCGGAGCACAAACAAAGAAAATTTCCCAGAATGACTGGTCTCAGAAGACAGTTACAGAGATCAGGAAGTGGATGGAAAGAATGAGCAAGAACCAAGAGAAATAAGAAGCAAAACTGAATGAAATTGTAATGGAGATGGCCAATCTCAAAAAAGTTCCAAAATATGGATATAAAACACTCCATCCATGAAATAAATAACAAACTGGCAAGCATGGGAATCAGAATTAACTAAGGAAAGGAAAAAAGTCTCAGAACTTGAAGACCAAAATATGGAATTAACCCAATGTGTTTAAAAAAAAATTTGAAAACCAGGAACAAAGCCTCCAAGATACATGCGATTATGTCAAGAGATCAAACCTACACTGGATTGGTAAGCTTGAAGCCAAATGGGAAATGGAGAGCACCTAGGAACAAGTATTCCATGAGGTGATCCAATAAAACTTTCCTTATCTTGCCAGAGACACGACCATTTAAGCACAAGAGATTCAGAGAACCCTTACAAGACATTATATGAGAAGGCCAAACCCTTGACACATAGTAATTTGGCTACACAAAGTAGGTATGAAAGAAAAAAATCCTAAAGGAAGCAATGTTTCTTTTTCTTTAGTCTCACACTAATCACTTCAAATTCACTGAGCATTTACTTTTTAGGTACTGGGCCTTAAACTGTTAGGATTCAGCTGCTAAGCTTAAGGTGCATTATCTTGCTCAGTCCTCACAATAAGCCTGAGCTCTCTATTATGTTCCATTGGTCTGTGTGTCTGTTTGTTTGCCAGTTTCATATCATTTTGAGTACTCTATCTTTGTAATATAATTTGAAATCAGCAAGTGTGATCTCCAGCTTTCTTTTTCTTTTTCATAATTCCTTTGATTATTAGGAATCTTTTGGGACTCTATGTTGAACAAACTGTGCTGGGAAAACTGGATATCCATGTGCAAAAGAATGAAGTTGGATCTTCAGTTTACTTCATATGAAAAAATTAACTCAAAATGGATCAAAAACCTTTCCTAAGAGCTGTATCTCTTAGAAGAAAGCATAGGATAAAGATTTATGCCATTGAATTTAGGCCATGATTTTTTGGATGATACAGAAAGCACAGGCAACAAAACTAAAAATAGAAAAAATGAACTACACCAACATTTTTAAACTTTTCATCATCAAAATCACTATCAAGAGAGTAAAAAGACCCAATTAATGGGAGAAAATATTTGCAAACCATATATCTGATAGGTATTTATATCCAGAATATATGAAGAACCCCTTAAACTCAACAATAAATATACAAACAACCCACTGTAAAAATGGATAATGCGGTTGAATGGACATTTCACCAAAGAAGATACACAAATGGACAAGAAGCTAATGAAAAGATACTCAATGTCACTAACCATTGGGAAATGCAAATCAAAAGCACAATGAAATACCACTTCACATGCACTAGGATGATTATAACCAAAAAAAAAGGAAAATAACAATTGTTTGCAATGTGGTGAAATTGGAACTGCTGTGCTGTTGGTGAGAATGTAAAATGCTGCCACCATTGTGGAAGATGATATAGCAGTCTCTCAAAATTAGCACAGAATGGCCACATGTTCTAATATAATACTTCCACTCCTTGTTATATACCCAAAAGAACTGGCAATGGAGACTTGAACTGATATTTGTACATTTATGTTTATAGTAGCATCATTTATAATAGCCAAAGGTGGGATTGATACAAATATCCACCAACTGATGAATGGAAAACAATCCATATTATACACAATTCAGCATTAAAAGTGAAGAAGATTTTGATGCATGCCACATGGAAGAACCTTGAAAACATTATGCTAAGTGAAATTAGTTAAATAAAAATGGTTAAATAGTGTATACAGTACCTTATATGAGGTATCCGGAATAATCAAATTCATAGAAATAGATACTGTGTATGACATTTGACCATTGACTCCTCTTTATTCCTGTAGAGGATCCCACAGTCTTGATATATACCTTTTTCCCCATGAAAGTGACTGGCCCATTGAACACTAAAAATAAAAGTTTGAAAAAAACATGGC
Source organism: Cephalopachus bancanus (assembly GCA_027257055.1). Taxonomy (NCBI): domain Eukaryota; kingdom Metazoa; phylum Chordata; class Mammalia; order Primates; family Tarsiidae; genus Cephalopachus; species Cephalopachus bancanus. The sequence goes on along the minus strand of JAPVLO010000110.1, from coordinate 1,548,747 downwards.
TAATGTTCAGGCCAGTGAAGTTTATAGGCTCGTTTATGTTGTCATTTATTTTGCCTGTAAATTTATGTGTTTCGGCTTCATGATCTGGGCTTGTGGGTTCATGGTCCTTGTCCTCACATGCATGTGCACTAAGCACAACACATTTGCAGCCGTGGCCTGTCCTTCCCACAAATCCAGAACCACATACTCCCTCCTGATTCTAGTGAACTACTTTGCCATCTTTCTCTGCCTCTTTCATTTTGGTGCTTTGTATAACATTCATTGCAAATTGCAGCCAGTGGTTGGTGGACATCACCGCACTCGTGGCTTTGTGTTGACCAACATTTAGCCCGTTTGAGCACATCATTTGTGACACACACGTTTTTAAATTTTGTTTTGCTTGCAGGGCCAGGAAAATATGTATTCTCCCCTTTAATCTGATAGCAATACAGCTATAAGTCTTGAGATGTATATAAGAAAAACTACTATTGGTTTCATTCTTTGTTAATATGTTGATGACTATGTGGTGTGAGTTATAATTCTAGGAATTTGGTATTCTCGGTAATCAAGAGCAGTAATACACAGTTTTCATAAAGCTCACTGCAGACCCCAAATATGAAGCAATTTACATAATCTACAAAGGTAAATTAATCAAATCATGTATTATTCATCAATGCAGAATTTCAGAGTCTTTCAAGAAAGTTTAATTTAGAGAAACTGCAAAATGGGGATGCAAGTGAGATATCACCTCTCTTTGGTATGGTGCCTGTGTGTTGACAGTTTTTGTCTGTTTTCCAAGCACAGACATGCCACCCAAGCTGCATCTGGCAGAGGAAAAAATCATCCAGAATGATCCACACAGGCAATGCACAGGTAGCCTCATGGAACCAAAAATAAATTATTCATTATGTCTAGAGGAATACTGTAGATTAGGAAGAATCCTAAGCTTTGTCTGGAGAGCAAAGGCAGATCAATAAAAGAGTTGTCACATGTGTGAATCATCAGTTCTGTGGATTATGAAGCATTTAGTATGGAATCAATTGTGTTTCATTTCAATATACATAGTCAGCACATCTAATTTCAGTTTAACTGTCTTCAAGCACAATATGTTTCTAACTTGTTAATGGTCACCTTCTTTCTTTGCATGAATGATTTTTTTTCCAAACACTGATACCCAAAAGTAAACTTCCAAAATAAATTAATTCTTGTTTCTCATTTTTACTCTCACAGAAAAACTTCTTTCTTTTCAGTGACCTCACTACTTTGTTTTTGTTTGAACTGAGGCAACTATTATCTTAAATTATTATTGTTGTTGTTTTGAGTTGGAATCTCACATCATCATCCAGGCTGGAGTGCAGTAGCATGCACTCCAGCATCGACCTGCTGGGCTCTGGCGATCCTTCCACCTCAACCTTCCAAGTAGCGAGAACAACAGGCATGAGCTACTACACCTGGCTAATTGTTTAAATTTATTGTAGAAATGAGGTCTCACCAAGTTGCCCGGGCTGGTCTCGATCCCCTGGGCTCAGGCAATCCACTTGCCTTGGTCTCTCAAATGCTGGAATTACAGGCTGGGCCACCAAGCCTGGCCTATCTTAATATTTTAATTTTTAGAATTATCCTGCCATATCCAGGCATTTTATGCAACTATTTTGTAGCTTTTATTGATAATTCCTGGAATTTATTTCATTTCCTGAGAATATAACAACTTATATATTTCTGCACACCAAATTGAAGATATTTTAAAACTTGCTTAAGTTCAAGTCCTTATATCATCTTCGGAGTATCAAATAAATTTTATAAGACTTCATACATTCTGTAAATGTTTAACTGAGCTTATGTTTCTGCAACAGTCTGATGCAGCACTATTTTTCTCATAATATGCATTCACTCAGAGCTTAGTGATAGGGTTTGTAGGGGGATGAAAAAGGAGGTTGTAGTTAAAACAACTCACTGTGTGAACCTCACAAACGGAGCACAGAGTTGCAATGGCCCCAAAAGCTAACACTCCGCTCTAACAGTGTCCTGTTACTAATTGCTTTACTGCCAATATCTACTTTTTTCCCAAGCTATGTGACTGATAACTGCCTGGTACTATCAGTGTTTGCTTTCCTAAGACTGCATTTCAGAGACAAGTAATTAACAAGACCCTGATAATGACTGGTCTAGTGCAGACATCTGCACTTCAAGGCCGTGGGACTATCAGCCCCCAACATTGCCGACATCTGCACCTCAAGGCCTGGTGACCCGAAAAGCCTCAACTGGGATTTGATAAGGGGCCTGCAAGAGAACGAAACTGCTGGTTCTTCTTTAGGGCCAGCCTTTCTTTCCTTTCCCTTTAATACATTTTCTTTAATCACTCAGCTCATCCTCTCTTTCTCCACACATGCTTTACAGTTAGATTCTTTGAACCACACTGACACAAATCCTTTTCTGTCAGCTAAGGTCAGCTACTAACTTTTGCTCAGTATAGAAACATTTCTACACAACTCATCTATGGAAAACTTATGTTAAAACAGTCTATCTAAATATACTTTAGCCTGATTACACCTAATTTATGCAACTACTAATTGAAGCCCAGGAGATGCATTTTTAATTTTTTTACCTACTTGACATCATCTCTGTCTCAGTCAGTCTGAACAATCTGATAGAGCAGCAACCAGTCACTGATTTCCTCTCACTCTTTCTTTCTCACTATCCTCTGATCCTGGGAAATTGGCTCTCTTTCCCTGTCTAACTGTAGTGTTGATTTTTCCTTTCTCATGAATAGGTCCAATATTATTTTATAAAGATAAAAGTTTTTTACCATCGTTTAGCCATACATCTCAGCAATGAGTCAAGTATCCTCATGTCCATTTGGCACCCAGGAAAATGTGGGTTTACAGACTCAAATTATGACTTTTCTGATTTCCAGGTAAGGTTCTTAATTGTAATAATTTGCTTTCAAGTACTTCTGAACATTTCAAGTTTTGACATCAAATGATATTTTGGGGAAAGTTTATTATTTTGCTTTATTGAATTGAATTTCATGGTTAATCTTGTGCTCTGCTTCTCTTGATAATCAGCCAAGCTTCACTTCTGGGTCTATGAAGAATTGCACCTGGCTTTGTGTTTACATTTAACTCTTACATGTCATCTCAGAAGTCTTACTCGAAAGACACCTAGCACTTAAGCTAATATACAAATTTTCTTCTCTGTCATTTTTAAAATTCATTTTCCCTACCCCATTTGTCCTTCTCTCCATTCCATACAATAGACAATTTTCTCTGTGAAAACTCCCGTGTGCACCTAGAGGCTGCCAGAACTTTAAATCCAGCCACTTTCCTACCTGCCGAGGCGGAACCACCAGACCATGACTGTATTGAAACAACAGACAAGATCTACTCGAGTCCCCCAGATCTCACAGATCAGCCTTTGCCTTCTCCAGACCGTACCCTCTATACTGATGGGAGCAGTTTCCTATTGGATGGGAGTCATTTGGCGGGATATGCAGTCATAATGGAAACAAAAGTAATAAAATCGAGGGCCCTCCCAATGGGATGGTCAGTCCACTGAGCAGAGTTAATGACTTTGACGAGGACCCTAGAATTAAGCAAAGGACAGAAGGTAAATATCTACATGGACTCAAGGTATGTCTTTGCCACCCTCCATATACACGGGGTCCTCTATAAAGAAAGAGGATTCCTCACCTCAGGAGGAAAAGCTGTCAAAAATCAAACTGAAATCTGATGCCTCCTAGAAGCGGTCTGGGATCCCGGGACCACTGCAGTCATCCACTGCCGAGGACACCAAAGGGGAAAGAGTTCCATAATCAAAGGAAACCAAAGGGTGGGCATGGAGGCCAAATGGGCAGCCATAATAGCGACCCCTCAGGCCCCTCCTGGCAAATTTTAATGATCTCAGCCCTGCCCAAACACCCAAACTATGCCCAGGAAGAAGAAGACCGGATAAAAAAGGGCAAAGGTATCAAGGGCTCAGATGGATGGTGGCTTCTCCCTGATGAATGACCTTTTTTCCCGGACCACCTGGCCCATCCCCAAGGGGATGGTCAGTCCAATGGGCAGAGCTAATGGCTTTGATCAGGGTCCTGAATTAAGCAAAGACAGAAGGTAAATATCTACATGGACTCAAGGTATGTCTTTGCCATCCTCCATATACATGGGGTCCTCTATAAAGAAGACACCCATATGGGAAAAACAGCATTAGAAACCTTAGTGAACCAGTATTACTATATGTCCAGACTCCCCACACTTTGTGGGAATGTAACCTGGAGATGTAAGACTTGTGCTCGTAACAATGCCAAACAAGGGGTTTCCCAGCTGCTGGGAATACACAGAATTGGACAAAGCCCATTTAAAGACCTAGAGATAGACTTTACTAAACTACGGCTCAGCAAAGGATATAAATACTTATTAGTCATTGCATGCACATATTCAGGCTGGGTTGAGGCACACCCCACCAGAACTGAGAATGCCAGAGAAGTAACAAGGGTCTTACCTAGGTATGGAATGTCTTCCTCAGCAGGATCAGAAAATGGGCCCACCTTCATGGCCGAAATTACACAAGGACTAATAAGTGCCCTACAGAGCAAATGGAATGTGCACATAGCTTATCGGCCTCAGAGTTCAGGGAAAGCTGAGTGTATGAACCGAATCCTAGAGTAAGCCTTAAGTAAGTTTTGTCAGGAAACTCAACTATCCTAGACCTCTGTACTGCCAATGACTCTCCTCCGGGTGAGAGGCTCTCCCCAAGCAGGAATCAAACTCTCCCCCTATGAAATCCTGTACAGCAGACCTTCTCCCTTTTTAAAGGTCCCTGGAGACAGAAAGGAAACGGGAAATGTAAATATCCATTTCCAGCTACAGCTCTTTGCTACCCTCCATATCCCAGTTACACCACTCAGTGCTGGAAAGACTTCCTCTGCCCATAAGCAACCCAGGGCACCCTTACAAACCAGGAAATTTTGTCTGGGTAAAAGACTGGCACAAGGCACCCCTAAAACCCACATGGAAGGGTCCCTAATTTGTACTTCTAACAACTCCCGCAGCTTTAAAAGTTGCAGGTATAGACACCTGGATCCATCACTTCCGAGCAGAAGCAGCTGATCCACCAGAATGCTCAGCCGACTGGATGTTGACCAGAGACCCTGAGAACCCCCTTAAGATCACCTTCTGAGTCCGCCGTCCTGCTTCAACCATACCACAGGCTGACCAATTGATGTGCAACTAAAGCATGAGAACCCAACTGCCCAAAGAAAAATAGGCTGTTTTACTGGTTGCTAATTCCCTGAATGGACTGTTATCACCCCTTAACCCTTGCCCTTTTTGTCCTGATTGCCTCAGCTCTAGCCATAGGCCTAATTGCCATAGCCCCCACAGACAGGAAATGTGGCAAAATGTCCCTGCTAATGCTTCTCTAAGGCTATGAACAACTTGCTCTGGAGGATATGGAAAGCAAGTGATGCCCCTTAGAAAAGCTTTAAAGGGCATCAAAGGGGGGAATGAGACAGGAAAACAAGAGTTAATCAAAAAGCCAGACCCTAAGAACCTTATCTCAAATGAGCAGCTGCCCTGACTGCCACTTCCACTTCTGCAGGCATGCTTTGCCATACCCTGTGTAAACATGTGTGTTGTGATGTCTGCTGCAAAAGATCCCGCTCATGGTCCTCAGTGTAAAATTATAAAACCACCAATGACAAAAATCCAGGCTGATGATGCAGCCCCAGGCCTATTACAACCAAAAGTCCCCACTAAGGTCCGCTGAATGTAAATAAAGGCAGCCTGCAACTGAAGATCAGGGCTCTGGTTTTTGGAGAGTACTTTGCCCGAGACTTCCTGAATAAACACTTTCGATTCTCCACTCAGTATCCAGTGCCTGTTCTGACCGTGGCAACACTCCGTTTGTTTCTGCTCTTGGTGAACTGCAACACTTGCTGCAACATTATTATTTTCTGATCTTTTCATTCATGATGTACTGATAAACCATCCTATATTCTTCTTGATCAAAATCTTCTACCTACTTTCCTATTATTAACCAATGATTTGTTGTCTTTTTTTTTACCCATCCCTGTCATTACGCTAAGTGACTTTAATGTAGATACAGTCATCCAATAATATCACCTCAAATTTTCCTGACCTCAATTCCTACAATCTTTGCCTCTATTTCATTACAGCATTCAGATCACATTCTGAAAGAGACCTTATTATCATTGCTCAGAACTGCTTCCATAATGAAATTTTAAACACAAATATCCACTATACTTAGCTTTCTGTCACTCTATTTCTCTCTCATTCATCTTGTTCAACCGCCTAAAATCCTCCTGTTTCCTGATCTCTCTGGTTTCTCAGCACAATCCTTTATGACACTTTTGAGGCTACTCTCTTCTCAGTCTAGCCTAGATTCTTAACTTAAAACCTTTTTCTGTCAACTATCAAATCTCTTGCCCTTTTGCTATGTGTACCCATTCATCCCTCATGCCTAAGAATGATCCTTTCATGAGTCCTCTAAAGGACCTCCTCTATGTCATCCTCAGAAATTTTGTTCTATTATTCACCCTTTCCTGTAATTACAATGCTTCCCACTTTGCAGGATTATTGTCTGTACCTGTAAACATGCTTCACGCTTATCTACCTTTTAAAAAAATATTTAGCTCTAGGTCCCCCTCAAATGAATTAATTCATGCCTTCTTAATCCACTTACTTTCAAACAGAAATTGTTGAAAAAGTGGAATATGCTCCCTGATGCCTCTTCCTGTTTCATCAAATCAGATTTGGTTTATGCACTAATCACTCCATTTTAACAGCCACTGGTCCTCCCTTCAGTAAACTATGGCTTATGTAGTTACACTTCCACTGAAAATGACATTGCTATGATCACTAATGACCAACATTTTCTTTCAGTTTTCAAGTATGTTTTTTTGTCTACATTTAAAACCCATAACCATTTCTTCCTTCATAAAATGTTTCTCATTGGTTCCATGATCCCATTATCCCTTGGATACTCTCATACCTTTCTGGTCAATCCAAAAGATATTTATAGTCCTTGATTTCTTTCCTTAATTCTCATCTCCTGCTAGAAATTCTGAGTAACATTTTCCATCCATGACCTTCTACACCAAAGACTTCCAAATCTCCATTTCTACCCATCATTCTTCCTTACGTACTATCTGCATGTAGCCAGTTACTTCCTGGTCATCTCAATCTAATAACCAAAAGTGAGTGAAATATAACATTTTTAAAATTGACCTAAACATCTTTCCTCTCAAAGTGAATAGAATGACAATTTGTCCAGTTAACTAAACTGGATATATTAGGTGCTTAACAATCATAAAACAAATCAAGATAAAGATGAAATCAAGTATTCTCCGGTGCTAGCACAGAAGATTAAGAAAGGTATTGAAGCACAACTGATGTGGTCTGGACCAGGGTTTCTCAAAGGGCGCCATTGACATTTGGGGCTGCTTAGTTCTTTGATGTCATAGGCTGCCCTAAGAAGTCTGTGTCCCCAACAAAAACCTATGTGTGGTTCTTCAGACCAGACTACAGACAATTGCCCAAGGTTTATCTGGCAGGTCCATGAGGGGGAAAGCTGTCCTCCCAACACCAGACTGGGTGCACAATCAATGCATTGTAGTCTTTGAAGGAAGCTGTGGTTTTCGGGCTCCTCTGTCTAGCTGTGCTCTTTGCATATTTGCACTTCTGGTCCCAGACACCTTCATTCAGAGACCTCTCTATCTAGACCCTCCTGCCAGGGGAATCTTTATCAGATGAGGAAAGGGAAACCATGAAGATACTTTTCTCTACTACTCAGTATGTTTTCACTCCTATGCCTCCCCCTTCTCTCTCCTCCCCTAAAACTGCAGGACCCTCCTGTTCAGGGCTCCTGACTGCGAGCAGATCCAACCTCCATATCTGTGCTGAGTCACCTGACCCTCAACTAGGGGAAAATAGAACAGAAGAGAGTTAGCAATTTCTCAGGATTAGCCCCTGTTACTATCAGTTAGTGACTAGCTACCTGTTACTGATAGTTCCTTTCTTTTTTTAATTTATTGCTTTGATTGACTCTTCTGATACCTGACAGCTCAGTTCTCTCTAGCTTCACTGAATTCCTGACAGTTCTGTACATTGTAGAGTGTTTAGCAGTATCCCTGGCCTCTATCCACTAGACGCCAATAGCACACTTCCAGTTGTGAAAAACAAAAATGTTTCCAGACCTTACCAAGTGTCTTCTGGGGGCAGGGGTAAAATCATCCATAGTTTAAAAGGACTAGTTTAGACAATAAAATTATTGTAAACCTCTTGATCTTCCTCCTGAATCTTTCGCTCTTTCACTGGTAACTTATTTCACCTTTAATTCCCACTCTCTTGCACCACTAACAAATAATTATTGAATGAATTCTGTATTTCTGTCCTTGAAAAACACTTGCTGACTTGAATTCCTCTCTTTGTGCTTCCTGTCTCCTTCCGTTTTTCTGCTTCCTTAACTCCTAAACATCCTTTAACACCCATTCTGGTTCCTTCTCATCACTATTCTGAAGTGTTTTCGTGACAGTCATCAGTGACCATTTAATTACCCAAATTGTCATATTCATGAATGTTCATCCTGTTTTCTTTTTCTGCAGTATTCAATAACACTGACTACTCCTTACTGAAATTGTCTTTTCCATTCATCTAATAAATATTATTAGAATATCAAGTCACTATTCCAGGTCTTAAGCAATTCTCAAGATAAATAAAATACCATATCTTTTTAAAAAAACTATAGGTTATAAGGTAAATTAAGATAATTTTTAACAAGATAGAGTTATTAAGAAAACAAGATACAACAGTGCAGCAGAGTATGTTTAATAAAAAACATTCTAGACTATGTGGTCTCTGAAAGGTAACATTTGAGGTGAGAATGGAATTATATTTTTAAAAAAACTAATCCCTGGACATAAGGAGCGTGTGCTCCAAGTAGAGGTAGCAATAATGATAAAAACAAACACAAATTCCCTCGATTTATAGGTCACTATTAACTCCTAATTTTTCTCCTGCTTCTCTAACCACCTTTCTTCAGTTTCCTTCAATTTTCCTTCTTTTAGACCTTAAAATATTCCCTAGGGTCTTATCACTAGCTCTGTATTTCTTTTTTTTTCTCTTTATTTTAAAGATGTGGGGTACAATTCAGGTTAGGTACACAAATGTTCATTATGCAGGTACCCTTGTTGATGAGGTGTGCCCCTCCCTCCCCTAGCAGTTTCCCTCAACTGCCAATCCCAACCCCCCATCCCCTGGAAGTTTCTCACTACTGCCAATCTCTTTCTTATAGTATTATGATAATTGTTCAAGGTCCACTTATGAGTGAGAACATATGGTACTCTGCTCTTTGTTTCTGTGTTAGATCACTAAATATGATCAACTCTAAATCCATCCAAGTTGCTGCAGTGTCCATATGTTTGTCCTTCTTTATGGCTGCATAATATTCCGTTGTGTATATGTACCACATTTTCTTTATTCAGTCCAGCTTTGATGGGCAACATGGTTTGTTCCACGTTTTTGCTGTTGTGAATAGAGCTGCAACAAACATATGTGTGCAGGTATCTTTTTTGTAGAATGATTTGAGTTCCTCCGGGTATTCCCAATAGGGGAATTGCTGGGTCATATGGAAGGTCAATTTCTAGTTCTTTCAGAAATCACCACACTGTCTTCCAAAGAGATTGCACTAGTTTGCATTCCCACCAGCAGTGTAGAAGCTTTCCTTTTTCTCCACATCCTCACCAGCATCTGTTGTTGTTAGTTTTATTAACGATTAGCCCTGTATTTCTTTTCCATGCATATACTACCTCTAAGAGATCACATCTATTCACATTGTATAAGCCATGAATACCAGATCTTCCTTTCTAGGGACCACTCTCTTCAGTCTTTATTTCATTCATTCATTCATTTATTCTTTAAAAAGAAAAACATTTATTGAGTACCATTCTAGGCACTGGGGACAGAGGGCTGAAGTAGATAAAGTCTATACATCCATGAAACTTATGGATTGGTGAAAGAGATAAAAACTCAATAATTATACAACATCAGGTATAAGGCCTGGACTTCTAAATAGATACTGCATTCATAATAAAGTTAAAAAATTGTTTATCATGGCCAATTGTTTATCATGGCTCTACATAATCTGGTCCTGGGTTATTCTTTTGCCCTTATCCTCTTCTACTTTTTCATTTTCTTACTCTGTTCTAGCTATACTGGACTCTTCCTGAATATTATATCATCATAATACAGTCATTCCCACCAAAAAAAATGATTAGTTATATAAAGAAAAATAAAGCAAGGTAGGAGATAAGCAATAAATTGATTGAATTGATTGACCAAAAAAAGGCTTCTCTGGGCAAATATATCTGAACAAAGACCTGAATGAAGTGAGTGAAGGAGAGAAAAAGTGGCATAGGCATGGGGAAACACAAGAGCAAAATCCTTTATGTGGGAATGAATTTAGTATGTTTGAGAAGCAATTGGAAGGCTAGTATACCTACAGCAGAACAAGAAAGGCAAATAGTTTAAGGAGATGAGGCCAAGTAAATTGGCCCAGGCAAGATCTGTAGGGTCTCGTGAACAATGGAAAATAATTTTTAGTTTTTGACTGCTAGTGTGATGTCTACATAGATGTGCTGCAGGTATCTCAAACTCAAAATGTTAAAAGTAAGATAATCTTCTACCTAAAAAACGTTCTCTTCCTATTCTCCTTGCCTTAATTATAGACATCCCCATATCTACTGTATACTTTCCTCTGTACCACCAAATCTACTCTGCACTTTGCTCTGTGCCCCAGGCGGCTGATCTCTGTGGGCTACACTAAGGGCTCCCTTGATTTCGGTTGGTTTGTACTAATAGAGGCATCAGAAGAAAGGAGAGCAAGAGGAGAGCTCTGTGAGGGCATTTATTTGCCCAATCATTGTCTCCAGTAGGCTTCATGTCGGCAGTGACTATCCTCCTCTACCAAAAGTCCCACCTCTTGTGGTAGCTCTAAACTATACCTACAAGTCTTACCAAATCAGAGTACCCACTATCCCCTTCCTGCTTTTTCAGGCCTAGATGTCATAATGACTCCCAGATGTTGATAGTCCAAAGGCATTTCATTGGCCCACTTTGGTTTCTTTTAACCTTGCCTCACTTGTGTAAGGAATCACTTTATTAAACTCCATGTTTATGAAAATAGTTCCCTGTAACCTGCCAGGAAGCTGCCTTATGAGATTAATTGGAACCAAGAAGATTCCAGAAAACTGATGTCCAAACTGGGATTGTGTTGATCACATATTGGAAGAGAACAGGACATAACTCATTTTATTGTATTTTATTATGCTCCACATATGTTTTGTTTTGCTTTTTTGGAGCAACTTATGTCATGCAAACAACACTATTTATATCAACACTATTTTTCTAATAGCCTGTACTCATTCCATGTCTCTGTCACATTTTGGTAATTCTCACAATATTTCAAACGTTTCCATTATTATTCTATTTGTTATGGTGATCTGTGATAAGTGATTTTGATGTTATTCTTATAACCGTTTTGGAGTGGCATGAGCCATATATGACAGTGGACTTAATTAATAAATGATGTGTGTGTTCTGAGTGCTTCACTGAGCAGCTATTAACCAACTCTCTCCCATACCCCAGGCCTCTCTATTCCCCGAAATACAACAGTATTGAAATAAGGTCAATTAATAGCCCTACAATAACCTCTAAGTGTTCAAGTAAAAGAAAGAGTTCATCTCTACAATAAATAAAAAATATTAGCCAGGTATGATATTATAGCACGCTTCTGTAGTTCTGGCTACTTTGGAGGACTTAGGCAGAAGGATTGCCTGAGCCCATCAGGTCGACGCCAGGGTGGCTGTGAGCAAGTCAGTGCACTCCAGCCTGGGTGATGGAGTGAATCTTCAACTCAAAAGAAAGGAAGGAAGGAAGGGAGGAAGGGAGGGAGGAAGGGCGGGAGGGAAAGAAAGAAAGAAAGAAAGAAAGAAAGAAAGAAAGAAAGAAAGAAAGAAAGAAAGAAAGAAAGAAAGAAAGAAGAAGAAAGAAAGAAAGAGTTGCAAGTCTCCAACTTTAAATCAAAACTAGAAATGATTATGCTTACTGAGGAAGTCATATCAATTAAGCCTAATGAAGAAGGTAAGCCAAAAGCTAGGCCTCTTGCTCCAAGCAGCTAGACAAGTTGTGAATGCAAAGGAAAAGTCCTTGAAAGAAATGGAAAATGTTACTCTAGAGAACATGTGAATAATAAGGAAAACAGCCTTATTGTTGATATGGAGAAAGTTTTAGTAGTCTGAATAGACGATCAAATCTGCCACAACATCCCCTCAAGCCAAAACCTAATCCAAAGCAAAGCCCTAACTCTCTTCAATTATATGAAAGCAGAGAGAAGTGAGGAAGCTACAGAAGAAAAGTTCAATGCTAGCAGAGGTTGGTTCATGAGCTTGAATGAAAGAAACCATCTCCATAACATCAAAGTGCAAGGAGCAGCCACGAGTGCTGATATACAAGCTGCAGCCAGTTATCCAGAAGATCTAGCTAAGATAATGATGAAGATGTCTATACTAAACAACAGATTTTCAATGTAGATAAAACAGTCCTCTATTGGAAGTGGATGCTATCTAGGATTTTCATAGTTAGAGAGAAGTCAAAGCTTCAAAGGAAGGGCAGACTCTCTTGTTAGGAGCTAACGTAGCTCGTTATTCTAAGGTGAAGTCAATGCTTATTTACCATTCTGAAAATTCCAGAACCCTTAAGAATTATGTTAAATCTACTCTTCTGTGTTCTATAAATGAAATAATGAAGCCTAGATGACAGCATGGTTTAGGCTCACTTTTGAGACCTACTGCTCAAATAATTATTTTCAAAATATTACTACTCATTGACAAATCACCTGGCCACTCAAGAGCTCGAATGGAAGATACACAAAAAGTTTAGTGTTGTTTTCATGACTGCTACCACAATATTCATTTTGCAGCCCATGGATCAAGAAGTTAGTTTGATGTTCAAGTCTGATTATTTAAAAAATACATTTTGTAAGTCTGTAGTTGCCATAGATAATGATTCCTCTGATGGATCTGGGCAAAATAAGCTGAAACATTCTGGAAAGAATTCACCATTCTTGATGGCATTAAGAATGCATGTTATTCATGGGAAGAGGTCAACATGTCAACATTAACAGAAGTTTGGAAGAAGTGGATTCCAATCCTCATGAATGACTTTGAGAGGTCTAAGACTTCATTGGAGGAAGTAATTGCAGATGTGGTGGAAATAGCAAGAGAAGTAGAAATGGAGTCTGGAGATGTGACTGAATTGTTGCAATCTTATTATCAATCTTGAATGAATGAGAAATTGTTCCCTAGGGATGAGCAAAGAAAGTGGTTTCTAGAGATGGAGGAGTCTACCCGTGTGGAACATGCTGTGAACACTGTTAAAAGACAACAAAGATGTGGAATATGACATAAACTTAGCTGATACAGCAGCAACAGAGTTTGAGAAGATTGACTCCAATTCTGAAAGAAATTCTACTATCGACAAAAAGCATCTCATGCTACAGAGAAATATTTTGTGAAAGAAATAATCAATGCAGCAAACTTGTAGTCTTATTTTAAGAAATAGTCACAGCCATCCCAACCTTCAGCTACCACAATCCTGATCATTCAGTAGCCATCAACATGGAGGCAAGATCCTCCAAGAGTAAAAAGATTAAGACTCACTGAAGGCTTATAGAATCGTTAGCATTTTCAGCAATCAAGTATTTCCTAATTAAGGTTTATACATTGTTTCTATAGATATAATGCTACTGCACATTTAATAAACTACAATATCATGTAAACATAATTTCATATGCACGGGGAGGGCAAATCAATCGTGTGTGGCGCAGAATTGCAGTAGGTTAGATCCCAACTCTCAATATCTGGGAGGTATGTCTGTATTCATCAGTTCCCAGCTAATAGGAACATTGTATCAAACTGGATTATGACATTGGGTGTCTATTTGATTTTGTGGCTTTGGAGTGTATGTGCAATATTCTATCTAAACATTTATGTCATTCGTTGCAGACTTCACTGCATGGAAATCTGAGCGCGTCCTCTTAAGAGGAGTGATGTCCACCTAAGTTCTCCGAGTTTGGAAACAAGATATTCCAAATCTTTGCCAAGGAGCTTGTCCCCGTGAGAACTACATTACCCAGAGGTCAATGCGCTGTGCGCCTGCGCAGATGGGCCAGTGAGGTCTAGGAAAGAGGAATTTCGCGTGAATGACAAGCGTCGAGGCGGGACTTCCGGTGTCCTCTGGACGACAGTCATTTTAGTCGCTTTTGTGTCTGTCTCCCTGATCCGATTCTTGAACTGTGAGTGGAGCACAGAATAACACGAGTGGGAAAGCCCGAGAGCCGGTGTTGTCCCACTGACAGAGACGGCACCGAGGCTTGGCGAGGAGTTGACGGAGTGAACCCGCGCCAGGCCCGGCCCGGCCGAGTCCACCTCTCCGGGCTCCGCTCCACCTCCAGCCTTTGATGGCGAAGCCTGCGCAGACGGACCCGGTGCCGGTTAGTGCTGCGTCCTCCAAACCCTCACCTCGGGACTGTCACCTTTCAATCCCAAACACTCGAGTGAGGGGCGCCTGCTCCGTGAGCTTTGTTCAGGGCGGTGGCGCGATCCTGGTTGGGTCCCCATTTCTGACACCCAGCGTGATGAGTGGAAGAGTGTTACGTGCAGAAGACCCGACTGAATGGAGACTTAGCGAAACCGGAGGTCTGTCTCCCATCTCCAGGAAAGCGATTGCCAGGGAATGAGTTGCTCGTGACTTGGCCGCCTGAGCAGTTATACCTTCGTACTAAGCGTTTTGTGGAGGATTCATTATGAGGGGTTTGAACGGAGAGATTCGATCTGAGGTAGGATTTTAAAAGGTTCCCAAAGGCTGCTCAGGTTTGGGAGGGGAATGAGAGGCGTGAAAATGAAAGACCTTGAGGAGGCTATTGGAACAGACTCCGGGAGACTTACAGTGAGGCAGCCAGAGAGCAGTAGTTCCAGAGAAGCATCAGAGAAAATTGCACTGGAAAAAGTTGAAGCTGAACTCAACTTCGTTGAATCACAAGGTGACAGAGTTTTTAAGCACTGGAATGAGCTAGTGGAAAAGTACTGGAGCCCATTAGATGAGGAGACTGGCCAGTGGGAATTATTTTGAATTATTCCTAAGTTTGCAAATGTTTTTCTCTGTGCTTAAGCCATATGTGTTTTATAATTGGTACTCATTGAAGTTAGGTACCCACTCTCCCACAAAGATAGGGGCCCCTTCTATGTTTACATTTCACAGCAATGGTTTCCAGGTCCTTCAGAAATACATTTTCTGGTTCATAAAACTGTCAAGAAGCTGGAAGAAGATTTAAATACATTTCATGAGGCATAGAAAGAATTTTAAATTGCAATATTCCTAAAGTAACTGCTGCAAGAAAAGGGAGGTCAGAGGTCTACAGAGAGGAAAAATATGTTTAAGTTTAGTCAAATTAAGGGAATGTTCAAACTGTCTTGGCTAGGGAATAGAAGTAATACAATTCAGAGTAGATCTTAAGAATAGAGGACTTTTGCTGGCTCACACCTGTAATTCCAGCACTTTGGGAGGCCAAGGCAGGAGAATTGCTTGAGCCCGGAAGTTGCAGACCAGCCTGTGCAACATATTGAGATCCTGTCTCTTCAAAATAGAAAAAAAAATGTTAACTGTGCATGGTAGCGCACAACTGTAGTCCCAGCTACTTGGGAAACTGAAATGGGAGGGTTACTTTAGTCCAGGAGGTCAAGGCTGCAGTGATCCTTCACTGTGCCACTGCACTCCAGCCTGGGCAAGAAATTGAGACCTTGTCAAAAAAAAAAAAAAAAAAAAAAAGAATAGGATTGTTTTTAAGGTTAGAGAATTAGTGCCCAACTGAAGACCCAGACTTACCCTCTCTACTTCCCATTTTTAACTTGCAAACTTATGAAATACCATTTATTTCAACATTAAGCAATTAATTTTCTACTATGTACATAGGTGTAGTGAATTAAAAATTGAAAATTTATGGATTTAAGAAGTTACACTTATGCAAGCACTTAGTATTTGGTTCGCTCAGTCACTAAGCAGTGTCTAAAATTGCATTATCTTAACTTGTTTTCTGCTGCTATAATGAAATACCACAGACTGGGTCATTTATAAAGATCAGAAATTTATTTTCTCACAGTTCTGGAGGTTGGGAAATCCATGATCAATGGGCCAGCAAGTTTTGAATCTGATAAGAAACTGATCTCTGCTTCCAAGATGGCACCTTGAATGCTGCATCTTCGAGGGTGAAGGAGAAGTGGGTGGTGGGGGAGAAGCCCTGTTCCTCACAAGGCAGAAGAGAGGAAGACCCACTCTGGAAGAGAGAGAACCCACCCCAAAAGCCCTTTTAAAAATATTTTAAACCTACGTATGAGGGAAGAGACCTCATGGCCTAATCACCTCTTAAAGGTGACCTTTTAATATTGTTTCATTCAGTGAAATTTCAACAGGAGTTTGGGAGGGGACTGAACATTCAAACCATGGCACACATTCTCTTAAATGTTTAAAGGTAGCTAAAATGCATTCAGAGTTTCAAACTCCATAACTTCCTTTGCATAGAGAACACTAATAAAAGCATTAACTCTTTTTTTTCCTTTATGTATTATAGCATGGTTTTAAGTTAGATCATGAATTTAAGCAAAACAGTTTATGTCATATTATTATCAGTGTGAAGATTTTATTACTGAAATTTTTAGTTCTAAAAATTACCTGTACATAAACACTTTTGTGCATGCAAACATACTATGAACTGCTTTATTCAACATCCAAGAAAGCTTGTTTGTGGTTGTTTTGATGTATATTGTGACTATACAAATAATATTTATGACGTATAGGTAAGGCATAAAGAATAACAGCAGAGTGGAATGTGAAAAGGTCAGGAAAATGTCTGTAGTGTGGGCCAGGGTGTTAAAGGTGGCGTGAGACTCAGAAATGGTCCACAGGGTGGTGTGCTTGAAGGAGAGAGTGTGAACTGATTGATGGTCCCAAGGAAATGGTTCTAGGAGCTCAAGAGTAAAAGCTGAGGCTGTGTTGACTTGCCATGGGAGGCATGACCAGGGGAATTTGCTGGCAGGAGAAAGGGTGGGGCTCTTCACCGCTGGCCCAGAGCTTAGATGGTTTTTATATGCACACATGCCTATAGTTGATGTGGGCTAACACAGTGGTCAACAGGACCATGAGGAGAAGGGGCAGCAGCAGCATCTGGCCTCTTGTCTCCTGTGAGGTGGACTTGGGAGGAGGGAGATTGGGAGTGGATATTTTGGGCAGCAAGGAGTCGATTAAGAGTCCTCGAGGGAGAGGCTGCTGAGGGACACTGCTCTCTCCTCTCGCACCATGGTAGGACAGTGTGGCCTTTGAGGATGTGGCTGTGTACTTTTCCCGGGAGGAGTGGAAGCTTCTTGATGAGACTCAGAGACTCCTGTACCGTGATGTGATGCTGGAGAACTTTGCACTTGTGGCTTCACTGGGTAAGTCCCTCGCATGTACCCCAGCATCCCTGCCAGGTTCTTTCTTTCCTCTTTTCTCCATGGACTGTTCTTTCCTTCTCACAGCCAGGCTGTGGATATCACTCCCTTCCTGTGTTTTCTTGCATAGGTGCTGTGGGTGCCAGGGCTAGACTGTGTGCATTCCCCATCTTCTCTTCAGTCAGCCCCAACATCTGGTGCTCTGAAACCTTGCAGGGAAAGATAAGGGGCCATAAGTTATGCAGTGAACCCAATGGATCCCATCAAGCTTGGCCTCACCCTTGCAGAATGACTGTCCAGGATCACTGTGCCTCTCTGTCCCTGATTCTGACCCCTCCCCTCCAGCTAGTGCCTCCTTGTGCCTCACAGTGCCAGGAATGGCAGGACCAATGTGGTTACTACTTGCAGAGACCACTGGGCTGTTCTTTTAAGATGTTCCTCTGAGTCTCTTTTGGTAGTACTAGTTTTCTTTTCTTGGTTGTTATGCCGTGGGTTAGTCTACACTCCTCCTGTCCACCAGCTTTTTCTTTCCCTTAGTACATGCATCTTTTATGTAGTTGTCCACCTAGGGCTAAGGTAAGAGACCTGGGTGCCTGACAGGGCAGACATGACACCAACTATGGCAAGAGTACTCCAGAGGGGGACTGGCTGTGGGAAGTAGGACGTGAGTGATGGCTTGAAGTCAAGACTGGGTTCTCATGATGCCCGCCAGGTACCTTTCCAGTGCCCTGCACTGTTTCTGTACCAAAGACAGGGACCTTAACTCATTTCTGTCTTTAAATCCTATTCTTGACACTTTTCAGCTTGTTCCACTTTCATTCTAGCCAGGGTTGAGCGTCACCTCTCTGGCTTTCGGGTCTCACCCTTTTCTCTCCACTGTTCCCTATGCAGTGTTCTCCAACACTGAACTATGCATAATGTGTTGTGAGATGTGCACATAGCCTAAATAGTTCTTCAGCAGCTATTCAGTTGCATTTGGTTGTCCTGGGTTTGGAAACACCCTTCTGTTTGGTACTTATGCATCCCCAGCAGACAGGCCCCTACTGAAAGCCATTGCAGAGAAGTACATTGAGACACAGCCCCTACTTCCTGCACTGCATCTCATTGTTATATCCTTTCTACACAGTGGATCTCTTTATTGTGTGACTCTTTCTCATCCTAACTTCCGGACTTTTATCCTACAAAGAGTCTCATTACTCATTCCTGGATTTGTAAGACATACACTCTAAGTCTGTCCCTTCCCACCGAAGTCTGTATTTGCTTCAATATTTTTCTGTTTCCAGGTTGCTGGTTTCAAATGAAGGATGAGGGAGCACCTTCTCAAGGAGTATCGTGGATGAGGAATCCCACAGCAGGTTCAACTACCCAGAAAGCTTATGCTTGTGGCATTTGTGGCTCAGTCATGAAAGACAATTTGTGTATGACTGAGCATCAGGGATTATACTCTGGACAGAAGCTGCACCCATGTAGGGTGTATGGGCGACAACTCTGGTTCATTCCAAACATCTTCCAGCACCAGAAGCAGCACAATGGACAGAAATTCTTCAGAAGGGATAAAGACAGGGCTTCATTTGTTATGAACTCTAAAGTGCACATGTCAGTAAATTTCTTTACGTATGTGGATGGTGGGAAGGACTCCCTAGCCAGCTCAAGCCATCTCCAGCAACAGACCACTCATAGCAAGGGAAATCCACATAGGAACACTAAATGCAGGAAGACCTTTCAGGCTAAAGAAAGACTCCATGGATGCAGCGAATGTGGACAGTTCTTTAGCTACAAAATCGCTCTTGTTCAGCATCAGAGAATCCACACTGGGAAATGTACTTATAAGTGTACTGAATGTGGGAAGTTTTTTAGCCAAAGCACTGGCCTTATTGCACATCAGAGAGTTCACACTAGCGAAAGGCCATTTAAATGCACAGAATGTGCGAGATCTTTTAGCCAAAGATCCAGCCTTATTCTACACCAGAGAGTTCACTGTAGAACAAATTTTTATGAATGCAGTGAATGTGAGAAAGCCTTCAGTCGCAAAGACAGACTTCTGCAACATAAGAGAATCCACACAGGAGAAAGACCTTATGAGTGTACTGAATGTGGGAAATTCTTTAGACAAAGGTCTGTCCTTAATGAACACCAGAGAGTTCACACTGGAGCAAAACCTTATGAGTGCAGTGAATGTGGGAAATTCTTTAGACATAGATCCGTCCTTGTTGAACACCAGCGTGTTCACACTGGAGCAAAGCCTTATGAGTGTAGTGAATGTGGGAAATTTCTTAGCAGTAAAATTACACTTGTCCGGCACCAGAGAATCCACACTGGTGAAAAACCTTATGAGTGTACTGAATGTGGGAAATCCTTTAGTAGTAAAATCACACTTGTTCGTCACCAGAGAATTCACACTGGCGAAAAGCCTTATGAGTGTACTGAATGTGGGAAATTATTTAGCTATAGCTCCGGCCTTACTGTCCATCAGAGAGTTCACACTGGAGCAAGGCCTTATGAGTGCAGTGACTGTGGGAAAGCCTTCAGCCGTAAAGATGGACTTGTTCAGCACCAGAGAGCTCATACTGGAGAAGGACCTATGAGTCCAGCACATGTAGGACATTCTTCCAACAAAACCCTGGCCTTATTGTACATCAGAGAATCACACAGAAATAAGGCCTTATGAGTGCAATGAATGTGGGAAGACATACAGCAAAAGATCCTACCTTATTCAGCACAAGGCAGATCACACTGGAAAAAAACCTTTTGAGTCTAACAAAAAGTGAGAAAATCTATAACAGAAGAACTCACCTTGTTATAAAAGCCAACACTGGAGAATCGCCTTATAGATGTAGCATATGGAGGAAAGTGTATAACAACAAACACATAGTTGTTCAACATCAGAGATTTCATATTGGAGAGCAGTCTCAAGTGTTGTCAATGTGGTTAAAACCTTCAGCCAGAAATACAAGCCTTTTCAGCACCAGAAAATCTATGCTAGAGTAAATGCACAGCAAATGTGGAACATTCTTTATATAAACCTCCAACCTTGTTAGACACAGAGGATTTACACTGGTGTAAAACTTTATGAGTGCAGCAACTATAGAACATTCTTTAGCTGTAAAATCAAACTGGACCAAGATCTTAGGGGTACACTGTGTGAAATTATTAAGCCAAAACTCTTAGCCTTACTGTACATCAGAGAAGTCATACTGGCTATATGAGTGCTGAATTGAAGGACACCCAGGAGGTGCCCACTGCTTGCTTTTGGGGATTTTCTCCCACATATTTGGTTACAGAAGTCTTCTGTGTTGAGAATTGTTGTGGTGTGAAAGCAGAGGAAAAACAGTTTCAGAGGTTTTCCAAAACAGCACTCTTTGCTATTTACCTCATAAAATGAATAGTTATGTTCATGCATAAACTTGTACATATGTTCATAGCAACTTTATTCATAATAGCCAAAAACTGGAAACAGTCATAGTGTCCTTCAACTGGTGAAGGGTTAAAGATACTTAGTTTCATCCATGCCACTTGCCAACAAAAAATACCAAATTATTGATACATGCTACAGCTTGAATGGTTCTCAAGGGTATTATGCTGAGTTAAAAGAGCCAGTCTGAAAAGGTTACATACTGTATGATTCTGTTTATATAATCTTAAAAATCACAAAATTAAATATAAAGATTTTCGTGGGTGACAGGCATTAGTGAAGTTAAGAGAAGGAGGTGACTGTAACTATGAAAGAAGAGCACATGGGATCCTGTCACATGAATATACACATTTGACAAAATTGCATAGAAATACACACATGTGCATATAAACCTGGTGAAATCTGAGTGAGCTCAGTGAACTGTGTTATGGAAATTTTGATATTGTCTGATGTATAGTTATGCAAGATGTCTCCAAGGGGAAACAAGATTAAGAGTATACGGGGTCACTTCCTATTGTTTTCCACAACTATGTGTTCATCTGAAATATAAAAGTTACATAAAACTAAATGGATGGAAAATACTATGCATGCTAACACTAATCCAAATACATGTGGAATATCGTAAAATACAAAGTAGACTTATCACACATAAATGTTACTGAGAATAAATAGGCATACATAATAATGATAAAGAGACATTATCTAAGGAGATTGACATTCCAAAATAGGTATGCACCTAATAGCAAAGTTTAGTTACTTAAATCAGTGTGAGAATCTAAATGAAAACAGACAAATCCACAACTATAATGAAATATTTCAATAATCAATAATTGATATAACAACTGAGCAGAAAATTGGTAAGGATGTAGAATTCTTGAACAAAATGATTACCCAATTGGAACTAATTGGCATTTATAGAATGCACCATCCAACACCAGCAGAATGCATTTTCTTTTCAAGTATCCTAAAGGTATTTAGCAAGATTGACCATTTTCTAGGCAATAAAATCTCAATAAATTTTAAGTGATTTTGATTATGAATGTGTTCCTATGATCACCAGGGAATCACACTAGAAATCATAAAAGAACACTGCCTGGAAAAATACCCAAATATTTCAAAATTGGACAACACATTAATGAAAGATCAAAGATACATCTCAAAATAAATTAGGAGTAAAATTTAAAATCCCATATGAAACTGACAGAACTACAAGAAGAAATAGATTAATCCACTATTAGAGTTGGAGACTTCAACACCCTTCTGTTAGAAATGGGCAGGTCTAGCACAGAGAAAATCAGTACAAACATAGTTGAATTTGCCAGCATGATCAGCCAACTGGATATAATGACATCCATAGAATACTTTATCAAACAGAAGAATACACCTTGTCAAGCTCACATGGAACATTCACCAAGATAGAGCACTTTCTGGGCCATAAAACACACTTTAGCAAATGTAAAAGAATAGAAATTACCCAATATATGCTCTCAGACCACAATGGAATTAAACTAGAAATCAGTAACACAAAGATAGCTGTTAAATCCCCAAATAAATGGAAATTAACACATTTCTAAATAACACATGGACCAAGAAGGTAATCTGAAGAGAAATTTAAAATATTTTAAATGAAAATAAAGCCTATTAAAATCTGTGAGATGCAGTAAAAGCAGTACTTAGAAAGAAATGTATAGTATTGAATGCATACATTAGAAAAGAAAACGGAAGGCTGAGGCGGAAGGATCGCCAGAGCCCCGCAGGTCGAGGCTGCAGTGGCCGAAAATGGCCACTGCACTCCAGTCTGGGTGACAGAGTGAGACTCCAACTCAAAAAAAAAAAAAAGAAAAGAAAAAAATATCTATAAGCATCCAAATTAGGAAATTAGAGAAAGAAGAGTAAATTAAATCCAAAGTAAGCAGAAGAAAAATAAAAATTAGAGCAGCTAGCAGAGAAATTGTAAACAGGAAATCAAGAAAGTAAATTAGCAAAACTGAAAGATGGTTCTTTAAAAGATAAAGAAAATCAATAAATCTCTAGGCAAGCTAATCTGAGGGGAGTGGGGGTTGGGAGAGGAGAGAGAGGGAGAGAGAATATAAATTACTAATATCAGAAGTGATAGAGGGAACATCACTGTAGGCCCCATGGATGTTAAAAGGATAACAGAAAGTCAGGAAGATGGCGGCCGAGCCAGTTGGACTTTGTGGGTTCCCGTGTGAGTGAGTGAGTGAGTGTATGGAAAATTTTGTGTACATGCTGGTGAGCAAGTGGGTGTGTGAATGAATGGCTGACTGAGTGAGGCTAGGGAGCTAGCGGCCAGGGCTCTCCCTGGTGCAGTGGCTGGTGCCACAGCGGCTGGCCTTGGACCCTAGCGGATCCCAGGATGCAGAAGCCAAGTGCCATTTTCTTTTTCTTTGTTTTTAAATCAACAAACCCTCTCTGGGAAGAAAATGCTGGGAGAGACTGTCTAAGTGGGGCTCATGAGAGAGTGACCAGGCCCCTGGTGCAGCAGCTGGTGCTGTAGCTTCTCTACTTTGTCCCTGACTGCCCAAGTCACAGAACCAGAGCACCATTTTTTCTTTTTTAAACCAACAGGAGTTTTCCTTTGAAAAGAGCAACAGAGAGAAACTATCGCTGGAAGCAAAAGAGAGACTGCTTGCTCCTGGCTTTGCCTCACCACTTCTGCACCTGGCAGGGTTCTGGCAGGGGTTATGGAGGGAGTACAGAATCAAGTTCCCACAGAAGAAGACAAGAGAGGCACCCTACCACCATCTTGAAGGTGAGGAAGGAAAGTGCTCTGACATGCTCACCACAGAGCAACAGACTCGATCTCTGTGACTGGTGCATCAACTACCCAGAGATTGATCATGGCCCAGAGGGAATATCCTGAGAGCACAAACTTCAGAGGGACCTGATGAGTGCTGAGTTCCAGGCACCCCACCCCCTACCCTGATCCAGCCATGGGACAAAGAGTGTGACCAGAAAAGGAAGAGGAAGAACTTCAAAGAGATCAGTGGTGAGACTGGGGCTGTCCCAAACCCCCTCCTCCCCAGCAATCCTCTGAATGTCAGACCCACACAGCTGGGCCATGACTGAGAGGGACAAACCCAGGCAGAGCCTGGACATCAGTCACAATAGATTGGAGAACTCCATTCCAGGATAGGCCTGACTGGGGCACCCCTGGTGAGAGTACATACCTGGGGAGGAGACAATCTCATGCCTCCCTATAGGAGATCTCCCTGACCATATGAGAGTGGGAGGAGAGGACTGCAGCCCCACCCACCTCCACTGCCCCTCCTCCTTCCCTACTTTGTTCCCTGAGAGAGTGAAAGAGATGTCTCTGTAGGAAAGACATAATTAGAGGAAGAATTACAGAGCTTGCAACAAGAGGGCAGGTTTCTTTTTTGTTTTTTAATTTTCAATTATTTTTTAATTTTTAAAATTTTTTTGACTGTTAGTTCATCTATTTTTAAAATATTTTTCCTGTGTGCATGAATGTGTATGTGAGGGTTTGATCTACAGCCCTCCTCAAATTTTTTTCTTTTGTTTTTCTGTTTCTTTCTCCTTTTATTTGTCATTTTCTGTTTATGTGTGTATATGAATGATTGAGTGTTCATCTTTCAATTTTGTTGTTGTTGGGTTGTTTTGCTCTTTTGTTCTTCTGGGTTTTTTTAATATTCTTTTTTTATAGTTTAAGGTGTGTGTCAATATACATGTGAGGGTTTAACCTGAATCCCTTTTTAAAAAATCATTTTCCTCTGGTCTTTCTATTTTTCTTCTCTATATACTTTGTGCTAGGCATATATGTATGTGCTTAGTTTTCTTGGTTTTTTTGTTGTTTGTTTTGTCTCACTTTTGTTGTTGCTTCAGTTTGTTTTGGGGTGTGTGTGTATGTGTTCAATTGCTTTTGCACTGGTTTCTGCTTTGCATTGTCATATAGAGTGGTGGTGGGGAGTGGGTCTCAGGGAACACATTATACAATAAGTGAACATTTTAATTTGCAAGTAGTTTATGATTCCTAGTGGCCCATCCCCTACTTTATTTGAATTTCAAAAACTGCAAGAGATAGCAAGACTTCCCATCCACCATCCTACTTCAAAATAGAACAAATCCAGAAACTGGATCAGGGAAGAATAGAGGACTGAGCAAACATGAGAAGGGAAAGCCTCTCCCACTGATACTGAATAACAGAACTACAGAGAAAAACAAGAAATCTGTCACAAATGAGGAAAAACCAAAGGAAGGCTTCAAGCAATTTCAAGTGTACCAAAGAAAAAACACCTGAAAAATCAGATCTTTGTGCCCAAACAATGGAAGTCACCAACAACTGTCCCCAGAATATGATGGATTAGGGAATGAATGGAAAGAGTGAATAAGATTCAAGAAAGACAAGATGCAACCCTGAAAGAACTAGCAACAGAGATTTTGGCAATAAAAAAATTTCATCCAGGAAATAAATAATACAATGACAAGCATGTAAAGCAGAATTGATCTAGCCTAAGAAAGAATCTTGGAATGTGAAGACCAGAACATGGAATTAACATGATCTGTAAAAAAAAACATAGAAAGAAGACACAGAAAGAAAGAACAAGGCCTATGAGAGATGTGTGATTATATCAAGAGGCCATACCTACACCTGATTGGTATCCCAACAGAAGAGAGGGAAATGGAGAACAACTTGGAGCAAGTTTTCCAGGAGGTAATCCAAGAAAACTTTCCCATCTCACCAGAGAAGTGACCAGCCAAGCACAAGAGATACAGAGAATCCCTACCAGACAGCAAATGAGAAGACCAACCCCTAGACATGTAGTAATTCACCTACACAAAGTAGGTGCAAAAGAAAAAAATCCTAGAGACAGCAAGAGACAAAGGTCAGACTACCTACTGGGGAAAACTAGTCAGAATAGCAGCAGACCTATCAGTAGAAACACTACAAGCAAAAAGGGACCCTATATTCAAAGTCCTCAAAGAAAATCTATGTCAACCAAGAATTTCCTATCCAGCCAAGCTCAGCTTCATCAGTGATGGAGAACTAAAATCTTTCTCAGACATCTGATCCCTAAGAGATTAAGCAGCTTCCAGACTAGCTCTGTAGGAGACACTTAAAACGGTATTAAGCACAGAAGAAAGAAAAAGAAAAGAATGACCACACATTCCCAAGAGAACAGCAGAGCACAGAATCAACAGAGAATACAGTGCAACAAGAAACTTGAAAACACACACATACATTAACCCCAAAGCCAAAAGAAAATAAGCAAACAAAGAAAATGTTTATAAGAACATCAAGGCAGGGAGAAACAATCACACTTCAATAATCAGCCTGAATGTGAATGGATTAAATGCACCACTGAACAGATACAGAATGGCAAACTGGATAAGAAACAAAGACCCAATTATTTGCTGCATCCAGGAGACTCATCTCACCACAGGGGATGCACACAGACCCAAAGTTTAAGGATGGAAAACGAGTTTCCAGGCAAATGGATCACAAAAGAATGCAGGAGTTGCGATCTTAATAACAAACAAAACAACCTTAGGCTATCAAAAATTTTAAAAGATGCAAAAGGACTCTACATAATGATAAAAGGTTCAATTCATCAACAAGAAATATCCATCCTAAACATATATGCACCCAACACAGGAGCACCAGCATTTATAAAACAACTACTAGATGAACTAAAAAGATATTGACTCTAACACTAGAATAGCAGGGACTTGACAGCCCTAGATAGATCGTTGAGGCAAAAAATCAGCAAGAAGATCCAAAACCTAAACTTGGCACTTGACCAAATGGACTTAATAGATACCTACGATTATTCCACCCAACAACCACAGAATATACATTCTACTCATCACTACATGGAACATACTCCAAGATCGATTACATTCTTGGTCACAAATCAAGCCTAAACAAATTCCATAAGGTGAAATCTTGCCATGCACATTCTCAAACCACACTGGAATAAAAATAAGTATCAACACCAGCAACATTTCCCAAAGCCCACAAGGACATGGACACTAAACAGCATGATGCTAAACAACTACTGGGCCAACACTGAAATCAAAGCAGAAATTAAAAGATTCCTGGAAACAAATGAAAATAAAGAAACATCTTACCAAAACCTCTGGGATGCCATGAAAGCAGTTATAAGAGGGGAATTTATATCTCTTTGAGCACACATCAAGAAAATGGAAAGATCACAAGTGGAGAGCTTAACAAATCAGCTAAGGGAACTGGAAAGAGAAGACCACCAAACCCCAAGAAATACAAAAGATTATCAGAGGTTACTATGTACACCCGTATACCAAAAAATTGATAACCTAAATGAAATGGAGGACTTTCTGACATCACATAACCTCCCCAGGTTGAAACAAGAAGACATTGAGACACTAAGTAGACCAATAAAAACCCAAGAAATTGACTCTGTCATAAGAAAATTACCTACCAAAACAAACCCTGGACCAGATGGCTTTCCAGCAGAATTCTATAAAACATACAGGGAGGAGCTGATATCTATCCTATTGAAAGTATTCCAGGAAATTGAGAAAGAAGGAATTCTCCCCAAATCATTTTATGAAGCTAACATCACACTGATACTCAAACTGGGTAAAGATCCAACAAAAAAAGAGAACTATAGGCCAATATCCCCTGTGATCATAGATGCAAAAATCCTCAACAAGATTCTAGCACATCTGATCCAAAAACACATCTCAAAAATCATCCACCATGAGAAAGTAGGCTTCATTCACCAGGATGCAGGGCTGGCTCAACATTCGCAAGACCATATATGTCATTAAATACAGCAACAGATGTAAAAACAAGAACCACATGATTGTCTTATTAGATGCAGAAAAAGCTTTTGATAAAATTCAGCATCCCTTCTGGATAAAAGCCCTCAAATACCTAGGTATAAAAGGAACATACCTCAAAATATTAAGTGCCATCTACGATAAACCCATAGCTAACATATGATTAAATGGACATAAACTGGAAACATTTCCCCTGAACACTGGAACAAGACAAGGCTGCCCACTCTCACCTCTCTTGTTCAATGTTGTGTTTGAAGTCCTAGCTCAGGCAATTAGACAAGAGAAGGAAATCAGGGGTATCCAAATAGGAAAAGAGGATGTCAAGTTATCCCTCTTTGCTGATGATATGATCCTATACCTTGAAAATCCAAGAGAATCTGTCAAAAACCTGCTTGCACTGATAAAGGACTTTGGCACAGTCTCAGAGTACAAAATAAATGGGCCAAAAGACGGTTGCATTCCTATACACCAACAACAAGCAGACAGAGACCCAAATTAAAAGCACAATCCCATTCACAATAGCCACAAAGAAAATGAAATACTTTGGCATCTTTCTAACCAGAGAAGTGAAATACCTTTTCAATAAGAATTACAAAACACTGCTCAAAGAAAGCCAAGAAGACACAAACAAATGAAAAAAATATTCCATGCTCATGGATAGGAAGAATCAACATTGTTTAAATGCCCATCCTACCAAAGGCAATCTACAGGTTCAACGCAATGCCCATTAAGTTGCCAACATCATTCTTCTCAGACCTGGAAATGACAATACAGAAATTCATATGGAAACATAAATGACCATGAATAGCCAAAACAATCCTTAGCAAAAGAAACAAAGCAAGAGGAATCACACTGCCAGACTTCAAACTTTACTGTAAAGCTACAGTAATCAAAACAGCCTGGTATTGGTACAAGAACAGGCACACACAACAATGGAACAGGATAGAGATTCCAGAAGCAAAACTTCAATTTCTCAACCAACTCATCCTTGACAAAGTCTCCACCAACAACCACTGGGGAGAGGAGAACCTATTCAGTAAATGGTGCTGGGAAAACTAGCTGACCACATGCAGAAGACTGAAACAGGACCCCTACCTATCACCATACGCAAAAATTAAATGGATCAAAGACCTAAACATAAAACCTCAAACTATAAGAATCTTAGAAAACTCAGGAGACACCCTTATGGAAATTGGAAACTGGCAAATAATTCCTATTCAGAACCCTAAATGCCCATACCTTAAGAAATAAGATAGACAAGTGGGACCTCACCAAACTAGCAAGCTTTTGCAAAGCAAAATAAACCATCAAGAGAGTAGGGAGACAGCCCAAAGAATGGGAAAAAATATTTGCCCACTGTATATCTGACAAAGGCCTAACATCTAATATCTACAAGGAACTCAAACGCACCTAAAGGAAAAAAAACAAACAGCTCCATTAAAAAGTGGGCAAAAGACATGAATAGATACTTCTCAAAAGAAGATATACTGGTAGCCAACAGACACATGAAAAAGTGTTCAGCCTCACTCATCATCAGAGAAATGCAAATCGAAATCACATTGAGATACCACCTAACACCAGTAAGAGTGTCCATCATTAATAAAACAAACAAAAACAGATGCTGGTGAGTATGCAGAGAAAAAGGACCACTTCTACACTGCTGGTGGGAATACAAACTAGTGCAGCCTCTCTGGAAGACTGTGTGGCGATTTCTGAAAGAACTAGAAATTGACCTTCCATATGACCCATTAATTTACCTATTGGGAATATACCTAGAGGAACTCAAATCATTCTACAAAAAAGATACCTGCACACATATGTTTGTTATAACTCTATTCACAATAGCAAAAACATGGAACCAACCATGTTGCCCATCAAAGCTGTACTGGATTAAAAAAAAATGTACATATACACAATGGAATATTATGCCACCATAAAGAAAGACAAAAATATGGACTTCACAACAACCTGGATGGATTTGGAGTTGACCATACTCAGTGATCTATCACAGAAACAAAGAACAGAGTACCATATGATCTCACTCATAAGTGACCTTGAAAAATTATAATACTATAAGAAAGGGATTGACAGTAGTGGGAAACTGTCAAGAGAGGGGGGTGGGATTGGCAGTTGAGGGAAGCTGCTGGGGGAGGGAGGGGCATACCTCATCAACAAGGGTACCTGCATAATCAACGTTTGTATACCTAACCCCGAATTGTACCCCACATCTTAATAATAATGTTTAAAAATAATAATAAAAGAAAAATAAATAAAAATAAAAGGATAACAGAAATACTATGAACAACTCTGCCCACAAATTTAATAACCTAAATTAAATAGATTAATTCCATGATAGACACAATCTACCAAAGCTCATGCAAGAATGAATGGACAATCTGAATAGGCCTATTTAAAAATGGAACCAAAAATTAATAGCCTTGCAGAATAGAAAGCACCAGTCCCCAGTGGGATCTCTGTTGAAGTCTGCCAATTATTTAAGGAGGAGAGTATATTTATTCTATACAATACCATCTAAGGGAGAGAAGCAAAGTAAATACTTCCTAATTGATTCTGTGTGACTAGCATTACACCAATACTAAAGGCAAACAAGGACATTAAAAAATACAAGGGTGAGCCGGGCTCGGTGGCTCAGCCTGTAATCCCGCGCCTTTGGGAGGCTGAGGTGAGTGGATTGCCTGAGCCCGTGGGTTCGAGACCCCCTAGGCAGCGAGACTTTATCTCTACAATAAATCAAAAAATCAGCCGGTCGTGGTAGCACATGCCTGTAATTCAGGCTACTTGGAAGGCTGAGGCAGAAGGATCGCTGGAGCCCAGCAGGTCGAGGCTGCGGTGGCCGGGAGCGGCCACTGCACTCCAGTCTGGGTGACAGAGTGAGACTCCTACTCAAAAAAAAAAAAAAATACAAGGGTGAGGCAGAAAAATACAGATCAACATCTTCTGTGAACAGGAATGCCAAAATCCCCAACAAAATGTTAGCAAGTCAAATCCAACAGTATATAAAAATTATAATGCAAACTAGTGCAACCTCTTTGGAAGATAGTGTGGTGGCATCTGAAAGAACTAGAAATTGACCTTCCATATGACCCAGCAATTCCCCTATTGGTAATATACCTGGAGGAACTCAAATCATTCTACAAAAAAAAAAAAAACCCTGCACACATATGTTTATTGCAGCTCTATTCACAATAACAAAAACATGGAACCAACCATGTTGCCCATCGAAGCTGGACTGGATTAAAAAAATGTGGTGGCTGGGTTTGGTAGCTCAGCCTGTAATCCCAGCACTTTGGAGGACCAAGGTGAATGAATTGCCTGAGCCCGCGGGTTCGAGACCCGCCTGGGCAAGTTGATGAGACCTCATCTCTACAATAAATCAAAAATTAGTTGGGCGTGGTAGCACACACCGTAGTTCTGGCTATTTGGAAGGCTGCGACAGAAGGATCACCGGAGCCCAACATGTCGAGGCTGTGGTGGCTGGGAGCGTGCCACTGCACTCCAGTCTGGGTGACAGAGTGAGACTCCAACTCAAAAAAAAATGTGGTACATATACACAATGGAATATTTATGCAGTCATAAAGAAGGACAAACATATGAACTTCGCAGCAACTTGGATGGATTTAGAGTTGATCATACTCAGTGATCTAACACAGAAACAAAGAACATTCCATATGTTCTCACTCATAAGTGACCTTGAACAATTATAATACTATAAGAAAGTGATTGGCAGTAGTGGGAAACTGTCAGGGAATGGGGGAGGGGATTGGCAGTTGAGGGAAACTGCTAGGGGAGGGAGGGGCATACCTCATCAACAAGAGTACCTGCATAATCAATGTTTGTATACCTAACCCTGAATTGTACCACACATCTTTAGAATGAGAAAAAAGAGGGGGAAAAGTTACACACCATGACCAAGTAGGATTTATTCTAGGTATACATGGCTGGTTCAGCATTAGAAAATCAATTAATATTCATCACATCAACAGAGTAAAGAAGATAAGTCACACAATCATATCAAGAGATGCAAGAAAGCATTTGTCTAAATCCAGCACCCATTTGTGATTAAAAAAAGAAAAAAAGACCAGCAAACTAGGAATAGAAGGTAATTCCTTCAACTTGATAAAGAATATCTACAAACAACCTAAAGGTAGCATAATACTTAATGGTGAGACGCTAGACACTTTTCTAATATCAAGTACAAGGTAAAGATAGCTCATCTCATCACTTCTTTTTCACCTTGTAATGGAAGTCCTATCTAATGCAATAAGGGCAGAAAATAAAAGGTGTACACATTGGGAAAAAAAGAATTAAAACTGTCTTTGTTAGCAGATTATATAATTGTCTCTGTAGAAAAATTTTAAAACCTAATTAAAAAACTAGAATTAAACTAGTAAAATTTTGGGATATATACTACCATACAAAAGTTAATTGCTTTTGTATATACCAGCAATGAGTAATTGGAATTTGTAATTAAAAACAATATACTTTCTACCAATTCCCCCAAAATGATATACTTAGTTACAAATCTAACAAAATTCGTACAAGATCTTTATGAGGAAAGCTTTGAAACTCTGATGAAAGAAATCAAAGAACTAAATAAATGGAGAGATACTCCATCTTCATGAATAGGAAGATTCAGTATTATTAAGATGTCGGTTCTTCCCAATTTGATCTGTAGATTAATGCAGCTACTATCAAAATCCCAGCAAGTTGTTTCATAGCTATTGACAAATTAATTCTAAAGTTTATATATAGAGAGATTTGATCTTTGATAAAGAAGCAAGGACAACTCAGTGGAGGTAGTCTATTCAACAGCAGATGTTGGAACAACTGGTCAGCCACATGTAAAACAAATCTAGACACAGACTTTTCACAAAAATTAAATCAAAATTTATTAATAACAAAAAATTACAAATTAATTAACAAAAATTAACCCCAAATGGATGATCGCCCTAAGTGTAAAACAAAAACCATGAAAATTGTCAGATAACAGGAGAGAATTAAAGTGGCTTTGGGTTTGGGGAAGATAAACACAGTGCGTGAAAGAAAACAATTCTGATTGGACTTTTAAAAATTAAAAACTGCTACTCTATAAAAAAACAAACAACAACAGTGTAACAGAAATGAAAACAACTGCAGTCTGGTAGAATTTTTTTTTAGTGAGAAAGCAGGATATATTGAGAGGAGAGAAAAGCTCCCACAGTGAGAGGGGACTCAGAGGGGTTGCCCTAGAAAATTTTTACAAACCATACATGTGCTAAAGGACTGGTATTCAGAATAAATGGAGAACTTCTAAAATGCAACAGAAAGAAAACAATCCAATTAGAAAGCAGGGAAAAGATTGAACCATGTTTTACCAAAGAAGATATACAGATGACAAATAAGCAAATTGAAAAACTCCATGTCATGTATCATCAGGGAATTACAGATTAGAATAATGAAATATACAAATCAGAATGACCAGTACTTAAAAATACTTAACACTGAACGATGGAAGGGTATGGGACAACAGGAAGTCTCACTCACTGGTGGTGGGAATGCAAAATGGCAGAGTCACCTTGGAAGACAGACAGTTTCTTAGAAGACCTGGACACATACTTTTAATGTATACGCCAACAGTAATGATCCTTGGTATTTACCTAAATGAGTTGAAAACTAATATCTGCACACAGTCATGCACAGTTGTATGTCCACAGCAACTTTATTCATAATTGCCAAAACCTGAAAGCAGTAAGATGTTCTTCAGTAGGTGAATGGATACACAAATTAGTACATCATACAATGCAATGTGACTCAATGATAAAAAGAAATAAGTAATCAAGCCATTAAAACACATGGAGGAAACTGAAATATGCATTACTAAGTGAAAGCAAACAAGCTGAAAAGGCTGCTGACTGTGATTTTGCCTGTGAGTCGTACTTAGGGAAAACGTGAAGGTAGTAAAAAGATCAGTGGCTGTGGCTTTGGAAAGAGGGAGAAAGAGGAATGAATAGGTGGGCACAGAGGATTTTTAGGGCAGTGAAGCTATTCTGTATGACTGTAGATTCATGTTATATATTTGCCAAAACCCATAGAATGTACAGCACAAACCCACAGAATGTACAGCACAACCCATAGAATGTACAGTACAAAGAATGAAGCCTACTGCAAACTATGGATGTTGTTAATATATCGATATTGGCTCATCGGTTGTAACAAAGGGGCCACACCAATGCAAGAGGTCAATTATAGGGGAGAGGATATGCATAGGATGGGGGATAAGGTGAAGAGGGTAGTTATGGAATCTGTACTTTTTACACATTTTTCAGTAAACCAATAACTGCTCTGCAGAAGGACGTGTATTTAAAAAAAAAAGGAAACCAGACGTTACATGTCGCTCTTTCATTTTCATCTGGGTTGAAGGGCCAGGAAATATCCAGGAGGCCTCTGGCAGGAGAGGGAGCTGAAAGATTTAGAGGCCTTCTCTAAGATACCCTTTAACCCCGAACCCAAGGACACCTTAAGCATGAGAGTGGACTGGAAGGGGAAGACTTGGGCTGCAGGACGTATTCTGCTGCTACCGTTGGCAATCATTTCTCTGTGATAAAGATATTTTCATTTTTCATTAGAAAGAAGACATTTTTCCTGAGTAAAAATAGTCAGCATTTATAGAGAAAAACATGCAATTTAGAATCAGAGCCTTTAGCTGGAAAGGGACCAGAAATTATTAAAATTTACTAAGCATATAAAGGTTACTACTGTGTGACCTCTCTTTAGCAGGGCCAAGAAAATGCCAGAGTTAGGACACCTATGGGTCTTAATCTTAAAATATTTTTAAGTAATAAGCAGATTTTTCATGATAATTGCACATTTCCTGTTATCCATAAATATTTTTTTCTTCAGCTGATAGGAAAGGGACAAATCACTGATAAGTTGAAATTGGACCACAAACAATCAAGAGTTGGAGAAGCCGGCCTCAGCGGCTCAACCTGTAATCCGGCTGAGGTGAGTGGATTGCCTGAGCCCGCGGGTTCCAGACCCGCCTGGGCAGCGAGACCTCATCTCTACAATAAATCAAAAAATCAGCCGGGCGTGATAGCGCATGCCTGTAATTCCAGCTACTTGGAAGGCTGAGGCGGAAGGATCGCTGGAGCCCAGCAGGTTGAGGCTGTGGTGGCCGGGAGCGGCCACTGCACTCCAGTCTGGGGGACAGAGTGAGACTCCGACTCAAAAAAAAAGAGTTGGAGGAGGGGAAGGGCAGGGATACACGTTTTACAGGCAGAGAAAAACTAGCAGTGTTTTGAGGTAGAGGAGAAGCCAAGTGCCCAGAAAGAATATCTTTATTTAGAATCCCGATCTTCTTGCCCACTAAAAAGCCCTTTCAGCATTTACATGGAATCTGAAAACAAGGATATGTTTTCATCTGCTTGTCCAAGAGTCAAGGCAGACCTTTGTGCGGCTGTGCCACAGGAGGCAAGAGACGGTGTTCTCCTTCTTTGTTCTGAAAAAGATCTCATCTCTGATCCCTTGTATGTCATGACAAACTGAAACCACTCACCTCATTCATCCTGAAGGGTGTTAGGGGTACACAGCGAGAAGCTCAGGATAATGGCAGCTGACTCAGAAACTTGTGCCTGCCTAAATATGTGTGGTAGTGGTAATTGTGGTAGGGGGATGGGCTGCCATCATTGATAATTTTACAACTTGCTGGCCATGAAGTTCTCTAACAGCCAAGCTTGTCTCAGCTAGTATGCTTTTCAGCTTCTGGTTCTGTGAGTTTAGGTAACAATAACCAAGGAAAGTCAAGATGAGAGTTACAAGAAGTCAACATAATGAAGTGGCATTGCCTGGACCACGTCTGCAACAGTTCAGCCATGGCTCCACTTCCGGTGATGTAGCTTGAATCTCTAAGATGCTGTTATGGCACCCGCTTCTCCTCAACCTTTTGCCTGCAGTGTACTCTCCTGGTGGGGTAAGACAGAACGCATAGTCTTTGAGAAGTCTGATGCAACAATTGGCTGCTGACACTCATGGCCAATGAGATATGAGAGGCAGAGAACTGGGAGGAAAACAGGTTTATTCTGAACTTAGAATTCAGTGAGACAGTTCTGGTATTTTTACCAGAGTCAGCTCAAAGCAACACAAACTCATTCCAGGATGCTAATGTACTGGCAGAATACCAAGACAACTCTGTAATCTTACAAATGCCAGGAAACGGAACAATTGCTTTGATGAGAAAAATGACATCAGAGACTAAAAACCACTCATGCCATGTGCTTTGGGGCCAAACTGTTGTGTATCTGTGGCTCTGTTGCCTTCATGGGGATTCTGCTCATCCCAGGGCAGGGAGGGGGAACTTTGTCCTGCTTACTATGCTCTTCCTTGGGAGTCTTGGAGGCTAAAGAGCCTCACAAAATGAAGCAATGGGAAGTACAAGGCAGACCCCAATTGTGCCGGGAAGGACCAGGACTGAAGACTCTGCAGTCTGTAACCCCTTGGACAGGCCCAGACTCCCTAGCTCTGCCAGGCTAGCAGCCTGAGAATCTTCATGCTCTCCTGTCTCCATGGCTTCTCCTGAGTTCTGTCCTCCCTGACTCTAGCCTTTCTACCACAAGTGCCCATATCCACCTCAAAGATTGCTACCAGACACTCCATTGTCCGACACCCCAAACCCTTTACTCTACACCTTTCTAAAACCCTCAAGCTTTCCTAAGACCATGATTTTCTTCATTCCTTGGAAGCATGCCCCCCCATCATTCTGTGGCTCATATGCCAGGTGACAAGGCAGCTTCCACAAGGCACTCACCCTTTCCCACTCCATAGACCTAAGACAGCTCAAGATGAGAATCAAAGTGAATCCTTTCTCAGTGCTCCCATAGTAAAGGTCCTGCCTCAGCTACAAGTATCAAAGAAGGCGGAAGTAGGAAACCAACTCTGATTCACTCAACCCTAGAGGCTCCATCATCCTCTCCCACATACCCACCAACTCGTCCAGAGCACTGGCAAGGCCTCCTCTACATCTTCATTCTGTTCTGTCTCAAACTTTTGCTCCCCTCCCCACAACCCAACAGGGTGAACCCTCCTCCTCACTTTGCTGTGTTGGAAGGAGCTTCTCAGGCACACCTTGGGATATTCTTTTGCTGCAGGAGATTGGCAGGAAGTTCCAAAAGACAAACTCCAAACAAGACTGCAGGCCTCTCCCCAGGAAGTTCCAATGAGGGTGCAGTGCAGTTGATTTCTCTTACCCCTTGAGGCCTCAACAGGTTTTATGACCTTCTCTTTTTAGTATACAATCTACTTTAGTCATCCTTGCCAGGAGCCCTAAAAACCACTTGCCTCATCACTAAGTAGCCTCAGCAACCTGCCAGGCCCAGTTATTTTTATGTAAGATTAGAGCAATAAATGTCTTGTGATTCATGAGTAAGTGCTTACTTCTTTGACTAGAGATTTGGTTCTCTAGAAGACAGGGTGCTCCACAAGAACCACATCTGTGACATATGGCTGGTGTTGGATTTTAATTCACTCGCCAACATTTATTTTTAAAAAGTAGTAATCATAACAAGTATGAGGTACTGTCTCACTGTAGTTTGATTTGTATTTCCCTGACAATTAGAAATGTCACACACTTTTTCATATACTTATTGGCTAGCTGTATGTCCTCTTTAGATAAATGTCTATTAGCTTCCTTTGCACATTTTAAGACTCACATTATCAGTTTTTTGCTATTGAATTGTAGGAGTTTCTCATATATTTTGGCTTTTACACTTTATTAGATAAATGATTTGCAGATATTTTCTCTTATCCCATAGGTTGCTCTTCATTCAGTTGATTGTTTCCTTCACTGTACAAAAACTCTAGAGTTTGATGCAGTCCCATTTGTCCATTTTTAAATTTTGTTACCTGTGTTTTAGTGTCATATGCAAGAAATCATGGCCAAGAAATCAATGTCAAGAAGTTTTTCTGAACTTCTGGGAAGATTGAGGCAGAGCCAGTTGAACTATGCGAGTCCTAGTGTGAGTGAATGTATGGAAAATTTTGCTTACATGTCTGTGACTAAGTGGGCATGTGAGTGGCTGACCAAGTGCACACTCGGGAGCAAGTGGCCAGGTCTCTCCTGGTGAAGCAGCTGGTGCCACATCTGCTCTACTTGGACCCTAACACTTCCTGGGTGCAGAAGCCAAGCACCGTTTTTTGAAAATCAGAAAAGTCCTTCCTGGGAAGAAGCTGCCAAGAGTGACTGCCAGCTCTATGTTCTGCCTCACCACTGCAGCACTTGGCTAGACACTGGCATCAAGGGTTGTAGAGGGAGCACTGCCAGAGAGCCAGAGGCAGCTCGCTACTGGAGAAGATGAAAGAGGCACCCTGCCACCATCTTGAAAACTGAGAAGGAAAGTTCTCCAGTTTGCTCACCTTGAACCAATAGACCTGGTCTCTGTGTCTGACAGTTTAACTACTCAGGGGTTGATCATGACCCAGAGGGAACATCCCAAAAGCACAAACTCCAGAGGACAGGATGAGTGCTGAGTCTTAAGTGTCCCACCTCCTACCCTGATTCAGCCATGGGACAAAGAGTATGATCAGAAAAGGATGAGGAAGACCCCCCAAAAGATCAAGGGTGACTCTGATCAGGGCTAACCCAACCCTCTCCTCCCCAGCAATGCTCTGAACATCAGCCACACACAGCTAGGGCATGACTAGAGGGATGAACCCACGCAGATGTCAGCTGCAATTGGAGGACGCTACTGCAGGATAAACCTGGTGAGGGTGCATCCACCAGCAGCAGGGGAAGAGACAATCCCACATCTCCTCACTGGAGAGGATCTCCCTGACCATATGAGAGCGGGAGGGAAGGACTGAAGCCCCACCCACCAGCTCCTACTCCTTACCCCACCAGACACTGGGGAGATTGTGATTGAGGCTGCAGCTCTGCAGGAGACAACAGAGGGGCTTACCTGTGAGATGCTGAGAGGAACGATTACAGAAACTGCCACAAAAGGGCAGATTGTTTTTTGGTTTGGGGTTTTTTGGTTTGCTTGTTTGTTTCTTTAATTTTTTTCTTTTTCCTTTGTGCACAGATATGTATGTGAGGGCTCAATCTGGATCCTCCCCCTACTCTTTTCTTTTTTTCTCTTTCTTTATTCTTTTGCTTTTTGTTTTCTGTTTATTTGTGTACATGGATGATTACATGTCCATCTTTCAGGAGTTTTTTGTTGTTGTTTTGGTTTTTTTGTTCTCTCTTTTTTTTTTAGTTTAACTCATGTGTGAGCATTCAATTTGAATTCCTTTTTTTTTTCTTTTTTTCATTTTGTGTTGGGTGTGTGTGCTTGATTTTCTTGTTTTTTTTTCTTTTTTGTTTTGCTTTCTTTTCTTTTCCAGTTTATTTGGGTGTGTGTGTGTGTGTGTGTGTGTAATTGTTTTTTGCTTTGGTTTCTGTTTTTGTTTTTCTGTGTTTTTTAATTTTTGTCCATCTTGTTTCATTCTACTATTTGTTGTTCTCTTCATTGATGTTACTGTATCTTGGACTCAAGGGGTATGCACATGTACTCATTGAATTGCCATATAGTCTGATGGTGGGGAGTGGGTCTCAGGGAACCCATACTACAATCAGTGGACATTGTGATTTGCAGGTAGTTTCTGAATCCTAACCCCACATCCTCCACCTTATTTGACTCTCAAAACTATAAGAGGCAGCAAAGCTTCCCACACACAGTTCTTTTTCAAAATAGAACAAATTCAGAGCCCTAATCAGGGAAGAATAGAGGGCTGAACAAGCATTAGAAGTGAAAGCCTCTCCCACTGCCACTGAATTATAGAACTAAAAAGAAAAGAAAGAGATCCAACACAAATGAGGGAAAAAAATCAATGAAAACACAAGTAATTCACAGTGTAACAAAGAGAATGGTAGTGCACACCTGTAGTTCCAACTACTTGGAAGGTTGAGGTGGAAGGATTGCTGGAGACTAGCAAGTCAAGACTGTGGTGGCCAGAAGCAGCCACTGCACTCCAGTCTGGGCGACAGAATGAGACTCCAACTCAAAAAAACAACAAACAAACAAACAAACAAAAAACAAGGAGAAAATGCCTGGAAAAAAAAAAGACCTCAGAGCCCAAACAATGGAAGTCACCAATGACTGGCCCCCAAATACAATAGGGATTAGCAAGTTGATGGAAAGAGTGAATAAGACTCAAGAAAGACAAGATGCAACACTGAAAAAACTTGTAACAATTATTTTGACCCTAAAAATTTTCATCCAGGAAATAAATAACAAGATGACAAGCATGGAGAGCGTAATTAATCAAGCAGAAGAAAGAATCTCAGAACTTGAAGACAAAAACATGGAATTAATCTGATCTATAAAAAACATAGAAAGAAAACTCAGAAAGAAAGAATAAAGCCTCCAAGAGATGTGCAATTATATCAGAAGGCTGAACCTACACCTGATTGGTATCCCAGAAGGAGAAAAGGAAAGGGAGAACACCTTGGAGCAAGTATTCCAGGAGGTTATCTAAGAAAACTTTCCCTGTCTCACCATTGATGTGACCAAGAGATACAGAGAACCCCCACAAGACATAAAATGAGAAGACCAGCACCTAGATGCATAGTAATTTGCCTACACAAAGTAGGTACAAAAGAAAAAAATTCTAAAGGCAACAAAAGAGAAAGGTCAAACTACCTACTTTGGAAAACCATCAGAATAACAGCAGACCCATCAGTAGAGCCACTACAGACTAGAAGGGAATGGAGTCTAATATTAAAAGTCCTCAAATATAAACAGTTTCAGTCAAGAATTTCTTACCTAGCCAAGCTCAGCTTTATCAGCAATGGAGAATTAAAATCCTTCCCAGCCATTCAATCCTTCAGAGATTATGCAACTTCCACACCAGTTCTGCAGGAGACACTTAAAAGAGTATGAAGCACAGAATAAAGAAAAAAAAAAAGAGAATGACCACGAACTTCCCAAGAGGACACAGAATCAACAGAGAATACATTGTGACTGCAAACTTGAAAAAACACACATACATCAACTCAAAAGTTAAAAAAAAGCAAACAAGGAAAAAACTTTATAACCTCATTATGGGGATAAATAATCACATTTCAATAATCAGTCTGAATGTGAATGGAATAAATGTACCACTGAAAAGACATAGAATGGCAAACTGGATTTAAAAACATGACCCAATAATTTGCTGTATACAGGAAACTCATCTCACCACAAGAGATACACACAGACTCAAAAATAGAGGATGGAAAATAAATTTCCAGGCAAATGGATCATAAAAGAAGGCAGGAGTCACAATCTTAATATCAGACAAAACAACCTCTAAACTATCAAAAATTTAAAAAGACAAAAAAGGACACTATATAATGATAAAAGGTCAATCCATCAATAACACATATTCATCCTAAACATATCACCCAACACAGAAACACCAGCATTTATAAAGCAACTACTAAGTAACCTAAAAAATTTATTGACTCTAACACTATTATAGCTGGGGACTTAAATACCCCACTAATGGCCCTAGATAGAAAATTGAGGCAACAAATTAACAAAGAGATCCGAAACTTCAACATGACACTTAACTAAATGGGCTTAATGGATACCTACAAAACACTTGACCCAACAACAAATGAATATACATTCTACTCATCATCACATGTAATGTGCTTCAAGATTGATCACATCCTCGACCATAAATCAAGAATAAACAAATTTCACAAGATTAAAATACTGCCATGCACCTTCTCTGACAACAGAAGAATAAAAATATCAATGTTAAGGTATGGACAGGTAAGGGCTGTGAGGTGGAGAGGGGAGGCACGCAGCAAGGTAACACAGAGATCCAAGTAAATGCAAAGAATTGCAACACAAAAAAAGATTAAGAAAGAAAAGTTTATTTAAAAGTAAATTAGAAGCCGGGTTTGGTGGCTCAGCCTATAATCCCAGAGCTTTGGGAGGCTGAGGTGAGTGGATTGCCTGAGCCCGCGGGTTCGAGACCCACCTGGGCAACTTGGTGAGACCTCATCTCTACAATAAATCAAAAAATCAGCCAGATGTGGTAGCACGTGCCTGTAGTTACAGCTACTTGGAAGGCTGAGGCGGAAGGTTAGCCGGAGCCCAGCAGGTTGAGGCTGAAGTGGCCGGGAGTGACCACTGCACTCCAGTCTGAGTGACAGAGTAAGACTCCAACTCAAAAAAAAAAGTAAATTAGAGAGAGAAAGAGAAGAAAGAAAGAAGATTCACCTCCCCAAGGTGGGGGAGGGGGACCAAACCAGGAAGTATGACAACAGCCACAGCTCAAAGAACACATGGCCACACCAGAGGCTAGCAAGGCAATGGCCACTGGTTGCTTGTGGTTGAGTCCTTTTAACCATTCCCCTTGATGGGGGAAGATCGTTAAGGTGATTGGGTGGTGGTCTGCTCCACATCATCACAAAGGGGCAGCCAAGCACAGGTACTGATGATGTCAGGTGATGGACAGCAGGCAGATGGGTGGATTAGTCACATGATTGCTTCCATGGTGGGGCTTTGTTAGACATTTGCAATTCACAAACTCAGATGTTTGCAGTTCACAAACTCTTATGACTTTGACCAGACAAAGGGTGATCTTTGATCTTCAGCCTTGACAAGAATCTAAAAGTTTACTAGAGATTATTATGTTAAACCATGAATGGTTGGGCTGTCCTGGTCTTGCATCTGAAGGAGTTTGCTAAGAGGGATGGGATAGGCTGCTACTTGTTTTGCAATAGAATGTCTGAATGCTTTCTAATGGTTATGCTAAGGCAAAAAGACTAAATCCTTTCAATCAACACCAACAAAACTCCCCCAAAACCCACAAATACATGGACACTAAACAGCATGATGCTGAACAACTACTGGGTCAACACAGAAATCAAAACAGAAATTAAAAGATTCCTGGAAAAAAATGAAAATGAAGAAGCAGTTTACCAAAACCTCTGGGATGCCATGAAAACAGTTCTAAGAGAGAAATTTATATCTCTACAAACACACATCAAGAAAATGGAAAGATCACATGTTAATAGCCTAATAAATCACCTAAAGGAGCTGGAAAGACAAGACCACCAAAACCCTAACTTCAGCAGAAGAATCCAGATCACCTAAGTAAAGGCCAAGTATGGAACACAGAAGACAAAAATATCATAGAAAAAAATCAACAAAACAAAAAGCTGGTTCTTTGAAATAATAAGCAAGATTGATGGAACTCTAGCCAGAATGACCAAGCAAAAGGGAGATAAAGCCCAAATAAACAGGATCAGAAATGCAAAAGATCAAATCACAACTGACCCTGAAGAAACGCAAAAGATTATCAGAGACTACTATGCACACCTGTATGGAAACAAACTTGATAATCTAAATGAAATGGAGGTTTTTCTGACATCACACAACCTCCCAAGAGTGAAACAAGAAAAAGACACTGAGACTCTAAATACCAATAACAACCCATAAAATGACTCTGTCAAAAGAAAACTACCTGCCAACAAAACAAAACAAAAACCTGGACCAGATGGTTTTCCAGTGGAATTCTACAAATCATATGAGGAACCAATACCAATTCTAGTGAAAGTATTCCAGGCAATTGAGAAAGACAGAATTCTCCCCTAATCTCTTTACAAAGATAACATCACACTGATACCTAAACCAGCTAAAGATCCAAAAAAAAAGGGAACCACAGGCCAATATTCCTAATGAACATAGATGCAAAAGTACTCAACAAGATTTGTTGGGAGCCAGTCTTGGAGGCCCGCCTGATTGACAAAAGCGCTGAGGACCCCCAGCTGCAGAGCGAGTCCGGGCAGCTGAGGCCCTTCTGTCTTCTGTCTTTGCTGTTGATACAGCTGAAGAAATTCTGTGTAGTCGAGGAAGAAGAAAATGGCATGTTTATGCGAAGAATCACAGCTAACCTGGAAATGTCATGGTTCATTTTTCCATTTCCCACTATGCTGTTTGGCCTTTTCTAACATATGCAAGGGTTAAACTCTGAAGCACATCAAGAATACTTTCTTTCACTTGGTTATAAGTTACTAGATATTGCTTAAGTAATAAATGATATAAGTATATTCACTCCTTATTTGATTTAGGATTATACAGTTTAGTGTTTAGACATAGGTTTTTTAGAAGCACAAGTTTATAGTAGGTTCATTATGAATTCATCATAAGTTCTAACACTTATCTAGGAGTTATGT
This sequence comes from Cephalopachus bancanus, assembly GCA_027257055.1. Taxonomy (NCBI): domain Eukaryota; kingdom Metazoa; phylum Chordata; class Mammalia; order Primates; family Tarsiidae; genus Cephalopachus; species Cephalopachus bancanus. The sequence continues at coordinate 1,504,794 of JAPVLO010000110.1, read as the reverse complement.
AAGTGATTTATAACACTTCACTGACTTAGGATAAAGATTAATGTTAAGGTTTTTACTTAATTTAATAGTTAAAACTTTAAGTTAACATTTATAGAGTGGGTTTTCACTGAACTCATAATATAATAATCAGACACTTTTATGACAGATCAGCTAAAACAGACAGCAACCTTGAGGGGCCTGGGAAACATTACTAAAAGCTTCTTTTGAGTTCTCTTTAGAAATAAGCATTGCAAGATAAGAGAAAAATAACAAGGACATCTGGACAAGGGAGGTGATCACGAGACTCTAAAGGACATAAAAGCCTAAGATGGGAAAATTTCTGACAAATGAAGAAATGTACACTTAAAGAAAATTTCTTGAGACATTTCAAGGACCGTAATTCGGGACATTGGACTGAAAGTATCATTGTTGGCTTTATGAATAAGACTTGTTGTCTAAATGTTTATGGGAATCTTGGTTTGTTTGCTACTAAGACCACTAGATGGTAACTTTTAGAAGATATGTACGTGAAGGAATTTTCTTTGTCTTGCCCCTTCACGAATGGTATAAAAGCTCTGTGTTAACTAACATTAAATTGTCATCTGTTCAGGAAGCAGGTGTCCGAGTCTATTATCTTCGTCCTTCATCTATCCGTCTCTCCTTCAGGACATCTCACGACCCTTGCGGGGAGGGCCCCCGCAAAGATTCTAGCAAATAGGATCCAACAAAACATCTCAAAAATCATCCACCATGACCAAGTAGGCTTCATCCTGGGATGTAGGACTGGTTCAACATCTGCAAGATCATAAATGTAATTAAATGCATCAACAGATCTAAAACCAAGAATCACATGATTATATAATGCAGAAAAGCTTTTGATAAAATCCAGCATCCCTTCTTGATAAAAACCCTTGAACACCTAGGCATAGAAGGAACATACCTCAAAATAGTAAGTAAACCCACAACCAGCATATTGCTAAATGGACAGAAACTGGAAGCATACCCCTGAAAACTGGAGCAATACAAAGCTGCCCAAACTCACCCCTCCTGTTTAACATTGTGTTGGAAGTCCTATCTAGAGCAATTAGACAAGAGAAGGAAATCAGGGGTATCCAAATAGGAAAATAAGTTGTTATCCCTCTTTGCTGTTGATATGATTCTATACCTCGAAAATCTAAGAGAATCTGTCAAAAAACCTCCTTGCACTGATAAAGAACTTTGGCAAAGACTCAGGGTACAAAATAAATGTGCAAAAGACAGTTACATTCTTACACACCAACAACAAACAGACAGAGACCCAAATAAAAAGCACAATCCCATTCAAAATAGCCACAAAAAAATTAAATACCTTGGCATCTTTCTAACCAGAGAAGTGAAAGATCTCTATGATGAAAACTGCAAAATACTGCTCAAAGAAATCCTAGAAGGCACAAACAAATGGAAAAATATTTCATGCTCATGGGTAGGAAGAATCAACATTGTTAAGATGTCCATCACCAAAGGCAATCTACAGATTCAACACAATAACCATTAAATTACCAACATCATTCTTCTCAGACCTGGAAATGACAATACAGAAATCCACATGGAAACATAAACAACCACAATAGCCAAAACAATCCTTAACAAAAGAAACAAAGTTGGAGGGATCGTGCTTCCAGACTTTAAACTTTACTATGAGGTTACAATAATCAAAACAGTCTGGTATGGCACAAGAACAGGCATACGGACCAGTGAAACAGGATAGAGATTCCAGAAGCAAAACCTCAATTTCTCAACCAACTCATCTTTGACAAAGTCTCCACAAACAACCATTGGAGAGAGGAGAACCTATTCAGTAAATGGTGCTGGGGAAACTTGTTGATCACATGCAGAAGACTGAAACCGGATCCCTACCTATCACCATACACAAAAATCAACTCTAAATGGATCAAAGACCTAAACATAAAACTTCAAACTATAAGAATCTCAGAAAATGCAGAAGACACCCTTACAGAAATCAAAGTAGGCAACCAATTCCTGATTAAAACCCCATGTGTCCATGCCAAAAGAGATAAGACAGACAAGTGGGACCTCATTAAACTGAAAAGCTTCTACAAAGCAAAAGAACCCATCAACAGAGTGGGAGACAGCCAACAGAATGCGAAAAAACATTTGTGAACTGTGTATCTGACAAAGGATTAACATCCAGGGTCTATAAGGAACTCTAACATGCTAAAAGGAAAAAAAACAAACAAACAGCCCTATTAAAAAGTGGGCCAAAGACATGAACAGACACTTCTGAAAAGAAGATATATGGGCAACAGACACATGAAAAAGCGCTCAGCCTCACTAATCATCAGAGAAATGTAAATCAAAACCACATTGAGATACCACCTAACTGCAGGAAGAATGGCCATCATTAATAAAATAAACAACAACAGATGCTGGTGAGGATGTGGAGAAAAGGGTACACTTCTAAACTGCTGGTGGGAATGCAAACCAGCTCAACTTCTTTGGAAGACAGTGTGGCGATTTCTGAAAGAACTGAAATTGACCTTCCATATGACCCAGCAATCCCCCTACTGGGAATAGACCCAGAGGAATTCAAATCATTCTACAAAAATGATACCTGCACATGCATTTTTTTGTTGCTGTTTGTTTCTGGTTTTTGGGAGGGTTTTTGAGTTGGAGTCTTACTCTGTCACCCAGACTGGAGTGCAGTGGCCGCTCCCAGCCACCACAGCCTCAACTGCTGGGCTCTGGCGATCCTTCCACCTCAGCCTTCCAAGTAGCCAGAATTGCAGGCATGTGCTACCACGCCCGGCTGATTTTTTTTTAATTTATTGTAGAGATGAGGTCTCGCTGCCCAGGCGGGTCTCAAACCTGCAGGCTCGGGCAATCTCTCACCTCAGCCTCCGAAAGCACGGGATTACAGGCTGAGCCACCCAACCCGGCCCACATGCATATTTATTGCTCCAATATTCACAATAGCAAAAACATGGAACCAACTGTGCTGCCCATCAAAATTGAACTGGATTTTAAAAGAATGGAATATTATGCAGCCATAAGAAGGACAATCATATGGACTTCACAGCAACTTGGATAGATTTAGAGTCTATCATACTCAGTGATTTATCACAGAAACAAAGAACAGAGTACCACATGTTCTCACTCAAAAGTGGACCCTGAACATTTACCAAAATACTATAAGAAAGGGATTGGCAGAAGCAGGATATTTCCAGGGTATAGGGGAGACACAACATCAGGTAGGGTACCTGATCTCAAACCAGGCAAAGTGGAGACCAAATGGAGCCCAAACTTTACCTGCATGATATCTACCTGTATACCTAATCCTGAATTGTACCCCGCATCTTTAAATAAAATTTAAATAAATAAATAAATTTTCATTTAGAAATTTTAAAAAAGGTTTCCTGTGTTTCTTTCTACAAATTTTACAGTTTCAGGTCTTAGGTTTATGTCTTTAATCCATTTTGAACGGACTTTTTGTGTGTATGGTTCAATTTTATTCTTTTGTATCCAGTTTTCCAAAAACCAAATATTGAAGAGATTATTTTCCCCCTTGTTAATTCTTGATGCGCTTGTCGAAGATCAGTTGACCATAGATGCATGGATTAATTTCTGGGTTTTCTATTTGGTGTCATCAGTCTCTACATCTTTTTTCATGCTGGTGCCATATTGTTTTTATTATTGTAACTTTGTAGTATATTTTGAAATCAAGCTTTGTAGTATATTTTGAAATCAGGAAGTGTGATTTTCTCCACTTTTGTGCTTCTTGTTTAAAATTGCTTGGGAAAATTGAGGTCTTTTGTGGTGCCACAATAATTTTAGGATTGTTTGTTCTAGTTCTGTAAAGAATACCATCAATTTTGGTAATTATTTCACTGAATCTGTAGATTGATTTGGTAGTATGACCACTTTTTAAAATCTTCATTATTTTCATCTATAAACACAGGATGTTTTTATTTGTGTCTAATTTAATTTTGTTCTTCCATATTTTATAGTCATCAGTATATATGTATTTTAGTTTCTTATTAAATTTATTTCTGTGTATTTACTTCTTTTTGATGCTTTGTAAGTGGAATTGTTTTCCTACTTTTGCACATAATTTGTTTTTGATGTATAGAAATGCAATTGGTTTTTGTAGGCTGATTTTATATTCTACAACTTCACCGAATTTTTTAGTTCTAATAATTCTTCTGTGGAGTCTTTAGTGTTTTATACATATAAAATCATGTCTTTTGAATATAAAGACAATTTTACTTCTTCCTTCCTGATTTATAAGCCTTTTAAATTTTATTTTTATTGCCTAATTGCTCTGGCTAGGACTTCTAGTTCTATGTTGAATAGAAGTGGTAAGAGTGAGCATCTTTGACTTGTTACAGATCTTAAAAAAAAATGCTTTCAGTTTTTCACCTTTGGATATGATGTGACCTGTAGGCTTTTTATATATGGCTCTGATTGTGTTGTGGTTTTTTATAATGAAAAGGTGTTGAATTTTGTCACATGTGGGGGATGAATTGAGATGATCATATAATATTTATTGTTTGTTCTGTTGATTTAGTTTATCATGTTGATTGATTTGCATACGTGACATCATCCTTACATCCCAGTGATAAATCCCACTTGAATATAGTGTATGAGGTCAGGAGTAGCGGCTCATGCCTGCAATCCCAGCACTTTGGGAGAATGAAGTGGGAGGATTGCTTGAGGCCCGGAGTTTGAGACAAGCTTGGGCAACATAGTGAGACATGGTCTATAAAAATAATTTAAAAATTAGTCAAGTGTGGTGGTGTGCACCTGGGTTCCCAGGTACTTGGAAAGTTGAGGCAGAAGGATCACCTGAGTGTAAGAGATGGGAGTTGTGGTGAGCCTTGAGTGTGTCACTGCACTCTAGCCTGGACAACAGAATGAGACTTTGACTTAAGAAAAAGAGATGCTTTTAATGCTGCTCTTGCTAATATGTTGTTGAGGGTTTTGAGATATTGGCTTGTAATTTTCTTTTTTTTGTAGTATCCTTATTTGTCTATGACATGAGAGTGAATTGATAATTGTTTTTAAAAGATCCAGCTAATGCTGCTTATAAGAGACTCGCTTCAGCTTTAAAGACATACATAGACTGAAAGTGAAGACATTGAAAAAGGCAATAAAGGTAAATAGAAACTAAAAGAACTGTAGTAGCTATACTTATAGCAGAGCAAACAGACTTTAGGTGAAAAACTGTAGACAGAGACAAGGTCATTATTTAATGATAAAATATCAATTTATCAAGGGAATGTAACAATTAGAAGTATATATGCACTTGACATCTGAGAACCTAAATATATAAAACAAATTTTGATAGAAATGAAGAGAGAAATAGACAACACAATAATACTAGGGACTCCAGTACCCCACTTTCAACAATAGATCATCTAGACAGAAAATCAATAAGGTGTATCCTCTAAGATAAATCATATATTAGGTCACAAGAGAGTCCTAACAAATTTAAGACAAATTACATCAAGTATCTTCTCTAATCACAATGGTGTGAAACTAGAAACATAACTAGATGAAAACTGGAAAGTTGACTGATAGGTGGAAATTAAACAACATGCTCCTGAACAACCACTAGGTCAAAGAAGAAATAAGATAATATTTGAGACAAATGAAAATGGAAACACAACATACCACAAACTTATGGGATACAGCAAAAGTAGTTACAGTTGACTTTTGACTAACATGGATTTGGGTCCACTTATATGTAGATGTTTTTCAACCAAATTCAGATGGAAAATGCAGCATTTGTGGGAATGTGAACCCACATATACAGAAGGCCAACTTTTTGTATACTTGGGTTCTGCAGCGCCATCTGCAGCACTTGACTATGTGCAGATTTTGGCACACAGGAGGGCTTCGAACCATTCACCCATGCATACCAAGGGAAAACTTGGTTCTAAGTGGCAACTTATAGTGATAAGTGCCTACATTAAAAAAAGAAGAGAAGGTGACATCAGCAAAATGGTGCACTAGGCCTGCTACAAGGATGTCTTGTCCTGCATTATGGTGGGTGACACAATTTGTGAGATTATAAGCGTTACATTGTAAGGCATAATGATTATCTACTGGGGTGACATTAGCAAAGCCTGTTAAAAGGACAAAAGGGGGTTGGACACAGGCCCAGACCCCATAGCAGGGGGTGGTTGTGCCACAGCTTCCTGTCAAATCGACCAAAGACCCACGAATAGCATTAACAAATCAAGGGAGGTGGTGAGTTGCCACAGTTCCTTTTGGATGTCACCTTCAGAAGTAGTAAGGATGTTGTCAACAAAACCCCCAGGGAAATGAACTCATGGTTAGGTTGAGAGGGGTCCAGTCTGTGAGACCAATCATAGATTAAGAGGGGGGTTCCCGTAAGGTTTTGGACTGTGGGCACAGGAGTGGTACATTCTATCCAATTGGAGAATTTTCCAAGCTCTATTCCTATGTTGTTAAGGCAGTATGGGATATTGGGGTGAGCCTGGGACACATTATAAGTAGAACTAGGGAACCCCCACTCTGATATAGTTTGTAGATATTTTATTATGTCCCAGGGACCCGAAATGTTAGTTATTTGTGTAGTCCCATAGAAGAGTTTATTATGTTGACTTATCTTAAGACAACCCAACTTAGGAGTGTTTAGGAGGGCTATTACTAGCCACTGTGAAGTTAAAATTTGTACTATGGTCAGCAGTAATATGTTTATCAGACTGTCCTCCCAACATACAGGTATCATTGGAAAAGACAGGGACCTACCTACCAGCCCAAGTAGCGGGTTGGAGAATGGGGAAGTCCAGGAAATAAGTCTAGTAAAGATTTATCCTTGTTCCACCAAACTGATAAGCAACAATGGTTCTCATGGTCGTGAAAAAGGCTTGAGGGAAACTTGGCCCCCTAAGCTGTTTACTGGCCTTGTTCCAAGTATCCAAATTAACTATCCCTTGAGCAGGGAACCAGGGGCATGTTTCCTGCACAAAGCTTAAAAATTTCTCTAACTGAGAACCTTTAAGCTGGCAGCCTCTTGCCCGAAGCATGGATTTTAACATTTGGACATATAGACTCCTCTCTTGGGAGCCACAATTACCCATATTTTACACCCAACTGAAACTAAATCCGCTTCTTACCGTCCCCTATTTTTTAGGTGCACCTCTCTCGGAGCGTCTCTTCTCTCGAGATTAGGAATGCTCTCGTGCTCAGGTCCCTGTTCAGGCGCCAGATGCTACAGCCCACGCGGCTGTCTTGAGGGTCCCGAGAGAGAGCGGTGAGAGATTAAGAAAGACACAGACACAAAGACATAGAGAAAAGCTGGGGCCAGGTGCGACACTTTCCTCTGCTGGAGGAGAAGTGGCCTCGAACTAGTTCGGCACGTTTATTTTATAATCAAGCACGCACAAAGGAAGTTGGAAGGGATTCAAGGTCTAGAACGAATTTTGTTGCTACCTTAAGGCGAGCTGTTCCGCGGTTACCTCGATGGAGCTAAGGCTTTATCTGTACTATGTGCACCCGGATGTGTGGGCATCTGAGACATCATTTCGTGTAGCAGGCTGCATCCCTCCCCTTGGGCTAAGATGCAGAGCTACCAAGCGAGACCTTGCCTTCGAGCTTGGGGCCATTGAGCAAGGTCTTGCCTTCGCTTGGAGCCTTTTCTCAAGGCCTGCTACAGTGACACTGCTCGTCTGTTCCCCATGTCACATTTGCTCCCGACATACTAGGAGATCCCAACATTGGTCTTCCCCCCCAAAAAAGAAACGAATAAATAGCCATGTGCCAATGAAAATAGCTAAAGGAGTGCTCTAGAGTATAACAGAAGAGCAGCAGAAATGCTCTGGAGCTCAGAAGCTGAAGACGACCACAAAGAAAAGGGGAGGAAACACACTTTCTGTGCCACTGCATCCCCCAGCTCAGAATCAGGAGGGCGTTCTCCCTGCAGGGAAAGGTGACCAGGAGGGCCCCAGGCTTTGCAGTCTTCACCTACACTAACCTGAACTGAAGGAGCTGCCCGGAGTCCACACTACGCTCTCAGAGGTCGGATAGGAGCCAACACTATGCCTTATCCCTTCTTAGTAGACATTATCCCCTTCTATCCCTGAGACCTTGCATCTGCTGCCCCCCAGTCTGCAGGGCGTGGGCCACCCACCACCATGCTACCTCCAGCCCTGATTGCTGCTGCACCCTGTTACCTGGGCCCAGGGTACCACAGAGCTGCTCCACTCACTGAAGCCCAAGCTATCACGGCACCCTACCATTTCTGGAACTTTATGCCACAGCCCCCACCCCTCAGGGTCTGGGCTGCTGCAAGCCTACCTTCCCAAGGACAAGAGTTGCTGCTATGCTGTTCCCTGTCTTCTACCACCAGTCACAGCTGTGCCCATCTGCCACAGGGCCATGTCAGCTCCAGGCTGAGCTCCTGCTGTACCATGCTCCTGGGAGTCTGAGTTGCTGATGCTCCCCACCATTCCCAGGACCTTTCTCCTACTGTGTCTTATGTCCTGGGGACTGAACTCACACAGCACCATGCTATCCTAGGGGCCTGAGTCACTGCTGATGCTGTGCCCTGCACCCAGGCCTGAGCCCTCAGACTGTCCCTTCATTCCTGCTTGTGATGCTGCTATGCCCTGCTTCCTAGAGTCTAAAGCCACTGGGGAACACCCCAGAGACCCAGAGCCTGGCTAAGTGGTGCTCCACACACATTCATGCCTTGCGGACTGCATCAATGCCCCAAGAACCAGGTGCCAAAGTAGTTCAATAAGAGCCAGACCCCAGGACCCTGGCTGCACGGAAGAAACCCAAAATTAGCAGAAGGGGGAAAAAAATGGATCAGAGGATAAATGAATTAAATTGGGAATAGAAAAGCTACTGAAAATCAGTTGAACTTCTGGCAAGATGGTGACAGGGTAGCCTGGTCTATGAGACCCTCCACAAAGAGGAATGCAGAAGGTCTCTGGCTCTCTGCCTGGGTGCTGGGGATCCCAACGTTGGCAGCCTGCTCTTCACAGGGAGCTTGGCCGTTGCCACCGCTGGGGCATCACAGCGGTCTGGATGGCCACTGCAGCTGCAGACGCAGCAGCCGCCAGTGCTGCCACGGCCTCCGCAGAGGCCATAGCGCATCACGCCACCCGTGCCTGAGGTGATCCACAACTTCAGTCCTTGAAGCCCCTGCAGGCAAGATCTGCTGGGATCGCTGCCACTGTGACATCCTGCCAGCCGTGGGTCTCCTCCCCTGTGCCCTCAGGCAGGCTCCCATCTCCAGCCTCTGCCTGGCTCCTGTTCGGCTCCAATCCCTCTGGGGCTACAAGGTAGCACCACCTGCTGGTGATTCAAGGTAAAAACACCAAAACGGGACAAACAAGCTTGAAAAACAGACACAGGCCAGATTTGAGTGGTGAACTGAGTGGTGATCTGAACTGTCCTTCACAGCAGGTCAGGGGCAACTGACCCTAACTGTGAGGAAATTTACCAGCTTGAGAAAACAGCTAGAAATCAGATCTGACAGGACACTGGACTTCAACAAAAAGTCTCAGAGTGTGCTCGATTGGTTCTGTTAATTTAATGACTTGATTCTATACCTACTTTTTTATTCCTTGTTTTTTTTCCTCTTCCTTTTCTTCTCTTTTCTCCTCTCTGTAAACCATTTCTTTGTATAGAGGAACAGCATACCAATAAGGTGGTTGGTTAGCTTGCATGTTAGCATCATTGTATGTTTTAGTTTTTTTTGTATGGGAGTTGGTTAGTCTGCAGCTGTGGTCTATTGTTTTTAATCTGTTTCAATTTAGGTCTCTCTCTCCATTTGTTGGTACACTCATTTGTTTCCCCCTTACTCCTCTATCTCTCCACCCCCTCTTCAACCCACTGTCTGCTCCATTCTCTTCCCTCTGCTAACCACATTTTATTTCAGAGAGCAAACCTACAGTCCCACTGCATGGACAGATTCCAAGGCAGTGGGAAGTGGGTTCCAGATTATCCATACACCTGTCAGTGAATACCAGGACCTGCAGATAGATTTTGAATCACAGCTCCCCCCTTAAGTAAATCTCAAAACTGCAAAAAGGACCATCCCCAACCTACAATGCAACTCCAGAATTGAACAAAGTAAGAGGGCATACATAAAGAAGAATAGGAGATTGAACAAACAGAAGTAAAAGCAACCCCTCTACCCCTGAATAACAGAATTAAAGAAGACAGTGATGTGGAGGGAAAGAAAAGGTAGGGAGGGAAAAAACCACACAAATGAAGAAAAACCAAAAGAAGAATATAGGTCTCACACAGACTCCAGGGAGGTCAGACATTGAGAAAACAGACTCTGGAACACAAACAATGAAGAACCCCAGAATGACTGGTCACATGCAACAACCCAGACATCAAGACATTAAAGGGAGAATTTTAAAAATTGAGGAGACACAAGAGGAAAATAGGAAGGCACTGATGTCAGAAATAAAAGCAGTAAAGAATACTGTGATGGAAATAGATAACAAACTAATAAGAATGGAAAGTAGAATTAGCCAAGCAGAAGAAAGAATCTCAGAGCTCAAAGACCAAAACACAGAACTAACCTGAACTGTCAAAAACATAGAAAAGAAGCTAAAAAAGACAGAACAAAACCTTCAAGAGATGAATGATCACGTCAAGAGACCGAACCTAAGAGTATTGGCCTTCCTGAGGCAGAGACAGAAACACAGGCCACACTGGAACAAACATTTCATGAAATCATTCAAGAAATCTTCCCTCATCTCATCAAGGATTAAAAAATTCAAACAAAAAAATTCAAACACAAGAGATTCAGAGAACCCCTGCAAGACAACAAATGAGAAGAGCAACTCCCAGACACATAATAATTTGCCTAAACAAAGTAAGTATAAAAGAAAAAATCCTAAAGGCAGCAAGAGAAAAAAGTCAGACTATCTACCAAGGAAGACCAATTAGAATGGCAGCAGATTTATCTACAGAAACCCTCCAGGCTAGGAGAGCTTGGAGCCCTATCTTCAAAGTTCTAAAAGATAAACAATTTCAACCAAGAATAACCTACCCAACCAAGCTAAGCTTCATCAGTGAGGGAGAATTGAAATCTTTCCCAGATATCCAATCCCTAAGAACCTACGCTGCCACCAGACCACCTCTACAAGAAACACTTAGAAAGTAGAAGAAAAGGAAAAAAGAACAACGTTCTTCACAAGAGTACAGGTAAAAGATTAAAAACACACATGATCCAACTCTAAAACCAAAAGAAGGACAACACACAAACAGGAAGAACAACAACAACTCTGTAAGAACATTATGATAGGGATCAACTCTCACATTTCAATAATTAGTTTAAATGTGAATGGACTAAATACACCACTGAAAAGATGTAGAATGGCAAAATGGATAAAATATCACCAGGCAACAATCTATTGCCTTCAAGAGACTCACCTCACTAGAAAGGACACTCACAGACTCAAAGTAAGAGGATGGGAAACAAATTTTCAGGCAAAAGGGACCCAAAAGAAAGGAGGAGCCGCGATCTTAATCTCAGACAAAATACCCTTTAAGCTATCAAAAATTTTAAAAGATACAGAAGGTCACTACATAATGATAAAAGGTTCAATCCATCAACAAGAAATATTCATCCTAAACATATATGCACCGAACATAGGAGCACCAACTTTCATAAAACAGCTCCTGGATAAACTAAAAAAAGATAGCAACTCCAATACCATCATAGCTGGAGACTTTAATACCCCACTCACAACCCTAGACAGATCATTAGGACAAAAAATCAGCAACAAGATTCAAAACCTCAATGTGACTCTTGATCAAATGGACCTATTTGATGCCTACAGAACCCTCCATCCAAAGACCACAGAATACATTCTACTCATCACCACATGGAACGTACTCTAAGATCAACCACATACTTGGCCATAAATCAAGCATAAGCAAATTTAAAAGGACTGAAATTTTACCATGCACCTTCTCGGACCACAGTGGAATGAAAATAAACATTAACACCAACAAGGTCCCCCCCAAAACCCACAAAGACATGGACACTACACAGCATGATGCTAAACAACTCCTGGGTCAATGATGAAGTCAAAACAGAGATCAAAAGATACCTGGAAACAAATGAAAATGAAGAAACATCTTACCAAAATCTCTGGGATGCCATGAAAGCTGTAGTAAGAGGGGAATTTATGTCCCTACAAACTCACATGAAGAAAATGAAAGGATCACAAATTAACAGCCTAAAAAGCCACTTAAGGAAGCTTGAAAAGCAAGACCACAAAAACCCTAATTTCAGCAGACGAATCCAGATCACCAAAATAAAAGCCCAAATCCAGGACATAGAAGACAAAAAGATAATACAAAAAAATCAATGAGACAAAAAGTTGGTTCTTCGAAAGGATAAACAAGATCGATGGTCCCCTAGCTAGACTGACCAAGAAAAAGAGAAAAAGCCCAAATAAACACAATCAGAAACACAAAAGATGAAGTCACATCTGACCCTGAAGAAATACAAAAGATCATTAGAGATTACTATGTACACTTGTATGGAAACAAACTTGAAAACCTTAAGGAAATGGAGGACTTTCTGTCAGCACACAACCTGCCTAGGTTGAAACAAGAAGAAATTGAGACCCTAAATAGACCAATAACAATCAAGGAAATTGACTATGTAATAAGAAAACTACCTACAAAACAAAAGCCCTGGACCAAATGGTTTTCCAGCAGAATTCCACAAGACATTTAAAGAGGAGTTGATACCAATCCTACTGAAGGTATTCCAGGCAATTCAGAAAGATGAAACTTCCCAAATCATTTTATGAAGCTAACATCACATTGATACCCAAGCCAGGTAAAGACCCAACAAAGAAAGAGAACTACAGACCAATATCTTTGATGAACATAGATGCTAAAATCCTCAACAAGATCCTAGCAAACCGGATTCAACAACACATCCATCATGACCAAGTAGGCTTCATACATGGGACACAAGACTGATTCAACATTCGTAAAACCATAAATGTAATTAAATACATCAACAGATATCAAAACAAAAACCACATGATTATATCATTAGATGCAGAAAAAGCTTTTGATAAAATCCAGCACCCTTCTTGATAAAAACCCTCAAACATCTAGGCATACAGGGAACATACCTCAAAATAGTAAAAACCATCTACGAGAAACCCACAGCCAGCATACTCCTAAATGGACAAAAATTGGAATCATTTCCCCTGAAAACTGGAACAAGACAAGGATGCCCACTCTCACCCCTCCTGTTCAATATAGTATTGGAACTCCTGGCTAGAGCAATCAGAGAAGAGAAAGCAATCAGGGGTATCCAAATAGGAAAAGAGGAAGTCAAGTTATCTCTCTTTGCAGATGACATGATTGTGTACCTTGAAAACCCAAGAGAATCTGTCAAAAACCTCCTTACACTGATAAAGGCCTTTGGCAAAGTCTCAGGATATAAAGTAAATGTGCAAAAGACAATCACATTTCTTTACACGAATAATAAACAAACAGAAACCCAAATAAAAAGCACAATTCCATTCACAGTAGCCACACAAAAAAATGAAATACCTTGGCATCTTCCTAACCAGAGACGTGAAAGACCTTTACAATGAAAACTACAAAACACTGCTCAAAGAAATCAAAGATGACACAAACAAGTAGAAAAATATCCCCTGCTCATGGATTGGAAGAATCAACATTGTGAAGATGTCCATCCAACCTAATGCAATCTACAAATTCAATGCAATACCCATCAAATTACCAGCAACATTCTTCTCAGACCTAGAAAAAACAACACAGGAATTCATATGGAAATGACCAAGAATAGCCAGAACAATCCTCAGCAAAAAAAAAAAAAAAAAACAAAGCAGGTGGTATCACATTACCAGACTTCAAACTTTAGTATAAAGCTACAATAATCAAGACAGCTTGGTACTGGTATAGGAACAGGCATATAGACCAGTGGAATGGAATTGAGATTCCAGAAGCAAAACCTCAATTTCTCAACCAACTCATCTTCGACAAAGCCTCCACCACCTACCACTTGGGAGAGGAGAACTTATTCAGTAAATGGTGCTGGGAAAACTGGCTGACCACATGCAGAAGATAGAAACAGGACCCCTATCTATCCCCATACACAAAAATTAACTCTAAATGGATCAGAGACCTAAATGTAAAACCTCAAACAATAAGAACCTTAGAAAATGAAGGACATACCCTCATGGAAATTGGAACTGGTATCCAATACCTGAACAAAACCCAAAACCCACAGGCCATAAAAGAAGATAGACAAGTGGGACCTCATTAAACTGACAAGCTTCTGCTAAGCCAAAGAAACCATCAAGAGAGCAGGGAGACAGCCTACAGACTGGGAAAAAGTATTGCCAACTCCAGGTCTGACAAAGGCTTAACATCTTGGATCTACAAGGAACTCAAACGTGCTGAAAAGAAAAAAAACAAACAACCCCATTATAAAATGGGCAAAAGATATGAACAGACACATCTCAGAGGAAGACATCCCAGCAGCCAACAGACACGTGAAGAAATGTTTAACCTCACTAATTATCATGGAGATGCAAATCAAAACCAAACTGAGATGCAACCTAACTCCAGTCAGAATGGCAATTATCAATAACAAAAAATAACAGTTGCTGGAAAGGGTGTGGTGAAAAGGGAACTCTTCTACACTGTTGGTAGAAGTGTAAACTAGTACAACCTCTGTAGAAAGCAGTGTAGTGATTCCTAAAAGCTCTAAATATCAACCTCCCATATGACCCCGCAATCCCCCTACTGGGAATATACCCTGAAGAACTCAAATCACTCTATCAAAAAGATACCTGCACACATATGTTTATCACAGCATTGTTCACAATAGCAAGAACCTGGAAGCAACCATGCTGTCCATCAAAAGAGGACTGGATTAAAAAAATGGTACATATGCACGATGGAATACTATGCAGTCATAAAAAAGAACAAAATCATGAATTTAGCAGCAACCTGGATGGAGCTAGAGTCTATAATACTGAGTGACTGCTCACAGAAACAAAGATCTGAGTATTACATGTTCTCACTCATATAGTGGACCTGGATCATCCAATGTATTACCATAAGAAAATGACTGACAGTGTTGGGAAACTATGGGGGGGATGGGAAGGGAGATGGGATTAATGGTAGTAAATATCTGTCTGGGGATGGGGAGACACCTCTTATCAACAAGGATGCCTGAACGAAGCATATTTGTATACGTAACCCTTAACTGTATCCCACAATATCAAAATAAAAAATATTGATTATAAATATATATATATATATATATATATATATGTCAAAGAGATAAATGCACTCCCATGTTCATTACAGCACATGCACAGTAGGTAAAATATAGAAACAACCTAAGTATCCATTGAGGGATAATTCAATAGAGAAAAATTCTCAACAAGAGTCTTCTGGATCGCATCCAACAGCACATCTCAAGGATCATCCATCATGACCAGGTAAGCTTCATTCCTGAAATGCAGGGCTGATTCGATGAATGGAGATCAATAAATGTAATCCCTCACATAAATAGGTGTAAAACCAAGAACCACAAGATTATCTCATTAGATGCAGTAAAAGCATTTAATAAAATCCAGCATCCCTTCTTGATAAAACCTCTCAAATACCTAGGCATCAAAGGAACTTTCCTCAAAATAATAAGAACAATCTATTTATCTATTATAAGCTTGCTGGCAACATCATACTTAATGGGCAGAAACTGGAAGCATTCCCCCTAAGAACTGGAACAAGACAAGGATGCCCACTCCCACCCGTCCTAGCTAACAAAGTACTGAAGGTCCTATCCAGAGCCATCAGGCAGGAGAAAGAAATTAGGAGTGTCCAAATAGGAAAAGAGGAAGTTAAATGCTCTCTCTTTGCAGGTGATATAATCTATACCCAGGAAACACTAAAGAGTCTGTCAAAAACTTCCCGATAACGACTTGTGTAGGGATACAAAATCAATGCACAAAAAATAGTTGCATTTCTATGTACCAAAAACAAGCCAACTGAGAACCAAATAAAAAAGACAATTCCATTCACAATAGCCACAAAAAAATAAAATACCTCAGCATCCATTTAACCAAAGAGGTGAAAGACCCTTACAATGAGAACGAATAAACAGTGCTCAAATAGATCAGAGATGACACAAACGAATGGAATAATATTCCATACTCAGGAATTGGAAGAACCAATATCATCTAGATGTCCATTCTAACCAAGGCAATCTGCAGATTCAATGTAATCCCTATCAAATTACCAGCATCATTTTTCACAGACCTAGAAAAGACAATACAGAAATTTATGTGGAGCCAAAATAGCTAAAGCAGTCCTCAGTGAAAAGAACAAAGCTGAAGGCATCACACTTTCAGACCTCAAACTTTACTACAAGCCTGCAGAAACTAAGACAGTATGGTACTGGTACAAAAATAGACACATAGGCCAATGGAATGGGGCAGAGAATCTGGAGATAAAACCACAGACCTTCAACTAACCCAACTTTGACAAAGCTGACAAAAACAAACATTGGGGCTAGGAAACCATACTTAGCAAATGGTGCTGGAAAAACTGGCTAACCTCATAAAACTGGATCCCTACCTATCACCACATACAAAATTAACTCAAAATACATCAAGGACTTAGATATGAAGCCTCAAACTGTAAGAATCTTAGAAGAAAATGTAGGAAACACCCACCTGGACATCAGATTCCTTGGCAGAGGTGACTCCATTAGCATAAAAATATTGCATCTTCAACAAGGAGGCCAACCCCAGTCAAAAGTCACAGGTGTGATACCCGTCAAGCCTCACCTAACCCAAAAATGTCCAATCTAGTCCATGGACTAAGCACTTTTGTGAATTGCCAGGCAATTTATTGCTGGAATCCTTAGACAGACAGACATGGCAGGTTGCTGAAACTACTCGGTGATGCACCATGTGGATTCTTTGGGGGCTGCTGGCAGGGATGACTCCATTAACACAAAGATATTAAATCTTCAAAAAGGAGAACAAGAAGCCTTTTTTTTTTTAAGAAAGCAGAATGATTCATTGAGGACAGAAGCGCTCCCACAGTGGGAGGGGATCCAAGGGGGTTGCCCACCTGGTGAATGTTTAAGTCACACTGCACCCTCATTGGAACTTCCTGGGGAGAGGCCTGCAGCCTTGTTTGGAGCTTGTCTTTTGGGTCTTCCTCCCAATCTCCTGAAACATAAGCATATCCCTAGGTGTACCTGAGGAGCTCTCCTGAAGCTTCCTCTAACACAGCAAAAGAGCAGGAGGGTTCATTCTGGTGGGTTAGGGGTGGGAAAAAGACAGTCTGGGACAGAACAGAATGAAGATGCAGGGGAGGCCTTGCCAGTCCTCTGGGTGAGTCGGTGGATACGTGGGAGAGGGTGGAGGCGGTGAGGGAGCCTCCAGGAGTGAGTGGGTCAGGGTTGACTTCCTATGCCTGCCTTCTCTGGCACTTGCAGCTGAAGCAGGGCCTTTACGATGGGAGCACCAAGAGAGGATTCACTCTGATTCTCATCTTGGAGTGTCTCAGATCTACGGAGCGGAGAAGGGGGAATGCACTGTGGAAGCTGCCTCACCACCTGGCATGTGAGCCACAGAATGGTCTGGGGGATTCCAGGGAAAAGGGGAAAGCGATGGTCCTAGGGAGGCTGGAGGGTTTTAGGAAGACACAGGGTAAAGGGTTTGGGGTGCTGGGCAGTGGAAATGGCTGGTAGTAACGGTTGGAAAAGGATACAGGCACTTGTGGTGCAGGGGCTAGAGTCAGGAAGACCAGAGTCTGAAGGCGCCATGGGGACAGGAAAGCATGGAGCTTCTCAGGCTACTGGCCTGGCAGAGCTAAGGCGTCTGGGCCTGCCCAGTGGGTCACAGACTGCACTGAGTCTCCCCTCCTGGTCCTTCCCTGCACCGTTGACGTCTGCCTTGTACTCTCCACTGCTTCAATCTGTGAGACTCTTTAGCCTCCAAGATTCCCAAGGAAGGGCACGGTAAGCAGGACAGTGAGGTTCTCCCTCCCTGCCCTGGGATGAGCAGGATCCCCAGGAAGGCAACAGAGACACAGATACACAAGCGCTAGGCCCAAAAGCACGTGGAGTATGTGGTTTTTATTTTCTGATGTCATTTTCTCATCAAAGCAGTTGTTCAGTTTCCTGGCATTTGCAACATCACGGGGTTGTCTTGGCATTCTGCGAGTACGTTAGCACATCGATCGGGGATGCGGGTCAAGGATATGCTAACATCCTTATGCACAGCTGGGCAAATGTCACAGTTTTGACCACAAAGACAACATGAAAATCCCTCGAGACGTTTACCAAAACATGCTCATTCCTTTGCCCACCTGCTCAGAACATCCCAGAGAGAGTTTCACAAAGCCCTTTTCAGGGCCTCATTTCAATTAATGCCTTCAGCCCACCGACTTCTGTAAGAGGGAAGAAACAAGGTGTCAAAGGGTAGCTTCATGGTGCAGGTAGGAGATGCTCCTGACTTCTTTTTTTACCTGATATTGGTCCCACAGTGAGGCAGGAGGGGTCTGTGTCAGGAGTGTCATTATCCAGGACGTTCAGGTTTGGATAGCAGAAGGGAAAAGTATATGAGATGCCAATTTCATAAGTCAACAAAGTCTTGAGTGCTCTGTCTGAGGGTCAACTGACTTGTAAGGCTTGGGAAGAGAACAGAAGGCATCTTGTTGGGAAAAGAATCTGGATAAAGAAAACCTCAAAGAATAAACAAGTGAGACAGAGGGTCAGAATACAGGGTCATCAGGAGTCCAATCCTGGAGTTTAGCAGCTTAGTTGGCTTGGGCACTTACCAGCTAGCCATGTCATCACGGGCTCCCTCTGAACCTGTTTCTCCAGCTGTACAGTGGGGGTTATGTAGCATCCAACCCCAGGCTTGTTGTAAGAACTGAAGAGGATAATACACATTAAGCTTAGCATCCTAGTCCTAACAACAGTGTAAGCCACGATATCTAAAAAGCAAATGCTCAGTGGATTTTACGTGATTATTAAGAGAATAAAGGAATCTAAGCTGTAGATGTTTCCTCTACCACGATACCTAGATCAGGCCTGAAGGATGGCCATGCCAGCCTGTCTAGATAAGGTCTTTCTGCCACGAAGATGGTCTAGTCTCCACTTTTTCTTTCCCGGAAACTCATTACTAAGCTGAAGGTCTCACAGCTACTAAGTATCAAGGGCAGGCCAGAGCACAAGCCCTCTGGCCACCTGATCAGGCCCCCTGGTGGCTCCTGCCCTGCCCTGCTTTCATCACAATCTCTGTCCTGGACCTGCTTAGTGGCCTGCTTTGAGCCAGTCGCCCTAGGCTGTTTCCAGAGCTCTGGCTTCTCTCCTAAACACTGGTCCTTCGGCTCTAGTTGTCTATCAACGATGTATGGCCACCTCACTACTTTCACAGATCTCAGACTGGAACTGAATTTATGGAAGTCCACTGAGACTTGAGTCTTTCTTTTAAGGGCGCCCCGGAGTGCCCCCAGGCCCTGGTGCCCTCTGGGGCAGGAGTCAGCTCTGGAGAAGTCTGGGCTGCTGAAATAGTGGGCAAGGATTAGGGGCATGGACCCCTCAGGGTACAGAGTTTCAGCCTCACCCTGTCCCTGGGAGATCACCAAAGGTGGAAGGTCAAGAAGGGGTGAGTACCCTTGCAGTGTGGAGGAGAGAAAATACAGCATCTGTTGACTGTGAAGCCATGGTCCGGCTACTGCATATGTTGGCTGGGAAACAAACATGCCGCTTACTTCGTGTGGCCTTTCTTTTCCGAATAGCTCTGATCTTGACCTTCTTTGGCTGTTGTCACCTGAACTCACAGAGCCAGAAGCTGAAAAGCATGCTAGCTGGAGCAAGCATGGCTGTTAGAGAACTCCACGGCCAGAAAGTTGTAAAATTATCAAGGAAGTCAGAGGTGCTGACACCCTCTACACAAGATGTCCTTGTTGTGACCCCTCGGCTGACTCCCATTGTGTGGGAAGGGATCTTCAACACTGACTTATTAAATGAGCAGTTCTGGCTCCAGAATGCCACCATTGGATTAACTGTGTTTGCCTTTAAAAAATATATAATCAAGCCAGGCTCGGTGCCTCAGCCTGTAATCCCGCGCTTTGGGAGGCTGAGGTGAGTGGATTGCCTGACCCTGAGGGTGAGACCCACCTGGGCAACTTGGTGAGACCTCATCTCTACAATAAATAAAAAAAAATTAGCCGGGCGTGGTAGCGCATGCCTGTAATTCCAGCTACTTGGAAGGCTGAGGTGGAAGGATCGCCGGAGCCCAGCAGGTCGAGGCTGCGGTGACTGGGAGCGGCCACTGCACTCCAGTCTGGGTGACAGAGTGAGACTCAAACTCAAAAAATATATATATTATCTTCCTGAAGCTGTTCTTGGAGACTGCAGAGACATACTGTAAGAGGTGATGAATAGTATGGAACCTATGTGAAGCCTTATATATTAAATGTGATGAATTATGTGAAATGTAATGAAACTATAACCTCATATATTAAGTATGCTGAAACTGTGTGCTGTGACCTCTCCCCTAAAAACTTTGTAATTCTTGGAAACCCTGGAAAGAACGCCCAACTTGGAAACCCCAAATGGCTATGTTAGATAAGCTAACTAGTCTTCTTTGCTTCTGTAACCCCCTCTGGCAGTGTGTGAGTGTTGTGCGATAAGCCCCTTTCAAATTCTGGCAGACTTTTCTCTGTTTGAATTGTGGTGGGCAAGCCCCTCTTCTGGTGGGCTTTGTGTTGTTTGAATTTGAATTATAACGGCCTTGTGGATTAGGTGGGCTTTTGCATATTTAAGAAAGGCCCCAGCCACAGTATGGGGCCTCCCCTAGAGACTTGTAAGTCTGGTGAGTGGCCCTGGCAAGTTGAACCTGGTTAATAAACCTCTCTCTTGGTAAATTGTGTGTCGGTGCCGTGAATCAAACACTCGGACCCCACATCAATACTTCATGGTGGGACACAGGGTGAACTATTACATCTTCACCGACCAGCCAGACCACATTCCACTCATCAAGCTCCAACAGGGAAGGCAGATGGTCATCCTCAAGGTCAGGAGCTGTGCCAGCTGGCAGGACATCTTCATGTAGCGTATGGAGGTGATCAGCAATTTTTCCCAGCCGCGCTTCCTCAGGGAGGTGGATTACCTTTTGTGTGCAGATGTGGACATGAAGTTCAGAGACCATGTTGGTGTGGAGATTCTCTCCTCATTGTCTGGCACCATCCCTTCTGGCTACTATGGGTTCAGTCGGAACACCTTTGCCTACGAACGCTGGCCTCAGTCCCAAGCCCCTATTTTCGAAGATGAGGGAGACTTTTACTACTAAGGGGCCTTATTTGGTGGGTCAGTGCCAGAGGTTTACAGACTTGCAAAGGCTTGTCACCAAGCATTGATGATTGGCCCACCCAATGAGATCGAGGCCCTGGGGCATGCCGAAAGTCACTTGAACAAGTACCTGCTTCACCACAAACCCACCAAGGTCCTCTCCCCTGAGTACATGTGGGATAATGAACTGCTGGAGAATATATCAAAAGAGAAGCTGCTGTTCTCAGACACCATCATAAAGCAGAGGAGATTTGGGGTCTTGCTGAAGAATCACCAGAAAAGGCAGAATCATGGGTGAAGCCTTTCGAAAAGGTTCTGAGAAGAATGATAGCCAGTCAGCCCAGTCTTCCTCCTGGCATGCTATCCTTAATTAAAATCAGTTTTATAAGAATGTGTGTAACTCACCTCTTTTGTCTGTCTGGTTGGGGAAAATTTCTGATGCATCCCGCCATCCCCCTGCCCCATTCACCACCCCACACACATTTAGGCAGGCCTGATTTCTGGATTCAGGCACAAGTACCTAACTTGCCACCACCTGAGCTTCTTGCTGTGGGCTCCTATCATCCTTCAGCATAGATGAGGTGAACAGTCTCAGCCTGTTCTGACATAAGGCATCAGTGATGAGATCTTTTCCAGAGCAACAAAAGGACTCCCAAGTGACTGACACAGTCACACAAGGGCTTGCCTTGGTCCCTAGCCAAATTGAGTCTTCAGCTTTTTTGTGCGTGTGTGTGTGTTGGAGTCTCACTCTGTCGCCCAGACTGGAGTGCTGTGGCCGCTCCCGGCCACCGCAGCCTCGACCTGCTGGGCTCCAGCGATCCTTCCGCCTCAGCCTTCCAAGTAGTTGGAACTACAGGCACGAGCTATCACGCCCGGCTAATTCTTTTAATTTATTGTAGAGATGAGATCTCGCCAAGTTGCCCAGGCGGGTCTCGAACCCGCAGGCTCAGGCAATCTACTCACCTCAGCCTCCCAAAGCACGGGATTACAGGCTGAGCCACCAAGCCCAGCTAAGTCTTCAGCTTTAAACCAAATTGCTTCCTTATTTTAGAACCCTTATAAAAGGTGAAAGGTTTCTTTAGTGGGCAGGCAGAAGAACGAAATGTTAAATCATGACGCTCTTTCCTGGCGCTTGGGTTCTTGCTCCTCCGAATCATTGCCAGCTGTCCACCAGGAGAAAAGCAGGTATGCTTCACTCTCTCACCCTACCCACTGACTGACTCCATCTCACCTTAACTTATTAATTTATTAACTTATAGGGACTTGTCAGTTCTTTATAAGCTGAAAAAAAATTCTAGATGCAAATAGGAATCGAGGCGATTTGTCATATAAACATGTCTCTTTTACTTAAAAATTATTTCATTGCCCGTCAGCAAGGGTCTAAAGTCCTGTATGGCAAGTATCTGAAATCCAGTATTTTCTTGATCCTTATTTTTTTTCCTCTCATATGCAAAAGAAAAGGAGGTTAACACATCAGCAACTCTTATTTCTCTTGGTTAATGGGCAAATTTTCATATTTTAGGAGACTTTTACATCTTTTAGGGTTGGATTCTAAGTTGTTTGTTTCTTGAGACCAATGCTGAGTAACCCTTTTATATAAGAATAATTCAGGAAAATGTTTTCTCCATCATGCAAAATGAAAACATCCTCATGGGGCTCACAGAGACCTGATCACAGCCGTGGCAGCAGAACAGTCCTACAGTCCTGGTCTTCCCTCTTCCACCCTCTACCCCCAAAGCTGTGGCTTCAGGCCTCAGGGGTGTCCCAGCGCTGGCCTCTCAAACCTTTCAGCCTTCTGTACCACTAGAGGCCTCACTCCCATCTCTGACTACTCAGGTCAGCAGCAAAGGGACATAGGTGCCCTCTGTGTTGTTTCTGGTTTTCATGCTGGTTTTCACGTTGGCTGTCTGTGTTGTTTCTGGTTTTCATGTTGGCTTTGTTTTTGTCAAGTGTGGCCTACTTGGCTCTGTCTGGAGATGCATCCCATTGAGAATCCTCCGGTACTGACTGATGCGTTTAAACACGCGGACTCTATCTGGAATGATCTGCCTTCACTATGTTTCTCATGAGGATGTTTTATTTTTAAAGAAAGTGAGTACGACTTTCTGTATACATTTGTCATTGCTCTGAAACGCTAAAGTCATGTTAAAATCTCAGGAACAGATGAGTAGGGCGTGCACAAAGAAGTTTCAGTTGTTCCTCATTTATAAAGTCCTTTTTGGGAATAGGTTGGTGCTTCATCCTCTGTTCTTTCTTTACCAGGAAAGGTTCTGACAGGAATGTTGGACGATAAATTCTGGGGGTTTCACTCATAATATCTTAGCAAGTATCCATCGTGTCCCTACTATGTGCTCAGGAACCTAGCTAGAGACAGAGCCCTCCCAGGACATAGTAATGTTCCCTTCTTTCTTAACTTACATTTTGCACCAAGGAAATCATTCTTTTTCAGGTCTCCTATCTAACTGACTATACCTTATCTATCTCCATCGCTATTTCTTCCTTGTCTGCTCCAATCTGAGCTCTGAAGGGTCCCAGGGCATAGTTGTTGGATCCGACTCCATCTAGATCCCTTCTTTAGTTGTTCCCATTGTCTCCCAGCTTGGAAGAAGAAATCCCTACCTCCGATGCCATCTTTCCACTGCAGACACACACATCTAACTGCCATTGGCATCACAAGCTTCAAAAATCCATAATAAACTTCTGAACGCCCATCACCTCCCCTCCAGCTATCTGTATTCCAACTCCAGTGTTCTTCCTAGGGCATCACCGCATGACCCAAATGGGTTTGGTGAAGTCAGGGATAATTGATGGACAAGGCCAACAGAGGAGTTGCAGTATACGCAGCTCTTTCCTATTTGTTTCAAATAAAATTTTATTGGGGGATAATTTTATATTTACAGAAAAGTTAAATGAGTGGGAGACCCCCAAAAAACCAAATTATTTTTTGGAGGGCAGGCGCCTTGCAGTACAGGCTTCCCCCGCTAGGTAAGTGTTCTAGGAACCCATCAGCATCAATATACCAGCTATTGTTGTGAGAGGCTGCATTCAGCCTCAGTGAATTTTTTTTTTTTTTTGGAGATTCTTTCAGTGTGTTTACTCATTTCATGATGTGTGATTTACAAGCACACCTGCCTACACTGCACTAAGTGTCCAGTAGTTTTTGACCAAAAACAGCATGACCCCCATGCTCCGTCTTCCCTATTCACCTGACCTCATCCCAAGAGATTTGTTTGTTTGTTTGTTTGTTTGCTTGTTTTTCAGGATGAAAAAAGTTCTCAAAAGGAAATGTTTTGCTGATGTGGAAGAGGTGAAACAAAAAATGACAGAAGCACTAAAAGGCATCAAAACTGACAAGTTTAAAAACTGTTTGGAGTAGTGGAAAAAGCGTCTTGATAGGTGTATTGCATCAAACAGAGAGTACTTTGAAAGTGACTGAAATTTAAGCATGTAAGATTAAATACACAATTATGTATAAATAAATTTTGGGTTTCTTAGGTTTCCCCTCATAAATATAATACGTTTGTAGAACACTGGTATATTACTATTAAATAAACTTCAGATTTTATTTGGATTTCACAAATTCATCCATTAATTTCCTCTTTGTAAGAGACTGGATTAAAAAATGTGGTACATATACACGGTGGGATATTACACAGCCATAAAGAAGAACAAAATTATGAACTTCGCAGCATCATGGATAAACTTAAGAGTCTGTAATACTGAGGGACCTATCATAGAAACAAAGAGTACCACATGTTCTCACTCATAAGCGGAGCTTAAACAATTATCATCATACAACAAGAAAGGGATTGACAGTAGTGGGAAAGTACCGGGGGTGGGAGGAATGGGATTGGCAGTAGTAGGAAACTACCGGGGGGGCACACCCCATCTCATCAACAAGAGTGCCTGAATAATGAACATTTGCATACCCAACCCTAAATGGTACCCCACATCTTTAAAATAAAAACTTTTTTTTTTTTTGGCAAAGTGTATAGTTTATTCATATTTTTTTATTTATTTTTTTCTGTCGATACTTTATTTTTTTATTTTTTTATTTATTTTCAGTGGTGATTCCTAAATGCTCCAAATATCTACCTCCCATACGACCCTGCAATCCCCCTACTGGGAATATATCCGGAAGAACACAAATCACTCTACAAAAAAGACACCTGCACACGTATGTTTATCGCAGCATTGTTCACAATAGCAAGAACCTGGAAGCAACCATGCTGCCCATCAAAAGAGGATTGGATTACAAAAATGTAGTACATATACACGATGGAATACTACGCAGCCATAAAAAAGAACAAAATCATTAATTTTGCAGCAACCTGGATGGAACTGAGTCTGGAATACTGAGTGACCTCTCACAGAAACAAAGGTCTGAGTATCACATGTTTTCACTCATATAATGGACCTTGAACATCCAATCTAATACTATGAGAAAATGACGGTACTGGGAAACTATGGGGGGGAGATGGGATTAATAAAAACATTTTTTTAAAAAGGACAAAAATTCCACATTTGATTTCAGAATCCAATCTATATCCTCAACACACTGAATTTTCATTCCTCCCACATAAACCCAAACTCCTATGTCCTCATCACCCCCTTCCCACCCCTGTCCAGGTTCGGCCCCAGCAGGCCCTCACATCCCCTTCCTGCCCCAGCTTTGGCAGGTGTTCAGACTCCTGTTACTAGGTGAATAGGGAGCCATCCTCATCCTTACCTGTCTGACATTAGCCCCGTCTCAACACTACGGGCTGGTTCTCACTAAAGATTAAACCGAATGTCTGAGAACATTTCACCCTTATACATGAAAGAGATGATTCTGAGTTAGGAGAATCCTGCTGTGGACCCAGGACTTGCCGGGAGCTTCCTCCACCCCTCCTAATCAGACTTTTTAACCAGGCCGATTCTAATAGAGCAACTGCAGCTCAGCTCTGAGTGCCCAGGGTCTGAGTGCTTTGTGGGACGTGTGTGAGGCCTGGCAGGATATCTTGGGAGATCGTGAGGAAATGTGGCATGTGTGGTCTCTGAGAGCATGGGGACTACAGTCAAGTGGAGCTAGGCTAAGTCTAGGCCTTGCCACTGGCAAGCTGTATGATCATGGGCAAGCTGTTTTATCTTTATGAGCTTTCCTCATATGTAAAATGAGGATTCAATTAAATAACATACATGTCACCCTAGGCTTCACTAGCCTGTCAGGTTAAAATGGTGTCAACAGCTCTGTGAGCCTTTCTCTGGCTCTGATATATCAGAGTTGAAGCATCTCTACCCCTGGAAGGCCATTCCAGTGATTGAAAGGTGACTCTGGACATGACCTTGGTGAGCCCACCACAAGCCCTTTCAGTCTGCTAGTGGCATTTGTGATTTATTGTCACTCTTATGAGGAAAATGAACTTTATGCAAAGATGAGCTTCAACTGAGCCTAGAGGCTTAGGCTGCTTCTGCATGCTACCACTGGAACTAGGACTCGTGCCTGGTCTTGGTTCAGAAGGAAAGGAGAGAGAGGGTGAATGAAGTTAGCCCTGAGAAGATGCTGGTGTCATGAAAATAGCTCAGGTTGCAGACTCTTACTTGAAGGATGTGCCAAGAGAGACAAGTTACACTGACACCACGGAGCCTATTTCCAATGCATCCAATGGGGTAGTTTTATCTACCGGAATGCTAGTTGTGAGGTTAAAATGCAGACTCTCAGTTAGGTTAGATGCATGACTAAAAGGAACTAAGTTTTGTGCCCCTTTCCTAGGGAGTAGAGCAGTGCCAGGCTCCAGTGAGTATGGCCCTTCAAAATAGTGGAAAAATAACATCTCTTTATTTTTCTCAGTCGAGCTGGGATAAGAAGTCACATACAGAGAGTTAAACTTGAAACTTGAGTTAAGAGGCCTGGGGTTTGAGTCCTGACCCTTTCTGACCTGTTGGGTGAACTTAGGAATTTTACTTAACTTGTTTGCTCATTTTAAACCTTGGTTTTACATTGATCAAGTGTTGGACATTATGCTAGTTTTAACATTAAATGCACATGTCATACTATGCACATGCACAACATTTTATTGAGAAGTACAAAATAAAATTTGAGCAGATGAAGAACTAAATTATACTTTTGAATGGGGTGAGTCAGCATGGCAGTGATATTAGCTCTCCCCAAATTAATCTTTGTTCCCATGAAAATCAATCTAAAGCTTATCCAAAGGAATAAATAAATAAAATCAGCCAAGAAAATGTGGTGCCTGTGATTTGCATCAGAAAGAAGTGAAAAGTTGTGTGAATCAGAAAGGGAGGCAGCCAGAATTACAGGGAAGTTATGAATGGATCAAAAATATTATTTGGTAACGCTAATAATAGGCCTAATAAATTATTAAAGAAACAAGTTATACAATTTTCACCAGTCAAGTTGGAAAAAAAGATTAAAAATATGCTTTGAGTGCATAATTTTATAAACAAAAATGCATATATCCTCATGCTCTTATACATTCTTATGGGGCTGAAAATTGATATCATCATTCTTTAAAAAAAGTATTTCCAAGGTTTTAAGAAAGTTTTAATCTATGACAAAGTAATTTTTTCATGAATATATAGCTTCAAAAATTACTTCATAAAGAAATCCTAAGTAAATAATCTAACAGCAAAATTATAAGAAATCAACTCAATAAAATAAAGAGAATATAATGTATTTGTAGTAACTGAAATTATGCTTTTGAAGACATTTAAAGATGTTAAACATATTTATGCAAAATATTAAAAAGTATAAAACTTAAAATATTTTAATTTAAAACTTGAAATATATATATTGACAAAGTACATGTATTAATAAATAGGTGAAAGGAAACTGTGAGGTTATCCATGTAGTGGGATTATAGAAAATATCTGTATCTCTTTTTTTACCTTTTTGTATTTTCTCAGTTTTTAATTGAACTTGTGTTACTCATATTCTGGGGAAAAAGACTGTAAGCAAGATAGTGGGAGGGAAAAATCAATCAGTAATCCAGTGTTATACAGACATCAGGCATTTTCTGCTTGAGACTAATTACCAGATTAATTTAACTAGGAAAATCTCATTCTAATTAAATATGAACCAGTGGAAATGTCTTGGTTTTGTTTCCCTCTGTTTTCATCTTCTCCTTGTAACATACCATAGCTTAACAATGTATGTGAGATAGAGAACAAAGAAAGAGGGGGAAAAGAGTTCTTGGTTTGGGACACAAGAACAAGGGACAGTTAACAATTTTAAAGCTAAGTCAATTTAATAGGTTTTTGGACTTTCTCTACTTTCCACAGAATCGTGAAACAGGGTGCTGAGAAAACACTTTGTCTTATGCTTAACCTCACAGATCCCGAACACGTTAAGAGCTTTGAGAAGACACAACCCTGCCGTATGTCCTGGAGACAGCGTGTCTCCCTTTCCCCTAGACTCCATTCCAACTTGCCAGAGTTTTAATAACTTATTTTCCTTATTTTCTTTTCAAAATTTTTTTTAAGACATGTGGAGTACAATTCAGGTTTAGTTATACAAGTGGTTGCCGTACAGGTTAAGGTTGGGCTTCCCTTTGGTATCCACTTTGCCCAGTTTGGGATCAGGTTCACTTACTGATGTGTCCTCCCTCCAGTCCTAGCAGTATCCCACTACTGCCAATCTCTTTCTTGTAGTATTATGGAAAATGTTCAGGGTCTGCTTATGAGTGAGAACATGTGGTGCTCTGTTATTTTTTTCTGTGGTAGATCACTGAGTATGATAGACTCTCAATCCATGCAAGTTACTGCGAAGTCCATATGTTTGCCCTTCTTTATGGCTGCATAATATTCATGTGTATATGTAACACATTTTTTAAATCCAGTCCAGTTTCAATGGGCAGCACGGTTGATTCCATGTTTTTGCTGTCGTGAATCGTGCTGCAGTAAGCATGCATGTGCAGGTATCTTTTTTGTAGAATGATTTGAGTTCCTCTGGGCATATTCCCAGTAGGGGGATTGCTGGATCATATGGAAGTTGGTCAATTCTGGATCAATGTCTAGTTCTTTTAGAAACCACCACACTGTTTCCTTACGGGGAATATGCCCAGAGGAACATTTCCACCAGCAGTGTAGAAGCATTCCTTTTTCTCCACATCCTCGCCAGCATCTGTTGTTACTTTCCTTATTTTCTAATAATATTTCCTCCCATGTGATTACAGATAAATCTCATTTACATTTGTGAGATTCCTTTATCAGATCACCAAGGTTTCCTTTTTTACTAGGTAACACTTTCATCTTCAGACTTCTCAGGAATTAAAAATCATATGTGTGAAAACAAAAATAAGATGAAAATTACTGAATTATTTATGATTAACACCAAGAAAAGGGTCTCAGATATTAAAGACTTACCAATAAAGCTTTTTTATATTAATCTGAATATAAATGTTTTTGTGAATGAATGTGTGTGCCTCAGTTTACTGTTACACTGGAGTGTTTTGTTTTGTTTTTTTTTTAATTCACAAGCCTTTTTTCCAATGGTTGAGTTTTATGGTTGGGTTTCCCAAAAAGTGTATTCATGTCCTTAGTACATCTCATTATTTTATAAATGGTTTTATTGTTAGTATGTCATATATACAAAAAAGAGATCATGTTCATGTATATGAACACTTTAAAAAATAATTTACAATTTATTCATTGTATTGTTTTCAATTTTTTGGCATTATAAACAGCTGCTTGCGGGAGACACCCAATTTATTCAATGTAAAGCCAATTATTCAAGGTCTAGGCTTATAGGAATTCAATTTTCTTACTGTATAATATGTGTATATTCAGCAATTAGGCAATGCTAAATGATTATATTATCCAACTTTTAAAGTTTTACAACTGATGGATATGAAATAATAACCAGTTTTTAAAAATTCTTGTAGAGATGAGGTTTACCTATGTTGCCTAACCTCTTCTTGAACTCCTGGCTTCAAGCAAACTTCTTGCCTTGGCCTCCACAAATACTATTATTACAGGAGTGAGCCACCACACTTGGCCTTGTTTGGTTTTAATTTGCTTATCTGGGATTAATATTAGACATCTTTTTCTATTCATTGGCTATTTGAGTTCTCCTTTCTGTGAAATGCCTAATGATGCACATTTTTCATTTCTACTGGGCTGTGCATCTTTTCCTTATTAACTCATTTGCATTCTTTACATCAATCTTTTAAAGTTAATATACGGTGTAAATATCTTCCTCCAGCTTGGGTACATATTTTCACCTTCATTGTGACATCTTTAATGAACAAAATCCTTGAATTTAATTTGTATTTTCCTTTATGCCTTATGCTTGTTGTAGTGCGTTTGAAAATTCTTCTTTACCTTGAAATCATAAAATATTTTTCTACTTTTTAATTGAATTTTGAGTATACCCTGAAATAGGAACTTATTTTTTTTCTGTATTATAGTCAATCAATTATTCAAGCGTGCTTCACTGATTTGGTCATTTTTTTCTCAGCTGATCTGTGTTCCCTAAATTAGTTATTAGTTCATATCCACCAGTAGGCAAAAATTTAAAAGTTGAATAATATAATCATTTAGCATCACCTAATAGTTAAATATATACATATTATAAAATAAGAAAATTTGACTCCTATTAGCCTATAACCTGAATAAAAGGAATGTGTCCCACAAATAGCTCGTTTATAATACCAAAAACTTGAAAACAACACAATGAATAAATTGTAAATAAAAAATTACTACACAGAAGTTAAAATCAATAAATTCCAAGTTGACACGCTGATATGGTTGCATCTTAAATGCATAATGTTGAGCAAAATAAAAATATATACAGTATGATTCTGTTTATATAAGGTGGAAAGGAAATGAAAATAACTTATTTGTGGATGCATACAACCATTATTGAGCAATGTTTTTTAAGTAAATATGACTAATAAAAAATGTATGCTAGAAGCATGACACTGGACTAGGACTGAATGTAGATGAGAAGGAAGGAGGGGACACTATATCTTAAACTTATCTGCAGGCTGGATTCACAGGTGTACAGATTTCATACATGAGTATTAGCACTCCTCCATCATTTAGTTAGTTCCTGCTAGAACTCTGATAGAGGTATGTTGGAATTCTTGCTCTATCCTCTCTGGTCTCTTAACTCAATCAATCTCTTACTGCCAAACTCTAACCATATTAGAACAATATATTTTGTATTATATCCAAAAATCTAAGCATTTTCAGTTGTAGCTGGTCAAATTGTATGTGTGTTTTGTATGTGTGCACAGATGCGTGTTTTTTGCTGTATTTTAATCATGCCTATTTCCTCTTGCACTTAATAAGTTTTAAATTATGAGACCGTGATCCTTGATTCTTCCAGAAATTAATTAATTGGCTTTACATTTGCCAGGAACCTAGTCATATCTGTTCCTAACGTATGTATTGACTAGAGTAAAAGTACCACTGGAGGTCTATATTTCATATGTCTAAATTTTAAAAGTAATAAACTAAAACACTATTAAATGCAATGTGTTCCATCCGACGTGACAAATACTCATTTGTAATGACAAAAGAGAAACACATTTGAAAACCTATCATTTTAATAAGACCAGAGATTGTCAAAAAATCAAAGGTGGCCGGGCTCAATGGCTCAGCCTGTAATCCCGCACCTTTGGGAGGCTGAGGTGAATGGATTGCCTGAGCCTGCAGGTTCGAGACCCGCCTGGGCAGCGAGACCTCATCTCTACAATAAATTAAAAAATCAGCCAGGTGTGGTAGCGCATGCCTGTAATTCTGGTTACTTGGAAGGCTGAGGCAGAAGGATCTCCAGAGCCCAGCAGGCAAGGCTGTGGTGGCCAGGAGTGGCCACTGCACTCCAGTCTGGGCGACTGAGTGAGACTCCAACTCAAAAAAAAAAAATCAAAGGTGATGGATTTCATTATTGTTATTATGCAGACCTTTGTGTTCTCTTGATGGGCTGGTGAAGTTGAGTTAGTTATTGAGAAAATAAATGAAAGGAAAATGAATTAACAGAGGCCTATTCTAAATTTCTGTTCTGGCCTGGGAATATGTGTATGTGCAAGAGCAACTACTTCAGTCAGAAACAAGTATTGCAACCTCCCATAGGTAGACATGTGTTAACCGTAACTCCAAAGCCTATAAGCTAAGCTGACCCCTTGCCTATGTGCCTATGTAACTGGAATCTGAGAAATATTTCATGGAAAGGTGCTGGCTGCAAACTTATCAGATATAAAACAAGGCAAGATAAAATCAGTTATCCTTTCATCAGACCCTGAGATCCCTGTACAGTAAATCTCCTACATATGAACCTTCAAGTTGTGAACTTTCAAAGATGCAAATGTGTTTTTCAAGAAGGTAGATAGAACTGAATCCAGCAAGGGACCAGAACCTGTGCCATCAATGTCAGGCATGAGTAAAACTGCAGCTTGCCCTCCGTTTCCTGTTGCTGATGATCCTTCGTTCTACCATCTCCCACACCTTCTCCCTCCTCTAGTCAGTAACTCTTCTTGCCTGTTCACTCAAAGTCAGCCTCTGTATGCCAGTTGTTGTATTATACTTTACTACCGTACTTTTCAAGGTATGGTATTGTAAGATTCAAAATGTTTTCCTTATTTTTTGTTTGTTTATTTTTATGTATTATTTGTATGAAAATATCATAAACCTATCACTGTATAGTATTGTACAGCTGATTGTGTTAGTTGGGTACCTAGGCTAACTTTGTTCAACTCATGAACAAATTGGACTTACAAACAAGCTCTCAGAATAGAACTTGTTCATGTATAGGAGACTTAACTGTACAATTATTAACTTTTTCTCCTATCCACTCAACAACATATTCATTTTATCTTATGTGTAACATTGCCAGACATCAATCAAAATCACAAGAAGGTAACTTTGGCTTCACTATCCACCCTCTGTACTACATGCACTCCTTATTAAAACAGTTTATAAGTACTGTGCCTCATATAATCATCTTTGGAACTTGGGTTACAGACTACTGTAATCCTAGCTTCCTGGATGCACATCCTCAAACTCCAGCTTAATAAATCTCATTACATTGAGATCTCAGTTTCTCATTGGATTGACATTACAAAATATTCATTTTGTTAGCCCATATTTATTCTGTCAAATTTATTTTTTCTGGTCTTCCTGTAAACAAAAATCAGTAAATATGGTATAATCAGGATTTTGTACATTGGTTATTTTACTAATAGTAATCTAAAATATTGAAATAACATGTAATTAGGAGTCACATCAGAAACATAATAGAGAAGTTAGCTCCAAAATCCCATCCCCCACAGAAACATCAAAAAACAAGCAGAAACTGATAGCACTAACTTTGTTAGAACTCTGGAGAACAGTCAAATGCTTACAGTGAACGAGCAGATACTGAGTCAAGAAAAAGGCAAGTTAATATTGGAAGAAAGAATGCCCCCAAAATTCTCGAATCTGACATGGATCTATATTCAACAAACTCCAAGTAGAATAAACTCAAAGAGATACACATTGAAACACGTTATTATAAAACTGCTGAAATACAAACACAAAGATTCTTAAAAGCAAGAGAGAAGCAGCTTATGCACAAGGGATCCTCAATCATATTAACAACCAATTTTTCATGGGACACCATGGAGTCTAGAGGTATTGGGTTGATATACAGAAGTGCTGTAAGAAAAAAATAAACTGTCAACCAAGAATTCTATGTTTGGCAAAACAGTCCTATAAAAATGAGGTAGAAATTAAGACATTCCCAAGTTAGCAAAACTTGAAGGAGTTTTGAGCCTTCCCTACAGAAGCCTCTAAAATGAGTCCTTCAACTTGAAAAGAAAGGACATTAGACTCAAAGCCATAGGAAGAAACAAATATCTCTGGTAATAGTAACAACATCTGCAAATGTAAAAGCCAGTGTGTACTGTGTTTTTATTTGTAAATGTACTTTTTATTTCTTACATTAAATTAAAAGACAAATGCATAAAATATTATAAGTATATATTACTGGGCACGTAAATATGAAGATGTAATATGTGTCAATAAGATAAAGGGGAGAGAAACTGTACATATGAGTAGAATAGGAGTACATATGTTATATGCCACTGAAGTCAACATGCAATCAATTCAAACTACATTGTTACAAATTTAGGATGGTAAATGTAATTCCCATGAAAGCCACAAGGAAATAGTTTCTAAAATACACATAAGGAAATGAGAAGGGAATAAAAATCATTTATTACAAAATATAAATTGAACACAAAAATGCAGTAATGGGGGAAAATCACAAAAAAGATATAAGACACATGGATAACAAATAGCAAAATGGCAGAAGCAAGTTCGTCCTTATCAATAGTTATTTAAAATGCAAATGATTAGACTCTTCTATTAAAATGTCGGGATTGTCAGAATGAATAATAAAAAACAAAGATCCATCTGGACATAGTGGCTCACACTTATAATCCCACCAATTTGGAAGGCCGAGGGGAGAGGATTGCTTGAGCCCAGGAATGTGAAACTAGCCTGGCAACATGGCCAGTCCTCATCTCTGCCAAAAATTTCAAAAATAGCCAGGTGTGGTAATGTGCACCTTTAGTCCCAGCTATTCAGAGGGCTGAGGTGGAAGGATTACCTGAGCCTGGGGGCTTGAGGCTGTGGTGAGCCACGAGTGTGTCACTGCACTCCAGCCTGGACTACAGAGTGAGACTCCAACTCAGAAAAAAAATCCAATGGTATGCTGTGTAAATAAGACTGATTTAGATACAAAGACACAAATAGGTTGGAAGTGAAAGGATGGAAAGAGTTATACAATGAAAAAAGTGAGCTAGAGTTCCAGTAAGATGGCGACGGCATAGGTGGATTTGAGAGATTCTCCAAACGTGACTTCCCAAAAAGACTCTTACTTTTCTTCCCCCACTCCCCTGCCCACCACCAGCTGCACTGGTCCAAGGCCTGGGGACCTTCGGTCCCACACAGGGCTGGATATTGCAGCCCCCGGCTGCTGCTACTCCACTATATGTGACTCCTGCCCAAGTGGGAATCCCAGGTCTCAGCTCCCTCCCTGGCTACATTGTCTCGCCCAGCACCCAGCACCAAGCTGCCAGTTACCCAGGGAGGCTCTGGACACCCGCCCCTCAGAGATATTGGTCCCATTTCTGGCTGAAGTACCCTGTGAGGGACCCAGGGTCACTTTCACCACCCACCACCTGCCCTTTGGAGCTTCGGAGCTCTGGAGCTCTGGGCCCACCCTGGCTGAGGCACTCAGTGCGCGATCCCATGCTTGTGTAAGGGAACAACATATCTTAAGGAGGTGCTGATCAGAGGCTCTCAGCTCCAGAGGAGGGAACTCCTGACCCCCTACTCCACCCCAGCCTGCTGGTGCCACCCCAGACCCAGCACCCAGCTGTGCAGCTGATCCCCGGTGCCTCCCACTCCAGCACAGTCCATCATAGTGGATAATACAGGGACTCAGACGAGCGGAGAGAAAACATTAGCAAAAGTGAAGCTGCCACCTCGGCCATTCTCCAGGCAGATATTTGCATTGCCCCGCCCACCTATCAGCAGCATCCACCTCGGTTCCTAAGATAACATCGCTAAACAGGAGACAAAGCCCCTCCCCTGCTGAATCAGACAAAGGCAACGTCACAGACCTCCCAGGCAGCAGGCTAAAAAAAAAACAGGGAGAGGCTGGAGATCAGAGCTGAAGAGACTTTAGAGACTCAGGAAAGACTCCATAGCTAGCCTGAACTCTTATTTTGACTTTTGATTTTATCATTTTGACTGTTTGTTTTGCTCACTTTTGTTCGCTTTCTGACTTACACTATCTGTTTCATGATTTTATTGGTCTGTCTCTGTGTAGCTACCAGTATCCTTTAGGGAATTTTGCTCACATGTTTTTTTCACTTCTCTCCGGCCTTGTGTCTCTTTTTTCACCTGTTAGTTGGTATGTATGTCTGTTTTTCCTCTCACTCTCCTCTCTTTCCAACTTCCTATTGACCCCCCACTTCCTCCATTATTTTCCTCTTTTGCACCGCCTTTTGATTCAGGGACCAAACCTACATACTGCTTGTAAGGCAGTGGGAAATAGGTTGTAAGGCAGTGGGAAATAGGTTCCAGTGTGCCCATGCACCTGTTGGTGGATGTTGGAATCAGCATATAGATTCTGAATTACAGCTTCCCCCTCAATTAAACATCAAAACTGCAAAAAGTACAGCCCGCAGCCCACACTGCAACCTCAAAAGTGATCAAAGCCAGAGGACCCTCATAAGGAAGAACAGGAGATTGCACAAGTGAAACAAAAGCAACCCCACCTTCCCTGAAAAACAGAATTAAAGAAGGGGAGGGAAAAGGGGAGAGAGAGAAAAATCTACACAAACGAAGAAAAACCAAAAGAAGAATATGGTTCTCTCCCAGACACCTGGGAGGGCAGACACTGAGAAAACTGATTTCAGAATGCAAACAACAAAGAGCTCCCAGAATGACTGTTCCCAAACTACAAACCTAGATATCAAGACATTAATGGAGAGATTAAAAAGAATTGAGGAGAGAAAAGAAGAAACTAAGAAAGAGCTGATATCAGAGATAACAGTAATAAAGAATACTGTGAATGAAATGAATAAGAAACTGATAAGCATGGAAAGCAGAATTACCCAAGCAGAAGAAAGAATCTCAGAGCTTGAGGACCAAAATATAGAACTAACCTAACTCTTAAAAACACAGAAAACAAGCTCAAAAAGACAGAACAAAACCTTCAAGAGATGAGCGATTACTTCAAGAGACCAAACCTAAGAGTTATTGGTCTTTCTGAGGCAGAAAGAGAGATAGAGACCACACTGGAACAAACTTTCCATGAGATCATTCAAGAAAACTTCCCTTATCTAATCAGTGATGCAAAAATTCAAACACAAGAGATTCAGAGAACCCCTGCAAGACAATAAATGAGAAGACCAACTCCTAGACACATAATAATTCACCTAAACAAAGTAGGCATAAAAGAAAAAATCCTAAAGGCAGCAAGAGAAAAGGCGAGATCACCTACCATGGAAGACCAATTAGAATAGCAGCAGATTTATCTACAAAAACCCTCCAGGCTAGGACAGCTTGGAGCCCTATCTTCAAAGTCCTAAAAGATAAACAATTTCAACCAAGAATAACCTGCCCAGCCAAGTTAAGCTTCATCAGCAAGGGGGAATTAAAATCTTTCCCAGATATCCAATCCCTAAGAACTTTAGCTGCCACCAAACCACCTCTACATGAAACACTTTAAAAAGTACTAAACACAGAAGAAAAGGAAAAAAGAACAACATTCTTCACAAGAGTACAGGAAAAAGAATAAATTACACAAGAACCAACCCAAAACCAAAAGAAAGACAAAAATCCAAGTGGAAGAACAACAACTCTATAAGAACTCTATGATAGGGATGAACTCTTACATTTCAATAATTAGCCTGAATGTGAATGGACTAAATGCACCACTGAAAAGACATAGAATGGCAAAATGGATAAAATATCACCAGGGAACAATATACTGCCTTCAAGAGACCCATCTCACTAGAAAGGACATACACAGACTCAAAGTAAGAGGATGTGAAAAAAATTTTCAGGCGAATGGAACACAAAAGAAAGGAGGAATCGCGATCCTAATTTCAGACAAAATACCATTTAATCTATCAAAAATTTTAAAAGATACAGAGTGCCACTACATAATGATAAAAGGTTCACTCCACCAACAAGAAATATCTATCTTAAACATATATGCTCCCGACAAGGTGTGCCAACTTTCATGAAACAACTTCCAGAAAAACTAAAGAAAGATATTGACTCTAAAACCATCATAACTGGAGACTTTAATACCCCACTCACAACCCTAGATAGATCATCAGCACAAAAAATCAGCAATGAGATCCGGAGCCTCAATGTGACTCTTGACCAAATGGACTTAATTGATACCTTACAGAACACTCCATCCAAAGACCACAGAATACACATTCTACTCATCACTGCATGGAACAAATTTTAAGATTGACCACATACTTGGCCATAAATCAAGCATAAGCAAATTTAAAAGGACTGAAATTTTACTATGCACCTTCTCGGACCACAGTGGAATAAAAATAAATATTAACACCAACAAGGTCCCCTCAAAATCCACAAAGACATGGACACTAAACAGCATGATGCTAAACAACTCCTGGATCAATGATGAAATCAAAACAGAGATCAAAAGATACCTAGAAACAAATGAAAATGAAGAAACATCTTACCAGAATCTCTGGGATGCCATGAAAGCTGTAGTAAGAGGGGAATTTATATCCCTCCAAACACACATGAAGAAAATGGAAGGATCACAAATTAACAGCCTAACAAGCCATTTAAAAAAACTGGAAAAGCAAGACCACAAAAACCCTAATTTCAGCAGAAGAATCCAGATCACCAAAATAAAAACCCAAATCCTGGACATAGAAGACAAAAAGATAATGCAAAAAAATCAGTGAAAAAAAAGCTGTTTCTTCAAAAGGATAAACAAGATCAATGTTTCCCTAGCTAGACTGACCAAGAAAAAGAGAGAAAAAACCCAAATAAGCACAATCAGAAACACAAAAGATGAAGTCACATCTGACCCTGAAGAAATACAAAAGATCATTAGAGATTACTATGTACATTTGTATGGAAAAAACTTCAAAACCTCAAGGAAATGGAGGACTTTCTGTTATCACACAACCTGCCTAGTTGAAACAAGAAGAAATTGAGACCCTAAATAGACCAATAACAATCAAAGAAATTGACTACATAATAAGAAACTACCTACCAAAAAAAGCCCAGACCAGATGGCTTTCCAGCAGAATTCTACAAGACATTTAAGGAGGAGCTGATTCCAATCCTACTGAAGGTATTCCAGGCAATTGAGAAAGATGGAACTCTCCCCAAATCATTTTACAAAGCTAAATCACATTGATACCCAAGCCAGGTAAAGACCAAACAAAGAAATCTAACTACAGGTCAATATCTTTGATGAACATAGATGCTAAAATCCTCAACAAGATCCTAGCAAACCGGATTCAACAACACATCTCAAAAATCATCCATCATGACCAAGTAGGCTACATCTCTGGGATGCAAGACTGGTTTAACATTTGTAAAACCATAAATGTAACTAAATAAATCAACAGATGTCAAAAAAAAAAAACCACATGATTATATCATTAGATGCAGAAAACATTGTTTATAAAATCCAGCACCCTTTCTTGATAAAAACCCTCTAACATCTAGGCATACGAGGAACATACCTCAAAATGGTAAAAGCCATCTACAAGAAACCCACAGCCAGCATACTCCTAAATGGACAAAAATTGGAACCATTTCCCCAGAAAACGAGCAAGACAAGGATGCCCACTCTCACCCCTCCTGTTCAATATAGTATTGGAAGTCCTGGCTAGAGTGATCAGAGAAGAGAAGGCAATCAGGGGTATCCAAATAGGAAAAGAGGAAGTCAAGTTATCTCTCTTTGTAGATGATATGATTGTGTACCTTGAAAACCCTAGAGAATCTGTCAAAAACCTCCTTACACTGATAAAAGCCTTTGAAAATTCTCAGGGTACAAAAGAAATGTGCAAAATACAATCGCATATCTTTACACCAATAATAAACAAACAGAAACCCAAATGAAAACCACAATTCCATTCACAATAGCCACAAAAAAAATGAAATACCTTGGCATCTTCCTAACCAGAGACGTGAAAGACCTTTACAATGAAAACTACAAAACACTGCTCAAAGAAATCAAAGATGACACAAACAAGTGGGAAAATATCCCATGTTCATGGATTGGAAGAATCAACATTGAGAAGATGTCCATCTTACCTAAGGCAATCTACAAATTCAATGCAATACCCGTCAAATTACCAGCAACATTCTTCTCAGACTTAGAAAAAACAACACAGAAATTCATATGGAAACACAAACAACCAAGAATAGCCAGAACAATCCTCAGCCAAAAAAAAAAAAAAGCAGGCAGTATCACATTACCAGACTTCAAACTTTACTATAAAGGTACAATCATGAAAACAGCTTGGTACTGGTATAGGAACAGGCATATAGATCAATGGATTAGAATTGAGACTCCAGAAGCGAAACCTCAATTTCTCAACCAACTCATATTCAACAAAACCTCCACCACCTACCACTGGGGAGAGGAGAACCTATTCAGTAAATGGTGCTGGGAAAACTGGCTGACCCTATGCAGAAGATAGCAACAGGACTCCTATCTATCCCCATACACAGAAATTAACTCCAAATTGATCAGAGACCT
Organism: Cephalopachus bancanus; assembly: GCA_027257055.1. Taxonomy (NCBI): domain Eukaryota; kingdom Metazoa; phylum Chordata; class Mammalia; order Primates; family Tarsiidae; genus Cephalopachus; species Cephalopachus bancanus. Next base: position 1,464,169 of record JAPVLO010000110.1, on the reverse strand, counting down.
AAATGTAAAACTTCAAACCATAAGAACCTTAGAAAATGAAGGACATATCCTCATGGAAATTGGAACTGGTATCCAATTCCTGAACAAAACCCGAAACCCACAAGCCATACGAGATAAGATAGATAAGTGGGACCTCATTAAACTGACAAGCTTCTGCAAAGCCAAAAAAACCATCAAGAGAGCAGGGAGACAGCCTACAGACTGGGAAAAAGTATTTGCCAACTCCAGGTCTGACAAAGGCTTAACATCTTGGATCTACAAGGAACTCAGATGTGCTGAAAAGAAAAAAACAAGCAACCCCATTATCAATGAGCAAAAGATATAAACAGACACTTCACAAAGGAAGACATCCGAGCAGCCAACAGACACATGAAGAAATGTTCAACCTCACTAATCATCAGGGAGAGGCAAATCAAAACCACACTGAGATACCACCTAACTACAGTCAGAATGTCAATTATCAATAGCTCAAAAAATAACAGTTGCTGGAAAGGGTGTGGCTAAAAGGGAACACTTCTACACTGTTAGTGGGAGTGTAAACTAGTGCAACCTCTGTGGAAAGCAGTGTGGTGATTCCTAAAAGCTCTAAATATCAACCTCCCATATGACCCTGCAATCCCCGTACTGGGAATATACCCTGAAGAACTCAAATCACTCTATCAAAAAGATACCTGCACATGAATGTTTATCGCAGCATTGGTCACAATAGCAAGAACCTGGAATCAACCATGCTGTCCATCAAAAGAGGACTGGATTAAAAAAATGTGGTACATATACATGGTGGAATACTATGCAGCCATAAAAAAGAACAAAATCATGAATTTCACAGCAACCTGGATGGAGCTAGAGTCTATAATACTGAGCGACCTCTCACAGAAGCAAAGATCTGAGTATCACATGTTCTCACTCATATAGTGGACCTTGATCATCCAATGTATTACTATAAGAAAATGACTAACAGTGGTGGGAAACTATAGGGGAGTGGGGAGGGGAAGGGAGATGGGATTAATGGCAGTTAACATCTGTCTGGGGATGGGGAGACACCTCCTATCAACAAGGGTGCCTGAATGAAGCATATCTGTATACTTAACCCTTAACTGTACCCCACAATATCATAATAAAAAATATTGATTATAAAAAAAATAAAAAGAAAATAGTGAGCTAATGAGAGAGCTGGGGTGGCTATACTAATATTTCACAAATAGATTTTAAGTTAAAAACTGTTGGAAGAAAAATGGAAAACCATTGCATACTGATAAGATGATCAGTTTATCAAAAAGACATAACAATTATAAATATATATGATCTAACATGGCCGCCTCTTGGGTGGGATTTGTCCCAGTAATGCAAGGTTGGTTTGACATTTGATAAATCAATGTAATTCACTATATTAAGAGAATAATGGAGAAAAGTCATATAATTATCTCAAATCTGTTGCACAAAATAATTTACAAAACTCAACACCCCTTTAAAAAAAATCTTAGTAAAATAGGAATTGGAGGGAATTTCCTTGATGAAGAACATCCACAAAAAAATCCTTAAGTTAATGTCACTGAATATTTTTCCCATAAGATATAGAACCTGAAAGCATGTCTATTCTCAATTTGTGCTCAACATTTTACTGAAGGTCAGAGTAAATGTGAAGGTAAGAAAAATAAATAAAAGGCACATACATATTAAACAGAAAGATGTAAAACCCTTTATTCATAGGAAACATAAATGTGTATGTAGAAAAACCTAAATAATTTACAAAAAATATTTCCAAAATATAGAGTAAATTTAGCAAGGTTCCAGCATACAATATCAACATAAAAATCAATTGTATATTCTATATACTGCCAGTAAACAATTGAAAACTGAACTTTAAAAGATACCATTTACAATAGCATAAAAATCTTGTAAAATACTTAGGAATAGGTTAACAAATGCTTTACAAGACCTGTGCACCAAAAACCACAGATCAGAGGTTGACAAACTTTTAGTATAAAGGACCAGACAGGAAATATTATAGACTTTTCAGTTGATATATGGTCTATGTCACACATTCTTCTGTTTTGTTTTTACAACCTCTAAAAAATGTTAGTACCATTCTACTCTCATTCACATTGCAAGAACAGACTGTGGGCCAAACTTAGCACATGGGCTATAACCTGTGGTACTCTGTTGCGAAACAATATCTGAGAGAAATTTTTTATAAACCTACATATATGAAAAGCTGTTCCATGCTAGTGAACTGGGAAAATTAATATTGATAGTCATTAATTTTCACTAGGACACTGAAAGCTGATCTTTGGGACTCTATAAAAGCACCAAGATTTCTTGTAGAATCCCAAAGATCTGCTAGGTTGGACCCAGCACCCACTTGAGGCATAGATGGTATCCTTGCACCGGTTTGAGAAGACTGCTCACAGATGCATCGTTTGCTACAAGGCTCATTTTGAATGGAAATGCCTAATAGGGATGTGTTGACTATTAGTGGTTCCTGCTCTGCATCTTTTGGTGAAATTGGAGTCCAGTGTAATAGATTGACATACAAGTTGAGCCAGAAAAGACCTCCCAGGAGGCAGTGACTGTGTTCATTATGGGTGTTTAATCATACTAAGTACCCTCAAGACTATAAAAAATGGTAATATATGATGTTTGCATGACAAGGAGGCGCCACAGTCTGGTGGTAAAATACATGAGCTCTGGAATCAGACAGCCTAGGGTTAAATTCTGAATGGGCCACTACCCCATGTGTGACCTAAGGAAGGTTCTAAGGCTTAAATGCGGTCTTCCCAAATTTGTGAAAATAAGATAAACTGACTGCCAGGAAAGTGTGTAGTGTAGTACAGTACTCATCTCCACCTCACAAAGCTTAGTAGTCCAGTTGATGATGTTCAGGACAGTTGCCATTCCAGGGGAGCCACACAAAGCGTGCATTGGGTTCTAGGAATTGAAGAGAAGCTGGAGAGGTCTGGAGGAGCTGGTAAGCCAAGACTCGACCTACCACCTTAGGGGTAAGGATAGACTGCAGGGTTTAACTGGTGTCATCTTGGGTGGTTGCCTGAAAGGAAGAGGCTGAGGAAAATTCACCCAGTGGTAAGGTGCCTACAGACAAGGGAGTAACACAGGCTTCTGGAATTCACAATCTTGAACAGTCCCGCTCTCCCACCAAGACTGTCTGATGTCAAATACCTGATGCCAGCAGCGGGAACATCAGGAAGTACCAGAAAGTTCTGCTGGGGTTCAGCCTCTGGGCCTCAACCTTTGCCACTTAGTATTTTTCCTTATGCCCTTCACTGGCATGACCTTAGCTGGTGTGATTTTTCTCTGTCACATGTTCCAATGAAGTGTCACATGCATCAGGCTGAACAGTACATGGCTTGCCATGGAGGAGCAGGTAGCTAGGAGACCCCTCCAAATTTTGTACTGTGCTCCCAGGGTCCAACATAACATCAACTGCCCCTCATAAGCCAATTCCTCAGTAACCTTGGCCCTCAACCTGTTCCACCCCTGACCACATAGTTGCATACCTGTTCAAGCAGCCCTGGGTTCCCCCTTCCAGCTGTGATCACCTATGCCTCTCTGGTTTTTTTCCCCCAGAAGTTCTACGTGAATCCTGTTTCTCATTCCTGATGTCATACACCCCCCAAAGGCCGTATCCCATTAGACAGCCTCAATACACCTTTCTGGGAGGCTCTCTAAAGAGGAAGACACTTCTGTCATCTTTGCGTGTACCTCAAAGTGTCTGGCCACTCAGGAGTGATAAAGATTCCCCCATCCAAGGCACAAATTGACGCTATACTTTGGTCACCTCTATAAGGCTTGGACCAACCAATCATTCTCCAGATCCTTGCTTAAAGGAGACTAAAATGAAGACACTAGGAGCACGACGTTTGGGAAATTGAAGGAGGAAGATGATCAAATAGTGTCCAAAAGGCAGGATTATTAGAAAAGGCATCCTCAGCAGTGAGAGTATACCATCAGCATTTAGACCCCTAGAGATCAATGGAGTCATCACATATTTGAGAGCGGTCCCGAGCCTCTGAACAGAAATGTCTATTCCAAATACTCAGAAGACAGCTTAGGTAAGATACCACAGACACTCTCTGTGAACGTATTCTCCAAAAAGCATCACCCACCCAGAAGGAGCTGCCTGTTGGAAGCTGCCTGCCTCTCTGCAGGAGTGTCCAAGGTGCAGCAGGGCCGGAGGGACAGCCAGATTCTCCTTCCTGCTGCCAGAGAGGTTGAGAAAGGAAGAGCTTGATAAAGCGCCCAGCTCTCCAGCCTCAACGAGTCAAAGAAGAAGACTCAGAGACGTAAGTGTTCAGATACTCTGTCAGAGAGAAAAATCTCCACTCACGGCTGTCAGTTGTAGGTCCTGTAAATGGAAATTTTCAATGCCCCTGCTACTGCCACTGCTGCTGCCTTTGCTGCTATTGTGGGACTGAGGCGCACTATCCCCATCTACTACTTTCCCTGTATAGCCATTGCTGAAGACCTAGGCTTGGAAAAGAACACTGAGCGTCAATATGATCCTAAAGTGAGAGAATAAACCAGGCCCCTTCAGACAGCAGGGCCACTCCGCCTGTCTGTTCTTTCTCCCTGCCTGCTAAGAGGGCTACAGACACTTTGTCAGTGGCCATTTTTTCCTTGCAGATTCCAGATGCTACCAGATTAGCAGTCACTGACTTGGCTGGCACGTCTGTCAGGCCACCCATCCTGTCTGCCCCTGTAACTGCTTCCACACTAGATACTGATTACTAAATACGATGCGCAGTTCTAACTCTCCTTTTCCTGTTTCTACTGATTCTAACTTTGGATTCCAATCCGTGTTTGATATTCCACTTAAAAATGAGAATAGAGGCCCTTTGCATTTCAGTCCCTTCGTCATGGTTTCAGGATCTTCTACTTTTGTCTTCCATGCCCTAGAACCTTCTCCTTCTCTTTAAAGCTACCTTCTGTAGAATAGTCACATGTGGACACAGCTATGTGTGTGCATTCTCTTCCCTTTTAATTGCATACGCTTCCTCAAGTTGCTTCCACCGGTACCCTTGCCTTCAGCAGCCAATCCACCACTACTTTGCAGTCACTTCCACCCCCCTAGTCAGCCTGCCCGCAGACTGGACCTCTCCTCGGTGTGCTTTGAATAGCATCATAGCCTACATGGACAACACTTCTGCCTTCCAGGATTTCATCTTCAGGTCTCCCTCAGAATTCAGTGTGAGCTTTCTCCCATTTAATCAGGCCCATCTTAGTGTGGAGCAGATATCCCTGGCAAAGGCTGCAGTCTCTATCACCCCACCTGCTTTTATAGTCAACAGCCCTACTCAAACTGCCAGTCTTCCCTTTGAGCCAAAAGACATCTGTCCGCTGAAATCTAGGGATATTTGTGGACCTAGACAGGGAACCACTCCCCCCAGTGTCCTGTCTTTTCTGGGTCACCTACCACAGATTGTATAGTCATCTACAGTTCGGTAAGACAGCTTCTCTTCAGACTCAGCATACAAACTTTCCTTTGACTCTGATAAAGTCATATGGATACCATGCCCACTTCCCAGTCTGCTCTCTTCCCATCTCTCCCCACAGCTTTCACAGCCCTTTCCCTTTGAGAGACCTGACAGCCCCCTGAAAAACCCTCGATGCTTAAACCCTACTGCAGCCTGGAACCCAATGGCAGCACAACTCTGCCAGCATCTGGGAACTTGACACCCCTGGATCCACCTTTGGCATCCCTGTCAGCACCCAGCCAGCCTGTGGTGGTACCTTGGTTGTTTTCCCTATCAGGGCAGTCGCTTTTCCCTGCCATGGAGAGCCACCAACATGCACACCACTGAGGACAATTGATCACCTTTAGTCAGCATCAATCCAGACTCATCTGTATATCTGCAATCTGCAGCCCCAATGGGTAGTGGCAGCTTTAAGGTCATTGTGCATATTCCAGATGCCAGCTCCATGTCCAGAGCACTGAGCTTTTTAGCAGAATGGTCCAGGGACACGCAGCACCATAGCTCGTGACACAGGAGGCCTCAACCTGAGCACTAGGGTCCTGCCGGCCTATAGCACCCCTGTTGCAGTTAAGAAGGTCAGCACTTCCATGAATAAATCTGTCTTCAGAAACATTTACCTTTCTGCCAATAGTTAGAGTTCCCAGTGCTATCCCAGTCAAAACATACCTACTACTACAGGAGGATGCAACAGAACTAACTAGGAAGGAACATGTTCCAGAAGATATGTCTGTTTCCCCTTGGGCTCAGATCACCTGGAACTGGTCCAGCTACAGTGTATCTGTTCCAGTGGGAGGGGCCAGCACCATACCTGTGTTGGAAAGACTTCTCTTACTGCCTATCATCAAATCACCCGGGGCCCATCTGACCAAAGTACATCTGTTGCAGTTAAAGGGACCAACACTGCATCTGTTCTTGGGGGCCTTTATGTTCCTGTCTAAAATCAGAGCATCTGAGTCTCCCTTGTCCAGAGGACATGCACTGCAATAGAAGGGGCCAACACTATAATTTGGAGAGTCTTCTCTTCCTTTATGTGGTCTGAGTACTTGGGACCCATCTGGCCAGAGCAAACTTGTTACTCTTGGAAAAACCTGCACCACTGAGAAGAAATGCATGTCATTATATATTCCCTTCCTTCCATTAGACACCTTGTGCCTATCTGTGTTGTTTGAGGATCTTGCACCCTACTTGTGATTGGAGATGCTACTGGCAGACCTGGGGCACACAGACCAGAGCACAAGTGATACAAGGTAAGGAGGCAGCATCATACCTGTGCTACAGGACACTTCTGTTCCCACCATCATTCAGAGCAGCTGGGGTGCTTATAGTGCCAGCATATCTGTAACATTCTCACAGGAAAGCATCATACACTTTTAGGAAGACACGTCCATTTCTAGACTCTTTCAGAATACTTGAACCCTACCTCGACAGAGTTGCCCTTCGACTTGTAGTAGTGAACACCACTAAGAAACTACCTCACACTTTTGCTGCTTTCTTTCAGAGCAAATGCTCCTGTGGCATGGGCATGGCAAGCAGCAATCTCATCTGGGGACACCTGTCCTGAGATTATTTAGACACTGAAGTGTTAGATTAGCAACACATTCACTTTCTTCTAGTGAAAGAGACAATATCTCAGCAACTATAAGCAAAAACTATCTAGAAATAGTGGGGGACTACTAATTACCATAAATGGCTTTGCTCTACTAGGAAGAGGCTTGGCTTCTTCTAGTTATGTTAAACTATTTTATCCTGCCTCTATCATTCTAGAGCAAGTTGGAGGCTCAACACCTCAAAGTTGTCAAAGGGTGTGGTTTCAGATTAGGCTGGTCAGAAGTCAACACACTGGCCATGAGACATACTACTGTGGAAAGAAGAAAAAGGTCAGTAAGCATCTACTATGGCATACCTAACTTCAACTGTTAGTCTGCTAGACCCAAGCTATGGACCAGTTTTCCTCTAGTCTTAGATTGGCAGGACCCCCTGTTGCCTATAGATGCCCCCTTTTGTCTTTCCCATTTGCCTCAGTGGATGAGGAGGGACCCAAAAAAACAAGAATGTATTAAAAATTGTGTAGTTATTCTTACATCTTTAAGCTCTAGTCACCTTCAAAGTACTCTGCTTGATGCAATACACCTATTGAGACGCTTTTTCCACTGCTCAAAACAGTTTTTAAACACATCAATTTTGACGCGTTCAGTGCTTCTGTCATTTTTTGGTTTCACCTCTTCCACATCAGCAAAACATTTCTTTTTGAGGACTTTTTTGTCCAGGGGAACAAATAAAAGTCACTTGGGGAAAATCAGATGAGTAGAGAGGGTAGAGCACAGGGGTCATGCTGGTTTGGGTCAAAAATGACTGAACAGCACAGTGCGAGCAGGCGTGCTCATAAATCACCCATCATGAAATGGGAAAACGCATTGAATCGCCAAAAAAAAAAAAAATTCCTGAAGTCAAACATAGCCTCTCACAACAATGCTAGCTGGTACACATGGATGCTGATGGGTTCCTAGAACACTTACCTAGTGGGGGAAGCCTGTCTTACAAGGGACCCTCTTTCCAAAAAGATAATTTCAGGTTCTTTGGGGTCCTCCTTGTATATATTCTTGTTCTTGTTCATTGATTCTCTCTGCTCATATGTCTTGGCTCTTTTACCCAACAGTGGAAGAATTGACTTACACGTGTGGCGATGTGTTGAGGCAGACTCAACTTTTCAAAGTTCTGTGGTTCGGCAAATAGAATGTGGCATAGCCAGACTTCGCAACTGCATCTGCTGACATCTGAAATCTCTGTGTTTTGAATGTAGGAGACAACAATCATGAGGAATTGAAGTTCAGAGGAGGCAGAGATGGGTGAGTCTCCCTTGCCTCTTCCCTCTGTGCTCCTCTCCCATCACTCTGACTGTGCAGTAGGTCAGACCATCCCTGATACATGTTAGGAAAATATATTTGACCATTTGGGTCTTTTAAAAGTAATTAAATGTCTCACTTGTGTTCTCCTCTTTTATGTAGACTTAAGAAAATTATCCCCACACATTCACATCTCAACCAGAGATGATAGGCATAGCATACAGGTTCTTGAGGAACAAAGGTAACAAAAACTCCTGGTCACTTTGTAATGACTGGGAATGTTAAGTCTACGATGTAATATATTATATAGAAGGGTCTTCATGCTCTGTAAAAAAAAAAAAGAAAGATCAGAAAAGATCCCCTTTCAAGGCAATACCTGGATAAGGTCTATTTGAAAAAGTAACTGGCCTAGTTTTACTTTAAACCCCAAAATAGCAAGTCACAATACTTACAATTTTACCCAGATCAAGCTGGCTGTAAAGTCTTGCTGTGTCTCCACTAGACTTAATTCCTGAAAATGCATCTTTCCTAAGACAACTCACAATCCAGGAGAGCCACCTGAAGATGGGGCAAAAGGAAAAATATAAGCATTTCCCTTATTATCTTATGAAATATTTATTTAGAGTTATTCTACACTAGACACTTGTTAGAGCCTAGTGGCATAAAGTAGAAAGACAGCTCTTGACTTAAAGGAATTCATAATGTAATAGAAATGGCTAATGAGTATATCAAAATTAAAACTGAAGGAATTTCTAGTAGAAACATGGAATCAAGTAAGGAGGACAAAAAACTAAGAATCAATTCTTCAGAAACTAAGAGAACTAGATGAACAATAATTAAAATAGCAATGATAAATTCTCCCCTATTGATAATTACCTTAAATGTAAATATATTAAATTCACCAATCAAAAGAAGTAGAATAGCTGGAATTTTAAAAAATACCCAACTATGTACTGTGTACAAGAGACTCACTTTAGATTTAAGGACACACATTATTCAACAGTCAAGGGATGGAAAAAGATTCCATGCAAATAGTACTCAGAAGAGAGTAAAGGTGGCTATACTTACATCACACAGAATAGACTAAGTCAAAAATTGCCATAAGAGACAATGAGAGACATTATATAATGATATAAGGTTCAACTCTCCAGAAAAAGATAACAGCATTAGAGCACCTAAATATATAATGCAAACATGGACAGTACTGAAAGAAGAAATAGATAACTCCACAATAATAGTAGAAAACATCAATACCCCACTTTCAATAATGGATAGAACATCGATTAGGAAGATCGATTAGGAAAGAGAAGTTGTAAACAACACTAAAAGCAAAGTGGAATTAACATACATATACAGAACATCCCACTCAATGGCAACAGAATATACCTTATTCTCAAGCATGCACAACATATTTCGTCCAGGATAGATCACATGCTAGGTTGCAAAACAAGTCCTAACAAATTGAAGAAGACAAGTCATACCAAGTATCTTTTCTGACTCCAATGGAATGAAACTAGAAATCAAGACCAGAAGGAAAACTGGAAAATTCACAAATATGTGAAAATTGAACATTGAACAGGAGACTAAACTTTCAAACTCATTTGATGATGCCAGCATCACCCTGACACCAACTCCAAACAAGGACTGTACAAGAAAAGAAAACTGTCAGCCAATATCCCTGATGACCACAGATGCAAAATTCCTTAACAAAATACTAGCAACTTGAAATTAGAAGAATCAGACACCATGACTAAGTTGGATTTAGCCCTGGCATGCAAGAATGGTTCAGTACATGAAAACTAATTAATGTGATTCACCACATTAACATAATGAAGGATTAAAATTACATGGTTATCTCAATATATGCAGGGAAAGCATTTGACAAAATTCAACAACCTTTAATAAGAAAAAAATAATCAACAAATTGGTTAGAAGAATTGTATCTCAACACAACAAAGGCCAGTAGGAAAAACCTACAGCTTACATATAGTCAACAGTGGAAAATTGAAATATTTTTCAATTGGAAAATTGAAATATTCCTCTAAGACCAGGAACAAAGCAAGCATTACACTCTAACCACTTCTATTCAACTTAGCACTGGATGTCCTAGCCAGAGCAATTAGGCAAGTAAAAGAAATAAAAGGCATCCAAATTAAAAGGATCACCGGAGCCCAGCAGGTCGAGACTGCGGTGGCCGGGAGCAGCCACTGCACTCCAGTCTGGGCGACAGAGTGAGACTCCAACTCAAAAAAGAAAAAAGAAAAATAAGAACACATTAGGAAGACTTACTTTTCTCAATTTCAAAACTAACATGCAATGGTAATCAAGACAGTGTGGTATTGGCACAAGGTAAGACATAAAGAACAGAATTGAGAGTCAAGAAATAAACTCATACATCTTCCGTTTTTATTATTTCAATCTTTTTGTTAAATTTCTCTGAATAATTTCTGAATCTCTTTTCTGTGTTACCTTGGAAATCCCTGAGTTTCCTTAAAACTGCTATTTTAAATTCTTTATCAGGGCGCTCACATATCATTGTCTCATTAGGATTAGACACTAACTCCTTGGTTTGCCCTTTTTGAGAAGTCATAGTTTTCTGTTTGCTGTTATTCCTTGTGAATGTACATTCAAGTCTTCACAAAGAAAGATTAGTTATTGATTCCAGTCTTCTCTGTTTGACTTGTTTTGTTTTTTGTCAGATATGTTTGTTTAGAGATTCTTTGCAACTTATCTGTTGAACATTATTTCTGCTAGGTCACTGTCTTCACCTTGTCACTAGATGGCACCTTAAGTCCAGGTTTGCCTTGGTTTTAGAACAGGTTTGGAGTGTTTCTTACCCCAGATCCAGGAAACACCAAAGGAAATACCCCGGCAATGTGGAAAAACTAGCTCCGGGTTGTGCCAAGGGAACCCATGATATGTGCCTCCTATAGCATGGTACTGCTGAATAGTCACTCTGCTGTGGCAGCTGCTTTGGCCAAGATACAGAGGAGAGGTTTTGCCTCCTCTCTTTGTCTCTGGCTGTTCTTAGGAATTTTTCTCTCAGGTAAATGCAATGCTTCCTGTGGGTTGAGGCAGGGACAGATCTCCTGCCAGGGAACCCAAGATGGTGAGAAAGCTGGTTTTCCACTTCTCTCTCACTTTTTCCAGTGCAGAAACATGAGTTGGGGGAAATTTTTCCATACCCGTATTGCCTGATAGATTATAGAAGGGATGTCAGCAATATAGATTTCCAATTCACTAACCATCTGCTTGGAGTTTTATCACTTTTTTGCGGATTCAAGCACTGGTTCATCTTCATATTTAAGTTCTGGGATCTTACTGGTGATAATCTGAGTTCTGTATATTGGTTTTCTGAGGGAGAGTGAAGCCAGCTTGGTTCTATTCTGGCATTTTAAACCTAATACCAGTTCTAAACTCATACATCTTTGGTCAGCTGATTTTGCATAAGGGTTCTAAAGCCATTCAATGGGGAGAAAATAATCTTTTCAACAAATAGTGCTGGGGCAACTGATTAGCCACATGCAAAATAATAATAATAATAATAGTGGATCATTGTCTTGCACTATATTCAAAAATTTACTCCAAGTGGATCAGCTACCTAAATGTAAGAGTTAAAGTTATAACACTCTTTGAAGAAAACACAGAGGTATGATACCAAAGCACAAACAAAAGAAAAACTAGATAAATTAGACTATATCAAATTAACAACTTTTGTGTTCTGAGTCCATCAATAAATAAACCCTACAGAATGGGGAAAAAAATTTGAAAATTATATATCGGATAAAAGACTTGAATGTTTAATATGTAAATAACTCTTACAACTCAATCATGCAAAGACATAAAAACTTAATTAGAAAATAGGCAAAGGATCTGAATAGACATTTCTCCAAGTAAGATAAATAGCCAATTTGCACTTGAAATATGTTTGACAACATTAGTCATCAGGGAAATGCAAATCAAAACCACAACAATGTGCCATTTCATACTTACCAGGATGGCTAGAATCAAAAAGTTCAGATAATAAGTGTTGGCAAGAACATGAAGACACTGGAACCTTCAAATACCATTGGTGGAAAGGTAGAATAGTGCAGACACTTTGGAAAATAGTCTACCAGTTCCTCGATTTTTTTTAAGATACCATATGACCCAGCAATCATACTCCAAGGCATGTACCCAAGAGGAATGGAAACATGTCCAAATGAAAACTTGTACAATAATGTTTAAAGCATTATTCATAAGAGCCAAAAGGTAAGAACAATTCAAAGGTCCATCAAGTGATTTATGAATAAATAAATATGATGTATCAATATAATGGAATATTTAGTCATAAAAACTAATATTATTTGACCATAAAAGCTTCCATGCCACAATATGGATGAACTTTGAAAACATCATGCTAATTGAAAGAAGTCGAACACAAAAGACCACCCATTAGATTATTCAATTTATATGAAATGACCATAACAGGGAATCCATCGCGATAGAAAGTAGATCAATGACTTCCCAGGACTTGGGTTGGAGTATAGAGGCTGGCAGCTGACTAGTAGTAGTCTCTTTATGAGGTGATAAAAAGGTTCTAACATTAGCTATGGTAATGGTCATACATACCTGTGACTATACTACAAACCACTGAGTTATACATTTTAAATGGGTCTATTATACAAGTATATGAACTATATCTCAATGAAGCTATAAAAAATTTTACCAATATCATGAATAAAAATGAGGCATGAATGCCAATCTGAAAGACATTAAAATAATAACAAAGGACTAAAAAAATCTTTCCAGAAAGAAAACTGCAGGTTGAAATGATTTTACTAGTGAATTCTATCAAACATATAAGGAAAATATTTTGCCAGAGTTAAACACACTTTTCAGAAAATAGAGAAGAATGCATTATTTTCCTAACCCATTCTACATGCCTGGCATTACCCGAATACCAAAACTAAACGAGAAAATAATATAATGGATTAATAAACCTCATGAACGTGGACATGAAATTCTTTCACAACATCTTAGGAAATTAAATTCAACCAAATATAAATGAAAGAAAGTTCTTGCCTGACCAAGTAGGGGTTTATCCTAGAAAAGCAAGGCTGATGTAACATTTAAAAAATAAATAAATGTAACTTACCATATTAAGAGAATAAACAGAAAAGTCATATGATTATATCAGTAGCTTTTGGCAAAGTAATTGGAAACAATTAACATTCCTTTCAAAAAATCTCTCCGTATAGAAAGAATTGGAGGGAATAACTTTTAGATTTTGAAGCTACTGAATAACTTTTAGATTTTGAAGCTACTTTCCCCACCAGACCAGGAACTGGAAAAGGCTATTCATTGCCTCTGCTTGCACTAAACATTTCACTGAAGATCACAGTAAGTGTAAAAGCTAAGAAAAATAAATAAAATCATTCAGACTAAAAAGCAAGAAAAAGTACCTTCATGCATAGAAAACTTGTTTTCATCTTGGTGTCCTTAGTCCTTGACTTGGTGGGCTGTATCGGAATGGGCATTGTAACCAATTTTCAGGAGCTGGCTGTGCCGGTGGTCCACGATGGAGGCGCCCTTCTGGATTTTGTCTTTGGTGTCATGTACACGCTCCTGCAGTCCATCATCTACAAGTCGTGTCCCCAGTGGAACAGTGTCCTGATGTGTCGCGTGCGGATGGCCATCTCAGCCGTGTCCTGTGCAGCGGTTGTCCCAATGATTGCCACTGTGCGTCCCTCATTTCCATCACCAAACTGGAGTGGAATCCAAGAGAAAAGGATTATGTATATCACATAGTGAGCACAGTCTGTGAGTGGACAGTGGCCTCGGCTTTATTTTCTACTTCCTAACGTTCATCCAAGATTTCCAGAGTGTCACCCTAGGGATATCCACAGAAATCAGTGGTGACGTTTGAAGAAAGAAGAGTTCTATCTCAGTGAGTGTCGCAGACAATTCTAGAGGGTGTGCAGAGGACAGAGGGGAGATTGATGCTGCCCTCATTGGAATGCTCTGCGGCACACCCAGGACTTGAGTTCACTAAGAATTCCCAATAGTTGTACTATTTTTCAAAGGTATGTTTTCCCAGAGAATGTAGAGCAGGTATGACACTGTAGCGATGCTTTTATAATTTTCTAAGTAGACACTGCTTTTGTACTAACAAATTCATACACAGATAATAAGGTGTTACAGGAAATGGAGCACTCTTATTTTTATACAGATTTTGTTGTTGTTTTTCAAGTACACTCAGTGAGGAGTTTTAGTACATTTGTTACAAAGTGAAATCCAGAGATGCTCATTTTTACATTCAGTTTTAGACAGCTGTATTTTTTTTATCATGAGAACATTTATAAAATTCAACTTATAATTATCATACACCCACATCATCACGCTGTAGTTAATAAATTCACATTAAGTGACCCCGATCTGCAGCTGAACCAAGAGCAATACTTCTGTGGAGATGCCTTCGTGCCCCTGTGCACGTCAGCTCTCAGGGGATGCGGAGGACCTCGGCGTGGAAATCTCCCCTTCCCTCCCTGAGCCTCCCACTGGCTGGATTATCAGCCTGCTGCAGGCCGGCCGTCAAGACGGGTGTCACTGCCAGTGGGGTGGGCTCAGCGAGGCAGGTGAGAATGCTAAAATCATCCCTTATTGCTACTGGCATGACTTGATACATGCTCTGACTCGGGCTGAACCTCCTTCTCGAATTCATTGTATGCCAATAAACATGTTGCACACAGTGAACAATGGCCCCAGAGGAGACACAGGGAAAGCACACACACTTCTTTCTCCATGGGCAGGTGCCGTTTGCTCGCACCTGCTTGTTGTGCTTGTGGCTTGGGTGTCACACACACGACAGGAGATGTGAGTCAGGCCCTTGGATTAGTCAGGCCCTACAGATGCCACTTTTCACCCAAATCAGGAGTGACAAATGACAAGCAATTCATTCCAGAAAAGGAGTAGGCCCTGGTATGTGAAGACTCAGACTCGAGAGTTGAAGAGAAGGCGTTCTGTCTTTAAAAGACCCCAGAGCTAAGCCCGTGTATAGACAAGTGGGACCAGCCACCAAGGGCACGTGCCAAGGGCCGAGTAGCCTGCATGGACAGCCGTGGAGGGCACAGGCATGGGGCCCATGCTCGCCCCTGGTTTACTGGCTGTTGGGTGGGTGGGGGGAGGCTTGGTAGCCATTAGCCCCCTCTGTAGGGGGAGGCCACATCTGCCCTGGCACTCAGCAGTAGGAAGACGCTGGTACTGCCAGAGACCCCCGCTGTCACACTGGAACTGAAGGACAGTGACCAGAGCTATGTCAAGCATTGGGATTCTGAAGAGGAGAAACGACACACACCTTTCCCCTGCAACCTGTTGTAGGAGGACTCTGCCGTCCTGTCTGTGCTTGAGCAGACATTTGTCACCAGCACTGCTCCTGCCACATGACCATCCTTCATTGCCACCCCTCTCTGCATTGTGAGACTGAGGATGCCGTGAGGGCAGAGTGTGTGCCGTGACCCTCAATTCTGTAACTCCAGCATTTAACACAGTGCCTCCGGGTACACTGTAGGTGCTTAATAAATACTCTTTGCATGCATGGATGCGTGAAGGAGCCAATGAAAGAATGAGTAGGGATGTCTGTAGTGCTGTATAATGGAATTTCCTCCCGTTTACTACTCAGGTGAATGGGAGATGGTCTGTGTCACCCAGGAAGGGGGACTGTTTTGCTCTGTGCACTGCAAACATTCCAGTCGTGTGGGCGCCACCATTTTGTGACAACTCTTTCCACCCTGCACAGTCAGGACAGAAATAAGCATATGGGCCAGACCAAATGCCACACCTGTCTCGGTACACTGAGAAGCCAAAACCACTCCAGACAATCACACTCTGTGGATTCCATGCCACCTCAAAAGCCAGACTTACCCTTATTTTTATAATATCTGTGAACTTGCATTTCCTTAGCCCTCGTGGCTGAAAGAGTAAAATAAAATGAAATTTATTTAGTAAAAAAAAAGAAAGAAAAGAAATGTCCTATGGGATATGCTGACAAGTGGTGTTCCCTGCCTTACATCTTCTGAGGAGACTGGAGCCCAGTGTGGCCTGTGATCAACATAGGAGTGGAGCCAGAAAAGACCTGCCTGTGATCATAAGAGGTGCGCAGGGTGCTAAGTACCCTAAAGACTAAAGCAAATGGCAGACATAGTACAGAGGCACCACAGTTCAGATGGTTACAGCCTGGGTCAAATCCTGGCAGGGCCACTACCACCTGTGAGCTGAGAAAGACTCTCAAGTTTAAAAACTGTTTTACCTAATATGGAAAGAAGGGGGAAAAAATTCAAGGGCACCTGCCGGCTGCAAGGCAGGGATGTTGGGAACAGCAGCCTTCAGAAAAGCCTGAGCACCTGGTCCCCACGTCAGAAACCTTCGCAGCCCAGATGGTGATGCTGTGTGCTCATATCTTTCCATGGTGACCACAGACGGGCGTCCTGCCTGGCTCCTGGACTTGGAGAGGCTCTGCAGAGCTTCCTGGAGGAAGTGTCATCAGAAGCCTGCAGCCTGCATTGGGGTGGAAGGAAGGTCAACTGGGCCTCTTGCGGTGGCTGCCTGGAAGGAGGAAGCTGGAGGCTTTTGCGCCTCCCGTCTGGCTGCGTTGGTATGGCCTCCTCGCCTTGGCAGAGGCCGCCAGGGTCTCAGCCTGGGCAGAATCAGGAGACAGCACCGCCCTCTCCCTCCTTCCCTCGCCCTTCCCTGTTCCCCAGCTCCCCACCCGGGGAGGATCTGGGTTGCTCCCACTTCTGGCTTTGGGCAGGGCCTGTCTCCAGAGTCCCCATGGGCGCACTCACGGGCACCGGTTGCCGAAGCTCTTGCCCAGGGTAGGCATCGAGCGAGCTCCCGCAGTCCTGAGCCATCTCCGCGCACACCGGGGGTCCCCCTGGGTGCCCAACGCCCGCAACGAACGAGCGAAGACCTCGAGAGTCCGACAGGGCTGGGCCGTTGGGCCCTGCGCGTGGCCCTCTGTCTCCTTCCTTTGCGCCCTGGGCGCGCGCACCAACGGCGTCTCGCCTGCGTCAGGCTGAACTGGCACCTGCGCTAGGTCTGGGGGGAGTCGCAGCCAGGACACCTCTGAGCTGTCCACTGACTCCAAGATCCGACAGCGCCTCTCCCTGCCCCGCTGCCCCTAGGGTTCCCCCGCTGGCCTGGATCACCCACAGGCGGACCCCACGCCTTTCATGGGAGGGGCTCTCCAGCTGTTTACCGCCGTCCTCAACTTGACATCGCATCTGAGAGGCGGTATGTGGCTCGGCGGGCTCGGGGCTCCTCTGCGGGGTCCTCCCTTCAGCGTCCAGGCAGGACTCTCCAATGGAGCCGGTGCTGGCTGCTGCCAGCCGCTGGGGACAGTTATGGTCGTCATCCAGGGTGCAAACTAGGCTCTTCTCCATGGCCACCTGAGTGGGCAGTCTCCTCTGTGAGTGAGGTCATACCATCCAGACTACCTAGGTCCTCACCCAAGGGAGACTGAGCTGAGGACCCTAGGAGAGACCAGGAAGGGAGAGTGAAAAGGGTATGCATAGTGAAGGCCAAATGGTCAGGAAGGCTCTCCTCATCCCAGCCCCAGCCCCCACCCCAGCAGTGGGAGCACCACCCGCATCTACCCAAGCCAACCAAGTCCTAACTTACTCCCCAGGCAGTCCTGAGCTTCTGAAGACAAATCTCCATCCTAACCACCGTGAGATTCCTTAGGTAAGTGATGAGGTATTATACCAGTTCATTCCTCATTTCATGATCTGTATGGGGTGTGAGGGTTGGTACAAGTCTGCCACTGACAATGCTGTAGGTATCCAACTCTACAAAGTGAAAGTTGTCTGGGAAGGAGGGTGTGTGCAGCAGCCGGCAGGAAGACAGGGAAGGCTAAGGGCATTGCTATCTGAAGGGGCTTAGACTTTATCTTCTAAGAACATGTGTAACCACTCAGAAGATCCCTTAGGCCAAAAAGTAAAGAGGTATTATACCAGCTCTTCACTTTCTTACCTAAGGGGACTTGTGGCTGGTTAGAATGGAGATTTACCATTCTCGGCTTTCTTCTCCAAGCCTAGATCTTTTCCAGCGACTATGCAAAGAAACTTAGGAGGTTTGGTGGCTCACCTTAACCTCAAAACAATGGCAGTGGTAATGGCAACAGTAGAGGCATTGGAGTTTTGTTTACAGAGTACAACTGGCAGATGTAGGTGGAGAGTTCCAGTCTGACAGCTATCTAAAATCTTTGGTTTGCCTCTTCTCTGTCTTCAGGGAAAGCTGAACCTACCAAAGAGGTAGGACTCCTCTAGCAGGACTTTTGAATATCAAATCCTAACTCTCCTTTTTCCTTTTATTTATTTATTTTTTTCTGTTCCGTTTCTCTCCAGTTCACTATCATCTGGAGAGTTCTATTTACAAATGGAACTAAAGGCCATTTCCACTTCAATTCCTCTTCTTCAGATGTCTACTTTTTCATTTTTTAGAGACAGATTTTCTCTGTCACCCAGGCTGCAGTGCAGTGACATCATCATAGCTCATGGTAACCTCAAACTCCCAGGCTCAAGTAATTCTCCCATCTCAGCCTTCCAAGTAGCTGGGACTACAAGTGCACGCCATAAAGCCCAGTTAATTATTTTTATCTCTTTCTTTTTTTGTAGAGATGGGATCTTGCTATGTTGCTCAGGCTGAGCTCTAACTCCTGGTCTCAAGTAAGCCTCCACCTTGGCCTCCCAAGGTGCTGAGATGACTGGTGTGAGCCACCAAGCCCACCCAAAATCTCTTCTTTTGACCTCACTATATCTTCTAACCCTTTATCATTTCCTTCAAGTCTACCTCCCAGAGAATTGAGCCATCTACCCCCATATGTGTGGATTTTTCTCCCTTTTCTTCCAGATCCTTCCACCAGGACCCCATCTTCACAGGCTGGCTCATCATTGGTTCCTCAAGCACCTTCACCATTGCAACCAGTAATCTGCAGACTCCACCTCAAGCCTGCTTTGTGCTTTAGTACAAACTACGTGAACACATCTCCTTTCATCTTTAGATCGCCCTCAGGATTCAGAGTGAGCTTTCTCCTGTTCAACCAGGCCCATTCCTGGAGCAGATATCCCTTGCAAAGGTCACAGTCTCCACCAGTCCATCGGCTTCTGTGGCCTGACATCCAGTCACAACCGTCTGGGTACCTAGATGATTACCATGACTCAATCGGGCTGAATACCTTCATTTCCCCTCAGGATTTCCCTTTCACTGTGCAGAAAGTAGCATAAAGGAGCTTTCACAAACTCAGAGAGAAGGATCTGAGAGATTCAATCCTAATAAGGCCTTGGTTTTTATTAGTTTATGCAAAGGCTGTGGTGGACATTTTCCTTTACAGGTGAACGAATGAAGTTTACTCTCACTGGGCTGCTTGTTTTCCATTCAAATCTAGTAAAGAGAGATCTTTACGTGGAACCAGTATCTGTGCCATATCAATGATATAATCAACCAAAGGGGATTTGAGGCATTGGAGGTATTCAAATGTGAGATGCTGAACCATGTTTAGATATTACAGGAATGTTCTTAAATGCTGGCAGGCACAGATTTGGGATGTGCAAGGGGTGGAAATAGCAGAACCCAGAGGCCTTTCCTATTTCCCTTCAGTCCCTCTGAATTCATCTGCAGCTTCAGATTAAGAATGTCTCCTGCATCCCAACAGGTCCCTCTTGCAAGTGCCTGCATCTCTTTGAAAAGACTAAAATTCACTTAAATGCAGTAATAAAAATTGAATATCATTTGAAGAGAAAATGAATTACATCCATGATATAAAACAGCAAGACCTAGAGGAAATATTAATCATGAAATACAGTTATATAAAGAACCAAATTATGTGATCAAACAAGATGAAAACAGATAAAATATGAATCAGATAACAGAATGTAGTCGGAAAAATCTCCAACTGATTTGTAAAACAAACTTCTAAATAACTCTTCTAAATAACCTAGAGTCAAAGAGGAAGTCACAGATTCTTTGAAAATATTTTCATTGAAAATAAATGCAAACACAACATATGAAAAATGTGTGAGATACAGCTAAAGCTGTGCTTTGAGAGAAATTTAGAGGAATGCTTATATGACAAAAATTTCTCTATGATCTAAGTTTCCACCTTAAGAAATTAGAAAAAGAGGAACTAATTAAACCCAACATAAGTAGAAGAAAAGAAATAATATGCCAGGCGTGGTGGCCCACGTCTACAATCCCAGCACTTTGGGAGGCCAAGATGAGAGGATTTCCTGAGCCCACAGGTTCGAGACCAGCCTGGGCAACTTGGCGAGATTCATCTCTACAATAAATAAAAAACTTATCTAGGCATGGTGACGTGTGCCTGTAGTTCCAGCTACTTGGAAGGCTGAGGTGAAGGGATCACCTGAGCCCAGCAGGTCAAGGCTGCAGTGACTGTGACCATGCCACTGCACTCCAGCCTGGGTGACAGAGTGAGACTCCAACTCAAATAAATAAATAAATAATGATATGGATAAGAACAGAAATCAATTAAATTTAAAAATGGACAAATAATAGATGAGAATATCAATTAGAATGCTGAAAGAACAGCTAAAAGCGCTCAGAGAAGGCATAGGAGAAGGCAAACAAATACAAAATATACAAAAATACTAAGGATTGAAGACTTGAAGTGGGAGTATAATATCTGGAAAATAAAAATCTACAAAGGACAGATAAGAACATAGGTAAGAGTAGACAAAGTATTTAGAGAAAATCTTTTTGCCATTTTTGTGCACAATTTTAGATGTAACATTAAATTAAATTACAATTGGTGTTTATGGTTAAACAAAAAAACAACTAAACATACTTTAGTAAAAAGAAAGTGTGTGTGTGTGTGTGTGTGTGTGTGTGTGTGTGTGTGTGTGTGAGAGGAGAGAGAGAGAGAGAGAGAGAGAGAGAGAGAGAGAGAGAGACAGTGTATGTTTCTCTGAGACCTTTTTTTCGGAACATGAGAGTTTGCTCAATTGCATACAGGCACAGAAATCATCCTCTCAACCAGTGAGGATGGGAATGGAAGGCTAAATACCTCAGCCTCTCCACCCATTGTGGGAACAATAGCCACAGTAACAGTTATCTTTTCTTATGTAAATAATTGTATTTTATATTAAAATCAACTTTTTTGGAACTATTTGTGCCTGCTTCATGTTACTAAAATTCTCACCTCATTGAATAAAATCATTTTTTCTAATAATTTTAGATTATCATAATAAATCTTATTTTCTAGTAGTATATGTAGTAATGCAGATGATTTTTTCTCTTTTGGAGATCTTCTATCTTCATGTGACTTATATTTTGACCTGTAAGTTCATGTTGTCAGAATATATTAAGGAATAATATGGTATAATAAAATGTAATGTAATATAATATATATTTTATGAAATGAAAATTTTCAGCTGGTGTATTTTCTGCTGACTATAAGGAGATGCAATGAGCCCTGGATACCACACCTGATGTTGGCCTCACCCACTGTTTCCTACTTTAGTTGGTATTAGTGGTCTAATGTTATTGTTAAGCAGAGTTCAGGTCTTAATTCACTGAACTTGGAGGTTTGTAAAAAATGAAGCTAGAGAAGTTGATAGCTAGAGAATGCAACTTGCAGATTACGCAAGCAATAACCAAACAGAAAATATAGTGTAATATTCAACAAAAAATGCCAATATCTCTGTGAGAATACATTAAACTGATGTAAATAAAAAATTAGGCCGAAAGATTAAGAACTTTTCACATTCTTTTGGATAGATAACCTAATGTTATACAATATCAAATGTCTCAACATCTATATTCAATGCAATCTTAGTTTTCCAAAAGGAATTATGAAGAACCGAAAAAATATATTGTAAAATTTAGATAGAAGGAGAAAAACTCCATAAAAAGATAAATCAGCATTGGTTAAGAGGTGCAAGAGGTAGTTGGCTCTTCCATATATTTAAAAAAACAAACAAAAACAAAGGTAAAGAATAATAAAGCTATAGACTTGACTCTAGAATTCCGACATGAAAATAGATTGATGAAACAAAAAAAATACTCCAGACGTTTTCTTTTATTTGCTGAAATTTACATTTGATAAGTGTTGCTTTGTTACTCCATAAAAGAAGGAGGCACTATCTGGTCCTCTATTGTACAGCTGAGGACTTCTTACGCCATTACAATTGCTCTCTTCCAGTTCACTCTGCTCCAGATACATTGGCATCCTTGGTATTTTGTCACATATTAACAGTACTATTAGGAGTTTTTTGCCCGGCTGCCTTCTCTGCCTGGAAAACACAATCTCAGGTATCCATTGTGACTGCCCCCTCATTCCCTCAGTTACTTATTCAAGGAACAAGTTGTCAGGATTTTTTTTTTTCTGCCACCATATCTAAAATTGCAACTCTATGGCTATGTTTATTTCATTCTCATACTTTACATTTTTATGGCACTTATCATAATACGTTACATATTTCACTCATAAAACAACATAGCTTAAAGAAATAGACAAAATCAAAGACATGATCTTTAAGATCTAGCCTGGGGCCATGAACATATCAGAGATACAGCCATCACACATTTTGTTAAGACCTCTGACTGGAAATACAGTGTGTCTTCTAATTATTTTTAGTTGATAAAAATAGCTTAGGAAAAAGAGACCCAGATCACACATCCTGAGTCATTGCAGGCACCATTCATGAAGTCTAAGAGGATGGCAAGTCTCACACAGATTGGTGGATGTGGTAATTAGCCACAATCAAGCGAATGGTAAAAACCAACAAAGTTTGTGTAGATTATTAAGACTGTTTGAGATATAAAATGGTTCTTGGGTCTCCAAAGTCTGCAAGCTGAGGAGGAATTTAGGCCAACACCTGGCTCATAGAAAGAGTCTATGGAAGAGCTGGGAATTTTTCACTATGGAGACCGTAAGTTTTGCAGTCTTCCTCTGTGGTATCGCTTCCCATCTTTGTCTTCACCTTTCTAATCACATTTATTCTTCTTCCATGCTGCTATCAAAATTACCTCCCAGAATGCCATTCGTGACTGTTTTTGACCCTGCCTTTCTGCTACGTTGGACATTCTTTATTGCCTCCCTGAGTTCGCCTCCAGCTTCAACTCAGATGACTCCTTGGAAACTCATTTTTCATCTTGATCTCATTACCTACCCGTTTTCCACTACTTTGAGTTTCCAAGCTGTCTCTTGGAACATTTCATTCGCTTCTCTCTCTAGACAAACATTGTTAAAGAACTTACCCGTTCTGAAACCATTAACTCTTTTCATCGTGCTGGTAGTTCCCAGCTGACTTTCCCATCTGTACTGAATCATCCACTCCAATCCTCATTGAGTCTAAGGTGCTTTGCCCCAATAAATAAATACCTTGCAAGTCTAATCCTATTGTGGCGTCCTCTCTTTTGGGACGTTTGCACTGCCAGCATTTTGATGTTGAACAAAATATTACTTCTCGTTATAGTGTCTACACAAAATTTGCTGTCACCACAGAAAATGGAGAAGTCTTTTCCCCATATTTTTAAGGTGTCTATCCTCTTCCACTTAGAAACTGCAAATGGCATGAATATCAAACTGGCCGTTTTAGAAAGTGGGCCTCTAGATCTAAAATGTTTCCATGGATAAGCCACCTGTGTTTTTTCATCTTGTATTTCACCATTAACTTTGAAACTTTTCTGAGTTTCCCCAAATAAGAGTTGCATACGGAGATGTGCAAAGAGACATGCTACCTGTCTCCAGTTGCAACCCTCACACCACCATCCGAAAAAGCACAGGTGATCTCAGATATCTCCCTTGTCCAAACTGACTAATTTCTTATATGGTTAATTCAGGAACTCTACTCTCAGCTGAAAAGATACTATTTTACTGTTCTGTTCTATCAATGCCCCAAAGCACAATAAGCTTCCTGGTCTTCCTTTGAATACCCAGTACTAAAAAAATTTCTTTTTTTGCCATTTAAAAAGTGTATTTATTTATCATAGAGTTGTGGAGTTCAAGTGAGGATTTACTACATAAGTAGGCTGCATGCAGGTGAAGTTTGGGCTTCTAGGTAACCCTCACTCCCCTTGGTAGTGGACCAGGTACTCTTTGTGTTGTCACATGCCCCCTACTCTCTTCCCTCCTTCCCCCTCTCCCCTAGCAGAGTCCAGCAATTGCTGATTCCACTCTTGTGCTGATGTGACAGGTGTTTAGGGTCCACTTATGAGTGTGAACATGCAGTATTCAGTTCTTTGCTTCTTAGTGTGATGGTCTCCAACGACATCCAAGTTGCTGTGAAGATCATGATTTTGTTCTTCTTTATGGCTGTGTAATACTCCATCGTGTATATGTACCACATTTTCTTCATCCAGTCCACTTTCAATAGGCAGCAGGGTTGGTTCCATGTTTTTGCTACTGTGAATAGTGTGGCGACAAACATGCGTGTTCAGGTGTCTTTTTGGTAGAGCGATTTATGCTCCTCTGGGTATATTTCCAGGAGCAGGATTGCTGGATCATATGGAAGATCAATTTTTAGTTCTTTTTGAAATTACCTCACTGCTTTCCATAGAGGTTGAACTAGCTTACATTTTCACAAGCAGTGTAGAAGTATCCCTTTTCTCTGCAGCTGATCCAACACCTGTTTTGTTGTTGTTGTTGACATTGTTGTTTTGTTTTGTTTTTTACTTATTAATGACAGCCATCCTTACTGGAGTGAGGTGGTAACTCATTGTAGTTTGGATTTACATTTCTCTGATGATTAGTGAGTCTGAGCATTTTGTCATGTGTCTGTTGGCGGCTTGTATGTCATCTTTTGGGAAGTATATGCTCATGTCCTTTTCCCACTTTTTAATCGGGTTATTTTTTTCCCCCTTTGACTTTGTTTGAGTTCCTTTTAGATCATGGATGTTAGGCCTTTGTCAGATGCATAATTTGCAAATATTTTTTCCCATTCTCGCTCCATTTCTGAAGGCTTCCTCCTATATTATGTTACCTTCTTTACTTACATACATAGATTGCTTGGTTTAACAGTTAAGACAAATATTTGACATCATCAAAGTAATCTAACTCTCAGTCACAGCTTGGGTTCTCAGAGAAGCAGATATTGAAGTGTAGATTATCACACAGGACATTTATTTGAAATGGCTCCTGGCATCAGTACCTGTGCGAAGGAAAGGAAGTAACCAGGATTGGGCAAAAGGTAGAGTTGGACTTCTCTGCAGTCCCAACAGAGACCTCAGCTAATCCCACATGAAGCTCTATATCTGACCTTCAACGTGGTCCCAAGCTGGGGAGGGACCACAGGTTTTATACTGCCACATTGACTAGTCAATGGACACGGGCATTCTTCGGACTATTTCTTCTTCATGAAACATCTTCATGTGTGTCCAAATAACTTTTTCCCTTACCTTTCAAAACTATTTGCTCATATATGTCTTCCTCTAGGAGATCACCCCATACCCTCTATTCCCCATCACAGTCCATCCTGCTCCACACGCTTCTCATCAGCTGATTCTCCTCTTCATTTTTGTTTTCTATTGTGCTTTTTATCTTATAAGTTCTTATGTAATTTATAACATTTTCTTCAATACTTACTGTCTGCTTCTTTCCATTCAAATTAAGTCTACAGGTAGACACATTTCTCTGTAACTTTGTTCACTGGTGTGTACTACATATCTAAAAGTGCATCTGCACTAGAGTAGGTGCTGAGTAAATATTTGTTAAAACAACTAAACACTCAGAAACCACAGTTTTACAACTGTTTGCTCTAAGTCTACCTTTATTATTTTCCTTTCCCTTCACATTTATTATTGCTCAATGTTATCAAGAATATAAATAAATTATAATTTGAAGAAGCAAAAGTGTAATTGTAGCCACAATCCCAGTATAACCATTGCCTCAACTAAATTTCCTTACATCTCAGAATTCAATATTATGTACTTAGCTCCTACCGGAACTCATCCTGTGGGGGTTCACAGATCATTTTCTTCTATAGCTATTTCTATTATTTTTTAAATAATTTCATTCATCAACATTAATAACCTTCTAGGAATTTCTTACTTCACAAATGTTTTTCAGAGATAATCTCAATTCCCCATGAGACTCTGTGCCTGCACCTACAGATGAAATGAGAATCACTTCCCAGAAGGGGAGGAGATGATGGAACTCCAAACCTTCATCTCAGGGTCCAAATGATCCCTCCTTACAAATACTCAAGTGACTACAATCGCAGCCACTGTCTTAACAGGAAACATAATTTGATAAGTATATTATTTTCAGATAAACACATGGAATTTAGATGAAATACAACATATTTCAGGAAATGCAGTGAGAAATACTACATGGGGGAAAAGTTTGGCTTTCCTAGGTTAGAACAAAATCACTGATAGAGCCAGGGAGTTTTCTGAGGGATCCAGGGACTCTCTGTCAGTCTTTCTGCCTGCCTTATGGCTTCTGGGTATCCTTCCTTGCTCTTCCCTGAGGTGTCCTTGTCTGAAATCTCCATCTTACTCCTGACTATTCAAACACTGTGAGCCTCACTATTTTCAAGCTAAAGTTTTTACTCAAAGCAATAAGATAGCGATCAATAGCTCTGACCTGCGGAATGGTCATTTACTGTTTAAGGAGCATTTTCAGGAATGTATTGAAGTTTAAAGGGTGGAAGTGTTTACACCACTGGAAGGTTATTGTGGTCAAAGGGGACTCTAATGATTTTTCTCAAAAATATTTGTGATTTTAAAATCCCTTTGAAAGTCTAATTATTTTACTAATCTACTGTACAAGGGGAACCAAAAAACTGGGAATTTTTTTTTTTTTGGAGGGTGAGCCCCTTGTAGTACTGGCTTTCCCCATGAGTTAAGTGTTCTAGAATCCATCAGCATCAGTGTGCCAGTTAGTGTTGTGGTGAGAAACCGCATTCAGCTTCAGTGAATTGTGTTTTGGAGATTCTTTCAACGCGTTTGCCCATTTCATGATGGGAGATTTAGGAGCACACCTGCCCACACTGCACTGAGTGTTTAGCAGTTTTTGGCCAAAAATGGCATGATCCCCATGCCCCGCCCTCCCTATTCACCTGATTGCTCCCTGAGTGACTTTCTTTTGGTTTGTTTACCCAAATGAAAAAAAGAAAAAAATCTTCTAAGGGAAACATTTTGCCAATGTGAAAGGGGTGAAGCAAAAAACAGTAGAAGCACTAAAAGAAGACGTCACAATTGTTGAGTTCAAAAACTTTTGAGCAGTGGAAAAAGCATCTTAATAGGTATATTGCATCAAAGAGTACTTTGAAGGTGTCTGAAGTTTAAACATGTAAGAATAAGTGCACAATTTTTTTATAAATAAATTCTGATTTGGGGGGTCCCCTTCATATTTCTACCCACCAAAGAACCCACACTTTCCTCTGCAAAATACAAATTTCTACTGCAGTCACCCCTCACTCCTGAACACATTAACACAACAATTTGTCCTCACAAATAAGTTTCTGCCCAGATGGCGTTTTGATGGATATTTACATATGCTCATCTAACAGAACCTCCATGAAAACTCTTTCAATCAGGAGAACAGATGAATCTGTATTTGTCCTTGAAAGTCTCTAGTTCTTCCAGGACAGAGGGATCAGTGACCACAGCTGGTTCAGTAATCACAGGCTTTACAAAGTCGCCTTGGGATTTACATTAACTGTGTGAATTCTCACTCCAGGTCAATGACTTTCTAGTTTGTTAACTATATATTTGTCTTCAGAATGACCTCTTGCTTTTATCCTTTGTCCCTTGGCTCACTTTGTATCTTTGATATACTTCTAGCCTATCCAATCTGATATATATACTTGCTTTTTCTGATATTTTCATTCTAATTGTAATTGCTGTCATAAAAAAGTATAATTGCATCTATAAACATTTTTAATAAGTCCGTATGTTTACAAAGCTAATGTAAAATTTCTGTTTAAATAGCATGGTATCCTTCTCCTATTTTGAGAACTGAAGCAGTGCATAGTGTTATTAATTGATATGTATCCTTCAAGAAGCACACTTTTAAATTAATTTATTTACTTTTTTTAAATTTTAGATTCAGAGGAATGCATATTCATTACAAAAAGCACATTTATTATTTCTCAATAAAATATCCCTTAACAAACCTCTCCTTGACCCTTATGTAGTAATTCATTCTCTTTCTGTAAGATGCCCTGATTAGTATCCATGGAAGATTCAAAATAAAAACATCCAGTCAACTCCAAAATACATTCATCACGATTGTTAGGAAACAGAGGGATGGGGAACACTATCTAATGTCAACAATTACTGGTGAAGCATCATGATTTAACCTGAACTTACTGATGTAATCTGGGGCCTCAATATATGTGACCAGGAGCTAACCAACACATAGTATTTAACCATTCATTGTTAATGCATTCACTAAATACCTGTGAATAAATTTAATCACTGCCTAGCAATTTTATTCATTCTAGTCAAATCAGGAAACAAAACAGATGTTCAGTAACAGTAAATGGACAAAATGTGGCATATTCATACAATGGGATATTACTCACTGATAAAAAGGAATGAGCTGTTGATGCATACAACAGAATGGAAGAACGTTATGTTAAGTAGAAGAAGCCAGACATGTGGCAGATTACTCCATTTGGATTACATTTTTGAAAACATAACACAAATCTCTAATGACAAAAATCAATTCAGTGGTTGCCTGAAGCTGGGGTTGTGAGGGTTGTCTGATTGCTATGGAATTAAAGAGAGATGGGAGGATGATGGGAATGTTTTAAATCTTGATTAGGGTGACCATTACAGACACATAGACATTTGTCAAACTCAATCAATTATGCACTTACAGTAGGTGCACTTATTATCTGTAAATTATACTTCAATAAAGTGATTTTTAAAAAAACTCAGGTGATTTAGAACCACTGCCAGGATTTAGAATTACTGTGGTCAACAGTCCAAATTTGTCATTGTATAAGATAGGACACAGGCACAAAGAGAGGAAGGGAATGAGCCAGAGTCACTCAAATCCTGAGTATCAAACCTAAGACCTGGATCTCAGTGTCCTGAAACCCATGCCAAGTTTTCCTTCCCACTTCCACTTCCATCATCAAAGCTGTGTCTGACTTCTTGGAGTGAACACGGGCACATCCTTCAAAAGGCAGGTCCTGGACCAAGGGCCCAAGGATATATTTCAGCTTCACCTCCAGGCTTCCACACTGACTACATTTTTGAATAGAGGGAACCATGGAAATCAAGCTACCAGTTGACATGTCCAGTAATTTTGCATCTTAAGGACAAGTTCAGCCTTCCAGGATAGAAATGGGAAGAGTGACATTCCCCAGGATAGTTCTATATGCCCTAGAACTGCTCTTTCTGCAACAGCCCAGAGAGAGACTCTAGAACTTACTTGAGGATGCTGAGTGTCAGGGGGCATACAAAAGAGACAGAGGAGTGCAGATGTTATTGTTTCTTCAGGGTAGAATTTTACTTTCCTCTTGAATTCTCAAGAAGAAAACTTCATCTGTCAGATAAGGTCTTCATTTTCTGTGAGTTCAGTAAACCATGCTAGGTCCCCATAGAGAAAAGGGAGTTTACAAAGAAGAGGGTTGAAAATACACATCATTGGAAGAGGTTCAGAAATAAGTAGGCAAAAAAATAATGGATGTCTCTGGTCATCTATTACTATTACATCTATTACAACTATCACAGATAGATGTAAGTTAAGTGACTTAAAACAAGAAATATTTTCTGGGCTCGATGGCTCAGCCTGTAATCCTGCACCTTTGGGAGGCTGAGGTGAGTGGATTGCCTGAGCCCGCGGGTTCGAGAACCGCCTGGGCAGGTGAGACCTCATCTCTACAATAAATCAAAAAATTAGCCAGGCGTGGTAGCGCGTGCCTGTAATTCCGGTTACTCGGAAGGCTGAGGCGGAAGGATCGCCGGAGCCCAGCAGGTTGAGTCTGGGTGACAGAGTGAGACTCCAACTCAAAAAAAAAAAAAACAGGAAATATTTCATTAAATCTCATGATTTTCTGGGTCAGGAATTTGAACAGGGTTCAGATTATTAAAACTCCTCTTCCATGTGATTTCAGTGGGAGTCACATGGTGGTGCTCAGCTGATGGAGGAGTGGGATAGAGGGTCCAAGATGGCTTCCCTCTTGTGCATGTGCTTTGCTGTAGATGACTGGAAACCTGGGAGTAAATGGGATTATCAACCAGAGAACGTCCTCGTAGTCAGACATCTTACATGGCAACTCAGCACTCTCATTATTGTTCCAAGAGGACCACACAAAATCTATCAGTGCCCTTAGCTCTAGCCTGTTCTCAGAAATATCAGAATGTTTCACCTATCAAAGTTTTTGATCAAGCTAGTTACTAAAATCCATCCGGATTTAGGGGGATATGAATTAGCCTCACTTTTCAGTGGGAGTGTAGGAGATGGCATTGACCCTCCAGTTTTGTCATCAAAGCACAGGGAGACTCAGAAATCAGGGGGAAAGGGTGAAGCAACTCTTTTAATCTCGTTCTTGCAAGAATGGGTGCCTCTCTGGTGAGGAGGCACATGGAAGTGATCACAGCCAGTGTATTTATGCCCTAAAGTGCAAGTCCCTTCCCTGTTTCCTCATTGACTGAGTACTAACCCTAACCCTAACCCTAACCCTAACCCTAACCCTAACCCTAACCCTAATCCTAACCCAGACATTGCCTAAGCAATAATTTTGTGCAAATAAGGTAAAAAACAAGCAGTTTTTACACAAACAAGATAAAATACATGTTTCTAGATTCTGATTGGGTGCCAATGTTCATCATAGAAAGTCTTCCAAAAGAAAAAGCCTGCCAGGAAAGAAGGAAGAACCAGGAAGTGAGATAATAAACCACTATTTTGAAAATGAATCACCATTTTGTTTCTTACATTTCCCTCCTTTTTCATTTTTAAGTAGTTTTGATTTCATTTTCATTATAATTCAAATTTGTTTCAAATTTTTCTATAGTTTCTGACTTTCTTCCTCAAAATTTAATTCAGTTTCCATTATCATGAGATTATTAGGGGAGTAACCTATGGGCATTTGATTATTAATAGCAGTTTCTATAAGTCTTTGGACTAAACCTCTAATACAGGGAATTATGCAGCAATCTATGGCTATTAATGATCCTGCTACAGTTACAAGGGAAGTTAAGACTGAAGCTATCATTCCTTTCCATTTTCTAAACTAGTCTTCCAACCAATTTGTAAAAGGATCATCAATTCCAGAATTTTCCACCAATTTATTGGCCAGAGTAGTTAGCCCATGTGGTGCCTTTGTTATAGTTCTGTCAGGGGCTGTGCTATTTGGAATAAAAGTACAACTTCTCCCCACAACATAACACAGACTCCCTCTTTCTCAACTAGCATCATGCCTCGTACCATTCGGTTTTCCCAAGTCATTTGGCTGGTGGCATCCAGCTGTTCTGCAATTCCTCTAACAGCATCTCTAGTATAATTAGTAAACCTTTGTTGGTTATAGTAAATGTAATTAATCCAATCTGCATTCTTTTTAACAGTTGATCACCAGAAGAGCATAGACTCAAATTCTGCAGCTATTTGGTTTCTAGCTTTAAATTCTTTGGGGACCCCCTGGGGGACTCCTATAGCCTTGGGACTCCTATGGGATCAAATGGTTGTTGTACTTGACCTCTTGCTTCTGTTTTGAGGATGAATTTTTAGGTTGGAGCAAAATGCCAGGGTGAATGGGATGGCCAATTGAACCAAAGAACAGGTTCAGCCCATTTGAGTGGTAAGAGGTCCTTAAGTTTCCTTCCTCCATAGCACCACCAAACATCTGCTTGTGGGACATTAAAGTGAGAGTAGTTGCCCTCATGTACCGCTGAGATACCCAGGACATGGTTACAAGTCTGCAGTTGCCCCATGAGAGTAGCAAACCCTTCTCCCTGTCTAGAGAGATGTGAGGAAAGATTCAACTTACCTGTAGAAAAGGAAGGGATTACCTTTGAATCTGGCTTCTGCAAGACAGGGTAAAACAAGGACAGGCTCTTGCAGGTCTTTCCCCATACATTCTTGTCTTGTTACTGGGCTAACATACAACTCATTTCGATGGGGTCTGTATCCCAGCCAACAGGGGATGGAACCACTTGAGCCTGCAACCAACCTGCAGTGCATGCATAGCAATCACTCTTATTTAGAGTGGATACTGTAAATTTTACTCATTGTATCCAGGCATTTGTTTCCTTATAACCAGTTTCAAGTTCTATAGTCTGTTTTGCATCTTTAATTTCAACTATAGTTATCTTTTTTGTATTATTTCTATGGAGATCATAATAATCATTGGGGCTTGGAGTTGATTTCAGTGTACAGTTTTGACCAAAAGAAGGGTTACTCATCCTCGAGGGTTTCATCCTAAAATGTCAGCTCCCAACCCATAAACTCAAGGTGCCACCTCAAGCTTTTGATCTAAAGTAGCAGGATCATTAGTAGTCAGAAGTAGAGGGTTGCATTCTAAATCTCTACAGGCTGCCAGTGAAATTCCCTTAGATAAGTGTATTTTGGGTTTCAAGGACTGTAAAGACTTCATTATTTTCTGGGAGGTTGCCATCTAATCTTGAATTTGGGTAGTCCCCTATACATTATCCCAACTGGGACAGGGTACCTGTGGGTTCAGGGAGATTCCTCAAAGTTTTCAAAATCTAAAGGCTCCTCGCTTATAGTTAGTTTAGGACAAAGATATATGTCTGCCTGAGATAATTGTCTTTGTTTTTCTAGGTTTCCACAAGGTAAAATTTAGCATGCATCAAATTTTATAGTTTGAGGTGATGAAGTTCTAGTCACATTAATTATCAAGTTAGTGTGAAAAGGATAAGACTTACCTTGGTTGTCTGTATATTAATGGCCCATAAAGTTACAATAATAAAAGAGGTCTGCAAGTAATTAGGCATTTTGGTGGTTCTCAAGGGAGGAAACAATCCCATGGGTGTTCGGAATTAACAGGCCCTTGACATAATTGTCTAATAAAAAAGATAGGACAATAAAAGCGGTCACTATATGTAGGGTTATAAGGAGAGCATCAAGAATGTTTATGGAGACTACATTTTAAATTAACTTTTTCTTATTTTTATCCTTCAAGGTTTTATTTGAGAGACTTCCTACCAATCTCCCCTCTCTTTTACCACAGTCCCTGTTATTGATTTCTTGACTCGGTTATGATGTGTCCACCCCTTTTCTGCCATTTGGACAGCCATCTCAATAGTCACGAGCACTTGGTCTGGTCCTTCTCACTTTGGTTGGAGCTTGGTTTCCTTCCAAGTCTTGTTCAACACCCAGTTGCCAGGCTGAAAATGGTGAACTGTGAACTCAAGAGAAGGAGTTTGAGCAAGGAGTCTTTTTAATCTAAGGGAAGATAGGGTAGAGGAGATGGTACATATCCCTTAAAAATTGATCTTTGGTCTCCAGGGTTGGCAAATCTGTTGCTCTACCTAGATAGGGCAAGCCATATAAAAGTGCATAGGGTGACAAACTCAGACTGTTTGAGGGACTGTTGTAATTTGTAGGAGAGTTATAGGAAGACATTTGATTCAGGGAACTTTATTTCTAACATTATTTTAGTTATATGGGTTTTTAGAGTTTGATTCATTCACTCTATCCATCCTGGGGACAATGAATGCCAGAGCATGTGAAAGTTTCATCACATTTGGAGTGCTGTTGTAATACCTTGAAATACCTTTGAGGTAAAATGGCTTCCATTATCTGAATCAATGTTTTTTATTAGACCAAATCTAGGGATTACCTGTTCCAAAAGTACTTTATTACAGACCCTGTTGTGGCTGTTGTTGTTGTGTATGCCTCCACCCACCCAGTAAGGTGATCAACAATTACCAATAGGTACTTAATTTTTCCAACCTTGGGCATTTCAATGAAATCAGACTGTATACTTTAATCCAGGAGGTCTTCCTCCTTTCAATGACCCCTGATTATCTTTTTATTTACTTTCTGACAAAATATACATCCTTCACATATTTGTTTAGCAATAGCATAAATACCAACACATCCATAGGTTTTTAAGAGAGTGTCACACATTGTTTGAGTTCCCCAATGGCTTCCCTTATGTAATATAGTCATTAATTCCCTAATAATTGGTTTGCTAACCATCTCTCTTCCATCAGGGAGTATCCACCTTCCTTCCTTGTTTGTAGCCTATGTTTCTCATCTCTTCTTTTTCCTTTTCAGTAAAATGTGGTCTTATAGTGATTACAGGCAAGTTAGGGGGAAGGTTCAGAAGCTTCATTTTATTCTTTAAGGCAGCTTCTTTGGCTACTTCATCATCTAGCCTATTACCAACTGCCTCAAAAGAACTTCATTGTTGATAGCCAATTGCAAGTGTTACAGCTATTTCAGTGAGGAGTAGTAAATTTTCTAAAATGTGTTTAGTTAGTTCCCTGTGAACTAATTTCTTTCCTTTGCTATTTATTTTAGACCCCTTTCCATCAAGATTTTTCCAAAAGTATGTGCTATTCCACAAGCATATTTAGAATCTGTATAGATTGTAACTTCCTTATCTGTGAGTATTTTTAGGACTTGATTAAGAGCACATAATTCACAAGTTTGTACAGACTATGAGTTAAGTAGCCTTCCTTTTACATAAAC
This sequence comes from Cephalopachus bancanus, assembly GCA_027257055.1. Classification (NCBI taxonomy): domain Eukaryota; kingdom Metazoa; phylum Chordata; class Mammalia; order Primates; family Tarsiidae; genus Cephalopachus; species Cephalopachus bancanus. The sequence goes on along the minus strand of JAPVLO010000110.1, from coordinate 1,429,223 downwards.
AAATTATTCCCATGAATAATTGAAAATCCATTATGTCTTTTGCCTTCAGACTCTGGAGGAACCATCTATGAACAACCTAATTAATGCCAGTACAGAGTGACCTCTCTAATATTCAATCTGTTTTAGTTTGGTGTTCAATAATATCTAGGCAGTTATGATCCAATGTCTTCTGATTTTCTTTTACCCTGGCTTTTTTTTTAGGAAACTTGCTAAATTCATATAAGAATCTGTAGTTAATACTAAGTCATCCTTCTCTAATAGTATTGCCTCATATTTTAATATTCTGGAGTCAGTTAACCAATGGTTGGCCCTTTGATTCAGGATAACCCAGACTTGATGAGGGATACTAACTAGAAAAGTTCTTCTGAAGGTTAACTTTTGACTTCCTTCAACTAGTAAGACAGCAGCTGCAATGGTCTGAATACACTCTGGCCACCCCCTGAACACAGGATCCAATAGTTTGGATAAAAAGTCTACTGGTAGCCGGGCTCGGTGGCTCAGCCTGTAATCCCGCGCCTTTGGGAGGCTGAGGTGAGTGGATTGCCTGAGCCCGCGGGTTCGAGACCCGCCTGGGCAGCGAGACCTCACCTCTACAAAAAATCAGCCGGGCGTGGTAGCGCGCGCCTGTAATTCCGGCTACTCGGAAGGCGGAGGCGGAAGGATTGCCGGAGCCCAGCAGGCGAGGCTGCAGTGGCCGGAAGCGGCCACTTGCACTCCAGTCTGGGCGACAGAGTGAGACTCCAACTCAAAAAAAAAAAAAAAAGTCTACTGGTTGCTTTTTCCCACCCCTATCCTGGGTAAGTACCCCAATGGCTGTTCTTTGATTGGTTGTTAAAAATAAATGCAAAGGTTTCTCTAAAGAAGGGACAACAAGGACAAGAATCGTAATTAGGGTTTCTTTTAAATTTTCCAAACTTTGTGTTTCCTCTTCAGTCCATTGGAGGGAGTTTGGGGCTTCCTCCAATAGTTTTGAATATAAACTCTTTGTTTTGGTTGCATATGAATCAATCCATAGTCTGCAATAGCCTATTAGACCTAGGAATTTCCTAAGTTCCCTTTTTGTTTGGGGCTTAGGATAATTAACTAATCCAGTTATTCTTTCAGGGTTAATTCTCCATTTGCTTGCACTGATTAATTATCCAAGATATTTAACTTCTTGTTCTACAAATTGTAGTTTACTTTTAGAAACACTTAGTCCTTGCTGTCCCAAGAAATTAAATAAATTTATAGTTGTTTCAGAGACCTGCACTTTATCTGTTCCTGAGATTAGGGGATCATCTACAGATTGCAAAAGGTTAGTGTCAGGCAAAGGCAGAAAGCCCTCTAATACTTCTAAAATTTGGCTAAATAAATTAGGAGTTTCAGTAAAGCCCTGTGGTAACACAGTCCAGTGATACTGTTGTTTTCTTCCATTTGTAGAATTTTCCCATTCAAAAGCAAAAAGGTCTCTACTCTTGGGGCCAAGGGGCAGACCCAGAAAGCATCTCTGAGGTCTACCACACTCAACAATTCATGTTCATAAGGGATTTTTACTAAGGAGGGTATAGGGATTTGGAATGACAGGATGATGAGTTTGAACTATTTGATTTATTGCCCACAAGTCCTGCACTAACTGGTAGGATCCATCAGGCTTCTTTACTGAAAGTATTGGAGTATTGTATTGGGACATGCAAGGTTCCAAAAGCCCATCCCTAAGAAGACCTTCAATTACTGATTGAAGTCCCCTTTTCCCTTTCATAGAAATAGGATACTATTTTCTACAGACAATTTTGTTTGGTTGCTCTGAAGAAATCTGAATAGGGGGAATTTGCAGACCTCCCCTATTTTCTTCTCTCACCCAACTTTAGGGCTAATTTTTTGTTCTTCTTCTTCTGTGAGATATACCAATCGAACCTTAAGTTGATCTTATTCTATCCCTACCTTGAGTCCTATATGGACAATTAGGTCTCTGCTGAGAAGATTTATTCCTGCTTCTGTGACAAATAAAAATGACCGTGTCATTGCCTCAGTTTTTTACTAATTGGTTCCAATACAGGAACCTGAAATCCTTCTCCTTTTACTCCAAAGATTAGAAGCTTTTCTGGTAAAAATTTAACATTTTGGGGTTGAAAGATTAGGGAGGAGTGAGTTGCCCCAGTATCAATGAGGAAGATAGCGTCCGCTTCATTAGGCCCCATCTTCAGATTTACCAAGTTCCCAGGGGGGTTTGATAAAGGGGACCCCCTGAACTCCCGATTCTGCATATAGTGCTATAAGGGAGATGATTTCTTCCTTCTTTTTCAACTCAGGAGAGTCTCTCTTGAAATGCCCTGGTTTCTTACAATGATAACATCCAGCTTCCTTTTGATTAAATTCCCTTTTTATACTTCCTTTTTCAAGACTTTCTTTAGTCTGTCCCTTTTGATACACAGGTTTTGCCCAGGGGACCTCTCAAATCGTTTTCCAACTACCCTTTCTACAGTGCTTAACATGATTCCAGCTGCCTTTTTTTTCTTTTCCGCATCTCTTTTAACAAACAACTTTTGTGCTTCTCTTCATGATTCCTCAATAGGTCTTTCATTCCATCCCTCCAGTTTTTGCAACTTTCTTGCACTATCTGGGCAACTTTTGGTAACAAAATTAACCTTTAGAAGGCCCTGTCCTACAAGATCTTCTGGGTTTAACCCTGAATACTTTCTCATTTGATCTCTAAGTCATTGTAAAAAAAAACCTTTGGATTTTCTGCCTTCTCTTGTTGGATTTCAAAGGCATTTGAGACATTTTGGGGTCTCAGGGCTGACTCTCTGGTCCCTTTAATGATTAATTTCCTTAAATCTTGCATTCTAACTCTATCTCCTGGGTTACTATTATCGCATCTGGGGTCTGTGTTTGGATATTTTTTGTTTGGCCAGTTATACTCCGGGCCTGGGGGATGTTCCTGTTTCCAGATAGACATAGCAGCCCTTGGAATCCATCCCCTTTCTTCACCAGACATCAGTTCTACCCTGGTATATATACTAGGTCTGAGAAACTGATCAACTTGACTGGCTTATTCTAAAGGATCATCTAATAATTATTTCATTTCCCTTTTGAAATTTCTTATTTCAGTACTAGTAAGTTGGGCATTAACAAAGCCAATTTCTCCCTGTCCCAAGGGAACCTCCCTTAGCAGGAACAATTTTGAATATTTATCTGGAATTCCAGGAGGAAAAGGGAATTTTTCAATATCTCTTTTGCATTGTTCCAATTCTCTTTTCAAATTAGGATACAAGAGTTTTGGGCTTGGGAATCTCAATTCTTGAGTTTCTGATAGATCTGCATCCCCCACTGCCCTCCCAGATCCCTAGTTTTCTTGAGGATTGTGAGGGGGTAATATAGGAGAGGGGATCCCAAGGTTTTTCCTTCTCCTCTCAAGGCCCAAATGTTTTCTCCTCCTTATTTCCTGTTCAAAGGAGAAACATAGGAGGTGTTCCCAGAAACCAACAAAGGGCATAATCCCTTTCCTCAGATGAAACAGAAGGCTTATTGTTTACATAGATTACTAAGGTCTGACAAAGCCAGTCCTCATTGGAGCCAAATTTCGGACAAAACACTGAGGGCTGGTGAGTTGGTTCCTTAGTCCATACAAAACAACAAAATTCAATCATTTTCTTCTTCCGCTTTCTTTTAGTTTTGGAATCATTTTTCCAACTCTTTAAAATTTGCCCCAGTGGACTATTCAGGGAATTTCAAGGGGGTCCTCTTGACCTCCTTTCCTAGGCTTAGATGGCTTATTACCCATTCTTGGTTACCAGGTGAGCTGTGTAGTCTCCTCCTAAAGTGCTCAACCCCTCCTACTGGAGGTTTCTTGCAACCATTAGGACCCTAAAGTGCTTCGTTCCCCTTACTGGAGGTTTCTTGCAAACATTAGAACTCACCTCGCATCTTGAGATACATTTTAGCCATACACACTCAACCTCCAAGAATTTTCCTGACCTCCAAGGCTGTACTGACAGTCCAATTTTCTTATCTTGGCTCATGCATGAGATTACCAGGTTGCCACAGGTGGTGTCTGCCTGCTCAGCCTCTCCTCCACTGAGTCTCAGATAATGGTCTCAGGTTTATCTGCAGAGCAGTGGGAATGAGGATTGCCCAGCCAGAATGAGCCACCAAAAACTGGGAGGGATGCATCTCTCCCTCCAACAGAAGGTACAGTCCCACAATCTCAGGTCTCCCAGATCAGCGTGCAGGTTTGGAAAGTAGAATTGACCCTCTTCAGTTACATTGTCAAAGCACAACACAGAGACTCAGAGATTGGAGGAAAGAGGTGAAGCAGTTCTTTTAATCTCATTCTTGCAAGAATGGGTGCCTTTCAGGTGAGAAGGCACATTGAGGGGGCTATAGCCAGCATATTTATGCCCTGAAGCTCAAGTCCCTCTCCTGGTTCCTCATTGACTTAGTATTTCAGAGGTTACGTCACTTTCCCAGACATTGCCTAAGCAATAATTTTGTACAAATAAAGTCAAACACAAGCAGTTTCTACACAAAAAAGGTAAAATACATGTTTCTAGATTCTGATTGAGTGTCAATGCTCATCAAAGGAAGTCTGCCAAAAGAGAAAGCCTGCCAAGAAAGAAGAAAGGCCCAGGAAGTGAAATAACAAATCACCATTTGGAAATGAATCCCCATTTTGTTTCTTACAGGAGGAATAGTGAGGAATTTGCTTCCACCTTTAACATTTCACAAGTATCTCTGGGCAATGGGTACACTATAATTGTAAGACCCAAAAGACTAGTTGGGAAGGAAGGCAAAAAAAAGTCACAAAATAATTGTAGACTAAATGAAAAAGTATGGAATGTTATGGATCCATTCAGGACAGAACGAAGGTGGAGAAGTTAGTGAAGACTTAGGAAATATGAAAGGATTTTTAGAGATGACCTTGAAGGAAGAGTGAGATGTCTTCAATGAATAATTAAGTGATTTATTAATTAGTCATCAAAAGTCTCTTCCTCTAGCATATACAGTCTTTGAGAGCAGGGCTTCATGCCTGTCCTGTTCACAGCAGTATCCACAGAAGAACCTCACACAGATGCTGCAATGAACTGAATGTTTGCATACTCCCAAAATTCATGCTGAAATACTAACTCTCAATGTGAGGAAATTAGGAGGTAAGAACTTTGGAATGTGATTAGGTCATAAGGGTAGGTCTCTCATGAATGGAGTTAGTACCTTTATCAAAAGACTTCAGAGGCTGGGTGCAGTGTCTCAGACCTGTAACCCCAGCACTTTGGGAAGTTGAAGTGGGAGGATTACTTGAGCTCAGGAATTCAAGACCAGCTTAGGCAATATAATGAGACCTTGTCTCTACTAAAAATCAAAAAATTAACTGGGTGGCAGGGTGCACACCTGTAAAACCAGCTATTCAGGAGGCTGAGGCAGGAGAATTGCCTGAGTACAGAAGGTAAAGGTTATAGTGAGCTGTGATCATGCATGCTTGGGTGACAGAGTAAGACCCCCAAATATAAATAAACAAGCATATAAATAAATAAATAAAGACCCCAGAAACTTCCCTACCATCATTCTGTAACCCAGAAGAGGACAATAGAGTATTAAAATGCAATACCAAAACATATAAGATGCAGCAAACCAATGTTAAAAATGGAAATGTATAGCTGTCAATGTTTACATTGAAAAGGAAAAAAAATCGCAAATCAACAGTTTAAATTAATGACTTAAGTGACTATTTTTAAAAATCTCAAAGCTAGCTGAAGGAAGGAAATATTAAATATCGGAGTAGAGTTTTTAAAAATAGAGAATAGGAAAATAACAAAGAAAAATTTTTTAAAAGTTGTTTCTTCAAAAAGATCAACAAAATTGACAAATCTTTAATCTAGATTGACACAGAAAAAAGAGAAAAGACTCAAATAACCAATTTCGGAAATTAAAGAGGGAAAATTACTCATAATTTTACATAAATAAAGAAAGAAGCAGGTCATTATACACCAACAAATCGAATAACCTAAATGAAATGAGCGATTTCCTAGAAACACACAACTTGCCATGACTGAATCATGAAGAATAGAAAACCTAAATAAATCCATTACTAGTACAGAGATTGAATCTATAATCAAAACCCTCCTTTGGGGGTTACTTCAGGCTGTTACCATGTTCAGTTTATGCTACCATAAATACTGGGTAGTTTATATATAACAAAAATTTATTTCTCACAGTTCTGAAGGCTGGGAAATCTAAGATCAAGACACCAACAGATTTGTTGTCTGGTGAGGGCTCATTTCCTTATTCATAGGTGGTATCTTCTTACTTAGTAGAAGATTGCTGCTCCTTCACACCTCACTTATCAGGTCCCTGACCCCATTTTGAGTGCTTCTCCTTCATGGCCTAATCACCTCTCAGGGGGCCCTACCTCCTAATATTAATACCATTATCTTGGAGGTAGAAAATTCAACATAAAAATTTGGGGGGGGGACACAAACATTCAGACCAGAGCATCACCGCAAAAAGCTCAGGAACAGATTACTTCACTGGTGAGTTCTCCAAAAAATAAAATAGAAAGTCCAGAAATAAGCCCCTTGTATATATGATCAAATGACTTTTGGCAAGGGTGCCAAGATAATTCAATGGCGAAATTGACCATCTTTTCAACAAAAGGTGTCAGGAAAACAGGATATCAATATGCAAAAGAATAGAATTGGACCTTTGCTTACACCACATTAATACACAAAAATTAACTCCAAATGGATCAGCATCCTAAATGCAAGGCCTAAGCATACAAAACTCTTAGAAGAAAACATAGAGGAAAATCTTCATGACATTGATTTTGGCAATTAATTCCTGAATATGACATAAAAAACATAAGAAATAAAAGAAAAAATAGATAAATTGACTTCATCAAAATTAAAACTTTTTACTCTTCAAAAAATCTTGTTTGGAGAATGAAAAGCTACAAACTGGGAGAACATATTTCCAAATTATACATCTTATAAAAGACTTACATAAAAAATATATAAAGAACTCTCAAAACTCAGTAGTAAGAAAAATAACTCATTTTAAAAAATGAATAAAAGATATATAGGAGGCAAATAAACATGTAAAAACTGCTCAACATCATTATCCATGAGGGAAATGCTATACAAAACCATAATGATAAACCAAAAGGTACCACTTAAAATGGCTAAAATTAAGAATTTCCAAAGACATTTTAGCAATGTAACAATGTATTTAGCATGCAGAAGACCTAGAATTCATACACTGCAGGTAGGAATTCAAAATGGTACAGTTACTTTGGAAAATGATTTGGTAGTTTCTTATAAATTCAAACACACACCAAACAACCCCAAAATTTCATTCCTGCATATTGACCCAAGTCAATATGAAATGAAATCTGTATTCATTCAAAAACTCTTAAATGTTTGTAGTGGCTTTGTTAATAATCTCCAAAATCCAGGGGAAATTTTTCAAAAGTCTCCCAACTAGGAAGTAAAAAATAAACTGTGACACGCCCTTATAATGGGATACAGTGCTACAATAAAAATAAGCTATTGATACACATTATAGCATGGATAAATTACAAGTGCCCTACGTGTGCGTTCAGTGAAAGAATCTAGACTAAAAAGGATGCATGTTATTCAATTCCATTTATATAACACTATGGAAAGTGAGTCCAAAATTCTGGAGACATGGTCTGCAGGTAGGAAGAGGAATTGACTAGCAATGGGCAAGGGAGAATCTTTACTAATCTGGATTTTGATAGTGGTTCCTTTATGTGCTGCAAAACCCACAAAACTGTACACTGTTAAGCATCAATGTTACACATGTAAATTATACCTTAATTTAAAAAATAAAAAACAAATGGCAAAGGAGTGGCTATTATTATTTTAAATAAGGTGGTCATGAAATTATTGTCTAATAAAGTGACTTCTGGCTAGTGACTTGAAGGGTGTGTCAAGGGTCTCCAGAGAAACAGAACCAAAAGGATGTATATAGAGAGAAAGAGAGATTTATCTTCAGAAATTCGCTTACATGATTGTGACAACTTGGTAAGTCCAAAATCTGCAGGGCTGGCCAGCAGGTGAAGAACCAAGAAGAGTTGTGGTTTCAGTCCAAAGGCAATCTGCTAGCAGAATTCCTTTTTGCTTGGAGAGGTCTGTCTGTCCTATTAAGGCCCTCAACTGATTGGATGAGGCCCACTCACATTATGGAGGGTAATCTGCTTACTTAAAGTCTACTAATTTAATGCTAATTGCATTTTTAAAAATCTTTACAGAAACATCCAGAATAATGTCTGACCAAATATCTAGGCACTGCGGCCCAGCCAATTTGACACAAAATTAACCATCATAAGGGGAGTAGACCACAAGCACTTTCTGTAGCTAGGGAGGAAAACCAGTTCAGACAGAGAAATCTGAAAATAAAAGGCCATGTGGGATTTGATTAGGAAACATTAATGTGGTCACTATGGCCTAAGTAGGGACAGTGGGAGGGAAAGTTGTAGGAGAAAAGTTCACAGAATACATTTGAGACCAGGTCATCTGGACCTTGTCAGCCACTGTGAGAACTGCAGCATAAACCTGGGAAAAGGGAGAATACTTTGCAAGATTTGAAAAGGGAAGTGATATGATTTGACTTGGGAATTAATAGTGCCTTTCTGACTGGTGTTTATGAAATAGATTATAAGTAAGCAAGAATAGAAGAAGCGAGCTTGTTTAGAAACAACAGTAAGAAATCAAGTGGGGAGAGTACAGAAGTTAGATCCATAGCATTTGTATATGTAGTGGGGAAACAATGTAGATCCGTGTTATCCTTTGAATGTAGCACATAATTTGCTCATTGATTTTATACAGTGCGTAAGGGAAAGAAGACCAGGTTTGTGAAACCAGAAGGATGGAGCTGGAATGGAGACTACTGAGTCTCCTATCTGGAAGTATGTTCATGGTGATACCTAGGAAAAGTGAAGTCTAAGATCACACATCCAGCTGGACATGCTAAGTAGGCAGATGGACTTATGGGTCAATTCCTGGGGAAAGTGTAAACTATAGTGGTAAATCTCGGCTACCAACACAAAGATGATATCATCAGAAGTGATATGAGCGGAGACCCCCCAAAAGTGAGTATAGCTGGAGAGGAAGAGAGAGCAGAGAACTGAGCCCTGAACTCCCAAAGGAGTCGAGTTCCTGACATCACTCTTCTGCCCCGTCCTCAGGTTCAGTCACTGCCCTCTCTCCTCTATCTCCAGCTCAACAAACTTTTCTCACTTCATGTCATTGGCACTTGCTCTACCTTCTGCCTACATGGTTTTAACCCAACTCATCCTGTGCCTGGTCTCTTTGACTCTTCTGCTCTCAGGTCAGTTGTTGCCTCCTCACAGAGGTCACTCATACTCAGCCCATCTAAGGCAGTCTCATCCTCCTCCCCTTAGTTTAAACATTTATCTCACTTCTTCCTACCTTCACCCTCCATCATTGTTGGGAGCCAGTCATGGAGGCCTGCCTGCTGACAAAGTCCAGGGGACTGAAGACCCCGGGTGGCAAAGCGAACCTGGGCAGCTGAGACCCTTGCTTCTTCTACTTTTGTTATTGGTGCTGCCGAAAAGTTCTGTACAGTCTGAGGATGAAAAGCAAAATTCCACTCATGCCTCCACTACCCCTTTCAAAAAGGCAAGAGGGGAATTCATGAAAAAATTACCTTCCCTTCGTTTTAATTCCTCCCTAGGTTTCCAGGTCCCCGGCCTCCTGGTGTTAGATCACGCAATCACTTGATTAAACATTGTAGTTGGGAAAATTGTAAAAAATCAGAAGGTGCTCGATTTAATGTTTGTCAGGGAACTCACTGGCCTTGCCAGGAAATTATCAATAGAGATTTTAAATATCATGTGTGGGTAGATAATCACTTGTAAGATTTTATTTCTTCTGATTGGCGACTAATTGGAGAGATTTGAGAAGCTACAGTTTGCATTTTTAGGAAGAGTGCCCATGCAAAAATTACATTTACTTAATTTCTTAATCTCTACATGTGGTATATTATGCTTAAGAAATTAGCAATCACATAAATATTAGAGTACCCTTGGTTTTTCTTCCCTTTGTTAAGGAAGTTTGTAATTCTGGTTAGAGAATATAACTGAGATGACTTGAGCCCAGGAGACTCTTTGTTTTACAAACATTAAAGCCCAGTCTCCCTAACAGGGGATAATTGATGCGGTTTGTAAATACCAGGTGTGACATTGTGGAAAACTAGTCAGGCCAACTTGCGGTTAAAAAACCTTGAGAATGCTGTTTTACCCCAGCTAGTTGCAAATTGCCGTGTGAAGGTCACAAGTGTGACTTGCTAATCTATGTAACAATTACAGTGCTTAGAACTTGGTAGTGATTTATAAAAACAGTTATAGAAATAAGTAAGTTTTGTATGGACATTAAGAATGATAATCATTAGAAAATGTTAGGAGTTTATAAAATTTATAGTTAATGTTTAGAATAATAATTTTTTCAGATAAGACATTAAGAGAATTTGTAACTCATTGTACGTAAATTAACATGTTTGATGTTATAGTTTTAGAAAGTAAACAGTATGTCCTTATGGTTAAAGTTTAATAATAATTAATATGACTAGTATGTAATTAATAAGTTTAAGAGTTAAGGAAAATAAGAATAAATAGAGTAGTGTAATGAAGTTTGGTAAAGAACAAAAACATTCTTGTGCAGAAAAATAATATGTCTTAAGAGAAAGTTATCTATTCTTAAAAATTCACTGAAGCAGGCAATACGTCATGGGGATTTAGATAATGGTTCAAGAAGAAACATAAAAAAATACTGTCGGTTCCACTGTGGTCAACTAACTAATTGTGTCTGATGCCAAGAAATTTTCAAAGACTACTTCTTTGTAAAAAATTATATAATCTGGATGTGAACTAATAATAAACGGCATTTGTCCTGCTTACAGCAGAGTCAAGTGTCCCAAGTTTTTTTCCCTCTTTCGCTGACTCTGCTTCAGGAAACCCTTATCTGCAGGAGCTGGCCTCCCACACATCATCTTGCATCCTCCCTCACACTCATGTTTTCCTGACATGTTTGAAGCAACTTATGACATTTTTAAACCATCTTATGCTCAGTTCCCTGAGGAACAGAGAGTAGGATTATCAAGAACCACAAAACCAAAGAAAATATTCCCAAGGCTTTGGCTAAGAGGGAAACGTCTGGTACGTTTGGATAGTAGATGCAAGGAAAATGAGTTCTTCACATTATTTTCAATGCATATTTGATGATTCAGACTTTAACACGGCAGGCAACTCCAGGTAATGGTCTCCTCTGGGATCTCCATGGGAGTAGGAAGAGAATTGTGAGACCTGGTGATGTTGGAACCTTGAATGATAGGATAGTGACTGGCCACTTGATGTGGTGGAAGGTGAAGGATATTCCATGATTACTGAGGCGATGCCTGCAAGGGATGATGTCTGTGAGCTTCTACCTGGCTTTGAGCAATGCTAGATCATGTGGATGCATTTTTATCTGGGAGTAGAACTAGGCTCTCTGATGTATCAGGCCTCTTCTCTTCTAAGGACATTTGTCACTTTCCTGTTCCTATAGCATCAAGTCCATGCCCTCTTTTCCTTGAGGAGTACCGGATAGCTATCTCCTGGGAATAGCCAGAGTTCCCAGAACTTCTTGGTGGTGACATACTATGTTAAGCCCTAAACTTGAGGAGTCCAGGAAGTCCCTGGCAAAGCCTTTGGGACCCTCCTGCAGTGGCACAGGTCATGTGTTCAAGTCTGACCTATGACTAAAGAGCTCCATCCATCATGCCCTCTGGAGTGAATCAGGCTCCTGGACACAGGGCATTGTGGTCTTCAGCCTTGAATGGGAACTTGCCAAAGGCAGTGCCTACCTTCAGGTCAGATCTCCACTATGAATGGTTTGAAGGCTGGGAATGAAATTGAATTTAAAGGTTTACAGTCATTGTAATACCAGAACAGATTTTGTTTTGTGATTTTTATCTTTTTATCCATACTTATTTTTATGAATTCCATAGACAGGTTTTTAACTTATAATTTCCTTCATAGCTACTCATTTATGAATAATCCTCTCCCACTGATTTATATCACATATACATATGAGAGAAAAGAAAGACTTTGAAAGATTGTTTTATACTGTTCCACTTATCTATGTGTCTGTTCCTGGGACAAAAGCTCATCACACACCACAGCTCTTTTTCAGTGATTGCTGAAAGTCATGGCACACATATGGAAGAGCATATCTGACAGATAGATGTAGAGTTGTTTTGAAAATAGAGCATAGCACTGCAACCATCATTCAAGGTGACAATAAAGGATATTTTGAGAATCAGGGCTAGTCTCCCCCTACCCTCACTGTATACGCAAAAGAGTTGACTGCCTCATGAGTCTTTAATAATCATTCCATAATTTATTTATAGCTTATATATTCCTAAACAATTTTTGCTTATTTGACCAGTTACTGAATTATTCATAAAATAAATCAAACTATATATGTTTTTCTGTGACCAGATCCCTTCACTTGCTAGATTCACTGTCGGGGTGCCAGCCCCGAACAAAGGGGGAAGGGTTAGGACCCGCTCCAGAGAATCCAGACGGAGAGAAGAAACGACTCTGAGGCCATTCTTCTGGGAACAGTCTGATCAGGACTGAAGCCAAATTTTATTCGGACTCCTTCCAACTTATATACCATTTTTCATACCCTCCAGCAGTGTGATAATCACTTGCTGGGGGCGTACAAACTTCATGATGTATATTGCGCTTTACAAACTATGCATCACAAGACCATCACGAGACTTGCAAGCTCCAAGCAGACAGTTTGAACTCCATGATGCCTGACGTGCTTCACAAATCTCACATCAAGGTCACAGGTGCACAATTTCAATACAGTTCATTTAAAAGTGTCTTCCATAGTGTTCAACAAATCATTCATATTATACTCTTTGTTCTAAACCCTGATTAATACAAAAACTTTCTTAGTTAACTCTAGGTTCAATCCAAGTTCACTGACTCCTAATATTTTTTTAACGATTGATATTATCAACTTAACACTATACTATAATCTATAAGTTTACTTAAATGACTTAATTTTTATTTATTCCATTAACCTATTACGATTCAACATAGTGGCCTGTAATTCTATAACAATTAATTCAAAACTTATTCCTTACCATGACTTATATGAGTTTCATGATCTAGTGTTTGGACTTTAATACTATGCTATATCTCATTAAGCTAATACCTTATCATTGAATCTTATAATTATCATTGACGTATGATTTTAAAATCATAACACTATAATTCTCATTCTATTCTAATAAAACTACGACTTTAACCCAAAACTTAAATCTTTTTTCCTAGTATATTAATACATGGCTACGTGTAAAATTTCCTATTGTCATATTAGAAGCAAAAACTACACCGTTGGGAAAGTTTCAGTATACTAATCAAAGGATCTTAAAATTGGCCTACAGGAACAGGAACTAAAGTCACAATCTGAGAAAAGGAAACTTAAAAAGCTTAAACAAAACCTAAAAGTTTTCTACGAATGCTTATTACTGTTTAAATCTTTCCGATGGAAATTGTATCGTCTTAAATGAATGTTTTATCCAAACAAGTCTATTCTAAAAATCAAATAGTATTTGTCACACTCTTGGATAATGGACTGCGCAGTTACTATGGCAATGGCCACGGGCTGAAGCAAACAGAGTTTCGGCATGTAACAAAACTAGAAAAATGTCCTGCCTGGCTAAAGGCAGGGCAATAAAACTATTATGATAATTTAGTTTCTAATCTTAATCCTAGGAGAAACTGCCTTTGGGAACAAGAGCTGATTTACCAGTCTACCAGGAAATAGAAGTTAAAAAATATCTAGAAAGAAGTAAGATTTAGAAAGGACAAGGTCATTCTACTGTATAACCTTTCATCAGGTGTATAGAGATTTTACTTATAAGTTTTACTGCCATGTATACACACAGGTCACTAATCACACGCCAATATTATAGGTATAACTGATATCCTATGTCAGAAGCGATCTTCCAGATGGGCCTTTACAGGCTTCAGCCATGTAGCTATAGATGTTGGCTCCCAACAATTCACCCTTGTTGGTTTATGCACCAGCAGTCAGCTCATACTACTCTACAGTATTCCATAAAATAAATAGCCCAGAATTTACTCTTTTATTATGAATTTTAAGTTAAGTGAAGCATCCTGCTTGTGTTCAGTTTCTGAAAAGGAGAGATGCTCCATCTACCCCCACTAATGAGACCTGGCATGGTGCAACAGTACATCTCTCCTGATTGCTTCCCTCCCTCCTGCACTGTTGTGGCTAGATCCAAGGAATTAATGCTGAATGGGGAACCAGGGTCACCAAGAAAGTGACAGAGATCCTGAGTTTCTCTACTTCCTTTCACCACCTGACACTGGGTGCGCTCAACTTTCAGTCCTAGAGAATCCAGGAGAAACAGTGTGTTGGCTTATGGAATTTAGAGCTATTTCCCTGGCTGAAATTGCGTGCTGGACGCTTGAGAAAAGGAAAAATGGGAAAGAAGCATAGGGTATGGGAGAGTGTAGCAGGCATAATAATGGCTCCCTAAAAATGTCTTCATCTTAATCCCTGGAACCTGTGAATGTTACATCACAGCAAAAGGGAGTTAAGTTTGCAAATACAGTTAAGGTTGCTACTCAACTGAACTTGAGATGGGGAAATTATGCTAGATTATCTGGGTAGGCCCAATTTTATGCTGGAAAAGAGACAGAAGAGAGGGTCAGAGAGATGTGTGGGTAACTTTGAAGATACAGAAATGGGTGCCTGTGAGCCAAGGAATCCGGGCACCTCTAGAATCTGGAAAAGGCAAGGAAACTGATTCTCTCCTAGAGCCTCAAAAAAGGAATGCAGCCCTTCTGACACCTTATTCTGACCTAAAGAAATATAATACATTTGTATTGTTTTAAACCACTAAATTTGTTGTGACATCAATAGAAAATCAATATGGAGAACATCTCTGACCAGAGCTTCCTTGAGACCTTGCAGTTGAGGAAGGAGGATCTCACTTTACTCCGAGACCTCTGCAAGGTGTACCCTTCTTTACACTCCTCTAAGAAAATAACATTTTGAACTCTGAGCTCCCTGTCCTGGAAATGACTGAGGGGAAAAGAGACAAGGAAGGTGGCTTTGTGGTGTATGGGATGCTCTGCTTTGCACTACTGGGGGGAAAGTCATTCTTTAAGGGCCCTTTTCACAAGGAGACCTGCAGATGCATCCACAATATGGAAACTCGTCGGGGAGAAGGCATTGTGTGATGGAGAAAATAAAGCAAGATACTGTTGAAGTAGTGTCTGTATACAATACATCCCCACATTTGACAGGCAATTCAAATGTAAATTTTGGCAAATTCCATTCAGACTATAAACTTACTAAAGAAAATGAAAAGACATTACTTGTTAAAATTCCTGAATACCTTGTACACAACACTGCTTAAAAGAAATGTGACATGCTTACTTGTGATATTGAGGCTTTCAGAATGAACATTTTTGGTCAGTTTTCAGTTTAAATCAAAATGTGCAGAAACAATGAGATTTTGAACTTTATAGAAATGGAAGGAAATAGCCTCTTTAAACATGTGCCTACATTGTCAGCCATAAAAAGGGTATTACAATGTTGACCTGCTACAAAATCCTCTATTCCAAGTGTGAGGCAAAAAGAATGTCCTTCTCTAATTTGGAAATACATTGAGAATGAAAATTGAAAAATTGATTACAGTAAAATAGAAATTCATATGCTATTTCTCCAAAACAGGTTGATTAGCTTTCAAGAGGATGAACTGACTGCAAATGAGTTGTTCAATATTATGTGTAGGTGGCCACAAAATCTCACACAGTGAAAAATGACTCACTTTTTGGAAATAAGACTGTTTCAAAAAACAAAAAAGACACCAGAAAAGAGCAGCCAAGTTAAACAGAACTTTTTCATACTCTTTATTAAAACTGTCATTTATATGGATTCCAACTCTGATTTCACAAGTTCATATTGCCTCTGATTTAACACCATTTTCCTGACAAAAAAGGTTTAACTTATGATGACATTGTGTGGGTTTGACTAACTTGCTAGAGCAGCTCACCAAATTCAGGAAAACACCTACTTATGTATACCAGTTTACTATAAAGGACATTACAAAGGATACATGGGAAGAGGTGCATAGGGCGAGGTATGGGGAAAGGGGCACCAAGCTTCCATGCCCTATCCTGGAATGCCACTCCCCAGGAACCTCCATGGGTTCATGTATCTGGAAGCTCTCCAAACCCAGTTCTTTGGGGTTTTTATGGAAGCTTCATTACATAGGTATGACTGATTAAATCACTGGCCACTGGTAATCGAGTTACACTCCAACCTCTCTCTTCTCAATAGAGGTTGAAGGTGATAGGTCTGAAAGTCCCAACCCTCTCAGCATGCTTTGGTCTTTCCAATGACCAGCCCCTATCCTAAAGCTATATGGGGCTGCCAGCCATCAGTCAATTCAGCATACAAAAATACATCACTTTGATGATTTCTAAATGAAATTTCAAAAAATGAGATTAAAGACCAAATACATTATTTCACAGTATCATAGACGGCCTATGTCCTTCAGAGGATTTTTAAATGATGGACGTTTAAGGCATGAAAGGCCTATATGGCGAACTCATAGAAGCTAAGGGCCCAGTCAACAAATAGCTTTTCTATTGAAAAAAGCTAGCCGGGCTCAATGGCTCAGCCTGTAATCCCACGCTTTGGGAAGCTGAAGTGAGTGGATTGCCTGCACCCGGGGGGTTCAAGACCCGCCTGGCCAACTTGGAGAGACCTCATCTCTACAATAAATCAAAAAAATTATCTGGGCATGGTAGCGCGCGCCTGTAGTTCCAGCTCCTTGGAAGGCTGAGACAGAAGGATCGCTGGAGCCCAGCAGGTCAAGGCTGCAGTGGCCGGGAGAGTGCCACTGCACTACAGTTTGGGCGACAGAGTGAGACTCCGACTCAAAAAAAGAAAAAGAAAAGAAAAGAAAAAAGCCTGTAGATACAAAGTGGATGAACATTTTTGCAGAGCTGGAAACTAATTCCAACAAGATTCTGCTGTTGCTAATAAGTAAAATCCTATTTATACTCAAATGTTTTGTTGAGAGGATATTTATTCTGATGTCATCATACTGAACTGACACCAGAAATCAGTATAATGTGGGCTTAATAAAAGCAAAGCTAGCCGGGCTCGGTGGCTCAGCCTGTAATCCCGCGCCTTTGGGAGGCTGCGGTGAGTGGATTGCCTGCGCCTGAGGGTTCGAGACCCGCCTGGGCAGTGAGACCTCATCTCTACAGTAAATCAAAAAATCAGCTGGGCGTGGTAGCGCATGCCTGTAACTCCGGCTACTTGGAAGGCTGAGGCGGAAGGATCGCTGGAGCCCAGTAGGTCGAGACTGCGGTGGCCAGGGGTGGCCACTACACTCCAGTCTGGGTGACAGAATGAGACTCCAACTCAATAAATAAATAAATAAATAAATAAAAATAAAAGCAAAGCTGAAAGTCAAAGTGAATGTTACATTTGACTGTATTCAGTTTTAGCACTACATATAGGCTGCAGGCAGTTCAGAGTATTACTGGAAAAGGAACAAGAAAGAGTAAAAAATATCCTAAACGATATTATGGGACAGAAAGATATATGTCCTTTTAATGCAGTTAATATCTGTTTAGCTAGTCCTATTGTATTCACATTCTCCTTGTAAAAGGTCTTACATTTATGTATCTTAAATAGAGCTTACACAATTTAAATATTGTTAAAATCTAACAAGATAAAAGAAATGGCTATTTCAGAGGAAACATTTTTTCTCACAAACGTGTTTAATTAGTCTTACTGTTAGTGCTAATGCCACTATTAACCGGTCCTATTAATGGTATATTAAATAATGTTTCTGTAACAGGAAAGTAAACACTACAGAAATCTCAAACACCTGTGTACAACGCTTTTGTGTTAAAGAAATAACACGTTTTCGTATATATTATCTTTTTTTTTCTGGTCTAGTGTGGCAGTGACCTGGGTTGGCTCTTCGGAAAGCTGATCACCTACTACGGACCCCAAGCGTCAGACGACCATGCCCTCAAACGCGTCCAGCAGCGGGACCAGCGGGCCTCCCTAGAGCGCCTGCGCATGCGCACCCACGAGACCGCCCAGCAGTCTCCGGACACGCGATGGGCGGTTTTTGTGGGCGGGGCCGCTCGTGTTCTACGGTTTTGTGGCTTTGGACTACATTTCCCATAGGCGATTGCTAGCAGGCCCACATGCTGGAACTACATTTCCCAGAGGGCACCGGGGCAATCTCGACCGCAGCCTTCTCTCTAGTGATCTGTGATGGTGGTCCAGCAGAGAGCTTTGGCATCAGTGAGGGGAAAAGTCAGCGCCGGGCTTCCAAGGGAGGGCTCTGGCAGACTCGGAGACAAGGGAACTTGGGTTTCTGGGAAGAAAAACAATCCGTGCGGGAAGGAACGGAGTCTGTGCTGACGCAGGCCTCGCGGAACCTGGGCTGTAACCTGCGGTGGGCGTGGGCGGGCGTGGGCGTGACCGAGGCTCTCCGGCTCCTGCCTCGGTGAGCGGGCATGGCGCGGGGAGGGAGGGTGGTGTGCGCCTGTGCGTTGCCCCCGTGTGAACTTGGGCTGTTAGTATTTGGTAGTATTTTGATGTTACGCCCCCTTTTTTGTTAGCACATGGGCAAGGTTCTGTTTTTTAATCTGCAGAATCGAATCACACAACTGATTATTAAATGAGCAAAAGGTTCTTTAATTCTTAGGCTAAAAAAGAAAACCGGAGATGTCATACCCTGTGCTTGCAATAGGAAGAAAAGGGAGTACCGGTTTGAAAAAACCTTATAAACATTTACACCTTTTAAGGATTATAGCAATGTCATCTAACAATTATCAGTGCAATAAAAAAAAGACTGAAGGATCTGTTGTGCAGTAGTTTCCTAGTGACAAAATTAGACCAAAAAAAGCGAATTAAGATTACATTATAGACATTTTCCATCCATCTCCATATTGCACAGAAAAAATCATATTCACTCTTTTGTCATCCCTATTTTGTAACGAGAAAACAACCATGTTAGTAATTGCCTTCTCTATTTCTAGTATATCCTCTATTTCCCATGCCTTGGCTAAACTCACACTTATTCTGCCTCCTTGGAAGAAGTTCTAGTTTGGGTGATGCGCACTCTTTTTCAGTCTTAGAATGTGGGAATGAAGTGAGAAAGGACTGTGCAGCCTAGTCTTAGAACCAGATGAACACTCCCCAAATGGGGGACTCGCTGGAAAACCTTCCAAAGTGTCTGATTCTGCTTTCATTAAGCAGTGTCACTGCTCTGCATCCAGCTGTGTGTAGCTTAGTTTACTGGGGTTTGAATTCCTCTGTTCTTCCCCAAAATTTTGTTTGAGAGTAGTTGTCGCATAGTTTGGAAGCTGAAATGAAGGGACAGGAAGGTTTACTAATTTATGTCATTAGGAACACTAAAGCGTCCCTTTCTTCTTCAGCTCCGAATTTTCTAGAATTTGAACTTCTCTGGTAGAGGAACCCCAAGGAAGACTGATCAGTTCTTATATTCATAAAAGCATGGCCCACGTAAGCTGATGTTTCTTCTTAAGATACTGAGATTTTTAGATTACATGAATATTTTCCTTAGTTAACCTGAAGCGTTCTACCTTAAGATTCCTCCTCTTTGGAGGAATGATGCCAAATAACTGCTTCCTCCTTACAAGGCGGTCTTTTCTACTTAGTGGCCATGAAATTCATTGGGAAGGTTACTGAGCATGCACTAAGTGGTAAGTCTTTGCTGTGGTAAAGGAGTGAAGGAGTAAAGTCTCATGAGAGAATTATTGGAGCCTCCTGCATCAGTCTGTGGTTTGGTGAATTAGAGCTATTGGCTTTATTTGATCATGCGTCAGAAGATTTGACATTTTCCACAGACCTGATAAGATGAAATTTTGTGTTGACTGGTCTCAGTGTTAATATGATGAGATCACATGCTCTGTGAGGCTTTTAAGATTGATTAGGGACATGATTGCGACATGGAATATTGATGTCATGGTTCTTCTTGGGGGATACTTGAGAGTATACGAGATTAATTTTGTTCCTAACTCAAGAATAGCCAAAATGTTGAGTAGGGATGCTGTATGACAATATAAGAATATTGTCATAAGTAATAGATTAACGGATTACCAGAATTGGGGAAAACTGAGACATTTGATCCGGTCTCCATTTATAAATATAAAATAATTACTGCCTCCTAATACAAATTCATAAGATAATTGTTATGTCTCTATGGAAAAAGTGTTTATCAATACAATGAAAAATACATAGGATATGATCCAACATAATGATCTGGAAGCTTGAGGAGTTATTCAACAAATTTGTGTAATGCTTGGTTTCTTAAATAGGGATTTTATTGTACACTTGGAGAAAAAAATTCATCTTTTTTCTTTGAAAGGAAAACAATGTAAAGACTAATAGTTCTTGGGAATTTATTAGTTGGGTATCTAGCAGACAGTGTATTTGTTATGCTATTTTATTTACCAGGGAAACATGGATTATTTTATCCTTTTCCCCAAAGGTCTGGAACATTGTGGTATCCCACAATATAACAAGTGGATTCTTCCAGAACATGTGCATACAATGCTTCATTCAATTCCCATATCATAAGCTTCCAGCCTACTTGATTGCTGTGTTATTCCTTTACTGCATTGAAACTTTGTATTCCCTTGCCTTTCACCTTGAAAACATTTTCTTTAGTTTCACCAGAAATATATGGGTTTACAGTTTCGGCTATCAGTGACATTCGGGGATGTGGCCATAGCCTTCTCTCAACAGGAGTGGGAGAGTCTGGATTCTGCTCAGAGGGATTTGTACAGAGATGTGATGTTGGAGAACTATAGGAACTTGGTATCAATGGGTAAGTTTACTTCTCTCAAATAATTTAGATTCTGCTCCCTGAAATACTTTCTCCATTGTAAACTTTAGGGCTATCTTAAGAAGTGAGCACACTTTATTCTTGTACCCAAACAAATGATTTGAGCTTTGTTAGGCTGGAAATAATGAAATGGCAGGATTAAAATTGTGGATTGTGGATTGCATAAACATTGACAAAAAGGCCAGGTATCCTATTGTGTTCATGCTTGAAATTGCTCTAAATGCTCTGTTAAAATTTGACCCATCTGCAAGCAGAACAGCTAGACAAAGGATCCTGGTTTATTCTCTCTGAAGAGCCTGTTCAATTTATACACTGGTAGACTGTATAAACCAAAATCATTTAAAACTGAAGTTACTTCATTTCAATTCCTACAAAACCATCTGATTTTGTAAAATTTATAATCTATGACTTTGCCTTTAAGATTAAATGCAAATTAAATTTATACCCTGTAGATACAGATGACTAAGGAAATTTTGTTTTTTCTCTTAGCAAAGTAACAATAATAATGTAAGTCACAATGTACTTATGATGTACCACTCACAGTTCTCAGGCCTTTATATATATTTGTAGTACTTGATTTTTATCCTCACAGATACCCTGTATACAATTTTTAACAACCATTTTAGATGAAAATGCTCAAGCACGGTGTGCTTAAGTGAGTTACCCAAGGTTACGCAGCTGATAGGTGACAGAAGCGGAAACTTGAACCCAGGCCCCTTGCTCCACAATCTGTGTTTTCACTTACAATGTCATACTTTCTGTCAAGACACAGAAGATAAATCTATCTATACTTATTTTTTTATAGATAGGTAGATTTCATTTAAAACAAGACCTTTCCCTGCCTATCTGGATTTATGAATTACCCTGCCCTTCTCTTTATCAGTATCATTTTGACCTTTTTTTTATTACAAATATAACAAAAGGCCAATGTAATTTTTAACATATTTTATTTATTTTCTACATTGTATGGCATTCTTGTTGTTTTTTCTGTTTGTTCGTCTGTTTGTTTTGAGTTGGAGTCTCACTCTGTCGCCCAGACTGGAGCGCAGTGGCCGCTCCCAGCCACCGCAGCCTCGACCTGCTGGGCTCTGGCGATCCTTCTGCCTCAGCCTTCCAAATAGCTGAAATTACAGGCATGCGCTACCCTGCCCGGCTGAATTTTTGATTTATTGTAGAGATGAGGTCTCGCTGCCCAGGCAGGTCTCGAAGCCGCGGGCTCTGGCAATCCACTCACCTCAGCCTCCCAAAGGCGCGGGATTACAGGCTGAGCCACCGAGCCCGGCTGTATGGCATTCTTATCTTGTAAGCAGGACATTCCCTTTCTAAACCACATGTGGTTATCTTACTGGAACAGTGGAAAGATCCTTGGGTGACAATGAAGAAAGATCAAAGAAGTTTGTCTCTAGGTAAGTAAGAGCATGTCAAGTAGGGAAGCCATCATTGAGTGGTCAGGGAGGAGTCATATCTCTGAGATATGTGGAAGTCTCCCTTCAAAGACCCACAGCCACAGCCTGTGTAGAAAATTCCTGAGACTTGGGGAAGAAATGACTTTCCAAAGGAACTTCATCTTTACCCATTTTAATGCTCACTTACCTTCTCTTATTTCCGTCTCATTTTATTTGGCGCTTACTCTTTCCTAGTACAGCATTCCATCTGTATTTTGAATTTGACTGCTTTCAGCTCCTCTTTTGCATTTAGATTTATTTACATATTCTGAGATGGTAATATTTAAACAGACACAAGAACAAGAAGTAAGGGTTCAGCTCATGTAATTACGTAGAACATTCAAAGCAGAGTGAACAGCAAATGCAAATACCTTCAGATGGGAATGAGTTTTGTGTGCTTCAGGAGCAATAATTAGGGTAGGACTGAAGTAGTGTGAGGAGGGTAAGAAGAAACAAAGTAGAGTGTTAGCAAGGCTAGGTCCTATACGGTTTTTTGTTAATTGTCAGGAATTTGGATTATTTTCTAACATGACTAAAAACTATGATTTAATTTATGCTTTTCTATCTTCTAAATTTTAAAAATGTCTATAGCATGTGAGACAGACACCAGAAAACCACATTAAAATGTTCAGCTTGTTGAGTTCTTATAAGGCGGTAACTCTACCATGGTCAGAAGATAAAACGTATTTACAAAATAATATCAGGCTTACAGAAATGTTGGAAAATTCTACAAAGAATGTTTATATACCCTTCACCCAGATTCTCCAAATGAGAAAATAAAATTCTTTCAACCACCCCGTAAGGCTTTCACATGCTTTTGCCCGATCACAACCCTCTTTCTCCCTCCTTGATGAAATCAACGCTGGCTACTTCAGAGTACTTCTACCATAATTCTAATTTATGTGTTTAGATAACTGCTTGAGATATTTGTAGAGAGTAGTCTGAATGGGGGCAAAAGTAGTGTGCACTGGGGGTGGTCGTGGTTTGGATTAGAATGTTAGTGATGGAGAGTGTTGAATGGAGATTCAATTGCTTGAGATGATAGAGAGGGAAAAGACGGTTAGAAAGACAATCTAAAGATGTCTGCTTTGCATATGTTAAGTTTGAGATAACTATTAATCATCTAGTTAGAGATACTAAGTAGGCTGTTGAGTCTGGAGCACAGGGATCTCTTAGGCTCACACATAAAAATTTAGGATACATTGGAATATGCCTGGGACTGAATGAGATCACCTACAGAGCCAGTGCAGAGAGAAAGTACTCTAACATTTAGAGGTTTCCTAAAGGGGGCTGCAAAGCAGTCTGCTGAAAAGACACCTCTTTTAAGATAGAATTAGACACAGAAAGTGGTGCAACCACAGACAAATGAAGAAAATATTTTGAGATCGGGGAGCGATCACGTGAAAAGTGAATTAAATTAAGAAGTGAAAATTGACCACATTATTTAGCCTTGCCAAAAGGAGAAATTCTCCGTGGCATCAAGGAGTGAAAGCCTGACTGGTCTGGTTTAAAAGAGAATGGAAGGCAAGGCAATGCTGAGAGTGCATACAGTAATCTCTTTGAGACATTTGGGGGGGCCGTATTCAACCCAATGCACCTTGTATCATATCAATCTCCTTATATTACTGTGGAGATTTTAAAAATAAGTTGTATTGTTTTTAGTATCCCTTAATATGTGGAAGTATTTTGCTATTCTTAAAGGTTTTTGTTTTTGTTTTGCTGTGTTTTGCATTGGCCCAACTGAACTGAAATCTATTAAAAGTTGAAAGAATACAAGATGACCATCCTTAAAACTTTTTACTAGATTCACCAGTTCTTAATATTTTGCTACACTGCTCTACATCTGTATATATAAAAAAAAGTTTTTTTGCTAAACCATCTAAATAAGTTGCACACTTACACTTTATCCCTGAATACTTCAGAATTTGCTAAGAGTAAGGATATTGTTCTGCACAGCCACACACACAATAAAACCATTTTACCTACAGTGCCCATCAGAGGATCCTCTTAGGCTCAACTAAGCATTCAGACTAAGATTGCCTTTGGTTATCTTGGCTCCATCTATTCAGGAAATCATACAACAGCAACCCCAGCTTGCCAGCAGGGCAGTATTAGCTGTTCTTTCAGGATGAGTCCTTACAGTTGTTCATACAGGATTCACTCACATAGCCATCCAAAGAGTAAGGTGCAGAGAGATGCGATACACATCAGGCAAGTTTAGGAGTTGCTATCTTTTTTTTTTTTTTTTTTGGAGTCAGAGTGTCACTCTGTCACCCATGCTGGAGTGCAGTGGCATGATCATGGCTCATCGCAGCCTCGACTTCCTGGGTTCAGGTGATGCTTCCGCTTCAACGTTCTGAGTAGCTGGAACTACAGATGTGCACTACCATACCCAGCTCCTTTTTTTTTTTTAAATATTTTGTAGAGATGAGGTTTCAGCTATATTGCCCAGGCAGGTCTTGAACTCCTGAGCTCCAGCAGTCCTCTCACCTTGGCTGCCCAGGATTGCAGGCGTGAGCCACCACGCCCAGCCTACTATAGCTTAAAGATACATGTTTCAGAGAATTCAATACCTGTAACATTTCCATGGGTATAGTTTCCAGGCCCCAGAAAAGACATGCCATTTCAAAGAGATACTACATTTAGGGAAACTCAAGAATATAGAGTTCTTATCAGGTATTTATAGTTTCAGTCATTTTTTCAATAAACAGTATGGGTTAGTAAGCTAATAAACCACATGCTCTGTTCTAGATGTTGTCATCCAAAAAAGTGCTGTCTAGTAGAAAAATATGGCAAGCCACAGGTATAATTTTTAATTTTTTAGTAGCTACATTTAAAAAGGAAAAAGAAGATAGCAAAATTAATTTTAATAATATATTTTATTTATTTTAGTATATCCCAAATAGCACTTTAATATATAATCACTATAAATTATTTTTCTTTGTGTTAGGTCTTTGAAATCTAGTGTGTATATTTCACTTACAGCACTTCACAATTCAGTCTAATCATGTAGCTAGTGTCTACCGTACAGGACAGTACCAGTCTGGAATACTGTTCCCCTTTTCTCTGTGTCTTCTGCTTCTGATTTGTCTAATATTTATGAGCTATCTTTCTTTGTCATTGTGTTAACTTTTGTTCTTATGAGTGGATAATGAAAATTTTTAATTCTCAACTGTGTTCAATAAAAACTATTGTTTAAAAAAATACATAAAGATGATGTGTCCAGACTTCTTTTAAACTTTAGAAGATGTTGCAGTCCTTTGAGCAACACAATAAGGAATCTGAAGGACAGTGCACTGATGATTAATTTCGTGACTGCACCATCTTTCAAGGCAATTCTGTCATTCTTCCACATTCTTAGTCTTTCTTTTTTTACACTTAGACATTGGCAAGTAATGATGAAATACCTCTTAGGATGATGAAACAAAAATGCTCCAAAGAAACATTCTTGCACAGTATTGTTACAAGAAAAATAAGATTACTCTTCCATAGTATAACTTAGTTTCTTTTTTTTTTTTTTTGGAGTTGGAGTCTCACTCCGGCGCCCAGACTGGAGTGCAGTGGCCGCTCCCGGCCCCGCAGCCTCGTCCTGCTGGGCTATGGCGATCCTTCCGCCTCAGCCTTCCAAGTAGCCGGAATTACAGGCATACGCTACCACACCTGGCTGATTTTTTTATTTATTGTAGAGATGAGGTCTCGCTGCCCAGGTGGGTCTCGAACCTGCGGGCTCAGGCAATCCGCTCACCTCAGCCTCCCAAAGGCGCGGGATTACAGGCTGAGCCACCGAGCCTGGCTTAGTTTCATTTTTAAAAGTCCAGTAGAGCCCTATCTGATTGTAAAATCTAATAAGAATTATTCTGTTTTCAAAATAAGTAAATTTTCTCTTTGTTTTGGGAAGGCCTTAAGTAAGAATAACGGTCATTAAGTATCAATTCTTACAAGTAATTAGGGCTGCTTAAAAAAGAAACTCAAAAACTAAAAATTGATCCTGTGGACCCTGATAGACTACTCTAGGTTAAGATAGACATAGGGAAGTTTGTGTGTCTCAGTTTTATTTAACACAGAGACAAGGAATTCTGTTGGTTTCAGTTCTTGGTATCCTCCGTCCCTTTTTGATCATTCAGCCATATCTGGAGACTAGACCATTATCTTCTTGGGACATAATTATCCAAATGTATATAACTGTTGGATGTATCATGGTTGTATATAAATAACAACCATTTCAATCACTAAAGGTTTTTTAAAATATTCTTTTATTTGGAAGATCATTTGGATAATTTAATGAGAAAATGGTTGCACAATAGTATCTGATCCAGTCTACAGTTGGTTTTTGTGTGTAGATCTAATGCTTGTTTTAGGGCCTACCCCTGTGATCTGGTCTCCAGTGATCTGGTCCTTATGGTCTTGTGAAATAGCATAGTAATATTTTTAAAATGTAAACATTTTTTGTCTGGAATACATCAAAGGAGACTGTGTCTTTTTTCAGGAGATGTATAATATCTGGCGGTGCACCTTATTAAGACTTAACACTAGATTAGAATCATCACAGTCCAAGTCCACATTATTCAGTTGTATTTTTCTTCTTATGACTAAACAGTAGCCTGTGTGGTCTTACTTTATTATCAAAGAGTATTTATTTATTTAGTTGAGCAGTCTGTCTTGTAATGGTTTGAACAAAAACTGATAATCCTCATTGGAATAAAAAATATTATTCATATGGACATATTTTATTACTATTATTTCTTTTGTAAATTTTTCTTGACCTTCTAAACTAGTACTTTTTGGTTATCTTGAAACATAGCTCCAATGATAAGGGGGAAATAAGTTATTTGATTCCTTTTTTGATTTTTGTGTCATGGTCTTACTCTGTCACCCAAACTGAAGGGCAGTGGCATGATCATGGCTTACCACAGCCTTGACCTTCTGGGCCCAAGTAATCCTTCTGCCTAAGCCACCTGAGTAGCTGGGAATACAGCTGCACCACCAGGCCTGATTTTTTTTTTAATTTAGAGATGAAGTCTCACTATGTTGCCTAGGCTGATCTCAAACTCCTGGGCTCAAGCAGTGCTCTCGCCTTGGTCTGCCAAAGTGCTAGAATTACAGGTATGAGCCATTGCACCCTACCTAGAAATAGTTTGATTCTTTACTAGTTGCTAGATACTTTCTAAGTAGGCGATTATTTAACAGTGAAAAAGGTCTAAAAATTATTTTTCTGCTTCAAGAATTATTATGGATGCATGTATTATTATCATTGATTCAAAATGTATAAATCAAAAATACTCACTTGTATACTTCTTTTGGTATTGTGTTTTCCAGAGCTCCATGTTAAGTGTCCAGTGGTTTTTGAACAAACACATGAATCCTTTTTAAAATAACCACTTTATTAAGGTATGACTGACATACAAAAAGATGGATATATTTAATGTTTACAACTTGATGAGCTTGGGAACTTATGAGCCTTTGAAATTCTCCTTACTTTTTAGCACAAGATGAGTCTCTTACATTACACCTTCCTTGCTGCATTCCAGAAATTGTCTATTTCTTCAAGGATTCTGTTTCATGTCAATGGAGTGAATTATTTTTATAAGATTTTCTTTTAATCTAATTTTATTTTTTTATCCAGATATTTGTTTTTAATTAGTCTGTTCCTATTGTGTGCTATAGGATTATAGATCAGTGCTGAATGACCCAGCCTACTCTCAAGAGGTATATTAGTTGTCTTCCTTTGTAACAAATTACTACAAACTTAGTAGCTTAAACTGTATTCATTTATTATCACATAATTTTATAGGCCAAAATTTTAGCACATGACTAAGTCAAGGTATCAGCCATAGCTGCAGTTCTTTAAGGCTCAGGGTCCTCTTCAGGCTCACTGATTATTGGCAGAACCTGGTATGGTTTCTTCCATTTTTAAGCCAGTAACTAGTGAGGTTTATCCATCTCACACCTTGAATAGCTCTGACTTCACTTTTTGCTGGAACTCTCTGACTTCCTCTTCTGCCCTCAACTAGCAGGAAGCTCTGCTTTAAGGGCCTGTTAAGATAGTTCAGAATAATCTCTCTATCTTAATCAAATGATTAATAACCTTAATTATACCTTTTGCTGTGTGTTTCAGTTGTTCATGAGCATGACGAGAGGACAAAAGTCATAAGGGCTACCAAAAGACATTGTCTTCTGTCTACCACAGGGAGGTTTAGGAGAGCTCTGAATCCTAACCACTGGATCACCAGGGAGCATTGGGTTTAGGAGAAATACATGAAAAATTATAGCAAAGAGAACATTAATAATTATACAATTGAAAACTGGTAGGAAACCAAGGAAAGAATTGTTAGAACAGAAAATAAAGATATGGGCATTCTTAGAAAGAGTTAGCAGTTTACAGTATTCCTCATAAAGTAGCATTGTACCTTTTTTTTTTTTTTTGAGTTGGAGTCTCACTCTGTCGCCCAGACTGGAGTGCAGAGGCCGCTCCCGGCCACCGCAGCCTCAACCTGCTGGGCTCCAGCGGTCCTTCCAAGTAGCTGGAACTACAGGCGTGTGATACCACGCCTGGCTAATTTTTGATTTATTGTAGAGATGAGGTGTTGCCGAGTTGCCCAGGCGGATCTCAAACCCACAGGCTCAGGCAATCCACGCACCTCAGCCTCCCAAAGGCACGGGATTACAGGCTGAGCCACCGAGCCTGGCAGCATTGTACCTTAAACATATATAGGATGAGAAAGATCCAGTCTTCAAACAACACATGACAAAAGATTTTGGGGAGCTAACATCACCTGCACATGAAACCAAAAGATGAGAATATTTGTGACAAATTCCAGGTGCTTAAAGGGGGAATTGAGGTAAATATGGATCAAAGAATTCTATGGCTTGATATGAGACCTGATAAGTAAGCAGGGACCATGTTATTTGTGGAAAGATACATAAATTTTAATCTAGTGCAAAGGGAAACTCCAAGAGGGAAAAATGACATATAGGTTTAAAATTTCATCTGCATCAGAAACATTTTTTAGAAATGTTAGAAATATTGATGCCCAGAAATGTCCCCATGTGTTCTGATTCAAGGTATGTGGATGGTGCTTGAACATCAGTTTTTTAAAAAGGCTCTTCAAAGAGTTTAATCCACACCTAAATATCAGAAATGAAACCTATTTCACTAACCACCAACCTTACTATTTTATATAAGCTCTCACTAATCACTAAATTTCTCTTTTTTTGGATTTCATATTTTAATATTATCTAAACTATTTTTTCCAGTAGAGGTTATTTTCATTTTTTTCATGAAAGTCTATTTTTGCTCATAAACAAAACATTTTTATTTTTATTTTTTTTTTAGATTTGCAGTTGAAGGATGAGATAATTAGCTGTGAGGAAATGCATACCTCTGAAAAACATACAACTTTTGCTCTACATCAGAACGTTCTTTTTTTTTTTTTTTTTTTTTGAGTTGGAGTCTCACTCTGTCACCCAGACTGCAGTGGCCACTCCCGGCCACCGCAGCCTCGACCTGCTGGGCTCCGGCAATCCTTCCACCTCAGCCTTCCAAGTAGCCGGAATTACAGGCATGTGCTACCACGTCCGGCTGATTTGTTGATTTATCGTAGAGATGAGGTCTCGCGGCCCAGGTGGGTCTCGAACCCATGGGCTCAGGCAATCCACTCACCCCAGCCTCCCAAAGGCGCGGGATTACAGGCTGAGCCACCGAGCCCAGCTCAGAACATTCTTAATAGAGAGAAGCCGCGTGAATGTCAGGAATATGGGAAGACATTTTTTCAAGGCTCAAAGCCTGTTCAACATGAGAGAATACATACTAGTGAAAAACCCTACAAATGTAAAGAATGTGGGAAAAACTTTAGTAAAGGACATCAACTTACTATACATCAGAGACTGCATGTTTGCGAGAAACCCTATAAATGTAAGGAATGCGGGAAAGGTTTTAGTGCCTTTTTGTACTTTGTTCAACATCAGAGAATTCACACTGTAGAGAAAGCCTATGAATGTAAGGAATGTGGGAAGGTTTTTATTAGGAGCTCAGCCTTTGTTAAACATGGGAGCATTCATACTGGTGAGAAACCATGTGAATGTAAGGAATGTGGAAAGACTTTTAGCAGCAGCCGTCAATTTGCTGTGCATCAAAATATTCATACTGGTAAGAAACCATATGAATGTAGGGAATGTGGAAAAGCTTTTTATAGTAGCTCATACCTTGTTCAACATCAAAGAATCCATAATGGTGAGAAACCCTATGAATGTAAGGAATGTGGGGAAGCTTTTATAGAATATGGAAAACTTATTCGGCATCAGAGTATCCACACTGGTGAAAAATCTTTTGTATGTAAGGAATGTGGGAAGACCTTTAGTACTTTTTCATACCTTATTCAATATCAGCGAATTCATACTGGTGAAAAACCCTATGAATGTAAAGAATGTGGGAAGGCCTTTAGTACTAGTTCACCCCTTGTTAAACATCAGAGAATTCATACTGGTGAGAAACCCTTTGAATGTAAGGAATGCGGAAAGGCCTTTAGACTTAGTTCATTTCTTAATGCACATCAGCGAATTCATGCAGGAGTAAAGCCCTATGAATGCAAAGAATGTGGGAAAACCTTTAGTCGTGCCTCATATCTTATTCAACATGAAAGATTTCATACTGGTGAGAAACCCTATGAGTGTAAGGAATGTGGCAAGACCTTTAGTACTGGCTCATACCTTGTTCAGCACCAGAGAATTCATACTGGTGAGAAACCTTATGAATGTAAAGAATGAGGCAAGGCCTTTATTAATCGCCGTCAACTTACTGTACATCAGAGGGTTCATACAGGTGAGAAACCCTATGAATGTAAGGAATGTGGCAAGGCCTTTCGAGTACATGTACATCTTACACAGCATCATAAAATTCATATTGATGTGAAGCCCTATGAGTGTAAAGAATGTAGAAAGACTTTCAGTCGTGCCTCATGCCTTGTACAACATGGACGAATTCATACTGGCAAGAAGCCCTATGAATGTAAGGAGTGTGGGAAGGCCTTTAGTTCTAGCTCATACCTTGTTCAACATCAAAGAATTCACACAGGTGAGAAACCCTATTTCTGTAGCAAATGTGGGAAAGCCTTTACTGTTTATGGACAACTGATTGGACATCAGAGTGTTCATACTGGTGAGAAGCCCTTTGAATGTAAAGAATGTGGGAAGGCCTTTAGACTTAATTCATTTCTTACTGAACATCAGAGGGTACACCTGGTGAGAAATCCTTTAAATGTCAAAAATGTGGGAAGGCCTTTAGGTATAGTTCAGCTCTTAAAACACATCTGAAAAAGCACAAGGGAGCAGATCCTAAGAATTTAAGGAATGTGGGAAGTCTTTTATGTGCGGCTCAAACATTGTTGAGCTTCAGGGAATTCATGCTGGTAAAAACTTTTGAATGTAAAGAATGTTGGTAGACATTTAGAAAATATTTTCATCTTACATTAGAAAATTCATGTCATTCAGAAAAAATAAGAAAAGCTTCTTTGTCATGTTTATAATATCAGTATACTGGTGGACAATTCAGAAAAGTTGGGAAATATGACTTAATGACTATGACAGCATGAAATTTTATGTGACGTATTCTAATGTGTTAAATGAATAAGTGAATTAAAAACCTACCTTTCAAACCATGTTCATTCTAATTTTTAAAAACCAATTAATGTAATGTAACGAAAGCCTTTAGCCAGGGCATGCATATTAACTATCATCATTCCACCACCTTACAGCCTGTTTGATGTTAGGCACCATATTTATCACCTGGGAGCGTGCTTTAAAAGGGTAATCATAGAACCTACATTCTTATAAAAACTTATGCTCAATAAGTATTGTAACATTATTATCTTTTTTTGTAACTTGTGAAATTTTGAGTGTAAAACCCTGCAGGTATAATCTTGAAATGCCTCTTATTCATTCATCCATTTTAGAATTTTAGATCATTTTTTCTGGATAAAATGTAGAAAGAAAGAAACATAACAGAATATTGATGTAGAGCTCATCTCTTAAATTGAGTCAAACAATTCTTGAAAGATACCAATGTGTGAAAATGTTGAAAATAGCCTATAATCTGCATTCTTTGTCTGAAAGTCAAAATTAATTGGAAATCAATAATAGGGTAGCAAAAATAAACTATCCACATGAAAAAATTTGGGCAGCCTTTTTACTATGGAAGAGTCAACATAGAAAAAAGTGAAAAGAATAATAGAATTGCCACCATCTTTGGTAACATTTTACATTATTTCACCTCTGCTGCTTTATCTCTCTATTTGTACTTAGTCATTTCTACATTTGAGAAGTTACAGACTTCACCCCAGGTTTTAGTTTCTTTAACTTTTGACCTCCACCTTTGTACATGATTTTTTTATTTTTTGGAAATTCCAAGGAAATGTTACAGAATGCCCCTCATTCTGTATTTGAATCTTTATGCTGTCATTGAATACTCTCTCACACTTTTTTTTTTTTTTTTTTTGAGTTGGAGTCTCACTTCAGCACCCAGGCTGGAGTGTCGTGGCATGCTCACAGCAACCCCAGCATCAACCTGCTGGGCTCAGACAATCCTTCTGCCTCAGCCTTCCAAGTAGCCAGAACTACAGGCATGCACTACCATGCCCAACTAATTTTTTTATTTATTGTAGAGACGAGGTCTCACCAAGTTGCTCAGACTGGTCTCGAACCTGTGGACTCAGGCAATCCTCTCACCTTGGCCTCCCAAAGTGCTGGGATTAGGGGCTTGAACCACCACACCCGGCCCACATTTTAAATATGTATTGGAAGTTATAGATATTTCACTGGGTTCTGAAGAATACTTCCAAGGTGAGGCTGCATATATCTAGAAACACATAAGATCTGGCTTTCTCATAACTGGAATACTCTTAAAAACTTAGGGTAGTTACTGCTGGAACTTTCCATTATAAGCCTCCTTTATGTAATTAGTAATCTGAATAATAATAGTTTTAACAGCTCCATTTGGAAAGTGTATAGATTTGGGATTAAAGAGAAAACCAAACTTGAAACTATGAAATTATTCAGAAAAGGATGATAATGTGAGATGCCTATGTATCAAAATTAATCAGAAAATTAATGCCTACAGGAAACTAAGATTCAAAGCCAGGAATTTTGTTTTGTTCACCTCTTTATCCTTATCACCAATATAATAATTGTCAGAACATTTGAATTAATAATGCTTTTAAAAGAAGAACTAGCCATATTCAGTTATACCAGGACCCACTATTAAAAAGAATTCTTTTTCTCCCCTGAGTTGCTTTGTTGAAAATCAATAGACCACAAACTTGATTTAGTTATTTCACAATGTATACATATATCAAAACATCATGTCTACACTATAAATTAATACATTTTGTTTGTCAATTATATCTTAATAAAGATGGAGTGTGAATCAACAGATCACATAAATATGCTCATATTGATCATATGTCTTAATATTCTTCTAATACCATTTGATACTGTCTGAATATTTATGAAATCCTTACCTCCAAAGTGATGGTATTAGGAGGTGGGGCCTTTGGACAGCAGTGATGAGGTCATGAAGGTAGAGGATGAGGTCATGAATGGGATTTGTACCCTTATAAAAGGGTTTAAGGGGGACCCCTCACCCCTTCTATCATGTAAGGTTAAAGACAGCTGTTTACGAGGAAGCAGGCCCTCACCAGACACCAAACCTGCTTGCACTTTGATCTTGGACTTCTCAGCCTCCAAAACTGTAAGAGGTAAATTTCTGTTGTTTATAAGCTTCCCAGTCTATGGTGTTTTCTTATAGTAGCTCAAATGGACTAAAAGACCATTGTGCTATGTGTTTATTATTCCACCAATACCAAAGAGTATTGATTACATTTCAAAATTGTTTTGACTGTTGTAGGTCCTTTTCACTTATATATCTTTAAGACCAGCCTGCCAATTTATATGGAGAGAGAAGAGCTTCTGTAATCATAATATATATTATATTGATCGACAAATCAGTATCTCTATATTGCATTGATCTATAAACCAACATGGAAATGAATAACATTTTAACTCTGAATCCACCAATCCATTAATATACATCTTCTTTTATTTAAGTCAATTTCTCTCAGCAATGTTTTATGATATTCATTGTTCAGTTCTTCCACATATTTTGTTAAAATTTTCCCCTAAATATGTCATAATTCTTGATGCTATGGTAAATGCTATTGATAAGCAACTAGAAAATGATCTTAATTATTATATAGGAATAATGTTTTTGCATGTTTACTTTCCTATCACCTCATTAAATTTATGAGTAACTTTTTATAGATTTCTTAGGAATTTCTAGTAACTTTTTATACATTTCTTATGATTTTCTACATAAATAACAATGTCAGTTGTGAATAAACACATTTTACTTCTTCCTTTTCAGTATGAGTTTCTTCTCTTACTACATTTACTAGGGCAATGTTGAATAGAATAAGAGTAGGCATTCTTCACTTTTGTCTGATCTTGGGGGAAAAACATTTTGTTCTTTACCATTAACTATAAAGTTAGCTTTTGATTTTTCATAAATGACCTAATCAGAGCAAGGGATTCCCCTTTTTCCATTAAAGTGAGTTTCATATTGTCAAATGCGTTCTTGTTCATCATTTGAGATAATTATATAGTTTTTCTTGTTTATTTTATCCATGCAGTGGTTTACATTGATTTTTTAAGTGATAGCTCAACTTGTTATACCTAAGAATGTCATACATCCCTTCATTTGCTTTGCTAGTGTTTGTTAATGAATTTTCATGTCTATGTTGATGAGGGAATTTGTTTTTATTTTGGAATTATTGAGGTATAATTTAGGTAGAGCAAAATCCTTCCTTTTAGGTATACAGTTGGATAGTTTTTGACAAATATATGCAGTTGTATAACCATAAACCATTATCAAGATATAAAATATTTTTATCAGCCCAGAAAGTCCCTCATGCCCCTGGGTAGTCAGTTCCTTTCTCCCAATCCCAGTTTATAGTAGCAACTGATCTACAGTTTTGCTGTTTACAGAATGTCATGTAAATACAATCAATACAGTGGGTAGACTTTTGTCCCTGGCTCCTTTCCATTAGCATGATGTATTTGTGATTCATCCATTTTATGGTATTATTCATTCATTTTTATTGTTGAGTAGTATTCTATCGTGTGTGTGAACCACAATTTGTTTATCCAGCCATCAGATGCTAGAAATTTGAATTGTTTCCAGGATATGGCAATCATAAATAAAGGTATTATTTGCACTTTTGTGTGGCCAAACATTTTCATTTCTTTAGACAAATACCTAGGAGTAGAAATGTTGATTCATATGGTAACTGTATGTTTAATTTTATAAGAAATTGCCAAACTTTCCAAAGTGGCTGTAACATTTTATGTTTCCATCATCAACATATGAGATTTCCAGTTGTTACACATCCTCATCAACACTTGGTATGGTCAGTTATTTTTGTTCTTAGCCATTCTAATAGGTATCTGGTGGTACATCATTGTGGTTTTATTTGCATTTCGCTAATGGCTAATAATATTTTACCATTTTTTCAAGTGTTTATTTGACATCCACATATCTTCTTTAATAAAGTGTTATTTTTGCATGTACTTTATAGGACTGCTTGTTTTTGTGCTGTTGAGTTTTGAGGACTTCTTTGTATACAAGGAAACTTTGTCTACACAGTTGTTTGTTGGATATGTGTTTGCAAATAGTCTTTCCCAGTCTAGTTTGTCTTTTCATTCTCTTAATTGCCTTTTGCTGAGCAAAGGTATGTAATTTTTATATAATCCGGTTTAACAATTTAGTTTATGAAGAGTATTGTTGGTATTATATCTAAGAACGCTTTGCCTAATTCAAGGTCATGAAAATTTTCCCTGTGTTTCCTTCTCAAAGTTTTATAGTTTTACATTTTATATTTAGATCTGTGATTCATTTTTAAATTTCTATGTGTGTGTAAGATTTGAGGTTATAGGTCAAGGTTCATTTTTTGCAATATGGATGTCCAATAGTTCCAACACCATTTGCTGAGAAGACTGTTATTTCTCCAGTGAGTTGCACCTTTGTCTAAAATGAATCTTCTCTCTTCTGCAAAATATATTTGTGCCTATCACTGGCTGAAGAAGATTAGCTGTATTGGGAAAAAAATATTATGGTTAATGATGGAGACTATACAGCAGATTCTGGTTTATTTTTTACCACACTCTGTTAATTCCTCTTTTTCTTCCTTGATACTGTATATTTTAAACTCCGTGTACTCCATGTTGTTTATCCTCTATGAGCAATAGCACTAAATCCAACATATTCACAGTACCAGTTCTCCTAAGACCATGCCTTAAAATGATGGGCATTCACACCATCATATGAGGTTTTATTTCTCTATTTGTCTTCCATTTTGTCACCTTACAGGACTCATATTTGATGGAGCTTAAATGTTTTCTCTCTAAAGAAACTGTCCAACCTTCCAAAATATGCCTACAGATAATAACATTTGGTATTAACCAAATGAAATGACAGGGCTCAAATCACAACCCTACCATAATCTGACAAAGTACACAGTGCTTTGAATAAGCTGTCTTAGTGCCTTGCTTTTATTTTTTTATTGTTATTTTTTGAAACCAGGACTTACTGAGAAGACAGAAAAGTTTCCAGAGGGGTGAGGTCCTGAGGGGATTGCCCAGCACCTTGCTTTTAAATATAAATGGATATCACTAAGTATTTGAAAGATAAGAAAAATAAATACGTAGTAAAAATTGCAGGGAAGAAAGAAAACATCAAAATGAAATAAGATTCTGTTGAAAATATTAAAATAACAAAGACAGCTTTTAAGACTATGATGAAAAAAATTCAATGGAGAAGTCAAAATATAATGTTGGGGAAATATTACTAAAATTGGGAGAGGAGGTGCATAGAGGAAAATGGAGGAGATTGCTTATAAAATTAGAGAAATTTCCTGGAAATGAAAATCAGTAATAGCTGTGACCAAAAGAGAGTAGAGAAAATGAAAGGAGATTTTGACCAAAGTATTTAGTCAAAATATGTAAAAACAAAAACAATTTGTAAGAACTGAAGGAGAATAATTTAAATATTGAAAGGGCACATCAATTACTCAACAAAGTGAATGAAAATAGGCCCACACCAAGCAATTATCATTAACACTTTCAAACATTAGAGTGAGCTCCAGAGCCCGAGTCAAAGCCGGTTCCCGGCCTAGTCCCGTCCTGCAGTTGCCTGCCTCCTCTTTCCTTTCAATATGACAGATGCCGCTGTGTCCTTCACCAAGGACTTCCTGGCAGGTGGAGTGGCCACGGCCATCTCCAAGACTGTGGTAGCACTCATCGAGCAGGTCAAACTGCTGCTGCAGGTACAGCATACCAGCAAGCAAGTCACTGCAGATAAGCAATACAAGGGCATTATTGACTGCATAGTCCATATCCCCAAGGAGCAGGGAGTCCTGTCCTTCTGGTGAGGTAACGTGGTCAATGTCATCAGATACTTCCCCACCCAGACTCTCAACTTTGCCTTCAAAGATAAATACAAGCAGATCTTCCTGGGTGGTGTGGACAAGAGGACCCAGTTGGGGTGCTACTTTGCAGGGAATCTGGCATCAGGCAGTGCCGCTGGGGCCACATCTTTGTGTTTTGTGAACCCTCTTGATTTTGCTCATACCCGTCTAGCAGCTGATGTGGGTAAAGCCAGAGCTGAAAGGGAGTTCAGAAGCCTCGGTGACTGCCTGGTTAAGATCTACAAATCTGATGGGATTAAGGGCCTCTACCAAGGCTTTAATGTATCTGTGCAGGGTATTATCATCTACCAAGCTGCTTACTTCAGTATCTATGATACTGCAAAAGGAATGTTTCCAGATCCCAAGAATATTCATATCATCATCAGCTGGATGATCACACAGGCTGTCACTGCCATTGCTGGGTTGACTTCCTATCCCTTTGACATTGTCTGTTGCCACATGATGATGCAGTCAGGGTACAAAGGAGCTGATAGCATGTACACAGGCACACTTGACTGCTGGAGGAAGACTGCTGGTGAGGAAGGAGGCAAAGCTTTTTTCAAGGGTGCATGGTCCAGTGTTCTCAGAGGCATGGGTGGTGCTTTTGTGCTTGTCTTGTATGATGAAATCAAGAAGTACACTTAAGTTATTTCCCAATTTTCCCCTGTGAACAGACATGTTGTATTATGTAACATAGCTTGAGCATTCTCCACAGACTTATGGCTGTCTATCAGTGGCATATATTTACTGGTTGAAAATGGGAAGCAATAATATTCATTTGACCAGTTTTCTCTTAAAGCCATTTCCATGATGGTGATGATGGAACTCAATTATATTTTTTATTTCAGTCACTCCTGATAAGTAACAAATTTGAAGAAATAAAAAGATCAGAAATACAAAAAAAAAAGGAGTGAGAAAAGATACCTAGAGCTTCCAGAAAGAAACAAAGATCATGTATAAAGGGAAGGAAAAAAGAATTACATCAGATTTCTCAGTAGAAACACTGAAAGCTAGATGATAATGGAGCAATATCTTCACAATTTGAGGCCTAATATTTATCAAGCCAGAATTCTCTACCCAGCCAAACTAACCAAAAAAAGTGAAGCTAGAAGAAAAACATTTTCAAACATTTAAGCTTTCAGTGTATTTTCTTTCATTAGTGTTTTTACAGAAATATACTGAAGGCAATGTATCACAATGAAATTAACTGACATTTCAATAAAGAGGAATACATGGAATCCAGGAAATAGCATTCAGCTCATCAAAATTTACAAAGGAAATTCCAGAATAACAGAAATACAGTAGACTCAGATAATGACATTTTGGAACAGAAAGAACAGTTGTTAGGGGAATTGTCCACAGAGGAAACACAAACACAGATTATGTCATGTGTTCTATAAGTTCTTTCAGAGTGTTTGAGGAATTAACTAATATGCTGAAAATGAAAAAAACTATACATTCATTGCCAAATTAATTCCCAAGTGATACAAAGAAAAACATGGCTGAAATGAGGGAGCCACATGGTGAGATCAGAGAGGTAAAACAGGAATAGCATGGAGTTCATTTTAAACCATTCAAGTTGCACTAAAAACTTTGTTTTTTTCTTTTGTGAGTTCACCGGTGCTGTCAGAAGCAGCCAACATACCTTGGAGTCCTTATATTCCTCATCTTCACCATCATGGATTTTCCAAAAGCCACTTAGTAACTTAGTTATAGATCCCAAACTGTGAAGGGTCTAAAATGTTGCACTAAAATTCTGGATCAAGGAACCAACTACTTACAAATAGTGTATAATGATTTTTCCATGACCATTTCCCCATGGGGCAGTGCATGTGCCACAGTTTGCACCACAGGACAGAAGCCCCCAAATTACATAACTAAGAGCTTATAGAGAAGCTGCTCACCCATCTCCCCTCTAGAAATCAAGCGGGAGAGACTTATCTTGTACTCTGGAATGTAAATGAATTCTCTCTGAGAAGGAAGGAAAGTTCTCTAGCCCAGAATTAAGTAGTTCACTCCAGAGGGAATAAAAAGTTGTCTCTAGACCAACACTGCTAAAATGGGAGCAATATGGTTCTGGGGAGAGGAGACAATATCTTTATAGTGTGTCATATTTTGCTGCTCAGGAAGCCCAGGCAATCCAGGGAAGACTATCTTCTGACACACAAGTCACCAAAGCTTTGTGTCAGTTATTATTTTGTCACTGTATCACATGGAATACAAGTGTTCCATTTTCCAATGTTAGCTGGATATTGCTACCTTTAAACACAATTAGGACTGATAAACAATTCCAGATTCACATTTTTTATTTATCTGTTACCTGCAATCAGTTCTGGTACCAAATATTTATTATAAGCTAAAGGTCAGTTTCTGGAAACTACGCTTTAACTATTTAAGTGGTAAATTATATGCCACAGAATTAGGTTCTAACAAAATGACTGAATGAAAGGAAAGCGCACTAGACTGGAATTTCAAGAATGACTGCCAGAGTTAAGACTGCCAAACTTGTTCCCAGTGAAAGATGCTACTTCTGCCTTAAACAAGAAAATGATTTGATTGAATAAAAATGGAAGTAAATATACCCTCCTATATGGTAAGCATGGTAAATTTCTTCAAGTTTTTTTAAATGACAATTGGTACTTTAATTCTTACCTCTCATTTTTTAAATTGTATTGAAAACAATTCGACTTATACTTACTGAAAAGTACAAAAGACAATAAAACATATATTTGTATTTACCACCTAGCTTTGGCAACTATCAACTTTAATATTAGCTCCTTATGTTGTATTTAAATATGTAATATATATATTCATAATAAAAGAGAATATTGCAGACAACTTTACATTTTTCTTCATCTGAATTCCTAGTTACATCTTCTTCCTTCCCTGAAGCATCAACTAGTATTAATTTGGCATGTGTCCTCAGGACATTTTTTAGTTAATTTACCTACTATTTATTTATCCCTCAAAAATATGCAACTTTGTTTTATGTAAGTTTATTTAAATTCACATAAAGTGCTATACTTAATTATTCTGCAATGTCATACAGATGATGACAGCTGAGATTTTTATGCTTATCATTTTTAAGAAGTAGCACTATAGACACTGATTTTTAGTCATTCAATATATTTCAATACACATTATCTTTAATGCTCAAATTGTTATAATTGACCATAAGTATACCTTCAAGTACACTGACATATCCACCACTTACATTTAATAGCTAACATCCTGACATATTTATTTAATTATAGGATTTTGTTGAACTATTTTAAAATAAGTTATAGGCATTATGATAATTGAACCTAAATATTTTAGCATGCAGATGACTTCGTCTTTTTGAGTATTGTTTATGGAATCCAATATACCTTCATTCAGTCTTAAAATTGACTAGACCAGGGTCAGCAAACTTTTCCTGTAAAGTGCCATATAAGTTTTGCAAGTCATATGGTTTCTGTTGCAACTACCCAACTCCACTGGTATAGCACAAAGGCAGATATAGACCGTCCATAAATGCATAAGTATGGCTGCATTCCAAAAAAACTTTATTTGCAAAAACAGTCCATGGGTCAGATTTGACCTGCAGGCCATTTTTACTGAACCCTGCGCTAAAGTCACAATTTATTTTCCTCCCAAAATTATCACAACAAATGCTAGTGTGAATCCTTTCAAGCTGACTACTGTGTGTTTTTGAATACATCTTGATTTGTTAATGAATCGCTGCTTTCTAGCCTAAGCCATCCCATGATCACCTTGTGATACCCCTGCACTATTCTTAGAGGTTGTCATTTCTTTAGGAAGCCTTAGTTAATTTTGTGGGAAATTATACAGAATGTTGTAGACTGAATATTTTCGTTTTCCCCAAATGTATATATTGAAGCCCTAATCCTGATGTTGTAATGGCATTTAAAGGTGGGGCATTTGGGAGGTAATGAAGTTTAGATGAAGGCATGACCATGGAGCCCCACAATGGGATTTGTGCCCTGATAAGAAGAGAGAAAAGCTTGCTCCCCAGTCCCTCTGTCTCTCCATGAGCACATACCAAGGAAAGACCACGTGAGCACACAGCAAGAAGACAGCCATCTGCAAGCCAGGAAAAGAGCCCTCACCATGAACCTGACCATGCTGGCAGCCAGTTCCAACCTCCAGAACTGTGTGAAATAAAATATATTGCCTAGCCAGGTGCAGTGATTCAAGCCTGTAATCCCAGCACTTTGGGAGGCAGAGGCAAGAGGATTGCCTGAGCTCAGGGATTCAAGACCAAGTGAGCAACATGGCAAGACCTCATCTCTACAATAAATCAAAAATAATAAAAATAATTTTTAAAATAATTTTTTTAAATTAGCTGGCCGTGGTGGCACATGTCCATGGTTCCAGCTACTTGAAAGGCTGAGGTGCAAGGATCACCTGAGCCCAGCAGTTTGAGGCTGCGGTGGCCGTGAGCATGCCACTGCACTCCAACCTAGGCGACGGAGTGGAGACTCCAACTCAAAAATAAATAAATAAAATCTATTGGTTAAACCACCCTGTCTTTGGTATTTTGTTATAGCAGCCAGAGTATACTACAACAGAAATTGATACTAGAGATAGGATGCTGCTATAACAAATACCTAAAAAATATGAAAGCAGATTTGGAACTGGATAATGGGTAGAGACTAGAGGAATTCTGAGGTGCTTGCCAGGAAATCTAAGATTACTATGAAGAAATTATAAAGATAATTCTGGGGAGGGCTCAGAAAAAATAAGAGAGCCGTAGAGAAAGCTTCAACCTTCTTTAAAGAATGTATAAATAATCAGGAACAGAATGTTAGTAGAAATGTGGACAGTAAAGGCAAATCTGATGATGTCTTAGAATGTAGAAAAAGTGATGCTTGTTTTAAAGTGGTAAAGAATTTGGCTGAATTGTATTGTTCTAGTATTTTGTGGAAGGTAGAATTTGTGGCCAGTTAAACTGGATATTTAGCTCAGGGGATTTCTAAGCAAAATGTGGAGGGAGCAGCATGTCTTCCTGATTGCTTATAGCAAAAGGAGAGATGAGAAAAATGCATTGAATAATTCATTGTTAAGCAAAAAGGAACCGGAACTTTAAACATTTAAAAATGTCAGCATGTCCATTTGGCAAAAAATCGAGAGTGCATGTTTGGAAGAGAACACCAAGGGTCTGGCCAAGCAACAACTTGATAAGATTAGTTTGAATGTGAGCCACAGAACTAATCAGACCACCCCAGCAAAAAAACACTGTCAGATTGAACTGAAGGGGATGGAGACAGGATAAAATGAAGGAAGGCTTTTGGACTT
Source organism: Cephalopachus bancanus (assembly GCA_027257055.1). NCBI lineage: Eukaryota > Metazoa > Chordata > Mammalia > Primates > Tarsiidae > Cephalopachus > Cephalopachus bancanus. Next base: position 1,386,019 of record JAPVLO010000110.1, on the reverse strand, counting down.
CTTAGATCCTACATACATAACCGGATTGTATAGAGGTACTCAGCTGCAAATATGCTATTCTTCAAGATATGGGAACAGTTACCCCAAAGGTGATTCAGAGGTCATCAGAGCTGACTCCTCAGTTTCACAGAGGTGACGATGCCTCAGTAAAAACTACACAGTGCAAGCCTCACCTGACAGTGCCACAGGGGCAGGACTATTGCCTTTATGGGTCCAGAAAGCCAAGAACTTGTTCTTGAGATAATTTTTGAGACCCATCACCCCTTCATTCAGATTGCTCCCTTTTGGAAGTAGACTATCCTAGGTCTGTCCCACCATTGCATTTTAGACATAACTTATCAAATTTCACGGGTTCAAAGCTAGAATGGAATTTTGTCGCAGGATGAATCAACCTTTGAGTCACCCATGTCTGGTTAGATGACATCTAGATGAGACTTTGGACTTCAGAATTGAGAGTTGCTGCTGAAACAACTTAAGATTTGGGGGTTGTTGGAATAGAATGAATGTATTTTCCATGTGAGAAAGACATGAATTTGGGGGCTGGGGTCAGAATGTTTGTGTCCCCAAAATTTAGATGTTGAAGCTGTAATTCCCAATGAGATGGAATGTGGAGGTAAGGCTTTGGGGAGTAATTCAGTCTAGGTGAGGTCATGAGGGTGCAGCCCTCATGACGGGGTTATGCACTAGACCAGGGCTAGCAAACTAATCCCTTGGGATGGATTCCCTTCCCTCTTCTCTCACTCAGCACACAGAGAAGGGGCAGCCATCTGAAAACTAGAAAGAGGGCTCTCACCAAAAACCTGACCATGCTGGCACCCTGATCTCAGACTTCCACCCTCCAAAACTTGAGAAATAAATGTTTATTGTTTAAGCCACCCAGTCTGTGGTATTTTTCGATAACAGTCCTAGTCACTATGGACACTCATTGAGCTTTGGGTGATGTTACTTCTAAACCAACTCAGTTCCCAGTGCAAACAAATATTTTTAAATAAATGTATTTATTTTACATATTTAACATGCCCATTTAAAAATAACAATAATTATGATGTTTGGCTTTGTGATATTTTCTTTTCTCTTAGGCTGAAAATCTTGACCCCCTAGTTAACAAAGTTACCTGTCTGCTTGTTGTTATAATGTAAATAAAATACTTTCAAAATAATATTACTAAAGTTCCTGCACAAATAAAAGTGCTGAGTTCTATTTTCAAAAAAATAACATATTCCAGGGCCAGATCAAAAAGTAGAGCCATGTTTTAGGCCCCCTAACAAGACGGGAAGGACCCCCATCCAAAATTTATTCCAGATGTGGAGACTGATGATGCCACCAAAACACACACTCTAAAAAGGAATAAACGGTTATTTCTTACATAGTTGAGGTCTCTGGGGAGAGCAGGTCTGAAGGAAAATGGCTTAAGAGGTGAGGGAAAGGAAACTGGTTTGGACTTTTATTGCTGTTAGGGAGAAGGGCCGGCTTTCTTATCAGCTTGTCCAGATTGAGGTAAAAGAGGAAGAAACAGGGGTGAGACTTAAAGCTGTGAGCAAACGTTAAAAACTGGAGTCAGACTTTGTATTACAGTTCACTTCTGATGTTTGATGGATGACTAAATATACCATGTTTTATTTAACTAAATCTGAACTTGTTTACAGTAAGCCACTCTAGCACTCCGTGACACCTGAAGCCTGACCTGTGAGGAAGGTGCAGTTTCCACTGATAGTCGTATTCAGGAGTCCAGCATGTGTATTCAGAGAAGTGAAATGAGGACTTGGTCACTATCAATAATGTCTGGAATTCTGAAAGGGATGAGAAGTGCCTTGGTGAGGACTTGTCTTATGGCTTTAGTAAGTGAGAGATAGGTGTGACCTTGATACGTATATTGTGGTCTGTCAGGTAAGATATTCCCAGAGCCCCTTACCCCAAAGGGAGAAACCCCTGGACAATAGCCCAAGAGTCTGTAAAAATTTCAAGCCTGAAGGCAAGTATATCCCCAACATTACTGAGACTGGGATAGGACACGTGAATCGTGATTCATCTTTGCCCACCAGTCACCTCATATTCATTTCACTACGCATAAACTGCCAATTCCTTCAGACTAATTTCTAAAGTTGTTCCTGGCTGTACACTATCCCAGATAGACTTTATCAGTCATCTGCCATGCCACTCATTATTCTCCATAGTTCTCTCTCTAAATCCCATCACCAAACCCTCAGAAATGATAAATGCCAAATGTGTAAAGTATCTGGAAAATAAAGATCTAAGGGATAATTATGAAGTGTTTTCTAACACCCAATCATGATTTTTTTTGATTCAGCAAACTTGAGAGAAATAGAAGTTTCTCAACCTGATAAAGAACAACTACAAAAAATACCCTACAAATAACTTCAATCTTAATGAATGAAAGACTGAATGCTGTCCACCTAAAATCAGAAACAAAATATGGATTTCAGATCACATCACTCTTATTCTTATTTTAATTTGGATTCTAGCCACAGCAATAAGGCAAGACAGGAAATGAAATGCATACAGATTGTTTTGGAGACTGGAAGTTCAAGATCAAGGTGCTAGCAGGTTTGGTTTCTCTTGAGGCCTCCCTCCTTGGCTTGCAGATGCCTGCCTCCTTGTTGCATCCACATGTGGCCTCTCTTCAATGCGCACACATTCTTGGTGTGTTTCTCTCTGTATGTCCTAATCTCCTTATAAGAAAACTAGTCAGATTGGAATATGGCTCACCCTAACAGCCTCATTTTAATCTAATTACTTCTTTAAAGGCCTTCTCTCCAAGTACAGTCATATTATAAGGTCTGGGAGTTAAGGCTTCAACATACGAGTTTTGGAGGAACACAGTTCAGTCCATAACAGTCTGCACAGGAAGTCCCAAGGAAACTACAATACTAATACTAAACCTAATAAGTGAGTTCAGCAGTTTCAGGACATGAAATCAACACACAAAACTCAATAACATTTCTATACTAACAACAAACATGAGAACTGAAATTAAAATTCTGTTTGCAATAACTCCCAGAATTTAAAATACTTAGGTAGAAATATTATAAAACATGTGCAGGGTCTGTATGCTAAAAATTGTAAAATATTAATGAAATATATTAATGAAAGCTAAATAGATAGACTTACCGCATTCCTGGATTGGAAGAATTATTATGGTAAAAATGTCAGTTCTTTTCAAAGTGATGTATACCTTTAATGCAATTCCTATAAAAATCCTAGCATTTCTTTTGCAGATATAAACACACTTATTGTAAAATGTATATGGAAAGTAAAGGATCTAGAATAGCTAAAGCAAGTTTGAAAAATAATAAAGTGGGAGTTTCTTTCATGTAGATTTCACTATTCTTCGGGAATGGTGAGATTTCCCTTTAGGCATGAGAGAGTGATGTGTTAGCAGAGGGCAGGGAATATACCAGGACCATGGGCTAAACAGATGGTGAGCTTAGGAAACATAACAGAACCCTAATTTTAAAGGAAGAAAGCCTTGTGCCATGGGTATCACTGGGGCAGAAGTTTTCGTGTCTAGGGTGACGTCATTTCCAGCAGCAAGATCTTGGCTGGTAATATGGTTTGGATATTTGATCCCTCCAAATCTCAGGTTGCAATTTAATCCCAATGTTGGAGGTGGGGGCTTCATGGGAGGTGTTGGGGTCATGGGAACAGATCCCTCTTGACTGGCTTAGTGTTGTCCTCACGATAATGAGTTCTTCTCTGTTAGCGCCCGTGAGAGTGCCTCCACAACCCCACAGCTGGTTGTTCCAAAAGGCCTGGCACCTTCCCTCTCTCTTGCTTCTGCTGTATGTGATCTCTGCAGGCTGGCTCCCCTTCACCTTCTGCCACGAATGGAAGCAACTTGAGGCCCTTACTAGAAGCTGAGCAGATGCCAGTGCCACGCTTCTTATACAACCTGCAGAACTGTAAGTCCAAAAAAAAATTCTTTTCTTTTATAAATTGCCCAACCTCAAGTATGCCTACATAGCAACGCAAATAAACTAAGCAGCTGAAGTGATGGCACTGGAGGCAATGTCATCTCCGGTACACCTAAGTTATTTTAAATTCTGGCCCAGGGCAATGTCATCGGGGATGTCAGACTGAGGTGTTCTTTTTAAGAGGATAGCCACTTGAGTTCATGTGCATCTTGTTTGTATGGCTTTGTGGTACTACAGTGAGCTATGAGGTCGGTGTTTCAGCACTAGCTTAAAGACAGGTCCTCGGCCCCAGTCACTGAGCCGCCGCCGAGGACGCTGCAGCCTCCCCCTTGAGCCCCCTCGCTTCCCGACGCCCCGTCCCCCCTGCCCGCCTTCTCTCCGCCGCCGCCTTCCGCAGGCCGTTTCCGCCGAGGAAAAGGAATCGTATCGTATGTCCGCTATCCAGAACCTCCACTCTTTCGACGCCTTTGCTGATGCAAGTAAGGGTGATGACCTCCTTCCTGCTGGCACTGAGGATTATATCCATATAAGAATTCAACAGAGGAACGGCAGGAAGACCCTTACTACTGTCCAGGGGATCGCTGATAATTACGATAAAAAGAAACTAGTGAAGGTGTTTAAGAAGAAATTTGCCTGCAATGGTACTGTAATTGAGCATCCAGAATATGGAGAAGTAATTCAGCTACAGGGTGACCAGTGCAAGAACATATGCCAGTTCCTCGCAGAGATTGAACTGGCTAAGGAAGATCAGCTGAAGATTCATGGGTTTTGTTTTTTTTTTTTTGAGTTGGAGTCTCACCCTGTCACCCAGACTGGAGTGCAGCGGCCGCTCCCGGCCACCGCAGCCTCGACTGCTGGGCTCCGGCGATCCTTCCGTCTCAGCCTTCCGAGTAGCCGGAATTACAGGCATGTGCTACCACGCCCGGCTGGTTTTTTGATTTATTGTAGAGATGAGGTCTCGCTGCCCAGGTGGGTCTCGAACCCGCGGACTCAGGCAGTCCACTCACCTCAGCCTCCCAAAGGTGCATGGGTTTTAAGTGCTTGTGGCTCACTGAAGCAGAAGTGAGGATTTCCTTGCAATGAGTAGAATTTCCCTTCTGTCCCTTGTCACAAGTATAAAAACCTCACAGCTTGTATAATGTAACCATTTGGGGTCTGCTTTTAACCTGAACTAGTGTAACTCCTTCATGCAATAAACTGAAAAGAGCCAAAAAAAAAAAAAAAAAGACAGGTCCTCTAATTTGCTTTGTCTCAGTTGTTGGTTTGACTGGTGATGGGCAACCTAGCAGGATCTTTAGATGGAAAAGCTTGTATTAGCCAAGCTCAGTGGCATGTGTGCCTCAGCATTTATCATATCTGGTTAAAATTATGCCTTATATGAAGGGTTTGGACCTCTGGGTTGCAGACCAGTGAAGCAGATGAGCAACTGCCTGACCCATAAATTAATCTGTGGTTACTGGGTCACAAGAGAATATGCATGCTCAATCTGGTCTCCAGTACTTATGGGATAGAGTAAGATTGAAAATTTATAAAGACAGATTAAGATCTGGGGCAAGATAGAGACCCATTTAGGGGGCCATATGCTGGATTGGAATTTGGAAAGGAATTGAGGAGACTATTATGTCTCTTAATTGAACTGGTAACAATCAGGGACAAAAAGTTCTATCGGATAACTTGGTTTTGTGCATTCTGGGACGTGAAATGTGTGGCTTGGTTATTATCAGTAATGCCTGTAGCTCAGAAGAAAATAATGAGTTCTCTGGCAATTCCTTGTACTGTGACCATAGTATATGTAGACACAAGTGTGGTTTGGGTTAATATTTTGGGTATCTGTGAGGTAAGAAATTCCTAGCTTTTTGTTTGTTTTGTTTTGCTTTTTTTTTAAACCCTGGAGGGCACAGCTCTTAGGCAATGGCTAAACTGTTTGCAATAGATGTGAAGATCAGGCCATTTGTTGACCAGGTCATCCAGTGCTAAGGTGACTACCTGAAGTTTAGCCAGTTGTGTTGACCCATGGGAACATCTGGCTAAGAGAAAGAAGCAATATTCCACTGATTATTTTTAAATTAAAATTTCATTTTTATGGTGCTTGGCAGTATCATTCATACAGTCTACAAACTCTCATTGCTGTCACTCAGTTAATCTCAGGAGACACCCCAGGCAGCCAACAGGTCTGGGGGAGAAGGTGGCCTCCTACAGCACCATGGCATGTAGCAAGAGACTGAGGACAAAGGAGGCCACCCTCCTGCAGGTGGAATGTCTCAGAAGGCTGAGATTTGGCTCTGTCCTGTATTAAGGAGGCCTCGGTAACGATGCCAAGTTTGTGAGGTGCTGTTTCTGTGACCCAAAGAATAATGGGCAGCTGGGAATTGGGTCTGCGAAAGCCGCCATCTTCTAGGAACGCCTAGTATGTAGCCAGTCATTTTGTTTTAATGGGGAATAGCATTAAAATTAGCAACTTCCTGTATCAGAAGCCCTTGGGCAATTTATGGCAAGCAGAGGTGGTCCAGAGACTTAAGGACACATGAGAAGAGACTGTCGAAATCTCAACAATGAAGAGAGCTCTGAGGCACTAACAGGTGTGCCTGTTGATTTCATTTTGGACATATTTTAAAGCCTATTTTGAAGGGGGTTCTATTTAAGGGGCATCATCCCATCTGATGTTAAGGGTTACTATATAACTACAGTATACAAGTCAGCGTGGTACTGGTGGAGGCATAAACACATAGGCTAAAGGAACAGAAAAGAGGCAGGACTTGGTGGCTCAGCCTGTAATTCCAGCACTTTGGGAGGCCGAGGCGAGTGAATTGCCTGAGCCCGTGGGTTTGAGACCCGCCCAGGCAACTTGGCGAGACCTCGTCTCTACAATAAAATTAAAAATTAGCCGGGCGTGGTAGCACGCGCCTGTAGTTCCAGCTACTTGTAAGGCTGACGCGGAAAGATCACCTGAGCCCAGCAGGTTGTGGTGGCCGGGAACATGCCACTGTGCTCCAGTCTGGGTGACAGTGAGACTCCAACTCAAAAAAAAAAAAAGAACAGAAGAGAGAACCCAGAAACAGATACAAACAAATATAAACAACTGATTTTTTTAAACAAACTAACCCAAGTAATTAAATGAAAGTAGAACAGCCTTTTCAACAAATAATGTTGGAGCAATTGAACATCCATAAATGAACACCTATTGTTCAACAGTTGTTCATCCAGAAATGAACAACTTAACCTTACAATTTAATTAAAAATTAACTCAAAGTGGACCACAGACTAAAATATAAAATGTAAAAGTATGAAACATTTAGAAGAAAATATAAGAGAAAGTGGTTGGAACTGAATGCTAGATTAAGACTAAGTAAACATACTAAACAAAAGAAAAAGTATCAAAAAAGGACCCCAGTTTCTATATTTAAAAACTAGAAAAAAAGAAATGCAAAGGAAACAGAAGAGATGATATAATAAAGATAAAAATGGAAAACAGGGAAGTAAACAGAATGAATTGTAAGACCTTAAGGAAAATACAACTCTAGCTAAGGTTTATCAAGTTACAAAGAAGACATACATCAGTCACCGACTTCGGGAATGAGAGAGGGGACATCAAGACAAGTGCTATAGATATTGAAAGGAAATAAGGAAATATCATGAAGCCATTTATGCCAATAAACCTGGAAACTTAAATAAAGTGGACAAATTCTCTTGTAGACACAAATCACTAAGTTGCACTTTAAAAAAGATAATCTAAAAAAACCCAGATAATCTGTAAATCCTTATATCTATTAAAGAAATTACATTTATAATTAGAAACGTCACAAAACAAACTGCAGCTTAAATGGCTTCAGTGGTGAATTCTACCAAACATTCAAGGGAGAAACCATACCAATGCATAAATTATTTCAGAAAACTGATGAGTAGGGGCACTTCCCAACTTAATCTGTGGAACTGTTGTATTGATACCAAAACCAGACAAAGGCATTACAAGAAAGCCACAGCTCAATATCCTTCATCAACACAGATGTATAAATCGCAACAAAAATTCAGCAAATTAAATTCAACAATGTATAAAAAGGATAACACATCAAGAAACAGTAGAACTTATCCCCAAAATGCAAAGTTTGCTTGATATTCCAAAAAAAATCAACATAATTTACTTTTAAAATAAAAAACATGACTGTAGTAGAACTCTTTTTTTTTTTTTTTTTTTGAGTTGGAGTCTCACTCTGTTGCAGAACTCTTAAATGGTTTTAAAATCCCTACTTTCTGGTATTCTCACCTTTGTGTACCCCTCCTACATTTTACAAGAGTTGATCTGTGGGATTAATGTAAAACCACAAAAGTGAGGGTATACCATTCCCTCTTTTAGGTTATAAAAGACACTGGGCTCCTTCTTGGGTAGACTCTCTTACTCTTGGACCACTTGCTTTGTTTGAAAGAACACGTGTGTGAAGCATCCCTGTAGAGACCCATGTGACAAGAAACTGAAGCTTCCTGACAACAGCCATGGAAAAGAGCTTGGAGTTGAATCTTCCAGCCTCAGGCAAATCTTCAAAGACTGTAGCCTCAATTGACAGCTTAACAATTTCCTGGAGGACCCTGAACCAGACCTGAATATAGAAACATATAGAACACTACGCAATAGCAATAGAAAACACGTTCTTTTCAAGTGCACATGGTGTAGTATCCAGGAAAGACCATAGGATAAGTCATAAATTAAGGCACAGATATTTAAAGATTTATAGTATACAAAATATCATCCCTGACTAGAACGAGATAAAGATAGGAAAACTAGAAAATTCACAAATTTGTGAAAATTAAACACATTCTCAAATAATCAATATAATAAAGAAAAGATGACAAAGAAAATTATAAAATAATTAGAGATGAAAGAAAATGAAAACAACTTAAGAAATTAAATATAACAAAAGCAGTGCTAAAGAGGAAATGGATAGCTATAAAGCTTGCATCAGAACAGAAGATCTCAAATCAAACATCTAACTTTATGACTTATGAAGCTAGAACAAACTAAACCCAAAGTTAGAGAAGGGAGAAGATAAAGACTGGAGTAGAGATAATTAAAGTAGAGAATATAAGAACAATAGAGAATATCTACACAACCAAAAGTTGGCTTTTTTAAGATATTAACAAAATTGATAAAACTTTAGCTACATTGACGAGGAAAAAAGAGAGAAAACTCAAATTACCAAAATTAGAAATAAAAGGGGAGACATGATGATAAGAAATAAATAAATAGTATGCTACAAAGGAGTACTATGAACAATTGTATGCCAACAAACTGGATAACCTAAAAGAAATGGACAAATTCCTAGAAACACAAGGCCTACCCAGACTGAATCATAAAGAAATAGAAAATCTGAATAGATCTATAAGTGCTAAAGATAGGAAATCAAAAACCTCCCAACCAAAAAAGCCCTGAACTTGACAGCTTCACTGGTAAATTCCACTAGACAAAGAGCTAACATCAATCCTTCTCAAACTTTCCCCAAAAACTGAAGAGGGAGCACTTTCTAACTCATACATTTCCCTGATACCAAGCAATACAAAGACACTACAGGAAAACTACAGACCAATATTCTTTATTGAACACTGATGCAAAAATCCCTGATCAAATACCAGTAAACCAAATTCAGCAGCATATCAAAAGGATTATACACCACATCCAAGTGGGATTGATTCCTGGAATGCAAGAATAGTTCAACATGTAAAAATCAGACAATGTAATACATTACATCAATAGAATAAAGAAAAAACACATAATCATCTCATTTAATTCAGAAAAAAACATTTAACACCGTTTCATGATAAGAACACTCGACCAACTAGAAACAGAAAGAAATTACTTCAACATAATAAAAGCCATATATAAAAAACCCACAGCTAACATCACACTCAGTCGTGGAAGACTGAAAGGTTTTTGATCGGAAACAAGGCAAAGATATCCCCCTTCCTGTACTTCTATACAACATGGTACTGGAAATTCTAGCCAGAGAAATTAGGGAAGAAAAAGAAATAAAAGATATCCAAATTGGAAAGGAAAAAGTGAAGTTATCTCTGTTCATGGGTGTTATTATAGGTAGAAAACACAAAAGGTTCCACACATTTAAAAAAAAAAAAACAACAACCTGTTAAAACTAATAAGTGAATTCAGTAAAGTAGCAGGGTACAAAACCAATGCAGAAAAATGAGGTGCATTTCTATACACTAACAATGAAAAATCTGAAAAAGAAATAACAAAGCAATTCCATGTACATAACATCCTTTTTGATGTTATATTATTCTTTTTAATAAGCTACTTTGGAATCAACATAACGAAGGAGGTGAAAAACTTGTACAATGAAAACTATAAAACACTACTGAAAGTAAAGAAGACATAAATAAATGGAAAGACATATTCGTGGGTTGGACAACTTAACATTACTAAGCTTTCAAATACAACCCAACTACAGATGTAATACAATCCCTACGTTGTATTACATATGCAGTTGGGTTGTATTTGAAAGTCCATTGACATTTTGTGCAGAGATATAAAAATTCATCCTAAAACTCATGTGGCTAAATAGCCAAAAAAATATAGAAAAAGAAGAAAAAAGTTGGAGGTCTCACACTTAACAAATTCCAAAGTCACTACTAAGCTACAGAAATCAAAACAGTGTGAAACTGGCATAAAGGCAGACACCAATAGAATAAAATAGTGCCCAGAAATAAACTCTTGCATATATGTGCAAACGATGCCAAAACCAGCCAATAGAGAAAGACAGTCTTTTGAATAAATGGTGTTGAGAAAACTAGATACCTACATGCAAAACAATGAAGTTGGACCAAAACAATGAAGTTGGATCAAAAACCTAAATATAAGAGCTAAAACTATGAAACTCTTGGAGGAAACAAAGGGCAATGATTCTTTGGATATGACTCTACACTAAAGGCAGAGTCAAAAAAAAGACAAATAGGACCTCTTGAAAATTTTAAACTTTCTGTATTAAAGGACACTATGAAGAAGGTAAAAAGACAATCACAGAATGGGAGAAATATCTGGTAAAGGATTATTATCCAGAATATATGGAGAACTTCTAAAACTCAACAACATAACCCAATTCAAAAACAGGGAAAGGACTTGCATAGAAATCTCTCCAGAGAAGATACACAATGAGCAATAAGCACATGAAACAATGCTCAACATCACGAATCATTAGGGAACAGCATATAAAAACCATAATGAGATACCACCTCACACCCATTAGGATGTCTACCATCAAGAAACAAACAAAAATTCACAAGTGTTGGTGAGGATGTGGAGAAACTGGGAGCCTTGTATGCTATTAGTAGGAATGTAAATAGTATAGCTGCTGTGTAAAACAGTATGGCAGGTCCTTAAAAAACTAAAAATAGAATTACTATATCATCCAGTTATTCTACTTCTGGGTATGTACCTCAAAGCATTTCAAGTAGGGTTTTTAAGAGATATTTGTTTACCCATGTTCAGAGCAGTATTATTCTTAATAACCAAACGGTAGAAGCAACCCAAGTGTTCACTGGCAGATGAACAGATAAACAAAATGTGGTATATACAATGGAATACTATTAGTCTTAAAAAAAAAAAGAAGAAAATTCTGACACATGATACCACATTGATGAACCTTGAGAACATTGTTAAGGGTGAAATAAACTAATAAAAAAGATAAATGTTTATGATTCTACTTACGTAAAGGAAATTCAGAAAACCTGAAATTTATTTTTAAATTGTGTATTTATGCTTACACGTTTAAACTTCAGTCATCTTCATCAAAGTACTCTCCATTTGATGCAATACACCTATCAAGATGTTTTCCACTGTTCAAAATAGTTTTGAACTCTTCAATTTTGATGCCTTTTAGTGCCTCTGCCATTTTTTGTTTCACCTCTTCCATATTGGCAAAACATTTCCCTTTCAGGACATTTTTCATCCAGGGAAACCAGAAAGTCGCTCAGGCAAGATTAGGTGAATAGGGAGGGTGGAGCACAGGAGTCATGCCATTGGGGGCCAAAAGCTGCGGCACACACAGCGTGGTGTGGGCAGGTGCATTATCATAGTGGAAGAACCAGTCACCTGTGTGCCACAACTTGGGATGTTTCTTACACATATCATGATGCAAACTTCTCAAAACTTCCAGATAAAAACTTTGGTTGAAGCCGGGTTCGGTGGCTCAGCCTGTAATCCCGCGCCTTTGGGAGGCTGAGGTGAGTGGATTGCCTGAGCCCGCGGGTTCGAGACCCGCCTGGGCAGCGAGACCTCATCTCTACAATAAATCAAAAAATCAGCCGGGCGTGGTAGCGCATGCCTGTAATTCCAGCTACTTGGAAGGCTGAGGCAGAAGGATCGCCAGAGCCCAGCAGGCGAGGCTGCGGTGGCTGGGAGCGGCCACTGCACTCCAGTCTGGGCAACAGAGTGAGACTCCAACTCAAAAAAAAAAAAAAACTGTGGTTGACCGTTTGATCCAGAGGAACAAATTCTGAGTGTACTACAAGGGGCTGGTCCTCCAAAAGATAATTCTGTTTTTTGGGTGGGGTTTCCCCTTTGGATGAGGTATCTAGAGTAGTCAAGTTCATGCAGACAGAAAGTAGAATGGTGGTTGCCAGGATCTGGAGGAAGGGAGAATGTTCAGTAGGTACAGAGTTTCAGTTTTGCAAGATGAAAGTTTGGAGATAAATGAAAGTTTGCAAGTTCTGGAGATAAATGGTGGTGATAGTTGCACAACAATACAAATATAATTAATATCACTGAACTGTATGCTTTAAAATGGTTAAGATGGTAAATTTTATGTTATGTGTACTTGATAAGAATTTAACAAGTTTTTAAATAAACCACATAACTGTGGTACATTTCTTCAATAGGACACTACTCAGCAGTGAAAGGAACGAACTGTATATACACCCAACATGGATGATTCTCAAGATAATTATGCACCTGAAAGAAATCAGATCAAAAAAGAGTATAAATACTTTATAATTCCAACTGTATTAATGCTACAAAAGGCAAACAAATCTATAGTGAAGAAAAAGTAAATCAATGATTTCCTGGGGAAGACAAGGAGAGATGGTAAGGGGGCATGAGGTAGCTTAGCAGGTAATGGACATGTTCATGATCATGATTGTGATGTTGGTTCCCTGAGTGTATACATATTTCAAAACATATCAGACATACAATTATTGCATGACAATTATATAGCAACAAAGCCTTAACATAAAGTGCTGCACATGAAAATCTGACCTCCCACTCATTTTAGGAAATCAGATTTGGCAACCCTATATTGATTCTGCCATCTTTCTCTTCTTGCCTTGGTAGCAAACCATGCCTGACGCTACATTCTTGGAGTACAGGATCTACTTTCTTTCAGACCATATTTTCCTACCAGCACAGCACCAGCCTTGAGACGCATAGTGCAGACAGCTTGCAGCAATCCACAAAACTTTTACATAATCTTGTTCTTCCAGTAACCTTAGTCATGGGACAGAGGTCTGGAGGTCCTAAACATTTCTGCAAACCCTGAATCCTGCACAGCCACATTCAAGGAAACATCTGTGAATGCACTTTTAGAATAGGTCCATTCCTGCTGGTTGCTGTAGATGCACCTTCTCCTTATGAATTACCCCAAGTGCTTCTGAACAAATTATTGTCCAACCTGTGCCCAGTGGGTCTTACAGTTAGAGACACCTGTCTAGTACTTCAAGGTGTATGGCTCCTTGGCAGGTGCCAGTTAAATAGCAGCTGCTTAACAATGTTAGGGACTATGAGAACCAATTCATGACTCTCCCAGTTGTCTCAAGTGACTCCTTGAGGTTGTCTCAACTGACTCCTCCTTGGGGTAACACAAAATTTCATGCTATTCAGACCACAGCATTTGACCCACAAAACCCTACAGTCTTTCCTAGGAGGCCTTAGGTAAAAATGCAAATGAGGCCAAGTTGTTCTCTACCATCTTGCTGTCCCCTCTGAGACAATTTGAAGATCCCTGTAGTTAAGTAGACCTTAATTTTGTTCTCAATTCTCCCCAAACAATGATCAGAACATGGACGATTAAAGGTGACTTTATCATAAAGTCCTTAATATCACATGAACCAAGCAATGCATACGAGGTACGTTGTTGGGTTGACTAATATGGAGGCTGGACAAATCCATCACAAGCACAACAGGAGACCAACATGTCCCAGAAACAAAGGAAGCCTTCTTTGCAAGCTGCCAGCAAAATACCACTCAGGTCTTCAAGGCCAAGGACAGGTCATGTCTGCAGCTAAATCAGCCATAGTAAAAGGAAATAACATGTTCCCATGGCCCAAAACGACTGCCAATTCCCTTCAGCGATTGAAGAGAAGAGACACCTGCCTTCCCTGAGCACAGTAGAGGACCAACACATACTCTGGAGATCTGCCAGTGGGTAGTGCTGAGATGCTTATGTCACAAACCCTAGCAGTGACAAAACTCTGATAAAATCCATGGTCAGAAAATGCAACTTAGCTCCAGAAAGCTTCCAACATATCTAGCATTCATAGGGACTCTCCCCAGTGTGGATATTTGGATGGACAAGATTCAACTTCTGCCTGACAGCTCCTTCATAAAGTCTGCTCTCAGAGGTTATCTCTGGTGTGTGCCGTTGTATTGAACTTGAAGGAAGCACATTCTCTACACTCCTTTCCCTAGTGTGAATTTTCTGATGCCGAATGAGGGTAGGTCTTTGGCTGAAGGCTTTCCCACATTCATTACACTTATAAGGCCTATCTGGTTTGTGAACTTTCTGGTGCTGCCTCAGATTGGACCTCTGTCTGAAGGTTTTTCCACATTCACTGCATTCATAAGGCCGTTCACCAGTGTGAAGCCTTCGATGGTTATTGAGGCTGGAGCTTTGGTTAAAGAACTTCCCACATTCACTGCACTGATAAGGCCGTTCACCAGTGTGAAGTCTCCGATGGCTATTGAGGCTGGAGCTTTGGCTAAACAATTTCCCACATTCATTGCACTCATAAGGCCGCTCACCGGTGTGAACTCTCTGATGTTTCATAAGGTCGGAGCTTCGGCTGAAAGCTTTCCCACAGTCACTGCACTCATAGGGCCGTTCACCAGTATGAACTATCTGATGTTGAATGAGACTAGCGATGTGGCTAAAGAATTTCCCACATTCATTGCACTTATAAGGTCTTTCTCCAGTGTGAACTCTCCAGTGTTTAATTAGGCTGGAGTTGCAGTTGAAGGATTTCCCACATTCATTGCACTCATGAGCACTTCTACCAGTGTGAATCCTCTTATGATGAATGAGGTTGGAGCGCTGGCTAAAGAATTTCCCACATTCGCTGCACTCATATGGCTTTTCGCCAGTGTGAACCCTCTTATGTTGAATGAGGTTGGAGCTTCGGCTAAAGAATTTCCCACAGTCACTGCACACATGAGGGCTTTCACCCGTGTGAACTCTATGATGTTTAACAAGACTGGAGTGTTGGCTAAAGAATTTCCCACATTCACAGCACTCATAAGGTTTTCCTTTATTGTGAACTCTCTGGTGCTGAGTGAGGCCAGCAGCATAGCTAAAGAATATCCCACATTTGCTGCACTCATAAGGCCTTTCTCCAGTGTTAATTCTCTGACGCTGAACAAGTATGGATTTGTCACTGAGAGCATCCCCAAATTCACTGCACTTGTTATGCTTTTGTGCAGTGTGACAATCCACCACACCTTTGTGGCTCTTGTTTGGCTCCCCCACTCTGGGAATGATGTCATGCTGCAGAAAGCCTGATGTGGCCACAAGGTCGTTCCCGCCTTCTTTGCATGTGGAAACCTTCTCTGATGTGTGATCTTGGCAGGTCTGCACAGATGAGACCCTGCCTTCCTTCCTGCGGATAGATTTGTTGACATTCTGCTGTACTTGTTGCTGGGGAAGGTTTGCGTTGAACTCAGCCCCTTTTCCATGTGCCTCACACGCACAGGCTTCTTGCCTGGGTTGTGCTGTCTGGTGTTCAGTCAGGTGTAATATGTCTTCCAAGTGTAGATCACACATGTCACAGGAGCAGGTCTTCTGGGTGGGGAGAGCTGCGTTGGAATTCCTGTCCTGTGACACTTCTACGAAACACCATGCTCGGAAAGTAACCCCTTACCCTGTGTTCCATGGCAAAAATCTGAAAGCAGAGAAGTGCTGGTGAAGAAAACAAAAAATTTGCTAGAAGGAAACACCCCCCTCACATATGCCTGTCTGACCCAGGAATGAGTCATGGGGTTGCTGGCAAGATGAGAAGCTTTAGGTCAGGGTAAGGAAAGGTCTGCTCTGCAACAGTGTGCCTAGCCAGGTCAGAAAATAGAGGAGGCCTTATCAGGACCAAGGACACAAGGATGAGGTGCAGTATGGAGTGGACAGGCAGGATCTCCAACTCACTTCTCTATAAAGGCCTGTTAGCAGGGCCTAGGCTGTTGGTAACCTGCGAGGGCTGTGTAGCCAGCAGGTCTAGGCCCAGGAAAATCTGACCGCAACTGAGTAGCTTGTGTTCAAGGACTTCAAGGAAATGTACACATCTCACAACACATTAAGTATGGGCCAGCACTGCAGAGTGCCACAGAGGAAGCTGGGGAAAGAGTGAGACATGGAGGTGAGAAAAGCAGGCCATGGCCAAGAGCCCAAAGTTAGAGTAGCGATGATAAGTGGGCAATGGCTCAAGGGTGGGGAAGGGAAGGTAGAGATGAGGTCTGGCCATTGGCCCTGGCACCAAACGATGATTAACATGAGAAAAGATACTGACATGGTTTGAACCCAGTGGTGATGTCATATTCCCTCCCCTGCCCTCCGCGCCTACTTACCAGAGCCAGGCCTGCTATAAGCCCCTCTTGCCATGGCTAAAGTCATATCCACACTGTCAGGCACCCAAGGCTCTTTCCCCATCTCCAGCTGAGCAATGATATGGGACCTGAAAGATGTAAGTCCTATGGGAAAGACAGGGCATGTCAGTGGCCAGCACCTGCACAGGTGAACGACTCCACGATGAACCACAGGAAAAAAGCTCAACATTATAAAGGGAACATCCCAGGGGTCACAGCAAGTAGTAACATCAGTGCTTGGCACTCCTGGCACAGTCAGCCTCAGGACATGTTAGCGAAAGAAAAGGAGCAGAACCTGACAGAGATCTGGACAATCACCCAGGCAGGGAGTAGCTGAGTCAGATGGGCTTTAATAGGCTGACTGCAAGCCTCCTTATGCCTGGACCTTCCCCGCAAGGCTTCAGGCAATAGGTGTGGGAACTGCTAAGGGAGAGGACGGGGCATCACACCAGCTCAGCCCTAGAACCCACAAAACATATACCAGAAAGTGACAAATGCAGCAGTGCCCATGGTATGGCTGCAGGAAGGAAAGAACTGCCTCTTAGACAAAGGGGACAGGCAGAGACAAGCTCAGGGTATCAGGATGGGTATGACAGCCTTACCCAGAGAGGCTATAAGTGCAAAGTTCTCCAGCATCACATCGTAGTACAGGAGTCTCTGAGCCTCATCAAGGAATCCCCACTCCTCCTGGGAGAAGTAAATGGTCACGTCCTCAAAGGTCACACAGCCCTGCCATGATGGGGACAGTTTATTCCACGATCGGCCTCTCTCCTCAGGCCCCTTGTGCATTCCCCACGCATCCTCTCCCCAGGTCCCCAGCTCTGAGGAGGTACCAGGCCCTGGTTCCATCAGTGACCACTGTGCCAGCACACAACAGCAACAGGCTGGGGACCAAGAAGCACTCGCTAAGCTTGGGCCTGAAGCACAGGACTCAACCCCCTCTCCTGTTGTCCACCTCCCCTAGTGTCACCAATGTCACGCTTCTTACATACAAACAAATGTAGGCTCAGTCTTCACCCTTAATCCCCAGTGCTGTCAACAGCTGCATATGCATTTCACTCTGGACTGCACCTGCCCACCACTCTGGACCTCACAATGACATCCCCATCATCACTGCTACTCTCTCTCCATCCCCATCCATATCACAGCCATCTCCACAGACTCCCACGTGTCACTCTGCATATGGCATATGGCATCCAGAGAATGCTTGCCAAATACAACAACGATCCAGTCCTCCTCCAGACCTTTGAAAGCTCCCACGGCCACAGGCACCATCCACCCCTGCTTTGGAGGCCCCTTCACCGAGCTCTGTTCCTGGCTCTGTTCCTAAGCCACCCAGAGCACACAAAAATGTGAGCTACCCTTGGTCCTCTTCAGTGCTGCACAATTCTGAACCGTTCATCATCATCACTCATTCAAAACACAGCCAAACCCTCTGGCCCTCCTACCCGACCCACTCAGGGCCAGCAGATCTTCCACTGGCCTTGTTTGTCCCAGAGCTAAATCCTCAAACTGACTGAAAATCGCCAGGTCCCATCAAGGGTCACTACAAAAGCCCAGTGAGAACACAGATGGGTGAATAAGCACCAGCCCAGACCTCCGCTACTACTAAGCCTCTGCATCCATCTTGTATCTATGTCCCTGGGATGATTTGGCCACCTGCCAGACCATGTGATTCCCACACTCAGCCCCATTACCACCATGACCACTATCTTTCATCTGTCTTTATGAGGCCAAACAAAGAAACCATGGCCCAAACCAAGATGTCCTACTCTCAGTTCTCCAGCCCCACTTTCCTCTTTTTCTAACATCATTGTCACCATGACCTGAAGGTTCACCTCCAAACTCTGATGCACAACTATACTCTTGTTCATACACCAGATGCCACATTTTGATCGCTTCTAACTGTAGAAATAAAGACCAACCAAATGAGAAAAATCAAGGCTATTTATTCAGAGCTTGCTATAGCAAGGACGGCTCAAAGGCAGGCAGAGGAGTGGGAAAGCTTTATAGTGAAAGAAAGGGAAGGCTTCAGGTGTACCCTGATTGGAGGCTGTTGGCACAGGGAAACTGTTAGTAGGTGGGCTAACCAGAAGCGGGCATTCTATGTGATTGCTTAGGTGTGCATATTTGGCTTTCTCTGGTTAGTTCTAAGTTGGAAGCAAGAGCAAAAATTAGGGAAGCTGTCAGTTAGTAATCAAGCCCTGGCAATTTGGGGCCAGTCATTATAGAAGTTATTGTTTTAATTTCCTGGATTGTCACTACAGATAGCAATCTGGCTTCCTGCAAGTCTGACATACAACAGGCTGGCTTCCTGGGTTGTTTATTGTAGATAAGAGGGTTGGCTTCCTGGGCAGGATGCTGTAGCTTGTGGGTCAGAGTTCTATTTTTATATATGATCTGGCCATTGTCTGCTTGTATATTCAGTCCCTCATAACCTTAACAATTCCCCCAGAACACCACAACTGGGTATCTAGCTGCCCACTCTTCAATTCCATTTGGGGGATCTCTGGAACATTACAGGCTCAACATGGCCAAAACCTAACTTCTACTATTTCCATGGAATATTCCTCCTACAACCAACTTCTTTTTCTCCGTTGATGGCCCATCCATCTGTCCATCTACTCCAGTCCCAAACAATGAAATCAACCCTCTCCTTTCTCCCCATCCACAGCAGAAAAATTTTGGTCAGCCCAACTTAAAAAATCCAGAACCCAATCACTTTTTCTGATTCTAGCTCCCAGTCTGGTGCAGCCACCAGTACCAGGGGCCTGGACTATTACCGCAGGCTGGCCCTGGGTCCCCCTGCTTGCACCCTTACCCATTTTCTCCTCTCCACTCTGCATCTTCAGGAAGCACGTGTGAACAAGAGTGTAGTTGTGCATCAGATTTTGGAGGTGGACCTTCAGGTCATGATGACAATGATGTTAGAAAAAGGAAGAAGATGGGGCTGCAGAACTGAGAGCAGGACATCTTGGTTTGGGCCATGGTTTGCTTGTTAGGCATCACAAGACCTGAGTCAGATCATCTTCCTCCTCTGAGCTAAACCTTCCATGGTTCCCAACACTCTCGGTATAGAGGCCCAGCTCCCCAGACTGTCATTCTAGGCTATCTTTGGCCCACCTGCTCTCTGGTCCCAGCAGACACAATAATAGTGAGTTGGGGTTCCCTAAACACTCCCGACTCAGTCTCTTCTCAAAGCATTTGCACATGCTGGCTCCTCTTTCTCTTTTCCCTTCATCCTACTGGATTTTTCCATTCATTCTACTGGATTTCAGAAATGGAAACTCTTCGCTATACTCCTGCCCTGGATTCAGGACCCTAGGCTGGGAATGACTTCCTTCCAGGGTCCCCTGACTCAAAAGCAGGGCGATGGGGAAGAAGAAAAGTCCTAAAACCACGCCATCTTTTCTATCTCGGCGCCAGAACCCGAGGATGGAGGCCGGCGGCCGGGGCCCGAACCCCATCCACTCCCCATCCACTCACCTGCGCGGGGTCCATCCGCGCCGCCGCCGCCGCCATCGGAGACTGTACACGCAGGGGGTCCTTGGGGGCGGGTGACCGAGGTGGGTCTCGCGGGCACAGCCTCCTGAGGCTCGCACTGGCAGCCTCCGTCTCCCCCGGGGTAGATGCGCACCAGGCCCAGGGGACTGCCGGGGCGCGGCCCGGCGAGACACCCCAGTCCCAGGGGGCGCGCTGGTACCAAGGCGCGGGGGGTGAGGGGGGTCCTGGCCTCACTGTCCTTCCCCGCGCGGTCCCCTACGACCGCCTGGGCGGCTGCACTGACCCAGCGCCCCGCCCCGGGTCCCCCGGCTTCGGGGGCGCAGCCCTCCCTACGCGAAATGACAGGCCGGGCGGCGACGCAGGAAGTCCCGCCCCCACCGGGCGGCCGAGAGAGTCGCACTCTCCGGGTTGTCCTCGGCCCGCGCCGGCCCTGACGCGCAGGCGCGGCCGCCGGGATCGCGTTTCCGTCCCGCCTCGGGCCCGGCCGGGTCCCCGCCACTTCCGCCTGCAGCCCGTGAGCCGTCCTCTTAAAGGGGCCGCTCCTGCAGCCACCCAGTGCCACGCCCCGCCCGCCCCCCGGGGGCCGGAAGGGGACACCCGCTCCTTGCCCTTCCCGCCCGTCTGGGCCTTGGCGAGCCCCTTCGCCTCTCACTCGGGGACCTAAATTCACATTGAAAGATTAGGATAATACCCAATTGGCGGGGACTTTGCGTACTAACATTAAATGTTGCTCGAATTCAGTGCTTCTTAAACCAGTAACTCAGGCATCACCAGGAAGTAGGTTGGAAATGCAAGTCCTGGGACAATAGTCTAAACCTAAGGACTCAGCAATTCTGGGGATGGGGCCCTCTGGGGTACTACAATTTGAGCACAGGGACTGTCATCAAAGCCAGTAAATAAAGTGGGCAAAAAAATAACACTACATATTTCGTGGAAGGTAGCAAGGCCGGGTATATAGTACCTGCTTGCTGCATATGTTGTTATCATCCTTGTCATCACCACAAGACTCTCACAAACACTGCTGTGGGAGGCCAAGTAAGAGACACCCCTGTGCAGTATTTTGGAATATTTGTCAAAATATGAACTACAATGACTGTCTAGCTCAGCAAGTAGCCTCGAAGGTAATGATTATAATTTTTTCATGAAAGCACACTGTGGTAACACTTGGCTCCTTTATTATATTTGTTTATTTTTGGATAAGCTGAATTCTTAATTTTTTTAAGTTCACAAGGTTGTGTATATTTATTGCATGCAGCTTGATGTTTTGAAATACAGTGCATATACTGTGGAGTGGCTAAATCAAGCTCATTGACATATGTAACACTTCTCATAGTTATCGTTCTAGTGGCAAAAAGACTTAAAATCTACTCCCAGCATTTTTCAAGAATACAATATACTGTTATTAACTGAACTCACCAGGTTGCACAATAGATCTCTTGAACTTATTTCTCCTAAATAGATCTCGAACTTATTCCTCCTATCTGAAATTCTGTATCCTTTGACCAGCATCTCCCCAGCACCTCAACCTCACACTACCTTTGCCACCACCCCAGCCTCTGGTAACCAGCATTCTACTCTGTACTTCTGTGAGGTCAGTTTTTTTAGATTTCATATATAAGTGAGATCATGCAGTGTTTGCCCTTCTGTGTCTGGCTTATTTCTCTTAATATAATGTTCTAAAGGTCCAACTATGTTGTAAATAACAGGATGTCCTTTTTCTTTATTGCTGAATAGTATGCCACTGAATAGTATTCCACTGTGAATATATATCACATTTTCATCTGTTGATGGGCACTTCAGTTGTTTCCATATCTTGGCTATTGTGAATAATGCTACAGTAAACATGGGAGTACAGATATCTCTTTGACATGCCAATTTCAATTCCTTTGAATATATACCCCGTAGTGGGATTACTGGGTCATATGGTAATCTATTTTTAATTTTTTTAGGAACTTCCATATGGTTTTCCATGATGTGTGTACTTACTAATTTACATTTCTGTCATCACTGTGCAAGGGTTCCCTTTTCTCCCTATCCCCACCAACACTTGTTGTCTCTTGTCTTTTAAATAGCTATCTTAACAGATGTGAGGTAATATCTCATTGTAATTTTAATTTGGATTTCCATGATGTTCAGTGATATTAAATATTTTCTTCATATGCCTGTTGGCTATTTGTATGTCTTCTTTTGAGAAATACACATTCAGGTCCTTTGCCCATTTTTTAACCTCGTTATTTTGTTGTTATGGGGTTCTTTGAGTTCATTATATATATTTTGGATATTAACCCTTTATCAGATGTATGGTGTGCAAATATTTTCTCCCCTTGCATAGGTTGTCTCTTTGTTGATTATTTCCTTTGCTGTAGAGAAGCTTTTTAGTTTGATACAATCTCATTTGCTTATGTCTACTTTTGTTGCCTGTGTTTCAGGGGTCATATCTAAAAAAATCACTGCTCAGACCAATGACATAGAACTTTTCCTCTATGTTTTGTTCTAATAGTTTTACAGTTTTGGGTTTTACTTTTAAGTTTTTAATCCCTTTTGAGTTGATTTTGCATATGGTATGAGATAAGATTCTAATTTCATTCTTATGCAAGTGACTTTTCTGTTTTATTTAAAAAAAACACAGCATGCAAAAGGTTTCCTAAACTCTAGGAAGACCTATTGTCCAGGGAACAAATTCCTACAGGCTACATGATTTAACACTTAGAAGCACCAAAGCCAAGTGCCTTCAGGCCTAAGTGGACAGTGAAATTGACATGGTTTCAAGTTTGTAAGATGACATATCATTACTCATCCCTAGTTCACAGAAACCAGAAGCTCCCTTTTTTCCTGACTCCTCTGTGGTGTTCAGAACAGACAGATCCAGGTACAAATATGTGATCATGAGCTGTCCCAGCTTGATGTCTTTTAGCTGGAGGCTACCAGGAGCTGTCCTCATCAAGACTTAAGTAGCCCCACTACCTGAACCTGCAGCCCACAAAGGAGCACTAAAACCTGGGAAAGTATGGAAACTGGAACCACTGAGGGCCAAGAAGGCCATACCAGGAAAAGGCACAAGACAAGAAAACAACTTCACAATTATCTCTGCCCATTTTTCACTGCCCCAAACTAATAGATATGTTCTAAATTAAGGGTAAGGGAAACTGGGTGTACAAAAAAAGAAAAACAGATTGGTGAGCATATAGCCAGTTTCTAGAACACTCCATCAGTTTAATAACCAGATACCTATTTTTTATTCCTCCTACACATTCAACATTCTCAGTTCCTCTTCTCTGTGACAACTCCAAACCCTGCCCACTCGTTGCCTCAATTTCAATCCCAGCATTTATGCTCCTAACCTGACACAATACCAGGAGGCTATAAAGTAAAGTCTATTGTCACCACTCACTCCCAATATGCAGTTGTGCTTCAGGGACACAGCAAAAGGATCTATTCAAACTGCTGAAGAAATTACTGCCAACCTCAGTTTCTCTGTATATCAAAAGTGTCTTTCAAAAAAAATGCGAAATAAGACAACTTCAGGTCAAAAATTTTAATGGAAAATTTACCTGCATATGGTTATATTTAAGAACAATAAAAAGTGATTTTAGGTGAATAATCCACGGTGAAAAAAGCAGTGAGAATCTAAGAGAGAAAGACTTCTGTGGATTAATACAACTACTCATTATCTGTATAAAACATGAATCATATTCCCTGTGGAGTTAGAGTGATGAAATTACCATGCAAAGCAACAAAAACATAGAAATTGAGATGGGACACTGAATACCACATGTTCTCACTCATAAGTAGACCCTGAACACCTATCATAATACTACCAAAAAGGGACTAGAAGTAGTGTTACACTCCTAGGGGAGGAAAGAGGGACAAATAACATCAATAAACATGCCTGATCTTAGTCCAGGAGAAATGAGGGCCAATGGGAGGCCCGACACTTTGCCTGTTCCTAAACTTTAACTTATGTACCCAATTCTGACCTGTACCCCACAACTTTAAAATTTAAAAAAAAGAAAAGAAATTGAGATTACACAAAGTGATTAATGTTCTAAGTGCCTTACATTGTCCAGGAAGAAAGTAAAAGTATAACTCAGTGCTCTAATGTAAGAAAAATCTATAATTTTTACCTTAAACAAGAATAAAGTCAAAGAATATATCTTCCAAACTAGAAAAAAAATTAGATTGCAAATGAATGGAAGTTTTTTTTTAAGTACCAGGTGAAGAACAAGAAAACCACAAAATAAGAGGGTATCTTTAAACCCAGATATATCAACTGTTGCATTAAATTAATGTGAGATAAGCATTCAAATTAGCAGCCAGAAATTTTTAATGGCCTTCAAAAAAGATTTAATTTTTTGTACACCTGTGGAAGGGGGCTTAAAAAGACATCTACAATGTCAAAATTAGGCTAAGCATAAACTCAGCCTTTGCACAGTTAAGCATGTACTCAGCCTTTGCACAGTTAAAAAAGTTCCCTTCCTTGAAACTGGCAACAGCACCTGCTGTTTAACAGTTTAACAGCTTTTATTCCGCTTCTGTGAACCCCATTGGCATTGCTTGAAAAGTACCTAGACCTCCAGGATGTTGTGGTTTGGCCCACTTGGAAAGTCCCAATGTGGTTTTGCCCCCATTTAAACAAGCCCCTACAGCAAATGGGGGCCGTTGCTGTGGGACTTGCATGTCTAGCAGGTAAGTGGCCGCTGGCCGGCTCTTGGCTAATAAACTTCTCCTTTTTATAACTTGTACTTTTGGTGTCAGTGTCTGTGAATTAAGTGCTCGGTCCCTATTTCATTTGGGGGCTCGCCCGGGAGATCCGAGAGCTTAATCCCCAGCCCCAGTCGCCAGCTGACCTTGTGGGTCTGCATACTCACGAACCTCAGTGTTCATGGGGCCTGGTGAGTCTGTGCACTCGCAAATGGCTGATTGTCATCTCTGACAGACTCACAACGTCCCCAGAGCCCTCTGAGAGGTGAGTCAAGTTCCTGTTCTGTTTGTGCACACTTCTGGTTGGACCACAGGAAAGCTGGATGCAGCACTAATTCCTAGGTCCAAGGTCCCAGTGAGACGTCACTGGGCCCTCCGGTATTGCCCTTAGGCAGTTAGGTCTGTTCAGTTTGTGTTGTTGTCTTTATTTGTTCAGTGTTAGTCACTGTTGTGTCTGTCATTGTTATCAGTATTATGAGGCAGCAGTGCTCTAAGCCTGACACCCCTCTGCAACTGGTTTTATGCCACTTCAAGAATTTCAAGAAGTGGCATAGCAGTTGGGTGATCAGGTAAACCAAGGAAACCTAACCACCTTTTATTCCCTTGAATGGCCCACATTTCCTAATTGCAGCTGGCTGCCAGAGGGGACCTTCAACCCTGCCATAATGGGGAAGGTCCAACAGTTTGTCTATCAATACCACCCAGACCAGATCCCGTACATCACTGCCTGGTACCTCCTGGTAATGCAGCAGCCATCAAAGATGAAGAAAGCCAAACAGAAAGCTAATTCTTCTCGTGTTTTAGCCCTACAGGAAACTCCAAAAGCCAAACCTCCAGTCTTCCAGAGCCCACCGGAGGATAATAAAATTCCCCCACCCTACTCTATATCTGAGCAGGACCAAGGGGTCCACAAGGTTCTCAGCCCGTCACTCACCAGGAGTGGGTCCTCGTATCATCCCCTTTATCCCCCTCTTCCCCATGCATCTCTGGAGGGCTCAACCACCTCCGATAAACCGACTAGCCCCGACTTGTCTTCGGGGAACTCAGAACCACAAACTTCCACAGTCCTCCCCCGGGACTAGATGCGGGAGGTTCGGTAGGCCAGCCCTTTATGGTTCATGTCCCTTTCTCTACTAGTAATCTTTGCAATTGGAAGTACCAAAATTCGACGTTCTCTGAAAAACCTCAGAGCCTCACAGGCCTTTTAGAAACTATTTTCTTCACCCACCAGCCCACTTGGGATAACTGCCAACAGCTCCCCCAAGCCCTTTTTACTGCAGAGGAAAGAGAATGAATCCATCAGGAGGCAAGAAAATTGGTCCTGGGACCAGATGGCAGACCAGCAGAGCAGGACCTTGTGGACCATGTCTTCCCTGCTGAGAGGTCTAATTGGAACCCAAACACCAATCACAGTAGAGAGTGTCTCACAACCTATTGCCGAATTCTAATAGGGGGTTTCCGGGCCACCATCAGGCAGCCCACAAATTTGTCTGAGGTAAGTGAGGTAACTCAGGGCCCACAGGAATCTCCCATGGCTTTTCTGGAATGCCTTATGGAGGCCTATTAGACGTATACTCCCATAGACCCAGAGATGCCAGAAAATCAGAGGGCTTTAGTTATAGCCTTTGTCTCCCAGTCAGCCCCTGATATTTTTAAAAATTGCAGAAAATTGAAAGATTTGAAGGGAAAAGGTTATCAGAATTAACCGAGGTAGCCCAGAAGGTCTATAATAGCAGGGACTCACTTGAAGACCAACAAACCAAAAAGATAGCCAAAGTAGTAGCAGCAACTTTACAAGAATTTAAACCCAAGCAGCCAACAGGGAAAAGAGGAACCGATACCAGGCAAAAAACTCCACTAGCAAAAAAAAAATCCCTGACTGCCCAGCACATTCGGGCTATAGAAGACATCCCAGCCCCAGGAAGCAAAAGGCAGATCCGGGAATTCTTAGGAGCTGTAAAATACTGCCGACTGTGAATCCCTAAGTTTTCTAAACTCGCAAAACCCCTCTATGAAATAACCAAGGGACCAGAGGCTAATTTTAAATGGACACCAGAGGGGAACAAAGCTTTCCAAGCCCTTAAAAATGCCCTGGCCCTGCCGTATATTGATAAACCTTTCCAACTTTATGTGGAGAAAGACGAGGTGTCGCCGGGGGTCCTAACCCAAAATCTTGGCCCATGGAACAGGCCAGTCGCCTCCCTGTCAAAAAAACTGGACCCAGTAGCCTCGGGCTGGCCGCCCTGCCTGCGGGTTATAGCAGCCATTGCCATGTTAGTAAAGGACTCAGACAAACTAACATTGGGGCAGAATCTGACTGTCATGGCCACGCATGCAGTGGAGTCTTTACTCCAAGGGGCCCCTGATGAATGGATGTTGAATGCCGGAATAACTCATTATCAAGCGCTGCTTTTAGATCAACCCCGCATCAAGTTCCAGCATACCCCCAGCTTAATCCCCACAACTTTACTACCAAAAAAAAGTCCCACGAGGTCATCACATTGTTGTTATAAAACAACTGAGTTCCAGAAGTTGCGCTGGGACCTAACCAATGTCCCGAGAACAAACCCTGACCTGACGCTTTTCTCGGATGGCAGCAGTTTCATCCAGAATGGGGTAAGGTATGCAGGTGCAGTGGTGGTCACTCTACAGGGAACTATTTGGGCTGAGCCTCTTCCGCAGGGAACATCAGCTTAAAAAGCAGAACTGACTGCCCTAACCAAGGTCCTAAAAGCAGATAAAGAAAAAGCTGTCAACATCTACACTGACAGCAGGTATGCGTTTGCAACTGCACATGTTCATGGGACAATTTACAGGGAGTGGGGATTGCTCACCACAGAAGGGAAAACTATAAAAAATAAAGGAGAGGTCTTAGACCTCCTGGCAGCAATATGGGCCCCCAAACAAGTTGCCATCATACATTGCCTGGGCCACCAAAAAGCATACTCAAAAAGAGGCAATAGGAAATAGAAAAGCAGATCAAGCAGCCAGAGAAGCTGCTTACCACAGAACCACCTACCTGCTGGCACTGTCTCCTCTAGTTCTATGTGAGCCATCAAAATATACAGAAGAGGACCTCCTCGCTGCACAAAAATTGCAGGCAACTTCAAACCCAGATGGATGACTTCAACTTCAGGACAGCAGAACCTTCCTCCCTCGAGTCCTGGGACAACAAATCCTAAGGCAGCTCCATGAAGGTGCTCATTTGGGAAGGACAAAACTAACCAAGCTTGTGAGGAAAGAATTCTATCTCCCTCATCTGGACCAGTTCACCCAGGAGCTCATTCAAGGCTGCGTGTCATGCCAGCAGACTAATGATGCTAAGGTCAGCGTATCCACCCAAGGGGTCCGAGATAGGGGCCTAACCCCCAGAGACATTGGGAAATAGACTTTACAGAAGTCAAATCTGGGCAATATGAATATAAGTACATATTGGTCTTGGTAGACACATTCTCGGGATGGGTCGAGGCATTTCCTACAAAAACTGAAACTGCTTCTGTAATAGTAAAAAAACTCTTAAATAACATCATACCAAGATATGGTCTATCTATCTCAATAGGCTCAGATAATGGCCCAGCATTTATTTCTAAACTTACTGAAGGTATTGCAAAAACCTTGGGGATAAATTGGAACTTACATTGTGCTTATCATCCCCAGAGTTCAGGACAGGTAGAAAGAATGAATTAGACGCTTAAAAAGACCTTGACCAAATTAACCCTGGAGACTGGCGAAGGTTGGGTAACACTCCTCTTAAGGGCCAGGTGTACCCCTACATCAAGGGTCTAACCCCCTTCTAAATTCTGTTTGGACAGCCCCCACTGTTACTTCCAGAAATTGGACTGAAAAAAGCACTAGAACTGTCTAACCATAATTTACTTCAGTCACTGCAGGCTCTTCAAAGAGTTCAGCAAGCTGTCACTGAGACCGTGCAGGCAACCTTCTGGAAACCGGTTCCAGAACATCCACACCTATTCCAGCCCAGTGACCAGGTCTGGATAAAACGGCACAAAACTGAGGCCCTCACCCCAAGGTTGAAGGGGCGCCACATAGTAATCCTTACTACTCCTACGGCCATCAAAGTCAGCAGTGTGCGCCCCTGAATTCATCATTCACAAGTAAAGGCAGCCACCACCATGCCACCATGCCGGAGACATGAAAAGTCATCAAACCAGCTACTGGAAAAGATTCTCTAAAGATAAGACTTTTGTGGGGTCCCGGTATCTTAATCATATTCCTTGTATACTTTCCCCAGCTTGAGGCCTATTTGTCTAACCCGCGTAATCCCTACACTCCAGGGAACTGTTCCTGGGAACTGAGAAATACCATCACTGGGACCGTAATTGCCACCTACAGAGGAAGCGGGCAGCCTGTCTTTAATTTTGACCTTTGTAAATTATGGCCAGGTCTAACCCTCGGGGGCATACACACTAATGAATGCGGCACCTTAGCTTATAAAAAAGAAATTAAATCTGTTGGTTTTTATGCTTGCCTGGCATTGGGACCAGCCCGTTACCACAAAGCAGGACAAGACCACTGTGCTGCATGGGGGTGCGAAACTATTGCTCCTTGAAAAAAAACCAAGACCCATACATAAGCCTCCTTGGTTATGTTAAAAAAAATAGTGTGTCATCAGTAAAATTAATGGTCCTCAGAACTCAATATAATCCCCTGTATGAGAGTCAATTATTTTGACTCCAGGAACAACTGAAAGAGGGGAATGTGGAAGGGGGCTTAAAAAGACATCTACAATGTCAAAAATTGGGCTAAGCATAAACTCAACCTTTGCACAGTTAAGCATGTACTCAGCCTTTGCAGAGGCTGTTACCTATGTGTTTTTATGTTCACATAGGTAATAATAAATTATAAAGCCCTCTTTAAGGTACTTCATATTGTTTCCAAATTGTTAGAAATATCGCATGTATTTTTATACAGGCCTTCATATATTGGTTCATTTTTTCACCATTTTATAAACATACCTTGAACTCTCACCTAGAAATAAGTAGTGCCCTTGTCATTGGCAATGTAATAATGGATAAGATACAGACTTTGCTCTCAGAGAGTTCATATTGTATACTGACTTTACAAATTCATTTATATTTGTTTGCTATGACATGTAGAAAAAATTTGTATACTTCTTTTATTGATTCCAATGACCCTCACCTCCCAACATTTGTAGGCAATCCATGCTATTTTGTATTACATATATTAGGGAAAATCAACACTGTTGAAAACTATTTTGTAAAGTTATGTAATTTTGTGCCAATCCCTAAACAGGTTCTCTTCCCAACAATACCAACACTCTTTATAAACATAATTTTTATTAGCCTGAAAACTAATTTATTGTGATTCTTCAGGCTAAGTAGTTAGTATTCATTCAAGAATACCACCCATATTATGTAGCCAAGATATGATATACCCTGATAAGTCCCTCTTCTTCATATCTCAAAATTGCTTGACTTATGTCACACCTTTTACAGTACACAAATTTATTCTTAAAAGTTACTGTAGAAATGCTTTTCTAGACTGCAATACAAACTCACAAAGAGATTCATAGATTGCATTAGTTTTCTATGTACATTCATTATACTGAAGTAATGGTTTTGGAATTGGAGAAATTAAGCTCATGTTAAGTTTATTTACATAAATGTACTGAATATAGTGATATTGGTTTAATTTTTTTGTCCATTCATTAAGTTTTTTTAAATAAATAAATAAATAAATAAAAAGTTCCCTTCCTGGAAACTGGCAACAGCACCTGCTGGCTAGGTTAAACTGTTTAACAGCTTTTTTTCCGCTTCTGTGAACCCTGCTAGCATTGCTTGAAAAGTACCTAAGCCTCCAGGATGTTGCGGTTTGGCCCACTTGGAAAGTTCCAATGTGGTTTTGCCCCATTTATCAAGTCTCTATAGCTAATGGGCACTTTTTGCTGTGGGACTGTATGTCCAGCAGGCAAGTGGCCACTGGCTGGCTCTTGGCTAATAAACCTCTCCTTATAACTTGTACTTTTGGTGTCGGTGTCTGTGAATTAAGCACTCGGTCCCTATTTCATACCTAACCCTGAATTGTACCCACACTTTTAAATTTTTTTTTTTAAAGGAAAGATTAAATTTTTGAAAAAGGAATAGACAGCCTGGGCAACATAGCAAAACCCTGTCTCTAAAAACAAACAAATAATTAAGGCCAGGCTCGATGGCTCAGTCTGTAATCCCAGCACTTTGGGAAGCCAAGGCTAATGAATTGCCTGAGCCCGTGGGTTCAAGACCAGCCTGGGCAACTTGGTGAGACCTCGTCTCTATAATAAATCAAAAATTAGCCAGGCATGGTAGCTCACACTTGTAGTTCAGCTACTTGGAAGGCTGAGGTGGAAGGATTGCTGGATCCCAGCAGGTCGACGCTCGGGTATACCACTGCACTCCATGGTGACCGAGTGAGACTCCAACTCAAAAAAGTAAAAAATTAAAAAATTAGCTAGGCATGGTAGCACATGGCCTGTAGTCCTAGCTACTTGGGAGGCTGAGGCAGAAGAATCGCTTCAGCCCAGGAGGTCAGGGCTGCAGTGAGCTATAATTTGCCACTGTTCTCCACCTGGACAGTAGAGCTCTCTCTGTCACCAAAAAAATAAAATTGAAATTAAACGAATGGACATAATTTTTTAGTTTTAGGTTCACAGCAAAATTGAACAGAAAGCACAGAGTCCCTACACACACCCTTCCCCACCCACTCCCCCACACACAACCTCCCCCTCCTTCAGCATCTGCATCAGTGCAGATTTGTTACAATTCATGAACTAACATTGACACATTCTATCAACCTTAAAGGCCGAAATGTCAAAATGGAATGATTTAATGAAATAATCTTAACTAAATGCAGCCATTTTAACAATGGTTAGCTTTGTCATGTTTTTCCAGCAGTTCACTTTACCCTCTAGTTATGTTTTTCTAGCAGTTCAATTTACCCTCTAGTCGTTAAGAACAGAACCTTTTTTTCCAACGATAGCTATTGATAATTTACAACCCCCTTCCCCAAGCCTGCTTTGTACTGTTTACTTTTCTACTCTAAGTTTTTTTAGCTATAAAGAACCAGGATGGGCCTGGCTCGGTGGCACAGCCTATAATCCTAGCACTTTGGGAGGCCGAGGTGAGTGGATTGCCTGAGCCCCCGGGTTCAAGACCCACCTGGGCAACTTGGTGACACCTCATCTCTACAATAAATAAAAAATTAGCTGGGCATGGTAGCGCATGCCTGTAGTTCCGGCTTCTTGGAAGGCTGAGGCGGAAGGATCGCCAGAGCCCAGCAGGTTGATGCTGCGGTGGCCGGGAGTGGCCACTGCACTCCAGTCTGGGTGACAGAGTGAGACTCCAACTCAAAAAAAAAAAAAGAACCAGGATGACCTAATCTATTGTAAGAAGCCCTTTGTGATCTACATGACACAGACAGACCCCATCACATAAAGCAGCCCTACATGACCTACATGACACAGACTCCATCACCATGGCAACAGTCATGTGACTAACTCATTCAGCTGCCTGCTGCCCACCATTGTGATGTCAGTACCTGTACTTACCCGCTCCTTTGTGATCACATAAAACAAACCACCACCAATCACATTAACGAACTGCTGCCACACCAGAGGGAAAGTTTAAAAAGCATTTCACCGCAAGCAGTGGTGCCTACTTCTTTGTAAGCTCTGTCCTCCTCCCCAATATGGGGGAGATGGATCCCTCTTTTCTCTCTCAAATCTACTTTGCAAAGTAGATTATATTTTCCAGTCTAATTTCTGTGCAATTCTTGCATCTTACCCACAGCACTGGATAGGCACACAGGCTCACTGACCTAACGATCACCACAGACCTAACACAACAAAAGTCCATAGTATGGGGTACTTTCTATGGGTTTTGATAAATGTATAATGACATGTATCCATCATTATAGTACCATACAAAATAATTTCCCTGCCCTAAAATTCCGTATGCCCTAATCTATGCATTCTACGCTTTCCCCTAACCCCTGGTAACTGCTGATCCTTCTGCCATGTCCATAGTTTCGTCTTTTTCAGAACGTCATATAGTTGAGT
The DNA here is from genome assembly GCA_027257055.1 of Cephalopachus bancanus. Lineage (NCBI taxonomy): Eukaryota > Metazoa > Chordata > Mammalia > Primates > Tarsiidae > Cephalopachus > Cephalopachus bancanus. The sequence continues at coordinate 1,352,970 of JAPVLO010000110.1, read as the reverse complement.
CATACGGTGTATCGTCTTTTCAGATATGCTTCTTTAACTTAGCAGTATGCATTTAAGATTCTGCCATGTTGTTTCGTGGTTTGACAGCTCATTTCTCTTTAGCGGTGAATAGTGTCCCATTGTATGGATGTACGACAGTTTGTTCATCAATTCACCTACTGAAGGACATCTTTGTTTTTTCCAAGTTTTGGCAGTTATTAATAAAGCTACTATAAGTATTTATATGCAGATTTTTGTGTGGCTATAAACTTTCAACTTCTTTGGGTGTGAGATTGCCAAGTTATATGGTAAGGGCACATTTAGTTTTGTAAGGAGCTGCCAAATTTCAAAGTGGTTGTACCATTTTTACATTTCCACCAACAACCAATGAGATATCCTGTTGCTCCATATCTTCACCAACATGCAGTATTGTCAGTGTTTTGGATTATTAGCTATTCTAATAGGCATGCAGTATCTCGTTGTGTCGATTTGCAATTCCTTAATTATGTATGATGTTGAGCAACTTTTTATATGCTTATTTGCCATCTGTATATCACCGATGGTGAGGTATCTGTTCAATCTTTTGCCCATTTTTAAATAATACTCTTCATTTCTTATAGTAGTTTTAAGAGTTCTTTGTACACCTTTTTCAGTTGTCCTTTGCAAATGGTTTCTCTCAATCTGAGACTTATTTTATTCTATTATGCAGAGCAAAAGCTTTATATTTAGGTGATATTCAACTTATCCATTTTTTTCTTTTTTATATCATGCATCTGATGTTGTATATAAAAAGTCATAGCCAAACCCATCTCGAATTTCTTCTATGTTATTTTCTGGGAGTTTTATAGTTTTGTATTTTACATTAAGATCTGTTGTCCACTTCGAGTAAATGCTCTTAAAGAGTATAAGGTCTATGTCTAGGTTTTGTTTTTTGTTTTTTGCATGTGGAAGTACAATTGTTCTTGCACCATTTGTTGAAAGGGTGATCTTTCTCCATTGGATTGCTTTTGCTCATTTGTCAAAGACTCAATTACTGTATATGTGTGGTTCTATTTCTGAACTCTTTTGCCAATTCACATTGTCCTGATACTTGTAGCTTTATAGTACATCTTGAAGTCAAACCGTGTCAATCCTCCAAACTTGTTTTTCTCCTTCATTATAATACTGCTATTCTGGAACTTTTGCCTCATCATATAAACTTTAGAATATTTTTTGATATCCACAAAATGATTTGTATTGGGATTGCATTAAATCTATATGTCAAGTTGTAAATAACTGACATCTTAACAAAAATTGTGTTTTTTTAATCTGTGAACATGGACTATGCATTTATTTAGTTCTTTGATTTCTCTTTTTTGAAGTTTCTCTCATACAGATCTTGCACATATTTTCCTAGATTTATACAAAAACATTTCATTTTTTGGTGCTAATGTAAATAGTATTGGGGTTTTAATTTCAAATTCCAATTGTTTATTTCTAGTATATAGACCAGAGAGACCTGAGATCCCAAAATGTCTCAAAAGCCTTTGAAATCCAGCAAGAGAAGAGGGAAACTCCAACAGCCTTTGTACAACAACTTAGAGATATGTTGAGAATGAGAAATGTTGAATGAAATGAGAAAGTATTCAGGGTTAAGCCCAGAAAACCTTTTAGGACAGGGTCTTCTAAAGGTTAATTTTGTTACCAAAAGTTGGCCAGACATTGCAAGAAAGTTACAAAAGCTGGAGGGATGGAGTGAAAGGCCTATTGAGAAATTGTTAAGAGAAACACAAAAGGTGTTTATTAAAAAATGAGGAGCCGGGCTCGGTGGCTCAGCCTGTAATCCCGCGCCTTTGGGAGGCTGAGGTGAGTGGATTGCCTGAGCCCGTGGGTTCGAGACCCGCCTGGGCAGCAAAGACCTCATCTCTACAATAAATCAAAAAATCAGCTGGGCATGGTGGCGCATGCCTGTAATTCCAGCTACTTGGAAGGCTGAGGTGGAAGGATCGCCGGAGCCCAGCAGGTCGAGGCTGCGGTGGCCGGGAGCAGCCACTGCACTCCAGTCTGGGCGACAGAGTGAGACTCCAACTCAAAAAATAAAAAAAATTTAAAAAATAAATAAATAAATAAAAAATGAGGAAAAGCAAAAACAAAAAGTAAGAATCATGGTAAGCACTTATAGGAAGGGTAGTCAAAAAAAAAAAAGAAAAATGAGAAACCCTCCTAGGCAAGAACTGGATATCTAAAGGAAGGTTTAATACAAAAGGAACTATGAAAAGGATATTTAATCAAAAGGGAACTTTAAAAATTCCTAAGTCTAATAGGTTATTGCAGACTATAAATCAATTCATATGCAACCAAAACTAAGAGTTTATATTCAAAACTATTGTGAAAGCACCAAACTCCATCCAATGGACTAAAGAGAAAATGCAAAGTTTTAAAAAATTTTAAATAGACCCTAATTAGAGCCCCTCCCTTGTTCTCCCTTCTTTAAAAAAACAAAAACAAAAACAAAATTTTTAAAAAATCTTTCCATTTATTTGCAACAACCAAATCAGGGTAATTACCCAGGATTGGGGTGGGAAAAAGCAGCCAGTAGCCTCTGCCTCCAAACTATTAAATCCTGTGTCCAGGGGCTAGCCAGAATGTGTTCAGGCCATCGCAGCTACTGCCTGCCTTGCTAGTTGAAAAAAAGTTGAAAATTAACCTTCGAAGGAAACTTTCTGATTAATACTCTTCACCAAGTCCAGGCCATTCTGAATCAAAGGGCCAGCCGTTGGTTAACTGACTCCAGAATATAAAAGTATAAGGCAATATTATTAAAGAGAGATAGCCTAATATTAACTACAGATTCTTATATGAATTAAGCAAGTTTCCTGAAAGTCAGGGAAAAAGAAAATCAGAAGACATTGGATCATAACTGCCTAGGTATTACTGAATACCAAATTAAAACCAGATTCGATCTAAGAAAAAAGCTACTCTGTGCCAGTGTTAGGTTGTTCATAGACAGTTCCTCCAGAGTAATAGAAGATAGAAGGCATACAGATATTCAGTTATTGACGGAAATGATCTATCTGTTTATGAAAAGAGAAGGCTATCTGACTAATGGGCTGCACAAACTTGCGAATTATATACTCTTAATCAAGTCCTAAAAATACTCACAGATAAGGAAGGTACAAGCTATACAGATTATATAAATATGCTTATGAAGTAGTACATACTTTTGGAAAAATCTGGATGGAAAGGGCTCTCGTAAATAGTAAAGGAAAGGAATTAGTCTATGGGGAATTAATTAAACAAGTTTTAGAAAATTTACTACTCCCCACTGAAATAGCTGTAACACATGTCATCGACGAGGAAGTTATTTCAAAGCAGTTGGTAATAGGCTAGCTGATGAAGTAACCAAAAAGACTGCCTTAAAAAAAAAAGAAATTAAGCTTCTGAACCTTACCCCTAACTTACCTATAATCACCATAAGGCCACATTTTACTAAAAAAAGAAAAGATTTAAAAAAGACAGGTGCTGCTCCAAACAAGAGAGGGAGGTGGATCCTCCTCAATGGAAGAGAGATGGTTAACATACCAATTATTAGGAAATTAGTAACTATATTGCATAAGGAAAGCCATTGGGGAACCCAAGCGATGTGTGGCACACTCTTAAAAACCTATGGATGAGTAGGTATTTATACTATTGTTAAACAAATCTGTAAAGAGTGTATAATTTGACAGAAAATAAATAAAAAGGTCATCAAGGAGTCATTAAAAGGGTAAGAACCTCCTGGATTAAAACTCTTGCCAAGTATACAAATTGATTTCTCTAAAATGCCCAAGATTGAAAAACTTAAGTACCTGTTAGTAATTGTTAATCATCCCTCTGGGTGGGTGGAAGCATACCCAACAAAAACAGCTACAACAGGGTAGTGAAAATACTTTTGAAACAGGTAATCCCTAGATTTGGTCTAGTAGAAAACATTGATTTAAATAATGGAAGTCATTTTACCTTAAAGGTATTACAAGGCATTACAACGTTACTCCAAATGCAATGGGGATTTCATATGCCCTGGCATCCGTCATCCTCAGGATGGATAGAGTGAATGAACCAAGTTCTAAAAAACCCATAAAACTAAACTAATGTTAAAAATAAAGTTGCACTAGAGGCTGTTATAGTGGCTCAAGCCTCTAATCCCAGCACATTGGGAGGCTTAGGCAAGAGGATTGCCTGAGCTCAGAGGTTCAAGACTGGCCTGGGCAACTTGGTGAGACCTTGTCTGTACAATAAATCAAAAAATAAACAAGACATGGTAGCGCACACTTGTGGTTCCAGCTACTTGGAAGGCTGAGGCAGAAGGATCGCCTGAATCCCTCAGGTCAAGTCTATGGTGACCATGAGCATGCCAGTGCACTCCAGCCTGGACAACAGAGTGAGACTCTAATGCAAAAAATAAAAATAAAAATAAAGTTGCCCTAGGTCAAGTGTCTTCCTATAGCTCTCCTCTAAATTAGAGCAACCCTTCTAAGAGATTTGGGTTTGTCGCCCCCTGAACTATTATATGGGTTGCCCTATCTTGGTAGAGCAACAGATTTACCAACCCTGGAAACCAAAGATCAATTTTTTTTTTTTTTATTGAGTTGGAGTCTCACTCTATCGCCCAGACTGGAGTGCGGTGGCCGCTCCCGGCCACTGCAGCCTCGACCTGCTGGGCTCCGGTGATCCTTCTGCCTCAGCCTTCCAAGGAGCTGGAACTACAGGCGCGCGCTACCATGCCTGGCTGATTTTTGATTTATTGTGGAGATGAGGTCTCACCAAGTTGCCCAGGCGGGTCTCAAACCCGCAGGCTCAGGCAATCCACTCACCTCAGCCTCCCAAAGCGTGGGATTACAGGCTGAGCCACCGAGCCCGGCTAATTTTTAAAAGACTATATTTCAGTCATCTCCTCTGCGCTATCTTCTCTTAAATTAAAAGAACTCCTTGCTCAAACTCCTCTTAAGTTCACAGTTCACCATTTTCAGCCTGGTGACTGGGTGTTAATCAAAACTTGAAAGGAAACCAAGTTCCAACGAAACTGGAAAGGACTATGCCAAGTGCTCCTGATTACTGAAACAGCTGTCCAAACAGCAGAAAAAAGATGAACACATCATACCCAAGTCAAAACAATCAATAACAGGAACTACGATTAGAGAGAGAGAGAGAGAGAGAGAAGAGAGAGAGAGAGAGAGAGAGAGAGAGAGAGAATCAGTGGGAAGTCTCTCAAATAAAACCTCTAAAGATAAAAAAGTTAAAAAGTTAAAACGTAGTCTCCGTAAATGTAACCCTATACTTCTGACTATTAATAATCCTGTTGCTTTTTTTAAATTTTTAATTTTTAATATGTAGGGTACAATTCTGGGTTAGGTATACAAATGTTCTTTATGCAGATATCCTTGTTGATAAGTTGTGCCTCTCCCTCCCCTGGCAGTTTCCCACTCCAATCCCGTTCCTGTCCTCCCCTGGCAGTTTTCCACTACTGCCCATCTTTTTCTTGTAGTATGACAATAGTTGTTCAAGGTTCGCTCATGAGTGAGAACATGTGAAACTCGGTTCTTTGTTTCTGTGATAGATCACTCCGTATTATAGCCTCTAAGTCCATTCAAGTTGCTGTGAAGTTCATAATTTTGCCCTTCTTTATGGCTGCATAATATTCCATTGTGTATGTGTATGACATTATTTTATCCAGTCCTCTTTCAATGAGCAGCACGGTTGGTTCCATGTTTTTGCTATTGTGAATAATGCTGCAATAAACATGCATATGCAGGTATCTTTTTCATAGAGTGATTTGAGTTCCTCAGGGTATATTCCCAGTAGGGGGATTGTGGGGTCATATGGGAGGTCAATTTTCAGATCTTTTAGGAATCGTCACACTGTTTTCCACAGAGGTTGTATTAGTTTACACTCCCACCAGCAGTGTAGATGTGTTCCTTTTTTGCTACATCCTCTCCAGCATCTGTTGTTCTGTGTGTTATTGATGATGGCCATCTTGACTGGAATGAGGTGTTATCTCGGTGTAGTTTTAATTAGCATTTCTTTGATGACTAGTGAGGCTGAGCATTTTTCATGTATCTGTTGGCTGCTCATATGTCTTCTTTTGAGAAGTGTCTATTCATATCTTTTGCCCACTTTGTAATGGGGCTGTTTTTTTTTTCTTTTGGGCACATATGAGTTCCTTGTAGATCTTAGATGTTAGGCCTTTGTCAGATATACAGCAGGAAAATATTTTTTCTCAGTCTGTGGGCTGTCTCTCCACTCTCTCAATGGTTTCTTTGGCTTTGCAGAAGCTTGTCAGTTTTATGAGCTTTTCCAAATAAGAAAAGAGGAAGTTAAGTTATCCCTCTTTGCAGATGACATGATTCTATACCTCGAAAATCCAAGAGAATCTGTCAAAAACTTCCTTGCACTGATAAAGGACTTTAACAAAGTATCAGGAAATAAAATAAATGTGCAAAAGTCAGTCACATTCCTATACACCAACAATAAACAAACAGAAACCCAATTCCATTCACAATAGCCACACACACGCAAAAATGAAATACTTGAGCATCTTCCTAACCAGAAAAGTGAAAGACCCTTACAATGAAAACTACAAATACTGCTCAAAGAAATCAAAGATGACACAAACAAATGAAAAACTATTCCATGCTCACGGATTAGAAGAATCCTAACATTGTTAAGATGTCCATCCTACCCAAGGCAATCTACAGATTTAATGCAATACCCATTAAATTACCAGCAACATTCATCTTGGACCTGGAAACAACAATACAGAAATTCATATGGGAACATAAACGACCATGAATCGCCAAAACAGTCCTCAGCAAAAAAAAACAAAAAAACAGTCGGGCTTGGTGGCTCAACCTGTAATCCCGCGCCTTTGGGAGGCTGAGGTGAGTGGACTGCCTGAGCCGGCGGGTTCGAGACCCGCCTGGGGAGCGAGACCTCATCTCTACAATAAATCAAAAAATCAGCTGGGCGTGGTAGCGCATGCCTGTAATTCCGGCTACTTGGAAGGCTGAGGCAGAAGGATCGCCAGAGCCCAGTGGGTCGAGGCTGCGGTGGCCGGGAGCGGCCACCGCACTCCAGTCTGGGCAACAGAGTGAGACTCCAACTCAAAAAAAAAAACAAAGCAGGAAGCATCACACACACAGACTTTAAGCTTTATCATAAAGCTACAATAATCAAAACAGCTTGTTATTGTTACAAGAACAGGCATATAGACCAATGGAACAGGATAGAGATTCCAGAAGCAAAACCTCAATTTCTCAACCAACTCATCTTCAACAAAACCTCCACCATCAACCACTAGACTAAGGAGAATCTATTCAGTAAATGGTGCTGGGAAAACTGGCTGACCACATACAAAAGATTAAAACAAGACTTCTTCCTGCTACTTTACAACAAAAGCCTGAGGTGGCGCCTCCAGTTTATGGATTGGGAGCCGAAGTTTCAAGATGAACCCCTTGAGAACAATTAACCCTACTTTTAGTCAAAACTGTAGCTGTAGGTACTCCTGAGCTGCAATGATTATTACAACCTCTCTAGCAATGATCCTTAAAAAGGTAACTACAGTTGAAATTAAAGATTTTTTTTTTTGAGTTGGAGTCTCACTCTGTCACCCAGACTGGAGTGCTGTGGCCGCTCCTGGCCACCACAGCCTCGACCTGATGGGCTCCGGAGATCCTTCCACCTCAGCCCTCCAAGTAGCTGGAACTACAGACACGTGCTACCACGCCTGGCTAATTTTTTTATTTTTATTGTAGAGATGAGGTCTCGCCAAGTTGCCCAGGCGGGTCTCAAACCCCCGGGCTCAGGCAATCCACTCACCTCAGCCTCCCAAAAGCGCGGGATTACAGGCTGAGCCACCGAGTCTGGCTGAAATTAAAGATTTAAAACAGTCTATAGGCTGGGCGCAGTGGCTCAAGTCTGTAACCCCAGCACCTTGGGAGGCCGAGGTGAGAGGATTACCTGAGCCCACAGGTTTAAGACCAGCCTGGGCAACTTGAGAGACCTCATCTCTACAATAAATCAAAAAATTAACTGGGCATGGTAGTACACTCCTGTAGCTTCGGCCACTTGGAAGGTTGAAGCAGAAGGATTGCCTGAGCCTAGTGGGTCAATGCTGGGTTGGCCATGAGCATGCCACTGCATTCCAGCCTGGGTGATGGAGTGAGACTTTGACTCAAAAAAAAAAAAAGAGCAGACTATAGAACTTGAAACTGGTTATGAGGAAACAAATGCCTGGATGGAATGGATAAAATTTACAGTAAGCCGGGCTCAGTGGCTCAACCTGTAATCCCGCGCCTTTGGGAGGCTGAGGTGAGTGGATTGCCTGAGCCCGCGGGCTCGAGACCCGCCTGGGCAACTTGGCGAGACCTCATCTCTACAATAAAATAAAATAAAAATTAGCTGGGTGTGGTAGCGCACGCCTGTAGTTCCAGCTACTTGGAAGGCTGAGGCGGAAGGATCGCCAGAGCCCAGCAGGTCGAGGCTGCGGTGGCCGGGAGCGTGCCACTGCACTCCAGACTGGGTGACAGAGTGAGACTCCAAGTCAAAAAAAAAAAAAAATTTACGGTATCCACTCTAAATAAGAGTGATTGCTATGCATGCACCACAGGACAATTGCAGGCTCAAGTGGTTCCATTCCCTATCAGCTGGGATACAGATCCCATCAGAATGAGTTGTGTGCTAACCCTGTACCAAAACAAGGATGCATGGGAAAACAAAACATGCAAGAGCTTGTGCTTGCTTCACTCTGACTTCCAGAAACAGATTCAAAGGTAATCCCTTCCTTTTCTACTGGATAAGTTGAATCACTTCTTGTGTCTCTCCAGATGGGGAACGGGATCCCTGCTCCCATAGGGCAACTGCAAACTTGTACCCACGTCCTGGATGTCTCTGATGTACATGAGGGCAACTGCTCTCACTTTAATGTCCCTGAGCAGATGTTTGGTGGTACTACGGAGGGAGGAAACTTAGAAACCTGTTACTGCCCAAATGCGCTGAACCTGTTCTTTGGCTCAATTGGTTGTCCAATTCACCCTGGCATTTGGCTCCGACCTAAAAGTTCATCCTCAAAACAGAAGCAAAATGGCATTCCAAGGATCATTTAATCCCAACATATATATCAATACAATGAGAGTCCCCAGTTAATTTAAAGCTAGAAATCAAATAGCTGCAGATTTTGAGTCTATGCTCTTCTGGTGATCAACTGTTAATAAGAATGTGAATTAGATTAATTACACTTACTATAACCAACAAAAGTTTATTAATTGTACTAGAAATGCTGTCAGAGGAATTGCAAAACAACTGGATGCCACCAACTGAATGACTTGGCAAAACCATGTGGTTTTAAATGCGATGTTAGCTGAGAAAGGGGAAATCTGTGCTATGTTGAGAGGCAAATGTTGTATTTTTATTCCAAATAACACAGCCCCTGATGGAACTATCACCAAGGTGCTACAAGAGCTAACTACACTGGCCAATGCGTTGGCTGAAAATTCTGAAATTGATGATCCTTTTACAAATTGGTTAAAAGACTGGTATAGAAAATGGAAAGGAATGATGGCCTCAATCTTAACCTCCCTTGTGATTGTAGCGAGAATATTAACAGCCATGGGTTTTTGCATAATTCCCTGTGTTAGAGGCTTAGTCCAAAAACTTATAAAAACTACTATTAGTAAACAAATGCCCATGGGTTATTCCCCTAATAATCTCATGATAATGGAAACTGATTTAAATTTTGAGGAAGAAAATCAGAAACTATTAGAAAAATTTGAAACAAACTTGAATTATAATAAAAATGAAATCAAAACTACTTAAAAATAAAAAAGGAGGAAGTTGTAAGAAACAAAATGGTGATTCATTTTCAAAATGCCGATTTGTTACTTCACTTCCTGGCTCTTCCTCCTTTCCTAGCAGTCTTTCTCTTTTGGCAGATTTCCCTTGGCGAGCATTGAGACCCAACCAAAATCCAGGGGCATGCATTTTACTTTATTTGTGTATAAACTTCTTATGTTTTACCTTATTTGTACAAAATTATTGCTTAGACAAAGTCCAGGAAAGCGATGTAACCTCTGAAATACTCAGCCAATGAGAAACCAGAGGAGCGACTTGTGTCTTGGAGCATAAATATGCTGGCTGTAACTGCCTCTGTGAGCTTGTTCACCCAAGAGGCACCTGTTCTGGAAAGAACAAGATAAAAAGAGCTGTTCACTCCCCCAATCTCTGATTCTCCATGTCTTGCTATGATGATGAAGCTGAGGAGTGTCGATTCTGTCTCCCACACCCTATAAACTTGCTATAATTGCTTATTAGTTTTAGGAGGTTTTTTGTGTGTTTGCTCTAGACATTTTTGTCAGTTCTTTAGGATTTCTACATAGATCATCATGTCACCTGGGACAAAAGCAGTTTAATACTGTTTTTATATTGAATCTGCATACCTTTGTACCCTTTTCCTGTCTTATTGCATATGGTAGAATTTTCAGTACAAAAGAATCCAGTTTCTCATCAGTAAGTATGATGTTAGCTGTAGGCTTTTTAAAGATGTTCTTTATCAAATCTAGGACGTTCTCCTGTATTCCTGGTTTTCTGAAAGTTGTTTTTTTAAATCATGAATTGGTGTTGAATTTTTATCCGATTCTTTTTCTGTCTCTGTTGATATGATCATTTGACTTTTATTCTTTAACCTGTTAATGACATGAATTATATTAATTGATTTTTGAATGTTGAACCAATCTTGCATCCCTAGAATAAATCTCACTTTGTTGTGGTGTATATTTCTCTTTATGCATCGTTTGATTTGCTTTGCTAGTATTTTCTTTTTCTTTTCTTTTCTTTTCTTTTTGTTTTGTTTTGTTTTGAGTTGGAGTCTCAGTCTGTCACCCAGACTGGAGTGCAGTGGCACACTCCCAATCACTGCAGCCTCAACCTGCTGGGCTCCAGCAATCCTTCTGCCTCCGCCTTCCAAGTAGCTGGAACTACAAGCATGCACTACCACACCTGGCTATTTTTTTTTAATTTATTGTAGAGACGAGGTCTCACCAAGTTGCCCAGGTGGGTCTTGAACCCTCAGGCTCAGGCAATCCACTCGCCTTGGCCTCCCAAAGTGCTGGGATTACAGGCTGAGCCACCAAGCCCAGCTGCTAGTATTTTCTTAAGAACGTTTGCTTCTGTGTTCATGACAAGTGTTGGTCTGCAGTTTTCCTTTCTTGCAATGTCTTTGTCTGATTTTGATATTAAGATAATGCTAGCCTCATAGAGTGAGTTAATAAGTATTCTCTGTGCTTCTTTCTTATGGAATAAATTGAAAAGTATTGGTATTTTTTCTGAAAAGTTTGGTATAATTCACCAGTGAACCCACCTGGGTTAGTGTTTCTGTTTTGGAAGGTTAATTATTTATTCAATTTCTTTACTAGATGTAGGTCTGTTCAGATTATCTAATAAGGTGGAGTGTGAGTTTTGGAAGATTATGTCTTTCAAGGAATTAGCCCGTTTCATCTAATTTATCACATTTGTATCCATAAAGTTGTTCATAATATTTCTTTATTACCCTTTTAATGTCCCTGAGATCAGTAGTGATGGCCTCTCTTTCATTTTTGTTACTGATAATTTGTGTCTTCTCTGTTTGTTAGTTAGTGTTATGTACTGAATTTTATCTCCCACTTTTACTCCCAAAGTTGATATTATTGAGGCCCTAACCTCCAACGAGAGTGTATTTAGACTCTCACTCTCTCTCTCTCTCTCTCTCTCTCTCTCTCTCTCTCTCTCTCTCTCCATGCACACACAAACTCTCCCTCTCTCCATGCACACACAGAGGAAAAGGTCATTTGAGGACACAGAATGAACATGGCCATCTGCAAGCCAGGAAGAGAGGCCTCATCAGAATCCAACGTTGACAACCCCTGATCTTGGATTTCTAGCCTCCAGAACTGTGAGAAAATAGGTTTCTGTTGCTTAAGCCACCCAGTCTATAGTATTTTGTTTTTGTTATATTGTATAATTTGTCACTTAGAGTTTAGGTTCCCCCCACACCCCCAAACAAATTCCCAAGGAGGTTTATGCTCAGGAGTTTCTGCTTCAGTAAGTTGTAACTCTCTGTATCTGCCTGTCTGCCTCTCCAACTGTGGAGGCAGCAGTTTGCCCCATGGCCTCAGTTATCTGATGGATATAAGAAGAGTTGCCAGTCTTCAATTTGTTCAGTTTTTTTCTTGTTGTGTGGATAGGAGGGATAATTTCCACACTCCTCACATGCAAACTGGAAGTCAGGGGATTTCATTTTTATCAGGGGATTTCAGTAGCAGATTTTCAGTTTCCATTCACAGCACAACTAATATTCCAGAGCATCTTCAGTGATCCAATCTACTCCACCAATGGAAAAAGAGCAACCAGGCAGACAAGGATGTCCTGGGTTTGGTGTGTAGGAAGCCAAGTCCTTATGCTGAAAGTCACCAGGACCTGTGACCAAAGCACCTAAGGCCTAAAAGCACCTGAAGTGTCATCAGGATCTGCAGCATATTTTTACCAGAAAAAATCCTTATGTCAGCAACATCCACTGATGAGGATGACTGGTGAAGATAATCACAGTAAAGAGTAACATGGGATTGACAATTATAACAGGTTACATACATTAAGCACATCCATGCACCTTGTACTGCATCGGGAACTTTGCAGACACTATGTCATTTAACCACACAATAGCTCAGTGACCTGGGCATCAAACCCACTCCTAGGTTGTAAGTAAGAAAACAAAGGCTCCAAAAGTTTCCTCAGTTGTCCTCAGTCATAGCTGGTAAGCAGCATGGGCTGGAAGTAGAGCCCAAAGAGCTGCATATCTAACCACTGCCCTATACAGTCTCTTGCCCAGTGTCACTTAATTTGCACAGGACCAGGACCTCTTCTGTTTCAGAGAGAAAAGGCCAAGCAAAATGTAACTGCCCCTATGTTTTATGCCATTTGAGCTGCTGCAACAAAATACCATAGACTGGGTGGCTTAGAAACAACAGAAATTTATTGCTCACAGTTCTAGAGGCAGGGAAGTCCAAGATGGCAATGCCAGTAGATTCAGTGTCCAATGAGGGCCCACGTCTTCATGAACAGCTGTCTTTTCACTGTAACCTCAAGGGGCAGTAGGGGTAAGAGATCTTCCTCTGACTTCTTTATAAGGGCACTAATTCTATTCATGAGGGCACTGCCCTTATGACCTGATCACCTCTCAAAGACCACACATCCTAATACCATCACACGGGGGGTAAGGATTTCACCATATTAATTTTGGAGGGACACAAACATTCAAACCATAACACCATGCAACTATCACAGGGACAAAGAGGAGTTCTGCCTTTTCCTTATCATAGACACATAAGTTTTCAACTTCACACAGTCACTCTATATATTTTTGCTGGATGCTGACTAAGAAATCTAACAGGAAAAGAGGCCACTCTGCCATCCCACAGATGCAAAGAGCCATCTTCTGGAGGTCTGAGATGGGAACCAACATTGCCTGGTCTTCACCTGGCATCACAAGCTGACCTGCTCTTTCTCAGCAATTTCTGTAGCAATCCATAAAAGTTCCTTCGAGAAAGACATCGTCTCTGCACCAGTAAGAAAATAATCCTTCTCACTAGAGACTAGGAATTGATGCTGCAATGAATCTGTACAATTAAACTCATTAAAATGATACTTGCTTTATACTTCCCCAGGTATCTTCTACTGACTGCCCGCTATTTACTATCTCTCACCCAAACTCCTTTTGTCTTGTCATTTCATCACAAATTTATTGCTCCTTTGTTTAAAAAGTTTTCTGCTTTGGCCGTTTTTTCAGTTCTTCACTCTCTTGTGAGGGTTCCCATGTACATGTAAGAATTGATCAAGCATATGATTTTCTCCTATTAATCTTTCTTGTGCCCGACTGGTTTCCCAGATCAGTCTAAGATCCCAACTAAAAACTAAGATAGGTAGAGGTGATCTTTAACCTCTTCTACAATAGTTTCCTAAATTATGCCATATAAGGGGGATGAAATCTACATCCCACAATATTCAACTAATCTGTGAAAGCCCCAGGGTTGTATTTTTTATTTAGGCAGTGGGTAATTAAGGATGGTCTTGATAGTTCTGAGGACCAGGCTTTTCCCTCAGGGGAGAAATAATGTACCTGAGGTCAATAAAGTTGTATTTTGTTCCTTGAAACTTTGGGTTCCTTGTAAGCCAGAGCTTCTAGCAAGTATTGGGACTCTGGCTGTGAGTTAATGATCATAGTAGAACAAAGAAGGTCATCCACATATTGAATAAGTATTGAATCGCAGGCTGAAGACCAAATTATTTAGACTTGCACTTAATGTCCAAACAAAATAAACAAGGGCTTCTGAAAGTGCCTAAAACATGACTGCCCAAGTATATTGTTGATTTTTCCCCTGTAAAAGAAAACAGGTGTTGCAGTTAAAATAAAGAAGTTTGCTGAAGAAAGCAGAACATAAGCCAGCAATGAGGGCATGGAATCAAGGATGGTACTGGCATTTGGCAGCAAAATCAATGTGAGTTTTATGATTTTATTTATGGCTCACAATTCTTGGACCAATTGGTAGAATAGGTATATTAGGGGTGATAGGTAGAGATAGAAGTCCCTTGAGTCTGAAACCAAAAAGTCTCTCAGGTTTTAAAGAGTTTGGTATCAGTTTAGGGAGAGGCATAGTGAGATCTGTATTCACCTTTAAAGGGTCTGCTGTCCAGATGTGTTCTATGACTGTTATTCCATTAATGAGGAACAACATTTAGTCAGGAATGTGAATGAGTCTGTCCTGAATATTAGAACTATCATGGGCTTGGGGAGCTGTGAGGGGTCAAGAAAACTTGGATATTCTGTCAGAGCTTTCCAAGAGCAAAGATAAGTGGAAGAGTAGTCTGGAACTGCAAAGCTTAGTCCCTTGAGGAGGGACATGAAATATCAACATTCCAATTAGAAATGAAATCTCTGCCTAATAGATTAAAAGGGATTGTGAAGCATAACAGAAAAAATTATGCTGGACATTAAGTTGGGCTAATTGGCAAAAGTATAGAAAGGTGGGAGAACATGACCCTAAGACTAATCTGAATTGTATAGAAAATTATTCTGGGTTTCCCCCCCCATTAGTCAGGGAAGTCCTTTATTACAGCATGTAGGTCAGATGAAGAGCAAGCCTTTAAAACATAGTTGCATGTGAGACAGAAACATGCATGGAAGTGGAGGTGAGAGGACAGTAATAGAGTATACCATAGACTTAGGTTAAGAGCATGCTATAACCCAATAAATATGTAATCGGCTTGTGGACAATAGCACAGCCATTTTTAGTTTTTAGTTTTCTGTCTTAAAACATAACCTGTAACCGTTTAAAGTTCCAGTTATGGGAAAAACTGCAAAGCCCAGTTATTCTTCCCTTATCTCACTTTCCCCTTAGCAACAACCAATCAGGTGCCGGGATAATCACCTAAGTTTCCAGATGTCTCTGCAACTTCCCTAGCTCGTGGGCCCAGGTCAGCACGAGTCAGGCTAGCCAATCCTCCACGATTAAGCTGACCACCAGAGGTTACTACCCAATTAAATGGTAACAAGACTGGAAAGCCCCCCAAACTCCTCCTCCCTTTGTGTAAAAGCATAAAAGGCCTCTGCTTAAGAAAGTCAGAAGGTCTGGGTGTACTCCGCTGCATCAGTTGTCAACAGAGGTCCAGGCTCAAGCTTGCAAATAAAGACCCTCTTGAACTTTCATCGGAATTGGCTCTTGGTGGTCTCTCGGATGGAACTTTCGACCACTGCAGAGGGAGGAGAGAGAAGGAAGGAAAGAAGGAAGGAGTGTCTTTCAGATCAGAGTAAATGAGAGAGTCACACTCGAGGAGGATAGGTGATCTTTGAGAGACTGCATAGCCTGAAATAAGCTAGACTGAGATTGTTGGATGACTTGATTGAAGTAGGACAGAAGAAAACATTTTCAACTGCTACCTATCTGGAGAAATAAGCAAACCATTGTTTAGGAAGGATTTGGGATACCCAGGATTCAAGGTCCCCAAATGGGAGACCAAGAATTCCACAGAGCCATTGTATCTCCAAAGTATTCTCTTTTTTTTTTTTTGACATATTTTTTATTTTAAAATTGTGGGGTCCAGTTAAGGGTTAGGTATACAAATATGCATTGTTCAGGCACCCTTGTTGATCAGGGGTGTCTCCCAGTCCCCAGACAGATATTGACTACCGTTAATCCCACCTCCCTTCCCCTCCCTACCCACCCCCATAGTTTCCCTCCAAATTATTTTTACTTAAATTCCACCATTTTTGAAATATTGGACTGAATTAATACTATAGTGGTAGAACACATAGTCAGCAAGAGAGGAGGAGGGAGAGTACTCAGGGAAATGAGAATTACCCCCATGGGATTAGACTGATATTCAAACAAATAGAAGAGACTTCACAGAAGAGTTGGTCATCACACAACTAAAACGCTTGGAAGAGTCCTATTCTATTCAACAGAAAGAGCAGGACTAGGAAAATTCCTGCTCTATAGGAAAAGGCAGGGATCAAATGCCCACTCAAAAGCTAAAGAAACAGGTTTTCTTCCAAAGAGAATCAAAATAACTCCTTCCATGCTAAACAGACAAACTCTCAGAGCATTGAGTTAGGAATGATGACCTCCCATGTAGATCCTGATTCCCCAAAAAGGAAAGACACAAAGGATACAAGAAGTTAACATGAATACTTGGGTGAAGATGAGCGTAAAAAGCAGATAGCACTCCATCCATATCATGGCACCAGAAAACACAAAGCAAATTCAAACTTAAGTAAGGAGAGACTTTATTCAAAAAGGACAATTGCAATAGGCAGAATGCTCCAAAATAAGATCTATGAACTTTTCAAAAGGCTAGGGGCAAATGGCATCTCTCTTACAGAGGAAAATAAACAGGGCCAGAAATTATTCTGGGTTGAGCATGGCACAAACCTGTGGATTCTTTGGCTCATCCTGGAAATGAATTTTAGAACGACCAGCAAAGTTTCCAAAAAAAAAGCTTATTAGAGAAAGAAGGGAGGAAAGAAAAAGAGTCATGCCAGTCCAGGCCTGGGCAAGGGAAGCCTCACCTTTGCTTTTTTACAATAGGCCTGATATATACCTTCACAATGATTGTTAGGCAAAAGAGGGTGGAGCTCAGGTAACCGTCACTCTGGAGATTGACATCTCTCCTCTTCTGATAGGAGGAGAGGAAAGGAGGTGTGATCTTTTCCTGACCACATTGTTTTGCTGGAGACCTGCCAGATGTTTCCAATTCACAAGTTCATGAGCTAAAAGGTGGTCTTATTGGCATTTCTATAGCTTTGGTTAGTTAAGGGGTGACAGTCAGCTTTCTACCTTCAGCCAGGAACCTGCACAACCATGCTAAACCATGAATTGAAAGACTGGGCTGTCCTAGTCTTACATCGAATGGGGCTTTATTTTGATTTGCTGAGAGGGTGGGGTAGGCTGCCAGCTTGGCCTGCAGTAAAATGTGATTTTAAAAATGTCTGAATGCTTCCTAAACCTGCTTACAGGAAACTTATCTATCTATGTCGAAGCTGAGCTAGCTACTCTGCCTCAGAAAGAACTGGTTGTAGGCTAGTGGGGTGAGTGGTGTGATCAAGAATGCTTTTCTTTGCAGTCAGAAGGGACAATTAAAAAGGTTGCTCTGCACTCTGCATTTTCTCAAGCTTGCTTAAGTGCCAGGGTGGGCTTGAGTTCTAGAGTGTGTGGAGAAGCAAGAAGCCTAACTAAAGCTTGGTCAAATCAATTTAGCGGGTATTTTATCTAGATTTGTCATTTTCATTTTCTAAGATGTTAAACAGATGGAATTATGTAATACACACTCTTCTTTGTCTGGTTTATTTCCATCAGCATAATTATCTTGCGTTTTTTTATTAACTTGGTGGTCCTCTAAAGGCTTCAACTTTTAATATTTTGTCCAGCATTCTAATTGCTTTTCAGTGGAAGATTGATCTGAAGCAACTCAGCCAGCTGGAAGTGAAAATCTGCATAATTTATTTTGATTGTGTACTCTCATTCTCCTTTTAAAATTGTGTGTGTGTGTGTGTGTGTGTGTGTGTGTGTGTGTTGGAGTCTCACTCTGTCACCCAGACTGGAGTGCAGTGGCCGCTCCCAGCCACCACAGCCTCGACTTGCTGGGTTCTGGCTATCCTTCCGCCTCAGCCTTCCAAGTAGTTGGAACTACAGGCGCGCGCTACCACGCCCAGCTGATTTTTGATTTATTGTAGAGATGAGGTCTTGCCAAGTTGCCCAGGCAGGTCTCGAACCCACAGGATCGGGCAATCCACTCACCTCAGCCTCCCAAAGGCACGGGATTACAGGCCGAGCCACTGAGCCCGGCTCTTAAAATTATTAATGGGAATTCTTGGGGACCCAGGATGAAGGTGTCTTCTTCCAGAGGAGTTGGGTTTGCCTTTGCCAGTCCCACCCAGCTCTACTCACACTAGGATCACCTCAACCGAAGAAGTGCACAGCTTACCTGTGGTTAGCTCTGTTTCAAGCTTCCCTGAGGTTAAAAGCACTCTAGTCTGTTACCACCGTGCTATTGTTTCCATACTTAGAGCAGGGCCTGGGCCTTGGCCTCTTCTCCTCAACCATATTGCCAAAACCAAAGCCCAAGTTTGCAAAAGTGACTTTGAGATGCTGCTGTTCTGCTCACCTCTCTGATTTCCTTGGAATTCCTTAGCAGCTTCCCATGTCCATACTGTCTTCTTAGATTTTTGATCTCTTAAGACTTTTCGCCAGAATTTTGTATTATTTTCAGTGGGATGTTTGGTCTGAATTACTTAGCCTGCCACTACTGGACATAGAGTTCCGTTATCAATTTTTAAATTTTTTCGAATCTTAAATTTTTAGTCATTCCATAGATTTAATCATAATTTTAACCCAGACCCATAGAAAACGCTCTCCCTTCAACCTCTCATTCTGAAATCACCTAGGATTTTAAAGAAGGCTGATAGTTTTTGGGTAACCAACACTTTGCAGTTTACAAGAACTTTTTTGTTGCTATTGATAGGGCTTCTAGGGGGATAGGTGAGGGGGCTGTAGTTAAAACAACTCATCATGTAAACCTCACAAATGGAGCACAGAGTTGTAACAGCCCCAAAAGCTAACACTCTGCTCTAACAGCGTCCTGTTACTTATGGCTTTACTGCCCCAATATCTGCTTTACCAAGACCACATCCTAAAGCTGCGAGACTGATAACATCCTGGTACTGACTCGTCCTGGTTTTGCTTGTCAGTGTTTGCTTTCCTAAGGCTGCATTTCAGAGACAAGTGATTAACAACATCCTGATAGTGACTGGTTTAGTGAGGACATCTGCACTTCAAGGCCATGGGCTCGGCAGCCCTCAACAATGCTGACATCTGCATCTCAAGGCCAGGTGACCACAGCTCAAACTCCCTAAACTGCTTCTCAAAGCGCTACAAACTTCAACTGAGCTTAAGCGGCCTGCAAGAGAACTAAGCTGCTGGTTCTTCTTTAAGGCCAGCCTTTCTTTACTTTCCCTCTAATAAATGTGCTTTAATCACTCAACTCGTCCTCTCTTTCTCTGCACTTGCTTTACAGCTATCTGCTGCTTCTGTTTCCCTCTTGGGTTCATTCTTTGTCATTGTTCTTCTTTTTCTGCTGATTTGTAATTTCTTATAATTAATAACATTTTTGAGTGGTTTATTTTCAGAGTCCTTGAATACGTGAAAAAAATCTTTATAATAGCACTAAATGTTACTTTCTGAGTTTATTATCATTTTCCACCAAATTTTGAAACTATTGACTGTCTGTTCGCTCCCCATGGTGGCTGATGAAAAGATTGGTGTCTGTCTATTGGCATTCTTTTGTAGCTGATAATCTGTTTTCCATCCTGAAGTCTTTTAAGCATTTTCCCTTTGTACTTGATAAATCTGCAATGTTACCATAATAAATCAGATGTTGGGTGTATCTACTATTACTGAAATCAGCAGATCCTTTCAATCTGAGAATTAAGATCATTGTTCAGCCTAGAAAATGACTAAAATTTTTTCTGTCCTCTATTTTTTTTTTCTTTCTTTCTTCCTGAATCTCAAATTAGATGGATTCTTGACATTTTTCCAAAGGTCATCTCCCCTTTCCTACAAGAAAATTTCAAAAATAGATATTCTTCAAGATTTTATTCTAACACTTGAAAAGTCTTATTTACTTTTTAATATTGAAACGGCCCAGAATTTTTTTAAAAATTTAAAAGAAATCCAGTCTTTGAAAATAAAACACAGTTGAAAGGACAGACCGAGAGCTGGGAAGCCATTTTTCATCTTGTTCTTAAACCCTAATACAATGATGAGAAAGTAGAAGCTATGTTTTGGAGAAATGCATACTTTAGGTGAAAATCAACCTTCCGACTTTGTCTTTTCAGAAACAGACTTCCTGGTGCGGGCATTTTGTAAAAGAGTTTACAAGGCCTAAGACTCCAGGCATTGGGCAAAAGTTTTGCTAATCACAAAACTTGTGATTACAAAAGTTATGCAAATTGAAGGACTGTTCCACTCAGAAGGGGGAGTGGATGGGGATTCAATCTCCAGTAGATTGGGCACTGGTCTGCTTGGAAGTCAAGGATCCCTGAAGCTGCCTGCTGGGAATGCATAGGAGATAAGGGGAAATGCACCCTCCATTAGCTCTAAGGAATGTTATTCAGAAAAGTACTGGAGCACCGGAATCCTTATCACACCCTTCTCTAGGGGCTATGATAATGTGGGTGGACATTAGTGGGTCTCTGTGTCACAGGATCTCCAAGACATTCACAGATGGTCAATAAGGAAGTCACAGCAGTCACACCTACCTGATTGCAACACCTCCAAGGGAATGAATTTAAGCCAGAGCTCAGGGGCTATGGGGCCACACTCATCTAGAGTGTAAGTCTGCTTCCTGTCTTTGGGAAGTGAAATTTTCTTAAATAAATCTTTTCTTCTTTCACCTCTTTGTGTGTTGCAATTCTTTGCATTACTCAGATCTCTGGGTTTCCGACGTACACCTCCAGCATGTCAGCTCTGGCGGTGTTGCATCCCTCTCCCTCCATCCATTCACCCTCGCCCTATCCATACCCTAACATTTTCTGGAGGTCCCACCAAGATCTCTGAGAATCTCTCTTTCTCTCTCTACTCTTCCGTAACTGGTGACCCTCTGTGGACTGTGTTGGAACCTGGTGGCAACTGAAAGCTCTGACTAAGGCTACACTTCAGCGTGCTGGAAGGTCCCAGGGAAAGACATCAGACTGCTGAAGCCTAATAAGGTGAGGGACTAAGGTTAACTCTTTACTTCCTTCTAGCCAAGATTACTGAGTTTCCCCATGGACTGAGCTAGATCTCAGAGGACAACTGACGGTCTCTGCCTAGGGCTACTCCCTAGGGAGGCAAGAAGGTTCCTGAAGGAAAGTTTGGACTGCCAATACCCATACGAGTAGGAAACAAAGTGCTTGGTTTCTTTGTTTTTTTCTTCTCTGGTTGGCAAGTGATTCCACAAAGAACCTTGAAACACCAACAGCTGCATGGTATGCCTTTCTGTGCCTCCAGTGAGTTATCCCTCATTTATCATCCACACACCCACATATTTGAATGCACGCTCTTGGACCCCCTCTTGGACCCCCTGGCTTTGCTGTTCAGATGAGTTTCTGGATCTCTCGGGCTTTTCCTGGTCTCATCTTGGGAGATATCTAGCAATGGTCTGGGACCCAATTGCCGGAAGTCCTGGTACCAGGTCTTCCAAGACGTGGTGGAGCATAGCATTCCACCAACTCCAGTGGGCACAGGGATGGGAGGATGCTCTCTCTGGTGACGTACATCCTTTGCACTGATTCCTTTAAACCTGTTGGGGATGCCCAGCAGGGGATCTGGATGGGTAAGGCCCAGAAACAAATCCATGAAACCAAGAGCCCATCCCAACTGTATCCCTATTTTCTTTTATTACAATACTGCTTTGCAGCCCCGGCACCAGCTCTGGCCCACCTTGCCCCAGCTGACCCTTTCATCTGGCCAAGTACAGGGAAATTCCACAATATAAGCTGAGGATAATGAAACCTGGCCAGAGGGTGGCTCTCTAGCTTCTAACATTCCTCTGCAGCTTAATTTGTACCTAAAAAGGAATAACAAATACCTTGAGATCCCATATGTGCAGGCCTTTTATGAGTTAGCTTGCCATCCAGATATTCATTCTTCCTGTCGTGTTTTTGTGTCGGCTCCCCAGACCCCATGGCCCATAGGCTCATCAGAGGATACTAATCCTTTTGACTTAGCCATCCCTCCCTCAAATGATTTTTCATCACCTTCATACTCTCCTATACCTTTCACAACTCTGATTCCTGCTTTCCCTCTAATGACTCAAATGCTGACCCAGCTGGTTTAACTTCTCCTGTCTCTCTTGTAATCTGCTTTTGCTAATCCACTCTCTGTCAGTTTCCCTTCCTTCTCTCACTTCTTGCCCTTCACCTTTACGTGCAGAGGTGGGGCTGGTGTCTACGGCCGTGATGCCTAGCCTTGAACCCCAGTCTCTCTTCTCTGTTGCCTGTGGAGAAGGGACCAGCACCAAAGGCCACAGCACCTGACCCCAGCCTCCAGCCTTTTTGCCCCCCATCCCCCCACTCCTTTAATAACCCCTGGCAGCAGCCCTACTAGCTGCAGCAAGTCCCCACCCCCACGTGTGTTTGGAAAGCCCATTCCGGTTTCCACATGGCTTAAACAGGTCTCTCCTCAGGGGAGTGGCCATGACAAAAAGATTTTGAGGTTCCTGCTCATCTGTTTTTTATAATAAATCTCTCTCAGGTTATATCTAAACTGGAACTAGATCAACCTTCTTCCCAGATGAAAGTAAAGGAATCATGTAAATTAATCCTGTTAGCGAACTACAAAAAATGTCAATTGTAATTTTAATCTGTTTTTCAAGCCAAACATGCAAATGCTCTATTTCTTTTTCAACTTTACCATGTGTTAATACATTAGGGCTGAATAACACCATTGTTTGTTATATCTGGTTTGCTAAAGTTGTATTTTATAAACAAAAGGTTAAATCACTTGTTGTGCCTAACTAGCACCCTCTTATGAGACAGGTAAAACTTTAAATGCTAAATACCATGTATGACATAATAAGGTTTGGGAACTGGCCGTTCTCACCTGGTTAAGTCACTTTTACTAAGCCTAGTACTCTCCTGCCAGATGGATAAAATACTGGGACTCTGTGTGAGCACAATGAGGATGGGAACTAATCAATCTCACCTAATTGTCCACACCTTACAACTAAGACTACAATTTAGTAATTCTTAGGAGTTTTTAACAACTTTGCCTGTTCATAGTTATAAATGAATAGGGACAGATCATTAAACATCCGTGTGGTCTATTCACCCTAAAGGGCTTTGCATCAGACTGTCACAAACAGAAAAATGGTTTAAGAGTTTCGTATGTATAACCTGTTAAAAAGGAGCTTTTAAGGTTTTTCCAACCAAAACATTAAGAAAAGAAACAGTGCCAACATGGAGGGTTGCAGAACCAGGGGGCCAAAGAGGCACCCCAATTGGCAGTCACCATTAGTGTCAAAACTCCAACTGCCCATCAGACACTTAGTAAAAACAAAACTGCTAAGGGGATGGTGTCTGTTGCTTATGGGTACAGTCTGGGGGAGCACTAAAAGCATAGTTGCCCCCAAAAGGCCTAAATTTCCTGAACCTTGTCCACTGTACAGGCCAAAGAGTCACTGGGAGGCAGGTGCACTCTCTTCTGAAGAGAGGAAAGAACACTTGCTCACAAATGGTGGTCACTTATGAAAGCCTACAAATCTGCTAAACTACCTGGCACTGGCTCACCATCACCCCAACAATCCCCCAGGTAAATAGGGTGCTGGAACCCAAATTAATTTCTTAATTTAATACAGGTGCCAACCTTTTGGTTCCAGTCATCCATGTTGAAATCATATAGCCTTAACCAAAAGAATTTTCTCCTTTAAGCAACAGAGGGGGGAAGAAAGAGACAAAATTCAATTAGCCCTCTCCCACTGTCTTTGTCACAAAAAGCGAGTTTTGTTTTGTTTCTCTTTTCTCCCCCCGCTGTCTTTGTTACAAAAAAAGCAAGGTTTTTTTTTTCTTTCCAAAATCTTTGAATTATCACTTCGGCCAAATAAGTAACTTTTGCAATAACTACTTAATCTTGTGTTATAACATTATGCTTTTAAAATTGTAATACCTTTGCAAAGCAAAAGAAACCATCAGGAGAGCAGGGAGACAGCCCACAGAATGGGAAAAAATATTTGCTAACTGTATATCTGACAAAGACCTAACATCTAGGATCTACAAGGAACTCAAATGTGCTGAAAGGAAAAAAAACAAACAGCCCCTTTAAAAAGTGGACAAAAGACATGAATAGACACTTCTCAGAAGAAGATATATGGGCAGCCAACAGACACATGAAAAAGTGCTCAGCCTCACTCATCATTGGAGAAATGTAAATCAAAACGTTGAGATACCACCTAACCCCATTAAGAATGGCCATCATTAATAAAACAAACAACAAAAGATGCTGGCAAGGGTGTGGAGAAAAAGGAACACTTCTACACTGCCAGCGGGAATACAGACTAGTGCAACTCTTTGGAAGGCAGTGTGGCGATTTCTGAAAGAACTAGAAATTGACATTCCATATGACCCAGCAATTCCTCTATTAGGAATATACCCGGAGGAACTCAAATCATTCTACCAAAAAGATACCTGCACACTTATGTTTGTTGCAGCTCTATTCACAATAGCAAAAACATGGAATCAACCATGTTGCCCATTGAAATGGGACTGGATAAAGAAAATGTGGTACATATACACAATGGAATATTATGCAGCCATAAAGGACAAGTATATGGACTTCACAGCAACTTGAATGGATTTAGAGTCATTCATACTCAGTGATCTGTCACAGAAACAAAGAACAGAGTACCATATGTTCTCACTCATAAGAGGACCTTGAACAATTATAATACTATAAGAAAGTGTTTGGCAGTAATGGGAAACTGTCAGGGGAAGAGGGTGGGATTGGCAGTTGAGGGAAACTGCTAGGGGAGGGAGGGACATACCTCATCAACAAAGGTACCTGCATAATCAATGTTTGTATACCTAACCTGAATTGTACCCTACATTTTTATAATTAAAATAAATAAATCAAATAAAGGGATATGGGAAAAGATAGTGGGAAATGAATTAGAATTGGAAAAATCAATGGATGTTCACGTGACTGATGCTTTTCTCTTGTAATTGATAATAAATGTTTTATATGGGTGAGTTTTTAAAAAAATTTTAATACTTACACTCTTAAAGTTCTCAATCAGTCTCTCTAGGGTGAGATAAAAAACAAGTTTCAGGAGCCACATCTACCACAGACCAGGCACAAGGGCTATTAATCCAACATAGGATATATGACAAAATAACCTGGGTTTCACCCTCTAGCATATCAATCATTGTGAAAGTATATCAGACCTATTATAAAAACAAAGGAGCCGGGCTCAGTGGCTCAGCCAAAAAGGCTGAGGTGAGTGGATTGCCTGAGCCTGCGTGTTCGAGACCCACCTGGGCAGCGAGACCTCATCTCTACAATAAATCAAAAAATCAGCCGGGCATAGTAGCGCATGCCTGTAATTCCGGCTACTCGGAAGGCTGAGATGAAAGGATCGCTGGAGCCCAGCAGGTCGAGGCTGCAGTGGCCGGGAGTGGCCACTGCACTCCAGTCTGGGCAACAGAGCAAGACTCCAACTCAAAAAATAAATAAATACATAAAAATAAAAAATAAAAACAAAGGAAACTTTTTTCTCTTGCCAATGCTTACCTGCTTTTAAATTCTAAATTTAAGCTACAACTTAACTACATGTCTCTAATATTTTCAATTTTTCTTTCTTCAGATTTGGTCAAAGTGGCTATATTTTCTTGTTAAAGTACAACTATAAATAATTTACAAGGGAATATTTCAACTTACATTGATAAATTGGAGGCTTTAGCTAATCATACATATAATTTATGGCATGTGCACTTTTTCAGAATTGTTTTGGGGGCAATAGCCTTTTTCATCATTGTTTGCTGAATAATTTTTGCCTGTGTTCTTGCTCAATGTTTTATTAAATCCAAATAGTATTTGGTTAAGGTCCCACCACTTCATATTCATGCCCTTGGAAATAGATAAGTAGGAACCTCTCTATGGCTCACCTCTGCAGGAAGCAGTTTCAGAAGATTGATCTTCACCCCATTTCCCAGGGTCATAAGAATAGTTCTAAGAGCAGGAGTGGGAAATGAAAGGACAGACTGAGAGATGGAAGCCATTTTTCATCTTGTTCTTAAACCCTAATACAATAATGAGAAAGTAGAAGCTATGTTTTGGAGAAATGCATACTTTAGGTAAAGATTAACCTTGCCAACTTTGTCTTTTCAGAAACAGACTTCCTGGTGCTGGGCATGGGAGGTGTCTCATGTCTTTTGAAAAAGAAGTTTACAAGACTTAAGACTAAACACATAAGGCAAAAGTTATGCAAATCACAAAACTTGTGATTACAAAAGTTATGCAAATCGCAGGACTGCTCTGCTCAGAAGGGGGGGCAGATGAGGAGTCAATCTCCAGTAGATTGGGCACCATCTGCATGGAAGTCAAGGATCCCCCAAAGCTGCCCACTGGGAATGCATAGGAGATAAGGGGAAGTGCACCCTCCATTAGCTTTAAGGAATGTTATTCAGGAATGTACAGGAACACTGGAATCCTTATCACACCCTTCTCAAGGAGCTGTGATAATGTGGATGCAGGTCTCTGTGTCACAGGATCTCCAAGACATTCACAGATGGTCAATAAAGAAGTCACGGCAGTTAACACCTACCTGATTGCAGGATCTCCAAGGGAAAGGAGCTCAAGTGGGTATGGGGCCACACTCATCAAGAGTGTAGACCCCAGCTGGGCTCGGTGGCTCAGGCTGTAATCCTGAACTTTGGAAGGCTGAGGTGATTGGATTGCCTGAGCCCGCGGGTTCGAGACCCGCCTGGGCAACTTGGCGAGACCTCATCTCTGCAATAAATAAAAATCAGCTGGGTGTGGTAGTGCGCACCTGCAGTTCCAGCTACTTGGAAGGCTGAGGCGGAAAGATTGCTGGAGCCCAGCAGGTCGAGGCTGCGGTGACTGGGAGAGGCCACTGCACTCCAGTCTGAGTGACAGAGTGAGACTCCAACTCAAAAAAAAAGAGTGTAGACCCTGCTATGGGGACACACTCATCAAGAGTATAGATTCTACTACAGGGCCACACTCATCTAGAGTGTAGGTCTGCTTCCTGTCTGTGGGAAGTGATCTTTTCTAAAATAAATCTTTTCTTCTTTCACCTCTTTTTGTGTTGCAACTCTTTGCATGACTCAGATCTTTGGGTGGCCAGCACACACCTCCAGCACACCGGCTCCAGCAGTACTGCACCTCCCCTCACCTTTCCATCCATCCACCCTCACCCTATCTGTGCCCTAACAATAGTATTTTGTCACATTTAAATTTCTAAATTATTTCTCCATTAATGCAACTGTCACTTGTTTCATATTGCTTTATATCTTTGAATGACATTTTATATAATGCAGGGTGCCAAAAAAATGTATACACATTTTAAGTATGATGTTCACTCAAAAGTTGGGTAAATCAAATGAATGACAGGCAGGACAGTCAAAAAAAATGGCAGAAGCACGGTTGATTGAACAAACGGTGTTCACATTACTGGGAATATACATATCCTTCAGGGACGAGCCTTGGCCAGAGACTGCTCCCTCAGGAAGGAGGAAGGAAGAAGCCAGGCCTAGGGGGAAAAAAAAGTCTATGTTCAGATAATACCTCACAGTGGTGTACCTACAGAGGGTATGGATGCTCTATGCCTCTTTCTCCATACCTGAGGTAGGGTAGCTAGCACAGGTTAGACATAGATAGATAAATTTCCGGTAGGCAGGTTTTAGGAAGAGTTCAGACAATTTTAAAATTACATTTTACTGGAGACCAAGCTGGTAACCTTCCTCACCCCCTCAGCAAATCAAAAGAAAACCCCATCAGATGTAAGAATAGGACAGCCTACCAAACCTTTCAGTTCATGGTTTAGCACAATAATTACTAAGAATCTTTCAGGTTCCCTTTGGAAGGCAGATGGCTCAATACCACTACTTAACTAACCAAAGCCATCAAAATGATAATAAAACCGTCTTTTAACCCATGAACTTATGAGTTGTAAATGTCTGGCAGATTTCCTATAAATGACAATGTGGTCAAGAAAAGAAGCAGAGAGATGACAGTCTCTGGAGAGGGTAGCTGTTACCTGTGTTTCATCCTTATTAGCATAACAATAACTAGGTAGTTATATCTAGCTTGTAGTTGAGAGCAAAACACAGTTGCTTTTCTTTTTTAAGAAACTTACCCAAGGCAGGTATATCTGCCACAAATCTTCCTTTTTTCCTTCTTGAAAGAACCAAAATGTATTCAATATAGCCAAAGAGCAGCTATTTTAACATTGTTAGCTTTGTCATGCTTTTCTAGCAGTTCACTTTTAATTCACTCTGTAATCAAGGGCAGAACTAATTTCTCAGGTAGTTATCAATAATTGTTTTACAATCCCTCTCCAGCTTGTTTTGTACTAATTAGCTTTTCTATTCCAAGTATTTGCCTAAACCAAGTTAGCTTAACAGTCCCTTTTGGCCTTCATGACAGATAGACCCCACAGCAGTCATGTGACTAATCCACCCATCTGCCTGCAGTCCATCACCTGATGTCAGTACCTGTGCTTACCTGTCCCTTTGTGATGACCTGAAAAAGACTGCCACCCAGTCACCTCAATCACCTGCCCCCATAAAAAGGAAGGTTTAAAAGCATGCAACCAAGCAGTCATTTGCCATTGTTTTGTTAAGCACTGGCCAGGCCATGTGTTCTTTGAGCTATGGCCACCATGTTTTCCTAGATTTGGATCCCTCCCCTACTTTGGGGAGGTGAATCTCTCTCTCTCTCTCTCTCTCTCTCTCTCTCTCTCTCTCTCTCTCTCTCTCTCTGTGTCTGTCTGCCTCTCTCTCTCTAATTCACTTTCTAAATAAACAATATCTTCCTATCTAATTTCTGTGCAATTCTTTGCATCTTTCACACAGCACCAGATCACAGACCCCTCTGGTTTGACCTAACACTTCTTACTAAAAAACTTTTAAAACTTTGTTTTAAAACTTTGCTAGCCACTCTAAAAATTATTTCAGGGTCAAGTCAAAGAACTCATGAGTGTGCACTGCACCCCACTCGGCATCATTACCTATGCATCTTTTCATATCTATCATTGGTAATATCCTCTATAATCTGATAAATATGTTTATCATGAGTTCTTAATTTTCATAATTTCATAAATCTTAAGATTTATGGACAAAGAACTTGAGTTCTTTGAACTGCTCTAGCAAATTAATCGAACTCAAAGAGGAGGTCATGGGAACCCAGATGGTCAGTCAGAAGTTCTGGAAGCCCAGACTTGTGCTTGGTGGATCTTGTGGGACACAGTCCTCAACTTGTATAATCTGATGCTATCTTCAGGTAGATAATGTCAGAATTGAATTGATGGACACCCAGCTGGTGTCCACTGCAGAATTACAAGCTTGTTTGGTGTTTGGGGAAAACTCACTCCCTCATTTGGTCACAGAGTCTTCTCTGTGATTATTGTTGTTGAGTGAGAGAGTAGAGAAAACACCTTGAGTGTGTTTTATCCACTTAGCCGAGTAACCTAATTTCTCTGTGCTTTAGATTTCTAAACTGTAACATGGGGATGACAGGAGGACAGAATATAACTTAAAGGACTTGTGAAAACATTAAATTTTATATAAAAGCCTTTATTCATGTTAGGTACCCAATTAATACTATTGGCAATTTGAAAAAAATCATCATTTTGATTTTATTCAGTTATTAAAAGAAAAACCTCAGACAAATTAAATTTAACAGAATTTAACTGAGCAAGGAACGATTCATGAATTGGACAGCCCCCAAACCAGAATAGGGTCAAAGAGACTCTGGCACTGCTGCATGATTGAAGAAGATTTATGGACAGAAAAAGGAAAGTGACATACAGTAAGTGGAAATGAGGTGCAGGAACAGCCATATTGGTTGCAGCTTGGTGTCTGCCTTCTTTGAATATGTTTCAAACCGTTGGCCACCTCTGATTGGCACAAGAGCGGGTTGCAGTCTGCTTACACATCCAGTTAGGTTACAGTTCACAATGTACAGAGACACTTTTAGGCTGAATTTAAAATGTGTTAGGAGACAGCTTTACACTGAACTTACCAGGAACAGTACAAGGAACATATATTATTCGTTGATGTAAACCCAGATCTTGGCTCCATGTCTAGCACTCAGTATGCACACAACAAAAAATTTTCTGACTGAATCAATGAATCAATGATATAGTAAATAAAGAGGCCATGGGGTGAAATGTGATCATGGGAGAAGTCAAAAGTTAAAATGAAAACAGGCCGTGGGTCTGCAGTTGGTGGGGATGTGGTTTGTTCTACCTTCTTTGAACCACAGCTTTGGAAAACAGTGTAGAAGTCTAGAGGCCACACAAGCACTTGCTGGAATGACCCGGCCCTGCATCACCCTGGAACCCTCCCCTCTGCCACTGCTTCCAGCAGCAAGGTCTGTCATTCTAGTTCCTGCTTCTCAGTCCCCTGTGACTGCACCTCACAGCCTGGTTCAGGCCTCAGCTTCCCTGCCATGACACCCTGGATAAAAGACCCAGCTTTCTTGCCCCTCCTCTAGGAAGCACTCCCCCCAGTCCCAGCTCTCCTTCTTTCACCTTAAGTGATATGCCTGGCTCTGATTCCAGGCTTTACTTCTTCTAGGCAGTGAGTTTGGGTCCCTCCACCTCTGCCTATGTCTCGTGTCTCTGCCCAACAAGCACTCAATGTGAGGATTAAATTAATGAAGGATAAGTAAGTGGGTAAATAGAAAGATTAATGACTTTACATTTCCATAGAAATTTGGAGGGTGACTACTGAATTGAAGGGAAGGTATAGGTAGCTGAGTGAATAAATGCACCTGATCTTTTAGCAGCCTTTGGGCTAAGCTGCTTTCTGCTGCATTTCTCTCCCCTCCTACCCTCTTAGACATATTAGATCACATTCTCTTGTTTTATTCTCACCTCCCTGGCTAGCTCATCCCTTTGGTCCTGTGTTGATACCATCCATCAATATCAATCTCCCTGCCCATTCCTCCTCCTCCCCTATCCATGCATTTTCCCGACTTTGAATATCATACATTTATTCCTGGTTTCCAAAGTTATATTGCCAGCTCAAGTCACTTCCTGGTCTGTGTTTCCAACGGATATCTCACAGCCCTCTCAAAGTGAAAACTTCCCCTCAAAGCTATTCCTCCTCCAATGTTTCTCATGATTCACAAAGAGAAAGGTGAGAAGAGATGGTGAAACAAAGGCAGAGGGAGAGGGGGAGGAGGGGGGGAAGAGAGAAAGAGAGAAAAACAGAGAAAAGATATCAAGACATTGAACCCCAGAAAAGGACACTTTGAGGGAGCAACCCTGGCCCAGCCCCATGAGGAGCAGTCCCAGAAAGCCTGGAAACCTGATTTCAGGTACTGGGAAGTGGGATCCCCAGTTTTAAGTCCTTTCCTAGTCAGGACTGAGTCCTGTGGAGCACCAGCATTTAAATATCAGATGTCAGCCGGCTGGGT
The DNA here is from genome assembly GCA_027257055.1 of Cephalopachus bancanus. Taxonomy (NCBI): domain Eukaryota; kingdom Metazoa; phylum Chordata; class Mammalia; order Primates; family Tarsiidae; genus Cephalopachus; species Cephalopachus bancanus. Next base: position 1,321,261 of record JAPVLO010000110.1, on the reverse strand, counting down.
TGCTCAGCCTGTAATCCCGCGCCTTGGGAGGCTGAGGTGAGTGGCTTGCCTGAGCCCACAGGCTCGAGACCGCCTGGGCAACTTGGCGAGACCTCATCTCTACAATAAATCAAAAACTAGCCGGTAGCATGTGCCTGTAGCACGTGCCTGTAGTTCCAGCTACTTGGAAGGCTGAGGCGGAAGGATCGCCGGAGCCCAGCAGGTTGAGGCTGCGGTGGCCAGGAGTGGCCACTGCACTCCAGTCTGGGCGACAGTGAGACTCCGACTCGAATAAATAAATAAATAAATAAATATCAGATGTCACTCATATGGAGATTCTCTGCAAGCTGGGAGTTTATGTGGAACTGACTGAGCTCCTTGTTCTCACCCAAAAAGGAGCTTTCCTCACTTATCCCCTATCCCCCATCCCCCTGCCCTCCAGGGGGCAGTGCCCAAACCTTGCAGATTCTATATCCCTCACTCTGGTGGTCCAGGCCAGAATTCCTGAACCAGTCGCCTCCCGGTTCCTCAGGGAAACATCCACACTTCCCCGCTGTTACCCTCCTGGCTACCTTTTCTCTCATCACAGCCTGCAACTGTTCACCATCTGTGTGAGGCTAACCCAGTATGTGTCTCCCATCCCTGCCCCACCTTAGGCCCATCAGGGCAAGGACCTGGGGTGTGCATTCTCCTCTGCACCCTAGCGTCAAAGCGGCCAACAGCAAATGTCCAATACATCTTCATCCAGAGCATGCATGAATAAAATAGCTATCAGGAGGATGGGCAGAGAAGTGCAGAAAGGGATGAACTGGCCAGAGAAGCAATGGCTAGGGGAAGGCATGAATGGAAGGAGAGCTAGAAAGGAAGGAATGAAACTTACACATACATACTGGGGAGAAGAGGGCTTGCCAGACGTATTCAAGAGGGATTTGCAGCCAGTGGGGGTGGGGAGATTCCTTCAGGCTTGCATCCAAAGTGAGAAAGTCTCCCTCTTGCTTTCTGGAACCTCTCTCGGATCCCTTAACTCACAGACATAAGACTCGATGCCATTTTCCTCTACCTGTCAGTGTGGAGCTTGATGAGATTGGAGGGAGTTGTTTTGCCAATCCCTTCCCCAGATACTTAGGACCAGGGCTGAGACCAGAGAGACCTTTACCCTGAAAGCAAATAGGTTGCATCAGCTCAAGGAGAAAGCTATCTCCCATATGGATTCCCTCGATGGTGGGAGTTGGATGTGGGAGAAGTGGAGATAGGGTCTACGACAAGGTGAATCTTCCGGACTTTCAACTTTATTTTGTACACCTACTGTATACCTGAGCCTGTAAGGAAAATAGAAGTAAGATAGATTCAGTAAAATAGATTCAGAAAATAGATTCAGATTATTATACACAAAGAAAAACTAGGAACTCTACAGTAAGAAGCCCAGCAGACATCACCTTCACAAATGATCAAGATTATTATCACCTGGAATGTCATATTGACATCACACACCTCCTTCTCTGATGCCCTGAGAAGGGTGGCTTTCACCCCTGAGGCAGCTTAACCTCAACCTAATCGTGAAGAAACATCAGACAAGCTCAAGTTGAAGGACGTTCTACGAAATACTTAACTGATACTCTTCAAGGTTGTGACAAGCAAGGAAATACTGAGCATCTGACACAGACTGGAGGACAAGTAGAGGTAATGTGGGACCCTAGATAACAAGACATTAGCTGGTTGTTAGGGTTAGGGAGGGTCTGGAGGAGACACAGCTCTTGCTAGGGCCTCCAGAAAATGTTGGGTATGGAGGATGTGAAGGGATACAGCACTGGTAATCAGAGATCCGAGTAACACAAAGATTTGCAACACAAAAAAGGTGAAGAAAAGATTTATTTAAGAAAGAGATCACTTCCCACAGACAGGAAGAGGGCGGACATTAGATTAGAAAATATAGTTTATTTAAAGAAAATTAGAGAGAGAAAGAGAAGATTCACCCCCTCCCCCAAGTTGGGGGAGGAGGCCAAAGCCAGGAAGCTTGGCGACAGCCTTAGCTCAAAGAGCACACGGCCACATCAGAGTTTAGCAAGGCAATGACTAAAGGCTGCTTGTGGTCCTTTTAACCATTCCCCTTGATGGGGGAAGATCATTAAGGTGATTGGTCTGCTCCATGTCATCCTGAAGTGGCAGGCAAGCACAGGTACTGATGTCAGGTGATGGACAGCAGGCCAGATGGGTGGATGAGTCACACGACTGCTGCCATGGTGGGGTCTTTCTGTGTCACGTAGGTCACAAAGGGTTGATTAGGTTAGCTTGGGCCTGGAGGGGTTTTTCCGGCAAGAGACTTATTAGACATTTGCAATCCACAAACTCCTTGACTCCATAGGTGGTCATCTTATCACTTTTGTGGCTTTGGCCAGCCAAAGGGTGATCTTTGCCCTTCTGCCTTGACAAGGAACGTAAAAGTTTACTAGAGCATATGCTAAACCATGAATTGAAAGGTTGGGCTGTCCTGGTGTTGCATCTGAGGGAGATTTGCCAAGGGGGGATGGGATAGGCTGCTGCTTGTTTTTCATTAGTATGTCTGAATGCTTTCTAATGGTTATGCTGAGGCAAAAAGACTAAACTAAGAATAACCTAAGTTTCTTCTAGGTTTCTATAGGTACCTCCTTTCACTGGCAAAATCCGAATACAGTCTGGAGTTTAGTTAACAGTACTGTATCAGTGCAAATAAATACCATCATTATTTGCCAATATATAAAAATCAGGATGTTGGTATAATACATTCAAATTACCAATCAAAAAGTTTAGGGAGCTATAGTCATGCAAGATGGTAGCATTAGGGGAAGCGGAGGGAAAGGTAAATGGGAGCTCCCAGCATTATTTTTCTTGCCCTTTTATATGCCTAAAATGATTTCAAAATTAAAAGTTAGAAAAGAAAAGTGTAAGAACAGAACATTTCAGGAAAAATGTGTTTGTGGGTGGAGAGAAAGGGTGGAGCCACTTAAAGTGGAGATAGGAGGCTCCAAGGGATCATGAAAAAATTGGGTAGGAGGTGTGAAGGTGAACAGTAGGCAAGAGATCCGGGAAGCCAAACCGGAGGTAGATGGATTTAGGATCTCTGAGGCCTGGTCCAAAGACCGAGATTTGGGAGTCAGTCTCTGTGGGAAAATTAACATCAGGGCAGTGAAGATGAACTGGGAGAGTGAGTAGAGGGCAGAGCAAGCTGAGCCCTAAGGAAGACTAGTATTTAAACACAGCATACATTTTATGACTTAGAAAATAAAGATCTGGCTTGGCACAGTGACTCACAACTGTTAATCCCAGGGCTTTGGGAAACCCAGGAGATCAAGGCTACAGTGAGCTATGATTGTGCTGTTGCACCCCAGCCTGGGCAGCAGGACAAGACTTTTGTCTCTATAAAAAAGAAAGAAAGAAAAGTCCAGGCACTGTGGCTCACACCTGTAATCCCAGCACTTTGGGAGCCGAAGGTGAGAGGATTTCCTGAACCGGGTTCGAGATCAGCCTGGGCAACAGGGCAAGACCTCGTCTCTACAGTAAATCAAAAAACAAGTTGAGCGTGGTGGAACACACATGTAGTTCCAGCTTACTTGGAAGGCTGTGGTGGACGGATTGCCTGAGCCCAGCAGGTCGAGGCTGTGGTGACCGTGAGCATGCCACTGCACTCCAACCTGGGCGACACAGTGAGACTCTGACTCACAAAAAAAAAAAAGAAAGAAAGAAAAGAAGAGTCTATATTCATATTTGTTTACATATGCATAGAGAATCCACTTGCTACAAATCAATGCATTTTTTTCCCCAGAGAGCCAGTTGCTAAACATTTACCAGCATACAACTATATGTACTGTAATTCATTTAATCAGTCTTCTATTGGTGAACATTTAAATTGTTTCCAGTCTTTTTGTATCACGGGGGTTGCGGGGGCGGAATGCTGGCCTGAATAACATTATACTTAATGTTATACTCACATTTGTGGATATATCTGTAGGAAAAATCCTAGTATCATAATTTCTGATAAAAAGTTAGATGAATTGGCCAGGTGTGGTTGTTCATGCCTATAATTCAAGCACTTTGGGAGGCCAAGGTGAGAGGATTGCTTGAGTCCAGAGGTTCAAGAACAGCCTGGACAACATAGAAAGACCTCGTCTTTACAAAAAAATTCCCAAAATTAGCCAAGTGTGGTGGCACACACTTATAGTCCTAGCTACTTGGGAAACTCAGATGGAAGAATTGCCTGAGCCCAAGAGGTCGAGGCTGCAGCAGCTGTGATTGTGGCACTGCACTCCAGCCTGGGTGGCAGAATAAGACCCCAACTCAAAACAAAAAGTTGTGTGCATTTGTAATTTTTAATAAATATTTCCAGATAGCATTCCATAGAGGTGCTGACAACATATGCCCTATCAACAACATATGATGATGCTTGTCTGCCCACAACCTTACCAGCATCATGTTGTCAATTTTTTTAACCAACCTGATACATGGAGAATTATGCTTCATTGTACTTAAAATTTACATTTCTTTTAAAATGCAAAATGAGTGGTTTTTCTCATATTTAAGAGAGGTCAGGTTTTCCTTCTGTTAATATTATTTGTCCATGTTTTAACTGAATTGTGGTTTTTTCTTGTTGATTTTTATGATCTCTTTGTACATGTGGAAAATGAACACTTTGTGATATGTGTGGTAAGTAGTTTTATCCATATGTCATTTGTGTTTTATTTGGTTTATGGCATTTTTTCAACATGAACAATTTTATTTTTATGATATCATACATAGAAAGGCCACCCCAAAGCTGAGATTAATTTGAAAAAGTACTCTTCCTTCCTTACCTGTAGTATGTCATGGTTTCTGTGCTTTAGGGTTAGGCCTTTGCACCATTTGGAATGGCTCTTGATTGAGTTGCTGGCTAGATATGTCTTGTTCTTCACTACAACACCACTTCCTCAGACAGCGCCTGAAACCTAGAACATAATAAACAGTCGTGCAATGTTTGAAAAAATTAACACTCAGTGTCCGCCAACATATCCTCTCCTGAAATCGTCATTCTCTGCTGCCTGTGGTGCTTTGCTGCATCTCAGAAACCCAGACTATGCGCCTCCATTTCCCTGATGTCTCATAGGAAAACTCAGGGCATTTCCCCATATGGTGATGCATACCGACCTCTCTCAGAGATTGAGAAAACTATTTAATAGTCTCTCTTCAAGCGAGGGAGACCACCAAGGCTCTGTCCGCAGCTGCGTGCAGAGTCACACTGGTGTCTGCATGGTTGTAACCTAAAGTGTCTCTCGTCTCGCTGAGTCGTTTCTCATAATATGCAGTCGTACCCAAGGTTTGCCAAGCTCCATACATAGGAAACATCCTCTTCTATGTTCGGACCTCAACACAGTTGTCAATGTGAAACCAATGTCCTGGAAAGATTTCATCTAGTGTTTGAGAACCAAGGCGGGTCTGTTTTACTTGGTGTGAAGCACTTGGTTCAAGTTTACAGATTGAAAATGTCAAATGTAAAGAAAAGGTAGGTGGGTTAAAAGCAACCTTTGTGGGGAAAAACAACTTGTATTGTCACATAATTTAAGTGGATGAATGTGGGAGCAGAGAGACCAGGCAGAAATATTCAGATGGCCCCACTCTGCTTGAAAAGTGTTCTCTTCCCAAAACAGAGCCCAGAAATCTCCTCTGCTCCTCATGCCTCTGACCTTCTCCAGTCAAAAATTCCTCACTTAGTTGCCCTGGACAAGACTTCTCAGTTTTCCAAAGTTGAAAATCATAAATGGCCTCTAACCAGGGGATCCCAGTCCAGTCCCCCAAAAGAGAGGCGGGGAGCACAAATGAGAGAAAGCGCATCACCGGGAGAGAAGGCTTTTCCTGTCACAGGAAAAGCCTGTATATTCTGAGGAAGCCACAAGTTTTGCAGAACCTGAGCTCAGCCTTACCCAGAGGGAGAGGAAATGAATGCGTGACATTCAGGGGTGGAGCGGGTGGCTGAGGATTTACTTGACTCAGACAGAATGGGACACAGACCCCAGGAGAGAAGACATACAGGGGTGCAAAATGAGGTCAAGCGTTCCAATGTAGGCTTAGCAAACAGGCACAGACACCCAGGAAAGAAGCCAGTGGGCCGCGGTGTAACTGAAACACATACTTCACGTAGATGCGCTTAGGTGAGAGAGCTGGTGTGTGTGTGTGTGTGTGTGTGTGTGTGTGTGTGTGTGGAGTGTGGGCACAGGTTAGCCTGAGCATGGTGGGGAATTCTGACACAGAAATGGCTCTCAGGCAGCCAGAGGGGAGTGGCGTGCAAGTCACCTCCCGGTGCAGAGCAAATTACCCAAAAATGTAGAGGCTTCAACCAATCCACGTTTATTATCTCTCCATTTTTATGGGTCAGGAATCCAGGTATGGCTGAGTTGGGCCTCTTGCTTCTAGCCAGGATGGATTTTTCAACTCATGGCTCAACTGGAAAAGAGTCACTCCAATTTCTTTCTTTTCTCACAAACTATTGGACTATTGAGAGAGTCTGTGGCTGATAGAGAAATCGCCATCTTTTATAACCTAATCATGGAAGTGACACCCCATCACCTTTGCCATATTTTTGGAATTCGAAGCAAGTCATGAAGTCAGGCCCATACTCCAGGGAAGGAAATTACTCCAGGGCACCCTTAACAAGAGATGGGAGTTGTTGAAACACTCTAGAAGTTGACCTACCATAGGTGAAGAGGAACTTGAGAAAATACCTCAAACTACTCTTCCTTCTGGGTCTACACTGTCCTTGAGAACTATCTAAGGAGGTAACATTTTAAGTGAATTAAATGGCAAAGAAAATTTATAAAAATGCTGATCTTCCTAAAACTTTCTAGGGCCAATTTCCTAACAGTTTTTTGTTGTTGTTGTTGTTGTTTTTGTTTTGTTTTGGGGAGGGGTTGAGTTGAAGTCTCACTCTGTCGCCCAGACTGGAGTGCAGTGGCCTCTCCTGGCCACCGCAGCCTGGACCTGCTGGGCTCCGGCAATCCTTCCACCTCAGCCTTCCAAGTAGCTGGAACTACAGGCGCATGCTACAACACCCGGCTAATTTTTTGATTTATTGCAGAGATGAGGTCTCACCAAGTTGCCCAGGCGGGTCTCAAACCCGCGGGCTCAGGCAATCCACTCACCTCAGCCTCCCAAAGGCGCGGGATTACAGACTGAGCCACCAAGCCCGGCTTCCTAACGGGCTTTTAAGCACTGGGATTAATTTTTACAAGACTGCCTTTTAAACATAGTAATTAATAAAAAATAAGTATTTCACCTATAATTTTCAAAATCAGAACCTCCCCCCACATCCCCCATGCCTGATCAAATTCAATGTGCTATCCTTAGGAGAGATCTAAGAGTGTTCCAGTTTTCTGTTACTTCATAACAAATTACCCTTTCAGTGGCTTAAATCAATGTCATCCTGCTCACAAACCCGCAATTTAGACAGGGCTCAGTGGGAGCAGCTCACTTCTGCTCCACCTGGCGTCAGTTTAGTCCCTTGAAGACAAGGCACTGGAATCTTCTGAAGACTCTGTCTTCAGAACCAGCACCAACAGGTTGGGCAGTTGGTACTGGCTCTCAGATGGAGCTGTTGCCAGGATACCTACAGGTGGCCTTTCTATGGAACTGCTTGGGCTTTCTCACAGCATGGAGCCTGGGTCCTGAGGTGAGCATCCTGAGAGAAAGAGAGCCAGGCAGAGGGGTATCTCTTTTATGGCTTAGCCTATAAAGTCACCTGGCATCACTCCCACCATACTTTCAAGCCTGCTATTTATATATTGAAGAGGGTGGAACCATAGATCCCTTACCTCAATGGAGGAACGCCAAAATCATTGTAAGGAGAGTGCATAAGACGGAATACGGTGGTGCGTTTAGCTTTGGAAAACGCACTCTGCCCCAGACAGCAAACAAACCACCTCCACGACCATCCCATCTCTAGCTTTCATGGGTGTCAGTGACAATAAACATCATAAGATGAAAAATGTAAGTAGTCATTAAGAAAAAAGACAGCATCCGGGCTCGGTGGCTCAGCCGGTAATCCGGCGCCTTTGGGAGGCTGAGGTGAGTGGATTGCCTGAGCCCGCAGGTTCGAGACCCACCTGGGCAGCGAGACCTCATCTCTACAATAAAATCAGCTGGGCGTGGTAGCACGTGCCTGTAATTCCGGCTACTTGAAAGGCTGAGGCGGAAGGATCGCCGGAGCCCAGCAGGTCCAGGCTGCGGTGGCCGGGAGCGGCCACTGCACTCCAGTCTGGGTGACAGAGTGAGACTCCAACTCAAAAAAAAAAAAGAAAGAAATGAATTAGAGAGAGAGAAAGAGGAGATTCACCTCCCCAAGGTAGGGGAGAGGATCAAAGCTTAAGAAAACTTGGCCTGAGCCAGGCTCGGTGGCTCAGCCTGTACTCCAGCGCCTTTGGGAGGCTGAGATGAGTGGATTGCCTGAGCCCGTGGGTTCAAGACCCGCCTGGGCAACTTGGCGAGACCTCATCTCTACAATAAATCAAAAAATTAGCTGGGTGTGGCAGCGCACACTTGTAGTTCCAGCTACTCGGAAGGATCGTCGGAGCCCAGCAAGTCGAGGCTGCAGTGGCCGGGAGCGTGCCACTGCCCTCCAGCCCGGGCGACAGAGTGAGACTCCAACTCAAAAAAAAAAGAAAAGAAAACTTGGCCTGGCCATAGCTCAAAGAGCACATGGCCACACCATAGCTCAGCAAGGCAATGGCAAAATGGCTGTTCATAGTTGAATGCGTTTAACCCTTCTCTTTGATGGGGGAAGGTCATTCAACCGCTATTTATTATCTCACAGTTTTGTAGGTCAGGAGGCCAAGCAGGCTTGGCTGGGATCTGCTGAGTTTATTACAGGACTAAAATCCAGATGTCCACAGGCTAGACTCTGGAGGAAGACTAACATCAGTTCTCTGCAGGGCGCTGCCAGGGAGATTTTGACCACCAGAGGGCACAAGAACTGCAATCCCTGTCTCAGGGGAGCTTGGCCTGTTCCAGCTCCAAAGTGTGGTCCAGGAGCCAGCCGCAGAATTATCTGGGAAAAAAATTAGAAAAGCAGAACCTCAGGACCTAAAATCAGTCCTGCCGGATCAAAATCTGCATTCTCTCCCCCACCCTCGTGCCCACCCTTGAGATTGGTGTAGATATTTGAGGGGCACTCCCAGTAGTTCTCTCCCTTGGCTGCATGTCAGAATCACTAGTGGAACTTTTAAAATTCCTGATTCAAGGACACGACTCCCCAGAGATTCTGATGTCGTGCATCTGGGGTGCGGCATGGAGCCCTGATGGTTAAAAGTTTCTCCAGGGATTCTACTGTGCAGTTAGGTTGAAGAATGGCTGCACGTCTAGGTCACTGCACACCATAAGAATCTTTTGTATGAAGGGCACTGTGCTGTGATACAGTTTCCACACCACCTGCTTGTGTATAGACACAGGGGGCCATACAGCCTCCAGCCTCAGGGGTCTCCCGGAATGCAAGACCCCAGAGCTGTTCGTTGGTGTTGCCTCCTGGTCTCCACCGTGGGCTCCTTGACAATAGTAAATATGGTGGTTCCTCCCTCACAACCCACAACTGTAATGTGACCTGGAAAGAGTCCAGATGGTGGTGAAATTGGTGAGTTGAGCTTTAAGGAAGAGGGTGCCTGGAAGACAGAGGAGCTCAACTATGTTAGGAGGGACTTTTAAAAATATTCTTCTCAGCCGGGCTCGGTGGCTCAGCCTGTCATCCCGCGCCTTTGGGAGGCTGAGGTGAGTGGATTGCCTGAGCCCGCGGGTTCGAGACCCACCTGGGCAGGCGAGACCTCATCTCTACAATAAATCAAAAAATCAGCCGGGCGTGGTAGTGCACGCTTGTAGTTCCAGTTACTTGGAAGGCTGAGGCGGAAGGATCGCCGGAGCCCAGCAAGTCGAGGCTGCGGTGGCCGGGAGCGGCCGCTGCACTCCAGTCTGGGCGACAGAGTAAGACTCCAACTCAAAAAAAAAAAAAAAAATTCTTCTCCATTCATACAGCTCTTTACCGTGCCCAGTGCACTCTCATAAGCACTGTTGCATTTTCGTAATACTCATCTGCATTAGCTTAGGGTAGAGTAGCTGAACAAACGTGAAAAACTGGGTCACAGAGAGGTAAGTGAACGTGTTGACTTGCAGGATGAATCAGGCAGAATTAGGACAATAAACCACTTTCCTAAATTTCCTAATTTCTGACATGCTATTTCCAGGATATGGCAACACCCAACTACTGACCACTCTCTTGTCACTGTTGTGAGCATTTCTGAGGATTTTGTCTTTGTTCTTCCTTCTCTATTCTCCTCCCCAAAGTTGTGGGGTTGTTTTGTCATTCTGAAATTCTCTGTTAACTTCCTAAAAATGTCTGGTGACTTACTTGATTTCTCATTTTTTATAGAAGATTCACCAGGTATAGAGTAAGTTATCAATAGGTGCCAGCAATAATGCAACAATTTCATCACATGATAAGCTTCTTGAGTATAAGGAACATATTTCCATTGCCTCTCTAGCGTCTTACACAAGTTTTTTGTGGTTTTTTTTGAGTTGGAGTCTCACTCTGTCGCCCAGACTGGAGTGCAGGGGCCGCTCCCGGCCACCGTAGCCTCGACCCACTGGGCTCCGGCGATCCTTCCGCCTCAGCCTTCCAAGTAGCCGGAATTACAGGCGTGCGCCACCACACCCGGCTGATTTTTTGATTTATTGTAGAGATGGGGTCTCGCTGCCCAGGCGAGTCTCGAACCCGCGGGCTCAGGCAATCCACTCACCTCAGCCTCCCAAAGGCGTGGGATTACAGGCTGAGCCACCGAGCCCGGCTTACACAGGTTTTTGTGGAATGAAAGAATGACAAGTGAAGTAAATGGTATTTACAAAATTAAATGTGAGCAAGGGAGGAAGCAGACACAGAAAATCAATCCAGAGCAAGTGTGCAGGTGGTATGGTGGGCTGTGGTTCAAACCTCTGGACCCAGAGCTGTGAAAGAGAGTCAACCAAGAAATACCATCAGCACCATGGAGAGACAGTTGGTTTTATCTTTTTTTTTTTTAAGTTGGAGTCTCACTCTGTCACCCAGACTGGAGTGCAGTGGCCACTCTCGGCCACCACAGCCTTGACCAGCTGGGCTCTGGGGGTCCTTCCGCCTCAGCCCTCCGAGTAGATGGAACTACAGGCGCGCGCTACCACATCCAGCTAATTTTTTTATTTTATTGTAGAGATGAGGTCTCGCCTGCCCAGGCGGGTCTCGAACCCGCCGTCTCAGTCAATCCACTCACCTCAGCCTCCCAAAGGCACAGGATTACAGGCTGAGCCACCGAGCCCGGCTGGTTTTATCTTTTCAAATGATGGTCAACTCTCCTGCATCCCATCCCTTTTTCCTGCTCCTCCCTAGGATACCTTCCCTGCTCAAATCAAATGCTGTAGTGTTCTTCGAAGACTTCAGTGAACCTTCCGATACTGACTCTCAGTAAAGGCTCTCCCGCCCCCTGCTTTGTTCTATCAAGTACCCTTACTCCTCCGGGGTCAGAAATTCCTCTCTTTCTGTGGTCCCCGGACTGCTCCCCGCAACATTTGAGGTGCAGGAAGGATGTAAGTGATGTGCTCCCCCCTCTCCACCACCAGTGTCTCTGTCTCTTCAAGGGGCTCCAAGGGACCACACCCCAGGCCTGCCTCTCACCGGCCCCAGCCAGCTACCCTAACCCTTCTCCCCATTGCTCTCTTCCCACCCTCCTCCACTTTCTTCCTTGAGAATTGACTCCAAGGGCCTGTAGTACTTTTCCAGGATGGTTCTGTGGCCAAGGGGCATGGCTCTCACTCAGCCCTGTCTGCCCCTTGGACAGAGAATCGGTATCAGGTGTCCGTGGTGCAGTAGGCCTTCTGTATGGACTCTGGGCTCATACTTAGGGCCTTTTGAGGGGGAGAAGATGGCAGGTGAAGAGGCTCTCCCCAGTGGACACTTGTGACTGGAGATAGGAAGGCTGAGGCGGGGGTCATGGTCAAGGGCTTGAGTGCTACAGGGACTGCATCCCACCGTAGAGCAAGTGAAAACTTTGCTTTCCCATTCTCAGATCACAAGGGATGAAACTCTCATGAGGGCATTAATAAAGAGTATTCTGACTGTACACACTGATCCCAAGGAAATAAATAGGCCCTAAGAACCCAAATCTTGCCTTTATGTATCCCCAGCATACTTAATATTTTCTGTTTCTTCAAGGCTCAAGCCCCCTCCCTCAAATTGTTTTGGATCACATCTGAATGAGGTGGCAAACACTTATTAAGAATTTTTATATACAAAACTCTGTGCCACAAGATAACTTTTGGGGGTTATGGGTGTGCATATTTGCTGAGAGCCACTGACATGTACTCTTAAAATGGGTACATTATATTGTATTTAAATTATACTCCAATAAACAGACTTTTAAAAAGAAACCGAATAGGAAGCTTGGCAAGAATATTGATAATTGTGAAAACTGAATGATGCACATATGACAGTTAGTTTTTCTTTTCTCTCTACTTTTAGGAATGCTTTCAGATCTCCACAGTAAAAGGTAAATTATAAAAAATTACTCTGTGTTAGTAAATTTAGTTTGGAGAAGAAAAGTGTTATTTGGGCATGTAAGATTCACGCTTCAATTCTTCCATATCACAAGCAATTCACTGAGCACTAACTATGTGCCAAATATTGGGTTAGACACTGGGAGTCTGAGGACCAGGTCACACCCTCCCCGCTCCTTGCAGTGTGCACAGCCGAGGGGAAGAGACAGGTATTTAACACATAAGTGCCCAGATAAATGATGACTTTCATAGTCAGCATAGAGAAGTAGTATGCCATGAGCTACTTTAGAAGGACCCACCTTGCTCTAGGCAATCAAAATAATCCAGGCTTTTCTAGAGGTGGTGATGGTTAAACTGTGTGCTGAAGGATGAATATGAGAATGCAAATAATCTCTGGAGCATTTTTTGAAGGCGGGAGCATTTGTGCTTCATGTACACTCACTGGTCTACCTAGTCAACATCAAGTATGCTTCAACACACAGTTTACGTGCAACATCCACTGTAAATACTGCAGCAATAATTCTCTCCAAGATATCTTGTCTCCAAGAAATATTGATTCAGCAAACTTTTATGGCATCTGTGCTATGTGACTAACACAAGTACTTGTCCTTGGGGAGCTCTTACTCTATCAGGAGATTCCAAATGGTGAACACGTTATTATGATTCAAGGTGATAAGTGCTCTCTGACGAAAAAATGTGTTTTTCTGAGAATCAAGGAGAGAAAGATTTCTTGGTGGTAATCATTGCTGAAGTATTCACATAGTGGAAGTTGCTTGTAAACTGAATGCTGACACATAGTTGACGTTCACTGGGTAGAACAAAGGATGTGCAGAAAGCAGAAAGTCTCCAGGCATTCAAAAAAATCAAGTGAGCACTTTGTCCAAGGATAATGAAGAAGAAGGAAAGCCTGAAATTTGACGTTGGGAAATGAACAGATTGACATGGGAAGAGAGAGTACTTCGGCAAGCTGATCACACAGGTTTGGAGTTGGAATTTCTGGTGTCACGTGTGGGAGTCACTGAAGGACAGTGGAAGATTTGGCTGGATGTTTAGCTGGGACAGGGTCAGCGTGGGGCTCTTGAATGCCGTGTCAAGGAGATTGGAGGGCATCCCAGACAGTGGGACCTCACTGCCAGCTGCATTTCCCTCTCGCTGTGTCAACTCTAAGCATGTAGAAGAGCAGGACCTGGCAACATTTCAATACCAAGAATCATCTTCTGTTGAAATGGCTGAGGATTAGGTCATCTGGGAACACCTAGTCTGGCTGGAGACACGTGGGGCAAGGAGCTGAGTGCAAATGGAAAGCTCACAGCATGATGAAAAAAGCACAGTCCAGTATACACGTTTCTTTCTGGAGGAGTCTTCAAGTTCTTCCTTCTTGTACCAAAAGCAGTGAGTCTCACTGAATCCCTGTATGTAACAGATGGACTCCAAGAATCTGCCTTCACTCGGTGGCAGTTCATGACCATCTGGACACGGTGCCTAGAATCGAAAGAAAAGTAAGGAAATAATGTCAAGCCCAGTGAATTGTCGTTCCAATCTTCTCAAAATAACTGTGTGAAAAATTAAGCATTATATATTCAGATGCCTTTCAAATTCTAGCTCCAGTGCATATACATAGACAAAAACATACACTGTGTTTACTTTATATGTGTATAAATATAATAAAATAGGTGGTTGGACACAATGGCTCACACTTGTAACCCCAGCACTTTGGGAGGCCAAGGTGGGAAATTACTTGAAGCCAGGAGTTCTATAATAGCCTGGGCAACATAGGAAAGCCTCATCTCTATAAAAAAATTTTTTTTAATTAGCCAAGTATGGTGACACACACCTGTAGTCCCAGCTACTCGGGAGACTGAGATTAACCAGTTGCATAATTCTCATGTTGGGACTTTCCTTCACCATCTTGTTATGTTGAGCCTCCGTTTTTTCTTTCCTGGCTTAGTCCCTTGTTTTGCTGGAAATACCTTCCAGGAGCTTCCTAAGAAAGACTGCTTGGGAGGCAATTTTTTTGAGACATTGTTTGTCTGAAAATGTCTAATCCTGTTTTCAATTGACTAATATTTTGATAGAAGTCTAGGTTCAATAACTTTTTTTTTAAGTTTCCAATGTCCTTCCAATATATAATCCTTTAACTATCTATTTTTTCTCTCTAGAAACTTGAGAACTAATGTTCTGAAATATTATTACCATATTTTAATGATGATGGGGACATTCTGTAGGCTTTCTCTAATATCTTTAGTTATGGGGACTTTTCTTGTAATATTTCTTTTTTTTTTTTTTTTTTTTTTGAGTCGGAGTCTCACTCTGTCACCCAGACTGGAGTGCAGAGGCCACTCCCGGTCACCGCAGCCTCGACCTGCTGGGCTCTGGCGATCCTTCCGCCTCAGCCTTCCAAGTAGCTGGAACTACAGGCACGCTCTACCACACCCAGCTCATTTTGATTTATTGTAGAGATGAGGTCTCGCCAAGTTGCCCAGGTGGGTCTCAAACCCGCGGGCTCAGGCAATCCACTCACCTCAGCCTCCCAAAGGCACAGGATTACAGGCTGAGCCACCGGGCCCGGCGTAATATTTCTTTAATTCTTTCTTCACTACTGTATTTTACTGTGTTCTCTTTTTTGAAATTTCTGAATTACATTCTAATTTTATTATCTTTTCTCTTATTGTCTATTTTTGTCTTTTTTCCTACTTTCTATGAGTTTTTGTTTTGTTTTGGGGTTTTTTTTTGGTTTTTTTTTTAGTTGGAGTCTCACTCTGTCGCCCAGACTGGAGTACAGTGGCCGCTCCCGGCCACTGCAGCCTTGATCTGCTGGGATCCAGTGGTCCTTATGCCTCAGCCTTCCGAGTAGCCAGAACTACAGGCGCGCGCTACCACGCCTGGCTAATTTTTTGATTTATTGTAGAGATGAGGTCTCGCCAAGTTGCCCAGGCGGATCTCGAACCACGGGCTCAGGCAATCCACTCACCTCGGCCTCTCAAAGGCGTGGGATTACAGGCTGAGCCACCGAGCCCGGCAGTTCTACCCTTTTTTTAAAGAAAAAATCTGAAAACCAAAAAACCATGTTGTTTTTCACAATCACTGCCATGGTTTGAGTGTGTCTTCCAGAATTCATGCATAGAAATCGGGTTCCCAGTGCAGTGGTGTTGAGAGGTTTGGCCTTTATAAAGTGATTAGGTCGATAAGCGGGATTGATGCTGTTCTCAGGTGGTACTGAGTCAATTTTCAAGAGAGTGAGTTTCACTCTCTTGGGACTGGATGCGAGAGTGGGTTGTTATAAAGTGAGTCTCCATTTCATGTTTTGTCCCTTTCACATGACCCCACCTCCCCTTCTACTTACTTTTTCCGTCACGTTATGATGTAGCGTGAGACCCTCACCTGAAGCCAACCAGATGCCAGCTCCTTGTTATTTCCAGCTTCCAAAACCGTCAGCTAAATAAATTTCTATTCCCTATAAACCACTCGGTCTGTGGTATTCTGTTATAGCAACAGAAAACAGATTAAAAACAATCACTGTCCATTTAGATTTGCCCATATATTCATCACTTTTATTGCTCATTATTATATTTTACATCTCATATTTTCCCTCTGATATTGCTTTTCTTTCTGCTGAGCTAAATTGCTTAAATTCCCCTTAGTGGGGACATGTTTATAACAAAATATTTCCTTTTTTTTTTTTCTGAAAGTGTATTTACATCATCCTCACCCTTGAAAGATTTTTGGGAATGCAATTTAGATTGATAGTTGTTGTCTGAGCACACTGAAGATATTGTTGCACTGTCTTCTTGTTCTTACTTTTGCTAGTAAGAAGTCAGCAGCAAATTTAATTTTTGCTTCACATAGGCAATCTGTCTTTAATTTCCAGCTGCTTTTAAGATTATCTCTCCCTCTATTATACTCAGTGATCTATCACAGAAACAAAGAACAGAGTAACATATGGTCTCACTTATAAGCAGACCTTGAACAATTATCATAATACTATAAAAAAGGGACTGGCAGTAGTGGGAAACTGCTGTGGGGGCTGGTGAAATTGGCAGTTGAGAGAAACTGGGGGAGGGGGGGCACACTTCATCGACAAGGGTACCTGCATAACGAACATTTGCATATCAAACCCTGAATTGTACTCCACATCTTTAAAATAAAAAATTTAAAAGTTAAAAAAAAAAGATAGCCGGGCTCGGTGGCTCAACCTGTAATCGCGTGCCTTGGGAGGCCAAGGTGAGTGGATTGCCTGAGCCCGCGGGTTCGAGACCCGCCTGGGCAACTTGGCGAGACCTCATCTCCACAATAAATCAAAAAAATTAGCCGGGCGTGGTAGCGCGCGCCTGTAGTTCCAGCTACGTGGAAGGCTGAGGCAGAAGGATCGCCGGAGTCCAGCAGGTCGAGGCTGCAGTAGCCACTGCACTCCAGCCTGGGTGACAGAGTGAGACTCCAACTCAAAAAAAAAAAAAAAAAAAAGATTATCTCTCCCTCTCCTGGGAATATATGTACCTGGAGGAACATAAATCACTCTGCAAAAAAGACACCTGCACATGCATGCTTACTGCTGCACTATTCATAATATCAAACACATGGAACCTATCCATCAAAAGTGGACCGGATAAAGAAAACATGGTGCAGGTTCACAATGAAGTATTACGAAGTCATAAAGAAGAACAAAATCATGGACTTCGCAGCAAATTGGATGTCACTGGAGCCCATCATACTAAGTGAACCAGCACAGAAGCAAAGAACTGAATGTAGCATGATCTCACTCACAAGTGGAATCTGAACAATAGTCACGTTAGCACAAGGGTGGGATCAGCAGTCACTGGGCACTGCTAGGGGAGGGAGGGTCAAGGAAGGTGGGGGCATGTGACAACATAAAGAGTACCGGGTCCACTACCAGGGGGAATGAGGGCCAGTTAGAAGCCAAACTTCACCTGCATGTAGCCTACTTATGTAGTTAACCCTTCCTTGGAGCCCACATCTCTATAATAAAAATAATATAAAATAAAATTGCAAAGCAAAAAAAAAAAAGAGATCATCTCATTGTTTTTGGTATTCTGTGATTTCCAGGGATGTTTCAAGCATTATTATTTAAAATTTTTATTTTTTTATTTTTACTTTTATTTATTTGATTTATTTATTCTACTTATTTATCTGTTGGATTCATTGGGCCTCTTAGCCTAGCAGCGTTATTTTCAGCGGAGTATTCTTCATCTGAAATGTTTTTTAGGGTTGCTTTTTTCTTTTGATATCCTTGTTCAGTTCCTGTGTGCACTTTCTCTTCCTCGTCATTTTAGTGAAATCTTTCGGACTCAGAAAAGTTGAAGAAACTGTACAGTAAACATCTGTATATTCATCCCCTAGAGTCTGCCATTAACACTTTACTGTATTTGCTTCATCTTAGTTTCTATGCAGGTAAAATAAGTTGCAGGCATCCTTTCCCCTAAATCCATGAATTATGCATTCCTCTTTTAGCTACCCCTAACTCACGAATAAAGGAACTCTTCCTGGGCCAAGTAATTGGAGAGATTTGTGTGGGACTGGGGAGGCCTTTGTTTCTGCCTAGCAGGAAGCCTCCCTTGTTTCCAGTAAAGGTCCCAATTCAGAGGAATATGTGTATGTGTGAGTTGTTTAACCTTCCTTTGCCCCGGCGGGCCGGGAGCAGCAGCAGGAAAGCCACTTACAATGCAGCAGCTCAGCCCAGCCTCCTCCTTGGCCGGCAGGCAGCTTCCTGTCCAGACAAGAGTGCATCGGTTCCTCCTCTAGCACTGCCCCCTGGCCCCAGACGTCAATGGCAGCCGGTTCTAGGAAGGTTCCAGCAGCCAGGCTGTACGTTCCACTCTTTGTATTCCAAACAGGTGACCGCTGGTTTGCCCATCACAATGAGCCTCTTGTGCTTACAGGATTAGTCTGAGGTCATAACCACGGGCACTTTTTTGGCTTCTTCCCAGACTCATTTTTCTTTCCCTGTATTGGTAGCCTTTCCTCCTATGGTCTTTCAGATACCCCTAGTCGTGCCAGAAGTGGAGAGTGCATTTAACAGAAGTGGAGAGTGCATATAAGTTTCTGAGTTCTCCTTGCTGGCCTGGTGTAATTTCTGAAAGAAAGCGTAATGCAGTCATTTTCTTGGTATTTTTTTTTTCCTACTGGCAGGATCGACAAGGTATTTCATTTCTTATTTGTTTGAAATTTTTAAACATAAAATTGTTAATGTTGTGAGGATAGAGAAATGTGGAAAAGGGCAGTAGAAACGTTGGGGGATGATCTTGATTAACTTAATTGTGGTGGTGGTCTCATAAGACTATACATACGTCAATATCAAAATGATATGATTTAAATTTGTACAGCTTATTATATACCAGTTATACTTCAGTGAAGCTTTTTAAATAGTCTTAATGTTTTTGTTTTGTTTTGTTTTTGAGTTGGATTCTCACTCCGTCGCCCAGACTGGAGTGCAGTGGCCGCTCCCGGCTACCGCAGGCTTGACCTGCTGGGCTCTTGCGATCCTTCCACCTCAGCCTTCCAAGTAGGTGGAACTGCAGGCGTGTGCTACCACACCCAGCTAATTTTTGATTTATTGTAGAGATGAGGTCTCGCCAAGTTGCCCGGGTGGGTCTCGAACCCATGGGCTCAGGCAGTACACTCACCTCGGCCTCCCAAAGGCACGGGATTACAGGCTGAGCCACCGAGTTCGGCAATAGTCTTAATGTTAATGGCATATTGCAACTTGTATTTAAAATGTTTTAAATATTTGAGGTATAACATCCTATTGATACATATAGCATGTTTATCTCAATAGTTTAAGCTCACTTAAATGCATTTCTGTTGTTTTAAGTCACCAAGTTTGTGGTAATTTGTCACATTTTGATATGTCAATATCAAAATGATATGATTTAAATTTGTATACCTTATTATATATCAATTATACTTCGGTGAAGCTTTTAAAATAGTCTTAATGTTAATGGCATATTGCAACTTGTATTAAAAATGTTTTAAATAATTTGAGGTATAACATCCTATTGATACATATAGTTTATCTCAATAGTTTAAGCTTACTTAAATGCACAGTATAATTAATTTTTATATGACTAGCATCACCACTCAGATTAAAATGTAAAATACATCCAACACTGCAGAAGATTCCTAGTACCCTCCCAGACATGACCCCCTAAAGGTAAGCACTATTCTAACCTCTGTCACCACGAATTACTTTTGCCTATTCTTGAACTTCATATTAATGGAAATGCACTCATGCTGATGCTTGTGGCAATAGTTTGCTCATTCTCATTACCATATGGTATTCCATTTTATGACTATATCACAATTTATTTAATCATTCTATTGTTGATGGACATTTGGGTTGTTTCAATGTGGGGGCCCGTTAAGGATAAAGCTGCTATGGGTCTTTTAGTTGGTATTTATGGGTTTTTTGCCTGAGTGCTGGTGTAGGTTGAATGGTGACCTCTGAAAAGGTATGTCCATGTTCCAACCCTCAGAACCTGCAACTGTGATTTTATTTGGAAAAGGGGTTTTCGTAGATATAATTAGGTTAAGGATCTTGAGATGAGATCACCTTGTATTACCTCAGTGGGCCACAGATTCAATGGCAGATGTCCTTATAAGAGATAAAGGAAAAGAGAAGGCCAATATGAAGACAGAGGCAGAAATTGCAGTTATGAAGTCACAAGCTAAGGAAGCTGAATGGGCAGGGAAGGATTCTCCACTAGAGCCTTCAGAGGGAATATGGCTTTGCTGACACCTTGACTTCAGACTTCTGGCCTCTAGAACTCTGAGATAATACATTTCTGTTGTTTTAAGCCACCAAGTTTGTGGCAACTTGTCACACCAGCCCTAGGAAATGAATACAGGTGTCATTTAAAAGTTAACTTCAGGCCAGGTATGGTGGCTCACTCATGCCTGTAATCTCAGCACTTTAGGAGGGAGGATTGCTTGAGCCTAGGAGTTTGAGACCAGCCTGTGCAACATAGCAAGACAGCATCTCTACAAAAAATCAAAAAAATTGATTGGGCATGGTGGCACATACCTGTAGTTCCAGCTACGCGGGAGGTGAGGTGGGAAAATTGCCTGAGCCTAGGAGGTCGAGGCTGCAGTGAGCCGTGATTGTGCTACTGCACTCCAGCCTGAGGGCTGAGGGACAGAGTGAGACCCTGACTCAAAAAAAAAAAAAGTGAACTACTTCAGCTAGGCACAGAGGCTTGAGTGTCTAAACCCAACATTTGGAGAGGCCAAGGCAGGAGGATTATTTGAGCCTAGGAGTTCAAGAATAGCCTAGGTAACATAGCAGAACCTCATCTCTACAAATCATCAAAAAACTAGCCAGGTGTGTTGGTATGTGCCTGTAACCCCAGCTACTCAGCAGGCTGAGGCAGAAGGATCACCTGAGCCCATGAGTTCAAGGCTGTAGTAAGCCATGATCATGCTACTGCTTTCCAGCCTGGGTATCAGAGTGAGACCCTGATTCAAAAAAATAAAAGTTGCCGGGCTCGGTGGCTCAGCCTGTAATCCCGCGCCTTTGGGAGGCTGAGGTGAGTGGATTGCCTGAGTCCACGGGTTCGAGATCCGCCTGGACAGGCGAGACCTCATCTCTACAATAAATCAAAAAATTAGCCGGGCGTGGTAGCACGCGCCTGTAATTCCGGCTACTCGGAAGGCTGAGGCGGAAGGATCGCCGGAGCCCAGCAGGTCGAGGCTGCGGTGGCTGGGAGCAGCCACTGCACTCCAGTCTGGGCGACAGAGTGAGACTCCAACTCAAAAAAATAAATAAGTAAAATAAATAAATAAATAAAAGTTAACTTTATCAATATCCATTTATATTTGTTTGCAATGCACACAACACTCCAACTGAAATTTGAAAAAGTGTTTTGAGTACAGACTTTCCCAAACCTGACTAACACTTTCTCCACTTCTGGAAACAGGTATTTTTGTGCTCGATGTGCAGAAGTGTAGGAGTGGCCCCAAAGTGCTTGTTAATGTTCACCTGCAAACCTTGTCTGTCACAGTACGGGCCACTCCGAATGTTCCACCTCGAGGTGTCTATTCCTTAAGCAACCTCGGCATCCTCTACTCAGATGACCAGCTGCCCTACTCCAGGCCTGCCTTATCTTAGGCTTGTGGAGGCAAGGCCACCTGGTCCCTATTAATTTTAGCCACCATTCAGAGACTCACACACTCTGAATGGCGGGGGCAGGGAGGGGGGAGAAACACACAACATCAATAAGGGTGCACAGTTCCAATCCAGGTGAAGTAAGGGCCTATGAAAGGCCCAAACTGCACCTGTACATAGACCACTTGTATACCCAATCCTGGCTTGTACCACATATCTTTATTTTTATTTTTTTGTTGTTGTTGTTGTTTTTGAGTTGGAGTCTCACTCTGTCGCCCAGACAGGAGTGCAGTGGCCGCTCCCGGCCACCGCAGCCTCGACCTGCTGGGCTCCGGCGATCCTTCCGCCTCAGCCTTCCAAGTAGCTGGAACTATAGGCGTGCACTACCACGCCTGGCTAATTTTTTTTTTTTTTTTAATTTATTGTAAAGATGAGGTCTCGCCTGCCCAGGTGGGTCTCGAACCCGCGGGCTCGCCAGAGCCCAGCAGGTCGAGGCTGCGGTGACTGGGAGCGGCCACTGCACTGCAGTCTGGGCGACAGAGTGAGACTCCAACTCAAAAAAAAAAAGAAGTTTTCCTAATAAGTGGTGTGGAAGACATCCAGAGCTAAACAAAACAAACATGGGAAGTGACGAGCATTCTAGAATTCTTATATTTCTCCTGGCTTTATTTCCCCAGCATCTGGTTTCCAGCACCTTGTGTGATGTGGTTGTTGGAACTGTGAACCACAGATGCTCATTCAAACACCCCCTCGGGAACATATAATAAAAGCTAAAACAGTGATTGGGTACTTGGTGTGTGCTCAAGCCCAAGCTTTTACTTATATTATCTCATTAGATTCTCTCAAAACTCCTCGGGGTGGATAATAACGTTTTCCATGCTTTGCCAGTGAAAGCTGTAAGCTCATTGACTACAGGGACCGTGTCTAAGTGTCTGAGGCTTAATTCTCATTTTCTAGAAGAGTAGCTGACCATGTGTGTGTTGGTGGAACAGGAGACAGCCCAGAAAATCATCACAGTTTATTCTCTCTCCCACCCTCATCACTACTGAAATGCAGCCTCCACTGTCTTAGAGTTCCTTTGAAGGGTTCCCAGTCGGGGTAAAACATGGGATGGAAATTTCATTGGGGATTATAGCTCCCTCCAAAGCAGATATTTTGTACAGAAAATATTATATATTGTCTGACACTCCTTGCAGAAATGAACTTGAATGGTCAGAAAAACATGTTTCTTTAGGTTTTGAGAAACAGAACAGGGCCATCCTCTTTTGGAATATGACTTGGTCGTCTTATTAGTGTTTTCAGGATGGGAATAAAATATATAAAATGAGAAGACAAAACAGAAATTAGGTGCTTGGCAAAGGGAAGAAACCCTTAGGAGGCCCAACGTTTAATGCTTTGGTTCATCAAATGCAAAAAAAAAAAAATCACTCTCATCCCTCCGCCCCGTGCTTGTCAAGGTGCAAATTCCTTGAGCAGCTCAAAGTACACCAAGCTTCCTCCCCAGATAGAGAGCAGCAGCACTTTGATTCAAGATGCCAAAAAGGCAAAGCAGAAGTTCATAAGGAACAGAGGCCCCAATGTCACCCTGGGAGGTCAAGGCAGAAAGTGACTGGGAGGGAACAATCTGCAGCTGGCCCCGTGGACACCTGGTTAGCAACAGGAATACATCCGCTTAACAAAAATGGAGCTCGATCTAGCCCAAGAAAAGAATCCTAAGGATGTGAACAAAGGATTGAGTGTAGAGCATCAAAGAATTGGGGACTTCCCAAGGTGGAGAGTGTGGGAAGGGACTTGGTCAAAACCAGACACACTTGGGCAAGAAACCTTAGGTATACAGATAATGTGGGCAACATTTGGTTAGATGAAAATTTACCAGACCCTGGTGGGCATATTCAGGGAAAAAAAAAACACATAAGTCACAGTTTATTGGCAACAGATACAGTCAGCAAATCTTGATATATCTAGGGAGTGCAGATATCACATTACTGCTTCTTATTTGTCAGAAATACACAAGCCCACACTCCATTGAGTGCCCACATAGGAGTGGAAGAGGGTCAGGTCTGCACAGACCATACCTGTGCATCAACTCCTCATGTGGAAAAATGCTATGGACATGGCACAAAATCTGGAGCATTCAACCCACCACCCACACCAGCTGGGACTCCAGTGGGCTCATGACCCTGTTATGCCCCTAAATATGAAGAAGGTAGGGATAATGGAATAGGAGGGGAATGGTTTCAATCTGTAGAGTTTTTAAGGTGAGAAAACATGGGTGCGTTCCTAGGTAGCTCTGCTCTATTTGAGATTCCATTTCTATACCGAAGCCCTTTCTCAGGTTTCCAAGGACTTTGGGTTCTAATGAGGCGTCTTCTCTCCACAGCCTTAACATGAGCCATGAACTTTACTCAGAAATTTGTCTGCAAAGGCAGAGATTAGAAAAGGCAAAGAGAACACTGATGTAAGCCTAGTTACCCCCAAATAATTTAACCCCTAAGAAAGATGCTTGAGTCAGCCTTTATGTCTCTTGATGATAGTGTGACTTGGAAAGACGTATGCCAGGTAAGGTGAGGGACTGCTTGACAGCTAGACCCACGGGGGGTGGGGGATTGCCATCTGTCCCCAGAGGACTCCCAGGGCCAGCCCTGAGTTCTTTTTGGCCAGATGCCTACTGGATATCTCCCTCGGAAGTCCCATAGGCATCTCCGACAAGTTTTCCTAGATTGAACTCCTGATGTTTTTCTGCAAAACATTTTCTTATTCCAGTCTTCTGCTGTCCCCACAGTTATTAAACCACAGGCAGAGCCTCACACTGGGCCCCACCCCCAGTATGAACTGGCAGGCAAGGATTATGCACACTTGGGAAAGGTCTCTAACACGAAAACCAGGAGATTCTTAAAGGAGAAGGGCCAGGTGGGAGTACTTCCCATTTCACATATCAAGACTAATTGTAAAACTACATATATATAATTAAGATAATGTTTTTGCACAGAGATGGACAAATAGAGCAATGAAACTCCAAGATACTCATGGATGGATGGATAGATAAATAGGTACTTGATATGTGACAGAGAGGAACACAAGGAGACACATAAAGAATGTTTGTAGCACATGATATTTTTACTCTATATAAAAATGGTTACCACAGTCAAGCAAATGAACACCTTGGAAAAACGTTCCATAGTTGCCATCAACTTCCATATGCCATTTTGTTTGGTGGTAAGAGATCCTACTCTCTCAGCAAGTTTTCAGTGTACAACATAATATTATTAATTGTAGCCCTCATGCTATGCTTAGATCTCTGGACTTATTCATCCTACATAATTGTAAGGTTGTACCTTTGACTCTACCTTCCTCCATTTCCTCCCCTCTCCGTCCCTGGTAGTCACCATTCTATTTTCTGTTTCTAAGTATTTGATATTCTTCCAGGATCCACATTTCAGTGAGATCACACAGTATTTGTCTTTCTGTGTTTGGCTTATTTCCCTTAGCATAACATCCTCCAGGTTCATCTATATTGTCACAAATGGCAGGATCGCCTCCTTTTTTTTTTTTTGAGTTGGAGTCGCACTCTGTCGCCCAGACTGGAGTGCAGTGCCTGCTCCCGGCCACCGCAGCCTCACCTGCTGGGCTCCGGCGATCCTTCCGCCTCAGCCTTCCGAGTAGCTTGAATTACAGGCATGCGCTACCACGCCTGGCTGATTTTTTGATTTATTGTAGAGATGAGGTCTCACTGCCCGGGCAGGTCTCGAACCCGTGGGCTCAGGCAATCCACTCACCTCAGCCTCCCAAAGGCGCGGGATTACAGGCTGAGCCACCGAGCCCGGCTGATCTCCTCCTTTTTTAAAGCTGGATAATATCCCATCATGTATATTTACCACAATTTCTTTATCTGTTCATCTGTGATGGACACTGACATTGTTCCCATGCCTTGGCTGTTGTGAATAATGCTCCAATGCACATAGTCCAAAGCCCTCAAATATCCATCAGTGTTAAATGATAAGTAAATAGCAATATTTCTTAACAACTTATTTACTGGAAATAGAATACTTTAGTATGATAAAAATGAACACATTTTAGCTACACACAATAAGGTGGGTGATTCACAAACATAGCGTTAAATGGAAGAAGCCTAATACAAAAGAATTCAAAGTGTGTTGTTCTATTTATATGAAACTCAGAAACAGGCAAAACCAAACTAGAGCGTTTGAGAATATGAGCTCAAGTAGTCAAACTCAAAAGAAAAGCAGAAGAAGGGGTTACCGCGGGAGTGAGGGCAGTGGTTGTCTTTAAGGGGAGGAGGACCTGGTAGAAAGGGTGCTTGTGGCTTCCGGGGTGCTGACAGCATGCTTTTTCTTAACCTCAGGGGTGGATCCACAATGTTTCCTTTAGCATAACATTTTTTTTTTTTTTTGAGTCAGAGTCTCACTCTGTCGCCTAGACTGGAGTGCAGTGGCCGCTCCCGGTCACTGCAGCCTCAACCTGCTGGGCTCCGGCGATCCTTCCGCCTCAGTCTTCCAAGTAGCTGGAATTACAGACATGCGCTACCATGCCCAGTTAATTTTTTGATTTATTGTGGAGGTGAGGTCTCACCAAGTTGCCCAGGCGGGTCTCGAACCCGCAGGCTCAGGCAATTCACTCACCTCAGCTTCCCAAGGCGCTGGATTACAGGCTGAGCCACTGAGCCCGGTTAGCATTAATATTAAGCTGCACATTAATATTGTGCATCCTTTTCTTTTATTTCTTTCTTTCTTTTTTTTTTTTTTTTTTGAGTTGGAGTCTCACTCTCTCACCCAGGCTGTAGTGCAGTGGCATGCTCATGGCCACCACAACCTCGACCTGCTAGGCTCAGACAATCCTTCCACTTCAGCCTTTCAAGGAGCTGGACCTACAGGCATGCGCTACTATGCCCGGTTAATTTTTTGATTTACTGTAGAGACGAGGTCTCACCAAGTTGCCCAGACTGGTCTCGAACCCCCAGACTCAGACAATACTCTCACCTTGGCCTCCCAAAGTGCTGGGATTACAGGCTTGAGCCACCACACCCAGCCTGCATGTCCTTTTCTGTGTGTATTATCTGTCACAAAAAGGTTTTAAAAAAATATGAAGCACCAAAGGGGGAAGAAAAAAACATAAGAGAGAACATAACAAGAAAAACTAATTTTTAAAAAATGCCTAAACACCTGGTGGTAATGGTTGTACAACAACGTGAATGTACTTAATACTACTGAACTGCACAATTTAAAATGGCTACGGTTGGCAAGCCACGATGGCTCATGCCTATAATCTTAGCACTTTGCAATTGAGCCCAGGAGTTTGAGACCAGCCTGGACAACATAGTGAGACCTAGAATTCTACAAAATAAAAAATAAAAAAATAAGATAGGTGTGGCAGCACATGCTTGTAGTCCCAGCTCCTTGGGAGGCTGAGGCAGAAGCATTACCTGAGCCCAGGAGGTTGAGGCTGCAGTGACCCATGATTATGCCACTGCACTCCAGCCTGGACAACAGAATGAGATCCTGAGTCAAAAAATAAAAAAAATAATAAATAAAAAAAATAGCTAAGGTGGTCAATTTTATGTTATGTGTGCATTCTACCACAATTTTATAAAAATATCTAAGCACAGAGTGACATTAAAACACATCTAAATTACACAGCAAGTGATCCTATACAATCACTTTGGAAAATTCAATCCTGTAAAGAGATCCATTGTTGGTTAGAGCATAACAATCAAATTTTTATTGTGGATATTTGTTTCCCCTTTGAAATTTGACAAGCTGACTCTAGAGTAAGAAGAACAAGAAAAAACTTATTTTATCCAGTTTCAAGACTTACAATAGAGCTAAACTAATAGAGGCAATGTCTTACAGGCCCAAGGCTAGACAGTAGAGCAGAACCAACCCCTGGCCCTCAGAGACAGACTCGCACAGACAGGGCAGGGGTGATGGGACAATCAGGGGGACCCTAGCTTACCCAGGAGCACTCATCACACCTCTGATCATCACAGCAGAAAATCAGAAACAACCCAATGCCCACGGCAGGAAAAATGGATACATAAATTGTGATGTGATCTCACAATGGAATATTGTGCAGCAGCAAAACAGATGAAGTGGAGATAACCTGCAACCACAAGGATAAATCTTAGAAATAATGTTGAGAGAGAAAAGCAAGTGTGAGAAGATGACACCCGGTTATGATTTTATTTTGTAAAGCTCAAAAGCAAGCAAAACTAACATTTATATTATTCAGGGGTATATACCGATGTGATAAAAACTTTTACAAATATAAGGCAGTGATAACTGTCGAATGGTGATGGAGACTTCTGGAAAGGAAGCGAAGACGGGGTAGGGAGTTTGTTGGGTCTCAAACTGGGTGGGTGGGTGGGGTTGTGAGTCTCGTTTTATTGTTATACATCATAACCCACATCTGTGATAACAGACATCCCTTCGTATGTGTGAATTATCACAGAACAAAAATGGAAAAGTAAGAGAATAGTGCCCAGACCTAACCATGGTGTATGCCAGCTTTTACAGAGCAGGTTGAGGAGCAGGAGGTGTCCAAGGTGAGATGGGGCTGTCAGTGAGGTGAGACAGGGCCAGAAATTGTGGCATCACAGAGGCCATGACAGCCTCCCAGAAGGAAGAGGCATCTCCCAGGCTCAGGGCTTCCAAGAACAGTACAGGAAGAGAGGTCTTGGAAAATGGATTGGCTTTGGCCACCTAGGGTGGCGCCTCTGAACTTGGAGGAGCAGTTCTGGAGATGTTGCATTGCAACTGGCTGCCAGCCAACATGAGAGATGACCATGAGAGGTCTGGGGCGAGGACAGCCCTTTCCTCAACTGGGCAGTCAAGAAGGGAAGGATAAGAGGGCTTTCTTCAGTCTCCTTTGTGGCATGAACATCCCGGTCCCCACCCTCACTCGGTCCTTTCTCCCAGGAAGAGCTGGCCAGAGGGTAACACGACTCCAGCCGGACATGCTATTCCGGCCTGCAAGGTCATGACTCTCTGGCCCAGCCAGAACTCCTGGGGGGAGAGAAGGGCCTGATACACTGCCCTTCCCCTAGAAGCCTGAACCCTGTGAGGACAGGAGGAGGACCCTGTCAGGTAAGGACACTGGGGTGCTAGGGTGTCTGGGAAGGTTCAGTCCTGGCCTGTAAGGGTCAGGGTCTTTCCCAAACCAGGAGAAACCCTCTCTGGGTCCCACAGCTCTACTTTCCTGTTCTCCAGGCAGCAGGTTGCCAGGAAGTCCTTTCTGTGTTCTGCCATGAGGACAGACAGACTCTGATCTGACATCCCTAGACCCAGGCAGCCTCTAACATCATAACCATAGCTGCAGGAACTGGCCTGGCTTCCTCCTGGGGCCAGGGAGGTCACAGCCAGCCACCCTCCCTTTGTTTGTCTTGGGAGGAGTAATTGCTGAGCAAACAGGGAAAGGAAATTCTGATTCTGCCTTACTCTGCCTGACCAGCCGTTACCCAGACCCAGGCCTCTGGTGCCCACTCAGGCTGGCTCCTTCCTTGCCCTGTGTGTGGAAGTAAGATGGATCAGGAGTGGGGTGTATAGACCACTCTGGGTACTCAGAAAAAATAGCCCCCAGCCCAGGACCAGGAACAGACGTTTACCAAGAACTCGCTGTCTGGGGGTCCTGGGCTAGGCTCACTGCATGTCAGAGGACCACACTAGGATTTCATATTAGGATCTCTGGATTCCAGTGAGGAAATTGAAGGGCTGTCAGCAGAGACGGGAATACCCCCCAGATCTCTCTGATTCCCAAATTGTGCTCTTAATCACAACACGTTTCTCTTAGCGGAGCCGCACGGGCAGGTGGCAAGGGGCTTGGACGGAGGCTCTCCCCTTCACCTCTCCTTTTCTCCCCTAGAGATCACGTCGCTGTCCCAGGCCCTCCCCATGGACGAGTTCCTGCCCTTGCTGTCTTGGGCACCCCCAGTGACCCAGGGCAGTGCCCAGGGCTTGCCTGACCTCCCAGCTGAGCAGCAGAGCCAGCAGCCACAGGGTGACAGGGCTCAGAGCCTGGGCCCTGAGCCTTGGAGACTCCTGGATGTGCCCACCATTCATATAACGCCATCCAGTGAGGGGGAGTCACCCCCCTGCACCCCAACCCCACGGCGCCTACAGCGGCTGAGGATCCCAAACCCAGAGTGTCTGCCCCAGGACAGGTCAGTCCAGTGGTGGGCTGGGAAAGCGGGTCTCTCTGTCTAGGGACTTGTGCTCAAGAGAGGGTTCCTCTGGCTGTCACTGTCTGGGTGGAGGACTTCAGGACAGAATGTGGCCTTAGCTCCACAGGAGCTGGACTCAAAGTCACAAAATAGATGTACAAACAAAAACAGGCAACCAGGAGTGTGCATTGGCACAACTGACTATGAGCTCAGCCGAGCACTACCCAGTAAGAGTAGAGGTGGGCACTGTCTTTGACCCACTCAATGTTTTTCAAACTGTGGCTCAGGACCCACTTAAGGGCCGTGAAACCAGTGCAATGAGTTGCAATCAGTACTTTTTATCCAAGCCGTTATTCATAATAGAACTGAAAATAACACCATGCAAGAGACACAGAGAGGGTAAGTGTGGTTTCTTGCAACTTCCGTGGCAATACATATATTTCTAAGTGTGTGCTGGGGGCCAGTATAAAAGATATTTCCTGCTGTAGCTCACAGGTTAAGAAAAAAAATTAAGCAAAACTTCAGCGAAGCAACGCTACCTCTAGCACAAGGAGACAGGAATTGGGAGGTTCAAGGCCACAGGGGGAAAGAGGAAAGAACTGTACTGGCCCTGAATAGAAATATTCACCGTCGTCTCTTCCAACAATGAACACTCGATAAGAGTTCAAGTTTATGAAGTAGAGCTCTGTGTAAATCTTAGAAACAATGATGGCAGGGGAAAAGTAAGTTGCAAAATGGTACAGTGGGAGCCTAATCATGTATCTTTTCAAAAGACACTGAATAATAGGCCATATTGTTGGTGGATGCATCCTGATGTGGAAAAAGGACAGAAAATTGCCCAGGAAGGACACACACCAACTTCCGGGTAGTGTGTCTTGGGGACAAAGACTGAGAAAGGAGGGATAGGGAGCTGGCTCTGGCTGCAACTGTAATGGTTTATTTACTTATTTTTAAAGGAGGGTCTGAAGCAAAATAACAAAATGCCCTCATCTATTATATGTAGGTGTTAGGGATGTACAAAACCATTTATTTTTTTCCTGTTTGAAATAAATATCCCCTAATGAACAATGCAAAAGTTTTTTTTTTGTTTTGTTTTGTTTTTTGAGTTGGAGTCTCACTCTGTCGCCCAGACTGGAGTGCAGTGGCCGCTCCCGGCCACCGCAGCCTCGACCTGCTGGGCTCTGGCGATCCTTCCGCCTCAGCCTTCCGAGTAGCTGGAATTACAGGCGCGCGCTACCACGCCCGGCTGATTTTTTGATTTATTGTAGAGATGAGGTCTCGCTGCCCAGGCGGGTCTCGAACCCGCGGGCTCAGGCAATCCACTCACCTCAGCCTCCCAAAGCGCGGGATTACAGGCTGAGCCACCGAGTCCGGCTTGCAAAAGTATTTTAAAAGAAGAATCAGGCAACGAAAAACATAAAGAGAGCTGATGGACAGAGAAACGTGGTGGAAAGAGGGCCTCTCTGGTACCTGAGAGTATGAAGCAGCCAGAATTGGGGGAAGAGCTTACAGTACAGGGAACAGCAAGCAAAGGCCCTGAGGCAGGAGGCTGGAATGTGCCTAGTGAGTTAGTAAAAAGGCAGGCTGGGGCAAGCTCCATAGCTGGAGGCTGTGGGTAAGGGAGAGGCCATGAGGTGAAGTCAGAGAGGTGACTAGGGCCTTGGGCCTCAAGGTGAGGACTCTGAAGCAAGGTGCAGCCCAGGGCTCTGAGGGCAGGAGGCCCTTGATCAGACTCAGGTGGTCACAGGCTTCCTGTGGCTGCAGGTGGGGAGCAGACTGGAGCAAAGGGTGCGGGACAGGGAAACCAGGGAGGAGGCTGCTGGGATATGTCCAGGTGGGAAGGTGTGGAGGCCGAGCCAGGGTGGGGTCAGTGGAAGGGAGACAAGCGTTTAGATTCTGGAGAGAGTCTGCAGGTGGAGCCCACAAGATCTGAGATGGATTGGATGTAGGGGTGACAGAAAGAGAAGGAAAGACGGCAGTGGGGCCCCATCCACCAAACTGGAGAAGTCAGGTGGGATTCTTTGGAGGGGGAGGACAAGGATTAAGGCCAAGAGAGGGGTGCGAATGGAGTTTTTTCAAAAGAAGCGGGGCAGCCTACCCCGGAGAGGGGTGGGGAGCCCTGGACTGGGGAGCCCAGCCCGGAGCTGAGAGTGGGTCGCACGTTTCTGTGTGCTCATGCGACCAACCTCCTTTGGCCTGTGGGGGTGGTGCGGTTATGGCGTCGGAGGAGACCACCTGCCAGCTACCTCGGTGAGTGCTTCCCCGTCGTGGAGGCCGACGATGCCCGCCCCTGCGCCGCCCTCTGGGAAAGCCCTGGCCACAGAGTTACTGGGATCTCCAGGACGGGGATGCCTTGCTCAGGTCACAGCACACCTAAGAGCCAAGGAAGCTGGATTCTGACCTAGTCTGGCCGACGGGCACTGGGAGGCCCCAGAAACCGAGGCCTGAGACCCCCTGAGGCGGGGACCCAGGCTCCTAGACTGCGAGGGGGGGGGAGGAGGCCACCGGCCCCACCCCTTCCCGCAGCCTTGGCTCCCCGCCCTGCCCCCACGTCGGTTTCCCAGCACCTCCAGTCCTCCCCCACCCGCCTCGGGCTCCTCCAGGGCCGGCAGCTCCCGGCCAGGGGCACAGCTGGAGCTGAGGACCCTTCCCTGGGCACCAGGCGAGGGAAGCTCTCCAGCCTGTGCCAGGCAGCTGCCATCGCGGTGTTTGTGTTAATAAAGTCTCCCTCTGTGCCTCTCGGGTCCACTGTCTCTCGCCCCCCCTCCTCGGGGCCCCTCTGCGTGCGGGCCTCTCCCGGCCTCTCCATCCAGGCCTCGGCGGTCCCTCCCGGGCGGGGGGCGGCGCCGTGACGCGACGGGCGGGCGCAGGGAAGGGGTGTCGCTGACGCGCGGCGGCCTCCGGCTGCTCCGGCCTTTTGTGCGGGCGGCCGGTGGGTGGGGGCGGCGGCGGCCGAAGGAGGCCCGGCCGGTGCCCCGCGGGGACGCCCAGCTCAGCCCTACCCCGCTCAGCGGGCCCTGCCCTGCCCTGCGGCCGGCGGCCGGGCCCCCGCCGCTGCATCCATGTTCGAGTAAGGACCGGCCGCCAGGGGACGGGGTCGGGGACGGGGAGGACCGGGAGGCCGCCGGCGCGGGGGATGGGACGGCGCCGCGGAGCCGAGGTCGGGGGCCTCTGCACGCGGGGCCGGGCCGGGCGGCCGGGGGCAGCGGGGGGCGAGGGGCCGGGGCGCAGCCCGGGGGCGGAGCGCGGAGGGCGGGCGAGGCCGAGTCGTCGTCGGGCCTGCCCCGCGGCCCGGGCAGGTCTGGCCGGGGGTCCAGGGACCCGCCTCGCGGGGAGGGCCCCCAAGCCTGGGTCGCTCCGGCTTGGGAGGCCGAGGTGGGCGCGAGGCTGGCCGGGGGGCACGGGCCGGGGCTGGAGGGAGGCCGGCGGGCAGCCCCCGCGGGTCGGGCCCGCAGGCCGCGGAGCCCCCTGCAGGCCCGGAGTCTGCCCCTCCCTCCGCGGGTCTCAGGGCTGCCGGGGGCGGGGGCTTTCTGCGTGGCCCGGGACCGCGGGCCTGAGAGTCGGGGTCGTGTGTGCGCGGAGTTTGCCTCCCACTTCCGCCCCGTCCGGCTTTAGAGTGTGTTTCCGATGGTGAATTGTGTCTGGGAAGTGTGGGTTCGCGCGCCTGCAGCTCCTGGTGTGCATCAGCTGTGGTCCTCTTCGGCGGTGCTTGTGTGTCTAATTTGCCATTAATTCGTCTGTAGCTCTGTGTGTTCCAGTAAGTTACCTGTGTGTGTCTGGAGCGCAGGGACAGCCTACCCTGCTGTGGCTGCGAGCCTCGCTGGTTGTACGTGTGTCGTGTATTTCCTTCCATCTGGGACTCCGTGTGCAAATAGAAATCACCCACGTGTCTGATTGTGGCTTGGAATGTGTGTGTGCGTGTCTGGAGCTCCTTGTGTGCATCAGCTGTGATCCTCCCTAGCTGTTTGTGTGTATAATTTACCATTAATTCCATCTGTGGCTCCAAGTGTCACTGGAAGTTACCAGTGTGTATCCAACTGTGCCTTTGAAGAGTGTGTACAAGTATGTCTGAGGCCCTGTGTGTTCTGCCATGACCTCTGTGCCTTGTATATGCCTGTAGTTTACCTCTGAAACTCTTATTTATGTCTGTGCAAATGTAATGTAAATGTGTGTCCATTTGTGTCACTCCTGTGTGTCTGAAGCTCTGTGTATGGCTGTGACCTTCTGTGGTTGTAGTTTACCTTTGATTCCATCTTTGTGTGAGCTCTTCCTGTGTGTATGTATTTGTGACACTGTTGCATGTGCCGGTGCCTTTCTCTTTGCAGCTAAGACCCTCCGTGGCTTTGTGTGTGTGTGAAGAGAGTGAGAAGCAGAGAGACCCCTTGTGGCTCTCTGTGGGCATGGGACCCTCCCTCCTTCCTGAGACCTTGGGAGTACCCTTGACTCTAGGGAGGCAATAATGAGAACTGACATTGTCCCCCAGTTACCGTTTGCAGAGCATGTCCCATGCATTAATTATTCCAGTATCTGGCCCTCCTGTCTTCAAGTTCCACAACCCCCTGCGGCTGCATTGTTCTTGCATGGCTGTGTGTGTCAGGGTTCTCTGCCACAGCAAGGGCAGCTGACACCTTCATCCCTTGCCACTCCACAACTGGCCTTTGCTCTGCTTCCCCACGGACAGGATGTGTTTGTTGACTGACCATAGCACATAGTTTACCTGGGATGTTGTATGTGTTAGCTGAGGTCCTTTGTGACAAATCTCTCTGTGATGTATGAATGTATTTGCCCTTGACTTTGCTGAGACTTTCTTGGGGCTATATGTGAATATAACTTACGTGGGACCTTATGTGGTTCACTGTGCGTTTCTGTGACCCTCTGCAAGCTCTGTGTATGTGTATGCGTGTGTGTGTGTGTGTGTGTAACTTTTCTGGGACTTGGCTGCATGGCCCTAGAATGCTTGCAGAGGTAGGTGTGTGTATGGTTATTCTGGAACTCTCTGTGGCTGTCTGACTATAGCATGCCAGTGATGCTATGTATGTGTATGAGAGAGAGAAGAGAAACTTCTTGCAGTTGTAGGGAAATGCATCTTACCTAGGACACCAACTGTGTGTGACCCTCACTGAGTTTCCCTTTTATGCACACCTGTGTATGCATCTGCTTCTCTAACCAGAGGCCGCTTTGGGCCTACTGAGGCCCTGGAAGCTGGAAGTCAGGTGTCTGGAGTGAAGAAAACCCAGTCACTTCCGAGTCCCCACCCCTGTAACGGTCCTCTAGCCACTTGAGGCCCCTCCCTTCACCCTGCCTCAGCCAGCCTGGTTGGGCACCAGGACCCGCCCTGAGAACTTCCTCTTTGTTCAGCCCAGGAGCAAGAACTGGGGGTGCGGATCTTGCCTGGCCTGTGTGCCTTGAACCTGTCCCTGGGCCCTTCCCTAGCCTGTGGCTGCCGGAGAGCAGAGCAGGTCTGTGTTTCATGCTAGAGGGGTGAGAAGAAAATGACAGGAGGCTGCGGTACCCCCTGCTTCAGAGCCCTTCCTGCTTTCCAGTGCCCAAACTCCTGAGCGGCCTGTGGCATGCGCCCAGCCGCTCTTCTCTCCCCTGCCCTACTGGCCACCTTATTCTTTTTCAGACTTTGCCAAGCTCGGTTCTGACTCTGAACTTGATTTTCCTCACCTGGAACAGTCTTTTCCCACTTTTTTTTTTTATTTTTTATTTTTTGAGTTGGAGTCTCACTCTGTCGCCCAAACTGGAGTGCAGCAGCCGCTCCCGGCCACCGCCGCCTCGACCTGCTGGGCTCCGGCAATCCTTCCGCCTCAGCCTTCCGAGTAGCCGGAATTACAGGCGCACGCTACCACGCCCGGCTGATTTTTTTATTTATTGTAGAGATGAGGTCTCGCTGCCCAGGCGGATCTTGAACCCGCGAGCTCAGGCAATCCACTCACCTCAGCCTCCCAAAGGCGCGAGATTACAGGCTGAGCCACCAAGCCCGGCTCACTTTTTATTTTTTGAGTCAGGGTCTCACTCTGTCACCCAGGGTCTGCAGTGTAGTGACACAATCATAGCTCGCTGCAGCCTTGACCTGCCAGGCTCAGGTGATCTTTCTGCCTCAGCCTGCCGAGTAGATGGGACTACAGGTGTTCACCACCATGCCTGGCTACTTTTTTTTTTTCCCCACACTTTGCCAGATCTGTTCTGTGTCCTCAGGGCTCCGCTCAAATGGGCCATGCTGAGCAAGGTCTCTGCTGACTCTCTCACTGAAGAAAGCATCTCTGTCCCCACTTGTCCCATCCTTTATCTCTGTGGTCTTCTAACTTGAATGTGCATCAGAATCTCTCAGACCCCACCCGAGTTTCTGATGCAGGAGATTGGGATTGGCCCTGGAATCTGCATATTCAACAGCTTCTGAGTGCTGCTGGAGCTGGAGGTCTGAGAACCCTACTGTTACATCATAGCACCAGCCATGACTGAGGCCACCATTCTCATGAACGTGTTTATTTATTTATTTTTTTTTGAGTTGGAGTTTCACTCCGTCGCCCAGACTGGAGTGCAGTGGCCGCTCCCGGCCTCCGCAGCCTCGACCCGCTGAGCTCCGGCGATCCTTCCACCTCAGCCTTCCGAGTAGCAGGAATTACAGGCGCGTGCTACCACGCCCGGCTGATTTTTGATTTGTTGTAGAGATGAGGTCTCTCCAAGTTGCCCAGGCGGGTCTCGAACCCGCGGGCTCAGGCAATCCACTCACCTCAGCCTCCCAAAGGCACGGGATTACAGGCTGAGCCCCCGAGCCCGGCTCATGAACGCGTTTTCTTACTGACGGTCTGTGATCCTCAGTGACAAGACCAGGTCCCTGCAGGCAAGGGATTGTATCAGTTTTGCTCATTTCTGTGTCCTCAGTGCCAGGTGCAGGGATGAATTACTGGAGTTTGAGGTCGGTCTGTGGAGGCTTTAAGACCAGGTTTAGGGGCTTCTGAGGCATCTGTCAGGGTCAGCGAGCCTTCTGCCCAGCGGTGCTCTTGGAGGGCGGCAGGGTTGGTCTGCCAGTCCCTGTGGGAGGGGAAACCACAGAGTCGGACCAAAATGGTCTCCTTGTTCAGGTTTGGCTTGTGCTTCCTCAGCTTTATGTGTCTCACCTCCTTTTCTCCTCCAAGCAACCCCATCATGCACACCTGTGTATGCATCTGCTTCTCTAACCAGAGGCCGCTTTAGGCCTATTGGGGTCCTGGAAGCTGGAAGTCAGGTGTCTTCAGAGAAGAAAACCCCATCACTTCCCAGTCCCCACTGGTATAACGATCCTCCCATCACTTGAGGCCCCTCCCTTCTGAGCACTTCCTCCCTGTTCAGCCCAGGAGCAAGAAGTGGTGGGCGCTGTTGTTATTTCTGAGGCACAGGGAGGTTTGGACACTGGCCCAAGGGCACCCAGGGAGGAAGTGGCAGCACCTGACCAGAAGCCCCTGGTACTGTGGGACCCATGCTCCGGGCTGCTGCCCTGGAGACCTGAAAGTCCGTGCTGCCCCAGCTAGTCGCGCACCTGGTGGAATCCAAGTTCTGAGAGGGGAGGGGAGGAAGGCTGTCCAGTCCCTCAGTCCATACCACAAGTTCTTGTGGACCACCCGCTGTGTGCCAGGCCCCATTCTAGGGGATGGGGACGCTCCCATCCTGGTGGGGGAGAAGGATGAGAACTAGGGGAGATACAGGAGCCCAGGGAGAGACATGCCGAGGAGAAAGAGCAGAGAAGTGGGAATGGGAGAGCAGGGAGTGTGATGTTAAACTAGGAAGCAGGGGAAGAGACCTGAAGGAGATGAGGGAGGCTGGGGACATCTGGATGAAAAGCATTTTGAGCAGAGGGAACAGCCAAGGCAGGAGCCGGAGGAGAGGAAGCTCCAGGCTGATGGAAGGCAGAGAAAGACCAGCTTTGGGTTTTTATAGAATGAGCTGCAGTGCGGGGGATGGGGGGGAGTCTGACCTGACTCAGGTGGTCCCAGGCTCACTCTGGCTGTGTGTGGGAGGAAAAGACTGGAGGCAGGGATACCAGGGAGGAGGCTGCTGGAATGGTCCCGGGGAAAATGATGTTAGCCCGGGCTCCCATCTATTTAATTTATTTATTCATTTATTCCACAAATTCATTTCACAAGTATCATGCGAATGCCTACCTTGGGCCCTGTCCGGAACTGTTCTCGGGACAGAACAGTGGCCAAGACAACTCCAAAGCTTGTCATCAGACAGTGACAGCCCAGAGTAGTCAGGGCAGGAATGGTAGCTACCCAGGGGGATGTGGAGACCCACAGAAGGTAGGGCATGTGTGTGCAAGAGTCTCGAAGGATGCTTAAGGATTCAGTAGGCAAGAAGAGAAGCGAGGTGTGTGCAGAGGGAACAGCATGTGATGAGGCTGTGGGCAGGAGAGACAAGTTGGAGTTACCACCTCCATCCCAGAATAGACGAGGGCCCCCAGGTCGGAATCCTGTCTTGAAGTAAACCAGGCGTGTGTCTTTTCAGGAGTAATTCACCTGTTTGAATCTGTTTCCTCCTCTATAAAGCAGGGATAGTGTAATAGTGTCAATGTCAATGCACAGGGTTGCCTGAGGAATAGTGCAATTAGTCATATAGAGAGCTTGACCTCATTCTTGATAAGGAGTCAACAAGGATCACCCCTTTAAAGTTGCCG
This sequence comes from Cephalopachus bancanus, assembly GCA_027257055.1. Classification (NCBI taxonomy): domain Eukaryota; kingdom Metazoa; phylum Chordata; class Mammalia; order Primates; family Tarsiidae; genus Cephalopachus; species Cephalopachus bancanus. Next base: position 1,282,777 of record JAPVLO010000110.1, on the reverse strand, counting down.
ACATCCCCACAGCCCTTATTCTAGTTTCTCTTTGTGCAGTCCAATTCGAGTGTTCTGTTTGCTTAGATCTGTCCCTGCCAGAAGGTTGATTCCTAAGGGCAGGAGCCATGTCTGATGGTCTCTGCTCGTGCCAGCTCCAGCCCGTGCACGGTTGTTCGTTTAGTCACCAGTGCTTATTGCACATTCGCTGTGTGCTATGGGACACAGTGGCAGCCACAACCTCTGAAGCTCGCAGTCTGGGCAGACAATAAACAAACAGTAAACAAACAGAATGAGTTTAGATAGTGTGGGTGTGACATAGAGGTGCCTCCCTTAGGCTGAGTGACCAGGAGGGAGAGTATTTGAGCTGGTGATACAGGGGCTATGTAGGGATGCACGTTCCAGGCGGAGGAACCGCAAGCACAGAGGGAATGCGTGGGAATACAGTTGGAGAGCTTCGTGACAAAAGGAGACCGGAGAGGCCAGAGGGAAGGAGGATAGAGAGAGGGAAGGACATGAAGTCAGGGATGGGAAAGGGCCAGCTCACTAGGCCTTGGGCCCCAAGATGAGGACTCTGCTTTGGTCTGGAGCGAGGTGCAGCCAATGTAGGACTCTGAGCCTAGAGGGCCCCGGCCTGACTCAGGTGGTCCCAGGCTTCCTCTGGCTACATTTGGGGAACAGACTGGGTGCAGAGGCAAGAGCAGGGGAGTCAGGGAGGAAGCCACTGGGATGTCCAGGTGGGAAGGAATGGAGGCTGGAGCCACGAAAAGTGGGTATAATGGAAATAGATTTTTGGACATGGAGCTGGTGGGACTTGCTGACAGATTAGGAAAGAGAGGTGAGGAAAAGAAAGAAGACAGAAGCTCGGGTGTTTAGCTCGAGCAACTGAGTAGAAAGTCACTGTTCAATAACTATTTGTTGTGAGAATGAATTAATAAGTGAATTCAAAAACAGCAGGTGTTATTGAGAGCTCACTCGGTGCCAAGCTCTGTTAGAAGTACTTTGCATGTATTGAAAACAACCAGCCGGGCTCGGCGACTCAGCCTGTCATCCCGCGCCTTTGGGAGGCTGAGGTGAGTGGATTGCCTGAGCCCGCGAGTTCGAGACCTGCCTGGCCAACTTGGGGAGACCTCATCTCTACAATAAATCAAAAACTAGCCGGGCGTGATAGCGCGCACCTGTAGTTCCTGCTACTCGGAAGGCTGAGGTGGAAGGACTGCCGGAGCCCAGCAGGTCGAGGCTGCGGGGGCCGGGAGCGGCCCCTGCACTCCCGTCTGGGCGACAGGGTGAGACTCCGACTCAGAAAAAAACAACCAAATGGGAACGTGTGTCTGTCACCCCTGGATAACAAGAACGAAGTGACCCAGCACCGAGACTTAGGGAACCTACTTTGAGTCACACTGCTAGAAAGTAGAGCAGGATGGCCGGGTGGGTGGACAGATAGATGGGTAGATGGATGGATGGGTAGATGGGCGGGGGGCTCGATGGACTGAGGGAGGGCCCACCCAAATCAGGCCTGTCCACACGCCGTTCTCCCTGTAACACTCCTCTTCCTTTCTCTGCCCCCAGCACCACCCCCCACTCTGGCCGGAGCACCCCAAGCAGCTCCCCCTCTCTCCGTAAGCGGCTGCAGCTCTTGCCCCCCAGCCGTCCCCCCCCCGAACCAGAACCAGGCACCATGGTGGAGAAGGGCTCAGACAGCTCCTCGGAGAAGGGTGGGGTGCCTGGAACCCCTAGCACCCAGAGCCTGGGGAGCCGGAACTTCATCCGCAACAGCAAGGTGGGTGCCAGCCCGAGCGGGGTGGGGAAAAGGTGGGAGGGCCGTGGGGGGGGCCAGGGGCCCATCCTGACTCTTCTACTCTTCTCCTTTCTCTTGCAGAAGATGCAGAGCTGGTACAGTGTAAGTGTCTGGGCCAGGGGGCTGGCTAGGAGGGTGGTGGGGAGGGGAGTGTATGCTGGGCCAGGAGGTCCAGGCTGCAGCAGTCCATGCGTGGGTGCTCAGATGAGCAGACCTAGGGCCACATCTTTGCAGCTATTTATGTGCTGTGTGACTCTGGGTGAGTCACTCTACCTCTCCGGGCCTCTTTCTCCTGGAGAAACAGCCCCACCCGACAAGGCTAAAGGGAACATCCCTAAGAGTCAGTTTTGCCGGTGGGGGTGTGACACCGGGCCTGGCTTATGTAAGAAATCGGTACAAGGCGGCTGTCATGATGGCCACTGATGTGTGCTGGACAACAGAAACCAGAAGCAGGCCAGATCCCGCAATTTCAGTGAGCCTGTCATGGAGGACTGACGGGGTTCTGGGAGCTTCTCGAGGCGTACGAGGGGGTGTGAGCCCCCATCCAGATCCTCACCTCCCAAGCATCCCCCAGATGCTGAGCCCCACGTACAAACAGCGTAATGAGGACTTCCGGAAACTGTTCAGCAAACTCCCCGAAGCCGAGCGCCTCATCGTGGGTGAGTCCGGTGCCCCGGCCCAAGTTCCCAGCTCTGCCCTCCAGACTCCCCGCTGGCCTGTGGGCGCCCCACAGCCGTGTGACTCGGGTGTCTGCCCGTCTCTCTCCCGGCTCTCAGATTACTCCTGTGCCCTGCAGCGCGAGATCCTCCTTCAGGGCCGCCTCTATCTCTCTGAGAACTGGATCTGCTTCTACAGTAACATCTTCCGCTGGGAGACAACGGTGAGCGCGGGGTGGCCAGGGAACGGTGGGCCCGCGGGGGGCTGTGGACACCCAGCAGGGCGGTTCGAGGAGCCGGGGGGCTCTGACGCGCCTTTCCTTCTCAGATTTCCATCCAGTTGAAGGAAGTGACGTGTCTGAAGAAGGAAAAGACAGCCAAGCTGATCCCCAATGCCATCCAGATCTGCACGGAAAGCGAGAAGGTGACGCAAAGGGCCCTGCGCCTGGATCCCGGGGTCGCCCCTCTCAGCAGGCTCTTCCCCCCACCCAAAGCCTCCTTCGCCCCGCACCCTGAATTCACTCAGAGCTGCTGCCTCCTCCCTTCTCCCCGCCCCTGCTACGGCCCTGGCCCGTCACCCTGGCCTGAACCCCACGCCGGCCTCCTGTCTCCGCCCCTGCAGCCTGTCCTCACACTGTCCCTCGGCAGCTCAGGGACAGAAGTCATCGTGAAACTCTCCCCTCACGTGTATCCCGCGCCTCAGCCGCCCCGGCGATCGGAGGTCTCCTCTGACGTGCAATTCCGTCACCGGAATCATGGCCTCACGTTTGCGGGTCGAGAGAGAGCTCTCGTGCCAGTGCCATGACAACAAGAGGGCAGGAGAGGCTGAGGAACCTTTCACAGCTGACTTCCCTTTGTGTTTTATTGGCCAAAAGTAGATCAGCTGACCACCCCTGACAGCAGAGGAGACCAGGAGAGTGCCCTGGGCCTCTCCACCACAGCCCCCTCCTCAAGGCTGATCCTGGCTGGAGACGGGTGTCTTCCACCCTGGATAGGGCCAGGGGACCACCTCCTCACGCAGGGACCCTGGTGTCCAGCACAGGGCTGGGGACAAGACAAATGTTTTGTGAAAGGAATGCAGAACAGAAATGTGGAGACAGTGGATGAGACTGGTGCTCCCCCAGCCCCCATCTCTCTCTTCCACCCCTTCACCCATCCTCTCCCTACAGCATTTCTTCACTTCCTTTGGGGCCCGTGACCGCTGCTTCCTCCTCATCTTCCGCCTCTGGCAGAACGCGCTGCTTGAAAAGGTGGGCCTGGGTGAGGCCTGGATGGGGGTTGGGAGTGTCCAGGGTCCATGGCGCCAGGGATGCCAGAACTTGGGGAGCAGGAGGCACCCCCGAGTTTTCCCCATAAGCACCAGGCCCAGCGCACCTGCAGCTCCTCTGTGGTGTGGCCTGACCCTGAAGCTGAGTCTCTGGCAAAGGAAAGTAGATAGGTGCCAGCCAGTCATAATTCAACCCTGGGGCTGGGGGGTAGGGTGGTCATCACACAAGTCCTGCTCCTGCTGGCCTGCAGCACCCAGGAGCCCAAACACACTCCTGCATTCATGTCCTGCCTTCCGGGAGGCTCTTATCCCTCCCCCCCCGGGGGGCAGCTCCAACCATGGCCATTATCACAAGCAAGAGGGCTAGAGGGTCCCAGTGAGGAGCGTGAGAGAGGGACGATGCGTAGTCAAAGGACAAGGGCAGAGGAGAGCCCCAAGCTCAGGCCCTGGAGTTCCAACCCTGAAGTGACCCGGGACAAGTCGTTGAACCCCCTCTGTCAAACGGGGACCGTCCCTACTTCGTAGCACCAAGAGCTGGGACCAGAATAAGTGGTAGGCGGCAGGTTAGTCCAGTGGTTAGCGCCAAGGCTCGAGACCAGCTCCCCTGGGGTCACATCTGGCACTGCCACTTCCTAGCTGGATGACCTTGGGCGCGTTACTGTGCACCTCTCTGTATCGTTGTCCTAAAATGATGATACTATTAGCACTTACTTCCAAGAACTGTTTTGAAGACTCAGTGAGTTAGCACCTGCAAAGGGGCCAGAAGGATGCCTGGCACCTGGTAACAACTCTGGAAATGTGGGCTGCTGCCATTACTGGTTTTATGACTGTTACTGTGATTTCATCATCACTGTCATCCAACCACTCTGACTATAGGCAGCTGAAAGCCCAAGGCTCCCGAGGACACCTGGGAAAACAGTTGGGGGTGGGGGGCGGCAGGACAGCATGGGGGTGGGAGCATCCGGGCTGGGAGCGTCGGCCCTGGAGTCTGGCTAAGCTTGACTCTCTGAGTTGCCTCCGGTCACCTTTGAGACCTTTTGCCCATGACATCCCCGCCCTGAGCCTCCGTATTTTGCTCAAAAAATGAAAACATTGGCTGGCCAAATATTGTGTGAACTTCGGGGGCGTGAGGTAGAAACCCCGAGAGCAGATGTAGCGAGCAGGGGTTGCCAGCGTGCGGAGGCCAAGTCTGGTGCGAGAGATCACGGCTGTCCCCGTGTGGAAGCCGGGGGAACTGCCGAGGCCGAGACTGGTGAGGGGATGGGGTGGGATAGGCTCTGGCCCGGGGAGGGGGGGGAATGGAGGCCAACCCAGGTCCTGCCTGCCCAGACGCTGAGTCCCCGTGAGCTCTGGCACCTGGTGCATCAGTGCTACGGCTCGGAGCTGGGCCTCACCAGCGAGGACGAGGACTATGTCTGCCCCTTGCAGCTGAATGGTCTGGGGTGAGTCGGAGGTGGAGGGAGTGTCCAGGGGCTGGGGGAGAGCAGAGGGGCTGTGTGCAGGGTTCTCGGAGTGCTGGGTGGCCTGAGGTGGGTGCGCAAAGTCTGGGAGACCCAGAAGGGCGCGTGGGGTCTCGAGGACACAACGGCTCTAGTTCCTTCCCTCCCCGCAGGACGCCCAAGGAGGTAGGAGATGTGATTGCCCTGAGTGACATCACGCCCTCGGGGGCAGCTGACCGCAGCCAGGAGCCCAGCCCTGTGGGTTCGCGCCGTGGCCGCGTCACCCCCAACCTGTCCCGAGCCAGCAGTGATGCAGACCATGGGGTGAGCAGGGGCACAGGGGAGGGGGGGGGTTACTGGTGGGAAGAGACAGAGGAGAGGAGTGGGGGGTGGACTGAAGGATGGCGTGGGGTGGACGGAAGAATGAGGGAGGGAACAGGTGGAGGGACAGGACGGAGATGGGAAGATGGACCAGGGACAGATTGGGAAAGAGAGACAGGCAAGCCAGGGGACAAATACACTAAAGGGGTGAGAGACAGAAGAGACGCACAGGACAGGCAAGAAAGCTTATGGCCCAGGCATCCCAGACAGGCCTGGCCGGGGCTGCGTGGAGCCCTCGTCTGGGTGGCCCCAGGACCCTCCCAGCTGTGCTGTGCACACACCACTCCCCAGCATTGGCTCCTGCTCAAGGCCGGGACAGGCTCTGGGATCCTTGGGGACTCTGGAGGGCCCTCAGGCTGGGTGAAGATGCAGCGAGGCTGGATGAAGCCGTTCTCCGCAGGCAGAAGAGGACAAGGAGGAGCAGGCCGACAGCCAGCCAGATGCCTCCTCCAGCCAGACAGTGACCCCAGCGGCTGAACCGCCGAGCACAGAGCCCACCCCGCCTGACGGGCCCACCTCCCTGGGCCCCTTGGACCTGCTGCCCAGTGAGGAGCTGCTGACGGACACAAGCAACTCCTCTTCGTCCACGGGGGAGGAAGGTGAGGCAGGTGGGCCCGATTCGGTCGCCTCGGGTACACACAACAAACCTCACGCAAGCTTAAGCAAGAGGGTGTTTGTTTGTTTGTTTTGGCTTATGGCACCAAGAAATTCGGGGGTATGGCGTTGAGCCGTGTTGTGAGAAATCTGTCTTTACCCCTGCTTTGAAGGCAGCATGGCAGGGTGGTCATGGGCACAGACTCTGAGGGCAGGTGTCCAGGTTTTGGATCCTGGCCACACTGCTTCCTAGCTGTGTAACGTGGGCAAGTTATGCAACTTCTCTGACCTTCCTTTTCCTTATCTGAAAATGGGGTTAGCAATAATAGTAGCCACTCCGTAGGGTCAAGAGAATTAAATGAGTTGGCACATCTAAAACGCTTGGATAGTGTTAGCTATTATTATTTATTTACTTATTTATTTTGAGTTGGGGGTCTCACTCTGTCACCCAGGATGGAGGGCAGTGGCGTGATCATGACCCACCACAGCCTCGGCCTCCTGGGCTCAGGTGATCCTTCCGCCTCAGCCTCCCCAGTAGCTGGGATTACAGGTGTGTGCCACCATGCCTGGCTAATCTTTTTGGATTTTTGTAGAGATGAGATCTTGCTATGCTGCCCAAGCTGGTCTTAAGCTCCTGGGCTCAAGCAGTCCTCCCACCTCAACCTCCCAAAGGCATGGGCCACCACACCCAGCTATTATCATTATTTCTATTATTATCATTATGTTCATTTTCTCTCTGTCAACTGATTCTCTGGTAGGCTCTTTCTTGTGGGGCAGAGATGGCCTCACCCGTGTCCTAGATGAGCCTAGCAGAGAGAGAGAACAGGTTTTTCCCAGTGGGTACAGCAGACAACTTGGGCTCTGACTGGTCCAACTTGGGGAACGAACCCTGTGGCTGACTGGCCTGGCCTGGGTCTCATGCACACATCCCCGAACCAATCACTGACTGAGAGCCACAGGCTGATGTCTAGGAGCACATGCCCACCCCTGCTAATCCCAGTGGTTTCAGTTGGTTGGGCCTAGGTGTATTCCCCACTTGGAACCAATCACAGCAGCTCTGTTTGGCTGGACTTGGGGCACATGGCCAGCTTCAACCACAAGTCAGAGGGGGCTGGTAAGGGCTCTGTGTCATGTCTGCTCTGGTCCAGGAAAATTGATCTGCTGGCCCACCCCTCAAGGCCTAGGAGTGGTACTCACAGGGAGGGCGGGGTGAAGGCGGACATCATCCTCTGCCCTTCTCTGTCTCCCAGCGGACCTGGCCGCCCTGCTTCCTGACCTCTCTGGCCGTCTCCTCATCAATTCCGTCTTCCACGTGGGCGCCGAGCGGCTCCAGCAAATGCTCTTCTCAGACTCACCCTTCCTACAGGGCTTCCTGCAGCAGTGCAAGTTCACAGGTCAGGGGCACGGGAGGGAGACATCGCCGTTACCCACCCAGTGCAGCGAGGGCAGTGAGGGGAGGGTAAGCCGGGAGTCTGGCAGATGCTGCCACCTGGCATGATGGGGTAGTGCTTAAAGCAGCATCTGTAAGACCAGAAGTAGCTTTGCCTCTTACTGGTGCCTTGGGCAGGGTTTTGAGCCTCTCTGTGGCTCCGTTTTTTTCTTCTGTATAATGGGGATATGATAATAGTACCCGTCTTATCAATTCTCATGAGAAAAGAATGAGTTAATACTAGAAAAATACCTAGAACAATAGCATATAGTAAGCATTTAATAAATACAGATTAATGACCACACATTAAGTGTTTCACTCTAACGCTTGGAGGCTTACAAGAGCCCAGGATAGACAAACACCTATCTTCAACGCCCAGAATCTAATGAGACAGCAGGGAGTGTACACCCAGACAGACAAATACCACACGTTAGAGGTGTGGTGTGTGTTAAGGGTGGGTAGGAAGGCTTCCTGGAGGATGTGGGATCAAAACCAAGGCCTGAAGGGGGGACTGAGGAAGGCCAGAAAAGGGAAGGGGTGGGGGCAGAGGAACCCTGGGAAAAATCTCTTGCAGCGGGGCCACTGCGGCCCAGTGTGGAGAGGGGATGCCACAGTGCCAGATGAGGCTGAAGCATTGCCGGGACCAGCTGAGGAGTTTGGCAGGCTACAAAAGAGAGTCAGGCATGAGGGGCTAGTCACTTGGCTTGCTTTCTTTTTTCTGCTGATGAGAATGAACCATGGAGAGTCCCCTACAGAATCTGTAATCCCCCCTTGTGTTGGGGGGATTGCAGGTCCCCCAAAACTATGCTTCTGTGCTGGAGGGAAGGCATGTCAGGCTGATGAATTTAGACTCGATCCTGGGGAACTGGAGAGCCATGGCGTGCGCTTGGCAGATAAGGGACTGCGTCGGCTTGGCTTTAACAAGATTCAGCTGAACCAGATGTGGAGCCTGAGGCCCGGCGCTCCCGGAAGCTAGGGCGGAGCCCTGGGCAGGCAAGGGTAGGCTGAGCCAGGAGTGATGCGTGGGAGGTCTGCTAAACAGACAGTGGAGCTGGCTGCCTGGGAGAGGGGCATGTCTGGGGCAAGGCCCAGGGCTCCTGGGAGTCTGTAGGACACCGGGGCCCACCCTGAGATTGGGACGCGAGAGGGACGGCAAGTTTGAGCAGATGCTGCAGCCGTGAGGGTCCCGGTGGACGTGAAGGGTTCCAGGTACTTCCAGGGAAGGATGTTCAGAAGATTGCAGTTGGTGCTCAGGGGAGAAGCCAGGACTGGTGCAGAGGGGGAAACTGAAGCTGGGGCATTGATGGGATGGCCACAGGAGGGTGAGCAGTGCCGAGAGAGAAGTCCTAGCTGTGAGCCTCACCGGCATTTAGAGCTTGGGGCTCTTGGAAGGAAGCCGGGAGGAAAACGAGGTGGGGACATGGAGCGGGGGGGGCGTCAGGGACAATCCCCAAACGGCTGAGTGTCCTGCAGCCTGTGGGCAAAGGGCCAGGGGACACCCTCCTCATGCTACCCCTCCCTCCCCCAGATGTGACCTTGAGCCCCTGGAGTGGGGACAGCAAGTGCCACCAGCGCCGAGTGCTGACGTACACCATTCCTATCAGCAACCCGCTGGGCCCCAAGAGCGCCTCTGTGGTGGAGACACAGGTGGGCCAGGCAGGGTGGCTGGGCAGGTAGGACGGCTGAGTGGGGTGGCCCTGACGCCCCCTCTCTTGTCCCCACAGACGCTGTTCCGGCGCGGCCCCCAGGCTGGCGGGTGCGTGGTGGACTCCGAGGTGCTGACGCAGGGCATCCCTTACCAGGACTACTTCTACACTGCCCATCGCTACTGCATCCTGGGCCTGGCTCGGAACAAGGCCCGGCTCCGGTGAGCAGTGGCCGGGCCCCTCTACCTGACACCCTGATGGTCCCAAGTCCACTGCAGAGTGTCAGTGCCCACCCTGGCAGAGGAACAGAAGCCTGGGGTCCTGAGGCCTCTGTACTCTGAATAGTAGGAGGTAGACAGAGAGGTGGCCTGGGGTGACTCCTCCCATCTACGGAGGGTTGCTTGCCTCTCAAGACTGGGGAGATGGCAAGACCAGATGAAATCTCCTCTCTCAGGAAGCTCGTATGCTCGTATTCTGGTGGGTAATTCACAATAAAGAAATAATTAGGAAAATCTCCAGAACGCTCCCTGGGGCTAAGGGCTATGGAGAGGAGGTGGTGGGTCACTGGAGGGCTTTACACTCAATTAACTGGTCAGGGAAGGCTCCTCTGGGAAAAGAATTTTTCACCAGGAACCTGAAGGAGGTGAGAGCAAGGCATTGGGACAGCCAGTGCCAAGACCCTGAGGCAAGAGTGTGAGAGCTGGCTGGAATGGCGTAAGTGGGGTTCAGCGGAGGAGGCGAGATCAGAGGGGTGGACCAGATCAGGCATGGCCCTGTGGGTCACTGTGAAGACTTGAGCTGTCACCTGGAATGAGGTGCAGCCAGGGCAGGGCCTGACCTGACTCAGGTGGTCTCCCAGCCTCCCTCTAACTGCAGGTGGGAACAGACTGTGGGTACAGGGAGGCCAGGAAGGAGGTTTCCAGGATGTCCAGGAAGGAGGGGATGGAGGCTGGCCAGGGTGGGGAGTGGGGAGAAGGATTTAGATTCGGGGAGATTTTGTAGGTGGAGCCAAGAGTTTGCCGAGAGCCTGGATGTGGGGGTGAGGGGAAGAGAGAGCTCAAGCAATACCCAAGGTGTCTGACCTGAGCCGCTAGAAGACGGGGCTGCTGTTGACCAAGATGGGGACCGTGGGGCGGAAGAGGTTTGGGGAATGATCCAGTTTGGGCCGTGTTGAGCTGAGCTGTCTCCTCGACCCCCATGGGGAGTTGGAGGGCAGCAGCCAGATGGAAGCAGTTCAAGGGTGAGGCCAGCTCAGACTGGGTCTGGAGTAGACGGTGCTGGGAGGGGGGTGGTGCACGGGCACCCAGGAAAGCCATGGCGTTTTGTCTATGAGTGACAAGGGGCGCACCCTGAGTTAGGGGAAGGAAAGACGCCACCTGGAAGATGGAGCAACCAGGGCTGGAGTCGTACCCTGACCCCTCCACCCCTGTTCTCCCGACCCCAGCGTGTCCTCCGAGATCCGCTACCGAAAGCAGCCATGGAGCCTGGTGAAGTCGCTCATTGAGAAGAACTCATGGAGCGGCATTGAAGAGTATTTCCACCACCTGGGTAGGGACAGCAGGCCGGCCGGGCTGGGAGGGGTTGCCGCCTCATGGGGTACTGACACCCGGAGCCTTTTCTCCCTTCTGCAGAGCGAGAGCTCACCAAGGCCGAGAAGCTGTCTCTGGAGGAGGGCGGGAAGGATGCCCGGGGGTTGCTGTCCGGCCTGCGGCGGCGGAAGCGGCCCCTAAGCTGGCGGGCTCACGGGGAGGGGCCCCAGCACCCAGACCCTGACCCCTGCACCCGGGCTGGTATGCACACCTCAGGTACGTTCCACCAGGGCCTGGTCAGGATGGATGGAGGAGTCAGAGTGTCCTGGGGTGGTGCTGACTCCAGGCTGCCCTCCCACAGGCTCCCTCAGCTCCCGCTTCTCAGACTCGCCTGTGGACCAGGGCCCTGGAGCAGGCATCCCCGGAGCCCTTGTTCTCATCAGCATTGTGTGAGTAAGAGACAGGAGCGGGGCCAGAAGGCATGGATCCACATCTTGTCTGTGTGACCTGGGGCAAGTGCTTGGCCTCTCTGGGCCTCTGCTTAAGTGACAGCATGGCCTCACTTCCAGCAAGAATTAGATGAGATGATGTTTGAGATGCGTCAGTTTGTCATGCAGAATCCTTCCCTGCTGGAAGAGCAGAGCCCTGGGGGCCACAGGCCAGAGGGGCCTGACCTCACCTAGGAATCCAGGAGGGTTTTTCTGGAAGAGCATGCCCCAAAGGATCTCGAATCAGGTGAAGGGGAGAGGCGTGCAAGAGAAGTGAGGTCATTGGTACACTTTACTCATGTTGTCTGTGCCACTCCTAAGCTAAGTGCTTAGGATGATTAGGGCCAGGATAGGGAGGCACAGGCAGAGGGACCGGGGCTGGGGCCAGGTCGGGGGAACCCCGTGAGGCCAGGGATGCCCTCCTCCCAGGTGTGCAGGTTGGGTAATCAGGGCAGCTTCCTAGAAAGCAGAGGTCTTTGAGCCGAGAAGGGCTTAGGCAGGGAGACCCACAGGCATGGAGCCCGCGGTGTGGGTGGGCAGGACACTCCGAGGAAATGGAAGTGACATTGGGCTTCAAGCAGACCCCGGGCGCCGAGGGTCAGATCAGCCACATGCTCAGTGTCTCTGGGCCTCAGCTGCCCAATGCTGGTCCAGGGAAGGGCTGTGGGGGTGCCAGGGCCCGGAGCTGCCTGGGGCGGACAGGGCCAGGGGGCCGGGTGGCGCTCACCTCTTTGTCTCCCCTCCCTGCTGCTACAGGATCTGTGTGAGGTAGGGTCCCGCCTCCTCCGCCTGCTCCCCGTCCCCGCATCCCACCCCGGCTGCAGCCCCTGCTCTGCACTCCATGCTCCCCTGGCTCTCCCAGGAGGTGGCCTGGCAGTCAAGGACACCGGCTTCAGGCCCGGATTTGAACTCTGACTGTTCTCCTTTTATACCATGTGACCCTGGGCATGTCTCCCACCCTCTCTGAGCTTCAGTTTCCTCCCCTAAAGGAGGGTTAGACATGGCCCCCCTAGTTGTGTGGGGGGTTCAGAGCTCCGTGCCGACTCGTGGGAGCCTCTGGCCGCCAGGACGCCTGACCTCCGACTCCCGTCCCCAGCCTCATCGTCCTCATCGCGCTCAACGTTCTGCTCTTCTATCGCCTCTGGTCCCTGGAGCGGACGGCTCACACCTTCGAGTCCTGGCACAGTCTGGCCCTTGCCAAGGGGTAGGCAGGCAGCCTGAGGGGGCCGGGGGCCTCGGGCAGATCAAGGGAGGCCGAGACCCCACTCAGGCCCCGTGTCCCCACAGCAAGTTCCCACAGACGGCCACAGAATGGGCAGAGATCCTGGCCCTGCAGAAGCAGTTCCACAGCGTGGAGGTGCACAAGTGGCGGCAGATCCTGAGGGCTTCCGTGGAGCTCCTGGACGAGGTAGGAGGCGACCGCGTGGCCAGGCCGTGTGGGGCCGCAGGGCAAGGGGTCCCGAGACCCCATCACATCCCGGGACACACAGGTGCCTTTTCCTCCCTGGGTCTGTTTCCTCCCCTGCAAAATGAGGAAGCTGCTCAGAGCACCCACCCCACAGGGTTGCCGGGGCAATCAGTGGGATAGAAGGAAGAATTTATTCATTCACATCCCAGAAGAAAGTCTAGGGCTGTCTCGGTTCAGGCAGTGCTGGGTCTGGCCACTCAGTCGGAGTAAGAATCGGTCTCATACCATCTCTGGGCTCTGCTCATCCCCAGGATTGGCTTTATTTGGGGGCATCCCTTCCCTCAGGATGGCCTAGGGGTCCCTGCCGCTCGAGGCCAGCATCCTAAGGAAATAACTCATCCGCTGGCTGCTGGGGTCGCATGCTCACCCCGGACCAATCACAGTGGCCAGGGTAGACAAGGCTTGATCCCTGGACCCCTCGCCCCACTTCAGGATGACTAAGGGGTCACATGTTCTTGGGGGGAGAGCTTCTCAAGAATTTTGGGGTCACCAAAAGGAGATTGACCCAGACACCCCGTGTAGTTCAGAGGCAGCATGTATTCAGACGACAGTTCAAATTCGGTGTGGGACCTTGTGTAAGTGACTTTACCATTTGTGCCGCTGTACATGGGATAATAATTGATGCTAACCCAAACTGATGTGAGGATGCAATGAGTTAATATTTGGAATAGTGCCGGGCACACAGCAGACACTTTATGTGTGTTTGCTCTTCTGAGTGTGAGCCTAGTGCAAGCACACAGGAGGTGCTCAATAAATGTGATGTCACTCCCACGGCAATGCCCTCAGGCTCCAGTAGACCCAGGCTAGCAGCTGTAGTAGGTCAGGGCAAATGCAAAAGTTGTGGTGACAATGACATTGTGTCTGGTCAGACACTTCCATAATGCTGAGACCCATCCATTGCACCCTGAAGTCATGCTCATAGGGAAAGGCTCCCTGGAAAGGGCCGTGTAGGATATTTTGCAGAGAGGAAACTGTAGGACAGGGTGGGGAGAGAATTAAGGCTGAGGCCCCCATCCTGAGTTAAATTTTTCATTATTTTCCTCTCTCAAATTTCCAAGGGTACAGAGTTGGCTTCACAAATTAGCGCCAACAGCAGGTGCGGATTCAGCACATACCCAGAGCCACGACTGTTCTAAGAGCTAAATATCATTAACTGCCTTATCCTCATAGCCAGCCTTGGAGGAAGGTGCTTTTGTTATCCCCACTTTATACATAAGTAGGAGGTACGAGAAGTTCAGGAACTTGCCCAAGTCACAGAGGGAGTTATAATGGCTCATGTGCCTTGCATACTTACTGTATGCCAGGTCTTGGTATTCATTGGGTCCCTGAAATAATCCTATAAAGCAGGTATGCTATGGACCCATATTTCAGATGAGGGGACTTGGTCCAGAACAGTTAAGGGATTTGCCCAAGGTTGCCCAGTAAGCCGCTGAGGCAGGATTTGAACCCAGGCCATCTGGGTCCCAGGTGCACACTAGGCCTTTTCCTCTGCTGCCTCTGAGAAGTTAGACTGAGTGTGGTATGGCTCTCCTCACATCCCTGAGTGACCCTGGTGGTGGGTGTGGCCTCAGCCATCCCTAGTTCCTCAACTGCAGGATGGGGGTGGGCGATATCACCCCACCTATGCTTACCCCTGCTGTGTCCACCTCCTCCCCCAGATGAAGTTCTCGCTGGAGAAGCTGCACCAAGGCATCACGGTCTCAGACCCTCCCTTGGACACCCAGCCCCGGCCTGAGGACAGCTTTTCCTGAGGACGCCTGGCCGCGCAGCCATCCCCCCAAATGGACAGACGGACACACAGAACCTCGGCAGCCACTGCTGGCACAGTGTGAGCGCCGGGCACCTCCCGCCCGCCCCTCCCAGCGGCCCGACCTGGGACTGCACGGACGTGGGGACCACAGACGGAGATGCACTTTAGACCAGGGAACTGGCCTGTCCTTTGGCAGGCCCCCACTAACTTATTTTGCCTGGCTGGGGTGGTGGTGGGGGCACCTCCCGGGGTGCACAATTCCCTCAGCTCGGGGTTTAATGTATTATATTTATTTGAGGCTGACAGCCCCAATAAAGGGTTGGAAATGGCTGTGGCTATGGCTGTGGGGCCCTGGGAGTGGGTGGGACTTCCTGTGGTGGGGAGGGGCATCTGTCTGTCTTCTGGAACCACGGCCACTGAAACACTCTGGAATTCCCCCGGGATCTCACGCAAGCTTTGCGTCATCCTTGAGCGGGAGCTCTAAGGACAGACTCCGGCGGCCTGAGTTCAAGTGCCGCCTCTTAGCAGTCACGTAACTGGAGCAGGTCAATCGCTGAGCTTCCGTTTCCTTTTCTGTACAATGGACATCAATTAAAGCCTCTGTCTCTCTTGGGGTTGTTACAGGTGACCCGTTCTCAAACTAGCGGCTCCTGGAGGGCTTGTTAAAAAACAGACTGCTGGGCCCACCCTCAGAAGCTCTGTTTCAGTAGATCTGGAGCAGGACTCAGGGTGTGCATTTCTGACAAGTAAAGCGCCAGAGGGGACCACACTTTGGGAGCTGCTATTATGAGTTCAAAGAGTTAATAAATATGGCTACCTATAACAGGGCCTGGCACAGAGTAAGTATTCAATAAATGTTACGCTTATTGCATAAAAATAGAGAGGAAAAACTGTAACTTGTGTAGTGAGTACCAAGCACGTACCAAGCTCTGTGCCAAGATCTGATGTTCATTCTATTCTCACAGTGACTCCATGAGGTGAAGACAAAGATTTATACGCCTGAGGTCACCCAGCAGGGAGGCGGACTCCAGGCCTGGCCCTGGCTGTCTCCACATTTAGATGTATGGTCCTAACCCCCTCAGGACTCCACAAGAGCCCGTGCAGGAGAGGTCGTTTGGACCCCTGTTTTACAGATGAGGACATGGGCTTAGAGGTAGACTCCCTGATCTAGGTGGAACCTGTGACATTCTCAGCGCTGTGCTGGCTCCAGAGTGAGTGAGGGCAGGGAGACTTTTGGCACGTCACACACCTGGCTGTGAGAATCATCTGAGCTGATGGCTTGGGGCAGGGGACTGGAAGAGGCATTGGGGACAGGAAGATGGATCACGAGTGGCAAAGGGCAGAGCCAGCCTCTCCTGCCCTCTAGCTGTGTGATCACGGCAAGTTATCCACCCTGAGCCTCAGTTTCCCATACCTGCAACAGGAACCTAGTGGTAATATCCACCTTGTAGGAAGAATTATGAGCCAGTATTAGCCAGAAAAGCACTAAGCCCATAGTAGGTGTTCAGCAAACGCCCACTTATAGGATTGTTAGCAGGTGCCTTGTGTTCAGTGCCAGGGTCTGTCCTCACTGTGCCTCCACCTACCATCCCCCACCGGAGGAAAGGTCTGGAACAGCAAGAAGGTTATTTTCTGCAGGGGAATTTCACAGCTCAGACCACAAAGGCGTCCAGTGTCCCTGGCTCCCTGCCCCTCTGCCCTGGGCCTACCTTATACCCTGGTTCCTCTTTCCCAGTAGGGCCGGGCCAGGGGAGTTCTGGGATTTGTGCCTCCCAAAACTGGAAGCTAAGACCTGGGCTGTGACTCCCAGGCAAGAGTTTCATCCCCACCTCGGGTCCTGACAACCCCAAACTCCCACCCTCACTCTTTCCACTGGGCAGAGGCTACTGGTAGGACAGGCCACCCCCCATTGCTGGGGCAGGATGCCAAGTCTGCTTTTGGTCAGCTGCATGACCCTGGGCAAGGGAGTGGCCCTCTCCCAGCCTCAGTTTCCTTATATATAAAATGAGGATAACAACTTGCTGCAAAGGCAGTGGAACTGATTCCCATGAATCAGAAGCACTGGCATTAATTTGACTTCACAAATTAGCGCTAACAGCAGGTGTGGAAGGAGCACATACCTGGAGACAGAATATTCTAAGAGCTAAACACGATTAACTGCTTCATCCTCATATTTGAGTACCTGCAAGGGTTCAAGGGGCTAGAGATGGTGGTGCACGGGACGTGTCCTCGCCCTGGGGAATCTTACATTCCAGGGTGGGAGGGACAGAACTACAAAAAGGAAAGACACAACGTCAGGTGGTGACAAGTGCTGTGGAAACAAGAGTAAAGGAGGTCAAGTAAGGAGTGGGGGAGGCAGTCTACCCTGAACGGACACAGAAGACCTGACGAAGGTGACATTGGAGCCAGGAGCTGCAGGAGGGAGGGAGGAAGGAGCCCTTTGGTCATGGGGAGAAGAGTAGTCCAGGCAGAGGCAGGAATGAGCTCCCTGTGTTGGGAACAGCAGAAGGCCCTGGATAGCCAGAGTGAGGTGGGGGCAGAGAGGGGTAGAAGGTGACGTCAGAGACATAAGGGCGTGTGGGGGGATCATGAAGGGGCCCTCCTGAAACACGGCACCTCCAACCCCCCCACCCCCCAGCAGTTTCTCTGGCTTAGACTCCAGGGTGCCCCACCTGCTGCTTGGGTGGGGTCTGGAGTATTATCTGTAGCCCTAGCCTGAACCGCCTCCCGCCCCTAGTGCCTGCTTGGGTCCCTGTACAGGGACCTCCAGGCCTGGACATCGGGGATCCCCGCGGGAGACCCCTTGGAAGTCCCGTCCGAGCCCCCTCCAGAGTCTCAGGTCGGCAGCGCGGCCCCAAACTGCCCTCCAAGTCCTCGTGCGACTCCCAGGGTGACCTTCCCCAGACCGCGAAGACGGGGAGTCCCCGGAGTCCGGCGGGGCCGGAGGCGCCCAGACCACCCGCCCGGGGCGCAGAAGCCGCGGCCCGCGCGCCGCCGGAGAGGCCGGGGCGGCGGGCGCCTCCCGGGCCGCTGCGGCAAAGGCTGGGCGGCCGCGCCCTCCCCCCGCGGTGATTCATCCCGCCCCCTCCCGCTCCTCCCTCCTCCCCCCGCCCGAGGCCGCCGCCGCCGCTGCAGTGCGCAGGAGACCGCGGTCCGCGCCCGAGCGCGCCGAGCCGGAGCGGGGCCGGGGTCGGCGCACCTGGCGGATGCGCCCGGCGGCGCGCGCCGGCGCAGCAGCCCGAGCAGCGGCCGCCGCCCGCGCGGCGGGGATGCCCGGACGCCGGGCCCCGGGGCTGGGCCCCCGGCGGTAACCGGAGCGGGGGGGCCGCGCCCCCCCTCCTCCCCCCTCGCCGGTCCCAGAGCCGCAGCTGCCGCGCCCGCGCGCTCCCGGGGACATTCTGCCCGCCGCCGGGGCCCGCCGCCGCTCGCCCCGCTGCGCACGCCGGCGGCCCGGGAGGGGGCGCAGCGCGCGGCGCGGCCATGGGGACGCTGCTGGCCTGGGTGGTCGGCGCGGCGCTGGGTGAGTGCGCGGGGGGCGCGCGCGGCGGGGGCGCCGGCGGGGCGGCGGGACGCGCGCTCCGGGCGCGGGGCGCCGCGCGGGGCCGCCCGGCCCCTCCCCCGGCCTCGACGCGTCGCTTGCGAAGTTGTGCGCGCGCGAGCCGGGCCGCGGGGGGCGGCGGGCGGCGGGCGGCGGGCGGCGGGCGGGGGCCGGGCGGGCGCGGCGTCGCGGCTGCGGGCGCCCGGCCGGGGGCGAGGACACGCGGAGTCAGCTGCTCCCGGAGCCCCGCGGCTGCAATGTGACACCCGCCGCCGCGGGAGGGGGCGGGGCAGGCGGCGCCCGGAGCCCGGGCGTGGGAGACGCAGCCGGGAGGGAGGGGGCGAGACAGCAGGACTCGGGGCTCCCGAGCGCCCCGCCGGGAAACCGGGGACCCGGGATCACGCGGGAGGCCGGGACGGAGACGGGGAGGCGAGCGCGAGCGAGGGAGAGCGGGAGTTCGCTGAGAGTCGACGCGTGCGGACGGGAAACTTGAGAGAGGCAGAAGGTGGAGAGAGATGGAGACACGCGTGAACAGGAGAGAGTCTGGGATGGAGTTTAAAGGGACGAGACAGGGAGAGGCGGGGAGAGAGAGACCAGGAGACGGAGCCCGAGCCTGGCGAGAGGACGCAGAGCGGTGGGACAGTCAGAGAAAGACCCAAAGAGGGGCGGAGAGAGAGGCCCGCAGGGAGACTGCGAGAGACATCAAGGGAGGTGGACGAGAAACTCTGGGAATTCAGAGAGGAGGTGATTCCGAGACAAGGAAAAGACCCAGAGCTGGAGCTGGGAAGACACAGCGCGAGCCAGTGAGGGCTGGGAGGTGGATGGAAGGTGGCAGGGCAGAGTGTGAAGGAGGGACCCGAAGGGGTTGGATCCGGCGGGGGTGCAAAGGCCCTGGGGCGGGAGACAGTTTTGAGAAGCTGATGGGGCAGGGCTCTGGAAGTGAGGGAGTCTGGGGAGGAGACAGGGCAGAAGTTGGGGAGGGCTGGATCCCACAGGGCCTGGGGGAACTCGGGATCAAGGCTGGAGTGTGGGCCTTCCCTGGTTCCAGTGATGACCTCCCCACAATGCCTCCCCACCCCCGGATCTTCTTTCTCCCAACCCGTTTATCTTGGGGCTGGCTGGTTTTGGAGACCAAGGTAAGGGTGGGAACGACTCTGCTGCCTCGAACTGATGCAACTGTAATTCTAGTCCCACCACCTAGGCTCATTGGTCCCTTGACAAGTAACTTTCTGAGAAAGGAACACTTGGGTAGCAATTACTCCGAGCTACTGACAACATTGACAGCTCTATTTCTTGGGGCCTCCCAGGAGCCAGGCCCTACCTAGCTTATGGAATCTGCCCCACCACTCCTGGAAGCAAAGAGGATCGTTTCTTTCCCCCCAAGAGAGAGGGAAACTGAGGCTCGGAAGATGACTTGCCAGGATCACACAACCAGTGGCAGGACCCAGCTTGGCATCCAGTTCTGCCCACTCGTGGCCATCATTAAGGGGAAACAGATGGTTTCCCCGGGGCCTGCAAGCCAACAGCCAGTGAGCCTGGCATTGCTTAGGGTCATAGGTGCCTCTGCCTGACCTGAGCCTGCTGTCCCCTCAGTGTCCTCAGCCTGGGGTGGCTGCGTCGAGGTGGACTCAGAGACTGAGGCCGTGTACGGGATGACCTTCAAAATTCTGTGCATCTCCTGCAAGCGCCGCAGCGAGACCAATGCTGAGACCTTCACTGAGTGGACCTTCCGCCAAAAGGGCACTGAGGAGTTTGTCAAGGTGTGTGGGTGCCTGGCACGGGTGTACAGGGGTCTGCGTGTGGAGCTGATGAGGCTGAACCTCAGGGTGGCGGGGAGGGGTGCTTGTTCATTTTTAATAATACTTGATGACCTGGATTCAAACTGTGGCTCCACCACTGACCCATTGGCGACCTCAGGCGAGTCCCTGAGACTCAGTTTCTTCCTCCATAAAGACAGGGTGGTGATGGTCTCTAGCCCACAGGTCTGTGTGAGGATTGAGTGAGTGGATGCACCAGGCACATGGCTGGCACAAAGTAAATGTCATTGGACTTCTTTGGCACCAGCAAAAATGTCTCGGATAGTCATCTAGGAGGAAAAGCAGAACTTTTTTTTTTTTTAGCCTTATTTAAATTGTGTGTATTTTGAATTACATATGGGGGCACCATAAATTTCTACAACCTGCTGGAGGATTGGGTCTCCAGCAGCTGGGATCAGGCTGCTTCTGTCTGGTCTGGGGAAGTGTGTCTGGTGGCTGGGGAAGAATTGCAGAGGATGCGGGCCCAGAAGGCCAAACAGGGCTTGGGAGGATGGCTGAGGAATGTGCATGTCTCCAGGCTCGAGGCAGAAGTGGGGTCTGGGGTGAGCCCAGGCACGACCCAGATCCTAGACCTCCCCACGCCCTGGGCCAGCCCTGCTCGAGGCAAGATGTCTGCGCCCGTTTGTGTGTCATCTGTGTCGGTGAGGGCCAGGGCAGAGGACAGACTTGGGGTCAGGTTGGGGGAGACGGGCCCTGGCAGTGATGCTCCCCGCCACCCCAAGATCTTGCGGTACGAGAACGAGGTGCTGCAGCTGGAGGAGGACGAGCGCTTTGAGGGCCGCGTGGTGTGGAACGGCAGCCGGGGCACCAAGGATCTGCAGGACCTGTCCATCTTCATCACCAACGTCACCTACAACCACTCAGGCGACTATGAGTGCCACGTCTACCGCCTGCTCTTCTTCGAGAACTACGAGCACAACACCAGCGTCGTCAAGAAGATCCACCTTGAGGTGGTGGACAAAGGTGAGCCTGGCCCTGCCTGCCCCGGCGCCCCGCTGCCCACCAGCGAGCCAGATGGAGGGACAGATGGCAGGTAGCGGACAGGCTGGCTCTGCGCCTGGGCCAGCTGACCGCCCACAGCCGCGGGGTAGCCGCACCTCCCCCCACCTTAGCCACATTTCCCTTCAGCCCACGGAGAGGTCAAAGCACGCCTCTCCCCACAGACATTCTGGGTGCAGAACCCAGCTCTGTCACTCACCTGTGCTGTGTGACCACCAGCAGGTGCTTTCCTGTCTCTGAGCTGGTCCTGTCTCTGAGGATTGTCCTACAGGATGGTAATAGTATCTGCTTCTCAGGGTGTTGTTTGAGCCATTCTTACGTCATAGGAGGGTGCAGACTGAGTACAATGCTGGATGTCAGCTGCTGGCACAGGCCTAGCTCATAGCAGGGCCTGGCACATGGGGTGGCAGGGGAAAGGGTTCTGGCTGTTGAGTGGCTTTCGCCCCGCGGCCCCTCCGTCATGGTGGGGCAAGCGCTGGGAGTGTGTCAGCTCGAGCAGAGCCCCTCAAGCTCCACCGTGCACTCCAGCCACTAGGGAGTGCAGAGCCTGACTCAGCAGACCTGGGGTGGACCCAGGAGTCATTTCTAACAAGTCTCAGGTGGGCTGATGCTCAGACCTAAAGGTCTCACTGAACAGCAAGGATCTTGCTCTGATCCGTCTTCTTTTTTTTTTTGAGTCGGAGTCTCACTCTGTCGCCCAGACTGGAGTGCAGTGGCCGCTCCCGGCCCCGCAGCCTCAACCTGCTGGGCTCCGGCCATCCTTCCGCCTCAGCCTTCCAAGTAGCTGGAACTACAGGCGCGCGCTACCACGCCCGGCTAATTTGTTGATTTGTTATAGAGATGAGGTCTCGCCAAGTTGCCCAGGCGGGTCTTGAACCTGCGGGCTCAGGCGATTCACTCACCTCAGCCTCCCAAGGCGTGGGATTACAGGATGAGCCACCGAGCCCAGCTAATTCATCTTCTGATCAGCGTGTGTTGGCATTTTCCAGGCCTGTGGCCCGTTGGCCTAGTGAGCCAGGGAGATAGCCCAGGTCTTGAGCCAGCAAAGAGCCATGGCAAGTAGGTCCCTCGGGGCCCAGACCACACACATCTTCACGGGCCACACACATTGCCCTTCCTTCTTGTGAGACAGGTGCTGCCTCAGTGCCTTGTGCAGGGCGCTCTCAGTGCGTCTTCTCTCTGCTCTCTGGGGAAGGGGCTCTTACTGTCCCCGTTTTACAGAGGAGGAAACCAAGGCTCAGGGAGGTAAGATGGCATAGCCAAGGTCACATAGTTGGGACCTGGATTTGAACCCAACAAAGCCCGGGTGACTATGTTTCTGTTCTTGGCATGATTCACTGTACCCTGTTATCAGCCAGAGTTTCTGGTTATAATTAGCAATTTTGCGTGTATTGTCAAAGCAGCGTGGCAGGATGCAATTTGGAAGGCACGTCTGAGCCACTCTCTGGCGTGCATCATGATGCTGGGTAGGTGGTCACCTGTGGGCACAGAAGATGGCCTCGCCCTCGTGAGGGGGGTTTAGCAGAGTTGCCATGGCATGACGCCCAACACCCAAGACCAGGGCTTAACACCACCCATGTTATTACTCTCACAAATCCCCATGCAGGTGACAGGGGTGAGGGAGGGAGGCTCCAGGGCACCATTCAGCCACCCAGGTCCTTTCCATCCTGTTGGCCAGCCCTTGCCTGGGATGCTGTCTCACCTGCAGGGGCGGAGGGGACAGGAGCTCAGGTCCACTGTGACCCAGCAGATTCTCTTTTCTGACAAACCATTGTTGGCCCTATCACACTACCCCCCAGAGCCCATGTTTTTCACAACACTGACCATAATATGAAGTGTCTTGTGCTGTCCTCCCAGAGCCTGGGCTTCAGAATTATCCACCAAATTCTAGTGTTGTTGTTGTTGTTTTATTCACCACATTGTAGCATTGCCTTGTTAGCATTAGCCTCTATAGTATAGTGTTTTTGGTTTTGTTTTTGAATCGGAGTCTCATTCTTTTGCCCAGGTTGGAGTGCAGTGTCATGATCACAACTCACTGCAGCCTTATCCTCTTGGGCTCAAGCAATCCTTTCACCTCAGTCTCCTGAGTAGCTGGGACTACAGGCATGCACCACCACACCCGGCTAGTTGTTTTATTTTTTGTAGTAACAAGGTCTCGTTGTGTTGCCCAGGCTAGTCCTGAACTCCCGGTCTCAAGCGATCCTCTTGCCTTGGCCTCCCAAAGTACTTGGATTATAGGTGTGAGCCACTGCGCCCAACCTAATATAGTGTTTTATAATTTACAGTATACTATGCTTGCTTAACATTGCCAAATATACGATGGTATTTTTATCATAATCCGTCATACCAGAGTATTTTTAATGTTCCCCACCATACTTTCATATTTTTATCATTACCCACCATTCTGTGCTATTGTCTTTTAAAATATTGATCATACTGTAGTATTTTAAAAACTGCTTGTTATGCTATACTCTGCTCATCTTACCCATGATACTATAGCATTTTAACATGACTCATCACGCTATAGTATTTTTTTCTTTACCCACCATATTATTGTCTTCTAGCATTGCTTGCCACACCACATCTTAGCAGTTAAGATTATCCTCTCTCTCGCCGCAGTTTCGGCATGACCCATCAGTCTGTATCGCCTTCTGGAAATGACCCCCAAGGAATGAACTGAGTCATTTCCAAGGGAAGAGAACTTCACTGTCCTGGGAGAGGTGCAGAGGGTGCTGATAGACAGCCAGGGTTGCCCACCTGGGGCGGGAGCAGGCCTCTGGGGACAAGAGGAGACAGTAATTCTATTTTGGATCTAGGCAGGACGCATGGAAAACGCCTCGAGGTGCAGCTGTATCTGAGGCTGGTGAGAAATCCAGCCTGCGGGGGTGCAGCTAGGCTTCAGCTCGGGGGCTGCCTGTGAGATGCCATGTTACCTAAGCCTATCTGGGCACCAAGTCCCAGGACCGTGGCAAGAATTCTGATAACTGAGCTTTATCCAACAAGCATCCACCTCTCCGTGGGTTCTGAGGCCAGTGGATAGCCAGGACAAGCCCTATCCTGGGGCTGTCTTAAGGCATCTGGGAGATGCTCAGACAAGGGATGAGCACAGAGCCTGGCCGAGAGCAGGCAGGCACTCACTGCATGAGATGCATTCATCATGTCTGTTGCAAAGAAAGAAAGAAAGAATGAATGAGGTCTGGAGCCCTGTCCCAGCTCCTCCTGCAGGGAAGCAGGGGTGGGGGGAGCTTCCAGCCCTGCACCCTCCCTCCCTCTGGCCCAGAAAGCATCGGTGCCATCTGGACAGGGTGGGGCAGCAGAAAAGTGTCCCGCTCCCAGGAGAGGAAGACACGTGAGTCTGTCGGGGAGATGTGATCTCTGCTGTCCAGGAGGGGTCCAGGATGTGGGATGGACACCTAGGAAACCTGACTGAGGACACCAGCGTGGCTTTTGACTCTGGTCCCCTGACTGAATGCGCTTCCTTTACGGTTTAAATTTAGGCTTCATGAAAGGAAGCTGGCAGTGGCAGGGCCAGTGCTGTGGAAGGATGTAGGGCTTCCGGAAAATAGCCAATGCTCAGGCAGTGCTGGCTGCATGCTCATCCAGGCACATTACAGAGGTTGAGTCATTTCCTCTTCCCGGCAGTCCTAGGAGGGGGTCTGCGTATTATCATCCTCATTTAACAGAGAGAGGATTGAGGCTCAGAGAGGTAGAATCAAATGCCTAAGATCACACAGCTAGGAAGTGGCAGAGCCAGGATGAGAACCCTGGCAGTCTGACCCCAGAAGCTCTGCTGTTAACCCTTTTACTGCACCGCCTCAGTTGCAATAGTAATAATAATATTAATGGTAGTGAACATTTATTGAGTGCTATTTATAGGTCAAACACTATTCTAAGGATCTTTTTTTTTTTTTTTTTTTTGAGTTGGTGTCTCACTGTGTCGCCCAGGCTGGAGTGCAGTGACTGCTCCCGGCCACCGCAGCCTCGACCTACTGGGCCCCGGCGATGCTTCCGCCTCAGCCTTCCAAGTAGCTGGAACTACAGGCGCGCACTACCACGCCCGGCTAATTTTTTTTTATTTATTGTAGAGATGAGGTCTCGCCAAGTTGCCCAGGTGGGTCTCGAACCTGCGGGCTCAGGCAGTTCACTCACCTCGGCCTCTCAAAGCACGGGATTACAGGCTGAGCCACCGAGCCCGGCTCTAAGGACCTTTAAAGCTTATTTAATTCTCACAACACTCTCATGAGGTATTGTGATTACCAACATTTTATAGCTGGGGATACGGAGACCCAGAGAGATTGAATCACTTGCCCAAGGTCACACAGCTGACAAACGGCAGAGCCAGAATTTGAACCTGAGCCTTCTGGTTGCAGAGCTGTAGCTTCCAGGCACCATGTCCGACTGCCTGCTGAACAACACAGGCGGGTTGAGGGTGACCCCTAGGCCTATCCAAGCCTGGTTATTCATAATCACAGTAGCAATGGTGACTCTAGGGAAGCAACATGATTACCCTGTTTGAGGGCCAGGGCCAGGGAGGTTGAGCCACTTGCTCAAGCACACACAGCAAGCACACTCAGGCCATCGTGCCTCCTGAGCTGGCCCTGGCTGCCACCTGAGCCCTGCCTGGCCTTTCTAGCCAACAGAGACATGGCGTCCATCGTGTCTGAGATCATGATGTATGTGCTCATCGTGGTGTTGACCATATGGCTCGTGGCAGAGATGGTTTACTGCTACAAGAAGATCGCAGCTGCCACGGAGGCTGCTGCGCAAGAGAACGCGTGAGTGGGGTCGGTGGGGTGGGGTGAGGCCACCGGGGGCGCCTCCGGACTGGCCGGAGGGGACAGTGGGAGCCGGGTGGGGAGCGATGCAGGGCGTAATTTGTCAGTCCTCCCCAGAGAAGAGCGTTTGCTGACATGGGAGCCCGGGGCCCCAGCTGGGTCTCCACAAACCCCTAGGAATCCAGCCCATCGCCCCCTCCTGTCTCTAACTCAGGAGCCCTGTGTACCCTGGGCGGAGACCCCGACCTTCCCCAGTCTCCTGGGGGTGGGGCCCAACTGATATGGGGTCACTGGACACCTGGCCTTTCCCCCCCCACAGCTCGGAATACCTGGCCATCACCTCAGAAAGCAAAGAGAACTGTACGGGTGTCCAAGTGGCCGAATAGCCCCGGTAAGGCGGGTGGTGGGCTGGGGCTGGGAGCAGGGAGGGCTGCAGGCCCCTAAGGTCCCTAATTCCCTCTGTCTCCCTCCCTTTAGGCCCTGGGCTCCGCCTCAAGGAAGAGCCAGCCCCAGTGGGGCGTATCCGGGCCCAGCCTGCCCCCAATGGGGGCTGGCCATTCCCGGGCCCCCACAGGCCTCAGAGTCCTGCCAACGGAGCCGGGTGGGAGGGGCAGGGGGCTAGGCTCGCACCCCAACCCAGCCTTCTTCAGCTCCTGCCCCAGTGCCCGCCCGCCGCCATGCATGATGGGTAAAGCAATACCGCCGCTGCCCCCACCCCTGCTTCTGCTGCCTGTTGGGGGAGGGGGTGATGAGGCAGGGGCAGCGGCTCCGCACCCCTTCTTCTTGCTGATTTGCACACACTGGCCGCTTCAGACACGCACTTCTGGGGCCACCCCTCCCTGCCTCATCCCTGCCCGGCGGCGGGGGTCGTGATGGGCCAGAACGGTTTGGGGCGAGGGGTTCTGGGACCCCCCCGGACCCTCCGTGCCGTTCCCCCCCTGCTTCCTCCGGCTGGACCTGGGGTCCCCTCTCCCTGTGATGCACTCTCGCCCCGGCCCGACCCCGCCCTCTCTCACCAGCCTTGGATTGTGGCCGCTTAGAAAGGGGCCCACTCAGCCTGTCTCTCTTTACAGAAGTAGTTTTGTTCATTGAATAAAGATTCTTGGACTTGAGTCGTAGTCTCTCTCATGAGCCCAGTCACCTTCTTCACCCGCAGCCCCAGATCCTAGCGCCTCGGTTTCCCAGGGACCCTCCCTCAGGGCAGGCCACGGGGCCTGGACCGCACATTCAGGAAGAAGGATGTGCACGCCATCTGAGGGCACAGCGGGGGGGAAGCCACTTGGTGCTCGAGGACCGTCAGGTTGTGGGGAGTCATCAGCTCGGCGGGACCGTGAGTGGCCAGAGAGGACGGGAGGGAGCCACAAGGGAGCCTGGGGGTGCCAAGGAGGGGAGAGAAGCTGGCGCGAGCTAGGGTGCAGGGGCTTGGGGGGTTGCTGTGTGCCCAGCAGGGTGGGTCTCTGGAGAGGTGGGAGCTGGCGAGAGGAAGGGGGAAGGAGGGAGAGAAATGAATGGAGAGAGATTGAGAGAGCCAGCAAGAGACAGTAGGGACTGGGCAGCAGCCAGGCTAGTGTGTCCCCTGCCAGGGCTGCGGGCCTGTGGGTGGGGGAGGCACACGGGGTGAGGGCACGTGGGGGGGCACAGGTGCGTCCTGTTGTGCAGGTGGCCCCTCTGGGCTGAGCCGCTGTGGTCCGGGTGTGTGGCTGACCACAGGCAGGCATCTGCTGGCGACCCTGGGGTGTCCGGGCGTTCATCTGGCCTTGGGGTCTGACGTGGATGGCACTTGGCTGCTGGCGGGACAGTGTGTTATCTGCCTCTGGCCACTTCCGGCCACTTGGCCTGGGCCTCGGCACCCGGTGCTGCCTTTTCTGGGCCAAGCCCCCCATCCCCCTTATGCAGGACTTCCTGGGCTCCAGAGGTCACCGCTGCAGGCGGCAGAGAGGCTGCCAAAGCAAACCAGCCCCCGTGACTTGTAGGAAAGCAGCTGGGGGAGGGGGCTGGGGGAGGATGAACAGGGCCAGGCGGGCCAGCGCCCGGGCGGGAGGGGGCTGGGTCTGGGCTGGGGTCGGAGCAGGAACTGCCCTGTTGGGAACTGGGCAGGGTGCAGGAATGGGCAGGGGTGCCGGAGAGCGCAGGGGCTGAGCCCAGGCAGGGCAGGGTGGGCTCGGGGCCCTCATTCAGTCCTCCAGACACCCCCAGCCTGCGCCGTCTTCCCAGAGCCCCAGCCCTCAGCCAGGCCAGTTCTGTTCCCACCTCCCCATGGACGGGCACACCTGGGTCCCCCGGAGGTCGCAGGCAAGACCGGTGGCTGGGCCCGCCGGGTCCAGCCCCCGCAACCCGGCCCCATCAGCCAGGTGGCCTCCGGCGCTGCCAATCCCGTGATCCAGCCCCTCCCCGCCCCTTCCCCCGCCTCCTGCCCAGCCCCCTCCTCCTCAGGTGAGGCCGCCCGGTCTAGCAGGCCCCACGCCACCGCCTCTGCCTCCCGGGCCGCCCGCTACAGCGGGGCCACCATGCTCCTGCCCAGGCCTGGAGACTGATCCCAAAGGGCGCCATCTCCCGGCTCCGCCCCCACCTGCCGGACCCCAGGGTAAGGATCGGGGCCCCCCAGACGCACGGTTCCAGTCTCAGGGACATGGGTTTCCTCATACCTCAGCCAACCTGATGCCCACTTCCTACTAGAGGGGTTCCCAGGCACCGGAAGAGTGGACTCTCTGGACTTCTCCCCGAGGACCCAGGCGTTCCGGCTGCTCTTTCCTCAGATTCAGGAGTTGGGCCCCAGTTCTTTTCCCTCCAGACCCAGGGGTCCTGGCTTTCGGGCTCCTCCTCCCTCACGCCCAAGAGTCCCGGCCCCCAAATTCCTCCTTTTCCAGGACTCAAGAGTCCAGGCCCTCGGCCCTTCCTCCCTCAAACCCAGGAGTTTGGATCCTCAGTCCCTTCCTCCCCCGGGTTCAGGCAGGGGGGTCCCCAGGCCTGCAGATCCAGACATCCAGACATCCTCCGGCCCCTGGCCAGACGCTGACCCCATCCTTGAACCCAGCCCGATCTGCGTCCGTGATCACCGCGTGTCCTGGCCAAGACCCAGTCTCTGGATGGGCGCCTGGGACTGGGGGTGTCCACACTGGGCTGGACTCCCCTGGACCCTGGCTGGCCGTTCATCTCCCCACAGGTCCCGCCCCTGCCCAGGAGGTCAGCCAGGCAATCATTAACAAGAGGCTGTGACATGGCGGAGAAAGAGGGTGAGTGCCCCTTTCCCTGGGTCCCCACTTTGGCTCTGTCTGGCGCCCCTCCCTCTGTGCCCTCTTCCCAGCCCTCCGCCCCTTCAGAGGCCCCTCTCTGTGGGCGCCCCTCCCAGACCCTTCCTCACCCCTTCCGAGGCCTCCTCCACCTGATTAACTATTAACCGAAGTTTCCGTGTGTCTGTGCCACCACCTACCTCCCTGCTACCCTGTATGACCTTCCTGGCGCCTTGCCTCAGTTTCCCCTCACCCCCAGTGATGGCTCGGCTAACCCTGGACCTGCCCTCGACTCGGGGCAGAGGTGGAGAGACAGTAGCCGCCGTGGTTCAGGACACAAATTCTGGAGTCAAACACATGGGCCTGCCTTTGTATTTGCTTCTGCCACTTTTTGGCGGCATGACCTTGTGCGCGTAACATCATTTCTCCAGCCTTCAGTTCCCCCTGGGGTCAAGCGTGGAGCCTAATACTCTCTCCACGGGGTTGTTGAGAGCAGGGAATACCCAAGGCACCAGTTTGGGGCTCAACTCGGAGACACACACCATAAACCGGAGCTGTCATGGCAGAGGTTGGTAGGCCTGGAGTCCCAGGGACCCAGGATCCTCTCCCATTCCACACGTTCCTCCCACCTCCTGGCTCTGTGGGCAAAAGAGCAGAGGGAGGACTTTGGACTCAGCCCGGATGGATGGAGAGGGGAGAGACGGCAGAGAAGCCACTGCAGGGATGACAGAGAGGAACCGCCCGATGGAGTGGCCGGCCCTCAAGGGCTCTTGGCAGTCTCCAGTCTAGCTGCTCTGCAACCTCATCTACACATGGGAGCCAGCGGGAAGGGCGGACGGGAGGCGGCTTTCCTTCCGACCTTCCCTCTGCTGGGACTGATCCCCTCTCTTCTTCCTGGAACCAGACTAGCTGGGGTCCGTCTCAGACAGTAGCACTTTCTGGCTGTGTGGCCCTGGGCCAGCAGCTGACCCTCTCTAGGTCTCCATTTCCACCTCTGTCGAATGGAGATGGTAATAGCGCATTCCTCACAGGGTGGTGTGAGGATTGAAATGATAGGCAGAAAACACTGAGTGTGTTGTCTGAGGAGTCACGGATTCGTATGGCTCTCTGGCTCCTGTGGGCCTCGGAACAACTGACAATTCAGACCCCAAGCCATTCAGTTACAGTCCAGGGAAGCCAGGCACCCAGTCACTCAGAGGGAGGCACCGCTCCCTGGCTGAGCAGACAGATGGCAGAGCCTCACTCCTTGGGGACTGTGTCTTTCCTGGTGCCAGGGAGGCACCAGGGCTGGGGCCTCTGGGTGAATGAACCAGGGAAGAAAAACAGAAAACACCCAGATGGACAGAGATGGTCTGGGTGCAAAGACATAGCAGATGCAGAATGCCCTTCCAGGCAGCTTGGGCCTGGTCTTGGAGAGGAATCCTGCCACCAGGGCCAGAGGGTGAGTGTTAGACCTGCACACAGATGCTGAGAGGCTCTGGCACTGCACTTGCTTGCTGGGCAACTTGTGGTTGGAATGAAACGGCCCTGTGGCTTCCAAGCTATCATGGGATTGGGATGCTGGTTTCCTCATCTGTAAACAGGATGATGACAATGGTAGGTACCATTGTCCTTAACAGCTGCAAGGATTTAGGGAAGCTGTTCAGGACAGGACAGGGGTAGGGCAGGGCCATGCACTGGCCTGTGATTCTGAGCACCATTGCAGCTGCAGCGGCTGCAGCGGCTGCTGGTGTATGTATCTATTCTTCCTGTTGAGGTTCACCCAAGGGGTGGTTCTGGGTGCTGTCCAGGGACTTGGATTTGGAGGAGGCGATGTCTGAGTGCAACTCCAAGGATGCCAGGTGGAGGCAAGAACAAGGCTGAAAGCTGAGGGTGACAGTACTGGTGTGCGGTGACAGGTAGATGGTTCTGGTATTTCTGGAGGTGAAGTTGGAAGTATGGCTCTCTGGCTCCCGTGGGTCTCGGAACAACTGACAACTCAGTCCCCAAGCCATTCAGTTACGGTCCGGAGAGAAGCCAGGCACCCAGTCTCTCAGAGGGAGGCTCCGCTGACTGGGGGGAAGTTGGGTGTGCAACCCGGACCTGGCTTGGGTGGGTCAATAGTGAGGCCCAGGCTGATTCCTTGGCAGTACTGGGTCTCTCCACAAGGTGGCGCTGGCGGCCATGCTTTCCCTGGTCTACTTGTATTTCACAAGTTATGTGGTGTGACTTGCTTTTTGGAAGCTCTGTCAGGTGTCTGATAATGACCCACATGGCTGTCTGGGAATTTGGGGAAACATATATTCAACTCCTATCCAAACCCTAGAGTGGCTGGAAAGTCCAGACTGAGGGCCTTAGACTCTCCCGGGGACACTGGGGCGTCACAGAGGGTTCTAGGTACAGGAGGGCCAGGTTGGATTTGGTATTTAAGTCGGTTCCCCAGGCTTCCGTGTGGAGGGTGAACTAGAAGGAGAGACTGAGCCCAGAGGCGGGATGGGGCTGAACCGAAGCAGGACAGGAATAAGAGAAGGAAGAACAGCGGGAGAATTACTCGGGAGGCCTGACAGGCTGTGGGCCTGCCAGGCTGTGAGGGGGAGGGAAGTGCCCTGCAGATGAGGGAAAGTCCTGGGGACAAGGGCCTCCAAGACAGGGCCCAGGAGGAAGAACACAGATGGGGAGGCATGGAGGCCATTCTGGGACCTGGTGGGTGTGACGGAACGAGGGCATCCCAGGGGAAGGCCTCTAAAAGACTTCGGTGCCTCTGACCTGGGAGTTAGGAGAAAGTCCAGGGCTGGGGACGGAGGGAGAAAGCTGAGGCCACACATGTGGGTGAGACAGACTTCGGAGCAGGGAGGAGTGAGGGCAGACCACGGCCGGCCCGGTGATCTTCAGATTTCAGGGAGCGAGTAGAGGGTCAGTGGAGATGGTGCTCTCAGAGAAATACAAGGAAGAGCAGGTGCGTGCGTTGTCCCAGAATTCCAAAGGGGACGGAGTTTCAGGATGGTGGAGTCACGTCAGATGAGGCCCGAGACCTGAAGCTGTCACCTGAGTGGAATTTTAGAGACAAAGGTGTCACCGTGAGCATCACTGCAGCCAAATTGTGAAAGCAAAAGTACAATCCTGGGAGGAGACAGGGGTGGCCAGAGGTGCCCGGAGAAGCAGGTCAGAGAGGCTCAGGGAGATGTGGGGTCCAGGGAGCCAAACGACCCTCTCGCTTCTGAAGGAAAACCGGACTGGCATGCCGACTCTCACAGCACGAGGACGCTGCCTGTGCCGGCAAAGACACACAGGAAGGATGCGGCCCGTGCAGGGGGCCAGAGTGAGGGTGCATGTTCCAGTGCCTGCAAAGATACACAAAGGAGGACGCTTCTCACACCAGGGAACGAGGATGCTGCCTGTCCTATCAGAGGTACCTGTTTTGGAGGTGCCTGCAGTCCTCTGAACCAGAGAGCATGGAAGGAGACACTGGGTGGCAATGATTCCTGTCCCACCAGATGTGCCAGGACCTCTCAACTGGATTC
The DNA here is from genome assembly GCA_027257055.1 of Cephalopachus bancanus. NCBI lineage: Eukaryota > Metazoa > Chordata > Mammalia > Primates > Tarsiidae > Cephalopachus > Cephalopachus bancanus. Next base: position 1,250,494 of record JAPVLO010000110.1, on the reverse strand, counting down.
TGCATAGCCTAGAGCCCTCATAAGCACATCTGAAAGCAAAGGGATCAGGACCAGCCTGGTGGCTACAGGGAACCAAGACCTCCCACAGGAACCAGGAGGGTGGACGGGGCCAAGTTGGGGGGGGCAGGCTCTCTCGGGACAGACAAGGGTCAACCAGCAGGGACTGGGCTGGCCCGCCCCACCAGGGCCTCTTTGACGGGCTGGAGTGTCCCTTCTTGCCACTGAGCTCTCAAATTCTTAAGACACCCAGACAATGGCCATGCCAGGAAGGTCCTGGCTCACTCCCTGTTCTGTTCCGGGCACTGACCTGGTGCCGTGCCCACTGGCCATACTATCATGGCCACGGGTGGAGAGCCAGGGGCTCCTGCAGCCCTGGGAGCACGTTATAGATGCCAAGGTCAGTTGAGCCAAGCCAGTCCTGGCTAGAGGCTTTGAGCAGCCTCTTCTCTTTTGTGCCCCTGTATTTCCTGGTGAAAGGATTGACTTTTAGTCTCCAGGACCTCGGTTGCACTGGAACCAAGATCCTCTCCCTGGGCCACCAGGCCTCCCTTACCGCTGCAGCTTTGGTCCTCGCCACCTTACCCAAGCTCATGCCATCTGGCCATCTCGGATCATGCAGATCATGCTTTTTCTAGCCTCAAGGCTAGAAAAATCTTTGGCTGTGCTGTCTCTCTACCCACAATGCCCTTCCTTGAGGTCTGTGCACAGCTGGCACCTCACCCTTCAGATCTTAACTCAAAACTCTCTTCTTGGGGAGGCCCTCCCAGATCTCCCTTCAGAAGTCCATCTCCTGTCCCTAGCCTGCATTATTTCTTCATCGTCTTTGCCACAATCTGGACATTATCAGGTTCCTTTACTTGTTTCTTTGTTGACGTTCCCTCACTCCCCACCCACACACATGAGAGTGTGAGCCTTTGAGAGTCACGATCTTATCTATCTCATTTGGGGTATGTTCCCAGAACCTAGAACGGTGCCAGGCATACAAGAGTTGCTCAGTAGGACAGTAAACAAAAAAGCTCCATTTTACGGACAGAAAAACTGAGGCTCAGAGAGGTGAAGGGAGTTGCCCAGGACCACACAGCTCTCAGGACTTACAAAGCATTTGTAGAGAGCTTATGGTAGCCAGGTTCTGTCCTACAGTCAGAGGCAGCATGACTTTGAGATTATCCACTGGGGACTCAGCACCAGACCTGCAGAGGGGTCAGCACTGCCTTTTCCAGGCCGTCACTGTGGGCATGTGACTCCACTTCTCTGAGCCATCTAACAAACCGTAATCATAATGTGAGGCTGAGATAAGGACTAAATGAGTGAATGCATTTAGAGCAGAGCTTGGCACCAGTAAGCATCAATGCAAGTTGTGCTGTTATTATTTAAAATCATTTTAACGTATTATTTTTAGAAGTGAGTGCTAGGAAGCCCATTTAATAGATGAGGAGGCTGAGACTCGGAGAGATGCCACCACCTGCCCGAGGTCCCAGCTAGGAAGGGATAAGGCCAATGTTTTGAAGTGCAGCTGGCAAATTTTCAAATGTGGGTTCTCAACCTCCAGGGACAAATTTGATCTTGTAGCTGGGTCCTGGGAGAGAGGTCTGGTCTTGGGGGTCCCCGGGGACAAGGTCTCTGAACCAGCAGAAAGAAATGCGGCAGTGAGGACATGCCAAACAGCAGGGAAGATCACTGCCAGGAGTGCAAAGGCCAGGGGTCACAGACCTCAAGAGGCTCTAGGAACCTCTGGAAAAATTAGCAGGAGAGAGGAGTCCAAGAAGGGACGTCACCAAGCAGTGACGGAAATGCAAAAGCACAGTGTCACTGGGGAGGAGAAATCCCTTAAGTGCCAAGAAAGTGCGGGGTGGAGGCGGGTCAGGTGGCAGCTGGCCCAGCCATGCCCCCTCCCAGCTGGAGCCCTTGGGGAAGCCGGACACCTGGTGGTTCGTGTGGCAGGGGAGGGAGGACCCTGCCAATGGCTCGGTCCAGGAAACCGGGCCCAAGGTCCGGCAGGCTCAGGCATAAGAAACCAGCCCTGGGGGGCAGGGCAGGCCTGGCCCCGTGCCCAGTCCCTGGTGCGATGAGGACAGGCCTGGCTGTGGTCCCAGCATCGTGTCTGTTGCAGGTGCCCGGACTATGCCATGCTGCTCCGGACCCAAGGTGGCAGCCCTCACCGCGGTGACCCTGCTGATCCTCACAGGCATCGGGGCGGCGACCTGGGCCGTCGGTGAGAGTGGTCCCTATGCCTCTGACCTCCCCTGGCCCCTGCAGCTTCCAGTCTACCTGCCTCACCTCTGCCTTCTCTGCAGTGACGGTTCTCTTCAGGAGTGACCAGGAGCCGCTGTATCCAGGTGAGCAGAGCAAACCTGGCCCCTGAGAGCCCTGAGAAAGCCTGTGTCTGGCCCTGAGGAAACCAGCGAACGTGTCTTTGGGGTGAATGTGCAAATGCGTGCCGAGATGCTAATAATAATAGCGCATTTGTTTTGAGGGCCTGCCCTGTACCAGGCACCATGCTAAGCACCTCACGTGTCCAACCCAGTGTCTGCCTCCAAATGTAGTCCCATGAGTGCATCCTGAAATTAAACGAGTGAGATCGAAAATCGCTTTTAAAAATGCATGAAACAGGTTAGATTAGAAACCGTCAAAGTGCCTCTCTTAACTTTCTTAATCTCTTGTTGTGGTTTTACCTGCTCACACGCACGCAATCCCATCGCATCCTCACAGCAGCCCCGGGAGGGTGGGACTGTTATTCTTCCCATTTTACAGAGGGGGAAACTGAGACTCAGAGCAGTGTGGTGGTTGGTCCCAGGCCACAGGACTCCTACAGGTTACATCATGACGTAAAAATGTGTTTCTGACGGTGGGGCATGGTCCAAACATGTTCGAGAGGCGAGACGTGAGTTCACTGGGCTCTTCCAGCTCCCTCAGGAGGTCATTGCTATTATTAGCCCTGTTTTACTCATGTGAAAAGTGAGCACTAGAGCAGCCACTTGGCTGGCAAAGGGTGGGACCAGGGCTAGCTCTCGGACTTGCCCATGACGCATGTATCTGCAGGGTGGTGGAGTGAACAGTCACACGAGTAAACAGATGAGAAAATGAACCGTGGGATGAATCTTCCCAAATGCCAACTTCTGTGAGGCGGGGCAGCAAATAGCCAATAGGAAGGGTTAGTCGGGCGGTGGGACGTAGGTTTCACACCTCATCGAATTCCATAAAGGATTCGGCTCACGCTAAGAGAAAAAAGGAAAATCCAGACGCGAAAAGCCAACATCGACACGGACCATCATAGCCGGCACTCGAGGCATGGCGACACCGGGCACAGGCAGAGCTAGTCAGTAGCTGGTCTGGGACGTGGACTCAGGCAGCCTGGGTAGTAGCCGTGTGTGACTACTATCCTCGACTAGTTGCGGTCGTGAGGGCTAACACATGCCAGGCCCTGGCTGCAGCCTGAGCCCAACAGGCCTATGGAACTGGGGCTGTTAGCCTCCAAATGTTTAGCCTATGGGGGTATCTGAGGCCCACTGAAGTGAACTGACTTGTCCAGGACCACAGGTCAGATAAGTGGCAGAGCCAAGGGATCACGCTCCTGCCGAAAGCCCCTCTGTGGCACCCTGTGCCATCGGGATGAAATTCCAATTTCTCCACTCCCACCTCACACTTGCTTCCAGTGAACTCTGGGCTCCAGTCCACAGGCTGCCTCAGATGACCTCCTTGCACGCGCGGAAGCCTCGACCCACCCACTTCTTGCCAGCTCACACCGAGAGGCAGGTTTTGGTTCTGCACTGTCTTTTCTGAGCTGTGTGGCCTCCCACCAGCCTGAACCCTCTCTGAGCCTCAGTTTCCTCACCTGTGGGATGGGAGGGAGAACAAGCAAATGAGAATTAAAGGAGATAATTATCTGTGTAGCACTTGGCTTCGGCAACACAGTAGATGTTGGTTTTAGTTTCTTGTCCTACATGCTTTAGCTTTCTTGAGCCAGGCTTTCCTCCCACCCCACGGCCACCCCTCCTGCCCCTGTTACAGCCCTCCTCACACTCACTGAGTTATTTGCTCCTGGAGCATTTCAGGAGGGCAGGGACATTTTGTCAGTTCCTGGCACGTAGTAGGTGCTCAGGAAATCGTTGTGGAATAATCGAGCCCAGAGACAAATCCCTGAGGTGAACTAGCTTGTCCTAGGCCACCAGCTAGAAAGTACCCAGGCCATGATTCACACCTGCTCCAGTTTTTCAACAATGCTGGAAAATTATGAAATAAACAAAAACGATCCCAAGATTATATCCCTACCTCATTTCTCTGGGACTTTCACACCTCTAAATATATCAGCCAACTTGGCAAGCACACCAGGTGACCCAGAACATACTTTCTGTGTTGCTTGAAATAATAGAAACAAGAATAAAAGATTTAAAAGTGAGAAGCAGTGGCATAGGATGTGGCTTTAAAAATAGGTGGAGGGGGCATTTGATGTTCCTTCTCCTCCCTTGCCTCCCCCAACATACATCCATAAAGGGTGGTTTTTTTTTTTCCCCCCTGAAACCTCACACTTTCTGGAAATCACATTTCTGGAGCAGTTAGGAGTCATTTTAAAATAAGAATCCACCTCACCCCCCTCACCCCAGTCAGTGTTTCAAGCCAAGCCTTGTTCTTGGAACTCTGGAGGTGATGGGCGCACCCAGCAGAGGGGCCAGGCCTCCCCTGCCCCACCCCAGCAGGAGGCCATAATTAAGGCAGATCAGCCAGGTCCTGGCTGTGGATGAGTGCCTTTGGGGTGAGGATAGGCAAGGGTTCGTGTGGGACCCACAGAAAAAGCAGGGAATATACAAGGCCTGGATTCATATTCTGGTTTTGCTGGTGTCCTGTGTTCCCCTGGGCAAGTATATCCCTCTGAGGCTCAGTTTCCCCATCTGCCAGATGGGCATAGAAGTGGCCACTGCCTCCCAGGATGGTTGCAAGATTCAAAACACCACCCAGCTATGACACACAGCCTGGGGCCAGCCCACTGACAGCCCCCAGCAGATGTAGCCAGTGTTTTTTTTTTGTTGTTGTTGTTGTTGTTTTTGAGTTGGAGTCTCACTCTGTCGTCCAGACTGGAGCGCAGTGGCCGCTCCCGGCCACAGCAGCCTCGACCTGCTGGGCTCCGGCGATCCTTCCGCCTCAGCCTTCCGAGTAGCCGGAATTACAGGCATGCGCTACCACGCCCGGCTGATTTTTTGATTTATTGTAGAGATGAGGTCTCGCCAAGTTGCCCAGGCAGGTCTCGAACCCGCGGGCTCAGGCAATCCACTCACCTCAGCCTCCCAAAGGCACGGGATTACAGGCTGAGCCACTGAGCCCGGCTGTAACCAGTGTTATTGTCGCTGGGCTGGTGTTTAGCCCTCAGGAGGGGAAATCACTTGAGAGGCTGTCTAGAGGAACGTTACAAGCTTGGGGTTTGGGGTCACTGAGGCCTGATTTCAAATCCTCTCCCTCTGTCTCTCACTCATTTGGTGATATTGGCCAAGTCACCTGGCCACTCTAAACTTCTGGAAAGTGGGGGTGACCTCTGGCCCCTGGAGAGTGTAGTGAGGCCTTGGTTGGTGGCCAGGCAGGGAGAGCGTGTAGCCTAGTGCCAGGCATGTGGTAGGTCCTCACGGGGGCAGGATCCTCCTCAGAAGTCCTGCCTTTCCTTGTCCAGACCTGCCAGGCTATGGGAAGACCACTCAGCTTGGATGTGGCCTCAGCAGGTCCCTTCTAAGATGATGCACGTGCAAGTCTTCGCCAGACTCAGTTTCCCAGAACATGCTCTTAGAGCATAGGTCATGCAGGAGGCTCGTGAGAAAAGGACAAAGAGGTTCACAGCTGATCTTTCCCCAGTCCTGCCCCCTCTCTCCTTGCCTGTTTTTGCTAGGGTCAGCTCCATCAGTCTAGGCTCGGGGTGACCCTTGCGTTCCCTGACGTTCACAGGTGACCCAAATCTTTCAGCAAACCCCGTCGGCTCCATCTACAAGAACCTCTCCAGAATCTAAGCTCTTCCCCACCGCTGCCACTCCCCGGGCCCAGCCTCCACACCCTCCCGCCTGGACGTCCCAGCAGCCTCCTCCTGGGTCCCCCTGTTCCCATCCCTGCACCCACAGTCTGTTCTCATCTGAGGCCAGAGGGCTCCTGAGACCACCTGGGTTAGGGTCAGGGCCCTGCCGGCTCACAGCCCTGCCATGGTGGCACCTGGCTCCAGGTGAAAGTCCTAATGCTGAGCTGTTTTCTCTCCCACTCAGTCTCCCCCTCACTCACTCTGCTCTGGCCTCCTTGCTGTTCCTGAGACACCACACGTGTGCCCCAGGCTTGGCATCTTCCCGCTCTCGATTCCGTGGCCTGCTTTGCTGGTCCCTCATATTTCTCCAGGACACGTTCTTGCTTTCCTCAGATCTTAGTTCACACACCGTCTTCTGGGGGAAACTTCCCCTGACCACCTAGTGAAAAGCACCACTTTGCCCCGCCCCCTCACACCAGCATTCCCCTCCCTCTGCGGCGTCTGACTGGCCACCACGACCCCTTCACAACTTGTGTGACACATGAGACGTTATACGTGTCTGTCCCATTCATCATCTGTCTCACCTACTGGGCTTTGAGCTCCACGGGGACAGGGGCTTGGGTCTGATTTGCCCATCGCCTAAAATAGAGCCTGGCAGGTACAAAGTGTTTGGTCAATATAAATAAATGCCCCAAGGGCTGTGTCCTGCCTCCGGGGTAACAAGAGTCTTTCTGCCTGCGTGTGGGGAACAGACTAGGGGGCTTCGGTGGACATCCGTGCTCTACACAAACTGGCCCCCAACTCCCCCCGTGTTCTCTCTAGCCTTCCCAGGTATCGTGTCACAGTTTGTAAGGCTCTGTTTGGTTGGGTGGCATTTTTATGGCTGTCTCCTCGCCCTCCAGGCTTTGGCTTGATGAGAGCAGGGCCCAGGGTTATCTCCGCCATCTTTGTGTCTTCGGCCTCACCCCACCCTGGGTATGGAGGAGTGTCCAGTTAATGCATGCTGAGTGAATGAATGAATACTCCATTCTCTGCTTGGAAACATTATACCCTTCGGCATGTTCAAGGTTCTGACAAGTTCTGCAGAAAAGACAGTTATTCCTTTCTTTCTTTCTTTCTTTCTCTCTTTCTCTTTCTTTCATATGGTAGGATATGCATTTAAACATTTTGGCAATCTGGTGTATATATTAGTCAAGGGTCTCTAGGCTGCCAAAGATAAAAGGGAAAAATGAACAAACTGGCTGAACAAAAGGGGGAAGTTGTTAACTCAATCAACATACCAGGGGCTCTTCAGCTGAGGCTGGCTGCAGCAAGGGGCTTTAAAAATGTTACTGGAAGCCAGGCTCAGTGGCCTGTAATCCCGCACCTTGGGAGGCTGAGGTGAGTGGATTGCCTGTGCCCACGGGTTCGAGACCCGCCTGGGCAACTTGGCGAGACCTCATCTCTACAATAAATCAAAAAATCAGCCAGACGTGGTAGCAAACGCCTGTAGTTCCAGCTACTTGGAAGGCTGAGGCGGAAGGATCACCAGAGCCCAGCAGGTCGAGGCTGCGGTGGCCGGGAGCAGCCACTGCACTCCGGCCTGGGCGACAGAGTGAGACTCCATCTCAAAAAAAAAAAATGTTATTGGAAATCTCTTGGCTTTCCTCCATGTTAGCATATTTTTTCCCTCATGGGGGCAAAGATGGCCCTCAACAGATTCAGCCTCACAGGCTCTTCTCCTGGGAACTTGGTTGAAACTGTTTTCCTCTTCCCAAATATCCAAGTCAAGCTCCAGACTCTCAGCTCATAAGCAAACGGCTTAGAAATCTAGGGGGAGCCGGGCTCGGTGGCTCAGCCTATAATCCCGAGCCTTTGGGAGGCTGAGGTGAGTGGATTGCCTGAGCCCGCGGGTTCAAGACCCGCCTGGGCAGCGAGACCTCATCTCTACAATAAATCAAAAAATCAGCGGGGCGTGGAAGCACACGCCTGTAGTTCCAGCTACTCGGAAGGCTGAGGCGGAAGGATCGCCGGAGCCCAGCAGGTCGAGGCTGCGGTGGCCGGGAGCGGCCACTGCACTCCAGTCTGGGCGACAGAGTGAGACTCCAACTCAAAAAAAAAATAAAAGGAATCTAGGGGGAAAGCCAAGTTCCCCTGGTTCCCGGAGGGGCCAGCCACAGCCCCAGGGCGCTGGCCCTGGGTCCGACTTGAGTCACTGAGTCATGATTCCAGGTGCCGTCACAGACTGGGGGATGGAGAGCCCCAATGGGCCCTGCTGGGATTCACAGCAAGAGCCGCATGGCCATGACACAGGCCGGGGGGGGGGGACAGGACTCGGGCTGGGGAGGTGAGTCGGGAGCCTGGCGATGGGACCCAGGCGGCCCCCGGTCCTGTCACCCTGCAGTGCAGGTCAGCCCGGTGGATGCAAGGCTCACCGTCTTCGACAAGACAGAAGGGACGTGGCGGTTACTGTGCTCCTCACGCTCCAACTCCAGGGTGGCCGGGCTGAGCTGTGAGGAGATGGGCTTCCTCAGGTACCGGGGGCCCCTCGGAGGGGTGGGAGCCAGGAGGGGCCGGGGGAGCAGGCCTGACTCCTGCCCTGCCCAGGGCACTGGCCCACTCCGAGCTGGACGTGAGGACGGTGGGCGCCAACAGCACGTCGGGCTTCTTCTGCGTGGACGAGGGGAAGCTGCCCCATGCCCGGAGGCTGCTGGAGGTCATCTCCGTGTGGTGAGGAGGGCCGTGGGCAGGAGGGAACAACACCTGGACCGTCACAGCTCCCAAGGCAGCCCGCACCCACCCTCATGTTCCTTCCATCTGTCTTAACTGGTTTTGCTTCTCTCTGTGTCCCCATCCCTTCTCTCCCGCAGTGACTGTCCCAGGGGCCGCTTCTTGGCAACCATCTGCCAAGGTGAGACCCTGAAACTCAGAACCCTCTCCCTTACACCCCTGCAGGGGGACCATGTCCCCTCAGACTCTCTGGGGTGGGTCCATGTCTTCTCAGATCCCCTAGGACAGGGTCAAGCCGGGGCTCTGGGGGCCTGGGCTCCCGTCCCCTTCCGCCCCTGCTGACCGTCCCCTCGCCCCTAGACTGTGGCCGCAGGAAGCTGCCCGTGGACCGCATCGTGGGAGGCCGGGACACCAGCCTGGGCAGGTGGCCGTGGCAAGTCAGTCTTCGCTACGATGGAGCGCACCTCTGCGGGGGTTCCCTGCTCTCGGGTGACTGGGTGTTGACGGCTGCACACTGCTTTCCTGAGTGAGGGTCCCCCACGGCGCTGGAGGGGCGGGGGCACGGCCGCAGAGAGGTGGAGCAGGCTGGGCCCGGGCAGCCCGCCACCCTTCCCTTCTGTTCCCTGGCAGGCGGAACCGGGTCCTGTCCCGATGGCGAGTGTTTGCTGGTGCCGTGGCCCAGGCCTCTCCCCACGGCCTGCAGCTGGGGGTGCAGGCTGTGATCTCCCACGGGGGCTATCTTCCCTTTCGGGACCCCAACAGCGAGGAGAACAGCAACGATATCGCCCTGGTCCACCTCTCCAGCCCCCTGCCCCTCACGGGTAAGTCTGGGGGCCTTGACTTCGGGATGCGAGGCCCAGAGGACAGCAGAAGGGCCCCGGGGCGTAGGAGAGTGATCTTACGATACAAGTCCCCACGGTGATAGGGAATGAACTTGAGGGGACGCAAGCTAGACATTAACTGTGAATCATTGGTGCAGCCACTTTGCAAAACAGGAATGTCCTCAGAAAGTTAAACAATAAAGTTACCGTTTGATCCAACAATTCCACTACGAGGATATATATTCAAGAGAAACGAAAACATACATCCACATGAAAACTTGTACATGAAGGTCCACAGCAGCATTACTTATAATAGCCAGAAGAAGAAAACAATCCAAATGGCTATCATCTGACACGTGGATAAAGAAAATGTGGTATATCCATATAGCAGAATATTATTCAGCCCTGAAAAAGAGTAGGGTACCGATACATGTGATAACATGGATGAACCTGGAAAACATTATGCTACATGAAATAAGCCACGTATTGTATGATTCCACTAATATGAAATGTTCAGAATAGGCAAAACTGCAGAGATAGAACACAGATGAATGGTTGGCGGGGGGGGGGGGGTGGAGATGAGGGTGGCATGGGGGTTGGGAGGTGGTTGGTAAAGGATACAAAGTTTCTTTTTGGAGTGATGAAATGCTTTAAGTGGATGCGGTTTTGGTTGCATGTACCTGTGAATATACTAAAAGGCATTGACTCGAATACTTGAGGCATTATATTCAATTATAATATAATATATAATTATAATGTAACATAATGTAATATACTCGTATACTTTATATTCAATAGAACTGTTGCCAAGAAAATAAGTGAAATGAAAAGGAAAAAAATGTTTTTCAAAACGAATAAAGGGCCGGGTGTGATGGCTCATGCCTATAATCCCATCACTTAGGGAGGCCAAGGGAGGCAGACTGCTTGAGCCCAGGAGTCTGAGACTAGCCCAGGCAACACAGCGAAACCTTGTTTGTACAAAAAATAAAAATCAGCCAGGGTGGTGGCTTGCACCTGTAGTCCCAGCTACTTGAGATGCTGAAGTGGAAGGATCTCCTGAGCCCAGAAGATCAAGGCTGCTATGAGCCATGATGGTTGTGATCGTGCCCCTACACTCCAGCCTGGGCAACAAAGTGAGACCCTGACTCAAAAAATAAAAGAGAATGAATCGGAAAGTAAGGCAGGAGAATTTCCCTCTGCAGTTCTCTGGAGCAAGTCTTTGGTCTCGCTGAAAAGGACACTGACCTGCATTTTGGATCAAGAACAGTCTTCAGACTCTAGATTTGAGCAGACTGTTGTATAATAGTAATAATAGCAATAATAAAATAATGATGGTGGTGCGGATGACAAGGAAGTAATCATGGTGATGGTGATAAAAGCACCTGATCCGTGACAATTATTGTGGTGCTAACGAAGATACCGAGCGCCGACACTCATGCGCGGCCCCTTGCATGCCTGGCGCTGTTCTAAGTGTGTCCCACGTTTGAACTGGCTTCGTTCTCACAGCAGCCCAGCCACACCCCGGTGGGAGGCTCTCTTAAGATCCTGTTTACCCACAGGGGAAAAGTCCCAACGCAAACAAGATAAATCATGCCCCAAATCCCACAACTGGCGAGTGGCCAAGGCTCAAACCCAAGCTGACCAACACTGAGACCCGTGCCTGTGACACCCAGGCCATGAGGACATAAAATTCAGGACTATTCAGGCCCGGCATTATAATTATTTTTATGGCTGTTTTCCTTTTCACGATCTGCGATACGGGTTTCCCACTTAAGGGAGTGATTGATGCTTTTCTTTCAAAACCCTTCTCCTTAGTGAAAAGAGTGAGAGAGTTGAAGATACTGAAGTAGGAACATGTCCTTGGGGACGTGGTGGATGGGACACAGACACATGCCTGAGGGGGTAGTGTATGGACTTTAGGGTCAGATTTACTTACCAACTGTGTGATCATCGACCCGTGGCTTCACTTTGCTCTGCCTCAGTTTCCCTCATCTGAAAAATGACTACTCAGGGTTGTTGAGACGATGAAAAGAGTTGATATAAGGAGAAATGCATGCAGAGTGTGCACTTCCTATTTGCCGGCACGCTACTCAACTTTCAGGGTGCCATTCTCAGGGTGGACCTGTGTATTTATGATGATGACTCTTCTGATGGTGGAAGTCAAGTATCTCAAGATGAGGGTGTCTTTTTCTATTTCTCACAATAGTACCCTCTAGGCTGGGGGTATCAGAACACAGGCTTGGGAATTTGGCCAACCTGGGTTAAAATTCTGGCTCTGCCCTTGACTTGTATGAGACTTCGAACAGGGGACTTGGCCTCATCTCTCCCCTCTGTAAAATGGGGTAATAGGAGACCTTGCCTCCTTGGGCTGATGGAAAACTAAAGGAGACACTGTGCCTCGTATGTAGTGAGCTCTCTGGAGATGGCAACTTCTGCTGTGGCTGTTATAAAAGAACAGAGGACAGGGTGGGCTCAGGCCACGTGGAGGCAGCCAGACAGAGGTTTGTACCAGGCAGGGCAGGCTAGTAGGGGCTGGACCAGCGTGGTCTCTCTCACAGAATACATCCAGCCCGTGTGCCTCCCGGCTGCTGGCCAGGCCCTGGTGGATGGCAAGCTCTGTACCGTGACAGGCTGGGGCAACACGCAGTACTACGGTGAGTCCTGTCCCCTGCCTGCGATGCCACCACCAGGGAGCGCTGAACTGGGCTGGGGAAGGGCAGTCTGGCTGACAGAATGACTCTTGGCCTTGGGGCAGAGGGCGGCCAGGGGGCCTGGGGTGGGCACCAGGAGGGAAGGGGGTGTGCATGCTCCCAGCTCCGGCCAGTCTTGCCCGCATGCCCCCAGGCCAGCAGGCCGGGGTACTCCAGGAGGCCCGAGTCCCCATAATCAGCAATGATGTCTGCAATGGCCCTGACTTCTACGGGAACCAGATCAAGCCCAAGATGTTCTGTGCTGGCTACCTTGAGGGTGGCATTGATGCCTGCCAGGTGAGGGACTGCGTGGGAGCAGCCCCCGGCCCTTCCACCCAGGAATGGGGACGCAGAGCAGCGGGTGGTTGGGCTCCCTATCTCGGAGCCAGGGGATCCTGGGGCCACAGCCCGTGGCCGTCCGGGAGGGCCTCCTGGATGGCCACCTCGGCCTCCAGCCAGGCCTCCCTGTCCCCTCCCAGGGCGACAGCGGTGGTCCCTTTGTGTGTGAGGACAGCATCTCTCGGACGCCACGTTGGCGGCTGTGCGGCATTGTGAGCTGGGGCACTGGCTGTGCCCTGGCCCAGAAGCCAGGTGTCTACACCAAAGTCAGTGATTTCCGGGAGTGGATCTTCCAGGCCATAAAGGTGAAAGCTGGGCCTGGATGGGAGCCAGGGGTGGGAATGTTTGGCCTCTAACAGGGGAAAGGAAGGCAGAGGTTTTTGGTTTTTTTTTTGAGTTGGAGTCTCACTCTGTCACCCAGACTGGAGTGCAGTGGCTGCTCCCGGCCACCGCAGCCTCGACCTGCTGGGCTCTGGCGATCCTTCCGCCTCAGCCTTCCAAGTAGCCGGAATTACAGGCGTGCGCGACCACGCCCGGCTAATTTTTTGATTTATTGTAGAGATGAGGTCTCGCCAAGTTGCCCAGGCGGGTCTCGAACCCGCGGGCTCGGGCAATCCACTCACCTCGGCCTCCCAAGGTGCGGGATTACAGGCTGAGCCACCGAGCCCGGCTTTTATTTATTTATTTTTTTTTGAGATCCACGCTCAGACCTAGAAGAGGGCCCCTGGAGAACACATGGATTTCAAGGGGCTTCTGGGGAGGGGAGGCCAGTTGTGGGCTATTTGGGAGAAGCCTCTCAGACCTTGGAAGTCCTTCATTTTCTTTCCCCAGACTCACTCCGAAGCCAGCGGCATGGTGACCCAGCTCTGACCTGTGGCTTTCCTTGCTGTGCACGCCTCCAGGGCCCGAGTTGGTCCAGGTGGCTCCAACCCCACATGGTGGGATACACCTGGGCCTAGGAGAGAACATTTTTCTTCTTGGGCTCGATTCATGGGTCCAAGGATGCCCTTCCTCCAGGGTCCTCTATTCCACAGTGGCGGGCCCACTCAGCCCTGTAACCACTTGAGCCTTTACCCTTATGACCCCCATGTAAATATTATCCTGCCATCTGGGGACTCCCGTCTAGCTGCCTCTGATGACAGGATGCTCTTTAAATAATAAAGATGGTTTTGATTAATGTGGCCTCTGAGCTTGTGAATGTAAGTGAAGACATCTTGTAGGGGAGGGAAGACAGGAATTAGGGCCTGGCACAAAAATCAGGCAGAGAATATGACTCCCCGAATTATTTAACTAAAATTCCCCCGGTGCATAATGGCTTCAGATACTGCTGGATCCAGCTGCTCTCCCAAATCTGCTTTACTCCAGATCAGGGAGCAACCTCCCCTACAGCCAGAGACAGAAATGCCCCCCCCCACACACACACACAAACTCCTGGCTTACATGCCACAGCCCAGTTTAGCAACACAGGTTGGAAAGGGGCTGATTTTTCCCAATAGCTGGGGGGTGGGGGGGGAGGAGTCTCAGGCCCAGCTCCCATGGGACAGATTTGGGTCATGTGCTCATCCCTCCTCAAATCATTGTGCACCTGGTGCTCAGGCTGGGGGGGAGCGGTGGCGTGCAACTAAGCCTTCAAGAACCACGTGACCTGATTATGGGCGATTCCCTAAAAGAAAATAAAGTGCTGTTTCCAGAAGAAGTGGAAATAGATGCCCAGTAAGCAAAACAGACATCCATCTTAGGCCAATGCAGAAAAATGGAGCCTTATATGGTGGAGACCGGGATGCCAGGTCTTGAGACTTCCCCTTCCTTCCTCCATCTCGGCTGGGGATGGGTCCCAGCTTCTGGAAAGCGAACACCCCCTTCCCTAGAGCATCCGCGGATCTTTGTGGCAGCCCTGCTGGCCACCAGGGGGCACTGCTGCCCCAACACCGTGAGAAATTAAGGGGTTTCCTGCCTAGCGTTGGCCACGTGTTGCTGAAAACCTGCTGCGCTGTAGAAAAAAGGCTCAGGGGACACCTGTTCACCGTGACTTTAGATGATGAAAATGATAATATGTCACCTGTCGGCCTTAAGCTCCCAAGCAATTTCCTAAAGTGTAAGTTGACCCAGCAAGGTGCCTTTGAACGACGAACGAACTATCCCTTTGGAGAATGTGCCCGTTTGCAGAATGTGCCGGGCAACAGTCCCCGATCTGCAAACCCTTAGCAAGGTTGATCTCTCCACCACCACCCTGTCATTCAGAAGTCCCTGAGCCCCATATTTCGTTTGCAGAGCCTCACCGCAGTTATCCCTAAAGGTCTGAAAGTGACTGTGCCATCCTGCCCTGGGGACTTGGAATGCAATTCCAGACTTGACCCGCCATTGTTTTGTTAGAAATGTACTGAGTTACAGGGGATGACTATAAAATTTCCTTTGCAGTTGCCAGCTGAGGAGTGTCATACAGTACATATATTTTATGAAACTTGGGGTCTCAGAGAACATGAGCGGCCCAGGGGATTCTGAACAGATATGATCACATCCTGGAAGGCCTGAGGGGACACAGTGTGGCCTGGTAGGGTGGAGGGTGGGTCTGCGAGGGGGATCGGAAGAGGGCATTGCCCTGCCCTGGGGGACCTGGCAGAAATTTGGGCACTTAAAACCAATAGTCAGCCTATTTGGAAAAATAGAATCCAGGGGCCATTCTGGGCTTTCCTCACATTATTGGTCTCCTGGAGGAATGGAAGGACTGGGGAGATTATAAATCACTCGAAAGCTACTCACCGCACCTGTAGTTCCAGCTACTTGGAAGGCTGAGATGGAAGGATCACTGGAGCCCAGCAGGTCGAGGCTGCGGTGGCCGGGAGCGGCCACTGCACTCCAGTCTGGGCAGCAGAGTGAGACTCCAACTCAAAAAAAAAAAAAAAGAAAGCTACTCACCTGTCTCCTTTGTATGCCAAGGTCAGTGAGCCTCAGTTTCTCCTGTTCTCACCAACCTGGCCTCTCACCCCAAGGAGCCAGGAAGTTATTAGAAAGATAATGATAACAATCACAAGGTTGCTTTGATGCTCAGGAAGGCTGAATATTAAAGCTCTTCCTCCCACATCATTGCTGGGCCTCTCAGAGTCAGAAGTGTTCAGTCCATCTTAAGGAATTGGTGCAACCACACCAGGAACACAAGCAAGGTTTTGCATTCGTATTTAGCATGTATATCTGAACATTCCCTTTCAAATATAGAAAAGCCTTCTGGATGTAACTTGGAATGGAAACCTCCGTATGGGGTTTATTAGTTGGCGTTCTCGCAGTCAAGTTGGAGGAGAAATAATTCCCGTGAACGTTCAAATAGTGGTGGAAGTAGAGAGATTCTCTACTCTGTGGCCAGAGCAGTCACAAACCTACCCAGGCTCTAGGGGAGGAGACAGAGACCCCGCTTCTTGGTGGAAAGCAGGTCAAGAAATTTAGAGCCATGTCTTAAAACTACCATTGGAGCTTATAGACGGGAGGAATAAGTTGTCAGCTGACACAACAGTGTTGCTCTTCCACACTAGTTATTTCACACATACAATCACTGCCATGATTAACCATAGCTAGGAAGGCCATTTGTTTTTATATTCAGAAATAATTCCCGTGAACGTTCAAATAGTGGTGTAAGCAGGGAGATGGATTTTAGTCTCTACATACAAAGTAATACTATTTAAATACTGTGGATACTGAGTGAGCAGCTGTTCTGGCTCTCTTACTGCATAGCAAACCAACCCAAACCTATGGGGTAAAGCAATAATCATTTTATTACGCTCATGGATTTCATGGCTCAGAAGGTTGCACAAGGGACAGCAGGGACAGCTTGTCTCTGCTCCCTGATGTCCAGGTCCTCAGCTAGAAAACCTGAAGGATGAAGTGAAGTGGTGACCAGGGACTGGAATAAGGAGGCTTCTTTGCTCGCAAGTCTGGTGACTGGGTGGGATGACTCAGAGGCTGGACTGAGCTGGGACTCCTGACGCATTATCTGTCCAGCTGACTTGGGCTTCCTCCCAGCATGGCTACCTTGGGACACTGGACTTCTCCCATGTTGGCTCAGGGCTCCAGAATAAGCGTTCCTGCAGACACGCCCTTTACGACCCAGCCTCATTTCTGCTCTATTCTGTGGCCAGAGCAGTCACAAACCTGCCCAGGCTCTAGGTGAGGAGACAGAGACCCTGCATCTCAGTGGAAGGCAGGTCAAGAAATTTAGAGCCATGTCTTAAAACTACCTCTGGGGTCTATAGACTGTAAGAACAAGTCGTCAGCTGACACAGCAGAGAAATCCTTCACTAAAGTGTTCAACCTGAAAAGATTTGCCTGCTAAAACTGTGCATAAGAAAATTGTGGTAGTAGTAAGTTTTTAATCCACTTTCAGATTTGTTCTTACATTTCAGAGATTCATTCTAAGATGGTGATTTTCAGCTTTGGACAAATCTTGATTTTAACACTTATGGTCAGCATTTGGTCATAATGTCTGTTTGTTGCACTTCTAAATCATCATAATTTTTAATTAATAAACATATCGGTGAGTATTTTTTGACCACTTTATATGTGCCAGGTACTGTACTGAGAGTATTTCCCCAAATTCTGACATCTGGAGGAAGCTATCTTAATTTTTGCTATTCACGTAGTCAACTCATACCTATTAAACACCTATTGTGTGCCAGGCATTGTTTTAGATACTGGGGACACACAGCAGGGGACAAAACTGACAAAAATCCCTGCCCTATTGAACTTAGGGGCAAACAGACCATGAACAAATACCCCTGGAACTACTTGTGCTATTATTTTATTTATACCATCTCTTTTCACTTTCTTTCTGAAGTTCTTTCTTTTTTTTTATTTCTAACTTAGCCTTGACTTTAACAGGTCAGGTCCCCTGAGGGACTCCAGGATGGGGACGTGTCCCCTCAGGTCCGTGGGGCCCTCTTGTCTGGGCCCACAGCCCTGTCCCCTTCCAGGGGAAACTCTCCAGGTCAAGGAGCTCAGCCACCTCTGGTCTCCTTGTTCCAAGTTACTTGGCTCTGCAGGACTGAGGCCTCCAGGCCACCATCCCCACTCACCCACCAGCAGGAGCCATGGGTTTCATATGGTAGCAGCAGACATATATGTGTTTCAGTGTAAATCAAAACATACAACAAAAGCATTTAATAAACAAATACTCGTAAAATAATAACAAATGCCGTTTCACTGCCGTCTGTACTCTCCTGGGATCTCCTCACGGACAGCCCACGTGTCACCCTTCATGAAATGCTTGTTTAATCCTCCTACAAGCTGGGAGGAAGGGGCTGAGGGGTTCTCTGTCCTTCAGATGGGCTGCATAATCTGTCCAAGCTGCCACTTCTAAGGGGCAAAGCTGGGAATGGCAGCTGGTACTGGAATATCTCGGAGAGGGTACTGAGTTCCCTGAGGGGCTCCCTGGGCCCCCAGGGAAGCCTGTGTCTCTAGACGCTGGGGCATTCTGGGTATGAAGATGGGAGGCCTTAACCCAAAGATTCTTCAGGGGGGTGGGGAGGGCAGGGGTGCTGCTCAGACACGGTGGGACGAGAGGGAACCAGCGAATCGGGGCCTGGTCAGGCGCTCCTCTGCCCCGCCTGGCTTGACCAGGCGAAGGGCTGGCTTGGGTTCCAGAGTCAGAGTGTGCCTTTGGGGCACCCACTTTGGAGATGGAGTCTCCACTGCCTAGCCCTGACCCTCCTCTGCCAGGCAGCCCCACGAATCTCACAGGTGCATGACACCGAGGGGACAGAGTTCCCTTGCCTGTGTTCCTCACTCACCTCTCCTTGTCTGCCCCCCGTCCCCCAAATGCCCAGCCGTGAGTTTCTACCGCATCAGCCCCCGCCCCAGTCTCTGTGGCTGTCTCACCCTGGGTGCCTGGGGCCTGGGCCTGCATCCCGTGAACCTTCCCATGCTCACTCAATCCCCAGGACGCCCTGGGCTCATCTTTCGCCTGCCAGGAGAGAGCCAGCAGGTGCCCCACGAGGAGACGACATTGCATTATTAGTCGCCATTGGCATCAGCCCCTTCACCAAGCAGTTCTCTATGTGGATGGCTTGACTCGTGCGCAGCCTACTGATGGGGTTAGGAGACCCTCCGAGCCCTGGGTGCTGGGAAAGCTCTGGAAGACTTCTGTCTCTTCTCTCCCTCCTTGCTCCCCACCCCCACACCCAGGCCTGGCCCAGCCTCAGCCAGACCGGATGGGAACCAGGAACTCTCAGAGCCTCCCAAGCCCTCTGGCTCCACAAACAATGGGAGCTGGGTTGGGCCCGCCCCAGTCCCCACCCTGGCCCCCTCCTGGGTCCCCACCCTGGCACTGTCCTGGGCTCCCGCCTCAGCCCTAGGTGTAAGCCAGTCTGGCCCTGCAGTACGGGAGACACCATGGGGATGCTCTGGCTCCTGCGGGTGGGTGAGTGGGAATGGTGGCCTGGAAGGGCGTCCGCTGTGGTGGGTGGGCCTCAGTCCTGCAGAGCCAAGTAACTTGGAACAAGGAGACCAGAGATGGCTGAGCTCCTTGACCTGGAGAGTTTCCCCTAGAGAGAGGACAGGGCTGTGGGCACAGACAAGAGGGCCCCACGGGGCTGAGGGGACACGGCCCCATCCTGGCGTCCCTCAGGGGACCTGACCTTGCACTTGGGGACTGAGGGTGCACAGTCCTGGCCCAGGGGTCTGAGAGAGACCCAGGTGGGGTTGGGGGACCCTCAGTGGTCTCATGTCCCCAGCCTCACTCCTGTACCCCTATAGGCCAGAACACGCAGGTGAGGCCCTCCCTGCAGAGGACAACGGCTTCTCTGAAGAGCTGTCACTCTTCAAGCTCACCCACAGGATGGACTATGTGAGCTCCCTGACCCCTGACCCCACGGTCTCGGGGCTGTCTTCTCCCTACCCTCCTCTTGGCTTTGAGCACATCTCCCTCTGCTCCTCCCTCCTTTGACTCTTCTGCTCTGCCCCACTGGAGTGGGCCCTGTTCCTCTTCTGCCCCGGACCTGGCGACGACACCCCCCTGCTGGTCTCGTCCTTCCCTCCCGGGTCAGGTACATATAGTGAACTAAACACTTGAGAGGACAATAATAGTCTTAGGTTAAGAGTATGCTATTGAGAGGCCCAAGAAACCAAGAAACATAGTGAACTAAACACTACTTTTATAGTAAGTATGGCTTTTTAAGTTTCTTGGTTTCTTGGGTCTCGCAATAGCATGCTCTTAACCTAAGCCTATTATCGTCCTCTCAGTATGCACCAATGGGCTGTTGTCCTTTGGAGAGCCTGTGGCCCCGTTCACACCCAAGGCCATCCCCCTAGAGCTGGGGCAGGCCTTCGTGATTCTGTTCTGAGCTGATGGGTCCACATCAAGCGGGGGCCCGGTGTGCTACCGGTAGCACCGCCAGACAGGGCTGCTGCAGCGGATGGTTAAAGGCCTGGCCTTGGCCTTCTCCGGCTCCCCTCCTACCCCTGGTGCCCTACCGATGGCCACTGGGGACCAAATTCCCTTTGATGGGGCCCTTGGCCCCCAGGTGAGGAAGGAGATGGTGAGAAGGGCCTAGGCTGGCCCAGCCCCTGGGCAAGTGGGAGATGACTCCGAAACAGACAGACAGAAGAAGGGAGAGAGAAAAATAGGAACAGAAGCCGGGCTCGGTGGCTCAGCCTGTAATCCCAGCGCTTTGGGAGGCTGAAGTGAGTGGATTGCCTGAGCCTGCGGGTTCGAGACCCGCCTGGGCAACTTGGCGAGACCTCATCTCTACAATAAATCAAAAAAAATTAGCCGAGCGTGGTAGCGCGCACCGGCAGTTCCAGCTACTTGGAAGGCTGAGGTGGAAGGATCGCCAGAGCCCAGCAGGTGGAGGTTGCGGTGGCCGGGAGCAGCCACTGCACTCCAGTCTGGGTGACAGAGTGACACTCCAACTCAAAAAAAAAATAGGAGAGAAAAAGAGACAGAGAGAAGCAGAGACACAGTGAGGGAAAGAAAATGGGTGATAGAAAGAGAGGGAAAGACACAGGGAGAGAGAATAAGAGACAGGGAAGGGAAGACGGACAAGCAAGAGGAAGTTAGACAAGCAGATGGAGACAGAAAAAGAAAAAGAGGAAGAGAGAATTACTGTAGAAAAATCGAGGCAGAGACAGCAAACTGAGGGCTGCATGGGCTCTGATGGAGATGGCCATGGAAGCGGGACCGGAGGCAGAAGAGCAGAGAAAGGGGCGTGGGTGCTTTGGACCTGCCCATCTTGGCCCAGTTACCTACGTTCCCCCTGCAGGTGAACACCTTCCAGGTGGTGCTCGCCATGGGCAGCAGTGTCTCCTGGGCGCTGTTTCTCTACAAGGACATCCAGTGGACCGTGGTGTGGCCAGCAGTGGTGCCCCCACAACGGCCTGGGGGTCGTTGTGGCCCAGGTGGGTAGGAAACCGACAGAGGCTGCCCAGAGTCCTCAGGAAGGGTGAGGAGATGACGGGACTGACTCTGTCCTGAATTTTACCCCAGGCAGGCTTCAACAGCAGCCGGCAAAGGGACTACTGCACCAGCCCTGGCTCTAAGACCACTGACATCCTGCATGGGATGGACACCAGCAATGTGGGTGTCCCAAGGCGCTGGGCCTTCTGCACCGATGGCCTTGTGGTCCCCAATGGCTGTGCCTACAATGGTGAGGGGTGGGGACCCTACCCAGACCAGCCTGCTCCCAGGTCCAAGCCCAGAGAGCCCAGGAGCCCAGGCCCAGCCTCTCCTCCCCAGGGTCAAAGAGTTTGGGCCCCCAGCCCATTCTATCCTTAGACCCAGGAGTCAGGACGCCCAGTCCCCTCCTTCCTCAGGACCAAGAGTTCAAGTCACCGTCCCAGACACCCCCACACCAGCTCCGCTCTCTCTCCAGTCCAGTTCCTGCCCTTTGGTGACCCTCTCTGGAATAGCAGTGCCTGCAGTGCCTTGCCACGGTGGGCAGGAAGGCCAGAAGCAGTGCTGACCTGAGGGCTGCCAGGTGTGGCAGTGGTGTATGCCTGCCCTCCGCTTCCCACATTTCCGGGCCCCTTGCAGGCCCTCCCGCCGCCATCCCTGGCTCTAAGACCACCGACATCCTGCATGTGATGGACACCAGGACCATCTGCACACACTCTCTGGATGGCAGCTGTGGTTCCAGCCTTGCCGCTTCGTCCTGGCCCTGCATCCTGGACTCTGCGTGAAGGTGGAGTAGGGCAGGGGAGCTCCCGTGGCAGAGGCCCCAGTGCAGCTGGTTGTCCACGCCCAGGACGTGGTGGTGAGACCTGATGGCCCAACAGGACACATGCTGGTGAGTGCGGCTGGGAGCTGGGGTAGAGGCTGCAGCTGAGGACAGCTGTGGAGTGACAGACACATTAAGATGAGCCACAGTCACAAGAATTTTCAAGGATACCAGAGGGCAGAGAACCAAATGCCAGATGGACAGGCAGACAGATAAACAGACGGAAAGAATGACTGGCAGAGACATGGACAGGAAGTCAGAGCACCAGGCAGATGGACAGGAAGACGGGATGTTTGGGCAGGTGGATGGAGATTGTGAGGTTGGTGGGGAAAAAAAGACAGAACAATGCTGAGATGGCCAGGACAGGTGGTAAGGCGGAAAGCAGAGGGAGCTAGAGGACAGGAGGATGAGTGGTGGACAGATGACCAGCTACTTAATGGACTCACTGAGGCCCACGGATGGCCACAGGCAGATGGAGCCTCTCGGGATCTCATCCTTGCCACAAACCTTGCACTGCCCCCCAGTGCAGCCTTCCAGGGCCTCAGTGTCACCTCTCCTCCCACCTTCCTCTGTTACACATGCAACCTGGTTTCTGGTTCCCACTCCCTGGTTCTCTGGCTCCAGCCATCGGCAGGCCTCACTAGCTACCGCCTCCACTGATCCCACTGCTTCCCCTGCCCTCCCATTATCTTCTCAGACTCCAGGCTCCCTGTCTAATCCCTGCTGGCCTGCACCTTTTCCTCCTGGTTGCTCCCTCTGACACTCAACTGGAGAACCCCCTTTGAGAAGACTCACCCCTGCATTTAAGCAGCTGAACACACCAGGGCCGGCATCAAACCTGTGACCGTGAACTCAAGGACCATCTTTCCAACTCCTTGATACCCTCTCCCCGATTACCTGTTCATACCTAATCTGCCCATACCAAACCTCCTCCCCTCGCCTTACCCTCAGCCGAGATCCTGTTTCCTGTTTCACTGGGAAAACATCAGCAGGAACTGCGAGAGCTCCCTTCTAGCTTTCAGGCTGCCATGATAGAAGGTGGTCTGTGCTCCTTCCTGGCTGGGCCCACCCCTGTGATTGTTCCTGCTCTCTGAGAACCCTCTGATCCTTTGCATCAGGGAGGTTTAGCACACCCACCTGCACATCAACGTCACCTGAGAACTTGTTTGAAATGCACATTCTTAGCCAGGCTCGGTGGCTCAGCCTGTAATCCCGCGCCTTTGGGAGGCTGAGGTGAGTGGATTGCCTGAGCCCGCGGGTTCGAGACCCGCCTGGGCAGCGAAACCTCATCTCTACAATAAATAAAAAAATCAGCTGGGCGTGGTAGCGCACGCCTGTAATTCCGGCTACTCGGAAGGCTTGAGGCGGAAGGATCGCCGGAGCCCAGCAGGTCGAGGCTGCGGTGGCCGGGAGCGGCCACTGCACTCCAGTCTGGGCGACAGAGTGAGACTCCAACTCAAAAAAAAAAGAAATGCACATTCTTGGATCCCACCCCACCCAACCACTCTAGGTAGCTCTGCAGTCTGTGTTTTATTTTTTACTTATCTTTCCTTTATTTTTACCAAAGTAGTTATTATTGTTCATTTTTTTATAATCCTACTGTACTTTTTGAAAAATAGATTAGGAGGTACACGTGCAGTCTTGTTCCATGGACATATTGTGTCGTGGTGGGGTTTTAACCAGCCCCTCCAGGGATTTTGATGCACACTTGAGTTTGAGCACCTCACCACATTCCAACAGGCTGTGACTTGTCTCATCATTTCTTTTATTTTCTTTGTTGTTTTTTTTTTAAGTCAAGTCTCACTCTGTCGCCCAGGCTAGAGTGCAGTAGCACATTCATAGCCACCACAGCCTCGACCTGCGGGGCTCAGGTGATCCTTCCACCCCAGCCTTCTGAGTAGCTGGAACCATAGATGTGCACCACCATACCCAGCTAATATTTTTATTTATCGTAGAGATGAGGCCTCACCAAGTTGCCCAGGCTGGTCTCCAACCCCTGGGCTTAGACAATCCTCTCACCTCTGCCTCCCAAGGTGGTGTGAGCCACTGTGCCCGGCCGATTTGTCTCATCTTTTTTTTTTTTTTTTTTTTTTTTTTTTGAGTTGGAATCTCACTCTTTCGCCCAGACTGGAGTGCAGTGGCCGCTCCCGGCCACCGTAGCCTCAACCTGCTGGGCTCCAGCGATCCTTTCGCCTCAGCCTTCCAGGTAGCTGGAACTACAGACGTGCGCTGCCACACCCGGCTTGGTTTTTTTTTTTTATTTATTGTAGAGATGAAGTCTTGCCAAGTTGCCCAGGCCGGTGTTGAACCCAGGGGCTCAGGCAATCCACTCACCTTAGCCTCCCAAGGCGCGGGATTACAGGCTGAGTCACTGTGCACAGCCAACTCGTCTCACCTTAAAACCCTTCCTCACCGGTCTCTTGTCTCCCTCTAGCTACTACTCCATGTCCCAGACACCCTGTACAGCAACAGCCCTCAAAACAGCAGTCTAGCTGGGCTCAGTGGCTCAGCCTGTAATCCTGCTCCTTTGGGAGGCTGAGGTGAGTGGATTGCCTGAGCCCGCAGGTTCAAGACCTGCCTGGGCAGGCGAGACCTCATCTCTACAATAAATCAAAAAAATCAGCCGGGCGTGGTAGCATGCGCCTGTAGTTCTAGCTACTTGGAAGGCTGAGGCGGAAGGATCACCGGAGCCCAGCAGGTCGAGGTTGCAGTGGTCGGGAGCTTGGGAGTTATTCCACGCCAGCTGGCAAGAAGAAGAGCCCTGCAGCTCAGAATGATTGGGCTGCCCACTCCACCAGAGGGCCAGGTACGCAAGCCCCAAGACCTGCAGGCGACTCTTGGATCTGACAGGCCCCTTTGCAAGCCTGTGCCTGGACGCTCCCGTGGGCCTGTTCGTGGACAGCTGTGTTGAGGAGCTGTGTGCAGCCAATGGAAGCTGCCTGTCCTCCGTCAGACACTGGCTGCCTTTGCCTGGGCCTGTCAAGCCATTGCTATCCCTGTAGGCACCTGGCACGGTCCTGGTTTCTGTGGTGAGCTCAAGTGAGGTAGCAAAAACGCAGGTGGGAGCTGAGTCCTAGACCACTGTGTACAGTTGCACAGACTGTGACCTGCACAAAAAAATATGGCTTTGCCCTGGAGTCTGAGAGGACACAGCCCTGCCTTGGCTGGGAATGGGAATGTAGGGTATTGAAGAAAACACAGCCAGGCTCTGAGCAGTCAGGACCCTGACTTAGGGGCAAGGTTGTTTGTCTTGAGTCAAGTGCTAATTTCTCTTTCTCTTGGCTTGCTCCAGAACCAACTTGCCCTGAAAACAGCTACTGGGAGTCATGGGCTGACATCTGTGGGTCTAGGGGCCCACATGAAGAAGTGTCTCTGGCCTGCCTCGGCCTCTGTCATGAGGGTTGTGTTTGTAACGCGGGCTACCTGCACACGGTGGGGCTTGCATGCACCTGGCCCTCTGTGACTTTCCTGGAGACTCAGGAGCTGAGTCTCAACTGCCATGAGCTGTGTGCATGCCACGAGGCTGGGCAGCCACCTTCCTGCAGCCCCCAGGCTTGTGGGGAAGGGATAGCCTACCTCCTGCACGCCAGGGCCTGGCACTGTGAAGTCCCGAGAGGCAGCAGCTGGGTGTCGGGTGACGCCCATTACCGCACCTTTGCGGGGCACCCTTCACAGCCCAGGGGGCCTGCCATGACATGCTGAGCTGCACCTGTCAAGCCGGCCCAGGGCACCAGCTTTTGTGGTGCGGGTGGCCAATGAGTGCCTCAGTCCCACAGCCAGCATGACTGAGACTCGACGCATTGAGGTGAATGTGCACGGGGTCAAGGTGACGCTGCAGGCTCAGACTCCTGGGAGGGTACAGGTGAGCTCTGGGCAGGAACTGGGACTGGGCACCAGGAGGGCAGGCTCAGGTCAGAAGTCCAAGGGGGCATGGGGTCACACCCTGGGAGGGCCTGAGAGGACACAGCCCCACCTCAAACGTTCTGAGGACATCACAGACCCACCTGGAGTATCTGATGCAGGCATGACCCCATGTGTGTTTCCAGGCTAACAGGACCCAGACCCACCTGCCCCTACACCTGGCCCTCGGCCAAGTGCACATCTACTTCAGTGGTTCAAGGGCAGGGCTGCAGACCAACGCCGGCCTCCTGGTCTCCTGCAACTGGCACCAACCTGTGTCTGCCATGGTGCTCAAAACCTCCTCCAGTGCCCTCTGCGACCTGGGTGGGGACTTCAACAGAGACCCCTCAGGATGACTTCTGTGCCCCCAATGGCTCCCTCCTGCCCAACCCAGAGTCCTTTGTGCTCAGCTCGAAGGACCTGGCCTCCCTAGCCAGCTGCTGGATCATGGGCCCCTCCCCTCTGTGCCCACATGACCTGGAAGGCTGGTACCAGTCGCCGACCTTCTGTGGACTGCTGAGTGTTCCACATGGGCTCTCCCAGGCTGGTGCCGAGCCAGCCGAGGCCCAAGTCCACATGGAGAGCTGCATCTATGACCTCTGTGCCACAGGGGCCTCGAGGCAGATCTTGTGCGAGGTGCAGTGTCACAACACGCAGCAGTGCCAGTGGCATGGCTTCCCCCTGCAGCCCCGGAGAAACCTGGTGGACTGCGGTGAGTGGCATCTGTACTGATTCTCATCCTGCACGCCGCCTTCCTCTCCATGCCAGCCAGCATTCCATTGTGGGCTGGCTACAGAAAGCCAGATCAGCTCATTTTCTTGGCTTGCCTAATTAATGATCTCAGGGTACCTACTTCAGACCTGGCTCCATCAGGCGCTCAACGTCACCAGCCCTGGTTTTGTGCTTCCCACCAGATTGGCTCCACGTCCAGACAGGTTCACCTGACCACAGTGGCTCTGGACCTTACAGCCACTCAGATCTCAGCTCAGCAGGAAGGCGAGCCCCAGGGTCCTGGAAACCCCAGCACAAGTCTCCCTGTGTCTGTGTGGCTTTGATTGGCTTCTTCTCGAACCGATGGCTGTGGCCAGGGGAATATGATTCTTCAGTTGGCTTTGCCTAACTCGGGGCTCTGCCCCTGGGGAATGAGGCTGGCAGTGGGGAATGGCTGGTGCCCAAAGGACAAATGTCCACTCCCTCTTGTCCCTGTCCTGCTGCCAAGAGATGTTTGTCAAGAGCACTAAGCAGTCTTTCAAACTTTTTTAATGGAGACCCACAGTGCAAAACATAGTTTCAAAACCCAACTGTATTAGTTTTCTATTGCTGCTGTAATGAATTGCCACAAACTCAGTGGCTTAAAATAACACCCATGTTTTATCTTACAGTTCTGACAGAGTTCTCAGTGGGCTAAAATGAAAGTGTCGGCAGGCTGTGTTCCTTCCTGGAGGCTCCAGGGGAGGATAGTTTCCTCGATTATTTAGGGTGTTGGCAGAATTCAGTTCCTGGTGGTGCTGAGACTGGGATCCCTGTTTCTTTGCTGGCTGTAAACTGAGATTCGTTATTAGCTTCTAGAAGCCACCCACATTCATTGGCTCCTGGCCCCTTCCTTAGTCTTCAAACCACTAACAGAGGGTTGGGTCCCTCTCACACTTCGAAATCTCCTGCCTCCTTCAAGGAACTTTTCTGTCTTCCTCGTCCACTTTGAAGTGTCTGTATGATTACACTGGGCCCTTCCAGGTAACCCAAGCATATCTCTCCCCTCTCAAGGTCCGTAACCTTAATCATACCTGCAAGTCCCTCTTGGCATGTAACATAGTCACAGGATCCTGCAATTAGGTCATTGACATCTTTGGGGACCCATTATTCAACTGACCACAGCAATATACACATGTTTGTAATACAAAGTGTCACCGAATAGGAATTCATGCACAAATACTTTCCATTCTGTTTTTTTTTTTTTTTCTGTTCTGTTCAATTTTTTAAAGCAGGGAACGCCCCACTTAACCTCTATAGCCTCAAGACTGAGAACACAGATTCCAAAGTCAGGTTGCCTGGGTTAGAATCCCAATACTACCATTTTCTAGCTGTGTGCTCCTGGGGACGTCACTTAACCTCCCTGTGCTTTGGGTTCCCCTTTAATTAAAAAAAAAAAAACCCAAAAAACAGAATGATGATGACAATACCTACCTTGTGGGGTTGTTGTGAGAATTAAGCAGATTAGCAGTTGCTGGCAAAGCAGTGAAAGCAGAACAAGCATTAGCTGTCATTATTAAATTGATTTTAGCCTTTACATTAGGGAAAGCACTCTGTCCCCAGATCAAAACTACTAGGCACCAAATCCTGGGGCCCTGTTGTTGACAGACCTTATTGTACAGTTCTGTGTCACCCTGTCTTGGGGAGTGCCTGGGGTCAGCCCAGCCCTGACCCTCCCGAATCCAACAAGCAGCTGAGCCATCTTTCCACCCCTTTAGTGTGGATAGGACAGTTTTACAGAAAAGAGCAGACACTGAGGTAGCGAAGGGAAGAGTGCGGGCCAGGGCTCTGTCCCTGGGGCCTTGAATGGCTCTCAAGGAGAGAGAACTTTCTCCTGAAAGTTTGGATTCCCCTAACTCCCAGGACCCTGAGACCCATGGCTCCCACTCCTACCCCTAATGCCACACACCTCTCAGACGGAAAGCAAGTCCAGAGTCTTACAAACATAAGAGACAGTCTCTTGTTCCAAAAAAGGCAGTCATTGCAAGCTGCAAAGGCCAACAGGAGGGATGACTGGCGGTAGCCATGACTGATGTTAACTGAATACCTGCTAAGCACCAGGCAGTGTTCCAGGCCACCCAAGCAGGCAAAACTCTGCTCTCATGGAGTAGTGTTCTGGGGAGAAGACAGAAAGATAGCCAAGAAATATGCAGATTTAACAGTAAGTCACACAGGGCAGGGCTGGGGAGTGCTGGGGAAGGGGCGCACAGTTTTGAACTGCAAGGTCAAGGCTAGCCTGGGCTGCGGGGAGTGCCCTGGGAGCGAGACCTAAGGAGGTGACGGAGGGAGCCAGGCAGGCTGAGAGCAGCATTCCAGGCCACGGGAACCCAAGGAACCCATCCAGGAAAGATGCGGGGGTCTTCCCAAGCCCCAGGACTCTGGGCACCCAAAGGAGGACGAACTTTGAATTGAAAGCCTCCCCTGTTCCACTCCAGGGCATTTCTCCTATTCTGATTTCCTTTATTAACTCTGGGACTGGGAGATTCCCCCTCACCAACACCACACACACACACACACACACACACACACACACACACACACACACACACACACACACACACACACACCCCTCCTGAGCAATCTCTCCTCCAGTATGTCTTTCCTCTGATCTGTGAAACCCTGAAAGACGGGTGTGGGGTCTGTCTTGATCACCATCATGTCACCAGCACCCGGCATAAGACTTTTAAAAGTATGAGTCGGATCTCACCAGACTTCGGATTAAAACCATCCCAGATCCCCACGCCCCTGGATGGAATTGACCTTCAGGCCTCCTCCCAAGAGACCTTCACATGCTTCCCCCCCACCTCCTCCATACGCTGCTCCACCTCCATATTGAAGATTCAGCCACACTGGCCTATCTGCCGCTCCTGGAACACACCAGACCCGTAACCACCTCAGGGCCTTTGCATCTGCTATTCCCTTTGTCTGGAATGTTCTTCCCCAGATATCACATAGCTGGCTCCTCCCATCATCCAGGACTTGGGTCAGATGTCACCTCTACAGAGAGGTCTCCCTCTCCACTGTCCTCTGAGCAGCCCACAGGGCGTGACTACTCTTTGCTCCATGACCCAGTTTCTCAACCTGAACTTATCTTTTATTTACTGCTAGTTTATTGTCCATTTCTCCTCTCTAGAATAGGGTTGGCATGCTTTTACTGTGAGAGACCAGGTAATAAATATTTTAGGCTTTCAGGGCCACACTCTGCCACAACTACTCAACTCCTCTGTGATAACGCAACAGCAACCACAGACAATACACAAACCAACATGCTGGGTTACATTAAAATGTTATTTATGGACACAGAAATTTGAATTTTACACAATTTTCATGCCCTAAAAAATATTCTTTTGATTTCTTTTCAAACCATTTAAGCATATAAAAACTATTCTTAGATTGTGGTCTGTACCGAAACAGGCTGAGGACCGGATTCGGCCCCAGGGGTGAAGCCTGTCAACCTCTGCTCCAGACCATCTGCTCTGTGAGGTCAGGGACTTCCATCTTAGTCACTGCTGTGTCCCCAGTACCCAGGATGTTCCTGGCACGTAGTAGATGCTCAAAGTTAAACAAATAAATGCTGCAGAGAAGGGCTCCGATGCATTCATTAATTCTTGCAGCAAATATTAATCAAGGCTTGCCATGCTCTGGGGAGACAGCAGGGAATAGAGTTTTACCTTGGAGCAGTGGGTTGATGTCCTTGCATCGAATGATTCGTGTTCTTCCAGAACTGGCCTGTCCTGCCCACAGCCACTATGAGCTCTGCCACTCCTCCTGTCCCAGCTCCTGCACCGAGCCTGCCCTGCCTGACAGCTGCCCCACCCTGAGCCAGGATGGCTGTCAGTGTGACTCCGGTTTTGTGCTCAGCGGCACTGACTGCATGCCCCCGTCCAGTGCGGCTGCTTGGGTGGCAAGTACCAACCAGCCTGGGGAGACCTCTGGACTGGGGAGCCCTAGGAGCAGTTCTGCCGCTACGAGGTGTCCATCCACGTCATGTGCTGCTCCCCACCTCCTGTGGGGCTGGACAGAGATGTGGGATGTTCAGGGGCATCTTTGGTGTCACCCACTCTCCCCCTGGCACCTGCCAGGCAGCCAGGCCCTCGCCCATCACCACTGCTGGCCGGAGGACGGTTGAGCACCCCGGGACCCGTGTATCTGTCTTGGCCGAACCTCGTGGCTCCTCTGGCCCACTGTCCTCCAGGGTGGAGCTTGGGAAGAAGAACAGCTGCAGCAGCCCCATCTCACTCATCTCAGAGGTGTCTGTCCAGGTGAACAGGACCCTGGTCTACCTGCAGAGGGACAGCCCAGGTCTGACTCAGGTAAGCACCGGCTTTCGGGGGCATGTGGGTTCCAGGAAACTCAGCCCCTCACCCGAACCCATAGCCCCAAGGGAAAAGCATGTTTTCTCTCCAAAATGTCCACATTTTAACCTCTGTTCTCTGGTTATTCACCCATTTCTGTCTCTGTCAGATGCATTCAGTTAAAATAACAACAACACCCCTCCGATTAGATTAAGAAAAAAAGGAATTTATTGGTTTACATAACTGGAAAAACAATCTACAGGTCCCCGGATTTAGGGATAGCCGGATCCACGTTCTCAAACAACGTGTCTGAAATCTGCTTCTATTTCTGGGTTCCGCTTTCCTTCAGTTTCAGGCTGTCCCAACCCACCACGTAGAGACAGAGATGGCAGCAGTTTAGCAAATACCACTGGAGGGAGGTATCCTTTTCTGAAAAGTCCTGGGACCGTCCCTCAGTGGCCCAGCTTCCGTCCTGTGACCATCTCTGAACAAGTCCTTGTGGCCTGGCTGATTGGCTGGGCCTGGGTCGTGTACCAGAAGTTAGGGTGGGGTTAACTTCCTGTGAATCACATGGACAGATTTTGAAGGGGTGAGCTCTCTAGAAGGTCCAGAGAAAGGATAAACGAAAGCTGAGCTGGATAAAACAAGAGGTGCTTACAATTACAGTTCCCTGTCCCTTCGTTTAAGAATCTTTTACATGCATTTGAGCACGGATTATGTGTCTAACAAGATTGAACCAGACAAACGTGGTCCTTTCCTGAACCATCCTCTGATCTTGTCTGCTCCTTAAGTGAATGATGAGACGACAGCCCTCCCTATGAGCCTGCATGAGGGCAGCCTTGTCGTGTACTGGAACAGCCTTTTCGTGCTGCAGTCAGACTCTGGCCTGTGATTCAGCACAGATCTCACCTACAGCCTCACCCAGCCCTATGAAGGTCACACCTGTGGATTCTGTGGCAACTTCAGTGGCGACCCTAGTGGATGATGCAGACGTTACCTTGGAGAAGCAGAGCGAGGCTTGTGGGGACAATGGTGGGGCTCCCTGTCCCTCTGTAATGACCAGGGGCAGATTGTGTTGGCCGGGAGGCGGTGCTGGTTTCTGCAGGAGCCCCAGGGGCCCTTTGGCTTGTGCTACAGGGAGATTGACCCAGATCTATATGTGTCCAGCTGTGTCAGTGACCTGTGCCTTACCGTAGGCTGTGACCGTATCCTCTGCTAGGTCCTGCAGATACATGCTGCCGTCTGTCAGGTACAAACATCACCATTGAGCACTGGAGGAATTCTTCTTTCTGCATTGAATCTTGGTGTAGCAGGGCAGGAATTCATCCACATACCAGTGGTTCACAGACTTATAAATTCTATACTCCCAAGCTGCCTGAGTGTCCCCAACCACTTCCAAAGCCTAGCATGGCAGGGACTTCCAGGCTCTTCCCAAGCTCCACCTGCACGCATACTAATTGGCACAGAGACTGTGATCTGCCAACTGCTATATATTTTGAAGACCACCCTGGGCTGACTTGATGACTTTTTGTGCCTGTTCCTTGCCTCGTTTAATGAATGTCCCTGTTCCTATCAAATATCTTCAACAATGGCCAAACTGTGGCCACCCTTGTGCTCACCTCCACTCCTCCCTGTCTTTATTTACTGTATTTACTTTTCGTAAAGAAAATTCCAGACACTCGTGTAAACCTGTAAATACTTCAGCCCAATTCTCTAGTAGATTAGGACTTAAGAAAGGCAGAAAAATAAAACTGCCATGAGTTGCTCATGCCTAACAAAATGAGCAATAATTCCCTGATATTACAGAAAACCTATTCCATATTCAGATCTTTCTGACTGACCCTATCCTGCTCCCTCCCTTGTGCTAAAGTGTTTGCTGTCCCCGTAGTGCCTGGCTCTCAGAGGTTCCAAGCTGGTTCTAACAATGGGGTGCTCTAGGGTCAGGTCATGTCCTCCAGAGTGGGGGATGTTCCCTGGACCATCTCAGGGGTTAAGACACTCCTAAAACCAGGTCTTGCCTCCACTGATGTTAGATCCAGATGTGAATGCCTGACACTCAGGTGGGAGGTAGCCCTCAAAGGCTTTGGAGTAGGGAGTGGCTGGGACAGGGTTCACGGAGTAACGTGGGCCAACTCGGGGCTGTTTCTGGAATAACCAAAAGTCACCTTGACCCAGGGCTCCCTGTGTGCCAAGTGCTGTCCCAACCACTTTATTTTAAATTAACCCTTAAAGCAAGTCTGAGGTCAGTACTGAAGAGCCCTTTCTAGAGAGAGTGGGTACGAAGTCCCAGCTGAGGAAGTGGCAGCAGATGCTAAGCCTCCTCATCCCACACTGTCTCCTCCCGCTCAGTTGCAATGTGCCCGAAGCACAGCTGCCACCAGCTCTGCTTGGAGCCCCTGGCGCGGTGCTGCGTCCCTGGCTGGCCACCCCGCCCCAGTCCCGCCTGCGCTGAGGGCTGTGCCGGCGCACCTGTGGGCCGGGCCGGCTGCGTGCGCCCCAAGGAGTGCGGCCGTGCGCACGGCGGCAGCTCCTACCAGGTGAGCTGGGGCTGAGTCTAACTCCTGGTGGGGAGTCGGGGGAGGGCGGCATCTTGGGGGTCAGGGAGCCCCCAGATATGCCGGGGGTGGGCATCCAATCTGGGACACCCATCTTCCACTGGTGTGGATGGCAACTGGGGACTCACAGGGACTTGTCTGTTTTGTTCTCTGTCATGTCCCTAGAGCCTAGAACAGGGCCTGATACAGACTAGATATTCAGTAGAGTTTTTCCGGATGGATGGATGGATGGATGGGTGGGTGGAAATGTGGATGAGTGGATGCATGGATGAAAGGAAGGATGGATGAGTGAACAGTCTTTGCTACTATTGATAATTCCAATGCTACTGCTACTATTTACCAAGATCATTCCCTGTGCTCAAGCACCATGCACCATGCGCTTAATATTCTTCTTCTGACTACTGTTAACATTATTTTTAAAAAATTAGCTACCATTATTGAGTACATATTAAATGCTTGACCCCAATTAGACATTTGATAAAATAATAATAATAAACAATAATCAAAACAGCTGACATTATTTAGCATCAATAAGTACAAAACTCTGTACTAAGTGTTTTAGTATCATTGTTGACGTTTTTTTAAATGGCCAACATTTGAATCCTGATCACACATCAGGTCCCTTCCTACTCCTCGAAATTGAAATGTGTTGGATATTTGCTTTGTGTCCTTGCCTGGGCTAAGCATTTTGATGATGATGATTGGTGATGATGGTTTCTATCATTTGGGCATTTACAGTGTGCCTATCTGTGTGTAAGCCTATTAAAATAATGGTGAGCCGGGCTCGGTGGCTCAGCCTGTAATCCCGCGCCTTTGGGAGGCTGAGGTGAGTGGATTGCCTGAGCCCGCGGGTTCGAGACCCGCCTGGGCAGCGAGACCTCATCTCTACAATAAATCAAAAAATCAGCTGGGTGTGGTAGCGCATGCCTGTAATTCCGGCTCCTTGGAAGGCTGAGGCGGAAGGATCACCGGAGCCCAGCGGGTCGAGGCGCCGTGGCCGGAAGCAGCCACCGCACTCCAGTTTGGGCGACCGAGTGAGACTCCAACTCAAAAAAAAAAAATAAATAAATAATAATGGTGATAATGACAATAGTAATGGCCAAATGCACCTGGCATCTGCTGTGCTCCCGTGCTAACCATTTAATATGTAATGATAACAGTGGTGAATGTGTTCTGGTCATTGACTGCATGTGTAATCCTGTCATCATGATGACAGGTGAGAGTTTCTGATCACTCGTGGTGTGCCCAGCACCCGACCAGCATGTTATCAATGATTCTGTTAGATGGCACTGTGTGTGTGTCGAGAGCTTGCTTCCCATGGGTGTGAAATACCTCATCCACATGATCCGCTGAGCTTCATTCAGCTCTTGATTACCCCCATTGTTCAGAGCACAGAGCCCTCCAGGGACAGAGCCAGGTCTGGGCTCCAGGTCTCTCTGACCTTAGAACTGTGCTGTTAACCCCTGGGCTGTGCTTTCCACAGAGGGAAAACAGTTTTCACAAGTTTGCTGCCTCTGGGTAAGGTGGTGGACCTGTCCCTCGTTGTAGCCTCAGCCTCCTTTGGATCCAGTTGCCAAGCCTGCCTCGGGCCTCCAACATGCCCTGTTCAGGTTGGCCCAGACTGGGCAGGGGGTGCTGAGCTGGCCTCTCTCTCTAGGTTGGAGACCTGGTCTGGCTGGACCGATGCACCCACTGCTGCAGCTGTGACAGACCCGGGCGTTTCCACTGCAGCCCAGGAGGGAGATTGATGATGGATGGATGGATGGATGGAAATGTATGTGGATGGGTGGATGAATGGAAGGAGTTAACTGATAGGTGGATAGAGGAATGGACGAAGGGATGGGAAGAGAGATGGATAGCTACTGGAGGAGACATGTGCCCTGCTGGGGAGATATGTGGTCTCCCGGGAGTCTGATCCTCGTTACTTCACCTTTGATGGAGCCGTATCCCCTTTCCAAGGCACCTGCACCTACCGCCTGGCCCATCCCTGTGTGCTGGACCACATCCCTGGGAACTCCTCCTTCCACATGAAGGCCACCAACAGGAACTTCCACAGCCAGCGCATGTTCATTCTTCTTGTACCGCATGGAGGTGGAGCTTAGTAGCCCAGGACTGAAGACTCGTGTGATCCTAGAATGAGAGCAGCAAGTCCAGGGGAGGGACAGAAGGGCAAATGCCCAGCTCTCAATCCTGTCTCGTCAGTTCTTCGTCTCACCCTTATCCTCTTAAGCAGCCATGCTTCATCCGTCCATCCCCCATTCATCAATCCAATCCTTCATCCATCCTTCTCTATCCAGTTACCCATCCATTTCTCCGTCTTCCCATTCTTCCATACGATCATCCTTCAGTCTGTCCATCCAAGCCTCTATCCACTCGCTGACCCATCCATCCCTCCACCTCTCCATCCTCCTCCCTCAATTGGCCTAGCCCTACCTTGACCCTTCTCTCCATTGAACCCCTTCTGCACTGAGCCGTCTCTCCAACAAGACAATGCACGTTGATCCATCCGTCCTTCCATCTGTCTAGTCACTCCTTCCTATAGCTGTCCATCTCTCCTTCCATTCCCTCACCCACTCCTCTATCCACCTATCGGTTCACTCATCCATCCTTCATTTCATCCATCCATCCACCCATCCACATTTACATCCATCCATCCATCCATCCATCCATCCATCCATCCATCCATCCATTCATCCATCCATCATCCATCCATTCAGAAAAACCTTACTGAATATCGAGTCTGTATCAGGCCCTGTTCTAGGCTCTAGAGACATAGCAGAGAACAAAACAGACAAGTCCCTTCCCTCCTAAAGTGTATATTATAATAGCAGGAGACAGAGGTAAAAAATAAATATAATCTCTCAAATGGTGATAAATTCTAGAAAAAAAAAGCAAGAAAGAAGAATCAGGAGGGTATGTGTGTATGGGGCGGGGGTTATAATTTTCCATAGGGTGAGTAGGAAAGTCTTCACTGAAGAGATGACTTTGGTG
This sequence comes from Cephalopachus bancanus, assembly GCA_027257055.1. Lineage (NCBI taxonomy): Eukaryota > Metazoa > Chordata > Mammalia > Primates > Tarsiidae > Cephalopachus > Cephalopachus bancanus. The sequence continues at coordinate 1,214,258 of JAPVLO010000110.1, read as the reverse complement.
TAGAAACTTGTTGGAGGGAAGAACGGACCTTATGATATGTGACGGAAGAGCATTTCAGGCAGAGGGGGCCTTAGGTGCAAGTCCAGATGCAGAAACGTCCTTAACCTTATTAAGAAGGAACGGGGGTGGAGCCTCGCTCTGTCACCCAGGCTGGAGGGCAGTGGCACGCCTCTCAACCACCGTATCCTCAACCTGCTGGGCTCTGGCGATCCTTCCGCCTCAAGCTTCCAAGTAGCCGGAACTATAGACGCATGCTACCATGCCCAGCTAAGTTTTGATTTATTGTAGAGACGAGGTCTTGCCAAGTTGCCTGGGCTGGTCTCGAACCCGCAGGCTCAGGCATTCCACATGCCCCGGCCTCCCAAAGTGCTGGGATTACAGGCTGAGCCACCGAGCCAGGTCTGGATTCTGGAAATATTTTTAAAGGAGCAGATGTGAGGTGAAGAGAGGGCAAGTTTCAACATGACTTAGTTTTTAGCCTCTGCAGCCTGAAGGCTAGAGCGGCCCCTGCCTGAGATGGAAAGGCGGGGAGGGGGCTTGGGATGAGGCCAGATTTGAACATGAGGAGTTTGAGGCACCTCCTTGCCCTCCCCAGACCCAGAGCTGGAGCACAGCACAGTGGGTGGGACCCTGGACTTTCAGGGCTGGCGTGGCTGGAGACAGACATTTGGGCATCGTCACAATACAGATGAGGCCTAGAGTCGTGGACGGGGGTAAGAAAACAAAAGTAGGGGGATTTGATAAAGGGGCTCCGTTGAGCATAGGAGGTGTGAGCTTTGAGAGATCTGGTGATGTGGAGCAGATCGCTGGCCATGGAGACACAAACCACACCTGCGTGGGGTCATGAAGGGGTGTGTGGTGGCACTAGGCAGGTGTAGCAGGTGGGAGGAGAAGACAGACTCTGAGTTCCTCCTGCCCCGGGTGAGTGGCCAGGTGGCTAGCCTCCCGGTGCAACTGAGCCCCAAGGCTTGCGTGTGGTGGGAACAGGGTCTGGTGCTGCTGCAGGTGGGCACCTGGCTGCAGGTGCAGTTTCCCCACGGCAACACACTGTGTGTGTGGGTGGGACCCGAGTTCCAGGGGCACCTCTGGGGCCTCTGTGGCAACTTCAGTGGTGACCCTAGTGATGACAGGGAGCTCCTGAGTGGGGCGTCTGCCCCCAGCGACGCCATCTTTGGTAATGCCTGGCAAACCCAGGACAGCTGGCCTGGGTGAGTGGCCATACAGAGTCAGGGAAGACCTGGTTGGGGAGAAATGTCAGGCTGAGGACAAACAGGCAGGGCCTTAAGCAGGGCAGACAGACTGAAGCAGAGGGCACTACTGGCAAATGTGGCTCTCCTTAGAACCAGGAATCGTTATTATACTCATTCACAAGTGGGGAAACTGAGGCACAGAGCAGATAAGCATTTGCCCAAGTTCCCACAGCAGAAAATGGGGAGCAGGGATGTGAGCCCAGGCATCCTGGCTCCAGAGTCCCTGACCCTAAACACTCCGCCCCACCACTTTTCACAAGGAAGGCAGGAAACGGTCCCCTTCCCCAAGACTTCAGTTCTGTAGCATCCACGTAGCAGCCGCAAACCACATGTGCTATTTACATTTAAACATAAATGTGTTTAAACTAAATTAAGCATGTGGTTTCTCAGTCTCACACTAGCCACATTTCAAGAGCTCGTGACTAGATACTCGTGGGCCCAGATTTGGAGACTCATCCAAGTGGCAGTGCTGGGATTTGAAGCCAACAAGACTGATTCCAGAATCCATGATCTAATTAATGACGACTCAATGCCGAGCAGCAGAATGAGAATCATTTGTCATGATGGGTTGGGGTTTTTAAACATTTCTCTAACTGCGCCAGGAGCTGTCAGAGGCTGGAAGGGAGTGCCCTGCCGGAGCTGGAAAAGAAAGGCTGACAGGAGCTGGTGAGGCTGGAGGTGGGTTTGCTGAGTCCCGTGATCACCCAGCTGCTGGCGGGAACCCAGGAGCGCCACGCCAGGCCAGGGTAGGACCTGGGTGGAGCAGCTCTGCAGAGTTCTGATGAACCATTCTGGGCCCTTCACTGAGTGCCATTGATATGAGGACCCCATGCCGCACACACAGGCTTGCATCTTCGACCTCTGCCAGTATGGCCCAGGGAACCGCATGCTGTGTGCCATGCTGGAGGCCTGCACCCTGCTCTGCACCCTGCACAGCATCCGTCTGCCTGCCTGGCAAGCTGGCCTAGGATGCAGAATGTTCCACCTTTCCTGTCGCCGACTCCAGCTCGGACAAAGGCCGCACTCCTGGGTTGACTAGAACGCCGTCTCCCCAGGAAGACTCGAGCCCTGCTTGGGATGGTGACCCAACTTCAAGCCAGCACAGGGCTCCTCTCAGCCCCCTTCCAGTCCCACCTCCCACACCCCTGCCCTGGATCCTGAATTGTCCAAAGTGGTCATTACATGCCATAAGCTATTAAATGACCTGTGGACAAACCACATGGTGGGAAAGCACAAATCAAGAACAACGGTAATTTGGGAACCAGGTGGTCCATTCCTGCCCCCTCCAGACCCTGTCTCCATTCTGGTTTCTCCTTCCCTTGACTGAGGGAGCAAAGGTTTCAGGATAGTGGCCCGGGGCCACCTTTCCCCTCCTCCAGGTGTGGCATGTTCAGCCAACAGCTACTACAACTTCTGTGGACCACCCTGCCCTGCCACCTGTTCCAGCTTCAACTCTCCCGTGTTCTGCACCCACCAGTGAACAGCGGGCTGCTTCTGCCATGAGGGCTTTGCCCTGGAGACCGGCATCTGTGTGCCCTATGCTCACCTCGGTTGCCACCTGCAGGGCCACTACATCTTTTTGGGTCCCAAGGTGCTGTCCAAGGCCACCTGTGACCAGAAGTGCGTGTGCCGTGGGCCTAGACACCCACTCGAGTGCCAGCCTTGTGCTGGCAGGTGCCAAGCTGTGTTGTCAGCACAGGGGTGTTTGGGGCTGCCACCCCATGCACTATGGGACACTGTGGCCCTTATGGAGACCCCCACCTGCACACCTTCCATGGGGCACACTGCCAGCTTCAAGGGCCTGGTCAGGAAGCCTTGATCAGCCTTGGTGTGGTGGCCACACCACACCCACTTTGTCATCTGGGTGCAGGCTGGGTACCAGGAGCCATGGGATGCCGCGTGGGCCCAGAAGGTGGACGTGGATGTGGTAGGATGTTGGTTGTCACTGCTGGCAGGACAGTTTGGAGTGGTCCAGGGAAGGTGACAGTGTCAGTTCTAGGCCTCAGAGAACTCTGGTGACTAATGACCACAAACAAACCACAGGCTGAAGAAATAACAGCCTGAGGGCTTTCCCTTTGGAGAGGAAGACACTGGGCACTCCGTGGCCCTTAGAGCTGGGTGGGGAGCCCCAACCCTGAGCTTTGGAGAGTCCGCTCTGGTCTCTTCTGACTGCACCCCACTCCACAGGCTGCGAGGTCGTCTGGGAAATGCCCCTCCCCCCGAGTCTGGCTCCCTCCTGCACCCCTCTCTAGACCATGTTCCCAGGAACGAGAACTTTCTGCCAAAGGCTGTGAGCCATATGCAGGACCCACAGGAGCCTCGTCCCCAGGTCCAACCTCCCAAGAGCGGACCACACGACATACGTGGCACGTCTCCACCCTGTGGCAGGAGGTGGGTGGAGACCAGGCTGGGTGCGTGAGTACACAGCACTTCCCTGAGCGAAGCCAGAGCTGGGGCTGGGAGAGATGAGGCCCGGGGCAGCCTCTCCTTGGACGCCAGATCCTGTCCGGGAGCTCTGAAGAGGCGAAAGCTCTGGTTTCATGCCTGGCCGCCAGGACCATCAGGAAGGTCTCCAAGGGAGGACCCTCCAAACACCGGAATTATTTTTTGGAGGCTGGGTCCCTTGTCCCACACGTGGAATTCGTTCCTCTGGACCAAGCGGTCAGCCAGTTTTTTTCTGGAAGTTTTGAGAAGGTTGTATCATGAGTTACAGAGAGACATCTCAAGCTGTGACAGTGTTCAGTAGTTTTTGACCAAAAGCGGCATGCCCCACCCTCTCTATTCACCCAATCTCTTTCCAAGAGATTTTTCTTTCTGTTTCCCCGAATGAAAAACGTCCTCAAAGGGGACGTTTTGCCGATGTGGAAGAGGTGAAACAAAAAACGGCAGAAGCACTAAAAGGCATCAAAATTGACAAGTTCGAAATGGTTTTGGCAGCTTGGTTTGCGATTCTTAAATGTGAAGACATGCCGGATGTGGGCCTCCATAAACACTCTTGTTCTGGGCCCCACAAGAAGAGGGGACAGGTGGGTGCTGGCCCACCTCAGTGCTGCTATTTGAAGCGGCCAAGTGCGTGGTGCTAGGCCCTGGGAGCCTGGACCGGACTCCCACGGTGCCATTTGCGAGCTGTTGACCTGGACCTAGCAGCTTTGCATCTCCTTGCCTCAGTTTACCATCCGTAAAATGGGGGATTAAGAGCACCTACCCGTATGTCAGGATTAAGAGATGTAACTTGCTTAAGGAAAAAACATTGAGTAAGGGTTGTAAAAGTGTTTGATCAATAAATAAAACATGTCACTGCACAGTCAAGCCAGCTTTTTATCCATGCCCCTCACCCTGCCCCCAGCAGACAGAGTAAAGATGTGGTCTTGGCAAAAGGAGCATTGAGAGAGCCCAGGTCACCTCCCTCCTGTCTCAAAGCCCTCCCCTCGCTCTGTCTCAATTGGAGTGAAATCCTGGCCGATGGGACCCTGCAAAACTGGTCTCTGTCACCTCTCTGCCCGTACCTCCTGGTATGTGCTCCTCACTCACTCTGCTCCAGCTGCACTGACATCCCTGGTGTCCTCCAACACCCCAGGAAAGCTCCCACCTCAGGACCCTTGCACTGTCTGTTCCCTGTCTGAAACACCCTTCCCTGAGGTCTTCATATAACTGATGCATTCTCATCCATTTTTTCTCTTCCTTTTTCTTGAGCTGACACATTTGAATCTCAGCTTCAATGTCACCTCCTCTGAGAAGCCCTCCCTGAACACACCCATGAAAGGAAATACCCCTCCCAGTGTCTCTCTGTTATAACCCTCCATTCTCTTCCCTTCAAATTATTTGTCAGCATCTTAAATCATCTTTTCTATTAACAATTTCTTTGTTTATGGTCTATCTTCCTTTTGACAGAATGTGAGTTCTTCAAGGGCAGGGACTTTATTTGTGGAGAAATAGACAAAAATCCCTTCCCAACACCTAAGTAAGCTTCGGATGGGGCAGAAGCTAACAGCTTGTTCTAGAGAAGAACAAATTGGGACTGGTGAGGGTGTAGCCCTTTCAGACAGGGAAGCAGTGATGTGACCCAGGGAGCTAGGGCAGAACAAGCAGGTGAGCGAGGGGGTGAGGACAGAGAGGGGGCTGAGGCCCGTTTTGCGGGGCACCACAGACCATGGTGAGGAGTTTAGATTTTATCTGAGTGTACTAGGGAGCTATAGAAGGGTTTTGAGCAGGAGAGGGACAGGATCTGATGTGCAGTTTTAAAAGACTTATTGGGAGCCGGGTTCGGTGGCTCAGCCTGTAATCCCATGCTTTGGAGGCTCAGATGAGGGATTGCCTGAGCCCGCGGGTTCGAGACCCACCTGGGCAACTTGGCGAGACCTCATCTCTACAATAAGTCAAAAAAAAATCAGCCAGGCGTGGTAGCAGGCGCCTGTAGTTCCAGCTACTTGGAAGGCTGAGGCGGAAGGATCGCCAGAGCCCAGCAGGTCGAGGCTGCAGGGGCCGGGAGCGGCTACTGCACTCCAGTATGGGCGACAGAGTGAGACTCCAACTCAAAAAAAAAAAAAGACTTATTGGGGGCCACGTGGCAAATGGATTGTCTGTGTTCCAGGTGTGCGGCTCCCAGGCCGGCCTGTCCCTGACCTTGGCTGGAGCGCTCCAGGCCTTATCTGCGAACTCGGCCATCACAGCCTGGACAGCCTCTGACCTCTCCGTGACCTCTCATGCATCCTGCACCCTCTGGGTGGCAATGCCTGAGACGACGCTGACACTCTCTGTGGCCTGGGCGTGGACTTCAATGTGGACGCGGGGGGTGGCTTCAGTGGTTCCAGTAGCAGGTGGCTCTTAGACACCCACAGCTCAGCCATGGGCCTGGCCCCTCTGGCCCACTGGACGAGGCAGCCCTATGCCGGACCTTCTGTGGACAGCCGAGTGCCCACGATGGGCCTACAAGGCCTGCAGTAAGGACTCGGGTCCACGTGGAGAACTGTATCCATGACCTCTGTGCCGCAGAGGCCTCTCAAGAGACTGTGTGCCATGCTGGGAAGCAACGCCCAGGAATGCCAGCAATGCGGCCTTCCCCTGCAGCCCTGGGGACATCTTGTGACCTACGGTGAATGGGTGCTCCCAGGGGAGGCTCTTTCTCAGCCTGATCTCACCGGCTGGCCCAATACCACCTCCAGGCTGTCCTCCTGGGGCAGTGCTGTCCAACTTGAGCCGCTACCTGCCCTGCTGACTGGCTGTCGCCACAGAGACCTTACCTGCTTCAAACCCTTTAACGGCAGGTGACCCTGAGTCCTATCAAATCCGTCAGGGGCGTCTAGGTCATGCTGCAGTAACAAACCAACCTGAACACAACCCAGCATGACCAAGGGCTGTTCCCCCGTCTTACAAATTCCACAGTGCTCTCCAGGGCACCGGCAAGCTCATGTCCTATGCCATGTGCACCCCCACTCTTTAGCTTACCTTGGAAGTCACCTGTGTCATTTCCGCTCATAGCCTTTTGGCCAGAGCTAGTCATGGGGCCTGGGGCCTGGGAATTGGGGAGGCAGGTGGCCACGGAGTGGGCCAGAGATGGCTTTGTCTTGTACACTGGCCCATTCAGTCCTCACAACAACCTGCTGAGTGAAGGGCTGTTGTTATTTCTGGTTGTTTGTTTGTTTGTTTGTTTTTGAGTTGGAGTCTCACTCTGTCACCCAGACTGGAGTGCAGTGGCCACACCCGGCCACTGCAGCCTCAACCTGCTGGACTCCGGCGATCCTTCCGCCTCAGCCTTCCACGTCGCTGGAACCACAGGCGCGTGCTACCACGCCCGGCTCATTTTGATTTATTGTAGAGATGAGGTCTCTCAAGTTGCCCAGGCGGGTCTCGAACCCGCGGGCTCAGGCAATTCGTTCACCTTGGCCTCCCAAGGTGCGGGATGACAGGCTGAGCCACCGAGCCCGGCTAGTTTTACAGCTGGGGAAACAAAGGCACAGAAAGGTGAAGTAACTTGTGCGAGGTCCTGCAGAGAATCTACAAGAAACCAGGTCCTCTGGCTCCGTCGGGACATAGGGAGGCTCTTCAGCTGAGCCCAGGGGCCCTGTGCTCACCACCACCTCCACCGTCCCAGTCATCATCACCACCACCACCGGCACCGCCCTCACCACCATCCTACCCCCTCCCAGCAATGCCTCCCCCTTCCCCTCTTTGTCCTTGTGACCTGCCCTGGGCTCTCTCAGGCCTCCCTTTTCTCCCTGGGTCCTTTCCTGGTTGGGAATGTTCGAGAACAGTAATTCTTGCCTATTATTGAGCCCACATTTGTCTTGCTCCAGAGCTGGCCTGTCCTGCTCACAGCCACGGCGAGCTCTGCGGCTTCTCCTGTCCCAGCTCCTGCGCCAAGCCTGCCCTGCTGGACAACTGCCCGACTCCGGGCCAGGAGGGCCTTATGCCCAGCGGCACTGACTGCGTGTTCCCCATCCAGGGCGGCTGCTGCCGGGGTGGGGTGGCAGGTCCCACCCAGCCGGGGAGGCCTTCTGGGCTGGGGAGCGCTGTGAGCAGTTCTGCCGCTGCCAGGCATCCACCCATGCTGTGCGCTGCTCCCCCGCCCCTTGTGGGCCTGGGCAGAGATGTCCAGGGCATCTTGGGGTGGCACCCGCTCTCTCTTGGCACCTGCCAGGCAGCCTGGCCCTCTCACGTTATCACCTTTGGCAGGAGGACAGTGGAGCGCCCAGGACCCGTGTGTCTGTCTTGGCCGAATCCTGCGGCTTCTCTGGCTCACTGGCCCTCCTTCTGGGTGGAGCTTGGGAAGCAGAACAGCTCCAGCAGTGCTACTGTGCGCATTTCAAAGACATCCACCCAGGTGAATAGGACCCATGTTTGCCTGCAGAGAGAGCCCTGGCCTGGCCAAGGCAAGAACCCTTTGGCATCTAGAGACTTTTTTTTTTTTTAGTTGGAGTCTCACTCTGTCACCCAGACTGGAGGGCAGCGGCTGCTGCTGGCCACCGCAGCCTCGACCTGCTGGGCTCCGGCAATCCTTCCGCCTCAGCCTTCCAAGTAGCTGGAACTACAGGGGCGCGCTACCATGCCCGGCTAATTTTTGATTTATTGTAGAGATGAGGTCTCACCAAGTTGTCTGGGCGAGTCTCGAACCCGCGGGCTCAGGCAATCCACTCACCTCGGCCTCCCAAAGCGCTGGGATGACAGGCTGAGCCACCGAGCCCGGCCTCTAGAGACTCTTGAACTGACTGAAGCTAAAGAAATGCATTGGCTCAAACTATGTAAAAATCATGTGGTATATCTAGTGAAAGTGCAGTGATTCTGGGTGCACAGACTTTATATACCTGCTTGGTTGTTTTGGCTACAAGTAACAGAAAACCTCAGTAAGACAAACTCAATCAAGTCATAGATTACACTTTATGATTTTATATTATATAACTAAAAATTCCAGAGGGAGATCAGGCATAGTTTGATCAGGGTGTCAACTCAGTTTCTCAGCATCTCTCTTGGTGTGTGGTTCTCGATAGTATTAGTTTTGTCCTCAGGCTGTCTTTTCTTGTGATGACAAAACAACCACAGAGTTTCCATGCCTCAGATGTGTATTCCCCACTGTCCAAAGTTCAAACCTTTCCTTACCCCAAGGACTAGACTGCCAATGCTTTGCTTTGATTAAATCTCACTGAACCCATCACTGAGGCCCAGAGATTTTCTTAATCCTACTTGCCCCCTGTTCCCCACCTCCCACAGCTGCTCCTTGCAGGAGAGAAAGTAAAGAAGGAGCCCACCTAGCGTCCTCACAACCTCCAAACCAGTATTTCTTGCTGCAAGGATCTTCAAAGAATGTTCATGCCCTGGTAAACCTCCTCTCTGAGACCTGAGACTTTTGTCTAGAACCCACAGGGGTGGACGTGTTTTCCACGCCCGAGGGCCCCTGCCTACAAGAGTTTCATTGTTGGCTGCTGCAAAACACACAGCCACACCCCTCCCAGTCCACCCCCTTCCAGGAAGGGAACCAGCTTTCAGAATGAGTCATACGTCAGCATCCCACACAACAACCCCATTGAATCCCAAGAGCAGCCTGCAGAGTGAGTGCTATTATTATCCCAATTGTCCAGATGGGGAAACTGAGGCCCAGGTAGGAAGACTTGGTGGCCTGAGGTCACGCAGTGAGAAAGCGGTGGAGCTAGGATTTGCCCTGAGTTCCCTCCCTCCCCACCAGTGGGCCTACTGTGTGCCCGGAAGGCTGGGCCCGACTTAGATGACACAGGATGCCTGATTCATCTGTGATGGGGCCTGGGATATGGAGTAGCTCTCCAGAATGGCTTCCATCCGTTCGTTCAATAAATGCTTCCCTGTTCTGCTTCCCGTTCGTTCAGTAAATGCTTCCCTACTATGTGCCAGGCCCTGTGCTCAGTGACGGTGAAACAGCAGGGAGCAGAACAGCTAAGCGCCCTCCCTGGTGGAGCTGAGACTCCAGAGGGGAGAGAGACGAAGGACGGAACCAGCAAGGGTATGTCGTACAGCATGTCAGGAGGTCCTATGTGTCTGCGCTGCGGAAGAAAACAGAGCAAGAGGGGGGTGGAGATGGTTTCCAGGGGGAAGACGTGAGTTTACATTGAGGGGCCCAGGAAAGCCACATTGAAAAGGTACCGCTTAGCCGGGCTCGGTGGCTCAGCCTGTAATCCCGTGCTTTGGGAGGCCGAGGTGAGTGGATTGCCCGAGCCCGCAGGTTCGAGACCCACCTGGGCAGCAAGACCTCATCTCTACAATAAATCAAAAAATCAGCCGGGTGTGGTAGTGCGCGCCTGTAATTCCAGCTACTCGTAAGCCTGAGGCGGAAGGATGGCCGAGCCCAGCAGGTCGAGGCTGCGGTGGCCGGCAGCGGCCACTGCACTCCAGTCTGGGGACAGAGTGAGACTCCAACTCAAAAAAAAAAAAAAAAAGAAATTAGAGAGAGGACATGTACAGGGCTGTGATGCTGGCACTCACCCAGTGCAGCACTGTCTTCTTGGATGCCGGGGTGCTGGGGGAGGAGGGATGTCAACGTGGGGTCCCGGCCGCCAACCAGCTGGCTGCTGGGTCGGTGTCTGCCGGTGGCCGAGGGTGCCAGCCAGGCTCTCGGAACTGCAGACTCATCGTCCTGCCTCTGCAGCCAGGCGGGAGCCTGCCAGCCCCGCTCCGGCCTCAGAGCCTCGGGGCCCCACGGGCCCAGGCTGGACAGCCAGGAGGGACTACATCATCCGCAGCCTGGCAGCGGCAGAGCTGGGCACCGAGGGGTCAGGGAGACTGGACCGATCCAAGAAGGAGGATAAGGAAGAGATCCTTCCACCTCAGCCTTCCGAGTAGCCGGAACTACAGGCGCCCGCTACCACGCCCGGGCTAATTTTTGATTTGTTGTAGAGACGAGGTCTCACCAAGTTTCCCGGGCTGGTCTCGAACCTGCAGGCTCAGGCAATCCACTCACCTTGGCCTCCCAAAGTGCCGGGATTATAGACTGAGCCACCGAGCCCAGCCCTGTGTTAAATTTAATTTTACATTGTCACTTGATTTTCCCCAACTTTTACTTTGGATTTTTTTCAAGTATAGAAAAGTTATGTAACCAGTTCAATGAACGTAAATTCCTTTCATGTAGATTAACCAACACAACCTCAAAAAAAAAAAAAGGATTCACTAGTTCTTAGTATTTTTGCTTGTCTGCTTTATCTCTCTATATCTATTTTTTTTTTCCTGAGTTGCTTGTCTCTCAGAATCTTTTCTTGCTCTCATACACATGGGTTTGGAGCCAGACCTGAGTTGGAATCCTGACTCTGCCTCTTAATTAGCTGTGTGTGTGATTTGCCGCTAAGTGATTAATCTCTGGTGCCCCAGCTTCCTCAACTGGAAGAATGCCAGCCCAGCAGGGAGCAAGTCCTACAGCTGCCCAGGATCATTAGCTGAAAATAGAGAGGACTTGGGCGTGTACAGGGGTATGGTGCTGAGTTTTTCAAAACTCAGGCTTCTCCGTGGTTGTCACTTGACCCATGTTACGGGAGGAGCATCACAGAATACAGCCAAGCTTTTCCTTAATCATTCAGGTGGACACATCCTCTTCCTGGACCCTAGATGACAGTCCTGGGATCTTTGCTGCATAAACCGCGCCCGAGCAGCCCAGAGCATGCATCTGTCCAGGGTCTGCGCTGTGAGGGTAGACGTGGAGGTGGAAGGCGGGTCTGAGATGGGAGGTGCCAGGAGCAGTCCTGGGGCCAGGGCCACCATGAGCTCCACTCCTCCAGATGGAGCTGGGCCTGGGTCACCCCAGGGAGACAGATCTGTCACTCCAACGATTGCTGCCAAGTGGGAGTGTGGGTTCAATTAGGCCAGGTCTTCCCAGAGAACTGTGAAGGCAGCTTGCTCTGTGGAAATAAACTTTTTTCTTTTTTTTAAAGCACTTTGTGAACTAAAGGAAATGTACAATAGTTGGATTCAGTCCTGGGGCCGCCTGTTTGAATCTTATCTGAGGGTCTGGGGCAGGTTGAGAGGAGGCTGCAGGATGCCTCCCTTAGGGCCAAAGGGTCCATCCCAGATATATAGAGCCCGGATATGTGCTCCGCCCTCTCCTGCTTCCCTGCAATTCCTGCTTGCACCCTGGACGCCCAGCCATCTGCCCAAGGGCCCCCTGACTACCAAGGAAGCTGGTCAGCAGATCCTGTCTGACCCATCAGCAGCCCTGTCCTCACCACCCCCACCTCAGCCCCTGCAAGGCCTCCGCAGATGGGGACGGGGGGAAAGAACTCCTTTCTGTTATCATTGAACAACGACTTCACACACCCACTACTCAAGTCAGATGAAAATTCCCGGGAGAACCCCATGTCAGGTCCCATGGCGGGGGAGACTGATCAAGCAAAGAGAAGCTTCCTAGAATATGCTTTGAAGATAAGTCACAAGGGAATAGAAAGGGCAGGGGTTGGGAGCGATTTAAACAAGGTAGTGGGGAAGCTTCCACGAAAAGGAGGCATTTGAGCCTGGACCTGAAGAGGTAAAGGAGTGAACCACGCAGACACAGGGAACGGAATCCTAGGCAGAGGGAACAGTCACGGCAAAGGCTCTGGGGGCAGAAACATGCCTGGAGTGGTCCAAAAATAGCAAAGAGGCTGAAGTGGCTGGAGCAGAGTGAGTGGCAGTGGGGGCTGGAGAGCCTGAGCCTCTCCCCAGTTTGCCTAGTCCCTAAAATGGGGGTCGGGGGGGTAGTTCAAGCTGGTGGCCCCAGGGCCTTATCCAACCATAGGTCACATTCCATTTGGTCTATAAAGTGTTAAGAAAACCAAAATTTATCAACATATCAATATATCTTAAAAATCAAGATATTTCATCCTAAAAATCTACATTTCTAGCCTCTCTGGGTGAATGATTACATCAGAGCAGCACAGCGAGAGACCCTCGGCCACCATGTGCACTTCCTGTGGCTCCTGGAAGCCAGGCAGACAGTGACATGTCCACAGCTACCCCACTCCAAGGTGGCGGGACAGGGCCACCTTCTAGTTCCTGCTTGTCTCCCACAGGTGCTGAATCCTGAGACCACAGGAACTCCTCAGGGTCCCAGGAAGCCATGCTCACCTATCCATCGGCCCCGCTGTCTCCGTCTTGCCCAGGAAGCGGCACCCTGGGGAATCGCTGTGACCACACCTCCCCAGCCGGGTCAGCATGACCTCTCAGGCTCTACCTCGGCAGGCAAGACGGCAGCCCAACCAGAATCCCTCTCGGGGGGAACCTCCAGCTCCCACACTCCAGGCTGCCCTACGTGGCCCCAGGGCCTGTAGGAACACTCCTGGTCTTACACAAAGAACAGTACAACGGTTGAAACAAAATCAATAAAAGTTGGACTCAGTGACCATATAACACCTCATGGCTTTGACTCTGTGCTTTCCTTGGGCATGCCTGAAAACTTTGTGATCCTCAGAAGCTATCTGTAGATGTGATTTGTCTCATTTTGCAAGAATTCCCAGGACACTGAGATATCTCAACAATCACAGCATCTACACGTTTTTCAGGGCCAAGTGATTTCAAAAGCAGAATGAGGGGACAATATTTAAAATATTTTTATTATCTACATAGTGTCCATAATATGTTTTTTGTTGGTTTGTTTGTTTTGGGGGTTTTTTTGAGTTGGAGTCTCACTGTCGCCCAGACTGGAGTGCACTGGCCACTCCCGGCCACTGCAGCCTCCGGCGATCTTTCCGCCTCAACCTTCCAAGTAGCTGGAACTACAGGCAAGTGCTACCACACCTGGCTAATTTTTTGATTTATTGTAGAGATGAGGTCTCGCCTGCCCAGGCGGGCCTCGAACCCGTGGGCTCAGGCAATCCACTCACCTCAGCCTCCCAAAGGCGCGGGATTACAGGCTGAGCCACCGAGCCCGGCTCATAATATGTTAATACATAAAACATAAGACACATATGCACATCCAAAATATAACTGAAGCCAAATCTGCCTGAGAGACTCACTCTGAGTGGTCCAACTCCCTAGAGCACAAATGACCGCCCAGGCCCCACTCCCCACAGTCCTTGGCCAGGGTCTAAGGTCCTTTTGGTCATAAACCCCACCCCCAGCCCCAGCCCACCACATTTGGATGTGGCATGTTCACTTACGGTTGGCCTGGGTTGGGCATAAGCCTGTGAACGTCCGCACGTCAGAATGCAAGTTCGTGCAACTGAAGATACTGAAAATCCAGAGTCTGTCAGAAGTCTCTTAACTGGTGGTCCCTAGGCTGCAGTCACCTTAAGTGTATTTTGTTTGACTTGCATAATTTTTTTAAAATGTGAGCCAATGGAAATTTCCCATAAAGATTCCAATTTCTGGCATCTACTGGAAATATAGCAACTGGCTGGAACTTTTTTTTTTTGTTGTTGAGTTTGAGTCTCACTCTGTCACCCAGACTGGAGTGCTGTGGCCGCTCCCGGCCACTGCAGCCTCGACCTACTGGACTCCGGCGATCCTTTCGCCTCAGCCTTCCAAGTAGCTGGAACTACAAGCACGCGCTACCACGCCCGGCTAATTTTTTTTTATTTATTGTAGAGATGAGGTCTCGCCCAGTTGCCCAGGCGGGTCTCAAGCCCGCGGGCTCAGGCAATCCACTCACCTCAGCCTCCCAAAGGCGCGGGATTACAGGCTGAGCCACCGAGCCCAGCTGGAACTTTTGTTTTTTTTAAGTGGCATATTTTCAGGATATAAAATTCAAAAGGGCATAAGAGAGCACATGATGAATGAGTCTCATTTCCACCTCTTCCTCCAGTCTCCCAGTTCCCCTCCCAGATGCAACCGTGGGTGCCAATCTCCAGGGACATTTTACTCATATACAAGTATATGCCCATATATCACTCTCCCCCTCACGAATGGCAGCACATGCCACAGCTACCTACACTTTTTTTTTTCTCTTTGCTGGGAGGTACCTCTGTGTCTATCCACCAGGTCTTGCTCCTGTCTTTTTAGGCAAGACTAGTTCTCCCCTGTTTCCACCCTTCCTTATGGTCTCGCATCTGTCCTGCTTCACTCATTCATGATTCTTGCCTGGCTCCTCCGGCATCTGAGTTTACAGACTCTGACACAGAGGAAAGACAGAGCATCCCCCTACCCCTACTCCCACCCCCAGCCGCTTTGCACATAGCCCAACTTGCTCCAGGATGACTGCAGTTCCTAGGATTCCCAGTAGAGGGCGACACCCCTCTACTCCCAAGACCGTCAAGGGGTCTTCCCAGACACGTCGGAGACACGATCCGCGTGCCCCTCCCTCAGATAGACTGAGCTCCCCCCACCCCTGCGCCGACCCCTCACCCTCACCTTCAGGCCTCCCTCTCCTCTGTTTCTATCCTCTTGCTCTGAGTCCCACCCTGAGTGTCCCCTCCGCCCCTGGTGGAGACTGGCCCCTCCTTCACAGGGTGGGGAGGAGACCTTGTCCTAGTCTAGGGCCTGGGATTGAGAAGTTACCCCAGGGAACCAGTTAAAGAAAGCATGTAGCTTAGTGAGCATTCCTCACCCCACCCTCCCTGATGAGAGCGGGGGAGTCCTGCTCCCCGCCCCCAGCAGACTGGTCCCCAGCAGAGCCTTGACTCAAGCCCCCTTTCCCTGTCCTGGGCTCCACCCCCCCAAGAGCTGCCTCTCCTGGCCTGGCTCCTCCTCCCTGCCCCCACGACGGTGTTGGGGGTCGCCTGGAGTCCAGCTGGTGGCCAGGCCAGGGCCACCCCTTTCCTGGCCCTCCCCTCCCCCTGACCCCAATCCTCGGCCAGCCACTCAAAGGCGCCTTGTTCTCCGTCCAGCCCCCAAAACAAAAGTCCCTCTGTCTAAGAAGGCGGAATTGAGGGGAGGGGTCACCCCCAACGGCGACCATGGGGGGGCCTGCACAGACCCCAGCCGGAAGGAATGCCTGGGGGAGGAGGAGCAGCAGACGAAGGAGGGAAAGAGAGGAAGCTTGCACAGTGCAGGGGGCTTATCTGGATAGCAAACAGCCTCCCACCCAGCACCCACTTCCTTGATCCAGACATCTGGCTTCCAGCACCCTTGGGAAGAGCCCGGGCTCGGAAATGCCAGCCTGGTGCTGGGAGCCGGTTCTCACTCTCCCTCGAGCATGCTGGGGGTGATGGCTGGGTCTGAGGTCTCACAGCCTTGACCCTGACCCCTATTTGCTGTTCCAGCCCCTTCCTCATGTCCCCACCTCATGATTTTGGTCCTACCTGTGTCTTCTGCCGACCCTCAAACCGTCCCAACTGCAAGATGTGTCCTGGAAGGGAACTGTGGGTCCCCCATCATTTCCAGTCATTCTTCCCCCCAGCAAAACATACAATCTAAGTTAAAAAAGGTAGGCTGCTACACCCATGCATCATCTTCCTCCACCCTGCCCGGTAGAAGCTCTGCTGTTAAAGACCCCAGAACCTTCCCCCTTCAAGGTCCCTATCTGGGCACAGGAGAATGGAGAAATCCCCTCTCCTAATTCGAGGGGCCGAGTTCCAGACCCTCCGGTTCTCCCTCCGCCTCACCTGAGGCTGCCGTGTCTGGGTGACCCCAGAGAGCTCCCTGCCTCCAGTGGCTGGGGAGGGGTGAAGCTGTCTCTTTAAGAGCAGGAATGGGGTGGCAGAGCCCCTGAGTCTTAGGAGTCTGACTTGTTCTTTACCTGCCCAGGTTTGTTTAGGGCGTGGCAGCTCTGGATAAAGGCAGGACTCGGGCCTGGCAGCCCCGGTTTCTCCCGGAACCTCTGCTCTGCTTGGGGAACCACACAGGTGAGCAGCTGGGGCTCCTTCCTCAGCACCCCCTCAGGCTCTGCCTCTAGACTTTCCATCCTCTTCCTCCCTGTCTCCCCTCCCCCTCACAGAAGCACTGCTGTGAAAGGCTCTAGAATTTTTCCCCTTCAAGGTGCTTTTCTGGGGGTAGGAGACTGGAAAAAGCCCCTTTTCATAGCAGCATGACCTCCCCACACCCTGGTCATTCGCCTTTCAGGGACTGGACAAGCCAGGTGGGGTGAGGTGAGACCTGTGAGTGGGGGTAGGGTGTCTGGGTAGATTGAAGGGGTTGGAGAGGGTCACAGGTATCTGGATTGGGGCTGTCTGGGTGGATGGGGATGGGAAGGAGGTGCCTGGCCGGGTGGGGGTATCTCAGTGGACCAGGTGTATCTAGGTGGACTGGGGGCTTTTGGCTGGATGAGGAGTAACTGGGTGGACTGTGATGTCTAGGTATTGGGACATATGGGTTCCAGAGACCTCTAGGAGAAGGGGACGGAGCTGTAGGAAGAAGCCGTAAAATGAAGAGTTATTAGCGGATTTCAGGGACACAGGGAGTTCTCCTGCACACCTCTGAAGACGTGGTCATTCTCCATCCAATCATGGAGGAATAGAGGGGATAGTTGGCGGCAGGGGGTGGAAACAGTTCTCAGGCTTGCACTGGGACCTCTGTGGCCAGGAAGGAGCAGAGCTGGTGGCCAAAGAGCTTTGACTGAGGGCTGCCTTCCTCTCTAAGCTCTCTCTCTTAGTTCTGGGAGCAGCCCAGAGCCTCTTAGATAACAGCCTGAAGCAGCCGGGAGAAGCAGACACCCGCTCCGGGCCCCCAGCGGCCTCCAGAAAACCTGGGCTGGAAATGGCGGTGCAGAGGCAGGGGAGAGTGGCTATGTTGGCGATGAGGGATGATGCCCTGGGAATGGGAAAAGTAGGGGCCTCGCAGGCCTGGGTGCCTTGGAGGAGCCCGTGGAAAGAGGCTTAAGAGGTGACGTTCAACAGTCCCTGCGACAGAGCCTGGGGCTTTGAGCTGTATTCGCAGAGGCCGCAGGGTTTCGACAGCAACGTGGACTGATGACAGTGCCAGCCTCGGGAGGCTGCACAGAGTCTAAGAGAGAATGAGTGGGGAGAGCTGAGAAAGTGCTGCATGGAGTAACACTCCACTCCACCAGCGACCATGTCATCATGGGGTGACAGAGCCTCAGAGCTAGCGCCAGAGAACAGGGGGTCACCTTCAACCTGTGCCTGTAACCACTGTGATGTCCTGCCCATCCACCCGCCCCAGCTCTCCCCAACATTTTGGGGGTCCTAAGTCACTTAGTAATACTCCCCAAAGCTACAGGCCTTCTTCCTGCAAAAAATGGAGGCTCAGACTAAGACAGTGAGTCCAGCATCCGGGATTAACAGAGAAGCTAAAAGAATCCCTGAGACCCAGGGCCTAGGGAGATGGAGATGGCTATGCAAATGGGCTGGGACTCCCTGCACCAATGGTTGCTGGCGGCACCATGCCCTTTCTGAGCATGTGTTTGTGATTAGTGAACTGGGGACACAATGGCGGACCTTAGGGGTTAGTGAGGGACTAAGAACGCAGCAAGATTCTTTGTCGGTGCTCAGCACAGGGGTGAATGCGGCCTCTTGCAATCAAGACTCTGAAACGTGCTTTCGGCAGTTGATCAGGGGGCAGGGAGAGGGCAGGGGATGCCCAGAGTCCAGGGGCCCATCGCAGGCTCTCAGGTGGTAGGATACCAGGCCAGGAAGGAAGAGAAACATGTTCTTTTTGCTGGCCAGGCCTACCTGAGAAAGGGACGTTTTTGCTGCCCAGAGTAGCTTGGCAGGGCCTGGGCTAGGGTGGCAGCTGCGGTGGAGAGGACCAGCAGGGGCTGGCTGGGATGGGGGTGTGGGCTGGGCTGGGCCAGGGCTGGGATGGGATGGGTCGGGTGAGGCTGAGGGGCAGAGGGGCAGAGATGGAGCTGGGGCTGCAGCCAGGTCCAGGACCACCTGCGGCCACCCTCTGCCCCCCACCACAGCCTGCAGTGGTCTCCTCCCCCAACCCTGTCCAGAGGAGCCCGCTCAGTCCCCAGCCTGCAATCTGCACAGTGGGCCAGGGCCAGGCAGGCCCTGAGCCGTCGATGGGAGACACTCCAGGGAAGCCGGCTTCTTGCCACCTGGCTCCCAACACCCCATTTCCTAAACACCCCGAGGCCCTGACAGTCCCGAGTCAGGAAGAGCTGCTGGGGCGCCAGGCCGGTTTAAATCCTGCTTTCTGTCCAGGTGACCCTGGCACCTACTTTTGCCTCTCAAGAGCCTCAGTTTCCCCATCTGTCAGGTGAGGATAACAGCAGGTAGCCCCCACCCCTCTGGCTACCTGACAATTCACTTAAAGCTTAAAGTCCACATTGGTGAGTGGTAACAGCTGCTCCCTTGTCAGGTCTGAGTTGTCACCCAGCCCCCACCCCACTTTGCTCCTCCTTATCTCTTGGCCTAGAGAGTCTCAATGCCAGCCTTCCTGCCCCCGCTGAGCTGGGTACCCTGGCTGGCCAGCAGGAGAGGAGGGTGGTGGGAAGCAGAGGCACAAGGCCTGGCATCCTGGTGGCCCTGCTAACCCTGGACCTGCCTTGGCCCCTCTAGGCTAGCACTCTGACATGCAGGAGGTGGCCCTGAGCCTGTTCATGCTCCTGGCAGGTGAGTACCCATCCCCCGAGCGGCCCTTTCCCCTGGACCCCCAGCTGGGTGGCGGCCAGGTCTTGTGTCTGTCTCGTGTGCTTTCCTGCCCCCCCTGGGAGGTAGTGACTATTAGGACAGCACCTCCTTGAGGATAAGAAGTGCCACACCTGTGATTTCCAGGGACACACAAGGACAGGACTTCTTACAGCAGCGGCTCCCATGGCTGGAGAGTCACCATCTTCCCCGTCCTCTTGGAAATCTGAGGGCGTCAAGGACAGGGCTCAGTCCAGTGCCACTGTGTCTTTAATACCTCCCAGCACTTTATTAGGAGGGGTGACAGAGAACCTAGTGGCTATGCAGGAAGTTACCAAAACCTTCTGTGCCTCTGTTTCCCCATCTGTAAAAATAAGAATAATAGCACCTACTCACAGGGAGTCATTGTGAGGATTAAATGAGTGAATATTTGAAAAGATTAGAACAGAGTAAGCACCGTGCGTTTGTGCTTCAAATGTAATTAAAAAGTATTAATCTGCCTTTATTAGCGTTTAAGCCCAGAGCTAAGGCAGCCCAGTGCTTCTGGCCAGAATTTAATCCTAGTCTTTGCTTTCATGGTGTTTCTTTCTATCCGTTACATTGGGTAAGACTAGGATCCGTCCAGCCCAGTGCCACTGTTTTAAATAAAATGCATTTAAGTTGACAATAGTGAGTCACTTTAAAGGGGCATAGTGAGCAAACCCTAGGACAGGTGGGTATGGATCTGGCGAAATTGGTAAGACAGACGGTGCGAATGCCTGGATTTGGGGAAATAGGGCTCTAGGGACTGAAACCATCTATCGTCTTGGCAAGAAAAACCCCCACGTTTCTGCAGGGAGGCATGGATTCACCACGTCTGGAAACCAGAGACCAAAGGCCTCCCAGATTAGAACCAATTTCAGGTAGCAAAACGCTGTTGTGACTCGAAGGTGTGGAGCTGAGTGGGATAGTCCATGTCTCTGATAGGACATGCCAAGGCAGCAGGTCTGGGGCAGGACCCCTGTCCCTTCTTGGGGGAGCCTCTCCCAAGGCCCCCATGGCTCCACAGGCCCTACCCAAGGGCTCTGCCCAGGCTGCATCACCATCTCCTCTCCTACCTGCTTCTCCCTGCCAGGCCTGCCTGCCCTGGATGCCAACGACCCAGAAGGTGAGTCAGACAGGACTCTCACTTGTCCCACCCTCAGATTCTCCTCTGGGACCTCCACATCCTGGCTGTGGCCCTGGATTCATGTTCTTGTTTCTTTCCTTGCAGATAAAAACAGTCCTTTCTACTATGGTGAGAGCTTGCACCCCTACTTACCCTCTCCCCAACCCCACATACTACTTCATGGCAAGGGTCCCACACAGGATTGGACGAGGGTCTGATGCGTGACACAGGGCAAGGACAGGAAGGGACATCGGGGCACTGAACAGTAAACACAATGGATTAAAACAAGAGATGGCCACCTGGTCTTTGGGGAGGTTGTATTCCAGCAAGATAGTCACATGCAGGAAGTGGGGACAGTTCACAAGAAGCCATTGTCTGGTTCAAATTAGCTGGCTGGGAGAAGGGCTGACTTGAGAAAACTTCCTGGAGGAGGTGAGCTATTCCACTAAACTCCTCATGTGGCCTCCTGGTTCCACTGATCTGCTCCACTCTTCTCTGCTCTCACCTTCTCCAGCCTCCTCCTGCTCCAACCACACAGGCCTCTGCTCCTCCTCAGACATGGCAGACTCACTAGTCGCCTCCGGCCCTTGCACTTGCTAGCGCCTGCCTGGAACACCTCCCTATATACACACGGCTCGCCCTCTGCCTCCCTCAGGCCACTGCTCGCATGTGGCCTCTCCAGAGAAGCCTTCCCTGACCACTCTTTCTAAAAGAGCTGCCCTCTGACTCTCCCCTGCTTATTTTTCTTCAGACCGCTTTCTGCACCTGACCCTACATGAACGATCTTGTTTGCTTGTGTGTGAACTATAATGTGTGCACGTGGGATTGTGTCTGTTCTCCAGCTGCTGAGCCGCAGTGCCCGGCACATCGGAGGTGCTCAAGATGTACTTATCAAGTGGCGGGGGGGACAGGTGGGGAGGACACAGGCTGGCATTGTGGTCCCCTCTGTTTTCCTCCTAGACTGGCACAGCCTCCGGGTCGGTGGGCTCATTTGCGCAGGGGTGCTGTGCGCCATTGGCATCATCGTTCTTATGAGTGAGTGGAGGAGCTGGCAGGAGTGGGCAGGGCGGGGCTGGGGTCCCCTCCCTTGAACACTCACCTCTCCCCCAACAGGTGGGAAATGCAAATGCAAGTTCAGCCAGAAGCCCAGGTAAGAGGGGTTTCCAGCATGTCTGCCTGATGCTGGCTAAGACACTTCTCAGCGAAAGAGCTCTCTCTCCCAGGAGGAGGACAGGCCCCCAAGCTCTGCCCTTAGGAGTTCCTGTCACTAAGATTTCCCAAGTTTATTATTTATAGTTGATAATCTCCAGAGGGCCCCAAATCCTGAAATGCTTTGGTCCCTGGGATTGTACAATGCTGTAATGGAAAAATAGCCAGGAAGAGATGTCTGGGCAAACTGAGACTGCTCTAGCACTATGGGAGGTGACAAATGTGGGTGGACACACAAATCTCACCACTTTTGTCCCCTTAGTCACCGTCCAGGGGATGTGCCACCTCTCATCACCCCAGGTGAGACAGGGACAGCATGGGACTGAGGGGAACATGGGAAATGAGCAGTGTGTGTGTGTGTGTGTGTGTGTGTGTGTGTGTGTGTGTACATATGCACACTGGAAAGAAAGGCGGAAATCCACCCTCCCACACTGACCCTATCACCTCTCCCAGGCTCGGCCCATAACTGCTGAGGACAGATCAGCGGAAAGAGCACGGAGAGCCCTTCTGTCCCCAGCCTCAAGAGCCTGAACTCCAGGATGGAATTCTCCCTCCTGTCCTCAGACTGCCTTGCCAAGGCTTCAGCTCACCTTTCATGGGAGGATCTCTTTGTTCAATTCTTAATCTAAAATGGCCTTGCCTTCTGCCCAAGCAGCCTCAAGACTCCCTATGTGTTCAACGGGGTGGGGCTCGGAGCGATCAGGGGAAGGCGGACATGCACTTGGGACTGGCACCAAAGCTGGCAGTTGAACCTCCTTGTTGAGAAAAGCCCATGGGCCTGCTCCCTCATGGCTTGGTGGATGGCACTGGCCCTGCCCTCTGCCTCCACGGCCATGAGAGCCTCGTGTGCAGTGTAAGATTTTCTAGTGGCCAAGTGGGGGATGCTTTTGAGGGTGAAAGAGAACTCTAACAAGATGGAATTGGGGGACACATTGGGTGGACACTGGGACCACCCCAGGAAAACTAGGATGTAAGCTCATCCTACCATGATGGAAGTGTTCAGATAGCTAATTATTATAATAGTAAGCCCCTACGACCAGCTCATTCATCCCTGAGACTCCACTTTATTATGAGACCCTTCTAAACGTCCAAATGTTCCTGTTGGACCTTTACACATTTCCTCACGATGCCCCTAATAATATATAATGAGCACATGGTGTGAGAACCTCCAACAAGCCTCAAACTCCCTTGAGACTCCCTGATACCCAATAAGGCATCCAAAATGTTCCCAAAAACTACCCCACACATTCCTAAGACGCTTCAAAAACCCAAAAATATCTCCTCCAATGTCCCGAGACATGACCCCAAAAAGAGACTCACAATACCCTCGTGGCCTGTTCCCCAATCACATCCTTTATCCCTGAAACATCCCACGAGGCTCTCCATAACGCAGGCCCACACTCTGAGACCCTGCAGTAGCCCCCACAAGCAGCCAGATCGCTCCACTGGGACCCCCTGGGACCTCCAGAGCACCACTGCAGGGACACCACCCCCCTTTCCCCCTCACCCCTGCCCCTGTGCTGTTCACGGGACACCCTCACCCAATGACCCCCAACAACGGGTTGGGGCGGGTACTCAGCGCCTTTATTGAATTCAGACATTTTCTGTCCTCGCTCTTGTCGCCCACCCGGGAGAGCACCTGGGGCCTCCAGAGACACGCTCCGCTCGCCCACCTTCTGCCCCGCGCACGCGCAAGAGGGACACAACGCCCGGCAGCGCTCCGCAGCACGCATGCGCACACGCCGCCGGGGCTGGGGGCGAGCCAGGCGGGGAGATCTGCCCGGAGGCGGAGACGTCGGGGAGGCGGGGCGCTCCTCCGGGAAAGCGATTGGCCGCGGGGAGTTCAGAGGGGAAGAACGCTGTCTCCTCCTCGGCACTTTCACAGGGAGCAGGCAGGGTGGGAGTGGGTTGAGGGCGGAGCTTCCGTACCTCGCGGAGCTCTGCACGTGTCCCCCATCGTGACTTCTGTATTCCAGCTCCATGCGGTCCCCCAGTCTGAGCCCCCAAATTGCCTTCGATGAGGGCCGTCTGCCCCAGCCAAGAGGTTGCTTCAGACTGGAAGGACAGTAGGCTGGGAACTTCCGTTCTCCCCGCCCCTCCCTTGGGCCCAGATCCTCCAAGAAGTGGGCTAGGGGCTAGAACTCAGGCGGCTGAACTTGGCTTGTGATCAGTATCTCTTAAGACCACCCATCACCCCAAGCCGGCCCGGCAGGCCAGCCAGGGGCGGTGCATCCAGGGTCCTAAGACTCCCCACGACAGCTCGCCAGCCTCTTCAGGGTCCTGCACGGTCTCAGGCACTGAGGTCTAACTCGTGATGCTGGTAGATCTGAGTGGGACCCTTAAAGCAAGCGGCGAAGAGGAAGCGTCTTCCGGCCATGGTGATGTGGCTAAAAGCACGGGGGGCCACCAGGGCCGGGGGTCCCAGCTCCTGCAGCGGCTCCAGGAGCCCCTTCTCAGGCTCAAGGCGGAACACCTGGCTGAAGGCGAAGTCGCTGCCCAGGATCGCCAGCTGGTCCCTGGCGATGAGCAGTGGCTGGAAGACGTGGGCGCCTCGCGAAGGAAGCTTCTGCAAGAGGCGAAACATGGAGCCGTCCCAGCGCATGACCTGTGGGGAGGGCAGCCCAGTGAAGGCCTGCGGACCCGGGAGGCTCGGGAGACCCTTGAGTAGCTTGGAAACAGAAGCATGTAGGTCCCCCAATTCCTGAGTGTTATCTTCATAAATGTCACCACCCAGCTGCTCAGACCACACACTCAGAGCTCTGCTTGACCTTTCTCTGGAGCTCACAACCTACATAGAAGCAGTTAGCAATGGGCCTTGGAGGGGGTAGCACAAGCCAGGCCTGAGACTGCAATTAACTCCCATTGAGGGCCGGCTTTTTATCACCAACCACCCACTGTGGGCTGGTCTCTCAGCACTGACCCTACCAGAGCTGGACATTTCTCCCACCTCCTCTGGCCCTACTCTGGCCCAGCCTCCTCTCCTCCTACCTGGACATCGCTGCGGCCTCCTCCCCGGTGTGGGGGCTGCTGTCCCTGTCGTCACTGTCTGTTCCCTACACAGAGACCCTGTGAACACCTGAGTCAGAGGCAGGCTCTTCCAGGTTCAGAAAGACAGCACGCAGAGCTTAACATCAGTGTCAGCCTCGGGGCTTCAGTGCCAGGGCGGGATGGGCATAGCTGGCATGCCCATCAAGTCCTGGCATGCATCAGAGTTACTGAGCCAGCGTCCGGGGTAGAATCAGAATCTTGGGGCCAGGGTCAATACTGGGGGACAGAGAGTCATTTAGAGTCAGTCAGCCTTGAGGGGTCACAGTCTTGGCACCCGTGTTGGGATGGCATCATCGTTTAAAGGTCAGTATGAAGGCTAGGAGTCCAAGTTTAGAGAATGAGCAAGATAGGGTCAGTGCTGAGAGTCCAGCCCACACGGGGGGGCTGGTGTTAAAAAGCCAGCCCTCAATGGGAGTCAAGTGCAGCCTCAGGCCTGACTTTTGCTCCCCCCCCCACCTGCTGCCCACCGGACTGGGCCCCGCCTCACCATGGAGTCCCCGATGTAGCGGGTCAGGCACAGGAACACGTCTCCACCAGCCTGGAAGTGACGCGTGGCATAGACATCCTCGGCCTCCGGGATGTCGGTGCGCCTCTCAAAGCGGCCACCAGTCCAGTGGAAGAGCACGGGCCGCTGGGAGGCTGAGGCCAGCAGCAGGTGGGGCCGGCCATCCAGCTCCAGGGCCTCCGCGTCTGTGTCCCGGTGCCAGGCGTGCAGGCTCTGGCGTGGGTAAAAGCCAGGCCCATCGAGGCACAGCAGCGTGGTGCTGCCTGCCTTGGAGGCATCAGCCACCACGAAGCAGGGCTGCCCGTCCAGCCACAGGAGCTCAGCATCATTGGGCCGTAGCAGCCGCCGGGGGGCGAGGGCCTGTGTGGGGACCAGGCGCAGGCCAGGGCTGGGCCGGGCCCAGAGCTGCGAACCTCCCCACAGGCGGGCAGCCAGCACGAAGAGGCGCGGGCCCAGCACCAACGGCTTGCAGGACACCACCGAGGGCGCTGTGGAGGAGTTGGGGACAGGTCAGGCCCGCCAGGTAGGCAACCGTGCGCAGCAGGAGGGGGAAGGGGCTCACCTGGCAGTTCTTCCTCGGGCTGGAAGCGCTGCAGGCCATAGTCCCAGGAGAGGATCAGGCAGCGGCCAGCGAAGGGCTGGGCCAAGATGATGTGGGGCTCCCCCTGATAGGAGAAGGGCTCCACGCCCAGCGCTGACTCCCCGACCGTCTGGAACCAGGTCAGCTCTGGGGGTGGCAGGAGAGAGTCAGGCAGGCCCAGGGACCCCCAGGATCCTCATCACTGAGCCTCAGTTTACACATCTCTGAAAGAAAGGCCCTTCCTGATGTTCACCCGAGAGGGACATGGAAATGAAATCTTGACCTATAGCTGTAATAACTCACAGCAATAGGGTAATCCTTCTTTTCTAAACTGTGTGGCGTCATCGAAGAATCCCTTGGAAACAGCATATTTGTTCATTTATTTGCAGCATCCCCACTTTACAGATGAGGAAAGAAAGGCCAAGTGGCACGGGCAGTCGGTTAGCCAACAAAACCCATCCTTCCCATCCTCCTGGAAATGGACTTGGAGCTGACCTCCAGGTCACCCAGCCGGAGACCGTGTCGTCCTTACACCCCCACTCACCACCCTTTCCAGAAGTTAGGGTGGCTGCAGAGCAAACTCCCAATGGGACAAGGGCAGATGTGAGGGTGTAATGTTCGCCTCATTGCTCATGTCCAAACAGCATGTCTTGGGCTGGGTCTCTTTCCCCTCCTTCTCAAAACCTGACCCATGGGCATGCCACAGCCTGTCTTCAACCAGGAAGACAAGGACAACGCTGCCGCATCCACCTGGAGAGCTCACTCCAGACCTTCTGTCCTTAATTCGTGATGTTTTGAGCCTTTGTTACAGCAGCACAGCTTCCACGGTCACTGGTGTGCCAGGTTCCCCCGGCTTGTTAGTTGTTTATTACAACTAGGTTGTAATATTTCATTCTACGTGTGAGGCCCTGCTTCTAGGTGCCAGGGTTGAAGCAATGAGCCAAACCAAGAATGACCACCCAAAGGCGAATCTTTAAAAAACGGCCATCACGTTAGCTCCTGCTCAAAACCCGCCATGGCGGCCCATGGCCCCCGGGATGAAGTCTACTTGCCTCTCTGTGTGGCTTTTGAAGTCTTGCACAATGAGGCCTCTGCCACCTCTGGCCTCATCTGTCCCTCTACTCCCTCCCCGGAACCACGCCTGTCTTCTTTTGATCCTCAAGCAGGGCAAGGTGTGCTGCCGCAGGATCATGCTTTTCCCTCTCTCTTCCCTCTGTTCTTCATGTAGCTACATCCAGATGTGCTCTCCCTCTTCAGAGAAGCCTTCTCTGGCCCCCATAGGAATCCCCCCTTAGCCTCCGCTTCACTCCTTGTATCGCAATGTGTAGCACAGTTTATTTATGTAGTATTTTATTTCCTGTCTCTCTCTCCAACCCCCAGGACTAAAAGTCCCAGGAGGCCAGGGCTCAGGGCCATCTTGGTCACCACAGTGTGATCCTTACCTCTCACCGGGCTGGGCACCGTGTAGGCTTCAGTGAATGCTTGTTGAATAACTTGAATAAAGGGGGACCCCTAATTTAAATGCCCTTGTTCTATGAGTCCCACAGACCAAAAACATGTCTTACACTTAGAGAGTAAGTATTATTGTTATTATTGCATTAATAGCATCTGCGTAAAGACCCTTCAGGCTTGAACTCAAATGTCCACTCCTTCGGAAAGCCCTTCCTGTTCCTCCAGCTCTGTGTGGCACTGGCCCTGGCTCTGGGCTCTCCCATCCTGGCCCCGATCATCCCAGGCTATCACTGTCTGACATGGGTCTTCCTCCCTCCGAACAATGGGCTCTGGGCTGGCAAGACCCAGAAGTCTTATCATGCTGGGCTCTCTGCACTGCCCAGCATCCATGAAGGCACCAAAGTATATTTACGGAAAAGCAAAAGGAAAGTAAATACAAGCGAGGTGATGTTGCAGTTCTCAGCACAATAGGTACTTTTCAAGTGGCCAATTTGACATTAACAAGAGTGAACATTTATAAGGGCCTTCCGTCCCAGGCTCTGTGCCAAATTCAGGCGCGGGGGCAACGCTGAATTCTCACAGCAATCCTACGTCACTGTTTATTGCCCCCATTTTACAGATGGAGAAACTGAGGCTCAGGAAGGTGATACTGCTTGCTCAGGGTCTGCCAGGAGATGGCAGGACAGGGAGTGAGGCGAGCCCCTCAGCCCTGGAAGCCATTTCCCAGCTCTCCCGCCTTCTTCTGGGAACCCCGGCTATCCCTCCCGCCCCTCTGGGAAAGCCCCCACCTATGGCTCTGCACTTGAACGTCTCGGGGTCCAGGTGGCGGAGCTGCATGTGGGCCAGGGCAGCGGGGCCCGCACAGGCCCCAGTCCCCACGCTGGCATTCACGGTGGGCATCCACTGCAGCAGCCAGAGGACGCGGCAGTCACACTGGAACGGGTTTCCGTGGAGGTCCCTGGGGCAAGAGGCCGGGGAGGGGCTGCGACCCGGCTTCCACCCCCTGGAGGCCATGCTCCCCTCGCCCCCTCCCCAGGCCAGCAGCCAGGACGGGGCCCCCGCAGGTGGTGTGAGAAATGCGTAAGAACTTGCAGCCATACTCATGTGTGCCAACCAGAAATGGGCACGGATGTCCCCTCCCCACTCCACATCCCAAATCCCCTGCCCTCCCCTCCCCTTTGAGCCTCACACGTGCGTAAGGGTCTCCAGGCCTCGGAACAGGAACCTGGGGAGGGCCTCCAGATGGTTATTGGCCAGGCTTCTGGGGGTGGGGAGAGGAGAAACCGTCAGCAGCTGCCAGCATGCCCTGTGTCCCTGCTCAGTGGCGTGTGGATGCCTGTCATGGAGGGCTGGGCGGTGGAGGCACGCACAGGTGTGTGAGTGAGCGAAGTCCTCTTAGAGCATTCTTGGAGATGGAGCCAATCTCGTTGTCCTCGATGAAGCTGTGGAGAGAAGGTAGGGTGAGGGAAGCCCGCTGTACTTGGAGGAGCGCAACCGTCAGAAGCCATAGGCCACCGGGAGGTGCCGAATTCATGCCCACAACACCTTGAATAATCTCAGGAAAGCCACTCAAAAACCTCCCCTCACCACGGTCTCAGCCCAAGATCCCAAGAATCTGGCCCTGTGATCCCTGTCAGCCTCACCGTGGACACTGCCACTCCCATCACCACCCCCCACGCACCTGCATCACCACCAACACTGCCACTATGACCCCTTATGGCCAACACCAGTGCTGGCAGCCCCAACACCCATGCCTCTATCACCGTCGGCAGCCCAGGACCAATACCTGTCATTATGCCCAACACCACACCCTACCACTGTCACCACCAACACAGGCACCATCGTCACAACACCAACACCACCACCCAGTCCCACCATCAACACCAATGCCAATATCATTATTGCCAAAGCCCACACTGACAACGTGGATAAGCCTAACCAGCAACACAACCTTTGTGATCAACACCAAAAAGACTGCCACCCTTATCACCCACACTGCCACCCTACCACACACAGCAGCACGAGCACTGCCGACACCAACAGCGTCCCCATTATGCCCAAGACGTACAACTTCACCCACCACCAGCACCACCACTGCCATGATTTCCATAAACACCAACACCGTCACCATCAGCATCAACCCAGTATCAACAACAATGCCATTCATACCAACACCAACCTCTTACCCACAACCATCACCAACATCAACACCAATGCCGTAACCGCCAACCCTCCCATCACTGATAATCATTGCCAACACCAGCCCTGAAAATTGCATCATCAGTATCACCCATAGCATCATCACCACCAGGGTGGCCGTTTTTATCAACATCATCTCACTCCATCATTATCAATAACGCCATCGCAGCCGGGCTCGGTGGCTCAGCTGTAATCCCGCGCCTTTGGGAGGCCAAGTGAGTGGATTGCCTGAGCCCACGGGTTTGAGACCCACCTGGGAAACTTGGCGAGACCTCATCTCTACAATAAATCAAAAATTAGCCAGGCACGGTAGCGTGCGCCTGTAGTTCCAGCTACTTGGAAGGCAGAGGTGGAAGGATCGCCTGAGCCCAGCAGGTCGAGGCTGCGGTGGCCGGGAGCGGCCGCTGCACTCCAGTCTGGGCGACAGAGTGAGACTCCAACTCAAAAAAATAATAATAATAGCGCCATCGCTTCCCTGTCAGCAGCAGGATCACCACCATCACCATTATCATCAACACCATCACCAACACCAATGCCAGGCTTGTCATACCGTCATTGCTGCCACCGCCACCACCATCATCAATACACCCACCATCAACATCCTCACAGTACCATCACCACCACCTGAGCTATTTCCTGTTCATCTGAACCATTTCCTGTCTCTGACTTCTTTGCATGCATCCTCCCTGGGCTTCCACAAGTCAGGCAGGGCCAGAAACGGGCTCTAGTTATCCAGGCCCTTCGTGGTCCTTGAAACAGAGAGGCAAAGTGAGCAGTCTGAGATCACACAGCTGATCAGTAGCCCTGACCCCGCTCGTAGAGCTAGGCCTTTTGCCCTTGTCCAGACACCTCCTCCCCAGGGTCACACCTCCTCTGTCCCCCTACTCTGGGATCCACAGAGAGGTTCCTTTTTCTCCTCCCGGGTCCACCTCCCCCCTCCTCTGGCCTCACTCACAGGTACTGCAGGTGGGACAGGCCCGCAAATGCATCGTCTTCGATCATGGAGAAGGTGTTGGATGTGAAAAGGCTGGCAAGGGAGCAAGAGAGAAGTCTTTCCAGAGGTGCTGCCCCATCGGACATTTTAACCTTGGCTTCCACCCTCAGCCCACACGGGCATAAGCACACACATGGGCACCCAGGTGTATGTGCAGGGCCATCCCCTCCCTCGAGCTCAGCCAGGCCCCACTCACAGCAGGTGCAGCGATGGAATTTTCAGGAAGCTGCCAGCCTTCAGCTGGGTCACTCCAGTCCTGACAAGTGAGCTGGAGACATGGGCAGCAGGTGAGGAGACAAGCACCCTAGTGCCCCAGTCTCGAACCAGAGCCTTCTGCTGCCTGGAAGACCCTGGCATGCCACCCTGGCTTGGGTGTGCATCCCCTACCTTCTTGCTTGGCATTCGTTCTCCTCGCTTGGCAAGAACCCTGACAGCCCACCCCCTGGCTGTTCCTCCTCCCAGGCCCCAAATGCTGCTCCTGTGGCCTGAAATGTCCCCCCTGCTCCTTTCCAAATCCCAGGTGTCCCCTTTCAGGCGTCCCAACATCCTGTGCTGTCCGCCTCCCAAGATCTTGACAGGCCCCTCTCTCCTTGGGGACACCACATCCCTCCCCAACCCCTGGGGTCACAGGACTCCCATCCCCACGCAGACGCAGAGGGTCCGACACTCACAGTGACAGCAGGGTCGGGGAGAAGCTCGTGGGCAGGTCCGGGGAGCCCTCACACAGGGCGCTGTCTTTGGAGCAGGAGCAGCGCAGAGGACACTTTCCCTTTGGGGGTCTCCAGGACACCCCCGCCCCGGCCCCGGCCAGCAGTAGCAGCAGAATGCCCGTCCCTCCCATGCCCCTCACCCCCTCACCCCCGGCGGAGGCACCTGCTCCTCTCAGCCCACCCAGCTCGCCCAGGCCACTACATCTCTGCCAGGCGCCCCTCCATCTGCCCGCAGGCAAGCTCTGCCCTGGCGTTTCCGCCTCTTTCTCTGTCTTTCTTCCAGTCGGCTTTCCTCCTGTACCTCTTTGGCGGCTCGTTTTCTGCTTCTCTTTCTCTCTCTGCCTTTCTTTCTCTTGGTGTTTCTATCGCTGTGAGTTAGTGTTTCCCACTTTCCGTCGCTGTTTCTGTCTTTGCCTCTCTTTCTGTCTGTCTCTCTGTTTCTTTCTGTCTCGGTCAGTCTTTCCGTCTTTAGGTCTCTGCCTGGTGTGTGTGTGTGTGTGTGCGCGTGTGTGTGTGTGTGTGTGTGTGTGTGGGTGTGTGTGTGTGTGTGTGTGTGTCCTGCTGCCTGGTGTCTGCACTTCTCTTCTCCCTCACCCCCCTCCCAGTTCCCTGTAGCCTCTTTGCCACCTCCCACGCCCTTTCCCCCCCAAAGGGTTTGGGAAAGGGGCTCACTGGGCACGCGGTGCGCCAGGCAGAGCCGGGCGGGAAGGAGGAGGGGGTCAGAGGTCATAGGAAGAGCAGCCCCGGAGAAAGGGCTGGATGGCCGCGTGGGCGGGGGAGGGGCCGCCAGGGGCCTGAGTCGCCCTGGCCACTCCCGCCAGCCCCCTCCCCAGATTCCCCACTAAACCCCATTCGAAGAGCACGAGGAGGATGTCACCAGGGTGGGGACCGGATGGCTCTGCGGACAAGAGGGGCGTGGGAGGAGAGGCCACTAGGAGTTGAGGTCAACACTGGCCACTCCCAGCCAGCCCCCTCCCCCGAAGGGTGTGGTGGGGGCTGTCGCCAAGGCTCAGAGGGGCCAGCTCGGGTCCGGCTGCTCCCTCTGGTGGCCACACTCGGCAGCACCCACAGCTTCCTTCCCCACCCTGAAATTAACCCCTTGAGTGCCTCCCACCCATTGAGGGTAGGGCATCTATCCCCAGAACGTTGATGATGGTGATGCCCTTCCTCAGCATTTACTCTGCACCAGGCCTTGTCCTAAAAGCTCATCTATTAACTCATTCTGATTTCACCACCACCCTCCGAGATGGGTACTCTTATCATGGCTATTTTACAGCAGGAAAAACTGAGGACAGAGGTCTCGAGTAGCTGGAACCCCAGGTTACTCAGCTAGGGGCAGAGCCAGTATTCAAACCCAGGCAGCTACCTTCACAACCTTTTCATGGGAGTTTGCATTTTGTCTTTGGATGTCAGAATCCGTGGTTATATGGATAATTGGTTGTAAGTAAGCTTTTAGCAATTTGGATAGATTATTTTCATTAAATAAGAAAAATAAATAAGCCACGCTCGGTGGCTCAGCCTGTAATCCCGTGCCTTGGAGGCTGAGGCGAGTGGATTGCCTGAGCCCGCGGGTTCGAGACCCACCTGGGCAACTTGGCGAGACCTCATCTCTACAATCAATCAAAAACTAGCCGGGCGTGGTAGTGCACGCCTGTCGTTCCAGCTACTTGGAAGGCTGAGGCGGAAGGATCGCCGGAGCCCAGCGGGTCGAGGCGGCTGCGGTGGCCGGGAGCGGCCACTGCACTCCAGTCTGGACGACAGAGTGAGACTCCAACTCAAAAAAAGAAAGAAAGAAAAATAAATAAATGACACTTGTCACTCAACCTGAAACAGTAGTGATATTTACTGAGCACTTACTTTGTCCCAGCCTTTCCATCAATTTACTCATTCCTCACAACAACCTGTGAGGCGCCTAGTATTGCCATCTCCTTTTACAGATGGGGAAACTGAGGCACAAGGAGGTTAAATGATTAGTCTCGTGGCACTGGCCAGCTCTAAACCTAGCCACTAGGCTGTAACACCTCATTGCCTGGGGATCAGAAGACTCGCCCCTGAGACTGAGGAATGCACACAGCCTCTCTCACCCCTGGTCCCCATTCCCAGAAGCCTCAGGGAGGACAGCGGGCTTAAGGGCACCAACTCAGAAATCACACAGATCTGGGTTCGCGGCCCAGTCCTCTGTGACATCAAGGCAACTGGTCCTCCGTTTCCCAGGCAGTCGTGGCATCCACTTTCCAGATGTGAAGAGGACTCAGATGAGGGCGGCAACTTATCCTCTTGCGGTTCAGCTCAGGGTGGGCGCCTTGCAGTGGTTGGCAGGCTTGGGGTGGACTCCAGGTCCTAGTCCTATACCTGAACAGCTTGTGGTCTGAGCAGTGTCCTGCAGGTCTCCGTCTCCTCCGCAGAATGGCAGGTGTGAGAAACTTCTTTACGGGATCCTTGAAAGGGCAGTTAGAGATCTTAGTGCCAGAGACACAGAGGGGACAAAGACAGGCCTGAACCCAAGCCATGGAGAGCTCAGCCCAGCAGGATTTTTACTCCAGTATATGATAAGAAGGATGACAAAGATGATGATAATAATAATGATGATAATAGCTAACTTTCTTTTTAAAAAATCACTTACTGTGTGCCAGGCTGTTTTCATTGTTCATCACGGATTTTTTAAAAAATAATCATCCCAACCTCTCTCTGAGGTGAATACTATCACTATCTTCATTTTACAGATGGAGAAACTAAACCACAGAGAGGGTAAGTCATTTGCCCAATGTCACACCGCTAGAAAGTGCTGAGCCGCTCCATGGTGGCGCAGTTAGTGCCCCAGAGTCAACCCCCTGAGAGAAGGGAGCCGGATTGGCTAAGAGTTGGCCAGGTGTCCCCTCCCTTTTGCCCCCTTGATCTACCTGACCCCCTCCCCCATGCTGCATAAACATCTGGGTTATCATTAACCAGGGACTGCTGGTGACCCTGGGGTACACCAGGGGCCGAGCCTGAGTGGCTGAGACACACAGGGATGAGGGAGCCATTTGAAGCCCCCTGGGTCATCTGTGTGTGTCAGGTACACCTGTGCCTGGATGCGAGCATGTCCAGCTGCTCCTGATTCTGTGTCCTGTGGAGTGTGATGCTGGGACCTGTGTCTGACCATCTGAGGGTGGGAGCAGTTTCTGTTCGTAATCACTAGGGGAACCTCAGGAGAATTAGCTCCGCTTTGCTAAACCTTGATTTTCTCATCTTTAAAATGGAGTTAATAATA
Source organism: Cephalopachus bancanus (assembly GCA_027257055.1). NCBI lineage: Eukaryota > Metazoa > Chordata > Mammalia > Primates > Tarsiidae > Cephalopachus > Cephalopachus bancanus. Next base: position 1,180,026 of record JAPVLO010000110.1, on the reverse strand, counting down.
AGATAATGTCAGGTTCAGAGACCTCTGAGTCCGGCCCAGGATTACACGAATGACCTTAGTGATTTCTCCATTTTGTAGCATGGGAAAATGAGGCACCGAGAAGTCATACGAGTTGCCCAAGTTCACGCTGCCAGGACGGCAGAGCCCAAATCTGACTCCAGGTTTCTCTGTCACCAGGACCTGTGAACTGGGTCTGCCCGTGAGGATTCTGGGTGTGTTGTTCTCCAGGAGTGGTAGAGGCCACATGAGCTCCAGGAAAGGAAAGTTGGGTCTGTATTGGCCTATAGGTCTGTGTGTCTGTGGCCAGCTGTGTGCCTGTTTGCCCGTGCCTGGCTTGTGAGCACACGTGTGTGTCTGTTTTTGTGGTTACGTCTAAGAGTGGCTGGTTGTCTGGAGGTGTCCTTGACAGTGTTTCTGCTTGTGTATCTGTGCCCATGGAAATGTGGTATGTACACAAGTTCGTTGGCCTTCGTATCTTTGAGATTGCATGGGAGTGCCTGTATCTTTGAATGTATTTGTGTGGTGTGTGTGTGCATTGGTGTGTTTCTGTATGGCCATTTGTGATTGTATCTTCATTAAAGTGTGTTTCTTTGTGACCATTTGTAAGTGTGGACAGTTGTGTGGCTATAGCTTTGACTGTCTCTGTGTGGACACTCCTGAATGAGTGTGTGTGTGTGTGTGTGTGTGTGTGTGTGTGTGTGTGTGTGTTTGTGTGTGTGTGTGTGTGTGTATATACAGATGTGTTTTTCTTGGTGTTTTATGGCTAGCATAAAAGGTGCTGACTGTGGATCCAGGTATTTGAGTTTTTCTGTGGGTGTGCTATCCTGGGTATGTCTGCCTCTATGTATGTACATACAAGTATTTGTCTGGCGTTGTGCCTGTGTATCTGGGTCTTTAGATTTCTGAGGTTTGGTGCATGCACAGGGACCTCACAGTCAGCAGCAGACAGCACACACACGTACAACTCCCCCCCCCAAAAAAAGACCAGCCTTGTGGTACTATCCAGAGCTCCACAGATCACTGGAGTCAGGGATCGGTGGGATTCTGGGCACTCGAGCTGGGTGACCTTAGGCCCTGGCTGGGCCCAGTTTCCAGGAAGCAGCGCAAAAATCATTGACACCCACCCTCCCGCCCCAGCTCAGAAGCTCTCGGAGGCAAGTGTGCGTGTGCGTGTGCGTGTGTGTATCTCACCACAATCCTGTCCTCCACGGTCTCCCTGTCTTTCCCACACGCCCGCTGCCTGCTGTTCCTCCATCTGAGCTGAGAGAGTTAACCTAGCGGGCTGGGGCGGTCTGGGCTGGGGGCCGCCCCCTGGCCCCCCTCCAGCGGGCTCCAGTTACAGCTGCTGGTTGGGGAGGGCCAGGGCGGGGTGGGGCTGGGAGGGGAGCCTGCTGGGGGCGGTGCGTCCAGCTCTGGGCCAGGGGGGTCCAAAGTGCTCAGCCCCCAGGGCACAGCAGGACGTTTGGTTGCCTTCTTTCAGCAGGGGACAGCCTGATTGGGGTGAGCGTCCCCCACCCCTCCCCTCCAGGCCTCAGCCCTGGCCTGGCTGGGTCGCCTATTTTGGGAGCAGGAGTGGCCAGCCCGTGGCTTCCCAGGCAGGCCCGACCCAAGAGGGAGGAAGAGTGGTTGGGACATTGGGGTGGGGATGTGGGTGCAACACAGCCTTCCCTGCTGCTGCGTGTGCACTCTGGAGGGGTGCGGGGTTTGGACACGCAACTGTGTAGGTCCGGCTGCGTCGCTGTTTGGGGGTGCCAGAGGCCCAAATGAGGAGTACCGTGTGCCTTATGCTGTCTGCACCCCAAGTCCTGCTGCAACCAGAAGTCTGGGGACAGGGTGCTGTCTCATCTCCATTCCAGCCCCACCGTGTGTCCGGGTGTGTGTGTGTGTGTGTGTGTGGTTGTATGTGTGTGTGTGTGTGTGTGTGTTCATCCCTGCCTGACATCTGTCCCCTGTCTCAGGCCCATAAGCCTGGGCCGCATGTCACTTCCCCGGAGTCCGATTGTGAAAGATGTCACCCAGAGGGTGTTTATCCCTTTTCTCATTGTTTCCAGGGCAGGAGAAGGGGTGGCCTTTCCCAGAGGGGCGGCCTGTGGCGATGTGGCAGGCTGGCCTCGCCCTGGCAGGGCTGTGCGTGACCCCCGAGTGGGGGAATGCAGGCTGTTGCCATGGTGGCCTCTGCGAGGCGAATTCCTCCAGGATGAAGTGGGAGATATTTATACCCAGGGTCAGCCTGAGAGAGGGCAGGCAGGGGAGGGCAGGAGCGCTGGGATTTCCTGGGACACAGCAAGGCCGTGGCGTGTGGGCAGGTGGGACTTGGGTGTGTCTCCCAGAGTGTGTCTGTGTCTCCACCTGGGTGAGGCGGCACCCTGCCCTATCCTGTGAGGGTAGGTTTGAGGAACTGGGGGCCTGCTGTGGGAGGTGGAGGCCGGGGGGAGGACCCGGTGAACCGTGTATGTCTCACTCCTGCCCCTGCAGTGTTGCGATGTCATGTGAGCCCCCTTGTGTAGATTGTTTTGGTTATGCTGTGCCCCTGTGAAGCTGGGGGTACCCCTGTTTCTCGGAGCAACCGAGCTGGAGGACGAACGCTTTTGTGATTAAGTCCCTGGACTGTCTGACTCGGTTCCTTGGGTTCAGGCCCCAGTGGTGGGGAGAATGAGGGTATCATTTCCTGACGCTTGGTGTCCTCCCAGGACAATGACGTCTCTTAGCCACATCTTGGTTCTCTGTGCTGGTCTCCTCACCATTGCCAAGGCAGGTGAGTCTGGGGGCGGGGAGGGCAGCCCCCTACCTACCTCAGCCCCAAGGGCGGCAAGGGAAGGGGAAATCCCAGAAACAGAACCAAGTTGGAGACTCCCATCTAAACTGAGTCAGTTAGGGTACAGGAAATGGGGGGTCTCCACATGGGGTCCAGTGGCAGGCTGGCATTTGGAGGAGGAGAGAGGATGCCCCAGGTCAGCAAAGGTGGGGGTTGGGATGGAGGCTGGCTCCCTGACTGATTCATGGGATCACAGAGGCCTGTCATGGGTCAGAGGGCTGGGCAGTTAGGTCTTCCGTCCTGCCTGGGATGGTGCAGAGGGGGCAGTTAGGAATCAGGGAGGGAGGGCAGTTGTCCTGCACAGACCCCAAACTCTCAGTCCAGCGAAGCAGAAACCCAAAGCGTCTCTTTAAGACCCTCCCTGTCCAGGATCCCAGGAAGTGTTCAACCCCTGATTTCTCTCTTTCCAGAAAGTCCAAAGGAACATGACCCGTTCACCTATGGTGAGAGGGGCCCCGGTGTACCCATGCTTCCTTATTTCTTCTCTCTCTCTTCCCTGGACGCTCAGTGTTTTTATCTCTGTCGTTCGCCTCCACTCTCTCTTGCTCTGTCTCTCTGACGCCGTCTTGGTCTCCCCTCGTCTGTTTCTCTCTGTCTCTGTGTGTGTGTGTCTGTCTCTCTACTTGGCCTCCCTCCGATTCTGACTTTCTCCTTCTGCCTCAGTCTCTCTTGGTATCTCACGACCCGTCCTCGGCTTCCTCCCGGCCCTGCTTCCTACCCTGTGCTCTCCTTCCTTCCTCTATCTGCTCCCCACTTCCTTGATCTTACTTCCCCCTCCCCCCTCCGCTCCATTCCGCCCCTCTTCTACCCCTCCCCCCCCGCCTTCACCCTCCTCCCTGCGGCCCACAGACTACCAATCCCTGAGGATCGGAGGCCTCATCATCGCCGGGATCCTCTTCATCCTTGGCATCCTCATCGTGCTCAGTAAGTGCCCCGACGCCGGTCCGGCCCCGTTCGCCCCGGCCCGGTGCGCCCCGGCCCCGTGCGCCCCGCCTCTAGCCCCGCCTCTAGCCCCGCCTCTAGCCCCGCCCCCGCCCCGCCGCTCCGCCCCAGGCGCGGGCGAGCTGGAGCAAGAGCGCCGCTTGGCGCCCGGGGGGAGCACGTCTGAGCCTCTCTTTCCCTCCTCCCTCCCTCCCCCTCCTCCCCCTCCCTCCCCCCTCCCTCCCCCCTCCCTCCCCCCGCCCCCCCGCCCCCGCAGGCAGAAGATGCCGCTGCAAGTTCAACCAGCAGCAGAGGTGAGAGGCCCCCCGGGCTCTCGTTCGCCTGCCCCCCACCCCTCCGCTCCAGAAGGGCGCCGCGGGCGAGGCGGGAAGTCCCGCCGCCGCCTCCCCTTCCGCGAATGTGTGCTGAGCACCTACTGTGTGCCAAGGCCCAAGCCCGGCCCTGGGACCCCGCGATGGAAGAACCTCCCGCCCTTCCCGGCCGAGCTCCCAGCCCCGTGGGGGAGGTGGCTGCGGGTTCCAGCTGCCCCACGGAGAAAATCACAAAGCGTGATAACACAACGTGCAGGGAAGGAGCGGCGCTGAAATGAGATCACCTCACAAGGCGGCCCAGTTTAGCTCGGAGTCCGGCTCCCAGCTCTCTGATTCATCTTTAAATACAATTCGAAAGCACAAGCCATGCATGAAAACCTCCGCTGAAACAATTATAGATGCTATTATAAGCAATAGCTAATAGTCACTGGGTGTCTACCACGTGCCAGATACCGTTTCATTGTGAATTATTTCCCTCGCTGCTCACACCACCTCTGGGAGGGAGGCGCTGCTATTAACCACAGTTTACAGAGAAGGAAACCGAGGCACGGGGAGGTGATGTCACTTTGCCCAAGACCACTCAGCTGGAAGATGGGGGCGGGAGGAGTCTGGGGTTACCAGCCCGGGCCGACTCATGGCAGTCTGCCCAGTCCCTTTGACTGTCCCTCCCCCACCGACCTCGCGTCCCTGCCCCGCCATTCGCGGAGGTACTCACGGTTAACCCGCTTAGAAGCCTCGCCACGCACAGAGCTGGGTGCTCCCGATTTCTGGCGGCCCGAGCCTGCTCCTCGCCCCCGTCTGGGCCCGGGCGCGCCCGTCTGGGAAACGAAGCCTGAACTGGGGGTTCCCTGGCTGGGCTGCCTCTCCCCTTTTCCGTCCCGAATTCCCTCCGCCTCTCTCTCCCCAGGACCGGAGAGCCTGATGAAGAGGAGGGAACTTTCCGCAGCTCCATCCGCCGTGAGTCCGGGAGCCTTTGGGTGTCTGGGGGAGAGGGCTGCGTCCAGGAGCCCTTTGGGGGCGCGCGTGGGGGGGGCTTGATCGGAAGCCCGCCGCGGGCCCCGCCTCCCGGCCCCTCCTGACACCTGACCTCTCTGTCCCCCCAGGTCTGTCCACCCGCAGGCGATAGGAACACCTGGCGCGATGGAACTCAGCCAGGTCTTGCAACTCGGACTGGGAGGGAGGGTCGGGAGGGGACCGGGGGCCGGAGAGGGAGGGCGGCGAGGGGGAAAGGGGTGAGAGGTCCCTCTCCGCCTCTCGCCCTTCTCGCCCCCGCAGGACTCCCCCGGCACCTGACGCCTCCCGCCCACCGCCACCCCCGCCGCCCCCCGCCCCCGCCCCGCCCCCCCGACGCCCCCTGCCGCCCGGACTTCCAATAAAACGTGCTTCTCTCTCTGGACCGCGCCGTGTCGCTCCGTCCGTCCCTCCGCGAGCCAGCCTGGGCGCCCCTCGGCCCCGGCAGGGGGCGCCCCCACCCCGGAGGAAGGGGCGGGGACGACGGGAGTGGGCGGGGGCGGGGGCGGGGGCGGCCCGGCGGGGGCGGGCTCCCCGGGCCCCCATTGGCTGCAGGCCCCCCCCACCCCAGGGCTCCCCCCATCGCCCCCCCACATCAGTCCGTCCTGCTTCCAGCTGCGGCAGCGCGCCTCCACCGCCTCAGCGTCCAGCGGCCCCCCGCTCCGGCCCGGCATGGCGACCCCGACCCAGAGCCCCACAAAGGGTGAGCGTGGCCCGGGGAGGGGGCGCAGGGGGGCTCCGGGACCGGAGCGCCAGGAGAGAGGATATCGGGGACCCCGGTGTGGGCCAGGGAGGGGAGCGGGGAGGGGATGCCAGCTCCTCCTGTGGGAGGAAGCCTCTAGGGCGCCCCTCCAGCGCCCCTCCGGGCCTCTTGGCCACCCCTTGCCGGCGGTGTGGTCCTGTGCGGGACCGCGGCGAGAGTGGCAGTCCCGGGAGAAGGGATGCTCGGACAGGTCGCTATGGCAACCGGGCGGCTGGTCCAGCACGGTAGCCCAGCGGATAGGGAGAGCTGGGCTTCGAGGGTGGGAGCGGTTGGGTCTGCAGCCAGAGCGGTTCCCGAAGATGTCAGGGTCGCTACGGTGGTCAAGGGGAGGGGTCCATATCCCTCCTTTTTCCAGCACTGTTTCCCAGGGTGGGTGTTTCCTGAAACCCCTGATAGGCAGATTCAGAGGGAGAGCTGAAGGAAGAGAGAGACAGGGGTACGTGAAGAGATTGAGAGAGCCGGGAAGAGCTAGGGACGAAGAGAGACAGCAGATCCAGAGTCAGAGACACAAAGACCCAGAAAGAGAAATGGACAGACTCAGGGAGATTCAGAGAGATTGAAGGGGAGAAGCAAAAGCAGTAGGCAGAGATGCAGAGAAAGAGAGAGCGGAAATGAGAGACAGAGACGGAGAGATCGAGGGATTGAGACAACCATGGAGAGGGAAGCAGGGAGAAAGCGAGACAGAGACAGAAGACCTACAGGGAGAGAGGAATAGAAAGAGAAAGGGGGACAACATCGGGTGGGGCCCCAACCACTGCAGCGAGCCTCCACGGGTGAGAATGGGGTGGTGGGACCCCTCTTCCCAGTCCATTTCCAGTGGTCTTTTCTGGTCCTGAAGGTGCACTTGGATGTGCACATAGATGCCCTCCCGCCCCCATCTAGCCGCACACTGGTTTACATTTCACACCCAGTAACCCAGTTATGCACCCACTTAAACATTTACTCCCACCCCTGCCCCCTAAAACGCCCCTTTGCTGAGCCTGCTTCTGCAGAGAAGCAAAGGATAGAAGGCTTTAAGGGGCAGGGGATGCACAGAAAGGGTTTCTAGCCCTGAGGGCAGGGCCAGGGGATAGCCCTGGGGTGCTGAGGAGACCCTGGCAGCGAAGGGAACCCCAATCCCACTTGGATCTCTCCTTCCCTTCCCCCTTTCCAGGCAGGCGGGGGCTGCTGCACTGAGCCGTATCTGCAGAATCTGAAGCAGGGCGGGGGGGGGCTGCAGAGGCTGGAAGCCACCCTAGGGAGAGGGGGCAGGGCTGAGGCAGCAGGCCTGGCGGGAGCCCAGGTCTTCTTTTCGCAGAGATGGTGGTTAGCAGGATCGATGGCAGCAGACGGGCAGAGGTGGGAGAACAGACTCCTCGGCTCCCCCTCCCATCCCCGGGCTCCCCCTTCTAAGTCACAGCATGAGAGGGGACTGCAGGTCTTGGGAAATCCCAGGGGAGGAAAAGCATGTTGTGCACTGCAAGCTGCTTAAGAAAACTAATTAATGAACTGTTGGGGTGCAAAGGGGAGGAGATGAGGCTCTCTCCACCCTGTCAGAGAACAGGAGGGAAAATTAGGGGTGAACAGAAAGGAGGTGCATGAGCCCAACTGGGCCCGGATCCCTGAAATGGACCCTCAGCTTGGCCAGAAGCCAGTCCTGCAGGGGCAACAAGAGGAGATGCAAAAGGAGGCGAGGGGGTCAAGATTGGGCCCAGAGTTCCTCACACAGGACCCCACCCAGCCTGGGTGTCAGACCCATCACCTCTTTTCACCTCTCAAGATGCCCCAGTTGCCATGGCAACCACCTCCTTCCTGATCTCTCCTTGGCAACTGGCCAGGAGCGCTGCACATTCCTTTTCCTGCCTCCTGGCCCCACCCTTAACCCAGCCTCGCCTTGAGGACCCAGATTGCTGGGACAGCAGGGACCAGAGGACCTTCTGCATGGAACACTGAGCTCCCAGGGAAGAACCTGAAAGGATTCGGGGACAGGTGCTCACCCAGTGGGTTCCTGATAAGTTTGTGGGAGGAAGAGTGTGTGGAAAACCAGGAGATGAAGGTGAGATAATCCAACCACTTCACCATTAATGCAGCGTTCTTCAGCCTAGGAGGGCCTCACAATCATTCATTCATCCCAGCAAACTTCTTTGAGAGCCTTCTATAAATGTCAGGATTTACAGCAGAGATGGGTCAAACAAATATACTCACTATCTGATGGGAAAGGCAAGACAGAGCACAGGTGACTCTAAAACCATGTTTCCCCACCTTGACACTTTTGAGTATCCACCTTCATGACTTTTACCCTGTCCAAACATTCCTCACACTGCTCTTTATGTAATATTTTTCCTTCAAAGAACTAGCTTTCGAAAACTTTATTTTATATCACTAGCACAGATTTTTAAAAAATCAGTGTTTTTTGCCTTCAATTGAAGGCAAGCACAAAAACAATCTTAAGCAAGTGACTTCACTTTTCTGGGTCCAGTGTCCCTCGTTGGTGAAATGGGGCAAAGATAGCACCTATATCAAAGAGTTGCTGTGATGATGAGATGTGTTGATATCTGTAATGTGCTCAGAAGAGAGCCTGATACAGAATCCATACTATCCGTTGCAGGTTAGGTAAATACATGAAGGAGAAAAGCAAAGAATGTCACAAAATTCTACCTCAGTATTGGTGCCTGCTGAAGGCTTTGAGCCCAAGGCCTGCTTTCTCTTGGGTAAAGAGGGAGATGAACAAGGGCTGGAAGGTGTTAAAGACCTCTCAGCACCAACCTAAGACTTCCTCTTTGAAGATTGGATAGAGATCTGGAAAGGGCAAACTTACACATTGTGTGAATCATGGCTATTCAGGGTCTTGCCACAGGGCCACCTATATCAGTCAGTTTAGGCTAGTGTCTGCCATGGTAACAAATAGTACCAAAAGTAGCTCATGTCCACAGGATTCACTTCTCACTTATCCTACATGTCCATCACAGGTTGACCGGTCACCAAAGAAAACTACAACAGCCTCCGTCTCAAACATTCAGGTCACCAGGCCAGGAGACACAAGAGATCTCTCACATGGGCATTTAAATGTTTCAGCCTAGAAGTGACAATGACCCTTGTCCATCTCCCTCTTTACTGCCACTCACAGTTCATGGCCATAATTAGTCACATGGCTCCACCCAACCTCAAGTGGCCAGGAGTCATCCTTCCCTGAGCCAGGAAGCGAGGAGAAGAACATTAATTATAATACTGGGCATCACTCTGGCACCCCCTGACCCCCTCCACAAGTGGCAGACTCCATCGAATTCTGCTCTAGTCAAGGCCAAATGCAATAAGAACTGTCAGAGAAATTAGCCATCAGGATGGACTTTTTTTTTTTTTTGAGTCGGAGTCTCACTCTGTCGCCCGGACTGGAGGGCCATGGCCACTCCCGGCCACCACAGCCACGACCTGCTGGGCTCCGGTGATCCTTCCGCCTCAGCCCTCCAAGTAGTTGGAACTACAGGCACGCGCTACCACGCCCGGCTAATTTTTTTGATTTATTGTAGAGATGAGGTCTCACCTGCCCAGGCGGGTCTCGAACCCGTGGGCTCAGGCAATCCAGGATGCACTTCTTGAATGAAAAGAATGTTCTGAGCACTCTTGAAGGGGAATATGGTTGGAGGCAAGGAGGTGGGAGATGGAAATATAAATCCACAGACGTGCACATTGTGGGCATATGACAGCATTTTTGAAACCGGGATGGGTCTTCTAATGGATGAGTATGTTTCGTGTGGTAGAGTTCCCTACATACACACACACACACACACACACACACACACACACACACACACACACGCTGGGAACGCTATCACAAAATCCATTTTTAATCTTAAAATCATTGGTGTCTTAACAATATAGTAACATAGGATATGAATCAGCACGGCTCCCGTCTACTGAATTTGGTGGCAGGAGCAAGGTGAGAGCAGTGGTTACAGCACCCTCCCTCGGGAGCTCTCAAATGACTGAGAAGTTTTAAACACTGCTCAATGGAGTGATATGTTTGGTGGTCCTCCCGTGGGCCTGAGGTCTTTCAGCCCTCTGGCATCATGTGCAAACGGGCGTATGTACGTGCTTTGGGGGAATGAGTCCATAGCTTGCATCAGACGCCACAGGAGTTTAGGACCAGGACTGCCGTGTACAGCTGGGCAGATTGTGCAGTACATAAGGGATGGCACTGACTCATGGAGAGTGGAGGTTGGAATCCAGCCTGTGCTCCACTCTTCAGGTTTTATGCCTTGCCTCCGGCCTGTATCAGGCAAAGTAAAGGGTCTGTGTATAAGATTTCCACAAAGAAATTCTTAGGCCAGTGGCCCCTTTTGGATCCTCAGAAGCATTAAGAAACCCAGTGTCGAAATCTTATTTTCTTTCTCTCTTCTTTCTCTGTTTTCCTTCCCACAGCTACTGAGGAGCCTGACCCATTTTATTATGGTGAGTGTTGGATTTGGAAATGGAGGTACCCTGGAGCTAGAAGAAGGGTGGCTGCAGGTTCCCACAGGTCACTACTGAAGTGGTTTTAGCTATGGCCACACAGTACATGCTGAGCCACTGGCCATGTGACTGTATAGGTGCAGGTCACATCAGTCCATGAAGGGCAGAATCGGACTGAGTATGGGGGTGGTCACACACCCCCTCTGAGCCCCCTTCAGGTCCCACCAGGACTCTGGGCTGGTGCCGTGGTGTCATCAAATAGGCAGACGAGGGAAAGTCTTAAAGGTCATGACTCTGAGGCCAGGTTGCCTGGATTTGAATCCTGTCTTAGCCACTTACTAGCTGTGTGGCCTCGGGCAAGTGACTGCCTCTCTGGGGGCTTCTGTAAACAGGGAATAGTAATGGTTCCCACCTATGAGGACTGTGGGAGAGATTTGCCTGGATGATGCTATTAAATCATTCCCACTGAAGCTCAAATTACCCTAGGTCTGTTGTATCTGGCCCCAATTTCCTCTAAACACCTTCCTGTTGCCCCCACCCGCTTGATCACTCATATTTCACCCCCACCTCAGGGCCTTTGCACTGACGGCTTCCTCTGCCAGGAATACTCACTCTTCCCCCAGCTCTCCACACAGCTGCCTAAGGCTCCTTTTCCTTCTCCAGACCTCAGATCAAATGCAGTCTGTTCTGCCAGGAGAGGGCCCCCAGCTGAGGTCCCACCAGGAGAGGTCCCACCAGTTGTGGTCACGTGACTTGGGTTGCTTTGGAATTTGTGTCAGTTTGTTTAGTGTTTTGTCACAATGTGAAAGTCAATTCCTTGAAGGCAGCAGCCTAGACCACTGCTGGTACAGAGTGACAGCTCCATAAATTCATGGTTCAGCAAATGTGTACTGAGCAAAAACTCCATGCAGGCACTTAGGGACACTGCAGTGAGCAAGACAGACAAGGATTTCTGCCCTCCTTGACCTTCCGCTCAGTGAGAAAAGGGCAGATTCTCAAGTATATATGTATCTTTTTTTTTTTTTTTTTTTGAGTCATGGTCCTGTTGCCCAGGCTGGAGTGCAGGGGCATGATCACAGATCACTGCAGCCTCGACCTCCTGGGCTCAGATGATCCTTCTGCCTCAGCCTCCCGAGTAACTGGGACTACAGGCATTCACCAATACACCTATCTAATTTTTTTTTTTTTTTGAGTTGGAGTCTCACTCTGTCACCCAGACTGGAGTACAGTGGCCACTTCTGGCCACCACAGCCTCGACCTGCTGGGCTCCGGCGATCCTTCCGCCTCAGCCTTCCGAGTAGCCAGAACTCCAGGCGCACGCTACCACGCCCGGCTGATTTTTTGATTTATTGTAGAGATGAGGTCTCGCTGCCCAGGCGGGTCTCGAACCCGCGGGCTCAGGCAATCCACTCACCTCAGCCTCCCAAAGGCGCGGGATTACAGGCTGAGCCACCGAGCCCGGCCCTATCTAATTGTTTAATTCCCTGTAGAGATGAGGTCTCACTGTGTGGTCCAGGCTGGTTTTGAACTCCTGGGCTCAAGTGACCCTCCCACCTCGGCCTCCCAAAGTGCTGGGATTACAGGCATGAGCCACCATGCCTAGACATTAGATAAAAGTAATGCCCATGGAGGAAACGAAAGGAGGGAATGAGATTAGATGTAAACTTCTAAATAGGATGGTCAGAGAAGGTTTACTCGTATTTGAATAAAGCCTAGATGTTGGTGAGGAAAGGAGCCAGTGTGGATATCTGGAGGACGAACTTTCAGATAGAAGAAACAGCCAGTGAAAAGGCTGTGAGGTAGGACCGTGCCTGATATGCCCAGGAACAAGCAGGGAGACCAGTGTGGCTGGAGAAGAGGATTGATGTGGAGAGTCGAGTAGGATGATGTCTCAGAAGGAACAGGGGCTCCATCACACAGGGCCTCAGGGCCACGTGAGGACTTCGGCTTTTTCCCAAGAGCAATGGAAGCCAGGGGGAGACCCTGATCTGACACAGGTGTTCATGCATTCATGTGGCTGTGGGGGGTGCAGGTGGGCGCGGGGAAGCTAGACCATAGAGGATGCAGCTGTGTCCCAGATGAGTGACAGTGGTGGACAGGACCGGGGCGGGGAGGAGGCAGTGGAGGGGGATTGTGATATATATAACTAGGGTCAAAGAGTCCCTGGGGGAGGGCAGGAGCGGGTAGAGAGGACCAGGGGAGCTAAGATGCTCTAGCCCATGCCCTCACCCCACATTAACCCACCAGAGGGGCATGTGGCAGGGCCTGCGGCATCCCCGAGTTGTGGGCCCCTGGCTGGGCGGCCTGAAGCCAGCACTGGGGCTCTGGGTGGGGCTGAGGTGCCATCCCCACCTTGATGGTCCTCATTATCTTCCCCAGACTACAACACGGTGCAGACTGTGGGCATGACTCTGGCTACCATACTGTTCCTCCTAGGCATTCTCATCATCATCAGTAAGTGTGACTCCTTCCTGGGCTGCCTCCTATCCCTGGGTGCCTTCAGTCCCCCCGCTGGCTTTTGCCATACCCTCATGGCCTGCGCCCTGTCCCCTTGTTATGTCTCTCTCCCAACAGGTAAGAAGGTGAAGTGCAGGAAGGCGGACTCCAGGTCGGAGAGGTCTGGCAGCTGTGGGGAGACGGGGGGAGGGAACGGGCGCAGCCTGGAGGTCTCGGGGTGCTTCCCTAATAGAAGGGCCCTCTGGGCCTGTCTCGTGTTTCCCATAAAACCGGTGCCTGCTGAAACCCTTTCTGCTTTTCTCTCTCATCTTTGCCTCCACAGCCCAACATGCAAATCCTGTAAGTCGGAGCTTCCCTCCTCAGGTGAGAGTGAGAGGGTGTGGTGATGTGGAAGGATGTTAGGTAGGACCAGAAGAGGACTCCTTCAGAGGGGAGCGCCCGGGGGGGGGGGCAGACAGTGGGACCACCCACAGATGCCATGGGGCAGTTCTCTGGGAGGCTGAGGAAGTCCTGTGGATGCACGATGTATAAACCACAGGCAGGCAGTGGGATGTGAAATGTCCCAAAGAGTCCTCGAAGATTCCCAGAAACAAATAAGCGAGCCTTTAAACGCGAGGACAAACTAACTTCCCGGAGAAAGCCACAAGCCAGGGAAGAGAAGGGCCCCGTGTGGGAGAAGGACTTCCGCCAGTCAGAGTGAGGTGAGAGTGGAACACTGGGAAAGACAGGAGGAGAGGGTGCGTTCCAGAATGTTCAGCTGGGCAGATCTAGGGTGAAATGACTGAGGGAAAGGGAGGGAGTGCTTCTGAATAAGTATATCAAAATCACAAAAAGAGAGCTGTAGAGCATACAGATTTAAAGATTCGTGCTGGAAAAAAGAACATGGGATGTAGGGAGCATGAGAATGGAGAAAGCTGGGTAGTACAGGAGAAGGATGGAGAGCCGGAGGATGGAGGTGTCCTGGGGGCGGTGAACGCAGGAAGGGGTAGGGGATGGGACTGGAGGGCAGGGGAGGGGAGAGCGGGTGCTGGTGCGCAAGGAATAGAGGAAGACGAGAGGCACGGAGGGTGCAGGAGCTGGTGAACCTGTAGATGAAAGACTGTGACTCCTTGGGGCTGTTCATTTTAATGATGCAAAAATATCTTGACCTGTTTTTTGTGGCATTGCATCCTTTCCAGAGGCTTTTAAAAAATCGGAGATGGGAGTCTCTGCTTTTTATAAAGTTCTGATCACTCGAAAAAGAGGGGGAGGTCTTGGGTTACTCAAAGTTGGGGGAATTTGATGTGGAATCTCATGTGTTGTGTTTCCTGTTCTTTTCATGAGATTTCAGAACACCAACGGGGTAGTTTATGGACAATTCAGGCAGTGGAGAGGGGGGTGTTCGGCCCAACGCCTGGGCTGTTTAAGGCTCTCTAGAGGATTCTGCTTCATCCCAGTTGGATGATGGTCTCTAGCGGGTGGGAAATGGGAGAATTCCTGTTGTATCCAAGTGTTCAGGATCCAGGGTGTTCGAAGGGAGCGAGGGTGTAGGAGGAGATTGGGGGTGCAGGACGGGAATGATGGGAACCTCTTTCTGGCAAGGGGACAGCCCTGAAAAGCCCAGGTTGGGCCTAGATGTGTTCCCCGCCGTGACGCACGCAACGGGGCAGGATGCAGCCACAAAGGCGCTCCCATATGAACCAGACATCGGGGTGGGGGGAGGCCAGAGCTCCCCAGAGCTAGCTCAGGGGTGACAGTCCCTGGGGGCTGCCTTCCGAGGTGACTGGGGAGGGAGAGCCCCCTGGCTGTGGGGAGGGAGACTGCGCCCACCCCTCCCCCGTCTCTCCCCAGCCCCTGGCGGTGGCGGCGTGTAAACCCAGCCCCGAGGAGCCTCCACTGCTGTCCCTGCCTGAGCGCGGGCGCCTGAGGACCGGGTGGAGGCGGTGGGGACCCCGGCCGCGCGCCGGAGCGCTCCCCGGAATGAGCCGCCCCGCCCACCCCAGGGCTGGAGCCGCTGCCCCCCGCTGTCCCTCCCCAGGCCTTGGCAATGACGATCCCCCCAAGAGCCCGTCTGCATCCCAGACCCAGGGACTCAGGCCTCCAGCTACTGGGATCCGGGAGTCCTCCCCCAGACCCCCCGACTCCCCGTGTACTGTTCCCTTGCACCTCCTCGTCTGCTCCCGGAAGATCCGTTCCCCTGGCCCCTCGGTGTCCGCGTCTTGAGCTTAATAAATGTGCATTTGGTTTTTTCCCCTGTTCTGTCTGTGTGTTCTCATCTGTGGGGACACAAGGGGGGGCTGCGGAACCGAACCGGGGGGGTCTCCCCCGCGTGCCCGGAGCCGTCCCCTTCTCCTTCCCCTCCCCCAGTACTCCCAGTGCCCCCCCCCGAGGCTCCCCTCCCCCCCAGAACCTCTGGATTTGCCCTTTCCCTCCCCTTCCTCTCGGGACCCCAGCGTAGACCCCTCCCCGGGGAGCCCCGCCCGCCCAAGCCCCGCCGCCCCGGTCCCCACGCCCACCCTTCCCCGGGCCGCCGGGTGGAGGCCACGGCCTCGCCCTCACCCCTGCCGCCCGTCGCCCTCGGCGTCTCCCCCTCCTGCTCCCACCCCGGCTCTGAAGCCAGGAAACCCAAGAGGAAATGACTGGGCCCGTCTGGGTCCCCGCCCGCCCGCGCTCCCCTGGCCACACCCTCCGCCTGGACGCAGCGAGCGCGGCCGCCCTGTCCCCACGAGGCTGCCGGCTCGGGACCCCCAGCTCGGACGTAAGTCCCTCGCGCGGGCCACCTCCGTCCGCCTCCCCCGGCCCCGGGCGGGCTCAGGTGGGCGGAAGCCTGGCCTCTTCGGCGCCTCTCCGCCCCCCACTCGTGCCCACCGCTCTCCGCTTCTGTGCTCCCGCGCGCCGCACCGCTTCGCCGCCTGCTGCCTCAGTCTCCCCACCTCTCCTGCATCCTTCTCGGGCCGGGCCTCCTCCGATCCGCCGGCAGCGCCCCTCACACCAACACACTTTTTCCTCTGCGCTCAGGAGCGAATTGCTCACTCTTCCTCTTTCCCCTCCGGCGACTCCGGGGCTCTGGGCCCCTGGAGGAGGGCAGAGGCTCCTGGTCTGCCGGGTGCCCTCCTGGTGCCTTTCCCTGGGGTTCGAGCGAGGAGTACGTCCCTGGCGGAGAGGCAGGGAGTGCTTTCAGCTTCACCAGTGCCCGGTGCCACTGCTGCTGCTGGGGACCAGTTTGGTGGGCTGCCTCTTGTTTTGGGGGGACGTGCAGGGGGAGGAAAGGGGAGTGGCAGCTTCGGTCTCCCAGCTCTGAGACCCCTTCCCTTTCCCCAAGCCAGCTGTCAACCCAGATAGGGGGTCCTTGAAGCCAGAAGTGCCTGCTGGGCAGGGAATAGGGCTGCAGGACCCCGGGGCTACCCCAGGCCTGCCTCCCCGGCATCATGGCTGACCCCAGCACCTGTCACCCCCTAGATGTCGCCCTCTGGTCGCCTGTGTCTCCTCACCATCGTTGGGCTGATTCTTCCCATCAGAGGTAAGACCCAGCCCTCTTGTCCAACCTGGTGACACCCTGCCCAGAGCCCTCAGCTCTGCCAGCCCCAAGTGTGCTGCTGGGCAGATGCTCAGTCCTATCTTCTCCCCATCCCCTCCATGAACCAGCACCAGAAAGTGGGGATCCTATGGGGGCTGGGCTACATTATCTTTGGATGCCTCAGACCTGGGTGGCTGCTTCCAGTGAGTCTGGCCAGAGCCTGTCCTGCTGGGCATCCTCCCTTTCACCTCCAAGCAGAACTTGCTGAGTTTTATTTGGCGGGGAGGCCGGTGTCAGTTTTCTACTCTGCAGCCAGGAAGCCTGGGCTCCCAGCAAATGCATCACTGGGTCCCCGGGCAACATAGTTAGGCAAAGGGGTCGAACTGGTGCTGGTCCAAAGAGTTGGCGACATCTCAACCTGGCCTGAGAAATGTTTCCCAAAGACGGGAACCACAGGGCATTTGCGGTGCTTTCTACGTGGCAGGTGCTGTGTGGGAGCTTGTTTAGGCTTCAGCACTACATGCCGTCATGCCCATTTTGTGGGTGAGCCTCAGTCCGTGGAAGTGCCCTATGTCAGAAGCTAGTGAGTGGAGGAGCTGGGAGGGATGACAACCGTCCTACCTGCCCCCAGAACCCAGAGTGCACGCCCATTTCTCTGTCATGAAGTGGTTTTCATGTATTCTTTTAGTCATTCGATAAACATTGTTGAGCACCTACCATGTGCTAGATCTTGTTCTTTGCACTAGGGAAACAGCAGTGAATAAAACAAGAGGTCACACTCTAGCGGGGAAAGACAACCCGTCGGTAAATTATATAGTATACCAGAAGGTGACACGTGCTATGGAGAAAAATAGAGGAGGGTCACTGGGTAAACAAACACTTGAAGGAGATGAGAGAATGAGCAACAATTATCCCCACTTTGTAGGTGAGGCAACTGAGGCCCAGAGAGGGGACTTCATTTGCTCCAGGTCACACAGCAAGAAATTTGTTGGGAACCAGGGCCTTGGATGATCCTAGCACCTGGGCTCACTGGACTACACTACCTCTCCCATCCCACAAGGATGGACAGGGAAGGTTCTAGGCATCAGCGTAGCTGAAAACACACCCAGGATCATGAGTAGGTACAGACATGCCTGAATCCTCAATAGTTCCATGGCAGACAGAACCTCCACAGTTGCCCCCAAGGCTTCAGCAGGGCAAGCAGGGTGGGAGTGTTGGTGAGAGAATGGGAATCAGAGGTTTCCTCCCAATTTCTCATCCTTGATTCCCCAGGACAGACACTGGGGAAGGCCACATCCATTTCTCCAGAGGAACCAGATTCTAAGAACATTCAGCTCATGACACCAGCCCCAGGTGAGGAAATCTCTTTCAAGATCCTCTCACAGCAAATAGCAACAGCTACAAAAATCCCAAACTTGGACCAAGCAAGGAAAAAGTCCAAGGACCAGATCTTCAGGCATGGCTTGATCGAAGTGCTCAGATGATGCTATCAGGAACCTTTCTCCGTCTCTTGGTTCTGTTTTCCCTGTGTTGACTTCATTTTCATGCAGATTCTCCTCTCTTTGGGCCAAGATAGCCCCTAGAAGCCTGGGGCTTTCATCTTTCCTCCTAAGAGTCCGAGCAAGAGAACTTCCCCTTCCCTAATCCAGCAAATGTCTCAGGACTGAGCGTCTTTGGTCAGGTTCAGGTCACATGCCCACTGCTGAGCTGATCATTGTGGCCACAGGCATAGAAAGCTGATTGGTCAGGCCTGGGTCCTGTGGCCAGCCTCCTACAGGGCTGGTGGCAGCTCTACCGAAAAAAGTAAACCAAGAGTCAGAAAAGGATGGTTCCCCAAAACAAGTTCTGGAGGCTCTTATCAAAACAGGTGGGTGCTGGTTTGTGGTCAAAGGTATTTGGGAAACTGAGTTAAACATTTCTTAAGACGGGACTTCTCAGATTCTTGAGAATGCTCATTGGCAGCCAGCAGCCCCAAGAAGAAGCCTTAGTGTGGCTGAAGGGGATGGGATCCCGAGGCCAACAAGAAACCAGCAGCAGGTTTGGGTCGTGAGCAAATGGCTGGATTAAGTCATTTCCATGACACCAAGATTGAGTTGCCATGGAATTCTCAGTATTTCCACCTACGGACTGTCTCCACTTTCTCTCTCTTCTCTCCCTGACCTCTTGTTTTCGGATGATAGACGCAGTCTACCCAGAACCCCAGCCCACCCCTCAGATCCCAACCAGGCCTGCTAATGGTGAGTGGGCAGGGGAGGGGGGTGGGGCAGCCCGGGACGGGCAGAGCTCCTCCTTTTCTTCTGACACTCCAGGAACAATCATATGATACCTATTTCCGTCCCCACCCCCAGCTCTGAATCCTCTGGCTTAATTTGGGTGGGGCAGCCAGCCAACTCCATTCCATTTTTTTTTTAAAAAAAGAAAACCAAAAATTTATAAAATATAACATGCCTATAGAAAAATATGAAACTCATAAATGTGCAACTGAATGATTTATGGATCCCTGTGTAACTATCATGCAGGTCAAGGAGTGAAGCTTTGCAGACATCCCCAGAAACTCCCTGTGTGCCAACCTCATTAATATCTTCCTTCGACCCCTTTATCTTTTTTTCCTTTTTCTGAATGTTCAAATAATTTTTGAACTATTTTGAGGGGCCTAACATAATTTTTAAAGTAATCCCTAATTTATTTCGAGTAATGTTTAATGACACAATAGTACGTAAATACACTCTCCTTGGAAATAATGAAAGTACTGTAGGTGAGACTAAATCCCTTTGTCACACTGTCCTACACCCTTGTTCTCTCCTTCTGTCTCGCAGTTAGCACTGGAAGTAGCTCTCCAGTGATACTCTCTCTCATGTATATGACTTGGGGAGAATATACTGACTGCCTGGTATATCTGTGCGAGCGGAAGGATACCATAAGATTGTTCTGCAACTTACTTTGCTTTTCTTCATGCAACTGTATATATGGAAGCTCTTCTCACATTTCTGTATATAAAGACTCGTCTTGTTCTCTGCTGCCTGGTACCCCACAGGGTGCCTGTGCTACAGTTAATGCAGTCACACACCCCTTGATGAGCACATTGGTTGTTTCCAGCTTTTTTCTGTCTATACACAGCTCTGTCTCTTCCTCCTTGAGCAAACACTTATAATATGTACGTATGGGCTGGTCATGGTTCTAAACATGTTACTTGTATTAATTCATTCAATCTTCACACCAACTCAATAAGTTAGAAACTACCAATATCCCCATTTTACAGATAAGGAAACAGACTAACTTGCCCAGGGTCTCAAAGCCAGTCAGGGACGCAGCTGGGATCAAAGTCCAGGAATCTGTTCCCAGAACCTATGCTTTTATCCAAAACACGATGGTGCAAAGCACATGAACACTTACATTTGTTTTAAAAGTTGCCCTTCTAGGCAACCCCTTCGGGTCTCCTAGAACTGCAGGAGCTTCTCTGTCTTCTCAATAAATCCTGCTTTCTAAAAAAGAAAAAAAAAAGAAAAGTAAAGAAAAAAGTTGCCCTCCCAAGTGACTGCACCAATTGGCCCTCCCACCAGCAGCATGCGGGAAAGAGACCCCTTTCCCACTCTGGCAGCGATACTGAGTGTATTGATGCCTTCAGTGTTCACCAGCCTGTTGAAGGGCTATGGTCCCTCACTGTCCTGTGGACCTGCGTGTCCCTGATTCACTCCCTCCTCATCCTCCCCTCCTTGCTCTTCTGACCTGAGTAGAAACAACACAAAACCAGACCGAAACCCCAACTCAGCAAGCGACGGAAACAGATGGACTTCTGAAGACGGATCCTGGAATCCACGAGAGCGTCAAGAAAGGTAGAGCCTAGGACTGAGAACAGCAATCTGCAGTTTTTGTTTAATCCTCTATCTAGGTCAACATTACCCCAAGTGCCTTTCTTAGAGCACCTGTTTGGGGAATTGCTAATACAGTTTAAAAAAAATTTTTTTTTGATGTTGTGGTCAAAGGTATTTGGGGAATTCTAAGTTAAAGTTAACTATGTTTCTTTATGGCAGGACTTCTCAGAGGCTTGATTACACCAATTTTCTCCCCAATAGGCAGCATCCAGTAGGCAGTGTTTTCCAAACTGACAGACTTAGGCACCCTCTTTTTTTCCCTTCACAAGGTTTGTGCTAGAAAATGTGACTGTAGATATTTCCTTGTGCATGTCTTAATGTTAGAGCTTTTCTTGTTTAAGAATAAAAGAATTATAGGCTATAATATTAGTTTGGTAAAGTCTGGTGGTAGTCATTTTCAGGTATAGCTGGATCAAGGAGCTTAAGCACTGTCATCATGACTGAATTGCTCCCTTTCCTGACTCTTCATTTTCAGCTTCTTCCCTTTTGATGGCAAGGATGGTCCCATAGTTCTAACTTCAGGTGGTTAGAAAATAGCTCTTTCCCAGTATTTCCAAACTAAGGCCTATAATTGGCTCTCATTGGGCCAGCTGAGATCACATGACCACATCTAAACCTGGGAAATGAACTGCTCAGCTTAGTCAGGCGTGAGTCTTGAGCCCAACCCTGGGACTGGAGAAGGGAGTCAGCCCTGCCAGAACCACTCAGACCAAGAGTCAGGGAAGAGGTGGTTTTCTTCTGGACTAGTGAGTTGATGTTACCAAAAGGGAAGGTAGGCTGAGCTGAGATAAATTTAGGCAACAGATTGCCTCTGATGTCTGTGTGATAATCCCTATTTGAAGGAGCAGCCCCCACTGGAAAGTACTGTAGCTTAGACCACTTCTGGGCTGAGAGGCTGCACAGTTGTGCAGACTGGGCACTGCACAAGAGCATCACCTCTCAGGCCAGGCCACTCCCCTCATCGATCTTTATAACTGTTCCAGGCTTCCAGAGATGACAAGAAAACATTTTAATTCTTACAGAATCTATTAAAACAATCCTACAGCAGATGGAAATAAAGTGTAGTTATCGAGCAAAGAGGGCCCATTGCCTCATGCACTAGAACCCAACACGATGCCACTGGGTTTCGGAGAAAAGAAAAGCTTTATAGTGCAAGTCAACTTACAAGGAGACAGGAGTCCGTTCAACTCTGTCTCCTTGTGCTAGCTTCAAGGCAGTATTTTTATGAGAAAAGGCTCAGAGGGTGAATTCTGAGATGAATAGGTGATTGGTGGAAAGAAGGGGGAGGTTTGGGAAGTCCTCAGGCATGCCCAGTTGTCTTTTCGTGCCTCCCCATGGGTCACATGTGCAGATTCGGGGGAGTTAGTATGAAACATGGACATTCAGGCTGTGACATCAGCAAGCTGGTTCTGCGCAGACTCCAGCCGGCCCTATTGGTTCCAACTGATTTCACCCAGTTTTTTCTGGATTTCACAAGCGGAGGAAGTTTCAGCATTTCAGCAAGTTGTTTCTTTTCTTATCTGCTATCCTGCAAACTCAAAAATATCTGTTAGTCATTGGTTTCTTGCTCATTGAGGCAGTTTCAGCTTTTCTGCAAGTTGTTTCCTTTCTTATCTGCTATTCTGTAAACCCAAGAATTTAGCCATCGGTTTTTTTAAGTCTTTGGGGCACAGTTTGTGTCTTGAGGAAGGGAACTTTTCTATTTTGTACAAAAGTGCCTTGTGGGGGTTGAGGGATAGTGGCTGTGTACACACTTCCCAGCTGATAAGGCATCTTCACACCTTCGAATTCACTTACTCTGGGTCTTTGCTGAGTTACTGTATGCATTAGTCCATGTTCCTGGATATACGTGACAGAAATTCAGCAGGGCCAAGGGGGTCCTAGAGTGAGTTGGTAAAGGGTGCTACTGAACCTCAAGGTTGCCCAGGGTCTGGGCATGAAAGTTCCCCTGAACTTTTCTCCCTGCTCCATCTTTGCTTATCTTGTGCTGGGTCTTCTCTTCCATCTAGTGAGAAAATGGCTCCTGTCATCTCCCAGCTCAAATGTCTTAGCTTCATCTAGTATCTTAGTGTGCTCAGGCTGCCATTCCAAAATACTGGTGGCTTAAACAGTAGGAATTTGTTTCTCCCAATTCTGGACACTGCAAGTCCAAAGTCAACGTGCACTAGGGTTGGTGTCTGTTGAGGGCTCTCTCCTTGGGTTGCAGATGGCCAGCCTCTCACTATGTCTTCAGGTGACTTTTCCCTGGTATGTGCAGGTTGAGAGGGCTTGGAAGCAAGCTCTCTGGTGTCCCTTCTCTTAAGGGCACTAATCCCATCGTGAAGTTCCCACCCTTATGATCTTGTCTAACCCTAATTACCTCTCAAAGGCCCCATCTCCAAATACCATCACAATGGGGGTTAAGGCTTCAGCTTGAGGATTTTGTGAGGATACAATTCAGCCCGTAATACCTAGCTTTCATTCAAAAATCCCTACTTGGGATTTGAAAAAGCCCAACGGAGGACCAGACTGGGGTCCCATGCTCCCTCTTGTAGCCTGGGTTACAGCTGGGAAACCAGGTAGACTGGGGAAAGAGAGCAGTCCCCTCAGATGAGTGAGAAGCTATTCTCAGAAGGAAGGAGCAATGTCAAGTAGACAGTAACCACAACAGCTGGCAGTTGCTGAGAGCTTAGTCTGTGCTGGATACTGGGCTAAGTGTTCGTGTATTAACGCATTCAGTGCTCACAATCACCCTGTGTAGTGGGAACACTATCATTGTTCCCATTTTACAGGGATGGAACTGAGGCCCACAGAGGTTACTCAGCTTGCCTTAGGGCACACAGCCCAAAGTAGTAGGGCCGGAAATTGAGTCCAGACTATATAGCTCCAGGGTGCGTGAACACCACACACCGTCACCACTGTCCTTTGCATTTTTATGGCCTCTGTCATCTTCTATGTCCCTGTCGATCTTACTTATACCTTCCTCTGGGCAACACATTCCTCAAACATCTTGTAATTCTTGGTTGTCGGTTCATGTTTAGGGATGAGCCTCTGAGACAGGCCCAGGGTATTTGGAGTTCATGAGGCAGCTTCTCTGCCTGCCATCTTCTCCTTGAGGCATTAGTTGGGGTATGGGAGCACTTCTCAGTGCTGGAGGGACAGGCCTTTTCTTTGGGGCACATGTTTTTCAAGGGAGGAACCCTCTGATATTTTTGGTCTGAAGGCAGAGGTGATATTCAAAATTTTTTGTAAGCATCTCCAGACTGTGTAGCTGGGGCAGGGTCCCAGGAGTCCCCCTGCTTGGCCATGCTAGGTGTTACCCTTAAGTTTCCTTATCTCCTGAATAATGGGGTCATCCGGGAGATCCTAGTCTCGAGAGGGGTTGGGACAGCTGGTGGTAACCAGGGGCTGCAGGCTTACTTCAGTATTTCAGAACCTGCTGTTACTTGTTGTCTCCAGGGATGGAGTAGGGATGCCTGACCCTGTGTGCCAGCTCTGTAGGTGCGGGGGCAGGCTTCGCTGTATGGCTCACTCTCATCCTCCACCATCTTCCAGTCACTCTCCCCGCCCATCCCATGGAAGGCAACACCATGCTCCCAGAAAGACGACCCCAAGGCACAGATGCACGGACAAAGCCCCAGCCTCTCGGGCCATCTGGTCAGTAACTTCTTCTCAGACTGGAAGCAGGCTATTTTCTATTCACTGTATATTTCCAGCACCTGTAATACAATCCAGCACAAACATGTGTTGGGTGAATAAATGACTTCAGACCTGGCAGAGGGTGGGCACACGACAGCTGTCTACAGAAATGAATGAATGCATAAATGAGTACTACATGCAAACCATCCAAAACTCAATGACTTAAAAGGATAATCACTTATTTAGCTCTCAGTTATGCGATTTTGGAATGTGACTGTGCTCAGCTGGGTGATTCTTCTGCCTTCAGCTGGACATACTCATGCACCTCAAGTCAGTTGTGGGTCAGCTGGGAGCTTTGTTTCTAGGGCCACCTGGATTCTTTCCCCTGTGGTCTTATCCTCCACTTTCTGCCCAGTCAACCCCCAATGAATGAATGAAAATTATAAGTAGAAAACTCATCCATCCATCCATTCAACACATTCATTGAGCACCTCTTGTGTGCCAGGCACAGTTTTAAGGGCCAAGGATATAACCAGTGAACAAGACAGACATTATCTCTGCCCTCACAGAACTGACATTCTAGTGGAGGGAGAAAGACAACAAATCATAACCATAATACTTACATATCAGTTGGTTTTAACTTACACTCAAGACAAATAAAGCAAGATAGAGAATGACTGGGGATACAGGCTGACTATCCATTATCTGAAATGCTTAGGACCAGACGGGATTCAATTTGGGATTTTTTTAAATTTTGAAACTTTTGCATTATACTTACCAGTTCAACATTCCTGAGCTGAAAATCTGAAATCCAAAAATTCTCCAATGAGCATTTCCTTGGAGTATCATTTTGAAGCTTAAAACGTTTCAGATTCTGAAATATATTGCATTTTGGGTTTTCAGATTAGGAATACTCAACCTGTACTTCATATATAGGACCAAGGGAGGCCTCACTGAGAAGGAAGTGAAGGAGTGAGCCACGTGGGTGTCTAGGGAAGGGTGTTCCAGGCAGAGGAAACAGCCAGGGCAAAAACCCTGAAGCATCCGGCAGGTTCAGCAGCAGGGAGGCGAGTGTGCTGGATGGAGTGCCATGGGGTGGGTGTGTGAGGAGATGAGGCTAGAGAGATAGTGGCAACCAGACTGTGCCACTGTGAGGATTTTGAGTTTGTTCCCTGGGTACCAAGGCTGACCTAGGTGTCCCCTTCCCTGACTCTACCATCCACTTGTTCACTTCACAGACCTTTGCTGAACCCTTTCTTGCTCCTTATCTGCCCCTTCAGGTTCCCGTGAGGACAGCCCCTTCTTCTACGGTGAGTTACCCGTGGGAAGATGTGGGTGCAAGAAGGGTAAAGGCCCATCTGACGGCGCCCCTCCACTTCTCTCTACAGATGAACACACTCTCCGGAAACGGGGGCTGTTGGTGGCGGCTGTGCTGTTTATCACCGGGATCCTCATCCTCACCAGTGAGAGCAGGGGGTGGGTGGGAGAGGCACCAAGATGGGGAGGGGGGAATGTATGCTGTGACGGAGGCCCAAGCTCTCAAGGAGAAGTTTTGTGGAGGTCTGAGGGAAATTGAATGGCTTAAAATGGTTACCATTTATTTAGCTCTCAATCCTGTCGTTTGGAAACATAGGCTGGGATCAGCTGGAGGGCTCTTCTGGTCTCAGCCGAATTCATACGTCTGAGATCCGTCATGGGGATCTCTGTTTCTATGGGTGCCGAGGTTCTTGGCCTTGTGGTCTTATCCACCACTAAGCTAGCTAGGGCTTGTTCACACAGTAGTGACAGAGGTCCGAGAGAGGGTGTGTGTGAGAGTGAAAGTGTGCAGGCTGAGAACGGGCCACTGTTACTCCTACCACATTTATAAGTCAGAGCAAGTCACAAGGCCAGGCTCCATTCAAGCAGTCAGAAAATAGACTCCACCTTTTGGTGGAAAGAGAGACATGGATACTGCAAGAGACCTGGATACTGACAGGGATGGGCAGTCAATATACCAACCCAGGGTCACAAGCTCTACACAGCCCAGGCAAGGAACAAGGCGTGTACGAGCTACAGCAACCCCACCCACTCAGTCAAGCAAGAGTAAGAGCCTGGAGCTGCCAGAGGAGCTGCTCTTATAAAAGCAGAATATTTCTATATAATCTTCCAGGGCTTAGCTGTTGGCAGCTGTGTTGGTCAAGGACACAACTGGTGACAGATGGGCCCACAAAAGGTCAATTGGAGAAGGCTTGCTAGCAGGACTTTTCCAGAGGCAGGGCAGGGTACCGGGATGGTGGAGCATCCTAGGACTAGCAACGATGGGGAACTGTTATCACCCCAGCCTGAGAGGCAAGGGCAAGTCATGCCTGGGTCAGAGTCTGGTGAGAGATGGACCTGGAGCAGGGGCTGCTGGCAGAAGCTGTGAGCCCAGGAAGAGAGTTCCAGCCACTGCATCGCTGTGACCCAGCCAGGAGGGAGCAGGGTGGAGGGGATCAGGTACCTCCCACTTCTCCTGTCCTCCTATCTCCCGCCAATGCTGAACTAGAGGGTGAGGGGCCCAGGGGATATGGCCTGTCGGGTCAGCCTCCCAGACCCCAGTGCAGGGTGCAGGGAAGGGAGGTCACAGGGAGAGTAACCAGCAGAGAAACCAATGATTCTTACTTTTTCTTTCAATTTTTTAATTTTAAAGATGTGGAGCACAATTCAGGGTTAGGTATACAAATGGTCATTATGCAGCTACTCTTGTTCATGAAGAAACCAATTTTTCTAAAAGGTTTTTAAAATGCTGGGCGTGAAACAGGACACGACTGTCCGTTAATCAGGATAGCATCTGCCAAGTTTCATTACCTCTCTTGTCCAATGTCCTCATCAGGAAAATGAACCTAGCCACATCTTTTTTGCCTTGAAGAGGAGGCAAAATACTAGTAATCATATAACAAGATGCTAATGCCGGCCTGATCCTCACCGAATCTGAGGGGTCAAGCACTGTTGCCTCAGTCGTTCAACATGTGTTTGTTGATCTTGACTTTGCACGAAGCCCTGTTCTCTCCCTAGTGGGGAAATTAAGGCTCAGAGAGTTGAGGAGTTTGCCCAGGGTCACAGAGCACAGAAGAGTCAGGGACGAATCCGGGTCGTTGTGAGGTCCAATCCCGGACATTAGCTCTGGGGCCATTTGTGGGTAGCTACTCTGTGCCTAACCTGTGATGCGTGATGCTGGGGACATGGAGGTGACAAGCAGCTCTGCTCTCTGCCCCCGGAGAGCTCACCTGTGGTGGGGAGGCGATGATAAACAAGTCCAAGTGTGAATGAGCAACGTGGATACAGAGGGAAGGATCTGCTGAGCAAAGCAGCGCGACAAGATTGAGGGGGTGGGGACAGATGCTCCCTCCGAAGCGGTGAACCGGGAACTGACTCCCCCTGATAAGAAGTGATGGAACCATAGGCAGAGGGAGCAGGCATGCCAAGGCCCAGAGTCAGGAGGGAGCTGGGCATTGCGATCGCGACAGGAGGAGGCAAGATGGCAGGGAAGAATGAGCCACGGGGGAGGAACAGGAGATGAGGCCAGAGAGGAGGAGGTGAAAGAGGCCAGGGTGGGTGGCAGCCAGGACACCAGTAGATTGCTCTCTTCTGAAGTCCCCTTGGCTTCTAAGAGCACACCTTACTTGCTCTGGTTTAGGCATGGCCTCCCTGCTATCTCTCAAGCCCGTCTGTGCTCTTCTGCCTCAGGACCTTTGCACTGGCTCTTCCCTCTCCCTGTAATACCCTCCCCCCAGATGTCCACATGGCTTCTCCTCACCTCCATAAGTCTTTGCTGAAATGTCACCTCAGTGAGCTCCTCCCTCCCTGCCCCGTCATCCCTGTAAAGACGCACTGGCTCCTAGGCCTCTGGGCCTCCCTCCTGGCTTTGCGTTCCTTCATAGCATTTGTCACCGCCTGACTTATCACCTTTGTACATCTGACTTTGCTGTTTTCCACCTTGGTTTCCTTCACTAGAAGGTCAGCTCTGCAAGTGCAGGGATTTGTGTCTTTGTCCGCAACTGTGTTCCCAGTGCCTGGCATGTAGCAGATGTGCGATAAATATATGCTGAATGGATGTGTCACACAAAATAACAAGAGTTTTCAAAAGCCTCATCCGTGTGCGTATATGGGAATCTCCCCATCAGGGGCTCTTGCCCTGGCTGTTCTCTGTGTGTTTCTCCACCACTTGTTTATGGAGCGGCGTTTTAGCTTGCTGAAGGGCCGGATGGATCTGTCTGGATCCCCAGCACCCAACTCACACCTGAACCATTTCCTTCACCTGCAGGTGGCAAGTGTAGACAGCTGTCCCAGTTATGTCGGAATCGTTGCAGGTGAGTCCATCAGAAGTAGGGGCCGACAAGCCAATGGGCACCCTGAAACTGAGCCTCCCGCCCACCCACCGTGCCCAGCTTCCTGCCTCCCCTCAAAGAGCCTACAGAATCGTCAGTATAAGAAGCCCAGCCTGAGAGGAAAGACACAGACAGATGGAGCCAGAGCTGGGGCTGAGGCCCGAGTCCTCTGCTTCCCCACCCTGCCTGCCCTTGCAGCCCGCTGGGCACCCTGTCCATTGCCCCTCAAGTTTTCCCACTCTGTTCAGACAAAAAATAAAGCACTGTGATCTTGCCCCGTGGTCTCTGATCATTCATGACAAAAAAGTAAGGGAAAAAAAGCAAGGGAACAAGGGGCTGGTGGCGAGTGTCCAGCCATTAAAAGCCAGGGCTAGATTCTGCCTGCAGGCAGTTTGAGACCCTTCGTCTGGTCCCAAAGGGGGAAGGGTATCCCATGCCAGCTTACTCCCAATATCGTGGAGTTTGGGCAAGCACAGATGGATGTCCCAACCAAAGGGGGTCCCTTTTCCTTCACACTTCAAGTTCCTTCCTGCACTGGCAGGGGCCTCACACATGAGTGTGGAAGCCCAGGCCTGTACATCCAAGCTCCACGCACACCGCTCAACACACAAATGGCCACCTCTAGGCCACCACTTGACGTAGGGCTGTGTCCACCAGGAAGGCTCTGCAGGCCCTGGTGTGGGCTCCGAGCAATTTGGGTGAGGCATTCTGGGGTCCTATGGACCCCGAGCTTGGTCAAGAAGGGCACGGGCTCTGGTGGGCACTTCCTGAAGGCCCTTGGGCTCCACAGCCGGTGAGAAGGGGCTCAACCTTATGCCAGAGCGGGCTCTCTGAAGTGCAGAGCTCAGGTCAGGAGCTCCACCTGGGTTTAAGGATCATGCCAAAGTAAAGAGACAAGATCCTGATCACAGAGGGTTGCATAACAAGTTTCACAAACATCAGGTCACAGCCCATTCATTGATTACAAAATCAGTTTAGTGGACTGTGAGTAGCATGAAAAAATAAAAGAGAAAGAAGTAATTAAAAAGTGCATCACAAATATTAAATGCGAAATTTTTATATGTGACATGTATAGTGTGTTACATACCTAGAGGGGATACTAAACATTTTATTATTGACACCCAACGCCTACTAATCAGAGCAGATGTCTAACTGATAGGGAAGGAATGTCATCTCTCTATATATGTGTATTCATAAATATAATGGACTATATTAAATTGAATCATTTGAAAATGTCATTATTCAGTTATTTTTGACCTACAGAAATAGCAATTTTACGTGGCTCAACCTAAGAATATATATAACGGTGATAATACAAAATACATTTCATGCTGAAGGTTGCTTTTCAAAAACATTGAGAAGCACTGAGGAGTGAGGCCTAGTTTGTGGTAGGGAAGACAGTTGCTTTTTAGAACAAGAAATGCATAGCCATGCTTGCTCCTGGCCGGGTGTCCACACCAGTCTGTGAAAGATGTTTCTAGGACAGTATATCTCCAACTTCAATTATCACCATTCCCAATTTCTGACACATTCTCACCCCACTGCACTCTTGTTTTCTCTTACAAAAGGTCAATTCTCTTTGAACATAAATACATTTATTTTAAAAGACACAGTCATATACAGAAAATCAGTACTGCTTGATATACATAGACTATAGCTATAAAGATAAGCCCAATGAAAATAAGTGAAGAAAAAATTATATTGCATTCTAGCTGGATCTGGAGTTGCTGGTCAGGGGCTCTGAGCCAGAGGCCAGAGTCTGCTCTGTTGCAGGGAGACCATCAAATATCAGGGATGTCATCATTATCCAACTGTCCAAAGACACTGCAGGGTCTACAGGGGAGTATGGTCATTATCCAATTGCCCAAAGAGACTGCAGGGTTTGGGAGGCCCAAGACCACTCTCACTTCTGACACCAACTGCAGGTTTGAGGCTCTCCAAGGGTTTGACATTTCACTAGAAGGACTCACCGAAGTCACTGAACGCTGTCATACTCATAGTTTAGGCTAATTATAGTGAAAGGAAACAGATTAAAGCCAGCCAAGGAAAGAAACATATGGGGAAGAATTCAGGAACGTCCCAAGCGTGAAGTTTCCAGTTGTGCTCTCCCAGTGGAGTCACGACTGGGATGACAGGGCTGGCTTCTCCTGGTAGCGATGTGTGACAACACACATGGAATGCTGCCAGTCAGGGAAACTCATTCAAGTCTTGGTGTCCAGAGTTTTTATTGGGCTCAGCCACGTAGACGAGATTGAAGTTAATTTTTAGCTCCTCCCGAGGTGAGGCTGATGCTGTGTGGCCACAGTCCCCACCAGGAGTCACATTGCTAGAAACTGTCTGGTGTGGCCCCTATGTAAACAAAGGCTTTCAGCAGACAGAACATTCCAAGGGCTTGGAGATGACCTACCAACAGCCAAGGACAAAAGTCAGACCTTCCTTTGGGTAAAATTAATTCTTTACTACACAGAGACTTTCTCCCTCATGGCACTTGATGGATTAAGAGAGATATTCAGAGGCGGTTTACTTTCTGGTGGTGCGATTCAGTATAACTTAATAAAGCCATCTCACGTGCTACCACATGAGTTCAGGAGAATACCGGACAGCCTCCTTAGGAAGACGAGGGCAGTGTTAACCCACTGGGGAAGACTAGGGATTGGCTCTCAGTGTTCTTCAGCCCCGTATTCTGTCTTCCCAAGGGGTAGAGATAAAAAGGCTAGAATGATGTTTCCCAGATGCCCTCTGAGATGCAGTTTTAGATGTGTAGTCAGGTCTGCAAATTAAAAGCACTTGCATGAGATTTGGAGACCAAAAGAGACCACCTTTCTGTGAGCTAGTATGACGGTGAAAATGTTGAGTTTTTTGGCCATACCATTCCAAGTATCTAGTCACTCACCCGTGGGCACTAAAAGACAGTTATCTAAAAGAATATCTACATGGCCAGTAAACACATGAAAGATCTTCAATATCAGTAGTCATCAGTAAAAATAAATAAAAGTCACAATGACATACTGCCACACACCCACTGGAATGGCTAAAATGTGAAAGACTGCCAATTCCAAGCGTGAAAAGGCTGTGACACTACTGGAATTTTCATACATTGCTAGGGGAGTATAAGATAAGTACAATCACTTCAGAAAACCGGCAATTTCTTAAGAAGGTAAATACGCACTTAACATATGACCCAGCCATTCGGGTCTTTACCAGAGAGAAATAAAGCCATATGTCCACACCAAGACTTACACACAAATGTCTACAACAGTATCTGTAATAGTAAAAGACTGGCAACAATTCAAATGTCTATCAGCATAGGTGAGTGGATACAAATGCTGGAAGGAAGAAATACTGATGCACACAGCAACATGGATGAATCTCAAAAGCATTACCCCGAGTGAAAGAAGTCAGATACAAAAGGAGGCAGACTGTGTAATTCTACCTGTTTATATCAAGTTCTGGGATATGCAAAACTACCTGATGGTGATTAAAGTCAGAATAGCAGTTGCCTCTGTTATGTTGGCAGGGGGTGACTGCAAAAGGATATAAGGGAACTTTCTTGAAGGATTGAAGGTTCTGTGGCCTGACAGTGATATAGATTATATGTCTGTATACATTAGTCAGAACGAGCAAATTGTACACTTAATATTGATATATAAGGGGACTCCAAAAAAATTGAAATGATCTTTTGCAATTATCCTTGTAGTATGCCTTTCCCCATTAGATAAGCGTTTAGGAACTCATCAGCATCAGCATACCAGCTAGCATTGTTGTGAGAAGCTGTGTTCAGCTTCAGTGAATTTTTGCTTGGAGAGTCTGTCGGCGTGTTTGCCCATCTCATGGTAGGTGATTTACAAGCGCACCTGCCCACACCACACTGAGTGTTCGTCAGTTTTTTGACCCGAAAAACGGCAAGACTCCCATGTCCCACCCTCCCTATTCATCCAGTCTCACCCCGAGAGACTTTTTGTTTGTTTCCCTGAAGGAACAAAGTCCTCAAAGGGAAACGTTTTGTTGATGTGGAAGAGGTGAAAACAAAAAATGGCAAAAGCACTAAAAGGCATCAAAATGGACAAATTCAAAAACTATTTTGAGCCGTGGATAAAGTGTCTTGATATGGGCATCGCATCAAACAGAGAGTACTTGGAAGGTGATGCAAGTTTAAACATGTAAGAATAAAGACACAATTTTTTAATCGATAAATTATGGGGTTTTGGGGATCCCCCTCATACTTTACTGTAAGTTATACCTCAACACAAAACAGAGTAAAACTGAAAATAAAAAGGCAGTTCTGTCCTGGGTGCTGATGATTTCCTGATCCCTAGATCTCAGATAGAGCGATGAGATTCTGAAGGTGCTGAGTGCAACGAGGCCTCCTAATCGGGGTGGAGGGAGAAGCTACCCAGGCGGGTTGGTCTGCTCGTGTTCTGGAAGTCATCGACGGAGTCTCAGCCTAGAGCCCACGCCACCGTCCTACCCAAAGAGCTTTCCAGTCTCTAATTCTCCATATCAAGCCAGACCATTTTTTGCTTAAAACTGACAGTCACGATCTCAAAAATCTCAGTGGCTTACAACAAAGATTTGTTCCTCATTCTGACTACATGGCCATCATGAGTCAGCCAGTAGCTATGATGGGACCCGCGCTGGCAGGGAAGCCACTCTTGGGAATGTTTCTGGTTATCGTGACAGACGGAAAAGGAGAACTAAGTGGGACACACACTGGCTCTTCTAGCCTCTGCCAGAAAAGGACAATACTTCATTTCTGCTCACCTTGTCATGGGCCAGAGCAAATCATATAAACACATTTGAGTTAAGTAGAGCAGAAAACTATGCTCTTCTTGTAGGGGAGGAACCGGAGATGGATGAACAGGAGTACAGTTTACCATGAAAGACATTTATTATCTCACATAGCAAGAATTCTAGAGGCAGAGACTGTATTCAGCTGCAGGAGACATAAGCCAGAATCAGCAATGGCTTAAACAGGTAATGTATTTATTCTCACAAAATAGAACTCTGAAGTATGTAGTCCAAGGCTGGAAAAGGGGTTTCTTAATGTCATAAGGGACCAGA
Source organism: Cephalopachus bancanus (assembly GCA_027257055.1). NCBI lineage: Eukaryota > Metazoa > Chordata > Mammalia > Primates > Tarsiidae > Cephalopachus > Cephalopachus bancanus. The sequence goes on along the minus strand of JAPVLO010000110.1, from coordinate 1,146,906 downwards.
CTCCTACTGTCTTTGCCTCCCTTAGCAGGTGGCTTTAAGTCTCAAGAGCACTGAATGGCTGCAGGACCCTCGGCCACCAATGACTTTACAGGAGAAAAAGCAAGTGGAAAAAGCAAGTGTTGGGGAGAAAAGCACCACTGGGTGATTCAGCTCCTTTTAGAGACTTCCCAAGATTCCCTCCCAAAGACTTCTGCTTACTTCTGATTGGCTACCTCCACCTGCAAAGGAAACTGAGAAATGTAGTCTTTAAGATGAGTTCCACAACACCCTGAATGCCATCAGGGAAAACAGCAGCCTCTAGGAATTTGTTGATAGGATGCTGAGCTTCCACGAAGTCCGGAGATGGGGGCTCAAGCAATTTTTATTCAAATCTGAAACGAAAAGATAACTCCTGAGATTGAGGGCTGCTGAGAGGACAGCAGCCCCAAATCTCAGACTTGGAAGGAAGCTCCAGAAACCTTTCCAACAGTGCCTCCCGTGCTCCCAAAAGGTTGTTCATCTTCTGCCCAAACCCCTCTGGCATATGACACCTTTTTGTGTTGCATCATGGTCTGGTCTGAAGTGAAGTTCTCCTCCTCCTTCATTCTGACATCAGGGAAGATTTCTTGCCAAGAGCTAATGGAGTGGCTCTTATAATTCAGCCAGCCTCCTGAGTACAATTCTGTCAAGGTTCTTGTTTAGGAAGAATTGAAGCCAAATCACATTAACTGGAAAAAATCTGCTTTTTCTCATCTGACACTAGATTGTGTTTTCTTCCAGTGTTGGGAGGGGCTTCCCACCCCTGATGGTGGGAGATTAAACAGAATTTGAAACATGATCTGAGGTGGCTTTGCAATGTATCACCTTGGCTAGGTTAAACTACATTTCCCAGAATTCCATTTCCTAATACGCCTATATGTTTCTGGTTAGGGTGGGCCTCAAGAGACATTCTTGGGGGAGGGGATTTTCTAGGTAGAGATGAAGCAGCAGCCATTTTGTAGCTTATACTGGTTATAGGTTATCTGCCAGCTCATCTCGTTGGCATAAGACAGCAACCAGGGCTGCAATTGTTTCTTCTTCCCCTGGATCCTCCTTCCGCTTCTCCAGTCTCTGAGCCAGTGTGTGTGCTTAGCTCCATGATGAAGAACCTGTCTCCAGTGGGACACCCACACCGCCAAGGTCAGAGGCAACAAGAACTAATATGGGGGCCTGTCCATTCTCGTGGACTTAGCATGTGCTTGTGGGTTCCAGCTTGTTCTTGCTTTCTCCAGCCTTACATGGATATTCCCTTCCTGACCCGTGCCCTGTGGGCTTCAAGTTCCAGCATCAAGCACAGAGACAACAGCTTTTTGTAGAGAGCTTCACTCGCTTCCACAAGTGTCAAAGGTCAAATTCATGTAGCCAATTGTCTGAGTGTGTGTTAGAGTTTAGGTCTGCTGATATAGAATTTGGTACTAAGAGTGGTTCCAGAAGAATAGAATCTTAAGAATGAGATTTCAAGGGTTTTCTGGAATTGGTTCTCTAATCTAGTTAAACTTAAAGTCATTAAGAACCCTGTTTCCAGTGATAGATGAGGACACTGGATAGTCTATGGCATGGAGTGGCAAAATTTACTCAGCTCACCACCACCAGGAGCTTCCTATACTTAAAGTTCCTACAGAAGGAAAAACTCTGGTTGACTATTTGTTTCCACAGACTATTTCAGTGAAAATAAGAAGCATAATGGAGTTGGTGCGTCGCTTCTAGCTGTGCTGGAAAACTTTGAGGGGGAAATGACGAGCTCAGAGCTTTAAATTCCCAGCTGAAGTTCTATATAAGGGACTTGGAAGCGTCTGTGACTGCCCTAAAAGAAATGCTTATTTCTCTTAGTCATGGGGCTGAGATTTCTGAAAACCAAATAGAAAGTCGGATCCAACAAAAATTGAACGTCTAACTTACCCGGATCTTTTTTATTAAAAGTTGGGTTGTTGATTGGGAAGGAATGGAATACTGAAAGTCAGGGTGGGGACATATTAAGCAGATTTTATTAAAACTGGAGATTTTAAACTCCTAAATGCTGCCAAATTTCTGCCTGCAGAAGCAGCCCTTTCACCTCTGTCTGCAGAAGAAGCTGCGATGGCCTTCTATAAGATAGTTGCTGGCAAGGCACTGTTGATGTTCCTCAGGACCTGTTCCAATCACTTCTTCTTCCTTCTAAGACTCTAGGTCCAAGGGGTTCCTTAATGTTATAAGGGACCAGACTCCTACTGACTTAGCATCAGTGGCTTTCAGCCTCGAGATCACAGAACGGCTGCAAGACCCTCAGCCACCTTGGCACATTCCAGAAGAAAAAGCAAGTGGAAAAAGCAAGCGTGGGAGAGGAAAGGCCCCACTAGGTGATTCAGCTCCTTTTAAAGAAACTTCAGAAGATTCCCATCCCAAGACATCTACGTGCTTCTGATTGGCCACTCTATCTGCAAAGGAAACTAAGAGATGTAGTCTTTTAGCTGAGGTACAAAATGTGACCCACAAGGAGATACAATACGCACCTAGATAATGATCAATGTCCGCCAATTTACATCAAGGAAAACTGGGGAATGTATATGAAAATGGATCTTTTAAAAAATTTGTACATCTAAATATAGCTAAACCTTGAAAAAGTATCCTAAAAATACAGTATAGAAGATAAAAAATGGCACACTTGTGCCTTACCATGAGTGGAGTCTATGGGACTGGAAGCTTCTGCGGGTGAGTCAGTGAGTGGGGGGGAGTGAGTGTGAGGGCTAGGACATTACTGTCGATTTCTGTAGACCTTAAAAACACTTGAGCCAACTTATTTTTAAACATTTTCTTAGGCTACCCTCATTTTTTACATTTTCCTGCTTTAGTAACACATTAACCTTACTGAAAATGGATCTTAAAGGTGTGGAATCCAGGTGGAAGGATATAAAGTTGGAGCAAGCCACATGTATTCATATTTGCCCGCTAAGCAGAGATGTGAGGCTTGAGCTTGAAGGGCTAGGAATAGCTGTGACAGTCTGTTTGGTTGGCTGACTGATATATGGACCTAACGTGGGTCTACACTAGGTTGAAATATCAGAACTCCCTTGGTGTACTATGGAGCATAAGTCATCACACTTTTTCTGTAAAAGGTCAGATAGTAAATGGTTTTCAGCTCTGTTGGTCCGTCTCAGTTTGTCTCTATTCAACTCTCCCATTGCAGCAATAAAGACAATTTCTAAGTAAATGAGCATGGCTGACTTCCAATAAAAGTTTATCTGTAAACACGGAAATTTGAATTTCACACGTCTTTTGCGTTGCGAATATTTTTCTTTGATTTTATTTGAACTAAAAAAGTGCAAAAACCATTTTTTATCTTGTAGGCCATTAAAAAACAGCCTGTGGACTAGATATGGCCTAGGGCTATAGTTTGATGACTGCTGCTATAGTGAAAGATATCCAAAGACTTAGGGAGGTTAGAATGTTGGAGTAGTTTTGTCACATAAGATTTGCTCATCCATAAACACCAAGAGAGTCAGGGGGACACAACTGACACCAAAGTTATCAGAAATAAATCCATGAAGGAGAGTCTTAGCATCCTCGAAGAGCTCTGTGGTGGCTCTTTTTTTGCAGATCAGAAAATCTAGTGAAGATTATCAAGATGGCTAACTGGAAGTGCCCAACACTTGACTACTCCACAAAGAGGAAAAACAAGTAAATAACTGCACTTTGAGCAGAGTGCTAAGGGAAAACACTGGAATTTAGCAAGGAAGTGACAAACACCCTCTGAAACACAGAAAATTGTGATGGTAGCATAGAGAGGGAGGCAAAGCACTGGAGAATTGGTACAAAGTCAAGAGAAACTCCCCATTACGGGTAAAAGGTAATTGGGAGATTCTCCAGCAGGCCCCTCTACTACTGTGGCTGCCTGAAATCCTAGCTACAGAAGAGACTCACAGATCTCACAGGTCCAGAGCCCAGTCTAGGGAGCTGCCTAGAGTCCGTATGTCTGCATTGCCCAAAGGAGAGAACTCTCCCCACCCCCCAGGATCCAAGCTATGGCACAAGACCGTTTGTGAACAGAGCCATTGCAAGAGTGCATCCTTCCCTGGGGACCAACAGCCCCTGCATCTTCACATCCCTGGGATCTCTGTCATCCCATCATGCACACACAAAAGGCTGCAATGCCACAACATCAGCTCGATCCATTAGTGCAGCTCTGATCCCAGCATCAGAGGTCATGCAGTGTCCTACACCCCAGGAAACAGGCAAGAATCCAATACAGCAAGGTGACCACTCCCAAGACTAGCCTACCTGGTGCCCACCACTGCTGGCAATGTTCCCTCACAGCTAGCAGAAACACTGTGCCCTAGTATGCACTCCCCTAAGGCCTGCTAAGTAGCTTCCCTTCCCAGCAAAGCCACACAACTGCCTCCATAAACACCTGCAGTCTACATCACTGAGGCACTCACAGACACTGCTGACATTAACTACAGCCAAAGAAATCACATGGGGATAACACTACTGTAGCCATTCTGAACAAAAGCACCCTACCCAACCAACACTATAGGACACATATACAGGAAAATGTCTTTTCCCATGAAAGCTACTCCATAAAATTTGAAGAGGTGACAGTCCCACCAGATGCTCAGATCTCAATGTAGGGACACAAGAAACATGAAAAAGCAAGGAAACATGACACCTCTGAAAGGAGCACAATAATTCTCCATTAACAGACCACCCTCCCCCCCAAAAAAGAAATCTATGCAATGCCTGAAAAGGAATTAAATAATGATCTTAAGGAACCTTAATGAGCTACAACATAATACAAACAGACAAACAAAACAAGAAAATAATTTATGATCTAACTGAGAAATTCAGCAAAAAAATAGATATCATTTTTTTAAAAAGTCATACAGAAATATTGGAGCTGAAGAATTCAATAAGTGAAATAAAAAAATACAATCAAGAACTCTAACAACAGAAAGAATATATGAGCTTGAAGACAGATCTTTTGAAATAACACAGTCAGACAAAAATAAGAAAAAAGAATTAAAAAGAATGAAAAGACATTATAGGACATTATTAAGCAAACAAATATTCCAATCTGGAGTTCCAGAAGAAGAAGACATAGAAAAAGGCATAGAAAACCTCTGTAATGAAATAATAGCTGAGACCCTCCCAAGTCTTGGGGAGGATATGGACATTCAGATTCAAGAAGCAAAAAGTTCCCAAATAGATTCAATCCAAAAAGTTCCTCTCTCAGGCACATTCTAGTCAAACTGTCAAAAGCCAAAGCCAAAGAGAGAATTCTAAAAGCAGCAAGTGTCAAGTCACAGATAAGAAAATTCACATCAGACTAGGAGCACATTTCTCACCAGAAACATTGTCCAGGAGAGAATGGGATGGTATATCAAAGTGATTTTTTAAAAACTCTGCTAGCCAAGAATACTACACTATACTAAGTAAAGCTATCCTTCAGAAATTAAGGAAAAATAAAATATTTCCTAAACCAGCAAAAACTGAGGGAATGTATCACCACTAGACTGGCCTTACAAGAAATGCTCAAAGTAGTCCTACTTCTGAAAGTGAAAGGACAATCACTACCATGATAAAAACATGCCAAAGTATAAAACTATAAAAGTAGAGCAGACACACAAATGAGAAACAGAAGGAAATCAAAACTCATCACTGCAGAAGCCACTAAACTACAAAGATAAACAAAAAGAGAGAAAGAAAGAGACAAAGACTACACAAATCAACCAGAAAACAACTAAAAAATGACAGGCATAAGTCCTCAACTAGTAGTAATAGCCTTGAATCTAAATGGATTAAATTCCCCAACTAAAAGATATAGATGATTGAACTGATTTTTTTAAAAAAGACCCAACTCTGTGCTGCCGACAAGAATCTCACTTCTTCTGTAAAGACACATATAGATCGAAAGTGAAGAGGTTAAAAAAAAAATCCACACAAATGTAAATAAAAAATGAGCAGGAGTAGCTACACTTGTACACTTAAAATAGGCTTTAAGTCATAAACTATACAAGGAGACAAAAAATGTCATTATATAATTATAAAGATATCACTTCAGCAAAAAGATATGACAATTGTAAACATATATGCACACAATGCAGGAGCATGCAGATACATAAAACAAATATTATTAAATCTAAAGGGAGAGATAGGCTCCAATACAATAACAGTTGGGAACTTCAACACTCCATTCTCAGTATTGGACAGATTATTTAGATAGAAAACCAACAAAGAAATATTTGAGTTAAACTGTGCTTTAGACCAAATGAACATAACAGACATTTACATTTTATTCAACAGCTGTGGAATTCACATTCTTTTCATCAGCATCTGAAACATTCTCCAAGACAGAACATATGTTAGGACACAAAACTAGTCTCAACAAAGTACTTAAACATCAAAACTGGTCAGGCACAATAGCTTATGCCTGTCATCCCAGCACTCTTGGAGGCTGAGGCAGAAGAATTGCTTGAGCCCAGGAGTTCAGGACCAGCCTAGGCAACATAGTGAGACCTTGTCGCTACAAAAAATTTTAAAGAATTAGCCAGGCACAGTGGTTCATACATGTAATTCCAGCACTTTGGGAGGCCAAAGCAGGATTCCCTGATCCCAGGAGTTTGAGATAAGCCTGGGTAACATAGTAAGACCTCACCTCTACAATAAATCCAAAAAGTAGCCAGGTGTGGTGGTGCACACCTATAGTCCCAGCTACTTGGGAGGCTGAGGTGAAAAAACAGCCTAGTCCAGGAGATAGAGGCAATGATGAGCCATGATCATGCCACTGCACTCCAGCCTGGGCAACAGAGTGAGACCTAACTCAATAAAATAAATATAAAAATCATATTAAGTATTTCTTATTATTTATGGAGATGGAGTCTTGCCTTGACTGGAGTCAAACTCCTCAAGCAATCTTCCTGCCTCAGCCTCACAAAGTGTTGAGATCACAGATGTAAGTCACCATTCACAGCCATATCAAGAATCTTTTCTGACCACAATTAAATAAAACTAGAAGTTAATAGCAAGAGAAACTTTAGAAACTGTACAAGATACATGGAAATTAAACAACATGCTCCTAAATGATCAATGGGTCAGTAAAGTAATTAGGATGGAAACTTAAAAATTTCTTGAAACAAATGAAAATAAAAACAAAACCAATGGAACACAGCAAAAACAGTAGTAAGAAGGAAGTTTACAGCAATAAATGCCTACATTAAAAAAAAGTAAAAAGATTTCATATAAACAACCTAACTTCAGGGAACAAAAAAAGCAAAAATAAACCAAACTCAAAATTAGTAGACAGAAAGAAATAATAAAGTTCAAAGCAGAAGTAACTAAAATATAGTCTTAAAATACAAAAGATCAATGAAATTATAAATTGGTTTTTAGAACAAATAAACAAAATCAACAAATTACTAACTAGAAAAACTAGGAAAAAAGAGAGACAATTTGAATAACATCAAAAACAAACAAAAAGACACATTACAGCTCATGCCACAGAAATACAAAGAATTATTAGAGACTTATGAACAACTATATGCCAACAAAATGGAAAACCTAGAGGGAATGAATAAACTCATGGACACATACAATCTACCAAGAATGAACCAGGGAAGAAGTAGAAATCTGAACAGACCAATAACAAGGAATACAAATGAATCAATAATTTAAGTCTTTTAACAAAGAAAAGCTCAGGACTGGATCATTTCACTGCTGAATTCTACCAAAAACAATTCTAAACTTTGTATAGAACCACACAAAAAAATCCCAAATAGCCGGGCTCGGTGGCTCAGCCTGTAATCCCGCGCCTTTGGGAGGCTGAGGTGAGTGGATTGCCTGAGCCCGCGGGTTCGAGACCCGCCTGGGCAGCGAGACCTCATCTCTACAATAAATCAAAAAATCAGCCGGGCGTGGTAGCGCATGCCTGTAATTCCGGCTACTCGGAAGGCGGAGGCGGAAGGATCGCCGGAGCCCGGCAGGCGAGGCTGCGGTGGCCGGAAGCGGCCACTGCACTCCAGTCTGGGCGACAGAGTGAGACTCCAACTCAAAAAAAAAAAAAAAAAAAAAATCCCAAATAGCCAAAGCCATCCTAAGCAAAAAAGAACAAAGCTGGAGGCATCTCAGTACCTGATTTCAAAATATGCTACAAATCTATAGTAACCAAAACAGCTCAGTACTAACATAAAAGCAGACACAGACCAATGGAACAGAGTAGAGAACACAGAAATAAATCCACATATTTAGGAAATGTCTTTTGACAAAGGCACCACGAACACACATCAGGGAGAGAACAGTCTCTTCAACGAATGGTGCTGGAACACTGGATATCCATGTTCAGAAGAATGAAACTAGAGTCCTATCTCTCATCATATACAATAATTAAATAAAAATGGATTAAAGATTTAAATGTAAGTCCCTAACCATGAAACTATTCAAAGAAAACACAGGGGAAATATTTCTGAACATTGGCTTGGGCAAAGACTTCATGGATAAGACATCAAAATCACAGGCCCCAAAAGCAAAAATAGACCAATGGGATTATATTGAACTAAAAGCATGCGCAGCAAAGAAAACAATTAGCAGAATGAAGACATACAAATGGGCTACAAGTATATATTAAAAAAATGTTCACTAACACGAATCATGAGGTAAATACAAATTAAAGTCACAATAAGATATCCTCTTACCCTGGTTAGAATGACTGTTATCAAAAAAGAAAAATAGCAAATGCTGACATGAATGCGGAGAAAAGGGAACTCATATAATGTTGGTGAGAATGAAAACTAGTACACTACTATGGAAAACAGTATAGAAGTTCCTTTAAAAAACTAAAAATAGAACTACCATATAATACAGCAATCTTACTACTGAGTACATACCAGAGGAAAAGAAGTCAGTATGTCGAGGAGATATCGCATTCTCATGTCTATTGCAGCACTATTCACAATAGCCAAGCTATAGAATCAACTTAAGTGTTTATCAACAGATGAATGAATTTTTAAAATGTGGTATTCAGCCACAAAAAATAATTACCAGCAAAATAAATGAGCAGGGAGAACATTATATTAAGTGAAATAAGCCAGACACAGAAAGATAAATACTACATTTTCTCACTCATATGTGGGACGTAAAAAGCTTGATCTCATAGAAGTAGAGAGTATAGACCAGGCACAGTGGCTCATGCCTGTAACCCCAGCACTATGGGAGGCCGAGGTGGGAGGATTGCTTGAGTTCAGGAGTTTGAGACCATCCTGGGCAACCTAGAGAGACCTCATCTCCCCCCAAAAATTAGCCGGGTGTGGTGGCACGTGCCTGTAGTCCCAGCTACCTGGGAAGCTGAGGCAGCGAGATTGCCTGAGCCCAATAGGTTGAGATTGTGGTACGCCATGATAGTGCCACTGCACTCCAGCCTGGGTGACAGAGTGAGTCTGACTCAAAAAAGAAAGAGGAAGAGGAGGTGGAGCGAGTATAACAGCGGTTACTTAAGGCTTGGGACAGGTAGTGAGAAGAGAGGACAGAGAAATGTTAACTAATGGATACAAAATTACAGCTGGATAGGAGAAATAACTTCTAGTGTTCTATAGCACTCTAGATGATTATAGTTAACAATAATTTGTTGCATATTTTCAAATAGAAGAGATTATCTTGAATGTTCCTAATGATAAAGGTTTGAAATGCTAGATATGCTCATTTCCCTGATTTGAACATTACACATTATATACATGTATCAAAATATCATACTGTACCCCACAAATATGAACAAATAAAATAATAATTAAAAGACATTGTAGTGGAAATGGCTACCATTTAACTAGAATCTCTAAATGCAAGAAGCGTGAGGGAACCCTGGGGTAGCAGGGATCCTGAAAGCATTTATATGCCAAAAATATGGTGAATATTGTTACTACACTGGAGAGTGACGCCAAAACAGGAATACGAATAGTGTGACTCACAGAGATCTTTGGCATTCTCTAGTTTATCACGGCATACCTAGAAATGAAATCAACGGGAACCTACAAAATTGTCCTTGATCTGTCTAAGTGAGTTCTGAGCCTAGAGAAGGGAAGTCTGAACTGAACAACCAAAACAGAGAGTCACAGCCTCTTAATCATTTCCCACACCGAGTCCTTGAATGAAGGAGGGATCAGTTCCCCTTGAGAAAGGCCCTTGTTGTTACACCTCCAAAAATCTATGTCGTAATCTTCCTCCCAGACTTCTCCAAAGAGACCTGTGGTCATTTACCAGTTGACTGCGCATTGGGGAAAGGGAAATAATCAGACTTTCCAAAGATTACTGGACAGGGGTCTGCACTAATGCTAATTAATGGTGAACCAAAATAGCACTGTGGCCCACCAGTAGGTGCTAGAGAGGTCAAGTGACCAATGGCGTTTTGAGGAAAGTCTGTCATAAAGATGGCCCAATGAGTCCCTGAATCCAGCCTATGGTTATTTCCTCAATGGAAAAGGAATCATTGGAATAGATGTCTTGAGCAACTGGAAGAATTCCAATGTTGGTTCCATGACTCATGGTAGGATATTACCGTAGGAAATGCCAGATGGGAGCCACTAAAACTCTCTCTACCTATGAAACTGAAAGCAATACTGCATTTCTGAAGAAAACAGCGATTAGTGCCGCAATTAAGGACTTGAAAGACACAGGGGGTGGTGATGTCTACCACATCCCCATTAAACTCACCTACTTGGCCTGAGTAGAGGGCAGATGGGTCTAGAAGAATGACAGCAGATCATTGTCAACTTAACTGGGTGGTGACTCCAACTGCAGCTGCTGTCCAGATGGAGCTTGGTGAGTGGAGCAATCAATGCATCTCCCGGAGTCAGTATGATCCAGAAAATGCTTTTTTTAAAAAATCTATGCTGGTTAGTAAAGACCATCAGACAGTTTCATTTTTGCTGGCAAAGCTAGCAACATATCCTCACTGTCCCACCTCAGGGATATATCAATGTTCCAGCCCTAAGGTATAATATGGTCTGGATTGAACTTAATCACCTTTCTTTCCCATGGGACTGCATACTGGTCCATGACATGGATAATATTACGATGACTGGATCTCATGAGCAAGAAGTAGCAAGTACTTTAGATATATTGGTAAGACACTTGCATACCAGAGGGTGGGAAATAAACCTCATAAAATTTCAGGGGACTGTTACCTTGGCGAGAGTTTTTGGGGTCCAGTGATTTGAGGCATGTTGATATATTCCTTCCTAGATGAAATAAATGTTATTGCATCTGGTTAACCAGGAGAGAGGCACATTGCCCGTGGGGCCCCTTTGGATTCTGAGGCAACATATACCTCAATTGGGGGTACTGCTGCGACTTATTTACTGAGTGATCTGAAAAGTTGTCAGTCTGGGCTGGGATCCAGAACAAGAGAAAGTTTTACAACAGATTCAGACTGATCTAATAGTGCTGAGAGTTTAGCGGCAGATAAGGATGCTGCTTGTAGACGCTGGCAGTCCCCTCTAAGTAAATCACAGTATGAACCTCTAGAATTTTCGAGCCAAGTCATGTCATTCTCTAAGAATCATTGCTCTACTTTTGACTTGGCTTTTTACTGGGCCGTAGTAGAGACCGAAGACTTGACCTTAGCTGACAAGATGCCATGTGACCTCAGCTGCCCCCTATGATCTGTGTGGTGTCTGACCTAACCAACCACAAAGTTGGGTGTGCACAGTAGCACTCTGTGATCAGACTGAAGGGGTAGATACTAGATCGGGCCCTGGTGGGTCCCAAAGGCATGAGTAATTTGTGTGAGGAATGTCTCAAACGTTCCCCATTCCTGCTTTATTGCCTTTTCGCTCGCAAACCACACACCTGTGACCTCATTAGGAGTTCCTGTGACCAATTTACTAAGGAAGAAAAACTTGAGGCCTGGTTTACATTTCCAGGCCTGGTTCTGCGTGATATATGGGCCTCACCCGAAGGTGGACAGTTGTGGCACTGTAACCCCAATCTGGGATACCTCTGAAGGATAGGAGTTAAGGAAAATTTTTCCAAAGGGCAAATTTTGAACAGTGCACCATTTTGACAGAAAGGAGAGATGTCCAGAAGTATGGATCTACTTCTGTCATGGGTTATGACTAATGGTTGGGCTAGATTCTCAGATACTAGAAAAGGGCTGGTTGAATAATGGATTATAAGGATGACCAGGGAAGAGGCCTGTGGATAGACCTCTCCAGGATGGGAAGGTATTTGTGTCCCACATGAATGCTCACCAAGGAGTGACCTAAGAAAATTAGATTTTAATAATCGGATAGGGGCCAGGCGCAGTGGCTCAAGGCTGTAATCCCAGTACTTTGGAGGCTGAGGCGAGAGGAGTGCCTGAGCTCAGGGAATCGAGACCAGCCTGGGCAACTTGGTGAGACCTCATCTTTACAGTAAATCAAAAAATTAGCCGGGCGTGGTAGTGCATGCCTGTAGTTCCAGCTACTTGGAAGGCTGAGGAGGAAGGATCGCTTGAGCCCAGCAGGTCAAGGCTGCAGTGGCCATGAGCGTGCCACCGCACTCCAGCCTGGGCAACAGAGTGAGACTCCAACTCAAATAATAATAATAATAGACAGGATGATCCAGTCAGTGGGTGTCTGTCAGTCTCTTTCACCATCCATGCCCGTCATTGCCCAGTGGGCTCATTAACAAAATACCTATAGCGGCAGTGCATGGACTTAGCAACGAGCACCTCCACTGACCAAGGCAGATCTGGCTATTGCTACCAAGTGCCCAATCTGCTAACAGATTGGACACTGAGTCCCTGATACAGCACCATTCCTCAGGACAATCCGCCAGTTTGCTGATGGCAGATCAATCATTTCGAAGTGCTTCCATCACAAAAAGGATATCTCTTTTTTTATTATCTTGTTTTAATTTGTTTGGTAACAGCTTTATTGTAATGTAGTTCACATATCATAAAATTTATACAATTAAAATTTACAAGTCAATGGTTTTTAGTATATTCACAGACATATACAACTATCACAATAATCAATTTTTTTTTTGAGTTGGAGTTTCACTCCGTCACCCAGACTGGGGTGCAGTGGCTGCTCCCGGCCACCGCAGCCTCGACCTGCTGGGTTCCAGTGATCCTTCTGCCCCAGCCTCCTGAGTAGCCGGAATTACAGGCATACACTACCACGACCGGCTGATTTTTGATTTATTGTAGAGATGAGGTCTCGTCAAGTTGCCCAGGCGGGTCTCGAACCTGCGGGCTCAGGCAATCCACTCACCTCAGCCTGCCAAAGGCGCAGGATTACAGGCTGAGCCACCGAGCCCGGTACAATAATCAATTTTAAAACATTTATATCATCCCCCCTCAAAAGAAACCCCATAGCTATCATCTTCCTGTCCCCCCATCCCCCTCAGCTCTAAGCAACCATTAATCTACTCTCTGTCTTTATGTATTTGCCTATTCTGGACATTTCATATAAATGGTCTTTTGTGACTTCTTCATTGAGCATAAAGATTTCAAAGTTCATTCATGTTGTAGTATGTATCAGTTCATCATTCCTTTTCACAACTGAAAAATATTTCATTGTACAAATTGCCACATTTTGGCTAGTATGTAAAACGTTGAAATAAATGCTCATGTGCAAGTTTTTGTGTGGACGTATGTTTTCATTTCTCTTAGGAATAAAATTTCTGGGTCAAACGGTGACTCTATTTTTAACAGTTTGAGGAACTGCTAGACTGTTTTCCAAAGTGGCTATGTCATTTACATTCCCACTCCAATTTCTCCACATTCTCACTGACACCTGTTGGTACCTGACTTTTTATTTCTTGCCATCCTAGTGGGTGAAAAGTGGTATCTCACTGTGGTTTTGATTTGCATTTCCCTGATGATCAATACAGCTGTCCCTCAGTATCTGTGGAGAATTGGGTCCAGGTCCTTCTCAGATACCAAAATCCACAGATGCTCAATTTCCTTATGTAAACTGGTGCAATATTTGCATAGAACATACATCCTCTTGTATATGATTAATCACCTCTAGATTGCTTATAATACTTAATACATCATAAATGCTAGGTAAATAGTTGTTATTCTATATTTTATTTTTTATCACTGTATTGTTATTTTTAAAAATTTTAAAACATTTTTGATCCACAGTGGGTTGAATTTGCAGATGCAGAACCCACAGATACGAAAGGCTGACTACAAAGTTGAGCAACTTTTAATGTGTTTATCTGTCATTTGTATATCTTCTTTGGAGAAATTTCTGTTCGGATTCTTTGCCTATTTTTAAATGGAATTGTCTTTGCTATCAAGTTGTAAGAGTTCTTTATAAATTATAGATACAAGTCCTTTGTCAAATATATAATTTGCAAATATTTTCTCCTATTCTCTAAGTTGTCTTTTCACTTTCTTGAAGGTGTTCTTTAAAGCACGAGGATTTTTAATTTTGATGAAGTCAAATTTAGCTTTTCTTTTGTTCCTTGTGTTTGGGTTTCATATCTAAGAATTCATTGCCATATACAAGGTCATGAAGATTTACTCCTGTTTTTTCTTGAGTGTTATCATTTGGGCCCTTACATTTAGGTCTTTGATTCATTTTTTTAGTCCATTTTTGCGTATGGTGTGAGGTAAGTATCCAACTTTATTATTTTGCACGTGGCTGTCCAGCTGCCTCATCACCATTTGCTGAAAATTTTATTTCCCCATTTAATGTCTTAGCATCCTTATTGGAAAACAGACCATAGACACAAAGGCTTATTTCCGGACTCTCAATTCTATTCCATTAATCTATATGTCTGTCTTTACGTCAGTATCACACTCTCTTGGTTACTGTACCTTTGTAGTAAATTTCGAAATTGGGACCCTTGACTTTTGCAACTTTGTTCTTTTTTTTAAAGATTGCTTTGATTTTTCTGGGTCCCTTGCACTTCCATATGAATTTTAGAATCATCTTATCAATTTATACAAAAAAAAAAAGAAGTCAACTGAGATTCCGATAGGTATTGCATTGACCCTTAAGTCTTCCAATCTATAAACATGAAATTTTTTCTATTTATTTATATCTTCTTTAATTCCTTTCAATTGTGTTTTGTAGTTTTGAAAGAATAAGCTTTGCACTTCTTTTATTATACGTATTCCTGAGTATTTTTGATGCTATTGTGATTAGAATTATTTTCTTAATTTTAATTCTTAAGTTGTTCACTAGAAGTGTATATAAATACAGTTGATTTTTGTATATCTTGTACCTTGCAACATTTTTTAATTCATTATTTCTAAGAGGTTTTAGTGGAATCTTTAGAGTTTTCTTTCTTTCTCCAACTAAAAAACTGAGACTCCAACTAAAAAAAAAAAAAACAAAATGGACATCAATGTCTTATTCCTGATCTTAGGGGAAAGTACTTAGTCTTTCAGCATTAAGTACAATGTTAATTGTGGATTTTTGATAGATGCCCTTTCAAACTTTCGTTGAAGAAATTTTCTTATATTTTCAATTTGTTGAGTGTTTTTATCACAATAGGCTATTGGACTTCATCAAATGTTTTCTCTGTGTTTATTGAGATGATCATATGGTTTTTGCTTTTTATTCTATGTATATGGTGTATAACATTTATTAATTTTCATATATATATTTTTTTTTTTTTTTTTTTTTTTTTTGAGTTAGAGTCTCACTCTGTCGCCCAGACTGGAGAGCAGTGGCCGCTCCCGGCCACCACAGCCTCGACCTGCTGGGCTCCGGCTATCCTTCCCCTCAGCCTTCCAAGGAGCTGGAATTACAGGCATATGCTACCACGCCTGGCTGAGTTTTTGATTTATTGTAGAGATGAGGTCTCGCTGCCCAGGTGGGTCTCGAACCCGCAGGCTCAGGCAATCCACCCACCTCAGCCTCCCAAAGGCGCGGGATTGCAGGCTGAGCCACTGAGCCTGGCTTAATTTTCATATATTAAACCACCTTTGCATTCCTGGAATAAGTCCCACTTAGTCATAGTGTACAACTCTTTTTATGTTTCTGGATTTGGACTGCTAGTATTGTGTCAAGAATTTTTGTATCTGTATTTATAAAGAGATATTGGTCTATAGTTTTCTTGTGTCTTTATCTGATTTGAGTATCAGGGTAATACTAGCCTCACAGAATGGATTGGAAAACGTTGTCTCCTCTTCTAATTTTTGCGAGTTTGAGAAGAATTGACATTAGTTCTTTAAAGTTTTGGAAGAATTTACCTGTGAAGACATCTGGTGTTCTTTCTCTCACTCTCTCTAAATTTTTTTTTATTATTATTAATTCAATCTCTTTACTTATTAGAGGTCAATTTGACTTGTCTGCTCTTTCTTGGGCCAGTTTCTGTATTTTATCTTTGTAAGAATTTATCTATTTCACCCAAGCTATATAATCTATTGCCTTGCAATTGTTGATAATATTCCTTTATAATTATTGTTATTTTTGTAAGGTCAGTAGTAATGTCCCAGCTTCCATTTTTAATTCTATTAAGTCGTCTCTTATTTTTTCTCAGTTGCTCTAACTATATGGCCTGGCATATAGTCTGTCCTGGAGAATGTCTATGCGGTTGAGAAGAATGTATACCCTGCTGTGATTGGGTGGACTGTTCTACAGATGTCTGTTATGCCTGATTGATGTATAGTGTTCACATTTTTCATTTTCTTGTTGAGCTTCTGCCCAGCTGTTCTATCCATTATTGTGAGTGAGATATTGGGAATGGGCGGAGCTGGAAAAAAGTGAGATATTGAAGTCTCCAACTATTATTGTGAATGTGTCCATTTCTCCATCATTTCTATCAGTTTTTGTTTCATGTTCTTGCTCTATCATTAGATGTATATATGTTTATAAATGTTATATATTCTGATGGATTGACCCTTTAATCATTATACAACACTTCTCTTTATCTCTAATTAAACATTTTTTGTTTTAGGGTTTTTTTTTTTGATATTAGTATTGTCAGTCCAGCATTCTTGTCATTGTTTTCCATCATTTTACTTTGTGTCTTTGAATTTTATGTGTTTTTCCTGCAGTCAGTTTATAGTGAGATCTTGTATTTTTTAAAATGCAGCCTGAAAACCTCTGAGTTTTGATTGGATTATTTAATTGATTGGCATTTAATTTTATTATTGATATGTTTGGCTTTACATCTGCCATTTTATCTTTTGTTTCCTGCAAACTTGAAAAACTAATTTATTATAGTTACAATAAATTTACTTACTTATTTATTGTAAATTCTTGGAATTTTCTACATAAACAATCATGTCATCTAGGAATAGGGACAGTTTTGTTATTCCTCTCCAATCCGTATGCCTTTTATTTCCATTTCTTGCCTCGTTACACTGACTGAGACTTCCAATATGATGCTGAACAGAAATGGTGGACACTCCAACTTGTCCCCAGTCTTAAGGAATAAAGCATTTATTTTTCACTATTAAGTATGAAGTTCTCTGCAGTCATTTTGTAAATGCTCTTTATCAGGTTCTTGCTCTTCCTAGTTTGCTAGGATTTTGTTTTTAATATGAACATTTCATTTTGTCAATATTTTGTCTGCATCTGTTGATAAGATCATTATTTTTCTTCTTTAGACTGTTAATATAGTAACATTAATTGAATTTCAAAAATTGGACCATTCGTATAAAACATAGTTTATTTTTTTTATAAATTGTGCAACTCAATTTGTTAATATTTTATTGATATATTTACATCTATATTCATGAGGGATATTTAGTTTTATTTTACTATTTTTTTTTATTATTTGTCTGGCTTGCCATGAGGGTAATGCTGGACTTACAAAATGAGTTGGAAAATGTTCCCTATTCTTGTTATTTTCTGGAAGAAATTATTTTTTTAAATGGTTCTATTTCTTCTTTAAGTCATTTATGGAGTTTTCCAGTGAAAACACCTGGGTCTGGAAATTTTTTTCTTATAGTATTAACGAAACATGCATTTTATTTAATAATGTTCAGTCTATTCCCATTATCTATTGAATCAATGGTGAGTTTTGGTAGTTGGTGGCTTTTGAGAAATTGGTTCATTTTATCTACATTTTAGAATTTATGTGTATAGAGTTATTACTAATATTCCCTTAATTACCTTTTTAATAATTACGGGGTCTGTAGTGAAATCTCTTCTTTCCTGCCTGATGTTGATAGACACCCCCCCCCTTTTCTCTCCTAGGTCCTGATAGAAGTTTATTAATTTTACTGATCTTTTCAAATAAACAACTTTTCATTTTATTGATTTTCTGCATTGCTTTTTTTCATTGATTTTTGCATTTATCTTTATTTTTTTCCCCTGTGCTTGATTTTTTCCCCCTTGTGCTTGTTGTTGGGTTTCTTTTGCTCTTTTTTTCTAGTTTCTTAAGATTATATTATTGAACTTGAGCTCTTTTTTTCTTTTCTACTATAATAAACATTTAACACTATACATTTCTATCTAAACACTTCTTTAAATTCATTCTACAAATTTGTATATGCTTATCTTCTTTTTGTTAAAAATGTTTCCCAATTTCCCTTGAGACTTCTTTGATTCATGGACGATTTTGGAATATTCTATCTAAATTTCAAGTGATTAAAGATTGTTCTGTTATCTTACTGCTAGAATATATGTTTCACTTTTTTTCAATTTCTTAACTTTTTGGTTTATGACTCATGATGCAGTTTATCAATGTTCTATGAGCTCATTAAAAGAATTCTGCAATTGTTGCGGGGGTGTATTCCATAAATGTTTATTAGAGCCATTTGATTGATAAGTTCTATGTCCTTGATTTTCTCTTTACTGGTTCTATTTATTACTGACAAGAAAGTGTTGGTCTCTAACTACAGTTATGGAATTATGTATTGTACTTTCTCTTCTGTCAGTTTTGGTTTTGTTTATTTTGAAGCTCTGTTGTTAGGTTAAGATACACTTAGAATGGTAATGTCTTCTTGACCCTATTATTAATTTAGAATGCTCCTCTTTGCTCCTGGTAATTTTTTATCTGAAGTTTAATTTGTTTGGTATCATTATAACCACTCCAGATTTCTTTTGATTATTGTTTACATGGTATTTCTTTTCCTATCCTTTTACTTTCAATCTATACATTTTCTTAAATTTGGAAAGAGATCCTTGGAGAGCATATAGTTGGATGATTTTTTAATTTTTATCTTTTTTTAGAAAGCAGGATTTATTAAGAGAACAGAAAAACTCCCACAGTGGGAGGGGCTCTGAGGTGATTGCTTAGATGATTTTTTAAAAATTCATTCTGATGATCTCTTTTAGCTGGTCTATTTAGTCTATTTAGACTACACACATTTAATGTAGCTATTGTTATGTTTGGACTTAGTATACATTTTATTATTTATTTTCTGCTTGTTTTAGTTTCTTCTGTTTTTTGGTTTTTTTTTTTTCTTTTTTCCTCTTTTTTCTCTCCTAATATCTTTTGGCATATTTGAACATTGTCTAGTATTTCATCTTAAGTTATCACTTGTGATTTTGACTATTTTTTTGTATAATTTTTGGTAGTAACTCTAGGGATTAAAAAATGCATACTGAACTCTTTACAGTGTATTTAAGAAATAATATTTTATCACTCATGACCTTACCACTAATAGGTCCCTTTATTCTCCTCCTTTTATGTTATAATTGTCATGTATTACATATACATTCATTGAAAATTCCATAGATAATATTATATTTTGTTATTTCTTTCTTTCTTTTTTTTTTTTTTTTAAGTTGGAGTCTCATTCTGTCGCCCAGACTAGAGTGCAGTGGCTGCTCCCAGCCACCACAGCCTCTACCTGCTGGGCTCTGGTGATCCTCCCGCCTCAGCCTTGCAAGTAGCTGGAACTACAGGCATGCACTACCACGCCCGGATTATTTTTTGATTTATTGTAGAGATGAGTTCTCGCCAAGTTGCCCAGGCGGGTCTCGAACCCACGGGCTCAGGCAATTCACTCACCTCGGCCTCCCAAAGAACTGGGATTGCAGGCTAAGCCATTGAGCCTGGCCTATTTTTTTTTTTATTTCAACTGTCAAACAGATTTTTAAACAACTCAAGAGAAAATCGCCTATTATTTTTACTCAGATAGTTATTACTTCTGTTGTTCCTGTTGTTCCAAATTTCCTTCTGATATCATTTCCCTTCTATCTGAAGCACTTCCTTTAACAATAATTTTAGAGCAGTTCTGCTAGCTATGAATTTTCTTAGTTTTAGTTAATCTAAGAATGTCTTTCGCTTTTATTCCTGAAAGACATTTTCACTAGATATAGAATTCCAGATTGAATTAGCCAGACTTGGTGGCGTACGCCTGTAGCCCCAGCTACTCAGGAGGCAGAGGTGGGAGGATTATTTGAGGCCAGAAGATTGAGGCTGCATTCTAGCCTGGATGACAGAGTGAGACCTTGTCTTAAAAAAAAAAAGAGTTGCCGGGCTCGGTGGCTCAGCCTGTAATCCCGCGCCTTTGGGAGGCTGAGGTGAGTGGATTGCCTGAGCCCGCGGGTTTGAGACCCGCCTGGGCAGCGAGACCTCATCTCTACAATATATAAAAAAATTAGCCGGGCATGGTAGCGCACGCCTGTAATTCTGGCTACTCGGAAGGCTGAGACGGAAGGATCCCCGGAGCCCAGCAGGTCAAGGCTGCGGTGGCTAGGAGTGGCCACTGCACTACAGTCTGGGCGACAGAGTGAGACTCCAACTCAAAAAAAAAAAAAAATGTTGGCTGGGCACGGTGGCTCATGCCTATAATCCCAGCACTTTGGGAGGCTGAGGTGAGAGGATTGACTGAGCCCACAGGTTCGAGACCAGCCTGGGCAACTTGGCGAGACCTCATTTCTACAATAAATTAAAAATCTCAGCCATGCATGGTGGCACATGCCTGTAGTTCCACTTACTTGGAAGGCTGAGGTAGAAGGATTGTCTGAGCCCAGCAGGTTGAGGCTGCGGTGGCCAGGAGCATGCCACTGTCCCCCAGCCATGGTGACTAAGACTCCAACTCACAAAAAAAAAAAATCCAAAAGATCTGTATTGCCACTTGGCACTTTTCTTCCAGTACTTTAAAAATATTAGACCATTTCCTTCTGGCCTTAATGGTTTCTGATGATCTGCCATCATTTGAATTGTTCGTATGTATTGTTTTCCTTTGGTTTCTTTCAATATTTTTTCTTTGTACTTAGTTTTTAGCAGTTTGTTTACTATTTGTGTGCATGGGTTTCTGTGGATTTGTGCTATTGGGAGATCACTCCGTTTTCTGAATCTATAGGCTGATGTCTGTACACAGGAAAAACAACTGTTTCTGTCCCCACATTCAACACTCAATACTCCACTTCTGACTCCAGATGTGTGGGTTTTTTTCCCTCTACAGAGAAACTCTGCTACGCTAGCTGGGAGTCCTACAATCAATTCACTTCTAAACACTATTTATCTAGAGATAGTGTCAGATCTCAAAAGATCCACAAGGCTGCACCCCACTTCAGATGCCAGTCCACAACTTCTGACATGGTTACAAATTGGAGGTTCCTATGACCCCTTCCTTGTGGTCAGTCATTTGTTAGAATGGCTCACAGAACTCAGGGAAACACTTGACTTATATTTCCCCATTTATTCTAAAAAATACAACTCAGGAAGAGCCAGGTGGAAGAGATGGATAGGGCAAGCTTTAAAGGAAGGAGTGCGGAGGTTTATGCCCTCCCTAGGTGCCCAACTCTCTTAGTACCTCCACTTGTTCTACAACCAGGAGCTCTTCAAACCCCACCCTTTTGGGGTTTTACGGGGCCTCCATTCCATAGATATGATTGGTTGCATCACTGGCCATTGGTGATCAACTCTGTCTTTAGTACTTCTCCCCAGAAGTGGAGGTGGGATAGAGCTAAAGGTTCCGACCAACTAATCGTACGGTTGGTTCCCCTGGGAGCTCCCAGGAGTCCCCAGTCATCAGTCACCTTATTAGCATGCCAAAATATTTCAAGTGTTTTACCATTTGTGTGCCAGAAAGTGGTGGGGGCAGGATTAGGGTGGGAAGTAACAAACCAAATATATATATTTATTATGTTACAATGTCATTTGCCAAACTTGAGATGCTTTCAGCCATTGTTTCCTTTAAAACTTTTCAATAGTTCACTTTCTGCTACCCTCTGGGACACAAACGTTAGATCTGTAAACCAAAAATACAACCCTAAGCCCTCCAACTGACTGAACAGATCCCCTTTGGGCCAAGGGGAGCCCAGAGAAACCTGAAAAATGGAATTCTTAGCCATGACAAGAAGAAAGGCTGGACACACCTTACCTTGTTATCCCTCTCAGAGTTGAGGCACAACTGACCAGCACCAGCATTAAGATAGAGATTAAGACCAATGCATAGACTCTTCGTGGCAATCAGATACCAAATTCCAACTTGACTGTGTTCTCCGAGGGCTGCCACCTATGAGACTTCATCTACATAACAGGAGTCATGACTTTCAAAATTTCCTTATCTGAGTTGGAGCATTCCTTTCTGCCAACTACTTAAGTCTTTAAACAATTGTCAATCAGAATGTCTTTGACCTGTAACCTCCTCCCTTCAAGGTGTCCCACTTTTTTAGGCTAAACCAATGTGCACCTTCTATGTATTGATTTGTTTTTGCTTGTAACTCCTGCCTCCTTAAAATGTATAAAATCAAACTGTAACACAACCACCTCAGGCACACTTTCTCAGGCCCTCTTGAGACTGTATCCCAGGCCATGATCAGTCTTATTGGCTCAGAATAAACCTCTTTAAAATATTTTGCAGAGTTTGATTTTCAATTAGTTTACCTTTGTGGTTGCCCCAAAAGTTCTTAAGGCTCTGTTCATTTTTTAAAATCTTATTTCTCTTTACTATACAGATTTGGTCATTTCTATTGTGTTACTTTTAAGTTTACTGACTCTTTTCTGCCCTCTTGGTTTTGTTATTGAACCCATCCAATGAAATTTTTGTTTTGGCTATTGTGTTTTTCAGTTACAATGTTTCCATTTGTTTCTTCCTGATGTGTTTTATTTCTTTGCTGATACTATTACAGCCTCCTGGGTTTATATGCCCACTGCACAGAAAAGTCAATTCACTGAGACAGCAGTCATTGCAATAGAGAAAGAGTTTACTAATTACAAGGTAGTCGAGTGGGAGGACAGGAGATACTTCTCCAATTCATCTCCCTGAGAACTCAGAGGCTAGAGTTTTTTGTTTGTTTGTTGTTTTTGAATGGGAGTCTTATTCCATCGCCCAGGGTGGAGTGCAGTGGCATGCCTACTGCCACTGTAGCCTCAACCTACTGGGCTCAGGTGAGCCTTGCACCTCAGCCTTCCAAATAGCTGGAACCACAGGTGGGTGCCACTATGCCAGGCTAATTTTTCTCATTTATTGAAGAGACAAGGTCTCACCAAGTTGCCCAAGCTAGTCTCGAACTCCTGGGATCAGGCAATCCTCTCGCCTCCACCTCCCAAAGTGCTGGGATTATAGGCATGAGCCACCATGCCTGGTGAGGCTAGAGTTTCTAAGATTAATTTGGCAGGCGAGGGCTAAGGAATTGGGACAGTTGATTGCTTGGGGATGAAATCATAGAGGTGTTGAGATTATCTTCATACACCATGTCAGTTTCTGGGTGGAGGGGTTACAGGTCACTGGTCCAGTTGGCATGCGATGTTCTACCAGAATGCAGATTCTGAAAAATATCTCAAACACCAGTCTTAGATTTTTAGTGATGATATTATCTTATAGGGACAATTGGGGAAGTTACAAGTCGTGTGACCACCAACTATGTAGTTGACTCTTGAGCAATAAAAAATTAGGGAAGCTAGGAAATAATGGCTGATTACTGATTAACTAAGCCTATACCTTAGCATAATTTGGCATCAAGAGAGTCTGCATGACCTGAGGATCTCAGAAGGCCTGCATGAAAAATAAACTCACCAATCCCCAGGGGCTAAGAGGGAGAAAAGATCTAAGATAAAAGAAAATAAATATAACAAACATCTTACAATTTAGCTATGTCTAATTTTAATGAAATTTGGGGTCCTCATTACAGTTCTAACCTTGTGACTTTTTATTAATTTTATAAAACAGTTTCAATATTCTTATTTTCATATTTGTTCCAAGAGTATGTTTTATATATTGTTAATGTTTGCGTCGTTGCAATGGCATCTGCTAATTGGGTTTTTTTCATGAGAGTTAAGATTTTTGGTATCTTCATATACCAAGTAATTTTTTATTACACATGCACATTTTAAATATTACATTATGACACTCTGGGTCTTGTTTAAATTCTATTGAGAATACCATATTTTTATTTTAGTAGCCAATTAACCTAGGTAGATAGATTCAGACTGCAAGCTCCTACCTACCTTCAGGGATCCATGGTTCCAATGACAATTCAGTTTCTGAAGCACTTGTAATGCTGGATCTGTCTCGCATCTGTGTCATTCAGTGGTCAGTCTGGGACCTGGGCAGATGCCTAATATTAGCTCAGTTTTCAAAGCTTGTGGCATGCTAATTAGGGTCAGATGAGTCCAGTAGTTCAGAAATAACTTTATGGAATGACTTGCTCAAGCCCTTCCCTCTTGACTATCTTTCTAATACTTTCTGACTCTCTGAGCTCCCCCTTTAGATCCTCCAGTCAGAAAATTCTCACTTCCATGATTGTGCCAGGTCTAGGACCACAAGGTAGGAGAACAGAGAGGGAGAAAAAAAGCAATGGGGTTTGGCCTCGCCCACAGAGTGAAGAGAAGAGTTCGTCTTCTTTTCATTTCTGGCTTCTGCCACCTCCCATGGCTAGCTGCTATAGTTATTGCTGTGGAATTGCTTGCAAGATAGCAGAGAAAAGGGAGAGAAAATAAATTCTCCCTACTCTCTCTGAACTTTAGAAGTTCCCTTTCCTGCTCCTTGATTCAGGTTTCTCCTGAGATTTTCTCCTTGTCTGCACCACAGTGCTCATGTCCAAGTTTTGCACTGTGTTGAGTTCAGGTGTAAGGATACAGGAGGAAAATAAAATGGTAAACACACCATTGACTCAGTGGTATTTTAAATTCTTGAGTCTTTCCCCACTCTTTTCAGAAGTTTTAAATAGCTGAGTCATGTATTCTGTGCAGATTTTATTGTTGTGATCAGTGGAAAGAAAGGGTGGTATGTGTTTACTCTTCTTACCTATGTTTACTTCTTCTTGCAGAGAACTGGAATTTGAAATGGACTTCTGAAGATTTGGTTACAGAGTCGTCTGCCTTAGTCTGTTCAGACTGCTACAACAAAAATACCGTAGGCCGGGTGGCTTAAACAACAGAAATGTATTTCGCACAGTTCTGGAGTCTTAGAAATCCAAGATTAAAGCACTCGTGAAGGCCCACTCTCTGGTTCATAAATGATCCTTTCTCATTGTGTCTTTAGATGGTAGAAGATGCAAAGGATCTCTCTAAAGTCTCCTGCATAAGGACATGAATTCCATTCATGAGGGATCTTCCCTCATGGCCAAATCACTTCCCAAAGGGTCCTCCTCCTAATACTATCACCTTGGGAGTTAGAATTTCAACATATGAATTTGAGAGGGATAAAACTTTCAAACTATAGCATCATCTATGTGGTGACACCTGTAGGACTGAGGCAATATCCTCCAGGTTGTGGTATAAGCTCTAAATCAGTGGCTAATATATAATATCATCTTTCCCCAAGGCAGGATGCGTAGGTTCTTGAGTCAAGGAGTGAACATGGGAGTGGCTCCTCTCACTATTACTCCTAGTGATGCACCACCAATATTTTTACTCCTTACGTTCACCACTTTGGGTTCTGCTGGTCTAGAAGTCTTAGCTCCAAAGGGAGTGGTGTTTCCACTGCCAGACACAACAATGATTCTACTGAACTGGAAGTTGAGACTGACACCTGATTACTGTGGGCTCCCCATGCCACTGAATCAACAGGCCATAAGGGAATCACTGTACTGGTTGGGGTGAATAATTCCGACTATCAGGGGGAAAATTCTGACTATTCACAGGTGTGAGAAGTACATCTGGAATACAGGGGATTATCTAGGGTGTCTGTTGGAACACTCATGTCTCGTGATGAAAGCCAATGGAAAACTATAGCACCCCATTCAGGCAGGGCTGCTAATGGCCCAGATCCTTCAGAAGTGAAAGTTTGAGCTGCCTCAGCAGGCAAAGATCCATGACCAGATGAGGTGGTTGATGAGGACAAAGTGAAAATGGAATGAGGAATGGAAAGGTAGTTATAAATATAACTATAAATTCCAGCCATGACCAGGTGTCCAAGTGCAGAAATAAAGACCACAGTACTTATAAGAACTCTTTCCTTAATTTGATATCAATATATTTGTGTGTTTATATACATATACACTATGTATATATACACACACACACACACACATACACACAGACTTAAAGTTTCAAGTATATATATGAGATTGAATTTTGACTGACACACAAAATATATACATATAGGCCAGGTGTGGTGGTCCACACCTGTAATCCCAGCACTTGGGAAGTCAAGGAAGGAGGATTGCTTGAGCCCAGGAGTTCAAGACCAGCCTGGGCGACATAGTGAGACCTCCTTTCTATTAAAAAAAAAAAAAAAAGCTAGCCGGTCATGGTGGTATGTGCCTGTAATTCCAGCTACTTAGGAGGCTGAGGTTGTAGGATCACCTGAGCCCAGAAGGTTGAGGCGAACCATGTTCATGCCACTGCATTCCAGCTTGAGTGATAGAATGAGACTTCGACTCAAAAAATAAGATAAGCTGGGCATGGTGGCACATGCCTGTAGTCCCAGTTACTCAGGAGGCTGAAGCAGAAGAATTACCTGAGCCCAGATCAAGGCTTCAGTGAGCAAAAAGCATACCACTGCACTCTAGGCTGGGCAACAGAGTGCAACCCCCACTCAAGAAAAAAAAAATGATGTGTTAATAACTGTTCACTTTATATCTCAGTATTGAAACTACAAAATACCAACAGGGTAGCACGAATCAGCTAAGAGAAGAATTGACATCATCCAAAGACACAAAAGAAATCTTGTCTCTTCTTTTGGGGAAAGGGTTAGCATATTTTAAGTTCTACCTGAGGTGGATGGTCACTTAAGTAACAGCAAGACTTTGTATTCACTTTATTTGGAGATGAAGTGTGGTTTAAGGAGATGGGTATGGCTGCAATGTGACAAGGAGTGGACTGTGGTGGCCTGGCTAGGCTGAACCACATTTTCCAGAATTCCCTCTTGGCATGTTTCCAGTCAGGCTGAGCCACAGGAGAGATCCTTGTGGGAGATTTGGGGACTGGGGATAGTAGCAGTCATTTAGACACTGACGCATGTTGTCTGTCATCTGCTGGCTCATTTCATCACTCTGCAAAGGCTCCTCTTTCCCCGGATCCTCCTTCTGCTTCTCCGACTCCTCGGCCAGGTGTGTTTGCTTCGCCCCGTGATGGACCTTGCTCCAGCCGGACACCCACACCACCGAGGTCAAAGACAGCAAAAACTGACATGGGTTCAGTGTTTCTTCACAGACTCCAGCTTGCACCTGGGGTTCCAATCTCTTCTTGCTCTTCCCGACCTTACCTCCTTCCTCCCTTCCTATGCCGTGGGCTTCAAGCCCCAGCATCAGATCCAAAGACAACCTGACAGAGTCCACTGAACCAGCTCCCCAAACTGCATAAGACCAAATCCAGGAACAAGTCCCTTTGGAGCAGGACCGACCCACAGGAGAGATCCTGGTGGGAGATTTGGGGGCTGTGATTGAATGCTGACGGATCCATGCACCAAATTCTGGTCACTTCAGAACCAAAGCCTGGAACATGGGTGTGAACCCCTTAGGGGAGGAGGTCTGGCTGGAAGAGAGCTCCTGATAGTGTCAGATTGAAGCCTCAAGTTTAAAAGAAGGAAAAGTTGATGAGAGGATGGAATTTCTCAGGAAGTGGAGGAACACCGATGGAGGGCTGCTGGAGGAAGCCTGAGAAGAGAGAAAGACAGCAGGAGACAGCAGATTTCACCTCAGACACCTCCCTTTCCAAGAACCATGCCTGAGAGACAAAAGGCATAAATAAAGTCACAGCCTTGAGCTCTCCAAGTGGATCAAGGAGTGAACATGGGAGTGGCTCCAAGTGGATCTGTGTGACTGTGGGGGACATCGGCTTCCCCCTGCCCAGCAACCGTTTTCTCCTCTTTGGGTAGCAACACCCCTATTTTCCTTTAAAGACCCCTCGCGTGCATGTTTAGCTCTTATGGTTTGGGGTATGCTCCCTTCTCCTAGCTCCAGGAAGGGGCATATGCCCAAGGCCTGGCAAATGGGAATACATTGAACCCCTGGCCGCTGTCCTTGGTTCTGGGATAGAGTCATAGTCAAGCTGGACCAACCAGACCCAATTCTAGCACTTTTGCTGATACTTTGTCCAGACGAAGATGGTAGAATGTTAACTTGGAGTTACTGGCAGCCATTCCCTCCTTCCCAATAAGAGGGAGTCAGTTTGACAATGAAGCCAGCTTAGAGGCACACTGAACTGGCAGGAGGGACAGAGATACACTCCTCAGGTCATATTTTGAGCACCTGGATCCAGCTATTCCTGAAGGTAAATATATTTGGCTATTTAAGTTATGTGTACGATTGAGTTTCATCTTTGTCATTGTCACTGTTGCCTTTCTGTGTAATCCACTTGAAATTGGGATTCTGACACTTGCAACAGAGTCAAAACTCATTTGCTGACCCTTAGGAAAATAGCGTGTCACACTCGCCTCATATCTAAGGTGTTTGATTTTGGAGAAAGGCAGGGAGGCTGGGGAAACCATTAACAATGAATTGCTACTGAGCACTTATCACGCACCAGGATCTTTAAACACTGCAAGTGTTATCTCTTGTAATCCTCAGAACAACCCTAAGAGGTGGCTACCAAAATTGCCCCCGGTTTTACATGTAGCTCAGGGAGCATAGGCAGCCACCTTAAGGTTATACAACAAGCAAGACACGTCGGTGGGAAAACAGTGTCAACCACTCTCTGACAACGGTGGCTGCGAGGACTCCCCAGTCATGCGAGAGGGAGAGGTCAAATCCCCTGATTTCCACCTATCCAAGTTAGCCAAGAACAACCTCTTGCATTGCAGAATGGGAGGGTTCCTGCTTCTGACTGGGCAAGGAAGACCTTCTTCATTTGGGGTTGGAAGCTGTCCCCTTGTCATTGCCACCTGACTGTCCTCATTCTGCTCTCTGTGGCCACAGGTCAGCGACTTCTCCCAAACCAGGACCAGAGAGCAGCTGTGTGTGCCATTCTGTCATCAGTCCCTGGTCTCTTTAACTGTTACTTAAAGCTCCCCTGGCTGGCCTCAAAGGTGTGGACTGATGAGCCCCCACGGCAGTCGTGTCCTGACACCTCCTTGAAGCTCACTTTAGGCTAAAAAGAAAACCACACACTGAATGTGCCTCGTCTCACGGCCGGATGAGCTCGCCAGCTCTGTGTTGTGCTTATCACGGTCACGTCTGACCTTTCCAGGCTGGTTTTCAAAATGCAGGTCCTCATCACGGGCCAAAGCCATGTCAGGACGAGCTGGCACTGCCTTCTCTCCCTGCAACCGTGAAGGAGACCGCACCATCCGAACCACAAGTCTAGAATCTGATGGGATGAGGTATAAAAGCAGGCACTGATGAGGATATCCACGTGCAAATGAGAGTAGTTGTGTGAATTGCTCTTTTTTTTTTTTTTGAGTTGGAGTCTCACTCCATCACCCAGACTGGAGTGCAGTGGCACGCTCCCGGCCACCGCAGCCTCGACCTGCTGGGCTCCGGCGGTGAATTGCTCTTAACGTAAAAAACCAAAGGTCAGCTGTCTTGGGCCCTGCGAGGCCTGGATGCTCATGTCTCCAGCTTGGCCTCTCCCTCTCTCACCTGCTCCTACTTGCTTCTATTCCGGTTGTGTCGCCAAGACTCATCATCCTCTCTCTTGCCACAGGACTTTTGCACATTATTCTTTCCTCTGAAATACTGTTCCTTGCCCCCGACCTAGTTAATTCCCCTTATCCTTCATGATTCTGCTCAAACTTCATGTCCCCAAGGAAGCTTCTTTTGTTATATGCTCTCATGGATCCTTACACTTTTCCTTCATAGCATGGATCATGTATATGTGGTTTTTTGTGGCTATGTGAGGAATGCATGCCCACTCCTTCACAACATGCTCTGCCAGCGCAGGGACCAGGCCTTGGCCACTGCTGGCCAGTAGTGTGTTCACAAATGTTTAACAAACACTGTGGAAGGTGAATGATGCTGATTTGAAGCATCTACTGATTTCCATGATGTAAGTCTTCTACCATGGCTGATTTCAAGCTGCTAACATGATTTCAGTCAAGATTCCTGAGAAATGTCACAATCAGCTCTGGCTGGTCAGTATGAACTGGCTCCAGCTCATCACTGGTCCTAACTCCCTGACACCTGGCACAGATTTGTTCAATGTGAATAAAGGAATGAAATTAGTGCCACAAAGCAGAGCCTCCTCTGCCTGTGTCTGTCCATGACACACTGCCCACTTGTCCGCAGCAGACTTTTCTTTTTTGAGCACTTTCCATTAAATAACATATATTCAGTGTAAAGAAATATTCTATGGGTGACTTTTCCATTCTCCCCTGGTGTTAAAACGTACTTTCTTTTTTTATTTTATTTTTTTTGAGTTGGAGTCTCACTCTGTCGCCCAGACTGGAGTGCAGTGGCCGCTCCCGGCCACCGCAGCCTCGACCTGCTGGGCTCCGGCGATCCTTCCGCCTCCGCCTTCCAAGTAGCCGGAATTACAGGCATGCGCTACCACGCCCAGCTGATTTTTTTTTTTTTTGATTTATTATGGAGATGAGGTCTCGCTGCCCAGGCGGGTCTCGAACCCGCGGGCTCAGGCAATCCACTCACCTCAGCCTCCCAAAGGCGCGGGATTACAGGCTGAGCCACTGAGCCCGGCTAAAACGTACTTTCTAGTGTGTAATTAGAGCATTGCATTCTGTGAGTAGTGACTTATTAGTGGTTCATGAGATCAATTTAGAAATTCATAATCAGCATTTAAAAAAAAAGAATTAAGTAGAAGAGAAGAGAAATTTCAGAGTGTCTGAGTTCATCTCCAGCCTTAAGTAACTGTTGTTTAGGGAAACTTTTGTTGTGACGTTGTATGTAGTCTGAGTTGGAATGCAAAATGACACTCTTCCAATCAAAAGAGTTTGAAGGCCACTGTGGCTGACAGCCACATTTTTAGTAGTTTTGTTTTATTACCCATGTCCTTACTTGAAAATTCTCCAATCCTCGACTTTCCTAAATTCGTGTCTCCCATCCACCAGGGAACTAAAGGGTGAGGACCACTGAGCTTCCAGATTTGGATTCCTAGAGAGACCTGCCTTGGGGGCCAGGGGACTTCTGGTTGGCCTCACCCCCACCCCCAAATCTGCTGACTATGAGTGCCTAGTCCAGAGTTGTGGGAGCCCTTTCAGGCCAGCTGCCCCACTTGGTGACAGCACGGTGAGGCAGAGAGCCCTGTGGGGTGGATGCCTGCTGCTCACCCTCCTCCCTAAATGCAGGGGGACAGCCCCTAGTCGATCCTTGAGAGCTGAGGCAAGGGTGGAGAGGAAGGTGGAGGTGAAGCCAAACCCGGGCCATCAGTGAAGTCACATGGCCTGCCAGGAAATCTCTCTCTAGGTTGCAACTGATCGAACTAATTATATCACAAATAATTTCCTATTTTCTGCTGAGGACTAAACTCTGAACTTTTTTTCTCTTGCCTAAATTCCTAAGGGGTCTGGGGAGTCAGGCCCTACTAAATCTCGTCCAAAGGGGTTTATTATTAACCCTATATAATGTGGTTTACTTTCCAACTTGACTCTGGTATAACATCAAATGACAGAGAAAGAAGGAAGTCAAAAAATTTTACCCCAAAGTATGTTCCTTTGATATATTTTGATATGACCCTACCAAGCCATCTTTTGTGGGGAAAATTTGCATCTATAGAGAATTTCTATCAACATTGTTAGCGCACTGGACAGGGACAGGGTGAGGGTGGAGAGGCCAGGTGAGGCATGCAGCATTGCCAGGGCTGGCAAGCCAGAGGTGCCGTGCTGGGAACTCAGAGATCCGAGTAGATTGCAAAGAACTGCGACACACAAAAAGATTAAGAAAGAAAAGTTTATTTAAAAGTAAGTTAGAGAGAGAAAGAGAAGGAAGAAAGAAGATTTACCTCCCCAAGGTGGGGGAGAGGGCCAAAGCCAGGAAGCATGACGACAGACACGGCTCAAAGAGCACATGGCCACACCAGAGTCTAGCAGGGCAATGGCCAATGGCTGCTTGTGGTCGAGTCCTTTTAACCATTCCCCTAGAGGGGGAAGATCATTAAGGTGATTGGGTAGTGGTCTGCTTCCACGTCATCTCAAAGGGGCAGACAAGCGCAGGTACTGATGATGTCAGGTGATGGACAGCAGGCAGATGGGTGGGTTAGTCACATGATTGCTGCCCTTATTCATGTCATGTAGGTCACAAGGGCTGATGAGGTTAACCCCGGGGGCGGGATTTCCTGCAAGAGACTTGTTAGACATTTGCAATTCACAAATTCCTTGACCAAAGGTGGGGTGGTCCTTTGGGCTGTCCTGATCTTGTATGGGGGAGGGGATAGGCTGCTGTTTGTCCTGCAAACAGAATGTCTGAATGCTTACTAATGGGTACACTGAAGCAGAAAGACTAAAGAATAAGCTAAGTTTCTTCTAGGTTTCTATAGGTACCTTTCAAACATAGCCAGATCTTTCCGTTTTCAGGCCTTCCTAGGTCCAGGAGGGTTTCACTGAGAGTAGTCAGAATAAGAGAAATTTGTCACCTATTCTCTCTAAGAGCTGCCAACCATGAGGCTTCATAATAAGAACTATTATAAGCATCTGCATAATAAAAATCATCTACACAGCAAGAACCTTGGTCTCCACTGCCCCTTATGCTTCCCTTATCAGATATTCCTTTCTGCTGGTTTCAGGTCTTTAGAAAACAACTTAACTCTCTCAACCAATTGTCACCAAGAGGATCCCAAAAGCCACCTATGACTTGTAAACCTCTGCTTCAAGATGTCCTTCCTTTCAGAGCCAAATTAATTTATACCTCCCTCCTATCACTGCAGTTTCTGTCTCTGAAATGTATAAAGCCAAACTATAACCCAACAGTCCTGGGCACCTGTTCTCAGGACCGCCTGGGCCACAGTCACTCGTATTGGCTCAGAATAAACCTCTTTAAACACATTCTGGCAGAATTTGGATTTTTCCATTATGACTTTGTAGAATCCTACTCTGGGCATTATCTACATGAGCTCATTAACCTGTGCCACAGTTCTGTGTGTGTGTGTGTGTGTGTGTGTGTGTGTGTGTGTGTGTGTTCATGTGTGCGCGTGCGTGCACGAGAGAGAGAGAGAGAGAGAGAGAGAGAGAGAGAGAGAGAGAGAGAGAGAGAGAGAGAGCGAGCGCTGACGTGCCAAAGAGCATGGTGATGCTGTAATGGACCCCGTTTTACAGAGAGGCAGGCAGCCCCGGAGCAGGGAGGTCACTTGAGCAGGACCACACAGGCAGAAAGCCATGATCATGGCTAAACACAGGATCCACACAGGCAACCACTGTTCCTAACTCTCCCCTAGACTTCCCAACAACCCTGAAGTGGTAATAAGAGATCAGTGATAATAATAGCAATAATAATAATAATAATAACAAAATGGATAGCCTTATGGGACGCATACTAAATTTTTAAAATATGTCCTTGGTTACTGCATAAAATTCCTTAGAGCACTTTCCACTCATATTTTTTATAATCCAGAAGAGAAAAGACAGACAAAATCTCGCACTGTGCTGAGTTTTAAAAACTACAAAAGTGAACATCAGAATTACCGATACGTGTAAATATTTTGAATGAAAAATACATACAAACCGCCGGGCCATTGAAACCAGTGACTCGATTTACACGTGCCGACCTGTGTCTCTACACGCTTCAGATAGACTGTCTTCGGAAGCTGTGTCTGTTGTTAGGGCCATTTAGAGAGGCGGAAACTGAAGCATAAAGAGAGCACCATCACACTGGGAGAACTTACGGGAAGCGAAGCCTGGATTAGGTGCCTGGCACCCTGAACGGCTGGATCTCAAGCCCTCTGAGCGCTTCTTCCGTGCCGCGGTTTGTGCTGGCCACTGGGGTAACAGCTGTGACCCCAGGCTCGCAAACATGCATGTTGTTGAGAGAGGAAGGCAAGCAGGGAGGAAGAGGCTGCTGGGAAAGGGGACAGGAAGGGGGATGGGTAATTCCTTTGGGGTGGTCCAGAAGGGCTGCTCGGGGGAGGGGGCATTTGGCTGAGACCTGAGGGCTGTAAAGTTCTTGGGGAAGGGTATTCCAGACAAAGGGAACAACAAGCACAAAGATCTCAGGTGGGAGCCAGCTTGGTATGTTTGAGGAACAGAACAGAAGTGAGAAAGAGGCAGGGGAGGGGAGGGGAGGAGAGAGTGTAATGGGGGAGGGTTTCCAGGCCACCGGAGCCTCAAGAGTGGAGAGAGTGAGATGGGATGTGTTATTCCGGGTAGGGCTCATGGTCAGCCCCTCCTCCTGGCCCCTGGGGAGTCCTAACGCCCCTCCCTTCCCCTCCTTGGCCTCCTTTCAGGCAACATCTCCCCTGTCCCCTTCTCCTGGGAAGTCCGAGGCCAACTCCAGTTCCACCGTGACTGCACAGGCTCATGGGTTCTTTCTGAGCAGAAGGATGGGACTCTTTGTAGGCAGTTCCAGGCTGCATTCATTCATTTACCCATCCATTCATTCATTCCCATATTTATCAACTCTTCCATCAAATACTGATTTGCTTCAGGTCTTTTGCCCTTGCCGATCCGTCCAACTGAAACACGGACTTCTTATCCCTTCAGGGCTCTGCTTTCAGCGTTGCTTCTTCCAAGACCCCTTCTCTGACCACTGTCAGCTAGTGTAGCCCCTGTTACCCTGTTAGCAGCTGAATTGTTCTTTAGAATAAAACAGGTTAGGTTGGCAATCCCAGGGGCTCTTTCTACATATAAGCGATAGATTAAACTAATGGGAATTCATTTACCTTCTCCCTTTTCTTTGGAATCCAATCTTTCCTTCTCTTAGTCTATGGGATTGGGCTATAACCAATCCCATCTTCTAGATACAGAAATGAGCACACCAGCCAAGGAAAGCCAGTGACAGACAGCTGTAGGACCTTTACTGGGACTATTGGGAAAGCAATTCTTGTTCGGCCACGGTAACTAATCAGATAGACTATAATGCTGGAACTGTTGAGGATCATCTTTGCCCCTAAGAAAAGAGGACCTGCATGAAAATAGAATCAATATTAAGAAAAGTAACCAGGCTCGGTGGCTCAGCCTGTAATCCTGCACCTTTGGAAGGCTGAGGTGAGTGGATGGCCTGAGCCCGTGGGTTCGAGACCCGCCTAGGCAGTGAGACCTCATCTCTACAATAAATCAAAAAATCAGCCGGGCGTGGTAGTGCATGTAATTCCGGCTACTTGGAAGGCTGAGGCGGAAGGATCGCCAGAGCCCAGCAGGTCGAGGCTGCGGTGCCCGGGAGTGGCCACTGCACTTCAGTCTGGGCGACAGAGTGAGACTCCAACTCAAAAAAAAAAAAAAAGTAGAGGTGAGAGAGAGAGAGAGAAAGGCAGAGTCCTGAGTATATTATTTAAGCACCTGGATCTAACCATACCTGAAATCCAAACTCCCCTGGACTTTCCATTATAAGAGCCAATACATTCCCTTTGTGCTTAAGCTAGTTTGGGTTTCAGTCACCTGCGATAGAAGGCCTGATTGACAATAGAGTCTCAAAGACAGGCAGGCAGTCAAGCTTAGGTACTTTCCTTTTGAGGGATGTGGGAAGGTACTTCCTTCTCTCAGAAACTACTCCCCCTCTAGGGGCTCCTATTCTAAGAAATCTGAGTGCTTGACGTTTGTTAGCCTGAGACATAAAAGCAAAATCAAAGTGCCAGGCCGGAGGTGGAGTGACAGCAGAAGCTGCCAAGCAAACAGCAGCAGGAACTGAAATTTGCATTATTAATAAGCAAAGTCATTTTTCTTTACTCTGCTTCTTGGTAAGCAGAACCCTAGTTTTATTAGCCTGTTTATTACCTCTGGCCCTGTGTTCAGGAAAAGTAACCTTAGCTTCTGAGTAGTCCAAGCTAGTCACAGCTCTCCTATCTCCTGATCAGTGATTGGGTTCTGGTCTGGAAGAGGTTGTGACTTACATGTGGCCAAGGAGATGTCACCGCAGTGACTGGCCTGGTGGGGAAGTTTGCTGGGGCTGGTTAGTGGAAGGCGTCTAGTGTGAAATATTTTTGCTCTTAAAAGGTAATGCAGGCTGGGCTCAGTGGCTCAGCCTGTAGTCCCAGCACTTTGGGAGGCCGAGGTGAGTGGATTGCCTGAACCCGCAGGTTCGAGACCCGCCTGGGCAATTTGACAAGACCTCATCTCTACAATAAATCAAAAAATCAGCCGGGCGTTGTAGCGCATGCCTGTAATTCCGGCTACTCGGAAGGCTGAGGCGGAAGGATCGCCGGAGCCCAGCAGGTCAAGGCTGCGGTGGCCAGGAGCGGCCGCTGCACTCCAGTCTGGGCGGCAGAGTGAGATTCCAACTCAAAAAAAAAAAAAAAAAAAAAAACCAGTAACGCAGGAGAAAAAAAATTCTCATTTTCTGCTTCCCAGACAGAGTATGGCAGTGGGAAGAGGCATTAACCGGCATGAAATTGGACTCTCTCTGGCTCTTCAGTGGAAAGCAGAATTATAACAGAGTCATACGTTTTTGTTTTCTCCTCCATTCATGTGGGAGAAGAGGGAGTGGTAATAATAGCCTTCTGGTTCAACAAATTAAAAAACTCACAAATATTTATGTTTCAGAATCTACATGCCAATTTAAGTTTTATTCCCAGGTAGTACGCCAGACAAGAAATCAGACTTACGAATTTTGGCATGTTGATGTTTCCCATGACAAGACATGCTAATGATCTCTGAAGTCCCTGTGGCCTGCAATGAATATTTGCAAGAAGAGTTTATGCTGCTGAGAAGTGTCTGATTTTCTGAAACAACAAAAAAAAGATTATTTTCCTTCTCCTCTTTCTGCAATTTCTTTCACTAGCACTTAGAAGAGCCTATATCATCCTCAATAGCTGGGACTTCATTTGTTAATACCAAGAGCAAAACTAGAGAGGCAAAAAAAAAAAAAAAAACCATTTAAAATATGAAAAGGAAATGGGCAGAGTAGATTTTAGCAAGGGGAAGTTTAAGTTTGTAATCTTTGCATCTAGAGGAAATGATATCTGGAACTGTGGCAGCCATGTTGCCACCATGAGGGATGATATTGCCAATATGTCAAGGAGTCTAGTCCATAAGGACACCATTCAGCTGATGCACTGACCACTGGAAAACCTCCCTTCCTTTGTGGGATGAGCTGTTTTGTAAAATAATAAAGGCCCTTATTTTTTAAGATGTTTGGAATTTGTTCTGTTACTTGCAACTGACAATATCTTCCATGATGCACCCAGGGTGAGTGATGCCACAAGATGGGCGAACCAGTGCTGGTCCAGGAACGTAAACAGTATGTCCCATTTGGCACTAAGACCCGTGGCCTCACTGGACACTGTCCTAGCTGTCAGCACTGTGAGTCCCTTTAATCCAGACCAGTCACTAATGGGCATGATCACGTTGATTATGGTCTTCTCGGTCTAAAAAAGGGAGCAATGAATTTTTGACTCTAGCTACCAACCACAAAATTTAACTAAGGCCACTCCCAGAACATACACATAATACACTCTGATAATTTAACAGTAAAGG
This sequence comes from Cephalopachus bancanus, assembly GCA_027257055.1. NCBI lineage: Eukaryota > Metazoa > Chordata > Mammalia > Primates > Tarsiidae > Cephalopachus > Cephalopachus bancanus. Next base: position 1,109,180 of record JAPVLO010000110.1, on the reverse strand, counting down.
TATAAGAATATCAGAACAAGGGTGGCCTTTGAAGACGGAGTGGAAGTGGGGATTATCAGGCAAGGGGCACAAGGGAACTTTACAAGGTAATGGGAATGTTCTTGTCTTGATAAGAGTTTGCAGTCTAAAGCAAAAATGTACACTTATTACGTAAGTGTATGCTTTGGTCAAAAGTCAGCAAACGTAGCCAGGTGCCGTGGCTTGCATCTGTAATCCCAGTTACACAGGAAGCCAAGGCAGGAGGATTGCTTGAGGCCAAGAGTTTGAGACCAGTCTGAGCAACATAGCAAGACCCCATTTCTTGAAAAAATGTTTAAAAAATTTGTTGGGCATGGTGGTGCAAGCCTGTAGTCCCAGCTACATAAGAGGCTGAGGCGAGAGGATCGCTTGAGCCCAGGAGTTCGAGGCTGTAGTGAGCTATAATCTCGTCACTGCACTTCAGCCTGTGTGACAGAGTGAGATCTCCCCATCTCTAAAAAATAACCGTAACAAACTCAGTAAATGCATGTTTAAGGTGTGTGCATTCAAATGCATGCAAATTTATAAAACCTCAAAAAATAACTGCAAACATGTAATTCCAGTTAGTGATATGAATGCTGAAATGTTTAAGGGCAAAAAGTGCAGATGTCTGCTTTAAAATCCTTCACTCTAACTTTCTTTAAAATACATCAAAGAAATTAAATGAATTAATAAATAAACAGAGGATGGACAGATAGGCATGTGATAAAGCAAATACAGAAAAACATTAAAAGTGTAGACTCTAGATGATGGGTCTCTGGATGCCATGGTAACATTCATTTAACATTTCTGTAGGCTTGAAATTTTTTATAATAAAAATTTGGGAGAGGCGCAGTGGTTCAAGCCTGCAATCCCAGCACTTTGGGAGGCTGAGGTGAGAGGGTTGCCTGAGCCTAGGGGTTCGAGACCAGCCTGGACAACTGGCGAGACCTCTTCTTTACAATAAAAAAAATTTTTTTTTTTTAATTAGCCGGTCATGGTAGCATGTGCCTGTAATTCCAGCTACTTGGAAGGCTGAGGCGGAAGGATCACCAGAGCCCAGCAGGTTGACACTGGGGTGGCTGTGAGCATGCCACTGCTCTCCAGTCTGGGCAACAGAGTGAGACTCCAACTCAAAAATATTAAAATTAAAAATAAAAAGTTGGGGGAAATTAAAAGCCTATATATAGTTAGGAAATTGGGTCCCTTGCTGTAGCAGGTACCCAAAATAACTGACTTGAACCAAGCAGAAATCAGTATCTTTCTCAGTGACAGCCCAGCCAGGCCATTCTCTCTGCTGTTATGCCACCCAAGACCACCAGATCCCAGGCTGAGGGAGGAGAAGGCAAGCAGAAATGGAGATTCTGTCTATTACTGAAAGTTACAAAGATTAAAAAATAGAGAATGATTGTCTCCAATTCCATCCAAGTTGCTAAGAAGTCCATGATTTTGTCCTTCCTTATAACCCAAACTTAACCTGCACACGCATTGCTTGTGTACCTAATCCTGGCTTGTACCCCACATCTTTATAATCAAATAAAGTTTTTAAAAAATAGAGAAATCAAAACTGATGGTGATGATAATTGCAAAAACCAAGGATAGCCCACGGACTGCCCTTGACTGTGGGCAAAGCCTGTTCTAAGTGTTTTGTGTGAATTAATTGGTTCACGCCTCACAATAACCTTCTGAAGTGGGGACTGTTATCCGCCTTTCAGACAAGGAACCAGACACCCAGGGAGGTTGAATCGTATCATTACCCCAGAAGGGGTGTGGAATGAATCGAGTCCTCCCCTTCCAGGTCAACAGAGAAGTCAACAGAGAAGAGCTCTGCGGGTAGACTAACAAATCACAAAACAGCGGCATAAACATTTGCTTAAGAAACATGGAAACTGTGAGAGACCCGTCATGGCAGAAGTGTGACTGCTGCTTGCTCTGGAGGAAAGAAGCGGAGGGGAGACAGGTGACTGGGCGCCGTGGTGACACCAACGTGTTGGACACTCAGGACATGAAGCTGGAAGCCATGAATCCTAGAACCTGGGGACCTCTCCTTATGAGACCCCAAGCGCCGGCATGCCTCATCATATCAGCGTCCACACCCTACTGATGATATCTGGGCAGAGGGCAAGAAAGTCAGAGCCGATGGTTGAGGCTTGGGTGCTGCCACAAGTGTCCAGACACCCTGCCTGCAGAGAGGGCTCCAGCTTGGACGCTTAAGGCCAGGAACAGTCCATGTGGGCACACCCAGTCCACGTGGGCTTTGCTAGGTGTCCTACTCAGCTCCCAAAGCCAGGGTGGAACAACAGTACCACCTCCAATAGGGCACATCTGTGGCACATGTGCTCTATGCCAGGCACTGTTCTAAGCATCACACGTGTATCGTTCATTCAATGCTCCCAGCAATAAGGATGAGGTGGGTTCTAGTGCTGATCCCATTTCATATATGGGGAAACTAAGGCACAGAGAGGTGACCCCAGCAAAGGCAGTGGGTACCTGTCTGTGAACCTCCCACCACAAAAGATCCCCTCAGAGTAAGGATAAGTCAAGCATCAGATTTCCTCCAAGGTGGGCATTTTTTCTAGTGGCCTCTCTTGAACTTCAGTCACAAGGACCACAACATTGGCCAGGGAAAGTGCTGGGGGCGTCAGGGTGGGGGTAATGCAAATCCCACCTGCACAGGGGATCAGTCTGGAGAAGCTGTGGCGGCCCTTGGACTGTATCTATAAAATGGGGCAAATAATGGTATTTACTGAAGACTCAGTGCAGGCAGGCTGGCTAAGGAGGACTTGGGACACACGAGACCTCATTTTAACACCAGCTATTGCTAGCTATTATGATTATCGCCTTGATAAAAAGAGATAAAGAAATAAACAAAAGGAAGAAAGAAGAAAGGAAGGGTGGAAGGCATGAAGAGAGAGACAAAAAAGAAACCATTTTAATATCAAAGAGGAAGGAAGAGGAAGGAAGAGAAGGAAGGAGTGGACATAGGGGTGAAAACACAAGGAGGCATGAAGCAGGTAGAAGGCTTCCAAAGATGCCCACATACAACTGAAAAAGAGTTTTGTCCTTAAAGACTTTGGTGGTGGGGTGTGGCCCCTGCAGCCAAGGTGGTCTGCTGGGTGAGGCAAGAGTTTCCTGGACTCCACTCCCAGCCCTGTCACGTACTGGCCATGAGGCTATGAGCAAGCGACAGTCCCTCTCTGAGCCTCAGTGTCCCCACTGTAAAACGTCCCCACACCCACAGGCTAGTTGAGAACCCGCTGAACCAGTGCAGCAAACCACACATGGCATCCCGCTAAGGGGCAGACGGCACTTCCTGCTTTCCACCCGCGAGATGTCATTACGCTTACCCAGTTCTCACTTGGCAGACAAATCAAAGGGCTATAAATAGCCACGTCTCGGTTTCTCATAAATGCGTTAAATACGACTTGGCCTTTTGCCCAGGCTTCCTGTCAGGGTGGTGGGCGAGGATTGCTCTGCAGAGGGCTAACGGGCGTCGCCGTGACGGCCACATGCAGGTGTATGAATGAGGCAGGACTCAAAAGGAGCTCCGGCTGCCCCAGGAGTCGTCCTTTCCACCTGCAAGCCCTCCCTGGCACAGGCTCCCAGCCGCCACTCTGGGCCCTGGCAGCCCTGCTGGGTGACGCAGGCCCAGCCACTGGCCTCTTTGCCTGCACTCACCCCTCTGGCCCAGCCTGCATTCGGTCAATCGGCTCACGAGTGAGTTCTGGGAAGGCAGTGCCAAGCGGCAAGAGGCAGACACACGGCTGGTGAACGTGTGGGCTGTCCTGGGTGTCTCTCTGCCTCTTATTGCCCGGGGTTCTCCAAGGCTGACCTCAGCCCTGGTTCAGGAGTTGGACCCCAGGAGCAGCAGGTGAAGACTGGACTCCACTGCCTGGGCTCAATCTCAGCTGTGCCATAGGTGACCTCAAGTTTCTCCATGCTCTCAGTGCCGAAAGGATTAAATAAATGATGATCATGGGATGAAGTTGATTTCTTGACACTCAGAATAGTGTCAGGCACAGGGTACCTGCGATGAATAAGAGTTTGCTATTTTTACAACTTTTCTGCTAGAACTATGTGTCGTTGGGGGCGAGGACTCGAGAGCTAGCCTGACTGAGTTTAACTCCCAGTCCCACCACTTGCAATCGAAGGAATTGTAGACCTGGATTTAACCTCTCTGGGCCTCTATTTCCTCATCTGCAAAATGGGAACGATGATGATTTATACCTCATAGGGCGTTATGGGGATACAAGAAGCTAACACCCGCCGCGTACTTAGACCAGCGCAAGGCCCGGTAAGCTCTCCATCCGTGTTGCTACTATTGGTGTTACAAGAGGTGTGCTCACTTTCCATCAAGGCTGCTAAGCTGCTGCAGCTTCTGAAGGATATCTCCTCTCCTCTAGGGAAGCATCTTCTTGAGGATTAAGGCCATGCAGGAAAAAAAGCAGACTAGAGAGATGGAGGAAGGTGACCACGGAGGACATTATAGGAGCACCTGGATCTAACTGTGCCTGAAGCGGACCGAACCTGTCCCTGGACTTCTCAATTCCAAGAGCCAATAAATTTCATCTTAGCTTAAACTACTTTGTGGCTTGGATTGCTGCTACTTGCAGCCAAATGTGTCCTAGGACAAAAGGCACTGGATGACTTAAATAAGAGACAGGGAAGATATGTGAAGAGGTTGGGGAAAGCTAAGAGAAGGAACAGAGTGACAGAGCTTGAGAAGAGTGGGCTGGGTGGAGGAGGTGTGTGCCCTGGGTTAGAATCCCAGTGGTGTCACTGGCCACCTGTAGGAAATGATTGCAGAAGGGATGTACTTCTTCACACCTCCTTGTATACATTCTTATAATGTGATGTTGCCGTTCTTCCCATCAAGAGGTGAAGCCTCTTTCTTCACCCCTTGAGCCTAGGGTGACCTTGTGACTTGCTTTGGCCAGCAGGCCCTGATGAGCGTGATGCTATGCTCGTTCCACACCCGGACTTCAAGAAACCACGCAGGTTCCATCTCCTCTCTTGGATGGCCTCACCAAAACCTCGTGAACATGACTGGGCTAGCCTACTGGAGGATGACAACCTGGAGGCTCCACAACCAACAGCCATCCAGCACCTAGAGGCAGCACCATCTAGCGACCAGAGCTGGCCACAGGTTCATGAGTGAGCCCAGCCTACGTTACCAACCTGCAGATTAGAGAGATAAATGTATGCATGTTGTTTAAAGCCGCTAAATTTCATATGGCTTCTTATGCAGCAGTAGATCACTGCCACATCTGGTTTAACTCATCCTTGCCCCGACCTTCAGGTCCCACCGCCAACAGAGGCCTCCCCATGCCAGTTCCTGGTGATGTTGTGCTGGTTCTGAGACTCAAGTGGTCTTGCAACTTCCATCCGCTTTCTTGGACCCCTGCCACCCCCTTGTGGACAAACCTCGGTTGGCCTGCTGGAGACTGGGAGACCACGCAGAGAACTCAGTTGCCTCAGCTGACAACATCTGGTCCAGCCTATAGGAAGTCGACTCCCAAATAAGTGAAGGATTGGGAGAGCCAACCCCAACCCACTGCTGATCAGAGAAGCATGAATGATTCCAGCTGAGTCCAGAGCTACTCAGCTAATTTGCAGACTTGTAAGCAATAATAAATGCTGACATTTTAGATTTGATTGGAAGGGATGTTTGTTTTGCAACCATAACTGATACCCTAACTTTGTGTCCATGAGCAAATGAGTCCACCTCTCTAGGTCTCAGTTTCCTCCTGTGATTAATAGGAATCCCTTGGGCTGATCGTGAGGGTGCCCTGAGCTCACGACCCTAAAGCTCTTGATACGGAGCCTGGCTGTCTTTAGCCCATTCAGGCTACTGTGACAAATTACCATAGACTGCATGGCCTAAGCAGCAAACATTTATTTCTCACAGTTCTGGTGACTGGGAAATACGAGACCAAGGTGCTGGTAAAACTGGAGTCTGGTGGGGGACCTGCATCCTGGTTTGCATAGGGCCATCTTCTTGCTGTGTCCGCACATGGCAGAGAGTCAAGAGAGAAAGGGTAAGTTTTTGTGGTATCTCTAATAAGGAAACTAATTCCATCATGAGGGCTCCATCCTCATGACCTAATTATCTCACAAAGTTCCCACCTCCTAACACCACGCTGTTGGGAGTTAGAATTTCAACGTATACATTTTTTAAAAGTTTTCAAACAAAGTTTATTGGTGAGAAAAGAGAGAAGAAGGAAGGAAGATTCGTGGCAAAAAGACCTGCCATGGGCAAGTTTTCGAAGAAGAAAAACCGCCTCAACGTATACATTTTTGAAGGGACAGAAACATGCAATCCGTAACAGAGAGTGAGCCTGCAATTAATGTCAGTTGTTGAAAAAAGAAGTACAATGAAAGGCGGAGAGATAGGTGACAAACACCCCTCTGCCCCACCTTGAATCTCCCTGCCTTGTCCGGTCAGCTGCAGATCATTTCAAAGCAGATACCCGACAGTCCATGGGTCCCCTGTCCCTTATCTCTTAATATCACCAACACAGAGACTTCCTTGGTGGGACAGCCCAAGACCTCAGGAAGAAGTGCCAAGACCTGGTATCCTGACACCTGCCTGTTCAGGACAGGTAGCAGCACACAGTTGTAACAAGCTCTGGAGTCAGTCAGAACTGGGTTCTGATCAAATCTCTCTGCCACTTATCTGTTGTGAGACATGGAGCAACCAATGCAACCATTCTGAGCTTCCATTTTGTCTCTGTAAAATAAGGATAATCATGCCTACCTCCTGGGATTATTGTTCATTCATTTCTTCCTTCAAGCAGTTGGCATATATTTATTGAACTCTGTGATGTTCTAACTCTCTCAGAAGCTGGGGATATAGAGGGAAAACAACAACAGATTCCTGACCTCATGGAGCTCTCAGTTCAGTGGATTAAAGAAAAATATTAATCCCACAGTGATGGAAACTGAAAAATTGCAAATATGACAAGTGTTTTAGAAGGAGAGTGTATCCGTCAAGATAGACTGGGTTATGTTGTAGTAACAAATATCCCCCAAGTCTCAGCAACTTATAAGAACAAAAGTTTGTCTCTGGTGTTTGGTGTCTGTTGTGGGTCAATTGAGGCTCTCCTCCTTCTCAACCCAGGCTGGCAGAACAGCCTCCACCTTGAGTGCTATGGGTTCTGAACAGAAAGAAGAACTCAGAGCATCTTCCTCTGGCAAGTAAGTGGAAGCAACTCGTACTACTTTTTGCCCACATCTCACTGGCCAGAGCTAGTTGGTTGGCTCCACCCAACCATAAGGAGGCCAGGAAGTGTCATCCTCTGCTTGGAAGGTGGAGGGTCAGGGAGATTCAGGGAGCCCCACTCAGGTCCATTCTGAAAGCAAGTGTGTGATGGGAAGGCTTCCATGAGGCAATGATGCTTGAAGATGAGAGGAGTTAACTGAGAGGAAGGGTCTTTTAGGTGGAGGCTGCAGCACAGTGAGGAGAATAACGAGTGAGAGCAGCTTAAAGGAAGCCAGTTTGGCTGGAACCAGAAGGTGGGGCAGGGGGACACGTGGTGCAAGGGAAAATGAGACGTGAGCAGTGACCCATCCTTGCAGACCTTGCAGGCCCCGGAGAAAGGTTGACCTGATTCTATAAGCGATAAATGGCCATTGCCAGGGTTTTAGGCAAATGTAGGGTCTTCTTGGATTTGATTGAGAATTCAGGGCGCACATGGCCAGAAACCCATATGGAGGCCAACAGGGGATACAACAACTGTTGTGGGAGAAGATGGAGCCTCTGAAAATCTTTGTCTAATGAGACTCTGGAAGATTCAGAGCTTTTTTTTTTTTCTTTTTTTTTTGAGTTGGAGTCTCACTCTGTTGCCCAGACTGGAGTGCAGTGGCCGCTCCTGGCCACCGCAGCCTCAACCTGCTGGGCTCCGGCGATCCTTCCGCCTCAGCCTTCCGAGTAGCTGGAACTACAGGCGCGCGCTACCACGCCCGGCTGATTTTTTTTTTTTTTTGATTTATTGTAGAGATGAGGCCTCGCTGCCCAGGCAGGTCTCGAACCCGCGGGCTCAGGCAATCCACTCACCTCAGCCTCCCAAAGGCGCGGGATTACAGGCTGAGCCACCGAGCCGGCTTTTTTTTTTTTTTAACTAAATGTGGGTAAATAGGTAGATGCCAATGATCCTATGTCTGAACAAATAGATTGTAAGTATCTATCAGTTTTAAAGTTTCAGGACGGGCATGGTGGCTCACCTGTAATGTCAACACTTTGGAAGGCTGAGGCGGGAGAATAGCTTGAGCCCAGGAGTTTGAGACTCGTCTAGGCAACACAGCAAGATCTTGTCTCTACGAAAAAATAAAACAATAAGCCGGGCATGGTGGTGCATGCCTGTAGTACCAGCTACTCAAGAGGCTGAGGCAAAAGGATCTCCTGAGCCTAGGAGTTCGAGGCTGCCGTGAGCCATGATTGTGCCACTGTGCTTCAGCCTGGGTGACACAGTGAGACCCTGACTCAAAAAAAAAAAAGATTCAGAAAAGTTAATTTGAATATTACTCTCTTGAAATCAAGTTGCTACCACAAAAAAGAAATATTACTCTCAGGTCAACAAATATTCATACAAGGAATCAGAGTTACAGAACTTTTGTAGTGGTTAAGATCACTTTCATAGGACATGGACATAATTTCTGCAATCTGGCCTGTGTCATTAACTGGCCAGGTGCCCCACAATTTACCTCCTCTTCCAAGACACACGGGAGGTCACGATTCCCACTTTCCTTATAGCTGAGGGTGTAGGGAGGCATGCGACTGAGTTCTGGCCAATGGAGTATTCTGGCCAGTGGACAAAACAAATGACACTTCTAGACCCTACTCTACGCCCCCATATCTGATTCCATGTCCCCCCATCCATTCTGTGATGACTTTGGAACCCAACACTTCAGATGGCAGCCTGGATGCCCGAGTCACCTGAGTCCAGCGGATGAAGGTCTCCTGTGCTGAGATATGATATAAGAAGGAAATAAACATGTGTGTTTATTCTGAGGTGTATTTGTCTCTGCAGCAACACCTACCCTATACTGACTAATACAGAATAATGTACAGGACTCCTGCAATTGCAGTAACATTTGCCAGGACAATTTCATCATGCAGAAAGTGTCTCACTCAGGGTTGCCATTTGGAGTCATGCAGGTTCAGCACTGTGTGAACTGTCCAGCAGAAGGAATAGTGGAGACCCGTTCCATGCTCTACTCACCAGCCCAGAACCCTGATATAGGGCTGTGTCCATGTGGAGAGAACCTTTATACAATTTACACTAATACACCTTAGTGTATAATATACTAAGGTGTATAAAGGCTAGTGGCAGCCTTTGAATTTCTGCAATTCAAAAGAAAAAGGAATTATTTTCTTCTTCTTTCCCTTTCTTTCTCCAGCTGATTGGGGGAAATATATATAGCAGGGCCAAGTACTAAAATTGCATTTATTAGCCATGATTTTTTTTCCAATAAAGAAAATAGGCCCAAGAAGCTAGAAAAGCAGGATACAGAAAGGAAAGGGGCAGGATATAATGGTTAAAAATGGAATATGGGGCATGTTGTGTTGCACTGTTCTCTGGGTACAGAGGAGGGTGGCCAGGCTGGACCATCTCCTGCTCTGTGACACAAATTTCTCATTGTCCAAGTGGCCACATTCAAAGTGGCTGCTACTCCCTGTCCCAACCTGGGGGCTGCCCCACCTTTACCTATAAGGGACTCCACCTTGCCAGAATCACCATTTTAAATGAACATCACATCATGTTCCTCCACTGCTCCAAGCCCTCCATGGCTCCCAGCTCATCTCAAAAAGGGCCAAAGCCCCTGGTCTGCAGGGTTCTACATGGTCTGATCTGCCCTGGCTACCTCCTTGATGTCTTCTCCCACCACACTGCCTCTCTGTCCTGGTGAGCTCCATCCATTCAGCCCAGAGCCCTTATACAAGGTCTGACAATTAAGCTCACGAACTCATCCTAGAAAAAGTGCTACATACATACCTCATTGCTGAATACCACTTCGAAGCACTCCCCTTGGGAAGCTATGAGATAATGTCAGTGCCTCATCCCCCCCATCAAAGCAATTTTGAAACCCTTTTTCTGGAATGGCTATCAGCGCTGTCATGGCAAGAATGTTGGAGTTTTAATTACAGCAACAAATAGATACTAAGTTTCTTGTTAGGCTCCACAAGAGTGGAAATAAAATCAGGGACACGTTAGTCCAAGTGTATGGGGATAATGCCATGAATAAAATGGCAGTGTACAAATGGAGTATAGGTTTTTCTTTTCTTTTTTTTTTGAGTTGCAGTCTCACTCTGTCGCCCAGACTGGAGTGCAGTGGCCGCTCCCGGCCACCGCAGCCTCAACCTGCTGGGCTCCGGCGATCCTTCCGCCTCAGCCTTCCGAGTAGCCGGAATTACAGGTGCACGCTACCATGCCCGGCTAATTTTTTGATTTACTGTAGAGATGAGGTCTCACCTGCCCAGGCGGGTCTCAAACCCGCGGGCTCAGGCAATCCACTCACCTCAGCCTCCCAAAGGCGTGGGATTACAGGCTGAGCCACCAACCCGGCTAGTATAGGTTTTTCTGAGGGAGAGAAAGTATCACTGATAAAGAGAGATCAGGAGCTGATGAAAACATTTCAAAAATTTGTCAAATTGTGCATCAAAATCATGGGTTAACTGTGAGATGACCAAAAAAACTTTGATAAACAGGAAAATTTTGACAGAAAATCTTGGCATGAGAAAGGTTTGTGCAAGCATGGTCCCGAAGGAGCTCTTGCATCATAACAATCCACCAACTCATACAGCCCTGTCTTTGAGGGAGCTTTTAGCCAGTAAACAAATAACTGTATTGGAAAGCCCTTCCTACTCACGCGATCTGGCCCCCAATCACTTTTTTCTTTACCCAAAGATAAAGGAAATATTGAAAGGAAAACATTTTGATGCCATTCAGGACATCAAGGGCAATGCAATGACAGCTCTGATGGCCATTCCAGAAAGAGTTCCAAAATTGCTTTGACAGGTGGACTAGGCGCTGGCATTGATGTGTACCTTCCTAAGGGGAGTACTTCGAAGGCGACCATAGGGATATTTAGAAATGAGTGATATTGAGCACCTTTTCAGACCTCGTCCACAATGTAGCCCCATCTAGGGAGTGACAGCCCCTTACCAACGCCACACGCCATTGGTTAGAAGCAAGGTCACGGGTCTGGTCCACACTGAAGGGGAAGGGATAACACAAGGCAGAGACACTAGGAGGTGGGAAGTCACTAGGGTCACCTTGGGGGCTCCTTGCCACAGTGGGGCACTGACAGCCTGGGCTACAGCTGTGAGACCTTTGGTGCTGTGCGGACCACCTGAGCATGGCACCCATGCTTGGCTCTCGCTGGTCCACCTCCAGCTACCACACAATGGGGGCTACCATGGATGCAGGACACAGGAGTTTCCTGGGAGCCAAGGTGGGGCCCTCCACCGCTGGTCCCTTCCCAAGCTGTGTGGCCTCCAGCGGGTGGCCTGAGCCTTCTGTGCCTTCATGTTATCAGCTGCAAAACAAGGTTAACAGTACACCAGCCTCACAGGTGACTGTGGGGACATAAAGCTTATGAAACGTTTGGGTTTTGACCACACCAGGAAGTCCAAAAATGGTTGCTGTGATTATCGTTGTTATTCTCTGCCTCCACTTCCCAGGGGGCCCCCTTTCGTTCTCAGGGAACGTTCCCTCATCCTGAAGCCTTAAGTGTTTTGGCAACAGTGTCTGGTGCATGTGGGCGAGCTCTGCCTTGGCCTCGGGGCAGAAGTTTTGTTCTGGAAGAGTTTTGAATCTATCCTGTCATTGCCTCACAGTGGACTATTAGGGCAATGAATTCTAAAATGCATTAATATTTTATTTCCCACTCCTGCACTCTGCTAATCAGTGTAGACAATTTCTGAGAACAGCCAAGCCTGGTGACTCCCGTGGGTCAACTGAGCCAGGCCTGGCACCTTATCCTGGCAGAGAGGCCTGCCTCCCCTTCTCGGGGTCTTGAGGGGGCTCGCTCCACCACAAGAGCTGGGGAGGGCAGCTTCTGGGCCTGGGCCTCTCTGGTAGCACCTCTGACTTGGAGAGCTGTGGCTGGGCCTGAAGGCCTGGGCACCATGGGGAGGGCGGGGCAAGGGATGGCAGGGCAAGGTGGCAGGGCCCAGCACAGAGCGAGAGGTCTGAGGGCGCCCACGCGTCCCCCATCGTGTCTTTGGGAGAGGGAGGTGAGTGAGGGGGTGACAACTGACCTTGGGGACTGCACTTGGGGACTCACCCCGAGAATGGCCTGGTCCCATCCCTCCATCCCAACCTCTGAGCAGCACAGGACTTGAGCCAGGCAGCCTGGGCGTGAACTGGGGTCCCCATTCCCAACTATTAAATAGGTCGTCTCGCCTCAGTTTCCTCCTGCAGGGAATGGGTAACTAACAAGCAAGGTCTAGAATGGGGGAAACTCAGGGACACTGGGTCATCGCCACCGTCTGCTCTGGTTCACACATCCAGAGCGTGGCGTGGGGCCAGGAGCAGGAGCTCGGGAAGGGACAGCTGAGCCAATAAAGGGCCAGGAGTTGGTCTCTGGTGCGCTCAGGGCTCGCTTTATTTCACCAACAGCACCTGCTTGCTTCTTTTGCCCCCGGAAGCGGGGAAGAACTTGAGCAGTGCCCCCAGCAGGGCAGCGGTGGTGCCCAGGACCACCAGCAGCTTCAGCCCCGTGAGGAGAGAGTCCTTCCCCAGCCGGGCCTCCACTGCCTCCTGCGGCTGGATCTCGTCCTCCCTCCTCTGAGCCTCCAGCGTCTCCAGACTGGCCATGGGACTGAACTTGGCCACGAACTCCTGCTGCACGAAGCACCTGTAAATGGCCGGTTGGAAGATCTGCAGCTGCCTGCCCCCCGTGAAGGGGTCCAGGAAGGTGCTGAAGTCCTGGCCAGAGAGTTGTTCTTGCCAAGTCAGGGAGTTGTTGTTGGCTTCCCAGTTGACAGGCCTATAAGGAAGACATGGTCAGCTGCAGGGCTCGGGGGAAAGCAGTGGGGGGGGGGTGGAGCGAGGGGGAACATCTGAAGGGAAGTGGAGACAGTGGTACCTTCTTCCTGGAGAACAGCCAACCCCGTGTCATGCAGCTGTCAACAGGGGAGGGTTGGGCGGTGCAACTGGGGGCTCTCAGGGCTCCACCCCTTACTGGCTGGGAGACCTGGGCAAATGCCTCCAGCTCTTTTGAGCTTCCACTTCCTCATCTAAAATGCGAGCATATGCCGGGTGTGGTCGCTCATGCTTCTAATTCCAGTGCTTTGGGATGCCAAGGCAGGAGGATTGCTTAAGCCCAGGAGTTCCAGATTACAGTGAGGTATGGTTGCCACAACTGCACTCCAGCCTGGGTGACAGAGCAAGACCTCATCTCTAAATTAAAAAAAAATTTCAGGGAGCAAGATGATTGCACCCATCTCATTGGGTTATTTAGAGGAGTTATCAAGAACACCCCCTAAATGATCTGTGTCCCCTCTGCTTTACCTGCTTGGCCTCATCTCTCCCTGACTGTCCAGCCACACGGGTCGCATAATGTTCTTCCAACATGCTGGGCACAACCTCGGCCCTGGCCGTTCCCTCTCCCTGGAGGCTCTTCCTCCATCTACAGGTCCCCTCCCCTCCTTTCAGTCTTGGCTGAAACAGCAGATTCTCAGAAAATCCTTCCCTGACCCTGCTACTGACAATTTTAATCTCCCCACTTCCAGTATCCCTTCCTGCCCTCATCACCGTCCGAAATACTATATATTTGACTCATCGTAAAATGCTATATATTTATGGCTCCATGAGGTCAGGAATCTTTGTCAGTTTTGTTCTCCCCTGTTTCCTGGGTCCCGAGAACAGTGCTTGGCATATAAATGAGCAGTGAAAATCTGTTCAGTAAATAAATGAATCGGGCACCAACACGCCCAGCTTGTCCAAAGAACAGAGAGGACATTCAATAGGCAATGTCACACGGAGCCAACCCTCACAAAAGCAAGAGCCACCACCTGTGCAGTGTGGAGCAGTTCATCACTGACAGCCATCACCTCCTTTAAACAGGACAATGACCCTGTGAAGCCAGGGCCAGCAAGACCTCTGTACTGAGATGAATTCTGTCCCCCCAAAATCCACATCCTTTCCAAAACTCAAATTGTAACCTTATTTGGAAACTGGGTTATTACAGATATAATTAGTGAAGATGAGGTCATACTGGCAGAGGGTGGGCCCTAAATCCAATATGACTGGTGTCCTTTTAAGAAAAGGAGAAGAGACACAGACATGCAGGAAGAACGCCAAGTGATGCTGGAGACAGATACTGGAGTCATGCAGTCATGAGCCAAGGAAAGCCAAGGATCTCTGGGTATCATCGGAAGCTAGGAAAAGGCAAGAAATAATTCTGCCCAGCACGCTGGAGGGAACATGGCCTTCCTGAAACCTTGGCTTCACATTTCCAGCCTCCAGAAGAGTGAGAAAATAAATTTCTGTTGCTGTCAACTACTTAGTTTATGGTACTTTGTTATGGCATCCCCAGAAACTAATACAGCCCCGCTCTACAGATGAGAAAACCGAGACCCAGAGAGAACTCATGAGACCAAAGTCACACAGCCGGAAAGTGTCAGAGTTGAGACTGAAACCTTCCCACCTCACCCCTGCCTGGCTAAATCCAGAGGCCAATATAAGAATCCAACACCTCCACAAGAAATGCCACCCAGCCGGGCACAGTGGCTCAAGCCTGTAATCCCAGCAACAAGACCTCATCTCTACAATAAATCAAAAAATTAGCCAGGCATGGTAGCACACGCCTGTAGTTCCGGCTACTTGGAAGGTTGAGGTGGAAGGATTGCCTGAGCCCAGCAGGTTGATGTTGGCGTGGCCGTGAGCATACTACTGCACTCCAGCCTGAACAACGGAATGAGACTCCAACTTGAAGAAGAAAAAAAAAAGAAATGCCAGTCCACTCAGCTCCTCAGAAACATGGGCGACTCTTCATTTCTCAGTAATCTCCCTTGATTCTTATCTCAGGTTCCCTGAGACTTACACTCAGGAACTCCTCATGGGGGAATGACATGGAGAAGTTGTCCCTATATAGATGGGAGGAGCAGTTCGAATTCACTTTCCTGCACTTCTGAACTGTGTCTTTCTTAGGGAGAAGGTGTTACTTTTAAACTTAAAGGAGAAGGGACTGGGTATGGTGGCTCACGCCTGTAATCCCAACACCTTTCGGAGGCCAAGGCGGGAGGATGGCTTGTGCCAGAAGTTTGAGACCAGCATGGGTAACATTGTAAGAACTAGACTACAAAAAAATAAAGAAAATTAGCCTGGTGTGGTACCTGTCGTCCCAGCTACTCAGAGGGGGACAAGGGGAGGGGGAGGGGGCTGAGGCGGAAGGATTGCTTGAGGCCAGGAGTTCAAGGCTGTAGTGAGCCATGATTATGCCACTGCACACCTGCGCTACACACAGTGGGACCTCAACTCTAAATAAATAAATAAAAGAGAAGAAAAGGAGAGAGACAGCCGGGCTCGGTGGCTCAGCCTGTAATCCCGCGCCTTTGGGAGGCTGAGGTGAGTGGATTGCCTGAGCCCGCGGGTTCGAGACCCGCCTGGGCAGCGAGACCTCATCTCTACAATAAATCAAAAAATGAGCCGGGCGTGGTAGCGCGTGCCTGTAATTCCGGCTACTCGGAAGGCTGAGGCGGAAGGATCGCCGGAGCCAGCAGGTCGAGGCTGCGGTGGCTGGGAGCGGCCACTGCACTCCAGTCTGGGCGACAGTGAGACTCCAACTCAAAAAAAAAAGAAAAGAAAAGGAGAGAGACAGAAAGGTCTCAGGGTGAGGAAAAGAGAGGGATAGAAGTCACGGCTAGAATAAACAAGGAAAAGGAAACCGGATGGAGGTGACGAGGCCAGATTGCCCAGAGCCCACTGCTGAGGAGGCCCCAAGATCTTGCACCAGGCTACCCTCTTGCCAGTGTCTCGTGTGAGGAAGGGTTGCCTTGGGCACGTGAGGAAGGGCAAGGAGACCCCGAGACCAAGCATGCAGGATTTAGGGTCTACCGCCTCTGCGCCTCCCACTGGGTCCTCCTAGGCAAAGGCTGCACCCCTCTGCACTGCAGTTTCCCCATCTGTAAAATGGACCTTCTTGGCGTCCACAGCTCCTGCAGCAGAGGGAATGGAGCAGGAAAGGGTGGAGCATCCTCCAGTCCCCTCCCATTCCACCCTCAGCCCCTGTGGGTGGTGGTATTTCTTCTTACAGGGGTTGGGGGCATGTGGATCGGGGAGGAGGAGGTGAAGGGGAGAGTTCCCAGGGGCTCCAGGCAGGAAGTCTAGAGTCCTCCTCCCAGAGGATGCACCACCGTGAGGTGTCATCCTCTCCTGCGGGGTCTGGCTGACCTTTCCAGGTGAGTCGGGGTCCTCTCGGAGCCTCTCAGGTTCCTGGGCCTCCCCCCGTCACAGTCCCATCTCCCTGCCTGGCCTTCTCTAATCCCTGCTCTGCCCACTCCGGGCTGTCTTCCCCTTCGAACTGTGGGCTTCCCAAGGGCAAGGGCTGGCACTGTCTTGATGACCACTGAGCCTGCGGGGCTGACTCCTATGGAACTCTCCCACCCCATCCCACTCTTGGCATGGATTTGCCATGAACACCCTCGGGCCAGGTGGGCCCGGCTAGGGAGCAGAGGCTGGGCTGGGGCCCAGATCCCATCACCTGTAGATGGATGCTAAGGGGCAGGTGAGCCATACAAATTCTGTCTCCTCATCGAGCCTGAAGCTGTCAAAGATGACACCATACTCCTCCTCCAATGATGTGCTGTTAGTACAGTTGACGTGGCAGGCTTCGATCTGCAGCTCAGGCCGCAGGCGGTTATACCACACCTTCGCCTTTCCCAGATAGAGCCAGCAGGGCACAGGATCCTCCAGCAGCTCCTCAACATAGCAGTATCCCAGGCGTTTGCGCTCACCCGGCACCCCGCAACGGTTACAGTCCTGCCAGGGCTCCCACCGCGTGAAGACGAACGCCTTGCTGCCTGAGTGCAGGGTTGCGTTCTGCAGGGGCTTCTGGGCCAGGCCTTTGTGTGTTATATACAGGATGCTGGCATCCTGGAAGTCAATCTCGTACTGCACCACTTGGGTGCCATTCTTGTCCTTGCAGTGGTAGAAGCCCGTCTGGGAGGGCAACGGATCTTGAATGACAAGGCTGCCCTCGGGCAGTACTTCCATGTTAGAAGTATTAGAGGGGCTGAGGGGCTTGTCATCCCCAGCTTCCATGAAATGGAAATGCCAGTGAGCCTCGGAGGTGTTGCACTGCAGGAAGACGACATTGCCCGAGAGCAGGGCCCGTTGGCATCGCTCACCACGGGGACAGCTGACAAAAATGTGGAACTCCAGTCCCAGGACAGCAAAGCTGAGCAGCAGCCACAGGCTGGACAGCATGGTGGACTGGACTGTGGCCATGGGCGAGCGCCACCCTAGACATTGTGAGGTCACCACGAGCTCAGGCCCCAGTCCCTGGCAGCAGGAGGAAATGCAGTCCACCACATGGGTGTGTGAGGTCACTATGCCCTTTTGCTTTGTGACAAGCTGACAACCCTATTTAGTTTCTATCCCAAGTCCTCCATTTTGCTGGGATAGGAGGAAACTTAATTTGTCTGTTCAGAATTTTCTCTAGAAACCCAAGGGATGAGTCTGTATGTTCCTCGGGATGGTCCAAGATCATTCAAGTGTCACATGTGAGCATTCGACACGTTTTCCTGAACACCTACTATGTTCTGGGCACACTTGTTAGCACTGAGGATGGAGCAGTGAACAAATCCTCTCTGGTTGCTCTTCTGATCTCCTCCACTTCTTCCCCAAATCTCCTCTCCAGCCACTTTGTGGCTGCCCCACTGTTCCTTGATCACTTCATCAGGCAAGCAGAGGGACTCTTTTGCCTTGGGATTTTTGCATGTGCTGGTCTTTGGCTCTTCCCCAGATGTCTGCATGACTCAGCTCATCTTTAATAAGCCGGGCATGGTGGCTCACGCCTCTAATCCCAGTGCTTTGGGAGGCCAAGATGGGGGGATCACCCGAGCCCAGGAATTCAAAGCTGCAATGAGCCATGATTGCGCCTGCCACTGCACTCCAGCCTGGGCGACAGAGTGTGACCCTGACTCTAAAAATAAATTGCAATAATAAAGTAAAAATGGTCACCTTAAACAAATAAATATTTTTCTCAGTGATTTTCCAATCCCTTTTCTAAATTCTTTCTCAGTCCTCATATTAAAAATAATTATCGCCAGGCTCAGTGGTTCAGCCTGTAATCCCACGCCTTGGGAGGCTGAAGTGAGTGGATTGCCTGAGCCTGCGGGTTCGAGACCCGCCCGGGCAACTTGGCGAGACCTCATCTCTACAATTAAAAAAAAAAAAAAAATAGCCAGGTGTGGTAGCGCGCACCTGTAGTTCCAGTTACTTGGAAGGCTGAGGCGGAAGGATCCCAGCCCAGCCCGAGAGCGGCCACTGCACTCCAGTCTGGGCAACAGAGTGAGACTCCAACTCAAAAAAAAAAAAGAAGATTATCGTGCAGGTTTGACCTGCCGTCACCCACTCAGTTCGCGGATGTTCACTGAATACCTACTATATGCTAGCTGTTACTCTAATCATAGCAGTGGGCAGAAAGTCTGCCTTCCTTGAGCTTACCTTCTAGTGGAAGAGGCAGATAACAAACAAATATGTAATACATAACATCAGAAACAATTGATTCTTGTCACGCATGGCAGTTATGTTCTATAAAGTGGCTATGGACACCGAATTAGCAAACACTGCGCAATTGCTCCTAGGGGAAAACATGGGATTATGTTCTTGCTAGCTTCTGTTCATAACATTTTTGTCAACTGATCAGTATACACTCTTGTTTGATGTGGACTTTTAAAGACACCTTATTTAGTACCCATTGTTGTGTTCATTAACACTGAGCTCACAGCCACAGTCCTGTAATTCATTCATGCCTAAATGACCCTTATCTAACACGTTTTCTCTGTAAGGCACATCACAGCCTTCTTGCACTTAGGATCACTGAAAGGCAAACTGTCACCTTGTTCTATTTCAGTGGGGAATGTGCTCAGTCTTGGGTTACTCAGATTTCTCCCCATTCTGTGCACGTCTGCAAATGTGGGTAAAAGCACCGCGGATATTGATTTTGGATTTACAAATAAATGTTAGTGTAGGCAAATTCACCAATATAGAATCCACAGGTAATGAGGATCATCTGTAATAATTGTTGCTCAAGAGAAAAACAGAGCAGGGAAATGGAGACAGAAAGCGAAAGGATGGTGTGTGGGTGAGCAGCTTTAAGGAGGATAAACAGGCCTGGGTCCTCGCTGAGGAGGTGAGGTTTCACAAACACCTGAGGGGAGTGAGATAAGGTGCCACGTAGATGTTTGAAGGAAGAATATTCCCAGGAGAGGACAAAACTGGGACCCGGATGCCTGGTTAGTGTATTCGAAGGGCATGAGGACCAGCGTGACTGAACAGGAGTAAACACGGGACAGAGTGATGAGTTCAGAGTTCATCTAGATCTTTGCTAACGTATCTACCTGACCTCATGTGAAGACCCCACAGGTAGTATCTCGCATAAGATGTGTGCTTAGACTCTCTCTAGAACTTCTGTGATACCTTCCTACTGCCCCGCTCCAGCAAAACCTTCTAGAGTTTTGTCTGCTTCCCAGGACCATAGGAAGTCCCTCGATGAAGAACATACTAACGTTCATACCCCTATTGCTTCCCCTCCATCTCCCTCCTTTTTTCTGCCACTGCCTCTCTCTCTCCCAAGCCTAGAGAATCTTGTCTACACAGGTAAGAAGAAGGGATGTGGGGAAACTGAGTAAACTCACTTCCAACTTTCATTTTATTGGGTGAGACGTCACAAACTGGCTGCATCCAGCCTGAAGAAATGGTTGGATTGGCTGTCCTAGAAAAGTACTTTAGAACATTTAAATCAGTGACCAACATATAAAATCTCTTGGATTTTATAGGAGAATCCAGATTATCTGCTATTATTTAAACAGTGTGGATGAGAATTCTGCTCACGGCTGCAATTGAGTAGTCTGTATCAGATCAAGCCTCTTGCTAATAATGACCACAGACTTTAAGAGAACTATGGTTAATATGTCTAAGACATGACAAAATGAGGAATTTGACCCTATATTGAAGAAAAATCCAATGAAAATACTATAATTAAATAATACAATTTGTGAAATTAAGAATTCATTAGAAGGGATAACAACCTATTAGACATAACAGAAGAGAGAATTCGTAAAATGAAAGATGGGTCACTAGAAAAGTATCTATTCTGAAGCAAGCAAAGGAAAAAGATAAGAAACACAAAAAAGAGTGTAAGAAATAAGAGACATAGTACAAAGTTCTAAAATTCACATAAATGGAGACTCAGAAAAAAAGAAGAAACAGGAACACAGGAATATTTGAAGAAACACCTATTGAAAACTGTCTAAAACTGTTGAAAGACATCAAGTCATAAATGCAAGGACCTCACATAGTATAAACGTAAAGAAAACCACATCTAGGCACATTATTTTAAAACACTGCTGGAAACCAAAAAGGAAATTTTAAAACGGCCAGAGGGAAAAAAGAGAGTCACTTTCAAAGCAACAAACATAAGATCTTTAATCAACTTTTAAAGAGAAATAATGGAATCTGGCAGGATGCAGTGGCTCACACCTGTAATCCCAGCCCTTTGGGAGGCCGAGGTGAGAGAATTGCTTGAGCCCAGGAGTTCAAGACCAGCCTGGGTAACATAGTGAGACCTTGACTATACAAAATTTTTTTTTAATTATCCAGGCATGGTGGCACGCGCCTGTAGCTACTTGGAGGCTGAGACAGAAGGATTGCTTGAACCTAGGAGATCAAGGCTGCAGTGAGCCATGACTGCCACTGTATTCTAGCCTGGGCAATACAGTGAGACCCTGATTTCAAGACAGAGAGAGAGAGAGAGAGAGAGAGAGAGAGAGAGAGAGAGAGAAAGAGAGAGAGATCACAACTGAAAATAGAAAGTATTTTTAACTGACAAAGATGAAAATGTAATTTGTGAAAACTTGTGAGATGCAGGTAAATTGTGCTTGGATGAAATTTATAGCCGAAATGAGGAGGGAGTAAGGATGAAAACTAGAGATCTAAGCAAAAATTAGAAGTTAGAAAAAGAACAGGAAATTAAGCTCAAAGACTAATAAATACAGAAAAAAGAATAGTAAATACCAGAAATCAATGAAATAGAAAGCAAAAGTACAACTTTTAAAAGCAACAAATCAAAATTTTGTTCTTTGAAAAGATTAACATGATTGATAGCCTCAGCAAGATTGACCGAGAAAAAAGAAACAATCCGATTTAGTAACAAAAATAGATATTACTGTAGATACTACAGGCATTAAAATGAGAGAATATTATGAACAACTTCTAGCCAACACCTGTAAAAATTTAGATGAAAGTGATATTCATGGAAAATCTCAACAACACTGGCACAAGAAAAAAAAAAAACCCCAGGATAGTTCTATCATTTACTATTAAAGAAATTGAATCTGTAATTTAAAACTTATGCACAAAAAAACCCCTCTAAGCCCAGAAAGCTTTACCAGTGAGTTCTTTCAAACATTTCTTAACACCTAAATGAAATCAATCTTAAAAAAACATAGATAGAAAAAGATGGAACCTGTTCAAATTTTCATAAGGCCTGGATTATTTTGATGCTTATAAGACTTATAAGGACATTATAAAAAAGGGAAACATCAGGTCAATCTCTTTCATGAACACAGACACAATATCCTAAAGAAAATATTAGCAAATTGATACCAATGATTTAAAAAAGGATAAGTATCAAGACCAAATTAGGTTTATCCCAGGAAAGCAAGTTTGGGTTTATATTTGAACATCAATCAATGTAATTTACCACATCAACAAAATAAAGGAGAAAAACCATATTATCTCAGTAGAGGCAAAAGAGGCATTTGATAAGATTCAACATTCATTCATGGCTCAAAGTTCCTGGCAAACTAGAAACAAGAGGAAATTTTTTTGTTTTGATAAGCAATTCTATTAAAAACCTAGAGCAAAATTATATTTATTAAAGAAATATTGAGAATGACATAAGCATGTCTAACTTCTCCATTCAGCATTTTACTGGAGGTAAGTGAATTTAGCAAAATAATTAAGATACCAGGTCATATACAAACATCAAATATAGTTTATGTACTGGCAACAAAAAATTAAAAGACAAAATTTAAAAGACCAACTTATGATAGCATGAAAAAATCAAACACCTAGGAATAAATATAATAAAAGATATATAAGACCTCTATGCTAATAACTGTTTATTATTGAGAGAAATTAAAGAAAGACTAAATAATGGAAGTATTTACCACATTCGTGGACTGGAAGACTCGATATTATAATATACTAATTCTCTCCAAATTTATATTTAGATTCAGTAAAGTACCAATTTTTAAAAAGTAAGATATTTTTGTTAGGTGGAAACCACAAACTAATTCCAAAATTTTCATACAAAGGGCCAAGAATAACCAAGACGATCCTAAAGAACAAAGTTGCAAAATATCTAATACCAGGTATCATGACTTATTAAGAAGGCATGATAATTCAGACATTGTGGCACTGGTACAAGGGTGGATAGACAAATCATATCCATCAGGGTCCAATCAGGAGACAGAACCACATCGGTATCTATGTTGGCATGAGCATGGGTCCGAGTATCTTGATCTCTAGGTTTTACATTTGGTGTCCCTCTGAAAATCAGTAGTCTATGCGGACAAGAGCCAGAAAATTAAGGCCAAACATCACCTGCCTAGGGCCCAGCTCAAAGGCGGCACCAGGGAGTTTTTGCAGAATGCACGTGGGAGCAAGGCAGTGAAGAGATCCTTTCCTGCACAGACTGACAGCTTACGGGCTAAGAAAGGGCTTATGGGCTGTTGGAAAGTAAACCCCTAGCTTAGGTGGGCACAGGAAACAAAACCTGGATAAGGGCCAAAGGCAGGGCTGCTGCCCGGGTCCTGTCACCTGTAGATGGAGGCCAAAGGGCAGGTGAGCCACATGTTGTTGATGAACTTGCCCAGCTGGTAAATGTCAAAGACGTAGTATGGCTGACGGATTTCCTTGACGGGATTGCAGGGTACACGGCAGGCTTCTATCTGCAGCTCAGGTCGCATGCGGCCATGTTGCGTGTTCTCCCTTCTCAGATAGAGCCAGCAGGGCGTGGGTTTTTCCAGGGGTTCCTCAACATAGCAGTACCCCAGACGTTTGCGTTCACCTGGCTCACCGCAGCGGTTACAGTCTTGCCAGGGATCCCACTGGGTAAAGACGAGTACCTTGCCACCCAGGTTGAGGGTCTCATTCTGTAGGGGCTCTTGGTTCAAGTCTTTGTGTGTAACATACAGAGTGGTGACATCCTGGAAATCAATCTCATATTCCACCAAGAGGGTACTGTCATTTCCATGGCATTGATAGAGGCCTGTCTGGGAGGGCTGAGGGTTGATCAATTGGAGGCTGCCCCCAGGCAGTTTCTTTATGTCAGGCTTTGAGTTGAGCAGGAAAGGATCCTCCCCAAGAGTGGAAGAGAAGTACCAGAGTGACCCGGAATGGTCACACTTCAGGACAACATCATTGCCTGTGAGGAGAGCCCGCTGGCAGAGACTCTTGTAGCTACAGCTAACTATTATCTGGGCCCACAGAGTGGGGAAAGAAAGACTAACCAGCCACAGGGAGGCCAGCATGGTAGACCAAGACTACAGAAGGTCTGAGAACTACCTTGGGCATTGTGAAGTCACCCACAGAACTCAGAGATCAGCCCGAGGCAGCGGAATGACACTTGCTCCACTGTGCTTCCAGGAGTACAATTCCGTTCACACCATCAAATAGCTTGTTACAGGTTGTAGGGCTGAGAATTCAAATGTCTCCAGGAGCTGGGCAGGAAACAAAATAGAGACCCGAAATCAGAACAGATGAACTAAAAAGGCAAATTATTTGCCCTCCACACACCAAATATATAATGACAAAATGGGACAAAATGACTTCTTGCTCTTGAGAAAGAGACAGAAGGAGAGACACATAGAAATTACCGCTCTGGACCATTTCTAAAATCCAGTGGAAAAGTATTACAAGGACCTCCAATGTTTCAGATGGGAAAGATTTCTTAATTAGTACCAACACAGTTCCTTTGTGTGTATGTGGTGGTGGGGTGAGGTGGAGGGGTTTATTACCAGATCATTGTTCTCTGTGGCTCCTATCTCCAATCTCCAAGGAGATATCTCTTTTTCCATGGTCCTCCT
The DNA here is from genome assembly GCA_027257055.1 of Cephalopachus bancanus. Classification (NCBI taxonomy): domain Eukaryota; kingdom Metazoa; phylum Chordata; class Mammalia; order Primates; family Tarsiidae; genus Cephalopachus; species Cephalopachus bancanus. The sequence continues at coordinate 1,084,858 of JAPVLO010000110.1, read as the reverse complement.
TGGCTACATCTGAAGTGGCATTAGAAGATGTGCTCTCCTTGAGACACCAGCAGCCGTCTCAGCCTGCTTTCTGTCTCCCAAAGTACGGGAACTAAGGATTCTTGTAATCCTCTAGTCAACTCCATTATGTTTAAAAACAAAACAAAACACCCACAGTTTCATTTAATACTTTTCTCCTCCTCTTTCTCTTATTCTCTCTCTCTTTCTCTCTCTCTCCTACTCTTCCCCTATCCCTCGCCCTCTCTCTTTATTGCAGGTATCTTAAAACTCTATCATCCATCTTTAGAGAGCCATATCCTTAATTTCTCCCTCACTGAGACATTTGTCCACCTGAAAGGATCTTCTGGAAGAGAGGTAAAAGTCATTCAGGGGTTTTTAACATGGTTAATAATTATTTAACTAGTGCTGTACTCTTGATTTTATCCTTCCCCAAAACTGAATTATTTTTTATTTTATTTTAAAGATGTGGGGTACAATTCAGGATTAGGTATACAAGTGGTCATCGTATGGGTAAAGTTTAGGCCTCCCGTTGGTCCCCACTTGGCCTGGTTTGGGATCAGGTACCTTTATTGATGTTGTGTCCCATCCCCTACCCTGGCGGTATCCAACTACTGTCAATCCCTTTCTTATAGTATTATGGTAAATGTTCAGGGCCCGCTTGTGAGTGAGAACATGTGGTACTCAGTTCTTTGTTTTGTTTCTGTAATAGATCACTGAGTATGACGGACTCTAAATCCATCCAAGTTGCTGCAAAGTCCATACGTTTGTCCTTCTTGATGGCTGCGTAATATTCCATTGTGCATATGTATTATATTTTTTTATCCAGACCAGTTTTAATGAGCAGCATGGTTGGTTCCATGTGTTTGCTATTGTGAATAGCAATTAATATGCATGTGCAGGTATCATTTTTGTAGAATGATTTGAGTTCCTCTGGTTATATTCCCAGTAGTGGGATTGCTGGGTCACATGAAAGGTCAATGTCTAGTTCTTTTAGAAATCACCACACTTTTCCAAAGAGGTGGCACTAGTTTGCATTCCCATCAGTCATGTAGAAGCATTCCTTTTTCTCCACATCCTCTCCAGCATCTGTGGTTGTTTGTTTTATTAATGATGGTCATTCTTACTGGGGTTAGTGGTATCTCAATGTGGTTTTGATTTGCCTTTCTCTGATGATGAGTAAGGCTGAGCACTTTCTCATGTGTCTGTTGGCTGCCCACATATCTTCTTTTGAGACGTGTCTAATCATGTCTTTTGCCCACTTTTTATTTTATTTTTATTTATTTTATGTATTTATTTTTTTGAGTCGGAGTCTCACTCTGTCGCCCAGGCTGGAGTGCAGTTGGCCGCTCCCGGCCACCGCAGCCTCGACCTGCTGGGCTCCGGCGATCCTTCCGCCTCAGCCTTCCGAGTAGCTGGAACTACAGGCGTGTGCTACCACGCCCAGCTAATTTTTTTGATTTATTGTAGAGATGAGGTCTCGCCAAGTTGCCCAGGTGGGTCTTGAACCCACGGGCTCAGGCAATTCACTCACCTCGGCCTCCCAAAGTATGGGATTACAGGCTGAGCCACCGAGCCCAGCCTTTTGCTCACTTTTTAATGGGGCTATTTGTTTTATTCCTTTCAGCATGTTTGAGTTCCTTGTAGGTCCTGGATGTTAGGTCTTTGGCAGATATACAGTTGGCAAATATTTTTTCCCATTCTGTGGGCTGTCTCCCCACTCTTTTGGTCGTGTCTTTTGCTTTGCAGAAGCTTCACGGTTTGATGAAGTCCCACTTGTCTATCTTATCTCTTATGGCACGGGCCCTTGAGTTTTTGATCAGGAATTGGTTGCCAGTTCCAATTTCCATCAGGGTGTCTCCTGCATTTTCTAAAGTTCTTACAGTTTGAGGTTTTATGTTTAGGTTTTAGATTCATTTAGAGTTGATTTTTGTGTAGGTGATAGGTAGGGGCCCTGTTTCAATCTTTCAGTGTGGTCAAACAGTTTTCCCAGCACCATTTACTGAATAAGTTCTCCTCTTCCCAGTGGTTATTGGAGGAGGCTTTATCAAAGATGAGTTGGTTGAGAAATTTAGGTTTTGCTTCCAGAATCTCTATCCTGTTCCATTGGTCCATAAGCCTATTTTTATACCAATATCAGGATATTTTGATTACTGTAGCCTTATAGTAAAGTTGAAAGTCTGGAAGTGTGATACCTCCTACTTTGTTCTTTTTCTGAGGATTACTTTGGCTATTCATGGTCATTAATGTTTCCATATTAATTTCTATATTGTCATTTCCAGGTCTGAGAAGAATGATGTTGGTAATGTAATGGGTATAGCACTGAATCTGTAGATTGCCCTTGGTATAATGGACATCTTTTTTTTCTTTTCTTTTTTTGAGTTGGAGTATTACTCTGTCACCTAGGCTAGAGTGCAGTGACACACTCACGGCCACCCCAGCATCAACCCGCTGGGCTCCAGTGATCCTTCCACCTCCAGCCGTCTAAGTAGCTGGAACTACAGGTGCGTGCTACCACGCCCTGCTAATTTTTGATTTATTGTAGAGATGAGGTCTCACCAAGTTGCCCAGGCTGGTCTTGAACCCTTCAGGCTCAGGCAATCCACTTGCCTCGGTCTCCCAAAGTGCTGGGATTACAGGCTGAGCCACCAAGCCCGGCCTAGAATGGACATCTTAACAATGTTGATTCTTCCTATCCATGAGCATGGAATAGTTTTCTATTTGTTTGTGTCTTCTTGGATTTCTTTTAGCAGTACTTTGTATTTTTCATTGTAAAGGTCTTTTACTTCTCTGGTTAGGAAGATGCCAAGGTATTTCTTTTTTTTCTTTTTCTTTTCTTTTCTTTTTTTTTTTTTTTTTGTGGCTATTGTGAATAGGATTGTGCTCCAAAAGCTGAATTTGAATTGGGCTTTTTACTCTCAAAGTATTCCTCAATTTTCAGCCAATTTTGGCCAACATCCACTCCTAATATCTATATTCCAACGGCTTCCCCTATAGCTGCAAAGTCATTAAGTACATTATCTTCCTTCCAAAGTATCTCAGGCAACAGTCTCCATTCTTTAGGATTCAAATAAGTTTCCTTGCTCCCAATGTATCCAAGTCAATATCATGTATTTTTGTTTCTGATTATATCAGCACCCCACTCCTGATAATAATTTTGGTATCACTATAGATAGGCTACTTGCTACTGTAATAAACTTCCCCCACCACATCTCAATGGCTTAAAACAACAAAGGTTTACTTCTTGCTCACACTCCATGTCCATTGTAGATTAGCGTTATAATCACTCAGAGATCCAGGGTGTTAAGGCATCTGCCATCTCAAATATTTCCAGTTTATTCAGAAGAGGAATAAAGAGAATCCTGTAGGATTTCAGGTCTACATTAAATATTCTTCCTTTAAATGACACGTGTTACTTGCCCACAAACTACTAGCAAGAAACAGCTATATAGCACTACCTATCCACTAAGCCAACAAAAGAAATAGAATTCTACCATGTCCAGGAAACTTTTGGCAAATTGCAGTAATGATTACCACCAAGTATCAGTCAGTGTTATTACTCAAACCCCAGTAATAACACTGGCTGATTTCAGCACAGAAATACCCTACAATAATAAACAAACATGGCTGAGCATGGTGGCTCAAGTCTGTAATCCCAGCACCTTGGGAGGCTGAGGCAAGAGTACTGCCTAAGCTCAGGGGTTCAAGACCAGCCTGGGCAACTTGGCAAGACCTCATCTCCACAATAAATAAAAAATTAGCCAGGCATGGTAGCGCACGGCTGTAGTTCCAGCTAGGTGGAAGAATTGCCGAGCCCAGCAGGTTGAGGCTGTGTTGGCCTTGAGCATGCCACTGCACTCCAGCCTGGGTGACAAAGGGAGACTCCAACTCAAAAATAAAAAATAAAAAGTAAATAAACAAACAAGCAGCAGAAAACCCTAGGGGATGGGGAAACTAATTTCCAAGGTTACCACTTTATAAAATTCAAATTTACATTTTCAAAAAATAGACACAAGACATACAAAGAAAAAAAAGTTTGTTTGAATGGCTCATTCAAAGAAAAAATAAATAAACTATCCCTGAAGAAACCCATGTAGTGAACTTACTAGACAAAGACTTAATGTCTTACAGATGCTCAAAGAGCTGAAAGTGACATAGGCAAAACAGAAAAATGATGTATGAACAAAATGAGAATAGCAATAGATAGAAAATATATAAAAAGGAACCAAAAAGAAAATTCTAGAGCTGAAAAATATAATTACTTAAATAAAAAATTTATTGGTGGGTTTAAAAAATAGATTTGAGCGGGTAGAAGAAATAATCAGCAAACTTGATGAGAGGACAATTGAAATTATTGAGCCTGCAGGACAAAAAAAGAGAGAGAGAGAGAATAAATAAAACTGAACACAGGCTGAGCTTGGTGGCTTAGCTTGTAATCCTAGCACTTTGGGAGGCAGAGGCAAGTGGATTGCCTAAGCCTGTGGGTTCGAGACCAGCCCGGGCAACTTGGTGAGACCTCATCTCTACAATAAATAAAAAATTAGCTGGGCATGGTAGCATGCACCTGTAGTTGCGGCTACTTGGAAGGCTGAGGCAGAAGGATCGCCAGAGCCCAGCAGGTGATGCTGGGGTGGCCATGAATGTGCTGTGGCACTCCAGCCTGGGTGACAGAGTGAGACTCCGACTCAAAAAAAAAAAAAAACACCTGAACATGGCAGTAGTGGGAAATTTCCAGGGATGGGGAGGGCACATAACATCAGTAAGGGTACCTGATCTGAAACCAGGCAAAGTAGGGACCAATGGGAGACCTAAATTTTACCTGTATGATAACCACTTGAATACCTAATCCTGAATCGTACCCCACATCTTTAAATTTAAATAAGTAAAGAAAAATTGAACAGAACCTAAGGGGTCTGTGGGACACCATAAAGGGGCCAACATACATATTGTGAGAGTCCCAGAAAGAGAGAGAGAGAAAGGAGAAGAAAAAAATTATATTTGAAGAAATAATGACTGAAAAATCCCCAAATTTGATGACAGACATGAATTTACAAATCCAAAAAGCTCAACAAACTACAAATATGAAAAATCCAAAGAGATCCACATTATAATCAAACTATCAAAGGCCAAAGATAAAGAGATGATCTTGAAAGCAGCAAGAGAGAAGCAATTTGTCACATTCAATAAATTCTCAATAAGGTTACGGTCAGATTTCTTATCAGAAAATTTGGAGGCCAAAGGCAGTGGGTTTATCTATTCAAAGTTCTGAAAGAAAAAAAAACTTGTCAATCAAAAATTCTATAAGCAAAACTGTATTCCAACAATGAGGGAGAAATTAAGACATTCCTGGATAAACAAAAGCTGAAGGAGTTCATTACCACTAGACCTGCCCGGCAAGAAATTTTAAAGAGAATCTTTCAGGTTGAAATGAAAGAATGCTAGATAGTAATTTGAAGACATGAAGAAATAAAGATCTCTGTTTCTGGTAAATACATGGGCAATTATAAAAGCAAATGTTATTGTAATTTTGGCTTGAATTTCACTTTTTATTGTCTACACGATATAAAAGAAAATGCATAAAAACAATTATTAACCTTGTTATTGGGAAAACAATGCATAAAGATGTGATTTGTGACACCAACAACAGAATAGAGCAATATAGGAGCAGAGTTTTTATATGCCATTAAAATGAAGCTGGTATGAATTTAAAAATTAGAGCACTGTGACTTTAGTATGTCATATGTAATATAATCCCCATTATGACCACAAAGGAAAAAAAGTTATAGAATATAAGCAATCAGAAATGAAAAGGGAATCAAAACATTTCACTATAACAAATACATAAACACAAAAAAGGCAGTAATGGATAAAATGAGGGATAAAAAGCTATAAGGCATACGAGAAAACAAGCATCAAAATGGCAGAAATCCCTCCTTTTAAATCAAAAGCAAAAATTGGCAGAATTTATTTTTTAAAAAAACATGATCCAACTACATGCTGTCTACAAGGGATTTGTGTTAGAGTCAAAGACACATCGGTTGAAAATATAAGAGATGGAAAAAGATATTTTCTGCAAATAGTAGCCAAAAGATAGCTAGAGTGACTTTGCAAAATCAGACAAAATAGACTTTAAATTTACAAAAGACAAAAAGGACATTATATATTAATAAAAAAATTCAATACAGCAAGAAGATAAACAATTGCAAATATTTACATACCTAATAAAATACCTCAGAGAATTCAAAATCCCACTTTCAGTAATTAGAGCACCCAGACATAAGACAAGTAAAAATACAGTGGACTTGAACAACACAAAAACTAATTAGACCTAACAGACATACAGAATACTCTCCCCAGCAACAAAAAAACACAAGTGCACATGGGACATTCTCTAGGAGAGATCACATGTTAGGCCATAAATGAAGTCTCAGTAGATTTAAAAAGATAGATATCACACAAAGTATCTTCTTTGACTGCAACAAGATAAAGTTAGAAATCAATAACAGAAGAAAAACTAAAAATTCACAAATATATGGAAGTGAAACACCACGCTCTTAAACAACTAATAGGTCAAAGAAGAAATCACAAAGGAAATTAGAAGATACTTACAGACAGATGAAAATGAAAACAGAATATATCAAAACTTATGGGATGCAGTAAAGGCAGTCTTAGAGGGAAAATCATGGCTGTCGATGCCTATATTAACAAAAAGAAGAAATATCTCAAATTAATAGCCGGACTTACACTTTAAGGAACAAGAAAAAGTAAAGCAACAAAACCCAAACCTAGCAGAAGGAAGGAAATAATAAAGATTACAGTAGAGGTAAATAAAATAAAGGAAAAAATGTTCTTACTTATAAAACCAAAAGCTGGTTTTTGACAAGATTAACATAATTGACAAACCTCTGACTAGACTGACAAAGACAAAGAAAGAGAAGACACAAATAACTAAAATCAGAAATGAAAGTGGCAACATTATTACCAAATACTTAGAAAGGGTTATTAGAGAACACTATGAACAACTGTGTACAAATTAGATAACGTAAAAGAATGAATTCCTTGAAATACACATTTACCTAAACTGACTTAAACAGAAATAGAAAAAATCTCAACAGAGGTTGAATCAGTAATTTAAAAACCTCCCAGCAAAGAAAAGTCTTAAACCAAAAGGTTTCATACGTTAATTCAGCCACACATTTAAAGAATTAACACAAAGTCTTCTTAAACTCTTCCAGAAAACTAAAGAGAAAGAAACACTATTTATTCTATGCAGCCAGAATGACCCTAATACCGAAGTCAGATGAAGCCATCACACGAAAAGAAAATTACAGACTAACATCCCTCATGAACATAGCTATAAAATCTTCAACAAAATATTAACAAATCAAGTCCAGTAGCATATTAAAAGGATTAGTCACCATGACCAAGTTTGATTTATGCAGAATGCAAGGATAGTTCAACATAAGATAATCAATCAATGTAATAGACCACATTAATATAATGAAGGAAAAAAACACACACGATCATCTCAACAAACACAGAAAAGACATTTGGCCAAATCCAACACCCTTTCAAGATTAAAAGAAAACAAACTCAGAAAACTCATAACACAAAGAAAATTCCTCAGCATGATAAAGCATATTTATGAAAAACTCATAGCTAGCATCATACTCAGTGGTGAAAGATTGAAAGCTTCCCCCTAAGGCCAGGAATAAGAAAAGGATGGCCGCTTTCACCACTGCCAGAACTATCAGACAGGAAAAGGAAACAAAAGCATACAAATTGGAAAGAAAGAAGTACAGCTATCTCTATTTACAGATAGCATAATTTCAAATATAGAAAATCCAACATAATCCACAAAATGGCTGTTAGAGTTAATAAAAACATTGCAGGGTACAAGATTCACACACAAAAGTCAGTCGTGTTTTTATACACCAGCACTGAACAATTAAAAGAGAAAATTAAGAAAACAATTAAGTACAATCGCATCTAAAAGAATTAAATAGAAGGAAAGTTAACCAAGGAATACATCTAACTTGATTGGATATAAATGCAAAGACATCTTGTGTTCATGAATAGGAAGACAAGAATATTAAGATATCAGTACCACCCAAAAACAATCTACAAATTCAACACAATGCCTATCAAAACTGCAACACCCTTTTCCAAAACAAAACAAAACAAAACAGATCCTCAAATTCATATAAAATTTTAAGGGGCCCCCAATAATCAAAACAATCTTGAAAAAAAAGAATAAAATCAGAGGACTCACACTTCCCAACTCTGAACTTACTATGAAGCTATAGTAGCTAAAACTGTATGGTACTGGCATAAGAATACACATACAGACCAATGGAGCAGAATAGAGAACCCAGAAATAAACCCTCACATATATGGTCAGTTGATTTTGACAAGGAAGCCAAGACCATCTAATAGGGACAGGTCAGACCTTTCAATGGTGATGGGAAAACTGAACATTCACATGCAAAAGAATGAAGTTGGACTCTTGTCTTATAGCATATATAAAAATTAAAATGGTTTGAAGAAGCTGGGTGCAGAGGCTCATGCCTGTAATCCCAGCACTTTGGGAGACAGAGGCGAGAGGATTGCCTGAGTCCAGGGGTTCAAGATCAGCCAGGGCAACTTGGTGAGACCTCAACTCGACAATAATTTTTTTAAATTATCCGGGTGTGATAGCACGCACCCGGAGTTCTGGCTACTTGGGAGGCTGAGGCAAAAGGATCGCCAGAGCCCAGCAGGTTGACACTGGGGTGAACCTGAGCACTGCACTCCAGCCTGAGAGACAGAGTGAGACTCCAACTAAAAAAAGAAGAAGAAGAAGAAGAATTAACCAGGCATGGTAGCGCAGCTACCCCTATGGTTCCAGCTACTTGGAAAGCTGAGGCAGAAGTATCACCTGAACCCAGCAGATCAAGGCTGTGGTGGCCATGAGAGTGTCACTGCACTCCAGCCTGGGTGACACTTCTACTCTAAAATAAAATGGCTCAAAGATCCAACTAAAGACCTAAAATATACCATAAAATTCTCAGAAGAAAACATTGGGGAAAATCATCATATTGTATTTGGCAACAACTGCATAGGTATGACACCAAAAGCACAGGAAACAAAAAGAATAGATAAACTAAGCTTCATCAAATTAAAATCTTTCGTGCATCAGAGGACATAAGTGGAAAAAAAAAAAACCCAGGAGAATGGAAGAAAGTATTTGTAAATCATATATCTGACAAGAGATTAATATTCAGAATATATGAGGAACTCCTACAACTTGACAACAAAAAAATAGACAATTTAACACAAAAATGAACAAAGGACTTGAATAGACATTTCTCCAAATAGGATATACAAATGGACAATAAGTACATAAAAAGATGCTCAACATTATTATTCATTAGGAAAATGCAGAATAAAACCACAATGAGATGCCTCGTCACGCTAACTAGTATGGCTGTAATCAAGAAAATAGAAAATGCCGGGTGCAGTGGAACATGCCTGTAATCCCAGCACTTTGGGAGACAGAGGCAAGAAAATTGCCTGAGCCCCGAGGTTCAAGACCAGCCTGGGCAACTTGGCAAGACCATGTCTCTACAATAAATCAAAAAATTAGCCAGGTGTGGTGGTGCATGCCTGTGGTTCCAGCTACTTGCAAGGCTGAGGTGGAAGGGTTGCCTGATCCCAGCAGGTTCAAGGCTGCGATGGCCATGAGCTTGGTGCCACTGCACCACTGCAGCCTGGGTGACAGAGTGAGACTCTGACAAAGCAAAGCAAAGCAAAGCAAAGAGTAACAAGTGTTGGTGGAGATATGGAGAAATTGGAACCCTCACGCATTGCTGGTAGGACTGTAAAACAGTGTAGCCACTGGTGAAAACAGTTTGGCAGTTCCTCAAAAGGTTAAAAGCAGAACTATCATATCACTCAGCAATTCCACTCCTAGATATGTGTCCAAAGGAAATGAAAGCAGATATCTGTACCCCAATGTTCACCGCTGCAGTAGGTGGAAACAGCCCAAATGTACATCAACAGATGAATGGATAAAGAAAATATAGCATAAACATATTTTAAGCTATTTGGCTTAGAAAATGAAACTTTGACTTTAATATATGCCACAACCTATATTGTATGAATGGACCTCGAAAACATGATTCTTAATGAAATAAGCTAGACGCAGAAAGACAGGTGATGTCATTTGATTCCATTTATACGAAGCCCTTAGAATGGGCAATTTGATAGGCAAAATAGAGCAGAAGTTACCAGGGGCTGGGGCTGGGGGGGAGTGGGGAGTTATCGTTCAAGGGGTTCATAGCTTATGTTAGGTATGAGGAAACATTCGGGATATAGTGGTGAGGGGTACATAACATTGTGAACGTGATGAATGCTTCTTAATTTTAGACTTACAAATGGTTAAAATGATAAATATTATAGTATATATGTTGCTACGATTTTTAAAAATGTAAAGTGGAGAAGTGATGTGAAAGGGTTGAGGCCATGGTAAGTACTTTAGACTCCGGGGAGTGAGGAGAAGAGCCACAGGAGAGTTCTGAGCAAAAGGAGGTGACCTGACTTGAGTCTTAACAGGATCCGGTAAAGCAAGACATGCCTGGATGCCGAATCCACCAGCCAGCGGCCGGGACCTTCAGAAGTTTCACGTGAGAAAGCGCCCGGGACTGAGGGGGCAGGGGGCCCCGGGATGCGCCTCCCCGACTCGCCATCGGGGGGCAGCAGAGTCGCGGCGAGCGGGCTCCTCGCCGCGCCCCGCCCCGCCCTCGCGCGCAGGTGGCCGGTCCCTGGGAATCCCGAGGCGGAAGCGGGTCGCTGGCCCCGCGCCTCCGCTCGGCCCCTTGCAGACCGAGTTTCCGGAGGCCGGCCCGGGGCCGGGGCCGCGCCACGGGACGGGAGCGGGGCGGGGGGGATGCCGAGAACTTCCGAGGTGGAATTCCCACGTTCCCCGGCCCGCGCCCCGCGGGAGGGCGCGAGGGGCGGGGCTTCCCCCCCGAGGCCGCCACGTGGCTCTCTCGCCCCGGCTGGAGGCGCGCGAGGACGGGGCGCGCCCCTCCCCGGGCCTGGAGGAACCCCGGCGCCGGCGGAGAGCCGGGCGCGACCTCGCCGAGACCCGCCCCTCCCCGCAGGGCGCACCGAGGCGGGGCCGTCGCCGGCCGGGAGGGGTGTGGGCGGGAGGGAGCAGGTGCGCGGCGGGGCCCGCCCCTCCCAGCAGGTGGCGCGGCCGGCGGTCTCGGGGCGCGCGGGCCGAGGGCGTGGCGCGAGCGGGGGCAGGGAGGCCGGACGGGACGCGGGCCCGGGGCGCCCTCCTGGCGGGCCGGCCCCCGGGCTCCGGCCGCGGGGGCCGGAGCGCACCTGGGTCTGCCCACTTCCGGGGAGGGCGGCGGAGGAGCCCCTCCCCGCGGCCCCCCCGTCCGGCCCGGCTCCCCGCCCTGTGTACCTGGGCCGGTCCATTCCCCGAGCGCGCAGGGGGTGGAGCGGCCGGGGCGCGGCCGGGCGCGCGAGCGGGTCTCTCCCCGGAGCCGGGAGCCGGCGCTTCACCCGCGTCGTTCCCGTCTCTCGAACTCCCAGGGCGCGGCAGGGCGGGCTGGGAACGGGCACGCGGGGCGGGAAGGGGAGGAGCGTGCGCCCCTCCCGGCCTTGGTGCGCGCCGCGCCCCCTCCCCTCCTGGCACTCGGGAAGGGACGCTCGGGCCCGACGCGCCCGGACGGCCGCGATGGCGCCGGTGGCCCGCCCGGCCGCCCCAGGCCGGGACGCGGGCGTCTTCGTGTGGCTCCTGCTCGTCACCTGGTGCGCAGGTACGGGGCGCGGGGTGGGCGTCCCCGGCGCCGCGGGACGGCGGGGGGTCACTCTGGGGGAAGGCGGCAGAGCTCCCCGCCGCCGCGGAGGCGGGGGTGCGGGGCGACGGGGGCGCGGAGACTGGCACCGCCCGATCCCCTGCGTCCTGGGAGGTCGCCTTCGTGCCGGGGGAGGGGAATTCCGCGTTGGCGTCGAAGCGCGCCCCCTCCCCCCGGGGCTTGCCTGGAGACGGCAGGAAGTGAAACTCGCCGGCTGCAGCCGCGGGGAGAGTGGGACCCTTTGTGGGGCGGGAATGCAGGGGCGCCGGGTCGCTGGGGAGGCTGGAATGGGGAGCTGGGCGCACCCCGAGATTTCCAGGTGTTGGGGTAACGGGGAGAGGGCACGGGAGCGCTGGGTCAGGCGCTTCCTGGAGGGAGAGATCTAGAAACAGTGTCCCGGCCGCGGATGGGTGTGGGATTGGGGACTCCCAACCCCACCCAACTCCCGCGGGCTTCGGAGTTTCTGTGTGTGAGTCTGGGAGGGTGGACTTATGGACTTGAAACCAACTCCCGCTGGCAAGTTTTCACCTGGATCGAAAGTTTGTTCGGGTGGGGCGAGGGGGCTTTGTCTTTCAGCAGTCGTTTTTGGCGCGGTCATTTGAGATGGCTTTGAGTAAGGTGAGGTGGTGGGAGGCTCATGAAGATATTGTGGGGAGATTTAGCCACAAGGGCAAAGTTCAATCCAAGAACTGCACAATTTTCCCTCCAAATTAAAAATCGCCGGGTAACTTGGGACCCTTGGTGTTTAGTTTTGAAGTAGGGCCTTGGGTACTGGCGGCATCGAAGTGGCCATTTGGGCTTGCCTGTACAGGCCAGAGAGAGAGCGAGCGATCCCTTTGTTTGCGAGAATGGCAAAGGGAACGGGCCTGGGGTGGCTCAGAGGCCACAGTCTGGGAAGAGGAATGGACAGGCTGTTCCAAGGAAAGTGGCTGCCTTACCATGTACCTGCCACTTCAGCCCCACGGGTCTGTAAATTGGGCATGATTGTAGCTGCCTCACCGGTCCTGGGGATTAAGGAACAATGTGTGCCCGGTGCTCTGTAAACCCATGCACATGTAAGCGACAAACTGGTGACAAGTTGCTCCTTCCAGTTGAAGCATTTCCCTGAGCTCACAGCGGTCCCTGCTGACTCCTCTCTTGCCCTCAGCCCCTGCCAGCGCCGTCCAGGTGACCGTGTCAGACCCCTTCCACGTGGTGATCCTCTTCCAGCCTGTGACCCTGCCCTGCACCTACCAGCTGACCACGACCCCCACACCACCCATCGTAATCTGGAAGTACAAGTCTTTCTGCCGGGACCGAATCGCTGACGCCTTCTCCCCAGCCAGCGTTGACAACCAGCTCAATGCCCAGCTGGCAGCTGGCAACCCAGGCTACAACCCCTACGTGGAGTGCCAGGACAGCGCGCGTACCGTCAGGGTAGTGGCCACCAAGCAGGGCAATGCTGTGACCCTGGGAGAGTACTACCAGGGCCGCAGGATCACCATCACAGGAAGTACGTGGGGCGGGGCTTGCCGGGGTGGTAGGGCTGGCGCCCTTGTGCCCAACCTGGAGTCCCGACCTGGGAGCTCTTGGGCACCAGGGTCTGAAAGGACCAAGGAAGGTAGTGATGCCTTCCATCCGTCCGTCCATTCCTTTATTTAACAACAAGGAATCTGTAAGTAACAACTTCTAAAGCGTCTACTGTGTGCCAGGCTCTCTTCCAGGTTTATGAGGATTGACTCGTGTAGACCACATAGTCACTGAATACAAATAGACTCTAGGACTGACATTTTATAGGGCAACGCTCTATAAAATGTCAGTGCTAGAGTCTATGTAGTCAGGGCACAGACTCTATTACTGACATTTTATGGAGGCCGAGAGAGATGAAGTGACTACGCAGGTTCACACAGCTGGTAACAGCTGAGAATCTAATCCAGCCACTCTGGGTCTAGTCTCCCCACTCCTCACCTTGATGCCTGCTCAGGGTGGTGAGCAGAGGGCTCGCAGCAGAGGTGGCTGAGTGAGCAGAGGGAGCTGGAGGTTTCTACGGAGGAGGCCTGTGATTTGCCAGTCCCTTTGACACGCGTTTTCCCGCTGAGTTCTCACCATGTTACACCCACAGCAGCTGAGGTGCCGAGAGGTTAAGTTGCTCCCCTGGGCATGTGGGTCGTAGAGGTCTGGAGCTGGGGTTTGGACCCAGGCATCCCTGAGACCCCTTGTTCTTAAACACAGTGCAGCCTCCTGTTAGGAGGGGCTGATCAGGACTGAGTAAGGGGCACTGGGGAAGTCGTTCATTCATCCCTCCATCCATTTGATACGCAGCAAGCATCTACTATGTGTCAGGCACTGCTGTAGGTGCTGAGGACAGAAGCGACCAGGGTGGCTGAGGTCCCTGCCCTTGAAGAGATGACAATCTGACAGAGTAAGACTGGCAGGAAACAAGCAGATAGAGGGTGAGAGAATTTCAGAGAGTCCTAAGTCCTGCAAGAACATGGCACCAGGTGATGCGCTTTATGGAATGACTTGGACACATCTGAACACTTCTGCGAGTGTGATTTGAGGAGGGACCGAGACTGAGCCCTGCAGAACCTGATGGCAGAGAGGAAGGCGGGGCCAGTGGGCCTAGGATGAAGGCTCGCCCCCTTAGACATGGGGCCAGGGCAGGAAGGGAGCTTCTCTCTGCAGACCCCGAGAAGCCAGGCCTTGGAGCACACTCCTTCCCTCACTCAGTTAGACCAGGGCCAAGAGGCAGGGTTCCAAGGACTGAGCCTGTCAGTCCTGTTTCAGGGAAGGGACAAGGCTGGCTTGCCCTGAATCTCCATGGTTAGCTCAGCCACAAACATCCTGCTGTTTTTGAGGTCAGAGGGCTCCTTAGGGGTTCAACCTATGCAGACCCCCCCTCCGCTCTAACCCAGGGACTGCTGCAGCCTGGACCAGGCGTGATTGCCAGGCCCCTGTCAGGACAACCCCAATACCGAGAGCATCTCCTGCTGGGCACAAAACTCCAGAATGACAGGGTTCGGGGGTGGGGGGGCGGGTTTCATGGTCCAGAGCCCTACAGGTCCAGCTCTTCCAGGCTGCCTTGACCTAGGCCCTGAGTAGTAAACATTCATTGTGTGCATGTCCTCTCAGGAAAGCCAGTAGCCATGGGAGCTTCCTCCAGCTTTTGAGGACAGGGAAAGGCAGACAACCCCGTGGTGTTCCTGGGGTCCTGGTTTTAAAAGCGAAATTCCTGGGTGAGCCAGAAGGTTGTTTGCTCTAAGGGCCCTCGGGTGAGTGTGACTCCTGCGCCCCTTCTGTTCTTCCCCGCTTTGGGTGTTGCGGTGTGCCTGGAGAGGAGGCCATTTCCGCCTCCTTAGGCTGCTTGGGATCCATTTGCCCCATTCTCAGCAGCCCTGAAGCAGCCCATGGGACCTCGGCAATGCAAAGGGTCACCTTTGCAGTGTATAAAGAAGGAGCCAGAGTCTAGAGATGTGGAGGAGGCCTGGCTTCTGTTCCCATTGGAGGCTGGCATCTTCTTCCTGCAACTAAAACAAAGCATTGCCCAGCCTGTGTTATCTCGGGGCCAGCTGGGGGCCAGGAACAGGGTGTGCCTCACAGGAAGGAGGTGGGCCCAAGCCTAGGATGGATCAAAAGAAGCCGGAAGGGCCTATTTTGTTGTGGGTTTTGAAAACATCATACAGGCCAAACAAAATGCATTGAGGCCCAGACTTGGCCCTCAAGACTCCTGACCTATATGATCCGCTTGCTGTGGCAGGGGGTTCCTGGCCACCTCTCCAACTTTTGGCAGGGACCAGCTCCTAAGCTCCATGTTGGAAAGGCGTGGTCAGAGGCTGATTGAAAGATACACAGATGAGGGGCCGAGAGGGCATTGTGAAAAAATCTGGAAGATTTAAGAGACATGCCAGCTTCGAGTTTTATGAGGATTCAGTGAAAGATTGTGTACCAAGGGGCCCGGCACGTAGTAGGAGCTCAATAAACCAAAGCTAAATGCCTGACTGGAGTCATGTCCTCCATGCTTTCATGTCTGCCGTGAAGGTCACCTCATCCAGAGGCCTTCCCAGACCTCCTTTCTTCACACAGCCCCCACTCCACTCCTCGTACTTGCCATCTGCCGTCCCTGATTTGTTTCCTCCATCCTGCTTATCACTGATGAGTGACATAGCTACATTTTTTGTCTTTCTCAGCTAGGATCTGAGCTCCATAAGGGCAAGGGTTTCTATCTGTTCTCTGGAGCTGGGCTTCCCAAATGTTCTGATCTTAGGACTGCTTTACACTCTTAATACTGAGGTTCTCAAAGAGCTTTTGTTTTCATAGTTGGCAAGCCGAGAGGAGTTTAATAAGTAGTTTAAATGATAATAATAAACTTGTTACAGGTTAACAGAAATAGCATACTTTGATGCAAAAATAACTATGTCTTATGGAACTAAACAAAAAAATTTTAATGAGAAGAATGGCTTGGTTTTATACTTCTGCAAGTCTCTGATGTCTGGCTGAATAGAAAAGGCTGGATTCTCAAAACTGCTTCAGACTATTGTGATGCCTGTTGTATGTCACGCACCTTCTAGGAAACGCCACAGTCCACTCCTGGGAGACTAAAGAGAAAAGGCAGGTGACTATTATTATGAAAACCACTTTGACCTCAGGCCTCTCCTGAAAAGGTCTCAGGGAACCCCAGGTCCACAGACCACGCGGTGAGAACCACATCACCATTGCTCTTTAGTGTACAGACACCGCCTCGAACGGAGGATGCACTTGGCAAGTATTCACAGGATGTTGAATGAATGAATCAAGTGTGTATCTGAACGTAGCCATGTCCCCAGAACGCTAGAAGAGACAACAGAAAGGAAAGAAGATCAGCATGTGCAGAGAGGGGGCTCGTTTCTGCTCCTGGCCAGGCCCTGGGTCAAATGCTGGGGGCCCAGCAGAGATGAGACCGACTAGGTTCTGCGGCATGGAGCCCACATACAGGGCAGTGAACCGTCGGCCCCTAAGCTGGTGACACACTTCAGCGGGGGAGTTGTGGCATGAGCCCAGCATGCCGGTGGCCAGCGCGGAGGCCAGTGTGTCTGGAAACTAGTAAGTGAGGAAGATGGTGGAGCTGAGGCTGGTGTGGTGGCTAGAGGCCAGATCCTGCCAAGGGCCTTGAAAACCCGTGGAAGATATCTGGAACGATGTACAGACATTGCTGAAGAAAGGGTTTTTCTGTAGAGATAAAGCCTTCCTTCTGAAGGAGGAGGAAGGCTTGGGTCCTTCCATGCCTTCAGCAGTTACTGATGTTCCATTGGGCGCCAGGTGCTGTGAGGTTGGGGCACCCATGGTTACTGCTCTCGGTTGTCCAGGAGGAGGCCAGAGGGGCTGGGAAGAAAGTGACCTTGAAGGTGAGGGGATTTCCTGGTTGAGATGCTTCTCTGTAGCCTGTCTCTATCTGCCCTAAGCCTCAGGCACAGTTGCCCAGTGGGTGCCCCAATCATTAACTAATTAGGGCCTGAAGAGTAGAGAGAAAACCGGATGTGCTGAAAGACTTTGATTCGTGCCATAATTAACAGGCTCCTTGCCTAGGGCTGCTTCAGATCAGAGCTTCCCCAAGCCCTAGGCCTGACCTGGAATGTGAGGACAGGATGGGGGAGGGACCAGGGAACTGGGAGGTCTCCTCTCTCTCTCTCCCACACAGACACACCCATGCGTTACTGGTGCCTGGGCATCTCCTGGTACCTGGAATCTGGCCTGTTTTTCTCTGCCTCCTTACTCTGCACTTATCCCAAGTCTAGGCTCCTGGGCAGTTACATCAGGGAGTTGACTTTGGCTGTGAGAGGTGGTGTGAAGGATGGTTATAAGTCGAGAGGCACAGACTGTGGGGCCAGACTGTCCCTGTCCACACCGATGAGCCATGCAACTCGGGGCAGATTAAGTGATCTCTCCAGACCTACGGTCTCATCTACAGAACAGAAATGGACATGGCTCCCACCTCGCAGACTTCTTGCAGTCACCCAAGTTATTAGTTCAGAACAGGGCATAAGAGGTCAGGTGCCCTTGGTGAGAAGCATTTCATATTTACCTGATTCTTCTGCAGCCCCACCCTTGGGTCCCTCCCAGATTGGCTGGGAGGGGCCTCCGGCCCTCCTGGGGTTAGGCACACCCAGCTCATCCATAAGGTACCCTCACACCTCCTCATCCTGACCCAGATGCCGACCTGACCTTTGACCAGACGGCGTGGGGGGACAGTGGTGTATATTACTGCTCCGTGGTCTCGGCCCAGGACCTCCAGGGAAACAATGAGGCCTACGCAGAGCTCATCGTCCTTGGTGAGTAGGACTGGAGAGGGGAGGGGGCGGCCCCTTCCTCTGTGCATTTCCAACTGTCGCCCTTTGCCCTCCCGCTCACCCTCTGGGCTCTGTCGCCTGCTTTGCTCTCCCCGGGGCTCCGCCAGTCACTTGGGCTTATCTATGCCCTGCACCCCAGGCAGGGACCCGTTGTCCACAAAGCTTCAAATCAGCCAGAGCCAAACTAAGAGTGGAGCGAACTGGAGACTCTGTCTCTTCAAAGTCTCATTTTTTAAAAATCCAGATGTAGTCAGAGTTGACAAGCAGTGAGTGAGGATGGCTGATTGTGTGTAAAGTCCAGGGGAGGCTGGACCTACCTTCTGACACATCTCCGGGGGCCACATCTCACCCCAAGTCCCTTGTCAAAGCCTAGCATAGGAGCTTTGCTGTGTGCCCTGCTGGGATGGCGCTGTGTGGCTTACACGGAGTGTGTATGTTTGAGTGTGGCTAGAATAAGGCTGACTCCAGGCGCCCATGAGCCAGATGGGCTATCTGGCTATGAGGCCTCCCTGTCGGCACAGAGTGAACATTGCCATCAGCCAGGCACCCTGCTGTAAGCCAGCGTATGAAGTCTCGTGTGGTGTGTGCCCTAGGTGACAGACACCGCTAGGCTGTACATGGCCAGCCTCACGCCGGGGCGGATGAGCCTGTGATGGGAGCGCAGTCCAAGAGGCTCTTGCCACGGCACAACGGTTCATGTGTGGGGGACGGAACACGTTTACTGGTGAGGTGACCCAGGAACCTCTCCATGTCCGATCCCAAAATGTAGTCTCAGGGCCTCTTTATACGCTAAAAGTTTGTGAGGGTCTCTAAGAACCTTTACGTTTTTGTGAATTAACTACTAGAAATAGAAACTGGGAAATTTGTAGAGCACAAGATACACCAGCACACAGTCCATAAGCCAGTAGGGTGATGGTGGCATCACATCACAGAGTCCTGGGAAAACTCCACCGTACACTCATGGGAGAACATGTAAAAAGTGCAAATAATGTCTAAGTGTTATTAGGAAAGCCAGGACCACACTTTGAGAGCTGCTCATGGACATGCTTCTGCCCCATCACCTGTGATGCCAAGTACATGAGCTCTGGAGAGGGCTTTGTGGGTGCAAAATGGTGTGGAGGCCACCAAGACACAACATTTGTGGGACCCAGAACCCTGGGGACATCTGAGGGGAGGCACAGCTGTGTCAGAGCCACGCGTATTTGACAGTGCATGAACTGAGGTCAAGCCCTTGTGGGTCACAGATCCATGATCACATATGACTTGTTGTTTGTTTGTTATGTATTTATTTATATTTTTTGAATTAGGATCTCACCCTCATCCAGGCTGAAATGCAGTGGCACAATCACGGCTTACCACAGCCTCAGCCTTTCACATGGTTAGGATTACAGGCACATGCTACTACCCCTGGCTAATTTTGTAGGTTGTTTTTGTTTTGTTTTGTTTTTTGGTAGACATGAGTTCTTCCTATGTTGCCCTAGCTGTTCTCTGAACTGGGCTTAAGCAATCCTTTCGCCTCAGCCTCCCAAAGTGCTGTGATTACAGGCATGAGCCACTGTGCTCGGTCACATATGACTTTTATGGGCCGAAGGCACTTTTGCCTTCATAAGTCCCTTCCTCTGTTAAAAAAAAAAAAAATTCATGATTATGTTGTCATAAGACAACTCATTACATTTTTTCCCCAGATTTTAAAATAACACTTTCATGGACCCTAGGGCACTGTGCCTGCTATGCCTAATGGAACAGGATGTCCCTGTCACCTGGGTTGCTACCCTTTGGGGATGATAGGATCCAGGTAGGAGGAAAAGACAGGGTGCCCAAGCTGAGGTAAAGCCTTCAGGACCCCCTGGGACATGTTTTGGAGCCTCTGGTGGATCATTCAGTGCAAGTCTTCACGCCCAACAGCACCCACATCTAGGTGGAGTGGAGGCCAGGAGCTATGTGTTAGGCACCCACCCTCCTTGGCTACCAGCCCTTCCCGCTTCAGGGCACACCGTTGACTTGACCAGCCTGGGGCTGGGCTCTCGGGCCGGGACCCCTGGGCTGGCTGAGGCCAGCATAATCTGTTTCTCTTTTGTCCCTCCAGGCAATTCCTCAGGGGTAGCTGAGCTCTTACCTGGTTTTCAGGCGGGGCCCTTGGAAGGTATGGGGGGTGGATTCCTGAGTGGGGCTTCTCAGGAGTTCGCACACATTGTTTACCACTTTCGACTTGGGTACGCTCCCTCCCAACTAAACCCTCGCTTGCTGTAGCCCCTGTAGTCCCCGACTAAGCTGGCCTGACTCCCACTCCTCAGCACCTAGTGAGCTGGCTCTGGGCCTCGGGGTGCGCTGGCTGGGCTGGGAAGGCCCTGGGGTGCAGGCAGGGGCTCCTGTGACTGGCAGCTGCAGTGCTTTCCGGGGGGGTGGGATCTGGGCAGCTGACTCTTCCATCCTGGAGGCTGGTCTGTCTTGCTCTGTCCAGGGGGCCTCTTGTTTTCTGCTTTGTCTATTTGACCCCAGGGGAAGGGCCCTGATGTGGGGACTGGCCTGGGTTGTAGAGGGGTGAGCAGCCCTTGGCTACTGTGCTCAGCCTCCAGCATGGAGAATCCAGCAAGGGCTGCGGGTTCCCTGACGAGCTTTGCAAACAGTCCCCCACCCCAGTGCTGGTTCTGCACTGCCCCTGCGTGCCGTGGCGCCTGCTCCCTCCTGGCTCAGGGCCCGTCTCTCTCCCCGCAGACTGGCTCTTCGTGGTCATAGTCTGCCTGGCCGTGTTCCTCGTCTTCCTTCTCCTGGGCATCTGCTGGTGTCAGTGCTGCCCGCACACCTGCTGCTGTTACGTCAGATGCCCCTGCTGTCCCGAGAAGTGCTGCTGTCCCGAGGCCCGTAAGTGCCCCTCATATGGCCACCCCCACCTGGCCAACCTCCTGGCTCCAAGAGGAGGTGGTGGTCATCTTGTCCCCCACGTCAGTGCCACTGTTCTGGAGGTTATGAGGTTAGCAAATGGGGAGAAAGTAGGCCGAGGAGGGTCTGCTGTTTTGAGTTTCTTCTTTTGAAATTATCCATTCGCATGGCAAAAAGAAAACGTCCAACAATATAAGATACTCACATGAAAGTAAGGTTCCTTTTAAAAACAAAACCTTGGATGGGTGTGCGGGCTCACACACCTGTAATCCCAGCACTTCGGGAGCCCAGGATGGGAGAACTGCCTGAGGCCAGGAATTTGAGACCAGCTGGGACAAATAGCAAGACCCCATCTTCACAAAAAATTTTAAAAACTAGTTGGGTGTGATGGTGTGTGTCTGTAGTTCCAGCTAGTGGGGAAACTGTGGCAGAAAGATCATCTGAGCCCGAGGCTGTGGTAAGCCATGATTGTGCCACTGCACTCCAGCCTAAGCAACAAAGTGAGACCCCCAAGCCAAAAAAAGAAGAAAATTCAGTGGAAAAGGGAATAAGAAACCAAACAAGATTTATAGTACCACAATTAAGTGAATTTTGTTTTATTATTATTTTTTGAGACGGGTTGAAGTGCAGTGGCGTGATCATAGCTCACTGCTCATACTCCTAGGCTCAGGTGGTCCTTTCACCTCAGCCTCCCAAGTAGCTGGGACTACAGGCATGTACCACCTCACTGGGCTAGTTTTTTATTTTTTGGAGAGGCGAGGTCTCGCTATGTTACCCAGGCTGGTCTTGAACTCATGGCCTCGAGCATGCCAGCCTCCCGCCTCGGCCTCCCGAAGTGCTGGGATTACAGCAGCGTGCCAACACACTTGGCCAATTTAAGCATATTTTTAAAAGCACGCAGACACTCCATATTTTACCCAGCTACTCTGAAGACATATATCTAACACATCAGAGTGGAGGCCTGGGAATGGACGTGGAACCCATGCTGAGGGAAAGAAGCAGACCAAGCAGAAGGGCAAGAGGAGGAGAGTCTCTGGCCGCTGCCCTGCTGCCCCTCCTCGGGGACCACAGCTGTTGCCTGTCCTCAGTTTCCTTCGGGAGAGTGTCTGGGCGGACCAACATCTTCGCACACAGTCCAAGGTGCATTAACAGAAAAATACCAGGCATGTGTTGCAAGAACGGGCAGATGGAGGTCTGAGGCCTGCTCCGCACCTTACCTGCTTAGAGGCCCAGCGAGTGGTCTTTTCTCCCTGGGCTCAGTATCCTCCTCTGTAAAATGGGGCTTGTGTTAGCGCTCCCTGTGCCAGGTGAGTCAGGATTTGGTGAACTCATGTGCACAGCGTTTAGCACAGGGCTTGGCCTAGATAAAATGTCCTATGCCTGCTGGTCACTGGGCACTGCTGCCGTCAGCCTCAGGAGTGACTAAGGGCCAGGGCACCAATCGGAGCCCTGCTGTTCATCGGCAGCCTCAGACGAGCAGCGCTCCCTCTCTGAGCCCCGTTTCCTTCTCTAAGGTCCCAACCTCGTGGGGTGTCAGGAGCATTAAGGGAAGACTATACGTAAGTGCCCAGCACGTGGCTGCAGCTTGGTCCATGCTAACTTTATCGTCATTGAACTCAGGGGTGTGCAGCCTGGCTCCCTAAAAAAAAATTACATGGCTCTCTGAAGAGCTATGTGGGCCACCATCCTCAGCATGCTGACTTGAGAGCTTCTTGCTCAGGCGGTGGGTGTTAGTCCATTTCACAGACGGGCTGCAACCAAGTTTGGAGTTAGTCCGCTAATTAAGGCTAGGGCTGGGACCAGGACTGCAGATTTCTGTCCCAGGGTTGCATTCCTGCCCTCAGCACATTCCCTCCATCCTAAGACCTTCTGCACCAACCCGAGACCCCACTAACTGCCTGATGGAGGCTCTATTACTTCTGTGGCAGCCACAGCCCCACTCACCGTCTGGAGGCAGCCCCTCCAATGCTAATTATAAAATTGCGGGTCATCTGAGCTGATGAGGGGCCTCCTAGGCAGGGCTGTGCATTGAGCCTTCTGCTTCCAAAACAAAGCAGAGGTGAAGAGAGTCTTTCTGAGCCAACCCCCCCTTCCATTTTCCTGTTAGAGTCCCAGGGAGGCGGTGACTTGCCTAGGGCCCAGCAACTGATACAGGAGCAGCCACCAGAACCCAGCCTCTGGCCCCGGGGAGGAAGGAAGCAAGGAGGATTTGCCCTTGAGCTGTCAACCCTAGAGCTGGCTGGTGCGAGTGGGTGTGGCCCTGAGCTGGAAAGACTAAAAGAAGAGATATTTTGCTGGGGGGTGGGGCAGAAGGGAGATATTTTGCTTCTAGGCAGTGGCTGGCAAGTTTACTCCTGAGACTCCTGCCTCCAACTGACATCTGGGTCTGGAAGACGACCTGAAGGGGAGGACCCAGCAGGCATAAACACAGTGGGCATGGAAGCCTCCCAGGTGACTCTTCTAGAGCAAGGGTTTGGCCACCAAAGAGGATACTTGATTCCAGATTTGGGGGACAGTGGTGGGCACAGCATGTATGCATTATCTAAAGAGGCAGCTTTGCCCACTGTTGCCCTGTAAGCACACAGGCCCAAAGTGGCTATATATTCCAACAAGTTGTCTGGAAAGTGGCAATTGGATGTAAAACTTTTGACTGTCAAATATTGGCAAACCACCATACTGTCAAACAAAACATGTTGTCCTGCCACACTGGGACCATGGGCTGCCTGTGCCACTGCCTCTTCTAAAACCTCTGAAGATCACACAGGAGATAGGGACTCGTTGAAGCTGATATCCCCTAGTCTCAGGGATGCTGCAGAAACAGAATGAGGACCACCAGGGACCCAAGTGTCTAGGGAGACGACACAGTGGAGGGGGCAGGCAGGGATGAATGTCTGGGCCCATACCCCTCCAGAACCCTGATCGGTGCAGGGGAGCATGGTTCCCGCCTGCTTCTCACACTGACTGTGTGTGTCCTCCCAGTGTATGCCGCCGGCAAAGCAGCCACCTCAGGCATCCCAAGCATCTATGCCCCCAGCACGTACGCCCACCTCTCCCCTGCCAAGACCCCGCCGCCACCAGCCATGATATCCATGGGCCCTGTCTACAACGGGTACCCTGGAGGGTACCCCGGAGACTTCGACAGGAGTAGCTCAGGTGAGGTTTGGAAAAAGCAGAAGCTGGGGCAGGGGGAGGGCTGGGCTGGGCGGGAAAAGTGGATTGGGAGCAGGGAAGGGGCTGGGAATGCAGGGCTTTGCTGCAGGTGGGCAGCCACTGACAGCCAGTCTCCCCTAGTTGCCGGCCACAGCTCCCAGGTACCCCTGCTTCGTGACACAGACAGCAGTGTGACCTCTGGTGAGAACCCATGATTTTGAGGTTGGACATACCTGTAGATGCGTGGGCTGGGTCATTATCCATCCTCCCAAACTGACCTCCATTCCCTATCCCTAGAAGTCCGTAGCGGCTATAGGATTCAGGCCAGTCAGCAGGACGACTCCATGCGCGTCTTGTATTACATGGAAAAAGAGCTGGCCAACTTTGACCCTTCTCGACCTGGCCACCCCAACGGCCGTGTGGAACGGGGTGAGCAGGAGTCTTGGGGTCTGAGGGCTTCTTGAGAGGGGCGGGCAGGAAAGGTGGAAGCCTGTCTCCCTGATACCTGCCCCAGGGGTGCTTGCTGCAAACCCCGGACAGTCTCTCCTTTCCTACCATGGCCCCTAGAGTGTATGGGCTGGAGGGTGGCACTGCTGGACCTGGGCTCCTGATATCAGGTCCTGGCCTCTCCCCAGCAGTCAGTGACATCTCCCCTCCCCTACAGCCATGAGTGAAGTCACCTCCCTCCATGAGGACGACTGGCGATCCCGGCCTTCCCGGGGCCCTGCCCTCACCCCCATCCGGGATGAGGAGTGGGGTCGCCATTCCCCCGGAGTCCCAGGAAGTGGGAGCAAGAGCCCCTCAGGGAGCAGCCAGGAGATGGCTGGCGGGCAGGGCGGCCCCGCGCCCGCTCTGTGGATGCTCTGGACGACTTTGCCCGGCCAGGCTCTGCCGAGTCAGGGAGGAGGTCCCCCCCAAGCAGTGGGAGGCGAGGCCGGGCTTACGCACCCCCACGAAGCCGCAGCCGCGATGACCTCCGCGACCAAGACGACTCAAGGGACTTCCCGCACTCCCGGGACCCCCCCTACGGTGACTTCCGGCCCAGGGACCGCCCTCATGCGGACCCCAGACCCCACTACCACCGGTCCCGGGACCCTCGGGACAATGGCTCCAGGTCCGGGGACCCCCAGTATGACAGGCGGCTGCTAGAAGAGGCCTTGAGGAAAAAGGGGTCAGGGGACAGGAGGAGACCTTGCAGGGAGGAAGAGGAAGAAGAGGAAGCCTACTATCCTCCAGCACCTCCCCCTTACTCCGAGACCGACTCCCAGGCGTCACGAGAGCGGAGGCTTAAGAAGGTGAGGGCAGCGCCCCTGACTCGCAGGCCCTTCCTGGAGCCCCCTCCTCCCCTCCCCGCCATTCATACCCTTCTCTCTTTCTCCCTTGCAGAACTTGGCCCTGAGTCGGGAAAGTTTAGTCGTCTGATCTCAGGTTTTGTATGTAGCTTTTGTACTTTTGTTTTTTAATTTGAGGGAGTATTGATGAAGCTCTTCCCTTCCCGAGTCCAATAAAACTTATAATCACACGGCCTCAGTCTTGCAAGAAGCGTCTGTTTTCTGCTGCGCGAGGTGGCGGGCCCGCCGCCCTGTCTGTCTGCAAAACACCGCGTCCCGCGGGGACTCGAGTCCCGGGCCGGGAGGAAGGGAGCCGGCCAGCCTTCTGCCTTCTGCCTTCTCCCCCGGCCAGGGCAGGAGTACGTGCCCCGCGCCGCCTCCGCCCGGCCCCTGCGTGCGCGCCCCGGCCCCGCCCTGGTGTGCGCATGCGCCCGGGCCGCCGCGCGCAGCCGCCGGGAGCGCGCGCGCGCTCCCCTCGCCCCTTCCACCCCGTCCGCCCCTCCCCCGCGACCTACTTCACGGTCTCCAAGCCCCGGCCGCCTGCCCGGTCCCCGGCCGCCCGGGCCCCTCCTCCGGGTCCGCCCGCGTTCCATCCGGACCCGCGTTCCCCGGGCGGCGGGCGCCGGGCCCCCGCGGGAGGCGGTGGCGGCGACCTCCCGCCCCGCCGAGACCCGGGCCCGCGCCCGCCCGCCATCGGAGACAGACGGCGCGCGCGCTCCCCGGGGGCTGCCCTCCCCCCGCGCGCGTCGGCCCGGGCTCGCGCCGCCGCCGCCGCCGCGCGCGCGCAGCTCAAGTAAAGGAGGAAAAAAGGGGGAAAATAGAAAGCGACGGCGGCTGCAGCAGCGATCCGCCGCCGGACGGGGCCGGGCCGGGCGGCGGGCCGCGAGCGCGCGAGCCGGGGGACAGGCGGCGGCCACCCAGGGCGGGCCGTGTAAAAAAGTCGCGGCGGCGGCGGCTCGGGGAAGGAGGCCCGAGGGCCGCGTGCGGCGGGCGGGCGGGCGGGCGGGGGGCGGCCGCGCGGCGTCCCGGAGCCTCGGGCCGCCCGGAGCCGGCGGGCGGGCGGAGGCGGCGGCGGCCGGAGGCGGCGGCGGCGGCGGCGGCAGGAGCGGCGGCGGCGGCGGCTGCGGCGGCGGCGGCATCTCCTCCTCACATGACCCCACTGTTTGTCCCCGTGATCAGCGCGAGCGGCTCCCGTGTCTCCTCCGTCCCCTCCTGCCGCGCGGCGTGAGCGCCGGGCTCGGGGCCCCCCCGGCCGCCCGCCCCCTCCCCTCCCTCCCCCCTCCCCTCCCCTCCCCCCGGGCCCCGCGCCCCCCCGCCCCCGCCCCCCCCATGGACATGCTGGACCCGGGTCTGGATCCCGCTGCCTCGGCCACCGCCGCCGCCGCCGCCAGGTAAGAGCGCCCGGCAGGCCCGCGCCCCGCGCGCCCCGGCCCGGCCCCTCGGCCTGCGGGGCCGCCATGATCCCGAGCCGCCGCCGGCCCTGCTCAAAATGGAGGCTGCGCGGGAGGGGGCGCCGGCGCCCGCTGGCCCCGGACCGCGGCCCCGGCCGGGCCCGGCGCCGGCCGGCTCGGGCGGGAGGGAGGCCCCGCGCCTGGGCGCGGGGGCGCGGGCGCGGCGGCCCTGAGCCCCTCTCCTTCCTGTCGCCCCGCAGCCACGACAAGGGACCCGAGGCGGAGGAGGGCGTCGAGCTGCAGGAAGGTGAGCGCTCGCGGGGCCCGCCGGGGCTGCGACCCGCGCCCGGGGCGGGGGCCGGGGGCGCCCTGGCCCGGCGCGACCGATGGCCATCGCCCCGACCCTCCTCCGACCGCAGGCGGGGACGGCCCCGGGGCGGAGGAGCAGACGGCGGTGGCCATCACCAGCGTCCAGCAGGCGGCGTTCGGCGACCACAACATCCAGTATCAGTTCCGCACAGAGACGAATGGAGGACAGGTGAGGCGGCGGCCCGGGCGCCCGGCGGGCCCGCGGAGGGTCTAGCGGGCGGGCTGGGAGAGGCTCGGACCCGGCCCCAGCGCCGGTCTCGCCGCTCTGCCGCCCCCTGCAGGTAACATACCGCGTAGTCCAGGTGACTGATGGTCAGCTGGACGGCCAGGGCGACGCGGCTGGCGCCGTCAGCGTCGTGTCTACCGCTGCCTTCGCGGGAGGGCAGCAGGCTGTGACCCAAGTGGGCGTGGACGGGGCAGCCCAGCGCCCGGGTCCTGCCGCTGCCTCTGTTCCCCCAGGTCCCGCGGCACCCTTCCCGCTGGTAGGTGCCCGGCAGCCCCCGAGGGGCTGGAGAGGGGACGCCGACTCTGCTCTTGGGGAGCCCCAGGGGGTGGGGCAGGTGGTCCACAGATGTTGCCCTTAGGCCTCAGGCGGTGTGGCGCCAGATCCCTGTCGTGCACAGTGGAACCTGGGGGAGAGCTCTGGGAACTTCGTTTTTTTCACGTAAAACAGGGACGATATTTCTAAGGGGAAAGTTTCTTAGAGTTAAAAATAGATTGGTTCAGCAAGTGATTGCTGAGTACCTGCCAAGTTTCAGGGCTGAGTGAGACACAGAACAGAATGGCACACACAGAAGGGTTTCCCCTTCTCTGTTTATTGCAGAGAATGCAGTAAACATCAAACACGGCAATAAGGGGCCAGGATGAGGGAACAGAGATGGCTAAGGGTGGCCTCTGTGTTCTCCTGCTCCCCAGGCTGTAATCCAAAATCCCTTCAGCAATGGCGGCAGCCCCGCAGCCGAAGCTGTCAGTGGGGAGGCACGATTTGCCTACTTCCCAGCGTCCAGCGTGGGTGATACCACAGCTGTGTCTGTACAGACCACAGACCAGAGTTTGCAGGCCGGAGGTAAGGAGAGGAAGAGGCCAGGTTGGAAGGCAGGGGAGACAACAGGTCCAGTAGGGAGGGAAGCCCCCCAGCCAGTTTCGACTCCGCCCCTGTCACAGCACTAATCCCCACTCTCCCTGCAGGCCAGTTCTATGTCATGATGACGCCCCAGGATGTGCTTCAGACAGGAACACAGAGGACGATTGCACCCCGGACACACCCCTACTCCCCGTACGTGCAGGAGATGTCCCAGGAGTAGAGGACACTGGGAGGGAGGGTTTTCTGGAATAGGAGCTGGACGGTTCAGCACACAGCAGCAGGCACTTCATGCACATGGATTTGCCTTGCAAAGATATGTTTCAAGTCTGTTTAATGAATGTCTGGACAAATAGGCCTGAAGTGATATGTGACTGTTTTTTTCCCCTCTTCTAGAAAAATTGATGGAACCAGAACACCCCGAGATGAGAGAAGAAGAGCTCAGCACAATGAAGGTGAGGACAAGGTGGAGCTCCAGAGCCGGCCCAGGCCACCACGGCCTCACAGGCTTCAGCTCTGTGTTTAGAGGCACAGGGGGGGAGGCAACTCTAGCCTGTTACTGGACACGTGAGAGAGCATAATGTCAGGAATAGCTGGGCAGTGAGTGTGAACTGGTAGTGACCATGTGTTTTGTCATACCTGGCTAGTGCTTTTGAATTAATGGCCAACATCTAGAATGGCAGACTTCACGTTCTTACGTGGGTTGCCTGCACCTCTTGAAAAACGGGGTTGATCCAACCCACCTGGACTGACCTTCCCACATGGCAGCTGTTGCACTCATGTCTCATTCCGTGCCTGGCTGGTGAGGCCAGAGCATCCTGCCTTCCCAGAAACACCAGATCTCACCTAAGGTCATTTTGGCTTTCAGTTCTGATCCTAGTCCCCCACCTCAGTCAGTAGCCACTGCAGTGGGCATAGCAACATGCAAGTGCAGGGAGCACTTACACCCCAACAACTGTCATTCAGCAAATATTTACTGACCATGGATTGCAGGCTGAGCAGCATGGGCCCTACACCAGGTCTGGAACTTGACTTGGAGTGTCAGGGAGTCTCAAAGGTGGGAGGGCTTGTGCCTGAATAGACACTGGTGGGGGGCATGAGGTGAGGCTTCTCAGGGGAAGAGCTCTTTGTCAGGGAGAAGGCAGGTGGGTCAGGTTGCTTCAGGGGGTGCTGGTTGGGTTGTGGCAGCGGTCCTATGTGGAGTGCCTTAGGAGCAGAGGCCTTGAGTGTCAGAGTGAGGCACTGAATAAGTCCTGAAGGTGTCAGTGGGGGGAGGGGTTGTTGGCCTGTGTAGTTGTATTCTAGTGAGCTTTCTGAATTTAGCCATTTGTTCAGCACGTTTGTGCCGTGTGCCGGCCCCAGTTTTAGGCCCTCAGATACAGCAGTATAGCAGATAGTAGAACAGACAAGGTCTCAGCTGTCTGGTGAGAGACAGAAAGCATACACAGCTACACTAGGACATCAGGTAGTACAGTAAGTCACACGACAAGGGAAAGCTGGGAAGGAGGTGGAGAGCGATGGCAGCAGTGTGCTCTGACTGCCTCTTGGAGAGGTGACATTTGAGCAGAGGCCTGAATGGACCTTGGTGAACGAGCCGGTCAGGAGTCCGGGGAAGAGTTCCAGGCAGGGGAGAGCAAGTCCAAGGGCCCCGGTCCTGAGCTAGAGCAAACTTGGCGTGTTTGAAGAAGAGTGGGATTCGGGAAGGGAAAAGGGAAGCTGGTAGAGGGGGGATGGTGGGAGCCACCAAGGACATATTGCAGAGGGTCTTGGGAGAGGCCCCCAAGCCTCTTGGTGTGGACGTCCCTGCCCCTGGAGTGTTATTCTGGCATGCTGAGAAAGCCAGGGGGGGCCTGTGGGTGGAAGCTGGGTGGCGAGGGTGGTGGGAACCAGAGGCTTGGAAAGCAGGAGGCAGCTGCGGGCGTCAGGCCTGGTCAAGGCAGGAGGGCCGTCGGGCACGACTCTGAGGCTGAGGAATCAGCGTTTCCTGCAGTGCTTCGGTTGTTCGGAAGGGAGGGGCGAGTCTGAGCTTGGTTGGGGTGTGTTGAGTTTGAGGGCCCCCCTGGGCCCCCTGGCTGCTGCTGGCTCCACCGCTTATTGACCCTAGGGCGGCAGGCTGGTTTTTAATCTCTGCCCCTGTTCCGCCCTCTGTCCACTGCTGCTGACACAACTACCCCGAGGCTTCTCGCGGGGATTCAGTGAGTTGAGATGAGGCCTCGGTGGTGTGTGGCGTGCCACGTGGGAAGGCTGAAGTGAGCGACTCGTGATGCCACCTAGCCACCCTCCCACCCCAGTGTCACTTTTCTGCCTCTCTGAGTTAACCTGCCTCCAAGCAGCCTTGAGTCTGTCCTCCCGGCAAAAGTAGTCTTCGCCGCCTTGCCTCTACTCTCCAGCTCAGTCCTGCTCCCTCTTTCCTGACCCCCAGAGTACTTGACCGACCGTCTGCCCATCCTCCCTGTACTCTGTCAGTCTGGCTCACTTCTCTGCCAAAACGGCTCCCGTTAAGGTCGCCCATGATGGCCTCGTTGCCAGATCCACTGGCTTCCTTTCCTGTCTTAGCTCCAAGCATCTGACCCTGCCCGTTTCCCTCCTTTCTGTTCGGGCACGTTCTTTTCCGCTCTGCCCTCTCTGATTCTCCTTTGCTCTGCTTCCCTTCTCCACCGTTTCTCACACAAGGCCCATCTAACCTTCCTTGGGAAGTTTAACCGTCTAGATCTCCAGGGCTCTCCCGAACAAGTGGAACAGAAAGGGAGGGCCCGGAAACCTGTTTTCAGTTGGTTCCCTGGGCGAGGCTTCACATTGGGTCAGAGGCTGCCTGGAGAGACTGCTCTGGCTGCTGGTGTTGAAGGTCTGGCCCCTCTTCTGTCTGCCTCGGGAGGATAGCACATGAGGACCAGAGATGGCCCTCAGAAGCTCTAGTTGGTTCCCCTTGTAGGCGTCCATCGTTTCTCTTTTCTCCAAAAGTGTATGTGACTCGCAGAGAGGTGAGAACTGCTTCTTGATGTCCTCCCAGGGGCTGGGCACCCCTGGATGCTGGTCATGCTCACGGCTATGCTTGACTCCGTTCTTCTCTCTTGAACCCAGACCCATGCTTTGAACTGCCCGTTCCAAATCTTCATCTCTGAATGTCCCTGCAACTCCTCAAACTCAAATTTGTCCAAAACAACTTACTGTCTCCCCTCTCCAAAGGCTGCCATGCAACGCTCTTTCCAGAGCAGCAAAAGGCACACTGGGTCTCGGTTACCCAAGTCCAAAATGAAGGCCAGAGCCACTTCCGACTCTGCCCTTTTCTTCCTCACATGCGCAAATCCCAAGACTCTGTGCTCCAGTGGATTTCAGATCAGCTTCTCTCCCCATTTTCCCTCTTCCCTACTACTACTCCATACCATAGGAGCCCATCCCAGCATCACCAGCTCAGATGCCTGCCAGGACCTGAGAGAAGGAAGTATACTTGGTATGTCAGAGAGAGGTTTGGGGGACCTTCAGTAAACCGGGGCCCATGTTTAAGGCCACTGTAGCCAGAACCTCTGAAAAGCCAGAAATCTAGATGTTTATGTGAAAATCTAGATATTTATGTAAAATCTGGTTTCAAATGCCAGATTGAGCCGGGCTCGGTGGCTCAGCGGCTCAGCCTGTAATCCCACGCCTTTGGGAGGCTGAGGTGAGCGGATTGCCTGAGCCCGCAGGTTCAAGACCCGCCTGGGCAGCGAGACCTCATCTCTACAATAAATCAAAAAATCAGCCAGGCATGGTAGCACGCGCCTATAGTTCCAGCTACTGGGAAGGCTGAGGTGGAAAGATCGCCGGAGCCCAGCAGGTCGAGGCTGCGGTGGCCAGGAACGGCCACTGCACTCCAGTCTGGGTGACAGAGTGAGACTCCAACTTAAAAAAAAAAAAAAAAATGCCAGATTGAATTGCTTTTTCTGTTTCATGGATTTCTACTCATAATATTACAAATTTATTCCTTCTACTTTAATTTGCTGGATTTTGTTCTTTGATTTTTCTCTCTTTGCTTTTAAGGTTTTTCTGTTTCTTTTTTCCTGATATAAACCTTTGTGGTTGCAAATTTCATGCTAATGCCACTTAGGTACATCCCATCTGGATATGTTTTCATAATTCAGTTCAAAATATTTTCCAACTTTCCTTGTGATTTCTTTGACCCTTGGGGTATTTAGAAATGTGTTGCTTAATTTCCAAATATTTGTGGGTTTTGGGGTATCCTTTCTGTTATTGATTTTTAATTTAGTTCTGTTGTCAGAAGACATACTCCATATAGTTTCAGTTCTCTGAAGTTGATCGAGGCATACCTTACGTCCTGAATATGGTCTGTCTTGGGGAGTGTGCACTTGCCCCCGACAAGAACTTGCGTTTGCTTCTGTCCGGTGGAGCGTGCCCTTAGGGTCAGTGAGGTCAAGCTGGTTGAGAGGGTTCAGGTTTTCTATCCCGATATTTTTTGTCTACTTGCTCTATCAGTTACTGCCGAGGTGGTGATGTCTCCAACTACGTAATCGACGTCTTCAACTATATTTGTGGATCTGTCCGTTTCACCCTCATGTCCTGGCAGAGTTTGCTTCTAAACTGTGTTTTAAAGGTTGTATGGGTGTACCTGACATTGCTTCTGTGGAGTAGACATGGCCTTGGTCTTAACGGGTCTTCCTCCATTTCAAATGGGCCATGATGGTCTTCTGAAGCCACAGGCCTGACCACATCAGCAACCGCCTAATGACAGGCCCTAGACTCAAGCGCCTAGGCCTCTAGAGGGGGAGAAGGTAAGGTCCAGACCTGTTTGCAGAGTATTTGCGACCTTGATGACCTGTTTTTACAATCCCTCCCTCCCCTCCACACACCCTCAATGTATTTTCATGCCACCCTTTCTGGGATCTTGACACCTGTCTGCCTGATGTCCCTCCTCTCAGGAACCAGCCCAGATGTTTCCTAAGTCTTTCTCTGAGGACTCATCCTGCTCCCCTGCAGAAACCATTGCCCCACCTCTGGCATTCCCCAGGCACTTTGGCAGTCTTCAGTTGTGACACACATGCTGTGGTGTCAGCGTCACCTGCTCACAGACACTTCATGATGGTGCTGTGAGTGCCGGCAAGACAGAGCCCGAGGCTGATCCTGCCCTGGACTTGAGCCTCGCAGAGGGCCCTTAATGCAGTGGGATGGGCCGTAAGTGTTTAAGAAGTAAACAGGAAGATGTAGCTGCAGCCCAGCACCCAGGTTCGCAGAGGCTGACTGCAGGAGGGTAGAGGAAGCAACGGAGACGCGTGTGCTGCCGAGTTCCTCTGCTGAGGCCTTGGAGTGGAGCACGCTGTGGAGGACCAAGGCGACCGTGTCTCCAGGCCTGTGCTGGACTCTAAGCTCCTCTGCTGCTTTTGGCCACAGAGTTCCCAAAGACTATGCGATGTGGCTGTCCTTGATGACAGGACAGGGTACTGAGCCTTTGGTGAGGCCAGGGCTGGGCCTGGGCAAAGCTCCCTGCTTGGCACCGTTCTTGTCACGGTGTTGGGGGCTTCAGAGGAAAGAGGGGAGCGAAGGAGGAGGAGGTCCATGTCGGACGATGTTGTCACTCAGGCTGGAGCGGGGAGGGACTGGTTGGCGATAAGTGGACCGAGCCAAGAGACGACAGTGGGGTCCGCCTGGGTGCGGGCCCTGAGTGTCTGTGGGAAAGGCAGGGCTGGGTGGCGCCGATGCTCGGGGGTTGCGAGGGCTGCAGGCCATGCACTGGCCTCTGCTCCGTTTCCCCCGGTATCAGGCCCCTCCCTCCGTTGTCCTGTCATCGTCGGCATTCAACACTTAGGACACACCTGACTGCCTCCTCCACACGTCCCACCTAGCTGTTGGCTCTGTTCCCCCTCCACAAACAGAATGAGCTCCCTGGCAGGGGGTGTGGGGGTTTGTGGGGTGGGAGCGAGGGGCAACTGGACGTCCTTCATGTCCCCCCAGTGCCTAGTTCTGTGCTTAGAAGGTAACGAAGGGCTTGGACAGTCTTGCTGCAGTAGGCTCCGAGCCAGGGGCCTCGGGCTCTAGTGCATACAGACTCCTGCAGCTGTCAGCAGGACAGGATGTGGGTCCTGTCTGCGGGGGCAGCTGCCACTCAGCTAACAGATCAAGTGAGACTGTAGAGTTTATTGGAATAAAATCACAAATCTGGGTTTTTCAAATAGGGTCTTCCATTAGTTTACCGCCCCTGGCCTTCAAAGAGGGTTCACACTGTTCCGGGTGAGCTGATGCCTTGGGGGCCAGGTTCCAGGAGCCACAGGTGCCAGTCTGGGGAGATGGAGCTTGTTGCTGGGGCCTCAAGGATTTTAAATAGGGGTGAGACATGGTCAGACTAATTTTAGAGGTGAGGAGAAAAAGAAAATCACGAGTCCCAGAGTCTCCAGGCAGAACCAGATAGTCAAATCCAGGGGCTGCAGGAGCCGGTGAGGGCATAGGGTCCTGTGTAGGGGACTCAACCCATTCTTGTCTCCCAAGAATAGGTGCCTGCTGTGGTCAGAACTCTGTTTTTGTCAAAAGAAGCCAAAGATACCGATTATGACTTGAAATTTCCTGATTTTTAATTGTTGACTCAAATTTCAAAAAATGTGCCACTCAGACCAACAAAACAAACTTGAAGTTCCTGGCTTTTTATTCCTGCCCTAAAGTCAAGTGGCACACGAGAAACTGTCACGGAGGCTGGCTGCCTGGGTTCAGGCCTCAGCCCTGCACTTGCTAGCGCGATGGTCCTGGGTGCGGCCTGCGCCATGCCTCAGCATACTTGAGTCTCAGCATCTGTCCTGTGAGCACACGCTGGCACACGCAGTGCGGTAGACGTAGCCGCTGTCATGGCTGTTGTTCTTGCAGTGGAGCGGAGGCGGAGGGACAAGATCAACAACTGGATCGTCCAACTTTCAAAAATCATTCCAGACTGTAACGCAGACAATAGCAAGACAGGAGCGGTGAGTGTCCCCTACGCCCTCTGGCCAGGAGGCTGCCTGGCCCTCCGTGGCTTCAGTGGGCCGAGTCCCCCAACCTCTTCCGGAGTGACTGACCTGGGCGTGGGAGTCGTCTGGGGTGTGCCAGTCGCAGTGCTTACTCCGGTGTTCTCGGCCCCCCTGCTTCCCCAGAGTAAAGGAGGGATTCTGTCAAAGGCCTGCGATTACATCCGGGAGCTACGCCAGACCAACCAGCGCATGCAGGAGGCCTTCAAGGAGGCTGAGCGGCTGCAGATGGACAGTGAGCTTCTGAGGCAACAGGTGGGAGCCAGGGCCGAAGGCTGGGTGGGGGCGCGGGGGCTCCGAGCAAGGGGCCAAGCCCGGCGTCCTTGTCACTTATGTCTGCCAGATCGAGGAGCTGAAGAACGAGAACGCCCTGCTTCGAGCCCAGCTGCAGCAGCACAACCTGGAGGTGGTGGGCGACAGCACCCGGCAGTGACGCCCACCCCCCGTGCAGCCGCCGCCGGCCTCTGCTGCCCCCTCCCCAGCCCTTAGCACAGAGAGGGACACATGCCCCTCCCCCCAGCTGCGTTTTTTTATAGTAGATTTTTAACAAAAACGGGGAGAAATAATGCATTTCTGTGGATACCGTGCCCACCGCCCTCCTCGACTTGGAAGCGATGTCCTTCCTCCCTGTCTGTCTGTCTGTCTCCCTTCTCCCGGCCCTCACCAAGCCCCGGCGCTTCTGGCGGCCTCACCTGGAGGCGCGAGGGCGGAGGACAGAGGCCCTGCCATATCCCGCTGCCTCCTTGGTCTCCAGGGGCACTGAGACAGGGTGCTTGTGGGAAGGAGGGGCGCCTCTGGGGGCCGCCCGGGGGCCTGGACCTAGGCGGGGAGGCCCGTCCCGCCCACCTCTTGTTTCTGGATCCCGCTCCCCTTTGGGTGTGTGTGTGCGTGTTTTAATTTTCTTTATGGAAAAAATGGACAAAAAAAATAGAGAGAGAGAGGTATTTAACTGCAATAAACTGGCCCCATGTGGCCCCCGCCTTGTCTGATTGTGTGTCTGTCCATCCCAGGAACGGAGGGGGGCCTGGGTCTGCAGAGCTCACGAGGGCAGGGCTCGAGCTGCCCCTGGGTGTGTCATCCCCACCGTCCCACATCAGCCGGTACCCAGTGGTTGGTTGGATGGATGGAGGAGCGTCCTCTTGAGGGCCAGGGTGTATGGGGGGGGGCGGGAGGAACTGGGGTCAGGGCCGTGTCCCTTGTGGAGAAGAGGCTGGGGTCTCCCGTGTCAGCAGTTCGGGAAACCGGACTTGCTCCCAGCCCTGCCCTGCTGGGCTGAAGCCCTCCCCTCGGCGCCAGCCAATGGTGGGCCTGGCCTTCAGCCCCCCACCCCCAGGAAGGGCAGATGTCCAGGAAGCCAAGCTTGGCCCGTCAGCCTGTCGCCTTGCACCGCAGCTCTGGCGCCTGTGCTGTGACCCCTGCCCCTGGCTGATGATGAAACCTGGCCTGAGCAGGGATGTGACGGTGCCCGGTAGGGCTGGGGGATGCTTCTGTGTCCCCCTGAGGGTGAGTGCAGCCATTCGCTAGACCTGGCCTCATCCTGCAGCCGGACTTGGTCCCATCTACTCCCGGGAGCGGGGCCTGCCTGTCTGGTCCACCTTGCTGGGCGTATGCCCTGCTCCCACCCCAAGTGCCCCCAACTGGTCTTGCCTCCTTTTCCTGGCTATTCTCATTTGAAGCCATCTTTGAGAGACTGGTACGCGGACCCTACCGGGTGAAGAATAAGAAAACAGACGGGGGAGAGCCACCCTTGCCCCCTAAGGACACGTCTGTTTTGTGGTTTTGAGTTGGCAGCAGCCAGGACGAAGTGTTCGTTCCGTGGCAGCATCATCCCCAGGCTCTGATGACAGCAATGACACTGGGTGGCCCTGGAGTGAGTCAGGCAAAGTGGCAAAACCTAGGGGCGGCCCATCTGAAATCAAGGTTTGTGGGTCCCCTGGGCCATGTGCGCCATGAGGTGGGCCTAGTACTGGATACAAATGAAAGTGCCAGAGTCAGGCAGCCTGGGTTTGTCCCCCATTCTAGTGTCTTGGGGAACCAGCTCCCCCCAAAACCCCCAGTTTGTAGAGTTGGCCAACTTCTGTGGTGTAAATACTCCCACCGCTGCTGGTTTCAGGGTACCAATGTGAAGCCACTGAAAGCAGAGTTGTGATGAGGTGAGCACAGTCTGCTCTGTTGAGCCAGGTCCAGCACACCACTGTGCCATGCTGTGTTTCAGGGCAGGCAGGGAAGCCTGGTGGTTCAGCGCACAGGCCCGGGGATCACGCTGCCCAGGCTGGAATCCCAGCTCTGCCTCTGGCTGGGCGAGCTTGGGCAGCGTCCTGATCTCTGCCTTCGTTTCCTTTCCTGAAAAGTGAAGGAGACAAGTCCTGGGAGTGGGGGAGTCTCCTCTGGGGAAGCAGGTCAGGAAGCCAAGCCCCTGGGGTCCGGCGATCGGGAGGCAGCTTGGGCCTCTGGACATGGAGCAGAGCCCAGGATGGAGCGGGCAGGAGCTGCTTGGACAACAAACGGGTGGCACAGGCTGGGTTAACACAAAAGTGAGCTATTCCTATTACTGCCATCTTTTATAGTCAAAAGTTCCCTCGAACATTCTCCAGTTGCCAGAGACACATCTCAAGGTTCTGACATTTAGCACTGCATGTTGGACACAACGCTGACACTCACCCTGCACCTGGCCATCCAGTGTTCCTACTAAAACCTTCACATGTGTGAGAACCCGAAGCAGTGGGCACTACCCCAAATCGTGCCAGGCACTCCAGAGGGGCCTAGTAAGTGCTACCCATGCTCCGAGTGAATGAGTATCGGGGGATGGGGTATCAGGGGGCACCTGGATTCTGCTTTCTGCTCAGCAACCTGTTCAACTTCTGAGGCAAAAGGGACTTTTTTCAGAGATCAACAGGATGATGTCATGCTAGGGAAAGGGTTCCCTGGGTGGTTGGCTGGAGGCTGCCGAGTCTGTGTGTCTGTTGCTCTGTCTACCCCACCCCCCGGACACACCTCTGCTGGCTAAGGGTGACACAACCCTGTTCCCTGTCACTCTGTTCCCGCTTATCTCTCCCGCCTTTTCGGCGCCACCACCTTCTTGGAAATTAGGGCAAAGGGGAGGGGTCTCGGACCACCGCCTCCCCCGACGGGCCCCATAAAAGCAACTGAGACTGGTTCCCAGATGCCAGAGCAAGTTCTAGACCCAGCAACGGGACAGCCAGACAGAGGGCATGATGGCACTTAACACTTGGGTCCGGGCTGCTTGCCTCCTCCTCCTCCTCATCTTCGCCAGCCTGACCAGTGGCTCCGTTTTCCCGCAGCAGGTGAGAGCCCACAGGGCCCGGGTCCTCGCAGAGCAGCGGGGTTGGGAGAGCCAGGCTCCCGGGAGAGCGCAGCTGGAGACCCTCCAGCATGGCGCAGAGCTCAGGACATCTTGGGGGCACTGGCAGCTGCTTAAAGAACGGGAATCAGTGAAGTGCTGAGTGGTAGTGACTAGGGTCCCCTGCACTGACGCCACAGCTACTCACTGTGTGCCTGCTCTGAGTCAAATCTGATTCTAGACATGGGCATAAACCAGTGCAAAAGGTGGATGAGGGGCATTGCTTGCGTGGAGTTTACACCCTGGTCAGGGAACTTGCTAATGAATGATTAAGACATCCTAAGCAATTGCGTTTACTAAATACTACCCATAAGTAACACAAAAGACAGTGGTAGGGCAGCCACGGGGGGAGGGGGTGGCATAGATGGTGTTCCGGGACTGGCAATCCAGCAAGTGTTCCGTGAGAAAATGCCTACGCCTTGAGGGACAAGAGACAGGGCAGCAGACAAG
This sequence comes from Cephalopachus bancanus, assembly GCA_027257055.1. Taxonomy (NCBI): domain Eukaryota; kingdom Metazoa; phylum Chordata; class Mammalia; order Primates; family Tarsiidae; genus Cephalopachus; species Cephalopachus bancanus. The sequence continues at coordinate 1,045,714 of JAPVLO010000110.1, read as the reverse complement.
GACCAAGGGAGGATGAGTCCGGCACGCCCCAGGATGGCGCTTGGCGATAAGAGGCGGGTGGGCAGGTACAGCTCGTGCAAAGTCTTGTGGGCAACCGTGTAGACGCTGATGTTTCTTCCCAGAAAAGGGAAGCCCCTGTAGGCTTTTAAAACGGAAGAAACCAAGATCTGACCAGCCATACTCAAAGTGACTCCGCTGTGTAAGCGCGAGATGCAGGGAGGGGACGGCTGGGGGCTAGCGCTGGCATCCACGCAAGGGAGGGTGGTGTCCTGAGGAAGAGGAGCTGCCGTGGAGAGAGGAGGGGGCGGGTCTAGGAGGCTTTTAGTCCCACGGGAAGGTGAGCAGGCACAAGAGAGCTCCTGGGAGCCGGCTGAGCGCAGAGTTGCCAAGCACTCAGAGCTGAGGAGCAGGCTGGGGGGGCGGGTCTGAGCGCTCCCCCGCGGCCGGGTCGTCATCCTCAACAGCCCCTTCTGCTTTCTCAGACAGGACAGCTTGCAGAGCTCCAGTCCCAGGACACAGCCGGAGCCAGGACCCGCTGGCAGGTGAGATCACCGGGGACACCTTCCCAGCGCCCCCCCACCCATGCCCAGGCCGCACCCACTCACTCTCCCTTCCTTCCCGCAGCCCATGCTCCAGAGGCGAAGGAAGCGAGACACCCACTTCCCCATCTGCATGTTCTGCTGTGGCTGCTGTCAGAAATCCAAGTGTGGGATGTGCTGCAAGACATAAAGCCCCCCCCCCTGCTTCCAGCCCCTCCTTCCTTATTTATTCCTGCGGGCCCTGAACACCAGCCTTGGAATAAAATGGCGAGTTTGTCTTTTCCAACCCAGAGTGTCTGTTGTCTTTCCTTCCAGCCAAGGGCCTACTCCAGGGGCTTGTTTGGGATCCTGGAAGGACCAGGGCTCCGCGGGATGTGTGGGGTTGATGTGGACTGGAGTTCTCCAGGAAGGTGGATGAAACAAACTTGTTTTCTGTTCTTTCCCTTCTCTCCCCACTTCAAAAGACCCGGAGTTTATGTTGCAAAAGCAGGGACTCAAAGTTAAACAAAGTTTCCTCTCGTCTTAAAGCAAGAGTAACAGACTCAAATGCCCACAGGGGGTCTCAAAGGAGGATCCAGGGACTCCAAGGTGGGGTACTTCTCAGATGGGCCCTTTTCACTTATTCTCTCACAAGTGCGGCGTTTTCTGGAGGCTCCGTGACACTTGATGACACCATCACCCTGCTGGTGAACGGATTGTGTGCTTGTGTATCTCATGTTTTAAAATTTCCCAGGTTCAATTTCTATTATATTAGGAACTATAAATATAGCCTCACTTAAGAGCTTTCCAGAGTTCACAATAATTTTTCAGAATGTGAAGGGATTCTAAGACCAAAAAGTTTGAGAACCATGGCTTTCAGAGGTCCAACAGGTTCAGGACATGAATGAGACGAGTTGGATTTATTTCATAGGAGCATCTTACATTGATTTGTGTTTTCTCCGTAAGAACACACTTTGCACACGAAACACATAGGAGTATGGTTCACCTCCACAAGGAATTAAGTTCCCGCTCATTCTTGAAAACTGTGTCACTCTCAGTCTCACTATCCCACTTTTGAAAGAAACAGAGATACAAGATGTATTTCATCATCTTCTTAGCTTGTAAGAAACAACAGCACTCGCATAATGATGATGGGCATTGGTCACTTGGCCTCAGTGTGGGTGAGGACAAGAAGTGGGGACACCCGGACCCACCTCAAGAGGGCTCTGAGAGCCGACCACAGGCAGGCAAACATAGCTGGCTAGCACTTGTCAGGAGACGATGGAAATCTTTATTTTATTTTGCCTTCTGTGAGACAAATCACAAGGAAAGTTGGAAAATATTTTGAACTCCTCTTCCTCAGGACACCACCCTCCCTTGCGTGGATGCCATTTCCTGATTTTTAAAATATTGGTGACCGATTAAATAAAAAACTTAAAAAAAAACAACAAATCAGCCTTCTGTGAGACAAATCACAAGGAAAGTTGGAAAATATTTTGAACTGAATTATGAAAACATATCCAAATGGGAAGTACCTAAGTGGCATTAGCGTGAAATTTGCAACCACAAAGGCTTATATCAGGAAAAAAGAAATAGAAAAACCTTAAAAGCAAAGAGAGAAAAATCAAAGAACAAAATGTAGCAAATTAAAGTAGAAGGAATAAATTTGTAATATTATGAGTAGAAATCAATGAAACAGAAAAAGCAATTCAATCTGGTTTTTTTTTTTTTTTTTTTTTTTTGAGTTGGAGTCTCACTCTGTCACCCAGACTGGAGTGCAGTGGCCGCTCCCGGCCGCCGCAGCCTCAACCTGCTGGGCTCCGGCGATCCTTCGGGCTCAGCCTTCCGAGTAGCCGAAATTACAGGCATGCGCTACCACGCCCAGCTGATTTTTTGATTTATTGTAGAGATGAGGTCTCGCAGCCCAGGCGGGTCTCGAACTCGCGGGCTCAGGCAATCCACTCACCTCAGCCTCCCAAAGGCGCGGGATTACAGGCTGAGCCACTGAGCCCGGCTATGTGAGCCAAATCTAATGCAACAGAAGCCAGGCCAGTCTGCACACCACCACATTGGCCGTCGCCTTAGAAGAAAAGAGGGGCTTGTCCTCTGGCAGAGAGGTGTCCTGAATGAAGGCTGTAAGGATGGAGGGAGGAGCTGGGGCGAGCTTGTCCTCTTACTGCAGCATCCTGCCTACGGCTTCTCCTCAACTCCCACCCCCTTCCATCTTTAACAGGAGAGAAGCCAGAATCACCTCTAAAAGATTTAGCCCATCTGGCTGTGGAGCTGCCCAGCCAAAGGGACAGGCATAACAATGTTTTGGAAACTGTCAAATGCCTCGTAAACGTAAAAAATTAGTATTGACAGCATTGGTACATACCTGGGAGTGGGGAACCTGAATTGCGAATGACATTCAATAACTCAGGGTGCTCTTCTCTCTCTAGCAAACCCCTCTCTATGGTGGTCCTAGAGAAATGGATGAAGGTGTAAAGCAGAGCTACTCAAACTTCAGTGTGCCATCTCCTGGAGGGCCTGTTAAAGTGCAGATGGGGCCTGGCACCATGGCTCATTGCCTGTAATCCCAACACTCTGGGAGGCAGAGGCAGAAGGGTCGCCCAAGTGTGGTGGTGCGTGCCTGTAGTCCTAGCTACTCAGGAGGCTGAGGCAGGAGGATCGTTTGAGCCTAGAAATTTGAGGTTACAGTGAGCTAGGATCATACGACTGTGCTCCAGTCGAGGAGACAGAGTGAGATTCTGTCTCAAGGAAAAAAATAATAAACAGATGTCTGGGCCTCACCCCAAATTCCTGATTCTGTGAGTGTGGGGTAAGATACTAAAACTTGCATTTCTAACACGCTGTGGGTTTGGGGGCCCCACTCTTAGGACCTATGATCTGAAGCTGCCAGCAAGTGCACATTGGCTGGACCAAGCCCCAGCTTCCATTCAAGAGCTTAAATTCAAGTGCACCCAAGAGTTTGATTCTGCTCTCACCATCGTCGTGGAACTCAAGCCTGTAGGACTGCGGGACAAAAAATTCAGGCTTTAAGCCACCCAGTTTGTGATATTTTGTTACAACGCCTGAACCAACCCTGCCAATACCTTGACCGTGTAATTTAAGCCTTTAGAGCCGTGAGACCACACAGTTGTCTGAGCTTCCAGTCATCCAGTTTGTGATACTTTGTTATGGCATCCTAGCAAACGGATACACCCGCTTTCTGCAACAGATCTGCTCATCTTCCTCACCAGTCCCTGGGTCTGTATGGTGGCTGTCCCTTCTAGATAGGGATCTGCTCCCCAGCCCGCAGTTCCCTCACCCAGTCCCTCCCTCTCACTTACTCCACCTGCCTCACTGGAGCCCAGGTTGCAGATTTCCTCGACAGTTGCCAGTGCTCTCGTGGGACACCCGCCTGTGCACCCTTCCCCCAGGAAAAGCCTTCAGTTCACACCCAGGGAGAAGACGGAACCCGAAACTGCCCAGACACACGACTCCAACTGGGTTGGTGTTGACGCCGAAGACTATGACACATGTGACCCCAGGATTTCAGTGTCCTCCCCCAAAGCCAGGCACCAGGCCCCTCTCCGCTCCAGGACCCAGGCGTTCAAGTCCCACCCCACTCTCAATGGGCCTTTGTCCCTAACTGGGAAAGGCACGGGCAGAGTCTGACATCATAAAACCTTGGGTGGGGGTGGGACTCCCCCTCCCCTCCCTCTTCAAACTCCCCCCCCACACACACACTCCCCTTTGGTCTGAGGGATTTCCCCGCCCCTCACCCGCTGAGTTCTCCCTTGGGAGAAAGGACCCTCCCTTCCCACTGCTCCGGCCTGAAGATGTCCCAGTGTGGCTGAACAGCTCATGGCCAAGCCACTGCCACACGTAGTCACACCCTCTCCAGCCCCCCCATCCCCTGCCCATCTTGCAAAGGTCACGGCCAACGAGAGGGGCTGAGGGGGCAGCAGCACCACCTTGTGTGGGACCTGCACACAAAGGGCTCTTGCCTGGCTCAGAGTCAGTACAACCCTCTGTGCACTAAGCATGGCCCCAGGGGACACAGGTGCACAAGACAGACAGGTTTCTGCCAAGACCCTGCCTCTGAGAGCCCCCAGGCTAGCAGAGAGGCAGAGATGAGTGACCCTGGGGTACAAATGGGTGAGTCTGCTGCAGGCTGTGGAAGGCAAGGATGGTGTGGCACCAGAGGGCCCTGGTAGACAGGGGTAAGGAAGACTTCTCAGGGAGGCAGTATCCGGGCTTCCGAGCCTCAAAGCTGAGCAAGCTGGGGTTGGTGCTGGAGTGTGGGGTGCAGCGGGGTGAGGACAGCTCTCCAGGAAGAAGAAGCAACAGGCACGGAGGCCTTGAGGCCAAAGGTGCCCCAGGGTCTCTGAGGGACACATTCAACCACCCACTCTGTGCTTCCTGAGCTTGACTGTGCCAGGAGCCGGTCTATGTGGGGGACAACAGATTGGGAATAATGCCCTTGTGGAGGCTGTGTCCTCATGAAGGATTCAGTCAACACAGAGGTCATCTCAGATGGCAAGAGAAGCTGAGAAGAAGGTAGACCAGGATGACCGAGCGGAAGTGATCCTGAGAGGGTGGGCGACACTGAAGCGGAGAGTGGGAGGGATCTGTCTCCTCCTCCTGCCCACACCAGCCTCTGCTGGCCCCTCGGGGCCGGGGTACACCTCTCATTGCCACCAAGATTCTCTGGGGACAGTGCTCTCTGTCCCTCTGCCCGGGACTTCCAGAGAGATGACCCCCCTTCCTGGGACCCAGAACCAGGGTGCGCAGTGACGGAGGAGGGGAGAACAAGCGAGGTGGCCAGCCCCATGCCCTCCAGGAAGGAGCTAGTAGAACCCAGGCGTCAGGCTGCCCCATCAAGTCCTGTGGTGACAAGGGCCCCTTTGTGCCCCCTCCCCCGGGGACAGGGAGGAGCTGGGCCCTGGAGGCAGGCGGCCCCTGGCACCCAGGGGGAGGGGAGGGGCCGGCAAGTGGGGGCCTAGACCCTGGGAGGCAGGGGACTGTGAGCGGGGCCGGCGGAGCAGAGCAGAAGCAACAGCATCCACGTGAGTCCTGCAGCAGAGAGGCCGGGGCACAGGGTGGGCGGAGGGGACCGGGGCAGCGGGGCACTGTCCCCCACAGAGTGTGCAAGGCCAGGCCCTCTGGGCAAGGGAGGGTCCCTGCAAATGGCCACGAACCTAAGATGTCGGTGCTTGTGGCTTGGGGTTGCTGTGGGAACGGGCGGGGACCATAGCGGGGACAGAGACAGGGCAGAAACCACAACGAGAAAAAAAACGCGACCTGCCCTGGAGCTCCCAAGCCCAGGGCAGACGGAGTGGAGGGGTCTGGGACTGTGCAAAGAGGGGGCGAATGCCCAGATGATCAGACACCTACGTTCTGCGATGGGGACGCGGGCCCGTGGGCTGTGGATGAGCAAGTGCTGACACCTGGGCACACAACAGGTGTGCGTGTGTATGCATGTGCACGCACGAGGGCCACCCAAGCGCCTCCCTGTGTGAGTATCAGGCTGCATGCGTGTTCCTCGACTTTTCTCATTATGCCCCACTATGGAAACTTTTGAGGTACATTCTTCCTCTTCCTCATCCCTTCCCTCCCTTGAAATGTCACATTGCAGATACGCTGTGTGTATGCTTACATACCGTGACCCTTAGAGAGCCGCACACATTGTGCTAGCCTTTGCCAGAATAACATGCTCATCCTGTTAAGAATGCGTGGTCTGATGTTTGTTTCACGTGCCTGTCCAGACTGCACCAGTTCTCACCTGTGTCTATCTCCTGTACCTTCCTGTCCCATGTCCTTCTCCTGTACCTTCCGCCACGTGACCTTCAGCATGTGTTTGGGTGAACTTGTCCATAGTTACACCTCAGTGTGTGAGTGCAGGCTGTGTCTCTGTGGGTCTGGCATGCACGTGGGGCTGTGTGTGTGTGCCTGAATGCCAGGCCCGTGTCTACTCAGGTGCGTGGGGACAGCAGAGTGGCAGTCCACGCATGGCTCTGTGGCTGTGGGAGAGCCGGCACATCTCTGTGGGCATAGGGGTCTCGATGTTTGTCTGTGTGTGCAGGGCCCCGTCCAGGTGTCCACACGAGTCTCTACGGTGTGAATCTGGTCCTTCTGGCGGGGACGAGATCTGTCACATGGTCACGCTGGGATGTGTCTGACTATGTATGCATCTGTGTCCGTGGGAAGAGGGCAGTGAAGGCTGGGAAAAGCAGCCACTTGGAAATCCTGGCTCCAACCCTGAGGCGACCCACGGAGTCGCTGGGTGCCAGGGGCTTACTACCTCCCACCTCTGTCCCTCCTGGCCCCTCTCAAAGCCCAGCCAGGAGTGCCTGGCTCCTCCCTCACTCCTCACCTACCCCAGAAGTCCCCCCCCCACCCCAGGAGGAAGCACCCTCTCCCTGAGGGAACAGGACTCTTTTGTACCAGGCACTGGCCTCTGGTGAGGGTGGGGACACCAGGGGCCGTCTGTGGGGTGGGAGAGGGCGGCAGGAATTCACACGGCATGTCGGGAATGCTGATGCTGTGAAACCCAGTCATTGATGGGACTGGGTCCCTGCCTGCCACCCCCAGGCCTCGGCCGTGGGACATCTGCTCCCTCACCCCACTCCCCACTCCCTTCTGTCTCACCCCAGCCCCACCCCAGGCACCGTCCCCTTCTTTCCCCTCCGTTCACCCACAGCCCAGCCTGGCGTGGGAAGGATGGCTGTAGTGCAGCTTCGAGGCTGTGTGGGAGGGTCCCGGGCATCTCTGGGAGACCACATGGGCAGACTTATGACAGGCCACACCCACCGGGGCTGGTGGGTGCTCAGTCCTGGCCTTGCACCTGAGTCTTGTTCCAGGTTGGCCGGCTGGCAGTGTCAAGTGGAACCAGAAGGCACGCCCCACTCAGGGAGACTGAGGTGAGGACCAACTTTCCCTTCTTCCTGTGCCCCTGCATCCCCGCTTGGCAATGTTGGTCCAGCCTTGGCTCTGTTCTTACTTTCTGGAGATCCTCAGGGGTGCAACAGCGAGGGAGATTGTGATTGGCACATCGCTACGGCATAGAGACAGAATAGCTTGGTGGTTAAGATTGCAGACCAGGCCGGGCTCGGTGGCTCAGTCTGTAATCCCAGCACTTTGAGAGGCCAAGGTGAGAGGACTGCCTGAGCCCATGGATTCGAGACTCGCCCGGGCAACTTGGCGAGACCTCATCTCTACAATAAATCACAAACTAGCCGGGTGTGGTAGCACATGCCTGTAATTCCGGCTACTTGGAAGGCTGAGGTGGAAGGATCGCCGGAGCCCAGCAGGTCGAGGCTGCGGTGGCCGGGAGCAGCCACTGCACTCCAGTCTGGGCGACAGAGTGAGACTCCAACTCAAAAAAAAAAAAAAAAAAAAAAAGATTGCAGACCAGCTGTGTGACTTTAGGCAAGCTCCTTAACCTCTCTGGACCTCAGCTATAAAATGAGGATAATAATGGCATCTTCCTCAAAGAGACAAAATGAGTTAACACAGCAGCGAATAGCACGGAGGCCTGGCACACGGCCAGTGCCATTGAAGTGTTTGTCATTATAAATAGCAGCAGCTGCAGCAGTTCACATCTGTACAGGCCCTTTCCCAAGGCCTTGGCAGAATACCCCCTTCACTCCCCCTGGCCGTAACCCTCTCCTCTCCTGCTCCAGCCATCACTCCCTTGCTGGACGAAATGATCTTCCTCACGGCACTGCCCCTGTTCTGGATCATGATTTCAGGTACTGGCCAGGGGAGGGCTGGGGTCCTGGGGCCCCTGAGCAGGCTGGGGGGTATTCCAGCGGGTCCCTGCCTGCCCAGGTCAGTAGACGGCCATGGGAGCGGCGGGGGTGCCCAGATGGGATGTGTCCCTCAGCCTCGGCTGTCCTGCCTGCCCGCAGCCTCTCGAGGGGGTCACTGGGGCGCCTGGATGCCCTCGTCCATCTCGGCCTTTGAGGGCACGTGTGTCTCCATCCCCTGCCGGTTTGACTTCCCGGACGAGCTGCGGCCCGCCGTGGTGCACGGCGTCTGGTACTTCAACAGCCCCTACCCCAAGAACTACCCCCCGGTGGTCTTCAAGTCGCGCACCCAGGTCGTCCACGAGAGCTTCCAGGGCCGCAGCCGCCTCCTGGGGGACCTGGGCCTGCGTAACTGCACCCTCCTGCTCAGCAATATCAGCCCCGAACTGGGCGGCAAGTACTACTTCCGCGGGGACCTGGGCGGCTACAACCAGTACACTTTCTCAGAGCACAGCGTCCTGGACATCATCAGTGAGTCCTCCGGAGGGCGGAGGGGCTGGGGACAGCGCCGGGGGGCAGGGCAGCGGGATGTCCTTCTCCCCAGCACCTCCCTGGGAGGTCTGGATGGCAGATCTGGGAGGTGTCCCTGTGGCTGGAGGTGTGAACCTCAGTGCCCGCACGGACCGTCCAGAAGACAGAATGAACAAGGCAGGGCCCCAGATAGTCTTGCTGCCCTCAGAGGAAACAGGAACTCCTACTCTTTCAGAGACACCTGGACAAAGGCAGTGGGGCCCAGCAGTTAGGGCCAAGGCCTCTGGGTCCCTGTTTTAGTGTGGTGACCTCAAGCAAGTTATTTAACTTCCTTGGGCCTTGGGTTTCTCATCTATAAACAGGGATAAGAGCAGCACTTAAAACCAATGAGTAGGGCCACATGCGGCGGCTCACACCTGCAATCCCAGCACTTTGAGAGACCGAGGTGGGAGGATCACTTGAGTCCAGGGGTTTGGACCAGCCTAGGCGGCACAGCAAAACCGCGTCTCTACAAACATGTTTTTAAACTTATCTGGCTGTGGTGGTGCACGCCTGCAGTCTCAGCTACTCTGGAGGGCTGAAGTGATCACCTGAGCCCAGGAGGTCGAGGCCGCAGTGAGCCATGATCAGTGCCACTGCACTCCAACCTGGGCAACAGTGTGAGACCCTCGACTCAAAAATAAAAACTAAAAACAAAAAACCAATGAGTGAATAGCTGTCAAGTGCTCAGAGGAGTGGCTGGCACATGGCATCCAACTCTGGCTGACTTTAGAGAGCAGGACCACTGCTGTCAGGCATTCTGGATTTTCACGGGAAACCAGAATTGGGGATTTTTGTGTGTACTCTCCTAATTCTTAAATTTTGGTTGCTGATTCAGATTTTACAGGCCAACTAAAACGTAGCGATGGCCAGATCTGGCAATCAGAATAGGATCCACTGCCTGGTTCTGGGCTTTCCCACTGCCTAATTTCTAAAAGGCCCTACTGCTTGGAGCCTTCGATTCAGGTTCCCCATCAGTGTTGGGTCGATATGGGGAGCCAGAGTACAGCCTGGGAAATACAGCCTGGGGAGGAAAGAGACCTCACAGACTCAGTCCACACACACACACGACAGACACCCTACACACACCTCACTCACACACCACACACCCTGCACTCACTCACATGCCCAACACACACCTCACACCACACACCCCATACATACATACACCACATGACATATGTCCCCCACATAGTATACTCACACCACACACCCTACACACAGCACACACATCCACACCACACACACAGGTGGAAGGGTCAACCTAGCAAACCGGAGAGAGGAGAGAGGTTTCAAGGAACATGATGTCGTGCCAAGAGCACAGACGCTGGAGCCACAGTGACAAGATTTGAAGGCCAGCTTTACCTGTACTAGCTGTGACTTCAGTTTCCCTATCTGCAAAATGAGCAAAGAAATAGCACACACCCTCTGGCATTGCTGGGGGACTGAACAAGTCAAACACCGCAGAGTACTCAGGCCGCTATGTTGTTATTTCCATTATTCGGACATCCTGGCTGGACCTGTGGAGGGTCTGGGAGAAGGACACCCAGCAGAGGGAAGGCGGGGGAGAAGTCTGAATCCTGGGCAGGCGAGTGGGCACTGGCGTTGGGCAGGGTGGGGGTGGCCCCGACCCAGTGCTGCGTCCTCGACTCTCCGTCTCCCCACCTCATTTAGACACCCCCAGCATCGTGGTCCCCCCGGAGGTGGTGGCAGGCGCGGAAGTGGAGGTCAGCTGCATGGTGCCCGATAACTGCCCAGAGCTGCGCCCAGAGCTGAGCTGGCTGGGCCACGAGGGGCTGGGGGAGCCGGCCGTGCTGGGTCGGCTGCGGGAGGACGAGGGCACCTGGGTGCAGGTGTCGCTGCTGCACTTCGTGCCCACGAGGGAGGCCAACGGCCACCGGCTGGGCTGCCAGGCCTCCTTCCCCAACACCAGCCTGGAGTTCGAGGGCTACGCCAGCCTGGACGTCAAGTGTGAGCCTGGGCGCGGGCGGGGCCTGGGGCGGCGCCGGGGCCGGGCCGAGACCAGGCCGTGGAGGGGGCGGGGGAAGGGCGGGGCGTGGGGGCGGGGCGGGGCCGGGAAGGGGCGGGGCCACGGCGGAGGCGGGGCCTGGGGCGGGGTAGGGCCTGGACCAGGCCGGGGAGGGAAGGGGCGGGGCGGGGCCGCGTGGGGGCGGGGCCTGGGCTGGGACCAGGCCGGGGGGGGGCGGGGCTTGAGGCGGGGCGGGGCTTGAGGCGGGGGCGGGGCCCGGCGGGGGCGGGGCCAGAGCCCTGTCTGCCTCGCCCGCCCTCTAAGTCCGCGGTGTCGTGGCCCAGACCCCCCGGCGATCGTGGAGATGAACTCGTCGGTGGAGGCCATCGAGGGCTCCCGCGTCAGCCTGCTCTGCGGGGCGGACAGCAACCCGCCGCCGCTGCTGACCTGGATGCGGGATGGGACGGTGCTCCGGGAGGCCGTGGCCGAGAGCCTGTTGCTGGAGCTGGACGAGGTGACCCCCGCCGAGGACGGCGTCTACGCCTGCCTGGCCGAGAACGCCTACGGCCAGGACAACCGCACTGTGGAGCTCGGTGTCATGTGTGAGTGGCCGTCCCGTGCGCCCGCACAGCTCGTGGAACGGGAGCCGGGTCTCGCCCAGGACGAACGTGGGCTGGGCCGGGCCAGGGCCGGTCGTGCACACGGGGGAGGCCCGTTCGGAGAGGAAGGTTGCGGGTCAAGGCGTTCCTTCGTTCTTTCCACAAGCATCTGGTGAACACCGGCTCTGCACCGAACTCTTGTTCTGAGTTCAGTTCCCAGTCCCGTCACTTAGAAAAGCCTGTTCAGTTTCCTGGGGGCAGGGTAGTCTGGCAGTGGGCCTGGTCCCAAGAATCTGCATTTTAAAATGAACCCTATCTGCCGGACTCGGTGGCTCAGCCTGTAATCCCAGCACTTTGGGAGGCCGAGGAGAGTGGATTGCCTGGGCCCGCGAGTTCGAGACCCGCCTGGGCAACTTGGCGAGACCTCACCTCTACAATAAATCAAAAACTAGCCGGGCGTAGTAGCTGTAGTTCCAGCTACTTGGAAGGCTGAGGCGGAAGGATCGCCAGAGCCTAGCAGGTCGAGGCTGCGGTGACCGGGAGTGGCCACTGCACTCCAGTCTGGGTGACAGGGTGAGATTCCAACTAAAAAAAAAAAAAAGAACCTTATCATAGTTCTAACGGGAAGGTTGAGGGGACCCCAGGCCTCACCTGGGCCTTTGTGTGCCCACGTGCTTATCAGCCAGTAAGGAGGGGCTGGTTAGAAGAGAGAGGATTCTTAGCTGGGAACCAAGGAGAAACCATTCATTCATTCATTCATTCATTCACAAATATTTGTTGAGGCAAAGTGCCCAGGGCTGGGGATAATAACAATGACAGTCACAGCCAACATTTACTCAGCAATTCCCAAGTGCTATAATTATACACATGCTCTTTCTCCAGGGAGCCCCACAGCCAGCTCTGCCTACCTCCTAGGCTCAGCGGAGTCTTCCCTTATCATCCTGTCTAAAACTGGAACTACCCTGGTTTCCCATCCCCCCACCGCCTTTATTTTTCACCACAGCACTTATCCCCATCTTGGAGAGTATATATTTTCTTTACTTATACAGCATCCCCTACATGGGCCTTGTTCAAGCTTGAACAGTGCCTGTCACTCACAGGTTCTCAGTGAACGTCGGATGATCAATTCATGAGGTTGGAACTACTACTAAGCCCATTTTCTAAATGAGAAACATGAGGCTCAGAGAGTTACAACTGGGTCTGTGCACAGCTGGGATGGGGTAGAGCCAGCAAAAAGACAAGTACTCTGGCTGCTGAGCTCCTGTTCTTTATAAGATTTATGAGAAGACATCCAAGACTAGGCTACCTGAGCCATCCTGAACTGGCGTGCTAGGTTTGGGGTGTCTAGAGTCATATTTGGGGGTGAAGTTGGCTGGTAGAAGAAGCACCTCGTGGTTTCTGACCATCAGCCCCTTGCCTGTCCCCCAGATGCACCCTGGAAACCGACAGTGAACGGGACAATGGTGGCTGTAGAAGGGGAGACGATCTCCATCCTGTGCTCCACACAGAGCAACCCAGACCCTATTCTCACCATCTTCAAGGAGAAGCAGATCCTGGCCACGGTCATCTACGAGAGCGAGTTGCAGCTGGAGCTGCCAGCAGTCACGCCTGAGGATGACGGAGAGTACTGGTGTGTGGCCGAGAACCAGTATGGCCAGAGGGCCACCGCTTTCAACCTGTCTGTGGAGTGTGAGTAGCCCGCTCTTCACCCCTTACCCCCACCTAGTGGTGGATGGTTCCATGGGGGACGCCTGGATCACTGGGAGATGCCCTGTCTCAGCTTTGCCACCTGTCTCGGCTTTGCCACCTGTCTCGGCTTTGCCACCTGTCTCAGCTTTGCCTGTCCTCATCAGCAGGGAAGCTGAATCCACAGCAAGAAAATAAAAATGCCAGCTGACGATACAGTGTTCCCATATCCCGGGGATGGGGTTTTTGGCCAAGACTTCTGGATCCTATGGCCACTGGCCCTCTGCATTAACTAAAACAATAACCATAAGATCTAGCCCTTATAGAGTGTCACTCTGTATGAGACACTGCTGAAAGCACTATACAGAGACCCTCTCATGCCATCCTTCTGAGAGAGGTTACTATTACTGCCCCCCCTTCATAGAGAAGGAAACAAGTCCAGAGAGGTTATGCCACTTGCCCAAGATCATACAGCTAGGAGATGGCAGAATTTGAGATTCAGATCCAGGCAGTCTTGTTCCGCTACTCTGTACTGCCCAAAGCTGACCTCACTCTATGTTATGACATCAGAATACATTGATCAAGTAGCTGTTATGTGCAGAGGGCTGTATGGCTCTGTGTGTGTGTGTCGGGGATGGGGGGTGCGGGAGAGGACAAGAGGACACCGAGCTTATTAACAGACACAGTGCAGCTAGAGAGATGAGATGGATGCAAATAAAAAGCCACTGTCTTGGAAATGAAACCAACCCTGCACTTCAGGCCAGTGCCTCGCTTGATCTCCCCTCTTTGGCAGCCCTTCCCCCACCCCAGCCATCCCTCCAGGTCCTAGCAGCCAAGTCCCAGCTTCAATTCCCTTCCTGAAGCAACTCCCTCTGGAATGTCACCTCCATGTTTCTATTCTCCTTGCTTCCTCCTCTGCCTGCCTGGCCTCTGACACTACTCCCCAAACGTCTTCTCTCAGCTTCCGTGACTCCACTTGCAACGGCCCCCACCACACGAGTTTGCCACAGATTCCACATGTCAGGCATTCAGTACAGTGTCTGCTACACGGCCTGTGCTCAATACTCTGTACGTGGCAATAATCAGCACATGGCAGATACAGTTTATTCCTGGAGGGCCATCTTCTATGGCAAAGGTCTGGCCACCCACTCCGCTGCTGATCTATCATCTTCAGCCACATTCCCGCCAGGTGTTTGCCCCCTCCCCGCCCCCAGCATTGATGTAATCATGGCAGATGAATGTACCGTACCCTTCCTTTCTGTCCACATGTGCCACCCTGGGCCAGCTTCCCTCCTTCTGCTGCACCCTTTCCCTCATGACATCCTCACCAGTGGTTCTTAAGTTGAAGAGCCAGAGATCCCTCTGAGAACCTGATGGAAGCACCTGCACACAGACACACACACCACGACATTTTAAGGAGAGTCACAGAACCCGCCTGTGTCCTGAGAGCAGCAGGCAGCAAGTGTCACCGAAGGGCCTGTCCCGAGTCAGGCATTGCATCCTCTGCCGAGTGTTACCTTGCTGAGTCCTTGTTGTCCCTTGAAACAGGTATGCGTTACCATTTTCCCTCTCAATCGAGAAGAAAACTAAAGATCAGGATCCCCCAAGGCCATGCAGCTAGAAAGGGTGGTCAGAACCTGGATTCTTCTGGACTCCTACCAACCCCACTGTTAAACCTCCAGCAGCTTCACCTCCCTCGTTGCCCTTGACACCCAAGAACTAACTCAATCTGGCTTCTCTTGAAAATAGACAAATTTGGAGTGTGTGGCCATCAACCTGTTGGAGCTGAGGGGCAGCTGTGTGTCCCTGTCACCTGCCCCACTGGCTACCTCCTCACTCTTCACTAAGGCCTATGTCAGAATGCATGCCCTCTGGGAGTGTGGCTCTCAGGCCCCCTCTTTCCACACAGTCAAGTCTCAATGTCCCCTGGCACCAGGGCTTTAGTGTTCACTGACAATGGTGGCTTATCCTTGAGCAGGTGCCCCGTCCTGTCTGCCAACCTCAGAGCCCTGCACAGCATGGCGCATGCAGGAGGCATGCACCCTGAGTGCTTACGGCATGCAGGGGACTAGTCTGAGCCCACTGCATGTATTGACCTATTCTGTTCTTACAACCTTGTGACTGGGGAAGAAGACACCGTTCTTCACTCCAGTTGAATGCAAGAAAACTGAAGTTTGACTGGTGTCCAGTACCCTAGGGAGTTGAACAGACATGGGTCAGAATCCCAGCTCTGTCTCCATCTTGCTGCATGACCTTGGGCAAGTGATTTTACCTTTGCTGAGCCTCAGTTTCCTCCTCTGAAAAGAGGTTTGATCACAGTATCTTACCACAAAGATGTCTTTGAGAACTAAGAGAATGACGTCCAGCCCCCACAGCGCCCAGCACGTACCACACGTACTCTGTGGATGTCAGGTATCATTTTTTTCCCTTCCATCTTTCCTTTGGAATCCAGGTGGGATATCTGGTCTGTGTTGTGCTGCTGAGGCTTTGTTCACGTGCTTCCTCTGCTGGAATTGTTCTGTCTATCTAAGTACTTGGCTGGGATGTTAAGTGTTTCCAACACATCCATGAGCCCATCTTTGGAGTCTTTGCAAGTTGACTCCTGTTTGGAAGCTGCCCTCCCCCAGCCAGCAGGTGGCAGAGCTGACATTCAAGCCAAAGCCATCCCACCTCAAACCTCCCATTCTTTGTACCTTTGTCTTTGGGGTTTGTTTCCTGGCCCCTGGGGGTTTCAGTGGTCTCCCAGGTTGCCCATGAAACTTCTTAGATACTAAGAACATGCACAGGCAGGGTGTCAGCATTTCCCCAGAAGCCAGGGCAGACACTGTCACAGGAGCACTGGCAGTGCTGTTTTGAGTGGAAAGGTCTTGAAAAAGTTTAATCTCTGTCAGTTCAGGCTTGTTATTTATGTACTCTTTGGTATCTTAACTGTTAACACCACAGCAAACATAATGCATGTCTGCCTAAACAGGATTGGGGTCTATCATTTTTTTTGAGTAGACTTAGAAATGTATGCACTGAAGTCCCAATCCTATTGCAAATACATCTGCTCACGTGACTCCCTGGCTCATCACTTTGCTAGAACAATAATTTTTGCTGGAAATTGAAAATAGGGCAAAGGGTCTTTTGCCCGTGTGTAAGTAGGTTTTGGTCAGAACTAACTGAAAACCAGTGCTCAGTCCAGAGCAAGCAGAGGAGAGTGCCAGTTGTCCAGGAGGGAAAGAGAACATAGTTTAAGAAGTAGCAGCAGCCGGGCTCAGTGGCTCAGCCTGTAATCTCAGCACTTTGAGAGGCTGAGGTGAGTGGATTGCCTGAGCCCGCGGGTTTGAGACCCGTCCGGGCAACTTGGCAAGACCTCGTCTCTACAATAAATCAAAAATTAGCCAGGCGTGGTAGCGTGCGCCTGTAGTTCCAGCTACTTGGAAGGCTGAGGTGGAAGGATCGCCAGAGCACAGCAGGTAAACGCCGGGGTGGCTGTGAGTGTGCCACTGCACTCCAGCCTGGGCACCGGAGTGAGACTCCAACTCAAAAAAAAAAAGCAGCAGTGTTCTAATATACAATTTTATATTTTGAAAAATGAAAAAAATAATACCAGTACTACAGTATTTTTGTTATTAAATGGCAGTAGAGCAAAGCTCAACTAAACAACTTTGGGCGGCCAGCAATATTTGGTCCTAGTGGCTATAGGGAGTCCCATGAGGGAGGAGGGCTGGAATTCAAGGGGGCTTTAGGAGAAGTAGGGGTGTCTGCAGGAGGGATTGAAAGGGGGGAGCTGAGGCTGAAGGCCAGGAAGGAGGGGTCAGTCCGACTCTGTGTGAGACCCCAAGGGCCAGAGGAGGCTAGGGGCCGGAAGAGTGCCATAGCTCATTCCTCCTAAGTGTGGGACACAGAGTGAAGATAGCAATCCCTGTCTTGATGGAAATAAGAGGCCAACCCTGAGACAGAGCTGACACTTGGAGCGAGGTGCTGCTTCCATGGGTGGTTTAGAGAAGGAAGTACTGCCTGTCTAGAGGCCTGTACGGAATGGGGGGGGGCTCAGCAGGTGTCTAAGAGAAGTGTTCCAGGTCGAAGGAGAAACACACGGGCCCTGGGGTGGGAAACAGCAAGGAGGCCAGTGTGGCTGGAAAGGAGTGAGCTGGGGTGGCTGGGAGGAGAGGGAGGTAGAAGGAGAGTGTGGCCAGGAACCAAGGGTCCTTGCAGACCAAAGAATTTGGGTTTTGTTCTAAGTGACTAGGGAGCAACGAAAGGAGGGTTTTGAGCAGGGAGTGCCATGGTCTGATTTATGTTTTACAAGGTGAACAAAGTTAAAGAGAGTGAAAGAGACAGCACAAAAGGGATAGTGCAGCTCATCTCTGTGTCCACCTTGAGCCGTCTGTGGGTGTCACCCTGAAAGTGGCACCAAGGGAGTTCCGAGGGAGCGCCCCAAAGTGTGTGGAGATGGCACTGGCTGGGTTTCCCAAGAAAGAAGCACTAAACACCAGGGTGATCAGTCCAGAGCCTTCATTAGGAGAACTTCCTTACAGAGTGGGCTGCAGCATCTTCGAGGCAGGCAGGAGAAAAAGGGAGGGTCTGCCTGGGGGTGCCCTCCACGAGGAGGTCAGGGGATAGAGTTTATGTCCGGGTTTAAGAAATTTGGTTCGGGGCCAGAGCTAGTTTCTCTCAGTGTTGGAACAATAGCCTACACACTTTTATCAGTGCCTGGGAATGTTCAAAGCCTAGCTTGGGCTAAGGCCGGTGGGGGAAAACACACAGCTGGCCGGGTCACAGAGCAGTCAAAGCACTGTTTCTCTGTCAGGACAAAGAAAAAAGTAGAGAATACCGGGGGGCCCTAACATAGCTACTGCCCCCACCTTTGGCCACCCTGCCTCTGCCCTCAGCCAAGCAGTCTCCTGAGGTCCAGCCTTGGTGATCTCCAGGCCATTCTCACTCTTGATCTTGCCCCTGCAGTCGCCCCCGTGATCCTCCTGGAGTCACACTGCGCGGCGGCCCGTGACACGGTGCAGTGCCTGTGTGTGGTGAAATCCAACCCAGAGCCCTCTGTGGCCTTCGAGCTGCCATCACGCAACGTGACTGTGAACGAGACCGAGCGGGAGTTTGTGTACTCAGAGCGCAGTGGCCTCCTGCTCACGAGCATCCTCACGCTGCGGGGACAAGCCCAGGCCCCACCCCGGGTCATCTGCACCTCCAGGAACCTCTACGGCACCAAGAGCCTGGAGCTGCCTTTCCAGGGAGCCCGTGAGTGGCGTGACCTTGGGGTGGGAGCCGCAGGAGGGAGTAGGCGCCTCTTGACCCTAGCTCCCCATCGCCAGCGATCAGCCGCTGAGCCCGGGGCAGGCCATGCAGGCGGATGAAATGGTCGATATTCCCCGTCCACTTGGTGGGGAGCCCCGCCCCCGGGCCATCCAGCAATGAAAGGGGTTGCACGTGGTCTCAGAAGCCTTGGTGCTGGTCAGTCAGTGCCAGGATGTGGCAGCTGTGTGCATATTTTGACAGCCACCCTAGCATGTCTCCTAAGAACCTGGGGGTCCTCGCTACTACCCGCAGCCCTGAGAGTGCCTGTGTCTTCCCTGTCCTCAGACCGACTGATGTGGGCCAAGATTGGGCCCGTGGGAGCCGTGGTCGCCTTTGCCATCCTGATTGCCATTGTCTGCTACATCACCCAGACACGCAGGAAGTGAGTGCCTGCAGGGCTGATTTGGGGATAGGGCATCTCCAAACGGGGGCAGGTAGGGGCTGGAGGCTGAGGGGTGGGTGAGGCAGAGCAGCACCATGTGTGGGGAGGGTGGATTCTGCTCTGAGAATGTTCCTCTGTGGGGGTGAGAGGGCCCCAGTGAACGTGAGCCACTGCGCCACCTGGCCTGGGTCTCCACATTCTGTGCCACAGCCTCCCTGCCTCCAGGCGCCCTCCCCTGCACACTCCAGTGTGACAGGGAAAGCCCAGGTACCCCTGTAGCCACAGCCTCAGTTCCAGCAACAAAAACACTCCCCAGCCCTAAACCACATCCACCTGGCACAAGTGAGCTACAGCCATTTTTCTTCCTTGTGAAATGTGTTCATCAGCTGTCCTGAAAAACAAATGAACCTCCCTGCTCAACATCCTGGCAGCAAAAGGGACAACAGACCCAGAGCCTGTGAGGAGAACCCAGAGAATTCATGCTAGGGCCTGGAAAGGGACTCATCTTCAGCCAGGGCAGGGGCCCCAGAGGCAGGGGAGGGATGCCCGGTCATGGACAGGGAGCGAGAGGCTGGTTGTTCTGAAGAGGCTGCCCCTCCACCTCTGGGGCCCCTTGGGCCAAATTCCTGTGGTACATGGGGGGAAGAGGTAGGGGAGAGGGCAGCTTGGGAGTCCCCCTGGGGCTGACATGTTCTGCCCTGCAGAAAGAATGTGACGGAAAGCCCCAGCTTCTCGGCAGGGGACAACCCCCCCGTCCTGTTCAGCAGTGACTTCCGCATCTCTGGGGCACCAGAGAAGTACGAGGTGAGGGCCAGAGCCCTACGGCTCCAGCTGGCTGGGGAGCCGGGAGGCCGGGGCCATGGAGGGCCTGGGAAGCCAAGGGGCAGGGAGGGGCACCCTCTCCGAGGAGGAGAGGAAGGCAGTGAGAGGGCTGGGCTGGACCTGGAGGCTGGGAGGAGGTGCCAGGCTGAGGCCATGTAAGGGGCCGTGGGGTGTGCGTCCCAAGGGGCCCCTCGCCCTCCCTGCTTGTGTCTGTGACTGCATCTCCTTCTCTAATAGTCCAGAGAGGTCTCTACCCTGGAAGGTCACTGAGCGCCCCAGGAGGTAGGTTCCGGGGCGTCAGTGTGCCTGCCTCTCGGCCCTCCTTGGGCCTGGGGGTTGGCGTGCATGTGTGTGCGTCCCGTCAGGTGTCCAAGGTGACCTCTGGTTAAGTCTGGGCCTGTCCAGAAGTCCTGGCCTTGTCTATTCTGTCCTGTGGTCTGTGGCCACAGTCTTGTGTGTGTGTCCAAATGCCCGTGGGAGTGGAGGGTGTGGGGGGAAGGGAGGGGTGGAAAGCATGAGGGGGAACCCAAGCCTTCCCTGCGGGGCCTCCCACACCGAGGAGGGAGGCCATGCCAGCTCAGCGAGGGAGGGACTAACTGAACCAGGCACCTCCAAAAATCTGGAAAGGTGGGACCTCCACGAGGTAGCTTTAGTCTGGGAAGGTGTTGTAGGTTGAATTGTCTGACCCCCAACTTTCTAAGCGGAAGAAGGCTTCCTGGAGCCTGGAGTTGGTATGCAGATTTCTTTCTTTTTTTTTTTTTTGAGTTAGAGTCTCACTCTGTCGCCCAGACTGGAGTGCCGTGGCCGCTCCCAGCCACCGCAGCCTCGACCGGCTGGGCTGCAGCAATCCTTCCGCCTCAGCCCTCCAAGTACTTGGAACTACAGGCGCGCGCTACCACATCCGGCTACTTTTTTTGATTTTTATTGTAGAGATGAGGTCTTGCCAAGTTGCCCAGGCAGGTCTCGAACCCGCGGGCTCAGGCAATCCACTCACCTCAGCCTCCCAAAGCCCGGCTGCTTTGCAGATTTCAAGCCCAGCAATGGGAAAGGCATCGGCAGCAGCAGAGGCCACGGAGCGAGACCCGGTGGTTGTGGGGCTTGCTGGGCTGGAGGTCCCTAAGCAGGTCTACGCAGGGCCTTGGGGCTGAACTCAGGAGCTATGAGGGTGTAAGCAGTCCTGCCTCAGCCTCAGGAACAGGCGGGGTGGGCCCCTGCTCATGGGTTGTTCCCCTTCTAGAGCGAGAGGCGCCTGGGAGCTGAGAGGAGGCTGCTGGGTCTGCGGGGGGAGCCCCCAGAGATGGACCTGAGCTATTCCCACTCAGACCTGGGAAAACGACCCACCAAGGACAGCTACACCCTGACAGAGGAGCTGGCTGAGTATGCTGAAATCCGTGTCAAGTGAGGGCGCTGGGGGCAGCCCGTGTGGCCACCCTCCCCAGGACCCTCGCTGGCCCCCACTGGCTGTGGGCTCCCCTTCTCCCAAAAGTAGCAGGGGCTGGGGCAGGAAGGGGCTGGGGCAGGTGACAGTGAGGTCCTGGGGGCCTGGCCTTCCCCTCCTTCCCAGCTGCCCCTCCCTGCCAGCCCCCTACTCCTCTCTATATATCACAGCTCCTCTCTAACCTCCTTTACCCTCATCTGTCTGGAGGGGAGCTCTGTCTGTCCGTGTTATTTATTGCTACCCCTGCCTGGTCTTCTGCCCCCATACCTGGCCCCAGGACCTGCACAAAAGGGACATGAAATAAATGCCCCGAAGCCAAGTACCAGCCTGGATCCTGATGCTTTCTGACCGGTCCCTGGGAAGCCTGCCATCCCACTGTCTCCAGAATGATCTTAGAGTTTCTCCTTGCCCTCTGCTAGGCACTGGCGGGGGTGGGGGGGAAATGGGGGAAAGGGCCCCGAGCCTGTTTCCAGCCCTGAGCCTGAGCCAACTGCCATAAGTTGCTCCTACTCTGAGCTGGTAGCTACAGGGTCTGGTTTGACTTCCGAGTGATTTCACATAACAATCCTCATTCCTGCTTCTGCCTTGGTCAGATCAACTCACAGCACTGGGCTTGCACTGGCACATGGCCACAACTCACTAAAAGGGAGGGTGCTCTCCCTTTACCACCGTCCCCACCATGTCCTGTTGTTCTTCACCTGGCTGCTTCACTCGCTGACATTACCTCCTCGTCCCTGCAGCTTAGGGGTGGGAACCACAAATCTGGGTGTATCATGAGTCTGTGTTGGTTTGACTGCCATTCCACACATTCACGCTGCACTCTGCAGTATCAGCCTTTCAACCATCACTATGTTTGCTCAAGAAACATTAATCAAGCACCAGCTGTATATTGAGCACCTACAGGAAGCTCAGGCTATCCTGAGAAAGGACCCCCAGGACAACTCTGTGAAGATGAGAAAAGTGAGGTTCGGAGAAGCTAAGTGATGTTCTCAAGGTCCAAGAGCTAGGAAATGGTGTGGCCAGGCCCCAGACTCCATTCTTCTGATTAAAATGCACTTTTTCTTTTCTTTTTTTTTTTTTTTTTTGAGTTGGAATCTCACTCCGTCCTCCAGGCTGGAGTACAGTGGCACACTCATGGCCACCCCAGCGTCAACTTGCTGGGCTCTGGCGATCCTTCCACCTCAGCCTTCCAAGAAGCCAGAACTACAGGCGCATGCCACCATGCCCAGCTAATTTTTGATTTATTGTAGAGATGATGTCTCGCCAGGTTGCCTAGGCTGGTCTCTAACCCACGGGCTCAGGCAATCCACTCACCTCAGCCTCCCAAAGTGCGGGATTACAGGCTGAGCCACTGAGCCTGGCCAAAATGCACTTTTTCAATAACACCTGTCAGGAAGTTAAAGAGGGCCAGAGTCTCTGGTATAAATGGTATTAATAATTAACGTTTGTTGAGCACTTACTATGATTCTATCTGAATTAATCTCCATTTACCTTTCCTAACAACCATGGCAATGGCTCTCCAAGTACTGTCCCTAGCCAGCAGCATCCACATCACCTGGGAACTTGCTAGAAAGGCTGATTCTCATGCCCTACCTGACTGCAGGAATCAAACACCCAAGTGGGGCCCAGCAATTCATGTCATGAGGAGTCCCTCAAGCGACTCATGCATGCTGATATTTGAGCACTGAACTTGCTGAGGCACAGAGAAGATACATCACTTCTGAAGTCCCTAGCTGGTAACTGTAAAGCCCAAATCACTCCTACACTGTGCTGTGCTGCCATCTTGGTGAGAACCAACAGCAACTCACAGGCCCTGGTTGCTGAGGGAGCAGAGAGAATAAAGCTGTGGTCAGTTGGGGCAGGATTTCCTATAATGGCAGCTCTCCCTGGTTTTTGAAGAAGGCAGAGGACGTGGGACAGAGACCAAAGTAAAGGCCTGGAGGCAGGAATAAACAAACCATGTTAGGAGGGAAGGTGACATGGAGCCACTTGGCTGGAATGGAAAGTCCTCCCCAAAAAGGAAGGGATGTGAGTTAGCAGGCTGTGAGCAGTGGGGAGGGTGCTCTGTGAGGCCTGTCTAAGCCCTTGCCCTATCTGCACAAAGCTCACAGTCTCACAAGGAGAAAGACACAAACAACATCTCACACATATTACCGAACTGCAACCTGTGACACTTGCTCCCAAGGAGAAGCTCAGGGCTTTTAGAACATGGAATGTAAGAGTGACTTAGGGTCTCAGGGGTCAGGGGAGGCTTCCCTATGGAAGGAACGCCACACGCGTGTGAAGGTTCCTACCGGGAACAAATTCCAGGAGCTGAAGCAAGGCTGGAGAGACCTGAGATGAGGCAGAGAATAGGTAGGGGCCTCTGAACAGCCAGGATAGAAGTTTCTTCCAGATCTCCTGCACATGGGCCCCACCCTGACACACCTGTCCCCTGACAACAGACCCTGGCTCCAGCCTGGCTGCATAGTAGGAACACCCACTGAGGACTTTGCCCTGAGGAGCAAGTAGTGTCAATAGTCATGGATGGAATGAATAATCCTGTGCGGCCCAAAGGGCAGCCCACAGTGCGAGATGATCTGGGAGGGGGATGGAGCCACTTTTATATGACTAATTATGCTTCATTTAATATGTATCAGAACAAAAGGAAACCAGGGTACCAAACTGACTTCTGATGAGGCTAAATTTAAAAAAGAAAAGAAAAAGGGAAAAAGTAAAGAAAAAAATAAAATGAATTGACTCAAAGAAACGTATTAACATTTCAAGTGGTTCGGACAAGGCAAAGGTCCGGAAGGCTGTAGGCAAACCTCTAAAGTTTGGGAAACAATGAGGTAATGTGATGCAAAGACCATCCCAGCCAGGCTCAGTGGCTCAGCCTGTCATCCCGCGCCTTTGGGAGGCTGAGGTGAGTGGATTGCCTGAGCCCGCGGGTTCGAGACCCACCTGGGCAGCGAGACCTCATCTCCACAATAAATCAAAAAATCAGCCGGGTGTGGTAGCGCATGCCTGTAATTCCGGCCGAAGGATCGCCAGAGCCCAGCAGGTCGAGGCTGCAGTGGCTGGGAGCAGCCACTGCACTCCACTCTGGGCGACAGAGTGAGACTACAACTCAAAAAAAAAAAAAGTTGCATTTCCAAAGACCATCCCTTAGGAGTGACTAGAACTCAGAGACAACAAACGAGGAGGGCCTGAGTCCAGGTTCATGCTCTTGGACTCTTCTCCAGCTTCTGGGCCCCACTAGGATTCAACATGTGTGCCAGGCCCATGCTGGGCTCCAGGGATGTAGCAATGCCCAAAAAGAGCTACTCTCTGACCTCCCAGAGCTGACAGTCTGCAGAAGAGACAAAGGATGACCAGGAAAGCATGACCGCAGGTCAGACAGCAAGCCTGCTAGCAGGAGCCCAGGTAGGACGAAGGTCAGAGTATGCTGCACAAAGCTGCCGCTTTGGAAAGAGAGGGCATTTGAGTAGAGACTGGAAGGAAGTGTGGGTTTCTGGGGAATGTGGGTCTAGTGAAAGCCAAGATCAGGTGTAAGGACCCATGGCGAGAATGTACTCGTTATGTCCAGGGAACAAGAAGGAAAGCAGCACGTCTGAGGGAGTGGTAGAGTCTGATCACTGAGGCCTTGCCGGTCATGGGCAGGACTTGGGCTTCTACTCTGAGCGAACTGGGACACATGGGAAAAGTACTCAGAGAACCACTGTGGAGGGGCTTGGGGTTCTGAAGACCTGCTGGCAGTTGTGTGGGCAGTGAGCACAGTGGGCAGCAGAAGCAGAGAGAGGGCTGTGGAGGCTTCGGCAGTTGTCCCAGAGAGAGGAAGTGGAGATGGGGAGGGGACCTATTCCAGAGGAGGAACTGGTAGACCCTGCTAGAGGTGTCAAAGATGACACCAGCAGCTTCCTTAGATGCAGAAGAAAGCTGGAAGAACAGGCTGGGTGAAAAACACAAGATTGGTCTCCTCCGGCCATGTTCAGGCCCCAGGAGACCCACAGGGATAGGAAAAGCTGGTGGCACTCCTCCCTTGGGAAATGCTGAGCTGAGGAAGAATTGGAACCCATGACACAGTGACACACCCGTTGACTCAGAGAGACGGGGACAGATGCTGAGATGAGGTCTGGCTGGGCTGGAATATAGGTGAGCAGGTCTCACGGTCTCAGATGCCAGGATGGACCACCACATGCAAGAGGCACTCAGGCACCAGGCCATGGTCATGACATAGGCCTCTTTGTGTCTCCCTTCCTGCCAATGTCCTGAGTCACTCCTGACTGAAATGACCCATCCTGGCCAGCCCCACCCTGTCCCCAGGACCGTGCCTGGGGCAGGCAGCTCCATTATCCTCATTGATGAAAGAGCTCCAGGCAGACACTGACTACTCAAAGTTTCCTCCCCAGCTGATCCAGGCAGGGCTCTTGCGATGAGCCAGGGGTGGAGACTGACAGCACTGCTCAGAAGCAGTCAAGCTTGTTTCCTCACCCTCTGCTCCCTGACAACCTCACCTCAGAGACAGAACAGCATCCAAGCAGAAGATCCCTTCCCACCCCAGAGCTCAGTTTGCTTGGAATATCTTCCCTGGGGAGTGGGAGGCAAACAACAGTTTAGGCCCAAAGGGCCTCTCTGTCAAGCTCAGGCTAAGGCTGAGTAGCCAGAGCTGTGTGAATGAATGTCACCAGGGAGTGCTAGTCAGCAGAACAAGTGACAATATCTGTAATTATGACACCTCACTTTTACAGAGCACCCATTTCATGACAGCCACTGTGCAAAGTGCCTTACAGGCTGGTGACATCTCACAGCACAGCCACGAAGTCCTAACACCAATCTCATGATCACTCTTAGAGGAGAAACTGAGGGGGGGTGTCACAGCTGGGATTTGAACCCAGGTCTGTTTGTCGTTTGCTGTTGAGTATATCATATGTATGATCTCACTAACCCTGTGAGGAAGGCACTGTCATTATTACTGTCTTACAGTCCTAGGCAGGTGGGGGGGGGTATATAGCCAGGCAGGGCATGGTCATCTATGGTGCACAGAGTCCTCCTGGTTGCCTGACTCCACTGCTTCCCTGGTGAGGAGGTGACAGTCAAGTCACCCAAAACGGAGACCATTTACCTCTTTGGAAGGAAGAGTGAAGGCACATTCTCATGAGTTCTGCTCCCCACCTCTACCTCCTCCATGCAGCCCTTGGCCTCAAGAAATCAAGACACGCCAGGAGCCTGTTGCCCAATTTCCTCCTGTTACAAAGTTAAGAGCAATGCCTGTCACTGTGGCCAGCAGAAGCCTCAGATACTCCTTCCAGGTGGTGAGCAGAGATTCAAGTGTGGGTCCCCTGACTTCAAATGGTCTCCTGACTGAGTCCCTGGCCTGGACTCCCCCACTGAGATTGCTGAAGCTTAAAAAAAAACTGTATTTTGAGATAATTATATATTTTAGGAAGTTGCAAAGATAGAACAGAAGGGTCTGGTGTGCCCTTCACCCAGTTTCCCTGATGGTTCCTTCTTACATCATTATAGGATAATATTAAAACCAGGAATCTGACAGCAGTATTATGTGTGTGTACAGTTCTATGTCATTTTGTCACACGTCTAGAGGTATATAACCAACACTACAATAAAAAACATACAGAAGCCGGGCTTGGTGGCTCAGCCTGTAATCCCGCGCCTTTGGGAGGCTGAGGTGAGTGGATTGCCTGAGCCTGCGGGTTCGAGACCTGCCTGGGCAGCGAGACCTCATCTCTACAATAAATCAAAAAATCAGCCGGGCGTGGTAGCGCATGCCTGTAATCCCGGCTACTCGGAAGGCTGAGGTGGAAGGATCACCGGAGCCCAGCAGGTCGAGGCTGCGGGGGCCGGGAGTGGCCACTGCACTCCAGTCTGGGCGACAGAGTGAGATTCCAACTCAAAAAAAAAAACAGAATTATTCCATTACCACAAAGATCTCCCTGAGTCACCCCTTACTCATTCATGCCCACCAGCCCTAACCCCTGCCAACCCATCTGTTCTCTATCTCTATCATTTTGTCATTTCAAGAACATCATACGGTGTGTGGACTTTCGCGACTGGCTATTTTCACTCAGCATACTGCTCTTCAGAATCGTCCATACTTCTGCACATATCCATCCTTCACATTTTTGTCACCACATAGTACACCATGGTATGAATGTATCACAATTTGTTTAGCCATTCATCTATTGAAGGACATGGCTGTTTTCAGTTTTTGACTATAACAAATAAAGCTGCTATGAATAATTGTGTACAGGCTTTTGTGTGGACATGTTTCCATTTATTGGGGTTAAAATGCCCAGGAGTACAATTGCTGGGTCATATGGTAAGTGTATTTTGTTTAGTTTTTCAAGAAACTGACAATTTTCCAAAGTGACTATACCATTTTACATCCCCACCAGCGATGCATGAATGATTCGGGTTCACTGCATCCTCACCAGCATTTTGTGTTGTCATTACCATTTTTTTAAAAAATGCTATCTGTTCTACTGGGTGTGTAGTGATATCTTATCATGGGTCTTAATTTGCATTTCACTATTGGCTGGTGATACGGAACAGTTTTTCATGTACTTATTTGCCATCTATGTCAGTGAAATGTCTCTTCATGTTTTTTACCTATTTTCTAATTGGATTGTTTTTATTATATATAACAGCTTTGCTGAGATGTACATCACATACCGTAAAACACGCCCACTTAAAGCATGTAAGTTGATGGTTTTACATACATTCACTGAGTTATGCAACCATCACCACAAACAGTTTTAGAACATTTCATCATCCCCAAAATAATCTCATGCCCCTTATTAGTCACTCCTCATTTCCTCTCACCTCCCCACTTCCCCACCCTAGTCCTAGGCAACCATTAAGTCTACTTTCTGTCTCTACAGATTTTCCTTTTCTCACCATCTTATATGAGTGGAATCATACAATATGTGGCATATTGTGGTTGGCTCTTTCACCTGGTGTTTTCAAGTTTTCTCCATGCTTTAGCATCTGTCAGTACTTTATTTCTTTTTATTGCCAAATAATATTGCACTGTATAAATATACTATTTATTTTTTCACTTGATGGACATCTGGCTTATTTCCACTTTGGGGATTTTATGATGCTGCTATGAACATTTTGTGTTCAAGTTTCTGGGTGAACATGTTTTAATTTCTCTCAGGCATATACTCTAAGAGTGGAGATCCAGCATTCCATGGCAATTCTGTGCTCAACCTCTTGAGAAACTGTTTTGAGACTTTTTTCCAAAGTGGCTAGACAATTTTACATTCCCACTAACAATATATAAAGAATTCAGTTTATCCACATCCTTTCCAGCTTTTGATATTGTTACTATTTAAAAAAAATTTTTTTAGCTGTTCTGATAGACATATAGCAATGATGTCTCATTGTGGTCTTAATTGGCATTTCCTTAAAGGCCACTAATGTTGAACATCTTTTTATGTGATTATTTTCTACCTGTGTATCCTCTTTGGTAAAATTTCTCTTTATATCTTTTTCCCATCTTCTAACTGGATTATTTAATTTTTTAATGTTGAGTTTTGTGTTGAATTTTGAGAGTTTATTATATATTCGTTTTAGATATGAGTCTTTTGTCAGACAAGTGGTTTACGAATATTTCCTCCTAATCTGTAATTTGTCTTCATTCTCTTAACAGGGTCTTTCATGAGCAAAAAAGCTTAATTTTGATAAATCCAAATGACGGATTTTTTTTTTTTTTTTAATTGGAGTCTGACTCTCTCGCCCAGACTGGAGTGCAGTGGCCTCTCCCGTCCACCGCAGTCTCAACCTGCTGGGCTCTGGTGATCCTTCCACCTCAGCCTTCCAAGTAGCCAGAACTACAGGCACATGCTACCACGCCTGGTTAATTTTTGATTTTTATAGAGACAAAGTCTCGCCAAGTTGCCCGGGTGGGTCTTGAACCTGTGGGTTCAGGCAATCCACTCACCTTGGCCTCCCAAAGTGCTGGGATTATAGGCTGAGCCACTGAGCCCGGTCAGTTTACTGATTTTTAGGGATCATGCTTTTGGTGTCATTTCTAAGAACACTTCATTAAGCCCCAGGTTCCAAAGATTTTCTCCTCTGTTACTTTCTGAAGAGTTTAGAGTTTAATGCTTTATGTATAAATCTATGCTCCACTCAATTAATTTTTGTATAAGCCATGAGGTATAGGTTGAGGCTCATGTTTTTGCCTATGGTCATCCAATTATTCTACCATCATTTTTTGAAAAGACGATCTTTCTTCCATTGAATTGCCTTTGCTCCTTCATCAAAAACTGGTTGGCCATATTTGTGTGGGCCTAGCTCTGGGCTTTCTAGTCTGTTCAACGGATCTGTGTGTCTGTATCTTGTCCAGTAACATACAGTTTTGACTACCATATGTTACTTTATAATAAGCCTTCAAATCAGGTAGAGTGGTTCCTCTTACTTAATTCTTCTTTTTCAGAAATGTTTTCCATTCTAGTTCATTTGTCATTCCATATAAATTTAAAATAATCTTATCCTTATCTATTAAAAAATATTGCTGGGATTTTGATAGTAATTGCATTAAATCTATATGTATATCAATTTGGGGGAGAATTAACACCTTTCCTAGGTTTAGTCTTGCAATTCATGAATATGGTATGTCTCTCCATTTATTTTGGTCTTCTTTGACTCTTTTTAGCAGTGTTTTGTAGTTTTCAGTATACAAGTCATATATGTTTTGTTAGATTTATATCTAAGTACTTTTTTAGTCATTGAGCCAAATGAAGTTTTATTTTGAATTTGGTTTTCACACGTTTATTGTTAATATAAATAAATGTGACTAATTTTTGTATTGATCTTTTATTCTACAAACTTGTGGAACTCATTAGTTTTAGTTTAGTTTTTTGTTTTTTTTGTAAGTTCTTTGGGATTTTCTACATAGACCATCATATCATCTGCAGATATGAACAGTTTTCTTTTTTCCTTTCAGATCTTTTTAATGCCTTTCCTTGCCGTATTGCACTGTCTAGAACTTCCAGTATTATGTTGAATAGGAATGAAGAGAGTAATCCTCCTTGCCTTGTTCATGATCTTAGAGAAGAAAGTATCCAGTCTTACAGTGTTAAGTATGTTAGCTATAGTTTTTGTAGGTCAATTGTGGGATATCAAGTCAAGGAATTTCTCCTCTATTCCTACTTTTTGAAGAATTTAAAAATCATGCATGGGTGTTTAATTTCATCAAGTGCTTTTGCTACAGCAATTTATGTGATCATGTGATTTTTCTTCTTTATCCTGTTAATATGGTGGGTTACACTGATTGATTTTCAAATATTAAAACAGCCTTGCCTTCCTAGAATATACCCCACTTGGTTTTGGCATATAATTCTTTTTATATACTGCTGGATTCTATTGGCTAATATTTTGTTAAGGAATTTGCCATCTGTATTCATGAGGAATATTGGAGTAGTTTTCATTTTTTGTTTCTTCTTCTTCTTCTTTTTTTTTTTTTTTTGAGTTGCAGTCTCACTCTGTCACCCAGGCTGGAGTGCAGTAGTATGCAGGCTCACGGCCACCCCAGCTTCGACCTGCTGGGCTCTGGCAATCCTTCCGCCTCAGCCTTCCAAGAAGCCAGAACTACAGGCACATGCTACCACACCTGGTTAATGTTTTATTTTTTATTGTAGAGACAAGGTCTTGCCAAATTGCCCAGGCTGGTCTCAAACCCACTGGCTCAGGCAATCCACTCGCCTCAGACTCCCAAAGTGCTGGGATGACAGGCGGAGCCACCGAGCCCAGCCTTCTTTTTCTTCTTTTTTACTTTTATTTTAAAGATGTGGGGTACAATTCAGTGTTAGGTATACAAACGGTCACTGTACAGGTAAAGTTTGGGACTCACTTTGGTCCCCATGTCACCTGGCTTGAGAGTTTTCCTTTTTTGTTCTAGCTTTGTCTGTTTCTTTTTTGGCTTCAGGGTAATATTAATTTCAGAGACTGAGTTGGAAAGCATTCCCTCTACTATTTTCTGGAAGAATTATATAGAATTGATGTTAATTCTTCTTTAAAAATTGGGTAGAATCTTCAGTGAAACCATGTGAGCCTGAAGATTCCTTTTTTAGTTTTAAATTACCTTAGTAGTTATAGTGCTGTTCAAATTAAATTCATATTGGGTGAGTTGTGATAGTTTGTACTTTTTGAAGAATTGATCCATTTCATCTAAGTTGTCAATGTTATGTGTGTAGTGTTGTTCATAGTATTTCCTTACTATCTTTTTGATGTCTACAGGGTCTATAGTGATATCCTCTAATTCATTCTTAATATTAACAATTTGTCTTTATTTTTAAAATTTGTTAGTTTTGCTAAAGCTTTGTCAGTTTTATTGATCTTTTCAGTGAACCAAGTGTTTTATTTTCTCTGTAATTTTTATGTTTTCAGTTTCACCGATTTCTGCCTTTATATTTATTATGTACTTCCTTATGCTTGCTTTGGATTTAATTTGTTCTTATTTTTCTAGTTTCTTGAGATGGCATCTTATATTATGATTGAGACTTCTTCTCTATTCTAATGTAAGCATTTAGTGCTATAAATTTCCCTCTTGTGCTTTAGTTGTGTTCTCAAAATTCGATAAGTTCTATTTTCATTTTCATTCAATTCAATGTAATTTCTTTTTCTTTTTTTTTTTTTTTTTTGAATTGGAGTCTCACTCTGTTGCCCAGGCTGGAGTGCAGTGGCATGCTCACGGCCACCACAGTCTTGACCAGGTGATCCTTTTGCTTCAGCCTACAGCCGCGCACTACCACGCCCAGCTACTTTTTAAATTTATTGTAGAGATGAGGTCTCGCCAAATTGCCCAGGCTGGTCTCGAACCCCTGGGCTCAAGCAATTCTCTCACCTCAGCCTCCCAAAGTGCTGGGATTACAGGCTTGATTACAGGCACCCAACCCAGTTTAATGTACTTTCAAAATTCCCCTTGAGATTTCCTCTTTGACCAAGGATTATTTAGAAGTGTGTTGTTTAATTTCCAAGTGTTTGGAGATTTTTCTGTTGTCTTTCTGTTATTGCTGTCTATTTTGATTCTATTGTAGTTATAGAACATATTCTGTATAATTTCAACCATTTCAAATTTTTTAAGGCTTGTTATATGAACCTAAATATGGTTTAGTTTGGTATCTATTCCACAGGTGATTGAAAATAATGTGTATTCTTCTGTTGTTGGGTGAATGATTCTATAAATGTCAACTAGATGCTATTGGTTGATGGTGTTGATGAGTTCTTATATATTCTTGCTGATTTTTTGCTTGGTTGTTCTGTCCATTGTTGAGGGAGGAGAGTTGCAAAGTTTCCAACTATGATTGTGAATTCATCTGTTTCTCCTTTCATTTCTATTGCTTCTGACTTTACGTATTTTGCACTTCTGTTGTTTGGTACATACATATTTAGTATTTCTATGTCTTGGTGGATTGACCCTTTCCACATAATATAATGTCCCTCACTGGCCCTGGTAATTTCCTTTGCTCTGAAGTCTACTTTATCTATTATTAATATAGCCACTCCTATTTTCTTTTGACTAATTTTTGCATTATTTTACTTTTAACTTACCTATATCATTATATTTGAGGTTATTTTCTTATAAATAGCATATATTTAGACCATTTAATATAATCACTAACATGCTAAGGCTTAAGTCTGTCATTTTATTTTTTGTTTCCTCTGATTTTAATTTCTCTGTTTTCTTTTTCCTACCATCTTATGAATTCCTTGAATGGTTTCTTTGTTTAGAATTTCATTTTGATTTATCTATAATGCTTTTGAGTATATTACTTTTTTATTATTTTATTATATTTTATTTTTGAGTTGGAGTCTCACTCTGTCGCCCAGACTGGAGTGCAGTGGCCGCTCCCAGCCACTGCAGCCTCGACCTGCTGGGCTCTGGCGATCCTTCCACCTCGGCCTTCCAAGTAGCCGGAATTATAGGTGCACGCTACCACACCCAGCTAATTTTTTGATTTATTGTAGAAATGAGGTCTCACCAAGTTGCCCAGGTGGGTCTCAAACCCATGGGCTCAGGCGATCCACTCACCTCAGCCTCCCAAAGGCACGGGATTACAGACTGAGCCACCAAGCCCGGTTGAGTATATTACTTTATATAACTTTCTTACTGGTTGCTCTAGGTATTACATTATGCATAACTTATCAAAGTTTACTGGTTTTAACATTTTACCAGTTCAAGTAAAGTGTAGAAAATTTACCTCCCTTTACAGCCCTCTATCTTCTCCCATTTAAAATAGAATTGTCTTATTTTCTCTACACACATTGAGAACAGAATTACACAGTGTTATAATTTTTGTGTTGACTGTCAAACATAATTTAGAAAACTCAAGAAGAAAAGTATTGTACTTATCCATAAGTGTGTTTCTCTATGACCCTTCTTCCTTCCTATTATTTCTTTGTTGTTGTTGTTTTTTAGTTGGAGTCTCACTCTGTCACCCAGACTGGAGTGCAGTGGCCACTCCTGGCCACTACAGCCTTGACCTGCTGGGTTCCCGGAGATCCTTCTGCCTCAGCCTTCCAAGTAGCCAGAACTACAGCCACGCACTACCACATCCACCTAATTTTAATTTATTTATTTATTGTAGAGACGAGGTCTCGCCAAGTTGCCCGGGTTGGTCTCAAACCCTTGGGCTCCAACAACCCACTTGCCTTGGCTTCCCAAAGTGCTGGGATTACAGGCTGAGTCAAGATTCCTTTTTTAAGCAACGTGTTTCCTTTCTGTTTAGAGAATTCCCTTTAGCCATTCTTTTTTTTTTTTTTAGTATAAAGATGTGGGGTACAATTCAGGGTTAGGTTATACAGTCGTTGATTATGCATGTACTCTTGTTGATAAGGTATGCCCCTCCCTCCCCTAGCAGTTTCCCTCAACTGCCAATCCCACCCCCTCCTGATAATTTCCCACTACTGCCAATCCCTTTCTTATAGTATTATAATTGTTCAAGGTCCACTTATGAGATAGAACATATGGTACTGTGTTCTTTGTTTCTGTGTTAGATCACTGAGTATGATCAACTCTAAATCCATCCAAGTTGCTGCAAAGTCCATATGTTTGTCCTTCTTTATGGCTGCATAATATTCCATCATGTATATGTACCACATTGTTTTTATCCAGTCCAGCTTCGATGGGCAACATGATTGGTTCCATGTTTTTGCTACTGTGAATAGAGCTGCAATAAACATACATGTGTAGGTATCTTTTTTGTAGAATGATTTGAGTTCCTCTGGGTATATTCCCAATAGGGGAATTGCTGGGTCATATGGAAGGTCAATTTCTAGTTCTTTCAGAAATCACCACACTGTCTTCCAAAGAGGTTGCACTAGTTTACATCCCTACCAACAGTGTTGAAGCATTCCTTTTTCTCTACATCCTCTCCAGCATCTGTTGTTGTTTGTTTTATTAATGATGGCCATTCTTACTGGGGTTAGGTGGTATCTCAATGTGGTTTTGATTTACATTTCTCCAATGATGAGTGAGGCTGAGCACTTTTTCATGTGTCTGTTGGCTGCCTGTATATCTTCTTCTCAGAAGTATCTATTCATGTCTTTTGCCCACTTTTGAATGGGGCTGTTTTTTCCTTTCAGCACGTTTGAGTTCCTTGTAGATCCTGGATGTTAGGCCTTTGTCAGATAAACAGTTGGCAATATTTTTTCCCATTCTGTGGGCTGTCTTTCTGCTTTCTTTTTTTTTTTTCGAGTTGGAGTCTCACTTGGTCGCCCAGACTGGAGTGCAGTGACCGCTCCCGGCCATCGCAGCCTCGCCTGCTGGGCTCCGGCGATCCTTCTGCCTCAGCCTTCTGAGTAGCCAGAATTACAGGCATGTGCTACCATGCCTGGCTGATGTTTTGATTTATTGTAGAGATGAGGTCTCGCTGCCCAGGCGGATCTCGAACCCGCAGGCTCAGGCAATCCACTCACCTCAGCCTCCCAAAGGCGCGGGATTACAGGCTGAGCCACCGAGCCCGACTTCTCTGCTCTCTTGATGGTTTATTTTGCTTTGCAGAAGCTCGTTAGTTTGATGAGGTTCCACTTGTCTTATTTCTTAATATGGGCATTTAGGGTTCTGAATAGGAATTGGTTGCCAGTTCCAATTTCCATAAAGGTGTCTCCTGTGTTTTCTAAGATTCTTACAGTTTGAGGTTTTATGTTTAGGTCTTTGATCCGTTTCGAGTTAATTTTTTGTATGGTGATAGGTAGGGGTCCTGTTTCAATCTTTTGCATGTGGTTAGATAGTTTTCTCAGCACCCTTTACTGAATAGGTCCTCCTCTCCCCAGAGGTTGTTGTTGGAGATTATGTCAAAGATGTGTTGGTTGATAAATTGAGGCTTTGCTTCCGGAATCTCTATCCTGTTCCATTGGTCTATGTGCCTGTTCTTGTACCAATACCAGGCTGTTCTGATTACTGTAGCCTTAGGGTAAAGTTTGAAGTCTGGAAGTGTGATATCTCCTGCTTTGTTTCTTTTGCTAAGGATTGTTTTGGCTATTCGTGGTCGTTTATGTTTCCATATGAATTTCTGTATTGTCATTTCCAGGTCTGAGAAGAACAATGTTGGTAACTTAATGGGTATTGCATTGAATCTGTAGATTGTCTTTGGTAGGATGGACATTTTAACAATGTTGATTCTTTCAATCCATGAGCATAGAATATTTTTCCATTTGTTTGTGTCTTCTTGGATTTCTTTGAGCAGTGTTTTGTAGTTCTCATTGTAAAGGTCTTTCACTTCTCTGGCTAGGAAGATGCCGAGGTATTTCATTTTCTTTGTGGCTATTGTGAATGGGGTTGTGCTTTTAATTTGGGTCTCTGCCTACTTGTTGCTGGTGTTTAGGAATGCAACTGTCTTTTGCACATTTATTTTGTACCCTGAGACTTTGCCAAAGTCTTTTATCAGTGCAAGCAGGTTTTTGACAGATGCTCTTGGATTTTCAAGGTTTAGAATCATATCATCAGCAAAGAGGAATAACTTGACTTCCTCTTTTCCTGTTTAGATACACTGGATTTCCTTCTCTTGTCTAATTGCCCGAGCTAGGACTTCCAACACAATGTTGAACAAGAGAGGTGAGAGCGGGCAGCCTTGTCTTGTTCCAGTTTTCAGGGGAAATGTTTCCAATTTCTGTCCATTTCACAATATGCTAGCTGTGGGTTTATCGTAGATGGCACTTAACATTTTGAGGTATGTTCCTTCTATACCTAGGTGTTTGAGGGTTTTTTTTTTTTATCAAGAAGGGATGCTGGGTTTTATCAAAAGCTTTTTCTGCATCTAATGATATAATCATGTGGTTCTTGTTTTTACATCTGTTGGTGCATTTAATTACACTTATGGTCTTGTGAATGTTGAACCAGCCCTGCATCCTGGGGATGAAGCCTACTTGGTCATGGTGGATGATTTTTGAGATGTGTTTTTGGATCTGATTTGCTAGAATCTTGTTGAGGATTTTTGCATCTATGTTCATAGGGATATTGGCCTGTTGTTCTCTTTTTTTGCTGGATCTTTATCCGGTTTGGGTATCATTGTGATGTTAGCTTCACAAAATGATTTGGGGAGAATTCCATCTTTCTCAATTGCCTGGAATACTTTCAACAGGATTGGTATCAGCTCCTCCTTGTACGTTTTGTAGAACTCTGCTGGAAAGCCATCTGATCCAAGGCTTTTTTTTGTAGGTAGTTTTCATATGACAGAGTCAATTTCCGGGTTGTTATTGGTCTATTTAGTGTCTCAATATCTTCTTATTTCAACCTGGGGAGGTTGTGTGATGTCAGAAAGTCCTCCATTTCATCTAGGTTATCAAGTTTGTTTCCATATAGATGTACATAGTAATCTCTGATAATCTTTTGTTTTTCTCCGGGGTCAGTTGTGATTTGATCTTTTGTATTTCTGATTGTGTTTATTTGGGCTTTTTCTCTCTTTTTCTTGGTCATTCTGGCTAAGGGTTCATCAATCTTGTTAATTCTTTCAAAGAACCAACTTTTTGTTTTGTTGATGTGTTCTATGATAGTTTTATCTTCTATGTCCCATATTTGGGCTCTTATTTTGGTGATTTGGATTCTTCTGCTAAAGTTGGGGTTTTGGTGGTCTTCTCTTTCCAGCTCCCTGAAGTGATTTGTTAGGCTCTCCACTTGTGATCTTTCCGTTTTCTTGATGTGTGCTCATAGAGATATAAATTCCGCTCTTGGAACTTATTTCATGGCATCCCAGAGGTTTTTGTAAGATGCTTCTTCATTTTCATTGTTTCCAGGAATCTTTTAAGTTCTGCTTTGATTTCAGTGTTGACCCAATAGTTGTTCAGCATCATGCTGTTTAGTGTCCATGTCTTTGTGGGCTTTGAGGAGGTTTTTGTTGGTGTTGATATTTATTTTTATTTCACTGTGGTCAGAGAATGTGCATGGGAAGCTTTCAACCTTATGGAATTTGTTTATGCTTGATTTATGGCCAAGGATATGATCAATCTTGGGGTACATTCCATGTGGTGATTAGTAGAATGTATATTCTGTGGGTTTTGGATGTAGGTATCTATTAAGTCCATTTGGTCGAGTGTCAAGTTTAGGTTCTGGATCTCCTTGATTTTTTTGCCTTTATGATCTATCTAGGGCTGCTAGCAGGGTAATCAAGCCCCCTGCTATAACTGTGTGACAGACAATATAGTTTTTTAGTTTGCTTAGTAGTTGCTTTATAAATGCTGGTGCTCCTGTGTTGGGTGCATATATGTTTAGGATGGATATTTCTTTTTTTTTTTTTTTGAGTTGGAGTCTCACTCTGTAGCCCAGACTGGAGTGCAGTGGCTGCTCCCGGCCACCGCAGCCTCGACCTGCTGGGCTCTGGTGATCCTTCCGCCTCAGCCTTCCAAATAGCCGGAATTACAGGCATGCGCTACCACGCCCAGCTGATTTTTTGATTTATTGTAGAGATGAGGTCTCGCTGCCCAGGCGGGTCTCGAACCCACGGGCTCAGGCAAGGATGGATATT
This sequence comes from Cephalopachus bancanus, assembly GCA_027257055.1. NCBI lineage: Eukaryota > Metazoa > Chordata > Mammalia > Primates > Tarsiidae > Cephalopachus > Cephalopachus bancanus. Next base: position 1,007,732 of record JAPVLO010000110.1, on the reverse strand, counting down.
TCTTGTTGATGGATTGAACCTTTTATCATTACGTAGTGTCCTTTTGCATCTTTTTACATTTTTGATAGCTTAAAGGTTGCTTTGCCTGATATTAAGATCACAACTCCTGCCTTATTTTGTAATTCATTTGCCTGTAAACTCTTTTTCCATCCTTTATGTTTGAGTCTGTGTGTGTGCCTTGTAGTGAGACGAATCTCCTGGATACAGCAAATAATTGGGTCATGGTTTCTTAGTCAGTTTGCCATTCTGTGTCTTTCCAGTGGTGCATTTAGTCCATTCACATTCAGGCTGATTATTGAAATGTGATTGTTTATTTCTGTCATGGGGTTCTTATAAAATTTTATTCTTCCCTTGTTTTCTTTTGGCTTTGGGGTTAATGTATGTACGTGTTTTCAAGTTTCTTGTTGCACTGTGTTCTCTGTTGATTCTGTGCTCTGCTGTTCTCTTGGGAAGTGTGTGGTCATTCTTTTTTTTTCTTTCTTCTGTGCTTAATTCCTTTTTAAGTGCCTCCTGAGAGTTGATCTGGAAACTGCACAATCTCTTATGGATTGAATGTCTGGGAAGGATTTTAACTCTCCATCACTGATGAAGCTGAGCTTGGCTGGATAGGAAATTCTTGGTTGAAATTGTTTAACTTTGAGGACTTTGAATATAAGGCTCCAGTCCCTTCTTGCTTGCAGTGTTTCTGCCGATAGGTCTGCTGCTATTCTAATTGGTTTTCCCCAGTAGGTAGTCTGACCTTTCTCTCTTGCTGCCTTTAGGATTTTTTCTTTTGTGCCTACTTTGTGTAGGTGAATTGCTATGCGTTTAGGGGTTGGTCTTCTCATCTGATGTCTTGTCGGGGTTCTCTGTATCTCTTGTGCTTCGCTGGTCACATCTCTAGTGAGATGGGGAAAGTTTTCTTGGATTACCTCCTGGAACTCTTGCTCCAAGTTGTTCTCCATTTCCCTTTCTTCTTCTGGGATACCAATCAGGCATACGTTCAGCCTCTTGATATAATCATACACCTCTTATAGGCTTTGTTCTTTCTTTCTGAGTCTCCTTTCTATGTTTTTTACAGATTGGGTTAATTCCATGTTCTGGTCTTCAAGTTCTGAGATTCTTTCTTTAGCTAGATTAATTTGGCTTTCCCTGCTTGTCATCTTATTTATTTCCTGAATGAAATTTTATATTGCCAAAATCTCTGTTACAGGTCTTTCAGTGTTGCAACTTGTCTTTCTTAAGTCTTGTTCACTCTTTCCATCCATTTCCTAATCCTTGTCGTATTCTGGGGCCAGTTGTTGGTAACTTCCATTGTTTGGGCACCAAGGTCTGATGTTTCAGGAGTAGTTTTGTTTTTGGTACACTTGAAATTGCCTGAGGTCTTCCGTTGGTTTTTCCTCATTTGTGACCAATCTCTTATTTTTCTCTTTAGATCTGTTATTCAGTGTCAGTGGGAAAGGCTTTCCCAGCTGACGTTTGCAAATTCTTCTATTATTCCCTGATTTGGGCTCTGGATTGTTCTATTTTGAAATAGAATGGTGGATGGAAATCTTTGCTGTCTCTTGTAGTTTTTAAAATTTGAAAATGGGGCGCTAGGAATCAGAAACTACTTGACAATTACAATGTTCACTTATTGTGATATGAGTTCCCTGAGACCCACTCCCCACCACCACTCTATGTGATGATGCAAAGCAGAAACCAATGCAAAAGCAATTGAACACACACACACAGACATACATACCCCAAAACAAAGTGGAATAACAACAAAGTGAAACAAAACAAACAACAACAGCAAAAAAACAAGGAAACTGAACACACACACACATGCCTAGCACACAGTGAATAGAGAAGAAAAACACAAAGACCAGAGGAAAATTTAAAAATTGAAAAAAAATTTTAAAAAAGGAATTCAGGTCAAACCCTCACACATATATTGACACACACCTTAAACTATAAAAAATGAAAATAAAAAACCCAGAAGAACAAAAACCACCACCAACAACAAAATTGCAAGATGAATACTCAATTATTCACATACACACATAAACAGAAAACAACAAATAAAAGAAGAAACAGAAGCTGGGCTCAGTGGCTCAGCCTGTAATCCCACGCCCTTGGGAGGCTGAGGTGAGTGGATTGCCTGAGCCCGCAGGATCGAGACCTGCCCGGGCAGCAAAACCTCATCTCTACAATAAATCAAAAAATTAGCCGGGCGTGGTAGCGTGCCTGTAATTCCGGCTACTCGGAAGGCTGAGGCAGAAGGATCCCGGAGCCCAGCAGGTTGAGGCTGCAGTGGCCGGGAGCGGCCACTGCACTCCAGTCTGGGCGACAGAGTGAGACTCCAACTCAAAACAACAACAACAACAACAAAAAACAACAAAAAAAGAAGAAACAGAAAAAGAAAAGAAAAAAACTGGGGGATGCAGATCAAACCCTCACATACACATTCATGCACAAAGGAAAAATATTTCAAAAATAGATGAACTCACAGTCAAAAAGTTTTAAAAAATTAAAAAATAATTGAAAAAAAATTTTAAAACCTGCCCTCTTGTGGCAGGCTCTGTAATTGTTCCTCTAATCTGGTCTCTCCTACAGAGCCACCTCTTTCACTCTCCCCTCAGGGTCGGAAGCAGGGAAGGAGGGGCAGTGGAGGTGGGTGAGGCTGCAGTCCTCCCTCCCATTCTCGTATGGTCAGGGAGATCTCCTCCAGTGGGGAGGTACAGGATTGTCTCTTCCCTAGGTATGTACTCTCACAGGGGATGCCCAGCCAGGCCTATCCTGGAGTGGAGTTCTCTCCTATTATGACTGACGTCCAGGCTCTGCCTGGGTTTGTCCTTCTCTGCCGTGGCCCACCTGTGTGGGTCTGACGTTCAGAGGATTGCTGGGGAGGAGGGGGTTTGGGTCAGCCCCAGACTCACCACTGATTTCTTTGGAGTTCTTCCTCCTCCTTTTCTGGCCACACCCTTTGTCCCATGGCTGGATCAGGGTAGGGGGTGAGGTGCCTGAAATTCAGCCCTCCGAAGTTTGTGCTCTCAGGATATTCCCTCTGGACCATGATCAATCCCTGAGCAGTTGATCCGCCAGTCACAGGAGTGGGTCTGTTGCTCTGTGGTGAGCGCTTTCTTGCCCCGCCTTCAAGATGGTGGTGTGGTGCCTCTCTTGTCCTCTTCCATGGGACCTTGTCTCTGGACCCCCTCTGCAGCCTCTGCTGCCAGCACCCTGCCAGGCAATGAAGTGGTGAGGCAAAGCCTGGAGCCAGCAGTCTCTCTCCTGCTTCCATGGTGAGGGAGAGCCTGGGGCGATAGTTTCTTCCCTCCGCTTTTTCACAGAAAAACTTCTGTCCCTTTTAAAAAAAAACAAACAATGGCACTTGGCTTCTGTGACCTGTTAAGAGCCAGGGATGAAGTAGAGAAGCTGCAACACTAGTTGCTCACGAGCCCCTACTTAGACAGTCTCTCCTAGCATTTTCTTCCCAGGGAGGATTTGTTGATTTAAAAAAAAAAAAAAAAAAAAGAAAATGGCACTTGACTTCTGCATCCTGGAAATTGCTAGGGTCCAGGCACAGCTGCTGTGGCACCAGCCACTGCACTAGGAGAGCCCTGGCCACCAGCTTCCTGGCCCTCACTCAGTCAGCCACTCACACACCCACTCGCTCACCAGCACGTACACAAAATATTTCACACACTCACTCATACAGGGGCTCGCATAGTCCAACTGGCTTGGCTGCCATCTTCTCAACCTCCTAACCATTCTTTTACAATAGGTCTGTCTTGGACAAAAAGTATTTGTTTTCCTTTATTTGAGAACATCTTGATTTCCTCTTCACTCCTGAAGTATATTTTCACTAGATATAGGATTCTGGATTGACAGTTTCTTTTCTTTGAGCAGCTGAAAAATACTGTGTCACCTTTTACGGTCTCTGTGGTTTCTGATGCAAAATCTACTGTCATTTGACTAGTTTTCCCACTATAGATAATGTGTCATTTTCATGTGGTTGCTTTCAAATTTATTTTCTCTGCTCCTAGTTTTTAGAAGTTTAACGAGGATGTGTCTTGGCATGGATTTCTTTGGGTTTATCCTGTTTGTGATTCACTCAGCTTCTTGAATCTATAGATATATATTGTGTGTGTTTGTTGTCAAATGAAGAACATTTGCAGCCATTATTTCCTGGAATATTTTTAGCCCAACCCTCTTTCTCCTCTCCTTCTGAGATTCCAACGACACAAATGTTAGATCTTTTATTATAGTTGTACCTTTCTTTGAGGCTCTGTTCATTTTCTTTCTGTTTTCTGTCTGCTGTTCAAATGGGTAATTTCTCTTGTTCTATATTCCATTTCACTGATTCTTCTTTTTTTTTTTTTGAGTCGGAGTCTCACTCTGTCGCCCAGAATGGAGTGCAGTGGCTGCTCCCGGCCACCGCAGCCTTGACCTGCTGGGCTCCAGCAATCCTTCCGCCTCAGCCTTCCAAGTAGCTGGAACTATAGGCATGCACTACCATGCCCGGCTAATGATTCTTCTTCTATACCTCCCATTCTGTTAATAAGCCTATCCATTAAGGTTTTTTTTTTCCTTCTTTTTTCTCATTCTCTCCTGGGCTTTCAAAACATCATTACAGTTTTTATTTCAGTTATTGTATTTTTTTAGTTCTAAAATTTCCATTTTGTTATTTATATTTTCTATTCTTTGCTGGTATTTTCTATTATTTTTCATTTGTTTCAAGTATGCTTGTAATTGCTCACTGAGGCATTTTTAGATGGCTGCTTTAAAATCTTTGTCAGATAATTCTAACATCTGTGTCTTGGTGTTCGTGTCTATTGATTGCCTCTTCTCATTCAGTTTGGGAACTTCAAGTATGATAAGTGATATTCAATTGAAGCCAGGACATTTTGGGTATTATGTTATAGTTAGTACTATACATCTTATTTAAATCTCGTGTTTTAGTAGGTTTCCATTTTACATCGCTCCAGCGAAATGTAAGTGGGCACTGCCTCATTATTTCTTAACACATGGCAGGGGTGCAAGGTGTCCTTGTTATTGCTGGGCAAGGGTGGAAGTTCAGGATCCCTACTCGATATCCACTAACCACCATGGCTGGGAGGGCGAGGGGTGCCTCATTACTTCTCCCCACAAGCCTCTGACAACTGTGGGGAGAGGGGTCCTGTTACCACGGAGTGGTGGTGAAAGTCCTGATTCTCCACTAGGCCTCTTCTGACACCACTCCAAAGAGCAGAGGGAGAGAGGCCTCATTGCTGCACTGGGGTGATGGTGGACGTCCAAACTTCCCATGTGGTCTCCACTGACACTGCAGGAAGGGTGATCCCAGTGGAGGTGAAGGGCCCAGCTCCACCCTCAGCCTTCTCTGGCCCCACTCTGACTGAATATGGAGAGGGGCCTGGGGTTCTTTGCTCCCGGCTGGCAAGGGTGAAGGCTAGGTCCCCACTCAGTCTTTGCCGACAGAGATGAGGGTGAGGCTACAGTTTTGTTCTATAGTATGTGACTGGCATAGAACAGTTATCAACTGAAAGAGTTTTGTCTTTCTTTTTTTTTTTTTTTTTGAGTTGGAGTCTCACCCTGTCGCCCAGACTGGAGGGCAGTGGCCGCTCCCAGCCACTGCAGCTTCGACCTGCTGGGCTCCGGCGATCCTTCTGCTTCAGCCTTCCGAGTAGCCGGAACTGCAGGCGCACACTACCATGCCTGGCTAATTTTTTGATTTATTGTAGAGATGAGGTCTCGCCTGCCCAGGTAATCCACTCACCTCAGCCTCCCAAAGCGCAGGATTACAGGCTGAGCCACCGAGCCTGGCCGAGTTTTGTCTTTCTAAGATGCCCCTTTCTTAGTTCTTTGGCGAGAAAAGCAGAGTTTTGCTGAAACTTTTTTTTTGTTTGTGCCCATTGGCATTTTCAGTTGTTGGCTTCTCCAGTGTCCAGTCTGGGATACATGAGGCAAAGAGAAAACCCAGGGAATTCACTACCCTGTCATTCCTCGGGTTCCAAGATCCCTAACCAGTCTGCCTTCTCTCCACGTCTTAGAGTCTTCTTAAGCTTGTTTTATAATTTCCAGGGTTTTTAGTTGATTTAGCAGAAGAAATAGTGGAAAGTATACCTACCTTACCTTTCCAGAACATCACTGCTTTTTGAAGAAGCTGTTCTTCTCTCTTTCTATTTCTGTCTCTCTGGGCAACTACCCTTAGAATGCAGTGGTGCCAGAGTGAAGATTTCTCAGAAGCATCCCTCACCATTGGTAGGATTTGCACAGCTTTGATTGCTGTCTGGTTCTGCACCTGAGACAATGACTAGAAACCTGAAAAAAGTAATGAGGTTTCAGTCTCAAGACTTTCCCATTCATGCCCGTCATGGTGGCTCGCGTCTGTAATCCTAACACTTTGGAAGGTGGAGGCAAGAGAATTGCCTGAACCTAGGGGTTCAAGACCAGCCTGAGCAACTTGATGAGACCTTGTCTCTACAATAAATAAAAGAATTAGCCAGGCATAGTGGCACAGTCCTGTGGTTCCAGCTACTTGGAAGACTGAGGTGGAAGGATCACCTGAGCCCAGCAGGCAGAGGTTGTGGTGGCCATGAGCGTGCCACTGTACTCCTGCCTAGGTGACAGACTCCGACTCAAAAAAAAAGGCTTTCCTGTTCATTTCCAAGAAGATATCTTTTTCCTTCCTGATATCTGTGTGTTCTTTTCTCAACCCTGGGGGCTGCCAAAGCATCAATGCAAGTGATCGGATTTCCCACCACTCATGTCTATAATGGAAAGCAGAGGGAATGATAATAACTGGATGGTGGCAGTCAGCTACAAATACTTTCAAGTTGACCTGTGTCTTTTTCAACAGGCTGGTAGTTCCTCTGCTGGCCTTGAGTCATTCACATTTCCTGAGAGCTGGGCAAAGAATGGGGTTGCAGAGAAGCCAGCTCTGAAACAGATCTGATGCAGAACATCCATACACTGAAACTAAAGCAGACCCTAGATATGTGAGTCTTCCCCTCTGAACCAAGTCCACATCCCTTCCATTGTCTTTTTTCTTCACTCCCCAGATCATGATGCCTCTTAGTCACCTTCAGAGCCACCAAGAGGCAGGGGGTGTGGCCACAGAGGGTAGTCACTTTGAGACTTCACTATACTTCCCCTTTCCCTCTCAGATGCTGCAAGGGTCCTTGAAAAGGGAAGACACAAGGAAACAGGTAAAAACCATTTTGTTCTTTTTTGCATTCAACAAGCAAGTATGGAGCAGCTGCTAAGTGCCGGGCACAATTTCTAGGGTTGGGAACACAGTAGGGACTTCCCTTTCTCTTGCCCATGTTTCAAATTGTAGACAGACTTCTGCCTTTGAGAATCTCCCTTGCCAGGCTTGGAGAGTCTTCTGAGAGTGAGACGGGTCATTGGATGCCCGGAGGGAAGACTGGAGTCAGGGAGGCCAGCTCCAGGGTCCTGCAAGGAGGTCACAGGTCTAGACAGCATGACCTTGTCCTGAACCTTTGTGCCTAAAGACTTTTGTCCCTAGCCTCCACACCACACCCTGCTTTCTCAGCCTTCCAATCCCCAGATCTAGGCCCCACTTCCTATGCTCCAAGCACTGTCTGGAGCTCCATGTGGTGAGCTTGCAGTCCTGCTCTGGAAGGATCCCTCTCCCACTCAATGCTGGGTTCTCCAACCAGGTGGTGTGGCTGGCGGGTACTGGCAGAAAGGGCACAATCCAGTCTTTGCCATAGTCCTTGTTTCCCCTTAGAAAACCCTAAGGGACTCTCAAAGAACATTGGCCCTACAACCCTGCAGAGTTTTTTATGGAAAATGTAAGCTAGATCCCATGGCCAGAGAGGTATAGGCAACGGTCTATACTCTGATCCCCATGTCTAGAGGTTTATGATGCAATACAGCTTATTAAAAGGTTTGAAAAGTTCTCCAGTAAAGAATATTGCTTAACATTTTAACTAAGCTTTTCTCAAGTCGATATGACCTTGAAGACTTTTTTGGTGTGTATAACTGTTAGCACCTGCAGAGCTGATGTCAGCTCTGCCTGGAGAATCTGCCCCAGCTGCAGACCCCTCACCCCCCATCCATGCCCCAGGCCAGACCTGCCCCTACACCTGGAAACAGACCCCCTTCCTGCTCTTGACAAGCAGCTTAGCTTTCCCACACCCAGCACTGGCACGACCCATGCAGCCCAAGGAGAAAGGGAGGGGAGCATTAATGTGTGGGAAATGTTGGTGAGGCAGGTGGAGGGGTTCCCGTCTACACTGAGACCGGAGACACACTCTGTTGGCACATCCTGCCAGTCCCTGGGGACCAGCACAGAGGGTTACAATCATGTAAATTGGAACTTAAATTTAACTCTATGTAAATGTCACTCTGTACCAAAATCAAGGGTGGTAGAAGGCAAGTTCACTGCACACAGTGATGGGCAGTGGCTGCCCACAGATAGGCTTTGTTTGACTAGCTCTGTGTATTTTTTTTTTTTTTTTGAGAAAGCAGAACTTATTACGAGGACAGAAAAGCTCCCACAGTGGGAGGGGACCCAAGGGGGTTGCCCACTATGTATTTTTTAAACAAAATTTGGTTTCTCACTTTTCTTAAAACAGTGGTACATCAGATAGTCCTGAGCTTACATTCTACTTGGCAACAACTGGCTGCAGCTGAGACAGCCACCACCTTTAGACAAGTCATGACCTTTCCCCCCAACTTGGTTGATTGGTTTTCTTCCTGGCCCCTGGGGCATCTGAGTGGGACCCTTGGCCCACATTCTTTTTTTTTTTTTTTTTTTTTAATTTTGAGTTGGAGTCTCACTCTGTCACCCAGGCTGGAGTGCAGTGGCACACTCATGGCCACCCCAGCGTTGACCCGCTGAGCTCCGGCGATCCTTCCGCCTCAGCCTTCCAAGTAGCCAGAACTGTAGGTGTGCGATGCCACGCCCAGCTAATTTTTGATTTATTGTGGAGACAAGACCTTGCCAACTTGCCCAGGCTGGTCTTGAACTCACGGGCTCAGGCAATCCATTTGCCTTGGTCTCCCAAAGTGCTGGGATTATAGGCTACGCCACCAAGCCCAGCCATGGACCACATTCTTCTAACACTTTCCAGGCTCTTCTAAGTACTTTTCTGGTGCCATACTTTGTTTTTGGTTTTGTAATTTTTTTTCCTGGTCTTTCAAACTATGACTATGTCAGTCCCTTGTGTAAAACCCTTCATTACTAGCCCCACTGAGAGCTCCAAGTTCCCCAGTGCCTGGCATTCAAGTCTCTCGATGGTCTGCTGCCACTTAAAGCCTGAGCGTGAGGAAGGAAGTTTGTATAATTACAGATGGCTGGATGGACAGATGAAGGAAAGCAAGTAGGCAGGTAGGAAGAAAGGACAGAGTTCTGGGGAGAAAGAGAGGCTGCCCCCACAAGGCTCTCTGACTGAAGGAGAGGCATGGCATACCCAGAGAAAACTCCGTGAGCATCCAGAATCCCACATCCTCACAATGCAACCAGACATGGTTTTATCAGGACGGGGGAAAGGGTGGGAGCTCAGTGTGTGAGCAAGAACAGTCACCTGGAAGAAGTAAGCAACCAGATGGCTCAAAGACAAACTCTTCCCGGCTCAGGGTCCTGCCTAGACACACACCATGCATCTCCTCGGCCCCTGGCTCCTGCTCCTGGGTAAGGACTGTGACCTAGGCTGGCACTTGGGTTCTGGGATGTCAGTAGGTACTGGAGGAGGAGGAAAGACCTGGGGCAGAGAAGAGTAGATGGGGCGGGGTGGGGGCAGGCAGTGTGTGTGTGTGTGTGTGTGTGTGTGTGTGTGTGTGTGTGTGTTTCTCTCTCTTTTTGATCGGAGTCTCACTCTGTCACCCAGGCTGGAGTGCAGTGGCATGCTCATGGCCACTGCAGCCTTGACCTGCTAGGCTCAGGTGATCCTTCCACCTCAGCCTTCCAAGTAGTTGGAACTACAGGTGTGCGCCACCACACCAAGCTAACTTTTTGTAGAGACGAGGTCTTGCCAAGTTGCCCAGGCTGGTCTTGAACCCCTGAGCTCAGGCAATCCTCTCACCTCAGCCTCCCAAAGTGCTGGGATTACAGGCTTGAACTACCGCACCTGGCCTGTTTCTCTCTGTGTGTCCTGTTCTCCTTGTGTATCTCCCTGTCTCTCCCTCTATCATCAGAGCGAATTATTTATTCCTTTGAAAATTCTCATGCCCCCTCAATAATGCTTTCTTATCACTGTGGTGAGTTCCAGAATACTTGGCTTTCTCTGACTCAAATAAATGGACCTTCAAGCACCCTCCAACCCTCTACGCCTGGGAGGGGGCCTGCATCTGGATTCCCTGCTTCTATAAAATCCCAAGGCCGAAAGAGCTCCTGGAAAGCTACACCCTGTACCACAATGCTGCCTATAATGATACAACCAAGAACTACACTGGGACCATCCTCATTACCAACACAAAGCCCGGGGAGTCTCCTTCTCCGCAGGGAAGGGTACGATTCCTGGGGAACAAGAATAATAACTGCACCCTGAGTATCCACCCAGTACAAGCTCAAGACAGCGGTCAGCTGGGGCTGAGGATGATGACAAAGACTGACAGATGGATGGAGAATATACACCTCAATGTCTCTAGTAAGGCCTTGGGGGACGGGTCCTCTGCTTTGGACAAGGGCAAGGAGGGAAGCAGGAAATACCTGACTTCTGGGACAAGGGTCACAAGCCAAGTTGCCCAAAGAGGTCAGGCAGGGGGTGTGAGCAGGTGACTCGGGCAGCACAAGGTGGGGCTGAGGCAAACGACAGCATGAGCACTTATTCTCCCTTGGCTGTTCCACCTGCCCCTCGGCTGTCCTGGCTCCTACCCATTCTGGAATTTGGTTGCCAGGTTGCCAAATCTGATTGGAATTTGGTTGCCAGGTTGCCAAATCGGGTTGCCAAATCCAGGTTGCCAAATCTGATTTTTCAAGAGAAGATGTGGATTTTCAAGTGAAATCTCCCCATGTGTTCATGCTGGTGACTGATTCTAACGAACACTTCAAGGCTAGATGACATGCATGCAAGGGCTGGATATGACCTGTTCAACACAGGTCTGAGGCCTCTGCCCTAGGGAGGGCGGTCACTCCATTCCACAGCTGGTTTCCTTGGTGGGCAGTTCTAAGAGAGATGCTGCTTTAGGCCCTGCTGTCTGAAGGGTGACCCAGCCTAGGGGAGAGCTGAGACTTGTCACACACAGACCTCACTTACTCACTAAGGGAATGCAGTGCTTGGATGTCTCCAAGGCCAAGGCCACGCAACAAACACAAGTTTGTCATCAAAGCTAAAAAAATTCACATTGAATTAAACTGGTAAAATTCACGTGGGATGGTAGGAGGAACAATCTTGCAAACATTTTGGAAACAAACCTCCAGAAGTGAGGATGAAGTCTAGAATACAATTCCCAAGGAGGTTTAGTGTTGTCAAGGCCTTTTAGAGGTATTCTGGTTGAGCAAAAGTGACTCAAAGTGCAGAAAAGCAGGACTGGAGAGGGGTGGGATGGACCGGCAAAGGGTTCCTGATGAGTTTTCGGGACAGGCCGTCCGAAGCCTGGTGTACACACCTGTACTTGGTGCCCCAGGCTCCAGCATGGGCTCTACTCTTTTGCAGAAAGGCCTTTTCCACCTCACATCTACCTCCCTTCAGAAATCTGGGAGACCCGGGAAGTCACTCTGATCTGCCTACTGAATTTCACCTGCTTTGGGTACCAGATCCAATTGCAGTGGTCCCTGGAGGGGAATCCTGTCACCTTGACCTCCCTTTCCCCTGAGAACGTCTTCACCCGGAGTGAGCTCAAGTTCCAGCCGCAGTGGAGCCACCACGGGAAGAACCTGACCTGCAGGATCTGGAGTGATGAGGAAGGGCAGGTGCTCTCTGAGGAAACGGTGCGGCTGGACATAAAGCGTGAGTCTCCCGATGTCCCATGGGAAGGACGAGTCCTGTAACCTTCTCCTCGGCCCCATCGTGGGCACACACTGAGGGTGAGAGGACCTTACACAAAGGGATGCATAAGCAATCGGAGGTCACCCGCAGCTGAGAGTGGCCCAGGCAGAGCTGCGTTCCCTCTTCTACCTCCCTCTTGTCAGTCCTGGTGTTTCAGGAAACACATTCATTTTAGCCTCTTTTTTGGCCTAATAGAATGAAATAACCTTTCCTCAAGTCATGACATGATCTTGGGATTATCTTGTTAGGTTTCTTCATCCCTCCTTGGAAGGAAATTTTTTCATAGCATTATTTTGTGCCTCATTCATTCATTCAATAAATATTTACTGTGAACCTACCAGATGCCAGGCCTTGTTATGGCTGCCAGCTGGGGGCTGAGGGTCAGGGGATACAGCAATAAACATATTTATTGCCCCACATGGAGCTAGCATTGCAATGGGGAAGACAAACAATAAATGGACAAAGAAATATAGAACTAGCCAGGTGTGGCTCCAGCCAGGGTGATACAGCAAGACCCTATCTCAAAAGAAAAGAAATATTGAACATTATTGTAGGCAGTGATATGTACATTAAGAAAAAATTAGGCAGGGCTAGGATGGGGGAGTGATGGAGACCTCCCTGAGGAAGGTGAACACTTAAACTAACTTGATTGGAGGGTGGGATCGAGGCAGGCACAGCTTTTTGAGAAGAAGATTCCAGGGAGAGGAAAGAACAAGAAAAAAGCCCTTGAGATGGGATCTGGAAGCAGGAGGGCAGAGAGGCTGAAGGAGCGCCGAGTGGGAGGAGAAGCAGGTGAGGGAGAGGACCCTGGATTCCAAGGGTTTGGGATTTTATTCAAAGTGTGGAATCTACTGAATGGCTTCAAGCAAGCATCGACAAGGTCTGACTGATGGTATTAGGAATCCTGCTGGCTGCTGGTGGAGACCAGCCGGTAGGGGAAGTGGGAGGGGGGAAGCAGAGAGCTGACTTAGGAGGCTATGTCAGGCATGTGGGTGAGGGAGTAGCAGGTCACTACCACTTCTCACACATTCCCTCCTCTGAGAATTCCCTGTCCCCTCCCCTGCCGCCCCTCTGCTCCAGACTCCCCGAAGTTGGACATCGAGGTCAGTCCCAGGGAAGCCACTGTAATGGAGGGGGAGTCTGTGACAATGTCTTGCGAGATCACCAGCAGCAACCCAGAGTACCAGACAACATCCTGGCTTAAGGACGGGCTCCCACTGCGAGAGAAGACGCTCACGCTAACTCTGTCTCCAGTGGACAAGGAGATGAGTGGGAAGTACCGCTGTCAAGCCTCCAATGATGTGGGCGTAGGAACGTCGAAAGAAGTGACTCTCGAAGTGTGGTGTGAGCCGCCTAGGAGTTGGCGGGGGGCGGGTGAGGATGTAGCAGGGGTGGACCCAAGGCCCTCAGGAGGTGAGCAGTGGGGGCTCTTGTGGCCATTTGCACTGGTTGGAGGGTTCTCACCTCCCCACTTGATTCTGCCCCTTCTTCCAGATGCTCCGAAACCATCCACGGTTCAGATCCTCCCATCACCAGTTCTCGAGGGAAATAAAGTAGAGCTGATTTGTACATCACTGGCCAATCCTCCGCCCACAAATTACACATGGTATCACAATGGGAAAGATGTGCTGGGAAGGACAGAAAAGGAATTCTCGATTCCAGATGTCCTTCCCTGGCATGCTGGGAATTATTCCTGCTTGGCACAAAACATTCATGGTATTGGAAAGATTGGTCCGGAAGCTGAGCTGGATGTCCAGTGTGAGTAGTCACAGAGTCTCTGGTTCTAGGGAAAGAAGATGGAAGTGGGTAGAGGAAGCCAGATGGGCACAGGAAACTTATGAGTCCTAGATGAAGAGCAGACAGAAGACAGGGTCTCCTGACTTGTAAGCTTCTGGAGGCAGAGGCTTTGTTGTTGTCCACAGATGTATTCCCAGCACCTTGCAGGGCCTGGCTCATGGTAGATTCTCAGGAGAAGCTTGTTGAATGAATGAACTGCAAGATGCCAGGGCTCCATGAGGGACACAGAGACACAGCATTGCTAGGCAGTGGTTGCATCCCAGAAGAGGTCCTGACATTTTCTAGAACTGGGGCAAAATACCTCATTACCTCTCCATTGTTACTGAGTAGAGCCCAGAACAAAGAGAACCCAAAGGATTGATCCCTGGATCCTGAGATGTCATATGTGCTGACAGAGATGCCCAAACCCTAAACATCTAGACAGCTGGATATACAATAACAGCAGCAGCAACATTTATTAAGTGTTTACTACATGCCACACTCTGCTCTAAGGGCACCACCTCATTCCATCCTTGCTAACAATTCCACAAGGCTAGATACTCTCAGGACCCTGACAGTCTGACAGGAGGAAACTGAGTTCCTGAAGCCCATGGTCACACAGCTCTAAGTGGAAGGGTCTGGCAGTTTGGCTCTGGTGCTGTGCCCTTAACCGCTGTACCATCCTGCTTCAAGCCACAGCCAAGCCAAATAGCTAGGCCAGGGTCTCTATCCCCACACAGATGCAAGAGGGAAGCACAAGTCTTCCTTTGATTAATTTAGGAAACGCGTGAATGTAGGGGATAAGTAATGGAGAGAGAGGAAGAGGAAGGAAAAGGTATTATGACCAGCTGGCTTTTCTTTACTCACCTCTCTGGTTTTCTCCCAGATTCCCCCAAGAGTGTGACTATGGTGATTCAAAACCCCACACCAATTCGAGAAGGAGACAGTGTGACCCTTTCCTGTAACTACAATTCCAGTAACCCTAGAGTTACCTGGTATGAATGGAGTCCCAAAGGCTCCTGGAATGAGCCATCACCTGGGGTGCTGATGATCCAGAAAATTGACTGGGACATCAAAACAATCACCTGTGCAGCCTGTAACAACTGGTGCTCGTGGGCTTCTCCTGTCAACCTGAATGTCCAGTGTGAGTCCCCTGACTGGGCAGGGAATCTGGGAGGTGGCCCAGTTGGGATGTGTGGTTAGTCAGGTGAAGAGACTGGAGGCTGGACCAGAGTCTGTGACAGAGTTGAGGGAGGACAACCAAGCTTGAGGGCCAAGGGGAGGGACAGCCCTGGGGACAGCAAGAGTGAAAGGGAACTGAGAGGTCAGCTTGAGGTCCTTGCCCTCCAGATGCTCCCAGAGACGTAAGGATCCTGAAGATCAGTCCCCATTCCGAGATTCGCTCTGGGGACCGGGTCCTTCTTCAGTGTGACTTCTCAAGCAGCCACCCTGGAGAAGTCCACTTCTTCTGGAAGAGAAATGGAAGCCTTCTGGGGGCAGGAAAAGAACTGCGCTTTGACGCCATCACCCCAGAAGACGCTGGACATTACAGCTGCTCGGTCAACAACTCCATAGGGCAGACTGCGTCTCAGGTCTGGATGCTCCAAGTGCTGTGTGAGTGGCCGGGGAAGGAGGCTGGGAGCAGAGAAGAGCAGGGGACCGGCTGCCTGGTCCTGAATTTGCTTCCCCCTACAGATGCACCTAGGAGGCTGCGTGTGTCCATGAACCCAGGGGATAGAATAATGGAGGGGAAGAAAGCAGCCCTGACCTGTGAGAGTGATGCCAACCCTCCCGTCTCCCAGTACAACTGGTTTGACTGGAATAACCAAAACCTCCACCATGCTGGCCAGACGCTGAGATTGGAGCCAGTGAAGGTCCAGCACTCAGGCGCCTACCGGTGCCAGGGCACCAACTGGCTGGGCATGGGCGAGTCGCCCCCCAGTACCCTCACTGTCTACTGTAAGAGCCCCTTCCTGCTCCTTCTCAGGCCCCTCTCTGGCCCTAGCTGCTCCTGTGGCTCCCCTGAAAGCCTGTGCCTTCCAGACCCCCTGACGCCTTCTGCCTCACTTTCTCCCTCCCTTTCCAGTCTACACTCCCTGCTCCAGGCCGCCTGCTACTGCTGCTGGAGGGGTCACCCTGTCTAGCTTCACTGGCCTGTCTTTTTCTACCTCTCCTTCAGTGTCTCCTGATTCTCTCAAGGATTCCTTCTCAGGCTGTCCCCACTTTCAAGATGTCCTGAGCCCCTGCTGGGTCCCTCTTTCTGTCTCTATCTGCCTACTGTTTCCTTCTCTTACCCTAGATAGGTTCCTATTTTTATCTTTATGATTTTAGTGGTTTTTAGACAGATAACAAGCACATGGCAAAAAAAAATTTTTTAAGCACAAAAAAATAGTGGAAAGATAGACACCTCTCACACTTAATCCCTGAGGACTCTAGTTCTCCCACCAAAGGACTCCACTGTGCACAGCTGTCCCATCTGCTTTCAGTGGTATTCTGCAACGCACAACACACAGATGGAGGTCTATGTTCACACACCCTTCTTTATAACACAGATGGCTGCAGAGCTCACACTTTGCTCTGGACTTTTCTTTTTTTTTCCATGAAATAACACCATTTGGAGATTGTTCTTTATATACAGAGTGTCTAACAAGTTTGGACACAGAGAACGTGTTTAATTTATTTATTGTACTTTTTCAGACTAATGATTGGAGCCATGGCTTCAAATTTAGAGAACCATCATCTGCAAAGCCTGAGGCTAAAGAAAAACACCCTGAGCATGTTATCTGAAAATGTTAACGGACACATTGTATAAAACCACTGTTCTCTGAGTATCCACTTTCCTGACACCCTGAGACCTGCCTCTTTTTCTTCCTAAACAGAGGTCCAGAAGTCTGCACTGAGTCCCCAAGTACAAATGTTACACACCTTCCCCACCCAGTCCTCCTTCAGAGCAGAGGTTTGCAGCCTCTTGCTTTGGGCCTGCCTGCAGGGATAGTTGCAGGTAAATTCCCATTTGGACATTCTGAGTCAAAGACAGGTGCATTTTAAGTTCTGATTGTATAGGCAAACTGCCCTGAAGAGTTACACCATTTGTGAGGGTGAGGGTCACAGGCTCCCGGATTGCCATGTCTAGGGGGAGAGCCTGAGCTCCTCAGGAGAAAGAACCAGCCCTTTCTTCCTCAGGAGAGGTCCAGAAGGCAGGTGGTAGCATCTCCCTCTTTCTCTGCATCACTCTCCCATGTGTGAAGGAGAAGATGTGTAAGTGAGGACATGGCTGACTGCAGACAGAAGTCCAGGAGGCCTTCCAGGCAAGTGTGCAGGGCAGAGCTGCCCTTTATCTGACTGAGGCCATGCCTTTTCCCACCAGATAGCCCAGAGACAATCGGCAGGCGAGCAGCCCTGGGAATCGGAATCTGCCTGGCTGTCCTCATCCTGGCAGTCTGGGGGCTCAAGCTCCAGCGAAGGTGAGCTCTTCCCACTGGCTACCTCCTCTACTCTCCCCTGGCTGATGTCCATTTGCAGTTCCTCAAGCCTGAAGCCTCCAACTTGAGTTCTTGAGGTCCTGTTCCCATTCCCTTGATCCTTGTGGCTGTGCCTTTATTTTTTAGCTGGAAGAGGACTCAGAGCCAGCAGGGGCTTCAGGAGAATTCCAGTGGTCAGAGCTTCTTTGTGAGAAATAACAAGGTAGGAATGGAGAAAGATGGACTGCAGGACAGACCTTGAAGTCCAGTGAAGAAACGAGGTGATGGAGGGTGACAAAGCATCCTCTGGGGAGATCTGGCTGTCGGAGACCAGGGGAAGGGAGTGAGATTGGGGGAAAGAGTGGTCGGAGCTTCAACCCTCTCTCTCTCAGGTGAGAAGGGCTCCACTCTCTGAAGGCCCCCACTCCCTGGGATGCTACAACCCAGTGATGGAAGATGCCATTAGCTATGCTGCCTTGCGCTTTCCCGAGACTGACACACCACGAACTGGGTACTGAGGGAACTGGGAGTGACCCCTGCGCCCCAGGAGGGATTGGGGAGGAAAGGGGATTGGGGAGGAAAAGGGACTGTCTCCAGAAGTGGACCTCTTTCTTCAAGCCAGGAGATTGTATACCCAGAGTCAGACTTTATCATGAAGGTCAAGTCCTTGTGTTATGTATCTACACACTCCTTGGGCACTCATTTTCCTTAGTTCCTACTGTGAGACAGCGAGTCATTTTTCTATAAGGGGCTTAGGTTGCAGTGCTGCTGGGGGCTGGGGGAGCTGGGAAAAGGAGAGTTCATGGGAAATGCTTTATTTGTGGTCTCTATCTGCCCTCCCTCCTCCTCAGAGATGCGGAGACCTCAGAGATGCAGGGAGCTCCCCCAAATGGCGACAAAACAACACTGTCACTTATTCGACGGTGCAGAAGTGTCGAGTGGTAAGAGGGTAGGACTGTGACAGAATGGGGAGAAGGAAGCCTGGGCTCAGCTGTGAGTCCCACATGGGGAGGGCTTGGGCAGCAAAGGCTGGGCATTGGTTAGGGAATGTTGCTCACGCAGAGGTGGTCAAAGCCAAAGCAGGTAGCCCGTCTTAGGTGCTGACCACAGTCAGTTTCTGGACAAGATGACACCCACTTGGGTTTCTGAACCTCAGGAAAAAGTCAGTGGGAGGCCAGAGACTGTGAGGCCAAGCTTACCAACATGTGGCTTTCTCAGGGCGACTATGAGAACGTGGCTCCGAATATTCCAGAAGACGAGGGGATTCATTACTCGGAGCTGATTCAGTTTGGGGTTGGGGAGCGGCCTCGGCCCCAGGAAGACGTGGAATATGTGACCCTCAAGCACTGATAAGCTGAGCCAGCTGTGGTAGATTTGCCAGCGTAGCGGCGGCCAGGGAAGTCCCAGAGCTTGCCCAGTCACTGCTGCCCCACCCCAGCTATCTGCCCCTATCCACCCTCCCAAGCTCTTCCTCCTCCTGGTTATGCCCCTGCTGGGATCAGCTTGTCATCATCTTCTTCATTCCTTCCCCACCCTTCCTCTGCTCTGACCTCCCTGCTCACTGATCTTAGGCCCAATGTATGCCTCTGGGGGAAGCCCCGAAAAGGACAGACATGAGGAAGAAACAGGTGGTCCTGAGCTGGAATCTCTACCAGAGCCACATCTGCACGAAAGCAAGGCATTCTGTGGAAAGGATTAAGCTACAGTGGCTCCAAGCCTCAGGGTCTCATGGTCTGAGACAGACATCCTGGTGTGGATAATCATGTAATGGACACAGTGCTGCACAATAAAGATGGCTCAGATGCCACTTCAAAGAGCCAGTGAACTCTTTCCAGTTTGTGGAGTCAGCATGGGGACACAAAGATGGCGATCATAGGGCTTGGGGAGAAGGAAAAGGAGTTACAGTAGTTTTGTGATCAAATACACAGATTAGAAAGTCATTTGTATTGCTAGGAAAAGTGTACTCGCTTTGCAGACAGACAAGCATGGGTCTGAATCTTGATTCTTCTACTTAACTAGCCCTGTAATCTTGGGCAGAGCCCACCGACTTGCCTGAGCCCCAGTTTCTTCATCTGTAAAATAGAGATGACACTACCTACCGTGCAAGTGGTTGAAGGTAGGAAGAGAGGCATAGTCTTACATGTGCTGGAGTCACAGTGTAAGATGCCTAGAACAAGCCGGGCTCGGTGGCTCAGCCTGTAATCCTGCGCCTTGGGAGGCTGAGGTGAGGGGATTGCCTGAACCCGCGGGTTTGAGACCCACCTGGGCAACTTGGCGAGACCTCCTCTCTACCATAAACCAAGAAAAATTAGCCGGGCGTGGTGGTGCATGCCTGTAGTTCCAGCTACTCGGAAGGCTGAGGTGGAAGGATCACTGGAGCCCAGCAGGTTGAGGCTGTGGTGGCCGGGAGCGGCCACTGCACTCCAGTCTGGGTGACGGAGTGAGACTCCTACTCAAAACAAAAAAGATGCCTAGGACAGAAACTAAAAGTCCCTAAGAAGACAGATTCCCATATTTTATTTGCATTTATCGAAAATGTAAAAAGGGGGAGCCGATTAGATCCTCACAGCTATTTTCAAAAGTGAACCTACCCACACCCCACAGCTGCTAAGAACATCTCAAAGGCAGCTGCCCCGAGAAACCTCACAGTTTATCTGTCATTCACTGTCCTCCTCACCAGTTCCCTATTACGCCTGCTCATTCAGACTTTCTAGTTAGATGCTTCTGGCTCTCCCACTGCTTCTCAGATTTGATCTCTCTTCTCCCAGAGGGCTAAGGCCTGTTCTCCTCAGAGAGCAGGGATGTGTGATGAACGCATCACCAAGGTGATAAATGACGATTCCTGGCACATGGCAGGTGCCCCTTCCTTTCCCATCTCTGCTCAGCTTCCCGGTGGTAACTCTTGGAATTATGGCAGAATAAGTCACTTCTCTCCCCATCAATCCACGTTGTCCCCAGTTTGATTCCTTGCGAGCACCATTCACTTATTTTGGAGGAAGGTGAGACTTTGGGAACTGTCTGAATGAGAGGGGGAGGGCCTTAGGATTTCCATACCGCAAATGAAGTCCAGTGTCATTCAACTACTCCTCTGTTAATTCAGCACACATTTACTGAGCACCTGGTAATGCATCTAGCACAGAGCTAGTTGTTGGGGTACAAAAAAGATAAGACAGTACCAATCTTGGGGAGCTCTAGTCTAGTCTAGGGTCCCCAACGGCTTTCAGGGCAGAATCCCCTCAAGGGAGCTGAAGGCAGTCCTGAGTCTGACGGGGCTGACTCAGGCTCCCTGGCAACCATCGGGTGCCTTCCCATTCTGTCCCTGAGTCCAGCTGCTGACATTAACCTACTTCATGATTGACTGACCGTGGGATGTGGCTGTCAATAGGCACTGCTGAGGCGTGAAGAACAGATGGCCAGGACTCTTGGAGGCCAGGGACTCCAGGACAGGGATAGCTCTCCACCACCCCGTGTCTCACCATCCTCCTGAGGCCCAGACAACTGACCATTCATTCAGCTGCTCTAGCACCTACTATGCAAGACACAGTAGCCAAAGTGGACAAATCTGTTCTCATAAGCCCCACATTCTAGCAGAGGAGCCCGTAAATACGATGTCATGGCGTCATGAATACACACGATGAAAGACAAATGCAGAGGGAGGAGGGGCCAGATTGGATCAAGGAAGGCCCTTGGAGCAGGTGACATTGGGCAGAGAGCCAACTGCCAGATGGATGGGCCCAAAGCAGAGAAGACCTGGAAGACCCCATGTCTTCCCCAGAGCTTTCCTCTTCTCCCAGACACTTGGCACAAACGGTGAAATGGCACTCCTTTTGGTTTTTCCTCAGTTCTGTCCGTTTCTCAGAGTTTCCCAAAGACAAAACACAGAATAGTAGGTGGAAAGACCTTCTGCATTCCCAGTGAGGTGCCGTATCACATACACAGCCCTTGGAAAAGAGGCAAGCATGGACCGATTTGGTAACTCTGAGGTATAAAAGGAAATGAGGTAATGTCCTCAGAAGGCCTTGGGGGTATGCTGAGTCCCGTGCTGCCCCCGCCGCAGGGAGAAGTTTACTATGGATGACCTGGAATTTGGAAGGGCTAAGTGGCTGGTGACCAATATACACCTGGGAAAACTGAGATGAGAGAATGTGTTGTCCTTCTACGGAAGCAAAGACAAAAACAGAGAGACAAAGACACAGGCACAGTCAGAGATAGAGAGAGAATCACAGACTTTAAGGCTTTCTTTTTCACTGGCAGATGTGGGCCCTATCTTTAAAAAGTGACCCCAATGGGGAGGTGAAGATTCGGCTGGATTCCCAGAGCTGGGAGGAGGAAGCTAAGCAGCCGTCGGGGGATACATGTCACCTGTGCTTCTGCGAGTGCTGCCAGGGCATTCTCTAAATGCCCCTTGGGGAGTCGGCTTGGCCATCCATGCTGCCCTGAGAGAGGCAGAGTGAGACCACAGCCTGGTGACTCCAGTGCCTGCCAAAGGAGACTTTGCTTGTCCCTTCTTTTCCTCTTCCCTATCCTTCAGCCAACCCTGGAAAGGCCAGAAACCACCGTCATGGGGCTGGAGGGAAAGTAGAGGAGGGGTCCCCTCCTCCCAAACACCTACCCACAACCAATGAGAGCAAAAGAGGGCAGAGACTGCACGCTGACATGATTACCTTGTTATCTCACATACCCACTGCCACATGGCTATGGTTTGGGGGACTGCAGGCATTGAAATGCTTGTTGGTGTCCAGGAGCAAGCCAATAGGCTGGGGCCTGCCCACAAGTCATCCAGGAGTCAGAAAGACAGAGCCCCCAGCCCAGGTTTGGAGAGGCGGCAGGGGAAGGGAGGGATTAACGCTGGGGGGCTGCTCCTTCAAGGCACTATGCACCCCACACACCACCCAACCTCCCTAGATGCTTCTGTGCTCTCCTCACTTCTTCAGTGGGGCCTCAGATCAAGCCGGGATGCCCCATTAGCTGCTCACCCAAGCTGCCAGCGCCTCGGGCTAATGGCCCTGCCACCACGCCCTTCACTCCCTTCCGACTCACTGCCCATTCTAGGTATCCTCCATCAGCCCAGTGAAGGGGACTCAGCCTCAGAGACATCTGGCAGCACCGAGGTGAGTCCCTCTTTCTGGGGTTCCTCTCTTCACTAACGACTCTTCCCCAGACCCCTAGACTGCCCAGATGCCCCCTGGGGCCTGCTAAGGTCACCCTTGACACTGAGGGGACCCAGCTCATCCTGGGACTCTCCCCTGGGAACCCTCTTTGCCTGGCCCTGGCTCGACCCCCATCTTATCCAAACCCAACGCTCTTCACCTCCCTGCAGGCTCCACTGTGGGGGAGCAGCTCTTCCCTGGCCAGGGAACTGCGGGGACAGAAGTGAACTGGAGTCTAACTTCCACTCCAAGAAGAACACATACCGTCAGACTCAGCTCTGTGCTGAATTCTCTCTACCCCTTCTTTCCCCCAGAGTCTCAGAAATCCAGAGGCCGCCCTTCTTCCGGGATCTGCACACCTGTGTTCCATGGTCTCCTGTTGCCCCCAAATGCTCTCTTCATTTTAAGAGATAATACAGTGGAAAGAAAGCAAAGGACTGAGGACTACAGGCCTGGCTTCTCATCCAGGCTCTTCTGCTCCCCATCTGCCTCCTCCTTAGTGGACTTCCGTTTCCTCAGTGATCTCACTAGATGACTTCTGATCCTCCAAGCAGTGCTGGAACCAGTGTGCGATTCTAGGAGGCCCTTCTCCCTGGGGCCTGGGGATCTGAGGGCAGGGAGCAAGCTCAGCTCACACAGGAGGCGTGGGCGAGCACCCGGCTCCATGGAACTGCCCCCACAGCTCTCCTTTGCCCTCTACGTGGCTGCCTTTGTGCTGGGTTTCCCTCTCAATGCTCTGGCCATCCGAGGGGCTGCGGCCCACGCCCGCCTCCGCCTCACTCCTAGCCTGGTCTATGCTCTCCACCTGGGTTTCTCTGACCTCCTGCTGACAGTCTCTCTGCCCCTGAAGGCAGTGGAGGCCCTAGGCTCAGGAGCCTGGCCCCTGCCAACCCCGCTCTGTCCTGCCTTTGCTGTGGCCCACTTCGCTCCTCTCTATGCAGGTGGGGTCTTCCTGGCCGCCTTGAGTGCGGGCCGCTACCTAGGAGCGGCCTTCCCCTTGGGTTACCAAGCCGTTCGGAGGCCACGCTATTCCTGGGGGGTGTGTGTGGCCATATGGGCCCTTGTCCTCTGTCACCTGGGGCTGGTGTGTGGTTTAGAGGCTCCGGGAGGCTGGCTGGATAACACCACCAGCTCCCTGGGCATCAACACACCAGTCAATGGCTCTCCAGTCTGCCTTGAGGCCTGGGACCCAGCCTCAGCTGGCCCAGCCCGTCTCAGTCTCTCTCTTCTGCTCTTCTTTCTGCCCCTGGCCATCACAGCCTTTTCCTATGTGGGCTGCCTCCGGGCACTGGCCCACTCAGGCTTGAGCCACAGACGGAAGCTGAGGGCAGCCTGGGTGGCTGGTGGAGCCCTGCTCACACTGCTGCTCTGCTTAGGACCCTACAATGCCTCCAATGTGGCTGGCTTCCTGAACCCTGAAATGGGAGGTCACTGGCGGAAGCTGGGGCTCATCACAGGTGCCTGGAGTGTGGTGCTCAACCCATTGGTGACAGGTTACTTGGGAAGAGGTCCTGGTCTGAAGACAGTATGTGCAGCAAGAAAGCAAGGAGGAACATCCCAGAAGTAGCAGCCACTGCTGGGGAGAAAGAGCAGAGGGCAGGACATCCCAGTTGCTTCTCCAGGGCCCTGGTGGGAGCTGCTGCAAAGGAAATGCAGGGCAGTCTTGCTTGGAGGTCTTCCCAGAACCACTTATGCAAAGAGCTGAGCCTGGTGACACAGCATCCCAGCCGGGAGAGAAGGATGGAGGCTGGAGGGAAGGTAAGCTTGCCTCTACACATCAGCTGCCTCCTTGCCTGTCTCTCCCTCACACACGTCCTCACTTGCCCGCCTGCCAGGGGGCTGTGGGAAGAGGCCTTGTACTCACGGGAAGGAGAGGGAAGTCTGTTTCTAATCCACAAGAAATGCCACTCTGATGATGCACTTTAGGAGCTGCGACTCTGAAATAATTTGAGAACATTTTTTTTCTTCTTTATTTCAGTAGCTTTAGGGAATGCAAGTGGTTTCTGGCTACATGGTTGCATTGTATAGTGGCAAAGAAGTCTGGGCTTTAACTGTAGCCACCACCCCCACCTGTGCACACTCTACTCAACAGGTGATATTTTTTGTCCCTCCACCCTCTCCCCTCCCCCTTCTGAGTCTCCAGTGTCCATGATATCATTTTATTTTCTGGTGTTTTTGGAGTTTTGGTTGGTTTTTTTTTTAGTTGGAGTGTCACTGTCACCCAGACTGGAGTGCAGTGGCCGCTCCCGGCCACCACAGCCTCAACCTGTTGGGCTCCAGTGATCCTTCCGCCTCAGCCTTCCAAGTAGTTGGAACTACAGGCACACGCCACCACACCTGGCTAGTTTTTTGATTTATTGTAGAGATGAGGTCTCACCAAGTTGCCCAGGCGGGTCTCGAACCCGCGGGCTCAGGCAATCCGCTCACCTCAGCCTCCCAAGGCACAGGATTACAGGCTGAGCCACCAAGTCCGGCTATGATATCATTTTCTATGCCTTTGCAGATCCTTATTTAGCTCCCACTTACAAGTGCGAACATGTGGTATTTGGTTTTCTGTTCCTGAGTTAGTTCACTGAGGATGCTTTTCTCCAATTCCATCAAAGTTGCTGCAAAATACATTATTTAGTTATTTTTGATGGATGAATAATATTCCATAATGGATACATACACCACATTTTCGTTACCTACTGATCGACTGGGGCATTTAGGTTAATGCCACATCTTTTCCATTGTGAAGTGTGATGAATATGTGAGGGCAGGTGTCTTTTTTTCTATAATGACCTCTGTTCCTTTGGGTAGATACCTAGTAGTGGGACTCCTAGCAGGAGGCAAGATAATGGCACTGTTGTACCATGTTGAACTCTCAAGAGGGCAGCACTGGACCTGTGAATGGGAAGTTAGTAGGAGAAGATGCTTCAGCAGGGGAGGGAAAATTCAAGCATCACCAGTGACAGTTGCAAACGATATATGATTGGCTCTTAACAACACAAGGGTTTGGGGAGTTGAACTCCTGTACAGTGTAAAACCTGCATATAACTTTTGACTTCCCCCAAATTTAACTACTGTTGACCAAAAGCCTTACCCATAACATAAACAGTTGAGTTATATGTATTTTGCATGCTACTTGTTTTATATGCTGTATTCTTACAATAAAGCTAGAAAAAATGAAATATCACTAAGAAAATAATAAGATAAAAAATACTTTTGCTGTACTGCACTGATTAATACCGTGAGTTTCTGTCACCTGTTTACAAGATGAATTGTTGAAATGGCAGCACCACAGCTGCAGACTGAAATTCAATATTGTATTGTAATGTCATGACTTTTCTGTTTCTTGAGAACATTACCAGTGGCACTTCACGAGTCCCACTGGGTTATTCAAGGTTTATGACATTGCACAAACCATGATGAAAGTACACAAAACATGATGAAAAAAGAACAAGAGATCACTCTTGACTTCAGTATACAATTTGCTGAAGAGAAGTGGATACTAGGAACACTTGAGCTCACCAAGATAACAACAGGTGATGGTTTCAAAATTGTTACAGCAGCACAGTATGTAATACAGTAGTTTTATGCAGTTATGATTTAATACTGCATCTTCACATTTGTTTACATTTCTCTCAACTGTGAATGACGCCATGCAAGTCTGTGTCTAGGTATGTACTTTTTAAAAATAAGTTTTACTTTTTAAAATAATGTTTATTTGAGGATAGCAAGTGATAAAATGAACTAGCATCTACATATATGTCTTGCATACATATGACTTTTTCATGAATTTTTCTTTTTTGGTCTATGCGTTTCATCTACATAGTAGTGTAGTAGTAGTAGTAGTAGTAGTAGTAGTAGTAGTAGTAGCAGTAGTAGTAGTGTGTAGGGAAAGTTCATTCCTTTTGATCAATAGCATTCCAGGGTATAGATGTGCCACATATGCTTACCCATTCACTAGCTGATGGGCCGCCAGGTGATATTTCCATTTTTAGCTGTAATGACTATCACTGCAATGCACATTTAGGAGCAAGTGTTAGCTTATTTTGAAAAACACTTATTTTGACTTAAGTAAATACCTATGGTGGAACTTTTAGATCTCATGGTAAACTTATATTAAACTTTTTAAGAAACTGCCATCCTGCTTTCCAAAGTGGCTGTACCGTTTTACATTCTCACCAGCAATGAATGAGGGCCCCCGTTTCTCCACATCCTCTCCAACACTTGGTATTGTCTGACATTTGCTCATAGCCATTCTGGTGGGTGTGAGATGGTACCTCCGTGTGCTTCATAAACATCTGAATGAACAAATAAATTGCCTCTGAAGATGGACAAAACTTGGGTTTAAACCTGGCATCAATACTTAATAACCTGTATCCCCCACATGGAGAAAGTCACTTCTCCACTGTGAGGGACAAGGATTACACAACATAAGGGCCACGTCCTAGAAGCACAGTGGAATGTCTGCTATAGATTACATGCCCAAGAAAAGAAAGGTGCTATCACCATTACCTCTGCCATTAAAATTATTATTATTCCCATCACCCTACAGACAAACCCACACCAGGACGGGATAATGGTAGCTATCATCCGCTGAGTGCTTACCACACAGCAAGCTTCATTTAAAGCACTGGACAAGAATTAGCGTTTCATTTTACCTGTATATATGTTTTAATTTGCTTGTATTAATGCTAAAGCTATAAGACTGGTACTGTGATTATCCTTGCCTTACAAGTGAGAAAGCAGAGTCACAGAGTTTAAATCACTTGCCCCAAATCACAAAGTCAGTGAGAATCAGAGCCGAATGGAGCCCAGGCCTCTGGCTCCAAAGCCCAGCTCTCTGTCAATGCATCACACTTCCTGCCCTTACAAGGCAAACTGGATAAGTGCCATTCTAGAGAAGGAGACAAAAATTCAAGTGGAGGAGAGGGGAGAGGAAGAAGCAGGCTCAGTCTGCTTTGGATATCTCATTCCAGGTCGCCCTAGGAGGGAGCACCCAGTTGTAGAATTTGCTCCTCTTTTTGCATACTGACCCAGCCCTAGTAACGGAGCTCAAGGCATGTTTTATGCTTTGTACAACAGTCAGTGACGTCATGAGCACAGCCAGGTTATTATCAGTTCTGCCAGATAAGTAGCTAACTGCACTTGATCTGGAGGAGACAGCAAGGTGCTGTGTGGCAGAGTACTTGGGTTCTCCAAGAAGCAGGTGAGCATGGGCCAGGGGATGGGTAAAAATGTACCATGGTGCTTGCTCTGCTGGGGACAAGAGACAGGGCATGATCTGAAGACAGGCAGGCTGACTCTCCCAGGAAAAGCATCTGGGGATGTGAGGGGTGGGGGCGGTGACCACACACCTTCTAATAGGTGAGATGCTGCTGGCCAGGGGCAGGAAGATTCCCCCCACTAGCATCTGCACCTCGCACTCTCTCTCACCAGTGACCATCAACATGGGTACAAGCCCCGACCGGTCCTTCTTTCCTGGCAGTCACTGGCTCTACTTCTCCGTGTACCTTCTGGCCTTCTTCGTGGGGCTTCCCCTTAACCTGCTGGCCCTGGTGATCTTCGTTGGCAAGCTGCGGCGGCGCCCCATAGCTGTGGACGTGCTGCTCCTCAACCTGACCGTCTCCGACCTGCTCCTGCTGCTCTTTCTGCCGTTCCGCATGGTGGAGGCAGCCAGTGGCATGCGCTGGCCCCTGCCCTTCATCCTCTGCCCCATCTCCGGATTCCTCTTCTTCACCACCATCTATCTCACTTCCCTCTTCCTGACAGCTGTGAGCATCGAGCGCTTTCTGAGCGTGGCCTACCCGCTATGGTACAAGACCCAGCCCAGGCTGGGACAGGCCGGTCTGGTCAGTGTGGTCTGCTGGCTGCTGGCCTCTGCTCACTGCAGTGTGGTCTATGTCATAGAATTCTCGGGGAACTCCTCCCACAGCCAGGGCACTAACGGGACCTGCTACCTGGAATTCCGAGAGGACCAGCTGGCTGTTCTCCTGCCTGTCCGGCTGGAGATGGCTGTGGTCCTTTTCGTGGTGCCCCTGCTCATTATCAGCTACTGCTACAGCTGCCTGGTGTGGATTCTTGGCAGGGGGGCGAGCCAACGCCGGCAGAAGAGAGTGGCAGGGCTTGTGGTGGCCACACTGCTCAACTTCCTTGTCTGTTTTGGGCCCTTCAACATTTCCCATGTGGTGGGCTACATCCTCGAAGAAAGCCCGATGTGGAGGAGTTTGGTGCTTCTTCTCAGCACCCTGAACTCCTGCATTGATCCCCTTGTCTATTACTTCTCATCATCTGGGTTCCAAGCTGACTTTCACGAGCTACTGAGGAGGCTGAAGGGGGTTATTTCTCCATGGCGGCAGGAGGGCAGCATGGAACTGAAGGTGCAGAAGGAAAGCGAGGGACATAGGCAGGACTCTGCAGCATAGAGAAAGAGCAGTGGACTCTTGTAGGGCCTGGAACAAGTGACTGTATGGCCTGGACTGACAGCTAGGACCTCTGAGGCAAGAAGGCATAGCTGATATATTATCCTCAGGGCTGTTCCTCACTCCAGGGCAGTGGGACATGGAGTGACTCAGGGGCAGAGCAGGCCTCCTGCCTCCCTGAGGGTGTGCTCTAAAACCCAGCTCTTGAGCTCATCGGCCCACCCTGCAGAATAGGCTCTGAGAAGAAGTCAGGGTAAGACAGCTCCAGAGAAAAATGTGGTCTCCAGAGCCATAGGCCAGCTCCTGTGCTTTTCTGAGGGTTAGAGAGTAGTTAAGAGCAGTGCCCAGAGTCTGAGGAAGTTGCCTACTGAGTGGCTGGTGACAAGAGAGGGGAGAAATCCATCCTGAGTGCTGCTAGCAAGTCAGGAGTAGGGAGACAGGACTCCACGGATGAGGGCGCATCTGCTCTCTCACATGGGCTTTTCCAGAAAGTGTCCAACGCTCAATAAATCAGACCATCGGAGACGTTTATGAACGACAGAAGAAAAATTACCGAAATAAATCTGGAAACAATCAAAAGAGAATGGTCTTTCTTTCACCTCCTGTTTTGTTGTGATAGTGCATGTGAGTCGGCAGCACTGGTGGATGGCAGAATAAACGCTAGACACTGAAGGAAAAGGGCAAAACAGCACGATTCGAGAGGCTGGGAGAAGATGTGGGTTGCAGGGATGAGGACAGCAGTTCCTGTCTTATGACTTGACCAGGCTCATTGTCTTCTTCTCCTCTGGAAAAAAAGTGTCATCCTCATTTTACAGATGAGGGAATGGCCCAGAGAGGTGAAGTCTCTTACCCGACATCCCATAGCTAGTAAGTGACTGAAGTAGGAATAGAAGCTGGAATTTGTTGACTCTGAGTCCCATGTCTCCAACCCACTCACTGTTCTGTGTCCAGCAGTGTATCTTTTGTGGTGGCCTGGCCCATAAAAAGTCTCAAGTCAGAGAGGCAGTATGACCAGCAGAAATGTAAACAAGTCACGATTAGAAATAGAACTTAAGAAGAAGTGGATTGACTATCTGTGTGGGTACATTCTGTTTTGAGTAAAGAAATTCTCTTGACAAAAATAAATTAAGACAATTAGTGCAGTGGACTTCAGGTTGCTACAAAGATGAATGGATGGTCTTTAGAGCTATTTTTCATCAAAATCTTGTTGTTTAGCAAGTTTTAACCTTCCCCTGAGGGATGGTACATGAGAAACAGCTGGTCAGGGCTTCGTCTCCCAGCAAGGCAACCTGAGACATGTTGTCACCTGTTTGTACTCATCAGCTGTATTTTAGAAACATTTATTGAGCAACTACTAGATGCAGGTAACTGGCCTCAGAAGTTCAGGGAGTTCAACACTAATGTCTTTTAACACCTACTTTCTTTCTGAGGTTAAGCTCACTGGAGAAGGAGGTCTGTCTTTGGCTTGGGGACTGGGTTTCAGGTAGAAGGAAAGAGATATCACCTCTGTGGAGAGATGAAGGCTCTCTGTCCCACAGCTCATTTGTCTTTCCCAAGGCACTCAGCCCTGGTGGCTGCTAAGAAGCTGATGCCAACATTGGTCTACATGGTTCAGAAAGGGAACAAAGGTGCTGTGGAATCCTGAATTGGTACTGCCGACCCAAGGCTAAGACCAGAGGAGCTGAAAATCCCACACTCTAAAGAAAGCCATGAACGGGGAGACTGACTTATCTCCCAGGGCTTATAAAGAGGAATAAGCGACAGCTTACGTGGCTTTGCTTCCCCCCAACCATCCAGACACCAGACGACCCCAGTCTGTACAAGCAAAAGACTAGGAGAGTAAGGGGGATGAGAAGTCATCAGAGTTTGGGGCGACTGTCTGAGTGGTGCTGAGAAGCTAAGAAAGGGGCTCCTAAGAACGGGGATGAATTCTAAAACTGCTGCCCTGTGCCATCCAGGCAGGGAAGGGAGAGTGGCAGGGAGAAGGCAGTGGGAGTGTGTGTGGGCGATGAAGCATCATGCATTCTCACCATTTGGCAGAGCAAGCAGTGCAAGCGCCCTGGGTGAGGAGATCACAGGCAAAAGGGAAATGAGACAATTTCTTTGGAAAGAGTGGTTGGTATACTGAGAGTCCCATGCTGGCCCCACCGGAAGTCTGGTGAGAGGAGCTTCGAGGAGGCCACTCAAAAAAACCTATTATAGCTGACCTGGTACTTGGAAAGGACATAGTGGTTGGGTAACAAACACACACATCCAGAAAACTGCGGTTGAGAGGCTGTGTTGTCGATCTGAAGCAGCAAAGACAGACAGACAGAGAGACACAGGCACAGAGAAAGAGAATCACAGAGTTAGAGACTTTCTTTTTCACTGGCAGACACAGGCCACATCTGAGAGAAAGCAAGGCTGGAGTCGTTACAAATCTTGCTTAGAAGGTCTTCCTGGAAGGGCCAGGTGACCAGGCGACCCTCCAATGGGGAGATGAATAGGCAGCTGGATTCCCAGAGCTGAGAGAAGGAAGCGAAGCGGTCGTCTAGGAGCACAAGTCACCTGTGCTTCAGCGAGTGCTCCCGGTGTCCAGGGCATTCTCCACATGCCCCTTGAGGAGTCGGCTTGGCCATCCATGCTGCCC
Source organism: Cephalopachus bancanus (assembly GCA_027257055.1). Classification (NCBI taxonomy): domain Eukaryota; kingdom Metazoa; phylum Chordata; class Mammalia; order Primates; family Tarsiidae; genus Cephalopachus; species Cephalopachus bancanus. The sequence goes on along the minus strand of JAPVLO010000110.1, from coordinate 976,391 downwards.
TGAGAGAGGCAGAGTGAGACCACAGCCTGGTGACTCCAGTGCCTGCCAAAGGAGACTTTGCTTGTCCCTTCTTTTCCTCTTCCCTATCCTTCAGCCAACCCTGGAAAGGCCAGAAACCACCGTCATGGGGCTGGAAGGGAAGGAGAGGGAAGCAGAAGGCCCCTTCCTCCTAAGCACCTGCCTACAAACAGTGAGAGTGGGAGAAGGCAGACGCTACACACTGGCATGAAACCTCAAGATCCCACAGACCCACTGCCAAATGGATATGGCTCAGAGGGCTGCAGGCACTAGAGTGCTTGTTGGTGTCCAGGAGTGAGCCAATAGGCCGAGGCCTGTCCACGAGTCACCCAAGAGTAGGGAAGACGGAGCCCCCAGCACAGATTTGGAGGCGAGGTGCGGGGGAGCAGGGAGGAATTAAAGTTGGGTTCTGGCTGTGCACATGACCCTGTTCCTTCAAGGTACTGGCTACGCACCCCAGATCTGACTCACCCTCCCTGGCAGCTTTTGTGTTCCCATCACTTCCTTGCCACTCACCTCCTTCAGTGGGGCCTCAGATCAAGTCGGGATGCCCCATTAGCTGCTCGCCCAAACTGCTAGTGCCTCAGGCTAATGGACCTATCACCCCACCCTTTCCTACCTTCCAGCTCATTGCCCATTTCAGCCCAGTGAGGGGGACCTCTGAGCCTCAGAGACATCTGGCAGCACCGAGGTGAGTCCCTCTTTCTGGGGTTCCTCTCTTCACTAACGACTCTTCCCCAGACCCCTAGACTGCCCAGATGCCCCCTGGGGCCTGCTAAGGTCATCCTTGACACTGAGGGGACCCAGCTCATCCTGGGACTCTCCCCTGGGAACCCTCTTTGCCTGGCCCTGGCTCGACCCCCATCTTATCCAAACCCAACGCTCTTCACCTCCCTGCAGGCTCCACTGTGGGGGAGCAGCTCTTCCCTGGCCAGGAACTGCGGGGACAGAAGTGAACTGGAGTCTAACTTCCACTCCAAGAAGAACACATACCGTCAGACTCAGCTCTGTGCTGAATTCTCTCTACCCCTTCTTTCCCCCAGAGTCTCAGAAATCCAGAGGCCGCCCTTCTTCCGGGATCTGCACACCTGTGTTCCATGGTCTCCTTCGCCCCCAAATGCTCTCTTCCTTTTAAGAGATAACACAGTGGAAAGAAAGCAAAGGACTGAGGACTGCAGGCCTGGCTTCTCATCCAGGCCCTTCTGCTCCCCATCTGCCTCCTCCTTAGGGGACTTCCGTTTCCTCAGTGATCTCACTAGACGACTTCTGATCCTCCAAGCAGTGCTGGAACCAGTGTGTGATTCTAGGAGGCCCTTCTCCCTGGGGCCTGGGGATCTGAGGGCAGGGAGCAAGCTGAGCACAGGAGCCATGGAGGCTGGCTTCCTAGCTCCATAGAACTGCCCCTGCATTTTCCTATATGGCCACTTAGCTTGTTCACCGAGTACATCCTTTTTGGGGTTCATCCCTGATGTAGTACCTATGAGTAGCTCACTCCTTTTGATCCCCAGATAGAATTCCAGGGTATGGATGTGCCACATCTTACCCATTCACAAGCCAGGTGATATTTCCACTTTTAGCTATTATGGCTATCACTGTGATGAACACTTAGAAGCAAGTGTTTGTGTGAACACTTATTTTGACTTAAGTAAATACCTATGGTGGAATTGTTAGGTCTCATGGTAAATTTATATTAAATGTTTTAAGAAACTGCCATCCTGCTTTCCAAAGTGGCTGTACCATTTTACATTCTTTTTTTTTTGAGTTGGAGTCTCACTCTGTCGCCCAGACTGGAGTGCAGTGGCCGCTCCCAGCCACCGCAGCCTCGACCCACTGGGCTCTGGCGATCCTTCCGCCTCAGCCTTCCAAGTAGCCGGAATTACAGGCATGTGCTACCACGCCCAGCTGATTTTTTGATTTATTATGGAGATGAGGTCTCGCTGCCCAGGCGGGTCTCAAACCCGCGGCTCAGGCAATCCACTCACCTCAGCCTCCCAAAGGCGCGGGATGACAGGCTGAGCCACCAAGCCCGGCTCCATTTTACATTCTCACCAGCAATGAACGAGGGCCCCTGTTTCTCCGCATCCTCTCCAAGGCTTGGTATTGTCTGACTTTTGCTCATAGCCATTCTAGTGGGTGTGAGATGGTATCTCCATGTGCTTCATAAACATCTGAATGAACAAATAAATTGCCTCTGAAGCTGAACAGAACTTGGGTTTAAACCCTGGTGTTGCCGGACTCGGTGGCTCAGCCTGTAATCCCAGCACTTTGGGAGACTGAGGTGAGTGGATTGCCTGAGCCCGAGGGTTTGAGACCAGCGCAGGCAATTTGGCGAGACATTGTCTCTACAATAAATAAAAAATTAGCTGGGCATGGTAGTGTGCACCTGTAATTCTGGCTACTTGGAAGGCTGAGGCAGAAGGATCACCTGAACCCAGCAGGTCGAGGCTGCAGTGGCCGTGAGTGTGCCACTGCACTCCAGCCTGGGCGTGGAGTGAGAATCCAACTCAAAAAAATAAATAAATAAGCCCTGGTGTCAATAGTTAACAAGTTGTATCTCCCACATGAAGAAAGTCACCTCTCCACTGTGAGGGACAAGGATTTCACAACATAAGGGTCGTGTCCTAGAAGCAGAGCGTCTGCTATGGATTACATGCCCAAGAAAAGAAAGCTGCTATCATCATTACCTCTGCCATTATTATTACTATTATTCCCATCACCCCACAGATAAACCCACACCAGGACGGGACAATGGTAGTTGTCAACTGCTGAGTGTTTACCACATGACAAGCTTCATTCAAAGCACTTGACAAGTGTTATTAGCGTTTCATTTTACCTGTATATATGTTTTAATCTGCTTGTGTTAATGCTAAATCTATGAGACTGGTACTGTGATGATCCTTGCCTTACAGGTGAGAAAGCAGAGTCACAGAGTTTAAATCACTTGCCCCAAATCACAAAGTCAGTGAGAATCAGAGCTGAATGGAGCCCAGGCCTCTGGCTCCAGAGCCCAGCTCTCTGTCACTGCATCACACTTCCTGCCCTTACAAGGCAAACTGGGCAAGTGCCAGTCTAGAGAAGCAGACAAAATTCAAGTGGAGTTGCCTGAGCCCGCGGGTTCGAGACCCGCCTGGGCAGCTTGGCAAGATCTCATCTCTACAATAAATCAAAAAAGAACCTGGCGTGGTAGCACGCACCTGTAGTTCTGGCTGCTTGGAAGGCTGAGGCAGAAGGATTGCCAGAGCCCAGCAGGTTGAGGCTGCAGTGGCCGGGAGCAGCCACTACACTCCAGTCTGGGTGACAGAGTGAGACTCCAACTCAAAAAAAACAAAAAGAAATTCAAGTGGAGGAGAGGGGAGAGGAAGAAGCAGGCTCGGCCTGGTTTGAATATCTCATCACAGGCCGCCCTAGGAGGGAGCATCCAGTTGTGGTATTTGTTCCTCTTTTTGCATACCGACCCAGCCCTAGTAACGGAGCTCAAGGCATGTTTTATGTTTTGTACAACAGTCAGTGACGTCATGAGCACAGCCAGGCCATTATCAGTTCTGCCACATAAATAGCTAACTGCACTTTATCTGGATGAGACGGCAAGAAATTTTGTGGCAGAGTACTTGGGTTCCCTAAGAAGCAGGTGAGTGTGGGCCAGGGGATGGATAGACAAACATGTTGGTGCTGCCTCTGCCAGGAAGGGACAAGAGACAGGGCATGATCTGAAGACAGGCAGGCTGACTCTCCCAGGAAAAGCATCTGGGGATGTGAGGGGTGGGGGCGGTGACCACACACCTTCTGATAGGTGAGATGTTGCTGGCCAGGGGCAGGAAGATTCCCCCCACTAGCATCTGCACCTCGCACTCTCTCTCACCAGTGACCATCAACATGGGTACAAGCCCCGACCGGTCCTTCTTTCCTGGCAGTCACTGGCTCTACTTCTCCGTGTACCTTCTGGCCTTCCTCGTGGGGCTTCCCCTTAACCTGCTGGCCCTGGTGATCTTCGTTGGCAAGCTGCGGCGGCGCCCCATAGCTGTGGACGTGCTGCTCCTCAACCTGACCGTCTCCGACCTGCTCCTGCTGCTCTTTCTGCCGTTCCGCATGGTGGAGGCAGCCAGTGGCATGCGCTGGCCCCTGCCCTTCATCCTCTGCCCCATCTCCGGATTCCTCTTCTTCACCACCATCTATCTCACTTCCCTCTTCCTGACAACTGTGAGCATCGAGCGTTTTCTGAGCGTAGCCTACCCGCTATGGTACAAGACCCGGCCCAGGCTGGGACAGGCCGGTCTGGTCAGTGTGGTCTGCTGGCTGCTGGCCTCTGCTCACTGCAGTGTGGTCTATGTCATGGAATTCTCGGGGAACTCCTCCTACAGCCAGCGCACTATTGAGACCTGCTACCAGGAATTCCGAGAGGACCAGCTGGCAGTTCTCCTGCCTGTCCGGCTGGAGATGGCTGTGGTCCTTTTCGTGGTGCCCCTGCTCATCACCAGCTACTGCTACAGCCGCCTGGTGTGGATTCTTGGCAGGGGAGCCAGCCATCGCCACAGGAAAAGGGTGGCAGGGCTTGTGGGGGCCACGCTGCTCAACTTCCTTGTCTGCTTTGGGCCATTTCACATGTCGCATGTCATGGGCTACATCCTGGGAGAAAGCCCCGTGTGGAGGAGTTTGGTGCTTCTCCTCAGCACCCTGAACTCCTGTGTTGACCCCCTTGTCTATTACTTCTCATCATCTGGGTTCCAAGCCGACTTCCATGAGCTACTGAGGAGGCTGAGGGGGGTCACTGCTCCATCTCAGCAGGAAGGCAGCATGGAACTGAAGGTGCAGAAGGAAGGCGAGGGACAGGGGCAGGACTGTACAGTGCAGACAGTGTAATGGACTCTCACAGGGCTTGTAACAGGTGGCTGAGTGGCCTGGACAGACAGCTAGGACCTCTGAGGCAAGAACATAGCTGGTATATTATCCTCAGGGCAGTTCCTCACTCCAGGCCATCAGGATTTGGAGTGGCTCAGGCGCAGAGCAGGCATCCTGCCTCCCTGAGGGTGTGCTCCCTAAAGCCCAGCTCTTGAGCTCACCACCTTTTCCATCGGCCCATCATGCAGATTAGGCTCTGAGAAGAAGTCAGGGTAAGACAACTCCAGAGAAAAATGTGGTCCCCAGAGCAGTAGGCCAGTTCCTGTGCTTTTCTGAGAGTGAGAGAGTAGTTAAGAGCAGTGCCCAGGGTCTGAGGAACCTGCCTACTCAGTGGCTGGGGAGGGGTAAGGGGTGAAATGCATGCACAGTACTGCTCCCACCTGACCAGGGGACAGGACTCCACAGATGAGGGCACATCTGCTCTCCCACATGGGCTTTTCCAGGAAGTTTCCAATGCTCAATAAATCAGGTCATCGGAGATATTTATGAATGACAAAAGAAAAACTACCCAAATAAATTTGAAAACAACCAAAAGAAAATGGTCTTTCTCTCACCTCCTGTTTTGTTGTTATGGTGCATGTGGGTCGGCAGCACTGGTGGATGGCCGGATAACGGAAAGACACTGAAGGAAAAGGGCCAAACAGCACAATTCTAGAGGCTGGGAGAGGATGTGGGTTGTAAGGATGAAGATAGCAGCTCCTGTTATGGACTGGTCAGGCTCATTGTCTTCTTCTCCTCTTGGTAACCATGTGGTAGGTGCTAGGATCATCCTCATTTTACAGATGAGGGAATGGCCCAGAGAAGTGAAGTCTTTTACCTGACATCCCATAGCTAATAAGTGACTAAAGTAGGAATAGAAGCTAGACTAAACTGACTCTGAGACCCATGTCCCCAATCCAATCTGCTGTTCTGTGTCCAGCTGTATGTCTTCTGTTGTGGCCTGGCCCGGTTAAAAGTCCCAAATCAGATGAGGCAGTCTGACCAGGAAAAATGTAAACAGGCCACAATTAGAAACAGTACTAAAGGCAGAGCAGATTGACTATTTGTGTGTGTACCACTCTCTTCCCAGTAAAGAAATCCTCTTAAAAAGAAATCGAGGTAATTAGAGGCAACAGTTGAACACCTGATTCACAGTGGACACCAAAAACTACTCTATATTAGCTAAATCTTCAACTTTTGCATCACTGTTCTCTTAAGAAGCCTTGAGGATATACATTTTTCCTAATCAACATCTTCCTCTCCATGCTCATGAAATTTTAATGCCCCAAATACACTGTTTATCTCTTTATGGGTTGTGGCACTTTGGAAGAACAGAAATCATTAGAAGATTTATCTGCTTCTCAAGAACCATTTTTTAAACCTTTTTGGGGAAATATTGCTCCTGCTGAGAATGAATGAACAAAGGAAATGATCTCATGCAGTCTACAGAGGGTGCCCAAAAAATGTATACAAATTTTAAGAAAGGAAAAAACAGTATTTCAATCGTAACACTCAATATGTACTGATAACAAAAGATGAATACAAATCATGTTTGACTTCTGCAATTACAAGAGGTGCTCAAAGTGGTTACCCTCAGCATCCAGACACTTCTGATTACTGCAATCTACTGCAGGACTTGTTGCTGTACAAGGCCTCCAGGATTTTCCCTTGTGCACGTCACATGCAGTACTGTGCATACTCACACCTCTATTGTTATTGTACTTCCACATCATTCTTGAATTTCAAATACCACCTCAAAATAGTCTTGTCTCCTCAAACGACAACTGTCCTGCTATTTTCTTTGACTGTCCTGCCTGTCACATGGTGATGCTAGCATTCATTTGATTAACACCATCTTGTGAGTGAACATAGTACTACACATTGCTAATGTAATTCAATTCAACTTAAAAAGTTATACATAGATAGTATCTCTTAAAATGTGTATTCATTTTTTTGGCATCCTGATCGTAATAAAGCCTGTCTCTCATAATTGTAGATCAACAAAGTTAGGCTTATTATCTTGTTGCAACAAGGAGGACCACAGTCTAAAAGTGTGGGGCATCTTGCAAAAGAAGAAAAACTATTAATCGAATTGAGGTAAAGATGGAGTGAAATTTAAATCAGCCAGTGTTTGACCGGTTCAAAGCAAAGCAGTGATGTATGGAATGAGGTCAATATCAGACCTGGACTGAGATCACAAGGGCCCTGTTTTTTTGGAAAATACAAAGTAACAATAAAGATAGACTTTTGTTTTTATCTGAAAACTCCATATGTAAAACTTTAGTGGGCTGAAATTAAGGCTGCCTCGCTGTGTCAAAGAGACTCAGATCCTCCAAGTAGGAGTGGGATGTTCTATTCTTACTGGTATTATTTTAAACAGCCAGGTTTCTGGAAAGTTTCTGTCTATGATTTTAGAGAACTAGGTTTCTCAGCAATATCATTTTGTTAATTAACCAAAAGAAGTTTTAAAGGGTTATCAGAACTTTCCTAAAGGAAAGATGTCCCTTCAGCAAAACCTGGTGCAGTGCACTCAGAAGGACAAAAGGAAGGGTAGACTCGATCCATCTCTGCCACAGGTTCCCCGGGGCACAGGTTCCCTGGGGCACAAGTTCCCTGGCCCATAGGTCAAGTCTCAGTTTACAGGGAAGGGGAAAAGACCACAAGTTTTAAATAAACGAGTGTGTCCAGAACCCTTTGGAAACTACCCAAGAAGCTTCTTAATAGAAGCTGGCAAAGATGTGTGTTCAATCCATCCCACTGAAGGTAGTTACTGGTGAGACTACTGTAGGCTTCTGCCTGACAAGCTCAAACTACTCAATAAACCAGTGTTAGCAGCAGGCAGGACTATCTTGCTCCATGTCCTGCCTGACGCTAACACTAGTCTATTGAGTAGTCTGAGCTTGACAGGCTGACTTGATGCTTTTTCCTGAGTTAAATCTATCACCTGTCCACAGCCTCTGAAGAGTTTAGCAAGTAGCCTCTCAGTCTGTCAATATGCCTGAACACACAGTAAAAGAAGCTGTGATGCAAAACAGGAGAGTTCAGTTGACTTCAACTGGATTCTAAGAAGAAGGCAGAAGAAGAAGATTCTAAGAAGAAGATCAGGTCAGGGCCAGGGGAGGTGGAAGGGAGGTGGAGAACAAATGGGATGAGCAATAAGCCTGGGAGTTCACAAAATTAACTGCAAAACTTATCCAAAAGGAGGAAACAGAGCACTGAAAAAAGTAGAAAGACACCTGGAAGAACAAACTTAGGCCATCACTCACAGGAATTAGAAGCGGGAGGTAGCGCTGGTGTAGGGGGAACAAATAGAATAAAACAGTGAGAAGAAGTGCTCAACTTTTGACCTTCCTCTTTGACAACATGACTTCTCTGGTTTAAAAAACAACAAAATATCCCCCAAGAGGTACAGGTAGTTGTGGTCCCCAGAACCTTGTAAAATCTGTGAGAAGCTTGATGATGAGAACCTCAAGGAAGCAGCGTTGAAGCTCTGGGGAAACGATGCTGGGATCACAATCTAGAGAAAGAAAGGGACAGAAGAAACAAATGCTGGTAAACACTGGGGACGGGCACAGCGTTCACCTCCCACGGAAGCTTGGAGCCAGGAATAAGAAAACGTTGCAAAAGAGGAAATAAGATAGATACATATTTTTTGAAGAGGGGGTGATTTTACTGGATTCAGATGTATAGTGATACAACCAAATCAATCATCCCCTATTCCAGATCTTCCAGGCCCAGGACTCGAAACATGATTGGCACTAAACAAGATGCTCTTGATTCCCTTTATTGGCGGCTGGTCTCAGAATGGACATGTGGCTCAATTCTAGCCAACCAAAAGCAAGCAGTCTGTTGAGGGTCTTTAGGAAAGATTTTTCTCCATCTCATAAATGAGACAGACGTGTGAGAAGCTGCCTTCCCTATTCCTGGCTTGGAAGTTTTTATGTAAGGATGTGATACGTGGAGCTATAACAGCTGTATTGGGGCCACAAGACTACAAACTTGAGGAAGAAAGCTAACAACCTAAGGATGGCGAGCAGAAGGATGCAACGGACCTGGGCCTTTGACCCTGTTAGCTGGGATCACCTACCTCCAAACTCATTGTAATAAACACTCCTGCAAGTTGAAGGATATATGGCCAATAGCTGACTCCCTATTGGCCATATATCCTTCAACTTGCAGCCCAATGCAACAGATCAGCCTATATCCTAATAGAACCTACCCAAAGATAACTTCTCTTACTTTTAAATATTTTATGATACTGGTATTTGTGAGCTCTATTTGCTTTGTAGAAATTATGTAATCTTAGTGTTTCCATTACCTATTATGACTGGACTCAGGAGAGATTTCTTGTGGTTCCAGTCCCTAGCTCTGGCACCAAGATGTCAGATCTCCCCTCATTCAGAAGGAGGCTTTTGAGAGCTGACTGGATGGGGCTATCAACATGTACAGAGCATTCTAAGGCAAAAATAAATAAATAAACATGCTGGATGGGACCTCTTAAGGTCAAATATTCATCTTACTTGCAATATCAATTGCAAGCATATACTTTTATTAATACAAATTCCCCTACTTATTATGAGCTCTTGGATACCATGGAAATAAGAGAGAGCCAAGCAAGTGGGGTAGGGACCATGAACAATGGCATCCTGTGAAAGAGTACTTGTTCCTGTTCAGTGTACTTGGACACAGGAGAGCTATCTAGTCTTCATGCCCATGGAGTCACTATAACACACAATGCCCACACGAAGATGAGACTATGTGTTCCTGGATGCCTAATTTATGACTTACAACTTTTGCACACAATTAGATGATTCCCTTGACCCTCCCCTCCCCTTTCTAATACTTGTTTCCCAGTGCTTCTCTATGCTTAGAGCACCACTCTCATCTTTTTTAACACCCCAGAAGTTTCCTTTAAAGCCTCTATTAAAGTAACTCTAGCCGGGCTCGGTGGCTCAGCCTGTAATCCCGCGCCTTTGGGAGGCTGAGGTGAGTGGATTGCCTGAGCCCGCGGGTTCGAGACCCGCCTGGGCAGCGAGACCTCATCTCTACAATAAATCAAAAAATCAGCCGGGCATAGTAGCGCATGCCTGTAATTCCGGTTACTTGGAAGGCTGAGGTGGAAGGATCGCCGGAGCCCAGCAGGTCGAGGCGCGGTGGCCGGAAGCGGCCACTGCACTCCAGTTTGGGCGACCAAGTGAGACTCCAACTCAAAAAAATAAATAAATAAATAAAGTAACTCTGTGTTTGCTTATTCTTTGGAAAATAATCAAACGATTTGCAGGAGCGCAGCAGTGCACCCCCAACCAGGGCTCTTGCAGGACTTTGCTTCCTGAGCCCACACTTGCTGGTCCGTTTGTTCAGTTAACTCTGCAGTGAACTCTTCTGCTTACAGCTTTTCCGGTTGACCTTCTTCTGATTCACAGTACAGCCTCTGACAGAAAGCAGATCAGTGGTTGCCAAGGACTAGGTATAGGAAAGAAGAAGGTATTGACCGCAAAGCAATCAGAGAGACGTTTTAGAGGGATGGAAGTGTTCTATAACTTAATTGTAGTTGGGGGTCACATAGTAAGTCAAAATTTATTGAACTATATGCTTAAAATGGGTGCATTATATTGTAATTTGTAAATTAAGCCTCAATAAAGTTCATTTTTTTAAAAAATGGTGTCACATCATCTGTGTCCACAGTATTTGTCAATTTTGCTAACTTTCCTCGAGCCACGCAGGTTTCTACATTTGCAGTGCTACTCTGCAGACGTTGCTGGGTGATAACCCAAGTTACACAAAATGCCAGAAACAACGGTGCAAACAAGTGATAGATGACAACCAGCTCTTATCTTGGTGCTGGAGAGCTGAAGGGGATGGTGGGAAATATGGCCAACTAGGCAATGCAAAGCTCATCTATACTCAACCCTTGTCTTGTCACCATTCGGGGCTGTGGACTCAATACTGCTGTACCTTCCAATTTTTCAAGCTGAAAATTCAGTTGTTATTACTGTTTTTGAAATCTTGTATTCCTTTAAGCTGGTAACAAATTCAAAATGCTAAGGTATTATTTATGGTGAAAGTGAAACAGACCGAAGGCAGTGGATTGCTTTCTAGGCTTCCAGTTTGTGATCTCTGCAACAGTAGAGGCTGATGAGAGCTCCAATGTTGAGGACGGGAGGGGAAGCAGCATGAGGAAGTGTGATTTTACAGCAAACACAGCTCATACTTTTACCCAGAACTGAAGACAAATAGTAGCAGAGCCTTTCTAAAAATATTCTTCCTAGTATCCCATTTTTATTTTGAGGTCCCTGCCCATCCTTACAACCCTTCCCTCAAAGCTATCTCACCCACACAAAGGTCTCTGGAGGACACAGGCAGACAGGGAGGGGAGCTCTGAGGACCAGTCCTGGCTCTTGCTCCTGCCTCCAGGCTCTGATGGCTGGTGTTCCTCAGCCTCAGGCTCCGCCCACTTTTGCTCTTGCTCTACCTGCTCTCCCCAGGGGGTCTAATCCATCAGCATGGCTATGAACATCAATGACTCTCAAACTTCCATCCCACCCTAGACTCTTGTATATTCAGCTGAATACAAAGCCATCTCAACTTGACAAGCCCAAACCCAACTATTCATTTCCTCCCCACAAATCTGACCCCACCACCTAGCCTATTCCACCTCCAAAAATAGTAACACCATCTACTCATCTGCACATGTCAGAAACCCAGATGTCATTCTTTTTTTCAAAAAGATTTAACTCTTTAAAATTTTAAAAATGATCATAGAATAAAAATGAACCTTGTCAGGAAAGGATGTGCAGTTCTTTGAATTAAACGAACATATAGATTCCCATAACAACCACAGCAATCGAGATAAAGAGCAATTACAGTCACATCTTCCCCTGACAAACACTGATCTGCTCCTTACCACTAGAGTTTTATCTTTTCAAGAATGTCACATAAATTGAATCATCCATTTTGGCTTCTTTCACTAAGCATAATGTCACTGAGATTCATCCAAGTTATTGCGAGTACTGACAGTTTGTTTCCATTTATTGCTGAGTAGTATCCCATTATATAAGTATATCACAATTTATCCATACACCCATTGAAGGACATTTGGGTTGTTTTCAGTTTAGGACAATTATGAATAGAGCTGTTCTATACATTTATGTATGAACATAAGTTTCCATTTCTCTAGATCAAAAACCCAGAAAAGAGATGGCTAAGCTACATCGCAATTGTATGTTCAACTTTTTAAGATACCATCAAACTGTTTGCCAGAGTGGCTGTGCCATTTCATATTCCCTTCAGCAACATATGAGAGATCCAGTTGTTCCGCATCCCTGTCAGCATTTGATGTCATCAATATTTTCATTTTAGCCATTCTGATAGGTGTATAGTGGTCTAGAAGCCACTCTTGATGCCTTCTCCTTTGCTTACCCACGTCCAATTCACCATCAAGTCCTATTGCTTTCATCTCCTGAAGATATCTCATACAAGCCCACTTCTCTCCAACTCCACAGCAACCCTTCTCTCACTTGGACCACCGTAAAATCTTCTAACCTGGTCCTTCTTCTAGTCTCCATCCCATTAGTTCATACCACAGTCAGAGGGACCATGAAGAATATAATTTGGGTCATGTCACTGCCCTGAATAAAACTGTTCAATGGCTTCACATTCTGATCCCCTCCCATGACCTTGGAGGCCCTGCTCCATCTAGCGCCATCTCTCTCCAAGCTCCTTCTGTGGCCATCCCACCTTCCCTGACATCATTTTGCTGGTCTGGCCTTCTCTCTGTTCCTCCAGCAGGCCAAGCCCTCAATATCTGCACACCCTGTTACCCCACATTTTATGTCTGACTCATGCCCTTTTCTCAGGTTTCTCTCCAGTGGCATGCTTTAGAGAGGCTTTCCTGATCATCCAATCTCAAGTAGTTCTCCCCCCTGATATCACCTCACACTGTGCTGTGGCAGTTTGATTTACATATTTGTTGTTCATTTGTTTAATATGTTTACTCCTACTGGACTGGGAAACCCATGAGAGCAGTCACCATGTCTGTTTTGTTTATTACTATATACCCAAGTGAGTGTCTAAAACTGTGTCTAGCATTTTGGCATTTGATAAATAAATTAATTATAAAAAAGTATCTACAATTTTCCACTATTATAAATAATGCTATACAGGACATCATTTTACATAAATGCTGTGTACTTGTGTATTTCTTAAAAGTGGTGTGGCTACATTAAATGGTATATACATTTTATATACAGTTTCAATAAATCGTGAAACCTTCCCTAGTTGAATCAACCCTCTCTTCCCCAACAGTCTGCAAAAGACCCAACAGCCCTGCCAACAAGAGAAAATATTGTATTTTAATTTTTTGAGAAGTTGATATTTAAAATTTAGTAACTCAGTGTATTAGTCAGGGTTCTCCAGAGAAACGAAACCATTAGGATGTGCATATGCAGATAAAGAGATTTATTTAAGAAATGGCTCACCTGATTATGGTTGCTTACAAGTCAAAATCTGATGGAGGAGGCTGACTGACTAGAGACTCAAGAAAGAGTTGCATTTCAAGTCTAAAGGTAGTCTGTTGGTGCTGCAGAGGAAGGATCACCTTGCTCAGTTTAGGATCAGGTACCCTTAGCAATGTTGTGTATGCCCCCATCCCCTGCAGTGCCCACTACTGCCGATCCTTCTCTTGTAGTATTGTAATAAATATCTAGGACCCACTTATGAGTGAGCACATGTAGTATTCAGTTCTTTGTTTCTGTGATAGATCACCAAGTATGATGGACTTTAAATTCATTCAAGTTGCTGTGAAGTCCATAATTTTGTCCTTCTTTATGGCTATGTAATACTCCAATCTGCAGATGATGAAATCTGGAAGCAGCCCACTGGATAAAGAATTATTTTTTTGCTGTGGGAGGTCAGTCTTTTGTTCTGTTTAGGCCTTTGACTGACTGGAAGGAGCACCCACATTATGGAGGGCAATCTGCTTTGCTCAAAGTCCACTGATTTAAATGTAAATTTCATCCAAAAACACCCCACAGAGGCATCTAGAATAATGCTTGACCAAATATCTGGGCACTGTGGCCAAGCAAAGTTGACACATGAAATTAATTGTCACAATCCATACTATTTTAATTTTAGTCTCTCAGATTAAAAGTTAGGTAGACAATATTTGCATATTGTGTAGAATCATTTGTGTTTCTTCCAATACTTCCTTGTTCTTACTTGACTTGCAGGACTTATTTGAATATTGGCATACACACCCTTATCAATTATATGGGTAGAAAGATAATGGCCGTTTACTTTGTTAATGATCATTTTTTCACAAATTTTATTTCTATGTGCACAAATTTGTCACCAGTTTTTTTTTTTTAGGACTTCCATGTTTATGTCACACTAGGAAAAGCCTTCTCATTTATATAATCACATAATACCTATACCATTTTTATAATTTTAAAAAATATATTTGATCTTGAATATACCTGGCTTTTACTTTTGCTATCTAGTTGTAACTCTTCTAAATGGACAGTCCATTATTTACTGAGTGGTCCATCTTTCCTACATGGATTTGAAATGGACTTGAATCACTTAAATAGAAAGAATCCTCCAAATGTAATCTAAAACAAGATCTTATCATTTTTGCCCATCCTAATTAGCAAAAATATTAAAGATTCAAAATATCTAGTGTTGGGCTAGGCGCAGTGGCTCATGCCTACAATCCCAGCACTTTGGGAGGCCAAGGTGAGAGGATTGCCTGAGCCCACGGGATCAAGACCAGCCTGGGCAATTCAGCGAGAACTCATCTCTACAACAAATAAAAAATTAGCCGGGCATGGTGGTGCATGCCTATAGTTCCAGCTACTTGGAAGGCTGAGGCGGAAGGATCCCCTGAGCCCAGCAGGGCAAGGCTGCAGTGGCCATGAGTGTGCCACTGCACTCCAACCTGACAGACAGTGAGATGCCAAATCAATACCTATATATATATGGGAATGGGTACTCTCATGCACAGTCGGTGGGAATGCAAATTACTGAACATGTTCAGAAAGTTGATATGGAAATCCGTGTCAAAAATTTTAAAGCACATCTCTTTGATCTAGCAATTACCTCAATTACATATCTAAAAGTCCACCTAACCAAAATGCTCACACTTGTATAGATAGATAGATGGACAGACAGTTGGATAGATATTCACTGAAGCACTGTTTCTTATAGCAGAAGAAAGTACTGGAAACTATGAAAACCAATCCTAAATGGTTATATAACTGATAAGACAATTCTAAAACAAAATACCATGTGGCCATTAGAAAGAACTTAAGTCTGCATGTGCCGACTCAAAAAGATCACCAACACATATTGTAAAGTGAGAAACAAAGTTTCAGAACAATATATATATATAGTATGATTCCATTTATACATTTTTAAGCCAACTATTTGTATATGTACATATATGGGCATAAACAAAACAGAGGTTTCCTCTAGGAAGGAGGAAGCATAAGGGGGAAATGAAATGGCATTTCACATTTTACTTCTGTATGTTGGATTATTTTATAATAAAGATATATTCATGTATTATCATGCAATTTTAAAAATTAAAGAAGTAATAATGGAAAAACATTCACCATCTTGATTATGACCAAACTAGAGCAAATAATGGGACACAAGGATTCAAGTCACCTGAAAACTTATAGGGTCACTGTGAGGTGAAGCTAGCTGGGATAATGGGGGTAAATCAGTTAACATGCTCAGTCCTCCTAGTGCCCATCCTTGGAGCTGAAAGGTGAAGTAGTTAAGCCATCCCCAAACCTCAGGCATGGAAAGCAGGAGTGTTTTCTTTACGAAGAATGACGGGGGGTATGCAGTAATTTGCGTTTTTGGGATTCATCTGCATGACATCTCTTGGCAAGCTAAAATGACCACACTGCTTGTGTTGGGAGAGGCTGCTACCTAAGGGCAGATCCTGTACTCAGATCAATGCTGAATAGCAGCCCTGGACCATCTGCCTACACCAGAGCATCTGGTCCAGGCCTCATAATTACCCTACTGACATGATCACTGAATAAAGTTAAACATACAGTCACAGAGATATCTTGACAGAGCCCAACTTTAAACCTGTAGTCCATTTCTGGCCCTACACTGTAATGAATTCTGTCAAGAAACAAATAAAACTACTGTTCTAAACATGTAAAAGCCAGCACAGTTTTGGTAATCTCAAACATAGATCTCACCGTTCAGGCATTTCATCATTTTTCTACATATCCTGGGAACTTCAAAAGATGGAAGTAGTCTAAGCCGTCCTGACCTCTGAGAGGCCCTGGAGGGACACTGGTTCTCTTTTGGACTCCTAGCATCTGAACCCCTTTCCATCTTTATGGAGCTGCCCACACATGAATCTCAGGGGACGGCAGAGCCCACCACCCACTGGAGAAGCTGACAATGCTAGGGCCTTGTTTACTGAGCATCCTTGATGCCTAGGTTTAACCAAGGTACAAGCCCCAAATTCTGAATCTAGGACTAATGGTGCAAAAAGGAGGGAGAAGGGAGAATGGTGGTGGCAATAGTGATAGCAAACAGAATGTTGCTCTAGGGCCTAGCGTTCAGTGGGGGAAGGGGACCCCTGTGTTCTCACTGGACTGCATTAGTGTCATGACTTTTAATGTGGTCTTGGCTGTTCAGCTTCCTTTATTCTCAAAGCCTGGTTATCCAGGCTTCCTGGCAAATCTCTGAGCTACCCAATATCTTATCATTAAATCTCCAAATGAGCCAGAGTTGGCCTCTGCTGCTTCAATTAGGAGACATCATTGAGATACTAGTCCAGCACAATGATGAGGAGTTGAGAGAGCATGCAGTCTGTCGAGAGATGCACAACCTAATAGTAATCAGAAAAATCAGACTGCATTAAAACAGCACAGAGACATTATTTGATATTCATCTGACTGGCAAAAGCTCAGAAGCTGGATAAGGCCAAGTGTAGGTGGGGAACGTGGCTCAGGATCCAACTGCTGTGAGGCTGGTGGCTACACACTTTTTCTTTTTTATGTCTACTCTGATCCCAAATGCTCAACAGCTCAACAGAAGAAAGGGCCATGGCTGGACAGTGTGGGCTGCGTTGCTTGCCTCTTACACAGACTATCTCACCAAGCTCCTAGGTCACTGGTGATAAATGCTCAATCACGTTAGTTGTGAATATTTTTTCTTGCTTTTAATTTAGTTTTTGAGTAAGATTATACATACACATGCTCATATACTTAGCCAGTAAAAAAAGATATACAAAGAAAGGCGAGTATTCCTTCTACACCATCACCCAGAGCCCCTTGCCAGAAATATGCGCTGATAAGAGTTTCTAGTGTATCCCTTTCCCCATCTACTCCTCACTCAGCATTCAGGGGGATCCTTTGGAATGTGAATCAAATTTCATCACGCCTTTGCCCTCCAGGCACTTCCCATTATTCTCTATAAGTCTTTCTACATTCTGACCAAGGCCACACCTGATCTGGGTCCTGCCAGTTGCCCTGGTCTCTTTCCCAGCATTCTGCCTTCACTGAGTCTAGCTACTCTGGCCTCCCTCCCGGGAAACACTGTGGCTCATCTCAGGGGTTGCTGTCCCTCTGTCTGGAATGTCCCCAACAGGCTCCCACCTCACACCCTCCTGCTTGTGTTCTCTCCCCAGGCATCATCTCCTCTGAGAGGCCTTCCTGAGCCACCCTTGCTCTCAGTCTTTCTATTCAGCACCAGCCTGGCCCCAGGCTTCATGTCATGAAGCTGTTTACTAGTCTATGGCCTGTCTTGCTGCAATGGTCAGCTCTGTGAAGCTAGGCCTTGTCCACCACGGAGACTCCAGCACCAGCAAGTGCTGTGACTGGGGTTGCTTGGGAAGCACTCACTGAATGAATGTGTGGATTCTCTCTCCTCTCTCCCAACTCACTACTCGCATGACTTGCTTTTTCGCTAAACAGCATATCTCAGAGCTTAATCTACATTGGCATGGGCAGACCTGCCTCATTCTTTGCAATAGATGCATAGTATTTCTACTGTATGGTTGCCCCATAGGTTTTACATAACAAGAGCCTTTACTGATGAGGCTGGGTTGCCCCCCAGGTTTTTACCATCATGAAGGAAACAAACAACAATTTAAAAAATGGGTGATGAATGTACTTCTTTGTGCACATAAGGAAAAGTATGTATATCCATACAATGAATTTGTAGATGTCAACCTGTTGGGTCAAATGGTATGAGATTTTTCATTTTGAAAGATATCATCAAATTGTACCCTTCAGAGAAGTATCTCAAGTAACGGGGCGAAGAGGAGAGAGTAGAAGATGAGGTCAGAGATTACTAGGGACAGAAGACTGACACTGCAGAACCTACAGGCCACTATGAGGACTCTAGCTTTAATAAAGGAGATGAGGAGTTACCGTGGGATTTTAAGTAGAGGAGGGATGTGGCCCACTTGTGTTTTTTTGTTTGTTTGTTTGTTTTTGGTTTTGTTTTTTTTTTTGAGTTGGAGTCTCACTGTGTCGCCCAGACTGGAGTGCAAGTGGCCGCTCCCGGCCACCGCAGCCTCGACCTGCTGGGCTCCGGCGATCCTTCCGCCTCAGTCTTCCAAGGAGCTGGAACTACAGGCACACGCTACCACACCCAGCTAATTTTTGATTTATTGTAGAGATGAGGTCTCGCCAAGTTGCCCAGGTGGATTTCCAACCCAAGGGCTCAGGCAATCCACTCACCTCGGCCTCCCAAAGCGCAGGATTACAGGTTGAGCCACTGAGCCCGGTCCCACTTATGTTTTAAAAGGACCATTCTGACTGCTATGTGGAGAAGAGACTGATGAGAGCAGGGGAACCAGATAGGAGATGCTGCAGGGATACATGTGAAAGACAGTGCTCACAGTCTGGATCAAGAATACGGTGCCAAGTGGTTGAACTGGGGATATATGCTGAAGACACAGTGGAAAGGATTTGCTGATGAGTAAACGTCAGAGAAAGAGAAAAGTCAGAGATATCTTTCAGGATTGGCCTGAGTAAATGGAAGAATGGGGTGGCAAATTCTGTGTAATCTGGGGCCCCAGTCCCAAGATGTTGGCACTGAGAGCCTAGGAAAGCAGCACCTGGTGAAGGGGAGGAATATGGTAAATCTGTTTCCCAAAAGATAAGGTTTCCAGATCTTAGACTGTTGCGGTGGTTTCAAAAGGGGTCCAGTTGTACTGAAGGGGGCTGAGCTGTATGGAAAAGCCAGCCTAAAGGCAAATGAGAGCAGTGACTAACTCAAACCCAGTCTCCTGCTTAGGCCTGCACTGTTCCTCTCTTTGCTTCCTTGCTGGTACGTGC
Source organism: Cephalopachus bancanus (assembly GCA_027257055.1). Taxonomy (NCBI): domain Eukaryota; kingdom Metazoa; phylum Chordata; class Mammalia; order Primates; family Tarsiidae; genus Cephalopachus; species Cephalopachus bancanus. Next base: position 957,183 of record JAPVLO010000110.1, on the reverse strand, counting down.
TGCTGCATGCATGGCTGGAGACATCTGTGTTCCCTTTCATCTTAAAAATGCTTTGCAGTCATTCTGGTTTTGGTGCCCTGTGTCTGGCCTTCACACTATCTTTTGTTGAGGGATGCTGATGAGGTCAGCATGGCTCTCTGTGGGTTTCTGTTGTCAAGATATTAGAAGGATGCTGTACTAGGAGATTCTTAGCAGAGTTGTTTAAGAATCTTATCAGATTCTTACTGGCTGCAACAGCCTATCAGAAGTATCAAAGACCAGGAGAGAAAGAGATCAATGGATGAGGTAACCATTATCCCACTCCACAATAAAGTCAGCACTTTCTTTTCTTTTCTTTTCTTTTCTTTTTATTTTGAGGTGGAGTCTCACTCTGTCGCCCAGACTGGAGTGCAGTGGCCGGGAGCCTCGACCTGCTGGGCTCCAGCGATCCTTCCGCCTCAGTCTTCCAAGGAGCTGGAACTACAGGCGCGCGCTAACACACCCGGCTAATTTTTTTTTTTTTTTTGAGTTGGAGTCTCACTCTGTCGCCCAGACTGGAGTGCAGTGGCCGCTCCCGGCCACCGCAGCCTCGCCTGCTGGGCTCCGGTGATCCTTCTGCCTCAGCCTTCCGAGTAGCTGGAATTACAGGCATGCGCTACCACGCCCGGCTGATTTTTTGATTTATTGTAGAGATGAGGTCTCGCTGCCCAGGCGGGTCTTGAACCCGCGGGCTCAGGCAATCCACTCACCTCAGCCTCCCAAAGTGCGGGATTACAGGCTGAGCCACCGAGCCCGGCAAAGTCAGCACTTTCAAGCTGGCTCTGGTGCACTCTCACTGTGGCCCACAGGCTAAGTTGCCTGGCCTCATCTTCAGCACCTGAGGCAGGAGATAGGCTGGGGAATAGAAGGCAAGCCTTAAGAAATAAGAAGCCATGGGAAAAGGAGAGAAGCCATAAGCCTACAATGTTAATCAGCCTTCCAAGACAGAACAGAGGCAAAAAAGAAGTCATAAGCTAAAACATTAATCAACCTCCAAGGACAGGACATAAGCAACATTCCATCCTAAAACTGAAATGTTAATCAACCTCCTAGGACACCATAAGTGACATCCCTTCCTGGGACAAGATAAGAAGACCATAAAACTTACACTCTAGGTGTGGTACATGTGTACAAGGGATTTCATTGAACTCCCTGTAATCTATCCATGCAAAAGAGCTAGTTAAGGATAATGCACATGGACTACATCTCATACATACAATTAAAATTATGGGATGGCAGGCAGAGACATGCATGGTAACCTGAAATGTTACCCCCTCCCCAGAAAATACATTTGACCCCAGAAAAGTTTATCAAAATGTTTTATTTTTTACAAACTTTGCAAAACTGAAGCCTACTTTCCCACAGAAAAGGATATATAAGGTCCTGGCTTTGTTTAACTCAAGGCTCTTGAGCTACTCCTGCTCAGGCCCACTCTATCCTCTCTTTAGAGTATACTACCTCTGTACTTTTACTAAATAAATGACTCTTTGCCTTAGCTCTCTTTGTGTCTTTCTTTTCCAATTTTTTGTTCACTGCACCAAGAACATGGTCACCATCAATAGGTTTTTCACCCACCCTGCAACACACCCAGCCCCACTGGCCTCTTTTCTGTTTCTCTGACACAGCAAGCTTACTCCTACCACAGGGCTGTGGTTTCTGCTGGTCCCCTAGCTGGAATGCTCTTCACATGACAGGCTCTTTCTCATAAATTCTAGTATCCCTTCTCAGCTCAGGCCTTTCCTGACAGTTCTATTTTTTAAAAGCCCCATGCCAGTCTCTCTCTAAACTTCTCAGCTATACTTCCTTCCTTCATGTGAGATTGCCTGGTTGATCTATCTACTTGTTTACTACCCATCTTGTTCACTCCTGTCCCAAGCACCTGGAGCAATGCCTCTCACAGAGTAAGGGCTCCATGTGTTTGGTGACCAGGAAGCAGCATGTTGTGGACCATGTGGCTGTGTGTAGAAGAGCCTTCCATGCATAAATGTGTGTGACTTAGTCTGAACCATTGCTCAGTTGAGTTGGACTTGAGATGCTGCATTATCCACTTCCATGATGCAGCTGTGGATGAGGTCAACACAGCCTCACAATGCTACAAAACAACTTAGTCTGAATCCTCCCTTTGACATCAGTGATCCTAGGATCTCAGCACCAACGATGTCCCAATACCTGTAACTTAGGTGACAGAATGGAGACAGAGGACCGAAGGCAAAAGGCATAGGTTCTGATAGGCTCTTTGCTTGTATCATCAGCTAGCAAGCTCTTGCAGGTACATCCAACTTTCATCTCTACACTCCACAAGCACTTGGGTGCCTGATATAGGCAAGGAATAGGGCTAGGGTTTTTTGGTTTTTTCTCTTTTTGAGTTGGAGTCTCACTCCATTGCCCAGGCTGGAGTGCAGTGGCACGCTCACAGCCACCCCAGCGTCGACCTGTGATCCTTCCATCTCAGCTTTCCAAGCAGTCAGAACTATAGGCATACGCTATCACGCCCAGCTAATTTTTATTTTCTTTATTGTAGAGATGAGGTCTTGCCAAGTTGCCCGGGCTGGTCTCAAACCCGCAGGCTCAGGCAATCCACTCGCCTCGGCCTCCCAAAGGGCTGGGATTACAGGCTAGGGATTTTTAAAGGACAAACTTAAAAACTGCTACTTCCAGAAGATCCAATCTCAGACTCAACACTGACAGATAAGAAGAGGTGAGCCTACCTCACGAAGCACTGCCGTTTGCTGAGGGTGCATGAGGACCTATTGAGAGACTCCAGCGGTCTCAGAAACCACCCAGGGGCCTGTTAGAAGAGAGGATTCTGAGGCTCCCGTCCTGACCTGAAAATCACCTCTGCATGGCTGGAGATAGGGATGGGAAAAGAGGCCTCTCCTCCAGAATTTTTGGATTCTGAGAGCAGCCCTATCTAGCAGCCTTCACCTTTCCAGTCAGTTTCACTGCATTTCCAATCAAATGCAAGTAATAAAATGGCACCAATTAACTTGGTAGAAAGCCGGGCTCGGTGGCTCAGCCTGTAATCCCGCACCTTTGGGAGGCTGAGGTGAGTGGATTGCCTGAGCCCATGGGTTTGAGACTCACCTGGGCAACTTGGTGAGACCTCATCTCTACAAGAAATCAAAAAATTAGCCAGGCATGGTAGCACGCACTTGTAGTTCCAGTTACTTGGAAGGCTGAGGTGGAAGGATCGCCAGAGCCCAGCAGGCCAAGGCTGCGCTGGCCGGTAGTGTGCCACTGCCCTCCAGCCTGGGCGACAGAGTGAGACTACAACTCAAAAAAAAAAAACTTGGTAGAGATCAAAGGGCAATTATGTTGCCTTCTTCCTATGTGTACCAAACATTCAAAACCACTTTCTGAGAGCCTATTTTAGGGCAGGCATTGTGGGAGCTAGGGAGTGTCAGACAGCAGCAATAAAAAGTGACCACTTGGTTACTGAGGTGAAGAGCAGGATCTGGGGACTGGAGAGCTAAATAACAAGAGATGATTTCTGGGAAGGAGCTTGGCTGCAAGTCACTCCTCCTATGTCAAGGAGAAAGAAAGGAGTCTCTGCTGGCAGGATCAGGCAACCAATGACAAGACACATACATTCTCGAAGAGAGATAAAGAATCCCTGTGAGTTTCCATATCTTCATGTGTCTGCCTTGAGACACTACAAGGAGCCATGTGGATCCTACACAGGTGGGGAGAGAGAAACAGTAGGAAGAGAAGGTAACTGAGGCAGGGTGCCCCTATTGGATAGGGAATGAGGAAGACCCAGAAGCCGGCTCACCTTGGAAGCAACTTGGATTCCGGAGAGTCTGAGTCTATGGTAAAAAATATCTGTGAGAAAGGACCCAATGGATCAGAGGAAATCAAGCAATGCTTAAGGCACTAACCAGTTTCACTGGAGCCTCCAGGAAAGAGAACAAGAAATTGACCAGGTCAGGGGCCTTGAGGGAAAAGATGGGGAGGAATAGGTGGAGAAAGGGTAGAGGGAGGGAGAAACAGATGTTTGTGCACAGTCATGTAGAATAATTGTCCACAGAAAGGAAACAAAATGCAGCCTCTTGGGATACAGGAGGAAGAGGAAGCCCAGAACAACTGTTGCAATTTGGACTCTGGGAGAAATAAATTTGTTGGGGACAGAGTTTGGTGAGGGACCCAGAGGGTCAAGCTGCCTTGGAAGAGCTCAACTATTGACCTTCCTCTTTTTGACCACATGATTCTTCCAGGTATAAAAGCCTATAGTACATGGAAAAGAAAAACTTGGTTCAGCTAGACAAGGTTCTACCTGCTTCTGGAAATCAGACATCTTTGAAAAGCCATCCATCTGCCTCCAGGAAAAGGCAAGGGACCCAGATTTGCTTGTGCTCAGGGAAGAGGCTGTTGGGATCACAACCCTGGGAGGAGATGGGACTGAAGGACTACATATAGATACTTATGAAAAGGAGGCAAAGAGCTGGGATCAGTGGCTCAGCCTGTAATCCCAGCACTTTGGGAGGCTGAGGTGAGTGGATTGCCTGAGCCTGCGGGTTCGAGACCCGCCTGGGCAGCAAGACCTCATCTCTACAATAAATCAAAAAATCAGCCGGGCGTGGTAGCGCATGCCTGTAATTCTGGCTACTCGGAAGGCTGAGGCGGAAGGATCGCTGGAGCCCAGCAGGTCGAGGCTGCGGTGGCCGGGAGCGGCTGCTGCACTCCAGTCTGGGTGACAGAGTGAGACTCCAACTCAAAAAAAAAAAAAAGGAGGCAAAGTAAGGGGTCTGCTCTCCAAAGAGGGGAGAGAAGAGGTCACAGGAGCAAGAAAGGAGCAAAGGCAAGTCACTAGAGAGAGAGTGAGGGCCTGGGGGAAGAGGGGCAGGGAGGAAAACAGAAGACAGGCTCAGCCCTACAGATGCAGGACTTTCCCCACTCAGCTGGTCCTCTACTTCTGATACTCTCGAATGTGGAATGAGATACACAGATGGGCCAGCAGCCGTCTGTTACCAGCACCAGTAACAGATTAGGGCTTCAAGTTTTATTTTGAATGTCTACCTTTTAATGATCAACGTGAGGAAATTTAAAGTTACTCGGGATTTACATAAATTTCACTCATACTTTTCTTCAGGGGAAGAGAAAGGATGAATTTGCAGGTGGTGTACTGGGAATTGTGGCAGTTTGGTGAAATAATTTGTTATATGAGGGTGCAGAGGGAATTTCAAGGGGGACTCCCCAAAAATGGGAATTTATTAAAAATTGTGTATTTATTCTTACATGTTTAAACTTCAGTCACCTTCAAAGTACTCTTCATTTGATGCATATACCTACTGAGATGCTTTTTCTACTGCTCAGAAACAGTTGTTTTTTACTCATCAACTTTGATGCCTTTTAGTGCTTCTGCCGTTTTTTGTTTCACTTTTCTACATTGGCAAAACGTTTCCCTTTGAAGACTTTTTTCATCCAGGGAAACAAAAAAAATCATTTGAGATGAGATCAGTTGAATAGGGAGGGTGAGGTAGAGGGATCATGCTGTTTTTGGTGTAAAACTGCTGAACACTCAGTGCAGTGGGCAGGTGTGTTGTCATGATGGAAGAACCCGTCACCGTTTGCCAAAACTTGGGATGTTTCTTCCACAAATCATGATGCAGCCTCATCAATACTTCCAGATAAAATTTTTGGTTGACTGTTTGATCTAGAAGAACAAATTCCTAGTGTACTACAAGAGGCCCACTCTCCAAAAAAGAATTCTGTTTTTTTTTGGGGGGGTGCTCTCCATCCTAAGATGATGCTAAGAGGGGCTGGAGTGTTTTTCTGAGTCACACGTCTGATCTGAGCCATGGCTGGAACTGGAATTCTGTTGACCCACCTAGGTCAGGGTCCTTCCATTACTGCACCCAACCTACAGATCTTCTTTGAAAGGCTCAGCGTGGAATCAGGAAGCTGCGTATCTGGGACTCACCTCGAGCTTAACCTGCTTTTCCCTTAGGCCTAAGCAAATTTCCATTGTCAGTTGAGAATCATATATATGTTCAAGCCCAATGACTTGGGAGTTTAAATAAAAAGAGGCAAAGAAAATAAACAGGCAGGGTAGAATTTGAACTTTGAGTGGAATCTGAAGAACCTTAGAGATAGTCTTGGCTGATTCCCTTTGTGATAAAGCAGCTGCTGCTTCCTTCCTCTCAGTTCACATAGCCATTCGTGTCTCAAGAGATATTTGCTGAGCACCTACTATGTATTCAGCACAGTTCTAGGTACTAGGGTCACAACGGTGAACTAGGCAGATGGTGTCACTGTTCTCATGAAGTGCTCTTTCCAGTGGGGACCTGGATGTCTCAGGACTTTTCCTGGAAAAGCTTCTGAGACATCAAAAATTCTTAGGGGACTTTTTTTCTTCTTCTTTCTTTTTTGGTAGGGTGGAAAGTGCTAAAGAAATAATTTTCTAGGAGAGCATGGAGGCCTCTCCATGACACAGAAGAAGCACACAGTGCTCTGTTTGAAGGGTTAGCAATAATCACTTGGTGAAGCAGGGACAGATGCTAGCAATGATGCTGAGAATAGATTCACTTTTGTTTGGGGCTGGGAACACACAGTCAGAAAGGATTCTGACCCATCTTTTGTCTCTTCAGGAAGGATGACCTCCGATACTCGAAACTTGGGAATTCTCATCATTTACATCATAACTTTTGCCATCGGTCTCCCTGCCAACCTCCTGGCCCTACGGGCCTTTGTGGGACGAGTCCGCCAGCCCCACCCTGCCCCTATCCACATCCTCCTGCTCAGCCTGACTCTGGCAGACCTCCTCCTCCTGCTGCTGCTGCCCTTCAAGATGGTTGAGGCTGCCCGTGATTTCTCTTGGCCCCTTGGGGAGATCCTCTGTGCCCTCGTTGGCTATGGCTTCTACAGTGGCATCTACTGCAGCACGTGGCTCCTCGCCGGCATCAGCATCGAGCGCTACCGCAGCGTGGCCTTCCCCGTGCAGTACAAGCTCTCCCGCCGGCCCCTGTACGGAGTGATTGCCGCTCTGGTCTCCTGGATCTTGTCCTTCGGACACTGTAGCATTGTGATCATCGTTCAATACTTACCAACCAACACCACGATGACAGATGCCAATGGGCACCCTGTCTGCTACGAGAACTTCACCCAAGAGCAGCTGAAGGTGCTGCTGCCTGTGCGGCTGGAGCTGTGCCTTGTGCTCTTCTTTATCCCCATGGCAGTCACCATCTTCTGCTACTGGCACTTTGTGTGCATCATGCTCTCCCGGCCTCAGGTGGGGACCCAGAAGCGCTGGAGAGCTGTTGGGCTGGCCGCTGTGACTCTCTTCAACTTCCTGGTTTGTTTTGGGCCCTACAACGTGTCTCATGTGGTGGGGTTCTTCCAGGGGAAGAGTCAACAATGGCGGGCCTGCGTAGTGTTGTTGAGTGCTCTCAATGCTTGCGTTGACCCCTTGATTTTCTATTTCTCCTCCTCAGCTGTGCGCAAAGCCTTTGACAGAGGGCTACAGAGGCTGAAGAACTGGGGGGTCTCACTGTCAGGGTGGTGGAGAAGAGCTGGAGGGCTGGCCGCAGAGACCAGAAATGGGAGTTTAGGTATGGCCAATGGCAGCTTCACAGGACAGTAGAGATGCCAGTGTGGGGTGAGCTTTTGGAGAAGGAGGACTCAAAAGAGAAACGATGAAACAGAACTGGAATGAATACTCCTGTGTCTAATTTAAGAAGCAAAGAATTACAGGTATCTCAAACCCAACTGAGCCACCTACTGAGCCTTTTCATTTTGCTCCCTAGGGTTCATGACATTTTCTTAATTATGGTTGGTAGTGCCTCGTGGTAAGCCACAAGCCCTTTTATCCCAGAATAGCCTCTTGGAATTCTTTGTCTTCCCCACTCAGTATCTAGAAGATGGGGCATCCACTTATCTACTGTAAAGCTCGTAGCTCTACCCTTGGCCCTGATTCAGAAGTGGGGTTCCACATGCTGTGTCTCAACATCTCAGCACAGGCAAGTATGGAGAGCCAAGACAGGATCCTGCATGAGAGCTCAGAGGATCAGTACCTCCACCAAAGCAGTTGTGGGCATACGTTTAAAAAATAGGCAAGAATTCGAGACCAGCCTGAGCAACTTGGTGACACCTCAAATCAAAAAATTAGCCGGGCATGGTAGCATGCACCTGTAGTTCCAGCTACTTGGAAGGCTGAGATTCCATCTCCTTCCGGATCGCCTGAGCCCAGCAGGTCAACGCTGGGATGGCCATGAGCTTGCCACCACACTCCAGCCTTGGTGACAGATTGAGATCCCAACTCAAAAAATAAAAATAAAATAAATTAGATTTTTTAAAAAACAGGCAAGAAACAGTTCTTGAGAGAAGAGTCCATGCTGGTGGGGATCAGTATACTCTTTAGTAGTTATGCCCTATTGTGTTTGTGTCTTCTTTTTTCCTTAATTAATCTTGCCAGGGGTGTGTTAACTTGTCTTTTCAGAAAACCAAGATTGCCAGGCTCGGTGGCTCAGCCTGTAATCCCGCGCCTTGGGAGGCTGAGGTGAGCGGATTGCCTGAGCCCGTGGGTTCGAGACCCGCCTGAGCAACTTGGCGAGACCTTGTCTCTACAATAAATTTAAAAAAAAAAAAAATCAGCCGGGCGTGGTAGCGCACCTGTAGTTCCGGCTACTTGGAAGCTGAGGCGGAAGGATCACCAGAGCCCAGCAGGTCAAGGCTGCGGTGGCCAGAAGAGGCCACTGCACTCCAGTCTAGGTGACGGAGTGAGACTCCAACTCAAAAAAAAAAAAAAAAAAGAAAAAGAAAACCAAGATTCTCTTCAGCATTCATCTTTGTTTACTATTTTATTAATTTCTAAACTTATCTTTATTGTGTCTGTCTTCTACTTTATTGAGTCTTTTGCTTTTTCTTTTCCAACATTTTAAACTGGATGCTCATTAATTTTAGCCTTTCTTCCTTGCTAATATAAGCATTTAAGGCAAACCGTTTCCCTCTAAGAACAGTTTTAGTGGGATGCCACAAGTTTTAATTTGCAGAATTGTTATTATTTTGAGTTCTAAATAAGCTCTAATTTCCATATGACTTCTTTGACTCAACTTTAGAAATGCATCTTAATTTTCAAACACATGGCTTTCCCCCATATCTTTTGTTATTGATCTCTAACTAAATTGCACTGTGGTCAGAGAATATTGTTTGAATAATGCCAGTTCTTTGAATTTTGTGAGAATTTCTTTTTGCCTTAAAATATAATCAATATTTTAATGTTCCAGGTGTGGTTTTTGGTCATTATTTGCCTAGTACATTTTTATCCATCTTTTTACTTTCAACCTTTCTATATCCTTATGTTATAAATGTGTCTTTTGTAAGCAGTATATAGAGTGGTTGGATTTTTTATAATCTGGTCTGACAATCTGACAATACTGGTCTTTATATCAATTTGTTCACTTATATTTATATGATTATTTCCAGTATATTTCTATTTCTGTCATCTTATTTTTTGAGTTGGAGTCTCACTCTGTCACCCAGGCTAGAGTGCAGTGGCATGCTCACAGCCACCGCAGCCTAGACCTGCTGGGCTCAGGTGATCCTTCCACCTCAGGCTTCCAAGTAGCTGGAACTACAGGCACGCACTACCACACCCAGCTCATTTTTTTGATTTACTGCAGAGATGATGTCTTGCCAAGTTCCCCAGGCTGGGATGTCATCTTATTTCAAACACTTTTAGTTGAAATATACATGCATACCTGCATGACCAAATAATAAGTGTACAGGTAAAATAAATTATCACAAATATCACAAAGTGAACACACCTATTTAAGTTTAAAAAATGAAACATCTACTATTTTATTTTGTGCTCTTTATTTTCCTCGGCTTTTAATAATTTTTCTTTTTCCCTCTTGCCTTCTTTTGGAATGACATTTGTTTAATTTCTCATTTTATTTGCTCCTCCATTGACCACAGAACTACATGTTCTGTTTCTATTATTTTAGTGATTATTTTAGACACTGTATGTTAGGAGTTTCTCAGCTGATTCTTCCCTTCCTTCTTTCCTTTAATATCACAAGGACAAGCCAATTCAGGTAACTTTAAAGTATGTGACTCTGGCACAGCAGTTCTTAAAGTGTGGTCTGGAGACCCTTGGGGGTTCAGAAACCCTTTTAGGGGTCTGTAAGGTCAAAACTGTTTTTATAATCATATTAATTTGCTGATTTTTTTTTCATTCTTATTATCTCACAAATAATGTAAAAAGTGCAGTTTTTCAGAGCTATGTAACACATGATATCAGGACAGATTGAATGCAGAGTAGATATGGGAATACAGCTATCTGCTATTAAGCTAAATATTGAAGATATCTACAAAAATGTAAAACAATGCCATTCTTCTCACTCATTTTTTAAAAAATATAGGATAAAATGTGTTACTTACATTAACATGTAATAGTCTTATGACTATTATTTTAAAATAAATTGACACATATTTTTACACTTTTCTGTTTTAATTTCTAATATGGTAAATGCCAATAGATATAATCTCCATAAACAAAAACTTTTTGGGAGCTTCAGTAGTTTTCAAGAGTATAAAGGGGTCCTGAAATTCACAAGTTTGAGAATTGCTGATTTAGTGACATGACAGACTGTGCTTTCTCTGCTAAATGCAATTGTGTACATATAAAACATTATGCTACTTGGTTTATGTTTAATGATTCAACATTTTGTAAAGCCTAATGCCACTCAAGCTTTCAGAGATGGGAATTTAAAGTCTTCCTGGACAAATGCAATGGTTTTTTTATGTATTAAACATGAGACTTAGCCAGGCTCGGTAGCTCAGCCTGTAATCCCGTACCTTTGGGAGGCTGAGGTGAGCGGATTGCCTGAGCCCACGGGTTTGAGACCCGCCTGGGCAGTGAGACCTCATCTCTACAAGAAATCAAAAAAATTAGCTGGGCGTGTTAGTGCGCGCCTGTAATTCCGGCTACCTGGAAGGCTGAGGCGGAAGGATCGCCGGAGCCCAGCAGGTCGAGGCTGCGGTGGCCGGGAGCAGCCACTGCACTCCAGTCTGGGCAACAGAGTGAGACTCCAACTCAAAAAAAAAAAAAAAAAAAAAAAAGAGACTTAAAAACCAGAACAGCTCGGCCTGTAATCCCAGCACTTTGGGAGGCTGAGGCGAGTGGAATGCCTGAGCCTGCGTGTTCGAGAGCAGCCTGGGCAACTTGGTAAGACCCCGTCTCTACAATAAATCAAAAAATTAAGTCATCTGACATCCCAAAGTCAGCTTGGGGGAAAAAAAAATTAGCCAGGCATGGTAGTGCACACCTGAAGTTCCGGCTACTTGGAAGGGTGAGGCAGAAGGATTGCCAGAGCCTAGCAGACAGACACTGGGGTGGCCGTGAGTGTGCCACTGCATTCCAGCCTGGGCAACAGAGTGAGACTCTAACTCAAACAAGAACAAAACAAAAAAATCAGAATTATTCCATTATAAGATAAAGAGTAACAAATCTGGCTTAGATGGATAGAATATAACTGCTTTGCACAGGCCCATATATTTATCACTTTACACTAGTCAAGAATTTTGTTCTAAAGATTCTTTAAACTGGAGTTTTTCTTCTTGGTTCATAAAGAAGGATTACTTCATCTACATTTAGGTAGTGATATATTAATCCAAACTATAGGTACGATTTCTTGTCTCAGAGGCTACAGGAACTGGAGGAGGGGGAAAGCGCAAACCAACTATAATTGTCCTATATCATCCCCCCAAAAAGTGTACATTTAATTCTTATCAGCAAGGATAAAAGAAAATTTGTCAGGGAAAAAGTTTTGAACTGACTTGGTGTGCTTTATTTTGGAAGAAAGATTCATAAAGCCCCAGTAAGAGCCCCAATTTACTGTTAGACTTACCTGATAACATCTAGTTCATATAATCTAGTACAATGCAACCAGCTCTATTGTACCTGCTGGTATATAAATGGTTCCTGGAGCTTTGTGTTAAGGGGAATAAAAGGAAGATTTGAAGGTAACTTCAGCAAGGTTTCCCTCAGGCTCTCTGGTTTCCACACTAATGATGGGGAAAGTGGGACTGGAAAGGAACTGTGATGTGAAAACAGACCACTGTATAAACTTACATGTGACCTTTCTATTAAAGGTGAGCGCAATATATCACCATTTAAAATGTTTCTTTCATGGCTTTGAAGAAGTCCCACTCCTGGCAGCAGGACACAGAGTAATAAGAGGGAGGCAGTGAAGAAGGTACTGATTGGAAAACCTGAAGATTACAGTTTTATCTCAGCATGCTCTGCACTCCTTTTTCAAAAACGAGCCAGCAGTCAGAAGCAGGTATCGTTGATTTGGTCTTCTTGGCAACACTCCTTCCTCGGTAACAGCAACCCTCCCTTACCCTCTGTAATGTGGTTTGGTAGAGCAGACTTCACACTCCTCCTCTGCTCCAGGGGTAGGTGTGAAACCAGGCCCAAGACCATCAGCATGGTTCATCCCCTGACTTCAGTGATGATCCATGCATGGGTGCATGACTCAATCCAGGCTAAGGAAAGTTGAACCCAGCCCTGCTCCTTCTCATTAGGAAAAAGAACTTCCCTTCCCTTCTACTGAACTTGAACTTGAATGCTGGTCCATCTCTTCCTGCGGCCACTTTGAGGAGAGAGGCTGCTTAAACCTGAAGTCAATTCGAAGGAAGGCACGACAAAGAGAAACCATATATTCAGGCATTTGATGTCCTAAAGCAGATCTACCACGGGGCTTTTTTAGATATAAAAGCCAAATATTCTCCCTCCTTAGCTTAAGTCAGTTTGAAAAGGTTTTTTTGTCATTTGCAACCAAAAGATAAGTCAACACATAAGCTAACATAGCTGCATCCAGGTTTTTTTGTTTTTTGGGGTTTTTTTTTTTTTTGCTATTTAAAAAATCTGAATCTAGAATTTAAAGGATGAGAACTTAAAAATATATCAAATATGCATATGCTCTCATGTAGAATGAATAGGTATTAGCATTTAGCCGTATTTCTTCATATTTTTAAAGCTGATGCTCTCACTATCCTTCTCATTCACTGTGTTTCCTACCTTCTTCATCAGGGGCAGCTTTATATTGGAATTTAAGTGCATCCTTCCTATTCATGTTTTTTAAATGTACTTTAAAAACATACTTTGAGCCGGGCTTGGTAGCTCAGCCTGTCATCCCGTGCCTTGGGAGGCTGAGGTGAGTGGATTGCCTAAGCCAGCAGGTTCGAGACCCGCCTGGGCAACTTGGCAAGACCTCATCTCTACAATAAATCAAAAATTAGCTGGGCGTGGTAGCACACGCCTGTAGTTCCAGCTACTTGGAAGGCTGAGGCAGAAGGATCGCCGGAGTCCAGCAGGTCGAGGCTGTGGTGGCTGGGAGCGGCCACCGCACTCCAGTATGGGCACCAGAGGGAGACTCCAACTCAAAAAAAAAAAAAACATACTTTGCAACTAGACACGGTAGCTCAAGCTTGTAATCCCAGCACTTTGGGAGGCAGAGATGGAGGATTCCTGAGCTCAGGGGTCCGAGACCAACCTGAGCAACATGGTGACACCTCATCTCTACAATAAATTAAAATTAGCTGGGCATGGTGGCACATGCCTGTGGTTCCAGCTACTTGGAAGGCTGAGGAAGAAGGATCACCTAAGCCCAGTAGGTTGAGGCTGTGGTGGCCGTGAGCGTGCCACTGCACTCCAGCCTGGGTGACGGAATAAGACTCTGACTCAAAAAAAAAAAAAAAAAAAAAAAAACTTTGCAAATGTACCTTGCACCTAAACACTGTTTAGTATTCTTTTGTATTTTTTTCAAATGTCCATGAATACCATGCAAGTCATGCTGTAACTAGCTATCATGCCTTTAAGATGTCTGGCCCCAATCACTGAACCTTATAGAGCTCACTGATTTCTTTTCCCTGCCATAATATTCCATCATATTAATAAGCCAAGTTTTTCTTTCCATTATACTACTGACAGACATCTAGATAATTTCCAATTTTTCACCAGCATAAACATGCTGCTTTGAACACCACATGTGTGTCTATTTGTACACATGCGAGAGAGTTCTTTTTTCTGAGTTGAGGTCTCACTCTGTTACCCAGGCTGGAGTGCAGTGGCACAATCATGGCTCACCACAGCCTCAAACTCCTAGGCTCAAATGAACTACCTGCTTCATGCCTTCCAAGAAGCTGGGACTATAAGCACCACCACGCCTGGCTAATTTTTCTTAATTTTTTTTTTGTAGAGATGAAGTCTTGTTATTTTGTCTAGGCAGATCTCAAGATCCTGGGCTCAAGGAATTCTCCTGCCTTGGCCTCCCAAAGTGCTGGGATTATAGGTGTAAGCCACTGCACCTGGCTGGGAGAATTCTTCTACTGGGTGACACAGCATGTGCATTTTCAGTTTCAGTAGAAGCTGCCAAGATGCTCTCCAAAGTCATAGCATAAATCCAGCTCTTTCTGTGAAAAGGCTCACCAATGCAGAAGCTCCCAGCCTTCTACCAAACCCAGCCCTACAGTCAATCCAAGGCAGTGAGTGGTGGGGAGTAAGCCAGGCATGCACTAACTGCCATCAGAAAAGGTAGTTCAAACGAGGCCCAAGACCCTCAAAAAACACAGAGGGCAGCCATATGTGCCAGACCATGGGGGGGCAAAGCGGGGCAGAAAACCTCTTCCGGACTCCGGGGCAAAGGAGTGGTCGACTTCCCCACTTCTTGCTTTTCCTAACCAAAACCAGATTGCCGTGAACATCCAAGAAAAGCATAAACGTAAAGTGATGAAGTCCGATTCAGCAGAGAGGGTTTTCTCTCCCAGTCTCATCATTTATATAGAAAGTGCATGTGTGCAGGAGAGAAGTGGTGAGTGAAAGCCTAGAAAATCTTGGTCCTGGAGGAGAAAGCAGATTGAAGATAAAGAGGAAAAGAAGATGTTGGGATTCCAGGAAGGATCTGGGCTTCCTGGTTCATGGGCATGAGAACGAAGCCTCTGTTGGCTCTGGATCATATGACACGGGCCCAGACAAGACATAGTCTCTGCGTCAAGATGGAGTGTGATCTGTCTGTCATATACTCATGTGTCTGTATCAAATGGCTTCCAAGGGAACTGGAGTCACCTTAGGTCTGTATGGTTCAAAGAAAGCACAGGTGAGAGGAAGGCAGAAGTGGTGCAGAGGCAGGAGACAGAACACTAGGAGATGAGGCCAGCATGGGAGACAGATTCAGACCCCCCGCCTGCAGACAGTGATGGGCTGTGGGAGGACCTCTGGTCCTCTCTGGACATTTTTTCTTTTACTTTTTATTTACAGATGTGGGGTACAATTCAGGGTTAGGTATACAAATGGCACTGTACCAGTAAAGGTACAATGGGCTTCACTTTGCTCTCTGGACATTTTAACAAGTAGCCCTGCTTTCTTCTTGGGTGCTCATATGTCCAGGGATCTTAGGGAGGTTTTGTGAGGCAGAGCCAATTAAACAATTCCAGTTGGATCTTGAATAGGGAAAACTGACAAAACAAGGACTAATCAGCCAGAGAAGAACATAAAACAGGATGCCTGAATTACAAAAGCAGAACAAAGTCTGAAAGAATAATCAGGGCTTGAGATCTAGTAGAGCTCAATTAGATTTGTGGAAACAGAGTTTTAGGGGGAAACGCAGAGGGCTAAGTGACCTGAGAAAGAGCTCAATTCTTGACTTTCCTCTTCCTGACATGTACTTGGAAGCTCAAGTAAAGGTTTCTGGCTCCTGGGAGACCCTGCAATAACAGAGTTATCTGTATCTCTGTACCTTATTCCAGGAGTTGATAAACCATCCATTTAGAACCGATCACCAAGAGCTGTCTGCTTAGGAACAGTATGAAGCTAGATACTTAAAATACTTCTGGCAAGTCCTGAGAGAAGGCACCCCAAAATCTCACCCCGAAAAGGAAAAGAATGAGAGGTCCAATGACCAGAGGTTCACCCAACTGGGGAACAGGGTGTCTTCACCTTCATATCCAGTGGAGGAGTGAAGCCAAAATGGTAAAGGATCAAGAAAAATGAACAGGGACTAAGAGAGAAACTGGTAGAGGGATTATACAAGTTGAGGTGGGGAGGCACCAAGCAGAACTGTTCATCTTCGTCAGAGCAGAGCAATGCCCTAGGTCTTCAACTAGCCTCAACTCTGTGTGCTGACCTAATGTGAGCAGGTACCTGGCCTTTTTGCTGCTCTGTGTCCATACCTCCTTCTGATAGCAATACCCCCGTCTTCCTTTAGTTAATCACTCTTCCTCTACCCTCAGTTCATTTGGAATGAAGTAGGGGTCAGGGAAGGCTGGCTCGAATCCTATTGCAGGGGAGGGCATGTGACCCAGACTTTGGCTCACCTTCAAGTTAGTCCATCTAGAGTCCATCTTTTCTAAACTCTTCTAGAATAATTCAGAAAAAAAGTATTCTCTTTCTAATGTAATCCTGGAGCTTTTGGGAGTTATCTTTACCACCACTCGGAAGAGACTTTCCTGAAAACAAAGCCAGCATAGGAAAGCAGAGCTGAGACACAGAGGCAGATGACTGACAGTGTCGCTGAAGCACCTCGCTCCTGCCATTCCTGAAGCCACTTGGCCTCAGCTATTCATTTTCATAGCTAATAAATTCCCTTTTTGCTCAATCAGCTTAAGGAAGGCTTCTGTCACCTAGAAGCAACGAATACAAATATTTTTAGATAATGTGTCAATAATAATAAAGAACAGATTTTATAAATTATATCTTTTATGATTTTAAAAATAAATCATAGCAGATTCAAGGATACCTGCATAATAACTTCACTAATGCACTAGCATTCTGACATGAGCCAGCTCATGGGCCAGGCACGGCACATCGTTCTGGGCATGCTGGTAACTGCCTTTGCTGCTCTAATAAATCAGATGTATGATTAACAACAATGACTTAAATCACAATAAGCGTGTCTGCAGTTTTAAAAGTGTTTCCACACACATTATTATACTTCAGCTATAAAACAATCTTGTGAGGTGGGTTTCTTGTGAACTCTTAAACATGAGGCTGTAGATCCAGAAGACTAGAGGCCTTGGAAGACAGACAGCCAGACAGGTACCCGGAGCAGTGTCTATGCTGACACTCTGGACCCAGTGCTCCTTCTATTCCACCAGTTTCCTCAGAAGTTAAGAGCCTGTGTGTGGGACTGGGGGACAGCAGCACAGAGAAAAGTCTATCCTCCCTGAGTGAGGCGCTCATAAGGGCTCTGAGGGAGCAGATGATGGAATTAAAGTGGCGGGGTTGAGGTTGGAAGTCTTGGCTCTCTGAAGGCTCTTGACTACATCTTTTCACCGGGGACGTCGTAATTATTTTTAGTCACCTCTGAACACCCTTCCTGTGAGTCTATGCCTCCCAGTTTAGAAGCAGAAACTTGCTTTCCCAGGATCCCTTCACATCTAGGGCACAGACACATGCCAGACCCAGTCAATTCGCATATTCAGGTGTAACCAGTGTTGCAAAGCTGTGATGTTAAGCCACAGAGGCCACTCTGGGAAGGGTGTCAGCACACACAGCCAGCTGCCAGGGTGGCATGAGCAGAGGTGTTGGGGGTGCTGCAGCCATGCCCAGGATGTGAGCGGGGGGGTTTTTGGGGTGGTGTGTCAAGGGTCAAATGGAGCCCTTAAGTGGTTCTCCAGGGTTTTCCAGACAAAAAGCTAACCTTTTAATATCGTTAAAAAATCAAAATTCCTTTTCTGCTTAACCTGGCAAGAGGGGAGTCTAGTGTCTATACCAAAAAGGCTGACTCATACAATCAGCAAAGCATCAAAGATCTTCAGGTAGACAGTTCTCTTCAGCTACCTACTGTCTGTGCCATGGGTCCCTCTACCAATCTCTTGGCCCTGTGTGTCCTCCTGGGAAGAATGAAACACTGCTCTGCTCCACCCTGACCTCCTGCTGCAGTAACTGCCACTATTCAAGATGCCCAACTGTAGCCAGTCATACTATGGTTCGTGGTCCATTCCTTCGTCAGTCTGGCTTCTCTTGAGACACGTGGCTACTGGCTGGAATCTGATCCAGAAGCAAGACTTTCCCTATGGAAGACCAGCTGCTTCCCTGCATCTTGCCCTTAGCATCTGGCAGCGCTGTTTTCCTGGCTTCACAATAACTGAATCCACCAGCCCCCATTTCTTTGAAGAATTCTGTCCTATAGCAGCTGGGTATGGTGCAAGGAATGCTAAAGATAAATGCCAGGATCCTAGAAGGGCACTGAGTCTGCTGGTATCTCTGTTTGGGTCCTGGGAAACAGGAAACATTATGCAGTACTTACTATGGACTCAGCACTGTTTTATTTATTTTATTTTTATTTGACAAATAATATTTATGGGGTCCAACGGTATGTGTTTTTTGTTTTTGTTTTTGAGTTGGAGTCTCACTCTGTAGCCCAGGCTGGAGTGCAGTGACACACTCACAGCCACCCCAGCGTCAACCTGCTGGGCTCTAGGGATTCTTCTGCCTCAGCTTTCCAAGTACCCAGAACTACAGGCGCCCACTACCACACCTGACTAATTTTTTCTTTATTGTAGAGATGAGGTCTTGCCAAGTTGCCCAGGCTGGTCTCAAGTCCACGGGACCAGGCAATCCACTGGATCAGGCAATCCACTGGCCTCAGTCTCCCAAAGTACTGGGATCACAGGCTGAGCCACCGAGCCTGGCCTACAATGTTATGTTTTGATATATGTTTATAATGAGGAATGATTAAACCAGGCTAATTAACAAATCCATCACCTCACATACTTATTCTTTTTGTGGTGCAAACATTTAAAACATATTTTTTAAGCTATTTTAAAATATACAGTGTATTATTATTTATGATATTAATAGTTGCCATTCTGTGCAGTAGACCACTAAAGCTTTCTCTTCCTGCCTAGCTGAAACTTTGTACCCTTCAGTCAACGTCTTACGTTTCCCCATTCATCCCCTTCCTTCAGCTTCTGATAACCACCATTCTACTCTCTACTATGAGATCAACTTTTTCAGATTCCACATATAAGTCAGATCAGGTAGCATATGTCTTTCTGTGTCTGGCTTATTTCATTTAGCACAATATCCTCCAGGTTCATCCTTGTTTTCACAAATGACATGATTTACCCCCCTTTTTAAGGCCTAATCTTATTCCATCGTGCATCTATACCACACTTTCTTTATTCATGTGATGATGGATACCTTGGTTGCTTCCATATCTTAGCCATTGTGAATAATGCTGCAATGAACATGGAAGTGTAGACATTTCTTTGACATCCTGATTTCATTTTCTTTGGATATATAGCCATAAGTGGGATTTCTGGATCATACAGTAACTCTAATTTTACTTTCCTTAAGAACCTCCAAACTGTTTTCTATACCTACCAAAAGTTTGTCACTGTTTTAAATGTTTCATGTGCTCTAAAGCACTATGCTAACTCTCCCTAAATCCCACTATTCCAACAGTTTGGGAAGAAAAAGCCACTCCCTTGTCCAGAGATACAGACACCTGCCTGCATCGTTATTTGTCTGTCATCCATTCCTTTATCAGCTGTATTTCATTTTTGTTTTTGGGGGGTTTTTTTGAGTTGGAGTCTCACTCTGTCGCCCAGACTGGAGTGCAGTGGCCACGCCCAGCCACCGCAGCCTCGACCTGCTGGGCTCCGGCGATCCTTCTGCCTGTCTTCCAAGTAGCTGGAACTACAAGCGTGCGCTACCACGCCCGGCTAATTTTTGATTTATTGTAGAGATGAGGTCTCACCAAGTTGCCCAGGCGGGTGTCGAACCTGTGGGCCCAGGCAATCCACTCACCCCAGCCTCCCAAAGGTGCGGGATTACAGGCTGAGCCACCGAGCCTGGCTTATCAGCTGTATTTCTTGAGTATCTACTCCATGCCAAATCTTGTTCAAGGGGCTAAGAACATTATAATGAAAAAGACAGAGAAGCTACAAATCTTATGAAGTTCATGAAGGGCACTAGAGTTGGAGGGATGGTGACAATACCACTTCACCACTTCAGACCTGGCATTTGGGTTCCCCAGGAAAGAGACATACTTTAGATAATTACTATTTGATCAAGCCAATAAAAGACCCAAGGTGGTTGATAATAATATAAGTGTGGCTTCCTCCTCCCCATTTCCAGGCCAAGATGTGGTAAGAGGTAGCAAATGAAAAAATGCCTATTGGTTTAACCTGAAAACATGTCTGTAGGTACAGTTCTTATTAGGCACAACAAAAAGTTTTTACTGGAATAACACAGATCAAGTCTGCGACCTGAGTAGCCCCCCCCGCCACCACTCATCACCAGAAACTGTTAACAAACAGAAGGCAAATAAATAAAACCGTTTCAGATTTTGGTGAACAAAACAAATTGAGTAGTGTAATGAGGAGGAAAAGGGAACTCCTTTAGATGAAGTGGCCAGGGAGGAGTTTTCTGAGGGAAGACAACAGAATAATGACAGAGAGGCAGGCATAAAAAAGAGGCAAGCATAAAAAAGACACCCCAGGCAAAGGCAATGGTGGGGACAAAGGCCTCCACGTGGGAATAAGTTCAGCATGGAATGGAGATAGCGCTACCAGGCTGCTCAATTCCTGGGGAAATCGCACCTAGATGAAGCAGGGACTAGCAAACCTTTTCCAAGCTAAAGAGTTCTGGGGTCCAAGCCAAGTGTCCCATTGCCCATACACATACCTGACGAGTCTGCAGCTGACTCCTGGAGCAAGAAGAAAAACTTGCTAGGACTCAGAACAGGAGGGACCAAATAAGCAAGGAGTACAGGATGTGATAACGGACTGTAATCACACTAGGGCATCAAGGAGTACAGGGCACTAACAGTGAGGACAAACAAAACACACAGCCCAGAGTACATCCCAGATCTTGTCCCAAGAGCTTTTTAGGTATATCAACCCATTCAATCTTCACATAATCCCATGAGTTAGACACTATTATTTATTTATTTTTTTTGAGTTGGAGTCTCACTCCGTCACCCAGACTAGAGTGCAGTGGATGCTCCCGGCCACCGCAGCCTCGCCTGCTGGGCTTCAGTGATCCTTCCCCCTCAGCCTTCCAAGTAGCTGGAACTACAGGCGCGCGCTACCACGCCTGGCTATTTTTTTTGATTTATTGTAGAGATGAGGTCTCGCCAAGTTGCCCGGGCAGGTCTCGAACCCTCAGGCTCAGGCAGTTCACTCACCTCAGCCTCCCAAGGCGCAGGATTACAGGCTGAGCCACCGAGCCCGGCTAGACACTACTATTACCTTCATCTCAGAGGGAAAAAAACTGTAGCACTGACTCACGCATGCACACACAGCTGAAGAGGGGCCCAGCCAGGCTGGAACCCAGGTAGTCTGGCTTCCAATCCATGCTTTCAACCATTACTCTACATAGTCTCTCAAGACACCTCTCCAGATACCTAAACTTGGAAGTATCTGAAGTCTGCACCTGGGAATTAATACATTAGATTCGTTTAATCTATTCTAAAGAAGGGTTGAGATTTTTTTCTTTTTCTTTTCTTTTTTTTTTTTTTTTTTTGAGTTGGACTCTTACTCCGTTGGCCAGGGAGGAGTGCAGTGGCACGCTCACAGCCACCCCAGCATCAACCTGCTGAGCTCAGACGATCTCTCCGCCTCAGCCTTCCAAGTAGTTGGAACTGTAGGCGTGCACTACCACACCCAGCTAATTTTTAAATTTATTTTAGAGACAAGGTCTCACTATGTTGCCCAGGCTGGTCTTGAACCCACAGGCTCAGGCAATTCTCTTGCCTCAGCCTCCCAAAGTGCTGGGATTATTCATTTTTTTATAGAAGTAATCAACTACTGACTTTCTGCTGATGACACAACCCACCTTGGCATAAAGACCTGTCCCTAGAGCAGAGTCAGATAAGGAAGAGGCAGTTCAAACTCTGCAACTTCAATAAATAGCCTGAAGACTTTGTTTGAAGGATACCATGCCTGTCTCCAATAAAAAATGAGAATAAAGCAAGGTTCTCAGGCAGCTGCTTGTGCTCTGGGAAAAACTGTGGGTGGTATGGAATAGAAAAAATTAGAGAAGGATCACACTGTAGGGAACAAGACAAGGGGCACACTCCCAAGGGGCAGACAGAACCAGGGAGGGCAAAGATCACAGTGTTAGAGAGATATAAGTAGAGAGACTGCATGGTACTGAAGTAGGCTGGAGCCGGGAAGCAGGGAGCAGCTAAGTCACGCCCACAGGCAGAGAGACAGCTATTCTGCCCTGGAAACTTCTGACTCAGAGGCTGTCAACATTCCCTCTCTTGACCAGGAACAGAATGGGAGGAGCTGCAGGTAGAATGCTTTGGGAGTCTATCCAGCATGTGAACATAATCTGTTCCTTGTGTGGTCACTGGAAAGAAGAATTGCTCCTGTAAAGGGTTTTTGTTTGTTTGTTTCTGAGTTACAGTCTCACTCTGTCACCCAGGTTGGAGTGCAGTGGCATACTCACGGCCACCGCAATCTCAACCTGCAGGGCTCGGGCGACCTTCTGCTTCAGCCTTCCAAGTAGCTGGAACTACAGGCATGTGCCACCATGTTCAGTTAATTTTTTGATTTATTGTAGAGACGCGGTCTCACCATGTTGCCCAGTCTAGTCTCGAATTCATGGGCTCAGGCAATCCTTTTGCCTCAGCCTCCCAAAGGGCTAGGATTACAAGCATGAGTCACTGCACCCAGCTCCTGTAAAGAGTTTAGTTGTCTGGTTACAACTTAGTTTTGCAAAGCGTCTTCACATATGTAACCTCATTTATTCCCACGGTGGGGGTGGGTATTATGGAACTGCCTCGTGTGATTATGGAGGACGAGAAGTCACATCTACACGCTGGAGAATCAGGAAAGTCAGTGGTGTAACTCAGGAGCACTGGTATCTGAGGGCAGGAGAAGATGGATATCCTACCTCAAACTAAAAGCAAATTCACCCTTGCTATGCCTTTTTAATCTGTTTGGTTTCTCAATGGATTGGATGGTGCCTGCTCTCATTGGTGAGGGTGATCTTTATTCAGTCTACTGTTTCAAATATTAATCATTTCCAGAAACATCCTTACAGACATACCCAGAAATAATGTTTACGAGCTATCTGGACATCTTCATCAGTCTGATACATTACACTATATCACAAGCCACCCGACCCATTCTTCCTCTATGACAGCAGTTCTCAAATCTTAGCATGCATCAAAATGTCCTGAATGTTGGGTTAAAACACAAATTGCTGGACCCCATTTCCAGAGTTTCCAATTCAGCAAGTCTGGGTTGGAGGATCAAGAATTTGCATTTCGCCAGGCTCGGTGGCTCAGCCTGTAATCCCGCGCCTTTGAGAGGCTGAGGTGAGTGGACTGCCTGAGCCCATGGATTCGAGACCCTCCTGGGCAGGTGAGACCTCATCTCTACAATAAAATAAAATAAAAATTAGCCGGGCATGGTAGCGCACGCCTGTAATTCCGGCTACTCGGAAGGCTGAGGCGAAAGGATCGCTGGAGCCCAGGAGGTCGAGGCTGCGGTGGCCGGGAGCGGCCACTGCACTTCAGTTTGGGTGACAGAGTGAGACTCCAACTCAAAAAAAAAAAAAAGAATTTGCATTTCTAGTAAGTTTCCAGGTGATGCTGATGCTACTGGTCTAGGAGCCACACATTGATAACCATTGAGTTATGAGAGAATAGGTAGGTCTCTTCTCTCTCCTGGAGGGGACAATGGTTGTAGAATTTTGGAATCCTTATGAAAATAATTCTTCAGGTGAAATAGAAAGGATGAACAGGTGAAGTAGAAAGGATGAAAGGGCTAGCAGAAGAATCCAGCAGGAATCTAAGGAACTGGTTTTCCATGAAGTACATGATTGAAAATCCAGTAAATGAAAACAGAAGTATCAAGGTGAGATTTTAAAAAGTCAATAGGAACCAGTGAGATCTGAAGTAGAGGGTAGGATGCTGGGGTTAGCCTAGTGTTTCACTTCAGGGATCAAATATAGTATCACAATTTCACAAATCCATGCACCTACCACCTGCATCATGATTTACTTATTTTCTAAATTGGCTTATTTTTCTCACATATAATTTAGCCTTATCCTAAACAAAAATAAAATATTAATAACAGAAATAGCCAGCACTTATAAGTACTTGATATATGTTGGACATATACATACATATATTTATAGACTTGTAAACACACATATGATTTTATGTGTATAGATATGTATACACATACACATACATATGAACAAACATATACATATTCATTTCAATCCTCACAGCAACCCTACAAGGTAGATATATTATTAATATTATTATTATTATCATCATCATCATTATTATTTTGAATTGGAGTCTCACCCTGTCACCCAGGCTTGAGTGCAGTGGCACGTTCACAGTCACCTCAGCCTTGACCTACTGGGCTCAGGTGATCCTTCTACCTCAGCCTTCTAAGTACCTGGGACTATAGGTGTGCACCACCACGACTGGCTAATTTTTCAATTTATGGTAGAGACGAGGTCTCGTCAAGTTGCCCAGGCTGGTTTCAAACTCTTAGACTCAGGCAATCCTCTCACCTCAGCCTCCCAAAATGCTGGGATTATAGGTATGAGCCACCACGCCTGGTGGTAGATATATTATTATCCCCATTCTACAGATAAGAAGAGTGAGGCCCAGAGAAGATGAGTGCCACTGCACAAGGTTACACAGTTAACAAGTAGTAGAGCTAGGATTCCAATCGACATGGCTGACTCCAGAGTCTATGCCCTTAACCCCTGAAATTATGAAGTTAGTGGGTTAGAGATTATAGGTTAGGTCACTTGCCAAAGAACACATAGCTAGCAATGGGATGGGAAATTAGAATTGAAACTATCTAGTTTCACCTCAAAACCTGTGTGTTTAACTCCTACATACATTCCCCTGTGGGTTATGGATGGTTATAGTGACTGAATGGAGTGCTGAACTGGGATGGAATTTTTGTGAAAGGATTTGTGATGTAGAGAGCAGCTTGAAGCTCAGCCTCAGTAAGTTCAGCCCCTCCTCTGAGCTGGATGTCTCAGAATTTCTCAATCTTTAGTAAAAATAAACCAAAAGCTGACTTTCACTAGTTCATGTCATGGAAACAACTGCTTTTGGTTTTGTTTTCCAAATATGAAATAACAGGTGACATGCTTTGTCAAAGTACCTATTTACCCCATCCCATCCCAAATACCTCCACCACTTTCTGCTCTTCAGAGACACAAAAGGGAGACAGGGGTCAGTAAGGCTGGGAAACAAATATGGCCGACATACAAGTTTCTGAATTCTCCGCAGGCCAGAGTAGAGTCTGTCTTCAGTACAAATCCCCAGTAACCCCAGGAAAGACAGGCACATTGGTCAGGGGCAGGGAAGCGTCATGAAAGCACCCATTTCTCATATCAGATGGCAGGGCGGTAAAGGGGAAAGGTGAGGCTGGTTGGCGGAAAGCAGGAAGAACTCAACTTGGCTCCAGGTTTATACTCCCAAACCGGAAATGCTTCCTCCTTCTCCTGCCTATCCCAGTCTGAACACCTGGAGAGGAATAGAAAAGGGACGCTCCCCAGGGGGCCAGAATGGAAAGCAGGCAACAGCAGGGGTCCAAGGATCATGGAACCACTTGTGGCTTGACTTCTGCTTCAAAATGCAGATTCCTCAGCAATACTCAGAGCCTGCAGTCCCTTCCATCTAAGTAAGAATGAACAGGAAACTAGGTGAGATGGGACCCAAGGAGAAGGCAGTACTCTTCCTCAACAACGTTTCCTGCCAGAAAGTGTGTGGTAGTCACTCAAATCCAAAACATCTACAGAAAATACTAGAAGTAGAATGACGCAAAGATGGATAGTTGTGAGACATGAAGAAACTTATGCTTCTCATCTAGAAAGTGGGTCTGTGTGGGAGGAGAGTGAAGCAGGGAAGAGAGAGGAGGGATAAATGAAAAGATGCTGGATCCCAGCAGGAGGTCAGTAACTAAAAATTACCCAAGCAAACCCTCCAAAGAAGAAAGTGTGGGTTACATGAGTCATGAGCCCTCCCCTAACAATGGGGAAGCTCGAATGGTGGCCTCCCCACACAAACAGGTGGCCAGAGGAGTCTTTAAAAGCCAAGCAGCAGATCATTTCACTCCTCTGCCTAAAACTCTTCAGTGTTTCCTATTACTTTGAGTATAAAATCCAGATTCTTGCCTTGAACCACAAAGCCCTATGTGCTGTGCTCCCCCTCCCCACCTGCCCACTGTCACGTCTCCAACCTCATTTCCCATCACGCTCTCTCACCATCCTTCTGCCCCAGCCACACTGGCCTCCTTTCAGTTTCTCCTGCACACCAAGTCTTGTATTGCTTCAGGGACTTTGCACAAACTATCTGGTCTTCCCAGAGTGCTCCTCCCCCTACCTTTGTATGGAGAGCCCCTTCAGGCCTCAGCTCAAATGTCATTCCTTCATTCTCTGCTGCCCTGTTAAAGCACCCTCCAGTCCAGGGTTACTCAATTATACCATCCTAGTCTATTTTCTTTGTAGAAGGTCCCATAACAATAAATTACCTCCTAGATTCAGGTAGATATTATACTATTTTTCACTACTAGAATGTAATTCCATGAAGGCAAGAACAATGTCTGTCTTGTTTGATGCTCTATCCTCACCACACACCATCTGGTTGTCTCTTTGCACTCAGCTGCCTAATCCAAGAGACATTCAGGTGCATCTGAGAAGGTTAGACGGTCCCGGGCCGACAAAGCCTAAATAGAGAACACTGAGGATAGGAGAAAAGGTAGCACAGAGCACTGGGAAAGAAAGGATATGCAAAAACAAGAGCTGAGTTTGGTTTCCCAGACAGCAATGGGCTATGTAGGGCAACCTGGACTCAGGACATTTTTCTAGACTGGCTGGGGCCCATGGACTTGAAAGTCAGCAACTCAATTTTTATGAAATGTTCTATGCTGGCCAAGAAATGCTATGTGATGCAAAACCAGAAAAATTAGCCTGTTTTGATTAGACAATGCTTAAAAAGGAACAGGAACTTGATATGGCTCAGGGTAGGGGGTTGGAGAGGAAGGGAAGTGAAGAAAGAAAAAAGGAAGGGGTCAGACACAAATGAGGAGTCAATAAAAACTTCCTGAGCAAATTCTTCAAAGAAGAACATATGGATTACATGAATTATGGATGCAAAAAGAGGCCTGGAAGAAGAGTCAGAACTTGGATGTCTGAGAGAGATCGATTGCATAGTAGGGGCAGAGGTTTGGTGAGAAGTAGAGGTTTGGTGCCTCCGAAAGAACTCGCTGACTGCTCTTACTCTCTGACAAATGATTCCTGTGGATAAGAAAGATCTCTGCCTCTAGGAGAGAACAGCAGTCAAAGTGCTTCCAGGCTCCTTCTCAGAAGCCTGAAGACATTTTCTGGAGTCTCGGGTAAACTGTGGAAAGTCCTTCACTGTTCCAGCACCCTGACAACTGTGTGTGCCCAGTAAAGAGGGATGTTTCACACACACTAGAGAGGCGCTGGGACTCCTGGGAGACTAAGTCAAGGGTGACACTCTTGGAGACCATCTAACAGGTAGCAGCAGTGAAGAAACGTGAATGGGGGTCTGGATGTAAATGTAGGCAGATGCTTCTACTAGTGCAAGGCCAGAGAGGAGCACCAAGATCTGTCCATCCCTACCCAGGACAGAAACATGTCTCTGTTCATCTGGTCCTCTAACTCAACAGTTCTCAAAGACATGTTAAGACACACTGGTATGTGGCAACAGACCAAGACGCAAGAAATGTAAGTCTATGGTTCCTGGTAATACTTAAAGGACTAGGCTTTATAAATTAAAGTAAACAAAGAAATGAATGGCTTCAAAGTAAGCTGTTATGATAACACTGTTGGTTGAATATTCCATCGTGCTTTCTGGAAGAAGCAAGAAAGGCTAACATCACAGTGCAGACTGAGAAGTGTATAGTACATGAGTATAGATGATCCCTCCCTCTATACTTGAAGAACCCACCCTTACCTACTCTCAGATTCCATGACTCAAGCAGGACTGAACCCCCACACCTGGCTTCACTGCAGGCATGTGTTACCTGTCACACCACCTAGAGGTGGCAGGGCCAGCCTGGAGATCTGGGCTGGGACCTCAGGACAGGAGATACTTTTTTTCTGCACAGGCTGTAATCTGAAACTACCAACACTACGGCTGCATAGTATTCTGTGGTATGTCACTGTGCAGAACAATTTTACTGAAAAAAGAGCTATTAAGCTCCTCTCTTCCCTCAAACCAAGTTCATCCTTTTCAGGAGAGCTCAACAGCCCTCTGTGAGAGTAAGAAAAGATTTGGCACTGGTGCAATTTGCGATAGCCATGTTTGTTATCGCTTCATATGGCTG
Source organism: Cephalopachus bancanus (assembly GCA_027257055.1). NCBI lineage: Eukaryota > Metazoa > Chordata > Mammalia > Primates > Tarsiidae > Cephalopachus > Cephalopachus bancanus. The sequence continues at coordinate 928,875 of JAPVLO010000110.1, read as the reverse complement.
AAGGGCATTTCTGAAGCTTCAAAATCCTGTAAGAATACTTCTTTTCCAGGGAGGACAAAGTAGAAAGTTTGAGGTGGCTAAGAGAGAAATCAGGGGAAGGAGTCACAGCAGGAATCAGAGACACAGAATGGGAAATCTGACAAGCAGAATCTTTACCTTGATCAAGGAACTTCCTAATCATTTGATTAGGGAGTAGAAAGGAGGCACAAAGAAGCAATGGTAGATGTTCAGATGGTTAAACTTGGGGAAAAGGCACGTAAAACCATGGCACTACCTCACCCTAATTTCCTCAAATCAAGCAGGGCATTCTCAGAAAGCCTTACTTGATTCCACATTTCTCCTCCTCTCTGAAAAGCCTGGCAGCCTCATCTACATCCTTGGCTGACCACTGCCAGAGTGGCCACTTCTACCCTTTCAAGGCAGCTGAAAGTCCTCTGGCCTATCTCTGATGCCTCTAGGGGAAAAAAAAAAACCTTTGCCTCTGCCTAGTCTTGCCTCTGCTTCTGTGGCCCATGGTTCTTGGCTGGACTGGCACTGAGGGACACAGCAGTGTGGCATTCTTTTTTTTGAGTTGGAGTCTCACTCTGTCACCCAGACAGGAGTGCAGTGGCCGCTTCTGGCCACCGCAGCCTTGACCTGCTGGGCTCTGGAGATCCTTCCGCCTCAGCCTTCCAAGTAGCTGGAAGGAACTACAGGCACGCACTACCACGCCCGGCTCATTTTTTGATTTATTGTAGAGATGAGGTCACGCCAAGTTGCCCGGGTGGGTCTCAAACCCACGGGCTCAGGCAATCCACTCACCTCAGCCTCCCAAAGGCACAGGATTACAGGCTGAGCCACCGAGCCTGGCTAGTGTGGCATTCTTGAACACAGCAGATCCACACAGAGCTAGCTACACAGCAGTGTGTGGAGTGGCTGCTGCACTGGCAGCTGGCCTCCTGGCTGCTATCCCACAATGCTGTGGTTGAGTTCTTACACTGGAAACTCAATAGTGCTTGTGTCAAAGAAAATACAAATAAAAGTAATCTAAATTTTGCCTAATTACAGCTGACGGGGGTGCTAACAGAATGCTTATATCTAATTTTGTGTCCCTAAGACAAAAGTGACAGCTGTTATTAGAACTAGACTTGAATTGTGTTCCTCCAACCCCAGGGTGGACTCCAGGGGCCACAGAATCAAACAATAATGTGGTTGGTTGCACTACTCTGTGTGGTACATTCTTTCTCATGTGCTGAGATTTGCCTTGAAAAGAAGGCCAGATTGGGTGGTGTAAACTGGAAAGTACTCTTCCTTAGGTATACACCAGACCTTTGGAATGCAACACAAAGGCTGCAGAATTGGGAGCAGGGGGAAGAAACAATGCAAATGTTGCAAACATTGCAAAAGTGTCATTTGGAGAAGATGACCAGTTTCTTCACTTAGTCACAAAGTCCAATGTTGAATAGCACATTGCACCCAGCCCTCTTTGACGTTAGGTATAACCATTTGACTAAGTTCTTGCCAAAGAGTTATTTACAGGAGTGCTGTGTGGAACTTTTGAGAAGTCTCTTAAATTGAGGAGGGGTAAATGCTGTTTCCTCCATTCTGCTGCCAGGAACACAAATGTGATGGTTGTAACTCAGGCTTCCATATTGGATCGACTATGAGGACAAGGGCCACCTAGGATTTGTAGAGAAGAAAGTAAGAAGGAAGATAGGTCTCTGAAATCTTTCTGGGGATGCCCAAGATGGTCCTCAGCTGTCCTGGACTGCAGACCTCTAGACTGCTTTTATGTGGCAGAAAAATATAATTCTATCTTATTTACAGCACTATTACTTGGGCTGTTCTATTATGTGTAGTAGAATCCAATCCTAACTGACTGGAGGTTTTGACAAATAACTTTATAGCAAACTAGAATTTCTATCTTCGGTTTTTGATAGCATTTAATTTTTTTATTTTATTTTAGGTTTAGGGGAGACATTTGCAGGTTTGTTACATGGATATATTATGTAATGCTGGTGTTTGGGCTTCTATTGAACCCATCATCCAAATATTGAACATGGTACCCAATAGGTAGTTTTTCAACCCTTGCTCCCCTCTCTCCCTTCTTTTGGAGTCTCCAGTGTCTACTGATGCCATCTTTATGTCCTTATGTAACCATTGTTTAGCCCCCACTTATGAGTGAGAACATGTAGTATTTGCTTTTCTGTTTGCATCAATTCACTTAGGATAATGGCATCCATGTTGCTGCAAAGGACATAATTTCATTCATTTTTTTAATGACCGCACAGTATTCCGTGTGTATATATTTACCACATTTTCCTTATCCACTCCACCAGTGATGGACACCAAGGTTAGTTCCATGACTTTGTTATTGTGAATAGTGCTGTGATAAACACTGTAGTAGAATAATTTATATTCTTTTGGGTAGATACCCAATAATGGGATTGCTGAGTCAAATCGTAGCTCTATTTTTAGCTCTTTGAGAAATCTCCAAACTGCTTGCCATAAGAGCTGAACTGATTTACATCCCCACCAACAATTTATGAGAGTTCCCATTTCTCTGCATCCTCATCAACATGTTATTTTTTGACTTTTTAATAAGAGCCATTCTGAATGGTATGAGACGGTATGTCATTGTGATTTGTTTATTTATTTACTCATTTTATGTTTTTGAGTTGGAGTCTCACTCTGTTGCCCAGGCTGGTGAGCAACGGCACACCCAAGGCCACCACAGTCTCAACTTACTGGGCTCAGGTGAGCCTTCTGCTTCAGCCTTCCAAGTAGCTGGAACTACAGGCACAAGCCACTGTGCTCGTCCAATTTTTCTTGATTAATTGTAGAGATAAGGTCTCGTCAAGTTGCCCAGACAGGTCTCAAACCCGTGGGCTCAGGCAATCCTCTCACCTTGGTCTCCCAAAGTGCTAAGATTATAGGTGTAAGCCACTGTGCCTTGCTAGTAATTGTGGTTTTAATCCGCATTTCTCTGATGATTAGTGAAGTTGAGCATTTTTTCAAATGTTTGTATGTCTTCTTTTGAGAAGTGTCTGTTTATGTCCTCTGCCCACTTTTTAATGGAGTTAATTGGTTTTTTCTTGTTGATTTGTTTAAGTTCTTTATAGATTCTGGCTATTAGTCCTTTGTCAGATGCATACTTTGTAAATATTTTCTCCCATTCTGTAGATTGTCTATTTATCCTTCTGGTAGTTTCTTTTGCTGTGCAGAAGTTCTTTAGTTTAATAAGTCCCAATTGTCCACTTTTGTTGCATTTGCTTTTGAGGTCTTAATCACAAAATCTTTGCCTAGACCAATGTTCAGAAGAGTTTTTCCTAGGTTTTCTTTTAGAATTTTTATACTTTGAGGTTTTACATTTAAGTCTTTAATTCATCTTGAATTAATTTTGTATATGATGAGGGGGAGCAATTTCATTCTGCATATGATTAGCTAGTTTTCCCAGCACCATTTATCGAATAGGGTATCCTTTTCCCATTGTTTATTTTTGTCAACTTTCTCAAAAGATCAGTTGGTTGTAGGTATGTGGCCTTATTTCTGAGTTCTCTATTCTGTTCTATTGATCTATGTGTCTATTTTTGTACCAGTATCATGCTGTTTTGGTTACTATAACCTTGTAGCACAATTTGAAGTCTGATAATGTGATGCCTCTGACTTTGTTCTTTTTGCTTGGGATTGCTTTGGCTATTGGGTTCTTTTTTGGTTCCATATGAATTTTAGAATTTTTTTTCTAATTCTGTAAAAAATGGCATTGGTAATTTGATAGAGATTACACTGAATCCAATTAACATTCACTTTCCCAGACTCTCTTACAGCCAGAAGTTACATGGGTACAGTGCTAGCCAGTGAGAAGTAAGCAGAAGCATGCTGGGTTGGGTTCTAGAAAAATTATCATTTTCTTGATTGAAAAAGGGGTAGATCCAGCTCTCATATTTCTTTTGCTCCCTGTCCTTCCTATCATCCCCTACCCCCCATTTTTCTGTCCAGAAGGTAGGTGCTTCTTATGAACACGAAGCAAAATCCAAGATCTAGTGATGGAGAAGCAGAAAGCCAGAGGAGCCTGAGCTGTGGATGACTGGTCCTGAGCAGCTAACTAGCCTTGGGCTCCCTAGTACTTTCATGTCACATGAGAAAACTAAATCTCTATATTTAGGTCCCTGTCATTTGGGTATCCAGGCACATTTAACAATCTCCAACTGAGATAAAAATTTTATCTTTATATATGGCAAAGACTTCCAGAGACGGAAAGGTGCTTTTAGGTGCTAATTCACTGTGGCTTTGTATCATGGTGTAGCAAGGGCCCAAGGGAAAAAAAGAAAGACCCTCAAGATACCCCCCATCTTCAAAATCAAGACTGCATGCTTCCATCCCACCTTCTCCTGATAACAGTTCTCACAGCTTCCTATGGAATCTGAATTCTTCTAGTGGTAAGAAGTGCTGGGGGAGGATGACTCAACGTGAATAGGATCTTGGTTCATATAACATTTCCTGACAGCCAGTTTTAAAGCATTATGTCAACTGCATCACTGTTTCTCAACTTATTTTTAACGAATTCCCGCTTCTGATACACATAAACTTTATTTTCTGGTTTCCATTAAGAAACTCAGGGCTTTCCCCCTCTAGAAAACTTACAGGCATTTTCAAACCCCATGCATTGCCATCTCTGCCCCACATCCAGGAGCTTCTGATACCCTCTCCACACGTCTTGAGAAATTATCAGTTTAATTTAAATTTCCTAAGATTCTGCAAACTAGACACAATTTCTGGTATATCCAGTGATATCACAACTCCTGGGGGTAAGATGAGCCATGTATGTGAGAGCAGCAGGTAATAGGAGGAAAACAGAGAGACTGGGGAAAAGGAACCCAATGTAATAAGTTTTGGGTTCAATTTGGCTCACCTTTTGAAGGATCATCCAGCACCTAACATCCAGCCCTACCAAGGAAATCGGCACCAGTTTCACCGCCAGAAACTCTGCTGCCTCTCCTCCTTTGCTTAAGGTCAACTGAAAGACAGCCCAAGGAAATAACTAACTGCTTTCTGACCTTTTCCAAGGGTCACATGAAAGCTACTTAGTTGTTTGGTCTGGAAGCTGCAAGGCTTTTAGTCCTGTTCCTGGTCTGAAGGTTATCTCTGCATGGGCAGTAGAAAGAGAAGGGAAGTAGAAGAAGAAGGAAAAGATCAAGAAACGTCCCCAGGATTCCAGGAATAAAGGAACAGTTCTCCTCCAAGCTCTTAGATCTATTTCACAACCAAATCCAAATCCTTATAAACATTCATGGAAAACAGAAAGCTAAATAACACAGTACATTTCATAAAGAGAAATAGTAAATGGAATCTTCCCTCTATATCCTGTGTATCCAAAATGTTGAGAGACCGGGAGGGAAAGATAACAAATCACAACATCTGGGATCTGAGGTTAGAGCAGGAATGAGAACATGTGAAAGGCTGAGAGTTGCCTGGACCCTTGGAGTCTGAGGTTGAAGGTCATTCCTTCATGATTTCAGGCAAAGAGTAAAGGCCATAGCAGGAAGTCTGGCCACCACACAGACACTGCTTCCCTATGGGAAGCAACTGACATGATCTCACCCTTGCCTCCTCCACTGTTGGATCTGCAGGACTTCCAGGGGCCTCCAGCAAAGTTGAATCTGGCCTGGACCCTCACAGTACAGTGGGGACATAGTGTAGTGGACTCTACAGCCAAACTGCCTGGGTTCCAAGTTCATAATTCAGTTACTTCATTTATCACTGAATGACTTCAGGCAAATTACTTAACATCGTGGCATCTCAGCATCCTCATCTGTAAAAGGGAATGAGTATGCTAGCCTCCTAGAATGTTTTAAGGGTTCAATGAGTTCATCTTTGCAGAGTTCCTTTTTTTGATTCAGAGTCTCACTCTGTCACCCAAGTTAGAGTGCAGTGGCATGATCACAACAATCACAGCTCACAGCAGCCTCAACCTCCTAGGCTCAAGCCATTCTTCCACCTCAGCATCCCGAGTAGCTGGGACTACAGGCACATACCACCACAGCCAGCTAATTTTTTTTTTTTAATTTTTGTAGAGACAAGGTTTCGCTATGTTGTCCAGGCTGGCCTCAAACTCCTGGGCTCAAGCAATCCTCCTGCCTCAGTCTCCTAAAGTACTAGGATGACAGGTGTGAGCCAGTGTACCCGGCCTGTAAAGATCTTTTTTTTTTTTTTTGAGTTGGAGTCTCACTCTGTCACCCAGACTGGAGTGCAGTGGCCGCTCCCAGCCACTGCAGCCTCGACCTGCTGGGCTCCGGCGATCCTTCCGCCTCAGCCTTCCAAGTAGCTGGAACTATAAGCATGCGCTACCACGCCTGGCTAATTTTTTTGATTTATTGTAGAGATGAGGTCTCGCTTGCCCAAGTGGGTCTCGAACCCACGGGCTCAGGCAATCAACTCACCTCGGCCTCCTAAAGCACTAGGATTACAGGCTGAGCCACCGAGCCCAGGCGGCTGTAAAGATCCTAACATGGTACTTCACACAGTATCAAAGAATAGACAATAATTGTCGGCTGGTATACTGATTTCCTATGTTTACTATAACAAATTACCACAAACTTAGTGTCTTAAAACAACAGAAATGTATTCTCTCTCAGTACTAAAGATTAGAAGTCCAAAACCAGTATCACTGGGACGAAATCAAGATGTAGGATCTCCTAATTTCCCGTTTTTTTTCCTCTGTCATGACCAAGAAACATAGAGTACCTTGACTGCTCTGTGACCTGGCCAGCTGTGTGTTATCCCCTACAGATCTGAACCCACCCTGGGCCTTGAACATTCTCAGGCACTGATAAAGGTGTTCAGGTTGTTGCTCAAAACACTAAAACTAGTCCCAGCCCTGAACCAAATGCCTTAAACCCTCGTATAAACTCCACCTGATCTCCTTGTGGAGAACATACCTAGGCAGAACATCCCTTTCTCTCACTGTCCATCTCGAGGATGCTGCAGTCTACTCTGTAAATTCCCCTAACAAATGCGTTGAACTAGCCGGGCTCAGTGGCTCAGCCTGTAATCCCACGTTTTGGGAGGCTGAGGTGAGTGGATTGCCTGAGTCTGCGGGTGTTCAAGACCCGCCTGGGCAACTTGGTAAGACCTCATCTTTACAATAAATAAAAAATTAGCCAGGCATGGTAGCACGTGCCTGTAGTTCCAGCTACTTGGAAGGCTGAGGTGGAAGGATCGCAGGAACCCAGCAGGTCGAGGCTGCAGTGGCCGGGAGCGGCCACTGCACATCAGTCTGGGTGACAGAGTGAGACTCTAACTCAAAAAAACAAACAAACAAACAAAAAACAAATGCTTTGAACTGATCACCCTGATATTTTGTATTTCTTTTTTTGGAAACCCAACAAGCCCCATCTCAGAATGGTTTGAGGAACTCCCTTGTGGAAACTCCCCTACCACAACTTGTAGAGCAACTCCAGATGCAAGTTCTGATGGAAAAGAACACAGGTCGTTCTGTAGATCACTTTTCTTCTGAAGTTTCTACAGAAATCCATTCTTTGCCTTTTCCAGGTACTGGTGGCTTCTGGCATTCCTTGCTTTGTGACCACAGCACTCCAATCTCTGCCTCTGTAACCAAATAATCTTCTCTTGTGTCTGTCTGAAATCTCCTTCTGCCTCCTTCTTATAAGGACATCTGTGATTCCATCTAGGGCCAACTCAAATGATTCAGGATAAACTTCCCATCTCAAGATTCTTAATCACACCTGCAATGTCTTTCTTGCCATGTAACGTAACACTCACAGGTTCCAGGGATTAGGACGTGGATATCTTGGGTGGGTGGGAGACCATTATTTAGCCACTACAGCTGGTATTACAGGCCAAGAGTGAAGTCTCATGAACAGAAGCAGGTAAGCACAGAGTGAAGAAAAGAGGTCTCTGCAGACAGAGGTTGAGGTCTGGTTGCCAGAAGTAGGTAGGAACAACCCATGGGAGAGTTCCATTTATCTTTGGCAACCTGCAGATCTTCATTTATTGTTATTTATTTAAAATTACATCTCCCAAATCCCAACTGATCCTCTCTTCCTCAGGAGCACATTCACCCTAATCCCTGCCATCATCAATCTCCCCAAGCCCGTCATGACTGCAACACGTTCTCAGCTGATCTCTCTGCTTCCAACTGGGTTCCTCTGTAGACTATTCTTCACGTAGTGCTGGCTTGATCTAAAATCATATATCACATCATGTCACTCTCCTCTTATGTCCCCCTAAGTGACTTTCCACCACTTAAGAATGGAATCCCAGCCAGGCTCAGTGGCTCAGCCTGTAATCCTGCGCCTCTGGGAGGCTGAGGTGAGTGGATTGCCTGAGCCCGCGGGGTCGAGACCCACCTGGGCAACTTGGCAAGAGCTCATCTCTACAATAAATCAAAAATTAGCCAGGCGTGGTAGCGCACACCTGTAGTTCCAGCTACTTGTAAGGCTGAGGCGGAAGGATCACTGGAGCCCAGCAGGTCAAGGCTGCGGTGGCCGGGAGCAGCCACTGCACCCCAGTCTGGGCGACAGAGTAAGACTCTAACTCAAACAAAAAAAAAGAGATCCTCCTGCCCCAACCTCTTGAGTATCTAGGACTAGAGGGTTGTACCACCATACTCACTAATTTATCCTTTTCTTCTTGTAGAGATGGGTCTTGCTATATTGCCCAGGCTGTTCCTGAACTTCTGGCCCCAAGCGATCCTTCCACATTGTTTTTCCAAAGCACTTGGATTACAGATGTGACCCACCACACCTGACCATATTTAAGCATTATTTTTTTGTTTTGTTTTGTTTTTGAGTTGGAGTCTCACTCTGTCGCCCAGGTTGGAGTGCAGTGGCATGCTCATGGCCACCGCGGCCTAGACCTGCTGGGCTCAGGTGAACCTTCCGCCTCAGTCTTTCAAGTAGCTGGAACTATAGGCACATGCCACTACACCAAGCTGTTTGTATTTATTGTAGAGATGAGGTTTCACCAAGTTGCCTGGGCTGCTCTGGAACCCATGAGTTCAAGCATTCCTCTCACCTCAGCCTCCCAAAGTGTTGGGATTATAGGCGTGAGCCACCACACCTGTCCCACATTTAAGTTTTTTAACCCTGGTATCTCCAATGCTTGACACAGATCCTGGCACATCCTAGGGGGTAGATATAAATATATATATGTATATATATATTTGTATTATATTATATATTTATTGAATGAATGAAACAATAATTCTTTATGTATTGTTAGTGCCACTAATGGTGAAATCCTTCACTCCCTTAATTTTAGACTATTTTATATATTTATCTTCCCCATATTTTCCAAGGAGGATCTACATGGGGGAGATCCCCAAAAACCTAGAATTTATTTATTAAAAAATTGAGTAGTTATTCTTTTTTTTTTTTTTGAGTTGGAGTCTCACTCTGTCACCCAGACTGGAGTGCAGTGGCCGCTTCCGGCCACCGCAACCTCGACCTGCTGGGCTCCGGCAATCCTTCCGCGTCAGCCTTCCAAGTAGCCGGAATTACAGGCATGCGCTACCACGCCCGGCTGATTTTTTTTGATTTATTGTAGAGATGAGGTCTTGCTGCCCAGGCGGGTCTCGAACCCCGCAGGCTCAGGCAATCCACTCACCTCAGCCTCCCAAAGGCGCGGGATTACAGGCTGAGCCACCGAGCCCGGCTTGAGTATTTATTCTTACATGGTTAAACTTCTGACACCTTCAAAATACTCTCCTTACGCCTATCGAGATGCTTTTTCCACTGCTCAAAGCAGTTTTTGAACTTGTCAATTTTGATGCCTTTTAATGCTTTTGTCATTTTTTGTTTCACTCTTTCACATAGTCAAAATGTTTCCCTTTAAGGACTTTTTTTTAAAACCAAAAAATAAAGTTGCTCTGGGTGAGATTTGGGTGAATAGGGAAGATGGGATATGGGGGTCATGCTGTTTTTGGTCAAAAACTGCTGAACACTCAGCGTGGTGTGGGCAGGTGTGCTCGTAAATCACCCATCATAAAATGGACAAATGTATTGAAATAATCACAAAAATATTTCACTGAAGCCAAATGCAGCCTCTCACAACAATGCTAGCTGGTACACTGATGCTGTTGAGGTCCTAGAACACCTACCTAGCAGGGGAAGTCTGTTCTCCAAAAGAGAGCTTTTTTTTTTTCTTTGGTCTACCTCATACAGTATAGGTACATTAGCCTGAATTATCAATACTGACTATGAGGGGAAAAGTTCCTGTAGTTTTTTCTAGGAGTTCCTTAATCTGCAAGAGTTCTCAAGTGATCACCGGCTGGGGTTTCTTAATCAGGTCTGGGAAAAATAAATAAGGCATCTGAGGGCAATATCTCTGAGCTTTTGAAAACTGACTTGTCTCCATTCTAAAGTCATTCTCTTTCATTTATTTATCCACTTATCATCTAGGAAACTGTTATTGGTTCCACGCTCCATGCCAAAATCTGGGGACACAATGATGGGCAAAGTAGCTATGTTCCCTGCCCTCATGTAGAGTCTCATAAGGGGAGATGGACTTCATGCCCATCCTAATGCAAATCTCCACATTGGCAAGTATATTATAATAAACTGAGATATGTGGCATAGGAAGAAATAGTAAAAGATACTATAAGAGCAACAAACAATGGGGAAATAAACTAAAAAAAATAAAATTTCAACAGACTGAAATACTTCAGAATCAACTTAAGAAAAGACAGGCAAAACATCTATGCTCAAAACTAGAAATCAGTGTTGAGAGAAATTAAAAACCTAAATAAATGGAGAAATATGTCATGTTCATAGACTGGAAGGCTCAGTATTGCTCCAAAGTTGATGTCTCAAACTGATCTACGAATTCATTGTGAACCCAATCAAAATTCCACCAAGCTTTTTTGGAGAAGTTGATTTTAACATTTGTATGGAAATGCAAATGACCCAGAATAGCCAACGTAATTTTAGAAAAGAAGAACAAAGTTCTCCAATTTACCCTACCTGATTTCAAGACTTACTATAAAACGACAATAGTCAAGACTGCATGGAAATGGAAAAGGCATTACATAGAGATAAGTAGAGATGAATAATGAGTTCAGAAATAGGGCAATACACATACAATCAACTGATTTTCAGTAAAGGTGTCAAGGCTATTCAATAGGGAAAGTATGGAACAATTGAATCGGCAAGTAAAGGCTTCTTAAGATATAAAAGCACAGCCCAGCTGGGCGCAGTGGCTCATGCCTGCAATCCCCGAACTTTGGGAGGCGGAGGCAAGAGGATTGTCTGAGCCCATAGGTTCAAGACCAGCCTGGGCAACATGGTGAGACCTTGTCGCTACAATAAATTAAAAAATCAGGCCGGGTGCAGTGGCTCAGCCAGTAATCCCAGCACTTTGGGAGGATGAGGCAAGAAGATTGCCTGAGCCCGGGGGTTCCAGACTAGCCTGGGCAACTTGATGAAACCTTGTCTCTACAATAAATCACAAAAATTAGCCAGGCATGGTGGCGTGCATTTGTAGTTTCAGCTACTTGGAAGTCTGAGGCGGAAGGAAGGCTGCAGTGGCCGTGAGCATGCCACTGCACTCCAGCCTGGGCGACAAAGTGAGACTCCATCTCAAAAAAAAAAAATCAGCTGGGCATGGTGGTGCATACCTGTGGTTCCAACTACTTGGAAGGCCGAGGTGAAAGGACCACCTGAACTCAGCAGGTCAGGGTGCAGTGGCCATGAGTATGCCACTGCATTCCAGTCTGGGTGACAGAGTGAGACTCTAACTCAAAAAAACAAAAACAAAAAAAACACAGCCCATAAAAGAAAAACTAGATCAAGTGGACTTTATCAGAATGTGAAACATTTATTCTTCAAGAGACAAGAAAATGATAAGACAAGTCACAGAATGGAAGAAAATATCTGTAACACATACATCTGGCACAGGACTAGTACTCAGAATATAATGAAGAACTATCAGAACTGAATCATATGAAAATAATTCAAGGTTTTAAAAAAACAGTCAAAATATTTGAACAGACATTCCACAAGAGAAGACACACAAATGGCCAGTAAGTACTTGAGAAGATGTTCAATATCAACAGTCATGAGGGAAATGCAAATTAAAATAACATGAGATACTATGGCACACTAATTAGAATGTCTACAATTTAAGACTAACAAAATACCAAGTGCTGGTAAGGATATGAAGCAACTGAAATACATTACTGGTAAAAATACAAAATGGTACAGCTACTTTGGAAAACTGGCAGTTCCTTAAAAAGTTTCCCATACAACCCAGCCAATACACTCCCAGGTATTTGCCCAAGAGTACTGAAAATATATCTACGAAAGACCTAAACAAGAATATTCCTAACAGCTTTTTCACACTAGCCAAAAACAAACAAAAATTCCCAAATGTCCATTAACAGGATAAATATTAAATATCCATAAAACGGAATACTATTCAACAAAAGACAAAAGCCTCTAAGAGAAGACTCTAACGATGCAGGAGGTCAGAGAGGACTTTCTTTAAAACATAAGAGGATATCCAATAGAGAAATAGGAATTAGCTGGGAAGGCTGGAGTGGGTAATGAGGAATTAAGTGCATTTCGGGTGAAGCTGGTTCAAAGGCTCCATGGCAGAGAGAAACATGGCACATTCACAGAAGTGAAAAACAGCCTTGCTTAGACAGCAAGGAGAGAACAGCAGTATGAGCTAAGGCTGGAAGGTGGCAAGGACCTTGCCAGACAAGCCTTGTTAAGAATTTTGATGTTTTCCTAAAAGCAATGAGAAGCCTCTGAAAGGGTTTTAAACAAGAGAGTAGTATAATTGGATTGACATTTTGTAAAAGATCCCACTAACTGCAGCATGGAGGATTGACTGTCAGGAGAGTGGGCATCTGAGAGAGAGCTAGTCATGGCCATGTCAAAATCCTAGGACAGACGATGGTGGTTTGCACTGAGAAGGGATAATGGAGATGGAAAAGGTTAGATGAATTCATATTTTGAATCCAAGGTATTTGGGAAGTACACTGGACTGCATTCTGGATATAAGGAAGAAGACAATATGAAGATTGACTCTAATATTATGGTGCAGGGGATATGATGGGAAGAGGTCCTTTGCTCCAAGACAGGGAAGATTTTAAAAAGGCCAAGTTTCTGGAGGAAGATCTAAGGTCTGCTCTGGATACATTTAGTTTGGAATGCTTGTGAGACATCAGATGACAACATCTACTAGGCAGTTGGACATGTGGATGTAAAACTCATAGAAACCCAGGATGGAGATTCAAATTTGGGTGTCATGAATATGGTAACTGAAGCCGTAGAGACAGCTGCAATAGACTAGGGAGAGAGCATAGGAGGAGAACAAGAAGGAAACTAAAACCAGGCTTTGGGAGCTCAACATTTATAGGATAAGTAGAAAGAAAGTGGAACTAGCAAAGGAAACTGATAAGTGACCAAAGAAAGGAGAAAAACCAGAAGAGCATAATATATCAGAATTTGTGGAAAGAGGCTGTTTCAAGAAGGGTATGGAAATTGTGTTAAATGCTAATAAAATAAGAAATGCCCACTGGATTTAGTAACATAGAGGAAGAAAAGATCTTAGGAAGGAAGAAAAGATCTATGGAAAAATAGGGACAGAACCCAGATTGGACTGTACTGAAAGGTGAGAAAGAAATAATGAAGTGAAGAAAGTCATTATACATAACTTTAGATAATGGGGTCCAACTTCCTATTATGACAAGCTAGGTTATAATGACGATGAGAAAAAAAAAACCGAACTTAGAAGAAATTGTGAAATATGCTGCTTTTGTGAAAGGTTACTCCTTTGAATTCAGCAGAAGAGATTGCATTTCCTTTTCCTGTGACATAGTTGGGTATCATGAATCATGAGTTCAAAAGTTTTATTATGTTACCTTCATAACTAACATGAACATGGAGGAGACAGTTTAATTGGGACATCTTCAACATGGGTGACACACTACAGTGCTAGAGAAAGGCATGAAGTGGAGGAAGAAGGACAGGCAGAGATAAAGACTCAATCCTACTCTTTAATGTTTGTTTTCCATTAAGTTGTGTTTCACAGTTAATCCAGATCCTCATGAATAGAAAATCACAAAAGCGGCCGGGCACAGTGGCTCAAGCCTGTAATTCCAGCACTTTGGGAGGCCGAGGCAAGAGGATTGCTGTGGGTTTGAGACCAGCCTGGGCAACGTGGTGAGACCTCGTCTCTACACTAAATCAAAAAAATGAGCCAGGTGTGGTAGCACGCACCTGTAGTTCTGGCTACTTGGAAGACTGAGGTGGAAGGATCGCCAGAGCCCAGCAGGTTGATGCTGGGGTGGTCATGAGTGTCACTCTAGCCTGGGCGATGGAGTAAGACTCTAACTAAAAATAAAATAAAATAAAAAGAAAGAAAAAAGAAAATCACAAAAGCAAAATGACACAAATAAATTTAATAGCAAGCAATAGAGAAGGATCTCTTTCTTAGTTTTCCAATTTATCTGGAAAGTGTATACATGTGCTAGGAGAAGGAAACAAATAAAGAGATAGAACTCCTTTGGTGAGAGGAGGGTAGAGCTGAAAAGAAAGAAAAGCTAAATATCAAGAAATCTGGACCCTGGGGTTCTGTGTCACAAAGAGAATGAATGAATAAGTGAACAAATTAATGAGAGAATGAATAGGCAAACAACAGGAAATAAGTATGTCCTAGGGAAAGAATGGAGATTTTATGAGCAGGGATCAGGCCACAGATGGCAAAACAGAAACTCATTCCCTAGATAAAGAGGAAGACATCTTCTGACTCTTCTTGCTTCCTCAGGCATGTCTTTCAAACAGACAGAGAAGAGAAAACAGTGAGGAAAAAACAAGGATGGTTCAGAGGTTAGGACCAGCCCACAGTGAGGGGAAATGTATGGAGGACAGGGATAGATAGAGCCTGAGTACTACTTCCTTATGAAGAGCCATGTGGGCACCTGAGCTCAGGCCTGCTGAATTCTTGACACATTTCTAAGTAAGATGGCAAATCCATGCTCTGAGCCTGTAGATATTTTACCAAGTGGCTACTCTATGACACCGTCCAGGATGGGTTTGAGAGGAAGAAGCACTTACGGGCATCTACTAAAAGCTAAGCACTGACCCATATGTTTTATATAATGCCATCTCACTGAAACCTCACAGAAATCCTGGGATGTAAGTATTCCCATGCTCACTTCACTGAAAAGGAAACTGGATTCAGAAAACTGATCTGCCCAAGGTCACAATGAAGGGATTTGGATTATTCCTATACCTGCATGACTCTAAATCCCACACTATTTCCAACAAGACAGAGGCTAGAAGAAACTCATCTGTTTCAACTGAGAGGGACAAAAGAAACTTTTTGAGGGCAGAGGGCAGAAGACCATATAGAAAGTAAAAACAAAGAAACCCAAAAGCTGAAGAATAAAAGGATGCAGGAGAGCTCTTTTCTGAGAATAAGTAGAACTATAGATGGAATTGTCTAGGAAAAAGAAGATAAAATAATCTGATTTGGGAAATGAAAAATGCCTGGGAATGGCCAGGCTTGGTGGCTGAGTCTGTAATCCCAGCACTTTAGGAGGCCGAGGCAAGTGGACTGCCTGAGCCTGTGGGTTTGAGACCAGCCCAGGCAACTTGGTGAGACCTTGTCTCTACAATAAATAAAAAATTAGCCAGGCATGGTAGCACGCACTTGTAGTTCCGGCTAGTTGAAGGCTGAGGCAGAAGGATGGCTGGAGCCCAGCAGGTCGACACTGGGGTGGCCGTGAGTGTGCCATTGCACTGCACTCCAGCCTGGGCAACAGAGTGTGACTCTGACTCAAAAAAAAAAAAAAAAAAAAGCCTGGGATTTAAAAAAAAAAAAATGCAAGCCAGGATTGGTGGCTCAGCCTGTAATCCTGCACCTTTGGGAGGCTGAGGTGAGTGGATTGCCTGAGCCCGCGGGTTTGAGACCCGCCTGGGCAGGCGAGACCTCATCTCTACAATAAATCAAAAAAATTAGCCAGGTGTGGTAGCGCGTGCCTGTAGTTCCTGCTACTGGAAGGCTGAGCCGGAAGGATCGCAGGAGCCCAGCAGGTCGAGGCTGTGGTGGCCGGGAGCAGCCACCGCACTGCAGTCTGGGTGACAGAGTGAGACTCCAACTCAAAAAAAAAAAAAATGCAGGAATTAGGGACAGAAAAGTCTGTATTTGGAAGTCAGAGCAAAGATACTCTAGAGAGAGAATAAAGATGCTGGGGACTTTGGGTTTGAGAGGAAATAGTGCTCAATTACTGACCTTCCTCTCTCTCTGGTCATGTGACATGTGCTGTATAAAAGCTCTCTACCAGCCTGGTTTCTTACCATTTTCTCCTGTGTGAAATGGGCAGTAGCAGTGGCTAAAGCTCTATTCCTCTTTCCCAGAAGCTTACAGACTTTCCTTCAGGACCAATCCCAAGAAGTCATCTATCCGGAACAAAGAAAAGGCAAGGAAGCTAGCTTAATGCTTGTCCTCTGGGAAGAGATGCAGGATCAAAATTTGAGGGGAAGGTGCTGGGGGCTGGAGGAACTCTGTAAGAGACTGAAATGGAAGGCTCATACCCAGAGACAGGAGTGAATGTGGGGGGCAAGAAAACATGGGTTGGGGAATCAGGACTGGAGAGAAGAAAGAGGGACAAGAATGCAAGGGTCCAGTAAGGGTTCTAAACCAAATGGAAACTGAATTACCCATGAAGATGAGGAACTCTTCAGTTTATGGTCAAAACGCCATGCTCAGGAGCCAGTTAAGGTCTGTGGGCTTTTCTGAATATTTCTCTAAAATCCTTCGGGGACAAACTTCAAAGGCCAGTGCTGGCTCACCCTTCCTCCCTCTGCCCCATCTCTAAGCTTCCCCAGCTTCCTCTTTACAACAGAGTTCCAGGTTCTGGTGTTGGGCGGAGGTGAACAGGTAGAGGAGGGAAAAAGGAGAGAAGAAAGGAGGTAGGCAGTTGGGTTGGGGGCTGGGCACCTGGGTCCCATGGAAAGTCAGCACTGGGTTCGTGGTGCCTGGGTTCTCATAGCCCACTTGTCCTGAGACATCTCCCAGCTCTCTCCCCACTGTGATGCCTTGCTCTTCCATGGGTCTCTAACTGAGAAAGGGACTTCAGGAAAGCAAGCAACTGTTAACAGTAGCTTCCTGCATCTGTGAGATAGGAGAAAGGGTTAGGGAAGCTGGAGGGGGAATTCCCTTGGGAAGCCAAGGGTTGGTCTCCCCCAGAGACACATGATGGCAAACGTAATAAATACTGCTTAATATCCCGCCCAAGGCAAAGTCAATAATTGCACTGGGCAGTTCTAGCAGGTGGTGTGAGCAAGCAGTGGTGGCAGTGGAAAGCACTGTCCTGGGAAGAACAGAGTGCCAAGGGGGACGTCTGCATTCTGAACGAGCGGGGGTTCTGCAGGTTGGGAGTGGAGCCTCCTGACGCTGCCCTTTTCTACCTTCCTCCAGAATGACCCACACATGGCAAAGCGCCTTGATCCTCACAGCATACATCATCATCTTCCTCACTGGTCTCCCTGCCAACCTCCTGGCCCTGCGGGCCTTTGTGGGGCGAGTCCGCCAGCCCCAACCTGCACCCATCCACATCCTCCTGCTTAGCCTGACACTGGCAGATTTGCTGCTGCTGCTGCTGCTACCCTTCAAGATCATTGAGGCTGCATCGAACTTCCACTGGTATCTGCCTGAGATAGTCTGTGCCCTCACAGGCTTCGGCTTCTACAGCAGCATCTACTGCAGCACGTGGCTCCTTGCGGGCATCAGCATTGAGCGCTACTTGGGAGTGGCCTTTCCAGTGCAGTACAAGCTCTTCCGCCGGCCTGTATATGGAGTGATTGCTGCTGTGGTCGCCTGGATCATGTCCTTTGGTCACTGCTCCATCGTGATCATCGCTCAGTACTTGAACACAACTCAGCAGGTCAGAA
This sequence comes from Cephalopachus bancanus, assembly GCA_027257055.1. NCBI lineage: Eukaryota > Metazoa > Chordata > Mammalia > Primates > Tarsiidae > Cephalopachus > Cephalopachus bancanus. The sequence continues at coordinate 910,972 of JAPVLO010000110.1, read as the reverse complement.
ATCCTAATGAAATCACCTGCTATGAGAACTTTACCAAAGAGCAGCTGGACCTGGTGCTGCCTTGGCGGCTGGAGCTGTGCTTGGTGCTCTTTTTCATCCCCATGGCGGTCACCATCTTCTGCTACTGGCGCTTTGTGCGGATCATGCTCACCCAGCCCCATGTGGGGGCCCAGAGGCGGCGCAGAGCTGTGGGACTGGCGGTTGTGACACTGCTCAATTTTCTGGTGTCCTTCGGGCCTTACAACGTGTCCCACCTGGTGGGGTTTTACACAAAGAAAAGCCCCGAGTGGCGAGTGGTGGCTGTGGTATTCAGTTCCCTCAACGCCAGTCTGGACCCCTTGCTTTTCTATTTCTCTTCTTCAGCAATGCGCAGAGCCTTTGGGAGAGGGTTACAGGTGCTGCGGAATCGGGGCTCCTCCCTATTGGGACGCAGAGGCAAAGAGGCAGCAGAGGTGACGAATGGGGACAGGGGTGTGAGTCAGGCAGAGGGAGTGCCAAGTTCGGACTTCACCACAGACTAGCGATTTCCCTGAAACTTCAGAAGTGCCTGAGGTTAAGCAGGAATTGGGCAGTATAGGAGAGGGGGAGCATGAGAGGTCCCGCCTAGATTCAGGGATCCTTAGACCCGATCCATGACAAGGACTTTGAAAAACCTCTCATCAACTTGGTATCCTGTCCGGACTAAAATTCCCTTCTCAAAGGAGCACAGCTCACAGACCCAAGAAGAAATAGTTGGGTTTAGGAGCACCTTCAGGATGGGGTTTCAGAAGTAAGGTAGCTAATACGAATTCAGTCCTTGTGAGGTAGTTGATAGCTGGGAACCAGCTTGAAGTAAATTGTCTTAAAATAATCTTGCTACAAGCTTAGAAACAACACCTAGACACCGGCCTGTCTGCTGATGCTGGAAAGACACCAACAGGAAAGTGAGGGAAGGAAATACTAAATGAGGTCAAAGAAGACTCGAAAAGGTTCTGAGCCAAGGAGACTAGAAGGGAGGACTCGGGGCTTAGACCTTTAATGATCTGGGTTTCACCATATCAGTTGGACCTGTTGCTTTTTAGGTGTGCTCCATTCGTTTTCATGTGTTATCTTGTCTCCCCTGCTAAACTGGGAGTTGCCAGAGATATGGATTTCATCTCCTTCCTCCATGGTACCCCCACGTAGGCCAGCATTTGGTTTGATATCAAGCAATGAGAGACTGACGCTGATTAGCAGAGGGAAAGCAACCTGGTCTACCAGATTGAAAATAAAGATTATAAAACTCTGAAGTGAGTGTCCAGAATCTTTTAACACTTCTGCAAGTATGGGGTGGGCAAAAATGGGAGAGAGAACCAGACTCTGCAGCACAAGGGCATTTGAAGTCATAGGAACATTTTAAGATGAAGATGTAGTGCTAGGGAGGAAGTGAGGGCACTGATGAAATCCTGTTTAGGTTGATGAATAGAGAGGTTAGCCTTAGAGAATGTGGAGTAATTCTGACTCAAAGTTACCAGTCTACCACGAGGGCTTAAAGTATGCTACCCTCCTGCTCAGAAGACTGCAGAGTCTCCCTATCAAAAATTATTCCTCCCAGCAATTCATATCACATCATTCATTTGCCAGCTTTGTACCCTCTCTCCCTTCCCAATTCATTTTTTGTTGTTGTTGTTGAGTTGGAGTCTCACTCTGTCACCCAGACTGGGCGCTCCCGGCCACCGCAGCCTCAACCTGCTGGGCTCCAGCGATCCTTCTGCCTCAGCCTTCCAAGTAGCTGGAACTACAGGCACGTGCTACCACGCCCGGCTAATTTTTTGATTTATTGTAGCGATGAGGTCTCGCCAAGTTGCCCAGGCGGGTCTCGAGCCTGCGGGCTCAGGCAATCCACTCACCTCAGCCTCCCAAAAGCGCGGGATTACAGGCTGAGCCACCGAGCCCGGCTCCCTTCCCAATTCTATTAACACATTTCTCCACAATTAGGACTCTTAGACTGTTCTAATTGAGTTAACTGGCCTTCATCTCCTAGTCTCCTAGTCTAGTATTTTGCAACTCAAGCTGTACATTGGAAGTACATGTGGGGATGTGAAAATAATCCAGAGAGCTGCCTAAAAATCTACCCACAGAATCTCTGAGGTGCTTTTAAAAGCTCCCCCAGGTGATTATAATAAGCAGTTGAGGTCAGGAATCACTCTTTGCTCAAGAACCCAATCTGCTCAAGAAATTATTCTTCAGATAGACCTTTCCTGCTTATACATCCCCCTCACCTTAACCCCATGTCCCCCACCACCTGATCATTTTTTCCCCTCTTACAAAACCCTACTCAATATTAACTTTCTTCAGAAAGCCTTTCCTTACTATTCCCACCCAACTGAAAGCTCATTTTCTGCTTTCCTTCTTCCAAAGAAAGCTGGATGAATGTCACAAGAGCCCCGATTTCAGTAGTATTTCAGCTTACTAGATAGATGACCTATCTAGGTCATAGCCTCCAGCCTCCATTTCCAAATCATAGGATTTAGGAATGCAAACCTTCCAGGCCTATTCCGAGGATTAAAATGAGAATACATATACAAAATTGCTAAGAAATTTTTTTTTTTTTTTTTTTGAGTTGGAGTCTCACTCTGTCGCCCAGACTGGAGTGCAGTGGCCGCTCCCGGCCACCGCAGCCTCGACCTGCTGGGCTCTGGCGATCCTTCCACCTCAGCCTTCCAAGTAGCTGCAACTACAGGCCCGCGCTACCGTGCCCGGCTAATTTTTGATTTATTGTAGAGATGAGGTCTCGCCTGCCCAGGCGGGTCTCGAACCCGCGGGCTCAGGCAATCCACTCACCTCAGCCTCCCAAAGGCGCGGGATTACAGGCTGAGCCACCGAGCCCGGCTGCTAAGAAATTATAGAGAATTCATTAACTCTAAGACAGTGGTCTAAGTGAAACACAGATGTACCCTCATCTATCAGAAATATAAGTAAATATTTAAAATGATGGAAATAATATAGCCAACTATAGGATTATGTGGCAGTAGTATGTGAGAAAAAATCTGGGATTTTCAGCTGACTATAGGTGTACTAGAAGTCTGTGATACATTACAGTTTCCAAAAAGGCTAATTTCATGTGGTGACATTAAAAGAAATAGAGTCTAAATATGTTTATAATAGCCCTACTCCATTTAGGTCTAATTAGCTTGTTCAGTACTGAGCAACACGTTTTAAGAAGGACACTACCAGCCAGGCTCGGTGGCTCAGCCTGTAATCCCACGCCTTTGGGAGGCTGAGGTGAGTGGATTGCCTGAGTCCGCAGGTTCGAGACTCACCTGGGCAACTTGGCGAAACCTCATCTCTACAATAAATCAAAAAATTAGCCGGGTGTGGTAGCACACACCTGTAGTTCCAGCTACTTGGAAGGCTGAGGTGGAAGGATCGCCGGAGCCCAGCAGGTCGAGGCTGCGGTGGCCAGAAGCGGCCACTGCACTCCAGTCTGGGCGACAGTGAGACTCCAACTCAAAAAAAAAAAAAGAAGGACACTGCCTCTGGGAATCAAACCCAGAAAAATTAACCAAAATGTTTTGTAGATTTAAGACTAACTAGTAGTAATAATAATCATAATTAAATTCCAGGTACTGCAAAGAAAGTAACTTCAAGGTCAATAGGTGAGAGGGTGTATCAGTGTAGGTCTTTCTGACTCCAAAGTGCCTGTTTTTTTCACTGACACATGAGAGGAAGTAAGAGAAAGTTGAATACGTGGTTATGACAAGATAAGGTCCATTTTACAGTCTATGTAGCGCCACAGGGAAGAACAAAGATCATGGGTGAGAGAGGCATAGAGATACATTTCAAATAGGGCCATTTAAATGGAACTGACAATCTCATCAAAGTAGTCACTCCCCAAATTCCTGGAATATTCAAGCAGAAGATAGCAAACACCCATCCTAGGACAATGAAGAAATCCACACATCTGATGAGGGCTGAACCAGTTAAGTGCCAAACTTCTTTCAAGTCTGAGATTCTCAGGTTCTTTAAGGATATAGCTGCTCTTAAGCTAGAAAAATACAAGATGAAGTCATTTTGCTTTCATGGGGTTATAAGAAAATCACAGACCTGGTCTGAGACTTTTAGGGTGAAGCTTTAGCTGCTCACTTATAAGTATTTGATCTTCACCAAATCACATGATATATTAGTCCTTTTCTTCACTGGGAAATTAATAAATCATTTGTGCAACAAATATGTATTGATTACCAACTACAGGCCAGGACTTTTTTTTCTTCTTGAGTTGAAGTCTCACTGTCACCCAGGCTAGAGTGCAGTGCCACGCTCACAGCCACCACAGCCTCAACCTGCTGGGCTCAGGTGATCCATCTGCCTCAGCCTTCCCAGTAGCTAGAACTACAGGCACATACCACCACGCCCGGCTAATTTTCTTTTTAATTTATTGAATAGATAAGGTCTCAACAAGCTGCCCAGGCTGGTCTCAAACCCATGGGCTCAGTAATTCACTTACGTCAGCCTCCCAAAGTGCGAGGATTATAGGCATGAGCCACCGCGCCGGCCAGGACTTTTCTAAGGGCTGGGGATGCAGAGTGTACAAGAGAAAAGGTACCTACTCTGTTGAGGCTTCTATTCTAGTAGAAGAAAATAAATAAATAAACAAGGAAGGTCACTGCAGAATGTGGCAAATGGAAACTAGTTACAAAGGAAATGAAACAAGGTTATGGGAGGCTGAGGAGGGTTAAAAGACTCTCCTGAGTCAGTGATATTCAGCTGAGCCCTGAACAATGAAAAGGGGTTTCCATACAAAGGCCAACAGGAAGAGAATTCTGGAAACAGGAACTACTGGTACAAAGGCCCTGAGGAGAGAGAAAACCTTAGCATCTCAAGGCCAGAGAGAAGACCACTGTAGCACTAAAACAGTGGTTTCAAACATAAGCATATATTAGAATCACCTAGAGGGTATGCTGAACCACAGATGCTGTCCTCCTTCCCTCAGGGTTTCAGAGTCAGTAGGCATACGGGTCAGGGTTCTCCAGAGAAACAGAGCCAATAAAATATATACATGATTTATTAAAGGCATTGGCTCATGCAATTATGGAGGCTGAGAAGTCCCAAAATCTATTATCTGTAAGCTGAAGACCCAAGAAATCCAGGGGTAGAGTTTCAGTCTGAAGCTAAAGGCCTGAAAACCAGGAGAACTGATAGTATAAGTTCTAGTTGAAGACAGGGCATGGTAGCTCACGTCTGTAATCACAGCACCTCAGGAAGGCTGAAGCAAGAGTATCACTTGGGGCCAGGAGTTTGGGAGCAGCCTGGGCAACACAGCAAGACCTAAAAAATTAGCTCAGTGTGGTGGCACATACCTTAGTCCCAGGCACTGGAGAGGCTGTAGCAGAAAATCCTCTGATCCCAGGAGATCAAGGCTGCAGGGAACTGTGATTGTGCCACTGTACTCCAGCCTGAGCAACATAGACTACAACTCAAAAATTAATTAAAAAATAAAAAAATAGTCCAAAGGCCTAAGAACCAGAAGTGCTAATGGTGTAAGTCCCAGACAGAGGGTAGGAAAAGGTCAATACCCCAAGTCAAGCTGTCAGGCAAAGAACAAATTTTCCCTTTCTCTGCCTTTTTGTTCTGTGTAGGTCCTCAACAGACTGGATGATGTCCACTCACACTGGAGCAAGTAATCTGCCTTACTCAATCTACAGATTCAAATACGAATCCCAGCCAGAAACATTCTCAAAGACACACCTAGAAATAATGTTTAGGTCAGGCTTGGTGACTCAGCCTGTAATCCCAGCACTTTGGGAGGCCAAGGTGAAAGGATTGCCTGAGCCCACGGGTTCAAGACCCACCCGGGCAACTTGGAGAGATCTCACCTCTACAATAAATCAAAAACTAGCTAGGCATGGTAGCTTGCGCCTATAGTTCCGGCTACTTAGAAGGCTGAGGCAGAAGGATTGCAGGAGCCCAGCAGGTTGAGGCTGCGGTGGCTGGGAGCGTGCCACTGCCCTCCAGCCTGGGTGACAGGGTGAGACTCCAACTCAAAAAAAAAAAAAAAGAAATAATGTTTAGACAAATACCCGGGCACTCCATGGTAAGTTGATAAATAAAATTAACCATCACAGTAGGCCAGTGACAAATTACAGAAATGTATTTTTTTTGGCAGTTTTTATGGTTTCATTTAAACACAAAATGTGTACGAGCTGTCTATTCATTCTCTTCACTGCGCAGCCTGGCATTAGGATGGGTGACTCCGATGGCCAGCTGGGCTGCGCTTTCTGCAGTGGGTTTGCGGTTCTTGGAGGAAACGTTGTGAGCAGTCTCAGCACAACAAGATTTGTGGCGCATCAGCAGCACTTCCAGCTCCTTGGCATTGTGGACCAGGAACTTCCGGAAGCCGCCAGGCAGCATGTTTTGTTTTCTTGTTGCTCCCGTAACCAATGTTGGGCATCAAGATCTGGCCCTTGAATCTTCTGCACACCCTGCTGTCAATGCCTCTGGGCTTCCGTCAGTTACGCTTAATCTTGACGTATCGGTCTGACTGGTGCCGGATGAACTTCTTGGCCCTCTTTTTGATGATCTTGGGTTTCACCAGGGGTCTGAGGGCAGCCATCATGCTGGGTAGGAGATGGCTGCCACCTCAGTAGGCAGCGCCGAAGAAGAGAGGGGAATGTATTTCTTTTTTAAAAAAAGATAAGGTCTTGGTCAGGTGCGGTAGCTCACCCCTATAATCCCAGCACTTTGAGGCCAAGGTGAGAGGACTGCCTGAGCCCACAGGTTCAAGGCCAGCCTGGGCAGCTTGGCAAGACCTTATCTCTACAATAGATCCAAAAATTAGCCAGGTGTGGTGGCACATGCCTGTAGTTCCAGCTACTCGGAAGGCTGAGATGGAAGGATCACCTGAGCCCAGCAGGTCGAGGCTGTGGTAACCATGAGTGTGCCACTGCAACTCTAGCCTGAGTGACAGAGTGAGACTCCCACTAAAAAAAAAAATAAGGTCTGACTATGTTGCCCAGATTGGAGTGTGGTGGTTAGTCACAAACAAAATCATTGCATACTACAGCCTCATATCCTTGAACTCCTGGGTTCAGGTGATCTTCCTTCTTCCTTCCTTGGCCTCCTGAGCAGCCTCACTTGGCTTTTTCTTTTTGAGAGAGATGGGACCTCTTTGTGTTGCCCAGGCTGGAGTGCAGTAGCTATTCAGAGGTATGACCATAAAGCACTAGGGCGTGTTTTCTAACAAGTTCCCAGGTGATGCTGAAGCTGCTGGCTCAGAGACTACACTTTGAGAAACCCCGGGCTGGAATGCTGGGAACTAGGGAGCGAGTGACAGACGCGTGAGTCAGGGAAGTGAGCAGGGACCAGACCAAGCAAAGATTTTTAGGTCAGTCTTTTTTTTTTGAAGTCGGAGTCTCACTCTGCCACCCAGGCTGGGGTGCAGTGGCACACTCACGGCCACCGCAGCCACGACCTGCTGGGCCCAGGCAAGCCTTCCACCTCAGCCTTCCAAGTAACTAGAACTACAGGCATGCACCACCATGACTAACTAATTTTGTGATTTATTGTAGAAACGAGGTCTTGCCATGTTGTCTGCCCAGGCTAGTCTCGAGCCCGTGGGCTCAGGTAATCCTCTTGCCTCCACCTCCCAAGTGCTAGGATTACAGGCATGAGCCACTGAACCCGGCAGGTCAGTCTTTCAAACAGAAACGAGTTTGAATTTATTCTAAGAACTTCTGGAAGCCATTTGAGGGTTTGAAACAAGGGAGTGAAATGATCTTATTTCCTTTTTTTTTTTTTTTTGAGTTGGAGTCTCACTCTGTCGCCCAGACTGGAGTGCAGTGGCCGCTCCCGGCCACCGCAGCCTCGACCTGCTGGGCTCCGGTGATCCTTCCACCTCAGCCTTCCGAGTAGCTGGAATTACAGACATGCGCTACCACGCCCGGCTGATTTTTTTTTTATTTATTGTAGAGATGAGGTCTCACTGCCCAGGCGGGTCTCGAACCCGCGGGCTCAGGCAATCCACTCACCTCAGCCTCCCAAAGGCACGGGATTACAGGCTGAGCCACCGAGCCTGGCCTTATTTCCATTTTTAAGATCACTCTGGCAACTATGCTTACCACTGAAGGGAGATAGCTGTTAGGATCAAAGAGATAATGTTCGTAAGAGAGTTAAGAAACCATAAAGTTTTATGCAAACATGCAGGGTTTTCATTGGGCTAGCAGATTCCTGAAAGGGAGGCTGTTTCCTCTCACTGGAATCAGCCTTTCAAGGATCAAATAGCCAGCAGGAGCTCTTACAAGTTATCAGGTATCTCAGTAGGTAAACGGATGTCCCCAGTGGTGTGCTGGAAAATGTTTTTTGTTGTTTTTTTGGTGGAGACCATGTCTTTTTTATTTTTTATTTTAAAGATGTAGAGTACAATTCAGGATTAGGGAGATAAGTGGTCATCACACAGGTAAAATTTGGGCCTCCCTTTGGACACCACTTTGCCTGGTTTGAGATCAGGTACCCTTATAGATGTTATGTGCCTCCTCCCTTCCTTGGCAGTGTCCTGCTACTGCCAATCTCTTTCTTTTTTTTTTTTTTTTTTGAGTTGGAGTCTCACTCTGTCACCCAGACTGGAGTGCAGTGGGCGTTCCTGGCCACCGCAGTCTCGCCCTACTGGGCTCCAGCGATCCTTCCGCCTCAGCCTTCCAAGTAGCTGGAACTATAAGCGTGCGCTACCACACCCAACTAATTTTTAGATTTATTGTAGAGATGAGATCTCGCCAAGTTGCCCAGGTGGGTCTCGAACCCGCAGGCTCAGGCAATCCACTCACCTCAGCCTCCCAAAGTGCGGGATTACAGGATGAGCCACGGAGCCCGGCCGCCAATCTCCTTCTTATAGTATTATGATTAATGTTCAGGGTTCGCTTATGAGTGAGAACATGTGATACTCCGTTCTTTGTTTCTGTGATAGAGTACTGAGTGTTACAGACACGAAATCCATTCAAATTGCTGCGAAGTCCATAATTTTGTTCTTCTTTATAGCTGTGTAATACTCCATCATGTATATGTACATTTTTAAAATCCAGTCTGCTTTTGATGGGCAGCAAGGTTGGTTCCATGTTTTTGCTATTGTGAATAATGCTGCAGTAAACATGTGAGTGCAGGTATCATTTTTGTAGAATGATTTTCGTTCCTCTGGGTATATTCCCAGAAGGGAGATTGCTGGGTCGTAGGGAAGGACAATTTTTAAATCTTTTAGGAATCACCACACTGTATTCCACAGAGGTTGTAATAATTTACACTCCCACCAACAGTGTAAAAGTGTTCCCTTTGCTCCATATCCTTGCCAGCATGTGTTTTCTGAGCTATTATCGTGGCCATCCTGACTGGAGTTAGGTGGTATGGAAAATGTTTAACAACCAGCTCTTGGTGTTAGGGGGAGGGTAAGATAGAGGATAGAAGAGTGGAAGGTAGGAAGATCCTTATTTGTAGCACTTGACCACTTCTGTGGCACACATACTCCCGCAAGGGTTAATCTCTACCAATTTGAAGATCCTGAACATGGGTTTGGCAAAAGATGCTAATATTCAGCTCTTGAAAGCCAGCTCAAGCACATCCCTGGATGCAACTCAAAGCACATATGCTTAAATGGCAGACAGATCACATTCTTTTTGAGAAGTATTATCTTTCCGTGGCTACAAATAGTACAAGGTTCTTGCACAGGGCTTTTAATACAATAAACACTAGTTAACTGTTGCTGTCTGGGTCTAATCCAAGAGCAACTGGGTGGCTGTATGATTGTCCGGGCTCCTCTGAATCCCTCGTCCCGAAGCAGGATGACAGATGGGTAAACAGAAATATTAGTGTCTGGCTAATGAGTAACAGATAGCAGCCTAGAGCTGCTGCCAGGAAATGGGTGAAGGGCGCTGGATGGGCCAACCCAGGGGCCTGACCAGCAAGAAAAGGGGAAACTGACGTGGACTATTTCACTTCCCCTTTCTGGAAAAGATACCGTTTTGCCCCTTCCTCAGAAAGTCTCATCTGTCCACACAACTAGAGCTCACATGTAGTGTGTGGTTTTGTGGTGATCACTGCAGTCGGAGAAGTGACAGTGGATAAGTGTGGAGAGAATCTGGAGGAAAACACAGTGCCCAAGATTCCAACTCCACTCCCTCAAGCTTCCCTGCCTCTCAGTGCCAGGTCTCTGCTAGTTCTTCTTTTCACCTTGCTCTGCCTTCTGTGGGTAAACATTTTTGCTCCATTTTTTTTTCTTTTCATTATTTTTCTCTAGTCATAGGAAATGAGGACATTTCTCATCCACAAATTGCACATTCAACCAGGAAATTGGGCCAAAGATCTCTAAGTCCTCAGAAGCAGTAGTCCAGTAACCCACTTGGCAAAGTTTCAAAGGTCTGTTAAGGTAGAAGATATGAGGTCAGGGTGTAGGGGAGGGGAACTCACTCTGCAAGTGCAGGCCACAGTCAGCTGTCTACCGGCAGCTTACCCAAGGAGGGCTATCCACAGGTCTATGCTAATCTCAGGCTTCCTGTCCCCAGACAATGTCCCCTGCCATCTGTCAGTCTGAGCTATGACCAGCCTCAAGAAAACAGGAAAGTAAATAGACTGCTCTCAAATACAGATGTTTTAAATAAAAAGCCCATCCATGTGTAGCCCTCTACAGTTTCTAAAGTACCATAGCAAACACCATTTGAGGTGCCACAGGCATAGGTCTTTATTCATTCACAAACATTTATTGAAGCCTGTCATTTGTCAGGTGCTAAAGATACAGCAGTGGCCGGGCTCGGTGGCTCAGCCTGTAATCCTGTGCCTTGGGAGGCTGAGGTGAATGGATTGCCTGAGCCCATGGGTTCGAGACCCGCCTGGGCAACCTTGGTGAGAACTCATCTCTACAATAAACCAAAAAATTAGCCGGGTGTGGTAAGCACGCGCCTATAGTTCCAGCTACTTGGAAGGCTGAGATGGAAGGATCGCCAGAGCCCAGCAGGTCAAGGCTGCGGTGGCCGCCCGGCCACTGCACTCCAGTCTGGGTGTCAGAGTGAGACTCCAACTCAAAAAAAAAAAAAAAAGATACAGCAGTGAACAAGAAGGATAAGATCCCTACTCCCATGCAGCTCTCAGTACGGTAGGAGAGGCAGACAGGGACGCCAATAAGCAAGAAACTTTGAGGTAGCTCTAAGTGTCATGAAGAAAGAAAAGTAAGAATAGAGAATGACTTTGGGGAAGGGAATATGTGACTGCTTTTGAATTAGTATCTTGAGAAGGACATGTGAAAGTGACATTTGAGTTGGGACTGTTATGACAAGAAGAAATTATGTGTGCCAAGAATTGGGGGAAGAATGTCCCAAGAAAAGGGTTCAAGGCCAGTGCAAGGCCTGAACAAGCTGAATTTGTGCCAGGAACAGACAGGTCAGTACGGCTAGAGCTCAGTGACAGCTGGAAGAGCCAGCAAGTGTCAGATCACAGGGGGTGCCAAAGGCTTATAAGAAACATAACAGATATCTTCTCCCTACTTAACGGCAAGAAAGCTAAAGCTCAGAGATGTGAAGTGACACACCCAATCCTCAGTAAGACGGTCTTCTGGCCCCTGTTCCAGGACTCCTGACTCCCTCACAAAACAAGATGCACATCCTATTTCTCTCTCTCAGTCTGCTACCTCATTGAGGAAGAGAAAGGAAGGCAGAAAATGTGATTCATGTGGTTTGCAGCTATTTGGCATAGAAAGTTGGGGAAGGTAGAGGGTTCTGAGAAAGAAAAAGCAGCAGCAGTGGGAGAAGATACCTGGTGTTGAGATCAGAGTGGAGACCAGTGAGAAACCTCGGTGCTGGGAGCATCATGGATGGGGAAAGGCAGGGTACCTGGGCTCCCAGGAAGGAATAGGAGGCCGCGAAGTAGCTAAGAGCCATCCCATTCTTACCTCAGATCCGTTGCACTTGCTGCTCCCTTTTCCTGGAGCCTTCTTTCCCCAGATTCTCATACGGCTGATTTTACATCATTCAGGCTGCCTGTGACTCAAATTTTATTTCCTCAAAGGACTTTCTCCTCCACCCACTCCATAGCTACCTCCCTCAGATACACTCACGCTATCCCAAGCTACTGATTTCACCGCATTTATCACTAGCTGATATCCATTTTTTTGGTTGCTGTTATTTTTATAAGTTATACACGCAAAGAGTTTAATAAGGTTTGCTGGGGAAAATAGCATCCTTCACCCTCTGCCTCCACCCATGGTCACTTACCCCTTCCTGGAGATGGCTGTTTCTGCCTCTCTTCAACAAAATATTTATCCCTTCATTTCTTTAGGGGTCTTGCTTATTTTACTGTATTTCTTCTTTTTCCAATCACATTTTGCTAACTTCTCCTATAGTAGATGAAGATTTGCCTCTCTTTCCTTCCCCAATATATACAATATGCACGCACCCTTCCCACCCTGCATCTTTCGGATGTTTCCATCATAACTATGTTAGAACAATCTCCAGTGTTTACATGATCCTAACGTAAATGTTAGTCACAGTGGAGCTCTGTAGTGAACTATAGTTACTTTTTTGGTCCTACAGTTTTCCTTTCCCAATCCCCTGGAATTAGTAATTGCTTTTTTTTTCATTTGCTTGGTTTTCTACATACTTCCCACTAATTCAACCCCTAATTATTTCCCAATTGTCTAGTCTCCTCCTCAAAGAATTCAGAGGATTACATAGGATATAGAGTTCATCTTCCTGAAGAAATCTTTCAGAACTTTCTGACCTGCTCCAGTCTACCCTAGTGGTAGTTTATGCCAGGTGTGAAGCTCACACCTGGAAGCACTTAAGTTGAGAACTGCTTTGCTTCTCTGTTCTTGTCTTTTCTTCCTTGGTTTATATCCTCAAACAGCTTCTTTAGAAAGTGTATATATGAAACCCTGCATGTCCGAAAATGTCTTGATTCTACCCAAATACTTTTTTTTTTTTTTTTTGAGTTGGAGTCTCACTCTGTCACCCAGACTGGAGTGCAGTGACCACTCTCGGCCACCGCAGCCTTGACCTGCTGGGTTCTGGCGAGCCTTCCACCTCGGCCTTCCAAGTAGCTGGAACTACAGGTGCATGCTACCATGCCCGGCTAATTTTTGATTTATTGTGGAGATGATGTCTCACCAAGTTGCCCAGGCAGGTCTCAAATCCACGGGCTCAGGCAATTCACTCACCTCGGCCTCCCAAAGCACGGTACTACCCAAATACTTAATTGACATTGGGATACATATGGAATTCTAGATTGGGATACATATGGAATTCTAGATTGGCAATCATTTTTCTTTGGAACTTTAAAGTCACTGCCACATTGCCTTCTAGTTTCCAGTCTTGTTGAAAATTCTCAAGACATTCTAATTCCTATCCTTTGTACGTGGCCTGTCTTTTTCCTTCTGGAGGCTTGTAGGATCCTGCCTTTCTCACAAGTATTCTAAAATTTCACTCATTGTGCTAGGCATTAGAAGGACTCTTTCAATCTACAAAATGACATCCTTTGCTTTGAGAAGATTCTCTTGAAACCTTCATTTTCTCTCTTCTCTTTTTCTGGAACTCCTATTATTTGGGAGAACATTGGCCCTCCTACATTGGCCCTCTGATTTTCCTTTCTCTCCCATTTACCATCTCACCATCATCTTGCTCTATTTTCTCTGAGATTTCAAGTTTATCTTCCAGTCTTTCAATTTAATTTTTCATTTTTGCTATCATTATTTTTTTTTAGTTTCCAAACACTCTTTTTTATTCCTTCAATAGCATCCTGATCTTGTTTCATGGTTGTAATATCCATTGTGATCTCTTGCAAGAATTTTCATCTCTCTGCTCCAAGTTGCCTTTTTTGATATTAGTCTCCATCTTTTATGTTAGAAGTTGTCACCACATATTTGGCAATCCTTGTTTGTCTACCCATATTGAAGAGAAGGGAGAGGATTAATTTTTTTAGATACACAAAAAGCATATATGACATGATGTCTAGGATTTACTTTAAATGCAAAAAAGAAAAAGAAAAGGAATGGGAGAAGCCAATACGGAAAAAAGTATTGATAACTTTTGTATCTGGGTGATGGCTAAATTAGCTTCTAGTGTACTATTCCCTCTACTTCTGATCATGTTTGGAAATACATACAACATAAACGTTGTTACTGGCAGCATTCAGTTCCTCGAGGGCTGTTGGACTGGGGCCTCAGTTTCTCATTGGCTGTGGGTTGGAAGCCTCCTACAGTTCCTTGCCACGTGTGCCTGTTCATGGGGCAGTTTACAATCTGGCAGCTGGTTTCCACCAGAGCAAGCACGTGAGAAACCAAGAGAGTGCAAAATGGAAGATAGTCTTTTCATAAACCTAATCTTTAAAGTGATCTTCTATCATTTTTTGCTCAACCCACTCTCAAAGGAAAAAAGAATTTCACAAAGAATAGCAGGAGACAGGATCACTGGGGCCATCTAAGAGTTTGCCTTCCACAGGTACTACATAGTGAATGGAAGCTGTGAACACATGAATTCGGCTTCATGTAGAGTAATTAAACTGGACCATTTAGTTGGGCAACTTCCTAAGTTGGAGAACTTAGGGTTTTTCTTCTGAGGATGATCAAATTTACCAGAAAAGACTCTTCTAATCTCCTGTCTGGAGAGCAAAAGTTGGACTGTCAGTCACTTAGGAATCAAATGAAGAAGGTCAGCGGTTTCAACATCAAGTATTCCCTTAATTCCCTATTTACATTACGTCGCTCCTTCTTCCAACTGTGCCCAGTGTCCCACATTCCAAAAATCCTCTGCATTATCCACTCCAAAGAATAAAATTCCAGCCTTTTCTTGAGATAGGGCAGTTCTCCAGCATCAGGGAACTGGGAAAGAGATCTAGAAATCCTTTTTTTTTTTTTTTTTTTTTGAGTTGGAGTCTCACTCTGTCGCCCAGACTGGAGTGCAGTGGCCGCTCCCGGCCACCGCAGCCTCGACCTGCTGGGCTCCGGCGATCCTTCCGCCTCAGCCTTCCGAGTACCCGGGAAAACTACAGGCACGCGCTACCACGCCCGGCTGATTTTTTGATTTATTGTAGAGATGAGGTCTCGCTGCCCAGGCGGGTCTCGAACCCGCGGGCTCAGGCAATCCACTCACCTCAGCCTCCCAAAGGCGCGGGATTACAGGCTGAGCCACCGAGCCCGGCTCTAGAAATCCTTTTTAAATAAACTTTAATCCTGTCATCCTTATGTTAGCTTGCCCTTTGCCCCCATTTCCAGACACACCTGTTGTCACCAGTGCATCTGCTTTATGCAGAATCCACAGTAGAAACTTCACTGAATCTTGGCTCTTCCCATCTTTGGCTCAAAATTCAAGTTTCATAGGTCTGCTAAGTCAGTTATCAGTTACCACTCATTCATCTGCTTCCCAGCTTGCAAAATGGTGATATTGCATTGTCTTATGTTCTTCCTGTGCATAAGGGTATTCCTTTCTAAAAGATCTCTTTACTGTCATTATAGTGTGATTTCAAGTGACAGCAAAAAGAGGTTTATGTATTCAATCCATCATTATTAACCTCAAATATTTCCTCTTTATTGTAATTGTTTGTTTACCTGTTTATTGTCTTTCACTCTTGAATGTAGATTATCCAGGATAATCTGTTCATTTTGTACATCTATGCATCCCCAGCACCTAGAACCATGCTTGACACCGAGTAGGTGTTAAATAAATGAATGGATCAATTTGCTGGAGAAAGAAATTTGCTACTTGCCATCAATGAGCTGGTGGCAGACCCAGGTCCCCTAACTTGCCAGGCAGTATTCTTTCTGCCACTGTATGGGTGGGGTGTGGGTAATTTTTCTAACTAATGGTACCTGACAGGTTATGAAGTGCTTTACCTGGTCAGGCTCGGTGGCTCAGCCTGTAATCCCAGCACTTTGGGAGGCTGAGGTGAGTGGATTGCCTGAGCCTACGAGTTCAAGACCAGCCCAGGCAACTTGGTGAGCCCTCATCTCTATAATAAATCAAAAAATCAGTCGGGTGTGGTAGAATGTGCCTTAGTTTTGGTACTTGGAAGGCTGAGGCAGAAGGATTGCTGGAGCCCAGCAGATTGATGCTGGGGTAGCTGCGAGTGTGCCACTGCACTCCTGCCTGGGCGATGGAGTGAGACTCCAACTCAAAAATAAAATAAAATAAAGTGCTTTACCTGGTACAATGTGATTTCAGAAGTCTTGAGCCAGATAGAAGAAGGATTATTATTGGCCCTAATATAGTGATGATCCTTGCCAAGAACTATCCTGTGTCAAAGAAATAATCACCCCATCCCTGGCCTTTCATCCCACCCATTGTCATTTGTCTGGGCCCTCCCATCACTCTGGCTCTGCAGATGGGACTTTTAAGGCTTGTCACCACTCAAGGAAATGGTCCTCAAGAATTCAAGACTAGGCCGGGCTCGGTGGCTCAGCCTGTAATCCCAGTGCTTTGGGAGGCCGAGGTGAGTGGATTGCCTGAGCCCATGGGTTCAAGACCCACCTGGCCAACTTGGCAAGACCTCATCTCTACAATAAATCAAATATTAGCCGGACGTGGTAGCACGCGCCTGTAGTTCCAGCTACTTGGAAGGTTGAGGCGGAAGGATCGCCAGAGCCCAGTGGGTTGAGGCTGCGGTGGCCGGGAGTGGTCACTGCACTCCAGTCTGGGCGACAGAGTAAGACTCCAACTCAAAAAAAAAAAGAATTCAAGCCTAGTTCTTGCATAAAGATGGAAACAGGTATAGACAAGGGTAAGTAATCCAAGGACCACTGAGCAAAAAGGACATCTGAGTTTTTGGGACATTATGGGAGCAGAAGAAAAGTGGGACTCTGATTAGCACAACCACAGAGAAGAGGTTGGTATTAAGAAAGGAAGGGGAGGAGCTTAGATGCTAGAAGGAGAGAGAATAAGGCCCAGAACTACAGAACAGTATACATATGGTGGGAAGAGAGGTGGTATAAAAATAACCATTTACCATAACTAGTAGACTACCTTCAAAAAGAAACAGAAATAGAAAAAAACCTATAATAATATAATGATAAAGCCAGTTAAAAAATATTCTAGACAGCAGGTTCTGTGAAACAATGGCATCAAGCTCTTAGAATCTAGCTAACTTGGTGTCTGGATAGCCTGAATTCTGCCATAGGGTCCCCAGTGAAAAGTAAAAGTAGGGTACATGGCCTCTTTGGGGAGACAAGATGTGACCTCAAAAGTCACACCAGATCCCAAGAGCACAAGTCACAGAGACAAAAGGCTCCAAATCACTCCATACTTTCTTTGTGTTACTTGATGTCCTCCCTTGGATTCTGTCTGCCACCTCCTGGGCAAATAAGGTTATGACCTGCCTCCAAAGCCTGGGAGGTCCAGGCACCACACACACTATGGCCTCTGTTACTCACACCCAGCCAATGGAAATCACTCAGAATCACAAACAGGAATGAAGAAGCTGGCAAGGGGTCTTTTAATCTTGTATCAAACCAAGATGAGTCTTGGTATGGAAAGAGGTCTAAGACATCTATTTTTTAAAATTTTTTTATTTTTGAGTTGGAGTCTCACTCTGTCGCCCAGGCTGGAGTGCAGTGGCCGCTCCCGGCCATCACAGCCTCGACCTGCTGGGCTCCAGCGATCCTTCCACCTCGGCCTTCCAAGTAGCTGGAACTACGGGCGCGTGCTACCACGCCCGGTTGATTTTTTGATTTATTGTAGAGATGAGGTCTCGCCAAGTTGCTACAAAAGTAGTTGCAAAAGAGAATAAAAAAACAGTCCTGACTATAATCATGTGTCACTTAACAAGGGGGATACATTCTGAGAAACACGTTGTTAGGAAATTTCATCATTGTACGAACATCATAGAGTATACTTACACACATCTAGATGGGTTAGCCTACTACACACCTAGGCTACATGGTATAGCCTATTCCTCTGAGGCTACTAACCCATGCAGTAAGTTACTATATTGAATACTGTAGGAAACTGTAGCACAATAGTATTTGTGTATCTAAACAAAGCAAAGGCAATGCACTAGCTACCATGTTACAGCAGCTACAGTGTTGCTAGGCCATAGGAATTCTTCAGCTCCGTTATAATCTTATGAGGACCACGGTCATATATGCAGACTGTCATTGACCACAATTTCATTATGTGGTGCATGACTATACAATAAAAGCATCTGAATGTTTTTGAGACCTTCGAATGTATGAGCACAGAGTTAATCCCTCTGCATGCACCTTACCAAAGCACATGACTTTTCTTTTTTACAAAAAGGGAAACAGAAACTTAGAGTGGGTTGTTAAATAACTTCCCCTATATCTTGCAGCAAATAAGTGGCAGGGGTAGGACTAGAACTTTGGAGTCTAAATTATTTACCTCCACCAGGAGAGCGTGGATGTATGCAGGCATGCACATATATGTGAAATTCTGAAAGTCTATGTGACAGTTCACAATGGTTATTTAGGAAGGTGGGAGGAGGGATGGTAGGTTAACTTTCATTTTTTACTTTATATAATTCTGTACTATTTACATTTTTCCAATGAGCATATATTTTTTTATAATAAGAATATAAAGACTTCCTTTAAGTTGATTCTTTTCACTAAACACACACAGACGGAAACTCACATTACTCTAGTATTTAAGCCCTGTTAACTGAGCAATAACTGTGAACTATACTGAGCGCTAAGCCTTTCTTATTCAAGACTTCACTGAATCCTCACAATTGTGTCTGGAAGGAGGGTATTTTCATTAACTCCCTTCACAGAAGAGAAATCTGAGGCTCAGGGATGTAAAGTGACCTGCCGAAGGTCATACAACAATTCAGGAACTCAGTTCAGGTCTGACTGTTTTCTGAGTCCGTGCTTTTACCTACATTAGCATATTAGCAGAGCAAGAATGATTACAATGATAATAAAAGCAGTTTAAATTCTTACCAGTGCCAGATCTGTGCTTTTCAAATAAAATCTCCATGCCAACCCTCCCTTTACAGATGGGAAAACTCAGGATCAGCATAGAGAAGAACTCATTTATTTACCTAAGGTCACCCAGTAGAATCAAGACTAGAACTCAAATCATCCTACACAGCCCTAGGATCCACCCAGTTGCTCAGGTCAAAAACACAATAGTCAACCTTGACTCCTTCCGTTTTTTTCCTCCCCGTGCCTAATCCATTGTTCCAGTTGGCTCCAGTTTCCAAAATACATGTTCACGTCTCACTATCCCACTACTGCAGCCCCAGTGGAAACCACTGTCATGTCTCATATGAGCTTCTCACTGAGCACCCTGCCTCCATGCCAGCCTGTTGCTCCTACCCCATCAACTCTCTACACTGCAGTCAGAGTGATCTTTTTCTAATCTTCTGCTAAATATCCTTACCTGTAGCATATCTCAGTGTCCTGAGAGAGAATTATGACACAAAGAGAATGGTTTGAGCGACTGTTTTCTCCATTTTTCTGAAGATGCTACCAACTAATACCATTCTCTTATACAATAGGAGATAACCCAATTCATTATATGCAATGGATGCCTTAGAGTCTTGGTACTTAATTCTACAACAACTGGGTGGAGTTCAAAAGTTTCCTGTCACACTTCAAATACCAGTAACCACGACCTACAAGAACCAAGTGACCTGATATCTACCACACCTTCACCTCTGCAGGTTCATTTCCTACTACTCTTTTCCTAAGCACAGAAGCTCTATGCCCTTCTTCAGTGGCAGAAGCCTCACTCCTACCTCAGGGCTTTTACAGGAGTTGTTTCCATGGCCAGATATCCCTGCCCAGGCCATCCAGAGTCAGCTCCTTCTGGCATTCAGGTCTCAGCTCAAAGGCTACCAGCTCAGACACCTGCCCAGACACCTCAATTAGACACTGCCAATTCCTGCTGTTCCACTGCCTGTTTTATGTCCTTTACAGTACTTACTTAACATGATCTGAAAGTGTCTTCTTTCTCTGTTCGCTTACCTGTTGTGTGTCTCCCCAGTTAGAGTTGAGTTCCATAAGGCAGAAAACTTTTCACAGAGAAGCAATCTGTAAAAATGATACGAAAATTTATCAGACATTTATTATGAACCAGTCACTGAGTTAAGAGCCTTGCAATGTATCTTTTATCAGTTCCAGCACTGTACAATAGAAATACAATGTAAGACATTTAAACATTTTTAATTATCTAATAATTTTTTTTTAGTTGAGTTTCACTCTGTTGCCCAGGCTAGAGAACAGTGGCACACTACTGCCACCACAGCCTTGACCTGCTGGGCTCAGGCGATCCTTCTGCCTCAGCTTTCCAAGTAGCTGGAACTACAGGTGCATGCCACCATGCCCAGCTAATTATTTTTTTGATTGATTGTAGAGACGAGGTCTCACCAGGTTGCCCAAGCTGGTCTTAAACCCTAGGCTCAAGTAATCCTCTCACCTCAGCCTCCCAAGTGCTGGGATTACAGGTGTGAGCCACCGTGCCCAGCTATCTAATAATCATATCAAAAGAAGTAAAAAGAAACAAATGAAAATCAATATATCTTATTTAACTCAACATATCAAAGAATTATTATCTCAACAAGTAACTGATTAGCAGAGCTATTATATATATAATGGTATGTGTGTACATATAGTGTGTATAAATATACTGTGTGTATATGTATAGTGATGTATGTATATAGTGTGTGTATAGTGGTGTGTGTGTAATGTGTACATAGCATGTATATACTTTATGTAAATATAGTGCGTATATGCAGTTTGTGTACATATATATTTGTGTGTATATATACTGAAATATATATAAAGAAAAACTCAGGATTTATAAAAGACTGCATATTTTTACATTAAGCACCTTCAAAGTCCTCTGTTTGATGCAATACACCTATCAAGAAACTTTTTCCACTGCTCAAAACGGTTTTTGAACTCTTCAATTCTGATGCCTTTTGGTGCTTCTGCCATTTTTTTTTTTTTTTTGAGTTGGAGTCTCACTCTGTCGCCCAGACTGGAGTGCAGTGGCCGCTCCCGCCCACCGCAGCCTCGACCTGCTGGGCTCCAGCGATCCTTCCACCTCAGCCTTCCAAGCAGCCGGAATTACAGGCATGCACTACCACGCCCAGCTTATTTTTTGGTTTATTGTAGAGATGAGGTCTCGCTGCCCAGGCGGGTCTCGAACCCGCGGGCTCAGGCAATCCACTCACCTCAGCCTCCCAAAGGCGCGGGATTACAGGCTGAGCCACCGAGCCCGGCTTGCTTCTGCCATTTTTGTTTCACCTCTTCTACATCTGCAAGACGTTTCCCTTTGAGGACTTTTTCCATCCGTTTGGGACGAGATGGGTGAATAGGGTGGGTAGGGTTTGGGGGTCATGCCGTTTTTGGTCAAAAACTGCTGAACACTCAGTGAGTTATGGGCAAACGTTTTAAAGAATCTCCCCGAGCTGAGCAGTGTGGCACAGCCTGTACGCCCAGCACTTTGGGAGCCCGGGGGTCCGAGACCAGCCTGGGCAACCTGGTGAGACCTCCTCTCTACAATAAATCACAAAAACTAAGCCGGGCTTGGTGGTGTGCATCTGTAGTTCCAACTACTTGGAAGGCTGAGGCAGAAGGATCACCTGAGCCCAGCAGGTCGAGGCTGTGGTGGCCGTGAGTGTGCCACTGCACTGCAGCCTGGGCGACAAGAGTGAGACTCCGACTCAAAAAAAAAAAAAGATTTCCCCCAAAAAATCAGTGAAACCAACTCAGCCTCTCACAACAACATCAGCTGGCACACTGATGCCGATGGGTTCCTAGAACACTTACCTAGCAGGGGAAGCCTGTATTACAAAAGGTTTCCTCTCGTATATACATATGTCTGTATGTGTAGAGTAGTGGGTGTGCGCATGCGCGCACACACACTCCTGTAAACCCTCTCTGGGTTCTGAGGAGCTGAGTAGCTGCCGCAGTGTCTGAGGACTTGCAGGCTTGCACTCCACGATGGAGCCTCAATGCCCCTCACGCGGCTTCTCGGCTCTCCCGCCTTTTCTGTACCCGGTTCCGTGCGCTGGGCCTGCTTAGAGACAAGGGGCCCGACCTCCAGCGAGGCCTCAAGATGCCTTCCAGTGCAGAGCTTCAACCAAAACAGGTGTCACAAAAGGCAAGCCGCGGGCCCAGGACCGTACGGCCACAGGGAGTGTCTATTCTTCACAGGAAGCGGAAGGCAACGGCCACGAGCGGAAGAGGGGCGCCTGGAGTCAGGGAGCATGCGCGGTCCCCTGGGCCGGAAGTGAGTGAGGGGAGAACGGAAGCGCAAGTGTGAAATCGAGGCCCCCATCGTGAGAAGAACCGGAACCTAGCTCTTGAAGCTCAGGATCCTGCCCAGGCCATGGAGACAGGGAGGGCGGAGGAACAGTTAGCGTTGAGGGGGAGGCCTAGTGGGAGCTGGAAACCAACTTCTCTGCTAATAGTAAGAACTATGGATTGGGGCCACGAGGAGAGGAAGATTGGTTCCTAGGCAGGGTCTTTTAGGGAAGGGAACTGGAAAGGTTTCTCTGAAATCGAGTGAGGACTTGGGAGGTTTCGCTGAAGTATACCGAGAAATGGATAACCGCCAAAGCAAAATGTTTCACCAAAATTGTGCCGTATTGTCAATGTTTCCATTGAATAAATTATACAGAAATATACCCACGTGGCTGGGCGCGGTGGCTCAAGCCTGTAATCCCAGCACTTTGGGAGGCCAAGGCCGGAGGATTGCCTGAGCCCAGGGGTTCGAGACCAGCCTGGGCAACTTGGTTGCAACTTCGTCTCTACAATAAATCAAGAAAAAATTAGCTGTGTATGGTGGCACACGCCTGTAGTTCCAGCCACTTGGAAGGCTGAGGCGGAAGGATCACCTGAGTCCAGCAGGTCGAGGCTGCGGTGGCCATGAGTGTGCCACTGCACTCCAGCCTGGACGAAAGAGTGAGATTACGACTCAAAAAAAAAAAAAAAAAGAATGAATGAAATATTCACGTGACTTATAAATAAATAACGAGGTGACCTGGTAATGGGACACAGTTTTTAAGTTTTACTCGATCTCAATCCAGGTAGTTTGCCTCTGTGACTCTGAACAATCTCATATTGAGATAGCCTAAGGAGCGGAACTTTTAATCTTCCAGTCTTCCTAGCTCCTGCTTCCATAGGGAAGGGGGCCCAGATGTTCTGTTAGGAATTAGTAAGGAGGGCTACCCTGAAAATAAGCTGCAAGGGGCATGTCCTAGTCATATCTCCAGTGCTAGAGGGACGCCCAGGCTTGATCCCTGATGCTACATTGGGAATGAGTGGTGGAGGGTGTTGTGTATGAAGAGTGAGGTTTGTCAGAGCGGGGATGGGTTTCTGGCTATAACAAAAAAAAAAAAGTGAAGCAAGGTTAGAACATCAAAAGGGCAGGTGATACTTTAGGTGGGGAAGTCAGACTGACAAGGGCTCGCTGAGGGAGCAAAGGAAGGGTGAAATGAGTCATGCAGGCAGAAAGGTCAAGCTTGGCCTGTTTGAGGTATCCCAAGGAGGCCGGGGTGGCAGGTTGCTGGGGTTGGAGCAGAGCGATCAAAGGGCAGGAAGAGGTAGGAAGTGAAGCCCGTAGTAAAGTCAGTGGAGTTTTATCTGAAAGTAATGGGAAATCATGGGAGGGTCCACAGTAGGGAGATGGCATCATCTGATTTAACGTAAAAAGGGTTTTCAGGGATCCTAGGCAGTGGCTGTGTAGCCCAAGCATGATGGAGAGTCTGCAGGAGTGAGATCAGTTGTAGGGGGCACTGAGGAACATCACCTCAGGTCACCAGCCTGGAAGAGAGACTCAGGTTCAGGTGAGCAAAGTGAGTAGTCTATTAGTGAGAGAGGTCTGGGACTTTTTGTTTGTTTGGGTTGTCATTGGTGTATGGGAGGAGCACCCAGGAATATTGTTGTAGGTTTGTCTGTTGGGTATCAGAAAATGTAGTGGGAGGTCTTGATGAAGGGATAGTCATCAAGGGTGGTGTGTTATGTTCACACAGTTCTTGAGCTGCCTCCACAGTGCCATCGTTGTGGGTGTTTGTAATCAAGTCAGCCAGGCTCTAGGAGGACAGCCTGAGGAGTACGGCATCAGCCACAAGAATTCCAAGCTTTGGCCCTCACAGCTGAACTGCTTTGGGCAGTTTAAATTTAAGGTGTCTTTATCATTGTTGCTTTAAAATATCATTGGTGAAAAGATGCCGCCGGGCTCGTGGCTCAGCCTGTAATCCCGTGTCTTGGGAGGCTGAGGTGAGTGGATTGCCTGAACCCACGGGTTCGAGACCCGCCTGGGCAACTTGGTGAGACCTCATCTCTACAATAAATCCAAAAATTAGTCGGGCGTGGTAGCACGCGCCTATAATTCCAGCTCCTTGGAAGGCTGAGGCGGAAAGATCGCCGGAGCCCAGCAGGTCAAGGCTGCAGTGGCCGGGAGCGTCCACTGCACACTAGTCTGGGTGACAGAGTGGGACTCCGACTCAAAAAAAAAAAAAAAGAAAAAGAAAAGATGCCAAACTTTGTAAAATAGTTTAAGATAGTTTATTCTGACCCAAACTCAAGGACTTAGGCCCAGGAACCCATCCTCAGGTGGTCCTGAGAACATGTGCTCACTATGGTTGAATGGTGGCTTAATTATATACATTTTGGGAAGGCAGAAATTACAAGAAACCATAAATCAATACTTGTGAGATTTTAATTGGTTTGGCCCAGGAAGGAGCAATATTTCCAAGCGGGAGCTTGCAGGTCATAGGTAGATTCAAAGATTTCTTGACTGGTAATTAGTTCCTATCTAAAAAATTTTGGAAATCAGTAGAGGAGATGTTTTATTGATATAAGGGGGTGGAAAACTCCAGATTTGTTGGTATATAGATGACATCCTACATGTGGCACACTTCAGAGAGGATAAATATGTGGGGGTTTTTTTTGAGTTGGCGTCTCACTGTCGTCCTGGCTGGAGTGCAGTGGTATACTCTTGGCCACCACAGCCTCAACCTGCTGGGCTCAGGCAATCCTTCCACCTCAGCCTTCCAGGTAACTGGAACCACAGGCGTGTACCACCACACCTGGCTAACTTTTTGATTTATTGTAGAGACAAAGTCTTGCCAAGTTACCCAGGCTGGTCTTGAACCCTTGGACTCAGACAATTCCCTCTCCTCCACCTCCCAAAGTGCTGGGATTACAGGCGTGAGCCATCACACTTGACTGATAAGTGTCCTACAAGGTTCCCAGAATCTGGGAGTCCCTAAGAAATGTCGTAGTATGGCCACAAAATACTCTGATTTCCACCTTTATTTGTTATGTGGTGTTATGCCAGAGTCAGGTTAGAAAAAGCTTTAGTGTGTAAAGTAATAGGGTAGTAAAACCCCATCTGGTGAGTCCTTATCAGACATGACTCCTCAAGCCTCTTAGTTTTGAATTTGGATGAGAGAAAAGGGTCACAGTTTAGTCATCAATATTGTGTTAGGAAATATTTCAAACACATATATAAATATGGGAACCCATATTAACAAACACTGGTGTCCATATCCCCCAGCTTTAATCCATTTTAACATTTTGGTCTATTTGCTTCAGTCTTGTTTTAAGAAATAAAACATTCCAGATAGAACTGAAGCCCTGGTTGTACCTTTCTTGATCCTTCCCGAGAGGTAGCACAAACCTCAAGTGAGTGGAGCTTCTTCCTAAAGCAGGGTAGCTAGCACAGGTTACACAAAGATAGATAGATTTCCCATAGGCAGGTTTTAGGAAGCATGCAGACATTTTTAAAATTACATTTTACTGCAGACCTAGCTGGCATCCTACTTCACTCCCTCGGCAAATCAAATGAAAACTCCATCAGATGCAAGACTAGGACAGCCCAAACTTTAATTCATGATTTAGCATAATAATCTCTAAGAACATTTCGGGTCCCCTATAGAAGGCAGAAGACTAAAGACCACCCTTTAACTGACCAAAGCCATATAAATAATAATAAGACCATCTGTTAGCCAAGGAACTTGTGAATTGGAAGTGTCTGGCAGGTCTCCCGTAAAAGACACTGTGGCCAGGAAATGACCCCTTCCCTTGTCTCCTCCCATCAGGAGCCCAGAGATGTCAATCTCTCTGGAGCCACGGTTACCTGTACTCCATCTATTAGTATATCAATAACTAGGTAACTATATCTAGTTTGGAGCTGAGAGCAAAAGCACGGTTTTTCTTCTTTGAAAAAACTTGTTCGCGACCCGCCTGGGCAACTTGGTGAGACCTCATCTCTACAATAAATCGAAAAATCAGCCGGGCGTGGTAGCGCGTGCCTGTAGTTCCAGCTACTCGGAAGGCTGAGGCGGAAGGATCGCCGGAGCCCGGCAGGTCGAGGAGGCGGTGGCCGGGAGCGGCCACTGCACTCCAGTCTGGGCGACAGAGTGAGACTCCAACTCAAAAAAAAGAAAAAAGAAAAAACTTGCCCATGGCAGGTCTTTCTACCATGAATCTTCCTTCCTTCTTCTCTTTTACTCGCTAATAAACTTGGTTTTAAAACTTTGCTGGCTGCTCTAAAATTCATTTTAGAAATGAGCCAAAGAATCCACAGGTTTTGTGCTGCACCCCACCCAGCATCACTTCCCATGCATGTTTTTACACTTTTACTGCATATGGATGTATTCACAAGCATATAATATTGCCTTGCATGTTTTTTGCTTTCCATAAATGGTTTCACACTCGAGGTATCATTTTGCATATTTTTAAACATTTTTGAGACTCAACTAAAGCAAACCGGAATATCTCACACAAAAATATACTTCTTTGGCATATTTAGAGATGATTATTCAGAGACACTACAAACAGAAATAGCCCTAATAGCTGCTTTTGTGTGGAGAAGATTTGCTTCTGTAGAGAAAATCTACATTAGTAAAATAGAGGGCCAGGGTTTCTCTTGAGGCCCCCTCTTTGTCCTGATCTAGAAAAAGTTAACTCACAGGAGAGAGAGACTGAGAGCCTGACACCTTTTGAAGGTCTCAGAGAAACTTTTGCCACATATTACCATCTATTCTTTCTTTCACGGCTGCTGCCTGTGAAGCTTTATTGACATAACAAGACTGACCTTGCTAGCCAGGCCCTTCCCTCCCATAACTTGTCTTGCCACCCTTCCAGCCCTTGTTCTTTCTATTACCTCAGGATGGTATAAAAACTTTAGCCACCTGGCCCTTTCTTTGAGGTTTCATATTTTGTTTGACTCCCATGCACAGGGTATACACATGAAAAGTTTGTTATGCTTTTCCTTTGCTAACCTGTAATTTGTTACAGGGGTGTCAGCCATGATCCTTTATGATGGGGTCCATTTCTGCTGCTACACAGCCAAATTGATACATGTAGCACTCTTACTTTTGTTGCTGGATACATTCCACTGTATGGTACACTATTTTATACATCCATTTTTTAATTTAATTTAATTTATTTATTAATTTTTTTTTTTGAGTTGGAGTCTCACTCTGTCACCCAGACTGGAGTGCAGTGGCCGCTCCCGGCCACTGCGGCCTCAACCTGCTGGGCTCCGGCGATCCTTCCGCCTCAGCCTTCCAAGGAGCTGGAACTACAGGTGCACGCTACCACGCCCGGCTATTTTCTGATTTATTGTAGAGATGAGGTCTCGCCAAGTTGCCCAGGCGGGTCTCGAACCCGCGAGCTCAGGCAATCCACTTACCTCAGCCTCCCAAGGCACAGGATTACAGGGTGAGCCACCGAGCCCAGATCCATTTTTTTCTTGATGGATGTTAAGGTGGTCTCCAACTTGGAACTATTCCAAGCATTGCTTCTGTGAAAATCTTTATACCTGCCTCTTTGCATATATATATATATGCCAGAGTTTCTCTCTAGTGTACCCCTGGGATAGTAGTTACCGGGGTGACCTTATCCATAACGGTACTTCCAATCTTGGTTTTGTCATTCGAGAATCTGGTAAGAAACTTCAGTGACAGAAAGTTAAACCAGCCATGCTTTGCCCCTTTGGATTTTATTTTCCCTTCTGTAAAGTGGACATGATAATAGTGCCTACTTTGTAAAGTCATAAGAATTATATGAGATCATGAACAAACACAAAATCGTATACATTATAGGTGCTCAATACCTGGGAAGTTTTTATGTTTTTTGAACACAGAGAATTAAAATAATTAAAAGTTGGGGGTTTGGACCAGGCGCAGTGGCTCAAGCCTGTAATCCCAGCACTTTGGGGGCCGAGGTGAGAGGATTGCTTGGGCCCGTGTGTTCGAGAACAGCCTGGGCAACATGGTGAGACCTCGTCCCTCCAATAAATCTCAAAAATTAGCCTGGTGTGGTAGCGTGTGCCTGTAGTTCCGGCTACTTAGAAGGCTGAGGTGGAAGGATCGCCAGAGTCCAGAAGGTCAACGTTGGTGTGGCCATGAGTATGCTACTACACTCCAGCCTGGGCAATGGAGTAAGACTCCAACTCAAAAAAAAAATT
The DNA here is from genome assembly GCA_027257055.1 of Cephalopachus bancanus. Lineage (NCBI taxonomy): Eukaryota > Metazoa > Chordata > Mammalia > Primates > Tarsiidae > Cephalopachus > Cephalopachus bancanus. Next base: position 882,608 of record JAPVLO010000110.1, on the reverse strand, counting down.
GAGGGTTTTGAAGTCCAACAGAACCTGGGTTTGAGCTCTGTCTCTGCTACTTCTTTTTGGAGTGCCCTTAGGAAAATCACTTCACCTTTCTGAATCTCAGTTTCCTTGCTTACCTGTTAGAAGAGAGCAAATGAGTGCAGTTCCGAATATTGCTTCTTTAAGTATAATTGTATCTGGATCATGGTCTCCTGCTTATTAATAGGAATAAAACTAATCTAACATTTATGAGTGTTTCTTAACTCCTATGAAGTATTGGTATTATTCCCACTTTACAAATGATGAAACTGAGGCCCTGATAGAGTGACCACCCAGTGGTCACAGAGCTAATAAAGTGATAGGAACAGAATTGGGCACCAGATCTGGTGGATTTTAAAACTTGTGTCCTAACTGAGATAGGATAGCTAGCACAGGTTAGACATAGGTAGATAAATTTCTCATAGGTAGGTTTTAGGAAGCATTCTGACTTTTCTTTTTTTTTTTTTGAGTTGGAGTCTTACTGTGTTGCCGAGGCCGGAGTGCAGTGGCACACTCACAGCCACTACAGCTTCGACCTGCTGGGCTCAGCCTTCCAAGTAGCTGGAACTATGGGCAGGTGCCACCATGCCCAGCTAATTTTTTGATTTATTGTAGAGATAAGGTCTCACCAAGTTGGCCGGGCTGGTCTCGAACCCATGGGCTTCAAGCAATCCTCTCACCTCAGCCTCCCAAAGTGCTGGGATTATAGGCGTGAGTCACTGTGCCTGGCCTGACATTTTTTAAATTACATTTCACTGCAGGCCAAGCTGGCAGCTTACCCCACCCCCTCAGCAAATCAAAAATAAAAAAATAAAAAAGAAACCATCCGATGTAAGACTAGGACAGCCCAACCTTTCAAATTCATGGTTTAGCATAATAATCTGTAAGAAATGTTCAGGTTCCCTGTCAAAGGCAGAAGGCCAAATACCGCCCCTTAACTGACCAAAGCCATAGAAGTGATGGTAAGACCACCTTTTAGTTTTACCTGGGCTCCACCGTCTTTAGCATATCAATCATTGTGAAGGTATATCAGGTCTATTGTAAAGAGCAAAAAGTGGGGTTTCCCTTGCCCATGCCTTCTCTGGCACTTCACCCTTTCTTTTCTCCCTTCTTTTTTTTTTTTTTTTTTTGAGTCGGAGTCTCACTCTGTCGCCCAGACTGGAGTGCAGTGGCCACTCCCGGCCACCGCAGCCTCGACCTGCTGGGCTCCGGGGATCCTTCCACCTCAGCCTTCCGAGTAGCCGGAATTACAGGCATGCGCTACCATGCCCGGCTGATTTTTTGATTTAATGTAGAGATGAGGTCTCGCTGCCCAGGCAGGTCTCAAACCCACAGGCTCAGGCAATCCACTCACCTCAGCCTCCCAAAGGCGCGGGATTCCAGGCTGAGCCACCGAGCCCGGCATCTCCCTTCTTTCTCTGATAAACTTTGTTTGAAAACTTTGCTGGCCACTCTAAAATTCATTTTTGAAATGAGTCAAAGAATCCACAAGCTTTGTGCTGGGCTCCACCCGGCATCACTAACCACTAAATTTCCTGTGGGTAAATTCAAAGGCCTTAAATGCCTTTATCAGCTGCCCATCATCCTCAGCAGGGGCTTCTAAACTTTTTTTAAGGAATGAAAGCATTTTTCAAGCAAAGTGAAAATGAAACACTAGGTTATAAAGCAAATGAAGGAAAAATGAGGGCCAAACTATTCTAGTTAAAACAGGAGTAATGTTGTAGGCGCAGGTTTAATCTTAACCCTGCCAGGTACTGGTTGTGTGAGCTTAAACAGATCACACAGTCATGCATCATTTAACAATGGGGACATGTTCTGAGAAATGGATCATTAGGCAATACCTTTACAAACCGCGAGGGGATAGCCTACCCCTTAGGCTAATGGTATATTTACTCCTAGGCTACAAACCCACACATCATGTTATTGATCAATACTGTAGGCAGTTGTAACACAGTGGTATTGTGTCTAACATATGTAAGCATAGAAAAGGTACAATAAAAATACAGTATCATGATCTTGTTGGACCATCGTTGCATATATAGTCCCTATGTACTTATCCAGTACATGACTGTTCTTTTTTTTTTTTTTTTTTTTGAGTTGGAGTCTCACTCGGTTGCCCAGACTGGAGTGGCCGCTCCCGGCCACCGCAGCCTCGCCTGCTGGGCTCCGGCAATTCTTCCACCTCAGCCTTCCAAGTAGGTGGAATTACAGGTGCGTGCTACCACGCCTGGCTGATTTTTTTATTTATTGTAGAGATGAGGTCTCCCCAAGTTGCCCAGGCGGGTCTCGAACTCGCGGGCTCAGGCAATCCACTCACCTCAGCCTCCCAAAGGCACGGGATTACAGGCTGAGCCACCGAGCCCGGCTCATGACTGTTCTTAATCTCTCTGAGACTCAGTTTCTTCGTGTGTAAGATGGGAATAATAATGCCAACCTAATAGGATTGTTATGTGGTCAGCTAAAATAATCCATGCAAAGTGGGCTGGGTGTGGTGGCTCACATCTGTAATTCCAAAACTTTGAAAGGCCAAATTAGAGAGGATTGCTTGAGCCCAAGAGGTCAAGATCAGCCTAGGCAATATAGTGAGACCTGTTTCTACCAAAAAAAATAAACCTGTTATGGCGGCATGGGCCGGTAGTCCCAGCTACTTGGGAGACTGAGGTGGAAGGATCGCTTGAGCCCAGGAGGATCGCTTGAGCTCAGCTACTTGAGAGGCTGAGCTGGAATCGTGCCACTGCACTCCAGAGTGACAGACAAAGTGAGACTCTGTCTCAAAAGATAGATAGATAGATATGCAAAGCACTTCTCATAAAGACTGGTTTGTGATAAGACTGAAATAAGAGTGGCTATTTTTGTAGTTGTGGCCGTGGCTGTTACCACCTTCAGGACTCCCTTCACTGACCACAAGATGGAGTGGAAATTTCTCAGCCTTGCGTTTGTCATCCAACCCAACCTGCATTTCTAGGCTTCAACACCTGCGCTGTAGCCAAGCTGCATTACAATGTTGCCAAGCTGCATTACAATATTCCCAATCCAGCATCCTACCCTACCAGTTCTGTGTTTGTGCTCTGCCCACTGTGGGGGAGGGACTTTCTCCATCCTCTCCCTGCTCTAAAAGTATACTTTTGTATTTCTTTGAATATTTTTCAAAACTGCTGTTACAGAAAATGTCAAAGTATACAAAAGTAAAAAACTAGCATAATGAACCCTCATGTATCTACCATGTAATTACCACCCTTATTTTCTATGTACCCCAATCTACTCATCCTACTAGATTATTTTGAAGTAAATCCCAGTTTATGACTTCATATGTAAATTCACTATTATGTATCTCTAAGGTAAAGACTATTTAATTTTTTTTTTTTTGAGTTGGAGTCTCACTCTGTCGCCCAGACTGGAGTGCAGTGGTCGCTGCCAGCCACCGCAGCCTCCACCTGCCGGGCTCCGGCGATCCTTCCGCCTCAGCCTTCCGAGTAGCCAGAATTACAGGCATGCGCTACCACACCCGGCTAATTTTTTTGATTTATTGTAGAGGTGAGGTCTCGCTGCCCAGGCGGGTCTCGAACCCGCGGGCTCAGGCAATCCACTCACCTCAGCCTCCCAAAGGCGCAGGATTACAGGCTGAGCCACCGAGCCCAGCTGGTAAAGACTATTTTAAACATAACTACAATAATATTTGCACATCTAAATAATTTAATAATTTCTTAATATCAATCTGGCAGTGTTCAAATTTCCTTCATCTCATAAATCTCTTCTTTTCCTGGTTGGTTTGTTCAAATTAGGATACAGATACGGTGTATATATTTAATTTAAGTGATGTACCCCTTAAGTCAGATTTTTATCTTTAAGTTTTTTTCCCCTTTTTCCTTCTTTTCTACAGTGTTTTTGTTGAAGAAACTGGGTTACCAGTCTTCTAGAATTTATCTTGGGAAATCCAAGGAGGTTCTGTTCATTTCTTCCCCATAGAATTCTTACTGTACTATATTCTTCTCTACCTTTTTTTTGTCTGCTAACTTGTAGCTAGGTCTAGATTCTAGAGGTTTAATTAGATTTGGGCTTGATATTTGTCAACAATACTTCATATGTGGTGCTCCATACTTTCTTTTCTTTCTTTTTTTTTTTTCCTTTTGAGTTGAAGTCTCACTCAGGCTGCAGTGGCACGCTCATGGCCACTGTAGCCTCGACCTGCTGGGCTTCAGCCTTCCAAGTAGCTGGAACTACAGGTATGTGCCACCACGCCTGGCTAATTTTTTGATTTATTGTAGAGACTTGGTCTTGCCAAGTTGCCCTGTCTGGTCTCGAACCCCTGGTCTCAGGCAGTCCTCTTGCCTCAGCCTCCCAAAGTGCAGAGATTACTGGCTTGAGCTACCACTCCCAGCCTGCTCCATGCTTTCTGTTGTGTCAGATCTTCAGAAGCACACTTCTTTCTTTCTTTCAGTGTTGGGTAAATCCATGGTTCATGGGTAGTCTGCCTGATCCTCCATTATAAAGTTCTCCATCTGTGTTCTGCCTACAGTCATTGATGTAAAGAGGACTGGACTATGTCACCCCAAAATATGCCACTTTAGCATAAAGATTATTTTGAGCTGAAGGCAATTAAGAAGCAGTAGACACAGGAAGAACTCTCTGGCCTCCCCCTTCAATCTAATGCAGGGCATAAATTTTCCATACATGTGTTTTCCCATCCCTTCCAAGAAGAGGGGATAACTCATCACTGGAGGCTTGAGTCTGCGTAAATAAACCTTACTAAGTAATCCTTATCTTTTGTTGATCTGTTTCCCCTGTATATTCACCTTCCCACAGTTTATTCCTCTAGAAGTTCAAACCCCTTTTCCTTTGTCAGCTTTCCACAATGTATCACCCTTTGTTCAAATCTTAAATAAGTTATCAAGCTTATCCACTTTTTTGGACTTTCACTTCTTTTCTTTGAAGCTCCCATGTGCATGTGTAATAAACCTTTGCAAACTTTTTTTTTTAAGAAATGAAAGCAATTATGAACTCTACAGCAACTTGGATGGACTTAGAGACTATAATACCGAGTGACCTGTCACAGAAACAACTGAGTATCACATGTTCTCACTCATAAGCGGACCTTGAACAACTATCATAATACTATAAGAAAGGGACTGGCAATAGTGGGAAACTGCCAGAGGAGAGGAGAGCACATCTCATCAACAAAGGTACTCGCATAATGAATATTTATATACCTAACCCTGAATTGTACCCCATGTATTTAAAATTAAAATAAAAATAAAAAAAAGAAATGAAAGTATTTTTTCATGTAAATACTTCATTGAAATGCCAGGTTATGAAACAAACAAAGGAAAAATGAAGGCCAAACTATTCCAGTTAAAGCAGGAATAGGGCCAGGCATGGTGGCTCAAACCTGTAATTCCAGCACTTTGGGAGGCCAAGACGAGAAGACTGCCTTAGCTCAGGGGTTCGAGATCAGCTTGGGCAATTTGGTGAGCCCTTGTCTCTACAATAAATCAAAAAATAAGCTGGGCATGGTTTTGCGCGCCCAGGTTTTCAACTACTTGGAAGGCTGAGGTGGAAGGATCACCGGAGCTCAGCAGGTCGAGGCTGCAATGGCCATGAGCGTGCCACTGCACTCCAGTCTGGGCAACAGAGTGAGACTCCAATTCAAAGAAAAGAGAGAGAGAGAGAGAGAGAGAGAGAGAGAGAGAGAAAGAAAGCAGGAGTAATAGCACAGGCATGGGTTTAATCCTAACTGTGTCAGGTACTTGCTGTGTGAGCTTGAACATATCACACAGATCTATCTTTTATTAGTTTAATTAGCATGCCACAAATCCCAACACTTTGGGAGGCCCAGGTGAGAGGATTACCTGAGCCCACGGTTCGAGACCAGTCTGGGCAACTTGGCAAGACCTCATCTCTACAATAAATCAAAAAATTAGCCAGGCATGGTGGCGCATGCCTGTAGTTCCAGCTACTTGGAAGGCTGAGGTGAAATAATCACATGAGCCCAGCAGGTCAAGGCTGTGGTGTCTGTGAGCGTGCCACTGCACTCCAGTCTGGGTGACAGTGTGAGTCTCTGACTCAAAAAAAAAATAGTATGCCACAGTCACTGAACTTAACAGAGGAAAAAGTTCCCCCTCCCCCACAGATGCTAGCCTAGATTATTTTATTAAGTTTTCGAAAATGATACCATTACAATTCTTTCTTTTGCATTTTTAGCTTCAAATTCTTTTTTTTTTTTTTTTTTTTTGAGTTGGAGTCTCACTCTGTCGCCCAGACTGGAGTGCAGTGGCCGCTCCCGGCCCCAGCAGCCTTGACCTGCAGGACTCCGGTGATCCTTCCGCCTCAGCCTTCCGAGTAGCAGGAATTACAGGCGCGCGCTACCACGTCTGGATGATTTTTTGATTTATTGTAGAGATGAGGTCTCCCCAAGTTGCCCAGGCGGGTCTCGAACCCGTAGTCTCAGGCAATCCACTCACCTCAGCCTCCCAAAGGCGCGGGATTACAGGCTGAGCCACCGAGCCCAGCTTCAAATTCTTGTATAAAGGAAAACTATTGGCTGGGCTCAGTGGCTCAGCCTGTAATCCTGCACTTTGGGAGGTCGAGGTGAGTGAATTGCCTGAGCCTGAGGGTTCAAGACCCGCCTGAACAACTTGATGAAACCTCATCTCTACGATAAATCAAAAAATCAGCTGGGCGTGGGAGCGCGTACCTGTAATTCCAGCTACTTGGAAGGCTGAGGCGGAAGGATTGCCGGAGCCCAGCAGGTCGAGGCTGCGGTGGCCCAGAGCAGCCACTGCACTCCAGTCTAGGCGACAGAGTGAGACTCCAACTCAAAAAAAAAAAAAAAAGAAAGAAAGAAACAAGACAAATTATTGTTTACCCTGATGTGTAGTTCATACAGGAAAGATAGGATAAATGCTTGATAATAAATCCTTTATTTATCACTTTTTAAGTAAAAACTGCCCCACCACACCCGGCTAATTTTTCTTGATTTATTGTAGAGATGAGGTCTCACCAAGTTGCCCAGACTGGTCTCAAACCTGTGGACACAGACAATCCCCTAGCCTCTGTCTCCCAAAGTTCTGGGATTACAGGAGTGAGCCACTGCACCCAGTGTATTTGTCAGTTTTAAAAATGTGTTGGTTCCCTGCAGCCTCCAAGAGTAATCAGTGAGGCTGTTTTTGTCTTTTAGACTCTATGAATGCTAAGCTCTAAATTTTTTTTCCCAGTTGGATTTTTTTTAACCCTTATTCAAAGGTATTTCCTCCCTTCTGTGAGTTTTTTGTTTTTTGTTTTTTTTTTTTGAGTTGGAGTCTCACTCGGTCACCCAGACTGGAGTGCAGTGGCCGCTCCCGGCCACCGCAGCCTCGACCTGCTGGGCTCTGGCGATCCTTCTGCCTCAGTCTTCCAAGTAGCTGGAACTACAGGCGCACGCTACCACACCCGGCTAATTTTTTGATTTATTGTAGAGATGAGGTCTCGCCAAGTTGCCCAGGCAGGTCTCGAACCCGCCGGCTCAGGCAATTCACTCACCTGGGCCTCCCAAAGTGCTGGGATTACAGACTGAGCCACCGAGCCAGGCCCCCTTCTGTGAGATTTAAGCATGTCTTTCTAACATATCCATCACTTTCTCCCTATATACTTCCTTTATAGTAAGGATCATCTGGATCATAAGCTCCTTGAAGGCATAACATAACGCCTAAAGCAGTGCTTCTCAAACTTCATTGTGAATGTAAGTCATCTGGGGTAGGGGGCGCTCTTGTTAAAATGCATATTCTGATTCATTAGGTCAGGAGTGGGCTGATATTTTGCTTTTCTAACAAGTAAGCACCAAATGATGCTGATGCTGCTGGTTGGCGGACCATACTCTAAACAAAAGTGTATGGTAAATATGAGAAATCTCTTTCATCCCTTCAGTAAGACAGACCTACTCTGGATCAGTCCATGGACTAGGCCCTACTACCTTACAATGCAAAGGATTTGTGTGTGTGTGTGTGTGTGTGTGTGTGTGTGTGTGTGTGTGTGTGTGGTGTGTGTGTGTTTGCTTTATTAAAGAGTTTTGGTTTTTCATTTATTCTTTTGAGTATGTGATGCTTACATGGTAAAAACAAAAACAAAACTTTTTTCATAAAATTCAAAAGGGTACACAGTGATAGTTCCTCATATCCCAAAGGCAATCTCTGTTACTTCTTACATTTTATTCCAGAGATATTCTATGCATATAAGAGCATACCAGCCGGGCTCGGTGGCTCAGCCTGTAATCCCGCGCCTTGGGAGGCTGAGGTGAATGGATTGTCTGAGCCCGCGGGTTCGAGACCCACCTGGGCAACTTGGTGAGACTTCATCTCTACAATAATAATAATAAAAAAAAGAGCATACCATATTTGTACCATATCTCTTTTTTTAAAATCACATGGAGACATAACGATCTGCCACATTTCTTTTTCTTTTATTTTTTTACTGTATCTTGGAGATTGTTCCATATTTCCACATATATCTCTAAATTCTGTTGAACAAGTGTAGTGTCCATACAAGATGCATCTGTTTTTTTGTTTTGTTTTGTTTTGTTTTTGAGTCAGAATCTCACTCTGTCACTCAGGCACTCTCACGGGCCACCGCAGCCTCGACCTGCTGGGCTCAGGCGATCCTTCCACCTCAGCCTTCCACGTAGCCGGAACTACAGGTGTGTGCTACCATGCCTGGCTAATTTTTTTTTTTTTTTTTTTTGGTAGAGATGAGGCATCGCCCCAGGCTGGTCTTGAACCCCTGGGCTCAGGCAATCCTTTTGCCTCCACCTCCCAAAATGCTGGGATTTCAGGCATGAGTCACCGCACCCAGCCACATCTGTTGATTTTAGAAAATATACAGTGAAGTGTGACCACCGCAGCTTCTTCCTCATCTTACACAGGTCATTCTCCAGGGCGAACACATGTCCTGTCTTCCATTCTTTGAATGCTCTGAATTACCCTGAATTCATATCTGTGAAAGAATCAATTTCATATACTCTAATGTGCCTCCATCACTCACTTACATAAGCAGATCTACACTTCATTATTTTTTCCTTTTTTCCCCGGATTCCAGTCTCCCTGGACTCCAATCGTTTCTTTACTCTGTATTTCCTCAGCACTCACCAGTTAGACAGACATTTTAATAATAATGTATTATTGTGAATCATAGCACATATAAGTGTATATAAAATGTATATATTTAAGGAAGAAGTGGAACATGACATAGAAGTGGCCTCCTGCCCTCCCTTCATCTTCTGTCACATGAGATCTCTCCCCCTAAAAGGTAACTACTATCCCGGATTCTAAATTAATAATCATTCTCTAACTTTCCTTTTTGGTTTTCTTTTTGAGACAAGGTCTCACCCTGTCACCCAGGTCAGAGAGCAGTGGCACAATCATTAACTCACTATAACCTTGAACTCCTGGTCTCAAACGATCCTCCTGTCTCAGCTTCCCAAGTAGCTAGGACCACAAGCATGGACCACACCTGGCTAATTTTTTTGCATTTTTTGTAGAGACAGGATCTTGCTCTGTTGCCCAGGCTGTTTTCAAACTCCTAGGCCCAAGCAATCCTCCCACCTCAGCCTCCTAAAGTGCTGCTATTATAGGGGGCAGCTACCACGCCTAGCCTCTAACTTCCTTTCTGAAGTGGTTCTCAAGCTTTAGTGCATCAGACTCATGTAGGGAGTTTGTTAAATCACAGATTGCTGGGCCCCACCCATTTCTGATTTAGTAGACCTAAAGTGGTACCCAAGAATTAGCCTTCCTTTCTTCCTTCTTTCCTTCCTTCCTTCCTTCCTTCCTTCCTTCCTTCCTTCCAGTAGGAGTCTCACTCTGTCGCCCAGGCTGGAGTGCAGTGGCATGCTCACAGCTACCGCAGTCTCGACCTGCTGGGCTCAGACGATCCTTCCGCCTCAGCCTTTGAAGTAGTTGGATCTATAGGCGTATGCCACCACACCAGGATAAATTCTTTTTTTTTTTGAGTCGGAGTCTCACTCCATCACCCAGGCTGGAGTGCAGTGGCATGCTCACGGCCACCCCAGTGTCAACCCGCTGGGCTCCAGCAATCCTTCCACCTCAGCCTTGCAAGTAGCGGGAGCTACAGGAGCATGCTACCACGCCCGGCTAATTTTTTATTTAGTGTAGAGATGAGGTCTCGCCAATCTGCCCAGGCTGGTCTTGAACCCGCTGGCTCAGGCAATTCACTCTCCTTGGCCTCTCAAAGTACTGAGATTACAGGCTGAGCCACTGACTCCAGTCCTGACTAAATTATTGAGTTATTATAGGGACAAGATCTCACCAAGTTGCTCAGCCTGGTCTCAAACCCCTGGACTCAGGCAATGCAATCCTCTCACCTCATCCTCCCAAAGTGCTGGGATTACAGACTTAAGCCACCATGCCCAGCCTAAGAATTGGCATTTCTTTAAGTTCCGAGGTGACCTCGATGCTGCTCAGTGCCACACTTTGAGAACTACTGTTTACTCAGAGAAATTCTCAACTTCTGTAGGATGACACTTAGTCCTTTTAGGACCCTTCACTCCTTGCCTAAATATAGTCACTCAACACAAGTCCTGTAAGGACCTACCCGCTTCTTCCCCTGCTCCGTTTCCTATCACCTGTGGCAGGATGCAGCAAATGCTGAAATATATTTCTTGTATGATTGAGTGAATAAACACAGAAACATGTAGCTAGTTCAGGATCAGCAGTTGGCCTCATGGCAATCACTAGCCCAGGGCAGGAAAGGAGTTGATAGCAGTTAAAGGTATTTCCTTTTGAAAGGCAGGTTGCAACTTTAAAGACCCGCCCGGGCATGCCAGGCAGGTTTTGTTTGGGAAAGGCCAAATGGCCCAAAGACTAGCCATTTAATGGATATGCAAAAAGAGTGGCTAATTCACAGACTTATCCAAAAATTCCCCTTCTGAAGTTGACAGTTTACAAGCCTGCAGTTCCTGGAAACCATTTGTTCTTTGAAAAATTTGATTTTGCTGAGTACAATCTTGTAAGACTCCAAAGGAAATATGTAATCACTCAACACGACCCCCCTCCTTTACCTAAATGAGGGTATAAGACCCCACGTCTCCTGTTCTGGGGTGCTCGAGCTTAATTTGGATGCATTAAATTCTTGGGCCTGCTGTGCTAGCCAGCGTAATAAAGTGCCACTTCCTATAATAGTCTTGATGTCACGATCTCTCTATTTTTCCTGCTGCACACCCAGTTTGTGAGTGCTTTGATAAGTATTTTAAATCATCGTGGCCAGGTTCGGTGGCTCAGCCTGTAATCCCGTGCCTTTGGGAGGCTGAGGTGAGTGGATTGTCTGAGCCCGCGGGTTCGAGACCCGCCTGGGCAACTTGGCGAGACCTCATCTCTACAATAAATCAAAAAATCAGCCGGGCGTGGTAGCGCGTGCCTGTAATTCCGGCTACTTGGAAGGCTGAGGCGGAAGAATCGCCGGAGCCCAGCAGGTCAAGGCTGCGGTGGCCGGGAGCGGCCACTGCACTCCAGTCTGGGCGACAGAGTGAGACCCCAACTCAAAAAAATAAAAATAAATAAATAAATACATACGTCACTGTGGCTTTTGACTAGTATCTACTTTTTCCTTCTCTGTTCGTCATCCCACTTACAGGTTTCCTCTCCTTTGTATGTATTGTTGTTAGTTCATCAGAAGGAAGACTGTAAGCAATGTTCACATGTCTTTTCATCTAGCCAGTAAGCTCCTTGAAAGTGGGAACCAAGCTGGGCTCAGTGGCTCCGCCTGTCATCCTGCGCCTCTGGGAGGCTGAGGTGAGTGGATGGCCTGAGTCCGCGGGTTCGAGACCCGTCTGGGCAGCGAGACCTCATCTCTACAATAAATCAAAAAATCAGCCGGGCATGGTAGCGGGCGCCTGTAATTCCGGCTACTCGGAAGGCTGAGGCGGAAGGATCGCCGGAGCCCAGCAGGTCGAGGCTGCGGTGGCCGGGAGCGGCCACTGCACTCCAGTCTGGGCGACAGAGTGAGACTCCAACTCAAAAAAAAAAGAGAGTGGGAACCAAGTTTAATTTCCCTTGTAGTCCACTTCCTCATTTAGACTGCAGTCCAGGGTTGCAAACTCAGTTGCTTAGAAAGGCCAAAAGGCAATGCAAATAAGTGAAGCTTATTTCGAGATATAAATTGCCAGGTGGAAATTTATCTGGAAGCCATGTCCTATCTAAAGAGGACAGCTGCTACTTGGCTTTAAGCCAATCACAAGTCCATTGTTCTCTGATTTGCCCATTTTTCAAGAGAACCCAGAAATAATCCCAACAATTCAGCGTTTTAAGCACACAGAATGAGTCCTGCAGAATACATCTACAGGTAGCAAAACTACTCCATCTTTCTTTCTTTCTTTCTTTTTTTTTTTTTTTTTTTGAGTTGGAGTCTCACTCCGTCGCCCAGACTGGAGTGCAGTGGCTGCTCCCGGCCATCGCAGCCTTGACCTGCTGGGCTCCAGCGATCCTTCCGCCTCAGCCTTCTGAGTAGCTGGAACTACAGGCGCGCGCTACCACGCCTGGCTATTTTTTTTTTTTTTTTGTAGAGATGAGGTCTCGCCAAGTTGCCCAGGTGGGTCTCGAACCCGCGGACTCAGGCAATTCACTCACCTTGGCCTCCCAAAGCGCGGGATTACAGGCTGAGCCACCGAGCCCGGCCCACTCCATCTTTCAAGACCTTTGAGTTAATGGATGGATGGGTGGATGGGTGTTTGAGTGAATGAGTGAATCTGGGTCATCGTGGTTCTCTGGTTGAAACTGGGGTTGGGAAGTGAGGGGATAAGAAATACAGAATCTGCTACATGCTTGGACCTGTTCAAGGGGCTTTACATACTTATCTCATTTGGCCTTCATAACAACACCACAGAGTTGCTATTATCATTCTCATTTCCATGCTCTTTTTACAGATAAGGAAATGGAAGTTTAGAAAAGTCCAGGGTCACACTGCTAGTTGGCTTTATTAATAACCTACCTAATTCCAAGAAAAGGATCTCAGATGGGCTCACATGATTTAACCTGGGTCCTGATCCTTGGATTCCAGATAGCTCTAGTACACAAACTTGCCACTACAAAAGGAATTAGGTTTTCAGAAGGCAGGTGGAGGGAAGATGCCAATAGTTCAGGGAGCAGGTTTGATTTCTCGGGCTTCTTGCTAAATAAACAACTCTTAGCTTCATGGTCCTCAAGGATGTCAGCCCTTACTACAGAGCTAAGACACAAAGAGGTCTCTTGCCATCTTGGTATGTATATCCTTCCTATTTCCTCCTATCTCCCTACTTATGCTCTTCACAGAATTCAAGACTTCTACCTACCAGCCTTAGAGTCCGTTTCATCTTAATTCTTTTCTAGAGACCGGTAGGGTAAGAACACAGACACTGCCACAAGAGCTGTTTTGGATGGAAAACATTTTATTGGAGTTACTGAAACAGGTAAGAGTTGTCTTAGGATGGGTATCAGATCCCACACTAGTCCCCTCTTCCAGTGGAGGTCATGGTCACTGGGCATCAGGAGTTGCACTTCTCAATCCTTTCAGCTGGAAGGGAAAGGGTTATGGTTAGATTGGGGGCGCCCAGGTGCTAGAATCCCCACAAGGAAGCACAGGATAGGACGGGGCACCAAAGGAAAGGAATTTCTGCCTGGGTGCAATTTCCCATTCTCCTCTATATACAGTAGTTGAGGTCTCCCTTCCCTTTGGTGAGAAGGTTCAATCCTTCTTTCATGGATTCCACTGTCCCTCCCAGATCCTCTGCTTCTGTCCCCACCCACAACCTTCTCTTCTTCCTGATGCTCGCCACTTCTTACCTTAGGAAAGGCATCCCAGTTGAGAAAAGGCAGTTTCCTTTTGATAGACTAAAAGAGAAAAAGAGAAAGAAAGTGATGTGTTGCCAGTCAGGTGAGTATGAATCCTGAGTGAGTTTCCTGTGGTGAGGATGGTGTTATTGTTTTATAATTAGAGCTAATACTTCCCAAGGCTTTATTCTATGTCTTCCTGTACTAACTGCTCTACAGGCATGACCGCATTTGGTCTTCACGGAAATATCTTGAGGTAGGTACTGTTATTACTCCCACATCACAGTTGAGGAAACAGACTCAGGGAACTGAAAACACTTTCATGAAGTCATATAGTAAGTGCAGAGTCAGGAGATGCAAGCCCTAGTTCCAGCTTTGTCACTTGCTTAGCCTTCTAAATTTGGGTGAGCCTCAGTTTTTTCATAGAGGTTGAGCTTTTTCATAGAGGATGGTAGGACTTCAGATAAGAACTTGACGAAGTCCTTTCTCTTCTGGAATTGTCTTTGGAGCCCTGCTCTTCCACTGCCATCTTAGAAAAATGGGTGTGATCATGACAGCCTCCTGGGGAAGCTTTCTTTGGTTGACAATACACTGGGCAGCATCCAGGCATCCCTCCTAGAATGTGCTGCCACTACCCTGGAAAGACTGCAGACAAATCAAGGAGAACAAGGGGCACTGAAGCCCTTACCTCAAAGAGGGCGTGCCAGTTCAGGAATTCATCAGCCTTAAAAGCCTAAGGAGAATGAGAGAACAGAAAAAGGTGAGATCCAGGGAAGGGCAGAGCTTAGCTCCCAGTCCACTGGAAGAGGTGAAGAGAACGTGGCAGCTTTGCAAGCTCTCTCTACCAGGGCATTCATCTCTACAATGTGGATATTCACAGAGGTAGTGCTAGAGAAGTGTACTTACAGATCGCAACTTGTCGATGTTCAGGAATGGAGCATAAAAGGCCTAGGCAAAAAAGTAGCGTGTTAAGAAAGTCACTAAGGAGCACAAAGATGTGGGCGACAAACACACAGCTGGAGTGTGTGGGAAAACAGATACTTTACCTCAGATCCTACTGCATAATTACCGATGGTGCTGTCTTCCTGGAAAGTGAGAGGGAGAAGAGGAAGCAATGGTTACATGATGGCAGGTCCCTTTCTCACAGCCCTTCTCTGCCGGTTCTGCTCTGGGCCAATCCCTGAGAGAAGGCAACCCATTCTCCACCATGGGGCCTCGGAATGTTAACCCACTCTGTTCCAGTCATGCACATGGTTGACAGGTGTGCAAGGTAAGAAGGAGGATTAGAGAAAGGCGTGTATAAGACAGAGAAATTCAAGATCCAGGCCTGCATCCATACGGGTGGCAGTTGGAAAGGGTGGATAGAAGAGGACTCCTCCCAAGAAAAACTAGCCAGTGTTGTTCTGTAGTTAACTAAATCCTTAGTTGAATTGGGGTGTTCCAGAGACACACTTCGCCCGTATAGCTGGGTGGGAAAGATTAGCAAGCAGGTGAGAGTCAAGCTGCTGAGGTGACCTACCTGCCTCTGATTGAGATAGGTTTGCTTGGTGACTTCACTGCCACCACTGCTGGTGTCTCTGTTTCTCGCCTCCGTCTGGCAACACCCAAACCTCAGTGTATCCCATCCTGCCAGCTTCCTTACTCACTTCCTCCCCTCAACAGAGGTCACAAACACGGAGCCCACAGGCTGGATTTGCATGCTTAGATCTCATAGAAGTTTGACTTGATTGGCTTTTAACTTGAATTAAACATTTTTAATAATAATTCATAAATAAATTCAGATTCTCTGTTTCTCCTGAAAATGTAAGACTCTGACCATAGTAGGTACATTTTCCCACTCCACAGCATCCAGCTGGAGTGAAGACTGCCCCCTTTTAGACTGGGCAAGTTCGACCCACTTCACCTGAGGCTCCGCTGACACCCCTTGCTTGGATCCTCAGTAGTTGAGCCTGTGACCCCTTTCTTAGACTTTAAAACCCAGAGTGGACATCCCCCACCATAGGATAAAATAGGAATAGAGGGCCTCAGGACTCCTGGTTGGGGACTAGATGGTAAGAATTCTCTCTATGGCCTACACCCCAGATACAGTTGAGAGCCTCCAGTCACTTGGAAGCTGTTCGCAGGGATACAAACAAGCGAAGATTAGACCGAACCCAGACAACCCACCTCAGCCCTGTCTCCCACCAGTATTCAGTAAACTAGCTTCCACCCCAGACTTCACCATCTCTTTCAGAAATATAAGCATCTCTGTCCCTAAATGTCTTCTCAGGAATGCTCTGTTCCCTTCCTCTTTTCCTCCCTCAGAACCCCCGCTTCTCTTTCATCCCCTGGCAATATCCAAAAATAAGAGCCATTTATCCAGTAATGAATAGAAGGTAAAAAGATATTGAAGGGTAGGTAGATTAAAAGTATAAGAAAAAAAAAGCAGGTGATGTGCTTACCTCAGAACTACCCAGGGCAGCCCCCTGGGCAGACTGGAGTGCCAGGAGAGACAGTAGAACTATAGCAGGAAGCACTGGGATCTTCATGGTGTCAAATTTGGGGTGCTCTGAGGCGGGGCCTCAATGCTTGCTCTTTATATTCCCAAGTAGGCAGATGTGAGCAGAAATGGGGTCCCCACCCCACTGACTCACCACCAGATCCTGTCACCCACCCCCGGGGCTCTGGGAGGGGGAGGCATGGACTGTTCCCCATTTGCCTTGGATTTCTCAATTCACATTCTGCCCCAGGCACTTGGAAGATGAGACTGCAATGGGTCTCTTCATGCAAATGGGGCTGGGATGGAGACAGGTTGGACCTGTCCCTCTAACCTGGGATTTGGCCATAGCACCAGGCAACCTCTCCTTTTGTCTTTGCCTCTTTTCCTTATATGTCTCATTCCTCTCTTAAAATTCAGGCTTTTTTCCCCCACCCTAACAATTCTGTCTCAACTCCTTAGCCTGGCATTAAAGGCTTTCTATGCTCTGGCCTCAACCTGCCTTTCTAACTTCTTCTTCTTTTTTTATTTTTGAGTTGGAATCTCACTCTGTCGCCAAGCTCACAGCCACCCCAGTGTTGACCTCCTGGGTGCCAGTGATCCTTGCACTTCAGCCTTCCAAGTAGCTGGAACTACAGGCGCACGCTATCATGCCGGGCTAATTTTTTTATTGATTGTAGAGATGAGGTCTTGCCAAGTTGCCTGGGCTGGTCTCGAACCCACGGACTCAGGCAATCCATTCGCCTCAGCCTCCCAAAGTGCTGGGATTACAGGCTGAGCCACCAAGCCCGGCCTACCTCTTCTTCTTTTACTGCCTTTGTCCATACCTCACGTTCTGGTGAAACTAGACTCCTCACCAAATGTACCCTTCCTTTTCCCTCCAGATGTCCAGCCATGTTGTTCTTCTTCCTAAAATGCCCTTCTCTTACCTCCAGTTCTCAGAACCCAACATCCATCTTGGATGAAGCTTTACTGGTTTCTCCTACCATCCCCAATCCCCCCACCACACACACCTTTCCTTTTTTCAGAGCTGCCATATCAATTCACTTGGACCCTGGGTCACTTGTGTTCTTCTCTTGCTTCCCTTTTAGAATATCAAGTTCCTTGAGGTCAGGAACAATATCTCACTCAGCTTCATATTCCCCTAGCACCATGCCCCCTGACACAGGATACAGGGTGAGTCAATATTTGTTAGATTGGATATGTTAGAATTGGTATTCAGGCATCCTTCTGCCAAGTTGTATACCTTCCTCCTTTGAGGCTGGACCCCTCCCATTAGCCAGCTGCCCATCTTTTACTGTTGGTTCTTCAGAGAGGTGACTGTCTCGAGCTAACAAGACAAGGAATAGAGAAATACAAAAAGTAAAAACAGGTCTTAGAGATACCTAATTGAGCCGGGCTCGGTGGCTCAGCCTGTAATCCCGCGCCTTTGGGAGGCTGAGGTGAGTGGATTGACTGAAACCGCGTGTTCGAGACCCGCCTGGGCAGCGAGACCTCATCTCTACAATAAATCAGAAAAATCAGCCGGGCGTGGTAGCACGCGCCTGTAGTTCCGGCTACTTGGAAGGCTGAGGAGGAAGGATCGCCGGAGCCCAGCAGGTCGAGGCTGCGGTGGCCGGGAGCGGCCACTGCACTCTGGTCTGGGCGACAGAGTGAGACTCCGACTCAAAAAAAAAAAAAAAAAAAAAAAAAAGAGAGAGATACCTAATTGGAGATGGAATCTAGGTATCCCTTTGGGTACCTACTCCATTTCACTGAGCTTATCCTACCCCACCCCCAGCTTGGAAGTTGGATCACTCAATGTGACAAAACATAAAACATTCTAATCAAGCAGCCTTCTCCACAATGAGGTTCATGTGGCCCAACCGGTTCCTGGTGTATTAGGGAGGTGCGTGGGACTTGGACCGGTGCTGCCAGGGCAGAGCAAGACCTTATCTGAGAGTGGGCCTCTTCACCCCAACCTGATGCAATGCACATCGATAGCAGGCTTAGGGTGGGAGGGCTAGACATCATTCATGTACCCCAGGAGCTGGACATTTCAGGTGGATCCTTGCTCTGCCCCCCCATACCGTAGTCTGGGGCATCCTGCCCCTCTTCAGTCTCAGGAAGCCTCGCCTGATTTTACAATGGCAGCCACCCCTTTATAGAGCCACCGGAGATGACAATGCTTGAGGAACACTCCCTAAGCACAGATGACCATGTGGCAGTGACGGTCATGTACCCTTGGTGCTCCTGGAGGGGATGAGTTAAAGAATGACTGAAGCGGGTGGAGTTCCTCCCAAACGTTTTCTAGCGGATACAGCTTTTTAAAACGTGTCATGAATTCTCACTAATTAATTAACAGTGACTAAAAAAGCTGATTAACCACCATTCTGCCAGCATAGGTTCAACTCCAGGAGTGGAAGGAATGAAGAATCAGACAAAGGAGAATTGACAGTGTATAATCAGCTATAGTTAGACATGCAAACGGAGGCATCCAGTGTCAGTCTTGGCAAGGGTAATCCAAAGCAGCAGATGATCCAAACCTTCTGTTTGGTTCTAGAATCTAGTCCATGATGGTTCCTTGGCAACACGTTGACCTCCCTGTTTTCCTCTCCACCTAATGGTGCCAATAACAATATAAGCCCACTTGTTGAGAGGTTACTATGTGGCAGGCCAACTTGTGCTCAGTGCTCTGAATATGTGATCTCATTGAAATGTTACAGTGATTCTGTGAGGTAGGTACCATAATTATCCACATTCTATAGGCGGAGGAACTAGAGCACACAGAGGTTAACTATCTTACCCCAGGTCAGGCAGCCAGTGTGTGGCAGGGCCAGCATCAGAGCCCCAGGCTTTCAGAGCCTGAATCTGTATTGCTTTTTTGCTCTACCGTGGAGTAGTGTCCTACGGAGCGCCATGACCAGCCCATGTGAATGAGACCCATGCCCTGAGAGTGGGGGGCACTGAAACCCTACCAGCTCCCCTTACCAGGTGTGATGCAACCTGCACAACCACAGGTGACATCTCCCAGCATTCCATGCATTAATCCAAATGAATTAAACTGTATACTTCTGGCAAAGTAAAAACAGAACTAAGAGATTAATAGCACTCAGTGAGTATATGCCCCA
This sequence comes from Cephalopachus bancanus, assembly GCA_027257055.1. Lineage (NCBI taxonomy): Eukaryota > Metazoa > Chordata > Mammalia > Primates > Tarsiidae > Cephalopachus > Cephalopachus bancanus. Next base: position 863,223 of record JAPVLO010000110.1, on the reverse strand, counting down.
GAATGAACCTGCAGTGTTTCCAGATGCCTGTAATAGTTTGAGCATCTTGCCACACCAAGTGTGTGTTTAAAGATAGTGTTCTAATTCTTGTGTTTAAAGTTCTGGTGTTTAAAGAGAGGTACTTTTTGGAGAATGTTCCTAAACACAAGCCACCTACTTTGTGTGCTCAACCAAAGAAATTCTTTTCCTATGCTGAGGAAAATAAACTGGCTGTGTTGGACTTATGATTTGTTTGCATCTGGCACCTTGCTGATAGACTTTTCGAGGGTAATTTCATCTTTACATTATTTTTGCTGTAGCATCTAGTGTCTCTCTCCAAGCTCCTCCTCATCTTCCGTCTATACTGCCTCAGTGAGTGCATGTTCCCTGAGTGTCCAGTGTCTAGCAGTTGGGGAGGTGGGAGAAGAGAGGGATAGGGGAGTTCTCACTGGCAGAGGGTCCCAGCAATTCAGGTAATGGTTGACAAGAAAGTGTGCCCAGGATTCAGCTCAACTTTTGATGAATCACGGAGGGTTAATGGAGTCAGGCAGAGTCACAGAGAGTGGTTCTGCAACACCCCATCTACAGGTCTGATTGATTTCCTAGTTCCCTCTCTGAGAATACCAGTAAACCCCTGTCTTCCCACAGGTCTGCCCCCACCCCACCCCAAATCTGCCAGAACTTGAGTGTGGGTAGGAGATGAGGCCCAGCCCTGATTGCTACATTACCAGACACACCTAGGGGCTGGGAGTCAGCCTCCTGGGTCTAGGGAAGGAATGGAGGATTGAAGGAGTGGATACTGGGTCCTTGGAGCCTTGGCGAACACTTAGGGGAAAAGCCTGGAATTCTTGGAGAGAAAGGGGCTAGGGTGTGGAGTATTAGGAGTTAGAACCCAGGGTGTCCCCATCCTATCCCTTACTCCCTCTGCCAAAGTTACCACCGTACACAAGAAAGCAGCCTCATGGATCAACAAGTCTAGCTCCTTCCTTTGCCACCCACCCTGTGTGCCCTTTGCTTAAACTTCTCCCAGAAAAACTTCCTGGGTTGGTCCCACTTAATTCTAATCCCTCCTTCCATTCACAAGTTCGTAAATATTTATTGAGTGACCATTTTGGCTCTTGGTGCTGGTAATTCAAATGGACGAAGTAACCACCCTATGGAGCTTATTTTCCAGTGGAGGAGACAGATCATAATCTAACAAGAAATAAATAAGCAAGCAAGATAACGTCAGGGAATTACAGGTGCTGTGAAGAAAACCATGTGATATGATGGTGATTGGGTATCCTGGTTAAGATGGCCTGGGGAGAACATTTCAGTTTAGATCTGAAAGCAGTTGAAGCACCAGCCTTCTAAAGATCTTGGGACTCAGGAACCGGTAACAACAGTTGGTGTCCCCTGAGGGTGCTTTCCAGAAGACCCAGAATGACTTTAGAGAGGGAGACCAGAGCCAGATCACACCGAATCATGGCAAGGTGCCAGGATTTTATTTCAGGGCTAATGAAAAGCTTGTGGCAGGTTCTAAGCAGGGAGTCTTCCCTGCTGTCACAGTAGAGTCGGTTATAAGGAAACAAAACAAAAACTGGGACTTCAGGTCACTGGAGAGGCCACAGCAGGAGAAAGGGGCACCTACCCCTTGTTGGAGGGCTTCTTAAGCCGGAGGACCTTAGCCTCGTGTCACTTGAAAGGGCTGCTTTCACCCCTTTGGACCAAGAGCGCCCCAAAGTCCAGAACCATACAGACCCCTTCTGCTTCTCCCTCAATCCCTCCTCTGAAGCTCCAGGAAGCTCCTTGTCGGTCAGCAGTGAGGATTGGGCATTCTCTCTGGGCCCCACAGTCTCCTCCCTGTGGCCTGAAAGAGGTACTGCAACGTCCTCCTACAGCGGACCAGTACCACCATTTAAGGACCATATGAGAAGGGGAGGCAGAGTCGAGGAATAGTCTTGAACTTTCTCCCAGCCAGGTGGGTTTATCAAGTCGGTTTCCCCGAGTCACTTTTGGGCCAGGTTTCTTTATTTATTCATCAACTATTTGAGGTCCTGCGCCTAGCCTGGGTGTGCCACAATGACCTAGGCAGACACGGACTTGTTCACTCTGGGAACTTGCAATCTGGGAGGAAGTCACTTAGGCTGGCAGGATGCTTGATGTCTTCCTTTTGCTTCCTGGTCCCCTGCAAGTATGTCTGGAGGACTCAGGGGTTGGGGCTCCTTGATCTGGGCATGCTGTGCCAGCTTGAAGGGACTTAGAGACTCAAACTATAGACTCTCTGGCCCTGTCACAAAGGCTCCTCAGCTTGGGAGAAGCCTGGCTCACCTGCACCAAGAACCTCTCCTGTTTCCTGGGTACATTTATGGAGTGGAAGTTTTCTGTCTCCCTCCCTCTGCCTCCCAGAAACACAGCATATGATAAGTACTGGGCTTGACCCAGTTTCCCCAACTTCCTAACCATGTTAACCAAACTGCACCCTTCATCCTCACAGTCTATTTACATGGTAAGGTATAGTCTCTACCAGCCTCTTGTTCCCATTTCCTGCCCTCTCCCTGGCCCTCTGGGACTGGTCTCCTCCCCTTGAACAACCAACCTATTCAGTCCTACCTCCTGACATGAATAGTTCCACTTCTGCTTCCTCAGGCTGCCAAAACACCTATAACTGCTTCAAGTGCAAGAAGCATGGTATTTAGATATGGGTTGGCAAAGATTATTTTTTACAGGTGGGGAAACTGAGGTATAATGAGATCAGCTAACTGCTTCTTGTCAGGCATGAAATCCAGGTCTTCTCTCTCAGCCTACCATGTTTTATACCTCTCTCAGGAGGAAGGCAAATTAGCTGCCCCTAAATCATTAGTCCATCTGGCCTGATTCAGACCATCAGCATAATAAAATTTAAGGAAGTCTTAGGGAAACAAGATATGCATAAAACACAAGTTTTATTTCCACAGGGAACTCAAAAGTAGGAAACTCCTCCTGAAAAGCAGTCACAGTGACTTCAGGTCACAAAACACAGCAGGTAAAGAAAGGGGCTGGTTCGTCCAATGAGGCTGGAGGTCACAGGAACACCACAACAGGGCGGGAGCAAGCAAGGGACAGACAAACCAGGTCCTTAACCTAGAAACCGGAGGTCTCAGCACCCAGACCAGGATTGGCACAGGTTGGGAGGGTTGGGGGGAGGAGTATAATCAGGTTCCATGATAATGGGTGTTTCTGAGGGCTCAGTAGTGACTGGAAGCAGTTTTCTAGAAGAAAGGAGATCAAATGATAGAATGTAGCCACCCCTAAATCTGCTGAAACTGGGTATCCTTTCACCCATTGTCTATCCTCCAACAGTTCTTTTGCTGTCCTGCCATTTTACCTGGTATACCCATCACTTTTGCTCCTACCTAAAACAAATTATGTGGTCCGTCCTGCCAAACTAATCTATTACCTCTTTCCCTCTGGAGCCTCATCCTGCCTCTGAGCCTTTCCACCTGACATGCTCACCTCTCGACAGTTCCCCCTGTGATCTCTGTCTTGCTCCTGTCCTTAACCTTTGTATTTTTATTTTGTATTTTTATTTTTTTGTAGAGATGAGGTCTTGCCAGGTTGCCTGGGCTGGTCTCAAACTTGTGGGCTCAGGCAATCCACTCGCCTCAGTCTCCCAAACTGTCCTTAACCTTTAACACCGAGTAGCCAGAATTACAGGCGTGCGCTACCACGCCCGGCTGATTTTTTGATTTATTGTAGAGATGAGGTCTCACTGCCCAGGCGGGTCTCGAACCCACAGGCTCAGGCAATCCACTCACCTCAGCCTCCCAAAGGCGCGGGATGACAGGCTGAGCCACCAAGCCCAGCTCTAAGTCATTTTCTTAAGAATCTTTCTCCATACTCCACAATGAGGTCCCCTCCTCCTTAGCACCTTTAGAGCCTCCACCCAGAGCAAACCTGACTTCATGTTGCTGCCCTCTGAGATCTGAGGATACGCCAAGATCCCAGCCCTGTCTGAGGGGTGACTGTGCCCCAGTTCCTGGGACGTGGCCTTGGGTGGTTCACTCTGACACTTACCTACCAAAACTTCAACCAATGCAGCAGACCCGGTTGCATCCGGGAAGCCTGAAAGACAAGGAAAATGTCTGAGTAGACATCACATTGTCCCCTCCAGACCCTCTGGCCTCACACTCTTTCTCTCTCAAGTCAGATTTTCTTGGCCCCCCATACTCACAGAGGATGAAGGCGTGACTCCCCCCTGGAAAAAGAAGATTAGAGGTAGTAATGTGGGGGCAGTGGCAGGCTCAAATCAGGATTATTGCCAAAGTCCTTTGGTCTGTGTACATTCAACCTATGAAATTTGTTTCATGGCAGATTTATCATCCTAAGTACATTTTATCCAAGATTATATTGGCAGGGGGAAAAGGATGTGTATCCCTTCTGCCTGCTAAGTGGATGGATACTGGTCATAAATAACTGGCAAGGTGGACACCCCAAGGCAATATTAACTGCATCTCCACCTCCTTTCAGTTAGTGTAGAGTTTCTGATCACTTAGGAGAAGGTCCTCTCCCCAAGGACAGTGGCTTTATTGTCCTGAGAGATGGAGAGAAACACCCAGCTGGGTTTTTCTGTCATCTTAATGCCAGATGGTGTGGGGTGTAGCTGTTCCATGGATTCTTGACTTCATCACAGAAAAGAATTTCAGAGCAAGTCCAAAGTATAGTTTAAGACAAAATTTTATTAGAAAGAAAAGATACACTCGAGAGAATATGGTGCCTTAAGAGAAAGGACACCCGAATCTGTTGTTAACTGTTTTATGTATTTTCTTTTTTTTTTTTTCTTGAGTTGGAGTCTCACTCTGTCGCCCAGACTGGAGTGCAGTGGCCGCTCCCGGCCACCGCAGCCTCGACCTGCTGGGCTCCAGTGATCCTTCCGCCTCAGCCTTCCAAGTAGGCGGAATTACAGGCATGCACTACCACGCCTGGCTGATTTTTTGATTTATTGTAGAGATGAGGTCTCTCTGCCCAGGCAGGTCTCGAACCCACGGGCTCAGGCAGTCCACACACCTCAGCCTCCCAAAGGCGCGGGATGACAGGCTGAGCCACCAAGCCCGGCTCTAAGTCATTTTCTTAGTGATGATAAAGCAACCTATTTCTTAAACTAGGATTTGTGTGCTATATGGTAGATTACAATCTATTGATCACAAATTTCTAATTGTCTGCTTCTGAGTTACTTGCCTTCTGTGAAAATCTTGAGATAATGGTAAAAGTTACTGTTCTATGGTTTAAATTTCTTCCTGAAAGTATCATCCCCCAGTGCCTCTAGTAATTCTCTTATTTTCTTGTAGCTGAGTACATCAGCTGCCCTGCATTCTGAGGTTGGGTTTGGGTACCTGGTCAGAGTTGGTATTGTTCTGTTGAGTTATGTCCTGATAAGACAGCACCCAGCTGGATATCTGCCCATCTGTTTTTCTAATTATCTAAGCTATGTCATCTGCAAAAGAAACTCATCTAGCTGGGCTCAGTGGCTCAGCCTGTAATCCTGTGCCTTTGGGAGGCTGAGGTGAGTGGATTGCCTGAGCCCGTGGGTTCGAGACCTGCCTGGGCAACTGGGCGAGACCTCATCTCTACAATAAATAAATAAAAAAAAATCAGCCGGGCATGGTAGTGCGTGCCTGTAATTCCGGCTACTCGGAAGGCTGAGGCGGAAGAATCGCTGGAGCCCAGCAGGTCAAGGCTGCGGTGGCCGGGAGCAGCCACTGCACTCCAGTCTGGGTGACAGTGAGACTCCGACTCAAAAAAAAAAAAAAAAAGAAAAGAAACTCATCTATCTCTAAGCTATGCTAGCTACCCTGCTTCAAGCCTAATTAGTATTTAGCAAATTCATTTACAGATATAAGGTTGCCTACTTTGCAACTGAAGGAAACAAAATTCCCCCATTTTTTTTATGAATAACGCATTCATATCCTTTGTGAATAACACATTCATTTTCCTACCAACCAAGCATTCCTAAACTGACTTCTCCTCAGTGCTAGTCTGTTTTTATCTTTCCTATTCCACTCCCCCCCAAAAGATCAGCAGAGCAGACAGAACGAAGAAAAGCTGTTTGTGTATTTTGCCATGTGCCATGAGATTTTTTTAGAGCCATATATTCCTCTTTGAGAGGGTATTGGTTCCAGTTTTCTCTATTGCATATTATGCAGCTGCTGCTCCCTTTTAACCTTTTTTGTGTGGATGGATGTGAAGAGCATTGAACCCTCTTTCCCTCTACTTCCAGGCTGCTCTCAGGGAATGAATCTCCCGTACAATGGGATGGAACGACCCGACTTTCAAAGCAAACAGGATTCAGCCTGGCATTAAAAGCCTCTCTCTTTCTCCCCTGTGCAGAGACCCCAGTGGGAAGACGGGGCAGTTGCAAGTCTTACCTTAGCAGGGGTCTTGGCTGAGTACTGCCCAATGTAGGCAGTAGGATATGCCTGCTGGTTATAATTGTAGTTCTGTGAAAGAGAGGGGAGAGAGGCACTTTGCTCTGGAATAAACACCCCACCTTCCTGCTCAGACTTGTGTCATGTGTTCTCTTTTATAGAATCTCCTCCAGCCACCCAGAGCCCACACCTTCACCTCACTTTATTGTCATAGCCCAAATGACCTGCCTTCTCTTTCCCTCAGTACCTTTCCCAACTCTTCATATGTTACTTGGAAGGTGAGGGCAGAAAACCGAGGAAAGAAGCACCGGGACCCAAACCAGATGGCCAGGTGGTAGATATCTTACCTTGGAAGTTACAGCTGCCACCTCTTGCCACCCTGCGCCAGGCTGAGAAAACTAGTGAATGGGGGAGTGAAGGAGGGAGAATTTCAGATTGGCTAGACCCAGGAGCGAGACTGAGAGGGTTTGGGGGCCTTCCATGGGAATCTGAGAGCAAAGAGACGCACCTGATCGGCACCACCTGCCCTCTTCTGTAGTGATGAGGCATCTGCACCCTGCAAGGGAGAAAGGGGCCACAGTTAGTATCTCCATGGTCTTCAGGCCTTGACAGGCTTCCAGAGTCCCAGCATCTCCCCCACCCCACCCCACCAGATTCTGTGGGCCATGATAAGTGCTACCACAGAGAAGGCAGTGAGCTGGATGAAACTGATAGCCCAGATATGGGACACAGACTTCCACACTCAGGGTTGGAAGCAAGGGTAGAGAACCAGGTTTGGCAACACCCTCCCCACCCATGCGCCTGGAGCATTGGCAGCTCTGGCCTGAGACTGAGCTAGAACAACAAGTATGTTGAAGTCAGGCGGGATCCTCTGGGAAGACCCAGGGTCCTTAGCCCCAGCCTACCCACCTTTTGCTGACACCAAACCCTGCTGCTCCCTAATAAGCCCTTAAATCCCAGTACACAAAGCCAGGCTCGGTGGCTCAGCCTGGAATCCCACACCTTTGGGAGGCTGAGGTGAGTGGATTGCCTGAGCCCGCGGGTTCGAGACCCACCTGGGCAGCGAGACCTCATCTCTACAATAAATCAAAAAATCAGCCGGGCGTGGTAGCGCGCGCCTGTAATTCCGGCTACTCGGAAGGCTGAGGCGGAAGGATCATCGGAGCCCAGCAGGTTGAGGCTGCGGTGGCCGGGAGCGGCCACTGCACTCCAGTCTGGGCAACAGAGTGAGACTCCAACTCAAAAAAAAAAAAAAAAAATCCTGGTACACAAATGCTGTGCTCCGCAGGGTCCTTGGAAGGAGAGGCCATTACCTACAGAAGCTAAGTGACTAGGTTACCTCTGGGTCTAAGGAAGGAAAGAAAGAGGAGAAATTCAGGAAAGCAGATGAAGCCACTTAAGATACTCCGAAGATGCACCGGGCATCACCCATCAAGGGCAAGGGAAGAAATTGTAAGCATTAGGAAATAAGTTTAGTTCCTGTCATCATGGCTTCTCTACTAGGACACCTCCCCCCACCCCCAGAGTGTAAGAGTTAAGTCCTAACTCTGACTTAACTCTGCCTTATCCATACCTGACATTGAACTTAAACCCCACTGTGGGCAGGGCTTGGTGGCTCAGCCTGTAATCCCGTGCTTTGGGAGGCCGAGGTGAGTGAATTGCCTAAGCCCGCGGGTTCAACACCTGCCTGGGCAATTTGACAAGACCTCATCTCTACAAAAAATCAAAAAAATTAGCTGGGCATGATAGTGTGGGCCTGTATTTCTTGGAAGTTACTTGGAAGGCTGAGGCAGAAGGATTGCCGGAGCCCAGCAGGTCGAGGCTACGGTGGCCGGGAGCAGCCACTGCACTCCAGTCTGGGCAACAGAGTGAGACCGCAACTCAAAACAACAACAAAAAAAAAACCACACAAAAAAACAAAAAAAACCCCCACTGTTAGGCCTAACACTGAGGCCACAAACTGGTTTTCCGCAGGCCTCCAGACATTTCTTGCTTGGTCTGCATTTATTTTAAACTAAATTAGTTATAAACAATTAAAAATCAGATTTCTAGCTTTTCTTGAAAAAATCAGACAACAAAGTCACATTGGTTCATGCACAATGACACTCAGCTGGAGGGTCTTGCCCTCCCCGCTTTGCAAGGGCCTGCATGTCCAGCCTGGTATACTTAGCACATGTGGACGTGTGAGTGAACAATCCTTGCCTCGGTGTCCAAGGGTCCTGTTTCCCAAAGTCCACTGGCCAAGCAGAATCGAGGTGTTACCTTCTACAAGATCCAGCTATTCAGACCCTCTGCAGCTGCCTGCACTTGACCCTGACCTGCTGCCTACATACTGCTCTCCTGCTTCCCTTCCGCTTTCTTCCCCACAGCCCCCCTTCCAGCAGTAGAGGTGGACCCCAGCCCAGGCCCCTCCCCTTCCCCTCATCGTAGTCTCCCTCCACCGGCTCACCCTATAGTACCCACCCAGCTGTGGTTGCCCCCAAGCCAGGCCAAGCCCAGCAGGAGCAGCTGCAGAGCAAAGACAGTGACCAGCTTCATGTTCCTGGGCCTGTGGAGTCTCCAGCCCTCGGCCGTCGGCTTTTATCCTAGGGAGGACCTCCCACCCTATTCCTCAATGACTCACAGCTTCTCTCTCCCACACCACCCCCACTCCAGATTGCACCAACTGAGGAGAGTGGGAAGGGAGAGAAGTACCGTCCTCAGCAGGAAGAGGAAGAAACAGGGACAGACACCTGGGCAAGTCACTTGCCAAGGGCCCAGAACCCCGTGGCCCAGAGCTGAGCTCCCTCACCTTGAAATGAGAAGTTCTGCCTCCTTACCTCAGTAATTTCTTTCCAGTTGAAGAAAGGAGTGTTATGTTTGAAATCCTGGAGAGAGAAGGAGAGCTGAGTGTGCCCCGGGGAGACAGAACTCAGAGGCTGACATGTGGCAGCACACTGGGGAAGTTTCTAGATCATGCGGAGGAATGGGTTTGAAAGCCTGGGTGTGGTTTGGGGGTTGGAGGAAGATAAGCATGCAGGAGGCTGAGGGTGTTCGAATTTTAGATGGTGATAAGATTTGAGGTAGCCAACTCAAAAATGAAAAGGGGGGATCTGGGACCTGAGGGTGGCTGCCTTGCGGAAGGATGAAGAGAGACAGGATGCCAGAGTCCCCGGTTATTCAAACAGTGAGAGTTCTCCTACCTCCCAGAGTCGTCTGAAGTAGAGGAGGGCTCGGGTGCTGGGGGGCGGGACTTGGTTCTGTGGACGAAATGTAGGGAGCAGGTTAGCAGGGGGCCCCCGCTCACCCAGGCCCTAGTCCTGCCATGGCAACTTCCACTGTGACTCAGGGGATGTGGAGCTGGGAGTCTTTAGGGACCCCACTGTTGGAAATGGGGAGAGCAGCTAGATCTCTGGAGCCATGAATCAACTCTCCCTCTCCCCGTACGTACACTGTGTTCTTCTCACAGTTTCCCCCAGCCTCTGGCAGAACCTGACTGTAGCAAAACCTCAGGGCCAGCACCTGCCTCAGCACGTCCCCTTCCCACCCGCCACGCCACCTCCAGCCCATTTCCCAAAGCTATGGGGTTGAAGCCACCCCTTCCAACTCCCCAACCCTGACACAACAGTGGAGACGGAAGAAAGGAGCAGAGACCAGGAGTCTGGGGCAGCTAAGGTTTATTTCAAGGACAAGGGCTGAGGTTAGTGATGGGAGAGTGGTGTTTTAAGAAGGGAGTGGGGGCCTCCCATCCATCTGGTAGCTCCTTGTCTGGAGGTCACGGGATGCGAAAGCGCCTCTGGTCCTGGGCAAAGAAATGGATTCTAAGAGGGAGCTTGGGGAACAGAAATGGAAGGGAGTAGTGGGCCAAGGCAAGGGTTGAGCGGACCTCTGCTGTAGAAATCTGCAGGGAACTTTTTTGCCCACCATTGGCATTCAAACAAATCCAGACAGCCCAGCTTGGGCTTGAGGGTCCCTGACCTTGCTGGGAACATTACGTGGAGTTCCCCTCTTCGCACTGCTCACTCTCAAAGAAGTGCTCAGCTCCCACACCCCCACTGCAAAGGAGACAGGGTTCCATTCTCTTCTCTGTTCACCTCTCCGTCCAGGAGATCGGCTCCTCAGGAAGCCAGCCCCTGGGAATCCTGTCTGTGATCACTCCCTCTACCGCCCCCTAAGTGGGCAGACACATTGGGCTGGCTGGTTCTGCAACTTGAGAAGTATCTGTATGTGCCCTGGTTCTCCCATCAGTTCCTAAATTCCCTGTGGTCCAGTAAAGAGTCTTACTCCTACAAGTAACTGTTCTTTATAAAACAAGGAACATATTTTTTTCATCCAAACCAGAAATCTACTGCAGCTGGGAACATCTGCCCTTCCGTCTTTTACACTCCCACCTCATTCCCAAATGGTGAGATTGGATTTCCCAGAGCCCTGTTTTATGCAGGCAGGTATCCTGTCTCCGTTTCTGTACATTAAGGGGTAGAAACTCCAGGGCTCACAGGGGCCAGTCAGGTGGTTAAAGTGACCCTGTTGGGCCAGGGCAGTCCAGCCACCAAAGAGTGAGCCCCCAAGGCAACCAGCAGCTGCTCCTCAGCTCTTGCCTATCCCTGCCCCCTGGAAAGGGGGGCCGTGTTGGCAAGTTTTTCAAGAGAAGCCAGAAACCCAAATCATTATGTGGAGCCTCTCAATTTTTAAACTCTGGCAACCAATTCATTTCCTTTAAAATTTTTTTTAAAAGCCGGGCTCGGTGGCTCAGCCTGTAATCCCACGCTTTGGGAGGCTGAGGTGAGTGGATTGGCTGAAACTGCGGGTTCGAGACCTCATCTCTACAATAAAAAAAAAAAAAAAAATTAGCCCGGCGTGGTAGCGCGCACCTGGAGTTCCAGCTACTTGGAAGGCTGAGGCGGAAGGATCGCCAGAGCCCAGCAGGTCGAGGCTGCAGTGGCCAGGAGCGGCCACTGCACTCCAGTCTGGGTGACAGAGTGAGACTCCAACTCAAAAAAAAAAACCAAACATTTTTTTAAAGAGTGGCTCCAAACACATCGTGGGCTACCAGTGGCTTCTGCCTTTGGCGTTCGTCTGGGTTGTTCGTCTGCTCTTTATCCATCCCCCACCCCCACCTCCCGCCCAGTCCAGCTCCCTCCGTCTACTCTGATGGTGCATCTGATATTCTAGTGTCAAAACAGCCTGGCCAGGGGTTCCCCTGCAAGAGGGAAGGTTGGGCAGGGAGAAAAGAAAGAGGGGTTCTGCGCTCTGTCTTCTAAGATTGTGTATGTGCAAGGCTCAGACTAACACCTGTTACCCATCAGGCACTCGGCCAATGTTTGCTCCTTTTCCCTTCTCTCTCTGGGTGTGTCAGTCCTCATGTGACCTTTTAGCTCCACCTGACTCCTTCAGTCTAGTCCCTAAGCATTAGGCCCACTTGCTCTGCCCTTAACCTTCCAGGTCTTACAGGGGAAGGCCTGCTCAGAACCTGCAAAGATCTATAAGCTGAGGTCGTAAAGAGGCCATCCCCTCAGTTAATCCTCAACTCCCAACTGTTCCCAAATTCTCCCTCTCTTTTCAGTTCTCTGCTGTCCTTGCCTCCCAGCCTCAGTTTATGTGTTTTGTTTTTGGTTTTTGCACCACCCTAAATGCTTTTTTAGGGGCTGGGATCATGGTTTCCCTGGCTTGCAAAGCAGAGGTTTAGTTTTCTTCTCTATATCCCTCTCCCACAAAGGTTGGGATTGCATGGTTTTCCAGCCCTTACCTTGTTTATGGCATCCCAGTTAATGAAACCCAGCTTGGATTTAAAATTCTGTCAAGAAAAAAAAAAAAGAAGAATGACCAAATTGGGTCATAATGCAATTAGCTTAGGGCTTTAGGCCAAGAGAAGTCAAGGGCCCCTACTGAGTGTTGGTTTAGAAAGAGGACTGAGGCTAGGTGTGGTGGCTCATGCCTATAATCCCAGTGCTTTGGGAGGCTGAAGTGAGAGTATTGCCTGAGTCCATGGGTTCGAGACCAGCCTGAGCAACTTGGTGAGACCTTGTCTCTATAATAAATTTAAAAAACTATTGGTGGCATATGCCTGTAGTTCCAGTTCCGCTGAGGTGGAAGGATCACCTGAGCCCAGCAGGTCGAAGCTGCAGTGGCCATGAGCATGCCACTGTATTCTAGCCTGGGCGATGGAGTGAGACTCTGATGAAAGGAAGGGGTGGGGGTGGAACTGTTGGGCCAAGGGACAACAGTTGATTTTCCAGATGAGAATGAGTAGGGCGATTTTGCAAAACTCACCTTCCAGAAAGTGTCGAAGTTGAAGACCCCAGATGACGCCTGAGAGTTCTAAGGAACCAGCGAGAAAAGGGATGAGATTACAAACCCATTTTGTGAGCAAGAGGCAGCATGTGTGTGTCGGGAGGGGAGGCAAGGATTGCTTAGCACCATGGTCCCAGCCCACGGTGGAGGACTGCCTCCACTCACCACAGTATTGACTCCACCGACAGCTCCACCTCTTCCACTGTCCCCATTGGACCCCTGCCCCTGGGTGGGGGAAAGGGGGACTGATGGTCAAGGCTGATGCATCCTGTTGTGCATGCCACCTGTCAGCCTGCCACTCATCCCCACCTTGCTCAGGCTCCCTGTCCTCCCCTGTGTAAAGCCACCTTCTCTTCTTTCCACAGCCTCTGAAAGTCCTACTTCAGAAGGCCTTCCTAGAATGACTCGCCGCCATGTAGCCCTACCTATCCCTTGACTCATATTCACGCCCTTGCCTCCGGCCTCTCCTGTCCCCAAAACACCACTGGTCACAAAGTCGCTAACGTGACGTCCCACTGCCTGCCAGGCACTGTGCCTTATCCTGCCGTATTCCTATGTGGGAGAGGTCTCCATCTTACAGATGAGGAAACTGAAACTCAGAGGTGTCCAGCAGTTTTCCTTGGGACCTATCTCCAGCATTTTGATTCTGCACCACCTTGGACTAGTTATGACCCAGAAAGCCCTACGGTAACCGTGAAAGGTGAGCAGTCTTCACTGTCCTCATTTTACCCAAGGAAGTCCAGGCTTAGGTTGGCTGACTTGCCTCAGATGCAGATGACGTGACAGAGCTGGCATCTGAGCCCCACCTTCTAACTCAAGGTCAGTGACTTTGACTTCTCAGTGCCTGCCTTCTTAAAAGTGGCTTTAAAAAAAAAATACCCCTGGCCATTCTTCTGTTATTTTTGTCTGTTTGGCCTCTTGCAAGGGTAATATGATTCTGATCCAGAGTGGAAGGAGGGAGGGAATGAATGAATCAAAGAGGGAGACGGGGATCCCAGATCCCTGTTTTGATTTCCTGGTGGTCACCCAACACAGATTCAGAGCAGCTTGTTTCTTTCTCAGGCTCTTGGGACACTCCACCATCCCTTTTCCTAAAGCCAACCCTGCCTACCCCTAGGCTCACCTGATAATTGCCTTGGGAGCCTCCAAGGACACGATTGCTTTCTTTGCTTATTCCCTAGGGAGAGAAAACGGAGACGTGTTCGTGGAGGGAGAGGCAGGCAGGCCGGGGGTGAGAAGGAAGGGTAGTAGCGTGGAAGTGAAGGGTTCCTAAATCAAGGGACTGACACATGAGCATGACAGAGGACTTCCTGGGGCCTCGAGAAAGAGCTCCTTCTCTCAGGATAGCTCCACCTCCCCTGGCAGGTCTCATTTCCATCTCCTGTGGATGGAGTTACTGTTCACTTATGATCTGTACAGATAACATCACCATTTCTGTTTATATCAATTCCTACAAGCTGCCCAAAATCCAGCAGGAAGGACCTTTGCCACCAAAGTATCTAAATTTTCCCCTGCCTCTGAAGCAGGAGGGAGCCAGGCTGTTGGACTGATTGGTTCAAATGGAAGGACCCCGTACGGACTGATGTTTTGCGTTGGTCGGATAGGTGGTGCTAGCTGGAGAGCCAGAAGCTGAGAGGGCATGCAAGTAGATTGGTTAGTCTCTCCCCAAGTGAGAGGTAGGTTCCTACTGAGTCCTGCTTTCACTATTTGGTGTGAAACTTGGCAAATCCCAGATACACTGGCACTTCCTCATTCCTGGAGTCAATATATAGATTAGGCCAGGATATGCTAGTATTGTTACTGGAGAGCTGATCTCTATCCCACTTATTCCTGGTACCACCTCTCTACCCGCAAAATCTGCTGCCCCCTTACCCTGATGTCACCGGAGCCACTGGGGCCTCCCTGTCCTCCTCTGGAGCCCTAAGGGATGAGACAGTAAAACACAGATCCCTGTTTAGATTTGGAGGCCATCCCTGGAAATTAATGAATCAATTTAATATGATTCTTCTAAATAATCCAGTGGAATTACTTTTTGCAACTTGTCAGAATAACTCTGAAACTCATTTAGAAGGATAATGGTCTAAGAATAGGTAAGAAAATACTGGTAAGAAATAGGATAATGGTCTAAGAATAGGTAAGAAAATGCTGGAAAAGGTAAATGGCAAGGGAGGACTTGTATGGCAGATATTAATGTATTACAAAGCTACCATAAATAAAGCAGTGTGGTTCCTGTCCTGGAATAGATGAATCAGTTTTACAAAATAGAACTCCCAGAAGTGGCTCACACCTATAATCCCAGTACTTTGGGAGGCTGAGGTGGGAGGATTGCCTGAGCCCATGGGTTCAAGACCAGCCTGGGTAACTTGGTGAAACCACATCTCTACAATAAATCAAAAAAAGTAGCCGGGCATGATGGCATATGTCTGTAGTTCCAGTTACTTGGAAGACGGAGGTGGAAGGATCACCTGAGCCCAGCAGGTCAAGGCTGTGGTGGCTGTGAGTGTGCCGCTGCACTCCAATCTGGGCGACAGAGTGAGACTCCAACTAAACACACACACACACACTAAGGTGCTTACAAGAGACATTTTAAATCACCGGTGAAAGTGATTCAATACATGGGACTAGGAATACCAGTTAAGTATTTGGGGGGAAATATTAGTTAGACTTCATCAGTTTCCTCCCTTCTGTTTTTATTTTTTGTTTGTTTTTTTGAGTCGGAGTCTCACTCGGTCACCCAGACTGGATTGCAGTGGCCGCTCCCGGCCACCGCAGCCTCGCCTGCTGGGCTCCGGCGATCCTTCTGCCTCAGCCTTCCGAGTAGCCGCTACCATGCCCGGCTAATTTTTTTTTTTTAATTTTATTATAGAGATGAGGTCTCGCCTGCCCAGGCGGGTCTCGAACCCGCGGGCTCAGGCAATCCACTCACCTCAGCCTCCCAAAGGCGTGGGATTACAGGCTGAGCCACCGAGCCCGGCTCTCCCTTCTGTTTTTAACTGGTTTTCCCTTCATGAAGGATCACATGGCTCCCCAAAGCATAGGCTAAGTCTGGTTAGATCAAGGAGCAGGATTAGACAATATACAGCAAAATAAGGTCCAGCTGGATTACAGCTAAACTGAAAAAACGAAGTTATAGAAGTATTTAAAAAAAGTATTCATAGCACTAGAAAATAAAGACCTTTAAAGCAATACACCAAGAGCAGCAGAGACCACAGAGAAAAGCAATACACCAAGAGCAGAGACCATAGAGAAAAAGATTGATATTTTTGATTCCTTATATACCTGAGGCTTTGGTGTGCAAATAACTAGAAGTAAAGTTATAGACTGGGGGACATAATCTTAAAACCTTATAGCCATGAGAGGTTAGTGTCCCTTGTATAGGAGCTCTTCAAAGAGCGGTCTCCACTTAGCCCCACCACCCTCGATGCAGCTTGGCTCCTGAGCCTGGGGGCCACGGCTCCCGCCCACTCCCAGCCGGACCACCAAGACCGGCAGCGGCAGCCTCACCTGGGAACTTGCTAGAAATGCAGAATCGGCCCCACCTGAGACCTGCCGAATTAACCTGCACTTTCACAAGACCTCAGGATTCCTGCAGGACAGTGTAACACCAACCCAGACAGAGCAACAGGTGCTGACATAAGCCCAGATTTCCAATGTAACTGGGGGGAACTGCACTTTCCAAAACAATTCCCTTCGTTACGGTTCACCACATTCTGTTCCCTGGCTGGGTACAGGACATTTGAAAAGATTATATTTCTAAAAGGACTGGTTTATATAGAATTTCTCGCAACCCCATCTGCGGAATAAGGTGGGGTCTATCACACCAAGACCTGCAATTAATTATTACTTTGGAGACTGTTCGTATTTTTTTTTTTTTTTTGAGTTGGAGTCTCACTCCGTCGCCCAGACTGGAGTGCAGTGGCCACTCCCGGCCACCGCAGCCTCGATCTGCTGGGCCCCGGCGATCCTTCCGCCTCAGCCTTCCGAGTAGCCGGAATGACAGGCACGCGCTACCACGCCCGGCTGATTTTTTGATTTACCGTAGAGCTGAGGTCTCGCCAAGTTGCCCGGGCGGGTCTCGAACCCGCGGGCTCCGGCAATCCGCTCACCTCAGCCTCCCAAAGCGTGGGATTCCAGGCTGAGCCACCGAGCCCGGCAACTGCCCGTATTTTTTAAGAGTGTGCGTTCGGTTTCCTCGGCCCAAACGGTCAGCTCCCCGCCCACCAGGCCGGACGGCGCTGCCAGAGGGGCCGAGCAGGGCCGCGCCGGGAGGAGCGCGCGCAGTCCCGGGAGGAGCCGGTCACCGCGCGACTTGGACTCTCACCTGACCCCCAGATCCTCCGGCCACACGAATTTCGTTCCCTGGGTTTTCACACTGCGGGGGAGACAGAGGGGAGACTTTCCGCATCCCCCAGGCCCCAGTTCCAGCCCCCGACGGCGGCCTGCGGGCCCCGGGGCCGCCCGCCCTCGTCTCGGCGGAGCCCTCGCTCCCGGCGCCCGCAAGGGGCCGCCCCTCCTCTGTTCCTCCCGCGCGGCCCGCGGGAGGCGCGCGCCGGGCACCCCGCGGCCACTCACCCCGGGCGCGTTCCCACCGCCGCCGCCTCCGCTGCTGCCCGAGGAGGAGCCGGCGTGGGGTCCCTAGGAGGGAAGGCGAGAGTGGGGACGCCGTCGGGGACGGCCCTGCGGGGGGCGTCGCTCCCAGCGCCTGACGGACGCGTCGCGCACGACCCCCGGGCGAACTCCAGCCCCTTCTCCCACCCCCACGCCGTCCCCCTCCTCAGCCAGCGGGTCGCCGAGGGAAGTGGTTCTGAGCATGGAGAGGGCCACCGGCGGCCGAGGGAAGACTCGGGGGCTCGGAGCTGCGGGCGCGTCCGCCGCCCCCACGCCCACCGCGGGCGCGGCCCAGCCTCTGGGGCCTTTGCCGCCGCGAGCTGCGCTCCCGCCACCAGGGGGCAGCAAGTGGAAGGGACCCCTGGAGCTCTTACCTGGGCGCTTGAGCCGCTTTGGCCTAAATCCCTCGAATTTTGGTCCTAATTGGGGGTAGGACAAGGAGTAGTAAACAAAGCAGCCTGTGTTATCGGGCTAATTGTGATTACTTGCCTCCTCTGGCCTGAGACCCTCCCCAGACCCGGAGGAAGCCAGGTGTGGAACCTCCCATCAGGTCTCCTCTCCCAGAGCTCAACAATAAGGCGTCCTACATGATGGGTAGTGTGACTCCCCTGCTGGGCCTTACGCCCATCATTAGGGGTCTCAGGTGTGCACTGCAGTTATCAATGTCATCTACACCACAGCTCTGTGCACGACTTGAAGTCTCTACGAGTGCAGTCCTCCCCCTGCTGCCCTGGGAGCTTCCCAGACAAGGGTTATATTTCCTGAGTCCACCTCTCGTCTTCCCTCCGCCACTCCCAACTCTACTCAGCCTTGCCAAGTGGACGTGACTGCAAGACTAGAAGTTAGACAGGCAGGAGAACCTCCTCACAGACACGGAGTGAAAGATAAGGGCTGGACTGAGCAGAAGAGCCAGGGCACCTCCGACGGAAAAAAGTGACAGTTCATATGTAAGGAGTACGGCTTGGTTGGGCTTGGGAGGTGGGGAACAGTGGCTGAGGCAGCCCCAGAGTGAAAACTTCCCATGAGGCCACACACTCAACAGTTTTCAGAGAAAACTTAGAGCCCATCTCCTTGGCAGGGACCACCAGGGGCCTCACTCCATCTCTGCCTTTGACAAAGGTGCAAAACTCACCCAGCTGGACCAAGAATTGCTGCCACTGTTGCCACCGCTGCTGTCACCAGTGCTGCCACCGCCGCCGCCACTGCCTCTGCCAGCAGAGCCACTGTTGCTGCTACTGCTGCCGCCATCATTGCTGCTGCCACCTCCGTTGCTGCTCCCGCCACCTCCATTGCTGCCACCTCCATTGCTGCTGCCACCTCCATTGCTGCTGCCGCCACTACTGCTGCCACCTGACTGTGAGCTGCTGCTTCCCTGAGGGGCAGGAAGGAAGCAGAGCCAGGACTAAAGGCAGGAACACCAGGACTGTGTCCTTCCTCCCATTCCTTTCTTGCTCAAGGCGTAGTCCCTGTACAGTCTAAGGGAATGGAGTTTCTCCATCTCCTCCCAGTGCGAAATGCCCGGGTTGCCGTTCTCTTACCCCAGAGTTGCCAGAGCTTCCTCCTGAGCCAGTTGGTGGAGGATTGGTGCACTGCGGAGAGAAGGGGCGGTGAGTTTAGAGACCTCAGCCCCAGCTGGCTCCAGGAGCCTGGCCTCTCCTGCTCCTCATGGTCTGACTTCCTCTCCCTTCCCCCCTCGTATTTCCGCCTTCTTCCTGGCCCCACCCCAGGCCCATCTCTTCCCGCCTGTCTTCTCCTCACCCCAGTTCGTCTCCTGCCCGTCTGTCTCTCCTCTTTGTCTTTCCCCCACCTTCTGTCAGATGGACCCAGACGCCCTTTTGTCCCCAGGCTCTTCCTCTTACCCCTGAATTTTGGTTGTTGGCTCTCACTGAATCATAACCAGGTTGGGCCACAGCTCCCTGCAGGGAGGGTGAGATTGAGTGTGGGATTCAAGGGCGGCTTGAAGGGAGGGAGGTGGAAGTGTCAGGACTGGAGTGGTGACTTTACCTGCGCGTTGGTTCTAAAGTTCGATGACCCTCCATTGCCTGCTTGACCCCAGGGGCCTCCCTGAGAGTGGGTTCCAAAGCTGCCTGCTGAGCCTCCGGGGTGTCCATGGCCCCAGGGAGTCCCTGGACCTCCAGGATTGCCCTGGCTGTGGCCTCCAAAGCCACCTTGAGAGCCAAAGATGCCATGGCCTTCGGACGGAGGCTGGCCATTGGTTCCCTGCAAGGACAACACACCTGCACTTAGTGTGAGCATCTCTGACTCTGACGGGGGAGGGCAGGCAAAGAAACCATAAGCTAGAGAGGAGCCTGAGCGAGACAGAGGGCCAGGCAGAGAGACTGCAGGGCCGTCGAGGAAGGGTGCACAACACGGAAGGAAACTGTCCCAGACAGTTTCATCCTTCCAACCGTTTCCCAAGATTCTCAACCCAGCCACCTTTAGCTTCTCATTTTCACACCCACCTTCCCAGCCACTCACCCAAGCACCGTTGTTGCCAGGCATCCCCTGCCAGGCATTGTGGACAGCATCTGCTCCTTGTCGAATGACAGTCCCAGCCTGTCTGCCAGCCTCACTCCCAGTGTTCTCAAGAGCATGGGCTGCCTCCCCGAGTCTATGGTTCAAAGCATCCCCCAGACCAGGGCCCATGGCTTCCCTGGCTCCAGAGGCAGCTGCTTCCCTGGTCCCTTGGCCGAGGGCCCCACTGAGTCCAGAACCGGCTGCCCCTCCAGTCTCTTTGCCAATGGCCTGCCCAACTCCCTGGCTAATGGCATCTCCCATTCCACGTCCAATGGCTTCTCCAACATTTGTTCCAAGACTCTCCACTCCACCCTGCAGTGGGCCAGCCTTCCCGCTGCCCAGACACAGGGCCAGCAGGAGGCAGGCCAGGGACCCCTGGAGATTCATCTCTGCCAGCTTTCTCCCTCTCTCTCTCCTGAGTGTCTTCTTCCCACCCAAGTCTACTTTTTGCCCTTCCTCTTCCTCTGCGTCTGGGCGGCCTCCTGCGTTCTTGTCCTTCCAATTTCTTGTTCTTCCCTCCCTCTAGGTCTGCAGCCTTCTCTCTCCTTTCCCAGAGTCCCCTGCCTTCCCAGAGTCCTCCTCCCTGTCACTACTCCTTATACTGGGGCAGCCCAAGTCCCTCCCCCAGTGACTCAGAGTCCAGCCACCGATAGGGTAATGCGCTGTAATTGTGACTCTGAGGGACTCTGTCGAAACAGAGAGGGAGCTGGTGCATCAGGGAGGGAGGGAGAAACGGGATGAGATGGATGCAAAAGCGTGCTGATTTCCCAACCCCAGGAATTTGGGGCACAGGGTGGGGGTAGGAGCATCTGAGGAGAAGCTAGGTTGTTGGTGTCTCCTGATGGCAGTGGGGGTGGAGAGGACTTAGGAAAGAGGGATAGAAGGCAGGACCCCACCACGTAGCAAGGACAGGGAAGCCAGCAGGATGGGCCCCACCCTGGGCCTCGGCCAACCTGGCTCAGGGACACCAGAACCAGAGGCCAGTGCCCTTTCTTAGCCTTTCTCAGTTTCAGTCGGCCCTTGTCTCTCCCTTTCCGCATTGCCACCTGAAGGTGACTGCTCTCCCATGCTTCCATACCTTCCAGCC
The DNA here is from genome assembly GCA_027257055.1 of Cephalopachus bancanus. Lineage (NCBI taxonomy): Eukaryota > Metazoa > Chordata > Mammalia > Primates > Tarsiidae > Cephalopachus > Cephalopachus bancanus. Next base: position 842,379 of record JAPVLO010000110.1, on the reverse strand, counting down.
CACAGAGACAGCCTTACAGCCATGGGGCTGCATTTTACCTTCTGGGGTCCTGGGGAGAGCCCTCACGGAAGACCCCGGCTGTCAGAAAATGGCCATGACCCTGAGGGTGGTCACCAGGGTGTTTCAGTGAGCATTCGGGCTGCTCTTGGCTGAGAAAGCTGGGTGCGGAACTGAGGAGCTGGGCGGGCCAGCCACCCCCAGGGAACGAGTGGGAGGGAAGGGCCAAGGGAGGGAGCAGCTGACCCAGGCATCCATCCTGTTTACCTGTCCCTGGAGGAGGCACGTGTGTGAGTGTGAGCTCACGGCCTCCTATAAGGGGCGGGACAACACCAGCTCACCCCACCCACCCCCCAGCCTCCCAAGGGCCAGGACAGCCCTGGCCCAGAGGGAGGGGGCAGCACGTGGTCAGGAGCCATCGGCGAGCACCCCAGGCCTCTCCCCAGTCCCAGCTCAGGGTGCAGGACTCAGCAGCCACCCCGGGTCTCATCCCTGCTCAGCAAGTGTGGCTACTTCTTTCTTCCCAGGGACTGCAGGTCCACCCACTTGGCACTGTTGGCCCCACCTGTATCACTGGGACTCATCGCCTGGCTAGGAGGGGCCAGTTTCCATCAGCCTTTCTCAATGTCTCTCAGTCAGTCTCTCTCTCTCCCTCTCCACCCCAATACCTGCACCCCAGCTTGTAACATCCGACACTTCTTACCATGTAAACACAATCCTTGTGGTCCTTCTCAGCTCCTGCTTCCCTGTTATTCCATCTCTGACTCTTTAATGATGATAATAATGGTGATGGTAATAATAATAATTGCAGCCTGGCTCAGTGGCTCAGCCTGTAATCCCGTGCCTTTGGGAGGCTGAGGTGAGTGGATTGCCTGAGCCCGCGGGTTCGAGACCCGCCTGGGCAACTTGGCAAGACCTCTTCTTTACAATAAATCAAAAATTAGCCGGGCATGGTAGCGCGCGCCTGTAGTTCCAGCTACTTGGAAGGCTGAGGTGGAAGGATCGCCGGAGCCCAGCAGGTCGAGGCTGCGATGGCCGGGAGCGGCCACTGTACTCCAGTCTGGGCGACAGAGTGAGACTCCAACTCAAAACAATAACAATAATAATAATAATAATAATTGCAACACCAGCTTTTCAAAGGTTTCCTGTGTGTCCAGCACTGGACTAAGCTCTTTAAGGATCATACAGCACTGGGAGACAGGTCTTCTTACTACCCCGTCTAGAGACATAGAAACATAGAAACTGGTGGTGCAGAGAGAAAGTAGTGAGCATTTAGTAGGACATGGAGTCAAGCCCAGACCTGCCTTCCTCCTAAGCCCCAGCTCCCTAGCGTCTTCTGTCATTTCAGCGTCTCACACCTCCTCCTGCTTTCCAAAGCCCCAGTGGTTCCCCAGGTAGAATTGATTTTGGCTTTGCCCTGGGCCTATGTGTGAGGTCAGGGGGCTGCAGGAGAAACCTGGGCCCCCAGGAGTGGTGATGGAGACACCAGCGCCTGAACAGCTGCTTCCTTTCTCCATGGGTTGGGGTCACAGGACAGGAGGAGGGCCCGGGTAGCTACCAACTGACTCATACTCCTTCCCAAACTCCTTCACTGGACTCCACCCTCGCTATACTGGATATCTGCCCTCTCCTCCCCTACTACTAATAATTTGCTTTAAACTAGCTTACTTTCTTACTGAAAAATATTCTAAGTGAGTGCTTTGTATCAATCCTATGAGGGGAAAGCCAGGATCTTAGCCATAAATAAAAAGTACTGAGAAAATACATAGCAAGGCATGGTATTGCGTTGTAAGGCGGCAGCTCCTGTGCTCTTTGTTAAAAAAGAAAATGAGCAGCCGGGTGTGATGGTTTACGCCTATAATCCCAATACTTTGGGAGGCCGAGGTGAGACAATTGCCTGAGCCCACAGGTTTGAGACCAACTTGGGCAACTTGGTGAGACCTTGTCTCTACAAGAAATCAAAAAAGTAACTGGGTGTGGTGGTGTGTGCCTGTAGCTCCAGCTACTTGGAAGGCTGAGGCGGAAGGATCACCTGAGTCTAGCGGGTCGAGGTTGCTGTGGCCATGAGCATCCCACTGCGCTTTAGCCTGGGTGACAAAGTGAGACTCCAAACTCAAAAAAAAAAAGAAAGATGAGCAAGTGTGAGAGAGATGTCCAGTCACACACAGGTGAGGAAAGGGAGTTTTTCTCTTTAACATGATCAGAAAACTGAAAGAAAATGGAGACGAGAGTGTGATTTAGAGTTATTCAAAGCCATGTCCCCGAATCACCTCAATTCTTCCATCCACCCACAGGCCTGTGTTCTACCTTTGAGAAAAACTGTCCCCAGACATCGCTGGACCTGAAGATCTATCTCAGGTCAGTCATTTTTTTTTTTTTTGAGGAAGGCTGAGGTGGAAGGAGTCTCACTCTGTCGCCCAGACTGGAGTGCAGTGGCCGCTCGCGGCCACCGCAGCCTCGACCTGCTGGGCTCTGGCGATCCTTCCGCCTCAGCCTTCCGAGTGGCCGGAATTACAGGCATGCGCAATCACGCCCGGCTGATTTTTTTTATTTATTGTAGAGATGAGGTCTCGCTGCCCAGGCGGGTCTCGAACCCGCGGGCTCAGGCCATCCACTCACCTCAGCCTCCCAAAGGCATGGGATTATAGGCTGAGCCATGGCGCCCGGCTTCAGGTCAGTCTTAAGGCGTCTCACTAGACACTTCTTGTGAACCAAAAAGAATATCATGTGCTTTCACATACATGATCTCATTTAATCTTCAGTGTGACCTCAAAAGGTCAGTGTGAGTCTCATTTTGCAGATGAGGTATAAGTGAGGCCCAGAGTGGTTAAACATCACACATGAGATCAGATGTGAAAAGATTGTGGTAAAATAGAGCTATGAAGATGCAACCCTTGGGGAGGTGGAGGCGAAGAGGATTGCCTGAGTTCAGGGGTTCGAGACCAACCTGGGCAACTTGGTGAGACCTCATCTCTACAGTAAATCAAAAAATTAGCTGGGCATGGTGGTACATGCCTGGGGTTCCAGCTACTTGGAAGGCTGAGGTGGAAGGATTGTCTGAGCCCAGTAAGTTGAGGCTGCATTGGCCGTGGGAGTGTCACTGCACGTCAGCCTGGGTGACAGAGTGAGACTTTGACTCAAAAAAAAAAAAAAAAAAAAGATGTGACCCAAGTCTGTCTGACTCCAAATAACTTCTCCTATATCACCATGCCTCCCTCATTCTTGTACATGGAGCTTTTCTCTCCAACTTACTTCATTCATTCAGCAAATATATCGAGTTGGAGTCTCACTCTGTTGCCCAGGCTGGAGTGCAATAGCACTGTCACAGCTCACTGCAGCCTCAACCTCCTGGGCTCAGGCGATCCTTCTGCCTCAACCTCCTAAGTAGCTGAGACTACAGGCACATGCCACCATGCCTGGCTAAATTTTTGATTTATTGTCGAGACAAGGTCTCACCATGTTTCCCAAGCTGGTCTCGAACTCCCGGACTCAGGCAATCCTCTCACCTTGGCCTCCCAAAGTGCTAGGATTACAGGTGTGAACCACTGTGCCTGGCCTTTAAAAGGCTCAGGTATTTCTTTCTTTCTTTCTTCCTTCCTTTTTTTTTTTGAGTTGAGGTCTTACTCTGTTGCCCAGACTGAAATGCAGTGGCACAATCATGGCTCACCGCAGCCTCCACCTTCTGGGCTCAGGAGACCCTTCCACCTCAGCCTCCTGAGTAGCTGTGACTATAGGCATGCACTGCCATGCCTGGCAGCAAATATTTATTGAGTGAGTACTCTGTGCCATGCCTATTCTGGGCACTGGGTATGCAGCATGGAACAAGATCGTCAACATAATTCTTATGTAGCTTACACTCATTGTGGGGGCAGTTGGGCAATAAACATTCAGGTGATGATGAGGCCTATAAAGAAGAGGACAGTGGGGTGAGGGAATAGAGCAGACAGAGGAGACGTTTTATTTATTTTTAATTTTTTAATTTTTATTTTTTGAGTTGGAGTCTCACTCTGTCGCCCAGGTTGGAGTGCAGCGGCATGCTCACAGCCACCGCAGCCTTCGACCTGCCGGGCTCAGGTGATCCTTCCACCTCAGCCTTCCAAGTAACTGTAACTCCAGGCATGTGCTATCACACCCAGCTAATTTTTTGATTTATTGTAGAGCTGAGGTCTCGCCAAGTTGCCCAGGCAGGTCTCGAACCCATGGGCTCAAGCAATCCTCTCACCTTGGCCTCCCAAAGTTCTGGGATTATAGGAATGAGCCACCGTACCCAGCCAGAGAAGGCATTTTAAATGGGGTAGTCAGGAAAGGTGTCTTTGAGATGTAACCCGTGAGAGTGAGCCATGAGGATATCTGGGGCTGGAGCATTCCAAGCAGTGGGCACAGCAGTGCAGAAGCCCTGAGGCAGGAGTTGGCTTACTGAATTTGGGGACCACTGTGACTGTGGGGGGGGTTGGTTGTGTAAGGGAGGAGTTGAAGTCAGAGGTAAAGATCCTGGGGCTTGGGGACTTTGTGAGGACTTTGAGTTTTACTCTGAATGAGGTGGAACCAGCTGAAGGCTCTAAGGTGACACAGTTACTAATAGGATTTCACTAGCAAATAGACTATGGGAGATTGAGACCAGGAAGGAGGCTTCGAGGAGAGAATGAAAGCTGGACTCAAGTGCAGTGGGAAGATGAGTCTTTGGGTCTGGGTGATGGCTCTGCTCCCTTCTGTGGTCCCGCGTCTCAAACGGACACCTGCAGGCCACCTCATCCCCAACGCCTATCCTAGGCCTAAGTTCAAATCCCAGCTCTACCACTCACTATGATCTTAACCCACCTGTGCCACAGTTTCCTCATCTGTAAAGAGGGGTGATTGAGAGAATGAACTGAAGTAATACAGGTAAAAGCTTAGAAAAGTACCTGGCACATGAACACATTTATGTATGTTTTGGGTAGTGTTGGCCATGTCGATGTTGTTGGAATGCTTTCTTGGTAGTTGTTAATCTGAGACACACACATATGCATCACAGACACACACACATACTCACCCACATCCTAAAAATGCCAAAGAACCTTTTTTTTTTTTTGAGTTGGAGTCTCACTCTGTCGCCCAGACTGGAGTGCAATGGCCGCCCCCGGTCACCGCAGCCTCGACCTGCAGGGCTCCGGCGATCCTTCCGCCTCAGCCTTCTGAGTAGCTGGAACTACAGGCACATGCTACCACGCCTGGCTAGTTTTTGATTTATTGTAGAGATGAGGTCTCGCCGAGTTGTCCAGGCGGGTCTCGAACCCACGGGCTCAAGCAATCCACTCACCTCAGCCTCCCAAAGCGCGGGATTACAGTCTGAGCCACCGAGCCCAGCTAAGAAACTTATTTTTAAAGAGGACTCATTTTGACGTAGGCCCCTGCCCCTTCCTGGGGGTCACAGGGAAGCATGCCACCTTACTAGTATGGACAACCAGCAAGGAAGTGCCCTTGAATTGGAGCCCTGCCATCACCACTTACTAGCTGGGTCACCTCAGGCTTCCTTTTCATCATCTAAGAGGGAGATAATCATGGCACCTGCCCCATGGGGTGGCTGTGAGGATGAAATGAATCATGTTTGTCAGTGTTTAGCACAGAACCAGGGAGCACCCAATAAGAGATGGCTGTGAGCTGGGCTAGGTGGCTCAGTCTGTAATCCCAGCACTTTGGGAGGCTGAGGTGAGTGGATTGCCTGAGACCGCAGGTTCGAGACCCGCCTGGGCAACTTGGCGAGACCTCATCTCTACAATAAATTAAAAATTAGCTGGGCGTGGTAGCGGGCGCCTGTAGTTCCAGCTACTTCGAAGGCTGAGGTGGATGGATCGCCGGAGCCCAGCAGGCGAGGCTGCGGTGGCTGGGAGCAGCCACTGCACTCCAGTCTGGGCAGCAGAGTGAGACTCCAACTCAAAAAAAAAAAAAAAAAAAAAGATGGCTGTGAAGGTCCCTCCCAAACTCTTCTCCCTGTTCACCATCTGGAGAAACTGGCCCTTCCCTTCTCATCACTCCTAGCCTTGCTCCACCCATCTCCAGCAAAGGAACCTGTTTCTTTTTTTTTTTTCTTGAGTTGGAGTCTCACTCCGTCACCCAGACTGGAGTGCAGTGGCCGCTCCCGGCCACCGCAGCCTCGACCCGCTGGGCTCCGGCGATCCTTCCGCCTCCACCTTCCGAGTAGCCGGAACTACAGGCGCGCGCTACCACTCCTGGCTAATTTTTGATTTATTGTAGAGATGAGGTCTCGTCAAGTTGCCCAGGCGGGTCTCGAACCCGCGGACTCAGGCAATCCGCTCACCTCAGCCTCCCAAAGGCGCGGGATGACAGGCTGAGCCACTGAGCCCGGCTAGGAGCCTGTTTCTTGCTCACACTTACCCCATGGTCTTTCCAAGTCTGCTCAAGCCAGTGGTCTCCCCCTGCTACTTAGCAGACACTTGTGCCTGGCCTTGACCTCATGTCATGCACCTCTTAGTCTGAGGGGAGATGAGTATGATGTTTATAATATAATACACGTTGTCATAAACAATATGAAGAACAAGATCAGGCTGAGATAATGACGAGGGTGGGCTGTTGTTCAGGTTGGGTGGTCAAAGTGGCTAAGGGGGAAAGAACCAGCATGGGGACAGAGGGACACGAAGAGTATTCCTAGCAGAGGGAACAACTGACAAGGCCTCCAGGCAGGAGAAAACGTATCTCTTTTACCTTCCAAAGCTCTCCTTTCCAGAAGCCTCCCAGGATTGACTCCCAGTGCTTTTCAATTGTTCCATCTCTCTTGGGTATTTTTAGGAGCCCTCATCCAAGCAAGAACATGTGCATAAAAATAAAGCCAGTGAAAGCTTTAACTCTGTAAAAGAATGGTTCCCTTGAATATTGCCTCTTCAAAAGCAGCTGCTGTAGGATTTCTTCCAGTAGGTACTCCTCCAGCACATAAGAAATGATGTCCAGCACAGAGTAGACCCTCAAGAAACACGAAGAATGGTTCCATGATTGAAATGCAGCAAACAGACGTCTGCAGTTTACTTTGAGTTGCATCAAAAATGCATCGATATATGACTGGATGGATAGAGTGTGATCCGGCAAGTAAAATGGTAATGGTAGACTCTAAGTGGTGAGAATGCAGGTGTTCACTGTAAACAGTCCGTCATCTTTTCAGTATGTTTGAAATGTTTTCAGAATAAAATATTGCAGGGGAAGGGAAGGAACATATGTAATAAAATGATGGTACTCTGCAAAATAAGGAAAAACGTGTAGAGTCAGGAACATCATGTTTATTGAATGCAAATTCAGGTACTTCCCATTGCTGGTGTGTCACTCAGCTCTTACTGATGTGTTGCTTTGTATTTGCATTCATATTCTGTTTATATGCCTCGTCTTCCCAAGGAAGACTGTGATTTCCCCAAGGGCAAGGATACACTGGTTGTTTTGGGTTTTTTTAAATTTTTGGTCTCATGATTGACAAATTTGGGAGCTGGAAGCGATCATTGTAGTCCTCCTCTTCAGACACCCTCTTCTTTTCTTTTTTTTTTTTTGAGTTGGAGTCTCACTCTGTCGCCCAGACTGGAGTGCAGTGGCCGCTCCCGGCCACTGCAGCCTCGACCTGCTGGGCTCCGGCGATCCTTCCACCTCAGCCTTCCGCCTCAGCCTTCCAGGTAGCCGGAATTACAGGCGTGCGCTACCACGCCCGGCTGATTTTTTGATTTATTGTAGAGATGAGGTCTCGCTGCCCAGGCGGGTCTCGAACCCGCGGGCTCAGGCAATCCACTCACTTCAGCTTCCCAAAGGCGCGGATTACAGGCTGAGCCACCGAGCCCGGCTCACCCTCCTCTTTATACAGAAGGAAACTGTGGCCCCTCAAGGGGAAGCAGACTGTCTCAGGCACCTGATCCTGATTGGAATGCAAGTCTCCAACACCCAGGCCAGAGTTTGAAAGTTACAAAGACTTTACCAGCAGCAGTAAGAGGTCAAGACTTGGCAGTAGAACAGACACCAGATCCAGGCCGGCTGCTTTCTTATGGGCAAGTGCCCTCACCCTACTGAGCCTCAGTTTCGTCATTCATACGATGGGGATAATAAGAGGACTTCTGCCTCTGGGTTGTGGGAGACTTGCATGGTTACGGAATATGATCAGTTCTTCACACAGTTCCTGGAATCCAGTCAGTGCTCAGCACTCAGTAGTTGCTATCACTGTTGCTCTGGGCTGTGAGTAGTCCACAGACCTGAAAACAGGGTACTGTGTGCCTCCATTCATTGTCACTCCTGTCATCAGTGTGTCTTCCATCTGAGCCTTCTGTCCCACCCACTCCGTCCCCTGACAGGGTCTCCCATGTGTGTCTCATTCCTCTGCCCTTATTCACTAATTCCCTCTCCCTTGATGCCAAAGGGAAAAGACCCCTGCTTTTCCAGAATATTCTTTGTAGCTCTTAGGCTGTTTCTGTCTCTCCACTTACTGACTGTGTAAACTTGGTCATGTTTCTGAACATGTGCAAGCCCCCACGTGCTTCTCTATAAAATGTGGCAACAACAGTACCTTAAACTAACTGAGTGGTTGGGAGGATTCAGTGATGTCATGCATGTAAAGCACCCAGCAGGGAGCCTGGCATGACTTAATTGGCCAATAAATACAAGTTACTGTTGTTATTCCTTTGGTGCCACACCCCTGAGTGAAGATGCTACCTCCTGGGCTCTGCCTAGGCTCTGGCCATTCTCTCCCTGGTGCTTCTGTCCCCCACTGGCCTGCAGTACCTTTCCCTGCAAGGGTCCTCATCCCGGTGTAAAGCACAAATGTTGCATGCCAGCAAAGAATGGCTTGTCCCTGTTAACTGCCCTCTTAGTGCCGATCAGCCTGAAATCTCTAGCCCAACCTATCCTGTGCATCAGACCCCTGACTTCTTCAGCAAAGTAACAGGAAGAGAAAAGACAAGCCTCTTCCTCACCACCACCCCACCCGTCCCTCCTTAGGGAGCACAGTGGACCATGATGAGAGGGTACAGTATACCACATTTATTCACAAATTCATTATATTCCCCTCAAGAGACTCTAGGAATATATGCTCCACCCTCTGCTCCTCCAGGACATTTCAGTTGATATGACAACAGGAACATTAGTCTGCCCAGCAAGGCCAGGGCATCAGTTTAGGGCATGATGTCGGCGACGCTCTGAAAGAGAGAAGGAGAGAGAGTGAATGCAGTGTCCACAGTCAGAGGGGGCCTGAGATCTCTGCCCTGAACCCCATAGAGATACAAGGGGAACACCAGCTGCTCTGGCCCAGGAATTGTTGATGTTCTGGGGAAACCTTAAGGGAGGTGGTATCTAGACTTAGGAAGAAGTGGGAGCCAGTCCTCCCAGGCAGAGGTGCTGGGACTTCTTGGTAGAAACCGAGAAGGTTTGTCTGTTTTGTCTCAGAGGATCCTCTGCCACCCTCGTGGCCAGGAAGACACAAGGTAGGCCATTCCCCTCTGTTGCACAGCTTTACCCCGTACCCCAGTCTCGGGCAGCAGGCATACTAAATGCAAAGACAGAGAGCCAGGACTCTACTTTGGGACCAGGATTCCACAGAAGCCTCGACACTGGGGACCCCTCTCTGCCAGGGAAAGGACCAAGCCACAGGTTCCCACTCCCCAGCATATGACAAGGCAGCGGGGGCAGGGTAGCAAGGGCATTCCTGGCACGGTGGGGAAGAGAGAGAAGCCAGCTGGCAAATGGGAATCGGGGAATGACAAGGAGAGAAGACGTGGTTTCAGCAGCCCCTCCTCCCTCCCTGGCTACCAGCTGCACAAGGGCCCCAGAGGTCTTTTCTGCCAGCTTGTGTTTGCCTCAGTGGGAATGAAACGTGCCCGAGAGATGAAAGCGGGGGGCAAAGGGGAAAGAGCAGGTGAAGAAAGAAAAGGCCAGAGCTGAAAACAGGCACTGGGAGGGAGGTGTGAGATATTTCTCAGGACACAGAGCAGAAGGGAGAATCCATGTGGCACTCACCCTCCACAGAGCTGGAAAGTTGATGAAGGGCTTGTTGACCGAGGCCTGGAATTCAGGAACAAGGTCAGTCACCAGCATCCATTCCACCATTCCACCACCATCAGAGGGATCTCCGAAGGGCCTCCACTTCCCCCACCCCTGAGTCCACACTGTGCTGGAAAGACTTACTCCAGATGTTAATGTGGTGGTTCCGGCCCCTCCGTGATAGCCGGTAGCTCCGCCTTGATGGCTGTTCTGTGGACAAAACCCAGACCAATGTTACAACCCTTCGACCCTTGAGGGTCTCCCGAGCTCCTTTTCCCCAATGACCTGCCCCCTCTAGGGTGTCTGGGGCTAGGATGGTCGGCGCAGGCTTAACCCACTGCCTTCTCACTGTCCGGAAAGAAAACCCAAAGCCCATGTTGCTGTGGGAATTCTGTGAGAGGTGGGAAGAAAATCCAGGAAGATGTCTGCCTCCTACTGACTAGTCTTTCCCCAGCTTCTTTTTAATTTTGGTTAATGAAATGCTCTCCATCACTGAGAAGGGTCCTGACTGGAAAGGGAACCCAGAGGACCCACGGTGAATACGAGGACCATAGTCTATCCTCAGCCTGACTCACACGTAGTCCAGTCATATCCCTTACTCAGGCCAATCCTTTGTCCTTAATCCTCTTCCAAGACACCCAGCCATGCCTCCCCAGCATCTCTCCACCCCCAGCTGCTGATTCCACCCTCCAATCCCTTAACAACTGCCCTGGCCTGTCTCCTGCTGGGTGCTCCCTGCCGTCTAATGCAGGCCCTCTCCTCTGCCGTGCATTCTTTCCACATCATTTCTCCATCCCCACCCACCCCTGGCTTTCTGCCTGGCAGCAGACAGCCTCGACCAGTCCTCAAAATGGCATCCCATCTTGCTGATCCTACACCACCTCAGGGAGATTGGAGAATGGAGAATTGAGGCACACAGGGGTTGGCTTATGCTGTTCCCCAAGCTCCCTCCTTGGCCGCCTATTCTGTTGTGAATGCCTGCTTGCCTGGCTTCCAATGTCTGTTCCCTCCACCCGAATGGTAAGAGAAAGCCTCCAGAAGTCCTTCCCTGATTGAGCAGCATGGGGGAAAGGAAAGGACCCTGACCTGCAGTTCACCAAAGCCAGGCACTAACCATGTGACCTTGGCACACCCTCTTGACTTTTCTGAGTCTTGGTTCCTTATCTGAGAATCAGGGAGTCGGCATCCCTATCCTGACTACCTCAGAGGGTTGTTATGAAAATTAAACAGAATAGGGCTTATCTCCAAAAGCTCTCCCTCTTGCCCGCCCTTATTCCATTGGCACTGTAATAGACCTTGATCTCAGATCCTAGGAGAGGCCTTCACTTGGGACCCCCCTAACTAGGAGGCAGCTCCCTGAGGTGGGACTGGGTCCCTTCCACACTTTCTGATATGGGCTCGATATGGACAGATAAGATGGCTCGATCCATCTGACCACCAACTTCTTTGTAGGGTGGAAGGAGAAAGAAAGAGAACAGTTATATGGCTGCCCAAGCTTCTTTCACCAAAGGCCACAGGGATTCCCCGAATGCCCCAGGGTTTAACCTCTCCCTCCCACAGCCCCCTTCTCCCCCATTTCCCCACCCCTGTTCACCTACATTCGGTAGCTTGTTGGCCTCCTTGCCGGCTTGGTTGACCCCATTATGAACATTCTGCTGCCACCTGTCCACCTCCTTCCCGGCCTGGCCAGCAGCATGGTGGACGCCTTGGCCAAGTTTCTCCGTTTCCTTCCCGGCCTGGCCAGCAGCATAGTCGACCCCTTGGCCGAGTCTCTCTGCCTCCTTCCCGGCCTGGTTGACCCCACTGTGGATCCCTTGGACCACTCTGTCTGCTTCCTTTCCAGCCTGTTCAACAGTGTGGTGAACTCCCTGGCCAAACTGCCCAGCCTCCTTCCCGGCCTGGTTGACCCCAGGATAGACGCTATGGACTACTTCTCCCTCTTTCCCAGCCTGTCCTGCAGCATAATGAGCATCGCGGCCAACCTGCCCTGCCTCCTTCCCGGCCTGGTTAACGCCATGATGGAGCCCTTGGACCACTCTGTCTCCCTCTTTTCCAGCCTGACCAGCAGCATGGTGGAGCCCCTGGCCGAATTTATCTGCCTCTTTCCAGGCCTCATTAACCCCATGGTGAACTCCCTGGCCAAACTTCTCTACCTCCTTCCCAGCCTGACCGGCAGCGTGGTGGATCCCCTGGCCAGAGCTCCCAGCCTGGTGCCCAGCCTGCCCTGTGCCATGGTGGGCCCCCTGGCCAGAGCTCCCAGCCTCATGCCCACTCTGCCCCACGGTGTGGTGGGCCCCCTGGCCAAGGCTGCCAGTCTCATGCCCAGCCTGCCCTGTGCCATGGTGGGCCCCCTGGCCAAAGCTGCCAGTCTCGTGCCCAGGCTGCCCTGTGCCATGGTGGGCCCCCTGGCCAAAGCTCCCAGTCTCGTGCCCACCCTGCCCCAAGGTGTGGTGAGCCCCCTGGCCAAAGCTGCCAGTCTCGTGCCCAGCCTGCCCTGTGCCATGGTGGGCCCCCTGGCCAAAGCTCCCAGTCTCGTGCCCACCCTGCCCCAAGGCGTGGTGAGCCCCCTGGCCAAAGCTGCCAGTCTCGTGCCCAGCCTGCCCTGTGCCATGGTGGGCCCCCTGGCCAAAGCTCCCAGTCTCGTGCCCACCCTGCCCCAAGGCGTGGTGAGCCCCCTGGCCAAAGCTGCCAGTCTCATGCCCAGCCTGCCCTGCATGATGGACACCCTGGCCAAGCCTCCCTGCTTCACTTCCCGCCTGGTTGGCCCCGTGATGGATCACTTTGTCTGCCTCCTTCCCAACCTGTCCAGCAGCGTTGTTGACCCCATGGGCAAACTTCTCTACTTCCTTTCCTGCTTGTCCGACGCCACTGTTGATGTCATGGGCTACCTTGTCCAAGCCGTGGTTGAGCCCCTGGATGCCCTTGTCCAATTCCTTGCCGGCCTGGCTCCCTGCGTTGCCAAGTCCACTGAAAACCTTCTCCACTTCCCTTCCAGCGTGGGTGATTCCATTATTGATGCCTTCCAGGGCCTTGCCAACCTCTCTCTCTGCATTACTCAGCCCTCGGTTGATCCCTTCGATGACCTTCTCAAGAGGGTCATCACTAGCTGCCCATCCAGGCAGGGCCCCCAGTAGCAGGAGGAGGGAGCAGGAGCTGATCAGACTGGCAAGATGCATGTTGTCGGGAAGATGAGGAGGACGCAGAGAGGAGCCAGGGAAGCCAGGCTGCTATTTATCCTCTCCCTCCCTCCCTCTTCTCCACCCCTCATGTCTCAATTGCCTCTGTGAGGCACTGACTTAGTCCTCAGTCAAGGAGGTGCTTCCCAGGGAGATTTGGAGTTGAGCAATAAAGAAGAGGAGGGAGAGAGGGTGAGTCACGGATGGAGAAGAATCCTGGCATCTTTGCTTCTTGCCCAGCACAGACCCTCCACCCCAGAGATGAGTGTCCGCCCTTCCAACTCCCTCCTCGTCTCATTCCTTACCCACTATCCAGTCCTCCTCTCTCCCCAACCCGCCTTCGGTCACCCTCCATCCCTGGTACCCTGGTGATTTTTTGACACCTTACTCCTCTCAGGGATCGAAACATCCAGCTCCCCCAGCAGTGAGGGTTTAGAAAGATGGGAGGTCTGGCTCGGGGAGGGGAGTGGAGTGAGCCATTCGACCTTATTCTTGTGGGGCCCCCCCACCCCTCACTTACTGTGCTCCAGCCACACAGGCCTTATCCCTGTTCCTCAACTCACCAGGCTCATTCCTGCCTCGTGGCCTTGGCACTTGCTCCTCTCTCTGCCTGGAAAGCAGAACTCAGACCTTTACATGGCTGGCTCCTTCCTCATGCCTTGCTTGGCTCAAATGCCACCTTCTCAAACCAACTTTCCCTGACCACCTCTGACCATAACATGATATTACAGTTAAACTCTGTAATATCATCCTTTTGTTTTTATAGCGCTTGCCATGATCCAAAGTTATTATTTATTGTCTGTTTCACCTACCAGATTGTAAACATACAGACGATAGCACCATTGTCTGTGTTGATCACTGCCTTATTCCTGGCTTCTAGAACATTGCCTGGGGTTCCATAAATATTAATAGATTGGATGTGTTAGAAGGGAAGAGAGTCCAAGCCTGAGCCTGGGCCTCATGGGGTGCGGGATGGAAGGGCATCTAGGTCCCCAGAGCAGCATAGGGTCTCTGGGGCAGTGCTGCCGATTTTGGAGCCAGGATCACATTCCTGTCACAGAATCCAGACCTCCTGCCTCCCAGCCCTTGGGCAAGGGCAGGGGGCTGATTGCCATGAGTCTGAGTCGGAATGGGACGCAGTGTCTCCTGAAAAGCCGGTTGAGGCAGGCAGGGGGAGGGGCCGATGACCTGGGACAGCAAGAGACTGTGAGCCAGAACCTGGGCTGGGACCAGAAGCTCATCTTTTGTGCCCTCCTCCCCCTGGCAAGCCTCCCCCTTGGGGCTTCTAAGCTCCAACCTGAAGCCCCAAGTGTTGGCATATTGGCTCAGGTTGGGGGTGGGGGGAACAGCTGAGAGTTTGGCATAAGGGCGTGAAGAACATAAGAGCAGGTGGTAGCTGGCAGGTATGTGGCAGCGCATGGATCTGGGAGCCAGTTAGAAGGGAGCTGAGACCAGAAGAACAAAAGCTAGTGGGTGGGTAAAATTGGGTGCAGGGATGAAAGATATTTGGGTTTTGGTGCCAAGGGGAGAGACAGAGAGAGGGGGTGGAGGTGGGATTACTGGTGGGAAGGCCAGGTAGAAAGGAATGTACAGGGTGTGAGCAAGCGGGGGTGGCAGAGCTATGTGTGTGGGTGCCCAGGTGTGGTGAGAATTTGCACAGGCTTTGCTCAAACAAGGGCACTAAGGCCCACTCCCCTCAGAGGACCTGAGGTTCCACCTCAGATCCTGGACACTTGGCTCCACCCAGGACCAAGCATCCCAGGCCAGGAGCTTCGGCCTTCTCTAGGCTCAGCCTATGGAGGGTGACTAATTGCACCACCTCTTCAAGCTTGAGCTCATCAAATCTGTTTCCTGGTTTCACACTCTAGGAACAAAGCCAAATTCCTGGGCATCCTCAGGTGTGACTTTTCTGCCCTTGTCCAGTGCCTAAATGATGGAGTTTCCCATGGAGTTTCCCATGTCCTTAGGTTGCAGGACAGGAAAAGGTGGATGATGAGCTTTAGAATACTAACCCACCCTGAGATGAAGTGGTGGAGTGTGTCCTTTGGCAATGCACTCCATCTTTTCTTTTTTATCACTCTCTCTGCCTCATCCTTCCATCTTCTGCCAGCCTCAATCCCTCTCCTGTCTCTCCATCCCTATTTAGGATTGTTGGATTCAGGACTTTAGCATGTCTCAACCTCCCCCTGAGCTTGGCCTGGAGTTGTCCTTTTTTGTGCTATTCCCTGCTGGTTTGGGTAATGCGGTTATGCTGGCTTCCTAGAGTAACCTGAGAAAGTTTCAGTAGCTGAGCCTCACAGCTTTCCTTCAGAGTACCCCGGGGAAGTACACAGTGTAGGTCCACACAGCGCGCTTGCCTATCAAAGAGTCTCAGAGCAAGTGCTCTCCGCAGAGCCCTTTCTCACAGGAGCTGCCACTGGGCTTCCCAGCTCTGGTTAGGATCTGCAAGGTTTAGCAGAGGATGGCAAATATTTGTTCCCAGTGCCTTGGCCGATCAGCCCATAAAATTGTCTGGATCTCAATCAGCCTCGGGGAGGTTATTTCCTAACTGTTTCTTCTTTTGTTGTTAGCCTGGTCAGATTTGCCATTTCTTCTTACACTGATTTTGGTCCTTTTTATTTTCTAAGAAAAAAATTTAATAACATCTAGATTTTCAAATCCTTAAAGTTACACAGAATTGGTTCCTTTTCTGATTTTTAAAAAATTGCCAAACAGACAAGCTTCTGCAAAGCCAAAGAAACAATTGAGAGAGTAGGGAGACAGCCCACAGACTGGGGGAAAAAATATTTGCCAGCTGTATATCTGGCAAAGGCCTACTAACATTTAGGATCTATAAGGAGCTCAAATGTGCTGAAAAGAAAAAAACAGCCCCTTTACAAAGTGGGCAAAAGATATGAACAGACACTTCTCAAAAGAAGGCATACTAGCAGCCAACAGATACATGAAAAACTGCTCAACCTCACTCGTCATCAAAGAAATGCAAACCAAAACCACACTGAGCTACCACCTAGCTCCAGTCAGGATGGCCATCACCAATAACTCAAAAAACAACAGATGCTGGGGAGGATGCAGTGAAAAGGAAATACTTCTACACGCTTGGTGGGGTGTAAATTAGTACAGACTCTAAGGAAAACAGTGTGGCGATTCCTAAAAGATCTAAAAATCGATCTCCCATACGACCCCGCAATCTCTCTACTGGGAATACACCTGGAGGAACTCAAATCACTCTATGAAAAAGATACCTGCACACGCATGTTTATTGCAGCATTATTCACAACAGCAAAAACATGGAACCAACCGTGCTGCCCATTGAAAGAGGACTGGATATTAAAGTGTGGTACATATACATGATGGAATATTACACAGCCATAAATAAGGACAAAATTATGAACTTTGCAGTAACTTGGATGGACTTAGGGGCTATAATACTGAGTGATCCATTACAGAAACAAAGAACCGAGTATCACATGTTCTCACTCATAAGCGGACCTCGAACAACTATTGTAATACTATAAGAAAGGGATTGGCAGTAGTGGGAAACTGTCAGGGGAGTGGGGGTGGTACTGGCAGTTGAGGGAAACTTCCAGGGGATGGAGAGACACACCTCATCAACAGGGGTACCTGCATAATGAACATTTGTATACCTAACCCTGAATTGGACCCCACATATTTAAAATAAAAAATTTAAAAGAATTAATGTTCTCCAGATTAAAATACTAGCAAACTAGCCAAGCACAGTGGCTCATGCCTGTAATTCTAGCACTTTGGGAGGTGGAGGTGAAAGAATTGCCTGAGCCCAGGAGTTCGAGACCAGCCTGAGCAACTTGATGAGACCTCGTCTCTACAATAAACCAAAAAATTAGCCAGGCGTGGTGGCAACATGTCTGTGATTCCAGTTATTTTGAAGGCTGAGGCGGAAGGATTGTCTAAGCCCAGCAAGTTGAGACTGCGGTGGCTGTCACTGTGTCACTGCACTCTAACCTGCGCGACAGAGTGAGACTCCAACTCAAAAAATAAAATAAAATACTAGCAAATTAAATCTAGCAACACAAAAAAAGGAGTATACACCTTTTCCCCTAAGATCAGGAATGAGACAAGAATGTCTTCGTTCTTCATTTCTTTTTCTTTTTTTTTGAGTTGGAGTCTTACTCTGTCACCCAGACTGAAGTACAGTGGCACACTCATGGCCACCACAGCCTCGACCAGCTGGGCTCGGGTGATCCTTCCACCTCAGCCTTCCAAGTAGCTGGAACTACAGGCACGCACCATCACAACTGGCTAACTTTTTGATTTATTGTAGAGATGAAGTCTCATCAAGTTGCCCAGATTGGTCTCGAACCTGCGAACTCAGGTAATCCTCTTACCTCCACCTCCCAAAATGCTGGGATTAGAGGCGTGAGCCACCACGCCTAGCTGCTTTCTTCAATTTTATTCAACATTTCACTAGAGATTATAGCCAGGAAAATCAGACAGGAAAAAGAAACAAAAAAGAATCCGGACCAGAAAGGAGGAAGTAAAGTCATCCCTATTTGCAGATAACACGATTCTGTATATATTAATAGAAAACTCCAAGACAGGCCTATTTAGCTTTTCTATTTAGCTTTTCTATTTCTTCTTGAGTCAGTTTCAGTAATTTGTGTATTTCAAGACATTTGTCAATTTCATTTAAGGTATCTGATTTTTTGGTACACTGTTGTTTATAGTATACCCTTATAATCTTTTTTATTTATTTAAGGTTAAAAGTAATGTCTCCTTTATTCTTCTCTCTCTCTGTGTCTCTTCTCCCTCCCTCCCTCCCTCCCTCCCTCCTCCCTCCCTCCCTCCCTCCCTCCCTCTCTCTCTCTCTCTCTCTCTCTCTCTCTCTCTCTCTCATTGTAGACACAAGGTCTTGTCAAGCTGCCAGGGCTGGTCTTAAACCCGCGGGCTCAGGCAGTCCACTCACCTCAGCCTCCCAAAGTGCTGGGGATTACAGGCTGAGCCACCGAGCCCAGCCAAGTCTTCTCTCTTATTTTCTTGATCAGTATAGCTAAAGTTTGTCAATTTTATTAATCTTTTCAAAGAACCAAGTTTTTAATTTATGTCCTCTATTGTTTTCCCATTCTCAATTCATTTATTTCGACTCTAGTTGTTATCATTTCCTCCCTTCTTTTGTTTTAATTTGTTCATCTTTTCTAGTTTCTTTCTTTTTTTTTTTTGTAAATTCAGTCCCTTTTTGTTTGTTCGGTTTTTTTTTTTTTTTTTTGAGTTGGAGTCTCACTCTGTTGCCCAGACTGGAGTGCAGTGGCCGCTCCCGGCCACCGCAGCCTTGACTTTGCTGGGCTCCAGTGATCCTTCCTCCTCAGCCTTCAAGTAGTTGGAACTACAGGCGCGCGCTACCACACCCGGCTAATTTTTTGATTTATTGTAAAGATGAGGTCTCACCAAGTTGTCCAGGCTGGTCTCTAACCCCTAGGCTCAGGCAATCCTCTCATCTCCCAAAGTGCTGGGATTACAGGCGTGAGCCACCATGCCCAGCACAACCTTGTTTTTAAAACTATTATTATTATTTTAGTTGGAGTCTCACTCTGTCGCCCAGACTGGAGTGCAGTGGCTGCTCCGGCCACCGCAGCCTTGACCTGCTGGGCTCCAGTGATCCTTCCACTTCAGCCTTCAAGTAGTTGGAAATACAGGTGCGCGCTACCACACCCGGCTAATTTTTTGATTTATTGTAAAGATGAGGTCTCACCAAGTTGCCCAAGCGGGTCTCGAACCTGCGGGCTCAGGCAGTCCACTCGCCTCAGCCTCCCAAGGCGTGGGATTACAGGCTGAGCCGCGGAGCCCGGCCAGTCCCTTTTTAATTCTGGTTTTGTTGGTGCAATGTTGGATTCCACACACCCCCCACTTGATTATACATCGAAATTTATCTCCCTTTGTTTAATTAATCATCTGTGTTTTGGTCTTGGTTCATTGAAATCTCCTCATCTGAACATCCGATTTATTTTCAGTTCCACTTCTCCCAGGCCATCCAAGCAGGAGAGCCTCGCCCTCCCCTGGTTCCATGGCAGATGCTTGGCAAGCTGAGTTCCCATGAAGATTTGGGGAAGAAAGACATTATGTCATTCTGCCTTTTCTTGCACCTACTCCTCTCTCTGGGATGGTGACTCCTTCCTGGCGCAAGCCCCCACACCCCTCACATCTTGGTCACAGCTGCGTGTCAACCAGCTGTGCAGGTGAAGGTGCCTGCCTGTGAGTCACTGATGTGCAAGCAAACCCCCCTCCAGGGGCTTTAGGGGATGGACTCATTTGTTATTCCTCAAACATTTATGGAAAGCCTCCTTTGTGCTGTTGTAGGTGGAGGCACAGTGGAGAACAAACACACAAGGGCACACACCTTTACCGGGCTTTAGGGTTCAAGGGGGAGACATAAGCAAGTAAACCAGTAACTTGCTTGTGACAAAAGACATGAAAAGCCACAGGGACAAGAATGGGGTGCTGTGTGAGGATTTGACTTGGAGGGAGCTCCAAGTAAGACTGGAGATCATCAAACCTGAGAAGGTGACATATATTTATTCATTTGGGTGTTATTTACCGAGCAAACACCTTCTAAGTGCCACTCTTCTAGCCAATGGGATATAAAAGTGACAGATAAAGTCTCTGCCCTCCCTCAGCTTAGTCTATTGGGCAGAGACAATTGGCAAGAAAGCAAGACGATTTTTAGAGAGACATATGCTATTAGAAAAATAAAAATATAGGCAGTGTAGCCCCAGGAGTTTTGCACACGGAGGCACGACCCGGGACGGGGACGTCAGACAAGGCTTCCTGGAAGATGGACCGAGATTGGGAGGGGTGGGAGTGACGGAAGGCAGTGACCAAGCAACGAGGGAGCTTCAGACGAGGCGCCCAGAAGGGCCTCTCCTAACGGTGGCATCTGATGAAAACCCGAGTGGCAGCCAAGGGAAGCCCTGGGGGGCTTTCCAGGCCTAAGGAAACCGCGAGGGCAACTCGGAGGAGAGAGTTCGGAGCGGCATGGAGTGTGGAGCGGGACACGCGAGAAACGGGCTTCGAGGGCCAAAAGCTGGGCTCCGGCCCGGACGCCGGTGGGCGGGTGGCCGTGGAAAGGCGGCGCCCGGCACGAGGACGGTCCGCCTCGCCGGGCTGGGGCGGCGGCGGCCGGGGTCTCCGGCCTGGGCCCGGCCGCCTCTGTGACGTCACTGGGCGCTGTGCCGCGACGCAGGACGCTCGCGCCCCCCAGCCCGGTCGCCTTTCCTCCCTAACATCGCGGCCGGCCCCGGGTGGCCGGGCCATGGTCCCTTAAGCCATGTCGAAACGCGACATCGTCCTCACGAATGTCACCGTGGTCCAGCTTCTGCGGCAGCCGTGCCCGGGTGAGGGAGGCGGCGGCGCGACGCGGGGGGCGGCGGGCGGGTGTCCCCCCGCCCTCACGCGGGGCGCTCGCCGCCGCCGCCCCCTTCCGCGCGCGCGCGCACCGCCGGGGGCCGCGGGGGAGGCAGGGGCCGCCAAGCGCCCGCCGCGTCCGGGACCCGCCTCCCGCCCTCCTCGCCCCCACGGGGCTGTGGGCGGGGGGCTTCTCGTCGGAGGGGGCGGAGGGGGCCGGGACTCCGCCTCCAGGGCCGGGTGGGGGGCTTTGCGCCTCTGGCACATGATGGAGGTGGGGCGGGCGGAGGTGGGGCGGGCGGAGGCGGGGCCCAAGCCGAAGCTGGAGCCGGAGGGCGGCGGGGACGGGGCGGGTTTACACGCGCGACTGAGACCCTAGGCGGGCTGGGTCTCCGCGTAAAACCGATGCTCGTGGCGACAGCGCGTAAGGGGCCAGTGCGGGTGCCGGTGGGCTTCGTCCTCCCTCCCTGTATCGCACAAAGCAAGGACATCGCAACCGGGTGAGCACTCACTGAAGCCTCACAGGCACCTGCGGGGGCCGAGGTGTCACTGTCCCCACGTTACAGAGCGGCCAACAGTGGTAGGGAGAGGGCGAACCGCGTCCCTAAGTCTCCCAATAAACGATTGGTAGGGTTGGGACTCCGCTCAGGGGTGCGGGGCCCCAGAGTCCCTGCTACCGGCCACTGGGCGGTCCAGCCTCACCCAGCCAGGGGGGGTGGTGGGGGTGTGTGTGTGTGTGTGTGTGTGTACACACTCTGTGTGTGTGTGTGTGTGTGTGTGTGTACACACTCTAGCCGGAGGAACCCTGGTCTTCCGGGAGGGCTGCTCCAGTCCCACGTGGTTTCCTAACTTCCCACGACAGGGGCGCCAGGCCCCCCGCAGTGGTGGGTGGGGCCGGGGCAGGGCGGGGCTTAGGCTGGGAAACGCTGGAAGCCGCAGCAGCGGGCAGGTTTGCCAGGCACAGGACGGGAACCCCTTTCCTGCTCATCGCTGCTCTGCGGCCTGAGGCTCCATCTTCCCCTCTGTAAAGTGGGCTTATAGCGCACGCCTCACGGGACTCGGGGAGCTGATGCAGTGAGGAGCTCAAAACAGCTATCTCCACAGCCGTCTCCAGCCCTGGTGCCCCACCCCTAGAGTGGAAGGGGAGGAGAGCAGAAGGCAGGGAGAAGTCCCGGAGGACCATCTGAGTTTCCTTCTGAAAGGGAGCCAAATGGGCTCCGATTTCCACCCTTAACCCAGGCGGACAAATCTCCCCCTTTCCTGTCAGCAGGAACAACCCACAGGAACGCAAACATCCTCAAGGTCACCAACAACCACAGGGCGGCTGCCACCAATAAGCAGACACCTTTATGATCTTGTCCTACTACTGTAAACACCCATAGTCCAGCCTCAGGCCACAAGGTCTGCGGCAGCAGAGAGAGGCCAGGGAGACAGGCCAGCTGGCCCTCAGCTCCCAGCCCACCACCTCCCAGGCGCCTTCGACTCCAGTGTCCAAAGCAATTCCTATCACCCTTCAGCTCCTATCCGCACCATTCTTTCCCCTTCCTCAAGACCACTCTTAGCATGGGACTTCCTCCCCTCCTCTATTAAAATCAGCTCCTACTTGTGGGCCTTCAGATCTCCTTGAGTCCTCACAGCAGCCCCTAGGTGGAGGATGCGACATCTAGGAAACTGGCCAGAGAGGTTTATTAACTTGCCCAAGACCACCCAGCAGCAGGTGGCAGCTTGAAACCCTCTGCCACTCAGGTCCCTTGAGCCTCCACTTCTTTCTTCTCCGCAAGCCCTCACCTGTAGTGAGGTATGAGCACATCTCTGAGTACAGAGGTTTTCAGTGCAGTAAGTGAGTGGGTGTGTATGCAGAGGCAGGTGCCAATGTGGGTTTCCACTTTTTTCATGCAGTATGGCTCCCAGTATCCCCTAAGCTTCACTGAGGATAAGGAACACCTGGAGTGCTTGTTAAAAACAGGATTCCTGGGCCCCCTCAGTACAGATCTACTAAGTCAGATTTTTCTAGGAGAGGTTTCCCCACATGATTCTTATCATCAGAACAGTTTGCTAAATCAATTATCAGACAAGTTTGGAAAATGATCCTTGAAATACTAATGTGAGCCAGGCTTGGTGGCTCAGCCTGTAATCCCAGCACTTTGGGAGGCCGAGGCGAGTGGATTGCCTGAGCCTGGGGGTTCGAGACCAGTCAGAGCAACTTGGCACGACCTTGTCTCTACAATAAATCAAAAATTAGCCGGGTATGGTGGTGCACACCTGTAGTTCTGGCTACTTAGAAGGCTGAGGCAGAAGGATCACTGGAGCCCAGCAGGTTGACACTGGGGTGGCCATGAGCGTGCCACTGCACTCCTGCCTGGGCGACAGAGTGAGACTCCAACTAAAAAAAAAGTTACTAATGTGTGGCATGTTTCCTAGGATCTATCATAAACACTACATATATTACCTCATTTAATCTTCACAATGGCCCTCTAAGTACTATTATCTCCACTGTACATAGGAGGAAACTGAGGCACAAAGAAATTATTAAAAACACATACCCACTGAATTAGAATCTTCAGGGAAGGAGTCCTGGCATTGATATTTTATTTTTTAATTTAATTTATTTTTGAGCCAGATTCTCAGTCACCCAGACTGGAGTACAGTGGCATGTTCACGGCCACCACAGCCTCAACCTGCTGGACTCCAGCGATCCTTCCACCTCAGCCTTCCAAGTAGCTGGAACTACAGGCGCACACCAACATGCCCAGCTAATTTTTTGATTTATTGTAGATACGAGGTCTTGCCAAGTTGCTCAGGCTGGGGCACTAATTTTTTTTTTTTTTTTTCAAGTCAGAGTCTCACTCTGTCGCCCAGACTGGAGTGCAGTGGCCGTTCCCGGCCACTGCAGCCTCGCCTGCCGGGCTCCGGCGATCCTTCCGCCTCAGCCTTCCGAGTAGCTGGAATTACAGACGCGCGCTACCATGCCCGGTAGATTTTTTGATTTATTGTAGAGATGAGGTCTTGCTGCCCAGGCGGGTCTCGAACCCGCAGGTTCAGGCAATTCACTCACCTCAGCCTCCCAAAGGCGCGGGATTACAGGCTGAGCCACTGAGCCTGGCTGGCACTGATATTTTAAAACAAGTCCACTCCTTGTTTATTCTGTGGATCAAAAAGATTTGGAAAACACGGGGCTACGTGGTTGGCCTGGCCACCAGGGGCTGGGAGCCAGCTCCAGGTTCTGGATAGCAAAGATGGTTCATTCTCTTTCACTTTGGTGGTGATGTAACTCATTCCCCCCTTCCCCACCCCCACAGTGACAAGACCACCCCCCCCACCTGATCCCAAGGTTGAGGTAGAGCCTGAACCAGCGCCCAAGCCAGTCGAGGAAGAAAAGCCACCACCTACCCCTCCTCCTCCTAAGAAATCTGTGACTCGGGAGTTGACAGTTGGAATCAATGGGTAAGTCTACTCTGGCCTGGTTCCTGAGGCCTTAGGGTCCAGCCCCTCTGGTTACTATCACCCTGGAGAAAATGGGGAATAAAGTAGACAGGACCCCGCACTCTGAGCACATATCCTGGTACGGAAGACAGCAATAACCAAATAAAAAAACATAGTTCAGTGGTGCATGTTGTGAAGAGAACAGCACTCAGTGGAATAGTAAGACTGGAGAGGACAGCATTAGCCAGGGTGGTCAGGAAAGGCCTCTGGGAGAAGGTGACACTGGAGTGAGACCTGAGTGAAGAGAGGTAGCCAGCTAGGCACCTTGCTGGGGAGACTTCCAGGCAGAGGGGCAAGCAATGGCTCTGGGGTGGAGGAGGCAAGCTCAGCGTGTTCAAGGACAACCAGAAAGTCAGTGTGGTTGGTGGGGAGGGTGAACGGGGAGGGAGGAAAGCTAGGCAGGGGTCTGGCCACCGTGGTAAGGAGTTGGGATCTTGTCTTACTGATAGAGCATGGTGGAGGTTTTCTTTTCTTTTTCTTTTTTTTTTGAGTTGGAGTCTCGCTCCCGTTGCCCAGACTGGAGTGCAGTGGCCACTCCCGGCCACCACAGCCTCGACCTGCTGGGCTCCGGCGATCTTTCCGCCTCAGCCTTCCAAGTAGCTGGAACTACAGGCGCGCGCTCCCACGCCCGGCTGATTTTTTTATTTATTGTAGAGATGAGGTCTCGCCAAGTTGCCCAGGTGGGTCTCAAACCCGCGGGCTCAGGCAATCCACTCACCTCAGCCTCCCAAAGTGCAGGATTACAGGCTGAGCCACCGAGCCCGGCTATGGTGGAGGTTTTCATACCAAAAGTCATAATATGACTTGAAGTTTTAAGACCCACCCAGCTACAAGGTTAAGAATAAGGGTAGGGGATGGATGGAGAGAAAGCAGAAAAAGCAGCTAAGAGGTGGACAAGGTCATCTGGGCAAGAGATGACAGCAGCCTGTCGAGGTGGGAGCCTTCTCCCCCCAGAACGAGGATTTCCACCCAGTTCTCTTGAATATGCCTCCTCTCCATTACCCGGTCTCTTTTATCCCTTCCTTTGCCTGTCCCTGGCCAGATTTGGACGCATTGGTCGCCTGGTGTTGCGCGCCTGCATGGAGAAGGGCGTTAAGGTGGTGGCAGTGAATGACCCGTTCATTGACCCAGAATACATGGTGAGTAGCAGGCAGAGACAGAACAGGAAGGGTGGGGCTGGGGGGCGGGAGTTCAGGGGAGCTCTGTGGAAGACCCTCAGCGGCAATGTGGAAGCCACCAAGGTGGGGACTCTCTAGGGATGCTTGCTCTGCCACCCCAGGACTAGGAGCCATTCTGTCTCCTGCAGGTGTACATGTTTAAGTATGACTCCACCCACGGCCGATACAAGGGGAGTGTGGAATACAAGAATGGACAGCTGGTTGTGGACAACCATGAGATCACTGTCTACCAGTGGTAAGGGCAGCGTCTGTCTCACGCAGCTTGTGACACATTAAGGCAAGGCATGTGAAGATGGCTAAAATGGGAACGCCCCCCAAATTGTGTGCATGCTTCTGGGTACTAGTTTGAAAAGAGGGGTCTCAGGGAAGTCCTTCACTCCTAAAATCGTTAAGCACTAATCTAGACAGATGCCTGCTACACTCAAGAATACTGTAACGCACGTGTGCATCTGTTTTCTCACAGGCATATCAACTCAGCTTGCCCACAGCTCAACTCCTGATTCCCCTTCAACCCCTGCACCTGCACGTCTCTCTCCCTGGAAAATGGCTTAGCTCTCTAGCCAACTCCTTCTGGTCAGGTCCTACACAGCAGTCAGAGGCCTTTTTAAAACATCCACCAGGCCAGGTTACTCCTCCCTTAAATCCGCCAATGGCTTCACCCCACAAATAAAACCCCAGATCCTAATGGGGCCCCCCAAGCACTATGCACCCACCCTGCAGCCTTTCCATGTCACCTCAGTCACACCACCAGCCATCTACCTCTTGGGGACCCTGAGTCAGCACCTCTCACTCCCAGACAATGCTGACTTCTTAGAACCCATCTCATAGAGTTCATGCTGATATTAATGCAGACCTTTCATCTGAAGATATGTCCAGATTCTGTAAGTCAAAAGCAGTAATGTTACTAGATGTTTAATACACTGCAAATGCAAACATTTTCAAGATCCCCCCCAAAAAGAAAAATTTATTAGTTGTGAAACATTAAACCTACCATATCTTTCTAATGTAAACTATTAGTCACTGCTGGCCCCAAGTCGTCCACAACCTTGCCAAGTAGAAAACAGTAATGTTTAATATGTCTCAAAAACAAATGTTTGTCAAAATACCAAGTAAAAACATAAATTTATAAAACAGGAAACCAAACACTTCTTTTTTTTTTGAGTTGGAGTCTCACTCTGTCGCCCAGACTGGAGTGCAGTGGCCACTCTCGGCCACCGCAGCCTCGACTTGCTGGGCTCTGGCGATCCTTCCACCTCAGCCTTCCAAGTAGCTGGAACTACAGGTGCGCGCTACCACGCCCAGCTGATTTTTGATTTATTGTAGAGATGAAGTCTCGCCAAGTTGCCCAGGCAGGTCTCAAACCCGTGGGCTCAGGCAATCCACTCACCTCAGCCTCCCAAAGGTGCGGGATTACAGGCTGAGCCACCGAGCCTGGCTGCAAACACTTCTCTTACATGTCTAATGTAAACCACTAGCCACAGCTGGCCCCAAGTCCAAGGCTGCCTCAGACTTCAGAGCTCCCCTAGGAGCTGCTCTCCAGATGGAGGTGTCTTTGGGGACTTTCCTGGCCCCTGGCAGCAGGACAAAAGGGGCTGGGGAAGGGTTCATGGCAAGGTTGTCAGAGCTGGGGACCAGAAAGCAGCTGGGCAGGCCTCACTGTCACAGGGTCCACGTTCTGGGCAGCATATATAGCAAGGGTAATCCCTGACTGGGAGGAGTCAGGGTTGGCACCCTGAGGGAGTTGTGGCTGAATTGGAGAGGTGGCTGCCTGTACTCAGGCACAGCGCAGGGGGTACACTCAAGAAAAGTAGCCAGGCTCGGTGGCTCAGCCTGTAATCCCGCACCTTGGGAGGCTGAGGTGAGTGGATTGCCTGAGCCCACGGGTTCGAGACCCGCCTGGGCAACTTGGCAAGACCTCATCTCTACAATAAATTAAAAAAAAATCAGCCTGGCGTGAGAGCACGCGCCGGTAATTCTGGCTACTCGGAAGGCTGAGGCAGAAGAATCACCGGAGCTCAGCAGTCGAGGCTGCGGTGGCCAGGAGCGGCCACTGCACTCCAGTCTGGGCGACAGAGTGAGACTCCAACTCAAAAAAAGAAAAGAAAGGAAAAGTTGCCCAAAATGGGACAGTGATGACAAGCAAAGCGAGCAGGGTCGAATCCATTTGGGGCAGCTACGTATGGGTGGGGCAGGGGGTACAGATGGTCGCAGGCAGCATCTGGTCAGCCTTTCAAATAGTGAAGGCTGTGGACCATGAAAGCTAGGCCCAAGCAGAGGAGACTGGCTCATGGCCCTGCCACCCTTCCACAGCCAGGAACCCAAGCAAATCCCCTGGAAGGCTGTTGGGAGCCCCTACGTGGTGGAGTCCACAGGCGTGTACCTCTCCCTGGAAGCAGCTTCCGTAAGTGGGGGAGAGACACCCAGGGCCGGCTGGTGGGCTATGGTGCCCGAAGCACCTGATACCTGTGCTTCCTCTCTAGGCACACATCTCAGCAGGTGCCCAGCGTGTGGTCATCTGTGCACCCTTCGCCAGATGCACCGATGCTCGTCATGGGTGTGAATGAAAACCACTATAACCCTGGCTCCATGAACATTGTCAGGTAATGGGGGGCAACATCCTGAAGTGAGTGGTGCCCGGAGGACATGCCAGCCTGTGGAAAGAAGGGGACAGACTTGTCTTCCCAACCCACTGCCACTAGATCCCTGGTGTTTCTTTCACCAGCTGCTTCTCCTTCCCAAACTCTCAACAGCCATCGTGTTAACATTACCTGACTTTCCACTGGAAATGCAGAGCTTAGCTGGGCTCGGTGGCTCAGCCTGTAATCCCGTGCTTTGGGAGGCTGAGGTGAGTGGATTGCCTGAGCCTGCGGGTTCGAGACCCGCCTGGGCAACTTGGCGAAACCTCATCTCTACAATAAAATTAAAAAAAAAAATCAGCTGGGCATGGTAGCACGTGCCTGTAATTCCGACCACTTGGAAGGCTGAGGCGGAAGGATCGCCGGAGCCCAGCAGGTCGGGGCTGCAGTGGCCGAGAGCGGCTACTGCACTCCAATCTGGGTGACAGAGTGAGATTCCAACTCAAAAAAAAAAAAAAAAAATGCATAGCTTCTGGAGAACGTGCTTGAGGGGCTTCCCCTGGCTGCACCTACGATGCCTCCTTGAGTCTGATGGCATCCCCACTGATCCCTCTCACTCCCATCCTGACTTTTCCCGAAACCAGGCCTGTGTGCAGGGGTAAGGGTGGAGGGCTGGCTCTGCGACTCATCTCACAGTGCCCTTGCACACCTGGGTTGTTTCAGTAATGCATCCTGCACCACCAACTGCCTGGCTCCCCTCGCCAAGGTCATCCATGAGCAATTTGGGATTGTAGAAGGGCTAATGGTGAGTGGGGATGTGGGGCTGGGGCAGGAGGGATGGCAGGGAGACCCAACCTCCTCTTCTCAGGCCTTGCTTAGTGTATGGAGTCAACAGGAGGGGACTGGTTTCAGGAGGGAACCGCCAATGCAGAAGACTTTTAAAACAGTGTACAACCTTCAAACAAGGCTGGACCCTGGCCTGAATGTGCCCCTCCTGTGGTTTGTGGGGTGGCCCTGCCAACCTCCATACCTAGGCCACTACCGCTCCTGAAAAACAGAGGAATGAGAACTTAGGAACATAAAGGCCTCACCTTGGTCCTCTTCTTCCCAAGACCACAGTCCATTCCTACACGGCCACCCAGAAGACAGTGGATGGACCATCAAAGAAAGCCTGGCGAGATGGCCGGGGTGCCCATCAGAACATCATCCCAGCCTCCACTGGGGCTGCCAAAGCCGTGGGCAAAGTCATCCCAGAGCTCAAAGGGTATGAGGACAGAAAGCTGCAACCAGGGTGGGGCACACCCTGGGAGGACTGGATTGGCCCTCAATCCTTAAGGGGAAAGCAAGGGCCTGGTCAACCCTCAAGACAAGGGGGAGTGGAAGGAGACATCACTAAGTTCTGACTCCCACCTCTGATGTGGAATACTCCAGGAAGCTGACAGGAATGGCTTTCCGGGTACCAACCCCAGATGTGTCTGTTGTGGACCTGACCTGCCGCCTCGCCCAGCCTACCCCCTACTCAGCCATCAAGGAGGCTGTAAAAGCAGCAGCCAGGGGGCCCATGGCTGGCATCCTTGCCTACACCGAGGATGAGGTAGGGGCTAAGACCCTGGGAGGAACCTCCTGGGGAGGGAACATTGTTTCCACTTCCAGAGAGCTGCTCTCAATGTGCTCAAGACAGAAACTGCAGGGCTGAGAAGGTAGATCTCCCAGTCTCAGGGCCTTTGCACTTGCTGCTCCTTTGGTCTGGAAAGCTTGCCCTCCAGGAGGCCACACAGTCTGCTCTCGCTTCCTCCATACCTCTACTTCAATACCCCTCCTCAACAAGGCTCAAAAAGATGTTCTTTCAGTGGTCCCATTCCTCATCTGAAATTTCATTTCATAGTCACTGTTGGCCCCAGTAGTGCATGCATACCAAGAAAACAGGGATTTAGGGACTACCTTTTCACTTCTGTAGCTCCAGCCTGGCATACAGCAGTTACTCAATGCATGCTTAGTGAACAAGAGACAACAGCTGTCATTTTTTTCAACAATTTATCAGGGCCAGGCCATGGCCAGGTGCCTTCCCTATGAGGAGTGGGTGTCATGGTCAGAAATGCCATCTCTGTATGTCCACCTTGGTGCTGTCTCCCTACTTTTGCTCTTGCAGCACACAGCCACTAGGATCTTGTTTTAATGGAATCAGATCGTATCACCCCCACTGCTGAAACTCTCCTGTGCCCTTCCACCACACTAAAGTTAAAACCCTCAGGGCCTCTGTATCTGCAGCTCCTTCCACCTCAGACACTGTGCTCAGGGGCCAAGTCAGCCAGATCTTCCTAGTTATCCAGACCCAGGCTCATGGCCACCCCTCAGAGAGACCCTCCATGCCGGCCCATTCCAAGTGCCTACATTATTCCTAAGCAGTGATGTTTGTGTGTTTGTGGTTTGTGTTCCTTGGCCAGTCCCCACAGGCTCAGCCTCCATCTGCCTTGGCCATACTCTGTTCCCAGAGACTGGACACAGTAGGGCTACATCAACCATTATAGATGAATAGATGGCCAATGTGCCTAAGAGTCGGAGCCTGAACTCCTGGAGGTCCTTGCTCTGCTACACACTTATTTTTAAATTCTGACGCCCAGGTCGTCTCTACAGACTTCGTCAGTGATACCCACTCGTCCATCTTCGATGCTAAGGCTGGCATTGCGCTCAACGACAACTTCGTAAAGCTCATCTCCTGGTAAGGGGGAAAGGCTCAGAGAAGCAGGGGAGGGGGCGGCTAAGGGGTGGCCGGGAGGGACTCCGTTAACCTCCCCTTCCCTCCCTCCACAGGTACGACAACGAATATGGCTACAGTCACCGGGTGGTCGATCTCCTCCGATACATGTTCAGCCAAGACAAGTGAAGCGCAAAGGCCCCTCCTTTCCTCCCCTGTACTGCGCGGCCAGAACATGTCTCCCGTTCCCGCACTTGGCTCCCCGAGGGAAGAAGGGCGCCCGGCGCGGGACCCCTTCTGAAATAAAACCGCGTGCTCAGAGCAGGAGTCCGTGTTCTCTGCCGCCGTCCCAGCGGGTTCAGATCCCTTATCCGAGCCCTGTTGCACTTGGCGGAAGAGCCGGTCGCGGTGGTAGTGGGTGGAGCCGCCGCACCGCCGGAGTCGGTCCCCACCGCACACAACCTGGGAGCTCTGGGAACCGGGGCGGGGCTCGGGCGCTCTGACGTCACTGGGCGCGACGCCCGGGGCCGGAACTACTACTACCAGAAGGCCGCGCGCGGGCCACAGCCAGTCAGGTGGGCGCCAGGCCCGGGCCCGGCCAGAGAGCCGGTGGCGGAAGATACCTGCGCGCGGAGACCCCGCCTCGCGATCCCGGTGCCGGTGGCACCGGGCCTCCAGCGTAATGACCCTGTTTCATTTCGGGAACTGCTTCGCCCTCGCCTACTTCCCCTACTTCATCACGTACAAGTGCAGCGGCCTGTGAGTGCGGGGCGGGCTCGGGGCGGAGGGGGCGCGGGGCCCGGGCGGACAGCTCACCTGGCCCGCTTCTCCAGGTCCGAGTACAACGCCTTCTGGAAATGCGTCCAGGCCGGAGTCACCTACCTCTTTGTGCAGCTATGCAAGGTGAGGGCCGCCCAAGACCCACGTGTCTGGCCCCCGTGCCCTCCAGACGCAGGGACCCGCCTCCGCCGCATGTCCCCCACGGTGCACGCCCTCGGGACTCCGCTTGGGGACGGCTCCAGAACACCCGCAGAGGACGGGCTTTAGAAGGGGCGGAACCTGAGAAGAGGCCTAGAAGCAACTTTTGCGTAGCACTTAGAAAAATTGAGAAAACTTCAGTTGTATGGTTGGCTACGGCTCTTTAGTACGGTTAAGCGGTGACTAATCCCAGGATGTCACACGGGGCTGCTGATACTGCCCAAATAGCCACCCCAGCACCTGCATACCTCACTCAAGATTCCCTGTGATCACGACAGAACTCAGACTTCCAGCCCCCTAGGGACCAGTAATCTTGCCATCGTCTGGTGGTCCCTCTCCTAGGTGGCCCCCAGAACCTCAGTGTCCCACTCTCCACATACACAACTTCCCACAAACCGACGTGGTTTATCGCCTAGCCTTGAGGTGACCTGTTTCTGCTTTCCGTTCTCAGATGCTGTTCTTGGCCACTTTCTTTCCCACCTGGGAAGGTGGCATCTATGACTTCATTGGGGTGAGTGGGTCAGGGGTGGGGGAGGGAGCGCAGGAGTGGAGACCACTGGCCCCTATGCTTACTTAAGCCTCAACCTGACCCACAGGAGTTCATGAAGGCCAGCGTGGATGTGGCAGACCTGATAGGCCTAAACCTTGTCATGTCTCGGAATGCCGGCAAGGGGGAGTACAAGATCATGGTTGCTGCCCTGGGCTGGGCCACCGCCGAGCTCATTATGTCCCGGTGTGTGCCCAGACTCCTGAGAAAGGACACCCGGGTTCCACGGGGGTGCTGGCGGGTGGGGGCTCAGAGTCTGGGTACTGAGGGTGTTTGAGTACTGGAGAATCCCTTCCTTTGCCTTCCTCAGCTGCATCCCCCTCTGGGTCGGAGCCCGAGGCATTGAGTTTGACTGGAAATACATCCAGATGAGCATCGACTCCAACATCAGTCTGGTACGCAGTCCTGCTCTCCTCTACATACATCTTTTTACTGTTAGTCACACACCTCCTAGAGGCCTGGCGCCAACTTTTTGCCTCCCTCCAGGTCCATTACATCATCGCATCTGCCCAGGTCTGGATGATAACACGCTATGACCTGTACCACACTTTCCGGCCAGCCGTCCTCCTGCTGATGTTCTTCAGTGTCTACAAGGCCTTTGTCATGGAGTGAGCTGGGTGGGGTTTGAGGTTGGGTTCAAATGAGGGTGGGCTATCTATTTGCCTTCGCTCATTGTGATGTTTCCCCATAGGACCTTCGTCCACCTCTGCTCCCTGGGCAGCTGGACAGCACTGCTGGCCCGAGCAGTGGTAACAGGGCTGTTGGCCCTCAGCACCTTGGCCCTGTATGTCGCCGTTGTCAACGTGCACTCCTAGGCTTAATGTTCCAGACATCGACATGCCTTTTCCCTGCCTGTCTCCAGGTTTCAGTGAAGTAAATAGTATTTGGAAAGTTGTCTCTGCCTCCATTTTTCTCTCAGGAACTGTCTCCCAACACTATACCCATCTGGGTGCCAGAGGCCCTTGTTTTGGCTTTGGAGCCAGGTTAATAAGCTGGGAAGCCAACCTTTCCACTGAATTGTTCTGTGTTTCTGGAGCAATTTCTCAGGCTCCTTGCTTTTCCTGGGTAGACTGACGGTTTAAAGTAGATGATCTTTGAGCAGTGGAAGAGGCCAGAGCTCTCAGGGAACAGGTGCTAAGAGGGGAGCTAGAATTCAAGAGAGAGCTCTTGGGGGTCTCCTCCTCTCCTCCAGCCTCAACCTCATCTTATCATACATGAGCCCTTCCTTAGCTGGTTACCTCCTAGCTTCTGGCCCCAGTCTTCCTTCCTCTCTGATCCGTCCTTTATATGGCAGCCTAGATCTATCTGAAACCATCTTAGATGACCTTCAGAAGGTCATCTTTCCCTATTGAAAACCATTTGTGGCTCCTCATTTTACAATGGACTGTCTGAACACTTGGCCCTTGGTTTTACCCTTCACCTCTTTGTAGCTGCTCCCTGGAATGACTTGCTCAACCAATTTTTTTTTTTTTTTTTTTTTGAGTAGGAGTCTGTGCCCAGGCTGGAGTGCAGCTGCACACTCTTGGCTACTGCAGCCTCGACTTGCTGGGCTCAGGTGATCCACCTCAGCCTTCCAAGTAACTGGAACCACAGGCGAGTGTCACCACACCCAGCTAATTTTTTTATTTATTGTGGAAAGGAGGTCTCACCATGTTTTCCAGGCTGGTCTCAAACCCGTGGGCTCAGGCAATCCTCTTGCCTCAGCCTCCCAAAGTACTGGGATTACAGGCGCGAGCCACTATCCCCGGTCCAGCCAAATTCTTAACATCATTCAAGCCATAGGGTCCCCAAGGTTAAATAATATCATGCAGGACCTCAACACTCTAGTGGAGAAGGGAGGGGGCAACTTTCCTGTCCTACTCCCTGTAAGATCCCAGGGCTGGGAGGACTTTCCTGAGTGGGCAGGATTTGCATCAAAGTGGATCTTAAACATGACACATTCCCCTCAGGGAAAGAGAAGAGATGACCACTTGACTGTTAGTGGGGCTAGGCAGAGAAAAATATCAAAGGAGGTATAATGGTGTTGAGATCAGAGAGGGGGCCTGATTTTTCCAGGGAAGATGAGAACTGGTTGGAATGAGTTCAAGGGAGCTTGTGTAATGACGGAATTTTGCAGGGCCAGATCACAGGTGGCTCTGAAGACTGGGAATTTAACCAAGGCATAGAAGGAAGAGTTATTCTGAGCTCCTCATTGCTTTGACTCAGTTCTGCGGCCTTCAGATCAAATCCTGGCCTGAGTCTTCTTAGGGTGGAGTACAGAGACTGCTACAGCCAAATAGCAGAGCAGCTGAACCCGGCTTGTATATTGTCCTGGATACCCTCCCTCACCCCTTCCCCAGCCCTCCCTGAGTCTAGAGAGGCCAGCCCTCTGCCCCATTCCCTCCCTTTCCTGAGGGGAATGTGTCACGTTTAAGCTCCACTTTGCTGCAAATCCTGCCTCCTTAGGAGGGTCCTCTCCAGCCCGGGGATCTCTCAGGGAGTAGTAAAGGAAAGTTGCCCGCTCTCTTCTCCACCAGGGTGCTGAGGTCCTGCATGATATTATTAAACCTTGAAAAGCTCTTCTGTGACAGTCTTGGTGTTTCCAGGTGGAACATTTGCCCTCAGAAAGGGCAGCCATCACCTATCCCCACTCTTCCTCATTACTCTGAGGAAAGACAGGGTCCACAGATCTATTAGGAGCTGGGAGTGATTGACTGTTTTGACTTTGATGTGGAAAGGAAGTGAATGGAGCCCTCCTCCTAGGTCATATGGATCGATTTGTAACAGGGCCACTTTCTCCCACATTTCCATGCCCCACTTAGCCCTTGACACATATTGGGACAAGTGAAGCTGCAGAAATGACCCACTGTCTGAAATCATCCCAGTTTATATGGGGCTCAAGGAAGGAGGCTAAAGTGGTTAGGGCTGTGACAGTGAAACCTGGGCAGTTGTAGGACTGTGATGAGCCAGGCTGCAGCAGTCAGAGCTGTGATGGGAAAACACAGAGGTTTTAAGGACCCACAGGAGTTGCCTAACTTGTCTGGAGGCAGCGTGGCCACCCTGAGAAGATATGTGAGATTCAGGAGTCCTCAAACTTTTAAAACGGGGCCAGTTCACTGTCAGACCATTGGAGGGGCGGACTATAGTTTAAAAAAAAAAAAAAGGAATTTGTTCATAGTTTTTTTTTTTTAAACTATAGTCCGCCCCTCCAACTGTCTGAGGGACAGTGAACTGGCCCCCTGTTTTAAAAGTTTGAGGACCTCTGGATCTAAAGAATGAGTTAGTAGGCTTAGGTAGAGAAAATATCAAGGCAAGTGTAGTGGTGTTGAGGTCAGAGAGAGGGCTTGAATTTTCCAGGGAAGATGAGAACGGGTTGGAATGAGTTCGGAGGGACTTGTGTGACTATAGAATTGTACAGGGGCCAGATCACAGATGGCTCTGAAGGCTGGCTGGGGATTTAACTAGGGGCCAAGGGGAACCATGAAGCATTCTAGGCAGAAGGACAGGGTCAGATTTGGCTTTAGGAAGTTCTGCATGGCTATTGTCTGGAGGGGAGATTGAAGCCAGAAGGCCAAGGCTGGACCAGAGCGGAGCTGGCTGTGTTAGGAGAGTGGCCAGTTTATTTATCGGCAGGGGGTGCAGTGGGGAGATAGCAGATAAGGAAGGGGCAAAGAATTCCTGGGTAACAAGTTTGGGGTTTGCAAGCTCTCTGAGGACTTACTACATTTCCCAGGGAATAGGGACTACACGGATGGGATGGTGTGGATCACCTTGGACACACTGAGGGAAACTGGAGACAGATGTGGGCATCACTTCGGAGACAGAACTGAAGCCTGGAGGGCCGGGGAGCTTTGGTGACAAGGAAGGAGAAACTCAGGGCCCAGCCAGAGAAACACAATTATAAGAAAGGGAAAGAGGCCAGGCACAGTGGCTTACACTTGTAATACCAGCACTCTAGGAGCCTGAGGCAGGAGGATCTCTTGAGCCTTAGAGTTCAAGACCAGCCTGGGCAACATAGTGAGACCTCACCTTTACAAAATATTTTTAAAAATTAGCTGGGCATGGTGGCACACACCTGTAATTCCAGCTACTTGG
The DNA here is from genome assembly GCA_027257055.1 of Cephalopachus bancanus. Lineage (NCBI taxonomy): Eukaryota > Metazoa > Chordata > Mammalia > Primates > Tarsiidae > Cephalopachus > Cephalopachus bancanus. The sequence goes on along the minus strand of JAPVLO010000110.1, from coordinate 806,308 downwards.
GAGACTGAGATGGAAAGATCATCTGAGCCCAGGAGGTAGAGGCTGCAGTGAGCCTTTTTCGCACCGTTGCACACCAGCCTGAGCAACAGTGAGAGCTTGACTCAAAAAAAGAAAGGGGAAGAGAGGTGGACAAAAGAGACTTGGAACAGGAGTGGCTAGAAGTAGAAAGTTGGGGGATGGGAAGTGAAAGATGTTTCCAGCAGCTAGAGGGGTGTGAGGAGGGGACGTCTAGGAGTGGGCCAGGGACTGACCATTGCGGGGCAAAGGAACAGGCAAGGAGAGTCAGAGTGGAGATGCCTGTGAAGGGTGGGGGTAAGGGGAAGCTTGATATAGAAAAGATTTGGCCCCTTGTGTCAAGGCATCTCCAGGAGGGAACAGCGGTGCCGAGATGGCCTGGAGGTGGTGGACTATGGAGTGGAGGGTTAAAGGCACCCATTGTCATGGGTGTCGGTGGGCACATCCCAGCTTGCCTTTATTTATTTATTTTGACTCGGAGTCTCACTCTGTCGCCCAGACTGGAGGGCAGTGGCCTCGACCGCAGCCTCGACCTGCTGGGCTCCGGCGATCCTTCCGCCTCAGCCTTCTGAGTAGCCGGAATTACAGGCGCGCGTCGCCACACCCGGCTCATTTTTTGATTTATTGTAGAGATGAGGTCTCACCAAGTTGCCCAGGCGGGTCTCGAACCCACGGGCTCAGGCAATCCACTCATCTCAGCCTCCCAAGGCGCGGGATTACAGGCTGAGCCACCGAGCCCGGCTCACAGGTTGCCTTTAAATGCTGGAACCCGAGGCAAAGAACTGGGAGTGGGAATCATATCCCCCAAGGAAGGTTTATTGAGTACCTACTATGTGCTAGGCTGTGTTCTAGGCATTGGAGGGTATAGCCCTGAGCAGGTAGCCTCTATGTGGTAGGATTGTGGGAGGTCAAAGGCGCTAGAGAAAAATGCTTAAGATAGTGCCTGGCACCAAATAAAGCAGTCAGTACGAGCTGAGTTTATTACTATCATGCAGAGCATGAATTTTTAACAGAGAGTCCCCAGGCGGCCCTCTTGCCTGGACACCTTGCCAAGAGCACTAGCTTCCACTTCCTGTTGCAGCTCCACCACCTCACATGAGGGCTGTGCCCAGGAATGGGCTTTTTCAGGGGTGGGAAAGGGGCGTGGGCAGGAATTCTCCAGAGCTGGGGTGATGTGGACTGCAGAAGCGGACACAGGTGGGGCTAGGCCTCTTGGCTTCTCAGTTATTTTTGTGGCTGTCCAGAGGACCCCATGAGCCTTCCCCACCTGGCTGTGGTGGTGGCAGGGACGGCCTGAAGGAGCTGTCTTTCTAATAGTAGAGTTCCTGGTCCCACCAGCCTGGGAGAGAAAGGAAGAAAGGAAACTCAGTGCCAGTCAGGAGCACGGGCTCAGAGGTCATGGATCAGTGGCGGCGGATCTGGGGGGTCAAGGGCTTGGGGGTCAAGAGTTGAGGCTCAAAGGTTGGTGCGGTTGCTCTGAAAACACCCCCAGACTCCTAGTCTCCACACTCACTCCCTGGGCAACAGCGGACTCCAAGTTTCCGGATCTCGTCGTAGACAAAGATGAGGAGGCCAAAGGGCATGGGGACCAGCCACCACTGGAACCTGAAGGCACAGGCAGGATGGCAGAGTGAAGGCTACCCCCAGGTCTGTCCCGCGTCCCCATCCCTCTGCTTGCACTCAACCCCTCACCGAATGGGCATGAAGTTGAAGATGTTGGGCATGCCAGGGCAGTAGCACAGGAAGCAGCCGATGCAGACCTGGAACACGATGGCGATCACCAGGATCTTGTTCCTGTGGGTGGGGCAGGATGGGACAGGTTCAGATTGGCAGGCTAAGGATGAACACAGCCCGTTCGGAGTTGGGGACCACATGGAAATCAGGCTACTCCAGGTTAGAGTAGGTCAGACGTCAGCAGCAGCAGAGAGATAGATGTTCTAAACCCCTAACACTGGAGCGGCCCAGGCCTCCCCGACAGTGAGTGCCATTCCTGTCTTACCCTTTTAGTTTATGAAATGTAGGGGGGCCAGTGGAGAGGCACATGGTGAGAGCTGTGGGTTAGTTGATAAGAAAGTGTTTTTGGCCAGGCTCGGTGGCTCAGCCCGTAATTCTGCGCTTTGGGAGGCTGAGATGAGTGGATTGCCTGAGCCCGCGGGTTCGAGACCCACCCGGGCAACTTGGCAAGACTTCATCTCTACAATAAATCAAAAAATTAGCCGGGTGTGGTAGCATGAGCCTGTAGTTTCAGCTACTTGGAAGGCTGGGGAGCCAGCAAGTCAAGGCTGTGGTGGCTGGGAGCGGCCACTGCACTCCAGTCTGGGCGACAGAGTGAGACTCTGACTCAAAAAAAAAAAGAAAAAGAAAGTGCTTTGGTATGTTAGCCTTAGGCACTGGCATAGCCAGTGATGGCGTTTGCTGGACCTCAGTCGAGATCCAGCGGGAGTTGGGAACAGGGGTTGGAGAGCAGGGTGGGGCAAGGCTGGTGCTAGCCAGGACACCTGAAGAAGCCCTGCTGGAAGGCAGAGAGGCGGCGTGTCTTGCGGATGAGGACATCGGCGATCTGGCACATCTCGATGCTGATGAAGAACACCGTGTAGCAGGTGTACTGCTGGTACAGGCGCTGCCCGAACGTCTGTGGGCCAGGAGGGAACGAGAGCAGCCTGAGTCCCAATGGAAAGCATCTGCAGTCTGCCGGGCACTAGGGTCCTCGGGCCACGAGCCCCTAAGCCTCTTTCGCTCACATCAGAGGGTGGGGGTAGGGAGAGGAGAGAGGCAGGATCTGCCAGGTTTACCAGACTGTGGGACCCAGAAGCCTCAGCCAAGCAGGGCTTGGAGGACGGGGCCTGGGCAAAAGTAGGCTGGGCCTGCCTTCCTAATAACAGGAGGGACGGAGAATTTCCTAGGCACCTGAAAGAAGGGACCTGGGAAAGGGGACTTGAAATCCTGAGACAGAATTTCCAAGGCCCAGTGACTACAGGGGCCAAGCAGATGGCAAAAATGAGTGAAGTGGGCCAGCTGGGCCTTTGGGGAACAGAGGGCACATGTCGTATTTAAAGGGACAGCCACTATGCAGGCCACTTCTTCAACACAACTAATTCTAATACTAGCTAATTGTGTAGGGAATGCTGACTGCTTCAGGTACCAAGTGCTTCAGATGTGTTTTATTAAGTCTCACTTAATCCTCCCAACAACCCTATGAAGTCGATTGGTGGTGCTAGAAATTTAGCATACATCAGCAAGCACTGATTAGAACGCAGACTGAGGCCAGGTGCAGTGGCTCACGCCTATATAATCCCAGCACTAAGGGAAGCCAAGGTGAGAGGATCGCCTGAGCCCATGGTTTCAAGACCAGCCTGGGCAATGTGGTAAGACCTCATCTCTACAATAAATCAGAAAATTAGCTGGGCATTGTGGCATGTGCCTGTAGTTCCAGCTACTTGGAAGGCTGAGGTGGAAGAATCACCTGAGCCCAGCAGTTCAAGGCTGCAGTGGCCGTGAGTGTGCCATTGCACTCCAGCCTGGGTGACAGACTGAGATGCCAACTCAAAAAAAAACAAAACAAAACTCAGACTGCCAGACCTCACCCCTAGAGGTCTGGGATAGGGCCTGAGAATTTGCATTTCAGACAAGCTCTCTGGTGATTCTGATGCTGCTGGTCTGGGAACAAACTGAAAACCACAGAAGTAGATATTTATATTCTCTCCACTTTACAGGTGAAAAAACAGGCACAAAGAGACAAAGCAACTTGCCCAGGGTCACACAGCTTGTGAGGAGCAGCACCAGACCAGGAATCTGGGCAGTTTGGCTCCCACGTCTGTATTCTTAACCATGACAATAAATGTTTGAAGGGAATATCCTGATCTTAACTCTACAGGGCAAACTAAACCCATCTGCTAGCCAGATCTAACCTCAGTGTGCTCCAAGCCTGCATTAAAACGGACCACCCATGCAAACACTCTGTGTGAGTGATGCTTCCCATGTCCCTCTCTGCCTGTTTCCCTATCTCTGTCTCCCTGTCCCTCTGTCTCCCTGTCCCTCCCTGTATCTCCTTGCCTCGCCCCAGGTGCCATCCAGTCATTTGCAGGAAAAATGACAGAATAGGGGCCTGGTTCCGTGTCTGAGACCATGCATACTGTCAGGAAAGGGAGAGGACTCCTCTGCAGCTGTGATCATCAAAAGCAGGGGTTTGGAGCTAGAGGTGGTGGTGGTGGGGACGACCCTTTCTTCCCAGAGTTGGCAGAGAGTGTGGGAGTCTGGGACGCTCTGGCTGACTGAGTCACAAGTGGAGGAGTGAGTGGACCACTTACATGGTAGGTAGCCCTGGGAAGGAGGCAGCTATGGGATGGGCAGGGGTAGGGCGAGGGCTCACCCATTCCTGGCCATAGCTGTCCTGCAGATCTTGTAGGTGATGGTCCTCCCACTGTGGCCGCAGCCCCACACACAGCAATGGAAACCAGCCCTCTTGGGCCATGGCCGTGAAGTAGTCGGTGAAGCCAGCAAATGACTGGATGGCACCTGGGGCGAGGCAAGGAGATACAGGGAGGGACAGGGAGACAGAGATAGGGAAACAGGAAGAGAGACAGGGACATGGGAAGTCAGGGACATAGAGAAATAGATACATAGACAAAGGTCAAGGACAAACAGGGACACAGTGACACAGAGAGGCAGAGACAGGGAGAGATAGAAGCAGAGAGAGAGAGACAGACACCTGGAGAACCCCAAAATGACAGAAATAGGCAATGACCCAGAGACAAGGGTATGGAGTACAAGGCCAGAGACACAGCAGGGACACAGGGAAACCAGAGAGACCATCACAGACAGAGAGGGACACAGAAAACAGAGACCCGGGATCAAAGCAGACACTGAGAAGCAAAACAAGCCAGAGCCCAAGACAGGGACCCTGGAGCAGGTGAGCACCCCCACTGAAGAGTCCCTCCACCCCAGTCTCCCAGCCTCGTGGGCTCTCACCAATCTGGAAATAGGAGTAGGCAGCCAGGGGCTCATTGACCAATCGGTCACGCTTTGGGTTCCGAGGACGCAGGTGCATGATATCACTCTCGGCCTTCTCGTATGCCAGGGACACGGATGGGAACTGGCCAGGAGTGGAAGGAATCAGGAATATGAGGGTTTGCCTGGACCCCTGTCCCCCATACTCTGGGTCTCCCCTCCCCCCACATGTGAGCAGGAATAGGACTGAGAATAGGAAACAGGACCTTCTGTGACCACACGTGCCTGGACAGCCTGGGTCCAGCTGACCCCTGTCAGAGTGTTGGTGTCTGGGCCACAGGCATTCTGCTTTCATACCTTCCCTCCTTTCTCCCTCCCCCCCTTCTTCTCCCTCTCTCTGTATGTTTGTGTTCTAGTCTCTGGGGCACTGTCATGGCCTGTTTCTCTTTTGTTCTCTCTCTGTCCCTTACTCTGTTTCTTTGTCCTTGTCTCTAGTCTCTTTCTCTGTGATCGTGTCTCTGCTTTGGTGTGTGTCTCTGTCACTCCCTATCTCTGTGTCTCTTCAGTCTCTCAGTGTCCCCAAATGCCCCCATCTGTTCGTGACTAGAGACACAGCAGAGTGTACTGACCAAGAACACAGGCTCTGGGGCACCTGACTGCCTGGGCTCAAATCACAACACATTTGCTGCGTGACTTGGGACAAGCCACTCAACCTATGTCTCAATGAGCTCATCATTAAAGCAGGGGTGATAATAAACTCATCTCACAGGGTGGTGTGAGGACAAAATTAAGTAAATTAATATGTGATGTACCCAGAGAAAGCATTATATAAATATTGCTGAATAAACATCTGTCTACACAGCCATGATCTGCTGCGTGCATAGCTGTATCTGTGCACTTTTCTGTCTGTCTGCCTTGGGGGTCTATCCGTGGGTGTTTATTTGTTCATGTCTGTTTAGGGATGTCCGTCTGTTGATCCAGTTTGGCCAGGTACCTGTGTTCGTTCATTTATCTGTCTGTCTGAGTAGTCACATCTGAGTCCCTATGTGTCCATGGGTCTGTCCACGCCTGAGTGTCCACATGTGTGTGCTTGCATGTAAGTCTGTCCACGTCCACCTGCCTGCACACCTGGTGTCTCCAGTTCTGGCCGTCTGTTGTTTGTATGCAGAAGTCTTGTCTGTGTCACTCTGTGTCCAAAAAGGTCTGTGGTGGTCTGTCCATCCTGCCCCTCCATGGGCAAGTGTCTGTGAGCACCGTGTGGGTGGGCATTGGGGCTGCAGACTCACAATGTCAGTGCAGAGTTCTATGAAGAGGATGGTGATACAGCCGAGGGGCAGGGGCACGCTGACAGTGATGTAGATGAGGTAGGGTGTCAGTTCAGGGATGTTCTTGGTTAACGTGTAGGCAATGGACTTCTTCAGGTTGTCGAAGATCAGTCGGCCTGTGGGGTACAGCAGGCACCTCAGCCTCCTCACAGCCCGCTTCCTCCTGTGCCCACACCGCCTGCTCCTTCCCTGGCCTGGCCCGGACCCTGCTCCACTCCTGTCACAATGGAGGCGAAGTTGTCATCCAGCAGGATCATGTCGGCTGCGTTTTTGGCAGCATCTGAGCCAGCGATGCCCATGGCTACTCCAATATCTGCCTTCTTCAGAGCGGGGGAGTCATTCACACCGTCCCCTGTGACAGCCACGATTGCGCCCTGCAGGCAGGAGGTGCCGGTGGGTGGGTGGCCAGCAAGAGGCCAGTCCAGGGCCAGCCCGGCCCATCTGCCTGCCCTCACCAGCAGGGTCTCACCAGTCGCTGGCAGCTCTCCACGATCACCAGCTTCTGCTGGGGACTGGTGCGTGCAAACACCATCTCAGGGTGGGTACGCAGTGCCTCGACCAGCTCCGATGGGTCCATGTCCTTCAGCTGCATGCCATTGATCACACAGGCACGGGCATCCCTGGGGGGGAGTGGAGAGGGCCTTGCTGGGGCCTCAGTCTGTGTGTGGGGTCTGAGGAGACCCCACTTGGGGAGGGCTGAGGGATCTTACTTCCGATTAACCTGGTCCACAGGCACACGGAGGCGGGCAGCGATGTCCTCCACTGTCTCGCTGCCCTCTGAGATGATGCCCACACTGGCTGCGATGGCCTTTGCTGTGATGGGGTGGTCACCTGTCACCATGATCACCTGTGGGGGAACCGGCTGACTCTCGACCCCTTCAGATCAGCCCAATCTCCCTGTCCCCCTGGCAGACATCTGCTGATACCCTCTTCACTTACTCATCTAATCACGACCACCTGCTATGTGCCTGGGATATAGCAGGGACAAAACAGACAAAATCCCCGTCCTTGTGGAGCTAACATTCTACTGAGAGAGGCAGGAAATAAAGAGGAAAAAGATTAAGCTCGGTGGTGGAAATGGCTACTAGATTTTAAGTGTGCCCAGGCAAGGCCTCTTAGGAAAGGGGACATTTGAACAGACACCTAAAAGAGGTGAGAGAATTAGCCACGTGGAAAGCTGGAGAAAGCAGGTTTCTGGTGGAGGGAACAGCCAGTGCAAAGGGCCTGGGTGAAAACACTCTTGAGCTATTAAAGGAACAGCGGGAGGACAACATGCCTGGAGAGGAGTGAACATTGGGATAAGGGATGAGTTTAGAAAGGCAATAAGGCCCAGGTTTTTAGGACCATGGGAAGGGCTTGGGCACTGTTTGCTCAGCATTGGCTCCCCACCTTGGTTTTATCTTTCAGAAACCACCCCTTTCCCCTAGGACATTGGTTGAAGTGACCAAGGTCAGGCAAGTAAGTCCAGACCTGGCAAATCTAGGTATACCACCATCACCCAGCCACAGTGACTGGTTCAGGGATGGACATGTGACCCAATCTGGGTATTTTCTTTTTTGTGGGGTGGCTCAACAGGTGGGAGTTAAGCTAGAGCTGCCCTCTTTTCCTCGCATCAGAGGCTGTGTGTGGGGCTGTGTCTCCCCCAAATGGAGATACTGCTTGAGAATAAGGTCAGCAGAGAGAAATGCAAGCTGAGACATGGAGAAAGGCAAATTCCTAATGACACTGAGCTCCTGGATCCAACTATAACTGAAGCTTTGTTCCCCAGATTTTTCAGTATTGTGAAGCAATGAATTTGGTTCAAGTCAGTTTCAGATGAGATTCTGTCACAGGGTTTCTCATCCCCAAGTACCGCTGCCATCTGTCCTCACCCTTGCCTGCACCTCTCTCCAATGACATACCCGGATGCCTGCCGTACGGCACTTGAGCACAGCATCAGGAACAGTGGCCCTGGGTGGGTCAATCATGGATACAAGTCCCGCGAAGCAGAGGCCACTAGATGGAAAGTTCATGGCCTCCACATCAAAGGCATAGCCAGGTGGATAGTCCTTCTCATTCAAGTAGAGCTGGCAGAAGCCTGGCCAGAAACAGGGAAGTCAGAGAGGAGTCCTGGGCAGACCCTACCCAAGCAGGGCCGGAAAATGAGAAAAATAACCAGGGTCCTTGCACCAAGCACCTATGGAGACTGTCCCTGTGCTGAAACCCTCATTCGCATGATCTGAATCTTTCCTCCCAGTCACCCTGTAAGGCTCATCTCCATCTTGCAGGTAAGGAAACTGAGGCTTAGAGAAAGGACATTTCTTGCTAGAAGTCACACAGCAAGTAAAGTGAAACACCTTAAGTCGGACCACAGATCTGCTTTCCAGGGTTGAGTCAGAGTTTAGGGAAGTTAAGGGGTCAGGACAAAAACTGGGAGATGTCAGAGGTCAGCATAAGGATTGGGGAAATTTTGAGTTGAGGCAGGGATTGAGAAAGGTCAAAGGGTCAAGAGGACACTGAAAGGTGGAGGTCAGAGCAAAAGCAGGTTATCCCTTGGTGCAAGCGCCGGTGAAAACCAAAGGGTCACCACAGGTATGTTAGAATGGTCAGGATCCAGGTGAGGACAAGTCGGAAGGGACTGGCGTCAAGGTAGGAATTGAGGATACACAGGGGTCGGGACGGAGACAAGGAAAGTCAAGGATAAATGTGTGAATTGGGGCAGATCGGCGGGCGGCCAGGGATGAGAAGGGTCAGGTTCAAGGTCAGCCAGGAAGGCTGGGCAGGATCTGTGCTAGCACCTTCGCGCACACTGATTTATCTCCTACTGCACCCAGGGGATCTCACCCAGCACGCGCTCCCCCAGGCCTCCCAGGCTCAGGTAGGCAGTCTGGAAGGCTTCACGCCACTGCTCGTCCAGTGGCAGCTCCTGGCCCTTGATGAGGATGGAGCTGCAGCGCTCCAGCACGCGCTCGGGGGCGCCCTTCATCACCAGCAGGTGCCGCGGATCCCGGGGGTCCTCCAGCGTGTGGATTGACAGCTGTGGGCGGGGCAGGGGGCGGGCTGGGAGCAAGGCCACGGCGGGCGGGGCGGAGCTCGGGAGGGGGCGGGACTTGGGGGAGGAAGCGGAGCGGCGAAGGGGCGGGGCTCGTGTGGGCTGGTCCTCCGGGGAAGCCGAGCGTGAGGGCGAGGCTGGGCGCGGAGTCGGGGTTCTGGGATCAGGGAACGAGCAGACTTAGGGTGGGGGCTGGGAGCGGGATCTGGATGGCGAGCTACTCCCTCCGGAGCACCTAACGGCCAAGAGTGCTCGGAGAGTCCCGCCGCGTGGGGGACCTGGGGGTGGAGGGGAACGTCGAGGGCTGGCTGTGGGCGTGGCCTGGCCATACGTGGGCTCGGGCTACGGGGGGAGAGGGAGAGAGAGGTGCGGTTTGGAGACGGAGAGGCGGGCGCGGGGCGGGGCGCCGCCGAGGGTCCGCCCCGAGTGTGGGCGGGGCCAGGCCGTGGGCGGGGCCGGACGCGGCTGGGCGCACACCTGGAACTTGTTGGTGGAGTTGAAGGGGATCTCGCAGACTTTGGGGAAACGGTCGCGGTAGCCCATGGCGTTGCCCAGCGTCAGCTCCGAGAACTTGAGCAGCGCCGTCTCGGACGCGTCTCCGATCACGATGCGCTGGAGCGGGGGCGGGTGTCGGGGGCGGGTGTCAGGGGCGGGCCTCGCTGCCCCAGGCTCCCAGGATTCCCCGACTCCCTCCGCTCTTACCTTGGGCACCGGCACTGCGTCCTGGCCGGACTTGAAGGCGGCGCGGTTGCACAGGGTGAGCACCCGGCATAGCGCCCGCCACGTCTCCGAGGACTGGTCGAACGTCTGCCCTGGAAACCAGGAGCCCAGGCTGGGGCTCGGGTGAGGATTCCCGCCCCAGACCTGGGTGAGACCGCACCCTCTCCTCATCTCCCGGTACGGAGCCTTCCCTCCAGACCAATATCGAGGCTCCTGTGAGACCGGATACCAAGCCCCTTCACAGACGTGGAACTGATACCCTCCTCGCTAACGCAGAACCCTCCCCAGGCGCCCTTCCGGATCCTTCCCCAGCGTCTGTCCCCTCCCATTCCCACACCTGACTGGTCTTCTGTGGTGTCAGCCGAATGGATGTGGTTGTCAAACCATAGATGGGACACAGTCATGCGGTTCTGAGTGAGGGTCCCTGTCTTGTCAGAACAGATCACTGAGGTGGAGCCCAGTGTCTCCACAGCTTCCAGGTTCTTGACCACGCAGTTCTTGCTGGCCAGCCTCTTGGCTGTCAGGGACAGGCAGACCTGGGAAAGGGGTGAGAAATACAGGCTGGGGACCAGTCCTTGTTTCCCGTCCCACTTCCTCCCCTCACGTCACTGGGGAATCCTTTACCCCAGCCACAAGGCTGTGTATGCATCAAGCTTCGGCAAAACGCAGGCTTTTCTTGCCTCCGTGCTTTTGTCTACTTGGGGTACCCTCCTCAATCTGCCTTGATGTACTTGGCCCGGACCCTCTCTGAGCTGTCCGAGCTGAGGCTCTGTTAAGTGTTCTTAGCACAACCAAAATGAAAAAAAAATTCCCCAAGCTTCCTCTGGGGCGGGTCTTAGGCTGGGTTCTGACTGTTGATGGCCTGGTTAAATGCAGGCTGCCCACAGCAGACCTTTCAAGGACTCTGCCTCTTCCTCTCTGAGCCCTTACTGTGTGACACAGGACATGACCCAGAGAAGTCTCGGGGAATGTTTGCTGAGTGAGGAATAATGGGAAGGTGGGCCAGTGGATGGGAGGTGAGTGGATGGATGGACAGGTAGGGGGATGTTGGGTGGAGGCCTGGATGAAGGAGCAAACAGATGGGCAGGCCTCCCAGCTCCCTGCACCCCATCTGCCTGCCCACTCACTGTCACAGTGGCCAGTAGCCCCTCGGGCACATAGGCCACCACAATGGCCATGAAGAAGACCATGGCCCGCAGGAAGGTGTAGCCAATGCACATGGCCACCACAAAAAATGTGGCACCAAAGAGGATGGCCAGGCCTGCGATGATGTCCACAAAATGTTCAATCTCAATGGCGATGGGCGTTTTCTCATTTTCCACTCCTGAGGCCAGTGATGCGATGCGCCCGATGATGGTACGATCGCCCGTGTTCACGACCAGACCCTGCGCTGTGCCTGCAGTGGAGCCAAGAGGGCGATTCAGGGCTGGGAGGCAGCAGTGGGGTGCGCACTGCGGTGTGAACTGCAGGAGGGGCAGTCACTGCCATTGGAGGCAGTGTGACCTGGGAAGAGGGTAGTGAGGGTGGGACACAGGTGTACCCTGGGGAGGTGGCAGTCACGGGGGGGGGGAAGTGTCCCAAATCACAGCACAAGAGGGGCCAGTGGGGGTGGTAATGGGAAGAATGGTTACTGGGCGGACAGGCAGGGGCTTCACAGACCCTCAAGGCACATGGTGGAGAAGAAGGCGATGTTTCGGGTCTCCAGGGGGCTCTCGTGTGTACACTCGGGAGAGCGGGTCTGTGGCTCGGACTCGCCGGTCAGGGAGGAGTTGTCCACCTTGCAGCCCTGGGCCGTCAGAATGCGGATGTCGGCCGGGACACGATCCCCACCTTTCATCTCCACCAGGTCGCCCACCACAAGCTGATCCGCATTGATCTGAAACTTGTCCCCATCTCGGATCACCGTTGCTTGCTGTGGAGCGGGGGTGCCAGAGTTGAAGTGGATGGGGTGGGGGTGGGAGTGGCTGAGTGGGAAGGTGGAAGACGGGCCGAGCTGAGGACTTGTGGGGAGACAGGGAGGCCGTGGATGGAGGGCAGTCGGACCTGATGGGCGGAGGCCACAGCGAGATGGCCGGAGCCTGCCTGAGCAGGTTTGAAGTCTTTGGAATCTAACGTGACTGGGGCTTGAACCCACCTGGGGGACAAGGTTCTTGAAGCTGGCAATGATGTTGGTGCTCTTGAACTCCTGGTAGTAGCCAAAGCAGCCGGTGACCACAACCACGGCGATGAGGGCCAGTGCCAGGTATAGCTGGGGGAGACGGAGAGGAGTCTGGGGTTATGCGGAGGAGAAACTCCTGCCCAAGGCTTCCCATCTGCTTCCCGGTTCCCCTGGTTCTTGGGGTCACCTCTGTGGTTTTCCCACTCGGCTAGGAAGCCTCATTCCCTGTTGCCCGTGTCCCCTGTCCCTGTGCTCTTCATGTCCCACATTCACCTGCCACGTATTCTCAGGGTCTTGTGTCCCCGTCTGTATTCTGTATTCCCTGACTCCTGAATCCTCTGTCTCCCACATCCCCATATCCTGTGGCTTGTGCCTCATGTCGCTAAGTGAGCCCATGACACCATGGGGCCCCACATCCATGTCTTTCATCTCCTCGTGTTCCCATGGTCTGTGTTCCCTGTGTCTCAAGTTTCATATCTGTGCTTTCCATAATCTGTGTCCATCTCTGTGTCCCCCATGTCCTCTAGTCTCTGTGTTATGTTCCCTTTTCCATGTGTTTGTCGCAGTTGACCTTGTGATTCACATTGTGTGTCCTTCATGATCAGCACCCTCGTGTTCCAAATTCCCGTCCCTGTGTTCGGTGTCTCCCCGTGTCTGTGAACCTGAGTCTCCATCCTGCGTCACATGTCCTATGACTTTCCAAGCCTCTGTCCAATGTCACATGGACCTCAGTCCCATGTCCCTTGTCTGACCCCTGTCATATTGCCAGTGTCCCTTGTCCTGTATCTCCATTTCCTCTCTGTCTCTGTTCTTCTATGTCTAATGTCCCCCGTGTGCTATGTCCTGATTCTTGTGTCCCTTATGTCCCATGCCCTGGTATCCCATGTCTGAGTTCCAGTGTCCCCTGTGCCCTGTGTCCTTGGTCTTTCCTGGGTCCTCATGTCTTCTGTGTCCCAAGTGCCATATCATACATATTGCATTTTCATGTCTTTACAGACCCACCAATGTCCCACATATCTGAGGCTCATCTTCAGTGTTTCTGTGTTTCCTGTGACCTATGTCCCTGGGTCTATCCCAGTGCCCTCTGTCTCCCATGACCCAGATCATGGAACTGCATTTCTTTTTGTTTGTTTGTTTGTTTTTTGAGTTGGAGTCTCATTCTTGTCGCCCAGGCTGGAGTGCAGCGACACGTTCACAAGCACCGCAGCCTCTACCTGCTGGACTTAGATGATCCTTCCGCCTCAGCCTTCCAAGTAACTGGAACTATAGACACATGCCACCACGTCTGGCTAGTTTTTGTGATTTCATTGTAGAGACGAGGTCTCATCAAGTTGCCCAGGCTGGTCTCGAATCCACAGGCTCAGGCAACCCTCCCGCCTCGGCCTCCCAAAGTGCTGGGATTACAGGCTGAGCCACCGCGCCCAGCCGGAATTGTATTTCTATGACTCTGTATCCCCACCCTGTGCCCCTTTTGTCCTGAGTCTCAGGCTCAATGTCCCCTGTCCCTTAGGTAGCTGTGTCTTCTGTCTGCCCCCCGGTACTTGCCACTCACATTGTCATCGGTGGTGAGGTCACCCTCACTGGCCTGGATGGCAAAGGCAATAAGGCAGATGGCAGCAGCCACCCACATGAGGCATTGCAGACCTCCTGCGAGCTGCCGTGCAAACTTGACATATTCGGGGGTACCCCGTGGCGGGCGCAAGGCGTTGGGTCCATCTCGCAGCAGCAGCTCGGCTGCCAGGCTCGCAGACAGGCCCTGGGGGTGAGGGTTAAGGGGTCGGGTCAGGGAGGTGCTGGAGGGCTTTCCTCTCACCACGCACCCCTCGATGTGGGTAACCCCTCTGTTTCCCTTCCCGTCTCTTCTTGCCCATCTGCATTTCTCTGTCTCTGTCCCTTGGTTTCTGCCCCTCCTTTCTCCTTCCCTCCTTTATTTCTCCCTGTGTCTCTCTCCTCTCCCTCGCCTTTCTCTCTGCCTCTCCCCCCTGTTCCTCTCTCCCTCATCTGTCTCTGCCTTTCTGTCTTGCTTTCTGGGTCTTTTCGTCTGTATTTCTCTGTGCGTGTCCCACCCCTTCTGGCTCATGCTCGCCTCCCTCTGTTCTCTCTGCCTCTCCCCTCCCCTCTGCGCCCTCCTCTGCCCCAGCTCACCTTGGTGGCACTGGTCTGGTATTTCTGCTCCAGCTCTGCCACTGACAGCTGGTGGTCGTTCTGTGTAGCGGGGGGCAGGGCACTTGCGCTCGGGCTCCCACCAGCCCCCCGCCCGACCGCCGCCCAGTTCCCAGCCCCCACCCACCCCCACCCGCTGGCCCCAGCTCACGATCTCCATCTCCTTCTTCATGTGCTCCAGCTTCTCTTTCCTCTTGCCTCCTCCACCGCCTGGCTTCTTCTTGCTCATCTTGGCTGCCACGTCCCCACCGGGGCCAGGACCCAGCTCCACCGAATACAGCTCGTAATTCTCCTAGGATTGGGGCAGAGGGAGGCCTCAGGTCCCACTGGAATCCTGCCCCCGCCCTCCCACGCCCACCCTACCTGGGTCCCACTCACCGCCTTGCCCATGGCGTCAGGTGTGCTGCCCTCTTCTGTCTGGACAGAGCCTGGGGTCTGGGCCAGCCCTGATATACCTGGGGAGGGTGAGGGGTGGAGCAGAACCAGCCCGATTACAGCTGATTATGGGGCTCCTTGGGGTGACCTTCAGGCCTGGACAGCCCAGGAATTTCCTACTGGGCTGACTCAACCTGACCAGATCCCATCTCAGTCTGCCCTCACTCAGATCAGGGAACCCCGGGAAATGACCACAGTAGTAACAACAAGAGCAGCAAACATATGGCGCTCATTATGTGCCAGACATGGTGCTAAGGGCTTTTGTGTATTAACTTATTTGACCTTACAACAACCCTCTGAGATGAGGACTCAGATGGGGAAACTGAGGCACAGGGGGTTTTGGTCATTTGCCCATGGTCCCCAGCCAGAACATGAGAAAGTCAGGACTCAGAACCAGGTAGATGTGTTGCAGAGTGTCCTCTTTTAGGCCTGTCCTCTTGGTGCCAACAGAAGGGCGGAGGTGGCCACAAGTCACTATAATGGCTATTTACTGAATACAGAATATTTACCATGGGCTGCCCTGTGTGCTTTACTGGAATGGTTTCCTTAGCTCCTCACAGCAGCTCTGTAAATCTATATTCTCTTATTGGCCCCCACTGTACAGATGACAAAACTGAGGCACAGAGAGGATGAGGACTGTATGTATCAGGGTTGCCCCCGAGGCCTGGCTCTTCTGTGGCACCGCAATGAAAAACCCCACCTTCACAGCAGTAGCACCAAAAATGTGCCGGGTTCTGCACAGATGTGGCCTCACAGGTTCTTGCAATGGACCCCTGTGAAGTCGGCACTATCATTCCTGTTGTGCAGGGGGAAGGGGAAACTGAGGCTCAGAGAAGTTCAAGGAGGGTCCTAGAGGCACTCCACACATCCAGCAGGAGGCTTCATGACTTCCACCATTCCCCTGTCCCTACCCCAGCATGTGCAGATGGGGAAACCAAGGTGCCATGTGGAGAAAGGATGTGTCCAAGTGTGATGCTTGGTGCCAGGAGGTTGGGGGCAGAGACCTCTCTGGGCAGCAGTGAGGGCTGGGTGGAATGGTGGGGTCCTTGGGATGTTACGGTTTGGCTTCATGAGGTGGGCGTGTCTCCAGGGGCAGGTGTGAATGTCCCTGATAAGATAATTGCCTTGGCAATGTCCTTCTCCTCCGGGCAGGTCATCTGGGAAAGTCGGAGCTGCTGGGCAGGTTGAGCTCCTCTGCATGCCCACGTGGCTGGCCATCCCCAGCCTGCTGTCGGAAACCCCCAGAGAGGAGGCAGCGTGGGGCTGCAGTTACACTGACCGCCCTTGCAGTGAGTCCCCACGTTTGCTGGGTGAGCTTCAGCCTGAGTGTGTGTGTAAAGCAGTTTATGTCTCTCCTCTCTGCGTTCCCCAAAGCCTTCCCTTCCCACTCAGAATAAACCCCACGCACATTTCTGCAAGAACTGGCCCCAGGTTCCCTCTCCTGCCTCAGTCTCCGCTATGGTTCCAC
Organism: Cephalopachus bancanus; assembly: GCA_027257055.1. Lineage (NCBI taxonomy): Eukaryota > Metazoa > Chordata > Mammalia > Primates > Tarsiidae > Cephalopachus > Cephalopachus bancanus. The sequence continues at coordinate 790,046 of JAPVLO010000110.1, read as the reverse complement.
AGGCACTGGCTTTCTTGCTGCACTTTGTACAGACCAAGGTCATTCCGGCTTCAGGGCACTGGCCTTGCACCTCCTTCTGCCTGGCACTCTCTTCCTTGTATACCTGCATGGTCGTTCTCACCTCCCTCAGGTCTTAGCTCAAAGGTCACTTCTTCAGAGGATTCTCCATGTAATAATGCACCTGTATTGGGTCCCATCCCCCTCCCGTTTTACTAACACTTCTTATTTTATTTGTATTTGTTTGGTGTCCACTAGAAGGAAGACAGGGACTCGTGCTTGCTGATTTAGGCACAAGATGAGACATTGCCCTTCAGACACACAGTAGTTGCTCAATAAACACTGTTGGGTGTCGAGTAGGATTTAGCTCCTTGGTGCTTGGGGATATTCGCTAACAAACCTGGAACACTGGGCGAGCCCACAGGAAGTCTCAGTCTTTGGAATGCCTCAGGTGCTTCATGCTGTCTCTGGCCCCTTGGTTCTGGCCTACCAGCCCTGCCCACAAAGTGTCCAAAGTCTGGGGAAGTTGCAGGTATTGTGTCCACACGGATTAGAGAACCCCACAAACAAAGTCCTAGGCAGAGAAACTGAGGCACTATCACTGGCAGAAGATGGCTGACCAGGGATATTACGCATGTCTCTGCCCAAATGGAACTGTCCTTCCCTGGTCTCTGTCATTTGTTTTCTCTTCTTCTCATTTCTTGGTTTTATTATCTTAATTTTCCACTTTTTGTTGTTGAGAAAGCAGGATTTATTAAGAGAAGAGAAAAGCTCTCACAGTGGGAGGGGACCCGAAGGGGTTGCCCTCCACTTTTAATTTTAAATATTTCAAACCTACAATTACAGAGATAGTAAAATGAACACCTGCTTCCCCTACACCCAAATTTAATGATTTGCTACATTTGTGCTTTCTAGATAGATAGAATCTTTAAAAAGTTTTACCAGCCTGAGTAACACAGTGAGACCTAGTCTCCACAAAAAAATTTAAAAATTTAAAAAATTTAAAAAATAGTCAAGTGTGGTGGCATGTTTCTGTGGTCCCAGCTACTCAGGAGGCTTGAGCCCAGGAATTCAAGGCTGCAGTGAGCCATGATTGTTCCACTGCACTCCAGTCTGGACAACAGAGTTAGACTCCATCTCAATTTTTTTTTTCTGAATCATTTCAGCGTAAGTTGGAAATAGGATGCTTCTTTTTCTGATTATTGTAGAGATGAGGTCTCGCCAAGTTGCCCAGGTGGGTCTCGAACCCACGGGCTCCCCAAGCGTGGGATTACAGGCTGAGCCACCGAGCCCGGCTAGGATGCTTCTTTATCCATACTTAGGTGCATGTCTTCTATGAATAAGAACATTCTCTTATGTAATCATAGTCTAATGATAAGATTCAGGAAATTAACATTAATAAGATACTATGAACTAATCTAGAGGATTTATTTGCATTTTTCCAGTTTTCCCTCTTCCTAGTCCAGGATACAATCCAGGGTCACAACTCATATGTAGCTGCCATGTCTCCTTGGCCTCCTCTAATCTGTGACAACTCCTCCATCTCTCCTTGTCTTTCATGACCTTGGTATTTTGGAAGAGTATTAGTCAGTTATTTTATAGTTTTCCCTGAGTTTGGGTTTGCTGATGGTTCTCTATGATTAGATTCAGGTTGTTTACTTTTGGCAGGAATGCCACAGAAGTGACGTGCGCCCTTCTCAGAGCATCACGTCAGGATCTGCCTCATTTTTTAAGTCTGTCTAGAACAGTCTAGAAGAAGATGGACATTTGAGGAGCTCAAGAGGCTTAGGGAGCCTCTTCCCTCCCTGGTCTCCGATCGGGGAGTTCTATCTATGACCTCTTTACTTTCTACTTAAAACAGTGTCACAGCCAGGGCTGGTACTCGGCTGTTCTGGTGGTTAAAGTAATTGAAACACAGCCACTGCTGGAGCTCTCAGAACCTCTTAGACCCCAAACCTCCCACATCCAACCACTTAGAGGGGGTGCCTGGCCCAAGCTGACCCTGCTCTGGCCCCATGGCCTTGTTCATGCCGACTGTTCAGTGCTTAACTATGTTGATGGTTAAGCAGTCTTCATGTGGTACTCAAGCACAGTCTTCTAGGAGTCTTTGCTTGTACAACTTATTCTTTCACCATGTGTCCAAGCAATACTAACCCCTGTCTCTGGGAGTTGGACACAGAGGCTTTTGTCCACAGGCAGGATCTGTATACATTTAGTGGGAAGTGTCCCAATGTCTTTGGCACCCTGGAACGCAGCCCAGACAGACTGTGGGATGCCATTTCAGGCTGATGGGGGTGACACAACTCAGGGGCCAAGACTTCTCACAAGAATGTTGCAAGCATGACAGGGTCCAATTACTGCAGTAGCACAAGATTTCTCTAAGCCTAGGGCACACAGATCATTGGAAACTTTTTTGAGAACAATTAATGGTCAGAATTTTTTAAAAATTTTTTCTCGAGAAAGAGAGAGTGGATGGTGAACATTAGGTGGGTTTTAAGGGGAATTTGAACAAGTGTCTCCTGGAATCATGACCATACACACTGTTAGGGACTCAGTGCACTACAGGGTCTGATGGGATCAGACCCCTGGCTGCCTCTCTTTCTTCCCATGTACCACACTTCCTTCCCAAGCTTTAGGATCCAGCCCACCCCAGCCTTCTGTTTTTCCAAATTATCATTTGAGAGCCTTGGCACGTGCACCCTGCCTCCTCTCCATGTTCGGCTGCTCTTCATTTGTTGTGTTAAATGCAGATGTCTCTTCCTCCAGGAAAACTTCCCGGACCACCCACCACGCTGGGTCAGGCACATCCCTGGGCTTCCACAGACCCCCAAGTTCACCTCCATCCCAGTTCTGACCCCTCTGACCCATAATTCCTCCATCACACTGATCTGACCCCTCTGGGCTGTCCTAAAATGGTGATATTTCATCTCTTCTCTGGATTCCATGAGAGCAGAACCTGGGACGTCTCAGTCACTGCTGTGTACCTTGTAGTACCCAGCCCAGGGCCAGCCCCAGCTGGCCTCAAGGAGTGTTTGCCAAGTAAAAGAACTCATTGTGACTATGACATTTGGTGTGTGTTTGCGTCTCCCTGATAAGATAGTGGGCTCAGCAATGCCCTTCGCCTTGTGCGCAGGTCACCCCCACTTCCAGACCCTGGGAAGATGGAAGCTAGGGGGTGGGCAGGGAGGGACCCTGCTGCTGGTTCTTCTTCCGGCCAGGTATAGGAGCAGGCAGTGGGACAATGAATGGGGGGTCAGGTCTGTCCTCCAGCCTGGCTAAGCCAGAAGCCAGGTCTCCTGCATTCTGTTTTTCCACCTTTGTCCAGATTGGAGAGGTCAACCATCCTAGGCCTGGGTGCAGAGGAAAGATGCCAAGTTCTGTAAAAAATAAAAAAAAATTTTTTTTTGAGTTGGAGTCTCACTCTGTCGCCCAGACTGGAGTGCTATGGCCTTTCCCGGCCACCACAGCCTCAACTTGCTAGGCTCCAGCCATCCTTCCACCTCAGCCTTCCAAGTAGCCAGAACTACAGGCATGCGCTACCACGCCCACTAATTTTTTTGATTTATTGTAGAGATGAGGTCTCGCCAAGTGGCCCAGGCGGGTCTCAAACCCACGGGCTCAGGCAATTCACTCACTTTGGACTCCCAAAGCGCAGGATTACTAGCTGAGCCACCGAGTTCAGCAAAAATGAATTTTTTAAAAAAATAATTTTAAAAAGTTTATTCTTGGATTGCCTGAGCCCGTGGGTTCGAGACCCACCTAGGCAACTTGGCGAGACCTCATCTCTACCATAAATCAAAAATTAGCCGGGCGGGGTAGTGCACGCCCGTAGTTCCAGCTACTTGGAAGGCTGAGGTGGAAGGATCGCCGGAGCCCAGCAGGTCGAGGCTGCGGTGGCCGGGAGCGGCCACTGCACTCCGGTCTGGGCAACAGAGTGAGACTCCAACTCAAAAAAAAAAAAAGTTTATTCTGAGCCAAATGTGAGTGACCTAGGTCTATGGCACAGCCCTAAGAGGTCCTAAGAACATGTGCCCCAAATGGTCAAATTGCAGGTTGGCTTCATGTATTTTTTAGGGAGACAGAAGCTATAGGCAAAACATAAATCAGTACATGTGAGGTTTACATTGGTTGGCCCTGGAAAGGTGGGATATCTCCAAGTGTGGAGAGTCTTGTAGGTTATAAGTGGATTCAAAGAATTTTCTGATTGGTAATTCAGAGAAAGAGGTAAGCTCTGTCTAAAGAATTTTGAAATTAGTAAAAGAAAGGCTGATTTAAGATAAAGGGAGTTGGGGAAACTAAGGTTCTTTTTCCTTTCCTTTTTTTTTTTTGAGTCGGAGTCTCTCTGTCGCCCAGGCTGGAGTGAAGTGGCATGCTCATGGCCACCGCAGCCTCAACCTGCTGGGTTCAGGTAACTCTTCCACTTTAGCCTTCCAAGTAGCTGAAACTACAGGCATGTGCCACCATGCCCAGCTAATTTTTGATTTAGTGTAGAGATGAGGTCTCATCATGTTGCCCAGCTGGTCTTGAACCCATGGGCTCAAGCAATCCTCTTGCCTCCGCCTCCCACAGTGCTGGGATTACAGGCATGAGCCACCACGCCCAGCTGGAAGCTAAGGTTCTTGAAACATGGATGAAGGCTCCAAGTAGCAGGCTTCAGAGAGACGCAGTGGTGTCTTAAAAGGTACCCGGAGGCTGGCACAGTGGCTCATGCCTATAATCCCAAAGTTTGGGAGGCTGAGGCAGGAGGATTGCTTGAGACCAGAAGACTAGCCTGGACAACACAGCAAGACTTCGTCTCTACAAAAATTCCAAAAATTAGCTGAGCATGGTAGCACAAGCCTATAGTCCCAATTACTTGGTAGGCTGAGACTGAAGGATTGCCTGAGTCCATGAGGTTAAGGCTGTGGTGAGCCATGATCACGCCATTGCACTCCAGTCTGGGTGACAAAGTGAGACTCTGACTACAAGAGAAAAAAAAAAAAGATGCCTAACGTCTGGAAATCCCCAGGAAAAGGATTCTGTACAAATGTAAATTTCCCTAAGAGACAGTTTTTCAGGGTCATAAAATATTTTGTATTTCCTTCTTTATCTATGATGATATGCCAGAGTCAGACTGGAAAGTAAGCCACACTATATAGGGTTAATGAAAACCTGTCTGATGAGACTTTGTGATAGGACTCCCCAAGTCCCTTAGTTAGGAATTGGGCAAGAGAGAAAAAAAAAGTCAGAGTTAGCTGGGCTCGGTGGCTCAGCCTGTAATCCTGCACTTTGGGAGGCCGAGGTGAGTGGATTGCCTGAGCCCGCGGGTTCGAGACCTGCCTAGGCAATTTGGTGAGACCTCATCTCTACAATAAATCAAAAATCAGCCGGGCGTGGTAGCGCGCGCCTGTAGTTCCAGCTACTCGGAAGGCTGAGGCGGAAGGATTGCCGGAGCCCAGCAGGTCGAGGCCGCGGTGGCCAGGAGCGGCCACTGCACTCCAGTCTGGGTGACAGAGTGAGACGCCAACTCAAAAAAAAAAGTCAGAGTTTAGTCCTCACCATTTCTTCAGGAAATTGCCAGGCTGTCCTTGCCCTGGGATCTTAAAATCATATTCAGAATCCAATCATCTCTCCCTTCTTCTCTGCGACCACCCTGCTGCAGCCTCTGTGATTTCCTCCCTGGCCTCTCCCCACAGCCTCCTCCCTGTCTCCCTGCTCCCATCCCTGCCCCCGAGAGGGAGCCTATGACCACCCGAGTCAGGTCAGAGCCCTCCTGCCCCATAGCCCTGCCTTGGCTCCACCTCACTCCAGATGAAAGCAAAGTCCTCGCCCTGGCCCTGGTGATCAGGCCCGGCGGCCTCCCTGAGCTCCCCCTTCCCGTTCTTCCCCTGGTTTATTTCATTCCAGTCACGCTGGCCTCCCTGCTGCTCCTCAGTGGGCCTTCCCCAATGCCTCTGCATTTGCTGTTTCCTCTTCCTGCCGTGCTTTTTTTCCAGACATCTGCTGTGTTCCTTCAACACGTCTTTACTCAAGGGTTGCTTTCCCAGCGAGGCTTCCTTAGCTAATCGAATTAAAATCCTAACTCACGGTCACCCTCCAGCCCTCTCCATCTCCATCACCTTCTCCACTGTTTCCCCCTAGTACTTGCCAGCTTCTTTTTTTTTTTTTTTTTTTTTGAGTTGGTGTCTCACCCTGTCGCCCAGACTGGAGTGCAGTGCTGCTCCCGGCCACCGCAGCCTCGCCTGCTGGGCTCCGGCGATCCTTCCGCCTCAGCCTTCCAAGTAGCTGGAACTACAGGCACGTGCTACCATGCCCGGCTAATTTTTTGAATTATTGTAGAGATGAGGTCTCGCCAAGTTCCCAGGCGGGTCTCGAACCCGCAGGCTCAGGCAATCCACTCACCTCAGCCTCCCAAAGCGCGGGATTACAGGCTGAGCCAGTGAGACCGGCGGGACAATGTTTCTTAACCAGCAAAGATGCACAACCTCGATATGAAGCAGAGGGTCAGACACATGCAGGAGCCCATGGTAACAGCTAACACTCACAGAGAACTTACTGGACTCATCCCTATCTCAAGGGCTTTACATGTATGGCTCATTTATCTTCACAATAACTTTGTGGGACAGTACTGTTTTTATTCCTATTTTACTATGAGGAAAGTGAGGCACAGAGGAGTTAAATGACTTGCCCAAGGTCACACAGCTAGTAAGGGGCAGAACCAGGATTTGAACCCAAGCAGCCTGGCTGGAGAGTTCTTCACAGACCTGTGGACTATTCAGGATCATCACACACCAGACCTCACTTGACAAAAATAAAAATATCCTTTATTCAATTAGTTACCAAATGTTTATTGAGCATCTACTATATGCCAGGTTTTTATCGAACACTGTGATTTGCAGTGAACAAAGCTGTCATGGTCCCTGCCCACAGTGCTTGCTGCGTAATCGGATAAATGAATATTTGACTGCAAATTATGAGAAGACATAAAGAAAAATAACAGGGTACTTGAGGAGAGGGACAAAGAGGAGAAACCCAAAATAGGTTGGGGTATCAGAGAAGGATCTCTGAGGAGGTAACATTTTGGCTGAGGCTTAAAAATGGAGAGACAGCCGGGAATGATCTAGGTAGAGAAGGAACAGCAAGAGAAAAGGCCTTCAGGTGGGAATGAGGGGGGAAGCCTGCGAGGAGGGTGGTCTCGAGGCTGGAATGAAGTTAGTGAGGGGAGAATGGCAGAAGCTGAGGGCAGGGGCCCATTCACGTGGGGCCTTGTAGGCCAGGGTAAGGAGTGAGGGTTTCTGTCTAAGAGCAGTGAAGGCCTTAGAGGTTTTGATGGCAGGCTCGGGCATCAGGAAGGGTCCCTGGCGGTCATATGGAGGGTGAGTCAGAGGGGGAAATCGAGAGTGCAAGCCCAGGGAGGAAGCTGGGGAAGGGATATGAGTGGTTGAGGGTGGAGCTGGACCCTGAAGGGGTCATGGGGGAGGAAGAGGAGGCAGGTGGGGAGCGGGGAGCTCAGGTCATCTCCCAAGGGGCGCAGGAGCTAGGGGCTGGGTGTCTTTCCTTGGCAGCAGTCAATGTCCTTTATATCTGATTAATTTTATTGTATCGGCTTTTTGATAATTTCTTGTGTTTCTCTCTTTCCTGTTTTTCTGGAAGTCTTCTTCTCCCCGGGATGATCTAATGTTCGTAGCTTTTTCCTCCTCCATGCCTTTCTTGTTCCATTTTCAACTTGATTTTCCAAAAACTTCTCTTGAAATTTTAACTTCAATAATCATATTTTTCATTTCAACGAGGCCTTTCTTGTTCTCTTACTGTTCCCTCTTTTTTTTTTTTGAGTTGGAGTCTCACTCTGTCCGGAGCCCAGACTGGAGTGCAGTGGCCGCTCCCGGCCACCGCAACCTCGACCTGCTGGGCTCTGGCGATCCTTCCGCCTCAGCCTTCCAAGTAGCTGGAACTACAGGCGTGCACTACCACGCCCAGCTCATTTTTGATTTCTTGTAGAGATGAGGTCTCACCAAGTTGCCCAGGTGGGTCTTGAACCCGCGGGCTCAGGCAGTCCACTCACCTCAGCCTCCCAAAGGCGCAGGATTACAGGCTGAGCCACCGAGCCCGGCTACTGTTCCCTTTTCATAGTGTTCTGTTCCTTTTTCGTGGTTGCAGTGTCTTCTCTTCCTCTTTGAGGATGCTATATTGTCCTTTTGAAAAAAAAATTATTTTCTGCCTGGTGCATCACTTCTTCTCATATTTATTTTCTTTCCCTCCCTCCCTTGCTTCCTTTTCAATTTCTTTGTTTTGGACTCTTCTTTATATATTAGGGGTTTTCATAAATTACTACGCTTTCGTTTCTAAGAGGCAGAAAATATTGTCTGGAAGCTTTGTGTGTATGCTGGGAACTCACTAAGTGGTGGGCTTTACTGGAGTATTTTTAAATTTTATTTTATTGTAGAGATGAGGTCTCACCAAGTTGCCCAGGCGGGTCTCAAACCTGCGGGCTCAGGCAATCCACTCACCTCAGCCTCCCAAATGCATGGGATTACAGGCTGAGCCACCGAGCCCGGCTTTTACTGGAGTATTAACAGGCAGGGATTGGTCTGTCCACGGCAGACCCTTAAATGTCAGTACTTGTAGGTGATTTTCCTGGGTTGGTGACTGGTTTCTCCAGATAGGAATACTCCCATCTGCCACCAGAAGATACAAACCTCATCAGCCTGGAAGGGCCAGAGGCGGAAGAAGGAAAATGTTTACAATTATCATTTATTCCCTGAGATCAGACGATACTTCTGCCTCCCCTCAACCTAGCTGGCTTATGTTCCCAAGGCCCGATCCAGGCTGATTCGGCCTCCCTGAGATAAAACTTCAGCCTCCTTGCTAGGTGGAGTGAGAAATATTCTGACTCTGCAGGGCAGGACAGGTAATCTGGAGAGTCTAACTGCTCCCTTTTACAAAATGCCTTTACTGTTATTTTAGTGGGGTTTGAGGAAGGATAGGAAGTAATTATGTTTAACCGGAGGTCCCATTCTTGTCATTTCCAAAATGACCACATCTTTCCGTATGCACTGTATATTCTGCAAGTCCGAGGCCATGTTATCTCAAAGATTGCAATAGCCTCCTCATTGATGCCAACACTTGGACCCCTGCCTCACCCTGCAATTCATTCTTTACATAGACGTCCCAGAGATCTTTGTATTTCTACTTTGTGCACCCAGGCAGTAAGGTGCATAAAGTGTACTCGTCTTAAGTGTGCTGCTCAGTTTTTAAAAAATATACATACACCCATGTAAGCACCACCCAGATCAAGATATATTTCCTGCACTCTGTAAAATTCCTTAATGCACCTTCCCAGTACACATTACCCCAAGACTTAGCTTCACTTTCTTTTGTGTGTGTGTGTTGGAGTCTCAATCTGTTGCCCAGGCTGGAGTGCAGTGGCACGCTAACGGCCACCCCAGCATCAACCTGCTGGGCTCCAGTGATCCTTCTGCCTCAGCCTTCCAAGTAGTCGGAACTATAGGCGTGTGCTACAACACCCGGCTAATTTTTTGATTTATTGTAGAGACAAGGTCTTCCCAAATTGCCCGGGCTGGTCTCGAACCCATGGGCTCAGGCAGTCTACTCGCCTCGGCCTCCCAAAGTGGCTGAGATTACAGGCTGAGCCACCGAGTCTGGTGACTTCTATAAACACCAATTAGTTTTGTTTGTTCTTGAACTTGGTATAAATGGAATCATACAGTAAGTACTATTTTTTTGTCTGACTTCTTTCACTCGTATTATTCATGAGATTCAATCATTTTGTTTTATGTGACTGCAGTTCATTTTTTAAATTGCTGTACAATATTCCACTGAGTAAACATACCAAAATTTATTCATCCATTTATCTGTTGGTGGATATTTGGGCTGTTTACAAGCTTTCATTTGTATTATGGATTAAACTGCCATGGACACTCTTATATGTCTTTTTATGCATATATACATTAATTCTTTTGCCTATATATCTGGAATGTAATTACTGGGTCATAGGATATAAACATGTATCTAACTTTAGTAGAATTTGTCAGAAAGTTTTCTCAAGTGATTATATTACTTTACATTTCTGCCAAGTATGTTACTCATTATTAATTGATTTATTGAGTTTTAGAGATTTAAAAATACATATTCTGGATAGGAATCCTTCAGCAAATATCACTGAGTATTTTCTTCTCGTCTGTAGTCAATTTCCATTTTCACTTTATTAATAGTATCTTTTGATAAGCTGAAGCTTTAATTTTGATGAAGTTAAATTCATTAGTGTGTGTGTCCTGTTTAATCTTTGCCTTCTCCTAGGTCATACAGATACTATTCTGTGTTTTCTTATAGAAAATTTAGTATAATTAGCTTACACTAATATAAATTAATTCTCGTATACAGTGTGAAGCAGGGGTAAAGTTTTATTTTGTTTTCACATATATATCCAGTTGTTGCAGCACCATTTATTGAAAATAAATTCTTTTCCCCACTGAAATGCACTGATGCCTTTGTTGAAGATCAATTGACTTTATATTTGTAGATACAGTGCTGTACTCTCTATTTTGCTCTATGGATCTATTAATCTGTCTTATGTCAATACTGTACTATTATGTTTACTATTTTTATAGTACTTCTTAAACTTAGTAGAATGAATGCTCTGATTTTATTCTTCTTCAGGATTATTTTGTCTACTTAGGTATCTTACATTTCCCATATAAAATTTAGGATTATTATGTCAAACCTGTTGGGATTTTGACTGGAATAACTTTGAATCTGTAGCTCAGTTTTGAAAAATCTAACATCTAAACAATATTGAGTGCTTCAGCATGAATATTGTATGTCTCTCCATATATATATACACATTATTTAGGTCTTTAATTTTTCCCAGTATGGTCTTGCATATCATCTGTTCATTCCTAGGTATCTTACTTTTTTGTTTTTTTTTTTTAGTCAGAATCTCATTCTGTCACCCAGGCTGGAGTGCAGGCACACTCACAGCCACTGCAGCCTCGACCTACTGGGCTCAGGTAATCCTTCCACCTCAGCCTTCCAAGTAGCTGGAAATACAGGCATGCACCACCATGCCCAGCTAATTTTTTGATTTATTGTAGAGATGAGGGCTCACCAAGTTATCCAAGCTGATCCTGAACCCGTGGGCTCAGGCAGTCCTCTCACCTCGGCCTCCCAAAGTGCTGGGATTATAGGCATGAGCTACTGCACCCGGCCAGGTATCTTACTTTTTAATAATATTATAAATGGTTTTATTTTTTCTTTTTTCCCGATATATGTCTTTTTTAATCTTGCTTATTTCACTGCCAGTGACCTTCTGTACAATGCTGAATAGAAGTCGTGAAAGTGACTAATTATCCTTGCCTTATTGCTAATCTTAGAGAAGACCACTTAATATTTCATCAAGTGTGAAGTTTGGTGCAGGTTTTTCATAGGTGTTCGGTCTCTGACTGAGGTGACATCCATCTATTACTAGTTTACTGAATTTATCATGAATGGGTGTTAGATTATCAAATAAACCTCCAGCTATTACCATGAACACATTTTAAAGAGTTTAGTCTTTATTGTGGTCAATTATATTGCTTGATTTTTTTAGTGTTACACCAACCAGGCATTTCTAAAATAATTTGTACTTGGTCATGATAATTTTTTTTTTTTTTACTACTTTTGAATTTAATTTGTTAACATTTTGAATGAAATGTTTTATACATGAGGATATTGATTGGCGATTTTATTTTTTGGAATATCTCATTTTTCTTTTCTGAAAATGACTTTTTGTGAGGTTTTGGTATTAAGGTTATGCTGACTTCATAAAATGAGTGTTTCTTCTTCCTTTATTATGTGAGTGAGTTTGGCTAAGATTGGTATAATTCCTTTCCTTGTATGTTTGGTACAGTACACTAGTTATCTAGGCCAAAATAAAATTTTGCTTTTGTTTTAAGGAAGATTTTGATTATGGACTATACTATGTTCATTTCTTCCTGTGTCAGTTTTAGCAAATGGTGTTTTTCAAGGAATTTATTTCACTTGTAAAATTTATTGGTTAACAAAGTTGTTCATAATATCTTCTTAATATCTATAGACCCATAGTGATATTCCTCTCTTTATTCTAGATATTAATAATGTATATTTTCTTGCTGTTTTTCTTGATCAGTCTTGCTAGGGATTTATCAACAGTATTAGTCTTTTAAAGATGTAAAGTTTGGTTTACTGATGTTTTTCTATTTTATGCCTGTTTTTTGCTTCATTGATTTCTTCTCTTATCTCTATTCATTCTCTCTTTTATTTTCTTTGACTTTAATTTGTCTTTCCAGTTCCAGCATCCTGTAATGGAAGATCATAAAATTCTGTAATTCTAACCTTTTAAAATTTCTGATATAAGCATTTACAATTGTAGATTTCCTCTAAGCACTTCTTTAGCTACTTTTTGCAAATATATGCTGTATTTTCATCAGTGTTTAGTTCAAGCATATTCTAATTTTCATTGTGATTTCTTCTTCAATCCATGAGTTGTTTAGAAGTGTATTACTTAATTTCCAAAGCACTTGAGTATTTTATAGTTATCATTTTGTCATTAGTTTCTGGTTTAATTATAATCTGAGAACACAATCTATATGAATTCAATCCTTTGACATTGATTGGGCCTGCTTTGCAGTTCAGCATGGTATTAATTTTGTGAATGGTTCATGTGTATTTTTGAAGAATGAGTTGTCTTCAGTTGTTGAATGTAATGTTTTAAATGTTAATTAAGTCAAGTTAGTTAATAGTGTTGTTCAAATACTTGATTTTTTTTGTCATCTTAGTCTATGATTTACTGAGAGACAAAAGTTAAAACATCCAACTACAATTATGAATTTGTCTATTTTTATGTTTCGTTCTATCATTTTGTACTTCATATATTTGGAGATATGTCATTGACTGTGGGGGTCCAGCCCCTACAAGGGTCGTGAGGTTTCCTGAAGGAGAGACGGATAGGCGAAAGATGAAAATATTATACTCGGACACCTGGTTCCTGAACAGATGACGTTTAATGTTAGCTAAGGGAAAGCTTTGATACCATTTGTAAAGGGGCAAGACAAAGAAAATTCCTTCACGTACATATCCTTTAAAAGACCACCATCTAGTGGTCTTAGCAACAAATAAACCAAGATCCCTATAAACATTCAAACAACGAGTCTTATTCATAAAGCCAAAGATGATAGTTTTAGTCCAAAGTCCTGAATTACAGTCCTTGAACTGTCTCCAGAAAGTTTCCAAGTGCAAAGTTCTTCATGTAGCAGTAGTTCTCCTTCTGGGGCTTCTATGACCTTCAGAGCTTTGTAATCACCTTTTTTGTCCAGGTGTCTTCGTTACTTTTCTCTTATCCTGCAGTGTTTATTTCTAAAGAGAACTCAAAAGAAGCTTTTAGTAATGTTTCCCAGGCCCCCAAGGTTGCTTTTTGTCTTTAGCTAATTTATCATAAAAGTGTCTGATTAGGATATTATGAGTTCAGTGAAAACCCACTCTATAAATGTTAACTTAGAGTTTTAACTATTGAATTAAGTAAAAACCTTAACGATTAATCTTTATCCTAAGTCAGTGAAAACAGTGTTATAAATCACCTATATAACTCCTAGATAAGTGTTAGAACTTATAATGAATTCATAATGAACTTACTATAAACTTGTGCTTCTAAAGAACCTTATGTCTAAACACTAAACTGCATAATTCTAAATCAAATAAGGAGTGAATATACTTATATCATTTTTTACTCAAGCAGTATCTAGTAGCTTATAACCAAGTGAAAGAAAGCATTCTTTTTTTTTTTTTTTTTTTTTTTTGAGTTAGAGGCTCACTCCATCGCCCAGACTGGAGTGCAGTGGCTGCTCCCGGCCACCGCAGCCTCGACCTGCTGGACTCTGGTGATCCTTCCGCCTCAGCCTTCTAAGTAGCTGGAATTACAGGCATGCGCTACCACATCCGGCTGATTTTTTTATTTATTGTAGAGATGAGGTCTTGCTGCCCAGGTAGGTCTTGTACCCGCAGGCTCAGGCAATCCACTCACCTCAGCCTCCCAAAGGCGCGGGATTACAGGCTGAACCACCGAGCCCGGCAAGAAAGCATTCTTGATGTGCTTCAGAGTTTAACCCTTGCATATGTTAGAAAAGGCCAAGCGGCACAGTGGGAAAATGGAAAAATGAACCATGACATTCTCAGGTTAGCTATGAGTACTTCGCATAAATATGCCATTTTCTTCTTCCACGACTGCACAGAATTTTTTCAGCCGTACCAACAGCAAAGACAGAAGACAGAAGGGCCTCAGCTGCCCAGCACGGCTTTGTGGCTGGGGGTCCTCAGCGCACCTGGACTTTGTCAATCAGGCGGGCCTCCAAGGCTGGCTCCCAACAATTGACAGACTCTGTTGGCCAAAACTTTAGTCAGGCTCCTCTGAGACCTCTGCTTGACTAAACTTGACCTTGGGAGTCCCTCTCTGTCCTTGTAGAATCCAGTTTGAGCAAGAATCCTACTAAATCAATTTAGCAAAACTCCCCCACCCTTGGTAAATGACCACTGTCAATATCTTATCATCTAGGTCTCCCTCCAGCAATAATCCTATCAAATCAGTTTAGCCAGTGGTTGGTGTTTCTTTTTAGTAATTTTCCAACCACTGACCCCACCCCCCTCACCCTGCTGCTTGATTATGAACCTTCACTTGGTCTTGTTGGAGTTGAGTCCAAGTTCTCTCCCCAGCTGCAATACCCCATTGCAGAGGTTCCTATACCTATCTCCATGGCCCCCTTCTTTCTGTGTCAGTTTTAGCAAATGGTGTTTGTCAGGGGATTTATTTCACTTGTCAAATTTATTGGTTAACAAAGTTGTTCATAATATCTTTTTTTTTTAAGCTGGATTCTCACTCTGTCACCCAGACTGGAGTGCAGTGATGCAGTGACTGCTCCCAGCCACTGCAACCTTGACCTGCTGGACTCCGGAGATCCTTCCGCCTCAGCCTTCCAAGTAGCTGGAACTACAGGCGTGTGCTACCACACCTGGCTAATGTTTTGATTTATTGTAGAGATGAGGTCTCACCAAGTTGTCCAGGCAGGTCTCGAACCCGCAGGTTCAGGCAATCCACTCATCTCAGCCTCCCAAGGTGCAGGATTACAGGCTAAGCCACCGAGCCCGGCCATAATATCTTCTTAATATCTATAGACCCATATTCCTCTCTTTATTCTAGATATTACCATCTTTAACAAGTGTCATGAATAATTTTAAATTTAAAAAATTTAAAATTATTCAATTTTAAATTGAATTTGAAAAATGATATTAAATTTATGCACATTTAGAATTTTTATGTCCTGTTGAACCCTTTCTATTATTACAAGTCTTCAACTCTGATAACTTGCTTTGTCTTAAAGTCTACTTCATGCTGGGTGCTGTGGCTCACGCCTGTAATCTCAGCACTTTGGGAGGCAGAGGTGAGAGAATTGCCTGAGCCCACAGGTTCAAGACCAGCTTGGGCAACATAGCGAGACCTCATCTCTACAATAAATCAAAAAGTTAACTGGGCATGGTGCTGCACACCTGTGGATCCAATTACTTGGAAGACTGAGATGGAAGGATTGCCTGAACTCAGCAGGTTGAGGCTGCAGTGACCGTGAGCATGCCACTCCACTCCAGCCTGGGTGACCGGGTGAGACTCTGACTCAAAAAAAAAAAAAGCCTACTTTATCTGTTATTAATATAGTCACACAAACTTTTGTCTAGTTATTGTTTGTGTGATATGGTAGGTAGAATGATGCCCTACCACCAATGATGTCTATGTCCCGATCCCCAGAACCAGTGAATATGTTACTTTATATGACAAGAGGGACTTAGCTGATGTGCTTAAATTGAGTACTTTGATATGAGGATACAGATTATCCAGGTGAGCCCAGTGTAATCATAAGGGTCCTTAAAAATGGAAGAGGGAGGCAGAAGAGTCAGAGGAAGATGTGACTACAGAAAAAAGGCACAGAGAAATACGCTGCTGTTTGCTCTGAAGATGAGGAAAGGGGGACAACAGCCAAGGAATGTGGACAGCTTTCAGAAACTGAAAAGGGAAAGAAATCAGACTTTCCCCTTGAGACTTCAAGAAGGAATGAAGTTCTGTCAACCCTTCAGTTTTGGCTCAGTGGTACCCGTGTCAAACATCTATCCTGAAGAATTATAACATCATTCATTTGTGTTGTTTTAAAGCACCAAGTTTGTGCTATTTTGTTCCAGCAACAGTAGAAAACTAATACATATAGCAATATCTTCCCAGTCTTTGAATTTCATTTCTGTGTCCTTTTGTTTAAAATGTCTCTTGTAAAGTGCATATAGTCTTTTTCTTTTTTAAAAAATTTTATTTATTTATTATAAAGATGTGGAGTACAATTCAGGGTTAGGTATACAAACATTGATCATGCAGGTACCCTTGTTGATGAGGTATGCCCCTCCCTCCCCTAGCAGCTTCCACCAACTGCCAGTCCCAACCCCCCCACCCGCCCTGACAGTTTCCCACTACTGCCGATCAGTTTCTTATAGCATTATAATTGTTCAAGATCACCTTATGAATGAGAACATATGGAACTCAGTTCTTTGTTTCTGTGATAAATCACTGAGTATGATCGACTCCAAATCCATCCAGGTTGCTGCAAAGTCCATATATTTGTCATTCTTTATGGCTGCATAATATTCCATTGTGTATATGTACCACGTTTTTTTTAATAATCAATATTTTTAATTATGATATTGTGGGGTACAGTTAAGGGTTAGGTATACAAATAGTCTTTTTCTTAAAAAAAACTATGTATGCAATCTCTGACTTTTAATTTTAACGATTAGAACATTTACATTAAATGATATTGCTGGGTTTCAGGCTACCTTCTTGCTATGAATTGTCTGTCTAATCTTTTGTTTGTTCCTTTGTTTCTCCTTACCCAGCTTCATTTGGATGAATCAATTAGTATTTTTATTATTACATTTTACCTCCTCTGTTGGTTTTTTAAGTATACATTTTTAAATTTTTTTATTGGTTTATCTGGAGATTATTATACTTAATTTATAACAGTATACCTTAAATTAGTATATCACCTCTTCACGTATAGGAATCTTACAATAGGCCGGGCTCGGTGGCTCAGCCTGTAATCCCGTGCTTTGGGAGGCCTAGGTGAGTGGATTGCCTGAGCCCGCAGATTAGAGACCCACCTGGGCAACTTGGTGAGCGCTCATCTCTACATCAAAAATCAGCTGGGGGTGGTAGCGCGCGCCTGTAATTCCGACTACTCGGAAGGCTGAGGTGGAAGGATCGTCGGAGCCCAGCAGGTCGAGACTGCGGTGGCCGGGAGCAGCCACTGCACTCCAGTCTGGGCGTCGGAGTGAAACTCCAACTCAAAAAAAAAAAAAAAAGAATCTTACAATAGTATAATCTCATTTATTTCCCCGTACTCCTGTTGCTAGTGTCATGTATTTTATTTCTTCATTTCTTGATATTATATATTATATAATGTAATGTAATTGACATTATATAATACTGTTATGTAAATTAACATTATATAATATATGATTACCTGCTGCTGCTTTAAATAGTCAACAGTCTGCAGTTTCTGAAAGTTCCTCTCCAACCTGAAGTACTTACTTTAGTATTTTTTTTGTACTGAGTTTTCTGGCAACAAATTCTTTTACTTTTGTGAGATTTTATTTTATCTTTGGCTGGTGATATTTTTCTTTTGTTTTTATTTTTGCTTGCTTGTTTTGTGTTTTAATCGATTTAATTCTTTGAACATTTTCACAGAATTTGTAATTCCAGATGCGTAGTTTTTTTTTTCTTTCAGTACGTTTTAAAAGCATTTATTTATTTATTTATTTACTTTTTAAAGATGTGGGGTACAATTCAGGGTTAAGTATACAAATGTTGATTATCCAGATACTCTTGTTAAAGAAGTATGCCCCTCCCTCCCCTAGCAGTTTCCCTTGACTGCCAATCCTAACCCCCACCCCCGCAGTTTCCCACTACTGCCAATCCCTCTCTTATAGTATTATGATAATTCTTTCAGTACTTTGAAAATATCTTTCTGCTGGGCACAGTGGCTCACACCTATAATCCCAGCACTTTGGGAGGTTGAAGTGAGAGAATTGCCTGAGCCCATGGGTTGGAGACCAGCCTGCGTAATATGGCGAGATCTCATCTCTACAATAAATCAAAAACTTAGCCAGGCACGGTGGCACATGCCTGTAGTTCCAGCTACTTGGAAGGCTGAGGTGGAAGGATCGCCTGAGCCCAGCAGGCCAAGGCTGCAGTGGCCATGAACATGCCACTGCCCTTCAGCCTGGGCGACGGAGTGAAACTCTGACTCAAAAAAAAAAATTTTTTTCTATTATATCCTAGTTTTAATAATTTCTGATTAGAGGATTGGAAGATAGTCTTAATTTTTTGTTGTTCCCTCAAAGTTCAGGTGGCTTTTCTTTGGCTACTGTGATGGTTAATGTTGCATGTCAGCTTGGCTGGCTATCATGAAGCAGATTTACTGTGTCCCAGCATATATTCCAGGAAAGGACCCTAAATACCTCATCAATACCATGCACCAGTATCAATTCACTTGCATGAGTCTGATGAGACAGAATACTTACATAACAGTTAAGTAGAGCAACTTTATTGCCCACAGATAGGCAGCAAAGTTCAACAGAAGCCTAGACCTCCTAGTGAGCAAATCCCCAAGGCTTAGGAAAGCCGCCCAGGATGGATGGAGTCTAATTTCCATGTGCCCCATGTGGCATTACAATCGAGAGACCCCATTACGCCAACCATCGTGACCTTTCAAATATTGCATCTGTTCTGTCATGACTCTCCTCTTCTGTACTATACATTTTAAAAACTTTCTATTTACCCGATGCCTCAAAATTTAAATGGTGTAAACACCTTGCCCAGGTGAGCAGGTGCACCCATGTGATTAGGCTGATCCCTGTCACAAGTTGCCCTTCTCTCCCTCCTCAGACTATGACCTTATGATCCAGTGACATTCAAATGTACCTGTAAAATGCCCTCATGCCTTTACTCTGCCCTGACCCCCAATAAAGGCACATCCCCACCTGTTCTCTCCCCCCTCCTCTCTCTCTCTCTCTCTCTCTCTCTTTTTTTTCAGTTCCCCACTTGCTTGGTTGAGGCTGCTCCCTTGCATGGGGTGCTCCCTCCCTAATACCTATAGGTGTAATAAATCCTTTAATTTCATATGCCTCTGCAAATTTCTGTTGGTGTTTTAAAGACCCTGCAAGGGAGACTAACTCCTCAATTTACAACACTTTGAATGATAACTGTGTTAGTCCATTTGATAGTGTCCGATAGCACCCAGACTGTGTTATCTTTTTTCATTCCTCTTTCTTGCTGCACTTCAGTTTGGACAATTTTCATTAAATTGGTTTTGAATTCACTGATTTTTTTTCTTCTGCATCCAGAATGATGTTATATCTAAAATAATTCTTCATTTTAGATATTTTTCTGCTGGACATTTGGGTGCGCTCCAAATTTCAGTCTGTCACACCAGCTCACTTAAACTTGAAAAGCTTTGCAGGTTTCTCCTTCTCCAGTACAGTCCTTTTATCACAGGTTCAAATCTTTATTCACCTGTGCCAATATTTGGCAAAATCCCAGAAAGGAGACTGTTTGATTTCTGTTGCTTAAGAAGGGTCCTTCACCCACTGGAATTTAATTTCTTGAGATTTTACTCCTTGCTTTCCTTAGCTCTTTCATGCCTTTAAAATATAAAATTTTAGTTTATCCCTTTATCTGTAATGCTATGGAAGGAAAACGATCTGCCGTGACCTTCTGTTCCTACAGGTATAGAACTTGGACCTTTTGAGATAGAAATAAGATCCTGTGCTTTCCTTGACTAATACCTCCAATGGCTTCCCTCTGCACTTAAAGCTCCTTACCATGGATGTGAATGTCATGACCTCATGGGCCTGGCGATGGTCTCCTGCTCACCATTCTACACTGACTTCTTCATATACTCCCACAGCTGTCCTCTGGGCATGCTGAATTTTCTTCTTTCTCCTGCTCCTTCTGACCTCAGGACCATCGCATGTGCTGGTCTCTTTGCTTGGAATTCCCGTCTCACAAATCGTGATATGGCTTTCTCCTGCTTATGCTCAGGCCACAGCAAAAATGTCACTTCCTGAGAGAGGCTTTTCTTGATCACATTATTACATGTCTCCTCCCACCTCCCACCTCTCTGTTTTATTTGCTTTATATTGTTTATGATGGCCTGAGGTAATCTTGTTAATGTATATTTTCTTATTTCTGTTCTGGGTCCTCTTATAATAACATCATATTTTGTGAGTCAGTGGCTTTGTTTGTCATGTTTAGAACAGTATCCTTAGGTGCTTGACCAATGCCCAGCACATCAAAAGTTTGCAATAATGGCTGTTGAATGAATGAGTGAAGCCCCCGGGATATGTACAGGAAGAGCACATGGGCCATGTAAGTGTATGCCCCACTGCTGTGGCTTAAATGTATGTGTTTGTTCAAAGTTCATATACTGGAATTTAAACCTCCAAGGGGTTGATATTAAAAAGTAGGGTCCTGGGGAGCTGATTGGGCCATGAGGGCTCTGCCTTCATAGATGACATTAGTGCCCTTATAAAAAGACTTGCGGGGGTGAGACTGTTCTTCCTTTTGTCTTTACATTTCTTCCACTATATGAGGCATAGCATTCATCCCTTTCCTGCTTCTGCCATGTGAAGATGCAGCCTCAAAGCACCATCTTTGGGGCAGAGAGCAGCTTGCACCAGAGGCTGAATCTGCTGACACTTTGATCTTGGATTTCCCAGTCTTCAGAGCTATGAGAAATTAATGTATGTTGTTTACAAATTGCCCAATCTCAGATATGTTGTGATAGCAGCACAAACAGACTAAGACACTCACCCACATAAACACATATACACAATCATGCAGAAGGTATCATATGTATTGTTCTCAAAAGTGAAGCCAGGCATGGTGGCTCATTCCTATAATTCCAGTACATTGGGAGGCCAAGGTGAGAGGACTGCCTGAGCCCATGGGCTTGAGACCAGCCTGGGCAACTTGGTGAGACCTCATCTCTACAATAAATCAAGAAAAATTAGCCAGGGCATGGTGGCACATGCCTGTAGTTCCAGCTACTTGGAAGGCTGAGGCAGAAGGATCACCTGAGCCCAGCAGGTCGAGGCTGCAGTGACTGTGAGCATGCCACTGCAATCCAGCCTGGGCGACAGAGTGGGACTCCAACTAAAAAAAAAAAACTGCCAGTGGACAGAAGACTTCTTCCGTGGGGCAGAGGGGAAGGGCACTGATGTTCAGATTCAAGCTAAGAGATTCCCAAGGGACCAAGGAGACCTTGTGAGTGAGGGGCACAGAGTGAGCAAACGAGGTCTTCTGGCTCATGGGTGTCCTACTTCTGTGCTGTCTGCTGTCACAAGAATTAGAGGAGCATTAATAAACCCAGAATGATAGCCCTCATGCTAACGCCCAAGGTCAGCATGGAATTTTTCTTTGTGCTGACCCTGTCTTCCAAACAGTTAATGATTTGTGCCCGTGGAGGTAAAGAGAAGCTGATGGGGGTGTTTTTCTCTTAGAAATGGCAGAAGAGCTTCCTGGAGTGAAACTAGAGGCCATGATTAGGGTTGGAGGAAGGAAGATTAGACGGAGGAGAGGAAGAAGAAATGAAAGGTAGTGCAGACAGTCTGGGTTGGACCAGGTAGTAGAGGGTACCAGGGGATCAACCCACTGTGATATGACTGTGAACTGAGTGGGGACAAGTCCCAGGGTAGCAGGCAGGTTGGGACTAGTAACCACAGAAGAAGGGCAATGCCCATAGAGCTCATGGGAAGCTGGACAAGGTGGGGTTGGGGATATTCTGCAGTGGGAGGACAGATGATTATTCCCTAGCCACCAAGCAAGATTGCATGATGCCAAATATTCCCAGTGAACAGCAATAGAAAATTGAAAAGGTGTAGAGAGGCAGTGGTCATTTACATAAATGTTTAAGGCCCTCTTGTAGATGGGACTCATTTCTATAACTTAAACTCTGAGTTCTGGAGGTCAGCCACAGTGGTTATGGACCCAGAGGGAGGGATGAGGTCTGGCGAAGAACTGAGAAGGGTCAGAAGATGTCAAGGAATGGGGACACACAGAACCAACCCCACCAACAAAACTGTGCCAGAACCATTCAACCACAGCGACCCTGGCCTCAGATGTGGAAAAAAGAAACTTACTACCCCCCCATTGACTTATATAATATCATCACTGGCCCCTTGACACTCTCAAAGTATCTCACAAATGTTGATGGAAAATTTGTATTCTAAATACTTAAAGAGGTTTATTTTGGGCCAAATGTGAGCGACCATGACCCTGGGTACAGTCTTAGGAGGTCCTGAAAACACGTGCTTAGGGCGGTTGGGTTATAGCTTGGTTTTATATATATATATATTTATTTTATTTTATTTTTTTGAGTTGAAGTCTCTGGAATGCAGTGGCTGCTCCCAGCCACTGCAGCCTCAACCTGCTGGGCTCTGGTAATCCTTCTGCCTCAGCCTTCCGAATAGCCAGAATTATAGGCACGTGCTACCACGCCCGGCTAATTTTTTATTTATTGTAGAGATGAGGTCTCACCAAGCTGCCCGAGCGGGTCTCAAACCCGCGGGCTCAGGTAATCTACTCACCTCAGCCTCCCAAAGGCGCGGGATTACAGGCTGAGCCACTGAGCCCGGCTGGTTTTATATATTTTATGGAGACAGAAGTTACAAGCAAAGACATAAACAAATACACATAAGCTATACATTGCTTTGGCCCAGAAAGGTGGGACATCTCAGAAGCCAGGAGGATGGGCATAGGTCATAAGTGGATTTAAAGAACTTCTGATTGGTCATTGGAAGTAAGCCTGGGCAGAACACAGGAGGAGGAGGAGGAGTAGACAGGGAGTCCCTGGAGAGGTGCAAGGGCAGCTAGATGGTGAAGAGGGAGGAGATCAATCCCTGAGAAACATGAAGAGGTCTCTGGAGAGGAGCAGGGAGGTGGGATAAGAAAGAGAAGGCAGATCTAGGGACAAAGGGAGTTGGTGGTCGCCAGATGAAACCCACCTTGAGGGAGAACAACGGGGCTGAGATTGCTAACAGCATGATGAAGAATAAAGATATGGTGGAGAGAAACAAATAATCTCTTTCTGGGGGATTCAAGGACATCAGGATGACTGGTTGCTTTTAGATGAGTGACTACATCTGGTTGAACTGCTGTATTCGGTTGACCTATTATATTGGTGTGACCTGGGACTTCAAGTCCCTGAGGTTAGTCACAGTAACCATAGACCCTGGCCTGAGGAGATGCTGAGTGAGTGGAATCTGCAGACAGGGGTAATATGAACTGGAGAGGGAACATCTGAGTCCCCAAGAAATAAGGACCAACCAAACCAACCCCTCTGACCAGAAAGGCATAGAAAACGGACACTCCCCCAAGTCAGGGTTAGTGCCCTGATTCAGAATCTACCATACCTCCATAGAGCAGCCATGCTGGCTCTACAACACCCACACAGCCCTCCTCTATCCTCTCATTACTCTTCTCTGTACCACCCACAACCTCCTCCCTGCCCCCTTCTAAGTGCTTCACTTTTCTCCTCTAAACCTTCCCAATCCCCACCCTCTCAACACACACTTACACCCCACCTCATTCTTTTCTGAAAAATTCACAAATCTAGTCCATTGAACTTCCCTTTGCTCCTCCGTCCCTGAGATGGCCTTGGTGACTTTAGTCACAGGCGTGGCTTACCCTCAGGAAGCTGCCATCTCTACAATTGCCCCTACCATGAAGCAGAGCAGGAACTAGGAGGCCGCACTTCTGTGTAGCTCACTAGCAGTGGTCCTACCTGCATGCAGACGGATGGAGAAAAATCGGGTCTCTGCCAGCAAGGGAGTGACCTCTCTTCTACCCCTTTGTGAGAAGGAGTGAATTGTACTAGACAGGCAGGCCAGAGGAGACAGGCAAAGTAAGAAAACAACAAACTGTTAACCCAATAATAGCACTTTTATATCATTAAAAAAAACACAAAAAGTAAAAAGAGAAGAGACAGCCCTCCCAGATGAGGAAGAACTAGCAAATAAACACCAGCAATCCCCAAAGCCTTAGCAATTTGACACTCACAAAGGAGTTTCTCAGATCCCAAGTAATGGAACCCCTGTCCCTGACGACAGACGAAGAATTCAGACTACGGATGGCAAAGAGACTCAACAAGATCCAGAAAAAAGTGGGCATTCAAATCAGCCAGCCCATGAAAATAGTACAAGAAGTGAAAGCTGACTTGGTCATTCTAAGAAAAAGCCAAACTGAACTTCTGGAAACGAAGAATTCTCTCCTGGAATTTCAAAACACCATAGCAAGCCTTAACAGCAGAATCAACCAAGCAGAAGCAAGAATCTCAGAGCTTGAAGATCAAGTTATTGAATTTACATAGTCTGATAAAAAAAAATAAGGAGAAAGCAGTTGGGAAAAATTAGTAAAGCCTATAGAGGTTTGGAATTATGTAAAGAGATCAAATCTATGGCTGACTGGCATTCCTGAGAGAGAAGGAGAAACTGAGAACACCCTGGAATAAGGCTTCCAAGATGTCATCAAAGAAAACTTCCCCCATATCACTAGAGAGGAGGCCATACAGACACAAGAAATTCAGAGAACTCCTGTGAAATATTATGTGAGAAGACCATCCCAGAGGCACATAATAATCAGACTGGTCAAGATCAGCATGAAAAAAACAAATCCTAAGGATAACTAGAGAGAAGGAATAGACCACCTACCAAAAGAGACCCATCCAAATTGCAGCAGACCTCTCAGCAGAAACTTTACAAGCCAGAAGGGACTGGGGTCTCATCTTCAACATTCTTAAAAAAAAAAAAAAAAAAACAAGCAATTCCGTAGTGGGAATTTCAAATTTCAGAGTTAGTTTGATTATTTTAGATTTTAAAGGTAAAGTTTAGAAACTTTAATTGAATTAGGCTAAATGTATAAATCACTTGAATTTAAAGGTGCACATTTTTACTTCTCTCCATTCATTGCCCTTGAATCTAGTAACTGTTGCTGGTACTGAAGGGAACACAGCCATCTGCAATGAGCCTCCTGATAAGCAGGAGATGCAAAAAACTGCACTTCCCTGGAGAAGCCTCCACCAGACCTAGATAAGAAATGGACTCTGTTGAAACTCCCTAAAACCCCAAGAATGTGTCTGTTCCCTAGTCCTTAAATAACTATTTTCTTTTATGCTTTTAAATCAAATTTATGTGTAATGTTAATTATTACCTAGTTCTTGTGAACCAAAACTCCCAGTGTAAGTGAAGAACTAAACCACCTGGAAAGTATGCAGCCTCAAATTACCTAAAGCCATTTTAACTTGAAAGAATGGCAGAATTGGTGCAATCTAAACACTGTCTTATGTAAGCAACTGCTTGGGGTCTAAACTATGAAAAGATACTACATAATGGTCACAAGACATACAATTGATATAAATCAATAGTTAAGATAGATAAGATAATGCCTGTTTTACTATAAATACTGAAATGAGTTTACATTACTTTAAGCAGGCCCTGGTAATACACTGAACCTGTCTCCCTGAATTCTGAATTTAGTCTAAACCTCTTTTCTCCCAGTTTTCTGCCTCTCATATCTCATTGGCCACAAGAGTGAGCAGCCAGTTGTTACACTGGACCATAAAAATTCCAGTAAATAATTTCCTACTCTGCTGAGCTAAGCTTCATTAATGAGGGAGAATTAGCATCCTTCCCAGATATGAAATCCCTAATATAATATGCCACCTCTAGACTAGCTCTTTAGGAGATGCTTAAGAGAGTTCTAAGCACAGAAATGAAAGAATGGTTCCACTCATCACAAAATCATAGGTAAGCACAGAGTTTACAGACCATACAAATCAACCACAAAGCCTAGAATGCAAAACAGCTTCTTAATACCAATATGACAGAAACAAGCTCCCACATATCAATAATTAATTTAAACGTGAATGAACCAAATATGCCACTCAAAAGGCACAGAGTGACAAATTGGATATATAAGCATGACTCATCCTTCTGCTGCCTTCAGGAAACCCATCTCACTGTAAATGACACCAATAGGCTCAGGTTAAAGAGTTGAAGAAAGATCTTCTAGGCAAATGGAAAACAAGAATAGGAGTAGTTATTTTTATATCAGATAAAACAGACTTTAAGTCAATAAAAAGATTCAAAAGGAGAGTAAAGGGCACTACATACTGATAAAGGGGCCAATTCACCAGCAATAAATATCTATCTTGAATACATACACACCCAATATAGAAGCACCCAGATCTATGAAACAGTTGTTAATTAATCTAAGAGAATACGTAGACAGTCATACAATAATAGTCAGAGACTTCAATACCCCACTAAGAGCTTTAGACAGATTATTGAGGCAGAAAACTAACAAAGAAATCTGGAACCTTAACACTGGACCAATTAAATCTAGCAGACAGCTACAGAACACTTCACCCAACAACAACAGAATATACATTCTTCTCATCAGCACATGGAACATACTCTAAGATTGACCACATACTTGGCCATAAATCAAGCATGAACAAATTTCAAAGGGCCAAAAATCATACAAAGCATCTTCTCAGAACACAGCAGAATAAAAACAAATATCACCACAAACAGGAACCCCCTAAAACACAAATACATGGAAATTAACCAACACGCTTCTGAAAGACTTTTGGGTTAGCACAGAAATAAAAAGATTCCTAGAAACAAATGAAAACAAAGACACAACATACCAAAATCTCTGGGATACCATGATGAGGTGCTGAGGTATTGCATGCACATATCAAGAAAACAGATCTCAAATAATCAGTCTACCATCACACCACAGGAAGTTGAAAAAACAATAACAATCCAATCCCCAAAGCAATAGAAGACTGGAAATTATTGAAATAAAATCACAGCTAAATAAAAAAGAGACCCCCCAAAATCATACAAAGAATTAATGAATCAAAAATTGGTTCTTTGAAGGGACAAACAAGATTGACAGACCACTGGTCAAAGAAAGAGACAGCAAGAGAGAAATGAATTCAAATAATCACAATCAGATATGAAAAGATGATGTTGCAACCAATCCTGAAGAAATACAAAATATTTCAGAAATTACTACAAACACCTGCAAGAAAGTCCATTAGAAAATTAAAGGAAATGGAAGAATTTCTGACAACAGACAATCTCCCAAGATGAAAACAGGAAGAAATTGAAACCCCAAACACACTCATAACTGTACAAGACATTGATTCAGTAACAAGAAACCTCCCCACCAAAAAGAAAAAAAAAAAGCCCTAGGTCAGATGGTTTATCAGCTGAAATCTACCAGATATACAAGAAAGAGCTTAAACCAATTCTACTGAAAGTATTCCAATCACTCAAGAAGGAAAGAATCTTCTCTAGCTCATTCTATGAAGCACTATCATCTCAACATCCCCAAATGGGCAAAGACCCAACAAGGAAAAAAAAACTTCAGGTCAATTTCCCTGATTTTCATAGATACAAAAATTTTCAACAAGAATCTAGCAAAGCACATCCAACAGCCTGTTACAAGAATCATTTATCATGACCAGATGGGCTTCATCCTCAGAATGCAAGACTGGTTCAACATATGCAAATCAATAACTGTAATCTACCACATAAACAGTTATAAAGCCAAGAACCACATCATTATCTCATTAGACACAGAAAAAGCATTTGATAAAATCCAACACTCCTTCTTGATAAAAATCTTCAAACACCTAGGCATCAAAGGAACATTCCTCAAAATATAGGCATCTATGACAAACCTGCAGTCAACACTATACTTAATGGGTAGAAGTTGGAAACCTTTCCCCTAAGAACTGGGACAAGACAAGGATGCCCACTCTCACCCCTCCTTTCAACATAGTACTGGAATTCCTAGCTACAGTAATAAGGCAAGAGAAAGAAATCAGAGCTATCCAAATAGAAAAAGGAAAGTTAAGTTATCCCTTTTTGCAGATGATACGGTTCTATACCCAGAAAACCCTAGTAAGGCTGTCAAAAACCTCCTCATGCTAATAAATGACTTTGGTAATGTCTAGGGATACAAAATTAATGTGCAAAAAATGGCTGCATTTCTATACATCAACAACAAAAGGCTGAGAACCAAATAAAAAACACAATCCCATTCGCAACGGACACACACACACACACACACACACACACACACACACACTCACACTCACACTCACACACACTTACACAAATACCTCGGTATTCATCCAACCAAAAAGGTGAAAGATCTTTACAATGAGAACTACAAAGCACTGCTCAAATAAACCAAAGATGACACAAACAAATGGAAGACCATCCTATGCTCATGGACTGGAAGAATCAATATTGTTAAGATGTTCATTCTACTCAAAGCAATCTACAGATTCAATGCAATCACTATCAAACTACCAGCAACATTTTCCACAGACCTAGAAATGACCCCAAATGGGTGTCTAGTTGTTAGCAGACTGAAAGGGATTATTCCAAGTAATTTTAAACACAGCTATTTGAATTTACATCCTTAGTGGGTATGCTACAAGGACAAAAAGAACTGCAAAAGAATATTTAACTGTTTTCAGTTATAATTTTGGTGGTAATATTGGTATTGTTATTCTCAGATTTCTGAAATAAACTGGATAAAATAATCAATTAGATGATATTTTAATTCCACCATTGGACTTTTGGTATCAGAAAAGATAAATGTAAGAGGAAAAATTTAGGTAAAAAATCTGTTGTCTTGATTTTAAGTCAGAAATATTGGTATGGAATTCTGTTGTAGTTTATCTTTAAAAATATTTCCTAGCCGGGCGTGGTGGCCCACCCCTGTAATCCCAGCACTTTGGAAGGCAGAGGTGAGAGTATTGCCTGAGCCCAGGGGTTCAAGATCAGCCTAGGCAACTTGGTGAGATCTCATCTCTACAATAAATCAAAAAAATTAGCCAGGTGTGGTGGTGCATGCCTGTAACTCCATCTACTTGGAAGGCTGAGGTGGAAAGATCACCTGAGCCCAGTAGGTCAAGGCTGCAGTGGCACTGAGTGCCCAGCCTGGGCGACAGAGTGAGACTCTGACTCAAAAAAAAAAACAAAAAAACCCCTAGTTCTGACCACTAAAAAGACTTAGAAACAATGATCAACTCTAGTTCTCAGATTTTGATTTTGGAGTTCTCACAGGCAAGAGAGTAAAACACAAAGTCCAGAAACTGTCAAAGATGGGGACTCTGAGAAACCACCCCCTACTTTTTAGCTGGTACTTCAAAGAGCCGAAATCTCAGCATAAAGATGAAACATAAGGAAGCCAGCTCAAACATGGACTTGTAACCTGGCATTATCCATCATCTGATGAATGGACTTCATTCATCAACCTCAAGTATTGCACTAGGATATGGACCCAAGACTGATAGAGCTTCTGCATGCCTGGCAAACAAATAGAAATCCACTCTGGAGGAAGACAGCGTCATTGTAGGCATCAAATTATTCTTAAAAATATTTTTCAAGCCAGGTAAATGCCTGTAGTTCCAGCACTTTGGGAGGTGAAGGAGAGCAGATTGCCTGAGCCCAGGAGTTCAAGACCATCCTGGGCAGCATGGCAAAATCTCATCTCTACAATAAATTAAAAAATTAGCTGGGTGTGGTGGTACATACCTGTAGTCACAGCTGCTGGGAAGGCTGAAGTGGAAGCATTACTTGAGCCCAGCAAGTCAAGGCTGCAGTGACTGTGATATGCCACTGCACGCCAGCCTGGGCAATAGAATGAGATTCCAACTCAAAAAATATGTATCTTTTTTAGGCTGGGCAAAGTGGCTCATACCTGTAATCCCAACACTTTGGGAAGCTGAGGCAGGAGGATTACTTGAGGCCAGGAATTTGAGACTATACTGGCCAACATGGTGAGATCCCTTCTCTACAAAAAATAGAAAAATTAGCTAGGCATGCCTGAAGTCCCAACTTCTTGGGAGGCTGAGGCAGGGGCATTGCTTTTACCCACGAGTTAGAGGCTGCGGTGAGCTGTGATCATGACACTGCACTACAGCCTGGGTGGCAGAGTGAAACCCTATCTCAGAAAAATCAATGTGTATATTTTTCAAATACAGTACCAAATTCATGAATATAACTAGGCCCATATGGAAGCAAGACCCCATGAGAGAAAACCAACAGAAACAACAGATAATAGGAACAGAGTTATAAAAGTTTCAAATATTGGTACTATTAGATAAAAGTATGTTATGTTCAAAATATATATATACACTTGAAAAATACACACTTTCATAAACATAAAACTTTTAGTGGATAAATTGAAAACAATTTAAAGTGACAGAAGATTTGAAGAAAAACCAAACAAATTCTAGAATTGAGGAATGTCAGTAAATGATATTAAGGATCCAGTGGATGCAATTGACAGGAGATTAGACTCATTGAAGACAAATAATAACTGGAAGATAGGTCAGGAAAAAATTAAACGGACTGCAGCATTGAGAAGAAAAAAGGAATACAGGATAAAATCTGTCATATATGTGACTAGACTCCAGAAAAAAAAGAAGAGAGTGGTGCCGAGGAAACATAGTAATGAAGAAATAATTTCAAATAATTTTCTAGATGGACATCAATCCACAAATGAACTCAAGAAGTCCAGTGAGATCCGAGCAGAAATACATACAATTCTAATCTAAATATATGTTAGGGAAATATCATAAAAATCAAAGACAAAGAGGTAATATTTTTAAAAAGAAGCTTCTTCAATGAAGTGACAGATTGGTGCTGACTTCTGAACAGCAACAGAATGAAGCTCAGAAGATGGTAGAATGCTGTCTTCAATGTCTGATAAAAGTTAACTGCCGGGCCAGGCACAGTGGCTCAAGCCTGTAATCCCAGCACTTTGAGAGGCCGAGGCGAGAGGGGTTCAGGGGTTTGAGACTAGTCTGGGCAACTTGGTGAGACCTCAACTCTACAATAAATTAAAAAATTAGCCAGGCGTGGTGGCACACGTCTGTAGTTCCAGTTACTTGGAAGACTGAGGCAGAAGGATCGCCTGAGCCCAGCAGGTCGAGGCTGCGGTGGCCGTGTGCCACTGCACTCCAGCCTGGGAGACAGAGTGAGACTCCAGCTCAGACACACACACACACACACACACACACACACACACACACACACACACACTGCCAATCTAAAGTTACACGCCCAGCAAAAATATTCTTCAAGAATGAAGGTAAAATGAAGGCATTTTTGATCAAACAAAAACCAAGACTCAATTCTCTCATCCTTTTTTGCTTCTCTGGCTTGTACAAAATAGCCAACATCCACGTCTCATTGGAGAAATGATGCCAACATCACCTGAACCCACTGATTAAGCATAACATCACTAAAAGTAGGATATTCAGAGATTATGTCCCTTATGATGTGATATATTATAGTTTTAAAGCATTATACGAATTATTAATCTCACCCCCAAAAAATCAAACTTTAAAGTTATAGATCTAACCATCAGCTCATAGAAAATATGGAAGATAGAGAAATGTGTCCATCAGATCATGTGGATACAATTAGCCAAATCCAGAATGCAGAAAATTCTACAGGACAAAGAATCCAGGTTTTTTAATAAAAGAATCATCTGATGGGGGACAGATAACTGCTGTATATGAGGTAATATATATATTACCTCATTCTGATACAAATTTTACTATTTTTATTTTTATTTCTTATTTGTTTTTGAGTTGGGGTCTCACTCTGTCGCCCAAATTTTTAAAATGGTAAAAAGACATGTTTGATACAATCAAGAAATTTGAATATGGAGTATTAGCTGTTATTAAGAATTATTATTAATTCTGGATTCACTTGAAGACTTTATTACTTCTTACTGTTTAGAACATGAAAGCATGAGATTTTTCAACATTACAAAGTCATGAATTTCCGGCCTCTTTCTTTTCCTTCTCCTTTATGCTTGCAAGGTGGTCAGTTTTCAGATAACCTGGAGACAATACTAATATTTTCCAACCTCTTCCCCTGGAGCTACCTTCCCTATGGTTTGTTTCCACAGAGGGCAGCTTTACTAAATGTTTTGCTACCATTGAGCACTATTGTTTCAACCTCTGACATCTGGTGTCAGTTTCCATACCACCTGTGACCTGACCACTAAGCCAGTGCTACCTATTTTACTTTTTTGGTAGAACCCCCATAAGCAGTACCAGACTAAGCTTATTCTGTTGTGGATTAGAGGATTCTCCAAGGCAGCTCTCCTTCATGTAATGATCATGGTTGCTTTGATTTCGCGAATCTCGTTTCTCAAGGTATGGATTCTGCTTACAGGCAGAAGCTATAGATGGAGAATTGAGCAGGAGCTTTTCACTGCTTCAAACCAGAAATGACAAACAGCACTTCTCCTCACATTTAATTATCTAGAACTGGTTACATAGTCCTGCCTTCCTGTAAGAGGACTAAAAAGTGTAGCGTCCCTAAGCCCAAGAAGGTGAACACATGTCTTCCAGTCACAAAGATCCACACACATGTAGGTATATGCATATCCTCTACTGAGTTGTTCTACTTATTTTTATAGTATAGTATTTTGGATCACATCTGGTTTATTTCTGTCTCCCTCACTGCTCTGTGAACTCAATGAGAAGAGTAATCTTTTTTTTTAATTGGAATTTGAATATATTTATTTATTAAGATGCTCACATGAATGAAGGACACGTTAGCATTCTCATATGACAAAGAATACATCTGACCCACATCGTGGCAGGAAACAGGGGTAAGGGCTCTCAGAGCTGATGCCGCATATCCACTGAATAAATCCCCGTTTAAAGAGAGGTTGTTTCCTTGGATTCCATCATCTCGGCTGGAGCTACCAGCCAGGTCTCCACGATCTTCCCAGAATCCTTTACTCCAGCACCAGTCCATGCTCTTTGCCTTGCTACTCCCAACTCAAGATCGAGGCCAACAGTCCCATGTCTCACTCACCCAGGCTGCCTCTGGAATCCTGCAGCACATCTCTTTGGTATGCTGCTGCCCTGCCACCCTCAGGGATATGGTTGAGGGTTAGGGAAATGGGGGAGAACATATCATGTTACCAAAAGCAAACAGCAGGGTTACATTAGGAAATGACACTTGGGTATAAGCCTAACAACTCACAGAACACATGCTTTCTCCCCAAATGACTCATAAGCCCCTAAAGCAATTTAACACGTATCAATGATTCTATATGCCAGGCACAAGGATACAAAGTGGATGGTGTTCACTTCCATCATACTCTACACACAGTAGGAAGTTAGTTGATGAAAACTGAAACCAGATCTGTATCCTGGCTCTGTCAGGTTTCTCCTGGCTCTTCCTGACTTTGACTGGTGCCACCACTTTGCTTCCATCTGTTCTGGGCATTTGTTCATTTTTCAAAAGAGAGGGTTAAAAGGATGGAGGGTGACAGAGCGAGAGAGGGTGGAAGGGGAGAAGAGGGAAAACAACCTTGTACAAATAGAACAAAGGCAATACAAAAATCCAGAAACCAGATTTAGTGCAATAATAGTTTGTAATAACGGAAAGTAGTTGAAAATACTAGATGCTAACACAGACAATATGATACACAATCTCAGGGGGAGGAGTCAGCCGGGAAAGTGTGGCAGAGGTCACAGGTTTAGACTAAGAGCCTTTCGATGGACCGCCCCTGTTGAGGGTTTCGGTGGCCTCATTGGCTCCCTTCCGAAGCTGCTTGTAGTTACATGACTGCTGAACAAGGTCCAATAGCTTCTTGGTGAGACGGGCATCTGCAAGGGGATAGGCCTTCAGATTTACATCGGCCTCAGTCATGGCTGCGGTTCCACGGGCTTGCCACTCCTCAGCGAGCGCAGCTAACGTCCGAGAAGAATAATCTTATCTGTCTTGATCACCCCTCTTGTCCTCAGTATTCAACACAGGCTCTGCCACAGAGTAGGCCTCTAATAAATATTCATGAATTAATAAGTCCTACCCTTCAGACTCAAGGAGCCCATGAGGGGTTTAGAGTGGAATAAGGAACCAGGACCCGAAGACCAGGCATTACACATGGGTTCATTAAGGAGTTGAACGTGAGAGCAGATGGACACAAGAGGGAAATCCCCCCACAACTTTATTCAACAGTCAGGAGGGCAGGCAGGAAGAGGGTGCCTGGGTGACACCCCTCGGAGTCACCAACCAGAAGTCAACTCTAAACCTTTGAGACTCTGTCACCTATATCACAGCACCAGTCAAAGGGAGTGTTGGACTAGAGGCCAGTGGTCCCGACTGAATAGCCTGGCAGCCTGAGAGCCAAAGACAGGAGGGCTAGCAGGGTAGGGAGGACTTCAAACGGGTTGGTAAAGTGTTATCAGGAGGGAGTGAAGGACTTCAAAGGGAACAAAGAGTGGATTGTGGAGGAAAACAGTGAGACTATAGAGGACAAGGAAAGGAAGGCTTACAATGGACAGGGAGGGTGTGGGGGGGTGGGGTCACGGGGTCAGGGAGGAAGTTATAGAGGACAAGTGTACCACAGCGCCCAGCAAGGGCATTAGAGAGGCAGGGAGGTGTCCGGGGTTGCGTGTTAGCTCCCTCCTCGCGGGCCCAAGTCCACAGCTCTGGAGGAGGGTTGCTTTGCCAAGCCCTTTGGGCCAGTGATGTCATCCCAGCCAGGTCCTCTTGTCGGGTGCCCTCTCTGGCCGCTGTTCACAGATCCTGGCTCCCTCCCTGTTCTTCTTAGGCCGGGCTTTCGAGGCTGCAGCCCCCGGGATCAGAGATCACCAGGATGGATGCTGGCTTCAGGCCGCCAGCAACTCCTGAGAACCAACGGCTTTTGGCCATCAGGACCATCTGCTACTTTCCACAAAGATATGCCCCATTACCTTCTCCTTCAAGGCCCATCCCTCTCCCCAAAACAACTCTCTCCTCAACTCTGTTCCCCTCCCCCAAGGGCCCCCTGGGCTTCTCCACAAAGGCACCCCAGTTCCTCCCCAAGAAACCCCAGTTGGCACCCACCACTCTCAAAGACCACCTAGGCTCCTATATCGCTGCCCCTACTTCCATGGCCACCCCCTGTTTGCCTGGGAACCTGTCCCTACCCCACCCCTTCCTCACCACACTCTTCCCCAGGGACCCCAACCCCCAAGTCTGCCTAGACTTCCCCTTCTGCTTTCTTTGAGCAACTCCTCTGTCCCAAGCTTCTCCCCTGGAATCTATGTGCCCTGTATCCTTGTCCCCTCCTGACTCCCTTCTCACCACATTCTTCTGCTCCTGTTTCCAACCACCGAATGGCTTCCAGAGAACCCTCACCAGTTGCCTTCAACCATAAGCTGAGTCAACAACTGGGGAGAAGGGCCCAGGAGAGAGAGATTCGAAGCACTCGGCTTCAGCGTCTGGAGACTGATCCTGGGTGCCTCACCCGCACTCCTTTCTGGCCACCCACCTTTTATGGAAATCAGCCACAGGAGCCACCCTAAGGGTCCCTCCCTAAGAGTATCAGCCTGGCCAGACGCGGTGGCTCAGCCTGTAATCCCAGCACTATGGAAGGCCAAGGCGAGAAGATTGCCTGAGCTCGGGGGTTTGAGACCAGCCTGGGCAACTTGGTGAGACCTCGTCTCTACAATAAATCACAAAAAAATTAGCCAGACATGGTGGCATGCGTCTGTAGTTCCAACTACTTGGAAGGCCGAGGTGGAAGGATTGCCTAAGTCCAGTAGATTGAGGCTGTGGTGGCTGCAAGCGTGCCACTGCACTCCAACCTGGGCAACAGGGTGCGATTCCAACGCAAAAAAAATCAATAAATAAGAGTATCAGCCCTTGTAGGCTACTCCTTGCTCCCCAGGGTCCTCTGGACTGAGGCCTCAGTGCCCTGATTGTGTTTCTTTCCGAGAGCAATAAATATTATGGTATGGGCAGAGGACATGCTCACATACATGCCATGTGTGTCTGCTTCTATGCATGTCATGGGGCTTTATTCATTTGCTCAACAAACATCTATATTGACTCCTACCATATGCCAGGTAGATACTGTTCTAGGTACCAGGGATAATGTAATAAACAAGATCCAGTCCCCACAAACTTAACTTAGTGTGAGAGAAGTAAAAAAATAAACAAGCAACACACAAATTAGCAACATAATTTCAGATAGTGATAGGGACTGTGGAGGAAATGAAATAAAGGAATGAAGGAGAGTAGTGGGGATGGGAGAGAATTCAGAAGGAGCATCCAGGGAGGCTTCTCTGAGGAGGCGACGCAAGCTGAGGTATGAAGGGTGAGAGGGGCCCAGCAGAGAATGAGCTGGGGAAGGTGTTCAGGCAGGGGCACAGAAAGTGCCCAGTCCCTGAGGTGGGAAGGTTCTTCATGTGTCCAAGGAGCCAAAGGACAGAGTAGCTGGACAGTTTTAGGAGAGGGGTTTGGTGACCAGGTCAGGGCCAGGTCATGCCGAGCCTATGCAGGAAGTAGTGAAGGGTTTTAGCAGGAAAGTGACAGAATCTGACTTCCATTTTTAAAAAATTCCTGAGACTGCTGTATGGATTGCAGGGGAACAAGGGTAAAAGTGGGTAGATTAGTGAAGGAACCGTAGCTATATAAGGGGACATCTATTGAGGGAAGTGGGCTCAACCTGCACTGTAGCTGTGCGGATGGAGACCAGTGGTCAGATTTGAACTATCTCACAGGTAGAAATGACACAAGTGGTTGCCAGTTAAATAAAGTACTTTGAGCACAAATGTAACACTCCTTCCCCCAAATGTGATTATGAGAGTAAAGGAATAAAACTCCCCACCTCACCAACAGAACAGAAGTAGAGCTAAGAGCAGGTGAAATGTCAGTAAAATTTGAGAAGACAGAAATGTGGTGTATAAGTGATGACAGCCTTAGCAAACTCAAGAAAAGGGAAGACTTTTCTGATGAGAGAGAATATTAGTTTTCTATTACTGCTGGAATAAGTTACCACAAACACAGCAACTCAGAACAACACAAGTTCATCATGGTTTTGTAGAGCACCGCGCTAAAATCTAAGTGTCAGCAAGGCTGTGTCCCTTTTGGGAGGCTCTAGGAGAAATCTGTATCTTGACTCATTCAGGTTGTCGGCTGAATTCAATTCCTTGTGGTTGTAGGACTGACTGAGGTCTCTTGTTTCCTTTTTGACTTTCAGTTGAAGGCCATGTTCACCTTCCAGAGTCCACCTGCATTCTTGAGTTCATGCCCCTTCCTCCGTCTTTAAAGACAGCAACAGCCAATGGAGGCCCTATTATGTTTGGAATCTCCCTGCCTCTCTTTTACAGGCTGAGCCACTGAACCCGGCTGGGATCCTTGTTTACACTACTATGCCAACTGGAAACTCTGTGTTCATGCTGGGAACATATCTTTCTTCTTCATATATATATATAATTTAGCTGCTTTTATTATTTTTCTTTCCATATGCATGCACAGAACCATAGACTTAATAAATATACGCTGGGAACAAAATCTTGATTTATACATGTATATAGGTTTATAACATGTATACATGTATATAGGTTTATAACATGTATACATGTATATAGGTTTTGTTCACTCCATATAATCACATCTTTTTGACCGGCTCTTCTGCCTTTCTTTCTCATCTCAGCCTGTAATCCTGCGCCTTTGGGAGGCTGAGATGAGTGGATTGCCTGAGCCCATGGGTTCGAGACCTACCTGGGCAACTTGGCGAGACCTCATCTCTACAATAAATCAAAATGAGCTGGGCGTGGTAGCGCGCGCCTGTAGTTCCAGCTACTCAGAAGGCTGAGGCGGAAGGATCGCCGGAGCCCAGCAGGTCGAGGCTGCGGGGGCCGGGAGCGGCCACTGCACTCCTGTCTGGGCGACAGAGTGAGACTCCAACTCAAAAAAAAAAAAAACTCATGTGATTAGATGAGGCCCATCTGGATAATCCAGAATAATCTCTCGATTTTAAGGTCCACAACCTTAATCCATCTACAAAGTTCCTTTTGTCACACAACACAGTCACAGATTAGGATATGGACATCTTTGGGAGCCATTATTCTGCCTAGTACAGAGATTTAATCAAAACAACAGAGTTGGTTCCAAATCCCAGAAAGGCTCAGCTATTGTAGAAATCCATTACTGCTCTGAAGTATGGGTGTGGGGAAAAGAGGCTAGATGAGGTTGAAAAGGGAGGATTGGGGAAAAGTCTTAGAAGTGAGCAGTTAAATCCCTCCTATTCTCTTTCTCCACAGCCCAGGAGAAAACTAAAGGCTTATTCTCTGTAGAAAATAAGCCACACAGCCTCTGTATTTGGGAACAGTAGCATCATCAGTTGTAGCAAGCAAAGGTAATAAACTGACATCAGGGGAATTCAGTTAATATTGGCATATGAATGTGTGAACTCTCAAGCTACTTCTCCCACTACTCCCTGAAGATGGTGGGGATCAAGACCATGAATGGCAGATTGAATAACCACAGGTACTGACATTTGGGGATCCATAGAATACGTCCCTGCTGGATAATAATCCTGTAGAACAACCCTCATCAGTAAGTTCCCAGCACGAACACAGAGTTTCCAGTTGGCATAGTAGTGTAAACAAGTATCCCAGCCGGGTTCGGTGGCTCAGCCTGTAATCCCGCACCTTGGGAGGCTGAGGTGAATGGATTGCCTGAGCCCGCAGGTTCGAGACCCACCTGGGCAACTTGGCGAGACCTCATCTCTACAATAAATCAAAAAATGAGCCCGGCGTGGTAGCGTGCGCCTGTAGTTCCAGCTACTTGGAAGGCTGAGGCGGAAGGATCGCCAGAGCCCAGCAGGTTGAGGCTGCGGGGCCGGGAGTGAGACTCCAACTCAAAAAAACACACACACACACAAAAACTAAGGATCCCTAACTATTAGTTAGATGAAAGACAGAAAAAGTCAGAAGATAATCAGAAAACAAAAAGAACTCTCAGGAAACAAGGATAATTAGTGACTAGAATTGTCACTTAAAAATTTTTTTTGGCCGGGCTTAGTGGCTCAGCCTGTAATCCCAGCACTTTGGGAGGCCGAGGTAAGTGGATTGCCTGAGCTGGTGGGTTCGAGACAAGCCCAAGCAACTTGGTGAGAACTCTTCTCTACAATAAATCAAAAAATTAGCTGGGCTTGTGGCATGCGCCTGGAATTCCAGCTACTTGGAAGCCTGAGGCGAGGGATCGCCAGAGCCCAGCAGGTCAACGCTGGGGTAGTCATGAGTGTGCCACTGCACTCCAGCCTGGGTGACAGAGTGAGACTCCAACTCAATAACAACAACGACAAAAAATTTTTTTTTAGAGGCAGAATCTCACTATCTTTCCCAGGCTGGAGTACAGTGGTGCAATCATGGCTCACTGTAACTTCAAACTCCTGAGCTTTAGCAATCATCCCATCTCAAACTCCTAAGTAGTTTGGGACTATAGGCATACACCACCATGCCCGGCTAATTTTTGTTTTTTAATTTTTTTGTGGAGACATGGTCTTATATTGCACAGGCTGGTCTCAGATCAAACTCCTGACCTCAAGCAATCCTTCTGCCTTGGCCTCCCAAAGTGCTGGGATTACAAGCATGAGCCACCACACCTAGCCAAGAATTGTCTTTTAAAGTATAGCAGAGGCAGGGGAATATACTATATTCACTGGAGATGGCAAATTAAACAGAAGATTACACATGTAATCCTGGGAGGTTGAGGCAGAAGCATTGCTTAAGTCCAAGAGTTTAAGATCGGCCTGAGAAACATAGCAAGACCTTGTCTCTACAAAAAAAAAAAAAAATTAAAATTAAATTAACCAGGCATGGTGGTACATATTGCCTGAGCCCAGGAGGTCAAGGCTGCAGCAAGCTGTGATCATGCTACTGTACTTCAGCTTGGGCAACAGTGTGAATAAATAAATAAATAAATAGAAGACTGCAAAAAAGGATAGCAGTTCTCAAAAGAAGATGTACAAGCAGCCAACAGATACATGAAAAAATGCTCAGTATCTCTAGTCATCAAAGAAATGCAAATTAAAACTATACTGAGATACCACCTACCTCCAGTCAGGATGGCTCTCATCAACAACCCAAAAAATAACAGATGCTGGAGAGGATGCGGCAAGAAAAAAAACAAACCACTTCTACACCGTTGGTGGGAGTGTAAACTAGTACAGTCTCTGTGGAAAACAGTGTGGCGAGTCCTAAAAGATCTAAAAATCAGCCTTCCATATGACCCAGCAATCCCCCTCCTGGGAATATACCCAGAAGAACTCAAATCATTCTATAAAAAAGATGCCTGCACACGTATGTTTATCGCAGCATTGTTCACAGTAGCTAGAACATGGAACCAACCGTGCTGCCCATCAAAAGAGGACTGGGTAAAAAAAATGTGGTACGTATACATGATGGACTAGTACGCAGCCACAAAGAACAAAATCATGAACTTCATGTTTCTTTCACAGTTATCTTTCACAGAAACAAAGAATAGTGTATCACATGTTCTCACTCATAAGCAGACCTTGAACAATTATCATAATACTATATGAAAAGGATTGGCAGTAGCGGGAAACTGCCGGGGGGACAGCAGGGAAGAGGGATCGGCAGTAGTGGGAATCCACCTGGGGTAGTGGGGGTGCATACCTCATCAACAAGGGTACCTGCAGAATGAACATTTGAATACCTAACTCTGAATTGTACTCCACATCTTTAAAAGAAAAATAAATAAATAAATAAAAGGCAAATTATGAGAATAATAAAGAGTTCCTGGGAATTAAAAATATGGTAGCAGAATTGTGAATAAGTAAAGGCGTGTTATACGATGAAACTAAATACATCTTGCAGATAGCAGAGCAAAAGGGTAAAGAAATTGAAATGGTTGAAGAAAGAAGAAAATCAAAAGAGTCATCTAGAAAGTAAAAATCGGAATATTTGGAATTCCAGAGAGATTGATGAAATGAGTCAGAAGGAAATTATCAACGAATAAGAAAATTACTAGCCAGGCTCGGTGGCTCAGCCTGTAATCCCGTGCCTTTGGGAGGGTGAGGTGAGTGGATTGCCTGAGCCTGCGGGCTCGAGACCCGCCTGGGCAGCTAGACCTCATCTCTACAATAAATCAAAAAATCAACCAGGTGTGGTAGCGCATGCCTGTGGTTCCGGCTACTCGGAAGGCTGAGGCGGAAGGATCGCCGGAGCCCAGCAGGCGAGGCTGTGGTGGCCGGGAGCGGCCACTGCACTCCAGTCTGGGCGACCGAGTGAGACTCCAACTCAAAAAAAAAAAAAAAGAAAATTACTCCATGTAATGGACATAAGTCTTGCTATCAAGAAGAATGAAATTCTGTAGACAAATCTAAATGTGTGTATTACAGTTTCTGGTATAAGCTGAGTAATCAATACATGGTGTGTGAATAACGAAGCCCCACATCCCTACCTGCTCTTTCCAAGCCTTGATTTTCCAAATGTTAAGTAGGACTAATTATGTTTTCTTTCTTTCATACTTGTTTTTGATCACACAACATGGCACAATCTCTAAAAAAGTCATTTCTCAATATATATCAAGGCCCTCAAAATCATTCAGATACTTTGTCCCAGAATTTCACTTCTAGAAATAAAATCTTTATTATGTGGGATAGGTTAGAGACTAATTTAGCTAGAAAGAGAAGTTGTTTACTCATAAAACATATTTGCAAGGGAGTTCAGACTTTATAAAGACTAGATTGCCAAATTAAAATTGAATTAAATATTTAAGAATACCCACAAGATTATCAAGGTTACAGTTAGTTTTTCCATGTAGAAATATAGCAGGTTTTGTTTTTTTTTTTTACATAATTATTTTTGGAAAGGTCATCGTTGGGGAAGTCAGAAATGGGTTTGGTACCAATTACAGTAGAATAAAAACAGTCTGCCCAGCCAGGTGCAGTGCCTCAGCCTGTAATCCCAGCACTTTGGGAGGCTGAGGCAAGAGGATTGCCTGAGCTCAGGGGTTCGAGATCAGCTTGGGCAACTTGGTGAGACCTCATCTCTACAATAAATCAAAAAATAAGCTGGGCATGTTGGCAGGCGCCTGTAGTTCCAGCTATTTGGAGGGCTGAGGTGGAAGGATCACCTAAGCCCAGCAAGTTGAGTCTGTGGTGGCTGTGAGCGTGCCACTGCACTCCAGCCTGGGCAACAGAGTGAGAATCCAACTCAACAAACAAACAAACAAACAAACAAAAGCCAAAAACCAGTCTGTCCTATCTCTCTCACTACATATAATTTAAAATGCCAGAAAGAACACATGGAGTAGTTACTTGAGGATTCTAAAAGTTATACCTACAAACAATTCAGTGGTCAGTTTTCTGGTTTTTTTCTTCTGTGTCTTCTGACCTACACTCAAAGGCAGCATGAATTGTGGTACTGTACGTCAGGTGCTGATAGCCAGAGCTCCAGGAGAAGCCCTCTCTTTCTGGTTGGAGGAGGAAGAAGAGGGATCTCTATGGGGAACAGACCGTAGGGGACATTTCCCCTTTTTTCCCCCGCCTCCACAAAAGTACCACTCCTAAAGCTGAAATTATGGCAACAACAACGGCAGTTGGGCAGTCACCTAAATCTGGGGGAGGAGGATCTTTTTCTCAGACCAGAGGAACTGTGGTTCAAAGAGCCTAGATACTCCATTGTTTTCTTTCCCCTCCATCTTCCTGTTGCTTGTCCCTGGACTCAGAACTAGTCATAGAAAGTGTGTGGTAGGATGGGCACGATGGCTCATGCCTGTAATTCCAGCACTTTGGGAGGCGGAGGCGAGAGGATTGCCCGAATCCGGGGGTTCAAGACCAGCCTGGGTAACTTAACGAGACCTCGTCTCTACAATAAATAAAAAATTTTAGCCAGGCATAGTGGCACACGCCTGTAGTTCCAGCTACTTGGAAGGAAGATTGAAGCAGAAGGATCACCTGAGCCCAGCAAGTCGAGACTGTGGTGGCCGTGAGCAGTGTACCACTGCACTCCAGCCTGGGCAATAGAGTGAGACTCTGACTCAAAAAAAAAAAAACAAAAAAAAAACTGAACTATGAGATAGACCATCACCTAGGTCTCAGACTAATTCATGGGTGGTGAATTTATGGGGCATGTGAATAGGATTGAAAGGGTTCTAAAAGTTGAACTTACTCTGGAATCACAGATCACAGAAGGCAAGTCTGAACTTGAAGAATAAATCTAACTAAATTAACGGTCTGCTAAAATAATTTTTTAAAAAAATCTGTCATAGGATTTAAACCCAGTGTCTCATAAAATCATCTTCAAAAGACCCAAAATACAATTAAACTCCTCTAGACACAAAAAATCTAGGAAAATCTGATAAATTCTCAAGGGAAAAGACAATTAATAAACATCAACCCCCAAATAACCCAGATGTTAGGATTATCAGACAGACTATACAGATATAAAACCATGCTCCAAGAAATAAGAGTGAACTATTGAAATGAAAGGGAAGATAAAAGACCTATAAAAAGAGCCAAATGAAAAAAATTTACAACTGAAAAACTAGTCATAGAAAGTGTATGGTAGGATAGGGCAGATGGTTTTTTGGCTTTTAAAATTCGATATTAGATAGATTCAATGGCAGATGGAGATGACAGAGGAAAGAACAGTGAATTTGAAAGTAGTTCAATAAATTATCCAACTTGGACAACAGACCAAAAAAAAATTGACAAAATTTAACAGAGCCTCAGGAAACTGTGAGATAATCTAAAAATGTCTAACATTCATGTCATCACAGTTTCAGAAGATGAGGGGAGTGTGGTTCAGAAAAAAGTATATGAAGAAATAATGGGTGAAAACTTCTCAAATTTAGTGAAAGACACAAATTTATATATTTGAGAAGCTAAATGAATCCCAAGCAAGATAAACCCAAGGAAATCCATGCCTACATACATCACTAACTTCTGAAAGCACATTAAAAAATCTTTATGACCTAGGGTTAACCAAAAAGTTCTTAGACATGACACCAAAAGCACATTCATAAAAGAATAAATTGATCAATTGAACTGTGTCAAGATTTTAAATGCTTGCTGTTCAAAAAATTTCCTGATATCAGAGTGAAAACACAAGTAACAGATT
Organism: Cephalopachus bancanus; assembly: GCA_027257055.1. Lineage (NCBI taxonomy): Eukaryota > Metazoa > Chordata > Mammalia > Primates > Tarsiidae > Cephalopachus > Cephalopachus bancanus. The sequence continues at coordinate 745,965 of JAPVLO010000110.1, read as the reverse complement.
AAAGAAAAATGTTCACAAATCATATATCTGACAAAAGACTTGTATTCAGAGTAAACAGGAGGAAAGCAACCCAATTAAAAATGGATAAAAGACTTGAACAGATACTTCACCAAAGAGATATAAGGATGTCAAATAAGCACAGTGAAAATGGCAGAATAGAGAATGCCAAAAACCCACTCCTCCACAAAAGCCATGAATAAGCTATCAAGAATTGTCAGAATCAATCTTGTCAGAATCAAGAGTTCACAGAAACCAGGCAAATTCTTAATCAAGAAAAAAAAAATAGCTGACACTGGGTACAATAACTCAAGCCTGTAATCCTAGCAATTTGGGAAGCTAAGTGGGAGGACAGCTCGAAGCTGGAGTTCAAAACCAGCCTGAGCAACATAGTAAGATCCAGTTTTTACACACAAACACACAAAAAATTAACAAGACACAGTGGTTTCTACTTGTAGTTTCAGCTACTTGGGAGGCTGAGGCAGGATTGCTTGAGCGAAATTTAAGGTTACAGTGTGCTATGATCATACCACTGCACTCCAGCCTGGGCAACAGAGTGAGACACGTCTTTGAAAAAGAAAGAAGTAAGGAAGTAAGGAAGAAAGAAAGGAAGGAAGGAAGAAAAAGAAAGAAAGAAAGAAAGGAAGAAAGGAAGGAAGGAAGGAAGGAAGGAAGGAAGGAAGGAAGGAAGGAAGGAAGGAAGGAAAGAAAGAAAGAAAGAAAGGCTCAGTCTCAGTAAGAGAACTCTGTGGTGTTTTTTTGTTTTGTTTTTTATTTTTGTTTTTTGAGTTGGAGTCTCACTCTGTCGCCCAGACTGGAGTGCAGTGGCCGCTCCCGGCCACCGCAGCCTCGACCTGCTGGGCTCTGGCGATACTTCCGCCTCAGCCTTCCCAGTAGCTGGAACTATAGGCGCGTGCTACCATGCCTGGCTGATTTTTTGATTTATTGTAGAGATGAGGTCTTGCTGCCCAGGCAGGTCTCAAACCCGGGGGCTCAGGCATTCCACTCACCTCAGCCTCCCAAAGGCGCGGGATTACAGGCTGAGCCACTGAGCAAAGAGAGAATCTTTAAAACAGCAGGCTTTCTGTGGTGTTTTAACTTACCCTGTCAGCATCTATCACCCCCAGCTCAGTGATGGCCTTAAAGACAACAGCCTGCATTGGCAGTGTAGGTTTCTAGTACTGGAGGGAGTGGAACAAATGTCACTATCAAATAATTGTGGTTTTTGTTTTGACCTGTCTGGGGGCTCCCTGAAGGATTAGCTCAAAGGGCTTGCCTTTATTTTGTCTAACTCAGAACTCCCCAAAGTGATGAAGCAATTAACAGACGTGGGGGAGTGTCAGAGGTGAATGAAAGTTGCTATCTGAGGGAAATGGATAATAGCTGGGGCAAACAACAGACAAACCAAAAGACTTGGAAGAAAAAGCTAGAAAATGAGATGCTTGGGAAATAAGGGTTTAGAAAAGCTCCCACATATTTTTAGGAATCTAGAAGTCCACATATTTTTCCCAGGGTTAGATGCATGCTCAGAAAAGACCTAAGAGTGTCCTAAGACCTCACTTTTGACTGACTTCAGTGCAAACACAGGCTATGCACACAGGAAGTGAAGAGTAAGTCAGATTTGTGAAGTGCCTGGCTGAGTACTGAAGACATGCATACACACACACACACACACACACACACACACACACACACACAGCTTATCTGCAAAGACCAGAAGATTTGAGATTTCTTATATCTTTTGAGATTTCTTATATTTTTGGCTCCAGGTATTTTAAAAATAGCTGTCAAATCACCGCTGACTACTAAGCTAACAGAACAGAGACTTCAGTGGCCATACACAACAAAGAATATGACTTTTAAAACTTAGAGCCAGGCTCAGTGGCTCAGCCTATAATCCCAGCACTTTGGGAGGCTGAAGCAAGTAGGTTGCCTGAGTCCATGGGTTCGAGATCAGCCCAGGCAATATGGCAAGACCTCATCTCTACAATAAATAAAAAATTAGTTGGATGTGGTAGTGTATGCCTGTAGTTCCAGCACCTTGGAAGGCTGAGGCTGAAGGATCACCAGAGCCCAGCAGGTCAATGGTAGGGTGGCCGTGAGCATGCCACTGTACTCCAGCCTGGGTGACAGAGTGAGACTCCAACTCAAAAAAAAAAATTTTGGACCAAAAAGTTAGTTAACAAACAAGTGACAACATGCAACAACAAGAAACCATGGGAGAGGGCAAATTTGATTTCAAGGGAAAAAAACAATCACTTTAAAGAGTTTGATTTCAAGAATTGCCAGTCATGATATTCACAATGCTCAGTTTTAAAAAAATGTAAGGGTCAGCAAAGAAACAAGAAAGTATGGTGCATATACATTAAAAAAAGAAATTAATAGAAACTATACCTGAAGAGACTCAAACACTGCACTTACCAGCTAGAGATTTTAAATCTACTGTTTAAAATATACTCAAACTGCTAGAGGAATCCATATACAAAGAATTAAAGGAAACCATAGCATGATGTCTTGTCAAATAGAGAATAACAATCAAGAGATAGAAGTCATAAAAAGGAACCAAATAGAAATTCTGGTATTGAAGAATACAGAAACTAAAATGAAAAATTCATTAGAAGGGTTCGAGAGCAGAATTGAGCAAACAGAAGAATCAGCTAACTTGAAGATAGGTCAATGGAGAATACCCAGTTTAGGAAGCTGAGATTATGCAAGCAGTCTGAGACACAGAAACGGAAAGAATGAAGAAAAATGAACAAAGCCTCAAAAACATGCGGGACACTATCAAATGTACTAACATATACATATCAAGAGTTTATAAGGAGAGAAGAGAAAGAAAGGGACAGAAAGACAATTAAAGAAAAAATGGCCTCAAAACTTCCGTAATTGATGAAAAAACAGAAATCGACACATCCAGAAATCCCAATGAAATTTGAATAAAATAAACTTCAAGAGAACCACACCAATCCAATTTATAGTCACACAGTCAAAAGACAAAGACAAAGAGAGAATCTTTAAAACAGTAAGAAATATGACAACATGTACAGGAATCATCAGTGAGATTAATAGCTGAGCTAGAAAACAATGGGAAAATCTATCCAAAATTGATGAAAGAAAAAATCCTGCCAATCAACAATTCTATACATGACAACATATAGTCTCAAAATATAATCTACATTCTATATCCCTCAAAAAAGGAGAAATCAAGACACTCCTAAATAAACAAAAACAGAGAGTTAGTCGTTAGTAGCTCATTCTACAAAAAATGCTAAAAGGAGTCTCTTAGGCTGAAGTAAAAGGATACTGAACAGTAACTTGCATTCACACACAAAAATAAAGAACACCAGTAAGGGTAACTACATACCTAAATATAAAAGCCAGCATTCATATATTTTTGTTTCCTCTCTTTTCTATATTTGAAGACAAATACAGAAAGTAATAATTATAAATCTATGATGATCAGTACACAAAGTATTAAGGATTTTTGTGACAATAATAAGTGGGAGGAAATGCAGCTATATTTTTAAAAAAGGATTTTGTACACCACTGAAAGTGGGTTGGTATTAACTCAACTAGATTTTTATAAATTAAGATGTTAATTGTAATCTCTAGGGAAACCACTAAGAAAATAACTAAAATAATATATTAAAAGAAAAGAGAAGGGGATCAAAATGGTACACTAGAAAATATCTATCTAAAACAAAATAAATGAAGAACAAAACTGATATTGATGTATAGAAAATAAATAGTAAAAACTGATATTGATGCATAGAAAACAAAGAATAAAAAGTCAGAAGTCCTTCATAATCGTAATTATATAAAATGTAAATGGACTAAATTCTTCAATTAAAAGGTGAAAATTGTCAGAATGGATTAAAGAAAACATGTTCCTGTTATATCCTACCCACAAGAAACTCACTGTAGATCCAGACACAAATAGGTTAAAAGTGAAAGGATGGAAAAAGATACTTCATGAAATAGTAACCAAAAGAGAGCTGGAGTCACTATACATGCAGCAAAAACAGAAGTGAAGGGAGAAATAGACAGTACAAAAATAATCATTGGATATTTCAATACCTCACCTTTTATGTTGGATAAAATTACTAGACAAAAGATAAACAAGGAAACAAAAGACTCATCCGACACTATAAATTAACTAGACCCAACAAATAACAACAATTCAACAACAGACAGCTCAACCCAACAACAGAGGAACACACAGTCTTCACTAGTGCACATCAAATATTCTACATGATAGACCATATTTTATACCCAGACTAGTCTAAAAAAGCATAAAAAGGCTGAAATCATATGAAGTATATTCCCTGACCCCAACAGAATGAAATTAGAATCAACAAGTGAAGTACAAAAACATTGGTATGTGAGGTAATGCATATGTTAAATAACTTGATTTAGCCATTCCATAATTATACACACATCAAAACATCATACTGTATACCATAAATATATACACTTTTTCACTTGTCAATTTAAATAAAATTTTTAAAAAGAAACCAAGGAGAATACAAAATATGAAAAACTCACAAACATGGAAATTAACCTAAAAAATCAATGGATCAAAAAGAAAATCAAAGGAAAATACTTTGAGATGAATACAAATGAAAACATAACATACCAAAACTTATGGGATGCAGTAAAAGCAGTACTCTCAGGAAAATCTGTAGTTGTAAATATTTGCAATAAAAATGAACAAAGATCTCAAATCAATGACCTAATTTTCTACCTTAAGTAACTAGAAAAGTAAGATAAAACTAAACCCAAAGCAAGCAGAAGGAAGGAAATGCTAAAGATTAGAGTATAGATACATGGAATAGATAATAGAAAAACAATTGAAAAAATCAAGAAAACCAAAAGTTGTTTTTTTGAAAAGATCAACAAAATTGGGAAACGTTTTTTTAAACATCTTTATTTATTTGTAATGTACATTTTATAAAACTTATCCTAATAGCATACACAATTTGATCGGTTTAGGATTTTCACAGAATTGTATAATTATCACCAGAATCTGGGTTTAAAAATTTTCCATACCCCGAAAAGAAACCCTGTACAAGCATTCACTCTCCATTAGTATTTACTGTCCACTCCCAGTGTCCTTAGCCCTAAGCAACACTGTCTCTGTAAATTTGCCTATTCTGGACGCTTCATATAAATGGAATCATACGCTGTATGGTGTTTTGTGATTGGTGTCTTTCACTTAGCATAATGTTTTTAGGTAAAATTGGGAAACTTTAGCTAGACTAGCCAAAAAAAAAAAAAAGACTCAAATTACTAAGATCAGGAATGAAAGTAGGGACATCTCTACCAATCTAACAGAAATTAAAAGGATTATAAAAGAATACAATAACTTGGAAGACTAAAGCACAAGGGTCACCTAAGCCTAGCAGATAGAGGCTGCAGTGGCCATGAATATGCCACTGCACTCCAGCCTGGGTGACAAGAGTGAGACTCTAACTCAAAAAGAAAGAAAGAAAGAAAATACAATAAACAATTATATGCCAACAAATTGAATAACCTAGATGAAATGCACAAATGCCTACAAAGCCACAAACTATCAAAACTGACTCGAGAAGAAACATTCTGAGTACACCAATAACAAGTAAAGAAACTGAATTAGAATAAACAAGCAAATTTCCAAAAAAGAGAATCCCACACCCAGAAGTTTCACTGTGATTTATAGCAAATGTATAAAGAATAATTAAAACCATCCTTTTCACACGCTTGCAAAAAATTGAAGAGGAAGTAAGACTTTCTAACTTATTCTGTGAGGACAATATTACATTGATATCAAGACCAGACAGACATCACAAGAAAAGAAAAACAGTTTGGGAGGATGAGACGAGAGGATTGCCTGAGCCCAGGGGTTCTAGACCAGCCTGGGCAACTTGGTGAGATCTCATCTCTACAATAAGTCAAGAAAAACTAGCTGGGCATGGTGATATAGAACTATAGTTCCAGCTATTTGGAAAGCTAGGCGGAAGGATCACCTGAGCACAGCAGGTCGAGGTGGTGGTGGCTGGGAGCATGCCACTGCACTCTAGCCTGGGCAACAAAGTGAGACTCTGACTCAAAAAAAAAAAAAGAAAAAAAAAAGAAGACCGGGCTCAGTGGCTCAGCCTGAAATCCTGGCACTTAGGAGGCCAAGGCAAATGGATTGCCTGAGCCCGCAGGATCGAGACCACCTAGGCAACTTGGTGAGACCTCATTTCTACAATAAAATAAAAAATTAGCCAGGCATGGTAACTAAGTGCCTGTAGTTCTGGCTACTTAGAAGGCTGAGGTGGAAGGATCACCTGAGCCCAGCAGATCGATGCTGGGGTGGCCATGAGTGTGCCACTGCACTCCAGCCTGGGCGACAGAGTGAGACTCCAACTCAAAAAAAACCCCAAAAAACAATATCACTTGTGATTATAAATGCAAAAGCCCTCAACAAAATACTAGCCTATCAAATCCAACAGCATATTAAAAGAAGTATATACCATAAGCATGTGGAATTTATCCCAGATACGTAAAATTGGTTTAACATAAAAATTAATCAATGTAATACACTATATTAATAGAATGAAGGAGGGGAAAACCCCATGATCATTTCAACTGATGCAGAAAAAGCATTTGATAAAATTCCACACCTCTTCATGACAAACACACACACACACACAACACACACACACACACACACACACACACACACACACACACACACACACACTCAGAAAACTAAAACTAGAAGGTATCTAGCTTAACCCAATACAGGGCACCTACGAAAACCCCACATTAGCATGCTAGCATTATACTTAATAGTATGCATGCAATCATTAGCATTAACATACTAACAGCATACTTAATTGGGAAAGACTTGATGCTAAGCAGATTTAGTGTCTAGTGACGGCCTAAGACCAGAAACAAGACAACTATGTCTGCTCTAGCCACTTCTACTCAACACTGTTCTGAAAGTTCTAGCCAGGACAATTAAGTGAGAAAAATTAATAAAGCATCCAAATTGGAAAGGAAAAGTTAAAACTATCTCTGTTCTGAGAAGACATCGTCTTATGCATAGATAATTCTAAAGAATCCACACCAAAAAAAAACCACCTATTATAGTTAAGAAATTATTTCAGCCGGGCTTGGTAGCTCAGCCTGTAATCTCATGCTTTGGGAGGCTGAGATGAGTGGACTGCCTGAGCCTGCAGGTTCGAGACCCGCCTGGGCAACTTGGCGAGACCTCATCTCTACAATAAATCAAAAAATTAGCCGGGCGTGGTAGTGCACACCTGTAGTTCCAGCTACTTGGAAGGCTGAGGCGGAAGGATCGCTGGAGCCCAGCAGGTCGAGGCTGCAGTGGCCAGGAGAGGCCACTGCACTCCAGTCTGGGCAACAGAGTGAGACTCCAACTCAAAAAAAAAAAAAAAAAAAAAGAACCCAGGTTCGATTTGGTAAGCCTGCCCCAAGAGGCAGAAGGGGAGCCTGACTACCTCCCAGAGTTGCCACAGGGGACAAAACCGCAACTCTAAGGTACTGGGCAGCAGACTGAACACGTTGTGTGAGTACAAATGAATGAGAAACTGCCTGGCAGCTAAGTGAAAGCAGAGTCCCAATTCGCGGTTTCGTGGCAACCTCATATGGCCTAGGGCAGAAGTGGAGCCAGGAGAGATCAAAACCCGGTCAGGGGCTTATACCGACCTGCCAGTTGCTAAGAGGCGCCTGAAATAACTCCATGAGGAAAGTGGCTGGAGACAGACGAAGCAAGTGCTCACCCCTTTCCTTTCTCGTGTGTGATTGTCATATTTTAGAGGGAGGGAATGGATGTAAGCTTACCCTCCTAGAGTGAATGGTAAAGAATTTCAGGGCTGGGCTCCATGGCTCAGCCTGTAATCCCAGCACTTTGGGAGGCTGAGGTGAGTGGATTGCCTGAGCCCACAGGTTCGAGACCCACCTGGGCAACTTGGTGAACCCTCATCTTTACAATAAATCAAAAAATTAGCTGGGTGTGGTAGCACGCGCCTGTAGTTCCAGCTACTGGGAAGGCTGAGGCGGAAGGATCACCAGAGCCCAGCAGGTTGAGGCTGTGGTGGCCGACAGCGGCCACTGCACTCCAGTCTGAGTGACAGAGTGAGACTCCAACTCAAAAAAAAAAAAAAAAAAAAAAGAATTTCAAAAAGGGATATTCAGGGGACTATGGTATTAAGTTGACTCCCAGAAAATTCCAGACGTTCTGTGAAATAGAGTGGCCTTCATTCGGGGCGGGCTGCCCTTCGAGGGGTCACTAGACAAAGAACTGGTTAGCAAAGTGTTTAGAATCACTGTAGGGGGCACAGGCCACCCTGACCAATTTCCTTATATTGACTGTTGGTAAGATACACTCCTTTCTCAATCACCTCGGTTAAAACTCTGTCTGGAAGAGAACTGTAAAATCACGATGGCCCGAATGATGACTCCCTCAAAATGCCAACTGGAGCCCAATAAGCCTGTTCTGTCTGAGAAGCCCAAGGAAATCCCTCTGCCCTATGTGCCACTGCACCCCTCACTGCTGCCTGTACTCCCCGCACCTACTGCAGCTGGGGCCCCGCTGGAGACTACCCGCACCCCTGAAGCCACCCCTTCCACGAAGTCACCCAAGATACCCCTGGTCGCAGCTACTCCAGAGCCACTGGTTCTAACTCCGTACACTGGAAAGCACCAGGAGGACATTGCTGGCAGCCCGCCTCCCCACAGCCACCGAGAAGCCTTACAACTGCCATGGAGAGAAACTAGAGGGCCCCTCTACTACAATCAAGACGATCAGATCCATGGGGGACAACATATTTTTATATATCAGCCCTTTACCACCACTGATCTCCCGAACTGGAAAAACCATACCCCCTCATTCAACGAGAAGCCTCAGGCCATGATTAATCTAATGCAGTCCATCATCCAGACCCACAAGCCCACTTGGACTGATTGCCACCGGCTTCTTTTTTCTGGCTCTGTTTAACACTGAAGAACGCTGCCAAATTACTCAGGTCGCTTTACAATGGTTAGAGGAGCACGCCCCTGCAGAGACAATGAATGCTCAGGTCTATGCCCAGAATGAGTTCCCCAAGGAAGACCCTCCAGTGGGACCCTAACAATGGCTGGGAATTTCAAATGCTCGAGCATTACCAAGAGGTTCTTTTAAGAGGTATGAAAGGAGGAGGGAAAAAGACTATGAACATCAGCAAAACCTCAGAGGTGCTCCAGGGACCTGAAGAGAGACCAAGTCAGTTCTACAAGAGGCTATGCAAAGCATTTCACCTTTATACCCCCTTTGACCCAGAAGCAGCTGAAAATCAGTGAATGGTTAATGCAGCTTTTGTTGGTCAGGCTCAGGGAGACATCTGACACAAACTACAGAAGTTAGAGGGCTTTGCTGGAATGAATGCTAGCCAACGATCAGAGGTTGCAACGAAGGTATTCGTCAACCAAGACCAAATGACCCGATGAGAAGCAGACCAGAAAATGAAGAAGATAGATAGATCTGCTTGCTGCTATCTTGGTGGAACAGTCGGGACATACCTGAAGAACAGCCCCATGGAGCTGAGGCCAAGGCTGGGGTCTGAGAATGGGCCAAAAAGAAGAGCCACCTCGACCAATGATGAGATTGGGGTGGAACCAATGCGTACGCTGTTTCCAAGAAGGTCATAGGAAGAATGAGTGTCCAGAGCCAGAGAATTTTTGTCCAACACCCCAGGGAGGAGGGAGAGGCCAGGTGGTCCAGGGATGGCACCAGCCCATGCCCCGACCGTATGTGGTCCCCCAAGAGTAATTTTGTTGGCCTAACTGCCATGGAGAACTATGGAGAAGACTAGGACAGACTGGGCTCCATTTTATTAGGTCCCCAGGAGTCGATCATCCGAATGACCATGGGGGACTGGCCCCTTGACTTCATGGTAGATATCAGGGTGGAGCATTCTGTGGTAACCCAATCTATGGGCCCCCTCTCACAGAGGCAAGCCACTATTGTGGGGGCCACAAGTGGCTGGGCTCGTCACCCCTTCTTATGGTCCCAGCAATGTAATCTAAGAGGCCATGAAGTTATTCACAAATTCCTGTATCTCCCTGACTGTCCTGTGGCTTTAATGGGTCAGGACCTCCTGGGAAAGCTGCAAGCCCAGATAACTTTCCACTCCAACAGTGAAGCAGCTCTGACCCTGGGGAAACCTGAAGCAAAAATTATGACTCTTGTGGTCCCCTGAGGGGAGGAGTGGCATCTCTAGAGTCTTATAGAAGGGCCACGGCAAGGATCTGAGCTTCCCTTCAAGGTGCCCGGGGTATGGGCTGAGGACAATCCTCCTAGTCCAGCCTGAAATATACCCCCAATAGTAGTAGAACTAAAACCAGAGACTGGACCCACCCCCCAGAGACAATATTTCATCCCTTGCAAGGCACGGATTGGCATCCAGAAACATCTGGAAAGACCTCTAAAATATGGACTCCTCTGACTCTGCCAGTCATCTTGGAACACGCCTCTCCCGCCAGTCCAGAAACCAGGGACAGATGACTACCGGCCAGTTCAGGACTTATGAGCAGTGAACCAGGCTGCCATTACCTTTCACCCAGTTGTCCCCAACCCCTATACTTTCCTGGATCTTATCCCCGCTGAGACTACCTTCTTTACATGTTTGGACCTCAAAGATGCACTCTTTTGTATCTGCTTGGCCCCTCAGAGTCAACCAATTTTTGCTTTTCAATGGGAGGATCCCGGAAATGGTGACAAAGCACAGTTGACTTGGACTAGAGTGCCTCAAGGGTTCAAACATTCCCCCAACCATCTTTAGCACAGCATTTACCTCTGATTTAAAGGCCTTCCCAGAAGACCAACATGGCTGCACACTACTTCAGTATGTAGATGATTTGCTGTTGGCCAGGTGGATGCTGGAGGACTATATGGAAGGGACATGACAGCTCCTCACCCTCCTATGGAAGGCTGGCTACAAGGTTCCCAGGAAAAAGGCCCGAATCTGTCAAAAAGGGGGCGGGGCAAATGTCTCAGTTTCCACCTATCCCAAGGACAGCATCAACTTGGCCTAGAAAGTAAACAGGCCATCTGCTCAGTTCCAGTGCTGTCAACCCAATGCCAGCTTCAAGAGTTCCTCAGGGTCGCAGGTTTCTGTAGAATCTAGATACCTAACTTCTCTATCCTGGGCAAAGTCCCTTTATGAGGACACAAAGGGAGGAGAATAAGAACCTTTGTTATGGGAGTGAACACAACAAAAGGCCTTTGAAGAGATTAAATGAGCCCTCACCAACACACCCAGCCTGGGACTCTCAGGCATATCCAAACCTTTCTCCCTGTGCATGCATGAATGTACTGGTGTGCAGTACATTTGGGAGTTCTAACCCAAATGTAGGGATCATAGCATAGTCCAGCAGCATACCTCTCCAAACAACTTGACTCCATTGCCCAAGGCTAGCCACCCTGCCTACGGGCACTTGCAACCACAGCCCTCCTAGTGGCAGAAGTTGACAAATTGACTACGGGACAAGAATTAACAGTCCCACTGCCACACTCGTATTGACACTAATGGAGTATAAGGGTCAATACTGGTTAACTAATGCCCAGATGGTCAAATATCAGGGAATGCTAAGCGAAAACCCACACATTCACCTATTTTTGTGCGAACCTTCAACCCTGCAACTCTGCTGCCTGTCGGGCCAGGTCAGCCCTATCATGACTGCATCAAAGTCATGGACAAAGTGTTTTCCTGCCAATCGGACTGAATGGGCCAGTCTCTCAAAGACCCCAACGTTGAGTATTTCACTGACAGTAGCAGCTTCGTGACAGAGGGAGAACACCTTGCTGGATACTCTAGGGTAACCCTGAATTCCACCATCAAGGCAAAGTTTCTGCCAAAAGGGACCTCAGCACAAAAAGCAGAACTCATCACACTAACCTGAGCCCTCCAACTGGCAGCAGGAATAGTTGTCAATATATACACTGCCTTCAATAAATACATCCTCCACATATATGGGGAGGAAAAGACATAAAATACAGTAAAGAAATCCCTGAGCTCTTAGGGGCTGTACGGGGCCCTAGGAAGGTAGCAGCTATGCATCGTCGGGGACATCAAAGGGGAGACACCACGGTCGCTCAAGGGAACTGAAAAGCAGACCAAGAAGCAAAGCTCATGGCCTCCCAGGGGACGAACAGAACCAATGGCTCTGGCTGCCGCCCTGCTCCCTAGTCCATTGGTAGAATGGGACCCTAAGTACTCACAACACAAACACACTTGGTTCAGTACTGAAGGTGGAAACTACCTCTCGGGAGGATGGTGGAAATTTAAGGACAGGCGAGTCACAATTCCCTTGGCCCCAACCTTTGTCAAGCAGTTCCATCAGGAAACCCACACTGGCTGAATGGCTCTTGAGACCACATTGGGCCAACATTTCTACATTCCTCTACTTTCCAGCATGGCCTGTGCAGTGTGTGAACAGTGCAGAATGTGTGCCCAAAATAACCCACGGCAGGAGCCTAAGATCTTCCCTGGAGTGCAGAGTGTTGGAGGGGTCCCATTTGAGAATATAGTCATGGACTTCACTGAGCTTCCCCAAGTTCAAGCCTGCAAATATCTGTTAGTCTTTGTGACTTCTCAGATTGGGTAGACGCCTTCCCTACCCACATGGAGAAGGCACACAAGGTGGCCCAACTTCTCCTAAAAGAATCATTCCTGAGTTGGGATCCCAATCACCAGAGGATCAGACAATGGGCCAGCATTTGCAGCAGAAGTAATACAATTGGTGGCAAAGGGTTTAAGAATCACATGGAAATTTCACACCGCATACCATCCCCAGAGCTCCGGAAAGGTGGAACAGATGAATTGGACTCTAAAATTACAATTAAGTAAACTGTGTCAGGAGACCCACCTACACTGGGACCAGCTGTTGCCAATTGCTTTGCTAAGAATCAGGTCTAGCCCTATTAGACAAACAGGGTTCTCCCCTTTTGAAATTCCTTATGGACACCCTCCCCCCACTATCAAGGGTACACAGGGGATCTAAAGAAAGTCGGCAGCAGATGAGACAGACAGCCCTTGGCTCAACCCTAACCGCTGTACACCATTGGGTTAGGGAACAGTTACCCGTAAGCTTTAACCCTTTAAACCAGGAGATTCTGTATGGGTAAAAGAATAGAATGTCCATCTCCCTATAGCCCCTTTGGAGAGGTCCATTCACTGTCATTTTATCCACCCCTACTACAGTAAAGGTAGCCGAGGTAGCGCCCTGGATTCACAACAGCAGGGTGAAACCGGCCTCTCAAGACTGGGAATGTACTTTTGATCTATCAACGCCAGGAAAGTTGACCATCTGAAAGAAATAAGTTGCAACCCTAGAACCCTAGAGGACAGCAACCCTGATTTAGATAATGACTAATCTATGCATGGCAGAAGCTTAAGGAATCGACCATCCGATGGGATAAATAGACTGTTCTTTTACTGTAATGTACTGTCATTCCTCATCCCTACCTATTACTGTATTCCTCACCTCAATCTTTGCCATAGGGTTAACGGAAGCCACCCCGGCTGACTGGCAGTGTGGAAAAAAGGTTTTGCTAGTACTCTTTTTCCTCTTGTGGGCAGGATTGCTATTAGTTGCTTCTAGACTGGGCTCCTTTCATTAACCTAAGTCCCTTATCCTGTAATACAGGTGGCTATTAAAATTATAACTAATAAGACGGCAAAGGCCCTTAACATACTAGCCAAACAGCAAACCAAGATGCAAACCAGACTCTTAAAGACTTTTAGTGGAGCTTCTCATAAGTGTCCATTTGAGCACCCAGCCTCACCCGCCTTGCAGCCATTGCATAGGAAAAGTTTTTTTTTTTTTCAGGGGCACTGGCAGGTAGCCTTCAACTCATATTTCTACCAACCAGCAGCCTGTTACACCGGCGCCTCCCTATGTACTGACAATGGTAAAATGTATTGGATGAGATGTGTAAAATCCAAGTACGCAGCAGGACATACTTGTAACAAACCAGACAGCAGATTAGGCAGAGGTTGGGCCTGCTGGACCGATCTCAGGCATATAGGTGTCTCAGAGAGAGAGGGCCTCCAAGATCATGCCTGAGCCGGACTTGGTGGCTCAGCCTGTAATCCCAGCGCTTTGGGAGGCTGAGGTGAATGGATTGCCTGAGCCCGTGGGGTTGAGACCTGCCTGGGCAACTTGGCAATACCTCATCTCTACAATAAATCAAAAATTAGCCGGGCATGGTAGCGCATGCCTGTAATTCCAGCTACCTGAAAGGCTGAGGCAGAAGGATTGCCGGAGCCCAGCAGGTCAAGGCTGCGGTGGCCAGGAGCGGCCACTGCACTCCAATCTGGGTGACAGAGTGAGACTCCAACTCAAAAAAAAAAAAAGATCATGCCTGAGCCCAACTAGTTAAAGAAACTATATGACGAGTGATACAACAGGTATCTCCTAAGTCTGGGCCATCCCCACCTGTGGAACTCAGCCCAATGTATGATCAGCTAAAAAAGAACTTGGGCCAAAATTTAAAACTCCCTATGCTAGGAAAAATCTCTTCATAGATTTAGCCAAAAGGATTGCTCATGAACTTAATGTTACCAACTGCTGGGTCTGTGGGGGAGCCCTCATGAGTGAGGAGTGGCCTTGGAAAGGAACTAGTTTGAGCACTTACCAACTCCTCCAACGGAATCATTCTATAGTTACACGGGAAAGTGGCTGATCCCAAAGTTGGGTCCTCACCTCTGAAGTAATTGGGGAAGAATGCATTAGAAGAACCGGGTGTAGTGGCACACAATGGGTAGGAGAAACCCCCTGCAAAAGTGTATTATCCTGGAACTCCACCAACCTGGCTTGGTGGCCAGGCACTCCTTCCTGGTACTGGGCCTCCACCCTGGCAGCTGGCTCTTCTCAATGTCATAAGCCCTATCCTAACCAAACCATAGTCAACTGTACTGTGTCATCCCCCAAGGATGCCAACCCATTCCACAGTGTCCCTGTCATAGGCCAATGCTGGGGTAACCTCACCTCTGATAATCCTGATGTGTGGCAGGCACCCGATATTGTTTTGGCTATGTGGGAAAAGAGCTTACATCCAACTCCCAGCCCGGTGCAAGGGCATTTGTACTATTGGAATAAGCCAACCCAGATTCTTCCTTCTGCCCAACCAAATGGAAGATAAGGTAGGGACTCCTCTTTACCAAAACCTAAAGGTGAGGACTGCAAGATCCCTTGAAATAGGGGAAGAAAAAAAGTGGGGAGAGGATGAATGACTTCCCCAAAGACTCATTAAAACCTATGGTCCTGCAACTCAGGCACAAGATGGAAGTTGGGGATACCGGACCCTTATTGTGGCAGAAAGGGAACTGATAGCAGTTAAAAGTATTCCTTTTCAAAATCAATCAGCAAGCTCTGAAAACCTTCCAGACCGGTTTTGTTTTGATGTGGGGTCCGAGCATTTGATTCACAGCACCAACACATAATTTACTGAGAGGTTTATTAGCCAGGTTTGACTGGCCAGGGCCACCCACCAGACTTACAGGTCTCTAAGCGAGGGCCCCATACTGTGGCAGGGGCCTTTCTTTTTTTTTTTTTTTTTGAGTTGGAGTCTCACTCTGTTGCCCAGACTGGAGTGCAGTGGCTGCCCCCTGCCACCACAGCCTTGACCTGCTGGGTTCCGGTGATCCTTCCACCTCAGCCTTCCGAGTAGCTGGAACTACAGGCACGCGCTACCACGCCCGGCTAATTTTTGATTTATTGTAGAGATGAGGTCTCACCAAGTTGCCCAGGCCGGTCTCGAACCCGTGGGCTCAGGCAATCCACTCACCTCAGCCTCCCAAAGGCACGAGACTACAGGCTGAGCCACCAAGCCAGCTAAGGGCCTTTCTTAAATAAGCAAAAGCCCACCTAATCCACAAGGCCGTTATAATTCAAATTTGAACAACACAAAGCCTGCCAGAAGAGGGACTTGCCTGCCACAATTTAAACAGAGAAAAACCTGCCAGAATTTGAAAGAGGCTTGTCACACGACACTCACACACTGCCAGCGAGGGTTACAGAAGCAGAAAAAGCTGATTAACTTATCTAACATAGCCACTTGGGGTTTCCAAGTAGGGCATTCTTTCCAAGTTTTCAAGAATTACTAAGTTTTAGGGGAGAGGTTACAGCACACAGTTTCAGCATACTTAATATATGAGGTTATAGTTTCATTACATTTCACATAATGTATTACACTTAATATATAAGGTTTCACACAGGTTCCACGCAATTCATTACCTTTTACAGTTTAAGAAAACCAAATAGCCAAACACTGACAGCTTTCATGGAAATGCAAAAGAGTAACCACTTCACAAACTTACCCAAATACTCTTTTTTAAGTTATCAGTTTACAACCCCTACTCGCTCTGCATTTCCGGGAGACCATTTGTTCTTTGAAAATCTGATTTTGCTGAGTACAGCCTTGTAAATTCCAAAGAAAATGTGTAATCACTTAACACGATCCCCCCTCCCTTACCTAAACTTAGGTATAAGACCCCTCTCCTCTCGCCCCGTGGGGCTCAGCCTTAGAGCATTAGCTCACTGAGTCTGCGCCAGCACAAATAAATATGCTACTTCCTATGTTAAACCCAAAATTCAAAATCCGAGAGACCACCAAAGAGCCAGCTCTGATGCAAACACACAAGGGTCTTTATTCAGGCTCGAGTCTGGGCTCACAAATGAAGCTGGCTGTGGCTTCAGGGACAAGAGCCCCGATCCAGTATGGCAAGCAGTTTTTATACACCATTACAGAGGGAGGGGAAAGAACTTTAAACTTGGTTTTACATGATTGGGTAATTTCTCCTAATGGGTACGGGAACACTTGGTATTGGTAGGTGCCTTTCGTGGGCTTCAACCTGACTGCCCGTGATTGACAGAAACCCACTTAACGGGCAGAGTGGAATGTCAGATAAGTTAGGTTCATACAGTCACTGCGTATAAATTAACTTGAGCAAGCAGGCAGGAGATTACTAGCGTCTCCAAGTCTGCTGCAAAGAAATGTCTGAAAGGGGCTTATCGCTTTAACATTTACATCCCGTTGTAAAAACAAAAGTCAGCATGGCAATTGGGACTAACAATGCTTAACCCAAGAGTTCTAAATACAAACACTACTTAAGACATTATATAACTACACAATCAGTCGCTACCTGGCACCCGACATATGCCTAATTCTACGGGGTCTGAGGTAGGATTTAAAATACTAAGATTTCATAAAGTACAATGAACATGAGGTAGGAATACACAAAATATATAGTAAACATGAGGTAACTAAGATTTCATAAAGTACAATGAACATGAGGTAGGGATATATAAAATATAGTGAACTAAACACTACTTTTACAGCAAGTATGGCTTTTTAAGTTTCTTGGTTTCTTGGGTCTCTCATTCCCCCCCCCCCAGAGGAACCTAAAGATAAGACCCAATCATGGGTCTACATAGGTTTTTTTGTTTTTGTTTTTGTTTTTGTTTTTTGTTTTGAGTTGGAGTCTCACTCTGTCACCCAGACTGGAGTGTAGTGGCCACTCCCGGCCACCGCAGCCTCAACCTGCTGGGCTCTGGCGATCCTTCTGACTCAGCCTTCCAAGTGGCCAGAATTACAGGCAAGCACTACCACGCCCGGCTGATTTTTTGATTTATTGTAGAGATGAGGTCTTGCTGCCCAGGCGGGTCTCGAACCTGTGGGCTCAGGCAATCCACTCACCTCAGCCTCCCAAAGGCACGGGATTACAGGCTGAGCCTGTTTTTTTTTTTAAAGCCATTCTGAAAATGGGTAGGAGAGTTGAGACAACAAGGGTGAGTACCAAGCGGTTGGCACTGGTGCTTGAGTACCATGAGTTGAACAGTGCTGACTTGATTTTTAACAAAGGCTACAAGCTTGTTGATGATGCAAGGCCCGAAAATAAGTAGGAGAATTAAAACAACTAAAGGGCCAACTATGGTGGAAATTAATGTAGTAAACCAGGGGGTGCGGTTAAATCATGCTTTAAACCAATTGAGTTGTTGCTCTTGTTCTCTAAAATTATAACAGTAGGAAATAGAGACAATGAAATTTGTAAAATTAACTATATCTTATTAAACCTTAAAATATTATGATTGGTCATGCTTGAACATGATTCTTTGACGTTAGCATGACCTATTTTATAATAATTGAAATCTTACATTAATTGTAGTTAAAGCTGGCCTAAAAGAATGCAGCCAGTCTAAAGTACGCACTGGGCTCTCAGGAGTGTGGCCCAAACTTTGTGCTGAGCCATTTTTGACAACTTTATTATTGAAAAGCTTGAAACTGCTCCCTATAAGTGTATACTAATTTTACAAATATACTGTTAAATTGTATAAAGAAACTTGTACCATATAAAAGGCTCTCAAATGTGACCTGAATTTGAATTATATTTAATTTGTAAGCCGAAACCACAGTTTTATGGGAAACAGGAACGATAGGTTTTCAGAGTAAGCCATGCCTGTTACAGTTACAGAGCTTTCAGCTTAGATCAGCAGAGTTTCTTTAGGTTACTTGTGTTTTATGGTAAAAAGAGGAGGAAAATGGGGTCAATGGCTCCCGAACACGTCATAGCGGTCTCGGGGTCTACGGCCCTCCCTGATCCCTAACGCTCAGTGGGCCTCCGTGGCCGGCTCCCAACACCTAAAACAGCCTCGGTGTCACAGCCTCTTTGTGTTCCCGATACACTATATACATGCTCAATTGCATTATTAGATTGCAGACTGTGTTAGAAATCATTACTAATCAGACAACCTCGGCTCTGGAACTCCTGGCCAAGCAACAGTCCCAAATGCATGCAGCAAATATATCAGAACCGCTTAGCCTTAGATTAGTTGCTGGCAGAAGGAGGAGTATGCGGGAAATTCAACTGATCTGACAGTTGTCGCCAAATAGACGATAATGGAGAGGCTGTAACTAATATAGCCCTAGTATTAGAAAAATAGCACATGTACCTGTCCAAACTTGAAAAGGCTAGAACCCCAGGGAATTGTTTGGGGGATGGTTATCAACCTTTAGGGGATTCAAAACCCTCGTAGGTGTTGTACTTATGGTTTTGGGAATTTGTCTAATCCTGCCCTGTCTGGCTCCCCTGGTTATTAGGTCTGCCACAAACCTCATTGAGGCCACAGTCGAAAGGAAAATGGCAGCACATGTAATGATGTTATGGAAATACAAACCTCTAAACCAAGGTGATGCTCTTTGACCCTAGAAGGGCCCGAGCATCAAAAGGAGGAATGTGGTAAGGGCCTTCCCAGAACAAGAAAGTAATGTAGTGCAATCAATGTCTAAGTACTCATGCATAACCCTGTTACAACCCTGTGCCATGAAATACCCAATCAAAATGTATGTTGCCATATAAGGGAGACAGAGGAGTTAGAATGTGAAGAAAAGTGAGCGAAAAATAAATAATGCAACGCCCTGCTGTGTTCAGGGCTCAGCCTTTGGATGCGAATCCACTGAGTCGGTGCTGGCACAAATAAATGCTGCTTCCTGGCAAAGAAGCCTCAGTGTCCCGTCTCTCTGTAAAAGAGCCTACCACACTTCCACCTCAGTCTTCCAAGTAGCTGGAACTACAGGCACATGCCACCACGCCCATCTAATTTATTTATTTATTTGTTGTCGCAATGAGACCAAGTTGCCCAGGATGGTCTTGAACCCCTGGATTTGCAATCCTCTCGCCTCAGCCGCCCAAAGTGCAGGGATTACAGGCTTGAGTCACCTAGATTTTAAAGGACCCCGGTAAAGCTGCAGGCACAGGACCCTGCTCCAGAAGAGTCAGGGGCACAGGACTCTAGCCTTCAGGGACAGGTCCAGACAGAGACACACTGGTTAACATAAATTAACATAAGGTTATGGGATAAAAACTGTAGAAAAGATCTGAACCCTGCAAAGGAACAGCTATGGTGAGAAATAGAAAAATCTGTTGGTTTGCACAGACATATCAATAGAGAACAATGGACTATCGTCAAGTCCTGACCCCTTCCCAGGAGGTTGTTAAACATATTTTCCCTGAAACCAGGGAATGAGCCATCAGATGTCCTTGATGGCATCTTCAATTTAATCTGCTGAAGGGCATGAGTAGCTTTGATTACTAGGGATTTTCTAGCCATTGTTCCATTGTTCACCAGACTTGTAACTTCCTCAATTGCTCCTAGGTAACATAAATCTGAAACTGGTGTTAGAGATGTTTTTCAGATTCTACATTTTGGCAGACCTACTGATGCTACACAGACCAATGACCTGTGAACCCCACCCAGAAACTGACTTGGCTCAGGAAGACAATCTCAACATCTCTGTGATTCAATCTCCAACCAATTAGCAGTCCCTATCCCCCTGCCTGCTAAATTGCTTAAAAAAACCCCTAGCTCCTAAATTCTCAGGGAGACAGATTTGAGAACTCTTCTGTCCTCCTTGATCAGCTGCTTTGTGATATTAAACTCCCTGCCTACTGTAACAGTGATGTCAGTCTCAGTTTTTTCCCCAGCAGCAGGCAAAAGAATCTGGCAAGATTGTAACAGAAGCAAAGCTTCCCAGAAGCTTGAGAGCCCAACCCCTTCCTGGCAAAGCTTCAATGAGAGAACCACCACACCAGTGTGTCCAGAAGGTGGACCTCTACGCACCCCAGCAGAGACAGAGAATTAAGTCAAAGAAAATTATTCTTGAGTCTGAAGTGAAAGGTAGGAACCCCAAGAATCTAAGAATAGAAGAACTTGGTAAAATAATCCTAGCAGTAGTGCAGCCATGTTGTCTCAGTCCTAGTTCTGTCATGCATTGCTGAGTCTTTCTGCTGACCAGCCTATTCTTTTACCTCTTAATCATTAGCAAGAAGTAAAACCAGCCTCCCAGAGTTAGGACCTGATAATTATTTCAAGCCCCTTAAGCATGTCTAGCCCTAATTGTTCTTCTAGGCATCTATATTTCCAGTTCTGTAACCAACCTCCAGCCCAACATCTGGAGTCAGAAACAAGAATTTTGTGACTTCCTTGTTATCTACATCAAAGAATACAACCTCTGGATTTTACCCTTAGCCAAAAGAGCCTTAAATATACACAGCTTCTCAGCCCTTGAAGCCACACTCACCTATTGAGTGCCAGCAACATTGTCCATAATAGGCAAAAATGCAAACAACCCAAATATCCATCAACTAGTGAATGGATAAACAAAGTGGGGTATATCCACACAGTGGAATATTATTTCACCATAAAAAGGAATAAAGTACGGATACGTGATCGAATATGGATAAAACTTGAAAACATTATGCGAAATGAAAGAAGTCAGACACAAAAGGCATATATGATTCTAGTCATATGAAATGCCCAGAACAGGCAAATCCATAGAGACAGAAAGTAGATTAGAAGTTTCCAGGGGCAGGGGTGTGAGGAGAATGGGGAATGACTGCTTAATGAGTCCTAGATTTCTATATAGGGTAGTGACATTTTTCTGGAATTAGACAGCAGTAATGGGTATATTATATCGTGAATATACTAAAAGCCAATGAACTGTGGAGCTTAAAGTGATTAAAATGATGAATTTTATGCTGTTAATTTTAATTCATTTTTTAAAACTTACAATGACATACTAGTACAACCCTCCCAGAAGGGCTAAAATTAAAAAAAAAAGTCAGCCAGATATGGTGGTTCATGCCTGTAATCCCAACGCTTTGGGAGGCTGAGACAGGATGGTTGCTTGAACCAAGGAGTTTGAGAACATCCTAGCCAACATAGTGAGATCTTGTCTCTACAAAAAAAAAAAAAGAAAAAATTAGCTGGGCATGGTGGCACATACCTCTAGTTCCAGCTACTCCAGAAGCTGAAGTGGGAGGCTCCCTTGAGCCCAGGAGTTGGAGGCTGTGGTGAGCCATTGTTGGGAGCCGGCCACGGAGGCCCACTGAGCATTAGGGATCAGGAAGGGCCGTTGACCCCGAGACCACTAGAATGCGTTCAGGAGCTATTGACCCCATTTCCTCCCTCTTTCTACTCAGCACTAATCAGATTAAGCTCCTGTGAGCTCAAAACATAAAAACTCTGAGACCGGGATGAACACAAGCTAACTTTAGAAGCACATTGCTCCCATTCTTCCACAAACTGCAGTTTTGGCTTTCACACAACTTATAATTCAAACTTGGGTCACATCTAAGAGCCTTAGTATTAGTCACAGTCTTCTGGGTCATGATCTTAAGATTTACTGAAGTTGAATAAGGTGTAAATTATAGAATATAGTTTTAGAAGATAGTCATTTTGTTGAAAGAATGCGACTGGGTTACTTGCAGGTAGCCCACTGTGAACTTTGGACTGGGCCACATTCCAAACATCCTGGGATGGGCCACTTTAGTTTGTAAAGTAAGTACTTAAGTCTCTATAGAATTGTTTAACTTGGTATTAGTACGAAAGGGTTTATAGGCAATATGAAAAGAGTTTATAGGCAGTACGAAAAGGGTTTAAAGGCAATCATGGATTAAGGTTTCATGGATTAGGTTATGGGATTATACCTGAAAGAACATCTGGTGGGTGGGGAACGCCCCTCACTCATCCACCTGTGTATAAAAGACCCGTTGTAATTCCCAATAAATGGCTTCTGCACTAGACTGGAGTCCAGTCTCTTTCTTAATATCTCTCTCTCTCTCTTTCTCTCTTTCTTCTTCCCCCCAATCGCCAACACCGTCTCCACCTTTTACCCTGAACCCGGCTGGAGCTGGTCTTGGCAAGTGGCACCTGAATGTGGGACCTCAAGGTAAGCTTTCTTTTTCTTTTTCGGGATGGATACGACCTCACCCAGGGTACTGCGGACCCCTCTGTAGAGACAGGCAGAGCAAGGAAGGGTGAGCAGTTTAAGAGCCATGATAGAATCATGGGCCAGAGTGAATCTAAAGAAAGGAACATTTTACTAGTTTTTTTTGAACATTTTGTCTGATAGAGGAACCAATTGACTTGCCTTTTGCATTTTGTATGCCTTAGCTTTATGGAATATTATCTGAGATGCTTTAAATCCACAGCATGATTTCTCTAAAATTCTGGCCAAAAATAAAAACACTCCCCTGCTGGCTGTAGCCTCAACGCTCCTTTAGATGATGAATTTTTCCCCGAGGAGGAAATGGAGTTGGAGGAGGAAGAGATTGGGTATCATAAGCAAAAAAATCCTGGTAATGTTCCCAAGGTACCTCCTCCCATCCCCCTTTACTAGAAATAAGGTGAAAACACCGAAATTCAACTTGGGTATGTGTCTCTGGCTAATGTAGGTATGCAGGGAGCCAGAAAAAAGGCTGAGAAAGAGGGAGATTTTTACCTGTCTTCTTGCTTTCCAGTAATTTATATGGAAGAAGGCACAGTAAACGAGGCACCTCACTGGGAGCTGCTACCATATAAATTAATTAAGGAACTTAAAGAGGCTTGTACTCGGTATGGTCCTACGGCTCCTTATACTATTACTATTATGGAACAATTTGCCACTTGGTGGATGACACCACAAGATTGGCGACAACTTGCTAAAAGCTGTTTGTCAGGAGGAGCCTATTTACTATGGAAAACTGAATTTGAAGATCAGGTAAGGATCCAGAGGGCTGTTAACCAGCAGAGGGATCCAAATAAGTTTCATATTTCTAGCAATATGTTGTTAGGAAAAGGATTATATGAGTCAGTTGATAGTCAACTAATCTTACCCAAGGAAGTTTTACTCCAGGTAAATTCTTGTGCAAGTGAGGCTTGGAAGAAGTTACCTATTAATTCTACTCAGACTACCTCACTATCTGATCTTAAGCAGAAAACAGATGAAACTTACGAGGAGTTTCTCTCTAGACTTACAACAGCAATAAATAGAGTAATCTCTAATGCAGAAGCAGCAGATATCCTTATTAAACAGTTGGCTTTTGAGAATGCTAACAGTACTTGCCAAGCTTTGACTAGACCGATTAGAAGAACAGGACAATTAAGTGGTTATATCAGGCAGTGTGCTGATATTAACCCTGCTGTTATGCAGGGTATGGCAATAGCTGCCGCCTTGAAGGGAGAAACTTCTGCACAATTTGTGCAGGGAATGCAAAATGGTAACAATAAATCAAAAAACAGCTCGGTTTTAACTTGTTATAACTGTGGGCAGCCTGGCCATATAAGTAGGGACTGCCCAGCTAAACAAGGGTTGCTGGAAGCAACAGCTTAATGAGAGCTCTCGACCAAAGTCTCTGTGTCCTAGGTGTCAGAAGGGATTTCATTGGGTTAGGGATTGCAAATTCAAATTTCATAAAAATGGCACTCTGTTAACTAAACAACGATCTACAGTGCCGATTCCGGGAAATGGACAGAGGGGCCGACCCCGGCCCCAAATAACAATAGGGGCAGCTTCCAGCATGAACCCGTTTGTTCCCTTTGTCCCATCTCAGAACTCATCAGAGCCACCCCAGGGAGCACAGGACTGGACCTCCGTTCCTCCACCACAACAATATTAACTCCAGATGTTCCAGTTACCCCAATTCCAATGGGAGTGAAGGGCCCTCTTCCGGATGGAATAGTATAATATTGGGAAGAAGTTCCTTGTCTCTACGAGGAGTTTCTGTGATTCCTGGAGTGGTGGACTCTGACTACACAGGGGAAATCCAGGTACTTATTGCTCCCCCTAGCAAAACTGTACAATTTTATGAAGGTCAAAGAATAACTCAGTTACTGCTCTTACCCTATCATAAAATGGGCAAGTCTCTAACCAATAAGCCCAGGGGTGACTCTGGATTTGGCTCAAGCAATTTTGCTTTCTGGGTTCAGGAAATTACTAACTCCAGACCTCTAAAAGATTTATATATTCAGGGAGTTAAAATTAAAGGTCTGCTAGATACAGGGGCTGATGTTTCTTGTATTGCTGGGAAAGACTGGCCATCTTCCTGGCCAACACAAGCAGCCCCGTCAGGACTCATTGGTATTGGTCGAGCGCCCTCTGTAGCCAAAAGTTCTCAAATCTTAAATTGGACAGATAACAAAACTGCAGGAACTTTTTGTCCCTACATCATTCCTTCCATCCCCATTACATTTTGGGGGATGCGATTTTCTTGCTCAAATGGGCATGCTTCTGAAAGTCCAGATGACAAGGTGTCAGCGCAAATGCTACAAATAGGTTACAACCCCTTTAAAAGGGGGCTTGGAAGGAACAGACAGGGATAAAAGGACCTGTTCAGGTTGTAGAGGGGAAAAGACCAGTCTGATATTGGCTTTTCAAATTTCCCTAGGGGCCATTGTTCCTGAGGCTGCTGATCCCATTACCTGGAAAGATGATAAACCAGTTTGGGTAGAACAATGGCCCATGCCCTCAGAGAAACTCAAGGCAGCAAGAGAATTAGTTCAACAGCAGTTGGAGGCTGGCCATATAGAGCCTTCTACCAGTCCTTGGACTACTCCTATATTTGTTATAAAAAAGAAATCTGGAAAATGGAGATTTTTTACAGGATCTAAGACCCATTAATGCCACCATGGAGGCTATGGGTGCATTGCAGCCTGGGCTGCCATCTCTGGTTGCTCACAGGATGTGTCAACTCCTGTTTGGATTCCTGATTGATTTATTCGAAATGCCCCCGCTAACCTGAAGACTGAGAAGGTGGCATGGACCCTGTAGACTCAAAGGAATAGACGTGGACCCGTCCCTCCCAAACCCATTACATGTAAACAGGATTTGCAACACTCAACTAAACAAGAATTGCACCACCCACCCTGCCAGCCAGAGGAAGGGGGAAACCATGACACACCAGATGAGAGAACTTTCACTGCAGAAAAAAAACCTTCCCTTCAGATTATCCCAAAATTAAGACAACACACTATCGATGCTGTCTAAAAACTATAGCAACGTCTTCAGTGTCTGTCTTTCCCCAATTACCAGCAGGGGAGCAAATAGAATTTCTGGCAGAAGAAGCAGGAGATATGGTAGTTCACCCATGCTAAAAATGTAAACAAAATAAGGGTTTTCACTTCTTTTGTCCTCTCCTATTCCTCCTATAACTCCGTTTCCCTTTTTTCCCTACTACTCTTTTTTTTTTGTAATCTGTTCCGTGAGTCCCTTCGCCTTTACCTGGGAAGGAAGGGCAGGCGTCTACGGCCGTGGCGCCTAGCTCTGACTTTCAGTCTTTTCTTTAACCTTGGAGAAGGGGCAGGGGCCAAAGGCCACGGGACCTGTCCCCAGCCCCAGTCTTTCTCTTTTACCTTCGGAGAAGGGGCGGGGGCCAAAAGGGCCCCGGCACCTAACCCCAGCCTCCAGACTTCTCACCCCCCTTTTTTTTCCCCCCACATGTCTGTCTCAAGCAGGTGGTTTTTGGGCAAAGGACTTATGAAGGAAGCTCTTGTTCACCTCCCATTTGTTTCTAACAAAACTGAGAAGGACTGGCTGATCATTTCACGAGATTCTGGATATCCAATATGGAGAGACTGTATTTATGACTCTAAAATGGACTATTTTTTACCCTGTGTAAAACTTGACCTTATACGTCAAGGTTAGATGGGGGGAAAAACCCCTCTCTACTAGATGGCATATTAATGAATGGGTACCTCCAGTGTTAACATTGACCATAAAATGTCAAAATGATGTTTATAATTTGTCTTATAAACAAGTGTATTAACTAATTGTTTAACTGATGTTTCTTATAAGGGATTTGTTGTTCTCAGACAGCCTCTTGTGAATATGGTTTAAAAACACTAGTGGAAAAGATTTTTGGAGTTACAGCCTTAATAGTTACTTTTCAGCTGTGGGGATTACCTAAGGAAGCATTTCAACTACGTTTGCCGATCGGCTAAAACACTTCTATTGTCGTAGCTATTCAGGAAATCATAGACCAGAAGTTAGAAAGTAAGGTTAATGTTTTAGCAGTAGGGCAAGAACTTGTGACCTTAAAAATAAAATTGGCTCTCCAATGTCACTCTGAGTTTAAATCTGTCCATACTTGGGACAAAGTAACTTGGAATTTGGAACCATTCAGACCTGGGTATAGATCTTACCAAATTACATCAAGAAATTCAGGCATCATTTGCTAATCAAAAATCATTAATGTCTATACTCATCAATGTGGGCATTTGTGGAGCAGTGATTCTTTTTTGCTGTGTCTACTCCCAATCGTCTTCAGAGTCAGCTCAATATGGAGTTTCATGGTTTTGTGCTAAAAAATAAAAAAGGGGGAGATGTTGGGAGCCGGCCATGGAGGCCCACTGAGCGTTAGGGATCAGGAAGGGCCGTTGACCCCGAGACCACTAGGATGCGTTCGGGAGCTATTGATCCCATTTCCTCCCTCCTTCTACTCAGCACTAACCAGATTAAGCTCCTGTGAGCTCAAAAAAATAAAAACTCTGAGACCGGGGCGAAAAACAAGCTAACTTTAGAAGCTCATTGCTCCCATTCTTCCACAAACTGCAGTTTTGGCTTTCACACAACTTATAATTCAAACTCGGATCACATCTAAGAGCCTTAGTATTGGTCACAGGTTTTGGGTCATGATCTTAGAATTTATTGAAGTTGAATAAGGTGTAAATTATAGAATATAGTTTTAGAAGACAGTCATTTTGTTGAAAGAATGTGGCTGGGTTACTTGCAGGTAGCCCACTGTGAACTTTGGGCCACATTCCAAACATCCTGGGATGGGCCACTTTAGTTTGTAAAGTAAGTACTTAAGTCTCTATAGAATTGTTTAACTTGGTATTAGTATGAAAAGGGTTTATAGGCAATATGAAAAGGGTTTATAGGCAGTACGAAAAGGATTTAAAGGCAGTCATGGATTAAGGTTTCATGGATTAGGTTATGGGATTATACCCGAAAGAACATCTGGTGGGTGGGGAACGCCCCTCACACACCCAACTGTGTATAAAAGACCCATTGTAATTCCCAATAAATGGCTTCTGCACTAGACTGGAGTCCAGTCTCTTTCTTAATCTCTCTCTCTCTCTCTCTTTCTCTCTTTCTTCTTCCCCCCAGTCGCCAACGCTGTCTCCACCTTTGGGGTGCCCTGAACCCGGCTGGAGCTGGTCTTCAGCAAGCCATGATCATGCCGCTGCACTCCAGCCTGGGCAACAGAGTGAGACCCTGACTTAAAAAATAATAAATGTACCGGGCTCGGTGGCTCAGCCTGTAATCCCATGCCTTTGGAAGGCTGAGGTGAGTGGATTGCCTGAGCCCGTGAGTTCAAGACCCGCCTGGGCAACTTGGCGAGATCTCATCTCTACAATAAATCATAAATTAGGCAGGCATGGTAGTGTGTGCCTGTAGTTCCAGCTACTTGGATGGCTGAGGCAGAAGGATCTCCAGAGCCCAGCAGGTTGAGGCTACAGTGGCCGGGAGCAGCCACTGCACTCCAGTCTGGGCGACAGAGTGAGACTCCAACTCAAAATAATAATAATAATAATAATAATAATAATAATAATAAAAGAGTGAGTGGATATCCTGAGCCCGCGGGTTCGAGACCCGCCTGGGCAACTTGGTGAGACCTCATCTCTACAATAAATCAAAAAATTAGCTAGGCGTGGCAGTGTGCACCTGTAGTTCCAGCTCTCGGAAGGCTGAGGCGGAAGTATCACTGGAGCCCAGCAGGTCGAGGCTGCGGTGGCCAGAAGCGGCCACTGCACTCCAGTCTGGGCGACAGAGTGAGACTCTGACTCAAAATAATAATAATAATAATAATAATAATAATAATAAAAGAATCAAAAGACAAAACTAGAGTAGCTGGAACTCTCATACAGTGCTGATAGGCGTGATAAAACAAGCATTTTGGAACCGGACATGGTGGCTCCCAGCACTTTGGGAGACAGAGGTGAGAGGATTGCCCGAGTCCAGGGTTTGAGACCAGCCTGGGCAACTTGGTGAGACTTCGTCTCTACAATAAATCAGAAATATAACTTAGCCAGCCACAGTGACACACACCTGTAGTTCCAGCTACTTGGAAGGCTGAGGTGGAATTATCGCCTGAGCCCAGCAGGTTGAGGCTGCGGTGACTGTGAGCATGCCACTGCACTCCAGCCTGGGCAGCAGAGTAAGACTCTGACTCAAAAATAAAATTAAATAAATAAAAATAAAACAAGGCACTTTGGGGCCATTTTTTAGAAGAGACAAATGGTGGTTGGAGCCACACTGCTGACGTTGAGCAGCAGCTGGCTTTTCCATGTAGAATCCAGGAGTAGGAGACTCCAAATCTGTTCCCCCTCTCCCCTCCTGGTTACAAAACCCTTGAAATATATGAATCAGTGGAACTTTGCTCAGGTGAATTTTTTTTATCATCAGCTATATTTTTCAGCTTTGTGATGATAATCAAGCATGATGGCTAGCAATGTTGCCAACAAGACAGATCCCCGTTCCATGAACTCCTGTGTATTCACTGGGAATCTCAACACTCTTGTGGTCAAGAAATCTGAGGTGGAGGTAATCTTTTTGAAGTATGGCAAAACGTGGGTGGCTCTGTTCATAAGGGCTTTGCCTTTGTTCAATATGTCAATGAGACTGCTATAGCAGGAGAGGATAGCAGAATGATTGCTGGCCAGGCTTTAGATTTAATCTGGCCCCAGAACCAAAAGTGAACCGAGGAAAAGCAAGAGTGAAATGATCGGCAGTGGAAATGTACAGCTCCTTTTTTGACTTGGACTACGACTTTAACGGGATTATTATGAAAGGTTGCACATGGTCTTCCTCTTCCTCCTCCTATTGCTCGGACTGTAGTGTCCTCAAAATGCCAGCATGCATCAAGAAACACCACACAAAGGGGCAAAAGTGGCTTCAATTCTAAGATTGGTCAGCGAAGATCTTCCAAGTCTGGAAAGTTGAAAGGAGATGACCTTTAGGCCACTACGAAGGAATTGTTGCAGATAAAACAAACAGTGGATTCGCCACTGGAAAACCTGGAAAAAATTGAAAGGGAACAGAGCAAACATGCAGCCGAGATAAAGAATGATAAGACAGAAGAGGAGCAGACCACCACCTCCATTAAGAAAGATGAGACTAACATGAAGATAGAGTTGGAGGAGGTGCAGATGACTCTGCTGATGCTCTGGTTGACGATGGTAGTGAAGACTGGGGGATGCCCACCCGGAGTTGATCTCAAATGAGAAGGGGAGGCTGAGGAAGGAGAGGATGACAGAGACAGCGCCAATGACAAGGATCACTCTTTTTTTTTTGAGTTGGAGTCTCACTCTGTCGCCCAGACTGAAGTGCAGTGGCCGCTCCCGGCCTCCGCAGCCTCGACCTGCTGGGCTCCGGCGATCCTTCTGCCTCAGCCTTCCAGTAGCTGGAACTACAGGCGTGCGCTACCACGCCTGGCTGATTTTTTGATTTATTGTAGAGATGAGGTCTCACTAAGTTGCCCAGGCAGGTCTCAAACCTGCGGGCTCAGGCAATCCACTCACCTCGGCCTCCCAAAGTGTGCGATTACAGGCTGAGCCACTGAGCCCAGCTGCAAGGATCACTCTTAAGCACATAGTGCGGTTTAGAAGTCTTACCCCATTATTTATTTTCCTAGGTGCAGGTCTAAGATTAAAATTTTCATCAGCCCCTCTCCCCTAGTATCTTCAGCACGTGCTCACTGTTCTTCCCATTCTTGTCCTTCCTGTGCTCATTAACTCATACTGCCCTGTGCCCAGTCCCATTTTCACTTCCTTTAATGCTCCTAGTGTTGTGTTAAGTTTTGTTTTGTTTTGTTTTTTTGAGTCAGAGTCTCACTATCACCCAGGCTGGAGTGCATTGGCATGCTCACGGCCACTGCAGCCTCAACCTGGGCTCAGGCAATCTTTCCACCTCAGCTTTCCAAGTAGCTGGAACTGTAGGCGTGAGCCACCACACCCAGCTAATTTTGGGATTTATTGTAGAGATGAGGTCTCGCCAAGTTGCCCAGGCTGGTCTCGAACCCTGGGCTCAGGCAATCCTCTCACTTCTGCCTCCCAAAGTGCTAGGATTGGCTTGAGCCACCGTGCCCATCCTGTTAAGTCTTTACCCTATAATTTTTGTTTTTAATTTTTTTCTTTAGAAACTGATATTTATTTTCCATCAACCTTATTTCCATGTTGCTTAAGAGCCTGTGGAAGAACAGTTTAAGACCATTCAGTGGTTGTCCCTACCCATTCAGTTGCCTGAGCAGTGGGAGCTGCAGACCAGTCTTCTGTGGCAGGCTGAGTGCTCCAGTCTTCAGTAGGGAACTTCTGAATAGGCACAGAGGGTAGCTACACACCTTCAGACTGGTCGCAACCTCAGGCGGAGTAGCAGAGAACTCAGGAGCTGGAGAAGTCCATTCTCCCTGAAATGCCTCCTTAGTCACAGCTTTTTCAGCAGCAGCCTGCTCTTCCTTTTCTATATCTTTGGGATCTCTGTAGACGTACAGATCAGGCATAACCTCCCACAGGTGTTCACGGGAGATGGTGCCGTGCAAGCACAGAACTTCCCGAGCCAGTATCCACCACATCAGACCCCCTGAATGAATTCCCTTGTTTTTGCACAGGATGGCAAAGGAGAGTCTGTGTTACACGGAGCAATGGTGGGCAGGTTAACACAAGATGCCTCTGTGAGAGGATGGTGGTCAACCCTGGGATCAATTACCACCAGCAGACGGGGCTCCCAGAAGGCTGCCTGGATCTGGTTGGTGAAGGTTCCAGGAGTGAAGCAGCCAGCAATGGCTGAGGCTCCAGTGGCAGCAGCAAACTTCAGCACAACCCACTGGCCAGTGTTCCTGGAGGGTATGACACTGACATCAGCAGAGTTTTCTCTTTTTTTTGAGTCAGTCTCACTGTTCCCCAGGCTGGAGTGCAATGGCACTCTCACAACCACTGCAGCCTCGACCTGCTGGGTTCAGGTGATCCTTCTGCCTCAGCCTCCCAAGCAGCTGGAACTAGAGGCACACGCTACCATGCCTGGCTAATTTATTTTGGGGGAGTGGAGTCTCACTCTGTCACCCAGGTTGGAGTGCAGTGGCACACTCATGGCCACCCCAGTATTGACCTACTGGGCTCCAGTGATCCTTCTGCCTCAGCCTTCCAAGTAGCCGGAATTACAGGTGCACACTACCATGCCCAGCTAAATTAAAAAATTTTTTTTATTGTAGAGACAAGGTCTCGCCAAGTTGCCTGGGCTGGTCTCAAACCCGCGGAATTAGACAATCCACTTGCCTTGGCCTCCCAAAGTGCTGGGATTACAGACTTGAGCCACCACACTCGTCCAACAGCGTTTTCAATAGCAACAACTGCACAAACTGCAAGCTTCTGTTGGAGATGGGTTTACCCTCTTCCCAATTTCACTGTTAAGAAACAACGAGGCTCAGAGGCCAGGGGAGTGAAGCAGCTCTTTTATATAACGCTCCTGCAAGAACGGGTGTCTCTCAAATGAGCAGGCACACCAGAGCAGTTACAATCATCATTTTTATACCCTAAGAGGTAAATTCCTCCTCTGTTTCCCCATTTGTTGAGTACTCCAGAGATCACATCACTCTCCCAGATGTTACCTATATGGTACATACTGGTTGTTTTACAGAATTATTACAAAGTTGCCTCACTTACATGTCCTATTTGCTCACTGGCTCATAGGAACTTTATTTAGATTGGATCCCACCAGAATTCATCAAAGTAAAAAGCCTGTGAAAAGAACAAAAAAGCTGGAAATGGATTAGTAAAGGGAGTGCAAGACGTTTAAACATTAGTTAGGTTCCAGTTTTGAAAATAAATCATTCTATTTCATATGCTTCTCCCAGGTCATTTTTAGATTTATGATGTAGATACCATTACTTTTCCTTTTATAGATGTACTGTTCCATTTTGAAATCAAGGTTGGTGCCACCTGAGTGGGCTCCCACTGCAAGGAACTTAATGACATCCTCCTCCTTCATTTGCAGGACACCAAGGGCTCTAGACATTGTGAAAGTTTCCCTTTAAGTCATGAACAACACCGTATTCTGGAATCCAGAACAACACCGTATGGACCTCTCTCTGGGTAGTATGGAAAAACTGCTTTTAATTTTGATACTTTATGACCTAACAATAAAAAGGATATACGGTTTTTATTAACTGTCTCCAAAATAATCTCTTGTTAAAAACAATCTATCAGCCAGGTGTGGTAGCTCACGCCTGTAATCCCAGCACTTTGGGAGGCTGAGACAGGAGAAGTGTCTGAGCCCAGGGGTTCAAGACCAGCCTAGGCAACTTGGCAAGACCTCATTTTTACAATAAAACAAAAAATTAGCCAGATATGGTGGTGCACACCTGTAGTTCCAGCTACTTGTAAGACTGAGGTGGAAGGATCACCGGAGCCCAGCAGGTCGAGGCTGCAGTGGCTGTGAGTGTGCCACCGCACTCCAGCCTGGGTGACAGAGTGAGACTCCAACTCAAAAAAAAGGAAAACAAACAATAAGCACTTTGGGAAAATGGCAGTTTTTGTTAAAGTTGAACAATATCCGTGACTCGATAACTTCATTTCTAGATATACACCTGACAAAATGCATGTATGCACTAAAAAAAATGTAAGTATCTAATAGGAGCAATATTTGTAATAATTCCAAGCACAAAACCACCCAACATCAAGCAATGGAGACTGAGTAAACATGTTGTAGTATATTCATACAAAACAAAAATACCACACAGGAGAAAAAAAAATATCTGCCATATGCAATAACAGACAGCTGTTTTGTTGTTGCAACAAACATAACATTAAGCAAAAGAAGCCATTCTAAAAAGTACAGTGTTCTATATGATCTCATGTATAGAAATTTCAAAATCAGGAAGAAATCTAAATATAGTCACCTTTGGGAGGGAACAGACGGAAAAGAAACAATAAGTTTCTAAGCTGCTGAAAATTTCAATTTCTTAATACAAGTGGTGGGTACAAGTGTATGTTCACTTGTTGAAAATTCACTTAATATTTGTGCATTTTTTAGTATGAATGCTAAATTTCAATGGAAAGATTCCCTTCAAAGTTAAGGGATAAAACTAAAGCCAAATTTCAAGGGTAACTGAAAGGAGGGACCCTGAGAAACTTAGAATAAACTTAGTTTAGTATAATCTTTTGGCCTCAGCATAGCCGTTTTTTGCTTAAACTTTATCCCTGACACGTTTTGAATCTAGCTCAGGTTAGACATAGATAAATTTCCAATAGGTAGGTTTTAGGAGGCGTGCAGGCATTTTAAAATTACATTTTACTGGCAGGCCAAGTGGCAGCCTACCCCGCCCCCTCAGCAAATCTCCATCAGATGCAAGACAGGGACAGCCCAACAGCCCAACCCTTCAATTCATGGTTTAGCATAATAATCTCTAGGAAACTTCCAGGTTCCTTGTTGAAGCCTGAAGGTCAAAGTGCAATAGCATAAAAAACCTATAATAGCCTGTATTGATTGGTTGACATAAGTAACTCCATTTTGTAACAAATCCTCCATCTTAACCCAGAGATGACCCCCTGCATGTAACTGCTGTAACCTTCCCGTAATCAGAAGCCCACATTCTTGTTCCCCTCGGTGCCTGGAAACTCCATTATCCCAAGTTCTGTGCCTAATCTAACTGTACCCTTGCACAACCAAAAAATGCAAATGTTCTGCCAATAAATGTAATCTGTTCAGCTTTCATGGTTTTTGCCTCTATAAACTCCCTGCTTACTCTGTTCAGGGTCAAGAGTTCTTTATGGCACTAGCCTGCTCTCGACCACTGGCTAATAAAGGACTCAAATTCAACTTTCTACACGCTGTTGACTCCTTTCTCGCAGTTAGGCTATAACAAAAGATCATCTCTTGGCTGGCTGAAGTCATAGAAATGATAATAAGACCACCTTTTCGTCAAGGAAATTGTGAATCGAAAGCGGTCTGACAGGTCTCTAGCAGGAAAAACCCCTCTGGGCCCATATCCCAAAGTTAACTTAATCAGCCCGTCATGACCCATGGGACACAGACAGGACACCCCCCACACCATGGCAGCAATCATGTGACTAACTCACCCATCTGCCTGCTGTCGATCACCTGATGTCATCACCTGCCCCTTCCGGATGAAGTAGAGCAGATCACCACCCAATCACCTTAATGAATTTCCCCCATCAAAGGGAAGGGCTAAAAGGACTCAACCAGCTGCCACTGCCACAGGCACTGCCACACCACTGCAACCATTGCAGCCATTACATTACTAAGCTAAGGTGTGGTCATGTTTTCTTAAGCTTTGGCACCCTCCCCTACCTTGGGGAGGTGAATCTCCTCTTTCTCTCTCTCTAACTTACTTTCTAAATAAACTGTATTTCTAATCTAACTTCTGTCCAATTCTTGACATCTTTCATGCAACATCAGATTGTACAGCAGGCACACTCACACCCTCAGCAGGCCTGACCTAACATTCTGGAGGGCCCAGCTAGTAGTGAAACTCAACAATATGCATAGTCTTATATTAGAAAAGAAGAACTATGATCTATGTATTCATCTCAAGAAGTAAGATGAAAAAAAAAAGCCCATTAAACCTAAATAAGGTAAAAGAGAGAAGAAAATATAAGTTGAAAAACATAAATTAGAAATTAGGCCGGGCTTGGTGGCTCAGCCTGTAATCCTGCACTTTGGGAGGCCAAGGTGAGTGGATTGCCTGAGCCCGCGGGGTTGAGACCCGCCTGGGCAGCTTGGCGAGACCTCATTTCTACAATAAATCAAAAAATTAGCTGGGCGTGGTAGCATGCGCCTGTAGTTCCAGCTACTTGGGAGGCTGAGGCGGAAGGATCGCCAGAGCCCAGCAGATCGAGGCTGCGGTGGCTGGGAGCAGCCACTGCAC
Source organism: Cephalopachus bancanus (assembly GCA_027257055.1). NCBI lineage: Eukaryota > Metazoa > Chordata > Mammalia > Primates > Tarsiidae > Cephalopachus > Cephalopachus bancanus. The sequence continues at coordinate 710,236 of JAPVLO010000110.1, read as the reverse complement.
TCCAGTCTGGGTGACAGAGTGAGACTCCAACTCAAAATAAATAAATAAATTAATTAACTAACCCAGGCTATGTGCAGTGACTCATGCCTATAATCCCAGCACTTTGGGAGGCCAAGGAGGTGAGAGGATTGCCTGAGCCCACAGGTTTGACATCAGCCCGGGCAACTTGTTGAGACCTCATCTCTACAATAAATAAAAAAATTAGCCAGGCATGGTGGTGTATGTCTGTAGTTCCAGCTACTTGGAAGGCTGAGGCGGAAGGATCACCTGAGCCCAGCAGGTCAAGGCTGCAGTGGCCGTGAGTATGCCGCTGCACTCCAGTCTGGGCGACAGAGGAAGACTCCAACTCAAAAAGAAAAAGAAATTAACCCTTCAATGAAATTTGTGAAGCCAAAAGTTACTTTGAAAAAAACTAATAAAATTGATTTTTTAAAAAAATTCTGGCATAGTTTATCAAGGTAAAAAAGAAAAAAGACCCACAAAACTATATTTGTACCAGGAGTGAAAACAAGGATATCACTAAAGACCCTATAGACATTATACAAATAAGGAAATATTAACACATTTATGCCCATTAATTTTAAAATTTAGATCAATATGACAAAGTCCTAGAAAAACAAAACTTATCAGTAAGGAAATAAAATTGGATTATCCCTATATCTATTTTTAAAGTTTCATTCATAATGTAAAAATTTCCCCAAAAGAACATCTCAGACTTAGACTGCCTCAACTATAATTTCTTCCAAATATTTGAGAAAAAAAAATCACCAATTTACACAAACTTTCCCCCAAAATAGAAAAAGTGAACATTTTCCAACTTAAATAGTCATAAATTTGAAATAAAAATCTCATAAGGACATAAAAAAACATATGTTCTAGTCTTAGGAACACAAGAAATATTTTGAAATCCTGTAAAAAATAAGGAAATTGAACCTAGTTTTTAATTAATTAATTTATTTATTTATTTATTTATTTCGAGTTGGAGTCTCACTCTGTTACCAGGCTGGAGTGCAGTGGCACGCTCACAGCCACCGCAGCCTCAACCTGCTGGGCTTAGGAGATCTTTCCACCTCAGCCTTCCAAGTAGCTGGAACTACAGGCAGGCACCACCATGCCCAGCTAATTTTTTGATTTATTGTAGAGATGAGGTCTCGCCATGTTGCCCAGAATGGTCTCGAACCCGTGGGCTCAGGCAATACTCTCGCCTCCACTTCCCAAGTGCTGAGATTATAGGCGTGAGCCACTGCACCCAGTGAAAAATATTTTTAAAATATTCCATTAGCACAAAATAGACATGAGGAGGAATTAAAACAAAAAGAACAAGTAATAAGATGGTATGTCTAACCCCAAAATATCTAGAATTACTTTAAATGTAAATGGACTAAACATTGTAACTATAGAGCATAAATTCAGACTATATAAAAAGCAAGACGTAATTATATATTGTCTACACAAGCCACATTTTAAATATCAATATTCCAACTAGTTAAATGCAAGGGGGGGGCAGGAATAAGCATAAGAAAAATCTGAAATGGAGTTATTAATATAATACAAAATTCAAGAACAAAAAAGTATTTTAGAGGTAAAAAAAGGACATTTTATAATTATAGTAGGGTAACTTTATCAGTAAGGCATAACATGCATGCAGCTAATACCAGAGCTTCAAATACACGAAATAAAAATTGATAAAACTAGAGAGAGAAATAGACAAACTTTCAACTAAGAGATATTAGCCCCCCTCCTTAAAAGAGCAATGACCAGACGATCTGAACAGCAGCCCACTTGCCAATTTCAATCACATAGACATTTATTCAAGGAAAATGAAAGCTTAAGTCCACAAAACAGTTCCACAATAGTATTCAAATATACTTTATTCATAAGATCCAAAGCAGAAGACAATGCAAATGTCCATCAATAGGAAAATGGATACCAAATTGTAGTATACTCATACTATGAAATAAAAATTGCATATTAGCAATAAAAATGAATGAGCTAGAAATGCATACAATCACATAAATGAATCTTCAAAACATGTTGAACAAAAGAGGACTGAAACAGAAGAATTCATACTGTATGATTCCATTTATATAAAATGAAAGAACAGGCAAAATAATCTGTGGTAACAGAAATCAGAACAGTAATTTCCAATGGCTGGCAGGCACAGTGTAAGAGGAAATTTTGGTGGTTAGTAGAAATGCTTTACATCTTTATTTAAGTGATGATTACATAAGTGTATACATTTATCAAGACCTAGTAAATTTTACACAGAAAGTCTGTGCATTACACTGCATGTAAATTTTACTTCAATAAAAGAATTTTAAAATTAAAAATGAAATCCTGTTTTAGTCTGTTTGTGTCACTATAAAGGAATATCTGAGGCTGGGTAATTTACAAAGAAAAGAGGTCAATTTGACTCACAGACTACAGAGTATACAAGAAGCATGGAACCAGCATCTGCTTCTGGTGAGGGTCTCAGACTGTTTCCACTCATGACCAAAGGGGAAAGAAAGATATAGAGATCACATGGTGAGAGAAGAAGCAAAGAGGAAGAGATGCCAGACTCTTTTTAACAATCAGATCTCACAGATAGTTCATTCATTACCATGAGAATAGCATCAAGTCATTCGGAGGGATCTGCCCCCATGACCTAAACACCTCCCATAAGGTTCCACCTCCAACACTGGAGAACTCATTTCAAAATGAGATTTAGAGGGGAGAAACATCCAAACTATAGCAATTTTTAAATTTTTTATTTCTTGAGTTGGAGTCTCACTCCATCACCCAGGCTGGAGTGCAGTGGCACACTCATGGCCACCCCAGCGTTGACCTGCTGGACTCCAGCGATCCTTCCACCTCAGCCTTCTGGGGTTTTTTGTTTTGTTTTGTTTTGAGTTGAGATCTCATTCCGTCACCTAGGCTGGGGTGCAGTGGCACAATCGTGGCTCAATCACAGCCTCCAACTCCTGGGCTCAAGCAATTCTCCCACTTAGCCTTCCAAAGTGCTGGGATAACACATGTGAACCACCACAACTAGCCTCAAATGTGTTTTTAATGTAGTTTTGAGAATAGACAAGAATATATTCTTGTACAAATCTAAGAAAGATAATATTAATATTTGTAGAAGCAACATTTTGCATATTAAGCATTTGAACTGAGCAAGATACAAATTTACCATATTTTGAGGAGGTAACAATTTGTACACTTTTGTATACATCTTCCATATTTGTTTCATTATCATACCCTATTTTGTACTTAGTTTCTTAGCCTCCACTAGCCTGTGAGAGTTTCTCAGTCTTTCCTTGAATTTAATGTTTTTAGTGACCTCAGAGTTGGCATCAAGTATTTTAAGGATGTCTGTCAATTTGGGTTTGTCTGATATTTTTCTCATAGTCAAACTGAGATTATGGGTTTGGGGGAAGAACATCACACAGGTGAAGTATCCTTTTTATCACATCATATCAAAGAATACATGGTGTCAACAAGACTTATCATTGATAATGTTAACCTTGATCACCTGGCCAAGATAGTGTTTGCCACTATGAAGCTATTTTATATTTCTCCCTCTCTGTACTCAATTCTTAGGAAGCAAATAAACCTCTGTGCACAACCCCCAAACGAGGAGGATGGGGAGACATTAAGCTCCACCTTGTGGAGAGGAGATCAACTACATAAATTATTTTGAATTCTTCTCTAAGGAAGATTTGTTTCTACTCCCACATTTATTTATTCAATCATGTATTTATATAAATATGTATTCATGAATATATATTACATACTTTGTGTTATAATTCAATATTACATCTGATCTGTTTTCTGTCACTATAGTTTTGTCTTTGTGAGAGTGTCATATAAATGGAATCATATAGTATGTAGCCTTTTGAGACTGGTTTCTTTAACTTGGTTTAATGCCTTTGAGAGTCATCCAAGTTGATGCATGTATAGTAGTCCATTCTTTTTTATTTCTGAGTCATATTCCATTGAATGTACATATTTGTTTACCCATTCACTGTATAGGGCTGCCCTAAATATTCATGTACTGGTTTTTGTGTGAACTTATGTTTTCATCTCTCTAGGGAAAATACCCAGAAGTATGAGTTTCTAGGAAATATGGCAAATGTTTAATTTTATAAACTGCCAAGCTGCTTTCCAGAAGGACTGCACTATCCTGTATTCTTTTCTTTCTTTTTTTTTTTTTTTTTTTTTGAGTCGAAGTTTTACGCCGTCGCCCAGGCTGCAGTGCAGTGGCATGCTCATGGCCACCGCAGCCTCAACTTGCTGGGCTCAGGTGATCCTTCCACCTCAGCCTTCCAAGTAGCCGGAACTACAGGCACACACCACCATGCCCAGCTAATTTTTCTTGATTCATTGTAGAGATGAGGTCTTGCCAAGGGTTGCCCAGGCTGGTCTCAAACCTGTGAGATGAGGCAATCCTCTCACCTCAGCCTCCCAAAGTGTCTCATGCCTATAATCCCAAAGCTGGGATTATAGGCATGAGACACCGCACCCAGCCCCAAACACTCTCCTTAGTGGCATGTCTGTCAAATCTTTTGCTCATTTTTTTTGTTGAGAGAAGAAAAGATTTATTTAAGAAAAGTTCACCCCCCACAGACAGGGAGCGAGCCTACACTCTAGGTGAGTGTGGACCTTTTGCTCATTTTTAATAGGTTGCCTATTTTCTTACTGTTGGGCTCTTGGGGTTGTTTATAAATTCTGGGACTAAATCCTGTGTTGGATATGTGATCTGCAAGCATTATCTCTCAGTCCATGGCTTCTTTTTTATTCCCTTCGCAGTGTCTTTTCCAAAACAGAAGTTTTAAGTGTAAAAGTTTTAAATTATCAATTTGTTCCTTTTTTTAAAAAAATGAGATATCACCTACAATAAAATTCACTATTTTATTTATTTATTTATTTGTTTGTTTATTTATTTATTTATTTATTTTATTTGGAGTCTCACTCTTGTTGCCCAGGCTGGAGTGCGGTGGCACACTCACGGCCACTGCAGCCTCGACCTGCTGGGCTCAGGCGATCCTTCTGCCTCAGCCTTCCAAGTAGCTGGAACTACAGGCGCACACCACCACACCTGGCTAACTTTTGTGATTTACTGTAGAGACCTGGTCTCACCAAGTTTCCCAGGCTGGTCTTGAACCCCCCGGGCTCAGGCTATCCTGTCACCTTGGCCTCCCAAAGTTCTGGGATTACAGGCTAAGCCACTGCACCTGGCCAAAATTCACTATTTTAAAGTGGACAATTTGGTGGTTTTTAGTATATTCACAAAATGTGCAACTATCATTACTCTCTAATTTCAGAACATTTTATTGCCCTCAAAAGAAACCTTACATCTATTAGCAGTTGTTCTCCATTTCCCACTCCCCTCCCAACAAACCAGGCCCCGGAGACACTAACCTACTCTCTACCTCTATGTGAGATGGTACAGGGCCCCCCTTTATAAGGGCCCAAGGACCTCCAAGCATGAATATAAAGGAAAATCCTGAGTTTGTTCAAAGGAAATTCCAGGTACCTAGCTATCCTCAGAAGTAAATAAGTAAAACTTATTAAACGAGAAGGTATTCGTAGCCTAAAACAATAGCCAAGAGTTAGCTTTCTCTATAGAAACTAAAGATAACATCGTAACATATGTCCCTGAGTTATCTTTCATAAACTTAGATGGCATGTAGACCTCAGATGAGGGGGAACTGAAGTCTGAACTTTAACATCATCCTTCATTCCAAGTTTCTTCCTGAGGACCTTGGAGAAAGTCATACCCCCAGCTGGTTAACTTCTTTTTTTTCTGCGGACCTCAAATTTTACATAAAGCCTCTCTTCCTTAACCAACTGCAAAATCAGAAAATCTTTAAATCCACCCACAACCTATAACCCACCACTTCAAAATATCCTGCCCTTCTAGGCCTAAACCAATGTGTAACTGTTATGTATTGATTTATGATTTTGCCTGTAGCTTCTGCTTTCCTGAAATTTACCCCTGCTTTCAAAAACCCTTGCCATTATGAGGCAAGGCAGAGATGGGATCTGACCTCCCTCACATACTTTTGACACAGAGACCCACTAATATCTGTCCATATTGTCACAGCTCCTAGAGAAGGGCATGACAAAGGTTTTAGTGCTCCTGTACATTTCTGAACAATATTTCTGAGAGCTAATAAAAGGCACACTTCCCTTATCTCCTATGCATTCCCAGTAATTAGCTTCAGGGGATCCTTGATTCCTTGCAGTAACGCCCAATCGAAAAAGATCAAATCCCCATTTACTCCCTTTTTCTAAGTAGTCATAAGTTTTGTGACTTGTATAACTTTTGCAATCATAAGTTTTGTGATTTGCATAACTTTTGCATAATGCATGATGTCTTAAGTCTTCTAAAATCCCTTTACTCTATGGCAAGCTTGATTAATACTTCTGCCAGCCTTACTGATAAAAGTTAGAAGATACCAGCCGGGCTTGGTGGCTCAGCCTGTAATCTCGCACCTTCGGGAGGCTGAGGTAAGTGGATTGCCTGAGCCCGCGGGTTTGAGACCCACCTGGGCAACTTGGCGAGACCTCATCTCTACAATAAATAAAAAAAAATTAGCCGGGCATGGTAGCACGTGCCTGTAGTTCCAGCTACTCGGAAGGCTGAGGCGGAAGGATCACCAGAGCCCAGCAGGTCAAGGCCGCGGTGGCCGGGAGTGGCCACTGCACTCCAGTCTGGGCGATAGAGTAAGACTCCAACTCAAAAAAAAAAAAAAAAAAAAAAAAAAGCTATAGGATACCTCCGATACCTGGCACCAGGAAGTCTGGACTGAAAATGTCACTATTGATGAATGTGGCTAAAATTCAGGTTCTATACAATGCTCTGTTGGTCACATGGCTAATATATGGGTACTAACGATTCTGGACTTATAAAAGTGAACTGCAAAGGCCTGGAGAGTGAGCAGAATCATTTTAGAAAGACCTCGAGTCTGGCTCTGCTCCTTGAATTTGAACTTAGAATAAACTTCTTTCTACCCGTTCCCTGCCCCTTTGGTTTATTGGGATCCAGGGGAGTAGCTGAGTATTACTTGGACCGTTAACACTTTAACCACCAGATTTTGCAAATACTTCCAGTACTCCAGCTGGAACCATCCTACAGAACACAATCTTGAAAAAAAAAAACTATTAATAAGACACAGGACAGCTAACATAGCTTAGATATAGATAGATGCGTTTCTTTCAGACAGATACAGTTTAGGTAGTTAGGAAATCAGATGGTCAGACATCTGGGCACCATTTTATCAGGACATAACTCTCTTGAACAATATCTACACTGACCAGACACTCCAGACCTACCTTGGAATGGGGGCAACTGACACGGCGAACCACAAAGACCATAAACAAAGACAATAGGGAGTTACTGGAAATACTGAGACATGACACCCTAAGAGGAAACTTAAACAGTAATTTTTCCTGTTATCTCAAATGTTCCTGGTGACACAAGGAAATTTAGGAGATTTAGGAAATTTAGGAAATTAAAACAATAAGAATTGAAACTTGCAATCAACAGCTTATTATAACCCACATAGCCCACAGATCTTAACTTAGAAACTAAAATACCACTTCCTTAGAGCAAAGAACTGTCCTTGTTTTTTTAACCTGCCTAACCAGAAAATTTGGGAACTAAAAAGTTACAGAAATCTACGTTTATGTTCGTACTCAAGCCCTACATCCTACAACTTAGAAATTTACTCTTTTTTTAACCCTTCTGTTAGAAGACACCACTGTTTACTATATACCATTTACTGAGAGGTTTTTTTTTTTTGGAAAAGGAGATCCAGTCACCTTATTACACCTGGCTAACTTCTTCTGCCAAACAAATAAAGTTCTAGATTCTGAGTACCACCTGTCCAGTGTGATAAGGGTGGGGGGGATTGGTCACTCCCAATTGATTACCCAGACCTTTCAATCCCTTCTCCAAAAACACCATGCCAACCTCTCTTTTGTGTCCTCCAGTACCTTCTGACATACAGTTCAGTGACCTATAGTGGGTTCTCCACAGCCCTGCCTGCTAATTGGTGGAGATGGGTAGGAATAGATCATTTAACAAAGTTTAATTCTCCTAGATTTCTTAAATATCTTTAATTAAATGATTTAAATGACTACAGAGATCACCCATCTATCTAACAGTTTATTCACTCCCAAGTTTATACATTAGACAATTTCAAATGACTTTGTTGGAAAGCCTCCAGTGGGACTGCATTAATGTGAGGACAAAGCATAAGAAAGAACCACCAAGGGGTTTTTAGTTCATGGTGTCAAACCACAAGGCATTCACAGGAAAGCCCTGCAAAGATCCTCAAGAGGTCCAAGGATACTCAGTCCAGGGGACCATCAGAGACCCAGGGATGACTGACATAACTGATTATGGTCCTTTTTCATTTTTGTTTTTGCTTTGTTTTGTTTTTTGAGGAAACGAGCAGGAACACAGATAATCGTCTATACTGTCAGATGCTCCATTAGGTCAAATTTTAAAGAATTAGGAAAATTTCAAATTAGATGGTTTAAAACAAAAATGTTCATATGTATTGTAATGAGGCCCGGCCTTGATATGAACTGGCACAGAGGGCAGAGGGTTTTGGGAAGGCTGGAGGAGCAGCCCAGGCTCAGAGCTAGGTATTTTGCACTTCTCCTCGGGTGGTCCTGAAAAGTTTCTATGAGTCTGGGATGTCTTGCTTTAGGTTAATAGTCACTGGTTTATTCTGAGCTGGTTTTCACTTCCTAGGAAATTGTTTGAGATTCATAAATTTGATTCTGAGATCCACTCTGAGGATCCATTGCCTTTTCTGCTACCCACCTCACAGGAAAAAAAGAAAAAATGGGAAATAAATTCTCTAAAAGAGAGGGAAGGCGAGGAAAACGGCTCCCTTTGGGTAACCCAGAGGGTTTTAGGTTTGAGAGAAGTTCAAAGACATGTCAAGTTTTCTGAAACTACCGCTGGTTAGATATTAGGGTTTGTTTTCATGCACATTTTAAAACTGATGGACAAATGACAGCAAGGAAAATTCAGAACTCAAATGGTTAACCTACAAATATAGTATTAAATAAAGTCTTCTATCTATTTCTCTCTTTCCTGCATGATTTGAATCTGCAGGTTATGAAGTTACTGGTGTTGAAATAAAACTCACTATTTCAAGGTTACTTGGAGACTTTGTTTTCCTTATACAGTTCAGTCAGTTCTAACTAAATTAGAAACATTAAAAATACATTTAAAACTGAAAAAGGAGATCAAAGAAGTTTTAAAAACTAAACTACTTTATTCAAATTTGTCCACAGACTTTATTAAATTTTTGTTTAAGCCGGGCTCAGTGGCTCAGCCTGTAATCCTGCGCCTTTGGGAGGCTGAGGTGAGTGGATTGCCTGAGCCTGCAGGTTCGAGACCCACCTGGGCAGCGAGACCTCATCTCTACAAAAAAATCAAAAAATCAGCCGGGCATGGTAGCGCATGCCTGTAGTTCCAGCTACTCGGAAGGCTGAGGCGGAAGGATCGCCGGAGCCCAGCAGGCGAGGCTGCGGTGGCCGGGAGTGGCCACTGAACTCCAGTCTGGGCGACAGAGTGAGACTCCAACTCAAAAAAAAAAAAAAGTTTTTGTTTATATGTGTGTATGTATATTTAAATATGTTTATATACATGTACATGATATGTGTTGCATCTAGCATACTACCAAATTGGTTTATAAATAAATGGATATTCATAAATTAAATAAATAGATCTAAATACGTTTCAAGTTTATGTAGCCTTAATGATCTTTGGTAAATAAAAATGGTTTTAAAATTATTGATAAAATAGATGTGTCTTTGAAATACATTTTTATCTGGGGCTACTAATTAGATAAATTTTATGTTTGCCTCTACTAGATATTTTAAGGTGCCTTAATACAAAGGTTATGAGACTATGAACCGAGTCAAAAACAGAGTAATCTTTACACATATGATTTTTTTTGACAAGTAAAACTGATTTAAGATTGCTGATTTGATAAAAATAGCTAAATCTTCAGAGTTATAGGGAAAATGCCCAGATATATAACTTTAAGGTTCTTTCTTAGGTGAATGACTGATATTCATGGGCTATAAAAATGATTAACAAGAAACTAACTTAAAATAATGGTTAATTTTATCTAATATCAAATATAAGATTACTAAGAGTAAGAATTCTAGTTAATATATAATTCTGGAAAAAAAGTATGTCAAAAATATATGTTTTTACTGAAAAAAATATCATAACAATCTATTTATTAAATTATAAAAAGACATAGAATTGTATTATTACTTAGGAAAAAAAGAATATTTTTGCCTAATTCAGAGGTTATTTAAAGGTTGATTCAAATTACAGAGTTGGAAAAGTTATTTATGAAAAAAAGTAGAGACAAACCAGTAAGCAGAAGAGAGAAATGTGAAGAACATTAGTGGTGTGAAAATAATATACTTTAGTAAAGAAGGTTATAAAGAAAAGAGAATCATTTTAACAGACAAAAGATTTATATGATCTGAAGAAAAGCCAGAGTATAATAAAGATAATAATTTTATATGAAAAAGAATTCTATATGATAAATGTTTATCCTAAAGTAATATGACATTTAAGAAAAAGGGAAGTATCAAACAAAATGAAAGTCCAACCATGTCATAGTCTGTGTAAGTTGTGATAAGGTATGTGACTAAGTTGTCTATAATTAAAAGAGAATTATATATAATAGTCTTTCTAAATGTTGTTCCTCTATGTTAAAATAGGTTTTTTTAAGATATTGACTTGCTCTTAATAAAATTATAAGAAATTTTGATTTTTAATTCTATGATCTGTTTCTTTTTCAAAAAGTTTTCCCAATTATTGTAATACTATAAGAAAGGGATTGGCAGTAATGGGAAACTACTGGGGGCAGGGGTACACCTCATCAGCAAGGGTACCTGCATAATGAACATTTGTATACCTAACCCTGAAGTGTATCCCACATATTTAAAATAAAATTTTTTTAAAATGTTTCATTTAGAAGTTCAGTGTTTACTATATTCAACTTCTTCCCCCTTTGAGACGGTCTGAGATGATAACTCTCTCGTTCAACTTTTTTTTATCAGCTCTTATATCTTTTTGTTCTCCTGCCAGTTCTAACTGTTGCTGTGAACTAATGTTAAAATATTTTATTTTGAAGGTCTAGATAAACAATGTTTTCCTCCAATATAAATTAATACTGTACTCTTGGCCTTTCTTAATATGTTTAAATTTTTCAATGTAGTCAATAAACTTATGATGTTCCTAATAGTCATGCATTCCCCTACTTGGTATTGATGCATTGGTTCTTCTACAGTATGATGTTCACACATGACCCTAGATAGATGAATCTTCCTGTGTCTGACTGAGTCAAATATCTTTTTTCAACAGGTTTGACTTCTAGGCTATTCAAACAGATTTCCCATAAAGAGAAACAATGATACTACAGAGGGTTTTTCTTTTCCTTTTTGGTTACTGGTCTAAAAAACAAAGATTTTGTGTTTTATCAAAATAATTCCTATGCTTTGAATACTTAGAAAAATTGAGCTTTAAAAAAATTAAAGTTCTTATATCTATGTAACTTTTGATATACTTTTAAAGTTTTAATTGCCATCCTGATTAAATAAGTAACTATTATTTTATAATAATTCATGATTTTACTTTAATAAAATGTTCTAAGCCTTTCACATCTTTAATAAATGTTCTATTAACTAACCATTATTCTGTTAAATTACAGGGTTTGGTTCCTGGGACCAAAAAAAAGACAGTAGTGAGTCTTGCTAAATCACACCTGTCTGGCCTCATCTTCAGGCCCAGAAAAAGGTGATAATCAAAATAAACTACCTTAATGAAACACAGGACAAAAAAATTAAAATTATTCAATCTCTCTATGCCCAGGAGCTATCACAGAAGAGGTGAAATTATAAGGATTGATTTTAAGAGATAAAATTCATTCAGTGTTGTCTGCAAATTAAACATTAATATAAAAAACAAACCTATACGAGGTCAACATCTAAACCCCTGTGTCAGAATAACAGGACTTCCTTAGAGCATTGGTCTGTTCTATAATAAAAAATTACAAAGGTAGCCGGGTATGGTGAATCAGTCTGTAATCCCAGCATTTTGGGAGGCTGAGGCGAGAAGACTGGGCAACTTGGTGAGACTTCATCTCTACAATAAATTACAAAAATTAGCCGGGCATGGTGGCATGCATCTGTAGTTCCAGCTACTTGGAAGGCTAAGGGGAAGGATCACCTAAGCCCAGCAAGTCGAAGCTGTGGTGGCCATGAACGTGCCATCACATTCCAGCCTGGGTGACAGGAGTGAGACTCCAACTCAAAAAAAAAATTACAAAGGTTATAATAAGTTTATAAATATCTTACCTGGGCTCAAACTGATTAAACTTAATAGAGTTATTTATAAGATTTTATTAAAGTTTACTTTAATGTTAATAGAACACCAATACAAAGATAAAATGTGGCTTTCTCTTTTGAACAAGGTTTTCTTATAATTTCAGGAGATAACAAAAAGATCTTTACTTTTTGAGTAAGCTGGGGGGAGGGGTGGGAATAGAGGAGTGAGACAGATTCAGTTGTCCTTACACTGTCTTTCTTAGTTCTTATTATTTAGGAAAATGAATTTCCTCTATCAAAGGTTTTTACTTTTAAAAATCTTTAAATTATCCTTTTGGCTAAATTAATGACTTAATTTATAATCATCTGTGATCCTGTGTTACAATAACAAACGTTTTAAATCTTTGATATTTGACAGACTTTTGTAAATCAAAATTTAAGGTTCTAAATTCAGTCTCTTTGACCTCACTAATTTTAGATATTAGGTTTCCCTGAAGACCAAGAGAAATAGTGGCTGATTTGATACGTATCCTTATTTGATACATAAAGGAAACATTGTCAAGTATGAAAAGAAGTTTAATTTTCTTTGGGTTATATGTATGTGTGTTACTGGTATGTGTTCCAAAATTATATGACATTCCTATAATTCTAATATGGCTCAATATGTTAGCAGGAGTAATAATTATTATGACAAAGTGTTACATGCCACAAAAGAACCAAATTTTCTTAATTGTGCCTTTAACAATGACTGTCTTAAGATTTTTGTTATTCATAATTATTATCTTACTTTAATCCCTTTCAGAAAAAACAATTTATATAGCACTTTACCAAATACTTTTAACTAACTCTTGTGCTACCAAATTAAAGAGAGTCATGCCTTGGATTCACATCTCACAAACTAAAATGAGCCCCTGACCACACCCAGACTTCCAAACCAGCCACTGACATCTGGCTGTGATTTAAGAAAACACCTGAGATCTAGCCAGTTTCCAGAACAACAACTAAGACAGGCATCCTCCAGGGACATCAGACCAGTCCAGTCCTTGCAAACCCTGAAATAACTCTCATCTTTACACTCATTACTATGTTATCACTCCATGTCTCATAAATACTATGTCAGACACAAGAAAAGGAAAATGACAAAATCAAAGGCCCAGGTCATAATAGCTCACAATTTCAGTCTAATCCAAGATGTTTTTTCAGACTGAACTCTAGGTCTGACTCCTTCTCACCCTTAAACAATTGGCTATAATATCAGGTGAAACCAAGTCCTCCCCTGTAATCCAACATCACTGATGCAGAAACTATTGTCACCACATAGACAATTCTAGGAATATGCCTGCTAGCACTGTGGAAACTCGCCAGATAAACAAAATAGACAACCCTTAGGAATAAGCCTTCCTGACAACATGAGATCTCTTACTGTTTATTAGTTATTTTATTCATTCTAAAGAGGGATATTTGACCAATAAAGGGAACTGAGGACTAAATCTGCCCTTCTTTTTTTCTCTTATTCAAATATCTAACAAAGAGACTTGGGGATCATGCCTGATAAGGACTCTCCAGAAGCAGTTTTATTACTCTATATATTAAAATTTGTTTTGCAGCCTGACTCTGACATAATATCATACAACGAATAAAGAAAAAAATAAAAATATTTTACAGTCCTACACAGTCTCTTAGAGACTCCCAGCTCCAAGAAACTTATAAGACCTCTTTAAAGTCAGCCACGTGTAAAACTTCATCTACATAGCAACAAACCTGGAGTTTTTTGCCCCCTTATCTCTTAACACCATGGACAAAAATTATGTACCATGAAATTACTTTAAAGACTTTATCTAAATCGATTAATTTCTATTGTCTGCTATTTTTAAGTTTTTATTATTTTCTACAATTTAAACTACATTCTGAATTATTTCCTGGATACAAACATTCAGACTAACATTTTCAAAATTTTTCTTCAGATTTTCTGATTTGGAATTAATAGAAATTAAAACAATACTTTTTTTTTTTAGTTGGAGTCTCACTCCGACGCCCAGGTTGGAGTGTAGTGGCACACTCATGGCCACCTCAGTGTCGACCTACTGAGCTCTGGCGACCCTTCCGCCTCAGCCTTCCAAGTAGCCAGAACAAAAGGTGCACACTACCATGGCCAGTTAATTTTTTATTTTATTGTAGAGACAAGATCTCGCCAAGTTCTCCAGGCTGGTCTTGAACCCGCAGGTTCAGGAAATCCACTCGCCTCAGCCTCCCAAAGTGCTGGGATTACAGGCTGAGCCACCAAGCCCTGCTGAAAACGATACTTTTCTTAAAGCTTTATAAACTAAAACAACCTCCTACCTGCCTACTGGTATAAAGACTTCACAGAAAGTTCACTTGAATGTCTGGTTCAAACTTCAGTCCAAAACAATCTGTCAGATTGTCACTATAATCTGAGGATACACCAGAGATTCTAAAAGCTAGTTTATAAATTACTCCAGATATCAACCTTTGTTTTTCTTCTGTCTCCATAAAAAAATCTCTTATTAAAGATTTTTTTTACACCATCTATAAAAATCCAGCCCACCTATAATATCACCTTCGAAAATGAAACACGACTGTCTAAATGGGACTGGCACAAGTAGGATACTATTCTTTGTTCTCATTTACTACTCAACTTTTGACTCAGTCTTTCTCTTTCACAGTCACCAACTTAGCTGTTCATACGTGAAACTCCTAGGAACTTCTTACACTTATGTAAATGCTACTAGGCAAGTTGAAGAAAATTTACAATAAGACTATGTGGCTCTATGGTTATGGAAAAGGAACCCACCCCACAGAATCTATTTGAGACACCAGTAAGAGCTCTCTGCCTTCTTTTACTTGAGTTATTTCTTCTTTTATTAGACCTACTGTGATGCTATATCACTGTTGATTTTCAGTCCATGTCTCTTTAGCTGCCTGGTTAAATTTGTTTCTCCCAGAATCAAACAACTTCATGTCCATATATGATCATACAAAGATTCCAACCGGTGCCTACCATTGATGCCATCATTGAGACCAATCTGGATGTGTTAGATTAGAAAAAGATTTTTGATCCTTGGCTGGGTGGGCCGCTGCCCCTTGTCAGCTTTGAAGAAGTGATAGAAGATAGACTTACCTCCTTCAGCATTCCATTTGATTATAGAATCGAAATATTGTGAGGGAAAATTAAGATGTCAGCTAACATAGCTTAGATACAAATAGATGAGGTTTCTTTTTTTTTTTTTTTTTTTTGAGTTGGAGTCTCACTCTGTTGCCTAGGCTCGCAGCCACCGCAACCTCAACCTGCTGAGCTCAGGAGATCCTTCTGCCTCAGCCTTCCGAGTAGATGGAACTACAAGCGCACGCCACCATACCTGGCTAATTTTTGTATTTATTGTGGAGATGAGGCTCACCAAGTTGCCCAGGCTGGTCTCAAACCCATGGGCTCAGGCAGTCTTCTCACCTCAGCCTCCCAATGTGCTGGGATTATAGGTGTGAGCCACCATGCCAGGCCAATAGACGAATTTCTTTCTGTCTTTTTTTTTTTGAGTTGGAGTCTCACTCCTTCACCCAGGCTGGAGTGCAGTGGCACGCACGCTCACCGCCACCCCAGCATCGACCTGCTGGGCTACGACGATCCTTCTGCCTCAGTCTTCCCAGTAGCCGGAACTACAGACACGTGCCACCACGCCCAGCTATTTTTTATTTTACTGTAGAGATGAGGTCTCGCCAAGTTGCCCCGGCTGGTCTCAAACCCGCGGGCTCAGGAAATCCACTCACCTCGGCCTCCCAAAGTGCTGGGATTACAGGCTGAGCCACCAAGCCTGGCTGAGGAGTTTTTTATAGACAGACATAGCTTAGATAATTAGGAAACCAGATGATCAGACACTAGACACTGTCTTATCAGGACATAACTCTCTTGACCAATACCTACACTGGGCAGACACACTAAAACCTACCCTGGAATAAGACAGGGCTGACACATCAATCAGAAAGACCATAAACAAAGACAATAGGAAGTTACCGAAGACACTGAGATATGACACTCTGAGAGAAAACTTAATTAAACATTAACTTTTACTATTATCTCAAAAGTTTCTCGAGACACAAGTAGATTTAGGAGTAAAATGGTAAGAATTAAAACTTGTGATGAATAGTTATTGTAACCCACATAGCCCACAAATCTTAACTTAGAAAACAGACTAATCCCTAACCCTTAACTGTACCCCACAATTTTAAAATAAAAAATGTAGCCGGGCTTGGTGGCTCAGCCTGTAATCCCGCGCCTTTGGGAGGCTGAGGTGAGCGGATTGCCTGAGCCCGTGGGTTCGAGACCCGCCTGGGCAGCGGGACCTCATCTCTACAATAAATCAAAAAAAACCAGCCGGGCATGGTAGCGCATGCCTGTAATTCCAGCTACTCGGAAGGCTGAGGCAGAAGGATCGCCGGAGTCCAGCAGGTCGAGGCTGCGGTGGCCGGAAGCGGCCACTGCACTCCAGTCTGGGCGACAGAGTGAGACTCCAACTCAAAAAAAAAAAAAAAAAATTAAAATAAAAAATGTTTCATAATAAAAAAGAAAAGAAAATAGACTAATCACAACAAGCCTGTGTCCTTTCCCTTAAGACACCTGTGATCTTAAACATGTCCCTTTTTTTCTTTTAAAAGTCTTGCCTTGGCCAGGTTTGGTGGCTCAGCCTGTAATTCCAGCACGTTGGGAGGCCGAGGCGAGTGGACTGCCTGAGCCCGCGGCTTCGAGACCAGCCCTGGCAACTTGGTGAGCCCTCATCTCTACAATACATCAAAGAATTAGCCAGGCATGGTAGCGCGTGCCTGTAGATCCGGGTACTTGGAAGGCTGGGGCATAAGGATCACGGAGCCCAGCAGGTTGACAGTGGGGTGGCTGTGAGTGTGCCACTGCACTCCAGTCTGGGCAACAGAGTAAGACTCCACTTCAAAAAAAAAGTCTTGCCTCAGTAGTGGTGAATATTTATCTCTCAGTAGCGGTCTCATCTAGCAACCATGAAAAACAAGACCCAAAAGGATCAAACTGCATCCCAGAATAATTTTAATAATATTTACAGTAATTTAAAAAATCTATCAGCTAACAAGGTCTGACCTGGCAGAAACCAAGCCAGCAATGGAGGGTCTCCCTTTCATTCAATCATCTCACATCTTAAACCTCTTGCCAGCAAAACTCAGTCCCTTTGAAGAACTCGCCTGATTAGGCTAGGCCCACCAATTATATTCTTGCTAACTTGAAACACAGTCTGAGACTTTAACTACGCCTGCAAAATCCCTTCACAGAAGCATACATACTAGTACTGGACTTAATAACTAGAAGATGTGTGTACACTAGTTGAAATAGTGGGCTCATCTCAGAATTTTGCCTACCACAATAGTGATTTCCTAGTCCATCTAGACAGTAAGGTTGCATTCTACTTTAAGAAAAGGGCTTTCCCTTTTCACCTTTCTGTTTTTTGTTTTCTTTATGTCAGTATAGTCTAAAAATTCCACACTTTATAATCCATTTCTGACATTACTCATTTTTCTGCCCTCCATAAATGTCCTAGTTTTCCTACCTTGGCTCATCTACTCCCCGACCTCGCCCCCCACCCCGCAGCTCTTGAGAGACATGGGTGCGCCGGCCAGCCTGGTCTGCAGATAGGGGTCGCAGGAACTGACTTCCAACCAATCCCTATCAGAGTGGGTGGAGTCTATGTCCTGATAGGGGGGTGGAGCCTAGCTCCGGGCTCGGAGCTCCGGAATAGCCCACCGCGGGACCACGCCCCCTTTTGAAGGCAGCCAATCAGGACTCGAGGTGCTGGTTTCTCTATTGTGACCAGCCTTTGACAGTCTGAGTCTTGGGATTCTGGATACAGCCAAGGGGAGCCACGTAGGCCAAACATTCAGAGTCTGTCTTGGAGTATAAAGATCTGAACCTGCCACTCCAGATATGTCGGCTGCTCCGGCTGCCCCGGCTGCCCCGGCTGCCCCAGCTGCTCCGGCTGCACCGGCTGCCGCGGCTGCCCCAGGAGCTCCAACTGCCCCAGGTGCCCCGGCTGCCCCAGAGGCTCCAGCTGCCCCAGGTGCCCCAGGTGCCCCAGCTGCCCCAGCTGCCCCAGATGCCCCAGCTGCCCCAGAAGCACCTAAACAGACGCCTGAAGAACTGGCGTTTTACGCCCCAAGTTACGTATGTTTGTCCTGCTGTGCTGTGATTTTGTTCTTTCCCTTGGGACTCGCAGCTGTCCACTTCAGTCGCCAGGTAAGACAATGCCCTGAAAAATCAGAATGTCCTAACCATAACCCATTCTGCCTTCTCTGGGTCCCATGCATCTTCTCCTGTCCTGGGACCTGGGTAGAGGCTTTCCCTCAGAGACCACGGGTCTCCAAGCCTCCTCCTAAGGGTAGCAGAACTCAGAAACCCACATCTCTGGTTCCACCCCCACAGACCACGGCGGCCAATGAGAACAGCGAATGGGAAGAGGCTTATGTCAACTCGGGCAGAACTGGCTGGCTGAGCGTATTGGGCATACTCTTTGGTTTAGGCCTCATTTACTTTTGTGTCCTGTTTTTGTGAAGGCCAGGCAGAGCAGCCCAGGAACCCACTCCCCAGCTGAACCACCCACCAAAACATTGACCAGCCAAATCAGCCACCATGAAAGAAACTTAATGACTGAGATATCCCCAAGCCAAGAAACTCAACAACAAAGGAACTACCACCTAAGAAACTCAACATTCAAGCAACCCACCAGCCCAGCAACACCCAGACCACCTGCCAGTACTACTTCAACTCACTCGGCCTCCAGAGCTGTCTTCCTCCTCCACAGGAGTTCATTCTTCATACCCTAGATCCTCTTAACTCCTTGACACTGGGCTGCTCTTTCAGAGAAATATTTGTTTAAACCATTAAAGTGGAATGGAATGCTCTGATTTCTCGTGTGTGTGTGTGGTGTGTTGTACGTGTGTGTGTGTGTGGTGTGTGTGTGTGTATGTGTGTGTGTGTGTGTGTGCGCACACATATGCATGTTTTCTGGGTCAGTATTTGTGTTTCATTTGGACTGTGTGCTTCCTAGACTGTGTGAAAATCAGAATGCCCTAATGGTAATGCCCAGGGACATGGAAATCAGGCAGATATGGGTTAAAAACTTACTTCTGACACTTAAAACTATATGTATACCCTTCAACAAGATACTTTTCTTGAGCCTGATTTCTTTATCTGCAAAGCGGGCATAATAATTGTCAATGTGGGGGTGATATTTAGTAATCTGAATTGGTGTTTGCTCCCTAGGTGTTTTCCCATTCGAGCTGGGATGCTAGGCTTCTAATGTCTCAGAGAAGGGATAGAAAAATGAAAACTTCTTCCAGCTGTTGAGATTCAAAAGTCAAACTCTTAGGGGAAGAATGGAAAGACTTCAAGATATGCAAATAGATTTGACAGAATAGCTGATGAAGACTACCTCTTCCCCAATCCAGAAAGGTAAATGGTTTCCCATTAGTGAGAGAGGGGAAGTAGAGAGAGATTCTATGCTACTAAAGCCATAAGGAAGTCCTTGTATCCTGTAACTCAGGAAAGGGGGTGTCAAAGACTCCAGATGTTACCAGTATTCCCTCTTCAGGGTCTAGAGAGGCCCAAAATCTCAAAGAAAATATGCTACGTTGTCTAAAGATATAGGAAGAAATAGCCTCCAACAGCCATGTAGGATAGGCCATGTCCCAGTTTGGTGAGAAAGAGGTGGGTTCCATAGGAATCCCAAATTCCAGGTGGAGAGATAACAGAAGAAAATAAGGCATACCCAGGCAGCCATCCAGGGTGAATAAAAACGTGATCTAGACTGACACCATGGAAAACAAACCTTGAGAGGTACTTCTGGTGCCCTAGCTTCATGGACAACCCCAAATTCAGACCCAGAAACCCTATATTTAGTAGAATTAACTTTCCACCACCAGGAAGATGGAGATTATTGGTAGAAATTAAGTGGAGCTCCTGGGGAAGACACTGTCCACTCTTCCCCAAAAGCACATCACCTCTTCTTCCTGGGATCCCTGATCAGTCACATTTCACAGGTCCCCCTGGGTGACCATGAAATTTTCTTTGGTCCTGTGAAGCATGAGCAGAAAGGATGTGTGCCACAAACAAGACTGACTTTTCAATATCTCCCATGGTTACTTCCCTATTCTCTTCCTCCCCTGGCAAGTGATACCCGTGTGATTTTAAAGACCACATGTTGTAGAGACGGCAGAGCCCCATCATCCTGGGACCCTGAATCATTCTAGGAACAGTTTCCCTTCCCCCAATTGCCTCAAACGGTTGAGCAGAAAATAAACTATCATGCTGAGGCCAAGCTTGGTGACTCACACCTATAATCCCAGCACTTTGGTAGATCAAGGCAGGAGAATTACTTGAGCCCAGGACTTTGAGACCAGCCTGGGCAACACAGTGAGACCTTGTCTCTATAAAAAAAAAAATCAAAAAATTAGCCAGGCATAGTGGCTTGCACCTGTAGTCCCAGCTACTTGGGAGGCCAAGGTGAAAGGATCACCTAAACCCAGGAGTTGGAGGCTACAGCCTGGACAGTCTGAGACTCCAACTCAAAAAACAAACAAAAAAACCCAGTCATGTTGAGACATGACATGTTAGTCTACCTGTTTCCACAGTCCAATGTACCCTAATCAGTGCAGATGCAGAAAAATAAAGTTACGTTTCTTGCACATATGGGATTACAGCTTGAAGTACATACCCAACAGAGACATTCATGCTGTTAGGAGATTTATAGGTGGTAATAAGAAAAGAAACAATGAAGATACTAGGCTACTTTAATTATGATGAGTGTGTCTGTCTCCTCTGTGGTCCTAGGTGTCTGCACAGCTTACATGTATTTGTGGGACAGTGCTCCGTGTTATGGGTGTGTCTGGAGAAGGAATTATGCTTGGTTGTCTGTCATGTTAGTGTGTCTAGAGGGTCAGCCACCCCTGTCCCTCCCCAGACCAGCCCAAGCTGGACCCATCATATTCAGTTGCAAAGCCTTGTCAAGTCAGGATGGCCCATGTCAACATAAACAGCCAGAACCAAAAGAGTCACACTGTGCTGTAATACTTGGAAACTCAGCCAGTCTTCTCTACTCCAGCTCCTCAACTTTCCCCAGCCTGTATTTCACTCTCAGGCATCAGCTGGTGTTTACCACCATGTAAATACAAAACAAAACAAAAACTGACATTCTAGACTCTTGAAATATCGTCGGTTGAACAACCACAATGAGACGTGAATTTAGCCCTCTTATCCTCCGCCTCTCTCCTCGCTAAGTCCCACAGAACGAGATCATAATTTTTCATTCAATTTACAGCATGTACATTTCATTACGCCTGTTTAAGTATGCTCCACTATGGGGCCCAGTAGTTGATGATGATCCCATCCTCTTTTTCAACTAATTTTTTAAAACTCAGCAGCAGGCCATTGCCACGCTAAGCTATGGCGTGGCCACATGCTCTTTGAGCTACAGCCAGGTCATGTTTTCTTAAGCTTTGGCCCCCGCTTCCCTACCTTGAGGAGGTGAATCTCTTCTTTCTCTCTCTCTCTCTTTCTAATTTAGTTTTTAAATAAACAATATTTTCTAATCTAAAAAAAAGCAACGTATCTACGTGCACTTCTTTAGATTTTTTCTTCTTTTTATCCTTCTTTTTCATCCTATCCTCCTCTACTTTCTAACCTTCCTATCTTCCTCCTTCTCCTCCTCGTTCTTCCTCTTCTGGTTGTTTTACTTTCTCAGTTGTCTATATGCCCTTTTACCAACTGTTCCCAAACTCTCCAAAAGAACTATGTAACTGCTCTCAAGAGAATGTCTTACATGGTCAAACAGGCTGGACAGTTTTTCAATTCTCTATCTTCCTTGGATCTTTACATCTGTTTGCTTATTTATTTATTTACTTAAGAACTTTTACTTGTACAGCTTTCACACAAATACATTGTCATAAAAAAATCATGTGATACCAAGGGGATAAAAGAGAAGAGGTGCTCACTTTTCTCCTAGTGCCATTTTCTCCTCTCAAAACTATTTGCCATCAATATTTTGTCATGCCTCTTTCTGTTTACCTTTCTATGCATTTCTATGTGTATATGTTTTCATATACATTAATATTACACTTTGTGCCTACTTACCACTAGCCTTGAAGATCTTTTTCCATTTGTACTAGAGATCTTCAACATCAAATGCCTTGTATTTGACTTGCAAATAATCTCTCTCTGTCCTTTTCTTTTTTTGAGTTGGAGTCTCACTCTGTCCCCCAGACTGGAGTGCAGTGGCCGCTCCCGGCCACCGCAGCCTCGACCTGTTGGGCTCCGGCGATCCTTCCGCCTCAGCCTCCCAAGTAGCTGGAAGTACAGGCGTGCGCTACCACGCCCGGCTGATTTTTTGATTTATTGTAGAGATGAGGTCTCGCCAAGTTGCCCAGGCGGGTCTTGAACCCGCGGGCTCAGGCAATTCACTCACCTCAGCCTCCCAAGGCGCGGGATTACAGGCTGAGCCACTGAGCCCGGTTTCTCTGTCCTTTTCTAGTCCATAGGGTAAATTCCCAGTTTCTCAGGACGCCTTTTCTCCCTCGGTGATAATTCATGGGATTCTAACACATGGCCATGAACCTGTGGGCCCATCTTCTTGCTAGTGAAAGAAATATGAGCAGAATAAAAGGGAGAATCTCAACAGGGTAAACAACTGCAAATTAGCAGATTCTGTTCCACACAATGAATTGCTCTAGCAAATTTTATTTCTAATCCCAGAGAACTTAATAAACTTTAAGACATGTATTGTTACCATGATCTATGACTGTAAATATTTACCTCTTCTAAGTCTTCAATTCTGATGAGTTGCATGCTTAATAACGTGTCACCCTTGTAACAATACTTAAATTGATATTCTTATGTTCTAGAAGGTAGACTTGGTTTTGAACTTTTTTAAGTCAGAAGGAAATTATTGATATTTTTGTTCTTTTCTCACAGGTGAATGGGTTAAAAGAGAAAAAGCAATACTTCTCCCTGCCCAAGACATACTCTCCAAGAACCCATAATACTACCAGATTCCTAATTTAGGTAAAGAGCTTGAGAATCTGAGAGTCATTGAAATCAACAGTACACTGGATCTCCCTTATTTAAAACATTTGTTAAAATTCATAAAGGTGCACATCATATGTGTATACCAATGAACTTTCACAAGCGGCACACTTATGGAACCAGCACCTAAAAAAAGACACAGACCATTTCTGGCATCCCTGAAGACTTCAAAAAGGATAACTTCTACCATGACTTTCTCTCCCTCTTTTTATTTTCTGTGTGTATACTTGTTTGTATTTTGAATCGGAGTGTCACTCTGTCATCCAGGCTAGAGTGCAGTGACACAATCACTGTACACCTCAGCCTCAACCTCCTGGGTTCAGGCAATCCTTCCACCTCAGCCTCTCTAGTAGTTGTGACTACAGGTACATGCCACCATGCTCAGCTATTTTTATTTTTATTTTTTGTACAGATGGGGTCTCACTCTATTGCCTAGGCTAGTCTTGAACTCCTGGACTCAAGCAATTCTCTTATTTTGGCCTCCCAAAGTGCTGGTATTACAGGTGTGAGCCACCATGCCTGGCTATCTCCTTCTTTTTAATAACTGCCTAATGGGTCACATCAAAAGTTGGGAAGTTTACTATTGGCATCCTCCTGTTGATGGTTATTTATTTAGATTATTCCTATCTTTTGACTGTCACAAACAATGCTGCAAAGAACACTTGTGAGCGTGCTTCTCTGTGCATGTATGCAAGTATTACTCTAATAGACTCCAAGAAATAGAATCCCAGAGTTGAAGAGGTAAGAGCATTATATATCTTGATGGCTAATATCATGATGACCTGCACAAAGACTACATCAAGTTACACTCCCAACTCCAGTATTTGAGAGGGTCATTTCTTGTCTTCTTGCCAAGATGCAATATCATCAATTCTATGAATTTTTGCCAATTTGATGGCTAAGAAATGATGGTTCATTATTGCTTTAATTCCCATTTGTTTCAAATTCATATGTTAAAATCCTGACCCTTGATGTGACAATATTTGGAGATGGGGCTTTTAGGATGTTAGGATAATTAGGGTTACATGAGATCATGTGAGTGAAGCCCTCAGGATTAGTGACCTTATAAGAAGGGACACCAGAGCGCGCGCGCATGCGCGCGCTCTCTCTCTCTCTCTCTCTCTCTCTCTCTCTCTCTCCCCCCCCTCTCTCTCACTCTCCCTGCCATTTGAGGATATAGCAAGAAGGCAGTCATCTGCCAGCCAAAAAGACAGCCCTCATCAGAACCTGACCATGCTGGCACCCTGATCTCACACTTCCAGTCTACAGTACTGTGAGAAAATTAATTTCTGCTGTTTAAGCCACCCAATCGATGGTATTTTGCTATGGCAGCCTGAGCGAAGACAGTATTTTTTCAAATGTTTACTAATCTTTTGTGTTTCTTTTATAAATCATTTGTGATATCATTTGCCCATTTTCCTGTGGTTGTTTGTCTATTTCTTATGGATTTTTAAGGGTTCTTTTTTTATGTCATGGAAATGAATCCTTAATTCTGTTAAATGTGTTTCCAATATTTTCTCATATATTTTAATATTGTTGATGCTGTTCTTTCACAGTTTTTTTACTCTTACAAAGTCAAATTTATCACAATTCCATCTTTATGCTTCCTTAGTCTTCTGTTTTATTTGGGGAAACTCAAAAATATTTTGCTACATTTTATTCCAAAATTTATAAGTAATTTTATTATTTGTTTTTTAATTCATCAAGACACTATACATTTACTTATTTTGTATTACAGGCAATCAAAATCAAAATTTATTCTTCTATTTGATATTCTGTCAAAAAATATTAATTTGTTCCTCTTTTTCTCTTGATTTTAAATGCCACCTTTACTGTATACAAAATTTCCATATAAATATGTGATTGTTCATAGCTTTATTTGCTATCTAGATGGTTTGGCCTTCTCTCATTTTTCATAAATATCTTAGGAATTTTCATGTACAGGTATCGTATTTTCTAGGTGAGCTCTAGAATCTATTTGCCAACTTCTATTTTTAAAATTCTATTCGACTTTGATTGTATTGCAATGAATTTAGTTATCAGTGGGGAGATTTAACACCTTTATGATAAGCCTCCCAATACATAAACATGGTATATCATATAGGACTTGTACATGTCTGGGTTTATTTTATTATAAATAGGCCTTTTTCCACTATATAATCTAAGTTCTTATTATAAGGGTAGAAGAATGTTTCATAATGTTGATATTTTGTTTGGCCATCTTACTGAACTTCTTTGGTGTAATAATCCATCATTTTACAAACCTGAATTGTCTGTGTGAAATTTAAATTATTTTATAGCAACCTTAATACCTCATTTTATATTTTAATTTTAGTCCCTAGGCTAAAATATGAATTAGCATCCTAATCTTGTTTCCATCTTTGTATGGAATGATCCTAATGTTTTATTACTAAGTCACACAATCTAAATATAGATTTCCTTTTTTTTTCAACATAGAGGGTCTTTTTTTTTATGATTCTTTGTCATTTATTTCCAAAGAAAAATGTTATCCTGCGCACTCACCTCATTCCGAACTTACAATAAAGCTAATGTGAGCCACAAAAAACCTCTTCACTTCGATCTTTTAAAGGAGATTACATATCAGTGTTCTTTATCCTCCATGAAAAACATGAGATGAGTGCTGATAACCTACTACACAAGGATATTTCATAGCTCTAAAGTACCAACAACTGACCCCATGCCTTTACATAAACACTATGAATGAAGGCATAGCATCATGTGAGTTGAGTGACATCAATATTGTTTGCTTTTTGAAATATCCTCATATTCTGTCAATGCAAAACCAAAATTATACAGAGAATATACTTATGCTTTCCTAAAAAACAAACAAACAAAAAAACCATCTGCTAATGCCACTCAATATTTGATATTTATTTCAACTTGACCTTTCAGTAAATAAGCTTCCATATAAATTGCATCTGTAAAGTTTTCAGTCCGAATACCCTAGTATTTCCAATGGCATATATTTTGAACAAAGGCCAGTCCACGTTCTTTAAATTTGTAGATTCTCTACAATGCACAGTCTAATGTCAAATAAAGTTTTTGCTGGTTAATGTCTTTAGACATGTTTTACATTTGTACATTCAAAAGATCTGTGGTTTGAGAAAATAACAGTACTCTTTACATCTGTAAATTTCTCACCATGTCTCTATTGTTTATAACTAGATATATGATTTTCCAGTCATTAGAGATACTGAAAATTTAGAGTATAAATTGTCTGATGTTGAGAAAACTTGGAATAACAGTGAAAAGGTTTACCCCATTCTGCCCATCTATAGGGAATCCCTAAATATAGATGCTCATATGTCAACCAAATATTGAATGAGAGCTAAAGGCTTTATCTCATTCCTCTCATTTATATAGTTTCATCTCAGTATGGATTCTCATATGTCCAGCTACTTGTATATGAGAGCAAAGGGCTTACCATGTTTTCATATTTGTAGAGTTTCTCTCCAGTATGGATGATTATGTGTCCAGCAAATCCGTTGTGAGAGTGAATGGCTATGTCACATTCTTCACATTTGTAGGGTTTTTCTCCGGTATCAGCGGACTTATGTTCAGTAAATACTTTATGAGAGCAAAAGAGTTTGCCAC
Source organism: Cephalopachus bancanus (assembly GCA_027257055.1). Lineage (NCBI taxonomy): Eukaryota > Metazoa > Chordata > Mammalia > Primates > Tarsiidae > Cephalopachus > Cephalopachus bancanus. The sequence goes on along the minus strand of JAPVLO010000110.1, from coordinate 683,157 downwards.
ATTCTTCACGTTTGTAGAGTTTCTCTCCAGTATGGTGCCTCATATGTATGGCAAATCATTTGAGAGCAAAAGGCTTTGCCACATTCGTCATGTTTGTAGGATTTCTCTCCACTATGGATGGTCTTGTGTCCAGCAAATCCTTTATGAGTGTGAAAAGCTTTGCCACACTTTTCACATTTGTAAGGTTTCTCAACAGTATGGATCTTGACACGTCAAGCAAGCAGTGAATGAGAGTGAAAAGCTTTTCCGCATATTTCACATTTGCAGTGTTTTTCTCCAGCATGGATGGTCATGTGTCCAGCAAATCCATTGTGAGAGTGAAAGGTTTTGCCAAATTCTTTACACTTGTAGGATTTCTCCCCAGTATGGATGGTCTTATGTCCAACAAATCCTTAATAGAGTGAAAGGCTTTGCCACACTCTTCACATTTGTACAGTTTCTCTCCAGTATTGATGGTCTTATGTCCAGCAAATCCTCCATGAGCACAAAAAGTTGTGCCACACTTTTCATATTTGTAGGGTTTCTCAATAGTATGGATCTTGCCATGTTGAGCAAGTAGTGAATGAGAGTGAAAAGCTTTTCAATATATTTCACATTTGTAGGGTTTCTCTCCAGTATGGATTGTCTTATGTCCAGCAAATCCATTGTGAGAGCAAAAGGCATTTCCACATTCTTCACACTTATGGTTTCTCCTCAGTATGCACCTTGATATGTCCAGCAAGCATTGAATGGGAGCAAAAGGCTTGGCCACATTCTTCATATTTGTAGGATTTCTCCCCAGCACACATGGTCTTATGTCTAGCAAACCCTACATGAGAGTGAAAGGCCTTACCACATCTTCACATTTGTAGGTTTTTTCCCCAGTATGGACGGTCTTATGTAAAGCAAATCCATAGTGAGAGTGAAAGGCTTTGCCACGTTCTTGACATTTGTAGGGTTTTTCTCCAGAATGCACTTTGATATATCCAGCAAGCTTTGAATGGGAGCAAAAGGCTTTGCCACATTCTTCACATTTGTAGGATTTCTCCCCAGTATGCATGGTGTTATGTAGAGAAAATCGAGTGAGAGTGAAAGGCCTTGCCACATTCTTCACATTTGTAAGGTTTCTCTCCAGTATGGATATTCTGATGTTCAATAAGCTTCGAGTACTCAGTAAAGCCTTTGCCACATTCTGCACATTTGTAGGGTTTCACTCCAGTATGGATGGCCTTATAGCCAGAAAATCCTCCTCAAGAGCGAAAGCCTTTGCCACATTCTTCACATCTCTAGGGTTTCTCCCCAGTATGGATGGTCTTATGGCCAGAAAATCCTCCTCGAGAGGGAAAGGCTTTGCCACATTCTTCACATTTGTAGGGTTTCTCTCCAGTATGGATCATTGTATGTTGAGTAAGTTGTGAATGAGAGTGAAAGGCTTTGCCACATTCTTCACATTTGTAGGGTTTCTCTCCATTATGGATCACTGTATGTTGATTAAGGTTTGAACGAGAGTGAAAGGCTTTGCCACATTCTGCACATTTATAGGTTTCTCTCCAGTGTGGATCATTGTATGTTGAGTAAGGTTTGAACAACAGCGAAAGGTTTTGCCACATTCTTCACATTTGTAGGGTTTCTCCCCAGTATGGATCACTGTATGTCGAGTAAGATGTGAACGAGAGTGAAAGGCTTTGCCACATTCTGCACATTTGTAGGGTTTCTGTCCAGTATGAATGGTCTTATGTCCAGCAAATTCTCCTTGAGAACGAAAGGCTTTGCCACATTCTTCACATTTGTAGGGTTTCTCTCCAGTATGGATCATCGTATGTCGAGTAAGGAGTGAATGAATGTTAAAGGCTTTGCCACATTCTTCACATTTGTAGGGTTTCTTTCTAGTATGGATCACTGTATGTTGAGTAAGATGTGAACGAGACGGAAAGGCTTTGCCACATTCCTGACATTTGTAGCATTTAACTCCAGTATGGATCACTGTATGTTGAGTAAGGTTTGAACCAGAGTGAGAGGCTTTGCCACATTCTTCACATTTGTAGGGTTTCTCTCCAGTATGGATCATCGTATGTCGAGTAAGGAGTGAACAAAAGTAAAAGCTTTTGCCACATTCTTCACATTTGTAGGGTTTCTTTCCAGTATGGATCAGTGTATGTTGAGTAAGATTTGAACGAGAAGGAAAAGCTTTGCCACATTCTTCACATTTGTAGCATTTCACTCCAGTATGGATCACTGTATGTTGAGTAAGATGTGAATGAGAGCGAAAGGCTTTGCCACATTCTGCACATTTGTAGGGTTTCTCTCCAGTATGGATCATCATATGTTGAGTAAGGAGCAAATGAATGTGAGAGGCTTTGCCACATTCTTCACATTTGTAGGGTTTCTCTCCAGTATGGATCACATATTTTCCCATTGGCACCTTTGCAAGTGAGTCTTCTATGCTCTTCTCTGGCAAAAGGCCTTCGGTGTAATGAGAAGTCACAGCTAGAAGTTTGACTAATGTGCCATGTCTCTTCACATCCCAGGGCTCTTTCCTTTGCTCCGGACATGTAATAAGGTCTGGCTTAGAGACAGCAAGTCCTAAAAAACCAGGTTTCTACGGTTCTCTAACATCACAGTCCTGTACAATATTCGCTGAGGGGAGTTTAGGCATGCCCACTCCTCTGGAGAGAATTCTATGGCCACATCCTTGAATGACAACAACCCCTGAGAAGCAGACATTTTTTCTTTTTCCTCCTACTTCTCTGGGATTTCTTCTCAGGTGAGATTATCTAATCAAGTTACACCATCTCCCGGCTTCTGGGCATCTTCCTTACTGACTCTCCAGACCTGCATCTCACAGGGTGAAAAAGGAAGAAGCAAAGACAGGCGACTGTTTCCGAGATGATTCGGCACTTCCGCAGGTCCAAAAAAACAAAAGACCTGGTCAGAACCGGAAGCCACCACCTCACTTTAATCTCCTTTCTGATTGGGCATCTTCCGAACTAGCATCCGCTGATTGGATAAGGCGACAGGTCACCACCCTTCTGATCTTGAATGACAGCAGATGTGATCCAACGGGGCTGCTCCTGCTCCCACAGCTGGGTCTTCGCTGCTGTACTGTCTTGTTCTCCGGGAGTTCCATGTGTCTTTGTTGCAGCTTCCTTTGTCCTGTGACATGCAGGTCCATCTCCCAGCTTCTGGGTGTCCCAGCGTCCTCCCTAGGACTCGCCAGACCTGCATGTCACAGGGCGAAAAGAGATGAAGCAACAACACGTGGCTCTCTCCCAGATGATCCAGCCCTTTCTCCATAGAGGGTCTTTATTCAACAGCAGCTGAGAAATGATACCTCAGTCATGAGGAGACACATTTCTCCTTGTTCTACTTCACTCCTTTTCCACGTTTCTGTTCTTTGCAGGCTACAGCTTAGTTGAAAAAAAGGAGGGGGAATCATATTAGATGTACTTTATACACAACCTTTTTTTTTTGTTTTCAGTTGGAGTGCCCAGGTTTGAGGGCCGTGGCATGCTCATGGCCACCCCAGCGTCCACCTGCTGGGTGCCAGTGATCCTTCAGCCTCAGTCTTCCAAGCAGCTGGAACCACAGGCGCACACTACCACACCCAGCTTATTTTTTGATTTATTGTAGAAACAAAGTCTCACCAAGTTGCCCAGGCTGATCTTGAACCCCTGAGCTCAGGCAATCCTCTCCCCTCGGCCTCTCAAAGTGCTGGGATTACAGGCTTGAGCCACCGTGCCTGGCCTAACTATAGATTTCTGATAAAAATTTCATCCATCTTATTATGTTTTCTTCTATTCCTGGATTGCCAAGATTTTTCAATTAGAATTTTGTGCTGAATTATATTAAATAACTTTCAGCATCTATTAAAACGATGATTGTATGGTATTATAATTCAACCTTTTAACAAAATTATTCACAATAAACTATTCTTGTACTCCTGGAAAAACCGTACTGGGTCACAGTCTCTTATTCTTTTTTTTTGAGTTGGAGTCTCACTCTGTCGCCCAGACTGGAGTGCAGTGGCCGTTTCCGGCCACCGCAGCCTCGCCTGCTGGGCTCCGGCGATCCTTCCGCCTCCGCCTTCCGAGTAGCCGGAATTACAGGCATGCGCTACCACGCCCAGCTGATTTTTTGATTTATTGTAGAGATGAGATCTTGCTGCCCAGGCGGGTCTCGAACCGGCGGGCTCAGGCAATCCACTCACCTCAGCCTCCCAAAGGCGCGGGATTACAGGCTGAGCCACCGAGCCCGGCTCTCTTATTCTTGTAATACATGATGGATACTGCTGCTTATATCTTATTTTGCTCCTATATTCATAAGTGAACCTGGCCTATAGTTTTACTTTTGGGACTGTTCCCATCCAGTTTGCACTGGGGCAGTGCTGGCAATATAGAATGGGTGGAAGAAGCATTCCATGTGTTCCTGTGTTCTGGAACCATTACTATGTCATGGGAACTCGCTGCTTCTTAAAGTGGCCAGGCTCTGTGGCTCAGCCTGTAATCCCAGCATTTTGGGAGGCTGGGGCGTGTGGATTGCTTGAGCCCGCGGGTTCAAGACCAACCCAGGCAACTTGGCAAGACCTCATCTCTACAATAAACAAACAAAAAAAATTAGCTGGGTGTGGTAGCACAAGCCTGTAGTTCAGCTACTTGGAAGGCTGAGGCGGAAGGATCACCGGAGCCTAGCAGGTTGACACTGGGGTGGCCATGAGTGTGAGACTCCAACTCAAAAACAAACAACAGCAACAAAAAAAAGTTAAAGTGAACATGTCTGCAAAATGTCTTGGGCCTTTGGCTTTTTTTTAGGTAGTAGATTTTGACTACTTTGTCTTCTTCTTAATGATGATAAAAGTGGGAACTTCTAGAGTCAAATGTTAGCCACTATTTTTAGCACTTTCTAATTATTAATTCTTTCATTCTCCACACTAACTCCATAGTCCCCATTCTTACAGACTGAGGAATGAAGCACAGAGAAACTGAGAAAGACATGGTGCAGGACACATAGCGAATCAGCTGAGAGGCCAGGATTGAGAACCAGACAGTCTGCATCCAAAAGCTGTGATCTTAACCACTGAATGAACAACACTGCCTTCCATTGACAATTAAGAGCAATTTAATCTTTTTACCTCTTTGGGAGTCATATTTTAAAAGTCACTTACCTTTTTCTTAATCTTTTTTTCTTTTTTTAAATTTAAGATTCAGAGGGCACATGTGCAGGATCGTTACCTGTGTATATTGCATGATGGTGAGGTTTTGGTGAGAACCCATCACCCCAAGAGTGAACATGGTGCTTGATAGGTAGTTTTTCAACCTTTGTTCCCCTCCTCCCTTCCTTCATTTAGGAGTCCTTAGTCTCTGTTGTTCTCGTCTTTATGTCCATGTCTACCCAGTGTTTAGCTCCCACTTTGAGCTTCTGTTTCTGTGTTAATTTGCTAAGAATAATGGCCTCCAGTTATATCCATATTGCTAAAGGACATGATTTTTTTTTTATGGCTGTGTAGTAGTCTATGGTGTATATGTACCACATGTTCCTTATTTAATTCACCGATGGGCACCTAGGTTGGTTCAATGTCTTTGATATTGTGAATAGTGCTACAATAAACATATGAGTGCAAGTGTCTTTTTGGTAGGTCTTTTGGGCATATATCCAGTAATGGGATTGCCAGGTTGAATGGTAATTCTACTTTTGGTTCTTTGAGAAATTTCCAAACAGCTTTCCACAGGGCTGAACTATTTACATTCCCACCAGCAGTGTATGAGCCATTTCCTTTCTCTGCAACCTCGCCAATATATGTTTTGTTTTGTTTTGTTTACTTTTTGATAACTGCCATTTGGTACTCATGTGAAATGGTATCTCATTGTGGTTTTGATTTGCTTGTCTCTGATGATTAGTGATGTTGAACATTTTTCTTTTTTTTGTTGTTGTTGCTTGTATATTTTCTTTTGAGAAGTGTCTGTTCATGTCCACTTTTTAATTTGATTATTTGGGGTTTTTTAACTTATTGATTTGTTTAAATTACTTATAGATTCTGGATATCAGTCCTTTGTTGAATGAATAGTTTGCAAACATTTCCCCCTGTTCTGTAGACTATTTGCTCTGTTGATAATTTATTTTGCTGTGCAGAAGCTCTTTAGTTTAACTAGTTTCCAATTGTCAATTTTTGATTTTACTGCATTTGCTTTTAAGAACTTAGTCATAAATTCTTTTCCTAGACCGGTGTCCAGAAGAGTATTTCCAAGGTTTTCTTCTGGGATTTTTCTAGTCTGGGATCTCACATTTAAGTCTTTAATTCATTTTGAATTAAATTTTTTATATGAGAGGTAGGGGTCCAGTTTCATTCTTCAACATGTGGTTAGCCAGTTTTCCCAGCACCATTTATTGAATAGGGTATTGTTTCCCCATTGTTTACTTTTGTCAACTTTGTCAAAGACCAGTTTGTTGTAGGTATGTGGTTTTATTTCTGGGTTCTCTGTTCTGTTCCATTGGTCTATGTGTTTATTTTTGTATTACTATTATGCTGTTTTTTATTACTGTAGCTTTGTAGTAAAGTGTGAAGTTGAGTAATGTGATGCTTCCAGCGTTGTTCTTTTTGCTTAAGATTACTTTGACTATTTGGATTCTTTTTTGGTTCCATATGAGTTATGGAATTTTTTCTAATTATGTAAAAAATTGTGCTGGTAATTTGATAAAGATTAGGGTTAAATCTGCAGGTTGCTATGCGTAGTATGGACATTTTAGATACTGATGTTTCCAATCCATGGGCATGAAATGTTTTTCATTTATGTCATCTATGATTTCTTTCAAGAGTATTTCATAGTTCTCCTTATAAAGATCTTTCACCTTCTCAGATAGAATTATGCCTAGATATTTTACTTTGTGTGTGTGGCTATTCTAAATGGAACTGAGTTCTTGATTTAGTTATCAGCTTGAATGTTATTGGTGTATAGAAATGCTACTGATTTTCATACATTGATTTTGTATCCCAAAACTTTACTGAAGTTGTTTATCAGGTCTAGAAGTATTTTGGCAGAATCTTTAGGGTTTTCTAGCTATAAAATCATACTGTCACAAAGAGAAATAATTTGAATTCCTCTTTTCCTATTTAAATGCCTTTTATTTTTTTCTCCCTCCTGCTTGCCCTGACTAGGGCTTCCAGTACTACATTAAATAGGTGTGGTGAGAGTGGACATTCTCATCTTGTTTCAGTTCTTGAGAAGAATACTTCCAACTTTTGCCCATTCAGTATGATGTTGGCTGTGGGTTTGTCATAGATGGGTGTTATAATTTTGAGGCATGTTCCTTCAATGCCTAATTGGTTGCAGGTTTTTATCATGAAAGGATATTGGATTTCATTGAATGTTTTTCTGTGTCTATTGAGATGATCATTTTTTGTTGTTTTTAATACTGTTTATGTGGTGAGTCACATTTATTTATTTGTTGTTGAACCATCCTTGCATCCCAGGAATGAAGCTCACTTGATCTTGGTAAATAATCTTTTTGATGTGCTGCTACCTATGGTTTGCTAGAATTGTCTTGAGGATTTTTGTATCTATGTTCATCAGGGATATGAGCCTGTAGTTTTCTTTTTTGTTATATCTTTGCCATATTTTGGTTTCAGGATGATATTGGTTTCATGGAATGAGTTAGGGAGGAATCCTTCCTCCTTAATTTTTTGCTTTTTTTTTTTTTTTTTTTACATCTGATGGAATTCAACTGTGAATCCATCTAGTCCTGGGCTTTTTGGTTGGTAGGCTTTTTAAAATTATTACTGATTCAATTTTGTGCCTCATTAATAGTCTGTTCAAGGTTTCCCTTTCTTCCTGTTTCAATCTTGGAAGGCTGTGTATTTCTAGGAATTTAACCATTTCCCTCAGATTTTGTTGTTTTTTTTTTTGTTTTGCTTTGTTTTGTTTTTTGTTTTTTTGAGTTGGAGTCTCACTCTGTCACCCAGACTGGCATGCAGTGGCCACTCCCGGTCACTGTAGCCTTGGCCTGCTGGGCTCCGGCGATCCTTCTGCCTCAGCCTTCCAAGTAGCTGGAACTACAGGTGTGTGCTACCACACCTAGTTAATTTTTTATTCATTGTAGAGATGAGGTCTCGGCAAGTTGCCCAGGTGGGTCTCGAACCCACTGGCTCAGGCAATCCACTCACTTCAGCCTCTCAAAGTGCTGGGATTACAGGCTGAGACACCGAGCCCAGCCTTCCTCAGATTTTCTAGTCTATGCACACAGAAATATTTCTAGTAGTTTCTGATGATATGTGTAATGCTGTAGTATTAGTTGGAGTATCACCTTTGCCATTTCTGATTGTGTATCTTCTCTCTTTTTTCTTTGTTTATTTATCTAGTGATCTATCAATCTTGTTTACCCTTTCAAGTAACCAGCTTTTCATTTTGTTGATCATTTGTATAGGACTTTTTTGTTCCAATTTCATTTAGTTCTGCTCTGAATTGGATTTTTTTTTTCTACTAGTTTTGGGTTTTGTTTATTCTTTTAACAAAATTTTTTGACATGGAAGCACTTGAAGCAGCTCCCACTGGCTCAGAGTGGTGCAATTTGACCATCAAAAAGACTAGTAATTACAATAGGTTCAAATACACCAAATATATATTATACTTAATGATGAAAGACTCAATGCTTTCTCTCTAAGATCAAGAACAAGGCAAGAATGTCTATTTTCAGCATTCCTATTTGACATAATGTTGGATGTTCTCATTACTGCAAGGAAAAATGGGATATAGATTGGAAAGGAAAAAATAAAACTGTCCCTATTTGCAGATGACAATATATACATATATTTGTCTGTGCATATATACATTATATATAATCCCAAGGAATTAAAAGTTAAGACAATGTCAGATGAAGGAAAACTGAGAGAACACATTGTCACAGACCTACTCTCAAATACATACTAAAGTAAATTCTTCAGACAGCAGGGAAATTATACTGGAGAAAAACTTGGAACATTAGTAAGAAGTAGAAGCAACAGAAATGGTAAAGATCTAGGTAAATGTAGTAGACTATTCTTCTCCTACTGATTCTTAAAAATATATATGATAGAGGAAAACAAAAGTTATGATATTGTCTGAGAAGATTTTTAACGTATGTAGATATAATGCACATGAAAACCAACACATAAATGGAAAAGAACAAAGGGACCAGTATGATGGGCAGTCCCTGTATTTCACTGAAGTTGTAAAATTTAAGTCTGGGTAGACTCCAAAATGTCTGCGTATGCTTATTTTAATCCTTAGAGCAATCACTTTTATTATCATTATTATTATTACTATTATTATTTTGAGTAGGAGTCTCACTCTGTCCCCCAGGCTGGAGTGCAGTGGCATGCTCACGGCTACCACAACTTCGACCTGCTGGGCTCAGGTAATCCTTCTGCCTCAGCCTTCCAAGTAGCTGGAGCTACAGGTGTGTGCTAACATACTTGGCTAATTTTTTTTAGTTTATTGTAGAGAAGTGGTCTCGCCAAGTTGCCCAGGCTCGTCTCGAACCCTGGGCTCAGGCAATCCTCTTGTCTTGGCCTCCCAAAGTGCTGGGATTACAGGCATGAGCCACCACGCCTGGCAGCAATCACTTTAAAAATTGCAAAGATATGTAGTCAAAATCACAGTAAATAAATTAAAATGGAGTACTAAAATAATATTTAAATAACCCAAAAGAAAGCAGAAAAGGGAAAACGGGAACAAAAAACAGAAAAGGGAAAACAAATAATAAAATAGTAGACCTAAAGTCAAACATACAAATAATCACATTATATCCACATGATCTAAACACACAAATTATAAAATAGAGATTTGTCAGATTGCGCTTTAAAAGACCCAACTATATACTGTCTACAAGAAATCCACTTTAAATATAATGATGTATGTAGGATAAAAGTAAAGAGATTTTTAAAAAGATATTCAATAAAAACACTAACAAAGCAAAGATAGGGTGGTTATATTAATTTCAAAGTAGATGTCAAAGAAAGGATAGTTAACAGGGACAAAGAGAAACATTAAATATAATAAAAGGGACAATTCATTAAGAAGGCATAAGAATCGTAATCATGTGTGCAACTGTTAACTAAGCTTCAAAATACACGAAGCATGGCCCGGCCCAGTGGCTCACGCCTATAATCCCAGCACTTTGAGAGGCCAAGGTGAGAGGATTGCCTGAGCCCATGGGTTCGAGACCAGCCTGGGCAGCTTGGCAAGACCTCATCTCTACAATAAATCAAAAAATTAGCTGGGCACGGTAGCACGTGCCTGTAGTCCCAGCTACTTGTAAGGCTGAGGTGGAAGGATTGCCTGTGCCCAGTAGGTCGAGGCTGCAGTGGCTGGGAGCGTGCCACTGCACTCCAGCCTGGGCGACAGAGTGAGACTACTACTCAAAAAAAAAAAAAAATACATGAAGCAACCCTTGAAGAAAACAAAAAGGAGAAATGGACAAATTCACAATTATAATTGACGACTTCAACATTCCTCTCTCAATAATCAATAGAACAAGAAACAGATAATCAGCAAGGATATGAAAAAAACACCATCAACCAACTGGATTTAATTGCCATTTATAGAAGACTCTGCTCAAAAAAAGCAAATACATATTGTTTTCAAGTGTACAAGAAACTTAACCAAGATGGACCATATCCTTGGCCCTAAAACAAACTTTAACAGCATTTTAAAAGTGGAAATCCTAGAAAGCATTTTATCTGACTGTGGTTAAACAGAAATCTAATATGCACTCCTCCCCCAAATTCCTGCCTCCTGGCTACCCTATATTATCCTTGTAAATGGATATACAAGGAATATATATATCCCCTATGAATATGATGGGATAGACTTTTCTAATTAGGTTAGGTTATATGGTCCAATTGACTTTAAGAAAGAGAGCTTATCTAGGTAGGCCGAATCTCATCACATGAGACCTTGACGTCCAAGTGTAGAGGTTAAAGACAGAAGAAGTTAGAGAAGCAAAGTGTGAAAGAGATTTTGATGTAAGGTAAATTCTCTGCTGGTGACTTTAAAAATAGAGACGACCACATGGCAAGGAATGCAGGTGGCCTTTAGGTATGCAGAATAGATCCCAGCTGACAATCAGCAAGCAAAAAAGAATGGCATCCACCACCACAAAACCACAAAAACTGAATTCTGCCACAACCATGAGTTCGGAAGGATACAGAGCTTCAGGTGAGAACACAGCTCAACAGACACACTGATTCAGCTTTGTGAGAATCTGAACAGAGGTTCAGACATGCTATTCCTGGATTTCTCACCTATAGAACCATGAGCTCATAAATAAGTGTTTTTTTTTTTAAGGCCACTGAGTGTATGGTGATTTGTTACCTATACACAGAATAGAATAATAAAATCAAACTAGAAATAAATAACAAAAAGATAACAGGAAAATCTCCAAAAACTTGGAAAATAAGTCAAAATAAGTCATGGGTCAGGGGAAATTAGAATTTTTTTTTTTAGTTGGAGTCTCACCCTGTCGCCCAAACTGGAGTGCAGTGGCCGCTCCCGGCCACCGCAGCCTCGACCTGCCGGGCTCCGGCGATCCTTCCGCCTCAGCCTTCCGAGTTGCTGGAACTACAGGCGCGCGCTACCACACCCGGCTAATTTTTTGATCTATTGTAGAGATGAGGTCTCGCCAAGTTGCCCAGGCGGGTCTTGAACCTGTGGGCTCAGGCAATCCACTCACCTCAGCCTCCCAAGGCGCGGGATTACAGGCTGAGCCACCGAGCCCGGCTTATTTTTTCTGCTGACCTTTTTTATTTTGAATCTGCTGACTTTTCTGTAGCTGCTGAGATAAAACTCATTGCTTTTTTTTTTTTTTTGAGTTGGAGTCTCACTCAGTTGCCCAGACTGGAGTGCAGTGGCCGCTCCCGGCCACCGCAGCCTCGACCTGCTGGGCTCCGGCGATCCTTCCACCTCAGCCTTCCGAGTAGCCGGAATTACAGGCATGCGCTACCACGCCCGGCTGATTTTTTGATTTGTTGTAGAGATGAGGTCTTGCTGCCCAGGCGGGTCTCGAACCGGCGGGCTCAGGCAATCCACTCACCTCAGCCTCCCAAAGGCGCGGGGTTACAGACTGAGCCACCGAGCCCGGCTACTTATTATATTCCAGTCAAGATTTTTTTTTTGAGGCTTAGAGGCCTTTAAAATTAATGGCTTTATGCATTAAAACAGTTTCATGATAGCCAACAACCCAGACACCTTTAGGGAATGTAAGTTTAGGTTTGCCTGACTAACAATTGCCTAGGGTGATGGAACAGTTCATTGAAAGGTTGATAGGTGCATGTTTATGAAAGTTAGGTCCTCAGATCAAAATGGTCAAAATCTTGAGCTCAGTGCAAGAATACAAGATATCTCTGTCTAGTATAAGAATTTTGCTTTGACTGCCACACAGGGGCCAAAAGAAAAAAACTGAAAAAATAAACTGCTAAACTGCTTACCTGCTTACACTGACTGATTTAACAAACCAGATCAGCAAACAAAAGATTGCTACTAAGGATTCAAGCCACTTGGAGATTTTGTTTTTCTTACACAATACAGCCAGTCCTAACCAAATTGTTAACATTGCAAATTTAATCCCAGACTCATTTGAAACTTTAAAAAAGTGGGGAAGGAAGGGTGAAGGAGGTTTTTTTTGTTGTTGTTGTTTTGTTTTTAAACCTAACTGCTATGGAAACAGCTTTACCCAAAATGTTGGCCCACAGCGTTTGTTAAATTACCTACCAGGGCAAATAAAGTTTAACCATGTGAACAGGTATCAATTTTGTAAAAAATTATCCTTTGGATTCAACTGTCCTTTATGAACTGGTGAGTTTGTATTACTATCTCCTGAGTAAATTTCTATAATATCTTTCTGTGTGGGAATCTATGTGTTTGGATGTGTTGGTATATATGTACATGTATTATTTGTATCTATGCGGTAAAATCTTGATCAGCCAGAAATTCCTTAAGGAATTTTATTCAGATTGACTTAAATAAATGAACACTCATATAAATATATAGTAATTAACCCAAATGCATTGTAGTTCACATGGATTAAGTAAATCTTGAATAAATAAATTGATTTTAAAATTGTTGGTTGGCAGTCTAAAAATAGCAATATCTTGCCTGGGTTGACTGGTCAGACAATTTTATGTTTGACTCTGATAGATGTTTTAATGTGTCAGGGCTTGGCACAAGGATTTTAAAACTATAAATCCATCCGAAAATAGTATACTCCTTGGGACCTCATTAAACTGACAAGCTTCTGCAAAGCCAAAGAAACCATCAAGAGAGCAGGGAGACAGCCCACAGACGGGGAAAAAGTATTTGCCAACTCCAGGTCCAACAAAGGCTTAACATCTCCGATCTATAAGGAACTCAAACATGCTGAAAAGAAAAAAACAAACAACCCCATTATAAAATGGGCAAAAGATATGAACAGACAGTTCTCAAAGGAAGACATCCGAGCAGCCAACAGACACATGAAGAAATGTTCAACCTCACTTATCAAGAAGGAGATACAAATCAAAACCACACTGAGATGCCGCCTAACTCCAGTCAGAATGGCAATTATCAATAACTCAAAAAATAACAGTTGCTGGAGAGGGTGTGGTGAAAAGGGAACACCCCTACATTGTTGGTGGGAGTGCAAACTGGTGCAACCACTGTGGAAAACAGTGTGGCGATTCCTAAAAGCTCTAAATATCAACCTCCCATATGAGCCCACAATCCCCCTACTGAGAATATACCCTGAAGAACTCAAATCACTCTATCAAAAAGATACCTGAATATATATGTTTATCACAGCATTGTTCACAATAGCAAGAATCTGGAACCAACCATACTGTCCATCAAAAGAGGACTGGATTTTAAAAAAATGTGGTACATATACATGATGGAATACTACACAGCCATAAAAAAGAACAAAATCATGAACTTCGCAGCAACCTGGATGGAGCTAGAGTCAATAATACTGAGTGACCTCTCACAGAAACAAAGATCTGAGTATCACATGTTCTCACTCATATAGTGGACCTTAAACATCCATTGTAATACTATAAAAAAAAAGGACTGTCAGTGGTGGGAAACTATGAGGGGGGAGGGGAAGGGAGGTGGGATTAACTGTAGTCAATATCTGTCTGGGGATGATATTGATAAGAGATCTCTTATCAACAAGGGTGCCTGAACAAAGCATATTTGTATACCTAACCCTTAACTGTACCCCACAATATCAAAATAAAAAATATTGATATATGAAAAAAAAATTATACTCTGTGCAATTTTTTGGTAAGACCAATTTAATATTGTTGCCCTAATGAAAACAGCTCTATCTTCTGAGTTATTGGCAAAGTAATCATATATTTAATTTTATGACTTTAGGTGACTATCTATTATTCACAGACTACAAAAATGGTTAACAGAGAAATAACTTGAAATGATTATTATCTCTAATATCTCAGTTTCCATAAGTAATCTAGGAAGATTGCTTAAAATAAATTAGGTAAATGTAAATAGAATAAACATTTATAAATAAACTTTTCATGTAATTCAAAATATTAAAGTTATATTAAAGTAAATGAATATTTATTAAATGTTTGTCATCTCCAAATTTTTTTAAACTAAAACAAATTGCTAAATATAAACATAAGTTTGTTTTTAACTTCTTAAATAGTATAGAAAGACTAAATATATTTGTGTCTATTAATACACATAAAAGTTATGTCATGGGAAACATGTTTCTAAAAATTATAAAATTGTTCTCATGTATAAAATATTGACAAGTAACAGGTAGTTCATAATTATTTTCTAGAAAGTTAAAGTTTCTAAGAGTTAAATTTTTAATTAATATATATAATTCGCCGGGCTCAGTGCCTCAGCCTATAATCCCGCACCTTTGGGAGGCTGAGGTGAGTGGATTGCCTGAGCCCGCGGGTTCGAGACCCGCCTAGGCAGCGAGACCTCATCTCTACAAGAAATTAAAAAATCAAGCCGGGCTCGGTGGCTCAGCCTGTAATCTCGCGCCTTTGGGAGGCTGAGGTGAGTGGATTGCCTGAGCCCGCGGGTTCGAGACCCGCCTGGGCAGCGAGACCTCATCTCTACAACAAATCAAAAAATCAGCCGGGCGTGGTAGCGCATGCCTGTAATTCCAGCTACTTGGAAGGCTGAGGAGGAAGGATCGCCGGAGCCCAGCAGGTCGAGGTTGCGGTGGCCGGAAGCGGCCACTGCACTCCAGTCGGGGTGACAGAGTGAGACTCCAACTCAAAAAAAAAAAAAAAAAATCAGCTGGGCATGGTAGTGCATGCCTGTAATTCCAGCTACTCAGAAGGCTGAGGCGGAAGGATCTCCGGAGCCCAGCAGGCAAGGCTGCGGTGGCCGGGAGCGGCCACTGCGCTCCAGTCTGGGCAACCGAGTGAGACTCCAACTCAATATATATATATATATATAAATTCTTTGTATAAAATGTGCTAAAAAGATGTTTTTATTAGAATGTGAGAAAGTCATAAAAATGTTTTCTTTATTGAAAGTCATAAAAATGTTTTCTTTATCTAATTTAGAGGTTATTTAAAGGTTGTTTCAAAATACAGATTTGGGAAGGAAATAGAAACAAGACAGAAACCAATAAGTAGAAGAGAGAAAGATGTAAAGAAAGTTATGAGCATGCATATGTATTTTTGATAAGGAAGGTTAAGAAGAGAATAATTTCAAATGAAAAAGAATCTTGTGCGGTAAATTTTGGTCCTAAAGTAAGACTGGTTATTTAAGAAAGAGAAAGTATAGGGGACTGGGCATGGTGGCTCATTCCTGTAATCTCAGCACTTTGGGAAGCCAAGGTGGGAGATTACTTAAACACAAGCATTTGAGACCAGCCTGGGCAACATAGCAAGACCACATCTCTACAAAAAATAAAAAAATTTAGCCAGGCATAGTAGTGCATGCCTGTAGTCCCAGCTAGTCGGGAAGCTGTGGTGGAAGAAATGCCTGAGACAAGGAGGTCAAGGCTGCGGTAAGCCATGATTGTGCCACTGCACTCTAACCTGGGTGACAGAGTAAGACCCTGACTCAAAAGAAAGGGGAGGGAGAGGGAGAGGGAGAGAGAGGGAGAAAGTACAGGGCAAAGCAGAAATTCTAACCATGTTTGTGAGGTGTTATGGTATATATTGGTTTTTCCCCATGGTACCTGGTTTGTAACACTCATAGCCCTTGTTATAGTCTTTTGATCCCGTGTTGAGAAAATTAGCCCTCAAGGGAAGGTCTTAGGAAACAGAATCTCTGACCTTCTCCTGGCCTACTTTCACCCATCCCAAGACAGGATTCCAATCCTCCCTTCTCTTTGATTGTTGTCTCAAGACCCTCCCCAGAGAAGGTCCTGCCCAACATCTTGGGGGAAGGAATGCTGAGGTCATAAAGTTTTCATTAAAACCCAAGAGGACAGGATTCATGGAGCTTCCAGATAGCTGATTCCTGGAGGGTGGCACAGACAGGGAGGTCATGGAAGCTCCATGTTCCCTCCCTCATACCTTGCCCTATGCATCTCTTCATTAGTATCCTTTTCAATATCTTTTATGATAAACTGACAAGTATGTTTCTGTGAGCCACTCTGGCAAATTAGTCAAACCCGAGAGAGGATCATAGAAATCCCAACTTGAAGCCAGTAGGAAGTTCCAAAGGCTTGGATTTGGACTGGTGTCTGGGAGTAGTGGTGGAGTCCTGGGGATCTGACACTATCTCCAGGTACGTAATGCCAGAGTTGAATCAGAGGACACCACTGGTGTCCTCTGCATGGTGGTGGGGAGAAACCCCTACATTTGGTCACAGAAATCTTCTGTGCTGATGATTGCTGTGGTGTGAGAACGGAGGGAAAAACATGCTTTGGGAGAGTTTGTCCCAAAGCACATATCATCAAAGGTTTAAGCATGTCAAAAAGGTTTGTGAAGGATAAGTTTATAAAAGCAGTTTTGTGTGTGATCAAATTGTCTATAATTAGAAGGACATTATTATAAGTCCCTCTAAAGACTGAGCTTTGATATTAAAAATACACCAACACAAAACTAAAAATTTGGTCCTCTATGTCAAGCGTTGTTTTTTTTTTAAATACTGATTTGGTCATAGTAGAATTGCAAGAGGTTTTTATTTTTAATTCTGAAATCTGTTTATTTAACAGCCATCTTCTACACTGGGAAGACAATTTATATTTCTGGCACAATTCTTTCCGAAATCTGTTTAGTTTCTCGATTAAATATGAAGATTAGTTTCAGATTAAAATGCTGTCCTTTTCATTCAAAATGGTAATATTCTCCTTTTCATTTATCAAGGTAAAATTTTCCTTTGGAGTGTCTCAGAAGTTCAACTCTTGCTGTATCTTGCTGCATGATTGGCAGGTCATGCATTATTGCCTTCGGCTCCCCTTCTTTCTTCTCTTGAAAAGATATTTATTTGTACTTGACTGGAGTGATAACTGGTTCCTTCAACTTTCTCATCACCTCCTTTAAGTCTCTTTTCTCTAGTTCTAACTCTACTGCTATGGCCTAACACTGAAATGTTTATCCTGAAGACCTAGAAAGGCAATTTTTTCCTTTAGCATATATTGAGTCTGTACTCTTGGGTTCTGTGTGTGTGTTTCCGAGCTGTTCCATATAACCAGGAAACTTCCCATACTGATACTAGGAGACACATACTCCTCTGCTCAAGGTACTAGTTTCCTTGCTTATATTCCTTTATAATATAGTATACATACATAACCTTGGACACATTCTTCGTATGTCTAATTAAATTCAAGTATCTTTTCATCAGGTTTGAGTTGCAGGATATCTAAATGGTTTTCCCATAGGAGAAGCAATAATATCTCAGATTTTTCTTTACCTTTTTGGTAATTGGCCTTAAAAAATGTTTGTTTTGGGCCGGGCTTAGTGGCTCAGCCTGTAATCCCGTTTCTTTGGGAGGCTGAGGTGAGTGGATTGCCTGAGCCCACGGGTTCGAGACCCGCCTGGGCAGCGAGACCTCATCTCTACAATAAATCAAAAAATCAGCCAGGCGTGGTAGCGCATGCCTGTAATTCTGACTACTGGGAGGGCTGAGGCGGAAGGATCGCCGGAGCCCAGCAGGTTGAGGCTGCGGTGGCCGGGAGCGGCCACTGCACTCCAGTTTGGGCGACAGAGTGAGACTTCAACTCAAAAAAAAAAAAAATGTTCGTTTTGCACTTAATCAAGATAATTTCCTGTAGTTGTCTTTATTAGGTTTCTGATTACGGAGAAAAACTCAGCTTTAAAAAGGTTAAGATTTTTAAATCCTTGTATCTCTGTACTGTTTTTGAAGTCTTTTGATCACCACTTTGATTAAATGAATAGAATATTATCTCATAGTGACCTATGACCCTGTTTTGATCAAGTGTTTTGACCCTTTTGACAGGCTTTCACAGGCTCTGAATACTAACTTAAGTCTTTTTGACCTAGAATTAACTTTGAGATTTTCCAGTTGTGTCCATGGAGAGGCTCAAAAAGAGTTTCTCTCATCTTGTAGAAATATTAAGTTATTAGGCTTATTTGGTAAATTGTATGAAAAACATTGTCAAATAATAAGTGATGCTAGATCTTTCAGCTACATTTATGGGCATATTACTAATATGAATGTTTCAAAAATTATATAAATGTATAGAAATCTATCAGTCATAATTTTATGTTAAATCTTCTTTAAAGTTATATTTTTATAGATATTTTATTAATGTGAGTCCTGTAAAGATCGTATGAAATTTATAAAAGTTTCATATGGCTCTGATGTGATGCTGTCAGTCATGATTCTGGTTGTGTGTTTAAATGCTGTATGTAATAGAAATGACTAAATTCCTAATCCATTGTGAATTATCTTTTTTTTTTTTTTTTTGAGTCAGAGTCTTACTCTGTCACCCAAGCTGGAGGGCAGCGGCATGCTCCTGGCCACCACAGCCTCAACTTGCTGGGCTCAGGCGATCTTTCCACTTCAGCCTTCCAAGTGGCTGGAACTGCAGACCCGCACCACCACGCCCAGCTAAGTTTTTGATTTATTGTAGAGATGAGGTTCACCAAGTTGCCCAGGTTGGTCTCGAACATGTGGGCTCAGGCAATCTTCTCACCTCAGCCTCCCAAAGTGCTGGGATTATAGACATGAGCCACTATAGACGGCCCCCGTTGTGAATTTTCTTTTCTTTTTTTTTTTTTTTTTGTATGTGTCTGAATTTTCATTAGATCTTTAACCATGATTATTCTGAGTTTTTGTCATTCACAGTTATTGTTTTGATTTTTCTCTAAAAGCATTTGCAATCATCGATAGTCCAAAATCACTTATCATAGAGAAGACCCTAACAAGTACTTTTAAATTCAAGTTTCTGATAACTTTAAGATCAATAGAATAAATATATTTTGTAATGAAGAAACCAGTGAATTTGTGAAACTGCTAACCAAGATCAAGTAGAACAAAATTTGACTACATGAGGTTAAGTAACTGTCATAATGTTTTATGACTTTTATTTAAAACATCATTGGTGGCAGGACTCAATGACTCAGCCTGTAATCCCAGCACTTTGGGAGGCTGAGGCACGTGGATTGCCTGAGTCCTTGAGTTTGAGACCAACCCAGGCAACTTGGCGAGACCTCATCTCTACAATAAATCAAAAATTAGCCAGGTGTGGTAGTGCGTACCTGTAGTTCAGGCTACTTGAAAGGCTGAGATGGAAGGATCACCGGAGCCCATCAGGTCGATGCTGGACTGCACTTCAGCCTTCCAGTCTGGGCAACACAGTGAGACTCCAACTCAAATAAATAAATGTATAAATAAATAAATAAAAAAATAAGACATCATTGTTTCCTTACTTAAGTGTTTTGTTTTTTAGATTTACAGAAATTAGCTCTCTTAAGCTATCTATAGTTTACAGTAATTTGGTAAAGTATACACTTGTGAACAAAGGTGAAAACATTTGCTTTTCCTCCTTACTTGATCCCTCCAAAATTTGGAAGCTATTCATAAGTATACTTATTTGTTATGACACTGGTTAATTTGCATAAGTTTCATGAAAATTTGGTTTCTATTTATAACAGGATATAATTGAAAACATTGGTTCTATTACCAAGGCTTTGATTCAAGTATTTTACTTGAGAATGTTCGTAGAATACTTAGTTTCAAGGGTTCCCAGTCTTAATTAAAACTATCACTCACTTGAAGGTTCAGAAACCTGAAGACTGTAGATGAAATCTAAAGTCTGCCTTAGTTTGGATTCCTAGCCTCAAGAGGTTTTTAAATCTGAGTTTGCTATATGATCAATATAGAGAGAAAAAGTTATATTTCTGAAGAACAACTATAATACCCCTGTTATTAGACTGTAACCCTGTGCATTCTTTTCAAGTTATTGTTATCCACCTATGTACTAAACTAGATCCTGAATTCTTCTAGATTCCTCCAATCCAACTTTTTTCCAAGGAATAACTAAAAACAGAATTACTCATTGTCCCTAAAGCCCTATAGGTTGAAACTGAATGAACTTTAAGGAACAACTTTCGTGCCTGATATCTGGGCCACATAAAAAGTTCACCAAACTGCCTGATGCCATAACTAGAAACATTCAAACTGCAAAGCAGGACAAGAAATGTTGATGTTTTCATGCTGGAGATAGCTTTTCCCAAGTCATCAGAACAAGACTTCACATCACAGTGAGGCTCTTATCCCTCCTTAATGCTACCCTTTTCACTTTGAAGGATAACGGTGTAACTGAAATTTCACAATCAATCATTTCTGCTGGTAACTTGACAGAACCTGACCTAAAAGATGTGTCTCTTGGTTAAATAAGAAAATGTCTGTGCTACTGTTAATATTACATGCTGAACCTGGATAACATCCTCTGGAAAAGTTGAAACCAATATACACAAAATAAGAAAACAGGCTACATGGCTACAGTGGACCTCACCTAATTCTCTATGGTCATTTGATGTATTCAACTGGTTGCCTTTAAGCCTAGGTTCATGGCTCAAAACTATTATGCAAGCTGAGATTTTCATATTACTATTAATTTCATTTTGTGTTTTCCCTTTTTAAATTTTGTATCTGTTACTTGTTAAAGTTTGGGAGACATACAACTTCCAACAGAATAATGCTGGCCCACCACTTTGAAATGATAGCAAAAGACTATGGGGTCGGACACAGTGGCTCACATCTGTAATCCCAGCACTTTGGGAGACTGAGATAGGAGAATCGCTTGAGCCCAGGAGTTCAATTTTTTGAACATTGCTCAGCGTGGGCAAAATAGAAAGACCTCATCTTTACAAAAAATTAAAATTAAAATATTAGCCAAGCATAGTGGCCCACACCTGTAGTCCCCTAGCTACTCAGGAGGCTGAGACAGAAGGATATCCTGAGCCCAGGAGGTCAAGACTGTGGTAAGCCATGATTGTGCCACTGCACTTCAGCCTGGGCAATGGAGTAAGACTCTAACTCAAAAAAAAAAAAAAAAGACCATGAAACAAACAAAACTGAACTTAACAATGGACTCCAGGTCTGAAGCTTAGCCTTAGAGCCACTCCCTTCAAACCTCCCTAGTTGTTCAAATGTAGTATAAAGGGTTTTAACACTGACTCCCAGGCACCATGCACTCCTTCCAACATGGAACTAGACCAACAATGCAGAATAAGTCCATCTTAGTACCAAGGGACAATAAAACTTAACTATAGGATGATTGATCAGTGATGCTTTCAGAGGAAGACCACGATTACAAAAAAAAAAAAGAAATACAAAAGTTATCAGAATTAAAATGGAGTCATGTGTATGTGTGTGCACGCGCATGTGTGTTTTAACCATCAAATAGAGCCAGGGAACCTCATGAAGAGAGGGCTCTCACGCTTGTATGCTTGATAACAAATTTATCACAAAAGACTGCAAAAACTATCACCTTACACAAAGGCCATTGCAAACTTACACAAAAAATACTTCCATTGTCTGCGTATCTTTATACATATATATATTGTTTTATATATATAAAACAAAAGAGGGTATATATATTGATTGTTTATATATAATACACACACACAATACCTTCTTTTGAATGTTTATTCATTCGTCTGTCACTCGGCACTTGGGTTGCTTCCAACTTTTGACTATTTTGAGTAATGATGCTATGGGTGTTCAAATATCTTTAGAGACCCTGTTTTTTGTTTGTTTGTTTGTTTTGAGTTGGAGTCTCACTCTTGTTGCCCACGCTGGAGTGCAGTGGCATGCTCACGGACTCCACAGTCTCGACCTGCTGGACTCCAGCGATCCTTCCGCCTCAGCCTTACAAGTAGCTAGAACTACAGAAGCATGGCACCATGTCCAGCTAGTTTTTGTGATTTATTGTAGAGAGGACGTCTCGCCAAGTTGCTCGGGCTGATCTCAAACCCACAGGCTCAGGCAATGTTCTTGCCTCGGCCTCCCAAAGTGCTGGGATTATGGGCTTGAGCCACCGTGCCTGGCCAAGACCCTATTTTTAATTCTTTTGTATGTATACCCAGAAGTGGGATGGTTGGGTTATATGGTAGCTCTATTTTTTTAAAGAGGAAACACCATATTCTTTTCTATTGTGGCAAAAACTATTTACATTCCCACCAATAGTGCACAAGGATTCCAATTTCTCCACTTATTTGTGGAGAAATGTCTACACTTGTTTTTTTTCTTCACAGCAGTCATCCTGATGGATATGAAGTGATATCTTAATGTGGTTTTGATTTGCATTTTCCTAGTGATTGGGGATTTTCAGTACAAGCCTACAGGACTTGCTGGAATAAAGCATTGAAGAACATCCTGATTATAGAAGATGCTAGAACAAAGCCTAGGCTGTTCTGACCAGTTCCTTTTAATCTCCAAATGTTGCATTCCCAGTACATTCTACTGTTATCCTTAAGAACTACAAGTGCCGAGCTCCGTGGCTCAGCCTGTAATCCCGCGCCTTTGGGAGGCTGAGGTGAGTGAATTGCATGAGCCTGCGGGTTCAAGACCCGCCTGGGCAACTTGGCAAGACCTCATCTCTAAAATTAATCAAAAAATTAGTCAGGCATGGTAGCGCGCACCTGTAGTTCCAGCTACTTGGAAGGCTGAGGCGGAAGTTTCGCCAGAGCCCAGCAGGTCAAGGCTGTGATGGCCATAAGAGTGCCACTGCACTCCAGCCTGGGTAACAGAATAAGACTCCAACTCAAAAAAAAAAAAAAGAACTACAAGCAAGAAAAAAGAGAGAAGTGAATGGGTCCATGGCCCACACTAAGAACTGTCCTGTAATAGTATAGAAACTTTAAAATATATACTTCCATTTTTCTGCTCCCAGCTTTTGTGCTGTTGTTTCACACATTTTTCTTCTATGTATACCGTACATGTCCTATTACTTTTTTTGGCTTTAAAATATCAGTTAATGGCGGCATGTGCCTGTAGTCCCAACTACTAAAGAGGCTGAGGTAGGAGAATTGCTTAAGCCCAGAAATTCAAAACTAGCCCGGGCGACATAGCAAGGTCTGTCTCTTAAAAAATAAAAATACTCAGATCTTTGTTGTTGTGAAAGATCACTCAGTATTATAGACTCTAGTACTGTAAGAAAAGGATCGACTAGTGGTGGGAATCTATGGGGGGGGACAGAGAGGGCAAGGGATTAATGGTTGTCAATATCTGTCTGGGGACGGGGGAAGGGACACCCCTTATCAACAAGGGTGCCTGAACGATGCATATTTGTATACCTAACCCTTAACTGTACCCCACAATTTTAAAATAAAAAATATATGTTTAATAGAAAAAAATAATAATAAAATAAAGATAAAAATTATGGGTAAATAGGCTCTGTAGCCGTGGTAGCAGCAGAGGTGGGCCAGCCAGGGTGGCTGCCTCTCAGTGGAGGGAGAAGCCGTTTGTCTACATCAGCCTTGGCGGCTGCGCCTCAGTATCAGGACCGGCAGCTTTGGCAAGGAGATCCTGGGTGAAGCAGGGCTGCACTTTGATGAGCTGAGGAAGCTGTGACTGTTGGACCCAGAAGTTACCCAGCAGCCATAGAGCTCAAGGAAGAGTGCCAGGACCTTGTGAACAAAATTGGCCAGTTTCAGCAAATAGTTGGTGGTTTAATTGAGCCTCTTGACCAACCTGCAAAAGAAGCAGAAAATGAGAAGATGCAGCCCATTGGTGCTGGGAGATTGCTCAAGTCTATAGCAAAGCAGAGGGAGGCCTAGGAGCAGCTCAAGCACTAATAGCAGAAAAGAAAATGCAGCTGGAAAGGTATTGGGTTGAATATGAAGCCTTGTGTAAAGTAGAAGCAGAACAAAATGAATTATTTGACCAAATTCTTTTTCAGAAATGAACTGAAAATTTCACTTTTATAGCAGGAAAGCAAAGAACAGCCCCCAAAACCAAAAAAAACAAAAAACAAAAAAAACTGTCATTCCAGCAACCTGACTAATGGCCTAAGTATGTACCATGAAATGGTGTGTGAGGAGCCCAGTCCTCCGAAGGCAGTTCTGCAAGTCTGGGGCACTTGTTTTGCCAGGGCACTGCTGCTACTGGTGGCCATGCAATGTGGGTTCTCATCTCTCATGTTTTTAGTGGGAACAAAGCAGTTTGTAAACTTTGATCCTTTTTTTTATAAATTCACAAAACTTTGGAAGGAAAAGCAATAAATTATTGTTTTCCAAATAAATAAATAAACTAAAATTCCAGTTAACTTTTAAAGGGACTTAAAAACTAGAAATATGTATCCACAAAGTTACCAACTGTAGTGCTCTTGATGTGGGGTCCAAGCGTTTGATTCACAGCACCGACACACAATTTACCAAGAGAGAGGTTTATTAGCCAGGTTCGACTGGTCAGGGCCACCCACCAGACTCACAGGTCTCTAGGTGAGGGCCCCACACTGCGGCAGGGGCCTTTTTAAAATAGGCAAAAGCCCGCTTAATCCACAAGGCCATTATAATTTAAATTCGAACAACACAATGTCTGCCAGAAGAGGGGCTTGCCTGCCACAATTCAAACAGAGAAAAGCCGGCCAGAATTTGAAAGGGGCTTATCGCGCAACACTCACACACTGACAGTGGGGGTTACAGAAGCAGAAAAAGCTGGTTAACTTATCTAACATAGCCACTTGGGGCTTCCAAGTAGGATGTTCTTTCCAGGGTTTCCAAGAATTACTAAGTTTTAGGGGAGAAGTTATAGCACACAGTTTCAGCATACTTAATATATGAGGTTATAGTTTCATTACATTTCACATAATTCATCACACTTAATATATAAGGCTTCACACAGGTTCACACAATTCATCACCTCTTACATTTCCCCCCTTTAAGTTGTTTTTAGAGTTAAATCATTGATTCTTCGTATAGGGGCCTGGTTTGAGTTCTTAGTATCATTAAGTTTGTGGGAGTTAACCTGTGTTTGATGTAATTTAGAAGGCTTTTAATTATGCACGGCCCTATGGTCACACATATTAGAACTAAGAGCAGAGGTCCTGCGATGGCTGAGACCAAGTTTGTGAGCCAGGGAGACCAGGAAAATAAGGATTGATACCAGTTTTCTGAGGCCTGTATTTTTTACTTTCTACGTTTAATACTTTTTCTGACTAGGGCAAGAGTTTATCGGATTATTTCTGATTTGTTGGCATAAAAGTAACGGGTTTCCTTAGTGCCACACATAGTCCTCCTTCTTTCAAGAAGAGGAGGTTCAGCTCCCTTCTATTTTGGAGCACTACTTCAGTTGACGAGTCTACCTGTTGTTCTACCTGGGATATGCTAGTTTTAAGATTTTGGAGATCTGTGTTAACATATATGTTTAGTTCTTTAAGATTTTGGCTTCTTAGCCGGGCTCGGTGGCTCAGCCTGTAATCCTGCGCCTTTGGGAGGCTGAGGTGAGTGGATTGCCTGAGCCCGTGGGTTTGAGACCCACCTGGGCAGCGAGACCTCATCTCTACAATAAATCAAAAAATCAGCTGGGCGTGGCAGCGCATGCCTATAATTCCTGCTACTCGGAAGGCTGAGGCGGAAGGATCGCCGGAGCCCAGCAGGTCGAGGCTGCGGTGGCCGGGAGCGGCCACTGCACTCCAGTCTGGGCGACAGAGTGAGACTCCAACTCAAAAAAAAAAAAAAGATTTTGGCTTCTTACAGTTAGGGCTGCTGTACCTAAAACTGTTGATCCTGCAATTCCTAACCCTACAAGGAGGGGCACCAAGACGGGAACTCGTTTAGTCCAGGTAGGGGTTAGGAGTTCAAGTTGCTCCCGCCCTGCAGGCCCTTCAACAATATATACCTGGGGTAATATGTGTACTAGAATGCAAAGTTCTGAACTGTCTTGGAGGAGCTCCATGGCAACACACAGAGTTATGCCTCGTGTGCAGGCAAACCAGGTAGTGGGGGGTGCAACAGCCATATAGAGGTTCCCAGGAGTGCTAAACTGGGAGACATTTATTCTAGTAGAGGCCATGCAGGCTTCTCAGTATGAGGAGCTTTCTATTTGATAGGATGAAGCATGGAGGCAGATTCCTTGGCCTTGGAGATTTTCTAAGGTAAGAGCCGTATCTTCACCCCAAGGACATAATTCCCAAAACTGGGCAGTCGTATAGTTGAGAATGCATATGTGCTTCTCAGTATTACCTATTGAGGAATTGACAGCTAATTCTACATAATACGGGGGACAGGGGTCTAGGCATAACCAACAGTCTCTTGCCAAGTTAGGGTGTGCAGAGTTAGCAAGCTCATGAACTGCTGACAACATGGGAAGGAAGTGACTTACACTTCCGGGTAGGACAATGGGGAGAGCAGCATTTGGCTTTCTAGGTTTTGGAGTAATTATAGCCACCTGGGTAGAATTGGCTGACTCGGATTTTTTCTGAGTGGGTTCGGGAGCCCATGGCATTGGCAGGAAGAAATTAGGTTAGGACCCATGGGGGTATTGACATGGGGTATAACCTTTTTCTGTATAGTGAATCTCATTCCGGGATCCGCTGCCAGGGCATCCAATCTGAAGCCCCATGTTTTCCCTGACTGCCATTTGTCCCATTGCAGAACAGTAATTTTTAGTGGATCGCAAGTTCTAATTTGCTTGCAAGGAGAAAAGGCTTCTGTTTATGAAACCTTATGTAGGGGTCCTTGTTAGTTCCCCAGGTGGCTGTAGTTACACAGCCCCATGACACACAGTGGAACTGCTGCGATTGGTGGCAGCGTTGGGGCCAGCAACCAGGCAGGCATAGAAGTTTCATTTTGTAAGTTGTTTTTCTGCTTCTAAATTGTTAGCGCTACATCTCCATGTTAAACTAGGCCATAATTCACAAAGGTCAAAGTTAAAAACTGGTTGCCCATTTCCATAATAAGAAGAGATTACAGTCCTAGTTTCAGTATTTGTTAGGTCCCAGGAATATTTCCTGGGGCATAGTGATGAGCTTCATAACGGGGAAGGCGTAAAAGAATAAGGAGGGCTATGGGCCCCCCTGAGAGGGCGGGACACGGTTGCCTCCAGTTACGCGATGGACCTAGAGAATTAGGGCCCACGAAAGTCTTACCGTTAGTGGGTCCTTCCCGGCGGCCGGCTTGATGACCTTCCATCTCATCGGTGGTTTCTCGCTGGTCTCGGTGGGGGGGCTCTGCCTTCTTTAGTTGGCAATGATGGATCCAGGGACGGACACCGCTGACCTTTACCACCGTTGGGGTAGTCAAGATTACCACGTGCGGGCCTTTCCATCTCGGGGTTAGAGCCTCGGTTTTGTGCTGTTTGACCCATACTTGATCTCCGGGTTGGTATGGGTGAGGATTTACCGGACCCAGTTCCCGGAAAGCGGCTCGCGTGGTCTCAGTCACTGAGTTTTGTACTTTTTGAAGTGTCTGTAGTGACTGAAGTAAATTATGGTTAGACAGTTCCAGCACTTTTTCTAAGCCTACTGTTGGAAGTCGCGGCGGGGGCCACCCGAAAAGGATTTCAAAGGGGGTTAGGCCTTTGATGTAGGGGGTACATCTTGCCCTTAGGAGGACATAGGGAAGGAGCGTCACCTATTCCTCGCCGGTCTCTAGAGTTAATTTGGTTACGGTCTCCTTAAGTGTTCGATTCATTCTTTCTACCTGTCCTGAACTTTGAGGATGATAAGTACAGTGTAATTTCCCATTTATCCCCAGAGCCTTTTCTATACCTTCTGTAAGTTTGGAGACAAAGGCCGGATCATTATCTGATCCTATTGAGATAGGGAGACCATATCTTGGGATGATGTCGTCTAAAAGCTTTTTAACTGTTACAGATGCAGTTTCCACTTTTGTAGGAAATGCTTTAACCCATCCTGAGAAAGCGTTTACCAAGACTAACAAGCATTTATATCCATATTGCCCTGGCCTTACCTCTATAAAATCTATTTCCCAATGTTTCCCAGGGGTTAATACCTGGTGTCGGGCCCCTGGGTGGATACACTGACCTTAGTGGCATTAGTCTGCTGGCAGGGTATGCAGTTTTGGACAAGTTCCTGGGCCAGCTGGTCCAGGTGGGGCAAGTAGAACTCCTTTCTTATAAGTTTAGTTAGTTTGGTTTTTCCCAGATGAGTGCCTCTGTGAAGTTTGTAAGAGCTTGCATCCCAGGGCTTGGCGAAGGAAGGTCCTTCCGTCTTGGAGCTACATTCATCCATTTGGCTTCATGGTCGCATTCAGTTTTTGTGCCGCACTGAATTTTCCTCTGTGCAAACCAGCAGCTCATATAGTACCGGGGAAGGAAGTGTCAGTAGGCAGACAGCCCCCTCTTTGGCCGTTTGATCTGCTTTCCTGTTGCCAACCGCCTCATTTGAGTCCCCCTGCTGGTGGCCTGGCCAGTGTATAACAGCCACCTTTGTTGGGGCCCAAACTGCCACCAATAGGTTTAGAATTTTCTCCCTGTTTTTTATAGTTTTCCCTTCAGTGGTAAGCAATCCCCTTTCCTTGTAGATTGTTCCATGTACATGCACAGTTGCAAAGGCATACCTGCTATCAGTATAAATGTTAACAGTCTTTTCTGCATCTGCTTCTAGGGCTTCAGTTAAGGCGATTAATTCTGCCTTTTGGGCTGACGTCCCTTGGGAAAGGGGTTTGGCCCATATTGTGTCCTGTAGCGTTACCACTGTTGACCCCGCGTACCTGGTTCCATTCTCCATGAAGTTACTACCATCCGTGTAGAGGATTAAGTCCAGTACTGGCCAGGGAACGTCCATTAGGTCTGGACGCAGCTTCTGGAGGAACTCAGTGAGCTTGATGCAGTCATGGGTGCCGCATGTCCCCCGACAACAGCAAGGTGGCAAGGTTTAGGCTGGCAGTACACTGGAACCTAATGCATGGCTGGTTGAGAAGTAAAGCCTGATAATGGGTGAGGCGGGCATTGGAAATCTATTTAGCTGGGGCCCCTCAGAGAAGGGCTTCTATTGCATGTATGGCTGTGACAGTTAGGTTCTGTCCTAGTGTTAACTTGTCTGAGTCTTTTATCAGCATAGCCACAGCTGCAATGCTTCGTAGGCAGGCTGGCCATCCTGCCACAACTGGGTCTAGTTTCTTTGATAAGTATGCTACTGGACTATTCCAAGGCCCAAGTTTTTGGGTTAGGACTCCCCAGGCAACTCTCTGTTCTCATCTACAAAGAGGTGGAAAGGCTTTTTGAGATCTGGTAGGGCCAATGTTGGAGCCGAAATTAAGACTTTCTTTAAGGTTTGGAAGGCTTTCTCTGCCTCTGGGGTTCATTGGAATTCTTTTTCTGGGCCCTTAGTGAGCTCATATAAGGGCTTAGTGATTTCAGCAAAACGCAGAATCCAGAGCCTGCAGTATCCTGGTGTTCCCAGGAATTCCCTGATCTGATTTTTTGTTCCTGGGACCGAGATGTTGGCCACAGCCCGGACACACTGACTCAATAGAGCCCTCTTGCCTCCCCACAGGACGTATCCAAGGTAGGTAGCTGCAGTAGTGCAGAGCTGGGTTTTCTTCACCGACACTCAGTACCCCAGCATTTCCAGTTCCCTCAGGAGGTCTCTGGTGGCCCATAGACAGTCTTCATTTGTCTCAGCAGCAATGAGCAGGTCATCTACATACTGCAACATGGTTACCTGAGGGTTGCTCCTCCGGAAGAACAGCAGGTATTCTTGGAGGGCTTCATTGAACAGCATGGGAGAGTTCTTAAATTCTTGCAGGAAGCCGGGCTCGGTGGCTCAGCCTGTAATCCCACACCTTTGGGAGGCTGAGGTGAGTGGATTGCCTGAGCCTGCAGGTTTGAGACCTGCCTGGGCAACTTGGCGAGATCTCATCTCTACAATAAATAAAAAAAAATTAGCCGGGCGTGGTAGCGCTCGCCTGTAGTTCTAGCTACTTGGAAGGCTAAGGCGGAAGGATCGCCGGAGCCCAACAGGTTGAGGCTGTGGTGGCCGGGAGCGTGCCACTGCCTTCCAGCCTGGGCGACAGAGTGAGACTCCAACTCAAAAAAAAAAAAATCCTTGCGGGAGCCATGTCCATATGAGCTGGCCATGTTGTCCCATCTCCGGGTCTGTCCATTCAAAGATGAACAGAAGTTGGCTCTGTTTGGCCAACAGGATGTTGAAAAAGGCATCTTTGAGATCTGAAACAGTGTAGACCTGTCACTCGGGAGGAAATTCAGTTAAGAGCGTGTACAGATTTGGGACTGTTGGGTGGATGTCCTCTACTCGTTTGTTGACTTCCCGGAGGTCCTGCACTGGATGATAGTCCCTCGTACCAGCTTTTCTTACTGGGAGCAACGATGTGTTCCAAGGTAATGGACAGGGCATCAGAATACTGGCCTCCCGGAGGCAGTGGATATGCCTAGCTATGCCTTTTTGTGCTTCTTGGGATATAGGGTACTGATGAACCTGGATGGGGCTTGCCTGACTTTTTAGTTACACCACCATTGGGGGGCGGTGACTTGCCAGTCCCAGTGTGTTTGTTTCAGCCCAGACACCAGGGAGCTCGTACCATAGCTGGGTTAGGAGTTCTGAGTCCGGCTTAGGTGACGGAGGTGGCTTACCTTCTGCCAACAGATATTCATCTCAGAGAGGCACTGTTTTGAGGATCTTGGTTGGTTCTTTTAAATCCACTGTCGCTGCAGTTTCCTGAAACCCTATATTTGCTTTGAGTTTATGCAGAAGGTCTCGCCCCAAGAGCAGGTATGGGCAGTCAGGTATTACCAGGAATGAGTGAGTTACTTTTCCTTTTCCTAGATTCACAGTTCTTTCAGTGGTCCAGAGGTATAGTTGAGTCCCAGTTGCCCCTTGTAGTAGAGTACACTTATTTTGGAGAGGACCATTAAATTTATTGAGAACTGAATGCTCTGCCCTCGTGTCCACCAAGAATTGGACAGGGTTACCCCCTACCATAAGTTTGGCCCTGGGCTCCGGGGGGGTATTATTAGAGCCCCGGTCCCATCAGTCAGATCCTAACTGGAGCACTGGAGTTGGTTGCTGTGGCTCCGAGGTAGGGGGGCATTTTTTTGGCCTGTCTGGGCAGTCCTTTTTCCAATGTTCCCTTTGCTTGCAAAAGGTGCACTGGTCCTTGCCTAAGGGGATTTTTCTTCCTGTACCCTTTGAAGGGTGCAGGAAGCTACCAGAGGGGCGGCTCCCAACATGGCGCCAACACACCAGACAACAAAGGCCCTAGGTCCCGGCTTCTGTGAGCACAATTCCCCGCGTGCGAATTTCAAACCTTCCCGCGCGGAAGTTCAAACCTGCAAGCCTCCAATCCGTAGCCAGCTTTGTTATGCGTCCAATAGGACTATAACATGGTGTTGGCCCCACCCTGCTCCCATGCCGCTCCTCCAATAGGAACATAGCACGGCCCCTTCTGGCCCCTGTCAGGCTAGTAAATACAGCCCTCTCCCCGCAACACACACTCTCTCTCTCTCTCTCTCTCTCTCTCTCTCTCTCTCTCTCTCTCTCTCTCTCTCTCTCTCTCTCTCTCTGTCGCTCTCTCCCTCTCTGCAGCCCTCTCCCCGCCTCTCTCCCACTTCCTCTCTCTCTCTCTTACTCTCTCTTTCTCTCTCTCTTTTTCTTTTTTCCCGTTACAGATCCCCGCTGTAAGAGCCGCTTTAATAGATCTCTTGGTCCTGACCGGGTGTGGAGTCATTACTGGCGCCGAACTTCTTTCACCCTTTCCTCTGCAGTCCCCTGTTCGCTGTGTTGGCCAAGTACCTTCCAAAGCTGCAACCATTACTTTAGCTAGTTTCTTTGCCTGTCTATCCTCCGAAGAATCTCTGTTATTATAAACCTTTTGGGCTACCTGTTAATTCTGACAAACTTTTTCCTTCAAACCCTTCAATTTTCTGTAGTTTCTTTCTGATATCAGGGCCCAACTGGGAGACAAAGGCTATGACCAATGCCCTCAGATTTTCTGGGGCTTCTGGGTCTATCAGAGTATATGTCTGATAAGCCTCCATGAGGTGCTCCAGAAAAGTGGTGGGAGATTCCTGTGGTCCCTGAGTAACCTCGCTTACCTTAGACAGATTTGTAGGGCGCCTTGCGGCAACCCGGAGACCCCCCCATTAGAGTCCGGCAGTAGGTGGTGAGACACTCTCTACTGTGATCAGTGTTGGGGTCCCAGTCTCGCCTGTCAGAGGGGAAGATACGCTCCAGATGTGCATGCTCAGTCGGTTGGCCGTCAGGTCCCAGGATTAGCTTTCTTGCCTCCTGCTGAATTCACTCCCTCTCTTCCGCGGTGAAGAGGACCTGGAGAAACTGCTGGCAGTCATCCCATATAGGCTGGTGTGTATAAAAAATAGTTTCTAAGAGAGAAATAAGGCTTTGGGGTCTTTCAGCGAATGGTGGATTTTGTTGCTTCCAATTGTACAAATCACTGGTAGAAAAAGGGACATAGACCATGAAAGGCTGGACTCCCATCCCCTCCACATTCACCCCCATGGCTTGCTACAGAGGGAGGATGACCGAAGTTTCCCCCGAGGTCCCAGAGGTTGAGTCAGGACTTGTTGGCTGGTGGGGGGCAGTTGGGCCCTCCACGGGAGGCAGAGGGAGAGTGGAGTAGAGGAACCACTCCTAATGTGTGCTGGACTAAAGATTTCTCATTCTCCCTGTCCCTATCCTGCCGCAGGATATGGTGGTGGAGTTTCATCATACTCCGGCAGAGTGGGAGGACTGGAGGTTTAGCTTTAGTAGTTTCCTGTAAGGCTAAAACATGAAGAGGGTTAGATTCCGCCTTCCTCATCCATGACAGCTGCCATAGGACGAGGTAGTACCAAGCAGTGATGTATGGGATCTGGTCCGGGTGGTGTCGGTAGATGATCCGTTGAACTCTGTCTATTGCTGAGGGGTTAAAAGTTCCTTCTGATGGCCAATTACTGCTTGCAAGATTTAGTCATTCAGAAGAACAGAGAGTACTTACCTTATCCCTAAATACCTGGTCTCCTGTTTGCTGTGCAGCATTTTGGAAATGTTTAAAATGATGCAAAGCCAGTTCTAGGGAGGCGTTTGGCTGCGAGCCTGACTGCCCCATGACATCAACAACAAGAAGAGCAATAGAAGACACGACAGTTATGAACACAAAGCACAACAAGACAAAGACAAGGACCAGCCTGATTGCCCAAGGGCAGACCCAAAACAGGGGACCCTGGTGACGTCTCACCGGGACCATGGACTCAGGAAGTAACACTGCATCCAGCTTTCCTGGAAGTCCAAACAGACGTGCACACATACAGAACAAGAACCTGGCTTACCTCTCTGAGGATTCCAGAAGCATTGTGAGTCTGCCGGGGATGGCAAACTCTGAGCCCACCCAGTAGTCAGTCACCTGAGAGTCCGTTCCAGGCCCATCCAACAGCCAGCTGCTCCAGTGCTAACAAGTGTCATGAGTCTACAGGCTAGCAGGCTCACAAGGCCAGTCGGCGTAAAGGACCATGTCAAGCACTCGCTTCCCGGCCAGCGCACCAAATGATGTGGGGTTCGAGCGTTTGATTCACGGCACCAACACACAATTTACCAAGAGAGAGGTTTATTAGCCAGGTTCAACTGGCCAGGGCCACCCACCAGACTCACAGGTCTCTAGGCAAGGGCCCCACACTGAGGCAGGGGCCTTTTTTAAATAGGCAAAAGCCCGCTTAATCCACAAGGCCATTATAATTTAAATTCGAACAACACAAAGCCCACCAGAAGAGGGGCTTGCCTGCCACAATTCAAACAGAGAAAAGCCGGCCAGAATTTGAAAGGGGCTTATTGCACAACACTCACACACTGCCAGCGGAGGCTACAGAAGCAGAAAAAGCTGGTTAATTTATCTAACATAGCCACTTGGCTTTCAAGTAGAGCGTTCTTTCCAGAGTTTCCAAGAATTACTAAGTATCAGGGGAGAGGTCACAGCACACAGTTTCAGCGTACTTAATATACGAGGTTATAGTTTCATTACATTTCACATAATTCATCACACTTAATATATAAGGCTTCACACAGGTTCCACACAATTCATCACCTCTTACACTCTTCATCCTTTTGCATAGATCCAAATCTCCATCTGATAGCATTTGCCTCCTATTTAAAGGGCTTTAACATATTCTTTGTAGTGCATATCTGTTGATGATTAATTATTTCAGCTTTTGTATATCTGAAAATGTCTTTATTTTTCTTTTGTTTTTGAAAGATATTTTTGCCGGACTAACTTTAAAGATGTTGCTCCATGGTTTTCTTATTTGCCTTGTTTCCAGTGAAAACTCTGCTTTTGAGGCTGGCAGATGGGTACACAGAGGGAGTCAGGGTTCTGGAAGCTTATTTTCTGATAGAGTAGGGCAGCCTGAAGTATGTCATGTCCATATCTGGAAGATCTTAGGAAACAATTCTCTTGGATACAGACAAACCAAGGCACAGTCAGAGCACCACTGCCAGCATGGGATCTGAAAAACATCGGTGTCTGCATCAGAAGGATTGGCAGGAATCAGTTCTCTGGGGTGTGGGCAAATTGAGATTTGTATGGGGGCACCTCTCCCAGTAATGCCTAGTGCTTGCTATCATCCACATCATGAAGGCTGCAGCATGGTGGTCACTGGGCATGGGATGGGACTGCAAGCACCAAGGAACTGAATGCTCTGGGTACACATCTGAGGCAGTACACCACTGGATGTTCTCATGCATGCACTTATGGACTCTGTGCAGCAGGAGCAAGTAAAAATAATTCAGCATACCACAGCCAGGAAGAGAAGCATCCTTCCTTCTGCAATGTGCCTCCCACTCCCTCTACTAATCAAGCTTAACATCATACTCACTATATAGAGGAAGTGCTTAAAGATTCCAGTCCATTTCCACAGAGCAGATACTGAAGGGTGCGTTTGGAATTAAGAGGCAATAAATTTATAAGAGGCACATATACAAATAAACAAAAGACTATGATCTGAAGCTAAGAGAAAAAACCATCAATAGAAACCAACCTTAAGACTAAATGTTGGAATTAGTAGACAAGGACTTTGCAGTGGCTACTATAGATATATTTGACGACTTAAAGGAAAAGTTGTCACAATGATTAAATAAATGGGAAATATTGCAAAGAAATGGGCTCTATAAAAAAAGAACCAATGGAAATTCTAGATCTAGAAATAAAACCTAAAAAAAAAATTTAACAGAATATTGGAAATAGAGAAAAGAGGGTAAATAAATTCAAAGAGAGATTAATAGAAATAATCAAATCTGAGGAACAGAGAGAAAAAAAGATTTAAAACAATAAAAACCTCAGTAACTTATGTGACAATATCAAGGGGTCTAACACATGTGCAATTAGAGTCTCAGAAGAAGAGGAAACAGAATATGGAGTAAAAAAATATATTTAAAGAAATAATGGTTAAAAGCATCAATTTAGAGATCCAAAAATTTCAGCAAATTCTAAACAGATACATACAAAGAAAATCACACCTAGAAAAATAAAAATTAAATAGATAAAAACAAAAGATTAAAAAAATCTTTACACCAGCTACAGGAAAAAAAAAAAAAAAAGCATAGTCCACACAGGAGAGCAACAACACAGATATAGCTTACTTCTCATTAGAAAAAAAAGATGGAGGCCAGAAGACAATGAAATGACATCTTTAAAATGCTGAAGGACAATAAAACCATCAATGCAGACATTTTTAAATAAACCAAAGCTAAAAGAGTGTGTCACTAACAGATTTGTACTACAAGAAATATTAAAGAAAATCTTTCTGGCTGAAGGAGAGCAACACCAAACAGAAGTTTTAACCTATAGAAATAAATTAAGATCACGAGCAACCCCCTCAGATCCCTGCCTACTTTGGGAGTTTTTCTATCCTCTTAATAAATCCTGCTTTGTCAAAAAAAAACAAAAAAAAAAACACACATTTGGATACATATAAAAGACTACTTTTTTCTTCTCTTAATCTATTTGAAAGTCAATTGTTTAAGACAAAATGTGTCACCCTGTATTGTGAAATTCATAATTTACATGAATATAAAATACATGACAATAATGGCACAAAGAATGGGGTCGCATACGTAGAATTACAATAAGTCTTCACTTAATGTCAGAAGGTTCTTGGAAAATGGAACTTTAAGTGAAACAACATATAAGGCAACCAATTTTACCATGGGCTAGTTATATAAACAAAAGTTAAGTTCTTATAGCATATTTCTGGTCACAAAAACATTATCAAACTTTTATTTTTTTTAATTTTATTTATTTATTTTTTT
The DNA here is from genome assembly GCA_027257055.1 of Cephalopachus bancanus. Taxonomy (NCBI): domain Eukaryota; kingdom Metazoa; phylum Chordata; class Mammalia; order Primates; family Tarsiidae; genus Cephalopachus; species Cephalopachus bancanus. The sequence goes on along the minus strand of JAPVLO010000110.1, from coordinate 646,545 downwards.
TAAGTTGGAGTCTCACTCAGTTGCCCAGACTGGAGTGCAGCGGCCGCTCCTGGCCACTGCAGCCTCGACCTGCTGGGCTCCGGCCATCCTTCCGCCTCAGCCTTCCGAGTAGCTGGAACTACAGGCGCGCGCTACCATGCCCAGCTAATTTTTTGATTTATTGTAGAGACGAGGTCTCGCCTGCCCAGGTGGGTCTCGAACCCATGGGCTCAGGCAATCCACTCACCTCAGCCTCCCAAAGGTGCGGGATTATAGGCTGAGCCACCGAGCCTGGCTTATCAAACTTTTAAATAACGACTCAAAATACTTATAATATTAAACATTGAAATAAATGGAAGCTATGCATATATTTTATAAAGGTTAATAAAAACAAGTATGATAATTATTGACACCAAAAAAAAATCTGCTTTCATCCATAGCTTTGTTCCCCTATTGTAAAGTGTATTTTTTTTTTTTTTTTGAGTTGGAGTCTCACTCTGTTGCCCAGACTGGAGTGCAGTGGCCACTCCCGGCCACCGCAGCCTCGACCTGCTGGGCTCCGGCAATCCTTCCGCCTCAGCCTTCCGAGTAGCCGGAATTACAGGCATGCGCTACCACGCCCGGCTGTTTTTTGATTTATTGTAGAGATGAGGTCTCGCTGCTGTAAAGTGTATTTTTATCCTCTTGTTGCTTTTATGATTTTCTTACGATTATTAGTTTTGAGAAAAATTTGGTCATGATGTACCTTGGGGTAATTTTCTTCAGGTTTCTTTTTATTTTTAATTTTTTAGTTGGAGTCTCACTTTGTCACCCAAGCTGGAGGGCAGTGACACACTCACAGCCATCATAGCCTCAACCTGCTGGGTTTAGGAGATCCTTCCGCCTCAGCTTTCCAAGTAGTTGGAACTACAGGCAAACGCCACCGCACCTGGCCAATTTTTTGATTTATAGTAGAGACAAGGTCTCACCAAGTTGCCCAGGCTGGTCTTGAACCCCTGAGCTCAGGTAATCCTCTCACCTCCACCTCCCAAAGTGCTGGGATTATAGGTGTGAGCCACCGTGCCCGGCCTTCTTCAGGTTTCTTGTGCTCGGGGTTCATTAAGATACTTGAACCTGTGGGTTTTTAGCTTTTATCATATTTGGAATATTTTCAGTCAATGTTTCTTCAAATATTTTTCTGTATTGTCCTCCTTTAGAGATTCCAACTGCATGTATATTAGGCAGCTTGAAATTGTCCCACAGAAATATTTGGTATATTTCTTTTTTCAATTTTTTTCTCTCAATGTTTCAGTTTGGGTAGATTTTATTACTATCTTCAAGTTTACTAATCTTTTCTTCTATAATAGCTAATCTACTGTTATTTTCATCCAGTGTACTTTTCATCTCAGAGTTTTTATCTTCACAAGTTCAACTTGTATCTGTTTTATATCTCGTCTCAATATGTTCAATATTTCCTCTAGCTTTTTGTTCATATAAAGAAAATTATAGTAGCTATTTTATTTTTTACTTTTTTTAGTTTTATTTATTTTATTTTTAAATTTTTTTGTAATTATAAAGATATGGGGTACAATTCAGGGTTAGGGATACAAATGTTGATTATGCAGGTATCCTTGTTGATGATATAATAGCTATTTTAATATCTTCACTTCCTAAGTGGGATCAGTTTTAATTTACTGATTTTTCTCATTATTATGAGCCATATTTTCCTGCCTCTTTACATGTCTTATAATTTTTTATTGATGCCATATATTGCTAATTTTACATTGTTGGGCTCTGGATTTTTTTTTTTTTTTTGTATTTCTATAAATATTATTGAACTTTGTTCTGTAATGCAGCTAATTAATAGGTTGATCCTTTGAGTCTTGCTTTTAAGCTTTTTTAGTCAGCATCCTCTGATTAGTCTAAGGCTGAACTTTCCTTGTTACTGAGGCAAGACTCTTTACCCAATGCCCACTGAAGTCAGAGATTTTCCAGTTTGGCTGGTGGGACCATCTGCTTTCTTTGGTCTCTTAAAATTGGTCCCTCCAACACTTTCAGATGGCTCATTTTCCACCCTGTTAGTTTCCTCACCCACATATATTTATCAATGATTACTTGAGTGGGACCCTTTGCAAATCTCTGGAGTTTTCTGCATATTCTATTCTCTCCTCTCCAGGATCCTGCCCTGTGAACTCTAGCTGCCTTGGTTTCTCTGCACTCCTTAGCTCCACTGTTTCAACTTGGAGAGACTGTGGGCTCCAGCTGGGTTCCCCCTCCTTGCACTAGGGCCTTGAAACTCTTTCCAGGCAGTAAGCTAGGGTAATCTTAGGACTCATCTTGTTTTCCTTCTTTCAGGGATGATTGTCTTTCATTGCTTGATATCTAACATCTTCAAGCCTGTCGTCTCATACATTTTGTTCCATTTCTAAATTGTTTCGATTTAATCTAGTCCCTATTGCTCCATTTTAGCCAGAAGTGGAAGTGGCCATGACTTTTTTTTTATCAGTCTTTATTACTCAGTCTTTAGTGTTTTCTGGTCTGCAATTATGTTTTTGGGAATTTAGGAGATGTCCAACGATATTTTAATAAAATATGTGCAATTTTAAAAAAGATAATAAATCAGATGTAGGAAAATTTAGGTTAGAACAGATAGGCAGTGCTGGAGTACTGGCTACTAGGGAGAACATATAATTTCCAACTTCTTTGAGAGTGTGAGGAGGGCTTTATCTAGGGAGGTAAAGGCCTCTTAGACATAGGGATAGGGCTCAAATGCTACGCCACCCCAAAATGACAAGCGTTCACCATGACCATAATCTGCCCATTAAACTTTTTTTTTTTTAATTTGAGATGGGTCTTGCTATCCTGCCCAGGCTGGTCTTGAACTCTTGGGCTAATCCTCCTGCCTTGGCCTTCCAAAGTACTGGGATTCCAGGCATGAGCCACCACACTCAGTCATTAAACATATTAATATACAGCCACATCATCCACGTAAATAACCAGTAGGTTAAAAACAGTTTCTCAGAAAAAAATTGTTTTATGCTTGCGCCAAGCTCACTAACATGACGGTAACAAACTAAAAAAGTCACAAAAGTATACCAGTTCATAAAGTGTATAAAAGAAAGAAGAGCCGGGAGCGGTAGTGGAACGGTAAGCAAGAATGAACACCTGAAAGAACGGATGCCAGGGAGACATTAGGGTCGTGCTATCTGCCCGGTACCCTACCCCCTGACATGGGATACCCTCTTTCCGTCATCAAAGAGCAGTAAGTACGACATCTCCTCGCCTGGTTCTCGTCCTCCTAGGATGAAAGTCCCATTTTGTTAACAAGAGAAAGGGAGGCATTAAGGACTTTTTGCCTCCTCCGGGACAGCGGGTGGCGAGCGGGACAACGAGCAGGCGCCACCGCCTCTCCACGTCCTTGCTCTCCACTCAGTGAGACCCAACCCGGAAGAGAGAGCTGCAAGGTCCAGCAGGACCGCCCGGAGACTATGCCGCGGCGGGTCCGGCCGTCTGCCTGGCAGACGTGATGTCACCGCTGGCGCGCTGGTGACGTCAGAGGAGGGCGCCACCCTCGAAGAAGTGCGGGAGGCGGCTCCCGCCGCGGTGCTGCAGTCATGGAACTAGGGCAGGAGGCGCGGCGACTGGGTTGCTGGGCGGCGGAAGAGATGGGGGTGCCCGTAGCGGCCAGGGCCTCGGAATTCACGCTGCGCAGGTGAGGTTCTCTCCGGGAGTGAGGACTCTCTCACCTGGAGATAGTCTCTGGGAGTGAGAACCCCACCCTTCCTTGGGGACTGGACCTCCCGTTCCCCATTGAGAATGGCCCGGGTTACTGAGGGCTGCCCGCCCTGGGGAGCCCTGCGTTCAGGAAGAGGACGTCCTGATGGTGACCCCCCCACCCTGTGAAGCCACCCAGAGTGAGATTCCTGGCACCCATGTGGAAATAGGATCTCCAGAGTAACACTGTCTTTGCGGTGGCTCACCACCTCCACCTATACCCGAGGACACTTGGGAGTTAGCTTGACCACTCCCCTGGATCTGTAGAAGTGATGACCCACATTTGGTCACAAGAGAGCACCTCCTGGCCGAACATCCCACTTCTACTCCCACTCTGAAGCGGCTAGAGAAAGGGAGCACACTACCAGAGAATGAGAATACCCCCATATTTAGTGAGAAGACCACCCTCTTAGTAACTAAGAACTCCCCAAGAGGGAATATCTTACTGCCAAAAGTATAGGCCTTCCCTCCTCCAGAGGTGAGAACTCTCTAGTGAAGACTCCCTACCACCATCACCCTGAGAATGGGGATCCTCCACCCTATGTGGTGCCCCAAGTATACCCTTACACATTCTCTCCACAGGCTTTGTCTGGGCCAGGGTGCTGATATCTGGACCTACATCTTGCAACATGTGCACAGTCAGAGGTAAGTTGCACTGGGACAGGGGAGGGGGCACAGGCCAGTCCCAGTAACCCCTCTTCCTTCTCTCTCTCCACTCTAGGACGGTCAGGAAGATCCGGGGAAACTTACTCTGGTAACTGTTTCTCAAAGTTATTTGTTCTGTCTTCCCCAGTCCCATCTAGCCCTATCCCCACCCACAGCCTTACACTTTCTGCCCCAATCATCCCCTCACTCTGGCCTCCTTTCCTCAGGTATGGCCACCAGGACAGTCCAGAGGTAAGATGCGTCTGCTACAAGATTCTCTTGCATCCAGTAAAGGACTTGCAGATCTTCTGCTCTAAGCCCACCCTGGGGCTAAGTGATACTGGGAACACTGTCATAAAACAGTGATCCCTACACTCACAGATCTTACAGTCCAGGGGAAGAGAGACTTGAGCTAGGAGTAGAGGGGCCGTGGATATGGGACATCAAAGCTGTTGTGGAGATATGGGGGAGGGGACAGGTTTAGGAGAGATGCTGAGGCAAGTGAGACTAGATATGGAACTCAGGGAAGAGACTGGGACTGGGACAAAGATGTGGGTATCACCAGCGCAGACAGGAAACAGACTGGAAGGGTGAGTGAGGCAATTCCAAGAGGTAGGTGAAGACCAATATAGTACCTTAGTGCTTCTGTGTCAGACACAGAAACTGCTTAGAAAAAACCCTCTGCGAATATCCAAGATAAACCAAAAAGAAAACAGAGAAAAGAAGCACCACCATTTCTTAGGCCTGGAAGATCTGAGCAGATGCTTAACTTCTAGTAACTTACCACTGTGGTCACTATAACATAGTAGCGTACATTCAAATGTGTTACCATTTTGGCACAGCTGATAGAAAGAATTTTGTTATCCAAGAATTAAATGCCAAGGGAAAAGAAATGCCAGTTAAACTGGATCTACCTAAAACAAGAACCAAAACTTCAAAGTTTGATTGTGACCCCATGTTGAAAATAAAACTAAACATTATTTTAAAAAAAAGAAAAGAAAAAGCCCTCTGCTAGTCTCTGGGCAGGTAAGGAGCCTGGTGCCCCTTCAAAGGCAATCAGGTCAGGCTGAGCCCTGATCAGACTATTCATCTGACCCTGTACCTGATCCTACCAGGTCCGTCGGAAGTTGGAGCTGGAAGCCACTGTGACCCGCCTGCGGGCAGAGATCCAAGAGCTAGATCAGAGCCTGGAGCTGATGGAGCGAGAGACTGAGGCTCAGGGTGACCTGTGGGGCCGGGAGGAATGGCAGCAGAATGTAGGGTGGGGAAGGTGCCGATGGCCACCCCTGTTCTTCCACAGACGTGGCCATGGAGCAGGCACTGCAGAGCATGCGAGACACCCAGCGTCGAGCTCTCCTTCTCCAGGGTCAAGCTAGGGCCATGCGAAGACAGCACCATGAACTTCGAGGTTCCACGCAGTGGCTGCAGAATCAGCTTAGGCACCTGCAGGAGATAGAGAGGTGAGCCTCAGGGACCAGACCCCACCAGGCTGGGTGGCCAGATAATCTCCTTGGACCCCAGTGATCTCCCCTGATCCTTTCTGGGGTTCCAGAATTCCGAGCTCCCACCCTTAGGTTATAAGATCCTTGAGGCCGGGGGTTTTGTCATCTCAGTCACCTGTATTTTTAGTGCCTGGAATGGTGCCAACTGTATATCTAGAACACCAGCTCTGGGGAAATAAACAAAGGACAAGACCCTGCCCTCCTGGAACTTACACTCTAATGCAGAGAAGACATATAAACTAGGCAACAAACAAACCATATAATTTCAGGCAGAGATGAGTGCTAGGGAGAAAAGGTGACAATGATAGAAAGAGGAATACTATAGCTAGGGTGGTCAGGGAAGTCCTCTGAGGAGGAAACATTTGAGTTAGGAGAGGAATTTCTGTAGAGAGGGAATAGCAAGGGCAGAGGTCCTGGGCTTGGCATGAGGGAAGAATCACCAGGAGGCCAGGTCAGCATAGACTTCACAAGCAAGAGGGAGAACCTGAGGGGGTGAGGTTGGAGAGGTGGACAGAGCACCACAGAGGTGTTGAAATTCTGGGATACTGGGTTCATGCCCTGGCGTGGCCACTTACAACTGTGTGACCTTGTGCCTCAGTTTCTAAGATCTGTGGAACAGGGATAATATAAAAAGCAACTTAATAAAGTAGGTATGATAATTAGGTGAGTTAAATTATGTGAAGTGCTTAGAAGAGTGTCTGTTAACCACTGTCATGAATCTGCATGTGATGGGAAGGCATATTTTGGAGAGTTTTGAGCAGGGACATGGTCTCCCTTAGTTTTAATAGGATCATTGACTACTAAGTGGAAAACAGACCACAGGGGGCGAAAGCAGGGAGGCTAATACAGTGGTCCAGCTGGGAATGGCCTGATCTTGGAGGTGGTCCCTGGGATCCAGGCACAGCTGTTCCTGTGACCGACCTTGCTGGCAGTGAGAAGGGATGCAGCATAGACTTCTGTTCTCCCAGTTCCCTCCCTCCAGGGACCCCATCCTCCTGACCCCCCACTGCACTTCTCCCTCCAGGAAGGCCAAAGTGGATGTGACCTTTGGACCCCTGACATCAGCAGCCCTGGGCCTGGAGCCCGTGATCCTGGTAAGAGTCCTGGCCGTAGGGGAAGGGGTAGAGAGTCTAGGGTCAGGCAGATGCCTGGGAACCCCTCGTGCCCTATCCTCTTCTCCCTAGTGTGATGTCCAAGCAGCCTGCACCCTCCGGGCCCAGTTCCTACAGAACCTCCTGATTCCCCAGGCCAAGAGGGGCAGACTACCGTGAGTGGCCCCAGCCCCCAGAGACCCCACAGAGAACCTGGGCTGTAGGGGTGGTCACTTGTTTATCAGTTCCTCAGACACTAAGCTTCTGGGCCATGTCAACCCCAGGGCCTGCCTTGACAGGGCTTCTAGGCTGAGAAGAAAAGGAGACAGACCCATCACAGACAGTGACAACTAGGTGGTTAGGGCCTATTGGGGATGGAGAAGTCTGAGAGGCTCTGAGCATCCAGCTAAGAAGGTGGGGCGGGGGGGTTCTCTGGTGGGAAGCCTTAGCTAGGGTAAAGGATGGAGAGACTATCCTAGGTAAACACCTGTAGAGGCCCCAAGACCAGCAAGTTGGTGTAATTGGAGAACTCACATCTAGCAGGCATAGGGACAATGACAGCCCCTACCTACCTTATAGGGTGGTGGGAATAATTGACGTGTCTTGTAACATTCTCTGTTCCCTTACCCAACCCCATAGAACCCCTCATGATGACCATTTTGGAACTTCTTATCAGCAATGGCTTAGCTCCGTGGAGGTGAGAGGGCTGGGTTCTCAGGAACGGTCATACCCTTCAGTCCCATGATCAAAACTCAGGGTGCCAGAACCTAACTCTTGATCCCAACTCATTCCCATGGGATCCCAGCTTGCAACCCTGCCCCCACCCCACCTGACTTCACCCCTCTCCCTTCCAGACACTGCTGACAAACCATCCCCCAGGCCACATCTTGGCTGCCTTGGAGCACCTGGCTGCAGAGCGGGAGGCAGAGATTCGATCCCTGTGTAGTGGGGATGGGCTCAGAGATATGGAGATATCCAGGTGTGGCATGGATTGTCCCTGCAGTTAGGGTGGGGCAGGCTGTGAAAGCTGGGACAAGGTCAAGACTAGGCACAGCCACTTGCTGATGGGGGACAAACTGAAACCAGTGCCCAATGGTGTGGGTGGGCTGACAGTGGCTACACTCAAGTACCAAGGCAAAGACACAGGGCAGCTCGCTCAGCAACTTTGCCCCCACACTAGGCACCAGGCACCGGAGCAGTCAGACTCTGGCCAGACCCTGCCATCCATGGTACATCTCATCCAGGTGACCCCCCAAAACTCTGCCCTCCTCCTTTCCCAAGACCCACTCAGTCGCCTCAGCCCCATGGACCATGCCTACCCTGACTTTGTACCCCACTCCAGGAGGGCTGGCAGACTGTAGGTGCACTGGTCACCCAGCGGGGTGCCCTCCTGAAGGAGCGTCAAGCTCTGACACAGCACCTCCAGGGCTTAGTGGAGGAAGTGGAGAGACGTGCTCTGGGATCCAATAAGAGGTGAGAGGGCTCTCTTGCCAGAGGCTTCTTGGCCATTTCTCTCCCAGATGTCTCGGGATAGTTGGCTTTTTCTACTCCTGTGGCTTTCATCTCTTCCTCTCTTTCCTCAGTTTTTCTCCCTGGCTTGTGATCCCGTGTGCATCCCTAAAAATATCCTCTCCCTCTCAAGTGTGAGTCTCAGTCACCCTCCTCTCCTTTGCTCTTTTCTGCTTGTCCCCCAGGCAGGTGTTGATGCTGGGGCTTCGGATCTCTGGCCTGTGGGCGGAGCTTAAGGCCCTGCGTGCCCAGAGCCAGGAACTGGGGGACGCAGCTGGGCATCGGCAGCTCCTGCTGAGGGAGCTACAGGCCAAACAGCAGCGGATCCTGCACTGGCGCCTGCTGGTGGTGAGAGGCTGGGCCTGGGGAGAAGTCTGGTGGAGGGCCAAAGTGGAGGCTTCGAACCTTGCCATCAAGAACTAGGCCTCCTGGGGGCGGGCAGGGTGAAACTCCCGAGAAGCAGGACCAGGACCTGTGCGAAGGGCTGAACTGAGGTTGGGAGGTGGGAAGGAGCTAGTCTTGGTTGTCTCCTGGTTACTCAGGAGGAGACACAGGAACAGGTCCGCCTGCTCATCAAGGGAAACTCAGCCAGCAAGACTCGCCTATGCCGGAGCCCTGGGGAGGTGAGATGGGAGTTGGGATGGGGTCTGGGCAGGGCTAGATCTGCTGGGCTGGGGCTGGATGGACTCAGGCTGCCCCGCCTATCCCTCTCCTTCCCCACAGGTGCTGGCTCTGGTTCAACAAAAGGTGGTCCCGACATCTGAGGCCGTGGCACCACAGATCCAGGAGCTGCTTCGCTGCCTGAAGGAGGAAGTCCGGCATCTGCCCCATATTCTGCTGGACACTCTGCTGCGGCACAGCCCTGGAGAGTGAGACTGGAGCCATCTCCCATATCCCCTGCAATGAATGACTGACACGCCCTGTACCCCCTCCAAAACGAGCCCCAGACCCCCAGTGTTCCCAGGCTGCCAGACCTTACCCTCAGGTCACCAGCCTTGGTCTGGCAACATAGTCCTCCAACCCACCTCCAAGTTTCTGGGCCCCAGAGCCTCTAGGACCCAAGCCCTCCTCTCAGTGCCCCACCCAACTTGGACTTCCCCTCGCCCTCCAGGTCGAAGCCCCTGCCCATGGTCCTACCATCCATCCACCAGCTGCACCCTGCATCCCCAAGGGGCTCCAGCCTCATAGCACTGAGCCACGCACTGGGGTTGCTCCCAGGGAAGGTGAGTGCTTGTCTCCTACAACTTGCCTCCCCACCCCTGCCCAAGGTGACTGTGCTTCCCCCTTCGTCCAGGCACCAGAGCTGCTCCTCCCGGCTGCTGCCTCTCTTCGCCAGGACCTTCTGTCCCTTCAAGACCGGCAGAGTCTCTGGTGTTTAGATCTGCTCCACATGAAGACGAGCCTGCCACCGGGACCATCCACCCAGGGTAAGCCTGCCTTGTTTGCTGTCTCCAGCATCCCTGCCCATCCCCAGTACTATCAGCCTCCAGAAGTACTAACCAGCAACACCCATTGCTCACGCAATGCCTGCTGGGTGCTAAATGCTTTAAACATATGCCCTTGTTAATCTGCACAGCAGTCTCATGAGGTAAGTGCTACTATTCTCTCTGTTTTACAGAGGAGGGAACTGAGATGCAGAGGGCTTAGTAGGTTGCCCAAATGGCAAGGCTGGGATTTGAATCCAAGTAGTCTAACATGGGTCTGTGCTTCTAGCTGCTAAGCTACACTGCCCATTGCATGGCAAGTACTCATTCATCACCATCAAATGGTATATACTTCAGTAGTTAAAAGCTGTGTTATGGAGTTAAACTACCTGGATTCCCTTCTCAACCCTTCTCTTTCTAGGTATGGATCTTCCTGTGTCTCAGTTTCCTCCTCAGTGGAATAAGCATAGTAATAGTATCTTGCAGAGTTGCTGGGAAGATTCAGGCAGGTGACCCAAACAGGACACTAAAAAGTGCCTTGTATACAGTAAGCACCCTGTGTCTCCAGTGTGACCATAATTGCCTACCTATACACTAAATCACTTTGAGTTCTTACCATGAGGGAAGGGATTTTTAAGATCCTCCTCACCTTCCAGCCCCGTTAACAGATGAGGAAACTAAAATGTAGAGAAGTTGTTCATTCCTGGATTCACACAGCAAACACTGTGTCTGCAGGTGCCGACCCAGATAGCTTGTTGGTAAGTGAGGAGACAGCTTTCCAGCCCCAGAGGTTTCCCCATGGCAGAAGCACTTCATAGTAGAAGCAAAGAGCAAAAAATCAAAGGATACTCAGATGGAAGAGGTGGATTGATAAGAGATTAATTGGGGGTGCCATCAGCAAAGGAAGGAGACCATCTTCAGCCTTGGAGTGTGGGCTCCCTGCCTTCCACCTCTTCACAAGGGTAGGGAGCAGCATGCAAGGATGACCAGAATAGGCCAAGACAAGGCACAGTGTCTCCACCTCATGGGCATCTTTTTTTTTTTTTTTTTAGTCAGAATCTCATTCTGTAACCCAGGCTGGAGTGCAGTGGCACACTCATGGCCACTCCGGCAATCCTTCTGCCTCAGCCTTCCAAGTAGCCGGAACTACAGGTGCACACTGCCACGCCTGGCTATTTATTTATTTATTGTCGAGACAAGGTCTCACCATGTTGCCCAGGTTGGTCTCAAATCCGTGGGCTCAGGCAATCCTCTTGCCTCAGCCTTCCAAAGTACTGGAATTAATCTTGAGCCACCACACCTGGCCTCATGGGCATCTTGAACATATCTATAATGAAACTGTTGGTTCTCTCTACTCCAAAAAGCAATTTCATTCTTCGTTTTCTTGATTTCCTCCCTCAGTAGGAATTACCCCACCCACATCCTTTAGGTGCTGCAGCCAGAAACCCAGGAGTCATCCTTAATTCCTCCCAACTTCCTAACCTTGTCAGCAAGCCCTGTGGGTCCCATCCCCAAAGTTCTCCAATTTGCCCCCTGCTAGCCTGCGGCTCAAGATAATTCCACCTGACAGTAGACGTCGCTGAAGAACAAGTGTCTTGATTGAAGTCACGGGGCAAGGAATGCGTAGAGTCAGGATTCAGACCCAAAAGATCTGATCTTCTGCACTTGCTGAGCTGGGCCCTGTTCTGGGCACATGGAGAGGGACTAGGACTAGACTGTCCCAGGGAGAAACACTTCTCGAGTGAAGGGCTGGAACATGCTGAGGAGGAAGCCGTGGGACAAGGAATGCTGGGAAGGGCTTCCAGGAGGAAAGAAAAATGGTATCTCATGTGGGCCCTGGAATAGGTCAGGTTTTGTCCAGGAGCGGTAAGCAGATGCCACATAATGCAAACTCTCAAATCTCAGAAGCTTGGACTCTGCCTTGGGGGCACTGGGGAGCCTTGGAGGGTTCTAAATAGGGAAGGGAGAGGATCAGCCTTGGGCTTCAGGAAGATCACTCTGGCTGCCATGTGAAGAGTGGAACAGAGTGGGAGACTGAGGCCTGGCATCTAGGAGGGAAGCTGAGTGGATGGGTCATGGAGGTTGATGGACTGTCAGGGGGAGGGAAGAAGACATGCAGAATGAGGCCTGGGGGCTGGTGAGGTCGAGATGAGCACCTGGGAGGAGGGACAGGTTTGGGAGAGAGGCTGAGGTCAAGACCAGGTGACTGGAGCCTTGGTGACCCACTGGCTGCAAGGCACCAGTAAGCCAGAGGACTCAAGGCTGCCTCCGGGTTTCTAACCTGTAGAGCTGCTGCAGATCCAGGCATCCCAGGAAAAGGAGCAGAAGGAAAGTCTGGGGCGTGCTCTGAAGAGGATGGAGAACCTGCTGAAACAGGCGCTGGAGCGAATTCCGGAGCTGCAGGGTGTTGTGAGGGACTGGTGAGAGGGGGATGTGACGGGGGTGGGGAACTGGGCTGGGTGAAGAAGTCAGGACTCAGGCTAGGGGGCTGGTGAGAAGGAGCAGGCCATGGTGTTGGGGGAAGCAGGGAGGGTCTGGAAGGCCAGACTTTCCTTCTAACGCCATGCCCTTCCCCAGGTGGGAGCAGCCAGGACAAGCTGCCCTGTCCAAAGAACTCTGCCAGGGTCTGTCCCTGCCCTAGTGGCGGCTGCGCTGGAGTCAGGCCCAGGGGACCCTGCAGAAGCTATACACATGAAGAGGGGGTGCAAGCAGAAATCATGAACTTCACATCTATTGACCCCAATACCGCAACTCCCCCAGGACAACATTCGAAGGACAGCATCGCCAGGATTTATCAGGCCCTTGTTCCCACCTTGGCCTGCAGTACCCGTCATGTGCTGTTCTATTGCTCCCCTCAATTCCCTTGCCTCCTGTCTCTTCATCCTGCCAAAGCTGAGAGAATGGCGTGCTCTGGACCCTACCCCAGGTACCCCTGAGTATCCCAGGTATCACTTTCATCTTCAGCAAAAAGCAATTGGGCACCTCCTCCAGGCACTGGGGATTCAGCATTGAAAAAACTGGACAGAAGTCTCTGCCTTCGTGGTGTTGACATTCTAGAGCAGGGAGACAGACAGTTGACAAGACAAGTAAAACATGCAGTCTGTGGGAAGGTAACTGCATGGAGAAACTGGAGGGTGTAGGAAGTATGATGAACCACACAGCTCCCTGCAAAGGTCACACTCCGTCAATGTAGTGAGCCCGAGCCTCACTATGTTCCTGAGGAAGTCCCTGAGGAAGAGCTTGGAGGTGGAGGCTACAGCACACACAGAGGCCCTGGTGTGAGAGCCAGCAAGGAGGCCAGTGTAGTTGGGGCGTAGGGGGCTAAAAATGAGATTGTCTTCCAGTTTTTATACAGTTTCGTTTTTACATTTAAGTCTGGCCAATTTGGAATTTATCCTAGCAAATAGGTCCAGTTTTGTTGTATTTCACATATATCCCAAAAGCACTTATTAAAATTCCTAGTCGGGCAACGCTTTTGGGTCCCCTCCCACTGTGGGAGCTTTTCTATCTTCTCAATAAAGCCTGGCTTTTGAATAAATTAGTTTAATTTAATTCCCAGTCAGAGCAGCAGTTGCCTCTGAGGAAGGGGTAGATGGCAGGGGTCAACAAAGGAGGAGCTGAGGAAATGCTAGGGTGATGGGAAAAGTATTATCTTGAGAGCAGTGGAGGTAACAGAAGTGCAGAGATGTGTCAGAACTCACCTAGCTGTAGTCTTAAGGCCTGTACATTCCAACTGTGTGCATTATTTTTCAGCTTACAAAACTTTAACCACTGGTTTGAGATGCCACCTTTTCATTCACTAAATTTCCATGTTTGATCTGGGTTCTCCTCAGATCTGTTGTGTATCTAACTCTTCGTGTGCCATTCCTACAGGGTTTTTGTTTGTTTGGCGTTTTTTTATTGAGACAAAGTCTTGCTTGGTCATCCCAGCTGGTGTGCAGTGATATAATTTTGGCTCACTGTAGTCTTAACCTCTTGGACTCAAGCGATACTTCTGTCTCTGCCTCCCAAGTAGCTGTGACTACAGGTGTGCACCACCACACTTGGCTTATTTTTTCATTTTTTGTAGAGATGGGTTCTCACTGTGTTGCCCAGGCTGGTCTCGAACCCCTGACCTCTAATCTTGCCTTGGTCTTCCAAGCGCCAGGATTACAGGCATGAGCCATCATGCTCAGCCAAATATATACATTGCCATATCTAAAATGGTTTGTTGCCCTTATTATTTTTCAAGGTTTCCTTGTCTCTTGTTGCTAATTTTTCCTCCCAAATGAAGTGAACATTATACTAAACTTGCCTGATTCCAGAAGTAAAACAAACACAGATAGTAGCTTTACTGGTATTGCAGTAAGTTTACAAAGTAGACTTGACAGCTTTACAAAGGAAAACAGGTGGGACCTTATAAAAAATAACTGGTCCACTTTCTTCAGAAGGCCATTGGGGGCAGGGTGTAGACTGCTTTAGATTAAAAGAAATACAACAACCAAATGTAATGCTGGATCTTGATTGAATCCAATTTTTTTTATTTTAAAGTTTGAAAATATGGTTGGAGGCCAGGCACAGTGGTTCATGCCTGTAATCCCAGCACTTTGGGAGACTTAGATTGGAGGATTGCTTGAGTCCAGCAGTTTGAGATCAGCCTAGGCAACATAGTGAGACCTAGCCTCTACAAAAAAATTAGCCAGGCAGGGTAGTGCTCGCCTGTGGTCCCAGCTACTTGGAAGGCTGAGTGGCAGGATCACTTGAGCCTAGGAGTTTGAGGCTGCAATGAGCTGTGTTCATACTACTGCACTCCAGCCTGAGCAACAGAGTGAGACCTCAACTCAAAAAAAAAAAGAACAAAGTATGTTTGGAGGACACCTGGGGAAATTTGTGAATTAGAGAATATTGTTGTATCTGTTAAATTCCTTTGGTGAGATAGTGTGTATTATGGTTAGGTGAGAGAATGTTCTTAGATGATATATGTTGAAGTATTAAGGGTGATGTGTGCAACTTTCACATGTGGGATAAGAGGCAGGGATAGAAGCTAGATAAAACTGAATGTACGTTATTTCTTAGTTGTGACTGTGTTAACATCTAATTTTTCATATTTTTTTAAAAGAGAAAAAAGCAAACTCCTAAAAATTCAAAACAAAACAGATGAACCTGTGTGTATCGCGTATCTTTTTTTGAGTTGGAGTCTCACTCTCACCCAGACTGGAGTGCAGTGGCCGCTCCTGGCCACTGCAGCCTCGACCTGCTGGGCTCCGGAGAGCCTTCCACCTCAGCCTTCCAAGTAGCTGGAACTATAGGCACATGCTACCACGCCCAGTTAGTTTTTGATTTATTGTAGAGACGAGGTCTCACCAAGTTGCCCGGGCGGATCTCGAACCCACGGGCTCAGGCAGTCCACTCACCTCGGCCTCCCAAAGCACTGGGATTACAGGCTGAGCCACCGAGCCCGGCCTTTTTTTTTTTTTGAGTTGGAGTCTCACTCTGTCGCCCAGGCTGGAATGCAGTGGCACACTCATGACCACCCCAGCGTCGACCTGCTGGGCTTCAGCGATCCTTCCACCTCAGCCTTCCAAGTAGCCGGAACTACAGGTACACATTACCATGCCAGCTAATTTTTGATTTATTGTAGAGACGAGGCCTCGCCAAGTTGCCCAGGCTACTCTTGAACCCACAGGCTCAGGTAATCCACTCGCCTTGCCCTTCCAGAGTGCTGGGATTACAGGCAGAGCCACCGAGCCTGGCCGTATGGGATATATCTTGTGCCAGAAAGCAAGGAAATCCTGCAAGACTACTGTGGTCAAGTCACAGAGACTCACGAACCAATCTGAAGAGGCTCTCACTAGCCAAAGATGGGACATTATGAGCAGCAAAAAGTTGCAGTGGTTTGAAGCACATCAAATATGTTTCAGTGCGTAAGTTCATATTGATATACACATACCTCTGATATGCACATACCTCTGAAGTCACCTTTGAAGGGTACTAGGAACCAACTCATTATTTAAAATTTTTTTCATAAAATATAGAAAGCATCAAGGGTATTCTTTATCTTTCCTATGTGAACAGGTAACAAAATCCTGACAAGGAGGTTATTTATGGAAGAATCACAACTGATAACTTCAAAGAGAATGACAGAATTTAAAAAAAAAAAAACCTACTTGCCATCCATTAAGTGATGGATACAGGTAATGATGATCTAGGGCTGCTAAAACTCTTATGTGAAAAGTTGATTGGGCTTCTTAAAATGAATGGAGCAGGATGGTACCACCAATCAATACTGACATCAAAGGAGGGCTAAGCATGGTGGCTCATGCCTGTAATCCCAGCACTTTGGAAAGCCAAGGCGGGAGAATTGCTTGAGGCCAGGAGCTTGAGATCAGCCTGGGCAACATAGCGAGAACTCGTCTCTACAAAAAAACTTTTTAAAAATTAGCCAGGCTTGAGGTGCATACCTGTAGTGCCAGCCACTTGAGAGGCTGAGGCAGAAGGTGCACCCAAGACCAGAAGGTCAAAGCTGTGGTGAGCCATAATCATGGCACTGCACTCCAGTCTAGACACCAGAGTTTCGTTTTTCCCCAAAAAAATTAAGCCTAAATCCAATAAAGACCTAGCTCTCGTTACAAGTATATAGGCAGGAGGGAGGGGCAGTGAGAAACAAGTGAAATAAAATTAGCGTATGTAATTAGTTAAATCAAAAATGTGGGACATCCTATAGGACAAAGAGAAGGCAAAAGGCATGGGGGGACGGAGGGGAGGGCGAAGAAAGCAAAGGAGGAAGGAGGGAAGGAAGAAGAGACATTTATGTTAAAAAGACAAGATTTTTAAAGCTGAAACCATTTAGATAACAATTAGTATTGAATTATAACCCAAAATATAAAATAAATTTCCATGAGTCCGTTTGGACATAAATGATAGAATAAGTAAATGGGGAACAACAGATAAATCTCCCACACAAAAGAATTCCAAATAGTTTATGTAGATACTCCACTCTCAAGGAAATAGAGCATAACCCCCCACTCCTTAAGTGTGGATTGCACATGGTGACTTCCTTCTAAAGAGCATGTAAAAGGTTTTTTGTTTTGTTTTTTAAAGAGTAACTTTATAGTGGAGAAGCCTGACAAACACTATCTCAGCTAGATGATTCTGATGGTGTAAGTTATGTTGACAGTATGTACCCTCCATATGTGAGAACCTCACTTCTGTAGTTTAAAAAAAAAAAAACTCATAACCCCAGTCTAATGATAAAAACATAGACAAATCCCAAATGAGGAACATTCTACAAAATACCTAACCAGTACTACTCAGAGTTGTCAAGGTCATCAAAAGCAAGTAAAGCATGAGAAACTGTCACAGGCAACACAAGCCCAAAGAGATAGGACAACTAAATGTAATGTGATATCCTGGATGAGATGCTGGAATAGAGAAGATAAATGAGAGAGACACTAGGAAATCTGAAAAAAGTATGGACTTTAGTTAATAATTTTTTTAATTCCAATTATCTCTTTATATGTCTAGCACGGGAGCAAACAAAATACAGTATTTTAACAGATCATTCATTTGTGCTGATTCAGACTGGGACTTCAAGAATCAAAGCAGCCAATAAAATTAATTTTTGACAAAAAAACCAACAATGAAACAAAATGTGTGGACCTTATTAGAATCCTGATTTTACAATACTATTGTAAAATCTAGTGTTATAATAGTATTGCAATACTATTACAATTTAACCAATGTAACAGTGTTACAATACTATTGTATAAATACATTTTTGAGGCAGGGAAAATTGAACATGGTCTGGGTGTTAGATAATACTAAGAACTTAGCCGAGTGGTTGTGGTGGCCCATGCCTGTAATTTCTAGCATTTTGGGAGGCTGAGGCAAGAGGATGACTTGAGCTCAGGAGTTCAAGACCAGCCTGAGCAACATAGCCAGACCTCATTTCTTCAAAAAGTCAAAACTTAGCTGGGCCTGTAGTCCTAGTTACTCAGTACGCTGAGACAGGAGGATCACTTAAGCCCAGGAGGGCAAGGCTGCAATGAGCCATGATCGTGTCACTGCACACCAGCATGGAACACAGTGAGACCCTGACTCAAAAACAACAGCAACAAAAACTAAGAACTTGTTTGATTAACTAAGAATGGTATAATTAATGGTTTTATTTTTAAATAGATCTGTGTTAGAGATATACTGACGCATTTATGAGTGAACTGACAGACGTCTGGGATTTGCTTTAACGTACTCCAAAAAAAAAAATATTAAAAGTATAGATGAAACCGGAAGTTTGGAATATTGGTAGTGTTTGAGAGGTACGCAGGGGTTTGTTATAATACTAGTCCCTCTAATGTTGTGCATGTTTTTTTAAAAATCATAATAAAACACTTTGAGGGTTACCAAAAACAAAACAAAGGAGGGGTCAGCTCTGTCCCAAGACAGGACACAGAGACCAAATCCTTACACTTGCCCCTCTGAGTCGATGCAATAGACTACTGCCTCTGGGCCTTAGCATGAGCTGTTTCTTCCACCCAGAACACCTCTCCTCGTTTGCTTTAGCCAATGTCTTCAGATGTCACCTCCTCCAGGAATCTGGAATCCTCTGAGCTTCTTCCGTGACGTCTCTGGTCTTTCTAGGAATCACAGGTAAGCTGTCTACTCCAGAGCAGGTGGCTCGGCTAAGTCTCCAGCCTCGCCCAACCCTGAGCTGACGCGGACTTCAGTGTATTTAGAAACTTCCGGCGCGGGCTTCGCGGTGGCTGGCCGGGCCGGGGGGGGCGGCCTCTGAACTTTCCTGCGTTCTCAAAGGTCCGGTTTCCATATTAGGGACGGGCCCAACTGACTTTGCTTCGCTCTCATTAGTCCATGTTTCTCCGTGAAGGCGGGGCCACCTCTATTGGCGGTGTTCCCGTTGACCCAGGTTCTTCCGTCAGTTCGTCTTTCCAGTATTCTGATTGGCAAATATGCCTCCTTGAGGGTGTGGCCAGTTCTCATTGGCCCTCACTCCTGAAGGTATGACGTCATGATTCGGCGCCCGTCGCTTTCGTGTACGTCATCCGCGAGCGCCCACCCTGACGAAACCAGAGAGTAGCCGAATCGGTGGCGGCGGCTTAGCTGAGACGGTAGTAGCGGCGGCAGCGACGGCAACAGCGATGGCCGGGGCAGGGCCAGCCCCGGGACTCCCGGGTGCCGGAGGGCCCGTGGTCCCGGGACCTGGCGCCGGCATCCCGGGCAAGAGCGGCGAGGAACGCTTGAAGGAAATGGAGGCGGAGATGGCCCTGTAAGGCCCGAGACAGAGTGTGATAAAAGCAGTCCCAGAGCCAGTCACCGAATTCTGGAGATTCCAGGCCTCGATAGGCCGGAGATGTGGCTCTCACGTGGGGAAGTGGGGCCTTCTGAATTGTGGGGGCTGGGATAGGAGACGGGTTGGCAGGGGTGAAGGCAATATGCCCAGCGTTCCAGAATTGGTACGAGGTTCTGAGCTGTGGTGTCTGTCCTACTCCTCCAGGTTTGAGCAGGAAGTTCTGGGGGCTCCAGTAACTGGAATCCCAACTGCTGTGCCTGCCGTGCCTACGGTCCCCACGGTAGAAGCAATGCAGGTCCCAGCGGCTCCTGTCATCCGCCCAATTATCGCGACCAACACATACCAGCAGGTACGGCTGAGCTAAGGCATGTAATTCAGTGACCATAGGGCCTCGAACACAGTAGGTGTTTGTATACGAAGAGGTATTGACGTTTTGACTTGTTGACTAATTAACATGACAGACTGTATTGTATGTGCCAGGCACTGAGGACACAGTATTGACTTAAGACAATATTTCTGCCCTTTGGTAGCTTATATTCTAGAGTATGTTGTTCAGTAGAGCTTTCTGCAATGATGAGAGTGTTTGTATCTGTTTAAAATTTAATAGGTTCACATACTCAGTCACATTTCAAGTGCTCAATAGTCAGCTGTATAGGACTAGCAGACAGAGGGAGAGACTATTAAAGTTAAAATAAGCAAATGAAGCCGGGCTCGGTGGTTCAGCCTGTAATCCCGCGCTTTGGGAGGCTGAGTTGAGTGGATTGCCTGAGCCCGCGGGTTCAAGACCCGTGTGGGCAACTTGGTGAGACCTCATCTCTACAATATATCAAAAAATTAAGCTGGGCTCGGTGGCTCAGCCTGTAATCCTGCGCCTTTGGGAGGCTGAGGTGAGTGGATTGCCTGAGCCCGTGGGTTCGAGACCCACCTGGGCAGCAAGACCTCATCTCTACAATAAATCAAAAAATCAGCTGGGCGTGGTAGTGCGCTCCTGTAGTTCCAGCTACTTGGAAGGCTGAGGCGGAAGGATCGCCGGAGCCCAGCAGGTCGAGGCTGCGGTGGCCGGGAGTGGCCACTGCACTCCAGTCTGGGTGACAGAGTGAGACTCCAACTCAAAAAAAAAGCAAATGAAACTCGTTAATTCTGTCAAAAAATAATACAGAGTGCCTTCTATTCACTAGACCCTATTCTGGGCGTTAGGCATATAGTAAAGAACAAACAATAATCACAGCCTTTTTGGAGTTTACATTTTACTAGGGAGAGACAGGTCAAGGTAGGCTAAGAAGTGCAGAGGTTCATTAGCAGTCAGGGAGGACCTTTCTGTGGAGGGGACATTTAAGCAAAGATATAAAGGAGATGATGGAGAGAACCATGCAGATATCTAGGAGAAGAGCATTTTTAGCAGAGAACTTCCAGTCCAAGGGTCTTGAGGCAAGTGCATACCTGTCATGTTCAAGGAACAGCGGGGAGACCAGTGGCTGGAGTGGAATGTGCAAAGAGGAAGGTAAGAGGAGATAAGGACAGAGAGTTGATGGAGGCCTTATCAGAGATGAAGAGCTGTTAGAAGATTTTGAGCAGAAGGGTGCTGTGATCCAGTTTAGAGGTTAACAAGGTTGCCCTGGCTGTGTTTGGAGAATAGACTGTAAGGGGTGAGGGCAGAATCAAGGAGACCAAGAAGAGGCTAGTATAATATAAGCAAGAGATAATGGTGGCTTGGACCAGGTGGTGGCATGGGATATAGGGAAGACAGATTGGACATAATTTCAGTTAGTGCTGAGTGCTGTGGGGAAGATGAAACGGTGAGAGAAGTTGCTACTGAGAGAGACTAAGGACAGCTTCAGCTAGTGTGATCTCAAAAGCCTCCCTGGGAAGTGGCATTTTAGCTGAGACCTGAAGGTTGGCAGATAGCCCCACACAGATGAAACTCTTGGCCTCTTGGGGTGAGCCTGCCACGGGATATTGGGAGCACCAAGTCAGGCCCCTCACCCTGATCTCTTCCCCAAAAGGTCCAACAGACTCTGGAGGCCCGGGCAGCTGCTGCAGCCACAGTAGTTCCTCCAATGGTGGGTGGCCCTCCTTTTGTGGGCCCAGGTAAGTAAGGGGTGGCAAGGTGAAGGGGTCAGGTAACCAGGCAGGGTGGTTAAAAGGGGATACCTAGGACTTTCATCCCACTATACTCATCTCTCCCTCCCAACAGTTGGCTTTGGCCCTGGCGATCGAAGTCACCTGGACAGTCCAGAAGCTCGAGAAGCCATGTTCCTGCGGCGAGCAGGTAGGTCTGGGGCCAGGGACCCCCATGTTTAACTGGGTACTCTTATTTAGATGGCTTTAGCCTCCTACCTAAATCACTGCTCTGAATCACCTACACCACCCCCACCCTGATGTTTTCATCTTCCTAAAGCACAAATCTGATCAGGCACTTCCTGTTTATTTCATGTCAATTTGGCCTTGACATAATCATTGCAAGCCAACCTCCCTACTGTCAGTCCTAATTCCAAACCTTTGCTGTGTTTTCCACATTACTTAACACCTATAGCAAGCTATACAATTTACTTTTTAGCATGATTATCATCTTTTCTTCTCTCTAAAATATAAGCTTCATGAAGGGCAGAAGTCTTAGCACCTGCCACATAGTAGGCATTACATATTGTCCGTTGATGAGATGGACAAGCCATCCATTTAAACAAGCATTCGCCTCCTCACCTGGCAGCTCAAACCCTACGTGACCTGGCTTCTTGCAGAGAGAGATCCTCACATTCTCCCCAGGAGCTCTGATTATTGCTGGGCTGTGCCAGCAGCGCTCTTGTTAAGGTACCTTCTCTCCCCTGCTCTTTGTTGCACAGCTATAATCTTCCAACCTGCTGAGTATGGTGACTCTTACCTGTAATCCCAGCACTTTGGGAAACAGAGGCAAAAGTATGGTCTGAGCCTAGCGGTTCAAATCCCGCCTGGGCAACTTGGTGAGACCTCATCTCTACAATAAATAAAAAAATTAGCTGGGTGTGTTGGCACACACCTGTAGTCCCAGCTATCTGGAAGGCTAAGGTGGAAGGATCACCCGAGCCCAGCAGGTCAAGGCTGAGGTAGCTGTGACTGTGTCACTGTGCTCCAGCATATGCCACAGAGTGAGACTCCAACTCAAAAAAAAATACCTTCCAACCTGTTCTCTCCACAGGCCATTCTCCACATTCCACCTTTTCTCCTTCAGGTAACCTTTACACACAGTTTTTATGACATCACTTCTTTATATGTAAGAAAAGGATATGTGTTATCTCTTGGGTGTAAAATTCTAGTATAATCTCTATTAAACCAAACTTGTTAATTATGTTACCTAATCCTGTTTTACTTCATAATCTGATAATATCTGAGAAGTTTTTGTCTCTTATTCTTCAGTATGGTTTTGATCAAAATGCAAATTTGACCTCACCTTGTCCAGCTTTCAACCCTGCTATGGCTCCCCAGTGTCTTTGCTTGGATGCCTGCTGACCTCTTAACTCTTCTCATGACGATTTCTAACCCACCACTTTTTCAATTGCAGTTATATTAAACTGGAAGCGGAAGGGGTTTTGCTTACCAATAGTCTCTTGCCCTTTACCTGACTAACTCCATTATCCTGCAGGTCTCAGCTCACAGTCCCCTTCTGCAGGTAGTCTTCTCTATTCCTCCTGGCTGGGTCAGTGGGCTCCTCTGGGCTCCAGCAGCTCTCTGGACTTCCGTCTTCTAGCACTGATCACTCTGCCTGGGCTTTATCAAACCCTTCCAGCCCTGGTCATTCAGGGCTGTCATTCTCTGGTCTCTTCCCTCCAAGTCTGGCCCAGGAGTTCCCTGCAAACCTTTGGCCTATTGGTGTTTCCTCAGCATTGCCCACCACAGGACTGGGCGCAGAGGAGCTACTCAGTGGTAAATTTTTGCTGAATGAACCAGTGGAAGGACCCCCACATCTCCCAGAAGGCTCCCCGGACTCTTCTCCAGGATTTCTTGGATGCTGAGTGCGCGCATGCACACACACACACACACACACACGCTGCCGCAAGTGCCCCTGTGCCCCATGACACACACCCCCATCTCTCTCTCCCACAGCTGTGGCCCCCCAGAGGGCCCCGATCCTGCGTCCGGCCTTCGTCCCCCATGTGCTGCAGCGAGCAGGTGAGGGGCCCGGGGTCATCTTCCCTGTCACCTAACTCGCCCCCAAGCCCTCCAACTCCCCCACTAACACCCTGACAGATTCTGCTCTTTCTTCTGCAGCAGCTGGTCCCCGCCCTATGGCACTGCGGCCCCCTCATCAGGCCCTCGTTGGGCCCCCTCTGCCTGGGCCCCCGGGACCACCTATGATGCTGCCACCAATGGCTCGGGCCCCAGGGCCTCCCCTGGGCTCCATGGCTGCTCTGAGGCCTCCCTTGGTGAGTGTGGTTAGGGAACTAATGGTCAGAGGTACGGTGGGTGGAGCGACCCTGGACCCTGGCCTGATGGGCATGTCTAAGTCTGTCTCACTCCTGACTTTGTGTTTCTCTTCTACTCTGACTTAGTCTCTCCCTCTGTCTTTTCTTCTTTCTTTCTATGGCCAACTCTGTGTTTCTCTCCTTTTGTGAAGAGACTATAGATGGAACACATACTATTGGTTTGTTTCTATCTCTATATCTCAACTTTTTCCTTTGATTGTCCCTCTCTGTTTTTATGTCTTGATGTTTTTATCTGTCCCTTTGCCTGTGTTTCTCCGTTTCTGTGTCTCTGACTAGAGGCTCCTTTCTCTGCCTGGGTGTCTCTTGCCTGCTCTCTGGCTCTCAGGCCCTTTCTTTGTTGTGCAGGCTGGGGATGAAAGTAAGGTCTGAGCTTGTGATCTGGCCCCCCTCATGCTCTCTTCTTGTCCACAGGAAGAGCCAGCAGCACCCCGAGAACTGGGCCTAGGCCTAGGATTGGGTCTGAAAGAGAAGGAAGAGGGAGTGGTGGCAGCGACAGCAGCTGGACTGGAGGACGCTAGTGCAGCAGTTGCTGTGGGAGCAGGAGGTGCCCCAACTGGCCCTGCAGTCATTGGGCCCAGCCTACCACTGGCCCTGGCCATGCCATTGCCTGAGCCTGAGCCCCTGCCACTCCCGTTGGAGGTAGTACGTGGCCTACTGCCCCCGCTGCGCATTCCCGAGCTCCTGTCCCTGCGTCCACGGCCCCGGCCACCTCGGCCTGAGCCACCCCCTGGGCTCATGGCTCTTGAGGTAAGCAGGCAGTACAGCAGTGAGGGGACAGAAGTGACTGGGAGGGCAGACAGGAACCTGTGAGCTTCCACACACAGAAACACAAACATAGACCTGTCCAGGGTTGGGAGGACTTGGGGGAGAGGGAGGAAGATACACATACCTCACACCAGAAGCACGTCTGTTCCTTACTGTGGAGGCAGGGGGGCAAAAAAGAGTGGGGAAACTCCAACACCAAGCGCTTTGCTCCCCCTTCCCTTTCCTCTGCAGGTCCCAGAGCCCCTGGGTGAAGACAAGAAGAAGGGGAAACCAGAGAAATTGAAACGCTGCATTCGCACGGCAGCTGGGAGCAGCTGGGAGGACCCCAGCCTGCTGGAGTGGGATGCAGGTAAGCACGCTGTAGCGTGAGGTCAGGCGTTGCTCAGCCAGGGACAGGCCTGACTCCCTCCTTGGGGCTGCAGACGGGGAAGGTAGACTGGGAAACTCCACCTTTCTGCAGGGCAGGCACTGTTGTTAGCCCACATCTGGAAGGTGATGCTACACTCTGAAGGGCAGGTCCTCACCCAGCCATGGGCCAGAACTTGGTGGAAGTGACTGGTATCTGGGACTTTCTGGCCCCTGTGTTACTCATGAGGGGCCTGGCTTGCTAAAGGTCAAAGAACATTCTATTTTCTCCCAACTTCTTAGGAAAAAATTTAAGCACAGAGTGGCACAGTGACCAGCTATCTATCTACCATCTAGATTCAGTAATTAACATTTTGCTGTGTTTACTTTATTCCTGTATGTGCATGTGTATGTTTTGTTTGTTTTGGGCTCAGTTATTTAAAGCAAGTTTTAGGTGAGGTTATTACTTTGCTCCTAGGTACCTTAGTGTTCCTCTCCTAAGAGACATTTTCTTTCCTATCATAATACCATTATCACATCTCAGAAAATTAACTGTAATTCTGTGGTATCTTATATCCAGTTTACGTTCAAATTTCCCCAATTTAAGTGTCCAGGCCAGTTGTCTTGTAGAATGTCCCACTTTCTGAGTCTGTCATGTTGTTTCCTCCTGGGGTGGCCTAACTTGGAGTGTCCTTAATCACCACAGAAGGAAGAAACAGACAGGGGAGAACGTGCCCCAGGACAGGGCCAAGCAGCCTCAGCCCAGGTGGAATGGTGCAGGCTTGAGGCCCTAGTTCGGTGATCTTGGGCAGGTCACTTAGTCTCTCCAGTCTTATTTTCCTCATCTTCCAAAAGGGAATGGTAGTATGTGACTCTTGAGGCTAGAGATTCATTGGGATTGAGCATATCAGCCTTGGAGAAGGACCCCGTGATGTGACCAGGTTTCAAGGGGGAATAAGAGTGAGCTTTGCAAAGCAAGCAGAGCTGAGGAAAGATGAAGCTGTGTTACTTAGGAATCATGACAGGATGCCAGTGGGTGTCAGGCCCAGGTGACCAAGAGATGTTGGGATCAGAGGAAAGGCAAGGGCTAGGACAGTTAGAGACTTCACCATGGGAATGAGTGAGATGGCCCCAGAGTGGGGAAGGGCAGTGCAGTTAGAGGTTTAAAGTAAGAACTCGAGCCTGGTGCTTGAGCTTTTGTCCCAGCTCTGCCACGCCCTGGTTGTGTAACTTTGGGCAGGTGACTTGACAGGTCTCTTCCTTAAAGTAGCAGGGTTATTGGGAGTGCCAGTTGTGCAAAAACTTTTTCAGGTACTTAGCAGAGCCCCTGGCATAAGATGAATACTATAAAAGTGTTGACTGTTACTCAGAGGTCTCAGGCAGAGATTTTAGAGTTACCTTCATAGAAGGAGGGATCGTTCAAATAAGGTGGACACTGGGCCAGGCATCTGCATCCTCTGACCGCTTCTCTCTCCCAACCCCAGATGACTTCCGGATCTTCTGTGGGGATCTGGGCAATGAGGTGAATGATGATATCTTGGCACGCGCCTTCAGCCGCTTCCCATCCTTCCTTAAGGCTAAAGTGATCCGTGACAAGCGTACAGGCAAAACCAAGGGCTACGGCTTTGTCAGCTTCAAGGACCCCAGTGACTATGTGCGGGCCATGCGCGAAATGAACGGTGGGTGAGGCCTCTCCTAGGGACAGTGAGTGTGGCAGGCATCTACCCTAAGCCTGACCCACAGCCTGACTTGAACCTCCGTTCCCACAGGGAAATATGTGGGCTCACGCCCCATCAAGCTTCGCAAGAGCATGTGGAAGGACCGGAACCTGGATGTGGTCCGCAAGAAGCAGAAGGAAAAGAAGAAGCTGGGCCTGAGATAGGGTCTGTGGCTGGGTACCCGCTCTCACCCAGCCAGGCACTAGCTCCTTTCCACAGTTCTCTTTGGAAAACCCCCAGCTATCCATTCACCCATGGTCCCAAAACCAGTTTCAATAAATTTACATTCATTTCCATTCCTTGCTGGGCTTGGAAGCGCTTTGAGGGGAGCAGGGCTTGACTTATCCTCCAAAACGGTGAAATGAAAATGGTGGGGAGCCTTGGAAGTTCATCCAAACATCCAGATGTGCGAAGAGCCCTTGCTGTGTGCCCATTATCTTTTCTTAAACATTAAGTGCATACTGAGTGCATTCCATCCTGGAGGAGGAGGTAGGAGCCTGTAGCAAAGTCAAAGCCAAACTGCAGCCAGATCCATGTATGGATTCCCTCCTGTGTTCTCAGCAACAAAGCAGGGGTCTTCTGCGCCTGCCCTTCCAGAGCCCACAGCCTTCTAGTCTTTCATCCACCCAGCAAACTTTCACTGAGGGCCTCGACAATGCTGGGGACATAGTGGTGACTAAAACAGCCCCAGACCCTGCTCCCTTAGAGCTCATGGTTCAGTAGAATATAGGCCGATGCCAGACAATGAGCCCAGAGTGGTCAGGGCAGAGATCAGGGAACCAAGAACGCTGACCTCTGGGTCAGGAAGGGCTTCCTTAAGGAACTGTCCACTTCTAAGACTCCTTTCAGGATGTTTTCCAATTTGTCCACTCTGCAAACCCCAGCTGAATTATCTTACTAAGTGTGTGGCTCTGAGTGTCTGTGAGTCCCCCTGCTTTCTTGTCTCAATGTCTGAATCTCACTGAGTGTTCTCTGCAACTGTGGTTCTCCCTCTCTCTTCCCAGCTCCGGGCTGGCCTCTGCCTGTCTGAAGAGGTATCTGTGCAGGACTTTGAATGCCAGGCTAAGAGCTTAGACTACCCTGCAGGCAGCAGCAAGCTCTGAGAACCTGAGACAGAGTTCATGCTGCAGGCAGGGGGCTGGCGTCACAGACTTGCATGTTAGAAGAGCCCTGAGACTACCACTGTGGGCTGAAGGTCTGGAAGGAGGTTGAGGCAGGGACCAGGCCAGCAGAGGAAGATAACAGGGCTTGAGTGTGAGGAGGGGTGAAGGTCTCCCAAAGACAGAGCCTTCAGAACCCTAGATTAGGAAGGACTTTGTGGGACATAAGTGAGGTGGGGTGGGGAGGGTGTTGTAGAGACAATACCAAGGCCTCTCTGGGAAGGAGGTTACTCAGGAGGGGTGTCGAATTTCTTCTGTTCCTGTCTTCCCCCTTTACTGCCCTCTCTGACGTCACATTTTCCAGTCTGGTCAGAGGGGAGAGGGCCTCCCTCCCTGGCAGGAAGTGTCTTTTAGCTCCCTGCCACCTGGGCTAGACCACCCAGCACCAGGTCCCTCATCACTACCCCTTCCTACACCTGGCCCTCTTCTGCTTACTGCAACCATAAGGACATGAGAGGAAATGGGAGGACAGGATGATTCCAGAAAGAAGGGACTTAAAAGTGCACACAAGTCTTCATGAGGATAGGGAGAACCATGAACAGAAATGGAGAGGATGCGACAGTGGGGACGGAGACTCAGAGATGAGAATGGTCAGTAAGAGACTGCAATGGAAAGGGATATGGGAGAAAACTCAGCAAGACAGGGAGACAGGAACACTCAAAGATAGACGGGGAGGGACAAGACCTCACTGAAGTCAGGCCTGGTGCAACAGAGACTCAGAGCTGGGACACCAACCCGAAGATAAATAGCTAGGGCAGAGAAATGTGGAGAGACAGATACATATGGAACAAAGCCAGCTTCAGGGAGAGGAGGTGGGGGGTGTGCTGGTACAGGGCAGGCCAGGACGCCCTTAAGGCCACTGGGCTGAGTGAATGGAAGGAAGAACCAGTGACACCCTAGGGCTCTGTGGCTCACCCCATCCCAGTGACCCTGATAAAGTGACTTTCTTGAGTCCCAATTTCCCTTCTGTGAAATGGACAGAAGAGCATTGCCTCTGCTCTTCTCACCCTCCAGAATGGTAAGTAGTTAATGATTCAGAAGTTGGGTGAATACTGGAGAAACTGTCCATATTAAAAAGTTATTTTTATCAGCCGGGCTCGGTGGCTCAGCCTATAATCCCACGCCTTTGGGAGGCTGAGGTGAGTGGATTGCTTGAGCCCGCGGGTTCGAGACCCGCCTGGGCAACTCGGTGAGACCTCATCTCTACAATAAATCAAAAAATCAGCTGGGCGTGGTAGCGTATGCCTGTAATTCCGGCTACTTGGAAGGCTGAAGTGGAAGGATCGCTGGAGCCCACCAGGTTGAGGCTGCGGTGGCAGGGAGCGGCCACTGCACTCCAGTCTGGGCGACAGAGTGAGACTCCAACTCAAAAAAAAAAAAAAAGTTATTTTTAATTATAAATATTATTATAGTAGGATAGGCATAAACACAGTCTCTGCAGCCAGGTTACCTGGGTTAAGGGTTGCAGACATAGCAAATAAAAATATAGGACACCTAGTTACTGAATTTCAGGTAAACAACAAAGAACTTTTTAGTATAAGTATGTCCCAGCCTGGTGCAGTGGCTCACGCAGTAATCCCAGCGCTTTGGGAGGCGAAGAGGAGAGGAATACCTGAGTTCAAGGGTTCGAGACCAGCCTGAGCAACATGACAAGACCTCGTTTCTACAGTAAACCAAAAAATTAGCCAGGCGTGGTGGCACATACCTGTGGTTCCAGCTACTTGGAAGGCTGAAGCAGAAGAATCACCTAAGCGCCATGAGCGCGCCATGAGCATGCCACTGCACTCCAGCCTGGGTGACAAAGTGAGACTCTTGACTCAAAAAAAAAAGTATGTCCCAAATATTGCATGCATATATGTATATGTCACATGTATGAATTTTTTTTTTGCTGAATTATTTGAAGCAAGTTACAGACATAATACTTCATCCCCAAATATCTGTTTACTTCTTAATAGAGGCATCTTTCATATCATAGCATTATCAGAGAAAATAACTGTATCTCATATCCAGTTCATACTCAAATTTCCCCAGTTGTCCTAAGCTATTATAGCATGGAAGGGCATGGGCTCTGGAGAGGGAGAGTAGTGGGAGGAAGCCTGCCTCAATTTCCCTTTTCAAAAAATTGGGATGAGACTAGTACCTACCTTAAAAGAGGATTAAATAAAGGCCCGCTGTGCAGTTGGTGGCATGCAGTGAGCCTGTTAGCTCTTACTATTATTGTTGTTAATGTTATTAAGATTGACACTCCTCGGGAGCAGCCCAACTCGGCCTGGTGGCGGATTCAGGTCGGCCTCCGCCCCATTCCACACCCCTCCGCGCACACACACCTCCGCAGTCACCCTGCCGATTGTGACGTCAGCTGTTGCCGGCGGCGTGGGGCCATCTGGCCGGAAATCCTTCTTCCTGTTGCAGATAAGCCAGGAGCAGCCCAGCTGACCCCAGAACCCCTGCCCTCACTACCCCCCATGTCGCACGATTCAGTCCCGAGACGGAGAACCTGTACATCAAACTTCTGCCCCACCCCCCACCACCCCGTAAACACCCCCTGTCCCTGGCGCCCACCCCGTCTCGCCCAGCCCGCTGCTCCCCCAGCCCTTTGCCAAGTCCGAGCCATCCCTGCAGCAAGACAGCCCCAGGGGGGAGCGCCCATCCCTGAGGCGGGGGTCGCGGCTCGGCCCCGCCCCGCCCCTGCAACCTGACCCGGGCTACGACCCCCTGCTCTGACGTCTCGGAAAATTCCCCCTGCCCGAGTCCCGAGGGAGGGGAGGTGCATGGTATGAAATGGGGCTGAGACCCCCGGCTCGGGGCAGAGGAACCCGCCAGAGGTGAGCCAGGAACTGAACGGAGACTTGGTGTCAGGCTTAGGAAGGACCTGGGGGCCAGACACGTGGAGCTGCGGGCCTGGACTCCTGGGTCTGAGAGAGGAAGGGGGCTGAGGTCTCTCATTTCTCCTCTGAAAGGCGGGGTGTCGGCCAAGATTCCAGGCTCCTGGACTCCTGGGTCTGAGGGAAGCAAAGGCTGGGGCCCAGACTCCGGGGTCTCTAAACGTCACTAGCTCACCCGCTGTCATGTCGACTTTTCCCACCCAGAACATTCGCGAGTGTCCATGGACATGTGGAACTGGGATGAAGCATCACCCCAGGAAGTGCCTCCGGGGCACAAGCTGACAGGGCTGGGTAGGCTGCTGGGGCAGAGACCATGTGTGGGGGGTTCCCAGGTGGGGGGCCTCTGCTGACCCGGGACCGGGCCCTAACTTCCTTTGGCCTGCAGGAGTCGAACTGGGCTTCTGCTTCCATGATCTTGCCCTCCAAGAAGACACACCAACAGCGGAGACATGCTGGAAAGGTGGCTGCCGGCTGGGTGCCTGGGTGCTGGGGAAGGAAAAGGGAGGCTGGGCTCCTGGGTTCAAGGGAGGAAGGAGACGAGCCTGGACTCCTGGGGCTGAGCAGGAGCTGGGGTAATAACTCCCTACAAAGACGACGGGCCGGGCGGTTGAGTGAGTTCTCTAAGTCATTGTCATACTCTTCCCCAAACTCGGGCACGACCTCATCCCTCGCAGGGTTCCCACAGCCGGACTGGGGCTCCCCCTCGCCGCACCCAGAAGCTCCGTGGGGAGCGGGTGAGTACGTGGGGAGAGGCGGCGGGAGGAGGCGGGGCCGGGATCCTGCGACATCGCGGCTGGAGGTCCAGGCTCCCTGATCTCTGCGGGGAAATGGGGCCAGGACTGGGGACATCAGCGTCCTCAGCGTGGCGTGGCCCGGATCCAGGAGCTCCAGGCCCCTGGCGCCAGGGCGGAGAGCTCAGACCCGTGGGGGCCCCGAGGGGCTGGGACCAGGACGCCTGGGCTCGCCTCACGTGGGATTCGTTGCCCCCACAGAGCCCGCCCCTCAGGCTCCGCCGCGGTGGGGAGGCTGGGCAGACCCGGCGTGCCCGGCCGCGGACTCTTGGAGCAGCGTCCCCCAGACCCTTGGTCCTGTGCTTCCCTGCTCAGGCCCCGCGCCCTTCGCTGGTTCCGAAGGGGCGACGGCCCAGAGCTGCGCCACGTCGGCGGGAGAGCGCGCCTCGCGGTCGTGCGCCCAGGCCGCCAGCAGCGCCACCCGCTGGGGCTGCTCTGTGGGCCCGGACGGCGCCACCCACGGGGGCAGGGGCCCGGGTGAACCGCGCGCGGACCCTACCATTTCGTGGGGCGTGCCTGCGGGCTCGGACTGTGCCACCTTCTGGAACCCGGGGCTGCACACGGGTTGCGCCTCTTCGGCGAAGGGTTACCAGAGTTCGGCTCTCCCTGCTTCCTCCGAACCGAGCCCGCAGTCGGACCGTGCCACTCTGCCTCGTTACCCCAAAACTAACCACCGAGGTGAGAGGTCCGCGAAGACTGCGGAGGGTCGTGAGGCGCGACCCTAGGCACCTTAGGGGGCGGGACCCGGGAGACCGTCAGCGAACGGGTGGGGCTTAGGGACTTAGGTGCTGGAGGGAGGAGGGACCGCTGGCCGCCTCCTGGGACCTCGAGCAGGAGAGATCTGAGACTCGGGTAGTCTTCCAGGGACCAAGGAGACGAGTGGGCTCCTGGATTATGTGACAGAAAAGAGATGAGGGCCCAGACGCCTGGGTCTCCGAGGCGGGAGCCCGGGATGCCTGGGTCCCCGAGGCTGACTCTTGGGTTCCCTGCATGGAGGGATCCGAACCCGTGGATCCCCCAGGAGGAAAGTGTCCGGACCCCTGGGTCTGGAGTTGGGAGGATGTGGACCCTGGGACAGTGGAGGTGAGGCAGTCTGGACTCCTAGGTGCTCGAAGCGGCGTGGTCCGAGGCCGGGAAGACTGGGTGTTCACTTGCCTCCTCCCATCAGGTCCCATACAGCTGTGGCAGTTCCTCCTGGAGCTGCTCCACGACGGAGCGCGCAGCAGCTGCATCCGCTGGACGGGCAACAGTCGCGAGTTCCAGCTGTGCGATCCCAAAGAGGTGGGGCAGCCACCGGCCCCGCCAAGTCGCTTCTGGTTCAACCAGCCCCGCCTTTCGCCGTCGCCGGGTTCTTGGCCCCGCCCAGCCACGCCCCCTCCAGACCCCGCCCACCCCTTCTCTTCTCCGGCCGTGTGGCCCGCCCGACCCCCGCCTCCGCCAACCACGTCTCCGCCGGGCTCCGCGGCACCCGGCGCTCGGCCGCGCCCCACCCGGCCCCGCCCCGCCCACCCCGCGCCCGGCCCCGCCCACCCCGCGCCCGGCCCCGCCTCTTCCTTCCCTGAGCCGCTCTCCGCACTAGGTGGCTCGGCTGTGGGGCGAGCGCAAGAGGAAGCCGGGCATGAATTACGAGAAGCTGAGCCGAGGCCTGCGCTACTACTACCGCCGCGACATCGTGCGCAAGAGCGGTGGACGCAAGTACACGTACCGCTTCGGGGGCCGCGTGCCCGTCCTCGCCTCTCCGGACTGCGCGGGGGGCGGACTGGGAGCAGAGACCCAATAAAAAGCCTTCTGCCAAGCCTCGTGGCGCGCGCTTGTCTGCATCCTTCCCGCTGGCACTGACTAGACCCTCTAGGTAGCGTAGGCGTGCACGTCCACATTTAGGAGCTTGGCCTCCACACCTCGGAGACCTAGGCGGCTGGGCCCTCGTCTCTTTCCTCTCACATAATCCAGGAGCCTGGGGTCCTCGTCCTCTTGGTCCCTAAAAACCTCCAGTCCCTAGAAGACTACAAGTGTTTTCATTCTCCTTTCCCTCAAGACCCAGGAGTGCGAGCTCTTCATCTCTCTAGAGCTGCCGGGTCCCCAAGTCCCACCCCCTCGCTGCCAGTTTCCCGGGCCCTGCCCTCTTAGACCCCTGCCTTACGATTCCGGCTTCCACAGTCTTAGCGGAACTCTCACCTAGGTAGTCGGTTTTGGGGTAACAGCCACCCTCCTCCAGTGCTGGGCGGTGACCAAAAGAGACCCATACCCTTAGAGAGCCTAATGTGTTCCCTCTGTGTGATGAAACATACAAAGGAATCAAACCCATAGGGCCTACTATGTGCCTGCCCTGTGCCAGGACTTCTAAAGGAATCAAACTTAATCACGAAAGTTTATCTGCTGTGTCCCCCTTGAAGAGAAGACAGACCTGTGTGCTCTCCCAGTGTTAGAGATTATCAGGAATGAATCCTAGTGCTTGCACCCTAAACCACCTACTTTTTCCCCACACCAAGCTGGAGGACATAAAACTCAGAGCTAGTCTCTGAAGACAGCCTGCCCCATCCTGGGAACCACTCAGCCCCTAAAGAGCCCCTAAAGGACTGTGTGGTCCACCTGTGGGTGGTGCTGGAGATACAGCAGCGACCGAGACAACCTTGGATGCTCCCGGGAGCACACAGTCCAGTGGGAAGACAAACCCACCACCAGATACAGAAAGCCCAGAGTGCTCTGGGCTGGGATGAGGAAACTTCGGGAAATTGAGGGAGCCCAAAAGGAGGGACCCGACGTAGCCTTGGAGGAGGGTCAGGGAAGAGGAGAGAGCTGATTTGAGAAGTCAGGTGGACAAAGCTTCAGGCAGAAGGAACGGTACGAACAAAAGCTCAGAAATGGAATATCTCACAGTGCTGTTCAAAGACATCAGTGTGACTGAAGAAGGAACATGGGCCAGTTCAAAAATGGTCTGTGGGTCGTGGTGAGGAGGCTGGACTTTAACCCAGGGCGCTGGGGAGCCACCAAGGGGTTTAATCAGGGGACAGATTGGATTTTAGGAAAATCTCATTGAAGAGAATGAATGCAGGCATGTACACAGGTGATTCAACAAATAATTACAATGTTGATGAACACAGGATGTGTAAAAAGAGGCCTCTGACCCAGTTAGGCCTGGACAGTATGTGGAACTTTGGAGACCAGACAGGGGAGGAAGGAAAGCAGCTCTCTTTCACAGTTCCCTCTCCTAATCCCCAGATGCCCCTTTCATTTACACAAGAAATCTATTCATTCAACAAATATTTATAGAGCACCTTCTATGTGCCAGGTACTATTTTAGATACAGTAGTCTTTAACCCAGACAAAAGTTGTTCCTTTATGATGCTTCTATTCTATTGAGGGAGACAAAAAGTTAAACATAATTAAAAAGAGAAGCACTACAGAGAAATAAAGTAGGGAAGGGGAATTGAGACTGGCAAGATGGGAATTATAAATATTTGGTCTGAAAAGGACTCACCCAGAAGGTGACGTCTGAGTAAAAATCTGAAGGTGAGAGAGGGAGCCATCTGAAGGAAGAGCATTCCAAGCTAAGGGGACAGCATATGCAAAGATCTTTAGTGGAAAGTCAGCCTGCATGTTTAAGGAGCTGATAGGAGGCCAATGTGACTGAAGCAGTGGGAATGCAGAGGAGAGAGGCAGGAGAAGGTAGAAGGAAGGTCAAATTGTGCAGGTAATTTATATGAACCTTGCCTTTTGACTAAGAGTCAGACCAGAAGCCAGGGAAGGGTTCTAGGCTGAGAAAGGGATGTGACCTGACAGGTGTTAACAGTGTCCCTCTGGCTGAGTGGGCATACTATAGAGGACAGCTAGAAACCAGGATGCCAGGGAGTGGACTACTGCCATAGTCTAGGCTGAAGGTGATGGCTTGAACCAGATGCGGCAGAGGAAGATTATTTTTTAAGACAGAACTAACAGGGTTTCTAGGTAAACCAGCTATAGGGTGTGAGAGAAAGGTAGAAATCAAGGACAACTCTGTGACCAGAAGGAGAGAGTTGCCATTTTCCCAGATGGAACAATTTCTGCCAGGTCCTTCATAAACCCAAGTTTTAACACTTAACCCCACATCCCTGTGACGCAAGATCTTGGTTTTTGAGCCCTCCGCCACTCAAATCGTTGCTAATTTATGCCTTCTCAGGTTTGGGGACAGATGGTAATGAGCAGGCAGGTGGTGGAGTCTAGGCATTCCTGGTACCGTGACGGGTGACACCGGGAGAGACCGGTTCGTTTTCAATCGCCTAACATTGACCCCGTAATAATTATGAGGATAGGGATTTTTGACACGATGGGAATTGTGCAGCTATGTAGGCTTCATCCTTACAGCACAAATGGTCGATAAATACCTCTTGCATGAATAAGTCCCGGGACCCACAATTCGTTCCTCAGGTAAAGACAAGGCGATGCTGTGGACAAGGCGTCCTGAGCGCCCGAGCTGTTCGAAGAGTCGCGCAAGCTCATGATTGGGCCAGGAGTGATGATGAACAAGCATTCAGCCCAATCGAGAGTTGGATTTCTCTTGGTGGGCGTGGCCTGAGTGGCTTCGGCGACCGCCTCCCGTGGGCGCTCCAGCCGCGCGGAAAACTCTCCTATTCGTCACCTCTCTCAGCTTCCGGCCGGTCTTGATTCCGCTTCCTGTCGGGCGCCGGCGCCTTTGCTGAGGGTCACATTGAGCAGCGACGCGCTTCGGGGGCGTCTTTAGGTGAGTGTGGAGGGCTCTGGAACCTGGGACCCTAGCCTGTCGGCCGAGGAACCAGACCCTGGCTTCCCCGAGAACGGGTTGAGGCTTCTGGCCGGCGGCATCCGTTCGCCCTGGGCCCTGGGACCCGGCTGTCTGTCAACAGTAATAGCTAAAGATTATTATACACACGGTTCTTACATAATGCCAGGCAACATTTTTTTGCAAACAACTTACATTAACTCATTTAACCCTCCCGCCGGCCCTGTGTGGTAGGGCCTGTGATTAACCGCTTTTGACAGCGAAGGAACCGAGGTTCAGATACTAGCGACTTAGCTGAGCTTACATGGCGACCAGGATGTGGACCCAGTAATTTTTGCTACAGAACTCTTAATCACCAGACTTCACGCGTGGTCCCCGCGGCTTGCCTGGGCCACAGTCTGGCTCAGTTCGGTCCATCCCCCCAAATGCCCGGTCGAGATATCGCCCATAACTACTCTTCAGACAGCGTCTGTGTTCCGTTTTACATTCTCCCTCCTTGGCTCTCCCCCCGGCCCCGACCATTATAGTGTTCCAGACCCTCACCACTGCCTTGGGCCGCTTGAACTTGACACTGGTTTGTATAGCCCCACAATTCCAAGAATTCGCTGGAATATAGGCACTGTCTCTCAGATTCCGTAGCAAAAACTGTTGTCACCTCTTCAGAGACATTAAAGGTTTTAAACCTTGGGTCCGCAGAGTTGAAAGAATTCAAGTGCTTGTATTTGGGGGGGGGATTACATTTGTATTTTTACTGACCTTGAAATGTCGGCACTGTTTTCAGTTAGTATGGGAGGCAGCAGCCACAGTAATATCAGCAGCAGCTGTGATTTTGTTAGCAGTCAAAATCATGTGTTTGCACATTATAGTTGCAAGTGCCACAAAATACATATCCACTCGTGACTACTTAAAAATTGTGTTTCTTAATAAATCCTCAGTTAGATATAACTGGTTTTCCTTGTGATCCTATACAATGTTTAATGTGCTTAAACATATTCTGAGAAAGAGGTTTGTGGGATTCATCAGACCCCTGAGGAGTTTGTGACCAAAAGGATTAAGATAACTTGGCTACACTCAGCCGGTTCTTCTGTGCCTGGTGGTCTGACATGCCCATGCTCAGGCCACTTGGGACTTCTACCAACACCTACTCCTTTTGCTTCCAGGAGTCAGTATCATGGCAGAAGACATCAAGACCAAAATCAAGAACTACAAGACTGCCCCTTTTGACAGCCGCTTCCCCAACCAGAACCAAACCAGGAACTGCTGGCAGAACTACCTAGGTAAGCAGGGCTTATTGTTGGAGGAATGCAAACCCACACTCGGAGTCTCTCACCTCTTGCTTCCTTCTGGGGAATTCATCCATCCCAGCCTCCTCCCTTCTCTTCTGGATATCCTACCTTTTGAAGATCCATGCCCCTCATCAACTCTGTTCAGGTCTGGGTCAGGGTCACAAATTTGGTTTCCACAAATATTTTTTTCAGATGTCTCTGTGTGTGTGTGTGTGTGTGTTGTGTGTGTGTGTGTGTGTGTGTGTGTTGTAACATACATACAGGAACTACATCATCATAAAATATGGACTGCTAAACGAATAATTCTAAAGTGAACCCCATGCACAGTCATAATCCAGACAAAAAATAGATATTGCTAGCACTCTGATCTCCCCTACCTGCTTTGTGCCCTGTCTTCAACATACCACTCTTCTTTTCTCACTAGAGATGTGACCCCACCAATATAGAGGGATCACATCATTGTTTTACCACCAAGTTTATGTGTCTCTTTGTGGACTTCAGAAATACTGTGTGTATTCCTTTGTTTCTGGATTTCTTCATTCAACAGTATTTCAGTCAATGCAATGGCATATGGTGTGCTGATTTTCACTGATGTATAATTTTCCACAATTTATTCTAGTCATAGATACTGGTGTGATTTTCATTTTGGACTTTTTAGAAATGCTGCCACTATAAACATTTTTTTTTCTTTTTTTGAGTCAGGGTCTCTGTTGCCCAGGCTGGCATGCTCACGGCCACTGCAGCCTTGACCTGCTAGGCTCAGGCAATCCTTCTGCTTCAGCCTTCCAAGTAACTGTAACCACAGGGGTGTGCCACCATGCCTGGCTAATTTTCTGGTTTATTGTGGAGATGAAGTCTTGCCAAGTTACCCAGGCTGGTCTCGAACCTCTAGGCTCAGACAATCCTCTTACCTCTGCCTCCCAAAGTGATGGGATTACAGGTATGAGCCATCATCATGCCTGGCTAACATTCTTGTCAATGCAGTTTTATGTCTGTGTATATGCATCTCTCTAGAGAATGTGCCCAGGAGTGGAATACCTAGAGCAGGTTTTTTTTTTTAATTGTCTACTTTAAAAAATCAAATTATTGCCTTTGTGCCTTCCTCCTTAGGACTCAGCATCTTAGCCTCAAAATCATCTTCCCCTTCCCTCACCCTGGATTTCCATAATCCCCACACAGGGCATGCTTCCCCATTGTTTCTTTTCTTTTCTTTTTGAATCTCAATCATGGCTCATTGCAACCTCTACTTACTGGACTCAGAGCAATCATTCCACCTCGGCCTTTTCGAGTAGCTGGGACTACAGGCATGGCCATCACACCCAGCTAACTTTTTGGATTTTTCTTTTTTTTTTTTTTTGAGTTGGAGTCTCACTCTGTCACCCAAACTGGAGTGCAGTGGCATGCTCCCGGCCACCGCAGTCTCCGAGGTCTCACCAAGTTACCCAGGCCGGTCTTGAACCCGCGGGCTCAGGCAATTCACTCACCTCGGCCTCCTAAAGCGCGGGATTACAGGCTGAGCCACCAAGCCTGGCTGACTTTTTTGATTTTTATTGTAGAGACGACGTCTTGCTATGTTGCCCAGGCTAGCCTTGAACTCCTAGCTCAAGTGATCCTCCCACCTTGGATTCCTAAAATGCTGGGATTACAGGCATGAGCCACCATGCCCGGCCTCCCCATCATTTCTGACCCTAGAATTTTCAAACTGAACAGCACTTCTCTTGGGGGTTACAAAATCAATTTAGTGAGATATCTAGCCCTTGTAAACTTTTGTTTCCTGTGTGTGTATATACATGTGTATATTACTGATCATGAAGCCTTAGATATTTCTTACTGAGTTTTGATCAGAAATGTGTTCTAGCCCTTGGTGTGAGCTGACCCTGAACCTCTTTCTTCACAGACTTCCACCGCTGTGAGAAGGCAATGACTGCTAAAGGGGGCGATGTCTCTGTGTGTGAATGGTACCGGCGTGTGTACAAGTCACTCTGCCCCATATCCTGGGTATGTACCTCCTACTGGGGTCCTTAGGATGCTGGGGTGGGGTCTTAGCAGAGGGCACTGTGATGACTTGGTGGGAGCTCATCCTCTGAGGGCCAGAGGGAGGACAAGGCATCACACTGTTCACAGGACTCTTGCCTTTCTCCTTCCTAGAATTGCCTCCTTTCCTCCTTTCACTGATAACTCTCAACCAATCAGTGCTCTCAGCCAAGGTGACCAGGAGCATCTTGCTAGAGGTACCTTGCTCCTGATCTCTACAAATATGTACTCAGTGCCTATCCCTGTGGAGCTCACAGTCTTGTATAATCCTGTTGTTTTTATTATGAACATTTTCAAAGTATACATAAAAGTAGAGAGAATAATTCAGCAATCCCAAATACATTCATTCATCACCCAAACGGAATGGTTATCAAGATTTTTCTACATTTTCTTCATGTATCCATTTTCTTTTTTCTTCTTTCCTTTGCCAGAGTAATTTTTTTTTTTTTGAGTTGGAGTCTCACTCTGTCGCCCAGACTGGAGTGCAGTGGCCGCTTCCAGCCACCGCAGCCTCGACCTGCTGGGCTCCAGTGATCCTTCCGCCTCACCCTTCCAAGTAGCTGGAACTACAGGCGCGCGCTACCATGCCTGGCTCATTTTTTTTTTTTTTTTATTGTAGAGATGAGGTCTCGCCAACTTACCCAGGCAGGTCTCGAACCCGCGGGCTCAGGCATTCCACTCACCTCGGCCTCCCAAAGCACTGGTATTACAGGCTGAGCCACCGAGCCCGGCTGCCAGAGTATTCTAAAGCAAATCTCAGACATGTTGTTTCACAATTACATGCTTCAATGTGCACCGTTAAATAATAAGGAAGGCTGTCCTTTTAGCCTTGATCTGACCATTAAATACCTTTTGTCAGTATTTAATACTCTTTGTTATGCCTTTTTAAATAATATAAATATTACCCTATTTCATCAAATTCAAGGACCCCACTGATATTGAGAGAGATTTGAATCTTTTTAAAAATTGCTGGAAATGAATGTAACAAGCATGCTCATTTCAGAGATACTAAAATGAAGAACCATGTTTCTTAGAATCAAACTATGATACTATTGTGAAAGTAATAGTGCTTATTTAAAAAAAAAAAAAACAAATGTGAGCAGTACAATAAAATGAAAAGTGGAAGCCCTCTGTGCTCCCTAGTCTCTCTCCCCTGCAGTAACTGCTGTTAACTGACTCTATTTTTCAAGTAAGCCTTTGGAGCTTTCTGTGTATGAATGGTTCATGCTGTGTATTCTGTTCTATGGTTTGCTTTGACTTAGTGTATCTTAGAGCCTTTAATGACAGTGCATATGGACCTGCTTTATTTAAATAACTTATATTTTTTTAAAAATTGAAATAAATAAATAACTTATAGATGCTTTTATTTAGTTGGTCCCCTTTTGATGGATATGATTTTTTCAGTATTTGAGGCATCCTGGATATGTATCTGTGGGGCTCCTCTCTCTAGAACAAAATGCTTTGGTGGCGTTGTTTTCCTCAGCTTGCTTGGTTTTCCTCTCACCTCTCAAGTGTCTCTGAGTACCTTGTGCCCCAGGAGTTCTCCCTAGGTGATTTGGGTAACAGAGTGTTGTGATCCCACAATCTCTCTCCTCCAACCTCAGGGCCTGCACTGGATGCATGCTGGACAGGGAGCCTTCGGGCCTGGGCCTGCCTTTACATGGGGAGCATCAGATGGTGTGGTTCCTGCACTTAGGTGTCCACTCTGTTTGCCCTGTTAGGGCTCAACATAAATGCAGTCTGCACAGGACCCTTTATGCCCAGCAGCTCTGGCTTCTTTACTCCAAAAACTTGGTGTAAATAAAAATAAGTGTTTATTTTTATGTTTTATAAGCAATATAATTACTTTGCAGAATCTTTAATAATAGAGGAAAGGACAGAAAAATTTTTCTCATCTTTCTGTCCTTGCTAACAATATTATAGCATTTTCCAGTTTTTTCCTGTGTATTTTAAAAAAATTAATTTCTAATCCCTTTATGTATATGGGTTGGGGGGCAGGAGTTGGGGATGGAATTCCTAACTCCTGTGAGCATTTAAATCATCTTTTCCAATAATTTTATTTTCCAGTTTTAAAAGAAGTCTAGGTTCCAGCAATGGGTTTTGTTGAATCTTCAGAAACAAGCTTTATGTAATGTAGAAAGTGAAAGTCCCTCTTATTCCTTCTGAGTACCTTAGTAATTAATTGGGTATAAATCTTCCACTTCCTTTTCTGTGTGCTTATGTGTGTGTATATTTAGGTTTATGTTTTAATCTTTTTTTTTTCTTTTAAGTTGGAGGTCTCACTTTGTGGCCCAGGGCCACTGCACCTGGCTAATAAAAAAAATTTTTTTTTTTTTATAGGGACTAGGTCTGCTATGTTACGTAGGCTGGTCTTGAACGCCTGGGCTCATGTAATCCTCCTGCCTCAGCCTCCCAAAGTGCTGGGATTACAAGCATGAACCACCGTGCATGGCTGTTTTTTGTTTGTTTGTTTGTTTTTTTAAAGGTGGGCTCTCACTTTCTTGCCCAGACTGGTCTCAAACTGCTTGGCTCAGGTGATGCATCCAACTTTGCCTTCCAAAGTGCTGGGATTATAGGTGTAAGCCACCGCACCCAGCCTGCTTTTTTTTTTTTTAACTTAATATGCATTGTATACCTGTTT
Source organism: Cephalopachus bancanus (assembly GCA_027257055.1). Lineage (NCBI taxonomy): Eukaryota > Metazoa > Chordata > Mammalia > Primates > Tarsiidae > Cephalopachus > Cephalopachus bancanus. The sequence continues at coordinate 604,542 of JAPVLO010000110.1, read as the reverse complement.
TTATGTCAATATAATCTACTCAGTTACTAGGTAACCATCATCTTTTTTTTTTTTCCTCACTATGTTGCCCAGACTGGTCTCAAACTCCTGGCCTCAAGTGATCCTCCTGCCTCAGCCTCCTGAAGTGCTGGGATTATAGATGTGAGCCACCACAACCAACTCATTATTTAAAAATAGGCAAGGCACGGTGACTCAGCCTGTAATCCCAGCACTTTGGTAGGCTGAGGCAAGAGAATTGCCTGAGTCCAGGGGTTCAAGACCAGCCTGGGCAACTTGGTAAGACTTCGTCTCTAAAATTAATCAAAAAATAAGCCAGGCGGTAGCGTACACTTGTGGTTCCAGCTACTTGGAAGGCTGAGGCAGGAGGATCACCTGAGCCCAGCAGGTTGAGGCTGCAGTGGCCATGAGCATGCCACTGCACTCTAGCCTGGGCGACAGAATGGGACTCCAACTCAAAAATAGTTTTAAAACATTCCCTTTTAGGTGGACTCAGTCTATTTTCACTATTATAAATGATACTTTATTGTATAATTCTACTGCAGGATTTTTAAATTATATTTGAGTGGATTCCTTTGTTTCCTTTCCATGAAGTAGGATATTGACGCAAAGAGTAATTTGCCAAAGGGTAGGACCTTGCCAAAGGGTAGGACCAGCCTGTCACTGTCCCTCATTTTCTCCAGCATTTTATTATCTTTCTAATTGACACACAATAATTATGCATATTTATGGGGTACAGTGTGATATTTTAATATCTATATACAGCATTATATTTTTTAAATGTCAATTAAGGTAAACCTGGCAACTGAGAAATTCAAAGAATTGTGGACTGTAGAGAGTGCAAGTCCAGTATGAGAGACTTCAGATGAGCCCCGACATGAAAGAAGTTCATCCCCACTCCAGTCATCAAGGAAACAGAGAAGTGCTTGTGTTAACCTGGCAGTCTTGGTGCAAAGAGTATAAAGGTTGATATTGCCCCGTGGTGGCAGACTAGATTCTCTGGTAGAGTGATTTTTGGTTCTGTGAATTCATCCAATGGCTTTGAGGTCAATTTGGCAGGATCTTTTTTTTTTTTTAGTTGGAGTCTCACTCTGTCACCCAGACTGGAGTGCAGTGGCCGCTCCTGGCCACCGCAGCCTCGACCTGCTGGGCTCCGGCAATCCTTCCACCTCAACCTTCCAAGTAGCTAGAACTACAGGCGCGCACAACCACGCCCGGCTAATTTTTGGTTTATTGTAGAGATGAGGTCTCACCAAGTTGCCCAGGCAGGTCTTGCACCTGCGGGCTCAGGCAATCCACTCACCTTGGCCTCCCAAAGCACAGGATTACAGGCTGAGCCACTGAGCTTGGCGGCAGGATCTTTCAAAGTGAAAAAAATTTATTTTCCTTTGATTTGGTAATTCCACATCTAGGCATCCTACAAAAGTCTTCATGTACAAGGATGTCCTTGGCAGAGTTTTTATAATGGGAAACATTCAGAAAGAACCCAAGTTAGATAATGGTGATGAATTAATCTTGATTGCCCTTACGGAGAATGTGTTGATCTACATTCTAGGACATGGGAAAAGCAAGTTGCAGAGTAACCTATAGTATGACCCAATTTCTATATTTTTTAAAGTCCAGAGTATTTATGGTGTAATGTATATGTGTGTATAAATAAAATAGGCAAATACATGGGTGGCACTTATGGGCCAGCTTAGTTAAGCATATCACATAAGGTTAAACATGCTGAAACAACTATGTGAGGTGGATACTATTATCAGTATACTCATTTTACAGAATTGGAACTGAGGCCCAGAAAAGTTGAGTAACTTGCCTGCGGTCACACAGCTGTGAAGTGATGGAGTGGGGATTCAGATTAATTCTGTGTTGTCCATGCTTTTATCCACTGCTTCTAGCAAAGCGTATAAATATGAGTGTGTGTGTGTATTAAAATGTATATGCTGTAACTGCCTGTGGGAAGGTTCACAAAGAGCAGAGTTTCAGCAAGAAGTGTTAATTTGATACGGGCCTTTCCATCATTTTTTTATACTGTGCATACATGTGTGATCAACAGTGATATCGCACAGTGTATTGCTTGGCCTTTTTTGTGCACTTGCTTATATCTTGGTGACCCATTCATGCCAAAACGTAGATCAGCTTCATTTTTTGTACAGCAGCCTGGTACATTTCCTCTCTCCTCTATTCTGACAGACAGTGTGGTGTTGATTCTGGAGTTCATGAAGCAGGGCATGGCCACCCTCCTGAAGCTCTGGGCAGTGACAGGTCTCCCGGGTATAGTCCTGCAGTGACCCTGGGATTTTTCTGCCCATTACTATCACCCTAATGTATCAACTCTTTCAGTACTGTGGTTTTGGTCTTTTGGCATCACTGCTGATTCTGTGGCTCCTGGAATAGTGTTTGGCATACAGACACCTGTGACCATTTGTTGACTCAGTGTACAGTTGGGCAGAGTGAGGAAAACAAGCCCACCCATCCTCTTTCCCCACAGAGGAGGAAATAACACTGTCTGTCTTTCCTTAGGTCTCAACCTGGGATGACCGCCGGGCTGAGGGCACGTTTCCCGGGAAGATCTGAACTGGCTGCACCCCACCTCTGCTATATCCTCCGTCCTTCTCCCAGGGTGGCTAAAGGGTGCATGGTGTTCCCTGCTTTGGGACCCTGAATCATGATTTAACTACTAATAAAAACTTACTGGAAAAGTATAAGACTGTGTGTGTAAAAGAGCCAGACAGTTGGACACGAAACTGGTGAAATCAGTACCCTGAGCAGTGAGGGGCTTGGAATGATTCTTTTTTCTGTTTTTTGTTGTTGTTGTTGTTGTTGTTGTTGTTTGAGTGGAGTCTCACTCTGTCGCCCAGGCTGGAGTGCACTGGCACACTCACCACCACCCCAGCGTCAGCCTGCTGGGCTCCAGCAATCCTTCCACCTCAGCCTTCTAAGTAGCCAGAACTACAGGCGTGTGCTAACACGCCCAGCTATTTTTTTTTTATTGTAGAGATGAGGTCTCACCAAGTTGCCCGGGCTGGTCTTGAACCCGTGGGCTCAGGTAATCCACTTGTCTCGGCCTCCCAAAGTGCTGGGATTACAGGCTGAGCCACTGAGCCCAGCCTGTTTTTTAAATTTAATATCATTTTATTGAACTTTGACCAACTCCTCTGTGCCAAACAATAGAGTAGGTGATTATATAAAATAGCCTCAAGTTCCTATGTATGCTAAAATTAATGCATATGCTTGCCCTTATGTGTGTAGATTGTTTAAACTTTTATGTGTAAATTTTGAACCACAAGGAAAAATGTAACAAACAACTCCTGTGTACCCATCACCTAGCTTCAACAATTATAAATAAATGACCAATCCATTTAATCTGACTACTCTCTTTCCCCACCCTAGAAAATTTTAAAGCAAATCCTAGAGGTTATATTTTATCCAGAAATAAGTAACTACATGTAGAAATACATATTTTGTAAACATAATCACATTACCATTAGTACACCTAAGAAACTTACAGTGAATTCTTAATATCTACCAAGCAGCCTTCAGCACAGTGAGATTTCTTCCTGTGTTCTGGGCCTACCCTTTCATGCTGGTCATGATGGCGGCTGCAAGTTAATTAGGCCAAATTAAAACTATTGTTTCACAATGCCCCCAAAGGAATTGCCACACAGTAACAGTCCAGAATATCACCTACCAAACTTGTAAAGAGGGACCCGAGACTGTGACCAGCTGGAGCATCATCTCCCGGCTCAATTGGTGTGTTCCGAAGACTTTTCAAACTGGTGACAAGCCTGTCTGATGCACATTCCAGTGAGCGGAGATGAGTTTTCTTCTTACTTTTTTTCTTTCTTTTTTTTCCTCTCATTTTTCTTGCCACTCTGCATTCTTGCCCTCTGCTCTCCCAGAAGAAAAGAATGGTCCTCAGTGGCAAATGGCAGCTGCAATAAAGCATAACCAAGAATACTGCGCTGCCTCCTTGTGGTTTTCGATGCTCTACACGTTCAGAGAAACGTCTCTAGTAAACTATAGAAATGATCCCCGGAAGTACAGTCTTAGAGATTATTTTCGTGTTGAGGAAAATGGCTCCAGGGAGGGATCTGAAACAGCTGTCCGTGAGGAAAAGGCTGCAGACAGAGGACCCATACGTGCTTAGGGACTGTGGAAGCTACAGCATACGTTGGGAATAGCAAGAACTTAACCACAATGAAAAGTTCAAATGAAACAGAAGGCTGTCCAGTGAAAAGTTAAGGTGTAGGACTCCCCTAACCCCTGCTGCCCGGTTCTGCCTAGTAGTAGTTGCCTGTAGTAGTAGTTTATTCTAGAAGTAAACTTATTCTAGAGATGAGGTCTCACCATGTTGCCCAGGCTGGCCTCAAATTTCTGGGCTTAGGCAATCCTACCTTATCCTCCTGAGTGGCTGGAACTACAGATGCACACCACCACACCTGACTAATCTTTTACATTTTTTTTGTAGAGACAAGGTCTCACTATGTTGCCCAGGCTGGTCTTGAACTCAGCTCAAGCAATCCTCTCCGCTCGGCCTCCCGAAGTGCTGGGGTTACAAGCATGAACCACCACACCCAGCAAACTGTATTATACTTAAATGTTAAGTCTCTTACCCAAAGTGTGAACATGGATCGTATGTTACAGGTATGTTTGTTCAGAACCATGTGATAGGACCACCTTAATGAATATTCATAGCTCCTCTTCTAATTTATTGAATATATATGTTTGGCCAATTCATTTAGCACCCAAAACTCCTACCCCAGCCCCACCTCCTTCAAAGTGCCTGTTTCTGGTCTTTGCTGGAGCCTGTGCTTTCACACCTGTGGTATGGCTACCTTGCAGGTTGTAAACTTAAAGAAATAGGTCGGGCACAGTGGCTCAGCCTGTAATCCCAGCACTTTTGGAGACTGAGGTGAGAGGATTGCCTGAGCCCGGGGTTTGAGACCTGCCTGGGCAACATGGCAGGACCTCATCTCTACAATAAATCACGAAAACCAGCCAGGCGTGGTGGCATGCATCTATAGTTCCAGTTATTTGGAAAACTGAGGTGGAAGAATCACCTAAGCCCAGCAGGACGAGGCTGCGGTGGCCATGAGCATGCCACTGCACTCTAGCCTGGGTGACAAGAGTGAGACTCCAACTCAAAAAAAAAAAAAAAGAAAAAGAAAACAAATAAAGGCCAGGCACAGTGACTCATGCCTATAATTCCAGCACTTTGGGAAACCAAGGCAGGAGAATCACTTGAGAACAGCAGCTCAAAACCAGCCTGGGGAACATATTGAGACCCCGTCTCTACAAAAAATGGATAAATACAATTAGTCAGGTGTGGTAGTATATACTTGTAGTCCTGGCTACTCAGGATGCTAATGTGGGAAGATTGACTCAGCCCAGGGATTCAAGGCTGCAGTGAGCTGTGATAAGTTAAATCCTGCATTATCTCAGGGCTTCCAGCAGCTCAATGAGCAATGTATTATGATTCTTATTTGACAGATGAGGAAACTGACATGCTTCCATCCTCTCACTCCAAGTTCAAGCTGCTATGGGTTTTTATTTTAGGATGTCTGTATAGAAGAGCGTTCAGTACAGGAAACAGATGCCTCCAAGGCATATTGAGCAGAAAGGGATTTCATATAAAGAATTTGGTACAGGGCTGGGCTCAGTAGCTCAGCCTGTAATCCCAGCACTTTGGGAGGCCAAGGCAAATGAATTGCCTGAGCCCACGGGTTCAAGTCCTGCCTGGGCAACTTGGTGAGACCTCATCTCTACAATAAATCAAAAATCAGCCGGGTGTGGTAGCGCATGCCTGTAGTTCCAGCTACTTGGAAGGCCGAGGCGGGAGGATCGCTGGAGCCCAACAGGCCGAGGCTCTGGTGGCCGGGAGCGTGCCACTGCACTCCAGTCTGGATGACAGAGTGAGACTCCAACACACACACACAAAAAGAATTTTGTACAGGATTTGATGATGTAATTTGGATATATTATAATTGACTTTCCTAAGCCCTCATTTCATTATATTTAACTCAACAATATCCCACATTTGATAGGACCGAATATAGTTTTAAGCAGGGTTTTATATTACTTTCAAAATACCTGGTATTACAGCTAATAAATGGGAAAAAAAGATAATTAGAATATCAGTATTTTGCAACCTCTAAGGGATCTGAGCATTGGACATTAATGTCTGTAAACATTACCCAAAAATGTCATGCCCTGAATGTTTGTGTCTCCCTCCCAAAATTTGTTGAAATCCTGACTCCCAAAGGTAGTTGGAGGTAGGGCCTTTGAGAGGTGATTAGGTCATGAGGTTTTTCTACAGAAAAATGATCCACTTTTTTCCATAAATACCAAGGCAGAAAAAAAAGAGGGATGGAGGAAAAATATATATTAAAAGATACTTAAGAAATATATATTTGAATCCTAAGTCAAACAAGCAAACTATTAAAAACTATGACATTTATGAAACAACTGAAACTCCAATACCAACTAGATATTTGATTATATTAAGAAAATTAATATTTTAATTGTGATGATAATATTGAGGTGGTATTTTAAGCTATTTTTTTTTTAGAAATTCTTTTTTTAAAATCTTATTTTTGTTTTTGTTTTTTGTTTTTTGTTTTTGAGTTGGAGTCTCACTCTGTCGCACAGACTGGAGTGCAGTGGCCGCTCCTGGTCACCGCAGCCTCAACCTGCTGGGCTCCGGCGATCCTTCTGACTCAGCCTTCCAAGTAGCTGGAACTACAGGCGCGCGCTACCATGCCTGGCTAATTTTTTGATTTATTGTAGAGATGAGGTTTCGCCAAGTTGCTCAGGCGGGTCTCGAACCCACGGACTCAGGCAATCCACTTACCTCAGCCTCCCAAAGCACTGGGATTACAGGCTGAGCCACCTAGCCTGGCTAGAAATTCTTAATGAATATACAAAACATTAAAATATTCATAGATAAAATGAAAAAACAGAGAAAACCTTGAATGGTAGCCGAGAGTGCTTAGAATTGGTTGAAAATTCCTTAAAACACAGGGTGGAAGATTTGGAGACGTGGGCTCCAGCCTGGGTTTGCAGAAATTACTCCCAAGAAAATACTACAGAAACAGCCACAGGGCCCTGCTATCTCCCCTGCAACCAGGAAGTTGAGGTGTCCAGAGGTGCCTACTGAAACCATTTATGTCAAGAACACTGTGAGACCAGGCTCAGTGGCTCAGCCTATAATCCCAGCACTTTGGGAGGCCAAGGCGAATGGATTGCCTGAGCCCGCGGGTTCAAGACTGGCCCGGGCAACTTGGCAAGACCTCGTCTCTACAATAAATAATTTTTTAAAAAATTAGCCAGGTAACACACGCCTATAGTTCTGGCTACTTGGAAGGCTGAGGTGCAAGGATTGCCGAAGCCCAGCAGGTCTACCCTGGGGTGGCCATGAGTGTACCACTGCATTCCAGCCTGGGAGACAGTGAGACTCCAACTCAAACAAAACATAACAAAACAAAACACTGTGCTCCAGGAGCAAGAAGCTGCCATTGCCACAGCCTCTAAATAGCCATGAAGCTGGAGCCTGGGAGAGCGTATCCAAGACAGTGATTAAAGAACAACACCAGCAGGAGGGCACTAACCCTTGCCTCACTGCTAACCCTCCTAAATCTTAGGAGTGCCTTCCAGTATCAGAAATACGCTCTCACTCTGTCACCCAGACTGGAGTACAGTGGTGCAATCATAGCTCACTGTAGCCTCGAATTCCTGAGCTCACGTGATCTTCCTGCCTCAGCCTCCTGAGTACCCGGGACTATAGGCGTGTGCCACCATGCCCAGCTAATTTTTTGTTTTTTTGTAGAGACAAGGTCTCCTCATGTTGCCCATGCTGGTCTTGAACTCCTGGCATCAAGCACTTCTCCCACCTTGGCCTCCCAAAGTGCTGGGATTACAGGTGTGAGCCATGGCAACTGGCCAAAGTAATCTTTGTAAGGTACAAAAAGCACACCAGAAGAATCTCTCTCTTCTTCATCTTCTACTCTGGGCTGAGGAGGTGACTGCTGTTACTGGTTTCTTGTGTGTCCTTCCAAAGGTAGTTTATACAATTGCCAGTAGATCCTTCCTACCTGCCCGCCACCATAGTGGCCTGCTGTTTGCAGTGTTCTGAACCTTGCTTCTCCTCTTTGATAATCGTACTTGGGGATCATTCCCTGTCTATCTGACACTCTTAAACTTTTTAAGATTGTGTAAGTAATACGTGAACTCTCCTGGTTTTTAAAAAAGGAAAAAACTCTGGCAAATGCAGTGCATACGCAGAGAGGCAGGACAGGGTAGTGGTGAAATGGGCACACATTGGAACCAGTGCATTCAAGTTTGGGCTCCACTACTTTTCGCTGTGGGACCTTGAGCAAATTACTTGAATGTCTCTGTATCTCAGTTTCTAAATCTGTAAAATAAAGTTAATAGCAACACCTTCTTCACAGTGTTGTTGCACAGATTAAAAGAGATACTAACTGTTAAGTGCCTAGAATAGTGCCTGACATTTAAAATGCTTAGAACAGTGCCCGGTACATGGGGGATGCACTCAAAATATTAGTTGGTCTAGGCACATTCGCCTTCTATCCGGACTGTGGACACACCAAGACACTTGTTCACCTCAAATTTTTCTCAATTGCCTGGAATACTTTCAGTAGGATTGATATCAGCTCCTCTTTGTACGTTTAGTAGAATTCTGCTGGAAAGCTATCTGGTCCAGGGCTTTTTCTGTAGGTAGTTTTCATATGACAGAGTCAATTTCCTGCGTTGTTAATGGTCTATTTAGTGTCTCAATGTCATCTTGTTTCAACCTGGGGATGTTGTGTGATGTCAGAAAGTCTCAAGTCTTACATGTTCTCTCCTCAGAAATATTCTCTCCTGCCTTTTCTCACTGGCCCCAGTCTCCCCTTCAGTGTCCCTTCCTCCAGGAAGCCTTCCCTTAGCCCCAGTCTGGGCCAGTTGCCGCCTACGGGCTCGCATGTTCACCTTTGTTTTTCCCCACTGTAGCCCAGATCAACCTGGCATGTGCATCCTCTCTCAGTGCTTTGGTCACTTTGGCAACTCCCTTCACTGTGTTGGGCTGTCACTCTGGTCAACGCCTGCCTCCTCCATCCCACTGTGAGCCTGAGTGGGCAGGGACAGGACTGTCTTGTCTTGGTCATGCAGTGCTCCCAGCATTGTCCCACACAGAGCAGGACATGGAGAAAACTCAGAATGTGTGCCAAGCCCTTGATTTGTAGTTCTGGCCTGAGCATGTTACTCGGTGCTCTGTGCACTTGAGGAAAATAAAAGGCCTTTAAGCTACCCACCCCAGGGGCTTTCCTCCTGACTTCACCACCTCCCACCATGTCCTAACCTCTCCCCTCCTTCTCTCTTTCCCCCTCCCTTCTTTCCTCTCTCCTCGTCCCACACTTCAGGGCTCCGAAGTCTCCTTTTTGGAGCCCGACATTCAGCCTCCCATCCCACTCAGCGGAACCAAAGGAGCACCTTGAGATTTCAGTCTTTTCTCATCACCTCAATGGCCAGACTTCAGGTTCCAGAGTGTTGCTGAGTCTGCGTGCCACTGTGCTGCCATGGACATTTTTCTATATCATCCTTGCTGAAATACCATGCATTTGGAAATGAAAATGTAACCTATGAAGTAGTCTCTCTCTCTCTCTCTCTCTCTCTCTCTCTCTCTCTCTCCACACACACACACACAAGCTTACAATCAAACCCAAATCTAACGTTGCTGAGTCTGCATACCACTGTGCTGCCAGAGACATTTTACGATACAGCCTTTGCTGAAATAAACTCATTTAGAAATGAAAATTTTTTTTAAAAATTTAAAAATCAAACCCAAATCCAATTGTTTTAACCGAGTATCTCCAAAGTTTTCTGGCATATGTATATCACCGGAACACTTTATTAAAACCTGAAGCCCAGCCCCCGAGCCCAGAAAGTCATATATAATTGGTCTGGGATGCAGCCAGACACTAGGAGAGTTAAAGCTCCCCAGGGGATTCTTGGGTGTGGCAAGATTTAAGGCACGTGTAAGTTACCTGAGCATCTTGTTAAAATGCAGAGTCTGGTTCAGCAGGTGTGGGGTGGGACCTGAGATTGTACTTGTCTAATAGACTCCCAGGTGGTACTGATGCTGCAGGCTCACAAACACACTGTGAATAGCAAGGGTTTGGAACAGATCTAGTGACCAGCTTACAGGATCTATTGGGGCTGAGGATATATTAGGTAACTCCACAAGGAAAAAAAAAAAAACAAAGTGAAGAAAGTGAGATGTTTGACATGGTTTCTTCAATATGGAAAAAGAGAAGTTATGGATCAAAATAAGATACTCTAACTTTGGAAAACAATCTGACAATTTTTTTTTCCCAAATGAATTTATAATTCACATACCATAAAAGTCAGTATTTCAAGGTGTACAGTCCAATTTTTAGCATATCCAGAAGGCTGTATATCCATCATCACTATCTACTTCCAGAATATTCTCATCACCTGAAAAGAAACCTGTACCTATTAGCAGTCATTCCCCATTTCTCTTTCCCTCCAGGCCTTGGTAGGCACCAATCTACTTTCTGTCTCTATGGATTTGCGTATTCTGGGTGTTTCAGATAAATTGAATTATATGATACTCGGCCCCAGTTGCCTTTCACTCAGCATCGTGTTTTCAAGGCTCGTCCATGTTGTAACAGATCAGTGCTTCATTCCGCTTTATGGCTGAATAATATTCCATTGTATGCATAAGCCACAGTTTATCAATTCATCAGTTAATAAACATTTGAGTAGCTTTCATTTTTTGCCTATGAATAATGAGCTATGAACATTCATATACACATTTCAGCATGAACATATGTCTTTATCTTGTGTTTATACCTGGGAATGAAATTGCCAGGGCCATGCAAAAACTATGTTTAACTATTTGAGGAACAACCAAACTGTTTTTCACAGGTGCTGCACCATTTTACATTTCCCAGCAGTGTATAAGGTTTCTAATTTCTCTATATCCTTGCCAATGCTTGTTATTTGTCATGTTTTAAAATTACAACCATCCTAGCGAGTGTTGTGAAGTGGTTTTGATTTGTATTTACCTAATGACATGATGTTGAGCTTGTTTTTTTTGTTGTTGTTGTTGTTGTTTTGAGTCAGAATCTCACTCTGTCACCCAGATTGGAGTGCAGTGGCACACTCACAGCCACAGCAGTCTCGATCTGCTGGGCTCAGGTGTTCCTTCCGCCTCAGTCTTCCAAGAAGCTGGAACCACAGGCATGTGCCACCGTGCCTGGCTAATTTTTGGATTTTACTGTAGAGACGAGGTCTCGTCATGTTGCTCAGTCTGGTCTTGAACCTACGGACTCAGGCAATCCTCTCACCTCCACCTCCCAAAGTGCTGGGATTACAGGCGTGAGCCACCGCGTCCGGAAAATATCTTTTAATGTGTCTATTATTCATATATCTTCTTTGGAGAAATATCTATTCAAATTCTTTGCTCCTTTTTACTTTGATTTTCCACTTTATTAAGGTATAATGGACAAATAAAAATTGTGTATATTGCTGGGCTCGGTGGCTCAGCCTGTAATCCTGCGCCTTGGGAGGCTGAGGTGAGTGAGTTGCCTGAGCCCGCATGTTCGAGACCCACCTGGCAACTTGGTGAGACCTCATCTCTACAATCAATCAAAGATTAGCTGGACGTGGTAGCGCACACCTGTAGTTCCAGCTACTTGGAAGGCTGAGGTGGAAGGATCGCCAGAGCCCAGCAGATCGAGGCTGCGGTGGCCAGGAGCAGCCACTGCACTCCAGTCTGGGCGATGGAGTGAGACTCCAACTCAAAAAAAAAAAAAAAATTGTGTATATTTATGGTGCACAATGTCATGTTGTGATTACATGTATATACTGTAAAATTATTAAATCAAGTTAATTAACATATCCATCACTTCACATACTTATTTTTTAGTGGTAAGAACATTCAAGATTTACTCTTTTAGCAATTTTCAGATGCGCAATATATTATTATTAATGATAGTCATCTCCAGACCTATTTATCCTTTATTAACTGAAACTTTATACTCTGTTACTAAATTTCTCACTGTCACTCAGACTTGGGTGCAGTGGTACAATTATAGTTCACTGCAGGCTTGAACACCTGGACTGAAGCAATCCTCCTGCCTTGACCTCCCAAAGCACTGAGATAAGCATGAACCATTGCACCTGACTACTCCTGTTTTAAGTCTGAGTGATATTCCATTTGCGTGTGTGTGTGTGTGTGTGTGTGTGTGTGTGTGTGTGTGTGTGTGTATCACATTTTCTTTATCCATTCGTCCATCAGTGGACACTTAGGTTGATTCCATATCTTGATTATCATAAATAATGCTGCAATAAACATGGGAGTGCAGCTATCTCTTCAACAAACTGATTTCATTTATTTTGGAAATATACCCAGAAGTGAGATTACTAGATTGCATGGTAATTTTTTGAAAAATTTATTTGAGGAACCTCTATATGGTTTTCCATAATGGCTGTACTAATTTACATTCCCACCAGTGGTATACAAGCATTTTCATTTCCTTCCATCCTTGTCAATACTTGTTATCCTTTGTCTTTTTGATAATAGCCATCCTAACAGGTATGAGGTGATATACCATTGTGTTTTTAGTTTGCTTTCTCCTGATGAATTTTTAAATTTTGATTATTTGTCTGTTTATTGCTGAGTGGTAAAAGTTTTCTATACTGTATATCTGTATAGTAAACCCATTCATATATATGATTGCCAAATATTTTCTCCCATTCTATAAAGTGTCTTTTTACTCTCTTGACAGTGGACTTGGAACCATAGAAGTTTTTAATTTGGAGGAAGTTGAACACATCAATCTTTTCTTAGATTGCTCTGCTTTCCATTGTGCCATATTGCATAGTCCAAGATCAACAAGATTTCCACCTGTTTTCTTCTAAAGGTTTCATTAGTTTTAGCTCTTACATTTAAGTCTTTGATCCATTTTGAGTTGCTTCTTGTATATGGTGTGAGGCAGGAGTCCAGATGCATCCTTTTGCATGTGGATATCCAGCTGTCCCCGCAAAATTTGTTAAAAGACTCTAGTCTTTAGACATTTAATTGTCTTGGCACTCTTGTTGAAAATCAATTGACCATGGATGTATGAGTTTATTTCTAATGCCAGTATGTATTAGCTTCTATAACAAAGTATTACAAATTTAGCAGCTTAAAACAACACAAATTTATCATCATACAGGCTAAACTCAAAGCATAGGCAGAGCTGCATTCCTTCCAGAGGCTCTAGAGGAAAATCCATTTCCTTGCCTTTTCCATCTTCTAGAGACACCTGCGTTCCTTGGTTTGTGGTCTCTTCCTCCACCTTTAAAGTCATCCTAATAGGTATGAGGTGATGTACCATTGTGTTTTTAATTTGCTTTTCCCTGGTGATTTTTTAAATTTGGGTTGTTTATTACTAGGTGGTAAAAGCTTTCTCTACTGTATATTCTCGATAGTAGACCCATTCATATATGTGATTTCCAAATCAAATAAATTAAAGCCAGCAGCATCTTCAAATCTTCATCTCTCTTCTCCCATTACCACATTACCTTTTCTGACTCTGATCCCCCTGCCTTCCTCTTATTAAAAACTCTTGTGAGCCAGGCAGTGGCTCAGTCTGTAATCACGCACCTTGGGAGGCTGAGGTGAGTGGATTGCCTGAGCCCGCGAGTTCGAGACCTGCCTGGGGCAACTTGGCGAGACCTCATCTCTACAATAAATTAAAAAATCAGCCGGGCGTGGTAGCGCGTGCCTGTAGTTCCAGCTACTTGGAAGGCTGAGGCGGAAGGATCGCCAGAGCCCAGCAGGTCGAGGCTGCAGTGGCTGGGAGCGGCCACTGCACTCCAGTCTGGGCGACAGAGTGAGACTCCAACTCAAAAAAACAAACAATCAAACTCTTGTGATTACATTGGGCCCACCTGGCTAATCCAGGCTAATCCCCCATCTCAAGATCCTTAATTTAATCACACCTGCAAAGATGGTCTTTAACCATGTTTACAGGTTCCAGGGATTAGGACAGGGACATCTTGGGAGGGGTTTAGTTTGGGGTGACATATCCAGACCACTCCACAATTCCACAGGCTTGAGTATTGTAGTTGTATAGTAATAAGTTTTGAAATTGAAAGGTGTGAGTATTCCATATTTGTTCTTCTTTTTCAAGATTGTTCTAGCCATTCTGGGTCCTTTGTATTCCCACATGAATTTTAAGTTTGTCAGCTTGTCAATTTCCGCCAAAAAAACAACTGGAATTTTGATAGTGCTTGCATTGATAATAAATACATTTTGGGGGATGTTGAGCTCATAACAATATTAAATATCCCAAGATTTAAGAATGTCTTTTCACTTGTTTTGGGCTTTAACTTCTTTCAACAGTGTTTTATAGATTTCAATGTATAAGCCTTGAACTTCTAAATTTTTTTGAGTTGGAGTCTCACTCCTTCACCCAGGCTGGAGAGCAGTGGCATGCTCACGGCCACCCCAGCGTTGACCTACTGGGCCCTGGCGATCCTTCCGCCTCAGCCTTCCTAGTAGCCGGAACTACAGGCACGTGCCTGGCTAGTTTTTGATTTATTGTGGAGACAAGGTCTCACCAATTTCCCGGGCTGGTCTCGAACCCATGGGCTCAGGCAATTCACACGTCTTGGCCTCCCAAAGTGCTGGGATAACAGGCTGAACCGCCAAACCCAGCCTTGAATTTCTTTTGTTACGTTTAGTCTAAATATTGTATTATTTATGACGCGATTGTAAATGGAATTATTATTATTATTATTATTTTTGAGTTGGAGTCTCACTCTGTGGCCCAGACAGGAGTGCGGTGGCCGCTCCTGGCAACCGCAACCTCGACCTGCTGGGCTCCGGCGATCCTTCTGCCTCAGCCTTCCAAGTAGCCGGAATTACAGGCATGCGCTACCACGCCCGGCTGATTTTTGATTTATTGTAGAGATGAGGTCTCGCTGCCCAGGCGGGTCTCGAACCCGCGGGCTCAGGCAATCCACTCACCTCAGCCTCCCAGAGGCACGGGATTACAGGCTGAACCACCGAGCCCGGCTTGGAATTATTTTAACATTTCCTTTTTGAATTGTTCATTGCTAGTGTATAGAAATACAACTAATTTTTATGTTGATTTTGTATTCTGCAACTTTTCCTAATTTATTTGTTAGCTCTAATTATGAGTGTGAGTGTGTGTGTGTGTGTGTGTGTGTGTGTGTGTTCTTTGGAGTTTTCTGTATAAAAGATCATATCATTTGCAAATAGAGATAGTTTTACTTCTTTCTTTCCAATCTGATGCCTCTTATTCTTTTTTTTTTTTTAACTTTCTTTCATTCTTATTGCTCTGGCCATAACCACCAATACAACATTGAATAGAGGTGGGGGTAGTGAACATGCTTGTTTTGTTTTTGACTTTAAGTAGACAGTTTTTATTCCTTCACTGTTAAGTATGCTGTTAGCTCTGGATCTTTGATAAATGCCTGTTATCAGATTGAGAAAGTTCCCTTCTAGTCTTAGTTTGTTGAGTTGTTTTTTTTTTTTTAAATCAGGAAAGGGTATTGGGTTTTTGTCAAACACTTTTTCTGTCTATTGAGGTGATCGTGTGATTTTAGTTTTTTATTCTATTGGTATTCTTTTTTCAATTTGTATTGTGTTAAAACACACATAACAAAATTTATTATCATAATCATTTAAAATGTACAGTTCAGTGGTATTAAATATGAGAAGGGTTCCCCCCAAAACCAATTTACCTATAAAAAATTGTATATTTAGTCTTACATGTTTAAACTTCATTCACCTTCAAAGTAGTCTCCGTTTGATACAATACACCTATCAAGATGCTTTTTCCATTGCTCAAAAATAGTTTTTGAACTAGTCAATTTGGATGCCTTTTAATGCTTCTGCCATTTTTTGGTTTCACCTCTCCCACATCGAGAAAACGTTTCCCTTTGAAGACTTTTTCATCTGGGAAAACAAACAAAGTCGTTCTGGGTGAGACCAGGTGAATAGGGAGGGTGGGACACAGCAGTCATGCTGGTTTTGGCCAAAAACTGCTGAACACTCAGCGTGGTGTGGGCAGGTGTGCTCATAAACCACCCATGAAATGGACCAATGGTTGAAAAACTCTCCAAAAAAAAAACTTCACTGAAGCCAACCGCAGACTCTCACAACGCTAGCTGACACACTGATGCCAATGGTTTCCTAGAACACTTACCTAGCAGGGGAAGCCTGTATTACAAGGGACCTGCCCTCCAGAAGATAATTTGGGTTTTTCGGTGGGTCCCCCTTCACACATTCATAATGTTGTGTAACTGTCACCACCACCCATCTCCATGGCACTTTTCATTCTTTTGTTTATTTTCATTTTTTGAAACAAGATCTCACTTGCCCAGGCTAATCTCAGCTCCTGTCTCCTCAGCCTCCCAAGTAGCTGGGAGTACAGGTATGCATCACTGTTCCCGGCTTCTTTTCACCTTTCAAACTGAAATTCTATACCCATTAAACAGTAACTTCCATAAGCTCTAGATAACCACCATCCTATTGTTTGTCAGTATGATTTTGGCCACCCAAAGTACTTTATATAAGTAAAAATCATACAGTATTTGTCCTTTTGTGACTCACTTGTTTCATTTAGCATAATGTTTCAAGTTTCATCCATGTTGTAGCATATATCAGAATTTCCTTCCTCTTTAAGGCTGAATATATTCCATTGTATAAATTTAGCACATTTTGCTTATCCATTCATCACTTGATAGATATTTGGGTTGCTTCCATGTTTAGCTATTGTGAATAATATTGCTATGTACATGGGTGAACAAATATCTCTTCAAGACCCTGCTTTCAATTCTTTTTTTTTTTTTTTTTTGAGTTGAAGTCTCACTCTGTCGCCCAGACTGGAGTGCAGTGGCCACTCCCGGCCACCGCAGCCTCTACCTGCTGGGCTCCGGCAATCCTTACGCCTCAGCCTTCCAAATAGCCAGAATTACAGGCATGCGCTACCACACCTGGCTGATTTTTTGATTTATTGTAGAGATGAGGTCTCGCTGCCCAGGCGGGTCTCAAACCCGCAGGCACAGGCAATCCACTCACCTCAGCCTCCCAAAGGCGAGGGATTACAGGCTGAGCCACCGAGCCCAGCTTGCTTTCAATTCTTTTGAGTATATTCCCAGAAGTGGACCACAGGGTAATTCTATTTTTCATTTTTTGAGAAATTGCTATGCTGTTTTCCACAGTGGCTGTACCATTTTACATTACTATCAACAGGCACCAGACAGTTTCCAATTTATCCACATCCTTGCCAACACTTGTTATTTTCTATTTTTTGTTTGTTTGTTTTGTTTTGTTTTTGTTTTTTTGAATCAGAGTCTCACTCCGTCGCCCAGGCTGGAGTTCAGTGGTATGCTCACCGCTACCCCAGCGTCGACCCGCTGAGCTCTGGCTATCCTTCCACCTCAGCCTTCCAAGTAGCTGGAATTACAGGCACACGCTACCATACTCAGCTAATATTTGACTTACTGGAGAGACAGTCTTGCCAAGTTGCCTGGGCTGGTCTCGAACCCGCGGGCTCAGGCAATCTACTCACCTCGGTCTCCCAAAGTGCTAGGATTACAGGCTGAACCACCGAGCCTGGCCAACATCTTAACACTATTATGTCTTCCAATCCATGAACATGGAATGTGTTTCCATTTATTTAGGTCTTATCTAATTTCTTTCAGCAATGTTTTGTAATTTTAATTGTGTAATTCTTTCACCTCTTGGGTTAAGTTAATTCATAAGTATTTTATTCTTTTTAATGCTATTATAAATGGAATTGCTTTATAATTTTCTTTTCAGATTGTTCATTGTTAGTATATAGAAATGCAACTGATTTTTGTGTGTTGACTTTGTATTCTGCTACCACTGATGAACTTGTTTATTACTTCTAACATGTATCTTTAGGATTTTCTCATATAAGATAATACAAGCAATGAACAGAGATAATTTTCCTTCTTTTTTCCCCTTTGAGATACCTTTTATTTCTTTTTCTTGCCTAATTGCTCTGGCTAGAATTTCCAGTACTATGTTGAATAGAAGTGGTAAAAGCAGGCATCCTTGCCTAGTTCTTGATCTTAAAGAAAAAGCTTTCAGTCTTTCACCATTGAGTATAATATTTGCTTGTAGGTTTTATATAGAGAGAGATTTTCTTCTTCTTTTTTTTTTTTTTTTTTGAGTTGGAGTCTCACTCTGTTGCCTAGGCTGGAGTGCAGTGGCATGCCCACGGCCACCACAGCCTCAGTCTGCTGGGTTCAGGTGATCCTTCCACCTCCGCCTTCCAAGTAGCTGGAACTATGGGCAACCACCACCATGCCTGGCTATTATGTGGGGGTTTGTTTTGTTTTGTTTTTTTGAGTCACTGTGAATGG
The DNA here is from genome assembly GCA_027257055.1 of Cephalopachus bancanus. Classification (NCBI taxonomy): domain Eukaryota; kingdom Metazoa; phylum Chordata; class Mammalia; order Primates; family Tarsiidae; genus Cephalopachus; species Cephalopachus bancanus. The sequence continues at coordinate 586,113 of JAPVLO010000110.1, read as the reverse complement.
AGAAAAACACACACACTCAAAAGTGGGGTTTTTTTTTCACCTATTCTCTTACTAATAATAACAATCAATACAGAATACTTCATCTGTGACCCAATGTGTGAGTTCCCCGCCAACCCCCCACCATCCAAGCAAGCAATCAATTCTGCTGTAGACACCAACTGAATGTCCTTCAATTCAACTTTAATACTACTTACCTAGAGATAGTATCAGGTTTCACAGGTTGAAGGCTCAGTCCTCAAGATACCAGTCACCAGTCTGGGTCTCCAGAAATTCTGACCATCTGGCTTCAAGTTGGGATTCCCATGACCCCTTCTTTGGGTTTGATTAATTTGCTAGAGTGGCTCACAGAACTTAAGGGAACTTACTTACATTTGCTGGTTTACTGTAAAGGAAATTACAAAGGCTACAGATAAAGAGATGCATAGAGTAAGGTACGGGGGAAGAGGCACAGCTTCCATGCCATTATCTAGGCACGCCATCCTTCAGGAACCTCCATGTGTGCAGCTATTCCTAAGCTCTCCAATTCTGTCCTTTGGGGTTTTATGGAGGTTTTATTATGTAGGCATGATTGATTAAACCACTGGCCATTGGTGGTTGATTTAACCTTCTTTTTTTCAGCCCCTCTTTCTTCCCCAGGGATTGGGGAGGGGGATGAAAATCCCAACCCTCTAATCCTGTCTTAGTCTTTCCAGTTACCAGCCCCATCCTGAAGCTTTTAGGGGCTACAAGCGTCAGCCAGCTCATCAGTATACACAGACATCACTTTGGAGACGCTAAAGATTTTAGGAGTTGTGTGTTCAGAAATGAGGTTGAAACCTAGATATATATTTCACAATATCCCAATCAGTTTTGACAGTTTTTGTTTTTCTAGGAATTTGATCATTTTATCTAGGTTGTTATTGTTAACGAAGCATTGTTCATAGTGTTGCCTTATACTCTTTTTTATTTCTATAACATCGATAGTAATATTGCTTTTTTTTTTTTTTTTTGAGTTGGAGTCTCACTCTGTTGCCCAGACTGGAGTGCAGTGGCCGCTCCCGGCCACCGCAGCCTCGACCTGCTGGGCTCCGGCCATCCTTCCGCCTCAGCCTTCCAAGTAGCCAGAATTACAGGCATGCGCTACCACGCCTGACTGATTTTTTGATTTATTGTAGAGATGAGGTCTCGCTGCCCAGGCGGGTCTCGAACCCGTGGGCTCAGGCAATCCGCTCACCTCAGCCTCCCAAAGGCGGGGGATTACAGGTGAGCCACCGAGCCCAGCAATGTTTGCTCTTTTTTTCTTGATTTTAATAATTTTAGTCTTCCTTCTTTTTTTTCTCAGTCTAACTAAAGGTTTGTCAATTGTGTTGATCTTTCAAATAATAGACTTTTTGTTTCATGTATTTTCTCTATTCTTATTTTACTTATTTATGCCATTCTATTATTTCCTTTCTTTTTCTTGCTTTGGGTTTAATTTACTCTTCTTTTTCTATTTCCTTAAGATGAAAGCTAGATCACTGATTTAAGGACATTTTTTTTCTTTTCTTTCTTTGAGTCAGAATCAGACATTTTTTTTTTTGAGTCAGAGTCTCTCACTTTGTCACCCAGGATGGAATGCAGTGGCACAGTCACGGCTTACCACAGTCTTGAACTTCTGGGTTCAGGCAATACTTCTGACTTGGCCTCCCAAATAGCTGGGACTATAGGCACACCACCACACCCAGCAAATTTTTTTTTTTTTTTTTTTTGTAGAGACTAAGTCTTGCTATGTTGCCCAGGCTGGTCTTGAACTCCTGGGCTCAAGCAATCCTCTTACCTCAGTTTCCTAAAGTGCTGAGATTACAGGCATAAGCTACCATGCCTGGCCAGATATTCTTTATTTTATGTTATTTTTTTTATTTTTGAGTTGGAGTCTCACTCTGTTGCCCAGGCTGGAGTGCAGTGGCACACTCATAGCCACCGCAGCCTCGACCAAGTGTGTGAATCCCCTCCCAACTATTGAGGTCTGCTCTGGATAAGGTAAGAGAAGTGTTAAGAATGCAGTAGGAAGCAGGGCTCGGTGGCTCAGCCTGTAATCCCGCGTCTTTGGGGGGCTGAGGTGAGTGTATTGCCTGAGCCCGCGGGTTCGAGACCTGCCTGGGCAGGCGAGACCTCATCTCTACAATAAATCAAAAAATCAGCCAGGCGTGGGAGCGCGTGCCTATAGTTCTGGCTACTCGGAAGGCGGAGGCGGAAGGATCGCCGGAGCCCAGCAGGTCTAGGCTGCGGTGGCTGGGAGCAGCCACTGCACTCCAGTCTGGGCGACAGAGTAAGACTCCAACTCTAATAATAATAATAATAATAATAATACAGAAAAGTGGCTGGGTGCAGTGGCTCATGCCTGTGACTCTAGCACTTTAGGAGGCTGAGGTGGGAGGATAGCTTGAGACTGGAAGTTTGAGACCAGCCTAAGACACATAATGAGACTTCATCTCTACAAAAAAATGAGAAAATTAGCTAGGCATAGTGGTGCATACCTGTAGCCCCATCTGTTCATTAGGTTGAGGCAGAAGAATCACCTGAGCCTGGGAGGTTAAGGCTGTGGTGAGCCACAATCGTGCCACTGCACTACAGTCTGGGTGACAGAGTGAGATCCTGACCAAAAAAAAAAAACACAGACACACACAGAAAAGTACACTTATATGTACAGCTTGGTTGATTTTCACAATCTGAACTCCCCATATAACCAGTATTCAAATCAAGAAAGAGAAGTCAGCCGGGCTCGGTGGCTCAGCCTGTAATCCCGTGCCTTTGGGAGGCTGAGGTGAGTGGATTGCCTGAACCCGCGGGTTCAAGACCTGCCTGGGCAGGTGAGACCTCATCTCTACAATAAATCAAAAAATTAGCCAGGCGTGATAGTGCGCGCCTGAAGTTCCGGCTACTTGAAGGCTGAGGCGGAAGGATCGCCATAGCCCAGCAGGTCAAGGCTGCGGTGGCCGGGAGCGGCCACTGCACTCCAGTCTGGGTGACAGAGTGAGACTCCAACTCAAAAAAAAAAAAAAAAAAGAAAGAAAGAGAAGTCCCCTTTATGCCCCTTCCAATCACGATATCTCCAAGGGTAACAACTACCCTGACTTTTATTATCCCAGATTGGTTTGGCCTGTTTTAGAGATTCATATCTAGAATCATACAATTATAGTCTTTTGGGTATGGCCTTTTTTTCCACTTAGCATAATGCTTTTGGGCTTCCTCTCTGTGGTTGCCTGTGTTCATAGTTCATTCCTTTTTTATTTCTGATTACTATTCATTGTACGCAGGTACCAAAGCGTACTTATCCATTCTACTGTTGAGAGACATTTGGATGGTTTCCAGTGGGAATATTATGAATTACATTCATGGCATTTGGTAGACAGAAGTGAAGGAATTCCCAGGGATAAAACGCTGGGTCGTAGGGTAGGCATATGTTCAGCATGAGGAGACACTGGCATTGTAATTTTTTAAGCAAGTAATTATAGCACTTCAACATTTATTGTTTTGAAGACCAACTTATGTAACAGTAAGAAATAATAGCTTGACATCGAAGTACACTGGCTTCATGTTTCAGAATAAAATAGATCTCTTATTTATAATTTATAATATTAATGTCCCGTTGATTTTTTTCCCTTTATTGGACATTGTATATAACTTGCAAATACTAACAATTACCAGCTATTTGAGGAGAAAAATATTGCAACTTAGCATGGCCCTATTAATTTGCAAATTATTTAGCCTAAAACATATAACATATACTTAACAGTTCCTGTATATTACTTAAATTTGCTTGTGAGTCTTTAATATATGTGGAAATAAAAAAAAACAATTTTAAACCTACAGTGGATTGATAAAACCAAATTAACAATTTTTTAAATTAATTAATTAATTAATTTATTTATTTATTTATTTTTGAGTGGAAGTCTCACTCTGTCACCCAGACTGAAGTGCAGTGACTGCTCCCGGCCACTGCAGCCTCGACCTGCTGGGGTCCAGCGATCCTTCCGCCTCAGCCTTCCGAGTAGCCGGAATTACAGGCATGCGCTACCACGCCCGGCTGATTTTTTTTTTTTTTTTTATTGTAGAGATGAGGTCTCGCCAAGTGGCCCAGGCGGGTCTCGAACCCGCGGGCTCAGGCAATCCACTCATCTCAGCCTCCCAAGGCGCGGGATTATGGGCAGAGCCACCGAGCCCGGCGCAAATTAACCATTTTTAATTGGAAAACATCTTGTGTGTCTTATTACCAAGCCAATGTCTTGACAATGAAATTTTAAGGGTCATTTGCTTGCCCAGTGTGCATACACTGGGGAAGCCACAGCTCCAAGAGAAATCTCAGTAAACGCCCTGGGCCATCAGGGTTAAGAAGTTCTGGGAAAAGTCCGACGGCCCCAAGCCACTATTTTCGCCTGCAGAATGAGTCCTGTGTCACTAGGGGGAGCCATTGGAGAGCACGTGGACCTTTCTCGTGGCTGTAGAGGCATGGCCACTTGCAGCCTGTGTTCTTTGCAGACATTGGCTCACTGAGTTCCCACTGCCACCTGGAAAAGTGATCTGAAGAATCCATTTTGCAGATGGGCACGTGTACAAGCCAAGTAGCACCACACAGAAGAGGTGGAACTGGGGTTTGAACCTAGGTATCTGTAGTCTGAAGACATTTCCGGCTTTCTCCGTGTGTGTGTGTGTGTGTGTGTGTGTGTGTGTGTGTGTGTGTGTGTGTGTGTGTGTGTGTGTGTGTAGCGGAGGGTGGGAGGGGGAGGCTTTTCCTTAGTCGAGCCCATTGTGGCCCCTCTCTCATTTTCTAGCAGTCCTCTCCCCCCAACCCCGTACACCCGTCTCCTCAAACTCCCACACACTCACGCCATGTGCCATTCTTTCCCCTTGACCCATAAGCATCCTCTCTCCTGTCCCTTCATCTCCTCCCCACCTCCCTGCCGTGTCCAGCCCTGTTCTCGCCTTCCATGGTCCCTCCATTGGCCTCCCACTGGCCCAGCCTCAGAGAGGTAGAACCACCTGCCCAAGGACACACACAGCAAAAGAGGCACCTCTGGGATTTGGGATTCATGCATGGGTCCAGCTTGGGTCTTGCTCCTACTCCCAGGAAGGCTCGTGTCCTAGGAAGAGAGACATCGGGTGGTACACTCACCGCTCCCCCGCCCCGGTCCCCTCCACCCCCACCACAGCCTGGGAACCAGAGGCCACCAGCACATCACCCTGTCCCTGTGGTCAGACACTAGCACAATCTGGAATTTCAGGTCTATAAATCACTCGGGTGGCAAGGAGCTCATAAAAAGCTGTTCTCCCATCCCGCTCTGCCTCTTGTCCCCTCCTCCACGCACCCTCTCTTCTTCCTTGGCGCCTGGCCCAAGGAGGGGCCTGGGCATATATAGGAAGCTTCTGCAGGTGGGGCTGGCCAGAGAGGCTTCAGGCAGAGAAGGTGAGGAATGAACTCGGGGAGTCTGGATGTGGCAGAGGGAGGTGGGAGGGTCTGAGCCTCAGGGAGGGCCAGAGCTGAGTTCTGGCCAGTGACTGCCCCATCTCAGCCTAGGTTTCCTCTTCTGTAAAGTGGCTGACCACCAGGGTTGCGGGCATGTTGGTGCCAGCCTGGGCCCTGCAGAGCCAGAGGAGTCCCTGGCAGCCCGAGTGTGGAGTGGAGGTGAGGGTTCTGGCTGGGCCCTCCCTCCCCCCCGGCTCTCCTGGCCTCATCCCTGCTCATGTGTCCCAAGCAGGACGATGGCTTCTGCAGCAGCAGAGGCGGAGAAGGGGTCTCCAGTTGTGGCGGGGCTGCTGGTCGTGGGCAACGTCATTATTCTGGTGAGACATGCTTGGGTACCAGGAGCCGAGTGAGCGTGTGGTGGGGAGGGGGCGGTGCTGAGGGCAGGGTCGGGACTGAGGGTTCAGAACTCCCTAGAAGATCTGCACTGCAGACTCTGGTTTCAATCCCAGCTCTGCCCCTCCCCAGTCGTGTGACCCTAGCCAGCATCTTTTCTTGCCAGTATCTCCTCTCCTTATCTGTAGACTGGGTCCTCACTGTGTGGACTGTCATCGTGTAGATTAATCCATGTATGTTCCTCAGCTCAGAAAAAGTGCTCAACAAGCCGGGCTCAGTGGCCCAGCCTATAATCCCGCACTTTGGGAGGCTGAGGTGAGTGGATTGCCTGAGCCTGCGGGTTCGAGACCCACCTGGGCAACTTGGCGAGACCTCATCTCTACAATAAATAAAAAACTAGCCAGGCGTGGTAGCGCGCGCCTGTAGTTCCAGCTACTTGGAAGGCTGAGGCAGAAGGATCGCCGGAACCCAGCAGGTTGAGGCTGCGGTGGCCGGGAGTGGCCACTGCACTCCAGTCTGGGTGACAGAGTGAGACTCCAACTCAAAAAAAAAAGAAACGGAAAAAGAAAAAGTGCTCAACAAATGCTAGCTATCATCGTCAACATCACTATGGACATAGTGACTCCCTGGCACACAGGAGGCCATAATAATGAATAACAACAACATCTTTTAATTAATGCTCATTTGTTTATTTTATTTATTTATTTATTTTTTGAGTTGGAGTCTCACTTTGTCACCCAGACTGGAGTGCAGTGGCCGCTCTCGGCCACTGCAGCCTTGACCTGCTGGGCTCCGGCGATGCTTCCGCCTCAGTCTTCCAAGTAGCTGGAACTCCAGGCGCGCGCTACCATGCCCGGCTAATTTTTTTGATTTATTGTAGAGATGAGATCTCGCCAAGTTGCCCAGCGGGTCTCGAATCCGCGGGCTCAGGCAATTCACTCACCTCGGCCTCCCAAAGCGTGGGATTACAGGCTGAGCCACCGAGCCCGGCTTAATGCTGGTTTATTATTATTATTATTATTAGAGACGGGGAATCTCACTATGTTGCCCAGGCTGGTCTCAAATTCCTGGACTCCAGCGAGCCTCCACTTTAGCCTCCCAAGTAGTTGGGACTACAGGTGCATGTGACTGCACCCAGCCTTTTTTTTTTTTTTTCTGAGTTGGAGTCTTGCTCCATCACCCAGGTTGGAGTGCAGTAGCATACTCCATGGCCACCGCAGCCTCAACCTGCTGGGCTCCGGTGATCCTTCCACCTCAGCCTTCCAAGTAGCTGGAGCTACAGGCACACACTACCATGCCCGGCTTATTTTTTGATTTATTGTAGAGACAAGGTCTCACCAAGTTGCCCAGGCTGGTCTTGAACCCCTGAGCTTAGGCAACCCTCTCACCTCTGCCTCCCAAAGTGCTGGGGTTACAGGCATGAGCCACCGCACTCAGCCTACACTGTTGCTAAAGGTGTCCACTGAGATGTCTTCCTTCATCCTTGTTCCCCATGCCTCACCCCTATGGGTAACCAGATTTTTAGTTTCTCCAATATTTCTTTAAGCAAATAGAAATTTATTTATGGCCGGGCACAGTGGCTCAAGCCTATAATCCCAGCACTTTGGGAGGCCGAGGCGAGAGGATCGCCTGAGCCTGCAGGTTCAAGACCAGCCTGGGCAACATGGTGAGACCTCGTCGCTATAATAAATAGAGAAATTAGTCGTGTGTGGTAGCACAAGGCTGTAGTTCCAGCTACTTGAAAGAGTGAGGTGGAAGAATCGCCTGAGCCCAGAAGTTCGAGGCTGCGGTGGCCAGGAGCATGCCACTGCACTACAGCCTGGTTGACAGAGTGAGGCTCCTACTCAAAAGAAAGAAAGAAAGATATTTATATGCCCATTTTCTCCCCTTTCTTGCCCAAATAGAGCTCATTCCACATTCTGCTCCAAGTAGCTCACATAGGCTGTAGACCACTCCCCATGGGCCTCCTGAGAGCCTCTCTGTCCCTTTTCACAACTGCATAGCGCTCCATTGTGTGACATCCTGAACCCGTACCTGTGGGGCTGCCGGGAATGACCTTGTGGGTTTGTGATGTTCCTGCGTGTCTGGGTGTATCTGTAGGATTGATTCCTGGCGGTGGAATCACTGGGCTGGTGCGTTTGTAGTTTTCATAGCCATGGCTATAAATTCCTCTCCTCTGGAATAGCAGCGCTATCAAGGGTGGGCAGACAGCATCTCCTGTGTGCCAGGCGCAGGCTCCAGGCTTTGTATGTGGCATCTCCTTTTGTCCTCGAAGCAACTGGCAGCTGGATGCAGAGTCAGGGGTCTGGTTGGGCCTTCCTTCCCTCCTGGCTTCTGCCCAGCCTCATCCCTGCTCATGGAGACCAGGATCTTTACCATTCTTATTACTTTCCTGAGAGGGCAGTGGCGTCTCAGAACAGGGAAGGAACTTGCTCAAGGAGACTCGTGGAGCCGGGTGGCTGACGCTGAGCAGAGCTTCCTAACTGGCAGCTCTGTCCAGCTCTCAGGCCTGGCCCTGTTTGCCGAGACGGTATGGGTGACAGCCGATCAGTACCGTGTATACCCACTGATGGGCGTCTCAGGCAAGGACGACGTCTTCGCTGGCGCCTGGATCGCCATCTTCTGCGGCTTCTCCTTCTTCGTGGTGGCCAGCTTTGGTGTGGGTGCAGCGTTCTGCCGCCGCCGGTCTATGATCCTCACGGTGAGGCCCCGAGAGGAGGGTGGGCAGGGATGGATGGACACAGAAATTGTCCTCTCAGAGTCATAATAGCAAGCGACACCGCAGCTGCCGGGGTGAATTCCACATGGCATCACACTCAGGCCTCACAGGCATCGTTTCATGTACTCCTCCCAAAGCCCGAGACGCTAGGCTCAGCGGTTATTCCCATTTTCCAAAGAAAACCCGGACACAGGGAAAGAGGGGAAGGTCTGGACAGCTGGTTGACTCTTGAGCAGAAGGGCTGGGATTTGAACCCTAGCTAGTTGCTCCCCAGACTCCGTCCTTCTGCGCTCTGCCAAGAATAACAACAAAAAAGTGAGCAGGCAGAGAGGGTGGAGTGGAGGAGACGGCAGTGGCCAGTCTGTGGTCGTTGCTGTTGAAACCAGGTGACAGGTATGCGGGGCTCAAAATGCCATTTCCTCTACTTCAGTCTATGTTTGAAATTTCCCAAGAAATTAAAAAACAAAAGCATGTGTTTTAGCACAGCTACCGTTTAATGAGTGCCCACTACATGCCAGGAGCTGTTCTAAATGGTCTCCATGGATTCGTTAATTTATTCCTCATGACCCACCAATACATTCTATCATAATCATCATCATGACCTTATTTGACAAATTGAAACTGAGGCTCAGAGACTTGAAATCACTTATCCAAGGTGATACAGCAAGTGAGTGGCAGAGTCAGTTTAAGCCAGTTCACTCTGGAGCCAGTTCACAGCAACGAGCCACACATTCCAAGTTCTCTCTCAAGTGCCTGACACTAGGGTAAGCAGTTTAGAAAATGAGCCCCCTCAATCCTCCCAGAAGACCTCTCAAGTTAGTGCCCTTTCAACCCATTTACCAGATGAGGAAACAAAGGTTCAAAAAAGCCAGTGGCCTCTCCCGGGTGACCTGGAGATTTCAACCCGGGCCTGACTGACACGAAGCTAGCTCTGTGCTTCCTCGACGGTTAAGGGTATTTTAAATTCCCAGGAGAGGCCACTTATTTGAGGAACAAATGCTTCTTGAGCAGGAAACGTGCCAAGTGCTACACTCGACACTAGCAGAGAGCAAAACATAAACGCCCTTGACCTAGGGGCGCAATGCTGGGATGAGGGAGGCAATGGACAGGGAAGGGAGGCCGGGAGCTGGGGCAGGGCGAGGGAGAACTTCACAGCCTGAGAAAGCAAGGACCAGGAGAAGCTGAGGGAGTGTGCCATGCGTGTATTTGGAGGAGAACGTTCCAGGCAGGGGGAACAGCAGAAGCAAAGACTCTGAGACTGGGGGTGGGGTACAGGAGTCCAGTGTGGCTGAAGCCCCGTGAGGAGGAAGTGGGTGAGTGAGAGGAAGTGAGGCGGACAGGTGGGAAGAACAGTGGAGACACAGGGGAAAGGGAAGTGGGCTTCTTCTCAATCCTGAGTGAGAGAGAGCATGGAAGCCTCCTTTCTTCCTTCCTTCCTTCCTTTTCTTATCCTGTATTTAATTATCTGGCGTAAAACATTTTAACCCAAGGCCTAAAAGTTCACCCAACTAGTAGCAAAAAAGTCGTTTATTTCTTCTATTTGTTTGCCACGAACGAAGACACATTTTTTTCTCATGGGAAGTTTCAAAATAGACGGAAGTAGAGGAAACGGCATTTTGAGCCGTGCATACGGGTCACCTGGTTTCAACAACCTCGACCACAGACTGGCCACCAACATCGCCTCTACTCCTCCCTCTGCCAGCCCACACTTTTTATTTCTGGGGTATTCTTTTTATTTTTCTGAGTTGGAGTCTTACTCGGTCGCCCAGACCGGAGTGCAGTGGCCGCTCCCGGCCCCTGCAGCCTCGACCTGCTGGGCTCCGGCGATCCTTCTGCCTCAGCCTTCCCCAGTAGCAGGAACTACAGGCACACGCCACCATGCCCAGCTAATTTTTTTATTTTTTGTAGAGATGGGATCTCACCAAGGTGCCCAGGCTGGTCTCAAACCCGTGGGCTCAGGCAATCGTGTCACGTCGGCCTTCCAAAGTGCTGGGATTATTGCTCTATACTTTTTTTAAAAATTGTATTTCTAGCCAGGCTCGGTGGCTCAGCCTGTAATCCCGCGCCTTTGGGAGGCTGAGGTGAATGGATTGCCTGAGCCTGCAGGTTCGAGACCTGCCTGGGCAGCGAGACCTCACCTCTACAATAAATCAAAAAATCAGCCAGGCGTGGTAGTACGCGCCTGTAGTTCCGGCTACTTGGAAGGCTGAGGTGGAAGGATCGCCGGAGCCCAGCAGGTCGAGGCTGCGGTGGCCGGGAGCGGCCACTGCACTCCAGTCTGGGTGACAGAGTGAGACTCCAACTCAGAAAAAAAAAACTGTATTGCTAACCATCAGTTCATCCCTCGCGGGGGTGAGACCTCACAGGCTTTACCCTGGCACGGCTGCCCCTCTCTGTTTCCCCCAGTACCTGGTCCTCATGCTCGTCATCTACGTCTTTGAGTGTGCCTCCTGCATCACCTCCTACACCCACCGAGACTACGTGAGCCGGGCAGAAACCAGGGGAGGGACCTGACTTGTGGGGCGTAATGGGGAGTGTTGAGGGTCTCTGGCAGTGGCGGGGGTCGGGGGTGGAGCTGGACCTCTCTCCCCACCCAGTCCTGCTGGACCCTGTTCTCCACAGATGGTGTCCAACCCATCCCTGATCACCAAGCAGATGCTGACCTTCTACAGTGCAGACACGGACCAGGGCCAGGAACTGACCCGCCTTTGGGATCGCATCATGATGGAGGTGGGCGAGGGTGGGTAGGGGCTCAGTCCCCAGAGATTGAGAGGGTTCCGCCCTCTTATGCCCACTTGTAGACAACTGAGTGCTTTAAAGACATCCACTTGCTGGGCTCGGTGGCTCAGCCTGTAATCCCGCACCTTCGGGAGGCTGAGGTGAGTGGATTGCCTGAGCCCGCGGGTTCGAGACCCGCCTGGGCGGCGAGACCTCATCTCTACAATAAATCAAAAAATCAGCCGGGCGTGGTAGCGCATGCCTGTAGTTCCGGCTACTTGGAAGGCTGAGGCGGAAGAATCGTCGGAGTCCAGCAGGTCGAGGTTGCGGTGGCCGGGAGCGGCCACTGCACTCCAGTCTGGGTGACAGAGTGAGACTCCAACTCAAAATAAATAAATAAATAAATACATACATACATCCACTCATGGGATCCCTGTGAGGGCAGGGCTGTGGTCATCACCATTTTCCGGATGACTAAATACGCCCAGAAAGGGCAAGTCACTTGTTCAAGATCATATAGTTGGTAACTGGGATTTGAACCTGACAGCCTAGCTCCAGAGCCTGCTCTTAACCACTACATGCAGCCGCAATAGTAGTAATGATAATAATAATAATGATAATAGTAATAGCATCATTTATTGGGCACTGACTTTTGTTTAGTGTTCAAAGCACTTCTTTTTTTTAAAACTTTAAATTTTTTTTTAAGTTGGAGTCTCACTCTGTCGCCCAGACTGGAGTGCAGTGGCCGCTCCCGGCCACCGCAGCCCTTTACCTGCTGGGCTCCGGCGATCCCTTCACCCCAGTCTTCCAAGTAGCTGGGAAATACAGCGCACGCTACCATGCCCGGCTAGTTTTTGATTTATTGTAGAGGTGAGGTCTCGCCAAGTTGCCCAGGCAGGTCTTGAACCCGCGACCTCAGGCAATTCACTCACCTCGGCCTCCCAAAGCACAGGGTTACAGGCTGAGCCACTGAGCCCAGCAACTTTATTTTTTTTTTTTTATTTTAAAGATGTGGGATACAATTAAGGATTAGGTGTACAAATGTTCATTATGCAGGTATTCTTGTTGATGAGGTGTGCCCCCCCAAAGCACTTCTAAAGCTTCTATTATTTATTTATTTTTTTGGAGTCAGAGTCTCACTCTGTTGCCCAGCTGGAGTGCAGTGGCATGCTGACGGCCACCACAGCCTCGACATTCTGGGCTCAGGTGATACTTCCACCTCAGCCTTCCAAGTAGCTGGAACTACAGACATGCACCACCACATCTTGGCAGTTTCTTGATTTATTGTAGAGATGAGGTCTCTCCAAGTTGCCCAGGCTGATCTCGAACCCATGGACACAGGCAATCCTCTCCCCTTGGCCTTCCAAAGTGCTGGGATTATAGGTGTGAGCCTCACTTCTAAAGCTTCTTTAATCCTCACAACCACTCCATAAGGGGATCGGCTCTTTATTGATAAGGAAGCCGAGGCAAGAGGCTGAATGGTTTGCATGATGTCCCACAGCTGGTAGGTTGCAGAACCCAGGATGCCAGGTTCCAGAAGCCATGCTCCTAATTAAATTCAACTTGATATTGCATCAGAAGAGGAAGAAATTGAGGGAAAATTGCAGTCCCAACTTAAGCACAAGTCATACAACTGGCAGACTTTGAACCCGTATTTGAAGGATGTCCAAGCCTGTGTTTTCATCATTCGGGAGCCACAAATTAAACACCCACCAGGTCCAGGAAAAGTCAGAAATCTGCCTTTTTGTGTCATGTGTCAGCATAGTTGTTGACAAAAACATTTACAAATAAATGATGAGGGTGGGTTTGACCCAGATTCCCAATTAACTTTCTTTCTGGTTCTGAGACAAATATTGTCAGATCATTGCTGACACAGAGAGACACCCCCACGCCCCCCAATTTGAGGCCCAGGTCATGGAGAAGTTGGGCCCAGCTGTATCAGAGGCCAGCCCTGCCTCAAGGCAGCTTGCGACCTCAAACAAGAGGCTGCCTCTCTAAGTCTTTGCCTGCCTGTCCCCTACCTTTCTTTCCAGCAAGGATGCTGTGGCACATCTGGTCCCATGGACTGGGTAAACTTCACATCAGCCTTCCGAGCAGCTACTTCGGAGGTGGTGTTCCCCTGGCCCCCGCTGTGCTGTCGCCGGACAGGAAACTTCATTCCACTCAACGAAGAGGGCTGTCGCCTGGGCCACACAGACTACCTGTTCACCAAGGTGTGTCCTGCCCTGCTCCTGTCTGTGCCTCTCTCTGGTCTCTGCTCCTTCTCACTCCATCTCTGGTTCCATCTCTTTCTCCCTTCTACCATCTGTCTGTCCATCCATCTTCTTTCATCTCCCCCTCCCCTCTGGTTTTCTCTCCCCCTCCCTCTCTCTGGCTCTCCCAACTCTCTCTGCAAGTCGGCAGGATATACACAGGGTCTGTCTGATACAGATCTGGCCTTGCAACTTTTCTGTTTGCCTGGGAGTAAGAGCAACAAGAATGATAACCATAGCCCAACACCAACACCAACCAACATTTATTAAGCCTTTGCTTCGTACCAGGCATTCTTCTAAGTGCTGTAAGTTTTTATCTGATTTAATCCTCACCATCACCTTATGAGGTAAACTCTATAACCACCCCATTTTATGGACGATAAAACTGCGAGGCCACTCGCTAGCTAGGGATGGAGCTGGGATTTGATTGCAGGCAGGCAGGCCCCAACGAGGTGCTTGAACCACTGCAAAACAAGTACAGAGGCAGAGCAAGAAACCAGGAGGAGGTTAGACTAAGAAGAAAAATGGTCCCAGTGGTCCTTCCAGCTCTAGCTGCCTGGGGCCCTTCAGTGGCTTGTGTTAGACCAGTTGTCACGTAGGGCATCCCACGTGCAGACCGTAACCATGATCAGAACAGGACGGCATTTCTCAAACCCAGCACTGTGCAGAGTGCTCATATCCAGAAAGCCTGCAACCACTCTCAAAGGGCAGTGCTACCACTGGCCTTTCACAGATGAGAAGACTGAGGCTCAGAGTTCAGAGTGATGCCCAGGTCCTAGAGCGGCCAGAAGAGCTGGCCCCGGCCTTGGCCCTTCTGACTTCACATCCTGGCTCCAGTCCCCATTCACCTTCATCTCTCGATGAGGAAGTGTCAGCCAAGCACTACTTCCAACGTGTCTTTTAAACCGTGGGACCCATGGGCGGCATGGGAAGTTGGTTCCAAACCAGCTCACCCTCAGACTGCCATACCCACCATCAGGGCAGCACCTACTTGTGCAGGGCCTGGGTTCAACATCACCTCCCTGGCTCCCCAAAACCACTCTGGGAGGTAGACACTGCCGTGATCCTCATGGCGCAGGGGAGAAAAAACAAACCTCAGGGGGGAAAATGACCCTCCCAGGGGTAGACATTGACCTTGTCTTTAGCTGCCAGTCTCCCTGGACATCTTCTCAACTCCCTACCTTTCCCCTGCAGGGCTGCTTTGAGCACATCGGCCATGCCATCGACAGCTACACGTGGGGCATCTCGTGGTTTGGATTTGCCATTCTGATGTGGACGGTGAGAGGCGGGGAGCCCGACGGGCCGGGTGGGATGGAGGCATGGGACTGGAGCGCCCTTTCGTCTCACTGCCTTCTCAGCTCCCGGTGATGCTGATGGCCATGTATTTCTACACCACGCTCTGAGGAAGGGAAGATCACCGACATACCTCGGTTTCCTCCAGCGGGGGCCTGGAAGCCCACCTTGCTTCTTCCCTGCCACCTCCCTCGCCCTCTCCTCCTTCCATTCCCAAGATCTTTTTCCAGGTTTCTGAGCTCGACCGAGTCTCTTGAGTGCCCTGAAACCCCAGGATTTGCCTGCATGGATCCCTAGTCCTTGATCTCCCTTCCCTTGGCTAGTTCCCGGACCATCTTTCAGGTGTCAACTGCAAAGTCCTGTCCTCGGGAGACCCTCCCCTGATTCCATCAGCCCGTTCCCAGACACCTCTCTTGTAGCTCCCTGAGCTCCTTCATGGCAGATGTTGCCGTTATTGCTGAACACTTTGTGATTGTCTTTAATCTGTAGCCTGGGAGGGCCCTCAGAGGAGGAACAAGTTCTATCATGGTCACTTTACTGTCCCTACCATCGACCAGCAGAAAAAATGAGCAGGGACCAGATGGTCAATAAATACTGATTAAATGAATGAATGAATGAATGAATTTGTTTTCTTCTGGGCCAAAGGTGAATGACAAAGAGCACTTACAATGGGCCAGGCAGAGTGGCTCGCACCTATCATCCTAGTGCTTTAGGAAGTTGAGGCAGGAGGATCACTTGAAGCCAGAAGAGTTTGAGACCAGCCTGGGAAACATAGTGAGACCCTCATCGCTACAAAAAATAAAAAATAAAGCCACCTGTAATCCCAGCACTTTAGGAGGCGAAGGCAAGAGGATGACCTAAGCCGGGCTCGGTGGCTCAGCCTGTCATCCCGCGCCTTCGGGAGGCTGAGGTGAGTGGATGGCCTGAGCCCGCGGGTTCGAGACCCGCCTGGGCAGCGAGACCTCATCTCTACAATAAATCAAAAAATCAGCCGGGCGTGGTAGTGCGCGCCTGTAGTTTGGCTACTCGGAAGGCTGAGGCGGAAGGATCGCCGGAGCCCAGCAGGTCGAGGCTGCGGTGGCCGGGAGCGGCCACTGCACTCCAGTCTGGGTGACAGAGTGAGACTCCGACTCAGAAAAAAAAAAAAAAAGAGAGGATTACCTGAGCTCAGAGGTTCGAGACCAGCCTGAGCAACTTGGCGAGCCCTCATCTTTACAATAAAAATCAGTCAGGCATGTGGTTTCAGCTACTTAGAAGGCTGAGGCAGAAGGATGACCTGAGCCCAGCAGGTTGAGGCTGTGGTGGCCGTGGCATGTCATTGCATTCCAGCCTGGGCTACAGAATGAGATTCCAACTCAAAAATGAATAAATAAACACATAAATTTAATTAAATTAGCCAGGAGTGGTGATGCATGCCTGTAGTCCAGCTGCTTAAGGCTAAGGCAGAAGTTCCAGATTGCCGTGAGCTATGATCACACCACTGCACTCCAGCCTGGGAGACAGAGCAAAACTCTGTAAATAAATAAACAGGCCGTTGCTTTACTAGACTCTGGTGTGGCCATGTGTTCTTTGAGCTAAGGGTCCCGCCATGTTTCCTAAGCTTTGAACCCCTCTCCTACCTTGGGGAAGTGAATAAACCTCTCTCTCTCTCTCATTTACTTTCTAAATAAACTATACTTGCTTTTTTCCTTTTTTTTTTTTTTAATTGAGTTGGAGTCTCACTCTGTCTCCCAGGCTGGAGTGCAGTGGCATGCTCACAGTCACCGCATTCTCGACCTGCTGGGCTCAGGCGATCCTTCTGCCTCAGCCTTCCAAGTAGCTGGAACTACAGGCATGTGCCACCATGCCCGGCTAATTTTTTGGTTTATTATAGAGATGGGGTCTTGCCAAGTTGCCCAGGCTGACTTGATCCCATGAGCTCAGGCAATCCTCTCATCTCGGCCTCCCAAAGTGCTGGCATTATAGGCATGAGCCACCACACCTGGCCAATAAACTATATTTTCTAATCTAAAAAAATAAAAACAAAATTTAAAAAAAAAATCCTCTTCCAAGCAATTGGCAGCGGTGGGAAACTGTCAGGGGAGGGAGGGTGGGATTGGCAGTTGAGGGAAACTGCTAGGAGAAGGAGGGGCATACCTCATCAACAAGGGTACCTGCATAATCAACATTTGTATTCCTAACCCTGAATTGTACCCCACATCTTTATAATAACAATAAAAAAAACCTCTTCCATCTGGGTGCAGTGGCTCACACCTGTAATCCCAGCAGGCGGGGTAGATTGTATAAATTCCAGGCAGGATAATTGGTATAAATCATGTTATGTCCTTGGACTAGAATTCTATATGGCTGTTGTGTGCCTGTAGTCCCAGCTACTCAGGAGGCTGAAGACCAGGAGTTCAAGACCAGCCTGGGTAACACAGCAAAACCTCGTCTCTATAAAATAATAATAACAATTAGCCGGGTGTGGCGGTGCATGCCTGTAGTCCCAGTGACTCAGGATGCTGAGGTGGAAGGATCACCTGAGCCTAAACCCAGGAGGTTGAGGCTGCTGTGAGCCACGATTGTTGCCATCATGCCACTGCACTCCAGCCCAGGTGACAGAGCCAGGTGACCCTGACTCAAAAAACAAAACAAAAATAAAAACTTTTCCAATGGAAATGGCAGAAACTCAACTGGCACTGACTAAAGCATAAAATGGAATTTATTGGTTCATGTAACTGAGTCAACAGGGCTGGCTTCAGGCATGTCTGAATCCAGGGGTTCACTCTACCTTTCCCGGAAATCTGCTTTGTTCTCAGACATGATTTCTCTGGCAACACCAGACTTACATCTCTATAGCTAGGCAACACAGCAGGGAAAAAGAACCTTTCTCCCGATCGCTTTAGCCAAGGTAAGGAACTGCATCTCATTGTCTTGATTTAGGTTCTAGGCCCATCATTTGATTGGGGGGGAGGGAGCATCTGGACTGATAATCCTGCTAAGGATACATCCAGTGGTGGGGCCAGGGAGGGGAGTTGTTTATCAAAGGAAATCAGGGTCCAGGGCCTTTGAGACTTACAGGTGATAAGCATCCTTCAAAGGGCTATAAATTCCCACAAGTTATATTAATACAAGGGGTCCCTGACAGCAAACAGTTTAAGAATCTCATGATCGCCGGGCTCGGTGGCTCAGCCTGTAATCCCACGCTTTCGGGAGGCTGAGGTGAGTGGATTGCCTGAGCCCGTGGGTTCAATCCCCACCTGGGCAGCGAAGACCTCATCTCTACAATAAATCAAAAAATCAACCGGGCATGGTAGTGCGCACCTGTAATTCCGACTACTGGGAAGGCTGAGGCGGAAGGATCGCCAGAGCCCAGCAGGTCGAGGCTGCGGTGGCCGGGAGCGGCCACTGCACTCCAGTCTGGGCGACAGTGAGACTCCAACTCAAAAAAAAAAAAAAAAGAAAAGAATCTCATGATCCCTCTTTTGCATTTCCTGAAGCAGCCCCACCCTCTGACTATTTTGCAGGAACTAGGTCTTGCCCAGAGGACCTGGCTTCTTTCCTCCATCAAATAAAGCTTCTCTAGCCCCTTTTATTCCACTGGTCTTCAAATAGCCTGCAAATGCTGAATTCAGATGTCATGTTTTCAAAAATCTGTAATGATCAAAGAGGTCATGATTTATTAGGGTGAAAAACTGGAAACACCCTAACATCCATCAGCAAGGGATGGGTTGTATACGTCATGTTACGTCCATGGACCAGAATTCTCTCTGGCCGTTGTGTGTAGTCCCAGCTACTTAGGAGGTTGAGGCAGGAGAATGGCTTGAGCCCAGGAGTTTCAGGCTGTAGTGAGTTATGATTGCACCTGTGAATAGCCACAGCACTCTAGCCTGGGTAACACAGCAAGATCCTATCACTAAAAAACAATAGTAATAAGCCAGGCTCGGTGGCTCAGCCTGTAATCCTGCGCCTTTGGGAGGCTGGGGTGAGTGGGTTGCCTGTTCGAGACCCGCCCGGGCAACTTGGTGAGACCTCATCTCTACAATAAATCAAAATGAGCTGGGTGTGGTAGCACATGCCTGTAGTTCCAGCTACTTGGAAGACTGAGGCAGAAGGCTCGCCAGAGCCCAGCAGATCGAGGCTGCGGTGGCCGGGAGCGGCCACTGCACTCCAGTCTGGGTGACAGAGTGAGACTCCAACTAAAATAATAATAATAATAATAGTTTTAAAAACAAGGTTGTGCTGGGCATGGTGGCTCACGTCTGTAATCCCAGCACTTTGGGAGATGAGAGGATTGCCTGAGCCTAGGGGTTAGAGACCAGCCTGGACAACTTGGTGAGACCTTGTCTCTACAATAAATCAAATTAGCTGGGTATGGTGGCATGCACCTGTGGTTCTAGCTACTTGGGAGGCTGAGGCAGAAGGATCACCTGAGCCCAGCTGTGACGACCATGAGCGTGCCACTGCAATCCAACCTGGGTGACAGAGTGAGTCTCTGACTCAAAACAAACAAAAAACAACAACAGGCCGGGCTCGGTGGCTCAGCCTGTAATCCCGCACCTTGGGAGGCTGATGTGAGTGGACTGCCTGAGTCCAAGGGTTCGAGACCCGCCTGGGCAACTTGGCGAGATCTCATCTCTACAGTAAATCAAAAAATCAACTGGGCGTGGGAGTGCGTGCCTGTAGTTCCAGCTACTCGGAAGGCTGAGGCGGAAGGATCGCCGGAGCCCAGCAGGTCGAGGCTGCGGTGGCCGGGAGCGGCCACTGCACTCCAGTCTCGGGGACAGTGAGACTCCAACTCAAAAACAACAACAACAACAACAACAACAAACCAGGCTCGGTGTCTCAGCCTGTAATCCCGCGCCTTTGGGAGACTGAGGTGAGTGGATTGCCTGAGCCCGCGGGTTCGAGACCCGCCTGGGCAGCAAGACCTCATCTCTACAATAAATCAAAAAATTAGCTGGGCGTGGTAGCTCGCGCCTGTAATTCCGGCTACTTGGAAGGCTGAGGCGGAAGGATCGCCGGAGCCCAGCAGGTCGAGGCTGTGGTGGCTGGGAGCGGCCACTGCACTCCAGTCTGGGTGACAGAGTGAGATTCCAACTCAAAAAAACAAAAAAAAACAAAAAACAACAACAACAAAAACAAAACCAAGATAGCTGTATGTGAGCTGCTATTAAAAAATGCCATAATGATATAAATTGGAAAGCATACATAAAGATGTGCATTACAGGAAGCTAAATGACCACCAGCAGTAGGAAACGGGGTAAATTAGCTATGGTATACCCATAATCAACAACACATAGTAGTAAAAAATAATGGGCTGGTCGTGGTGGCTCAAGCCTATAATCCCAGCACTTTGGGAGGCTGAGGCAAGAGAATTGCCTGAGCCCAGAGATACGAGACTATCCTGGGCAATTTGGTGAGACTTCATCTCTATAATAAATCAAAAGAAATTAGTTGGGCATGGTGGCACTAGCCTGTAGTTCCAGCTACTTGGAAGGCTGAGGCGGAAGGATCGCCGGAGCCCAGTAGGTCGAGGCTGCGGTGGCCGGGAGTGGCCACTGCACTCCAGTCTGGGTGACAGAGTGAGACTTCAACTAAAAAAATAAATAAATAAAAAATATAAATAAAGTCACACTTGAAAATACATGGTGCTTTCACAGAGAGATGTCCAACTCATGGGTCCAGCATATAGTAGAGTAAATATGATGTTTTTGGTTGAAGGTCTTTAAAGAATGTATGTGGATCTACAGACAGTTTGAATCAGAGACAAAAAAGAAAAGAAAATGAATGTTTGTGGAGTTAATGACAATTGATACACATAAAATCCATTCTTTCCTTAAAAACCATACTGCAGGCCAGGATCAGTGCCTCAGCCAGTAATCCCAGCACTTTGGGAGGCCAAGGCGAGTGGATGGCCTGAGCCCGTGGTTCAAGACCAACCCCGGGCAACTTGGTGGGCCCTCATCTCTACAATCAGTCAATCAGTCAATCAATAAAATAGCCAGACATGGTAGTACGTGCCTGTAGTTCCGGGTACTTGAAAGGCTGAGGCGGAAGGATTGCCGGAGCCTATAGCAGGTTGACCCTGGGGTGGCTGTGAGTGTGCCACTGCACTCCAGCCTGGGCGACAGAGTGAGAGTCTGACTCAAAAAAAAAAAAAAAAAAAAAATCACACTGCAAAAGAATACAGCTGAGTGCATTGGCTTAAACCTACAATCTCAGCACTTTGGGAGGCCAAGGTGAGAGGATTGTGTGAGTCCAGGGGTTTGAGACCAGCCTGGGCAACATAGTAAAATCTAGTCTCTATAATAAATCAAAAAATTTGCTGGGCGTGGTGGGCATGCGCCTGTAGTTCCAGCTACTTAGAAGCCTGAGACTGAAGGCTCACCTGAGCCCAGGAGGTCGAGGCTGTGGTGGCCGTGAGCCACTGCACTATAGCCAGGGCACTATAGCCAGGGCAACAGAGTGAGACTCCAACTCCAACAGAGTGAGACTCCAACTCAAAAAAAAAAGAATATCTAAAGGCATGAAAAAAATCCTTGGGAAACTGTAATTTTAAAAAACAGACTATCGGGACCCGCCTGGACAACTTGGCGAGACCTCATCTCTACAATAAATCAAAAATTAGCCGGGCATGGTAGCGCGGGCCTGTAGTTGCAGCTACTTGGAAGGCTGAGGCGGAAGGATTGCCGGAGCCCAACAGGTCGAGGCCGCGGTGGCCGGGAGCAGCCACTGCACTCCAGTCTGGGCGACAGAGTGAGACTCCAACTCAAAAAAAAAACACAGACTACAATGTAGCATGCCAAGTGTGATTGCTCTTCTGATAAAATTAAAATTATATGCATGTCTGCATTTTTTAAAAGTCTCCCAAAGGTTAACATTGGTTATCAAGGTGGAGAAGATATTTGCAGGGGATTTTTATATTATTCCTTGGGTATGCTGGTGTTTTCCAGATATTCTATGATGATTATTGCCTTGCTTGTCCTCTAACAAAATTCAAGACATAAATGTTAATAAAAGTGTCACTGGTAAGCCGGGCTCGGTGGCTCAGCCTGTAATCCGCGCCTTTGGGAGGCTGAGGTGAGTGGATTGCCCAAGCCTGCGGGTTCGAGACCCGCCTGGGCAACTTGGCGAGACCTTGTCTCTACAACAAATCAAAAACTAGCTGGACGTGGTAGCGCGCCTGTAGTTCCAGCTCCTTGGAAGGCTGAGGCCGAAGGATCGCCGGAGCCCAGCAGGTCGAGGCTGCGGTGGCCGGGAGCGGCCACTGCACTCCAGTCTGGGTGACAGAGTGAGACTCCAACTCAAAAAAAAAAAAAAAAAGTCACTGCTGTACATGAAATATACATTGAGGAAAGAATTACTCTGCTCAACATTTTCAAACTACTTGAGCAGTCAAGGCAGGCCAGGCCTTGCCAGACGTGGGGCCTTGGGGTCGACTTGGCCGCTGGGAGTCAGGGAGGTCCCCAGCTCTGCCGCTATACTCCCTGGCTCTGGCTGGCCACATACCTACAGAGTGTGGCTCAGCTGGACTGGCAGCAGTGTGGTTTGACCAAGGCATACCTCAGCCAGCAGGACAGGTTTGTCTGCCCTGGCCCCTTCACTCAGAAGCCAGCTCTTGTAGGTGAGAGGGAAGCAAAGAGGTCAGGGCTATGTCAGGGCCAGGGCCCCCATGGGAGCGACGGCCATGTGATGACTGTTCCTATCACACGGCTACGTGCCATATTCCCCCTTGGCCTCCACCTCACTGTGGTTCCCCGGTGCCCTCAGCACAAAGTTTAGCTCCTGGCCTAGCACTGAGGGGCCTATGTGGCTCGGCCTCTCGCCATTTTCCCAGGCTTATCTCTGACCACAGAAAAGAAAGAATAATCTTTAATATTATATTGCAGTCAAGCAGGGCACATACTTCTGACTATATCTACTTTCGCTTGCACTCCTTCATGAGGGCAAGTTGGTTTTTTCACTAAAATGTAAAACCCACACCCCTTTGACCCAAATGATTCTGCCTCTGGGAATCTATTCTGCATATGCATTCAGGAGTGTGTGCAAAGACCTATGTACAAAGGTCACGGAAAAGCAGTACTAAGAAACGGCCTATATGCCAGGCGTGGTGAGCACACCTGTAATTCCAGCACTTTAGGAGGCTGAGGCAAGAGGATTGCCTGAACCCAGGGGTTCAAGACCAGCCTGGGCAACTTGGCGAGACCTCGCCTCTACAATAAATCAAAAAAGTTAGTTGGGCATGGTGACATGCGCCTGTAGTATCAGCTACTTGGAAGACTGAGGTGGAAGAATCGCCTGAGCTGTGAGCATGCCACTGCATTCCAGCCTGGATGACAGAGTGAGACTCCAACTCAAAAAAAAAAGAGAGAGAGAGAGAGAGAGAGAGAGAGAGAGAGGAGAGAGAGAGAGACTCGGTGCAGTGACTCATGCCTGTAATCTCAGCACTTTGGGAGGCAGAGGTGAGAGGATTGCCTGAGCCCAGGGGTTCAAGACCAGTCTGGGCAACTTGGCAAGACCTTGTTTTTACAATAAATCAAAAAATTAGCTGGGCATGGGGGCACGAGCCTGTAGTTCCAGCTACTTGCAAGGCTGAGGTGGAAGGACTGCCTGAGTTCAGCAGGTCGAAGCTGCAGTGGCTATGAGCATGCCACTGCACTCCATCATGGGCATCGTGAGCCTCCAAAGAAGGAAATAAATAAAGTCCTGAGTCTGAGACAGCAGAGAATTCATTTTCCAGAAGGATGGGAAACTGGAGACAGTGATATTTTTCAGGAAAATCTGGTCACTGGCTTTGCTGTCTCCCCAATATGGCCTTGCCGATTCTGAGTTATGGGTGACAACTGGCCAATGTGGGTTAAACATTTAAATAGAGCCGGGCTCAGTGGCTCAGCTGTAATCCCGCGCCTTTGGGAGGCTGAGGTGAGTGGATTGCCTGAGCCCGCGGGTTCGAGACCCGCCTGGGCAGGCGAGACCTCATCGCTACAATAAAATCAAAAAATTAGCCAGGCGTGGTAGCGCATACCTGTAATTCCGGCTCCTTGGAAGGTTGAGGTGGAAGGATCACCGGAGCCCAGAAGGTCGAGGCTGCGGTGGCCGAGAGCGGCCACTGCAGTCCAGTCTGGGCGACAGAGACTCCAACTCAAAAAAAAAGAAAAACGTCCATGGTTATGTAAAGTCTTCCAGAATGATGATGTAAGTTGTGTATATTCAAAGGCCATGTTGTTGTAAAAATGGAAGTTATCAGGTCTGGTAAGAGCCTGTCTTATGTAGACAATATTACTGCTATCTGATGCTCAGGGGACTAGGGCCAGGAAGCTATGCTCAGATAAAATTGTCAACATCTTTTCAATAAAATTGGGAATATCATCAACTAATTCCTACATGCATTCATTCAAATATTTACCATCTGTCTATCATGCGCATCAGGCGCTGTTCTAGATTCTGGGGATTCAGCAGGGAACACATCAGACATCAGTCTCTTCCTTTATAAAATTTACCATCTGGAGGGGGAGATAGATAAAACCACTAAGAAACAGACATGTCAGAAGATAGTAAGTGCTAAGGAGAAGATGAAAAAAATGAAAACAAAAGCCGGGCTCGGTGGCTCAGCCTGTAATTCCGCGCCTTTGGGAGGCCGAGGTGAGTGAATTGCCTGAGTCCGTGGGTTCGAGACCCACCTGGACAACTTGGCGAGACCTCATCTCTACAATAAATCAAAAAATTAGCCGGGCGTGGTAGCCCGTGCCTGTAGTTCCAGCTATTCGGAAGGCTGAGGTGGAAGGATCGCCGGAGCCCAGCAGGTCGAGGCTGCGGTGGCTGGGAGCGGCCACTGCACTCCAGTCTGGGAGACGGAGTGAGACTTCAATTCAAAAAAAAAAAAAAAAAGAAAAACCTAGCCAGCAAAGAAGACAGGGAGTTTCAGCACTGCATCTGCAGTCTGACTGGATGTGTGAGCTTCCAGCAGTGGCACGGGGTTGTTCCCATTGTCTTGTGCTATCCCATCCCCATGTGCAGAGGCCAGGGAAAGCTCTGAGTGACCATTCCGGGGAAACGTGCCTGACCTTGGAGCTGGGATGGAGTCAGCTGCATCCGTAAGGTCTGGCCTGCGAGCAGGGAGGGGCTGGGAGCAGGCTGGGATGCTAGTCTAGGGAAAGGTGAATAGACCCTGGGGACAGAGAGGACCACTGTCCCCTCTCCATGTCAACTTTCATCCTGAAGATTCCATAACAAATGACACAGAAATCACTGAGAATTCAGTGGTAGCCACTATCATCACTGTTTGTTTGTTTGATTGTTTATTTATGGAGTTGGAATCTCTCACTCTGTCGCCCAGGCTGGAGTGCAGTGGCACACTCATGGCCACTGCAGCCTCAACCTGCTCGGCTAAGGTGATCCTTCTGCCTCAGCCCTCCAAGTAGCTGGAACTACAGGCATGTGCTACCACACCCGGCTAATTTTTCTTGATTGATTGTAGAGATGAGGTCTCGCCAAGTTGCCCAGGCTGGTCTTGAACCCGTAGACTCAGGCAATCCTCTCACCTCGACCTCCCAAAGTGTTGGGATTATAAGCGTGAGCCACCGCGCCTGGCATTGTTGTTTTATTCATGTGTGTGATCAGTTTATGTTTATTGGCTCTCTCTGTTTCAACAATTGTCACCTGGCACAAAGCTAGGCCTTGTCAATAGAGGGCACTAGAGGACAATGCAGGAGTTGGGGGTTTCTCTTACTGACTCCCACACTTTGTTCTTATTCCTACTTGACTGTGGCCAGAAGGCAGCTGTTACTCTTCACGTTGGAGTGGATGACCTCCAGTGCCTTCTTGAGCCTAGCTAGGAGCTCGTCACTTGACCCAAAATCATTACTGAAAACATGAAGTAGAATCATTTCTCACTGAATTGACACTTTCTCACACCCTCTGCAAATGGAAACAGAAAAGTGCAAAACAGAGAAAGGAAAAAGACAAGAAAATAATCTCTTTGGCCGGGCTCGGTGGCTCAGCCTATAATCCCGCGCCTTCGGGAGGCTGAGGTGAGTGGATTGCCTGAGCCCGCGGGTTTGAGACCCGCCTGGGCAACTTGGCGAGACCTCATCTCTGCAATAAATCAAAAAATTAGCCAGGCGTGGTAGCGCGAGCCTGTAGCTCCAGCTCCTTGGAAGGCTGAGGCGGAAGGATCGCCGGAGCCCAGCAGGTCGAGGCTGCGGTGGCTGGGAGCGGCCACTGCACTCCAGTCTGGGCGACAGAGTGAGACTCCAACTCAAAAAAAAAATAATCTCTTTGAAGAGCCACTCCCTGCCATGTCATGCTGGAAAGACTGATCAAAAGAAGAAGGCTGGTTTTAAAGTTCATTTCCCAAAAATCCATTCAGAAAATTGAGGAAAGAAGTCTGAAAATTTTTTTTTTTTGAGTTGGAGTCTCACTCTGTCGCCCAGACTGGAGTGCAGTGGCCGCTCCCGGCCACCGCAGCCTCGACCTGTTGGGCTCCAGCGATCCTTCCACCTCAGCCTTCCAAATAGCCGGAATTATATGCATGCGCTACCACGCCCAGCTGATTTTTTGATTTATTGTAGAGATGAGGTCTCGCTGCCCAGGCGGGTCTCGAACCCGTGGGCTCAGGCAATCCACTCACCTCAGCCTCCCAAAGGCGCGGGATTACAGGCTGAGCCACCGAGCCCGGCTTGAAAATTTTTTTGAGATGGGGTCTCCTGCAGTGGCACAATCCCGGCTCACTGCAGCCGCAACCACCTGGACTCAAGCAATCCTCCCATATCAGCCTCCCAAGTAGCTGGGACAGAGGTCCTCAAACTTAA
The DNA here is from genome assembly GCA_027257055.1 of Cephalopachus bancanus. Taxonomy (NCBI): domain Eukaryota; kingdom Metazoa; phylum Chordata; class Mammalia; order Primates; family Tarsiidae; genus Cephalopachus; species Cephalopachus bancanus. The sequence goes on along the minus strand of JAPVLO010000110.1, from coordinate 559,524 downwards.
AACAGGGGGCCAGTTCACTGTCCCTCAGACCGTTGGAGGGGCGGACTATAGTTTTAAAAAAAAAAACTATAAACTGGGCTCGGTGGCTCAGCCTGTAATCCCGCATCTTTGGGAGGCTGAGGTGAGTGGATTGCCTGAACTCGCGGGTTCGAGACCCGCCTGGGCAGCGAGACCTCATCTCTACAATAAATCAAAAAATCAGCCAGGCGTGGTAGCGCATGCCTGTAATTCCGGCTACTCGGAAGGGTGAGGCGGAAGGATCGCCGGAGCCCAGCGGGTCGAGGCTGCGGTGGCCGGGAGTGGCTGCTGCACTCCAGTCTGGATGAGAGTGAGACTCCAACTCAAAAAAAAAAAAAAAAAACTATAAACAAATTCCTTTTTTTTTTTAAACTATAGTCCGCCCCTCCAACGGTCTGAAGGACAGTGAACTGGTCCCCTGTTTTAAAAGTTTGAGGACCCCTGACGACAGACATGCACTACCATGCTCAGTTAATTTCTTAATTATTTTGTAGAGACAAAGTCTTGTTATGTTGCCTAGGTTGGTCTTGAACTCCTGGACTCAAGAGATTCACTTGCCTTGGCTTCAAAAAGTGCTGGGCTTAAGCCGGGCTAGGTGGCTCGGCCTGTAATCCTGTGCTTTGGGAGGCTGAGGTGAGTGGATTGCCTGAGCCCGCGGGTTCGAGACCCGCCTGGGCAACTTGGTGAGACCTCATCTCTACAATAAATCAAAAAAAAAAAAAAAAAGCCGGGCGTGGTAGCGCGTGCCTGTAGTTTCAGCTACTTGGAAGGCTGAGGCGGAAGGATCGCCGGAGCCCAGCAGGTCGAGGCTGCGGTGGCCGGGAGCGGCCACTGCCCTCCAGCCTGGGCAACAGAGTGAGACTCCAACTCAAAAAAAAAAAAAAGTGCTGGGCTTACAGGCAAGGGCCACTGTGACCAGCCTCAGGCCAGTTTTAAGCGTTTTACCTACATTATCTGATTGAATCCAAACTCCATCATGTAGGCATTTTACTGTTATTATTCTCATTTTACAGGTACACAAACTGAAGCTGAGAGAAGATGTTGATTTCCTTAAGATCTCACCAGGCGTAACTGTCAGAGCTGATGTAGGCCTGTTGCAGTCTGACTCCAGACACTAAGTTCCTAACCATTGGTATATGCTACCCTCCCAGTCTGAGAGCTGCAGTGTCCAGAATGCTGACACGTGGTCCTCTGGAATCCTCACAGCCACCCTAAGAGGAATGATGACACAGCCCAATGGAACAGATAAGCAAGATTCACAGAAGTGAAGCTACTTAGCTCACACAGCAGATCCATGGCTGAGTAAGGATTCATGACCTTCTGAATCCAAACCCTTCATTCTTTTTTTTTTTTGTCGGAATCTTAGTCTGTCACCCAGGCTGGAGTACAGTGGCACGTCCACGGCTACTGCAGCCCTGACCTGCTGGGCTCAGGTGATCCTTCTGCCTCAGCCTTCCAAGTAGCTGGACTATAGGCAAGCACCGCCACACCCAGTTAATTTTTTTATTTATTGTAGAGATGAGGTCTTGCCAGCTCGTACCCCTAGACTCAGGTAATCCTCTCATCTCCGCCTACCAAAATACTGGATTATAGGCGTGAGCCACCACTCCAGGCCAAAACCCTGAATTCTTAATCACACCATATAATGCCTCCTTCCCATTTGAAAGAGGAAGAAACTGAGGCCCTGAGAAGAAATCAGAACTGGAATTCAGACCCAGATCTGTCTGACCCCAGAGATCATCCTGAACCACATTGCCTTCAGGGAGTACTTGTCTGGTAGATCCTGGGTTGGACCAGTTTTTTTGTTTGTTTGAGTAGGGATCTCACTCTGTAGCCTAGGTGAGAGTGCAGTGGCTCACCACAGTGTTTTGTTTTGTTTTGGGGGGTTTTTTTTGAGTCAGAGTCTCTGTCGCCCAGGCTGGAGTGCAGTGGCATACTCACGGCCACTGCAGCCTTAACCTGCTAGGCTCAGGCGATCCATTCTGCCTTAGCCTTCCAAGTAGCTAGAACTATAGGCACAAATTACCATGTTAATTTTTTGATTTATTGTATAGATGAGGTCTCACCAAGTTGCCCAGGCTGGTTTCGAACCCATGGGCTCAGGCAATCCTCTCACCTCGGCCTCCCAGAGTGCTGGGATTACAGGCTTCAGCTACAGTACCCGGCTCACTGCAGTCTTGACCACCTGGATGTTTACTCAAGGATGTGCCCAATAGGGAAGAGGATTCTGGAGGCCATTTTAACAGACAGCCTACCACACAGGGGACAGAGGATGCTGAAAAGATGCCAATCGGTCCCCAGCAGAAGCAGTCAAATGCCTCCTCGTGAAAGTGTTTTACTGAAGCCGGGCTCAGTGGCTCAGCCTGTAATCCTGTGCTTTGGGAGGCTGAGGTGAGTGGATTGCCTGAGCCCGCGGGTTCAAGACCTGCCCGGGCAACTTGGAGAGACCTCATCTCTACAATAAATTAAAAAAAAAGCCGGGCTCGGTGGCTCAGCCTGTAATCCCGCGCCTTTGGGAGGCTGAGGTGAGTGGATTGCTTAAGCCCACGGGGTTCGAGACCCGCCTGGGCAGCGAGATCCCAACTCTACAATAAATTTAAAAAAAAATCAGCCGGGCGTGGTAGCGCATGCCTGTAATTCTGGCTACTTGGAAGGCTGAGGCGGGAGGATCGCCGGAGCCCAGCAGGTCGAGGCTGCGGTGGCCGGGAGCGGCCACTGCACTCCAGTCTGGGGGACAGAGTGAGACTCCAACTCAAAAAAAAAAAAAAAAAAAAAGGAAATGATCTTTCTGGAGTTTCACTTCAGTCTCGTTAGAAACATAATTAGACTGTGCATAGTGGGGGAGGCTGAGGTGAGTGGATTGCCTGAGCCCGCGGGTTCGAGACCCGCCTGGGCAACTTGGCGAGACCTCATCTCTACAATAAATCAAAAAATCAGCCGGGCGTGGTAGCGTGAGCCTGTAGCTCCAGCTCCTTGGAAGGCTGAGGCGGAAGGATCGCCGGAGCCCAGCAGGTCGAGGCTGCGGTGGCCAGGAGCGGCCACTGCACTCCAGCCTGGGCGACAGAGTGAGACTCCAACTCAAAAAAAATAAATAAATCTGTACTGGTCTGTGTAGACACATGGCCCAGTCAGAGTCATCACTCTAGCCACCTACACCAGCAGCCACACATGAGAGCAAAGCCACCCTAGACCAGCTACCCGGTTACCCCACTAACTGGCTGTAGGTTTATGAGCGAGCCAGGTGAGACCAACATAACTTCCCAGCTGAGCTCAGTTCAAATGGCCCCACAGAATCAGGGGCTAAAAAATACTCATTTTTATTTTGAGTTGGAGTCTCACTTGTCACCCAGGCTGGAGGGCAGTGGCACGCTCTCGGCCACCGCAGCCTTGACCTGCTGGGCTCAGGCGATCTTTCCACCTCAGCCTTCCAAGTAACTGGAACTATAGGCACATGCCACCATGTCTGGCTAATTTTTTTATTTATTGTAGAGATGAGGTCTCACCAAGTTGCCTGTAGGTTCTGGCAATCTTCTCACCTCGGCCTCCCAAAGTGCTGGGATTATAGGCGTGGGCCACCGCACCCGGCCAATACTCATTATTTTAAACCACTGTGTTTTGAGGTTGTTAACAAAAGTTGACTGATATACCCTGGGTCAGAATTGTTTTTGGACAACAAACATCACTTGTCTTGACTCTGAGTATTGATTTTGAATGTCGGAAATTTTTGACCAGGCGCTGTGGCTCATGCTTGTAATCCCAGCACTTTGGGAGGCAGAGGCGAGAGGATTGCCTGAGCCCAGGGGTTCAAGACTAGCCTGGGCAACATGGTGAGACCTCATCTCTACAATAAATCAAAAAATTAGCTGGACATGGTGTCATGCAACTGTGGTTCCAGCTGCTTGGAAACTTGAGGTGGAAGGATCGCCTGAGCCCAATAGGTCGACAATGCAGTGGCTGTGAATGTATAACTGCTTTCCAGCCTGGGTAACAGAGTGAAATTCTGACATGAAAAAAAAAAGAAAAGAAAATTCTGGCTCACGCCTGTAATCCCAGCACTTTGGAAAACTGAGGCAGAAGAATTGTTTGAGCCCAGAAGTTGAAGACCAGCCTGGACAACACAGTGAGATTTCCTCTCTCCAAAAAGTCAAAAAGTTAAGCAGGCATGGGCCACCATGCCTGTAGTCCCAGCACCTTGTGAAGCCAAGGCAGGTGACTTGCTTGAACCCAGGAGATCACTTGAGTCCAAGAGGTTGAGGCTGCAGTGAGCCGTGATCGTGCCCCTACTATCCAGCCTGGGCAATATAGCAAGACTCAAACAAAACAAAACAAAAACAAAAAACTGGCCTGGTTCACTGTAAGTAGCCAATAAGTGGCAAAGATAATATGAGACTGATTTTAAAGTATCCTTTTCCTTTTTTTTTTTTTTTTTTTTTGAGTTGGAGTCTCACTCTGTCGCCCAGACTGGAGTGCAGTGGCCGCTCCCGTCCCCCGCGGCCTCGGCCTGCTGGGCTCCGGCGATCCTTCCGCCTCAGCCTTCCGAGTAGCTGGAATTACAGGCACGCACTATCACGCCCGGCTAATTTTTTGATTTGTTGTAGAGATGAGGTCTTGCCAAGTTGCCCAGGCGGGTCTCGAACCCGCGGGCTCAGGCAATCCACTCACCTCAGCCTCCCAAAGCGCGGGATTACAGGCTGAGCCACAGAGCTTGGCTAAAAGTCTCCTTTTCTACATTGACAATGAATTTTCCTAAAAGTTTGAGAGCTTGAAAATATGCGCTGAATGCCAAAGCCTTCAGGATCGGATCCAAAAAAACAAAAAACAAAAGACCAAAAAACCCAAGCCCCAACTCCTCACTTGGAAACGAAGTAAGTACTCCAGGGCCAATGTGACCACATCGGAACCCATTCCACAGCTACAAGATCCCACTTAATCACAGCGTAGCTCAAATGCTGGACTCTCACCGAGTTCCAGGAATGCCCTGTACTTGTTATGTGACCTGAGAAGAATGGCTTTACCTTTCTGGCCCTCAGAGGTTGGCCTGGCACATTAATTGCCTCCCTTACGGGGTTATTCAGAAAGTTTCAGTAAGATGCACAAAATGTGGTAAGCAGAAAGGCCTCGATAAGCGAGAGCTGCATAATGACTACAGCAAGCCAGTCTCCCCCACGCCCTCCCCGTTTGCTTTTGCTTTTGCTTTTGCTTTTTTTAGTTGGGAGTTTCACTCTCGTCACCCAGGTTGGAGTGCAGCGGCACGCTCACGGCCACTGCAGCCTTGACCTGCTGGGCTCCAGCGATCCTTCCGCCTCAGTCTTCCAAGTAGCTGGAACTACAGGCGCACACCACCACGCCCAGCTAGTTTTGTGTGTGTGTGTGTGTGATTTATTGTAAAGACGAGGTCTTACCAAGTTGCCCAGGCTGGTCTCGAACCCCCGCACTCCCCGTTTTTTTTCGAGATGGTGTCTCACTCTGTCGCCCAGGCTGGAGAGCAGTGGTGCAGTCATGGCTGTCTTGACCTCCTGGGTTCAAGCGATCCTTCGCCTCAGCCAGCGCGTAGGTGGGACTACAGGCGCGCGCCATCATGCCCGGCTAGTTTTTTGTCTGTTTTTGTAGAGACGGGGTCTCACTATGTTGCCCAGTCCTGTCTCTCTTTAGCCTACTTTGAGGGTTTCGCTCCCTCTCCGGTCGGGGGCTCTCCTAGAGCTGTCGCGATTTACAGCTCCTGAGACTGTTGCAGGCTCTTCTACCCTCCCCAGCAAGATCCTCCTGCCCATCCCATCCTTTCCGCCTCCAGCTCCTCAGCAAACCGCTGGGAAGCCGGAGCAGACAACACACTGCAGAGCCGGGGATCTGAGCTCTTGCAACCGACCGAACTCAGGTTCTGTGCTTTGCGTCCCGCTCTCTTCGCCCGGCTCTCTGATCAATCAAAAGCCTTGGGGCCAATCAAAAGCGGTAGCGGCGAGCAGCGCCCGCCTCCTTAGAGCGCCCTTGCGCCTCATTGGATGTTCCGGGCGTGAACCCACGGCTGAGCCACTTAGAGGAGGGCGGGTCCAGCCAATCGGCAGGGCAACCGCAGCGGGGCTACGCGGGGGGCGGGGGGGAGCAGGCCACTGGCCACGGAAGATGTGCGTGGTACGAGCTCGCCGCTTGTCAGCACCAAAGTTCTGCCTAGGCAGAAAGCCCGCTGATCGGACTCGACGCTAACCCCCGGGCCAGTTAATGTTGGGACAGCGTAACAGGCCTTTCTCTGTGCGGTGGGGCGGGGACCTGGCACACGAGGCGCGCAACCCCGGCCCCGCAGACAGTCGGGTGTCGGTGCGGATTTGAAGTGCGAGCATCCCGCTGCCAATCACAGGTCAAGGCACTGCCCACTCTCGTGTCTTTCTGGCTCCATTGCCACATGAGTTGTGCAGCCAATCAATGGTGAGGGAGGGCAGGAGGTGGGAAAGGGAGCTACCCACGGGCAGTGAAGCCCGGCTGGCTTTTGAGGGTCTCCCAGCCAGTCAGGTATAGTGGCAGCCTACACACCCCCTACACACTTCTTGGCAGATTTTTTTTTGTTTTGGTTTTGTTTTTTGGGGTTTTTTTGAGTTGGAGTCTCACTCAGTTGCCCAGACTGGAGTGCAGTGGCCGCTCCCGGCCCCCGCAGCCTCGACTCGCTGGGCTCCGGCGATCCTTCCGCCTCAGCCTTCGGAGTAGCCGGAATTACAGGCGCGCGCTAACACGCCCGGCTGATTTTTTGATTTATTGTAGAGATGAGGTCTCGCTGCCCAGGCGGGTCTCGAACCCGCGGGCTCAGGCCATCCACTCACCTCAGCCTCCCAAAGGCGCGGGATGACAGGCTGAGCCACCGAGCCCGACTGGCAGATTGTAAATAAGGATTGAGAGAAAGGCGAGAGGGTTTGCAAACGAAAGCTATTCAGGGTGGCAAGATAGAAGCAAGAAAGGTAGAGCCTTCCTGAGCACTGGATAGGGAGCCTCCAAGGCTGCTCCAGGCGGTCTTCGCTGACAGTGGGCAAGGGGAAGCTCCGCAGCCAATCAACGGGGAGTCGGCTGGAAGTCGACGCAATCTCAGCCTCTGCAGCCTGAAGCCGAAGTCCCTGGACCAATCAGACGCCCCTCCACAGCGAGGCCTGAGCTCCGCAGCCAATCAGCTGCAGGCCCGAAGCAGAAGTGAGGAAGTGGCGCTGTCCCATGTGCCGGCCGGGCTGTTCCACGCGGGCCGAGAGCTTGAGCCCTGCACGCCACGTCGCAGCCAATCAGCGTTCGCCTAGGGACCCATGCGCGATGAGCAGGCGGTGCGCGTGCCGGCCTCGGGCCCTGGCCTCGCGCTGCTCCCCGCTTGTAACGGCCACTCGGCTCGTGTCGCCCAAGTATGTGAGGCCGAACAGGGAGGAGGAACAGTGTCTGAGTCGGTGAGTGCTGTGGTTTCTCTTACTCGTCTTCGGGCTTGGGCCTGGCCCAGGCAAAGCTGGGATTTGGGCACTTGGACTGCCGCCCCAGGGGATCGGGAAGAGCAGGTTGAAGGCTTTGAAGCCCTGTGGCCTTCCTGTGCCCTGGAGAGGGTGAAAATAGGGGCTTCTGGGCACCTTTGGGCCCATGTTGGGTAGAGAGGAAGCCAGCATGCCCTCTGAGTTGGTCCAAGGTCCCTGGGGCCAGCCCGAGCTGGAAAAGCGTTCCGGGCAAGTCGGAGGCGCTTGGCTCTGCAGGGCGTCATTGGCCGTGAGGTGTGGCTTGTGAGGAGTGGAAAGTTATCTGGGGTCTCTGGACTGAGTCTGGATCTGGCCACTGAGAGGAGAGGCCTGTGGGCCTCCGAAGGTTATATAGGGCGTCACTGGCCAAGAGATGAAACTAGTGCGTGTTTGGGAGGTTTTCTGGGATCTTTTGACCTAGCCTAGGCTAAGAATGAATGTTAGTGAGGTCGAAAGCCCGTTGGGAAACTGTCAAGGGTCACTGCCTCCAGGCTGTACTGGGAAACATGTGGTTGCAAGGCTTTCTAGGGTTTTTGGACTCCGAGGGGAGTTGCTCTTGGCAAGTTTTCCAGTATTGGGTTCGGGTTTGACAATATGGCCAGGACGTTAGGCCAGTGAGCTCTGGAGGAGGAGGGAAGGAGGGCTTTGAATCCCAACCAAGCTGTTTGCCCTGCCTGAAGTATTATTGCCCTGTGGTGACTCTAAGCATACCTGAGACTGGGTCATGTCTGGAGCTTTTCAGTTTCCCTGTCCCCTTTCCCATTCCCTTTCTGGTCTTTCTCGGAGGATAACAGGCTGTAAGCAAAGGGCAGGTGTCTGGGGAAGATGCCTGTTGTACTGGAGCACAGGAAGAGGTGTGTGAGATGTTCTGCTCTTTAGGAAATCACCCAGGTTGTCTTTATGGTTGATCTTTTTATACTCTAGGGCAGAGTGTCGCTATCTAATTTTACTCAGCTGTTCAATGATATTAACACTTTCAGAGTGCTTTCATGGACACCCAGCGTTCTTAAACCAGGGCTGGGACTTCAAGGGCTTTGAGCTCCTGGAAATCATAAGAACAACTGTATGCATTGGGTGTACTGGTGTATTGGGGAGGGTGGAGGAAGGGAATGACAAAAGGGGCTACAAGGATAAACAAGAAGGAATAGTTAACAGTTAACCCGTCCTGGGATGGGCTTCAGTGCAATCTGCAAATCTTTTGTTGTGCATTCATATGCAGAACGGTATGAGCATCTATCATTTTTTTTTTTTTTGAGTTGGAGTCTCACTCTTGTCACCAGGCTGGAGTGCAGCAGCATGCTCATGGCCACTGCAGCCTCCACCTGCCGACTCCCCATTAATTGGCTCTGCTGGCTGCGGAGCTTGCTCTTTCCCAGTCAGTGAAGACCACCTGGAATAGCCTTCCTTGGAGGCTCCCTATCAAGTGCTCCTTCCCCCGCCTCCGCCTTCCAAGTAGCTGGAACTACAGACGCACGCCACCACATCCGACTAGTTTTTGTGATTTATTGTAGAGACGAGGTCTCACCAAGTTGGCCAGGCTGGTCTTAAACCCGCAGCCTCAAACAATCCTCTTGCCTTGGCCTCCCAAAGTGCTGGAATTACAGGCCGAGTCACCGCGCCCGCCCTACAATTTTCTAATACAAAAGGTTGGTCCATGACTTCCATTCTCAAGTGAATGGTGATCCCTCCACCCAAGGAGTGAAGAACCTTTGGAATAAAGTCAGTTCCTGTACTATTCATGCAACCTTGGCAAGATGACAAACAGAGATTCTCTCTTTTCTCTCCATAACTGGTGTTGGCCCATACTTCAAGGTGGCTCACATACTAGCCTGTACGTTCAAGCTCCGTCTACATGCCCCTCACATGCAGCCAGGACCTGGGGGTACACACCAGTCACACGGTCTGCCCTATGAATATAGTTGAAGCCTATATATTCCCTGGAAGTGGGCTCAGAGTCATTTGGTCCAGAAACCTAGGATCTGGTTCTCGGAGCATGGTCTAGAAGTGGAAGGAGGGAAGTTCACAGACTCAAAGTGGGCACTTCCTAGATGCCTTAGAACTCTTCAGTCCATGAGAAGGGGACACAGCCAGAGGAGGTCTCAGTGGAGCCATTGGTCCAGGTTTAAGTAAATGCTGGTGTTCGGCACTGGTCTTGAAACAGCCCCTGTGAGAAAGTTGAGGGTCTTGGAAGAGTTACCTTCATATGACTGAAGAAAAAGGCCATCCACTGTGAGGGTGCAGTGGAACCTAAGTTTTCTGCCTTCTAGTCTAGTTATTTTTCCACTGTATCCACAAAAGGTGTGCTAGGATAGTTTCTATGACCTAGATTCGCCTGGGTATGACTATGTCTGGCTCTTGGGTTATATAGAGCATAGAATTAAGGGGGGAAAGGAACTCATTCACCCTGTGGTGTTTCTTCTCTGGTTGTGTTGGATGTACTTAACTAGAAAGAGTGAACATCTTTAAAGTTCAGTAAGATTTGGATAATTGGTCTTGATCTACATAAAATGCTGTGAAGAAAGTTAACCACCTTAATATGTGGAAAGAGACATGTTCCTGGAAGAGTGACTAGCTCACAGAATTTTTCTAAATTGAATTTTGTTCAACTTGGCTTGGGAAGAGGGCTCAGTATTTAAATAAGTGAGATAGGCTGGGCGTGGTGGCTCACGCCTGTAATCCCAACACTTTGGGAGGCCAAGGTGAGAGGACTGCCTGGGCCCATGGGTTCCAGGCCAACCTGGGCAACTTGGTGAGACCTCATCTCTAAAATACAATCAAGAAAAATTAGCTGGGAATGATGGCGCATGTCCGTAGTTCCAACTACTTGGAAGGCTGAGGTGGAAGGATCACCTGAGCCCTGGTCGAGGCTGCAGATGCCATGAGTGTGCCACTGTACTCCAGCCTGGGCGGCAGAGTGAGACTCTGACGAGAGGGGGAGAGAGAGAGAGAGAAGAGAGAGAAGAAGGAAGATAAAAGGAGAAGAACATTTGTCTTCCTTTCTTTTCTTTTTTTTTTTTGAGTCGGAGTCTCACTCTGTCACCCAGGTTGGAAGGCAGTGGCATGCTCCTGGGCACCGCAGCCTTGGCCCGCTGGGCTCAGGTGATCCTTCCACCTCACCCTTCCAAGGAACTGGAACTACAGGCATGTGCCACTTGCCCGGCTAATTTTTTTTTTTTTTTTTTGAGTTGGCGTCTCACTCTGTCGCCCAGACTGGAGTGCAGTGGCCGCTCCCGGCCACCGCAGCCTCAACCTGCTGGGCCCCTGGCGATCCTTCCGCCTCAGCCTTCCAGTAGGGGAACTACAGGCACGTGCTACCACACCCAGCTGATTTTTTATTTATTGTAGAGAGGAGGTCTCGCCAAGTTGCCCAGGCAAGTCTCGAACCCACAGGCTCAGGCAATCCATTCACCTCAGCCTCCCAAAGCGTGGGATTACAGGCTGAACCACTGAGCCCGGCTTAATTTTTTAATTTATTGTAGAGATGAGTTTTCCCTTGCCCAGGCTGGTTTTGCACCTGGGCCGGCTCCCTCATCGGCCTCAAGTGCTGGGCTTATGGCGATCCTTCCGCCTCAGCCTTCCGAGTAGCGGGAATTACAGGCACGTGCTACCACACCCAGCTGATTTTTTGATTTATTGTAGAGAGGAGGTCTCGCCAAGTTGCCCAGGCAAGTCTCGAACCCACAGGCTCAGGCAATCCATTCACCTCAGCCTCCCAAAGCGTGGGATTACAGGCTGAACCACTGAGCCCGGCTTAATTTTTTAATTTATTGTAGAGATGAGGTCTTGCCCAATTGCCCAGGCTGGTGTTGAACCCCTGGGCTCAGGCAATCCTCTCACCTCGGCCTCCCCAAGTGCTGGGATTATAGGCGTGAGCCACTGCATCCGGCCAACATTTGTCATAAAACAAATGATCATCCCTCTAATTGGCCTGTTCTGATGGTTTGAGTTTAATTATATTTATTTATGTATTCATTTTGAGTCTGAGTCTCACTCTGTTGCCCAGGCTGGAGTGCAATGGCATGCTCACAGCCACCTCAGCGTTGATCTGCTGGGCTCCAGCAATCCTTCTGCCTCAGCCTTCCAAGTAGCCAGCAGAACTTCAGGCACATGCTACCTTGCCCAGCTGATTTTTGATTATTGTAGAGATGAGTTCTTGCCAAGTTGCCCGGGCTGGTCTCGAACCCACAGGCTCAGGCAATCCACTTGCTTCGGCCACCCAAAGTGCAGGGATTACAGGCTGAGCCACTGAGCCCGGCCAATTATAATATTTAAAGACAGTTGATATTTGTTTTGCTGTGTTGACATTATTACATCAAGCTGGGTTGTGCCTGAAGAATCTTATGGTACAAGGATTTCTGGGAAGCTCTAACTTGCAGCCAGGGTGTACACTGGGTTCCTCACACATTTTCTCCTCAGGGTACCATTGATCAAATCTATTAATAAGAAATGTCAGCCGGGTTCGGTGGCTCAGTCTGTAATCCCGCGCCTTTGGGAGGCTGAAGTGAGTGGATTGCCTGAACCCGCGGGTTCGAGACCCGCCTGGGCAGCGAGACCTCATCTCTACAATAAATCAAAAAATCAGCCGGGCGTGGTAGCGCATGCCTGTAATTCCGGCTACTCGGAAGGCTGAGGCGGAAGGATCGCCGGAGCCCAGCAGGTCGAGGCTGCGGTGGCCGGGAGCGGCCACTGCACTCCAGTCTGGGCGACAGAGTGAGACTCCAACTCAAAAAAACAAACAAACAAACAAACAAAAAAGAATAAGAAATGTCATATCTCAAACTTTATTCAGTAAAATGAGCATTAAAAAGGACTGAGAAGGCCAGATGCTGTGGCTCATGCCTATAATCCCAACTCTTTGGGAGGCTGAGGTGAGAGGATTGCCTGATCCAGGGGTTCAAGACCAGTCTGGGCAACTTGGCAAGATCTCATCTCTACAATAAATCAAATAATTAGCTGGGCATGGTGGCACACACCTGTAGTTGCAGCCACTTGGAAGGCTGAGGCAGAAGGATCACCTGTGCCCATCAGGTCGAGGCTATGGTGGTTGGAAGCATACCACTGCACTCCAGCCTGGGTGACACAGTGAGACTCTTAACTCAAAAAAACTAAACAAAAAAACCCAAAAGGACTGAGGGACAGAAATCATACCTCCTCTTCCCACATACTCCTCTTCCAATCACGTTCTACCTAACCTCTCCTCCCTGGTCTGCCCTCTGTTAGGATACAGGCAGGTGTCCTCATAACCTGCGGTTTCCTGTCTCTTCCCCAGCATGACAACCAGAGACAATTCCTACCGAGTGAGCTTGGAAAGTGGAAGGTGGGCAAGGTTTTGAGACTAGGGAAGGGCGACCTTGTAAGAACAGCAACAGCTATTAGTGTCCCTACCCTTCCACATCAAAGAGCTGTTTGCCCCTGCTGTCACTGCTTAGTGCAGGATGGCTATGACTTGTGCCGCACTGTCAAGAGTGTAGGGAGAGGCTAGAGAAAGGCCTAAGGTATCACCAGCACAAGAGTTGAGGTGCTGAGGGCCCTGGAACTAACTCTAAGGAGGCGGGCTCTAGGGGATATCCTTAGTGGGGGAGACACCAAGTGGGAGGCAAGACGGTGTTTCCCATCCTGGGGGCTTTTTTTCACTGAATGGGGAGTCCCCTTGCCCCTTCTCCTCTCTTTTGGGTTCCCCCAAAAGCCCACTGATGCTGTCAAACTGCATTTGGCTGACAGGGGACGCTGCCCTTTGAGCTCTTGATCATCAGTGAGCAAATCACACCAGAAGGGAGCTGAGTCACAGGCACATGATCGAGGCCTGGGAGGTGGGGGCACCACACTCCACGGGGTGATGAGGTCATCTTCTGGCCCCCTGTGTCTTTCCTTCTGTACTTGGGGCTTCTCCCTCATGGCTTTCCTCTTATTCCTTGTCTATAGGGATCATGTATTCCCACGTTAGAGGAAGGATGTCTCCCTCTGTGTACATATATATTGGAGGGGTTGATGCTTTATGTGTCTTTTATATGGGTGTCTAATGTGTCCTGCCATGGGTGTGGTGGTGTGAGGAATTAGAAAGCTCAGAAATGGAAAATATTTAACATTCAGAGTAGCAGATAAATGCAACTTGCACATTTGCATTTTCCCTTTCACTCTGACTCACCTTCCCTTCTCCCCACCCTACTGCTCCCCACCAGCCTTACCAATGACACACCCTGTCTGGTATAGGAAGGGTTAACGCCTGCCTGCACCCATGCTAGTATGACAGGGAAGGCATGTTGGGGTTCTGGAGTCAGAGAGAGAAACAGGAGCTTAGAGATATGCCATTTGGGTCTAGGAGGCAACCAGACTGAGCCGTTATCAGAGCAGCCTACCGGTGCCTGATTAGTTTATCTTCCCATTATTTATTGTGCATATATGATGTCCCGGGGACATATCATAAATACTTCATCCACAATTGTTGGATGAATGAAAAAACTGCTACAGGATCAGGAATAATAGACTTTGAAATGGAAAAAGAAACTTGCGTCTTTCAGGTCTCATCCCTTCCCCCAGATTAAAGAGTGCTAAAGTGTAAAAAGAGGGGAAATCTCCAGGGACGTTGACCCCTTGGGCAGGAAGTGAGAGAAACCCCGGAGTCCTGATTTCAAGGAAATATCATTTGTCATCAGCCTAAGAAAAAGAGATTTTTCTCTTCAAAGACCACCACAGGCCCTTCCTGGGGTTGCCCCTTCAGAGTCTGATGGGAGGATCTGAGTCACTCACACACCGAGTCCCCAATGACAGGGGTCATTCCCATAGAGCAAGTGAGGCTTCCCAGTACCAAGTCAGAGAGATGGAGAAGACATGCTTTCGGGCCTCTCCTTTAACTTTTCCTTAGAATCCAGACGTTTCCATCCTTTTTACTTCAGAGGTAACAGAAACAGCTTCCAGCTGTTACACCGCTACCATCACCTCGGAGAAACAACCATAGCACTGAATGGCGCCACGTACTTATAAACCACTTTCACATTCATCACGTCATTTTGCCTCCCCCCCACTTCCAAATGTGATAAGCAGAGATTATCCCTATTTCACGAATGAGGTAACTAAGGATCAAAAAGATGACTTGCCCAAGGTGACTCAACTAATAAGTGGCAGAGATGAAACTCAAATGCAGGTCTGATTATTCCAAAGTCCTTGTTGCTACAGATACACTTCTTTGCCTCTAGTTTTACAAATGAAGTAAAGAGACAGGAGGTTAGGAGGCATAATGTCTAGGTTCTGGAAGGAGAGGGGACGATCTCTCCTGCAGGCATAAAGCAGAGCCAGGGCTATAAAACCACACCCCTTTGGGGGACTGTGGCCTGCTGGCACTTGAGACATCCAATGGAGGACTGTGGGGTCAGGGGCGGGGCTAGCCCCATGGTGGGGGGGCTCTAGGAACCCCAACAGCAGTTCAGAGCATGCGGTGTTGTGTCCAGGAGGAAGCCACAACCGGTAAGTGGTTGCTTCTCCCCAACTGAGGCTTTCTTCTTGTTACAACCCTCTTTCTGCCAACTCCCTACCGACCTGTAGCTCTTTCCTGGAGGTGTCCAAGTAGTAACCCTCCTTTCACAAGGGTCCTTGGTCACAGTGAGCCTGCACCTAGGACTATGCCTGCTGGTGCTAAGACACTTAGGTTCTATATCTCTTTGCATCTGGGTTCCCAGTCTTCTCAAAAGCCGATGTGGTGGTTTTGATGTGTGATAAACTCCTGTCTTGTTGGGTTCTGTCTTTCTCGTCTTCATTTTTTGTCTTATGAAAAACAAAATTAGGGCCAGGCATGGTTGCTCACACCTGTAATCTCAGCACTTTGGGAGGCCAAGGCAGGAGGATTGCTTGAGCCCAGGAGTTTGAGACCAGCCTGGGTGGACAGAGTGGGACTCCAACTAAAAAAAATAAAAATAAAAAAAAGTGGGGCGTGGTGGCACCCACCTGTAGTCCCAGCTACTCAGGAGGCTGAGACGGAAGGACTGTATGAGACCAGGAGGTCGAGGCTGCAGTGAGCCGTGATCAAACTCCAATCTGAGAGGCCCCAACTAAAAAAAAGAAAGAAAAACAATTAAAGAAAGAAAAAAATCAAACCATCTCCATGTCCTAATCTTGAGAGAAATTGCGTTCCTCTATATAGTTCCCACCTGCCTTTCTCCCACTTCCTAAGGGGTCAGTTCTCCAAAACCTTCACCCTCATTGGGTTAGGAGCCTTCTCTCTTTTGGCTTCCACACCGGCTGTTAACTTACTGGTCGGGAATCTTTGATCTCTCCCAATTCCTTCTCTGAGGATGTGTTCTAGGAGCTTCCACTTCGAGATCGTCAAATGGCAGATGCCTTAGCGCCTGCCCTCCGACAGCCAGGATCCCCCTCCTTGTGATGGATTCTAGCGGGAGGACTCGCTGGCTTCCTAAGCTCTCCCATGAAGCTGTGCCTTGCCCCATCCCCAAGTGCCAGGATGGATCGGGTTTTGTGGTGATCCCTTGTCTGGAACGAGAACCTGGCCTGCTCAGAGGTCTTTTTCTGCAGAGGAGATTCGAGAAGCAGAAGTCTCAGTGTCTGCTGTCCTTTAAGTCAGATACTGCCAATTGGCAGGCAGGCCTCACCTACCTGTCTTAAACCTACTACTTGATATTCTTGTTAACCGTCTGGCCCTGTATTTAGCTCATTTCCATTCTCCCACCACCATCCCTACCCCTTGCTCCTGTTTTGATTCTGGATAAGCTCAGGTCCTCTCTTGGGTTAGTGTATTTTTTCCACTCAGGACAGAGAGCTCTGATCTGGGACCAGCAACTCACTCTTTCTTCCCTCACCTCCACAGGCCTGAGAATATACTGTTCCTCCCTCTCCCTTCCACCACGGACCCCACATTGTGGCCTTTCTCTTAGAGCCTCTGAGATTGGCACCCAGGAAAGGCGCAATGCCCCTTCCCCCTGTAAGACTGCCCAGCCCTTATGGCTCTGATCGGCTGGTGCGGCTGGCAGCCAGGCTGCGGCCAGCACTGTGTGACACCCTGATCACTGTAGGGAGCCAGGAGTTCCCTGCCCACAGCCTGGTACTAGCAGGTGTGAGTGAGCAGCTGGGCCACAGGGGCCAGTGGGCTCTGGTAGAAGGCATCAGCCCTTCCATCTTTGCCCGCCTGCTGTACTTTGTTTATGGGGAGAGTATAGAGCTGCAGCCTGAGGAGCTGGAGCCCCTTGAGGCGGCGGCCAGGGCACTGGGGGTGCAGTCCCTGGAAGAGGCATGCAGGAGTGCTCGAAGGCACAGGGCTGAAGAGCTGGATCCAGAACTGAAGCAGCATCGAGAGGAGCCAGAGAGACCCATGAGGGATTCGGAGAGAGGACTGGGGGGCCTGGCAGAGAAGCAGAAACCAGAGGATTTTAGAACTGGTGGGAGAGAAGAAGAGATGCTGCGGAAGCACAAGCCACCGAGAGAGAGCCCTGAGATGGCAGCGACGATGCGGGAGGGTCCGGGGGAGCAGATGAGCTCAAAGGAGGAGAAACTCAGCCGATCCCCTTTTGGCCACGGAGGAGCAGATGGGGAGCAGGGACTGACCATGCGGCTGAGAGACAGTCCGGAGGGCGCCGAGGAACGCGGGCGGGAGTTCCCTGGCCCCCCACCCCCACCAGGTCTCCTCCAGGCCAGTGTCGCCCCCAGGCCCTGGTGGGCTGAGGCCCCTTGGTTGTGGGAGGACCAGCCTGCCCTGTGGAGCATCTTGTTGTTGCCACCCAGGTGTGGCACCCCCTTCTCCCATAGCACGCCCATCACTGGAGCCTGGCAGGTCTGGCCACGGAACCAGAGGTGAGTGAACGGCCTGGTGAAAGGCCTCCAGGCTGGGAGGGAGCAGTCCAGGAGAGGCAGCTTTGACGGGTGGAAGGGTACCATATCTCTATCTCTACTGTGCATTTCCTGAGCTGGGCATGGGACAAGAAGCTCCCACCACAGGAGAAGCCAAAGCTCAGCCTCTGAGGAGGACTCAGGACACCCCCCCTTCAGGCAGGGGCCAAGTTCCCAGGTTTCGCCAAGGCAGTAACTCTTCCCCACCCCACTCCCAGAATCCCATTGTCTCTGAATGCTCCCAAAGGGCTCTGGAGCCAGAACCAGGTAGCCTCCTCCAGCCCCACCCCAGGTAAGCCCCTCACTGCCCTGCATATACTCTATAGCATGGTTTCTCCTCTGGGGTATGGCTCCAGGAGTCCCGTCTGAGCAGAGCCCCTACCTCATTCTGCTCCCTCCAGGTTCCCTCCCTCAGGGCCCCCCACAGTTCAGCCCCGGGGAGATGGAAGAGTCTGCTCAGGGGCACACGGGTAAGTAGGGTGAGGGCACACCTCAGCCCCACTGTAGCCCCCGGTTTCTTGCCTGAATGTTACTGGGATTCCTGGCCCTGCCCTCCTGACTTCTCTGCCCCTGCAGGCACCCTTGCAAGCTGTGTGGGTCATGAGGGCAAAGCAGCCTGTCCACCTCTCCAACACCCTCCCTCAGTCCCTCCTGTTCGGTCTCGGCCCTATGCTTGTTCCGTCTGTGGAAAGAGGTTTTCACTCAAGCATCAGATGGAGACGCATTACCGAGTCCACACAGGTACAGGCGCCCTGCCCTGTGTGAACTGTCTGCCCCCTTCCCAAGTCGTCTGCCCACTCGAGGCGCTCTGCGCCCAGCCCTCACATAACTCCCTCACCCCGTCGCCCGATCTTCCCCTAGCTTGGCCAGCCTTCACCCCTTCCTGCTTCCTTCCTTCACCGGCCTCCCCTTTCGCTCGCCCTAGGAGAGAAGCCCTTCTCCTGTAGCCTTTGTCCTCAGCGCTCCCGGGACTTCTCGGCTATGACCAAGCACCTGCGGACGCACGGGGCCGCTCCATACCGCTGCCCTCTGTGCGGGGCCGGCTGTCCTAGCCTGGCCTCCATGCAGGCGCACATGCGCGGCCACTCGCCCAGCCAGCTCCCGCCGGGGTGGACCATCCGCTCCACTTTCCTCTACTCCTCCTCGAGGCCGTCTCGGCCCTCGACTTCTTCCTGTCGTCCCTCTTCTCCCACCACCTGATGGGGTGTCGGTAGCGTCTTTGGCCTCAGCCAAGACCAATAGTCCGAGTAAAGAATAAGAAGCTGGCTGGCTCGGCTTCAGACCTGGCACCGCTACGGCGCAGCCTCGCAGATTCAGTTCCCGATGGGCCCCAGGAAGAGCGCCGAGAGCCCTCTCCGGGTGACTGCGGGTCGCCAAAACCTGGGCCGGCGAGCCCGCTTGCAGGGTGCGGGCACCGAAGTTTGCACCACTGAAGGTTAACTGTGTTTGTGTGTGCATGGCGGGGGTCGATTGCATCACCGTAATAAAGAGTTTCCTGTGCTCTCCCTTCTGGACGAGAATGCCGAGTTTCGTCTGTGCGCGCCCCTTCCCCGCTCTCCAGCTTTGCCCCTTGTCCTGTAGCGGCCCCTGGTGGCCATGCGTCCGCTGTCCAGCAGTGTGGACACTTTCACCCTTCAGAGAGCCCCGTGCTCCCCGGAGGTAGCCAGCCGCGAGGGCTCGGAGTCTGGGCAAACTTCGCGGCAGGCCCTGGGACGGTAGGGCTGTGCCATCCCAAGTCACTCGCCCCTTCCACGGCAATACACGGCGCGCGGAGTCTCATGGAGGGCGCCCGGCCCGAGGCTGGTGAGGAACCCGTGCTCCGGCCCTGCTCTTCGCCACCGCCTCTCTTCGTACCGCCGGGTCGCGCCCGCAGCCGAGACCACCGCTTGGCGGCCGCTCCTTCTCCACCCACGCCTGCAGGAGCGAGCCGCACTCCCCCGGCGTCTCCGGGTTCCCAGGGTCCGGAGCCCGCGCGCGGCACCCTGGGAGTGGTAGTCCACGCGGGCCGCCGGCTCCGACAAGAACAATGGGAGGAGTCAGAGGCGAGGACCACACCTCCCGGAGACCCGGGAACTCGCTTCCTGGGTCCTGCTGGGGACCCCGCAGTCCCAGCTCTCGCGCCCTCGCTGCCAGCGGTGGGAGCAGGGCGTGTGGACTACACTTCCCGGTGACCCCTGCGCTCGCCCCTCTCCGGCGCGACGCGGGTCTGGGCTCTTCAGGCACGGTCCGAGGGTGGCGGCGGCGGGCCGCGGACTCCGACTCCCGTGGTGCCCCGCGCGCGGCCCGCCCAGCCCCCGGCTCCCGCCGGCCCCGCGGCGGCGCGGGTTGTTGTCGTGGGCCGCAGCCGTCCCGCCCCTCCGCTGCCTCCCCTCCCCCCGGCCCTGCGCACGGGCCGCCCCTCCCCCCGCCTCCCCGGCCCCTCTCACGGTGCCAAGATGGCGGCGGCGGCGGGCGGCGGCAGTTGCCCCGGGCCTGGCTCCGCGCGGGGCCGCTTCCCGGGCCGGCCGCGGGGCTTCAGCGGGGGCGGGGGCCGCGGCGGACGGGGCAGCGGGGCCGAAAGAGTGCGGGTAGCTCTGCGGCGCGGCAGCGGCGCGGCGGGGCCGGGCGGAGCCGAGCCCGGGGAGGACACGGCCCTGCTCCGATTGCTGGGGTTCCGCCGGGGCCTGCGCCGGCTCCGCCGCCTGTGGGCCGGCCCGCGCGTTCAGCGGGGCCGGGGCCGGGGCCGGGGCCGGGGCTGGGGCCCGAGCCGGGGCTGCATGCCGGAGGAGGACAGCAGTGACGGGGAATCCGACGATGAGGTGAGACGGTCGGAGGCGTCTCCAGCGCCGGGCGGGGCGGAGGCCGGGGGCTTCCAGGGGTTCGGATTGCTCCGAGGGGTGGCATGGGCAAGTGGGGTCCTTGGGGATTTGGGGGGAGGAGGGGCCCTGGAATAGGCCAGGCATGAGGTAGGCTGCATGAAGCTTTCGGTGGAAAGGGCCTTTGGAAGTGGATAGAGAAGCCCTGGCTGCAGCTGATCACTTGGGCCCGAGACAGGTCCTGCTGAAGTGTTCTGGTCTGATCCTTTTTGATAGCTGGCAAGGCTAGGGCAGTGTAGAGGTTTGGGTGGGGAGGCAGTGGAGACTGCATGGCCAGCCAGTGGTGGTTGACAGCAGCAGCGTGGCTTTAGTGGACAGAGACGGGAGCTGTCTGGGCTCTTACTTGTAGACCCGTAGGCAGACTCGCTGGGCCTCATCACCTACCTGGTTTCACCAGTGGCCCAGTTCTGCTTCTGATGTGAGGTGCTGGAGGGCTTCTTTGTGGGCCATGGATTGGAGAGCAATGGAATGAAGGCTGAGGCTGGGCTCTCTGACATGTCTCATTTCAGTTCAAGATTTATTTCTCTGCCCGTCAGAAAGGGCAGGAAGATGTGGGTTGTATGACTTAGGACAGTTAACAACCATTTGAGGACTCAGAGTGGATCATAATATAAGCCACTTGATGTCCTCCACTCCTCTCCCCACATGCAAACCAGCTTGGGTGCCCCTATTCCCAACTTCATGCAGAAAGAAACTGTGGCCTGAAATGTTGTAAATGGAGGTCCCACTGTTTTTCTGAGCTGGACGACTAAGGAATCTAAGTATAGGGCCCGCTGCCTTACTTGAGGAGACTCTGTTTGTTCTCTTCTGGGCCAGCGAACCAATGATGGCTGTGCTGATGTGGTCTGCCACTTGGGATGGGGGTTCCAAATACTTTGTGCCTCTATTCCTGGGAAGAGACCCTGTCTCCTGTTCCCCTCTGACCTTTGAGTCTGTTCGTTTCTTTTACAAATAGGCAGAGGTACTTTAAGGGGGAAGCTGGGGATATTCCTCGATGCCTGAGTCAGAGGTATGGAACCAGGGCTTGGGCACTGACTGCTGTTTCTCCCCTCCACCCTTGGTCCCCTAAATCAGGAGTTTCAGGGTTTTCATTCAGATGAAGATGTGGCCCCCAGTTCCCTGCGCTCTGCGCTCCGATCCCAGCGAGGTGAGTGACCGGGGAACTCTACCTCTGTAGCTTGTCAGGAATGTTGTTCGCACCCTTTGTGTCAGCTCTTCCCTGTTCAACTAGTCTCCCTCGGTTACTGAGTGTGTTCTATGTTCAGAGTCCAAACTAGGCTGGGCAGTGGGGGAAACAGACAAGTAAGGCTTAGTCTCTGCCCTCCTGGAGCATCTTCCTCAGTCTGCAGGGCCAGCTTGATCCATCTCCCCACACCTATTCTCCTTTTAGGTCGAGCCCCCCGAGGTCGGGGCCGCAAGCATAAGACGACCCCCCTTGGTCCTCGCCTAGCAGATGTGGCTTCTACCCCCCCAAAGACCCCTGCCCGGAAGCGGGGCGAGGAGGGCACAGAACGGATGGTGCAGGCACTGACTGAACTTCTCCGGCGGGCCCAGGCACCCCCAGCCCCCCGAAGCCGGGCATGTGAGCTCTCCACCCCCCGGCGGTCTCGGGGACGGCCCCCAGGACGGCCAGCGGGCCCCTGCAGGAAGAAGCAGCAAGCAGTAGTGGTGGCAGAAGCAGCTGTGACAATCCCCAAACCTGAGCCCCCACCTCCTGTGATTCCAGTAAAGCACCGAACTGGCAGCTGGAAGTGCAAGGAGGGGCCTGGCCCGGGACCTGGGACCCCCAAGCGTGGAGGACAGTCTGGGCGAGGAGGCCGTGGAGGCAGGGGCCGAGGCCGAGGCGGGCTCCCCCTTGTGATCAAGTTTGTTTCAAAGGCCAAAAAAATGAAGATGGGACAATTGTCCTTGGGACTTGAATCAGGTCAGGGTCAAGGTCAACATGAGGAAAGTTGGCAGGAGGCCCCTCAAGGAAGAGATGGATCTGGACAGGGAGGGGGCCCTTGCTGGAAGAAGCAGGAGCAGAAGCTGGAGGAGGAGAGAGAAGAAAAGAGAGAAGAAGAAAAAGACAATGAGGAGAGTGGTGAGAAGGAAGAAAGAACTGTAGCTGTGGAGGAGATGATGCTGACCACAGAAAAGGAAGAGGCAAAGCTGCCATCACCGCTTCTGACTTCTCCAGTCCCTTCCCCTCCTCCACCGCTCCCAACCCCCTCAATATCCCCTGCACCCCCACTTTGCCCTCCACCACCCTCAGTGTCCCCCTCACCCCTGCCATCCCCTCCACTGCCGCCTGCCCCAGAGGAGCAGGAAGAATCCCCTCCTCCTGTGGTCCCAGCTGCGTGCTCAAGGAAGAGGGGTCGTCCTCCCCTGACGCCCAGCCAGCGGGCAGAGCGGGAAGCTGCTCGAGCAGGGCCAGAGGGCACCTCTCCTCCCACTCCCACCCCCACTACCACAGGAGGCCCTCCCGAAGACAGTCCCACCGTGGCCCCCAAAAGCACCACCTTCCTGAAGAATATCCGGCAGTTTATAATGCCTGTGGTGAGTGCCCGCTCCTCCAGGATTATCAAGACACCCCGGCGATTTATGGATGAAGACCCCCCCAAGCCCCCAAAGGTGGAGGCCTCACCTGTCCTGCGGCCTCCCATCGCTACCTCCCCTCTTGCCCCTCAGGAGCCATCACCAGCCCCTTCTCCACCACGTGCCCCAACTCCCCCGTCTACCCCAGTCCCACTCCCTGAGAAGAGACGGTCCATCTTGAGGGAACCCACTTTTCGCTGGACCTCGCTCACCCGGGAGCTACCCCCTCCTCCCCCTGCCCCTCCACCAGCCCCAGCCCCGTCCCCACCCCCTGCTCCCGCCACCCCCTCCCGGAGGCCCCTTCTCCTTCGGGCCCCTCAGTTTACCCCAAGCGAAGCCCACCTGAAAATCTACGAATCGGTGCTTACTACTCCTCCTCTTGGGGCTTCTGAGGCCCCTGAGCCAGAGCCTCCTCCTGCCGATGACTCTCCAGCTGAGCCTGAGCCACGGGCAGTGGGCCGCACCAACCACCTCAGCCTGCCTCGATTCGCCCCTGTGGTCGCCACTCCTATTAAAGCCGAGGCTCTTCCTGGAGCTCCAGCTCTGAGCAATGGTCAGCAGCCTCAGGCTCAGCTACAGCAGCCCATACAGGCCTTGCAAACCCAGCTACTGCCCCAGGCACTGCCACCACAGCAGTCACAGCTACAACCACAGTTACAGCTGCAGCCACCACCCTCACCACAGCAGATGGCACCACTGGAAAAAGCCCGGATCGCAGGCCTGGGTTCCTTACCACTGTCTGGGGTAGAGGAGAAAATGTTCAGCCTTCTCAAGAGAGCCAAAGTACAACTCTTCAAGATTGATCAGCAGCAGCAGCAGAAAGTGGCGTCTTTGATGCCGGTGAGCATGGTGCTTTGGCCTGGTCCCTGCACGCAGTCAGCCCAGCCTCGGTTCTCTGCAGCCCTTTGACTGCCTGCCTCCCTAGTCACTTCAGCATTCCAGGAGACCCTCAGAACCTTTTCCCCCCAGCTTCCTGTGTTCCTTCCCTGTGCTGTTCCCTGTCCCCATCTTTCCTCACTTTCCAGCCCCTGACCCTGTTTATTCCCCTACCAGCCCAGCCCTGGAGGGCACATGGAGGAGGTCATGGGGCCTGTCAAGCAGATCTCAGACAGAAGTTCTGTCAGGTCTGAAGATGAATCGATGGAAGCTAAGAGAGAGAGACCCTCGGTATGCAGCGGGAGGAGGGCCCTCCAAAGAAGGCTGGTTGGAGGAGTAGGGCGACAGGAGCACGAGGAGCAGTCTCACACACGTGTTCCTGGTTTGTCTTCCCCCAGGGCCCCGAGTCCCCTGTGCAAGGCCCCCGCATCAAACACGTCTGTCGTCATGCTGCTGTGGCCCTGGGTCAGGCTCGGGCCATGGTGCCGGAAGATGTCCCTCGCCTCAGTGCCCTTCCTCTCCGGGATCGGCAGGACCTCGCCACAGAAGGTGAGGGGGGCTGTATTGTGGGGAGACTTGACAGCCATGTCAGATGGCGGGCTGAGCGTACGTCCTAAGAGTCCAGGAGAAAGGGAGGCCAGTGTGCTTGGAGGAAGGTGGCAGGTGGGCTGGAGCACTGGGCCTTAGACGAAGCAAGTTGGCTTAGGGGCACCTGAAACCTGTCATCGTGGGAAGGTGGGAGCCAGGGGCCTGATTGGATGGGATCTGTGGGACAGCAGGGATGTGAGGTAGATGTTGTGACTCCATCCCCTTCTTTCTGCTGCAATAGATACATCGTCAGCGTCTGAGACTGAGAGTGTCCCATCACGGTCCCGGCGGGGAAAGATGGAGTCATCAGGACCTGGGGGAGACTCAGAGCCTACAGGGTCTGTAGGGACCCTGGTCCACACACCCCGGCGCTCACTGCCCTCCCACCATGGCAAGAAGATGCGGATGGCTCGGTGTGGACACTGTCGGGGCTGCTTACGTGTCCAGGACTGTGGGTCCTGTGTCAACTGCCTGGACAAGCCCAAGTTTGGGGGCCCCAACACCAAGAAGCAGTGCTGTGTGTGAGTAGCTGGGGCTTGGCCTCCATTTCCCCCATGGTTGTCAGTCACCGAGGCTTCCCACCCCGCTCCTCTTTCGCCCAGCCAGAGCGGTGGGATTGGCATCCCTGTGGAGAGCTTCCTCTCTTCCCCCAGACCACCTGTCCCCTACCCTGGTGACGTGCTGCTCCCCTCCCCAGATACCGGAAGTGTGACAAAATAGAGGCTCGGAAGATGGAACGGCTGGCTAAAAAAGGTAACAGAGTTTAAGGAACGTTTCTTCACAAAACCTTACTTAGATTTGCAATATGGAGGAAACCGTGTTTCTCTGCTCTTCTCCCTCATCTTTGCTACTCAGTACCTTTGTTTGTCTTTTCCATCGTGAGCTTTTGTATTCCCCATATTCATTCTCTTCTGCCTCACTTCTTTTTGGCTTTTCTCCGTCTCATGTCCCTGGCTGAGCTCAGATCCTACCAAGTCCCCTATTCCCACAGGCCGGACGATAGTGAAGACGCTGTTGCCCTGGGATTCCGATGAATCTCCAGAGGCCTCCCCTGGCCCTCCAGGCCCACGCCGGGGGGCGGGAGCTGGAGGGCCCCGGGAGGAGGTGGTGGCCCCCCCAGGGCCCGAGGAGCAGGACTCCCTCCTACTGCAGCGCAAGTCAGCCCGGCGCTGCGTCAAACAGCGACCCTCCTATGATATCTTCGAGGACTCAGATGACTCGGAGCCCGGGGGTCCCCCTGCTCCCCGACGTCGGACCCCCCGAGAAAATGGTATGAATCGCTTGATGCTTTCTCTGTTGAGCAACCTGTCCTGTGTCTTTGTGTGGTAGGGACAAGGCTCTTAGACTTAGGACTCTTATCAGGCTGATGGAGAAGTTGGTTGAAGGCAGAGAAAGAGGCAGTTTTAGGTAGACATGCAGATCTGATGTGAAGAGCTTGATGAGCAAGGCTTGAGTCATCCTCGCTGTTACCTTACTAAGCATAGTGTGGCCATGTGCTATACGAGCTATAGCCATGCTATGTGTTCCTAAGCCTTGGCTCCCTCCTCTGCCTCGGATAGGTGAATATTCTTTCTCTCTCTCTCTCTAGTTTACTATTTTTTGAGTCGGAGTCTCAGGCTGGAGGGCAGAGGCACGCTCACAGCCACTGCGGCCTTGACCTGCTGGGCTCAGGTGATCCTTCCACTTCAGCCTTCCAAGTAGCTGGAACTACAGGTGTGTGCCACCACGCCCAGCTAGTTTTTTATTTATTGTAGAGACAAGGTTTCACCATGTTGCCCAGACTGGTCTCGAACCCATGGGCTCAGGTAGTCCTCTCACCTCCACCAACCAAAGTGCTGGGATTACAGTCATGAGCCACAGAGCCCAGCTTCTAGTTTACTTTCTAAATAAATTGTATTTTCCAATCCAAAAAAAAAGAGTCATCTCAATGGGTTTTGGTTAGTAAAAGAAGGCTCTGGGGATTCAGCTAACATTTTGAGGTTGTAGAAGAAGTGGGGGGTGGGGGGCTTGCTGGCTCAGCCTGTAATCCCAGCACTTTGGGAGGCCAATACGCATAGATTACCTTAGCCCGCGGGTTAGAGACCAGCCTGGGAAACTTGGTGATACCTCATCTCTACAGTAAATAAATAAAATTAGTTGGGTGTGGTAGCGCATGCCTGTAGTTCCAGCTACTTGGAAGGCTGAGGCAGAAGGATCACCGGAGCCCAGCAGGTCAGCGTTGGGGTGGCCATTAGAGTGCCCCTGCACTCCAGCCTGGGCGACAGAGTGAGACTCCAACTAAAAAAAAAAAAAAAAAAAAAAAAGAGGGGGAATGGGGCATGGGAGGGAAGGGACCTCACTGTTCATTGTGTCCTGCCTAGAGCTGCCATTGCCAGAACCTGAAGAGCAGAGCCGGCCCCGCAAGCCCACCCTGCAGCCTGTGTTGCAACTCAAGGCCAGAAGGCGCCCTGACAAGGTCAGCACAGTCCACTCCGAGAACCCCAAGCCCTGTGTGAGGCATGAATGTTGTGGTGTGTCCACACAAGAGGACAGGCCCTGAGGGATAAGGCAGGCCTTGCCTATCTGGAAAGCAAAGTGAGATCTGGGCAAAAGGTGGGGCCTAGTAGACTGAGGGAAAAGGCAGTAAGGAGAGGAGTCTACACTGAGGGTGGGGCTGTTATCCTCTGACGCCACCACCTTCCCTTCCTAGGATGCATTGGCCCCTGGCCCCTTTGCTTCTTTTCCCAATGGCTGGACTGGAAAACAGAAGTCTCCTGATGGTGTGCACCGAGTCCGTGTGGATTTTAAGGTGTGGCATTGAGTGGGGTAGGTTGCAGGGCTGTGGTTGGAAGAAACTTTGTGGTTATGTCAGAGAAGCCCAGAGCTTAGGGTGGATCTGAGTTGTGTTTCTGGCTGCTCTCTGATCCTGTGTCCTCTCTTCTCCCAGGAGGATTGTGACCTAGAGAACGTGTGGCTGATGGGTGGCCTGAGTGTGCTCACTTCCGTACCAGGGGGACCACCAATGGTGTGCTTGCTGTGTGCCAGCAAAGGCCTGCATGAGGTTGGGTTTCTGTCTTTTCTTACAAACTCCCAAGTCTCTGCTTGATTTCTTAGGTCCTCTCGGCGGGCTCTCATCCTCTGGCCTTTTAGCCTCACGCTGTGCCCAATATTCACTCTCCCTCACCCCTAGCTGGTGTTCTGCCAAGTGTGCTGTGACCCTTTCCACCCATTCTGCCTGGAGGAGGCCGAGCGGCCCCTGCCCCAGCATCATGACACTTGGTGTTGCCGTCGCTGCAAGTTCTGCCATGTCTGTGGACGCAAAGGCCGGGGATCCAAGGTCTGGGACCGGGGGCTACCCTAGCGTGGGTGGAGGGATGGAGGAGGGAGTATCCCGATGCCAGGAGGTTTTACCATGGCTGTCTTTGTCCCGCATCCAGCAGCACCTCCTGGAGTGTGAGCGCTGCCGCCATGCTTACCACCCAGCCTGTCTGGGGCCCAGCTACCCAACCCGGGCCACACGCAAACGGCGCCACTGGGTGAGAGATGAGGCCCACATCCTTTACTTTGGTGTCCTAATCAGTATCACCACCACCCCCATACTTGCTCTGGGCCAGGACTCAGGAGGAGGGGAAGGTTGAGGATTCTTTTGAGAATTTTAAAAATAATATTTCCTCTTCTAAAATTTCACATAGACGATATTTATACACAGACTCTGTATGGAATGGTTTTAGGAGCGCATGATTTCATATTCCTAGGCTCAGAATCCCTTATTCTAGCCTAATGTCCACTCCTACCCCTCTCCTCTTCCTCTTTCTCCTTCCTCCTTGTCTCCTACATGTCTTTTGTCCTTGTGCCTGCCCTTCCTCATCTACTTCCTGCATACCCTCCACTCCTCGCCCGTCTCCCCCCTCATGTTGCTCCAGCCCAGTGTCTGGCTCTCCCCTAACATCACCCTGCTCCCCTAGATCTGTTCAGCCTGCGTGCGCTGTAAGAGCTGTGGGGCAACTCCAGGCAAGAACTGGGACGTCGAGTGGTCTGGAGATTACAGCCTCTGCCCCAGGTGCACCCAGCTCTTTGAGAAAGGTGGGGACCTGGCAGGGGAACTGGGCCCTGGGGGGCCTCAGGGGAACGGGCCAGGCCCCTAGAAAGGCCGTTAGAACAGAAACTCCTCTCCCATGGTTTTCTGCCATCCAGCCATGGGACTGTCTCTTCAATTCAGGATACTCTGCTGCAGAAGTTCATCCAGTGTATAAAATGGATGCAGAGCCTCTCTGAGGACAGTGGCAGTGGAGGGCTTAGGACCCCACCATCTTGGTCTCTGAAGTATCTTCTGAAACCTCATCTCCATTGAGTAGTTTGAAACTCTCATTCAGGCAGCACATTTAGCAGGACCCTGCACTTTGTGAGGTGTTGGAGCTGCAGAGTTAGAGGAGAGGCTTCATTCTCAACCTGCTTGTAGGGCATGATAGAGACCCAGGATGGGGCCATAATGGAGGCAGACCATGTGGCGGTCAAAGTGTGGTTACCCCTGAACCAGGGACTCTGAGGGGTAAATAGTGCCCAACCCCTCTGACTCTCCCTTCTCTTCTCTTTCAGGAAACTACTGCCCGATCTGCACACGCTGCTATGAAGATAACGACTATGAGAGCAAAATGATGCAGTGTGCACAGTGTGACCACTGGGTACATGCCAAGTGTGAGGGGCTCTCAGGTGAGTAGGTGGAGTACACTCAGCCGTGTGGGATTCCCTTCCCCCCCCACAGGCCCTAAGAGGACCGGTGGGCTAAATGTCCTTAGTAGCCAAGGGGCTGCTGGGAGCCGTCACATCTGCCAAACCATTTTCTCCTTTCCCACCCTGGCTGTTCTAGATGAAGACTATGAGATCCTTTCAGGATTACCAGACTCAGTGCTGTACACCTGTGGACCATGCGCTGGGGCAACACAGCCCCGTTGGCGAGAGGCCCTGAGTGGAGCTCTCCAGGGGGGCCTGCGCCAGGTGCTCCAGGGCCTGCTGAGCTCCAAGGTGGCAGGCCCACTGCTGCTGTGCACCCAGGTCTGGAGGGCCCAGGAGGCAGGATAGGGCGGGGCCCGGCCCAACACCGGCCCTGCTGACTTCCCCCCTTTGCAGTGTGGGCAGGATGGGAAGCAACTGCACCCAGGACCCTGCAGCCTGCAAGCTGTGAGTCAGCGCTTCGAGGAAGGCCACTACAAGTCTGTGGTGAGTGGGACACCGGGAGGAGCAGGCGGGTGCCAGGAGGAAAGGGCTGGGGTGGGCGGGCTGGGGGTTAGACCCTGACAGACCCCCTTACAGCACAGCTTCATGGAAGACATGGTGGGCATCCTGACGAGGCATTCAGAGGAGGGAGAGACCCCAGAGCGCAGGACTGGAGGCCAAATGAAGGGACTCCTGCTGAAGGTAAGCTCCTCGGGGATGCCCTCAAAGGGTGGCCTGACTGTGAGTGTGGTCGGGGGATAGGGATCCTTCAGACCCTGCCCTGCCAGCTCTCCTGGGGAAGCTAGTTCTCATACTGTTAACCCATTCCCCAGCTGCTAGAGTCTGCGTTCGGCTGGTTCGACGCCCACGACCCCAAGTACTGGCGACGGAGTACCCGGCTGCCAAAGTGAGCAAGGCTGGGTAGCCGGAGGGGAACCAGGGAGTGAGGGCAGCGGCAAGGGCATATGGGGATCCAGGAGTTAAGCTGGGTTTAGAATAGCTGAGGAGCAGCAGAGTCAGGGTCTGGAGCTGGAGAGGAGGGTGGTGGAACTAGGATGAGATTCCCCAGTGGTTCTCGAATAGCAGAGCTTTTGTTCCACTTGGTACAAGGCAGTGTTGGAGACAGAGCAGTGAGCAAGTAAGATTGGACTCTGCTTAAAGAACTCGTTTTGGGAAGTTGGACAGGCACTGATGACCCAGATGGTCAGGGCAGTGATGGGGAATCCCAGGGAACTGAAGGAGCCCAGAGGAGGCACCTGCTAGAGCCTAGCCATGCTTCCTGGAAAAGGTGACATCTGAGCTGAGATGTGGAGGAAGAGCATTCCAGGCATAAGGAAC
Organism: Cephalopachus bancanus; assembly: GCA_027257055.1. Classification (NCBI taxonomy): domain Eukaryota; kingdom Metazoa; phylum Chordata; class Mammalia; order Primates; family Tarsiidae; genus Cephalopachus; species Cephalopachus bancanus. The sequence continues at coordinate 529,280 of JAPVLO010000110.1, read as the reverse complement.
AGCATTTCATTTCAGAGGTGGCACAAGAGGACCTGGCTTATTTGGGAGACTGACAGAAATTCCACATAGAGAACAAAGGGTGTAATGGCATGTATAAGCTGGGATGGGGTGGGTGCCCAGTGTAGTCCTTGCTAGACATGTCAGATGCTGACCCTGCCTGTCCACAGCGGAGTCCTTCCCAATGCGGTGTTGCCCCCATCCCTGGACCATGTCTATGCTCAGTGGAGACAGCAGGAACTGGAGACCCCAGAATCAGGGCAGCCTCCAGGGGATTCCTCAGCAGGTACTGGGAAGTGGGGGCTGGAAGCCAGTGCCTCTAAGTTGGTGGTCTGGATTCTGATTCTTGGCCTCCCTTCCCACATCCTTTCCAGCTTTCCACGGCAAGGATGCAGCTGCTTTCTCACACCTGGAGGACCCCCGTCAGTGTGCACTGTGCCTCAAATATGGGGATGCAGACTCCAAGGTGAGGGCTGCTGTGTGAAGCCCCAGACTGTGCGTTCTGGTCTCTGGCGCCTCCATCACGCCACTCCTCTTCCGTCTGCAGGAGGCAGGGCGGCTCCTGTACATCGGGCAGAATGAGTGGACACATGTCAATTGTGCCATTTGGTCAGCTGAAGTGTTTGAGGAGAACGATGGCTCCCTCAAGAATGTGCATGCTGCTGTGGCTCGAGGAAGGCAGATGGTGAGGATATGGGCCTAGAGAGGTGGGCAGCCCCTTGGTCTCAGGTAGGGCCCCTTCTCCAGTAGAGACAGCTCTTATTTCACATTCCCTACCAGGGCACCTTTTCACTGTTGGGCCTAGGTACCTTTTTTGTTGTCCCAGGACTGTGGTGCTGATAGGGGCTTTTTTCCTATTTGTATTCTCTGGCCACAACCAGGGCCTAAAGCTTGGGAGACTAAAAGTTAGACCTGTTGATTGAACTGGTGCTGGATGCTTTCCACACATTGTGGCATTTAGCTCTAACTACATCCTTGTGAGGTGTTGCCTGGGCTAGAATTCCCCCAATCACCAGTGTGGAACCTGGGCCAGGTACTGGAGAATGCCTCAAGCTTTCCATCAGGAGTTGGGATGATAGAGATATCTATTGTAGAGGCCAGTTGAGGATTAAATAGAGTAATATAAGCTCCACATTAGAATAATAGTGTGAGAAAGATGGTAAGTGCCACTCAGTAACTGTTAGCTGTTATTTTTTTCCCTTTGACACTCTGCTTCAAAAAATTTGAAACAGTTTTGTGTGTACCTAGTCCCGGATGCAGCTGGGGAGGAGTTTATGTTTGGTGAGTGCCTTTGCAATGCAAGGTGCTGGGCTAGACAGGGGCCTGAGCAGACTCTCAGAGACAGCAGTGCTCAGCATCAGACCCTGGCCCTGGTCACTGGCTTCTCTCCTTAGCATTCCCTTCTTCTGTAGCGCTGTGAGCTCTGCCTGAAGCCTGGAGCCACGGTGGGCTGCTGCTTGTCCTCCTGCCTCAGCAACTTCCACTTCATGTGTGCCCGGGCCAGCTACTGCATCTTCCAGGATGACAAGAAAGTTTTTTGCCAGAAACACACAGACCTCCTGGATGGCAAGGTGGGCTAGAACTGTGGGAGAAACAACTCCCCATTGCTTCCTTCCTGTTCCACTCAGGGACCCCCACTGCCCCTCAGGCCTGGCTCTTTCTGCCTCTCAGTGTCTCTTCCTTGTATGTTTTCCTAGAGTTCTTTAAGCCCCTAACTGTTCAGACCTTGCCTACAGAGCCTTTCCCTCGCATCCCTCTTACCCTCCACCAATTCAGCGACCCCATTTGCTACCCACCTCCCAGGAGATCGTGACCCCTGATGGTTTTGATGTTCTCCGCCGAGTCTACGTGGACTTTGAGGGCATCAACTTCAAGCGAAAGTTCTTGACCGGGCTTGAACCTGATGCCATCAATGTGCTCATTGGTAAGCCACTTGCTTCCTGCCCTCGTCTTTCTGACTTTGCCCAGCCCACTCCTCCTGACTTCTCCTTCGCACCATAGGCTCCATTCGAATTGACTCTCTGGGTACTCTGTCTGATCTCTCGGACTGCGAGGGACGGCTCTTCCCCATTGGCTACCAGTGAGCAGGCTAAGGGTGACCAATGGGGTTGGAGGACTCCCGGGCTGGATCCCGTTTCCCAAGTTATCCTAACCGTCTTGTCCCACACATCTACCTGCCAGGTGCTCACGTCTGTACTGGAGCACGGTGGATGCTCGGAGGCGCTGCTGGTATCGGTGCCGAATTCTGGAGTATCGGCCATGGGGGCCAAGAGAAGAGCCAGTTCACCTGGAGGCAGCAGAGGAGAACCAGACCATTGTGCACAGCCCCGCCCCTTCCTCAGGTATGGCCCTGGTATTGGCTCATTTTCTTCCCTGAGTGTTCCCTAAACAATTACCTGCCAATCTCTGTTCCTCTCTCCCCTAAAGAAACTCCAAGATGCTTGCAGTTTTTTTATTTGTTTGAGCAGAAATAACAGAAACTTTATTGACTCTGCATTACATGCCAGGGGCTATGCTCAGCATTTCACAGAAAACAAAGAGGGGAAAGCACTGTGCTACCTACCTGAGGGGCAGGTGACTTTTGGACTGGCCTAGAGAGCAGAGCGTTTATGGCTCCCTAACTTGGAGCTTTATGCTCACATAATGCTCTTCCAACCCTTTGAGGAAGATACAGACTGCTATGCTGCACCTCAAGAGGGACATTGCTCTGCATGGTGATGTAGTGGTACAACTGGGATTTGCTCCTGGATCTGCTCAGTTCTCAAGCTGGCACCCTTACAGCCGTGTTGGCAGTGAAGGATATAACTAAGAGCTGGATGGCACAGAGCAAAGAACGGGCTTGGAGATTAGTAGAGGGAGAGGTCATTGTGGACAGAACAGGAGGCGGAAGAGATTTGGGCTGTGTTTGTGGGTAAGGGCTTTATTCCAGCATGACAATAAGCGGAGAGGGGAGGAGGGTGTCCCCACTCTGGCTGGAAACAAGCAGTGTTGGGAGGAGGAGGCAGAGACAGCTTGCAAGGATTGGGTGGAGCCAGGTAATGGAGAGCCTCGAGCACCAGCATTGGGTGGATGTGTTTGATGTGGCCGGGATGTGCTGAGCAAGTAAGAAAGTGGTAGGACTGGCCGTGCTGGAGAAAGGGCATTGCCCCGCGTGCCATGCAAGACCTGAAGCAGAGGAAGCAGTAGGCAGCCAGGAGGTGGGGAGATGGCAACGGTTGGGTGAGGAGAGGTCCTGAAGGGACCCAGACCTGGCTGTGAGTGGAGGCTTAGCAGATGCCCCTGATGGGATTTGGCCTAGGCGATGACCAGAACCAGGGCATGTTGTGACTGGTTCAAGGTCAGCACCTGGAAGGCACAGTTGGCTTGAGGGGAGGGCATGTGATGAGAGCACTTGACAAAGAGCCCTTGCCGCCCCTGATGTGGTTTTCTTGCCCCTTTAGAGCCCCCAGATCACGAGGACTCCCCACCAGATACAGATGCCCTTCTCCCTGGAGCTCCTGAGCACCCGTTACCCGTTCAGAACCTGGACACCCCACTTCGGCCAGATTCAAGCAGTGCCCCTCCAGCTCCTCGCTCCTTCTCAGGGGCTCGAATCAAAGTGCCCAACTACTCGCCATCTCGGAGGCCCTTGGGGGGTGTCTCCTTTGGCCCCCTGCCCTCCCCTGGTGAGCACCGGGGAGGATCCTTGGGAGAGGGATGTGGGAGGAGGCTGCAGCTGCTGACTGGCACCGTTTCCCCCACAGGAAGCCCCTCTTCACTGACCCACCACATCCCTACAGTAGGAGACCTGGACTTCCCAGCTCCTCCCAGACGCTCCCGTCGTCCCAGCCCCCTGACTCCCAGGCCGCCCCCGTCACGGCGGGCCTCCTCTCCTCTCAGAGCTTCCCCTCAGCTCAGGGTGCCCCCTCCTACCTCAGTCGTGGCAGCCCTCGCACCTACCTCAGGGGAGCTGGCTCCCCCCGGCCCTGCCCCGTCTCCGCCACCCCCCGAAGACCTGGGCCCAGACTTTGAGGACATGGAGGTGGTGTCAGGACTGAGTGCTGCTGACCTGGACTTTGCGGCCAGCCTGCTGGGGACTGAGCCCTTCCAGGAAGAGATCGTGGCCGCTGGGGCAGTGGGGAGCAGTCATGGGGGCCCAGGAGACAGCTCGGAGGAGGAGGCCAGCCCCACCACCCGCTACATCCACTTCCCTGTGACTGTGGTGTCTGGCCCCGGCCTGGCCCCCGCGCCCTTTCCGGAGCCCCCCGCATCGAACAGCTGGATGGAGTGGACGACGGCACAGACAGTGAGGCTGAGGCCGTCCGGCAGCCTCGGGGCCAGGGGACTCCTCCGTCGGGGCCAGGAGTCGGCCGAGCTGGGGTCCTGGGGGCTGCAGGGGACAGGGCCCGACCTCCTGAGGACCTGCCGTCGGAAATTGTGGATTTCGTGTTGAAGAACCTCGGGGGGCCTGGGGACGGGAGTGCTGGCCCCAAAGAGGAGTCACTGCCCCCAGCACCTCCCCTGGCTAATGGCAGCCAGCCCCCCCAGGCCCTGCCTCCTAGCCCGGCTGACCCTACCCGGACATTTGCTTGGCTCCCTGGGGCCCCAGGGGTCCGGGTATTAAGCCTTGGCCCTGCCCCCGAGCCCCCCAAACCCGCCACATCCAAAATCATCCTGGTCAACAAACTGGGACAAGTGTTTGTGAAGATGGCTGGGGAGGGCGAACCTGTCCCCCCCCCAGTGAAGCAGCCACCCTTACCTCCCGCCATTCCCCCCACGGCGCCCACCTCCTGGACTCTGCCCCCAGGACCCCTTCTCGGTGTGCTGCCCGTGGTGGGGGTGGGGGTGGTTCGCCCCGCCCCGCCCCCGCCCCCCCCTCCTCTTACGCTGGTGTTGAGTAGCGGGCCTGCCAGCCCACCCCGACAGGCCATCCGCGTCAAGAGGGTGTCCACCTTCTCCGGCCGGTCTCCACCAGCGCCTCCCCCAAACAAAACCCCTCGGCTGGATGAAGATGGCGAGTCCTTGGAGGAAACCCCGCAAGTTCCCGGGCTCGGTAGCAGTGGGTAAGTGTGCTGAGGCGGGCGAGGGTGTAGGTGAGCGGGGGAAGGTGGCTCATCTCCTGGCTCCTCCCCGCCAGGTTTAGCCGCGTGAGGATGAAAACACCCACAGTGCGAGGAGTTCTCGACCTGGATCATCCCGGGGAGCCCACTGGGGAGGAAAGCCTTGGGTGAGTGGCCAGGCCCCTTTCCCTGGAGGCTCTGGGACCTCTGTCCTTGCTCCTCCTGACTGGTCTCTCCTTACAGGCCCCTCCAGGAACGATCCCCTTTGCTGCCACTTCCAGAAGGTGGTCCTTCTCGGGCCCCCGATGGCCCCCCAGACCTGCTGCTCGAGTCCCAGTGGCACCATTATTCAGGTGGGAACCTCCCTTTCCCTCTCGTTGCCTCCTTGTGCTTGGCTCGGCTGGATGACTGACGGATGACAGAACTGGTCCACCTCACTTCTGGGTACAAGCCTGTGGCTAGGCACTGGTGTGACAGCGGTGCCCTCGTGGGGGCTTATGGCCTTGTGGCAGCAACAGACGTAGCAATGACATTTCAGCGCCATGTGGAAAGTCCTCTGAAAGTGCTTGGTCCGGTATACCCAAGATCCTAGAGGGCCTCAGAGTCTAGTCTGCCAGGGTCAGAAGGTTCGTTACCTCGTCAAGCCAAAGATGAAGTCCTGAGATCATCTAGAGAGGATGGAGCCCACCTATGACCCAAGTGAAGGACGGGGCGGTCGGAAATCCAAAGAGAGGTGTTCCAGAGGCCAGAGGAAAGGAGTAGTCAGCAGCCCAAGCTGCCACAGAGAGTGTCTGACCTGTGGGATCTAGGACTGCTGTACTCTGTGAGCAGGTAGCACAGGGTGGGGAGGACGTTGTGTCAGAGTCCAGAATGGAAGACAGGGCTGAGGAAGCCAAAACAACTTCTGGCACCTTGCCACAAAGTCCACCGAGGATCCATGTGGAGGACGTGGGGCAGCAGCTTAGAGGAGTTTGGTGTGAAGGCTGAGACAGCAGAGCCAAGGATGCGGGGGATGGCTGGGCACGGATGGAAAAGGTGGCTGGGAGTAGGCATGGGGGCTAGTTCTGAACAGGTAACCCCTGAAAGGGAGGGACGGAGGTGGATGCAGGGACAGTAATACACAGGGTGGGGTGCTTGTGGTGCTGTGGCTGATGGACTCATTGGAGCTGGAAGTGAAGTTCTCTGTCAGTCTTGAGGGCAGTGGGAGAATGAGTGGTAGTCAAGCAGCCAGAATTTCCTCTGACCCAGTTCTGTCCAGATGTTTAAAGATTTTCTCATTACATAGAGCTGATTAGCTGCTGCGTGTGGAAGTGGAGGAAGTGGATTGAGACTGTTTAACTGAGAGTCTGTTCATGAGGTCAAAGGTGGCATGAGAATGTGGCAGTCACCATGACAAGTCCTTGTTCTTAGGGACCAGACCACATTTTGGTAGGAGAAACAGACGCGTAAGTTAGCAAGTGCACTGTCGGTTAGAATGAGCACTGTGAGAAAGTACCTGGGCCAGGCCCCTGTAGTCATTCCTGTCTGTTCAGGGAACAGAATGGAGGTGTGAGTGGGGAGAGGGGAAAGACATTGTTTGAGGTGGTTTCTGGGAACTGAGGGCTGGAGGTCATGGGAGGCACCTGGCAAGGGTTCAGTTTAGAACCTCACTCAGGACTGGGGCGGGTGTGTGGGCAGGTTGGCCCAGAGAAGTGATGTGGAGAAAGTGTGGCCATGTGAACCCTGCCTTTCCTGAAGCATGTTCCCCTCAGACTTTGGGACCCTCCACCCCATGCAGTGATCAATCCTCCGTTCACATCCTGCCTGAGCCAGCAGCATCATTTAGTGCAGCTGGTCCCTCCACCCTGGAAACACTTTCTTCCCTGGCTTCCAAGACTCATTCTCCTCTCATCTTTCTGGTCAGGGCTTGTTGTCCCAGCCTGTCCCTTTTGATGTGTCCCAGGGCCTTGGTCTGGACTTCTCTGCACTCTCTTCAAGGTGTTCTCCTGTATATCTGATAGTCCTCATATTGTTGATCTGGTCCCTGAACCCCAGGCTACATCCTGCTGTCTGCTTTCCTTTCCACCAAAAAGTTTTTGTGTTGTTTTTTTTTGAGTTGGAGTCTCCCTCTTGCCGCCCAGGCTGGAGTGCAGTGGCTATGCTCATGGCCATCGCAGCTCGACCTGCTGGGCTTAAGCGATCCTTCCGCCTCAGCCTTCCAAATAGCTAGAACTACAGACGCACACCACTACGCCGGCTAGTTTTTTTGTGATTTATTGTAGAGACGAGGTCTCACCAAGTTGCCCAGGCTGGTCTCAAACCCCTGGGCTCAGGCAGACCTCTCACTTCAGCTACTCAAAGTGCTGGGATCACAGGCTGAGCCACCGTGCCTGGCCCACTAAAAAGTTTACTAAGAGGTGTCTTAAAGTCAGCATGTCCCAATCTGAGCAGTCAGCCTTTACCCAAACTCATTCTTACTTCACCATGTCTTCCTCAGTGGCAGTTTTATCCTTCAGCTGTTCAGGTCCCAAACCTCAGAGTTGTCTCGACCTACCTCCTTGTCCCCTCCCCCTGCTTTTTCTCACATCCATATATATACATCAGTGAGTCCTCTCTGCTCTGTCTTTAAAGTCTGTTAACCCAGGCCATGAGCGTGCCACTGCACTCCAGCCTGGGCAACAGAGTGAGACTCTGACTCAAAAAATAAAAATAAAGTCTGTTAATCCCTGAGAAATTCCTTAAATGGCTCATAATGTACCATGTACTTGGCTCTGTGCACAGAAGAGAAATTTGTTGCATATAGAAAATACATGTCCAAAACATAATTCTCTAGTATGTTTAATTTTGTGTAAGAAACAGAATAATGACAGGCAGGCATTTATGGTAAACTGGGTTTGAGCAGGCCATAGATGTGTCCTGCAGAGCCCAAATGCTCCAAGTTTCTGTGGAGTGCTCCTCTGGCTGAGGAATACTGCAGAAAAGGAACTGCAGGCCCCTTAGAAAAAATAATGTCCATTCTGCAGGGCTCACTGGGCAGTTGGGGCAGGAAGAGGGTCATTAGACTCCAGTGTCTATGCCTGTGCCTAGTGGGAAGGAGAGAAGTATCTGCTCGGAGGGCAGGGTGGGGCTTTTGAGCCCAGGATGGGTGATCCTCACTTACTCTGACCCAACCCTTGAACCAGGTGAGGCTTCAAGCTCTGAGGAAGAGCCTCCATCCCCAGAGGACAAAGAGAACCAGGCCCCAAAACGGGCTGGCCCGCATCTACGCTTTGAGATCAGCAGCGAAGATGGGTTCAGCGTGGAGGCAGAGAGCTTGGAGGGTGAGTTGGGGGTGGCAGTGGTGGGGGGAAGTGTCCCTAAAACACCCCATCCTGACTCTGCTCTGTGTGTCCCCTCTCCAGGGGCGTGGAGAACTCTGATCGAGAAGGTGCAGGAGGCCCGAGGGCATGCCCGACTCAGGCATCTCTCCTTTAGCGGTGAGTGGCGGCTCCACAGGGATGCTGGTGAGCTGGGATGGCTCCCCGAGGGCCAGGGGGCCCTCACCTGACTGGGGTGTCCTCACCTTCTCTTCTCAGGAATGAGTGGGGCAAGGCTCCTGGGCATCCACCACGATGCTGTCATCTTCCTGGCAGAGCAGCTACCCGGGGCACAGCGCTGCCAGCACTATAAGTTTCGCTACCACCAGCAGGGAGAGGGCCAGGAGGAGCCACCGCTGAATCCCCACGGGGCTGCCCGTGCTGAGGTCTATCTTCGGTGAGAAGTTGGGGGTGTGGTGCCTAGGTCAGGGGAGCCCCGTGGGAGCGCTGGAGGGTGGGAGTTAAGTCTGTGCAGATGGGAGCCAAGTCCTGGGGAGGAGACATGAGTTGCTCCCAGAGTTATTTCTGGAGTTCGCGGCAGAGGAGTGAGCCCCACCCACTTCCCCTCTCTGGCGTCTTCAATAGCGCGTTACTCCCACCCTGCGGGCGGCGGGCCCAGCCCCGAGAATGGGTAGGCCTGGGTAGGCCGCATCCCCTTGAAGGAATGGCTGTGAACCTCCCTCCCTTCCTCCCTTCCGCCTGCAGGAAGTGCACCTTTGACATGTTCAACTTCCTGGCCTCCCAGCACCGGGTGCTCCCTGAGGGGGCCGCCTGTGATGAGGAAGAGGATGAAGTACAGCTCAGGTCCACCAGGTAGGACAGAGGCCCTGGTGGAAGGGTCCTGAGGAGGGGCCAGAGGGAAGAGGTCCTTCCTGGGTGCCAGCCTGTGTGACCCTGCTGTCCCTCACCAGACGTGCCACTAGCCTTGAGCTGCCCATGGCCATGCGCTTTCGTCACCTCAAGAAGACGTCCAAAGAAGCCGTGGGGGTCTACAGGTTAGTGCGGTTGGGGGGGGCGGCCCCTTGGGTGGGTGGCTGCTGGTTCTGGGCCCCTGCCCCTGAGCGCCCCCCTGCTCATCCTGCCCTGCAGATCGGCCATCCATGGGCGAGGCCTGTTCTGTAAGCGCAACATTGATGCCGGCGAGATGGTCATCGAGTACTCGGGGATTGTCATTCGCTCTGTGCTGACTGACAAGCGGGAGAAGTTCTACGATGGGAAGGTGGGCTCCGTGAGGCCGCGGAAGCGAGGGGGGTGAAGTGGGGACAGCCCATGGGGACGGAGCGCCTGACTGCCCCCCCCGCAGGGCATCGGGTGCTACATGTTCCGCATGGACGACTTTGACGTGGTGGACGCCACGATGCACGGCAACGCTGCCCGCTTCATCAACCACTCGTGCGAGCCCAACTGCTTCTCTCGCGTCATCCACGTGGAGGGCCAGAAGCACATCGTCATCTTCGCCCTGCGCCGCATCCTGCGTGGTGAGGAGCTCACCTACGACTACAAGTTCCCCATCGAGGATGCCAGCAACAAGCTGCCCTGCAACTGTGGCGCCAAGCGCTGTCGTCGGTTCCTCAACTGAGGCCGTGGCTGCTCACCACGACCCCTCACACCTCCTGCTGCCATCTTGCCCTCGCCTGGGGGCTCCCTGGTCCTTCCCAGAGCATCGCACGCCCGCCCTCACGTTCAGGGTGAATGTGGGCCTGCAGGCGGCAAGGGCCCTGCCTCCCCCCCCAGCCCACCCAGCAATCGCCCCCTTCCTGCCCCGGGGGCCCAGGATGTAGATAATGTACAAAGGTTTCTAAATCCCTTCTTTTCTATGCACTTTTTTATTTAAGAGGTGGGGTCCCGGGTGGGAACCTCCCACAATAAAGTCTGTCAATGTTTGGAGAGGTGGTCTTCCCATTTGTAGAAAGAATGCTGGGGGCAAGCAGGAACTCCCGCCTCACACCTCACACTCACCCTGAGCCTCAAGAGGTAGGTCAGAGGCCGTCGTTCAGAATCAGAAGTACATTATAAGGTCTGTTAAGGCTCAGAATGACAAGTGTTCTACATTTTCCAACTTAGAACGCAGCAGAGTGCCTGTGAATAAGCTATCTCAGGAGCAGTAGGGCTGTTTCTCACGGGATTCTGGTTACCCAGGCATTTATGTCAAAGGAAACTTGAGGACTAGGCCCAGCAAACCCCAGATCGGTCAAGCTTGGACAGCACCTGCAGTGCATCTACCCGTCCTAGCTGGGCTAGGTGTGTGCCAAGCTGGCCCAGAGAGGCAGAGGGCTCCCTTGCCACCACCATTTCGATCAGAGCTCGCAGCGGTGAGCGACTTGGCCGCAGCGAGTAGGCAAAGGTCGACCAGGTGGCCGGCAGCCCATATCTCGCTGCCAGGTGTCGAGTAGTGCCACAGGCTGTGCCCCCACCTGGCCCAGACTCAGGGTCCAGCAGTACAATTAGCTCCTCCAACACCTCCAGCTCATCCAGGAGGCGAGACAGGGGCTGTGATGCCAGACTGGGCAGCTCTGGGAAGCGAAGAGGCATAAAGGTGAGGAAGGGTAGGCTTCTTCCAGCCCACCCTTCCTCCTCCTGGGTGCCTCCCTGCTTAACCCTAACTCCTGCTTGGGAGCAGGAGAGACCCATGTGTTACCTGTCTCCAATGCCTCCAGGGTGCCTGGGGAGGACAAGTGCAAGAAGGTGGTGTGGGTGTTGGGGCCTCCACGAGTCAAGTCGCGATAGGAGAGGGGCGTGGCCTTCCCCTTGGGCCCGCAGCGGCGCCTCCGCAGAGCCAGGAGGAGGACCACTATCACCGCTGAGGTTAGGAGCAGGATCAGTACCAAGGGCAGGACAAAACCCAGCAATGCCTGCTGTGGGAGACTGGAACTTGCTGGAGAGCTGGGCTTCTGGGAGCTAGGGCTGCTCCGCTTCTCAGGTGGGAGGGGGCGATACCCCTTAGTAGGAACTGGCCTCTGGGGATAAGGGGTTGGCGCGAAGAGGTGGGCCACACTCACTCCATTCCTGCCCTTCAGCCCAAACCTCCTATCCGCACATCCTTCAACAGGGCCACATTCTGTGCCTGATCCCCCAACCCCGACTAGCTTAACGCATGTCCTCCCTGACTTTTTTTTTTTTTGAGTTGGAGTCTCACTCTGTCGCCCAGACTGGAGCGCAGTGGCCGCTCCCGGCCACTGCAGCCTCGACCTGCTGGGCTCCGGTCATCCTTCCGCCTCAGCCTTCCAAGTAGCTGGAACTACAGGCGCGCGCTACCACGCCCGGCTAATTTTTGATTTATGGTAGAGATGAGGTCTCGCCAAGTTGCCCAGGCGGGTCTCGAACCCGCGGGCTCAGGGAATCCACTCACCTCAGCCTCCCAAGGCGCGGGATTACAGGCTGAGCCACCGAGCCGGCTCCTCCCTGACTTCTTGAGACCTGTCACCTCCTGATACTCCTACGGCCCCACCCCTAGAGTCTTCAGTGGAGCGACACCCCCTTCCCAGCCCCCTTCCCTCCGATCAAACCAGGCCCTCTCATCCCCGCCCCCCTTCGGCTAGCCCTGGCCGAGGCCCTCCGGAGTCCGACTCGCACCTCTCTGCAGCGCCACTGGGTTCTGGTCCTGCTCCCGGCAGGAGTGGGCGCCGGGGCTTCGTCGCCGCAGCGGCTACACAGCTCTGCGCCCTCGGGGTTGCACTGTCCAGGAGAACACTCCTTGAACGGGTGCGTCAAGAGATCGCCGTAGTCGTTGAACCCGCAGTTTTCCGCGAACTCGTAGTCTAGAAGGAGACCCGAGCTCCAGTGAGGCCGCCGATCCCACCCCTGCTGTGCTAGAGATGCCCTTTCCCTTCTGCCTTCTCCCAGAGGCCCGCCCGGTCTGCTCCACTCACCCCAGCTTTCGCCGCACGCCCCTTTTCCCTGATCACACACCACGGTCTGGCTCGCGGCTCCTCCCGCTCGGCAGCAAGTTCCGCCCACACCGACTGAAAGCCCGCCCTGTAAGCGGCCCTCTCGCCGCCCCTCCGGCCTCCCGTGGCCCTGTCACAACCCACACTGTCCCCCGCTGCACAGGCTCAGCCCGCCACCCCGTCTGACCCGCAGAAGCCCACCTCCCGCAGCCCTGAGCAGGCCTCGCCGGCCTCGCCCCGCCCCCTTCCCACGCCCGCTGGCTCCGCCCCTCCCTAGGCACACACCCAGCCCCGTCTTCTCACCCGGGCACGGAGGCGGCCCGAAGCGCTGCAGGCAGCTTCGACAGCACTTGTTGTCCGGGTTCCAGTATTCAAGGCGGCCGCAGTACTGGGAGGCTTCGGGCGGTGGCGCCAGGGCCAGGAGCAGCAAGGCTGTGAGGAGGCGGCGCCCGGGTCCCATCTGGGCGGCGCCTGCCGTCTGGGGGACCGTGATCCGGGGACTTGCAACGACAGCGCCTCTGCTGCACCTTCGGGAGTTCGGGCAGAAGACAGACGCGGTGGGCGTAAGGGGAACTGGAGCTGGAAATCGGCCCCTTTCCCCCAACCCCAGCTCCCAGCCCTTTATCAGAGAAGCCCACAGGGCCTCAAGGGCGCGAGGAGACAGGTGGATCCATATCCCACCTCCATCAAGTCCTCGCCTGTCCTCCCTCCCTTTTCCATCCCTGTAATGGGACTATGACAGCACCTGCCTCATAAGGCTGGTGCAGAGAATTAGAACCGTTCTTAGAAGTAATGCACTCTGTCAACCGCAGTGGTGTAAGCCTGTAGTCCCTGCCACTAGGGAGGGTGAGAATGGAGGATAGCTTGAGCCCAGGAGTTCGAGGCCAGCCTGGGCAACATTGGAAGACATTGTCTCTTACAAACATAAAATATCACGCCTGTAATCCCAGCACTTTGGGAGGCAGAGGACAGTCTGAGACCAGGGGTTCGAGATCAGCCTGAGCAACTTGGCGACACCTCGTCTCTACAATAAATCAAAACACTAGCCAGGCGTGGTGGCACATGCCTGTGGTTTCAGCTATCACCTGAGCCCGGCGGGTCTAGGCTGCAGGGGCACTCCAGTCTAGATGACAGAGTGAGACTCCGACTCAAAAATAAACAAATAAATAATAAAGCACGTAGAATGGCACCCAGCACGTAATAAACTCAATTTAAGTGTTAGGCATTTCTGACTCCTCCCTCAGGGCAGCAGGCACCAAGGACACTTACTTGCTGCAGACTGACTCCCAGCCGCCTCACCTCACCTCCTAACCCTAATCTCTGGGCTAGGACTCCTCCAACCTGCCACACAAGGCACTTCCCCCTTGAAGGAGCCTCAGATGGCGGTGCTGAAGTTTCCAGCACAAAGGCGTTCCCACCCCACCAGTACCATTAGGGCCCTGGGTCCCAAGCTGGCCGCTCCCCCACCTGTTATTCGAAGTTCGTCAGCTGAAGTTGTGGCCGGAACCCAGCCTTACTTCCCCTTTACAGCATTATTCTGGTGTGGGTGGAAGGAAGTGCCAACCCACAGCTAGAAGCCAGTTAACAATAAGGGCCTAAACCCTCAATACAGAACTTTATTAGGTGAGGGGCAGTAGAAGGTCTTTGTGAACAGATTACATTATGGAGCCCCAAAACCTGGGGAAAATGGGGCTGGAGAATGAAGGGGACTTGGCGTAGGGGTCCTAGCCAGGAACATCTGTGCCTGTTGGGGGGGGGAAGGGCAAGAGAATCAGAGTCTCAGAAGTGGCCATGCTGGTGATTTGGGGAATGCCGATGCTTCCTTTCTCGGGGACAGTGGCCAGTATGAGACCTGGGGGGAGACCTGGGAACAGGAACGGAGAAAACTGGGTTGGAGGCACACGGAGTTGTGCAAAGAGCCTGCCTGTCTGCTCTGGGATGGGTCTCCATGTTGAACAGATTACATCGTTGAAGTGACTAGAGTTGTAGGTGGTAGTCTCAGGACAGGCAGTCAGTGGACAACATCAGGGTTGGCAATTCAGGTTGATCTTGGATTTGAGGTTCAGGCTGTTTTGGGGATTGGGACTTACATGCTAGTCTCAGAAGGGGCTCGGGACTATTCTTAGGGTATATGAGTCTTGGGACACTGTTATTAAGGTTTGGGGTCAGGCTCATCTCAGGGTTTAGGAGCCTTAGGGTATGAGGAGTCTTGGCAGGCTGATCCTGAGGTACCTGCGCCTGGGTCTCCACCCACAGAGCTGCAGCTGGAGGTTCCAGGAAATGGGTTGCAGGTGCATGAAGGTTCAGAAACCACTATGGAGACACTCCCTGGGTAGAGGCAGACAGATGGAGGAGGTCATTGGCTCTGATAGGTCCTACCACACACTCGAAGTCTGGAACTTCAAGAGCCTATTCACCCTTGCACACCATACCCCATCTCATACCGCCGACAGCATGATTCCCAGAAGTCAGTGACAGAGACAGCTCAGACTGCACCACAGCCTGCCAATTGAACCAGTGGTTACTGAGTTCAGCCACTGCTCACTCTGTATCCTCCTCCCACAGGAACTGAGGGGAATCAGGATCAGCACAACAATTCAGATTTTCAGGGGACTAGTTAGTAGCTCTGGGGATGGAGGGGATTCAGTGATGGACCTCAAGCTGAGAGGTTTCAGTGGTGACCATCAGGTGTTGAAATGCCTCCACCTCTTGGGTCCTAAGGGGGCTGGAGGACAGAAAGCACCTTGACATAGACATTGCCCACGAGGTGGTCCCCCGGTTGTCGCACACCTTCATCTCTTCAATCTCCCCATACTTCACCTGCAGTTCTGTGAACACCTCCTGTGGAAGATGGGGAGGGATTCAGCTAAGCTCCTGGTCCACAGGAAACCCAACCTGCCTCTGCCAACCCTCACCTCGAAGACGTTACCATAATGTTCCTGCACCTCCACATCGGCGCTCACATGACCTGGAGGAGGGGCAGGGTGGAATCAGGGAGGGGCCTGCTGGAAGCTGTGCACCCTGCCCCCAAGCCTACTCCCTTACTCACAGCGTGATCCATCTGCGGTTTGGGCCGTGTTCTGTGGATTCCGGTATAGACGGAGCGGCCCTACAATCTGAACAGAATTTAAAAGGAGCGGTACTGAGCTACAGGGCAGGGCTATATGCAAAGAGAATGGGATATGCGGTTGGACGTGGGACCCTGCACCAAAGGAGTCTAAGCATCGTGAGTGCATCAGCGATGCTTGTCCCTGAGAAGCCAGGATAGGGATTCGGGAACCCGGCAATGACGGGTAGCCCTGGGGTGCCGGCTGTACACACGAGGGCGTGGCCAAGGTTCCTGGGAAAAGCGCCTGAAGGTTGGGGGCGGAACCTGCGGGAAGGTCCAACGGAAAAAAAGCTGGGCGGTAGGGAGGGCCTTAGAAGCCCGGAGGAGGCGGGATCTTGTGGTGATGGACGGCAGGAAGGGAAGGGCCGGGAGGCGTTAACTCCTGTGGTTCCGTGCCCGGCCTCACCAGCCTGAAAGACGATTCGTTGTGAAGCCGGAGTATCGGTCCCCGTGCCGGCCGACCCCGGTCTTAAAGTAAAAAGAGCAGTTAACCCTGGAAAAGGTGCAAAGACAGAGGTGAGCCGAGGGCCGGGGAGGCCAGGCATCCCGGAAACACCGCACCGAGTCGCCCAGCCACCAAGGACCCAAGTGCCCCGCCCCCTCGCCCCCGAGAGGCCACTCCCCGCGCCCATTCTCTCTGGTCCTTTTCAGTCTCGAATACCGGAGCTAAATATTCAGCCGTTTTTTACCCGAATCCTCCCATTCTGTCTGCTCCTTACGTCACTTCCGCTTCTTAGGGCGTTGGGAAACGTAGTTCGTTGGGGGCCTCTTGACGCTCAGCACGCGCTCAGACATTCCCTACTGCGCTTGCGTATTGGAGGCCCCGCAGACACACCCGCAGGAGTTCTCTGAAAGCGCATGCGTGCAGCGTTGCCTCGCCAAAAAAAAAAAAAAACACCACCACCACAAACTCCAGAGAAACCTGGGGCATCTCGCGCAATCGTCCGTAGTTGAAAGCAGCAGAGGTATCCCAGCCGGAGGAAGTAAGCTCCATTGGTGAGTTGGGGTCCTTTGGCTCATCGCAGTAACCATCAAGAACTGCTTAACCCTGCCAACTTGCTGATGAGGGCGGTGGTAACCTTCTTCCAACAAACCACCTTTAAATTTATCTGATTTGTCGTAATAGGGGCGTGGTTGTTTCTGATACTTTCATACGTCAATTAGGGTCAAGTCTTGGGTTTTGCTCTGCGCCTCCTCGGGACGACCCGGCCCAGCGCAACGATGAACTTGGAGCGAGTGTCCAATGAAGAGAAGTTGAACCTGTGCCGGAAGTACTACCTGGGTAAGGGCAGATCCCTGAGGGTCCCAGGAGAAGAAAGGGAACTGGACTAGAGCGCCTGAGGGAAGAGGGCCTAGGGACCTGGATTCCTGGGTCTAAGAAATGAAGCGCCACGCCTGTAATCCCAGCACGTTGGGAGGTGGAGGCGAGAAGATTGCCTGAGTCCAGGAGTTCGAGACCAGCCTGGCCAGCGTGACGAGACCTCATCTCTACAGTAAATCAAAAAAATTAGCTGAGCATGTGGCGCAAGCCTATAGTCCCAGCTACCTGGAAGGCTGAGGCAGAAGGATCGCCTGAGCCCAGCCGGTCGAGGTTGCGGTGGCCGTGATAGTGCCACTGCACTCCCCAGCCTGGACGACAGAATGAGACTCCAACTCAAAAATAAAGAGTGGAAGCAACTGGGGACTCCAATTCCAGGATCTGAGGGTAGGGAGGGCCTGGGTTCTGAGGTAGGAGGAAGTTGGGGTCTCAATTTCTGGATCCCAAGAGAGGAGGGGATTTGGGGATTTGGACTCTTGGATCCTGAGAAAAGGGGGATGAAGAATCAGGTTCCGGCCCGGCTCGGTGGCTCAGCCTGTAATCCCGCGCCTTTGGGAGGCTGAGGTGAGTGGATTGCCTGAGCCCGCGGGTTCGAGACCCGCCTGGGCAACTTGGCGAGACCTCATCTCTACAATAAATCAAAAATCAGCCGGGTATGGTAGCGCGTGCCTGTAGTTCCAGCTACGTGGAAGGCTGAGGCGGAAGGATCGCCAGAGCCCAGCAGGTCGAGGCTGCAGTGGCCGGGAGCGACAGAGTGAGACTCCAACTCAACAACAAAAAAAAAAAAAAAAAAGAATCAGGTTCCTGGATGCTAGGGAGGAGCCAGATTCCTAAGTCTCTGAGAGCAGAGATCTCCATTTGAACTTGGGTGTTGGAGAGTTTCTTCCAAATAGGTCTTCCAGATGGGAGTTAGGGAAGATCCGTATTGCCTTATGATCCAGTGTGGTTTTTTCTTCCTAGGTGGGTTTGCTTTTCTGCCTTTTCTCTGGTTGGTCAACATCTTCTGGTTCTTCCGAGAGGCCTTCCTTGTTCCACCCTACACAGAGCAGAGCCAAATCAAAGGCTGTGAGTCTAGATCCCAGACGAAAGGAGGACAGTGGGTGGGTAAGGGTGAAGTAGGGTTCCTTGGGGGGAGGGAATGATGGGGGATCTAGAATTCTGAGACTATGGGAGCGAAGAGAAGTTCAGTCCAGACTGAACTTCCAACAAGAGAAGCCAGAGGCCAACCCTCCCTCCTCACTCCTGTTTCCCATTACAGATGTCTGGCGCTCAGCTGTGGGCTTCCTTTTCTGGGTGATTGTGCTCACCACCTGGATCACCATCTTCCAGATCTACCGGCCCCGCTGGGGTGCCCTTGGGGACTACCTCTCCTTCACCATACCCCTGGGCACCCCCTGACAACTTCTGTACAGACATGCTTATTCTCCCAGGATGGGCTCCTCTGCTCTGAGTTCACTCTCTAGCCCCTAAGACTTGTTTCCATCTCTTGTGTTCTCTGCTGATGTCCCCCAATAAAGAATCCTAACCTTCGGTATTGCTTTCTGGAATCTTCTGGAGGTTGAAGCATAAAATGGTTATTCATATTCAGAAACGTTTATTGAGTGCTTACTTTGTGCCAGGCCTAGTATTTCACACCTTACGTGCATTTTTTTCATGCATACTACTCATAATCCTCTGAAAGAGGGACTTTACTGCTCAAGAATATCTCAGTCTACACAGACAGAGCCAAATCAAAGGCAGTGAGTCGAGAGCACAGATGAAGGTAGGTCAGTTGGTGGGGAGAGGGGGAAGTAGGGATGCTTGGTGGGAGCCCTATTGATGATGGAACCCTGTAACACGAGAAACCAAGCAAGGGATAATGCTTCCACTACTAGGGGCTGTTATCCTGTACTGGTACTCAATAACATGGCTTTCCTGTTCTGGACCTCAGTATTCTCATCAGAAGTACAAATCACGATGCTATCTCCTAGGATTTATCTGGGCCAGAGCATATGTGATAAATGGAAGTTTTCCCATTTTCTGAAGGAAGTGTCTGCAGAAACAAAAATATTCAAGAGTTTTCTCAGAGAATCCTTCCTTGATTATTTAAAATTCAGTCCCTACCTTGATACTCCGTATGTCTCTTTCAGGCTGTATTCTTTCTCCCATCACATTTCACTTAAAGTATTTTCCTTACTCGTTTACTACTTATCTTCCATCCTCTAAAAGATAAGCTTCATTAGGACAAGGATTTTTTTTTTTTTTTTTTAGTAGGAGTTTCACCCAGGCTGGAGTGCAGTGGCACCCTCAAAGCCACCGCAGCCTCGACCTGCTGGGCTCTGGTGATCCTTCCACCTTAGCCTTCCAAGTAGCCAGAACTTGGTGCGTGCTACCATACCCGGTTAATTTTTGATTTATTGTAGAGATGCGGTCTCGCCAAGTTGCCTGAGCTGTTCTCAAACCCGTGGGCTCAGGCAGTAATCCCAAATTGCTGGGATTACAGGCTTGAGCCACAGCGCCCGGCAGGGCAAGGAATTTTGTCTATCCTATTCCTTTGAGGCGTCTCCAGTGCCTAGAAGAGTGTCTGGCACACTCATAAATATTTGCTAAATGAATGAGATTGTACCTGAAAAGAGATTAGCAGGTAGCTGTCACCTAGTGCTCAGTAAGAGGGAACCCAGCCTAACTCCGCACTCGTCTTCCTCTTAGGAACTGGAGGGACTACCAAAATTAGTTAAATCCCTTAAATAGCTAAATTGGTGTTCCCCAAACCTTTCAGCACTACAAGTCCCAGAAAGCCTTGCGATGCCCTATCCTTTGCCATCGTGCCCCGCGCGGCGCAGGCGTCGTTACTCCGGCTGAAATTCGGGAGCTAGAACTACACCTCCCAGGAAGCTGAACTGTAGTTAGTTTGTTTCCGGAAACGAAGTCCTAGAGGGTGGGACCTAAAGTTGGAGCCGGCGGCGGCAGCTGTCAATTGGTCAGAACACGAGATTGACGGCTTCACTAACTAACGGGGATAAGCAACTGCCGAAGAGGCCCGCCCACAGAAGGGAAAGAAGAGAGGCAGACCCGGTCGCGACTGGACACTGCTCAGGGCGGAGGACCGGTGGGACACGGAGCTCCTCTGTGACTTCTCCCCGCCCTCCCCCGCCTCGATTCGTGACCCTAGGCCCTTTGGGACTCCTCTGACCCAGCGTGCCAGTTCTCGGACTCAAACCATGTTTCCGGTGAAGGTGAAAGTGGAGAAATCAGGTAAGGACCCCGAGGTTGACAGGGCGTGGGAATCCGGATAGACAGGATTTTCGCGAAAAGGAGACTGCGTGACTTCTTCCTGCAACCTGTCTGACAGTCGCTGTATCAAGCATCGAGCGTCTGCTGTCGCCTTCATACCCTCCTTGTCTGTGCCCGAAGTAGCTTTGAGATTGAATGGTGGTAGTTCGGGCAGTGTGGTGCAGTCAGACGTGGGGATCCTGTGCCGGTAACTCTGAAAAGGGCCTTTTCCTTGGCTCCACCTGTCTCCTCATTTCCAGCAGTGGTCATGCTTCAGACATTGTGCTGTGACCCTGTACTACAGGGACTCTTAATCCTCAAAAATCACTCTATTCCAGTACATCTAGGAAGTAGGAATTGTGGCCCATAAGGAAACTGAAGCTCAGAAAGAGATCATTTGGGGTTGGTACAAAACTGACCAGATCCCAGGCCTGGCATGGTCCTTAGCATGCAGTGAGAGTACAGAATCCAGACAAGAAGATAATAGTGAAACGATGTCAGCTGTAAGATGGCATAAGTGTCATCAAAACAAAACAAAAAGGGAGGAGTTAAGGAGATCAAGAGGGAGGCAGGGTGAGGGAGAGAGCCTTAAGGATATGGGAGGGAACAGCAAATCAGAAAAGGAAACTGCTCTGAAAAGGCCAGGAGGTGGAAGCCTTGTCAGACACTTTCAAGAAACATAAGGGAAGCCAGTGTGGCTGGAGCAGAGTGAATAGGGTGGAGCGTGTGAGAAGATGGAGACAGAGAGGTGGTAGGGAAGGGGACAGGTCTTGTTGGCCCAGGTAAGGGCTTTGGCTTTTGCTGAGGGAAATCAAGAGCCAAAGGAGGGTTTGCCAAGAAGTGGATTAATTATAATCCTGGCACTTTGGGAGGCCGAGGTGAGAGGATTGCCTGAGCCCACCGGTTCAAGGCCAACCTGGGCAACTTGGCAAGACCTCATCTCCACATTAAATAAAAAGTTAGCCAGGCATGGTGGCATGTGCCTGTAGTTCCAGCTACTTGGAAGACTGAGGCGGAAGGATCGCCGGAGCCCAGCAGGTCGAGGTTGCAGTGGCCATGAGCGGCCACTGCCCTCCAGCCTGGGTGACAGAGTGAGATTCCAACTCAAAAAAAGAAGGAAAAAAGTGGTTAATAAAGGCCCTCAAATGCCAAAAATGGGCTGGGATGCAGTGACTCACACCTGTAATCCCAGCACTTTGAGTGGCCAAGACGGGAGGATTGCTTGAGTCCAGGAGTTTAAGACCAGCCTTGACAAAATAGTGAGACCCTACCTCTACAAAAATTAAAAATAATTAGCTGGGTGTGATGGTGCATGCCTGTAGTCCCAGCTCCTTGGGAGGTTGAGGCTGAAGAATCACCTGAACTCAAGAGGTTGAGGCTGCAGTGAGCTGTGATTGTGCTACAGCACTCCAGCCTGGGCAACAAAGTGAGATCCCAACTTAAAAAAAAAAGTAGTGGTTGGAAAAGTGAAAAGGTTCTGACCACAAATGATGATGGGGGTAAGAGCTAGACTTGTGAACACCAGGCAGGCTCCACCTCAGGGTGCTTTGGAGGGTTCCAAGCAGGGAAAATCAGGGTCAGGTTTGGGTTTTTTGTTGTTGTTTTGTTTGTTTGTTTGTTTGTTTTGAGTTGGAGTCTCACTCTGTCGCCCAGACTGGAGTGCAGTGGCCGCTCCCGGCCACCGCAGCCTCGACCTGCTGGGCTCTGGCGATCCTTCCGCCTCAGCCTTCCAAGTAGCTGGAATTACAGGCATGCGCTACCACACCTGGCTGATTTTTTAATTTATTGTAGAGATGTGGTCTCGCTGCCCAGGCGGGTCTCGAACCCACGGGCTCAGGCAATCCACTCACCTCAGCCTCCCAAAGGCGTGGGATGACAGGCTGAGCCACCGAGCCCAGCTGTTTTTTTGGTTTTTTTTGTTTTTGTTTTTTTTTTTGAGTTGGAGTCTCACTCGGTCGCCCAGACTGGAGTGCAGCGGCCGCTCCCGGCCACCGCAGCCTCGCCTGCTGGGCTCTGGCGATCCTTCCGCTTCAGCCTTCCGAGTAGCCGGAATTACAGGCATGCGCTACCATGCCCGGCTGATTTTTTGATTTATTGTAGAGATGAGGTCTCGCTGCCCAGGCGGGTCTCGAACCTGCGGGCTCAGGCAATCCACTCACCTCAGCCTCCCAAAGGCGCGGGATTACAGGCTGAGCCACCGAGCCCGGCTTGTTTGTTTGTTTTTTAATCAATATTTTTTATTATGAGATTGTGGGGTACAGTTAAGGGTTAGGTATACAAATATGCTTTGTTCAGGCACCCTTGTTGATAAGTGGTGTCTCCCCGTAGGTTTGGTTTTTTTAGGAACATTCCCCTGACCACCTTGTAGAGGGTGGATCAGAAGGGGAAACTGAGGCAGGGAGCCCAGGGAGAGGAAAGAACAGGACCAAGGTGGCCAGGGTAGGGAGGAGGCAGGTGGAGAGACACTTAGGAGTCCAAATGGGCAGGCTGTGAGGTTGGTGAACTGGGTGGGGGAGGGAGAGAAGTATCCATGGCAAAGCCCAGGGAGGGACTTGGGGGCAGTGGGACCACCCTTGAGCGGGAGGGTTCAGGAAGAGGGTAAGCTTAGAGAGACCCTGAGACCAGAGCTAGACCCAGTGGGCAGAACGTGCCTGGAGGATGTCCAGGGGGAGTTGTCCAGGAGGCCATGAGATCCCAAGACTGGGATTCAGGAAAGAAGCAGAGCTTGGGGACAGAGCTGTGGGCATGACCCATAACCTTGGCGTCTACCCAAATGTCTGCTATAATCTCAGCTTCTCCCAGCTCCTGCCCTCACTCTGTTTCTCTCCTGAGCCATGCTGCGAATCCTTGTGTCTCCTGGAAGTCCAGGGACTTGTAAGGCATGTCCTCAAGTGTGTCTCGAGTCTCTGAGTACTAGGGCCAGAGCTCCTCCCAGTTAGAAGGGAAGAGAAAACACCTCACACAGGTGAGAGGGGAATATTTATCTCATCACCACTTCCTTAAGTTCTATGATGAAGGGAAGCAAAACATACAAGTGGACAGAGCCAGTCAGAGCTTGAGATAGCCAGGAAGGTGGGTCTAGATCTTATTTCCTGGGGGGGGTAAAGAAAAAGTGCCCCCCCCCAAAGACTATTTTAGTTGAAATTTCCCAACTATTAAAGTCAGCTCATTCAGATTTAAAATAATACCGCTACCTCAGCCAAACGAAGCAGGTCTAGGGGCCAGATTCTACACCCAGTTTGAGCCTCTGCTTTATAACTTTAGCTTTGGAGCCTGACAGCCTGGGTTCAATTCCTCATGTCTGCAGTTGCTTTGCTGTGTGCCTTTGGGCAAGTGGCCTAACATCTCTGTGCCTTAGTTTCGTCATCTATAATATGGGACTAAAATCACCTGAACCAGGCACAGTGGCACACACCTGTAGACCCAGCCGCCTGGGCGGCGAGGAGGGAGGATCACTTGAGCCAGGAGTTCAAGACCAACCCGGGCAACATAGCAAGACCCCATCTCAACAACAGCAACAAAATCATATCTACCTCCAAGGGTTATTGGGAGAATTCAGCAGGTTAACATGTGTACATGTTACCTATTATTTCTCCATCCTCTTAAGATATACATATACAACATAAGCTTACTGAAACCTTGCAACAGCTCTAGCAGGTAGGTATCCTTCGGAGACCCATTTCCAAGATGAGGAAACAGGCATAGCATGGTAAGATGATCTGCTCCCTCGTGTCACATGGTGATTCTGTGGGACAGCCTTAGAACTCAGAGCTCTTGCTTGTTGCTCCAGTCGTTTCCGCCTGCTGTATTCTTTCAGCACGCCTGGGCTGGCCATAGGATTGGCCGGGGTGGAGGATATGCATGTCCTACCCTGGCCCAGCCCATCTACCTGGGACCTGGCCACTGACTGCTGCTTCGTACCCTCTTCCTCCAGAGTTGGAGATGGCCAAAGCCCGGAACCAACTAGATGCTGTTCTGCAGTGTCTACTGGAGAAGAGTCACATGGACAGGTGGGGTCACAGGACTGGGTTGTCTAGGTGGGACCCTAGAGGCTGACTTGGGGCCCTCAGAGCCCTCAGCCAGCAGTCCTCTTCTGCTACCAGGGAGCGTCTGGATGAGGAAGCTGGGAAAACCCCCTCGGACACCCACAATAAGTAAGTTTTGTTACTGGATCTGGATCTGAGAGTTTGTGGTTGGTAACTTCTTCCCTCAACCCTCCCCTGTGCTTCCTCAGTCATGGTCCTAACCACCCTGCATGTACAAAGACCCTGTGGCAGAAGTGGCTTAGGCCCCCTCGAGGTTGACACTAGAGCCCCAGGGGTGTGGTGACCCAAGGGGTAGGCACGATTCGTGTGAACGCCTCAGCCTTGATCCCAGGCTCCCCAGGGTGCCCACTGGGGTTTGAGGGTCAGCCTGCTGATGGCGTGCTTCTCCCCACAGGGATAGTTCCATTGCAGCCACTGGCAAAAGGTAAGGGGGCGGGGGCCCCAGCCAGCTGACCAGAGCTTCCTGCTGCCCACCCGGGTCCCGACACTCCTCCTCCCCATGCAGGCCATCCGCCCGCTTCCCTCACCAGCGGAGGAAGAAGAGGAGGGAGATGGATGACGGGCTGGCTGAGGGCGGGCCGCAGCGATCCAGTGAGTAGACGGTGGCCCCAGAGGGTGGGCAGGGGTCTATATGAGGAGACTCACGGACTTCCCGCCCCCGCCACCCTAGACACGTACGTGATCAAGCTGTTTGACCGGAGCGTGGACTTGGCCCAGTTCAGTGAGAACACACCGCTGTACCCGATCTGCCGGGCCTGGATGCGCAACAGCCCTTCAGTGCGGGAGCGTGAACGCTCTCCCAGCTCACCACTGCCCCCGCTGCCAGAGGATGAGGAGGTGGGATGGGTGGGGGGCCCTGGCCCAGCAGCCAGGGAGGGCAGTGGGTGGACAGGCTCAAGGGACCCTTGTCCAAGCTAGTGGGGTAGACAGGCACAGGTCCCTGTGGCCCTCAGATGAATTCCGGGTCAGGTGAGGCACACAGATGTGTACCCTTAGGCTGGGGGTATGGATGGAGGTGCCTAGGACAAACATAAGTGGCCACCTGGCCTAGGGGGACAGGGAACATGGTTGCCCAGGGCAGTTACACGTGACCTCCAAGGTCAGGGGTTCCCAAGAGCTGAGAGGCTGCACGGGGTCCTTAGTGCAGACAGCTGTGGCCACCTGGCCTGGGGGAACAGATGGAGACCCCCCTGGGCAGGGTTAGATGGGGGTCTGTAAGTCATCTGACCTGAGGGGGTCTCAGGACAGACATATAGGACCCTTCGAATTGTCAAGAGTGGATAGAGATCTAAGTGGCACCGATGTGACCTCCTCGACAGGATTATCTGAGGCAGACAGGCATGACTCCCAGGATGACAGGTGTAGATGGTGGGGTCCTTCGGCTGGACAGGAGAAGACAGAGGTTAAGGTGTCTGCCCTTCAGACGTAACTCCTGTAAACACAGGTTCCTGGACAAGACCCTCGTATCTTTTTTGGCTACAAAACGCAGGAGGGATTAAAGGTGTATTCCCACCCTCTACTCTGACTCTTGGGCCTAGCGTGGGGTCCTTGTGTCCTCAGGGTTCAGAGGTTACCAACAGCAAGAGTCGGGATGTGTACAAGCTGCCTCCACCCGCAGCCCCCGGGCCCCCTGGAGATGCCTGCAGATCCCGCATTCCATCCCCACTGCAGCCTGAGACCCAAGGCACCCCCGAAGATGAGGTGAGTCTGCAAGGCCGGCCCAGGGTTGCAGGGCGTACGTTGGGAGTTCCAGCGTGGCCACCCAGCCTGGCCTTTCTGTCCACGTAGCCCTCGGAGTCCGAGCCTTCACTATCCACACTCATCTATCGCAACATGCAGCGCTGGAAACGCATCCGCCAGAGGTGAGTGTCTCCCAGCCTGCTCGCCTAATGGCCTCTGGCAACTGCTGAGTCGTCCCTCTGCCTCCCCAGGTGGAAGGAGGCCTCTCATCGGAACCAGCTGCGTTACTCAGAAAGCATGAAGATCCTCCGGGAGATGTATGATCGACAGTGATGTTCCCCAGGCTCCCCACTCCCCATCCCAATAAACATCCCCTGACTCCACACTGGCCTCTGCTCCAGCCCATTCTTCCGGCACAGACATGAAGCAGTTGGCACAGCTCTAGTGCATTTATTGGGGGGGGAGTGGCATGGGCTCCAAAGAGTTATGGGGAATCACAGACTGGTTGCTTGGTTGGGTCTTAGAGGATAAGAGGAGAAGTGTGGGAGGCGGGTTGCCAAGGTATCTGATTGGAGACTTGGGGGTCAGGACAAAGAGGCTTAGAGGTCTAGTTAGAGTTTGGGCCGTCCTAGAGGTCTGCAGAGTCTGGCGAGCTATAGGGGAGGTGTCTGTACAGTTTGAGGTTGGGTGTTCTGGTTGACGTGGGCTAAGGATCCAAGGGCGGGGTAGTCAGAAAAGGGTTCCAGAGTCTGAGATGGCCAGCTGAGGTTTCAAGTCAGAAAACGGGCTGGTGGAGAGCAGATTGTCTGGTTGCAGGAAAAGGATTCAGAGTCTAGGGAATCAAGCCTCGATGGTCTGGAGTGGGAGGTCTGTGTGGTTTGGGACATTTGGGGGGGGATTATGCCTGACTAGCCTGGGGTTGACGCAGGCTTGTCTGCACCATAGTCTGGTGTCAGAGTGGGAAAGGGATGGAAATAAGGTGTGGAGATGTCTTCGCAAGGGGAGTCAGAAGGAAGTAGAGAAGGAAGTCTCGAGTAGGAATATATGCCAAGAAAGTGGGTCGGTAGACTGAGGGTTAGGGTAGTGCTTATAGGGTCTGGAAGCTAGGGAGGTGACGGGGTAGGAGCTGAAAGCTGGAGGGGGTGTGAGAACGCTGGTATCAGTGGAAGGGTGAGAGGGCGATTTGGGCGTGCTCGGGACATCTGGTTGGGCGGAGTCAGATCGGCTTTAAAAGAGGGGGCCTGGGGCGGCTTCGGGGGCCGGTGAGACGCTGCCCAGGCCCCTACTTGGCGGCAGCCGGTGGCGGCAGCGGGGCCTGGGCCGACGCCGGCGCGGCCTGGATGGACAGGACGCCCTCGGGGGACAGCGCGGACGTCACGGCCGCTGGATCCACGCCAGGAGGCAAGCGGTAGCGGCGGTGGAACTCTCGCGCGACGAATCCGTGCTCATCCTGGAGCGGAGAGGCTTGAGCGGCCCCGCCCTTTCCCGGAGCGCCCCGCCCCTCCGGCCGGCCCCGCCCCCGCCGGCGGCTCACCGGGCGCTCCTCGTGGCGCGCATGCACCTCCACGTGCTCGCCAACCACCTTGACACTGATTTCCTCCGGCGAGAAGTGCTTCACGTCCAACAGCACCGAGAAGTGGCCGGGGTCCGTCGGCACCTGCGCACAGCCGGCGCGGGGCGGGACCGTCACTGGGCCTGGCGAGGCTCGCGGACACAGAGGACCCCCAGCCCCGTGGGCTCCGGTGCCGCGGCTACCACTGGCCTCCGGAACCCGGGAGTCCGCTGTCCTAGGCGGAGGCCCCGAGGACCCACGGGGATCCTCCTGCCCCCCCGTAATACTCGGGATTCTCGCACCCAGAGTGATGAGGCTCCCCGCCCCTGCAAGGTCGGGTGCTTCCGCCCTCACAGGGTGAGGAGGCCTGCCCCCTCGCCCACGTCCCAGATTCCACAGTCACCGAGCCTCCCAGACACTGGCTCCCCTGCCCCCTTGCCCCCAGAACCACCGGGCCCCTTACTCCCCGCCCCCGCTAGGAGTTGGCAAGCTGTCCCTTCCCGCAGTCTCCAGAGTCCTCTTTTGATCCTCCCACTCGGGTCCCCTCCTGCGCCCTCAGCAGTACCCTTCCCCCACTTTAAAGTGGCCAGCCCCTCCTTCCTCAGGTCGCAGGACACTTCCCTTCGCAGGACACCTCTCCAGGAGACATGGGGTCACCACACACAGTTCTAAACTCTCTTCCCCAAGACTAACAGCATCCTGTCACCTCGGGAGTCACTGCCCTCCTCCCTTTTCCCCAGATTTCCTGGGTCACCAGCCTCCTTCAGGGTCACCAAGACTCCCCCTCAGTGACCGCTCCCACCCGCTCAGGGACCCAAGCCTCCCACTCCCCTCGGAGTTTTGAGACCGCCCCTCCCCAACCTCAGAGCGACGGGACCCCCCACCCGCTTCTGTAACTCGGTCTCCAGATTCCCTACTCAGGGGACCCCGCACGGCCCTCCGAGTGACCGAACGCTACTCCGCTCAGTCATCGAACATTCCCCGACCCCCACCCCACGTTGACCCAGACCCCTAGCTCTGGAAGTGGTCGAGTCGGCCCCTCCCCCAGGCCTAGCACCTGGGCGACAGGCAGCGCCACGCTGGGGGCGCGCAGGTAGTAGGGGGCGAGCGCGGTGGGGCAGAGCGCAGCCAGCTCCGCCTCCAGCAGCCCTTCGCCGAAGCGCTGGTCGAAGAGGCGTCCGGGAGCCGAAAGTCCGGGCAGTGGGGCCGAGGCGCGGCGCAGCCAGGACGGCTGCACAGGCACCGGGATCTCCATCCTGCTCCGCGGCGTTGCAGTGCCCTGCGTGCGCAGCCGCCGATTTATAGTGCGCCCCGTGCCGGCCCCTCGGAGGGCCGCCCGGGGACACTGGGACGGTAGCCAGACCCGGCCATTAGTAGAGCCTTATTTAGAAACCCCAACAATGACTTGGCCGTTTATTAAGCGCCTGCTGGATGCCTGGCAAAGGCTGTCAGGAAGATGTCATGAAGATTCCTCAATTTTCTGAAGGGGAAACAAAGGCTGAAGAGGCAGAAACCTGCGGGTGTGGGGAGCACAGCCTGAGGATTGGGATCCAGGGCCCGAGAGGCCCACTGAAGAGTTTCTAGTCCCTTTAATTCACTCCCGCCCCGCTGGCAGCTCTGAGGATGACGCAGCCGGAGGTCCTGGGAGCAGATTCCTGGAGAATGCGGTAGCCAAGTCAGGCTGTCAGGAGGACACAAAACAGGCCCTATCCCCATCCTCAACCGGGCCTTGGGCCCGTCCCCCCGCAAGCCGGGCCTAATTCTGTGCCTCTGACTCAGCCTCGGGTGCGCAGTGACCAGGGGGTGCGAGCACGAACAGTCCAAGCTGGGCCCCTGGGGGCCGAGCGCCGGGGCCCGAAATAGCTCATTTTGATCCCGCTACCTGGGCCAGGAGCCCAGGCCTGGCAACTGAGACAACCAGCTGCTCCGGCAGCTAGAGGGAAGTGGTTAGATGACCATCAGGACGGGCTGATTGATTCAACTGGTGGAGGAATGGCGATTAGAGAGGGCACAGACTCTCCCATTGCGCTACAACAAAAAGAACGGTAGTTACACTGGAGTTGGGAACGTACTTCCGCAGCAAGAGGGTAGTTAGAAAGCGACGCTGCAGGAAAGCGAGGGTACCTTAGATCGATCGCCTAATCGCAAGCCCAGTCTCAGACCCTTTCCATTGGCCAACAGTCTTGCCAATTACCGCTGGGAGCTACAGGTTGTCCAATCACACGTGCTCTCTCAGACAGGCCGACGTTACAGCCAGTCGTGAGACACCTCCCTTTGGTCACTTTCCAGCTATATTTATTTTCCTCTCAGCCATTGGTCGCCTTGGAGGCCGCTCTCTTCCTGCGCGGGCATTGCCGGCGGGGCGGGGCTAATAGTACGTTGCTAAGCGACAAAGATGCGCGCGCGTCTGTCCAGTGAAGGAGCGGAGCAGGCGGAAGCGCTGAGCTAGCTACGGGATGGACAGCAGGTGAGGCTGATTTCTCCTCCAGGGACCCCAGGAGGCCTGGAGAGAACCAAGGGTGAGAGCAATACGGCCTGGGGACCGGTTTACTGCAATTCCGCGTCTCCCGGCCTCAGCTGCAGTGGAACTACAACTCCCAAGATGCTCCATAGCCTTTGGCCCCTCCAGCCTCAGACCCCGCCTTCCCGGGGGTGCCCCAAACTGCTTTTAAACTGCTTTTGTCCTCTCTGAGTGGCCCCAAGAGATTCTTTCCTCCAGGGTGTCCAAGGATAGGTTGAAAATTGAGTTTCTTAATTTTGAAATTGCCCCCGGGAATTCCTGGGTGTTGTCTTTGAACTTTCTCGCCATGGTGGAACCCAGTGAATCATGGGGTTTGTAGTCTATCGACTCTGCGCCTTAGCGTCCCCAAGGATTTAAAGGAAACGTGCGGTGAGAGAGTCCTAGTTGCGGTTATTAACCTGAGCTCCGCTTCAAAATCACCTGGGACGCTGCGAAAAAGATACAGACGCCCAGCCCCACTTCCAGCCGTTCTGATTCTGTTGGTCTGGGGTGGGAACCCAGCTAAAGTTGTAAAAGGTGCCTCCTAGACTGGATCCCGGGTTGAGAACCACAGGCTACCAGTTTCTGGATTCTCTGTTAAGACTGCTCCAAAGGCTGATGGGAATCACGCATCCCCCGTCGTTATCTTGAATGCGTAGCGGTGCATCGTGGGAATGAGAGTACATCTTTTCCAGAAATCTATGGGAATTGTCTGGCTCTGCAGTGACCGTGCTCTGTCTGCCAACTCCACTTTCCCCTTGCAGCCTCCCAGCTTTCCCTGTCCAAGACAGTCCATTTGGAGGTGCCCCCCTGGGTCGAAGCCACTACTGGCCATCCCGAAGCCAGACCTGGTGCCCCAAGGTGAGGACACCCCACAAAGAGTGCTGAGCACCAGCTCACTAGCAAGGGAGTGACCCTTCCTAGAGGATAGGAAGACATGTGCTGGGAGCTGGGGATGGGACAGTAAGAGACAGTCCCGCCTTCCGTCCCTACAGCTCTCCCCAGTCCAGCTCTCTATCACCTGGACCCCCCATCACAGCCCCAACCACTCGAGGTTGCTGTCATAGCGGGATGTTTTTCCTTCCCCTCTGGACTGTGTCGTCATTCCCCTACAGGAATGATCCCTCAGACCTCACTTTTTCTTTCTGTGCGCTCCCTCATCTTAGACCCTGAACCCATCGAGATCCCAGAGATCCAGGCTCCCACAAGCTCCCAAAGCTCTAGCCACAGGTTTCAACTCCCCTGAGCTGTTTGAGCAGTCCTGGCCATCCAGTTCAGGGACCCCTTCACCACCCAGCACCGCTGAGGGACAGAGGGGGGCCTCCCCACCACCCACCCTGGCCGACAGCGAGGACTCTGTGGTGGCCAAGTAAGTACTAGCAGCCCTGGGGGGAATAAGAGTTTGGATTATGGGGAGGGAGCAGGCATGCCATTATAATCATCATGGTCAGAGCTGTTTATGCGATGCTGTTTTATCACGAGACACTTCGTGTGTGTTATTGAGAGCCCTGGGCCTGTACTGCCTGGGTTCAAATCCCAGCTCTGTCGCTTACTTTCTGCATGAGCGTGGCCTCAATTTCTTTTTCTCTAAATTGAGGTGTTTTGTTTTGTTTTGTTTTGTTTGAGTTGGAGAATCACTCTGCTGCCCAGGCTGGAGTGCAGTGCCACGCTCACAGCTACTACAGCCACGACCTGCTGGGCTTAAGCAATCCTTCCACCTCAGTCTTCCAAGTAGCTGGGACAGGCGCATGCCACCATACCTGGCTAATTTTTTGTTTTATTGTGGAGATTAGGTCTCGCCATGTTGCCCAGGCTGGTCTTGAACCCCTGAGCTCAGGCAGTCCTCTTGCTTCGGACTTCCAAAGTGTCGGAATTACAGGCGTGAGCCGCTGCACCCAGCCTAAATTGGGCATATTAATAGCACACATCTCTTAGTGTTGTTTTGAGCTTTCAGTGAGTTACCATATGTAATGATCTCTACTAATGCCTCTCTCATAGTGAGCACTTGGATTTATAGCTTCAGCTGCTATAGCTTCAGCTGCTATAACAAAGAGTCCCCAAGTAATTATGGCTTAAACCAGTAGTCCCCAACCTTTTTTGGCATCAGGGACCAGTTTCATGGAAGACAATTTTTTCACAGATAGGGATGGGGGGATGGTTTCAGGATGTCAAGCGCATTACATTTACTGTGCACTTTATTTCTATTATTATTACGTTGTAACATATAATGAAATAATTATACAGCTCATCATTTTTTAAAAAAGAAGCACAGAAGCAGGTGGTAAAATAATGGGCGGGTCATGCATGGACTAAAATAAGTGTTGGATTCTGACTTTTTTTGTTTTTTTGGAGTTGGAGTCTCACTGTGTCACCCAGGCTGGAGTGCAGTGGCATGCTCGTGGCTACCACAGCCTCGACCTGCTGGACTCAGGTCCAGGACCTGCAGTCCTCTTGCTTCTTCAGCCTCCCAAAATTCTGGGATTACAGGCTTGAGCCAACACGCCCAGACTGGATTCTGACTTAAAGCCTGCCACCAGATGGGGCTGTACAATGTACATCAACTCACTTGCCACTCACTGATAGGGCTGTGATAGGAGTCTGTAAGTAATTGATTTATTATGGTCTCTGTGCAGTCAAACCTCATTGCTAATGCTAACTTGTATTTACAGCCACTCCCCAGCGCTAGCATCACCACCTCAACTCCACCTCAGATCATCAGGCATTAGATTCTCATACAGGGCGCAGAACCTCGATCCCTCACATGCGTAGTTCGCGGTAGGCTCTGTGCTCCTGTGAGAATCTAATGCCATGGCTGATCTGACAGGAGTCGGAACTCAAGTGGCAATGTGAACGATGGGGAACAGCTGCAAATACAGATGAAGCTTGGCTCATTCACCTGTCATATGCCTTCGGCTGTGTGTCCTGGTTCCTTTTTTTTTTTCCCTTAAATTTTTTTTTTATTTTAAAGATGTGGGGTACAATTCATGGTTAGGTATACAATGTTCATTATGCAGGTACCCTTGTTGATGAGGTGTGCCCTCCCCTCCTGGCAGATTCCCACTACTGCTAATCCCTGGCCCAGTTCCTAACAGGCCACTGACTGGTATCGGTCTGTGGCCCAGGGGTTGGGGACCCCTGGCTTAAACAAGATAGCACTGATTTCTCCCTCCTCTACCATGCAGGTAGAAGTAAGCAGGGCTGATATGGCAGCTCCTAGTTGAGGCATCAGGGACCCGAGATTCTAGTTGCTGTCCCATCCCTAGGCTGTTGCCCTTTCCTTCTGGAACCAGAATGGCATCCAAATACATCAGCTTTCCAGAATCACAACTCCTGATGCCCTGTTTGTCAAGAACCTACTTCCATGGCCACAAGGCTGCAAAGGCACCCAGTGAATGTAGTCTTTAGAAGAGTGGCTGTGTGCCCAGCTAAAAGGTGCATTACTATATAAGAAGGGAACACAGCTACCAGGCTCTGCCATGGTGCTTGGAAAACGTTGGCTATTGTAATTATTATTATTGTTATTATTTGACCTTCCTCACTCATTCACTTCCCATGCCCTGATGTTCACAGGTATATAAACAGGTTCCGCCAGGCTCAGCCCACAAGCCGAGAGGAACGCCAGCCTGCAGGCCCAACCACAGCTGACTTTTGGTGGTTGCAGTCTGAGTCTCCAGACCCCAGCAGTCAACTTGCAGCAGGTACCTACTTCAGTCTCATACACCCCCTGGCTTAAAACCTTTCCTGATCAATGCCCTCAGCAGCCTCTCTTCCTAGTCCTCATGACTCAACCAGGACTTCTTAGCAGGAGCCAGTGAACCAGAAGGAAGACCCTATACAGCTCTCCCGACTCCTACCAAAGTGACCAGCACATCCCAACTCATGGCTCCCCTTCAGGAAATAAAGCAGGTGGCATCCCCATTCACCTCCTCCCTTATGTGCCTGAACCGACAGCACCAGACCTGATCCCTGTTTCAAGGGAGCTAAAACAGAAAAGGAGGACTTACTGCTTAATGTTATTGAGAAATCCAAAAGTAGACGCTTTCAGGCATGGCCGGATCCAGGTGCTTGAAAAATATTGGAAGGAACCCAACTCTCTTGATTCTGTGGTCCTCGTTTTTGGACTCTACATCAGGCAGGCTCTCCCCCTCATAGGAGCCAAGATGGCCCCCAGTGCCTCGAGGTGCCCATGGTAGTAACTCAGCTACTCTGGTGGAAAGTGGAGGCTTTTCTAATAGCTCTGTCCAAAGCCCCTGTGCTCACTCTTGCTCATCCTTGCTTGAGCCAGTCACTGTGCTTGATTAAGTCAGCTCTGGCCTGGAAGGTAGGACCAGTCCTTCTCCAACAGCAGTGAGTTGCACATGAAGGTGTGAATCCAAAGGAGAAGAACTGAGTCCCTCTTCCCTGAGGAGGAGGAGCCAATTCTAAGCTGGCATGTGAGGGTATCAGGTGGGGTACAGACCCGCACTCCAGGACCTCCGTCCAGAGTCCTTTTCCCAGCGGCCTTTGGGGTGGGGGCTGGCCTCTGACTCTCTCACCCCACAGAGCCTCCACACATGGAACTCATCCCTGCTGGACCTGGAGACACTGAGCTTACAAAGCAGAGCTGCCAAGCTTCTCAAACGCAGGTGCCTCCACCAGCCCTGTCATTCTCCCGCTGCTACGGCGCTGCCCGGCCCGCTGCCTCTGAGATCTCCATTGCCTCACTTCTGCCTTCCTTCTGCAGCAAAGGCTCCATCTCCTGCTCTTCCCTCAGTCCCAGTGATGCCAGCACTTCCTCACGCCTCCTCAGCTCCAATGGCCTCTCCCCCTTCTCTGGGAACTTTGCCCCTGATTCCAGCAAGGGCTCTGGCCCCAGGGCACCTGGTAAGTGCTTGGGAGGAAAAAATTTAGGGCAGCCTAGGCATGAGTCCTAGCTCTGCCACTTACCAGGTGCGTGACTTTGGGCCTCTCCGGGCTTTGTGTCCCCAACTGTAATACAGGGATAATAATGATTATATTTCTCTCCTACCTTGTTGTGAGGATTAAATGAGTCAGTAAATACATGGAAAGCACAGCTCTGTTAACAGTAACTGTCGTGAGTATGGCGGCTCTGCTATCCTCTACAATTCTGAACACAAGGCTTTAAAATCAAAAGACTTTTTGCATATTTGGCATCACCCTGGTTTGACAGCAAAATCTGACCTAAAGAACAAGAGGCTATTTGTAATCTATACTGATCTCATTTGGGTGAATATTTATACATCTTGCTGCATATATTACGTTGTACCAGATGAAATATTTTCTGTAATCCGAAATGGTCAACTCTTGGCAATTTCCTATGGTTCAACTCAACATCAATGTGTTTGAGTCTGGTGTCCTGCCCAGACCCGTAACTGTGCTATACATACCATGTGACTTCATGAAAACATGCAAGCTGTGTGATTCTCAAGATTTTAGAGGTGAGCTAAAGGACCTGGATAACTGTTACTGCTGTTATTGTTGCCACTGTTACCCTATGCCCAGGTCCAGGGCTACAGTGGTGCACCAGACAGATGCTATCCAGGTCTCATGGGGCTCCTGTGAGTGGGGACAGGTACAAGTACAACGTGGAGTTCAGGCTGGGCGCAGAAGCTCACAGCTTTAATCTCAGCACTTTGGAAGACTGAGGCAGGAGAATCACTTGAGCCTAGGAGTTCAAGACCAACCTGGCAACATAGTGAGAGCTTGTCTCTACAAAAAATACCAAAATTAGCCAGGCATGGTGGCCCACGCCTGTACTCTTGGGAGGCTAAGGCAGAAGGATTGCGTGAGCCCAGGAGTTCAAGGCTGCAGTGAGCTGGAATCATGCCACTGCCCTTCTGGGCAACAGAGTGAGACCCTGTCTCAAAAAACAAACAGTGGAGTTCATGCATGTCGTATGGTCCTGCCCGAGCTGCCCAGTCTGTCTGATTCCTCATTCTTTCTGATTCACCTTTCATTCATCTCCCCCTTCTGAGCTTCAGTTTTCTCATTGGTAAAATGGGGATAAAAGTAGTACCTACTTCCTTAGTTGTTTTACAGTTACATGTTTTCATTCTTTCATTTGTTTTTTCTTTTTTTTTTTGAGTTGGAGTCTCACTCTGTCATCCAGACTGGAGTGCAGGGGCCGCTCCTGGCCACCGCAGCCTCGACCTGCTGGGCTCCAGCGATCCTTCCGCCTCAGCCTTCCAAGTAGCTGGAACTACAGGCGTGTGCTACCACACCCGGCTAATTCATTCTTTCATTTAACAAACATTGAATCCTGCCGTGTGTGAGGCCCTGTGAGCAGGATTGGGGATTTCACAGCAGACGAAACACACATGGTCTCATTTTCACGGTCCTAACAGCATAGTGGGTGTGGGGTAGAGAATAGCCACATAACCCCACAAACAAATGTGAAGCAATCTGGAGAGGATTGTGTTGCTGGGAGTCAGGGAAGTCTTCCTGGAGGAGGTACTTTCTAAGGGAGAAATGGACAAGAGCCTGCCAGTATGTAAAGTGGGCCTGAAATGGGAGGGAGCATGATACAGAAAATGGACCAGAAAAGGTAAGAGCCATGGGTGAGAGTAGCGGTAGCATAAGGGGGAGAAGTTGGCGGTGGTCAGATTACGTTGGGCTATGTAGGCATGGTGAGGCATTTGGTTGTTACTTATTTTTATTTTTTTTAAGTTGGAGTCTCACTCTGTCACCCAGGCAGGAGTGCAGTGGCATGCTCACTGCCACCGTAACTGCGACCTACTGGGCTCAGGCGATCCTTCCACCTCAACCTTCCAGAAGCTAGAACCACAGGCGCATACCACCACACCTGGCTAATTTTTTTATTTATTGTAGAGACATGGTCTTGCTATGTTGCCCAGGCTGGTCTCGAACCCCTGGGCTCAGGCAGTCCTCTCGCCTCTGCCTCTCAAAGTGCTGGGATTACAGGTGTGAGCTACTGTGCCTGGCAAGTCATTTGGTTGTTACGTTATTAATACTGGGGAGACACAGAAGAGTTCTGAGCATGGAGCTGTCTTGGGTGTTAATAGGCACTCCCTCTGGTCGGGCGCGGTGGCTCATGCCTATAATCCTAGCACTTTAGAAGGCCGAGGGGAGCGGATTGCCTGAGCTCACCGGTTTGAGACCAGCCCGAGCAACTTTTCAAGACTTCATCTCTTACAATAAAAAATAAAAAAACTAGCCGGGCATGGCGGCATATGCCTGTAGTTCCAGCTACTTGGAAGGCTGAGGCAGAAACCTCGCCTGAGTTCAGCAGGTAAAGGCTGCGGTGGCCGTGAGCGTGCCACGGCACTCCAGCCTGGGTGACAGAGTGAGACAACAACTCAAAAAAAAAAAAAGAGACTCCCTCTGGCTGCAATCAACACTCAGCGAAAGATGCTGGTGGCTTGGCCTTGTCCAGAGCCTGAGGAGCAGAGTGGAGGAGAGTGACCAGGATGTAGGGCGGGGGAGGGAGAGGTCTGGAATGATCTGTGCAGCGTCAGATGCTAGGGCCTGTGAGAGAGACTGGCAGCCCACCTGATCCCAACTGATGAAATAATGCTCCGGGCGATGGGACTGATGTCTTTTTGCCTCACTGGACTGAAGACAGCCCCTGGCCCTGCCTTGAGCCATCACTGGGTTCCCAGCCCAGCACTGGGCAGTGGGATGGAGCACAAGAAACAGTTCACTTTGCATTCATGCCACAGACATCGATTGTGCTGGGCCCTGTTCTTGACACCGGGCATTTGGTAATGAACGAGGCAGAGAAAAATCACCGCCCTTGCATGACTGCCATTGTAGAGGGAGAGACAATCAGTAAGAAAGCCAAGAAGTTTGATATTTGGTATGTTAGAAGGTGGCAAAAGCTAAAGAGAAAAACGAAGCAGGACAGAGGATAGGGAATGGCAGGTCAGGGAGCTGTTGCCGCTTTGAGTAGGGTAGCCAGGAAAAGCCTCACTAAGAATGGGACACCTGCCGGGCTTGGTGGCTCAGCCTGTCATCCCGCGCCTTTGGGAGGCTGAGGTGAGTGGATTGCCTGAGCCCGCGGGTTCGAGACCCGCCTGGGCAGCGAGACCTCATCTCTACAATAAATCAAAAAGTCAGCCGGGCGTGGTAGCGCATGCCTGTAGTTCCGGCTACTCGGAAGGCTGAGGCGGAAGGATCGCCGGAGCCCAGCAGGTCGAGGCTGCGGTGGCCGGGAGCGGCCACTGCACTCCAGTCTGGGCGACAGAGTGAGACTCCAACTCAAAAAAAAAAGAATGGGACACCTTGGGCACAGATCTGAAGGATGTGAGAGAGTACACCCTGGGATACATGAGGGAAGGACATTCCAGGCAGAGGGAACCACAGATGCAAAGGTCTTTGTCTCTTCCCAGGAGAGGGGAGGGTTTTAACCAGAAGACCCCAGTCTGACCCTGGTATTCACAGACCTCTGGCTGACAGATGGGGAGGCCAGGAGAGTAGAGAGGCCAGGGAGGAAGCTGCTGGGATAGTCTAGGTGGGGTGAGTGTGGCTGGAGCAGGGTGAGGGCAGTGGGCAGATTCTAAAGAATCTGTCTTGTTCACTGCCGTAACCCTAGTGTCCAGAACAGTGCCTGGCACATAGCAGGAGCTCAGTGTACGTGTGTCGAGTGAGGACAGGTTGAGAAGCCCAGGAATGCTCTCTCCTCTGACTTTGCCCCCTCCTTCTTCCCCACTCTAGAGAGGAGCTGGAACATGGTCTGGAAAGCCCGTCTGAATAATGCTCCAAGGGTGTGTGTGCAGGCTGCCATGGGATTGCTGGTCACCCTGGCTCCTGCCTCACCTCTCTCCCCTGTGCTTCCCCCCACAGCAACCCCAGCACCAGCCCCGGCCCAGGCTGCCATCCCTGCTCCAGCCCCAACCTCCTCCCGGGCGCCCCTTCGGCCAGAGGATGATATTCTGTATCAGTGGAGGCAGCGGCGGAAGCTTGAACAGGCTCAAGGAGGCGAGGGTGACAGACCCTGGGTGCTGCACCAGACCCCTGCCCTCACTACTGCTGTGAGTCAGAGGAGGGAGGAACCTGAGGGGAGTCAGAGGACCCTCCTTCTCTCACTCTCAGATCTCTCTCTCTCTGTCTGCAGACCTCTTCTGCCCCTGTGGAGATCCGCCATGCTCTGGGAACCCAGCCTAACTATGTCTCACTGGGGGGCAGTGTGGCTCAGCCTGGTACCCTGGAGGCCTTCTGTGTGGAGAGGCCTCCTTTCCCACCAGAGCCCTCTCCACACATCTTCTGGGCCCCCAACCCCCAAGGGTTCTTCTGGGCCCCACCATCTGGTCCTTGGGTATCTCTTGGGGCTGTTCCTCTCACACAGCTGGCCTCCACCCTGGCGCCCCCAGCTTCCCTAGCCTCCACCCTGGCGCATCCAGCTCCCCCAGCTCCCCTGGCCTCCACCCCAGTACCTCCAGCCTCCACCCCAGCTCCCTTGGCATCCACTTTTGTGGCCCCTGTAATCCCCCAGGGCCTGCCCACCCCTGAGCCAAGTAGCGCCCCCCAGCCCAAGAGTCCAGGCCCCAAGTCTCAGAAAGGCAAAGCCCTGCGCCCAGAGGCTGCTGAAAGAATCGCCACAGCTGGGGAAGGGCCTGGCCCTCAGCTCAGGGGCGCCCTGGGCCAGGTAGTAACAGCTCGGCTCTTCCCAGACAGCCTAGAAGACACGCCCCCTCGCCTCAAGGGCCCACCTCCACCCGAGGCAGGCGCTCCAAAAGTCAAGGACACACCCCCCAAAACCAAGGTTAAGTCTTCTTGCTCAGAGATCACACCCCCTCCATCTGAATCACAGCGTGGGTCCAGGGCTGAGTCTCAGAAAGCCAAGGCCACGCCACCCCCAACGGGGTCAGTGCTTTGGAAGGGCAAAGCCACGCCTTCCCCTGAAGCCGGGTATCCGGGCA
The DNA here is from genome assembly GCA_027257055.1 of Cephalopachus bancanus. Classification (NCBI taxonomy): domain Eukaryota; kingdom Metazoa; phylum Chordata; class Mammalia; order Primates; family Tarsiidae; genus Cephalopachus; species Cephalopachus bancanus. Next base: position 489,687 of record JAPVLO010000110.1, on the reverse strand, counting down.
AGGCCCCTCCCTCTAAAGCTTTGGAGGCATCCTCGGTCAAGACCCTGCCACCAGCGTTCGAGGTGGGGGCTCTTGAGGTCGTGGCCACGCCCCCGCCTGCTGCTGACCACGCCCACTCAGAAGACTTGCTTCTGCAGGCCGCCAGACTTCTGGAGGCTGCTGAAGGTGAGCTAGATGTTCACGCCGGTCTTGCCAGAGGTCTTGTCTCCGGGGGTCCAGCCCCCTTAGAGTTCATTCTTTGGAGCTCATTCTTTCCCCCTCAGACTCCGACGGCAGCGAGTTCCAGGATGACCCCGTGCTGCAGGTGCTAAGAACCCAGAGGGCAGAGCTGCGTTGGCAGAAAAGGTGACCCTCCATTACCAGGATCTATGACACTGGGTCCCTGAATCCTCTGGGTTCCCCATTAGGTGCCCACTTCTCCTGGGCCCCCTCCCAGAACCCCATCCGCAGCCCTAGATCCTTATCCTGAGCACAAATCCAGTCTCCCGGCTTTTCTCCAGGAAGGTGGATGCCCAGCTCTCCTTCCTGTTGGACCACACCATGGACCCAGGATCTTGGTCACCTCTAGCCACATCGCCCCCCAGATCCCCAAGGAGGCTGCTGTGAAGGGAAGGAGCCTCCCTGGAGGCCAGATGACTTTGAATCGTATAAGTTCTATTTTACCCACTGAAACATTTCTTTCAGGTTACTGCTTATCTCTGAGAGGGGGATTGTTCTGGAAAGACCAAGAGTCATGTCAATTCAAGGAAATACCCGCCCACCCGTGGCTCTGCCCGGCTTCCCCCCTTCCTAACCTTTGAGACAAAATATGTTTTCTGGTGTCATTTTCCTTGGGACAGAGGAGGTTCCAGGTGAGATTTCAGGCAAAACTGGGACCCATCTTATCTGATTCTGACTCAACTCAGAAGTCCTGTCTCAGATGGGACCAAAGAGACAGTCCTCTGGGCATGTACTAGGGTCATCAGAGTGTTGAACAGCGGTCAGTCCTTCATTCCCATCCTGCCTGTGCCCACAGCTGCATTTGGGGTGCAGCTGATCCCTCTCACTTCGAAGTACTTTCTTCCCCTCCTTCTAGAACTCTCCTTACCTCTCTAGCCATGCCTTCTCATTGCCTCGGCACGTCAACTTTGGCGTGTCCCAGGGCCCTGGCTTTGACTTCTCTATCTACACTCACTCCCAGGTGCTCTTGTCTAGCTTATTGACTCTAAACCTCATCTCTATTTTGAAAATCCCCCAATTTTTATCTCTAGCCTAGGCCTGGCCATTGAAGCCTGGGCTCCCACGTCATTACCACCTCCACCCAAAGGTCTAAGAGATCTCTGGTGCCGTAGATACGAACCTGAACTTTCTATCTTTCCCCCTAAATTTGTTCCTCCCCCACTGTCCTCATCTCTGTCCTTTGCTGCTCAGGCCAAAAGCCTCACAGCCTTGTGTTTTTCTCCCACCCACAGTCAGTCGGCCAGCAAACGCTTCCATCTCTACCTTTAAAATCTGTCCAGAATTCAACTGCTTCTCCTCCTTCCACTGCCCTCAACTTCAGCCTAGGCTATCAATACCTTCTACCTGGACTATTAAAGCAACATATTGTTTTTATAAACATGTCTGCATATTCTCTGATACCTCGCCATCAGGAGATAGAGTCTATGTCCCTTCCTCTTAAATGGAGGATAAACGAATGCAGAGGAAGTGATGCAACTTAATTTCTGAAGTTCAGTTAGGATGTTACGGTCTGCCTGGTTTCCTTTCTCTCCCTCTTTCTGTGTCTCTGATACTCGCTTTAGAGGCCATATTTTATCTTACTTTATTTTTTTGAGTTGGAGGCTCACTCTTTCGCCCAGACTGGAGTGCAGTGGCACACTGCCACCCCAGCATCGACCTGCTGGGCTCCGGCGATCCTTCTGCCTCAGCCTTCCATGTAACCAGAATTACTGGCATGTGCTACCATGCCTGGCTAAAGTTTTTATTTATTGTAGAGACGAGATCTCGCCAAGTTGCCCAGGCTGGTCTCAAATCCACGGGCTCAGGCAGTTCACTCGCCTCAGCCTCCCAAAGTGCCGGGATTACAGGCTGAGCCACCGAGCCTAGCCTAGAGGCCATATTAAAAAGAAAAAAAAAAAAAGTTGTCTTGTGGGGAGGGGTTTGGGCTATACAGGTGTATGCACTTATCAAACTCAGTGCAATCTGTGAATCTCGTTGTATGAAAAGTTTAGCTTAAAAGAAAAATAAATATTGAACTCTAGTTAAAAATATATGTGTCTAAATATTTAGGGGACAGTATGTCAATATCTGGAATTTATTTGTAAATGCATTCAAAGATTGGTTGGATTGATGAATGAATAACAGGTAGATGTGGATAAAGCAAACGTAGTAAAATAATAGTAGGATCTAAGTGGTGGATATGTGGGCTTCCACTGTAAAATTTTTTAACTTTGCTGTATGTTAGAAACTTTTCATAATAACATGATACAGAATATATGACCAGGACTGTATTTATAAAAAAGAGGGAATAGGATGGATTTCTTTTCTTTTTTTTCCTTTTTTTTTTTTTTTTGACGGGGAGTCTTACTTTGTCACCCAGGCTGGAGTGCAGTGGCATGCTCACAGCCACCACAGCCTTGACCTGCTGGGCTCAGATGATCCTTCCACCTCAAACTTCCAAGTAGCTGGAGCCACAGGTGCACACCACCACACCTGACTAGTTTTTTGATTTACCATAGAGACGAAGTCTTACCATGTGGCTCAGGCTGATCTCAAACCCCTGGGCTCAGGCAATCATCTCACCTCCGCCTCCCAAAGTGCTGGGATTACAGACATGAGCCACCACACCTGGCTAAGGATGGATTTCTCACAGCAGCTTCTGTATATCACAGATATGATCAATATTTGTTTCAGTCTTTTTGAGCAAATCATACATTTAAATGAAATCAACAAGATGGAAATAGCTGTTTAGATATAAGGAGAAATAAAAGATGTTTATAGTAGCAGAACCTGATCTAGTTGGGGCAAGAGTGACGTCTAGAAGGATTCCTGAGGAAATTACACTTAAACTAGAAAGGTAGAAATTATCTCATTGATATGGGTCTGTCCTAATTACTATTGCTGGGTAGCAAACCACTCTCAGAACTTAGTGGCATAAAAAATCATTTTATTATGCTTATGGATTTTGTGAGTCTTCAATCTGGACGGGGGCAGTTGGGGACAGTTTTCTCTGCTCTATGATTTCTGGTGGTTCAACTGGAAAGACTCAAAAGTGACTTGACAGCTGTGGGTAGAATCTTCTGGAACTTTTTCCACAGAAGATAAAAAGGCTATGCAGTGAGATGTAAGACTTCCTCCTACCTGATACTCAGGTACTCAGTACCCCTCCCAGGATATGACCACTGTTTCCAGCTCCACGAGCAGCTTTTGATTCCTTCTGTCAGCTGTATCCCAAGTCCCTCCCTGTCTGTGGGATGTGGTCCATTCCTTTCCAAGCCCTCCTGATCTTACATCAGGTTGACTTCATGTATCAATGTGTTTTTTGGGGTTTTTTGTTTCTGTTTTTGTTTTGAGTTGGAGTCTCACTCTGTCGCCCAGACTGTAGTGCAGTGGCCGCTCCCGGTCACCGCAGCCTCGACCTGCTGGGCTCCAGTGATCCTTCCGCCTCAGCCTTCCAAGTAGCTGGAACTACAGGCGTGCGCTACCACGCCCGGCTCATTTTGATTTATTGTAGAGATGAGGTCTCGCCAAGTTGCCCAGGCGGGTCTCGAACCCTCAGGCTCAGGCAATCCACTCACCTCAGCCTCCCAAAGGCGCGGGATTCCAGGCGGAGCCACCGAGCCCAGCTGTATCAATGTTTAAATGTGCATATCGGGGGCAACCCCTTCGGGTCCCCTTCCACTTTGGGAGCTTTTCTGTCCTCAATAAATCCTGCTTTCTCAATAAATAAATAAGTAAATGTGCATATTGTACATACATGTATAAAACCTCCCCAGGGCCTTTAGGCCTCAAGTTCTCATCATGCTCTTCCTGGAGGTCAAGGGGCAGGGGTTCGGGGTGATGGAGAAGAGGACTAAAGAGGACTGGGTAGGGCGCTCAGCGTGGCCAAGCTCTGTGTGAAGTTCTGCCGGGATTTCTGTTCCCGCTGCTCCTGCCCCGGGTCCTTTCCTGTCCTCTCGTGCCCACACCTCCCCTTTCCAAGGGCCCAAAGACAGAGATGCCAAGGCAACAGCATCCCTCTCCCACTTCTGCCTACCTATCGTCCTGTCATTTTTGCATGAATGAACGAAGGAATGGACCAAGGCTGTGCCCTCTGAGGTGAGGGCCTTGTTGAAGGCGTGACCCATCAGAGTCCTCTTGGAAAGGGAGTTGTTACAGTGTTTTCTGGGTATGCTCAGACAGTGGCGGGAAGGATTGGGTTGGCTTTGTGGGAGGCATGATCATGCTTTGACATTTTGTACTAAACCTTTAACTAGGAAAAAAAGCTGGAGTCTGGCCTGTATTAAGTAGCAAGAGAGGAGACAAAGAAAATGTCCAGTGGGTAGAGCAAGGCGGAGTCACTGAGAGCCTAAGGTTATGTCCCAGGCCGGGTATCTGAGGCAACGAAAAATGTCTCCCCGGGCAGAGTGCCCTCAGGATTCTGTTAGCCTAACAAGGTAGGACTAGAGGACTGGTACTTTGAAAAGCTGCTTGAGGAGTGGAGCAAAGCCTTGAGGCCGTAGGAGAATCCAATTGAGAATGTCACAAGAGGCCTGGCTCGGTGGCTCAGCCTGTGATCCCGCGCTTTGGGAGGCCGAGGCGAGTGGATTGCCTGAACCCGCGGGTTCGAGACCCGCCTGGGCAACTTGGCGAGACCTCATCTCTACAATAAATCAAAAAAATTAGCCGGGCATGGTAGTGCGCGCCTGTAGTTCCAGCTACTCGGAAGGCTGAGGGGGAAGGATCGCCGGAGCCCAGCAGGTCGAGGCTGCGGAGGCCGGGAGCGGCCACTGCGCTCCAGTCTGCGCGACAGAGTGAGACTCCAACTCAAAAAAAAAAAAAAAACAGTCACAAGAATCGTCTCTGAGAGTGGACTAAGGGATGGTCCACTGCTCAGTGTTAGAAGTGCTGAAAGCAAAGCATAAAGGACCTGGGGGTGTGTCTCAGGAAGGGATGACAGCCAATGAAAAGCAGCCATGGGCGTGGCGCTGTCAAACTTCGTGGGGCGGTACCGAAGGCACCGAGCCAGGGCGGGGCCCACGGCTAAGCCAATGAAAAGCCATCAGGTGGGCGGAGCACGGGCCTAAGGCCAAGAGTGGAACCAATGAGAAGCGGCGCCGCGTCCCCGCTGCCCCCCCGCCCCGTGGGGCGCGCGCCGGAGCCACGGGCAGCCGTTAGGGGCGGGGCCTGCTGCCGCCCGCGCGCGGCTCGCGCCCTCCCCTTTGTGTCGCCATGGCGGCGGCAGCGGCGACGAGAACGACGAGAGGGGGGTCGAGCGCGGCCGGGGCCTGAGGAGGCTACACGACCATGGTGGTGAGGGGCCCACGCGGCCGTCAGTCTGTCCGTCCGCGTGTCAGTCTGTCCGCGCGCGGCCCCGCCCCGCGCGCCCCGCCCCCGGCCCCGCCCGAGCCCGCGGCCTGTGCCGCCCCTCACCCTTCGTCGCGGTCCCCGTCGTCCCCCAGCCTGATCCTGGGTCCGAGCCCTGATCTCGACCCCGCCCCCTCAGCGCGCATCTCCTCGCACGCCTTGAATGAGGATGACAGTGGCGGAGGACCCGGGCTGGGGAGGAAGAGGGGCTGGTTCGGGGAGGGACCCGCGCTGCCCGAATGGCCCCCGCGGGGACCCGCTGAGGCCTCTTGGCTCCTTCACCAGCCCCCATCCCCGCACCTTCCTCAGCATCCTCATCCCAACCCTCAACCCTCCGGGCCTTGTCCCCCCCCCCAACAGCCCCTTTCTCGTTCCTGAGCCCCACCCCCACTCGGCTCCATCCTCAGCCTGACCCTTTTCTTCTTCTCCCTCGTTTCCACCCCGTCCCAATCCCTCTCCGTTCCTCCGCCCCTCATCAGTCGGAACCTCTATCTCGGTCTCTCCAGCTCCCCCCCACCCCCCCGCTTGTTCTACCCAGCAAGCTAGCACTGTCCCTGGCTTGATCCTTGGTCCTCTCCATCTTCTTGTCCTCACCCCCCTCCCCCACCACCTCCCTTTCCCACCATACTGCTCCGGCTTATTCATCCATTTATTCTCTCATTCCCTGGTTTAAGAGACCTTCACTGAGACCTCCTCTGGGCAGGACCCATGCTCCAGGCACAGAGAGAGTCAGATCTCATCCTGCCTTAGGGAGCTTCATGGGCTGGAGGGGGACAGACCCTGAGGGTGAGGCCCAAGGGTGAACTTGGGGTTGCAGGGACGCGGAGGGGAGAAGCTAGAGCCTAGTCTGGTGAATCCGGGAGAAGCTAGAGCCTAGTCTGGTGAATCCCCGTCAGGCAGCTGGTTAATTTATTCATCCGATTTGACCCAGCCCCTGCTGTGCGACTGGGCTGGCCCTGGGCATCGGAGACCTGGAGAAGTCAGGCACAATCCTATTATGAGGAGCATCAACTCTGTCCTGGCATGCTGGGGGGCTCGACCTGGGGCTCTGCTTCTGGGGAGGTCACACTCCAGTGGGAGAGATGGACTTGTCACCAGGCAGCGGCAACTCAGTGTGCTCAGAGCTGTGAAGGGGAAAGCTCAGGCAGAACTGTGGAGTCTGGGATGAGGGAACCTCAGGGGATGGAAAGAGTTCAGAAGAAACACCTGGCGCAACCTGAAGGGTCAGGGAGAACTTCCTGGAGGAGGGTGCATGTGAATTGAGACCTGAAAGGTGAGGATGAATTAACCTAATGAAAGGGTGGGGGTGAGTGTTCCAGGCTGACAGAACAGTCTTGGCAAAAACCTAGAAGGAAATTAGAAGATGGTGCTTTTGTGGACACTTTGAAGTTCAAGAGCTCTAAGAATGGGGGCGATGGAGAGAGATGGGACTGGAGAGGTAAACAGAAACCAGCTCAAGGAAGCCTTGACTATCACACCAGAGAATCTGATTTCATCTTTAAGACAACAGGGAGCTATCGAAGGACTAGGATCTCCAGAGAAACGGGACCAGATTTGTGTTTGTGAAAATGATCCTGGCTGTTGTGAAGAAGCTGGCAGGAGGGGAGAGGTTGGAAGCAGGAAGGCCAATGAGATGGGAGTTGTGATTGTTCAGTGGTAGGAGGTGACTATACTCCTTAGGGGCTCCAGAAGCGTTTTAAACAGGGAGAGACGGGACCAGCGTGCTTTCTCCCCTTTTGCCTGCCTCACCCATGGTCCCTGCTCCTCCAGTCCTCTATCCTAGACCACACACAAAGAAGCAGGCCTGTCCTCAGCCCCACCCTCACCTCCCCCAACCTACCCTCCTACTTCATGCTCAGGGCAGTGTGTGGAGCAACCAGGGCCTCTAAGACTCAGGCTGGCAGCTAACAATGCTCCTGTTGTCTCTTTGCTCCCATCTCCGGGGGCCTCTGATTCTTCTCTCTGCTCTACAGGCTCGCAGCACTGACAGCCTGGACGGCCCAGGGGAGGGCTCGGTGCAGCCCCTAGCCCCCACTGGGGGGGCCAGTGTGAAGGGGAAGCCAGGGAAGAGGTGAGAACTCAGGGACTCGGGAGGCTCAGCTCAGGGACTTAGGAGGCTTGAAGATCTGTTGGTGATATGTCACCCATCTCCCAGGCTCTCAGCTCCTCGAGGTCCCTTCCCCCGGCTGGCAGACTGTGCCCATTTCCACTACGAGAATGTTGACTTTGGCCACATTCAGGTATGGGGGCTTTGCACTCAGATGTGAACGTGAGATCCTATTTAACCTTGCAACAATAGCAGTGCTTTACCCCAAGAACCTATCCCTGTGACTGTTCCACCCATCCGAGCAGTCAATAACAAAAGTTGCAGGGGCTAGAGCAGATGGGGATAGCTGTTCATTCATTTAGCAGTTGTTTTTTTTTTGTTTGTTTTTTGGTTTTTTTGAGTTGGAGTCTCACTCAGTTGCCCAGCCTGGAGTGCAGTGGCACGCTCATGGCCACCCCAGCATTGGCTTGCTGAGCTCAGGCGATCCTTCTGCCTCAGCCTTCCAAGTATCTGGAACTACGATGCCCAGCTAATTTTTTGATTTTTATTGTAGAGATGAGGTCTTGTGAAGTTGCCCAGGCTAATCTCGAACCAGTGGGCTCAGACAATCCTCTCACTTTGGCCTCCCAAAGTGCTGGGATTACAGGATTGAGCCACCGTGCCCAGCCCATTTGTTCTTTTATTCATCCAACAACAACTTTTTGTTAAGTGTCTGCTCCGTACCGGGGTCCTGTACTCTGGCCCACACAGCACCAGGCCCTGTCCTTGGGGAGGTCCAGCAGGGTCCATAAAGCCATTGCTAGGTAGAGCCAGCCTAGAGAGATCAGGACTGGGACAAAAGTGAGGCCCTCACTGTACCTTTGTGTCCTTCTGCAGCTCCTGCTGTCTCCAGAGCGGGAAGGTCCCAGTCTCTCTGGAGATAATGAACTGGTGTTTGGGGTACAGGTGACCTGTCAGGTGAGGACACCCAGCCACTCATCTAGCCTGAATGACTGGCCACCATAGGCCTCAACTCAGTGTAATGGGACCACTGCTTCCTTTTGTCTCTCTGCTCCCACAGGGCCGTTCCTGGCCAGTTCTCCGCAGTTATGATGACTTCCGTTCCCTGGATGCGCACCTCCACCGGTGCATATTTGACCGGAGGTTTTCCTGCCTTCCAGAGCTTCCTCCACCCCCGGAGGGGGCCAGGGCTGCCCAGGTAACCTACTTGTTGTCTCAGCTCCTGCCTCAGCCATCAATGTGTCCTCATTAGCGATGTGTGACTATCAAGGCAGGGGACTTAGATAAATATTTAAACACCATATGGCCCCAGTCCCAACCAATCCAAATGGAGAAGCCTTAGACATACAACAGGGTTCTGCTATGTGAGCTCCATTTCATTTTAGGATCATGGGGAGGTCCAGGGGCTTCCATGGAAGGGTTAGCACGGCCATCCCAGTTAGGGCACTCAGGAGCTTAGCATGGCCTATTGACCAATGGATATGCCAATATTTCAGTGCTTAACAGCACTCATGCATTTGGGTTGAATTTCAGCCCTGCCTAGAGATGAGCTAGGGCAGTGTGGGAGGGAGTGGACTCTCTCAGGGTCCATTCACAGGAGCCCACCTTGACAACCCACCCTCAGATGCTGGTACCACTGCTGCTGCAGTACCTGGAGACCCTGTCAGGACTGGTGGACAGTAACCTCAACTGTGGGCCTGTGCTCACCTGGATGGAGGTGGGCCTGGGCAAAGGGTCTTGGAGTTCAGGGTGGGCAAAGGGTGCCTAAGAGGTGAGAACTAGCCTGGGAGTATGCGGAGGCATGGAAAAGAAAGGAGCCAGAGTGGAGGAGGCAGTGATATTTTAGTGTCTATGTGGGCGCATTCCTGTGAGAGAAAGTGAGTGTGTGTGTGTGTGTGTGTGTGTGTATGTGTGTGTGTGTGTGTGTTTTAGCAGGTGTTGGGCTGTGGGGGATGTCAGGACTTAAAGGTATAACAGTTAGAAATGGATTTGGCTGTAACTCACAGAACACCTGGCTGTGAGTGGCTTAAATCAGAGTGTTTTTAGATAGCAAAAGTGTAGCATCTGCTGGGGAGGATGCAGGGGTAGGGGTGGTAGAGTCCTGGGACACGTGAGGGGAAAGAAAGGGGCTTGTTTTCCAGAGGGCAGGAATTTAGATGTTTGGTCAACAGCTCTGAGTGACAGAGGCTCTGAGGTAGGGGACAGGTGGTGGCCTCATGAGGCATAGAGGAACCTTGTCTGCCATTATTAGCCCCTTCTTCTGGCCTCTCCTTGCCACATCCTGCCTCCATTTCAGCTGGACAATCATGGCCGGCGCCTGCTCCTCAGTGAGGAGGCCTCACTCAATATCCCTGCAGTGGCTGCTGCCCACGTGATCAAACGGTACACAGCCCAGGCACCGGATGAGCTGTCCTTCGAGGTGAGGCTGTGGGGGAGCAGACTCCAGCTGGGCTCCCACTTTCCCTGCTCCTTCTGACCCTGCTCCCATCTGTTCCCTCCCAGGTGGGAGACATTGTTTCAGTGATCGACATGCCACCCACAGAGGATCGGAGCTGGTGGCGGGGCAAACGAGGCTTCCAGGTGAGCCTGGTTGGGGGTAGACAGGTAGGACAAGGGCACTGTGCCAACGAGGGTGGCCCAGCCTCTGACCCTGACCCTTTCTCAGGTCGGTTTCTTCCCCAGTGAGTGTGTGGAACTCTTCAGTGAGCGGCCAGGTCCAGGCCTAAAGGCGGGTAAGTGCCAGGGGCAGAGCAGGGAAGTCCTCCCACATCCTCGGCCTACCATCCATCCTTCCACCCACTGTTCGCCCCACAGATGCTGATGGTCCCCCATGCGGCATCCCAGCTGCTCAGGGTATTTCATCTCTGACGTCAGGTAATAGAAACAATGGGTTGGGTTCTCCCCTCACCTCGCCAGGCCTATGGCCATGCTGACCCTGTGTGGCCTGCCTTTGCCCCACAGCTGTGCCCCGGCCACGTGGGAAGCTGGCTGGCCTCCTCCGCACCTTCATGCGCTCCCGTCCTTCTCGGCAGCGACTGCGGCAGCGGGGAATCCTGCGGCAAAGGGTGTTTGGTTGTGACCTTGGAGAGCATCTCAGCAACTCGGGCCAGGACGGTGAGGCCTGGGCCCACCTGCCTACCCTACCCCCCCTCCCACCTAGGATTCAACCTGCCCAGCCCTGACCCTGCTGCTTTCTCCCAGTGCCCCAGGTGCTGCGCTGCTGCTCTGAGTTTATTGAGGCCCATGGGGTGGTGGATGGAATCTACAGGCTCTCAGGCGTGTCTTCCAATATCCAGAGATTGCGGTGAGGGCCCTCCACCAGCCCTGTCCTTCCACAGGCATTTACGTTGTCACTATTCCAGCCCTGCGCCATGTGCCAGGGACACAGTTATCAGGAGTTAGGAGGGCATTGAATGGGGGTAGAGCAAGGCTGAGGTCAGGGATGGCTTCTTTGAGGAGTTGATGCCCCAGCTAAGGCCTGAAAGGTGAGAGTAGAGTTAGCATTCTCAGCAGAGGCATCAACCTTCACTGAGCACTTGCCACGTGACAAGCACTATTCTAGGCACCAGGGACACAGCAGTGAATGAAATGTCCAGAAGTGCCTGCCCTTATGGGGCTCCCATGCTAGAGGAAGAGACAAATGGGGCAAGGATAGAGTTTGCTAGAAGATGACAAGTGCTTTGGAGAACAATACATTGAGATAAGGAGCATCATACTAGTAAGCCAGGAAGGAGCACTGCAGTTTTCAATAACCCGAGCAGAGACGACTACTCCGGGAGCGCTGGAGGGGGTGAGGGGGCAGCCACTGCAAAGGGGAGAACAGCAGGAGACCATGTCCCAGAAGTCATCAGGACAGCGCACGCGGGCCTTTTGCGAGGATTTTGGCTTTTACTCAAGTGAAAGGGGAGCCACGGTAGGGTTCGGAGCCAGGGAGGGATAGTCTAGAGGCGGGAGGGAATGAGGCAAGAGCAAGGCGTTGACAGGAGGCAGAGAGGTAAGAGGTGACAGCATGAAGCCTGGAGGAGGAGTGAGAGAGGCATGAGGTTGCAGTGGGTGGGAGCTTTACCATGAGCAGTGGGGCCTCACCAGAGAGTTGTGAGCAAGGGGTTGCTTGGATTTTATCCACAGTGTCCAGTGGCCTCTTAAAGCTAAGAGAATGACACAGCTTCATGGCAGGAGGGCGGCCACACTCTGGAGTCAGACAGCCTTGGGTAGCTACAGCAGAAGTGTCTCCCTCCTGAGTCTCAGTGTCCACTGTAAAATGGGACACCTTTGTCTTTGCTAGGTTTGTTGAGGAGTTCAGTAAGGTTCTGCCTCTAAGAGCCCAGCACGGGGTCTGGGGAAGAGGGTTACGTCCATCTGTGGGCACTTGGGTACGAGGGCAGGCGGAACACAGCCAGGTGGACCAGCTCTGACCTGAATCTTCCTCCTCCTTGACATGGTGGTCTCAGGCATGAGTTTGACAGTGAGAGGATCCCTGAACTGTCTGGCCCCGCCTTCCTGCAGGACATTCACAGCGTTTCCTCCCTCTGCAAGCTCTACTTCCGAGAGCTGCCTAACCCCTTGCTCACCTACCAACTCTATGGGAAGTTCAGTGTGAGTAAGGGTTCAGGCAGGGTTGGAGGGTGCAGAAATGCCTTCAGCCCAGCCCTCATCATGCCTATCCACGATCTCAGGAAGCCATGTCAGTGCCTGGGGAGGAGGAACGTCTGGTGCGGGTCCACGATGTCATCCAACAGCTGCCCCCGCCACATTACAGGTAAACCAGGAGGGGCAAGAAAAGGCCACAGTGGGGTTCCAAGGGAGCTGAGGTTTAGGTGTCCCCCTCTGTTCCCACCTTCAGGACCCTGGAGTACCTGCTGAGGCACTTGGCCCGCATGGCCAGACACAGCGCCAACACCAGCATGCATGCCCGCAACCTGGCCATTGTCTGGGCACCCAACCTGCTACGGTAAGCTGGCAGCTCACCAACCTGCCCCCTCAGCTCCCTACCGTGGAGCCAGCCTCAACTCTCCCACCAAAACCACCCCAAGAGCCCACCAAACTTCTGTTTTCTCGTTCATTTATTTAATACATATCTGTCAACTACCTCCCATGTACAAGCCCTGTTTCAGCACTTGGGACACAGTAGTGAGCAAGGCCTGTCCTCCTAGGACTCATATGCCCATGGAGGAAATGGACAATGAGCCATCAACAAGGAAAATACAGAATAATGTCAGATGGCGAGGAGCGCCAAGGAGGAGACAGGAAGCAGAGACAGGAGGCACTCAGGGCTGCGGCAGTTTGAAGCGTTTAGCTAGAGTGGCGGGGAAGGCTTCAATGTGTCTTTCTGTGGCCAGCAGCAGGGTGAGCCTAGAGGACTTGCTGAAGACCAAGGTAGTCATGATCTCTGTCCTGGAGCAGTTCACGTTTTTCTGGGGGTCCAGATATGTAAATAAGTGGAACAGGTGGTACATCAGAAAATGGGCATAGGGAATGTGGGGGGAAATACACAGGAAAAAAGACCTAGGGTACGGAGGAGGGGGTTACATTTTTAGATAAGGTGGTGGGGCTGACTCCATTGAGAAGATCACATTTTGAGTCAAGTCCCTCAAGGGGTGAGGGAGGGACCCATGTGCACATGGCAGAGGAAACGACAAGCCTGGGGCTGGGCCAGTGCTGGAGGGACAGTCGGAAGGCCATTGGAGCTGGAGCTGAGTGAGCGAGGGAGGGGTTGAGAGAGAGATGATGAGGTCAGAGAGGCGACAGGGACCAGGGAGAGGGGTGACTTCGAGGCCGTGGGCCATGGCGAGGACTTTGCTTTCCTGGGGTGAGATGCAGCCAGGGCGGGCTCTGAGCCAGGAGGGCTCTGACTTCACTTAGGCGTTCCTAGGCTCCAAACTGCTCCAGGGAACAGACTGGGCATACAGACAGGAGCAAGAGGCCAGGGAGGAGGCCGCTTCGATGTCCTGGAAGCAGGGGATGGAGGCTGGACCAGAGTGGGGACAGTGGAAGAGGGAGAAGAGTTTAGATTCTGGACAGATTTTACAGGTGCCGTTGACGGAGTTTGCTAACAGATTGAACATGGGGGTGAAGGAAAGAGAGGGCTCAAAGACAACCCCAAAGTGTTTGGCCTTGAACTGCCTCGACTGAGATGGGGAAGGTGGGGAGGGAAGCGCTGAGAACACAGTTCTAGATGTGATCCATTTGAGAAGCTTGGAGGTGCTGAATAGACCGTCATGGCTTCCAGCGGCTCCCAACATGCCTAGCCAGAACCTGCCAGCCGGTGCTCAGGGCTTCTGGTCTCCCCCGCATCCTCCTGTCCAGGTCTATGGAGCTGGAGTCAGTGGGGCTGGGTGGCGCGGCAGCCTTCCGGGAAGTTCGGGTGCAGTCCGTGGTGGTGGAATTTCTGCTCACTCATGTGGACGTCCTGTTCAGTGATACCTTCGCTTCTGCTGGCCTGGACCCTGCAGGTGTGCCCTCCTGCCACCCCCTGACGTCCTGGCTACTGCCCCCTCATCGTCAGGGCTGCAGTGGGAGGGCAGGTGGGCTCCCAGCCCCGTTCCTACCCCACTGAAGCTGGACCTCCCTCCAGGCTCCCTGAGGACCCCGCCCCGGCCAATCCCTCCCCCGCGCCCCCTCCTTCTCATTTCAGCTCCTCCGCTCGGGATTCCCACTTGTTGGCCCGGACGCCGTTCTTCCTTCACCCCCTGTAGCTCCTGGGGGCCCTTGGGGCCATGGGTCCACCTGGGAGGAGGTGGGAGGTCCCCAGACTTGACCCCGCCCAGGCCCCGCCCAGACTCCCCGCCCTGTCCCGGACCCCAGCCCAGTCAGGATTCAGCTCGTCGGAGGGCCCTCTGGCCCGAGGTAACTGGAGCCAGAGCCGCTGCCCTCACTGGCTGCTGGGAGCTGCCTCCTCATCAGCTCGTTCTGCCTCACCCCTCCTCACCTGCCTGCTGCCCACCCATTCCCGCCTGATCCACCCTGGCCCTCTGCCTTGCCAGCCCGGGTGGGCACGCTGCGGGCCGGGGCTTGGGCTGTGGCGCTTGGCTTTGCCTGTGGCTGGGGTGGCCCCAGAGCTGACCGCTGCCCCTCTCCGAACTCCCCAGGCCGCTGCCTCCTCCCCAGGCCCAAGTCTCTTGCTGGCAGCTGCCCCTCCACTCGGCTGCTGACGCTGGAGGAAGCCCAGGCTCGCACCCAGGGCCGACTGGGGACGCCCACGGAGCCCACAACTCCCAAGGTGCCAGCCTCACCTGTGGAAAGGTGAGTAGGATGCCCGTAGGGAAGGAAGGAGGCAGATCGGAAGCGCTGGTTCCTCAGACTGCCTACTGTTTCTCATCCACATCCCAGGAGGAAAGGGGAGAGACGGGAGAAACAGAGGAAGCCCTGCGGTAGCAGCTGGAAGACGTTCTTTGCGTTGGGCCGGGGCCCCAGTGCACCCCGAAAAAAGCCCCTGCCCTGGCTGGGGGGCACCCGTGCACCACCACAGCCTTCAGGTCAGAGGCCGAGCTGTCGCCTGTGGGTGGAAGATGGTCTGTGCGCTGTGTCCTACTTCACCGACCTCTCCCTGCAGGCAGCCGCCCCGACACGGTCACGCTGAGATCTGCCAAGAGCGAGGAGTCACTCTCATCGCAGGCCAGCGGAGCCGGTGAGCACAGGGCGGGCCCTACCTGTGCCCAGGTGGAGCCAGGAGGAAATGGGGTCCCGGTGTGGCCTCCAAATGTTACGCTTCAAGTTTGGGGGTCCTGGAGCCTTAATCTTTTAAGCTGGACTTTAGGCATAGTGAGTTGGATGAAGTATCACCTTTGGTTCATTACACACTGTCCTCATTGGTCTTTGCAGGGCCCTTTAAGGCGCCTTTCATTTATTTTTTCTTTTGAACTCCTGACCTCGAGTGATTCTCCCACCTCAGCCTCCCAAAGTGCCGGGAGTACAGATGTGAGCTACCAGGCCTGGCCTATTGTTCCTTTTGAAAAAACAAATTTAAATAGTATGAATACCACCCACCCATTAACCCACGAGCCAGAACTAAAAGAGCCCCAATACTTACCTGTGAGTTCCTCCCTCTCCCATCTGCTGCCTCCCAACCAGAGGCAGCTTCTAAATTTCATGGTCATTATTCCCTGACTTTTAAGGTATTATCATATCGGGTGTGTGTGTGTGTGTAACATACATATTGCTCATTTCTGGTCATTTCTGAAACTTTTTCTTTTTTGAGTTGGAGTCACCCAGGCACAATCCTCCTGCCTCAGCCTCCTAAAGTGAGCCACCACTCCCAGCTGTTGAAACTAAAGGGTATCATAGGGGTATAACGCTGTATGTGGAACTTGACTTTCTCACTCACCACCAATTACAGGCTACCATCCACGCTGCTGAGTGCAGCTCAGGCTTATGCCTCTCCACTGCTCCTTTGTATTCTGCGTGGGATGTCACATCATGAGTTGCTCATCCAGCCTACTGCTGATGGATTTGGGGGCACTGATGTGCAATCCCCGCCATAATCACATCCTGGGAGGTTGCTCTGCCACATACTCAGCAGCAGAGAGAGTGTGCGACTGTACAGGACCAGGCCCAGTTGTTTTCCCAAAGCGGTTGTCCCATCTGCAGGCTCAGCAGCCGTGTGTGAGGCTCAGTTAGTCTCATGCTCACTGCCGGTGCGGTTACGACTCCGTCGTGGCGTGGTCAGACCCACCCTCGCTTTGGGTCTGGGAGGGTTCTCGTCATGGTCCTCCCCATCACCCATGAATCTGAACAGCTCCTTCTGGATTCACAGCCATCGTGTCCCTCTCCAGGGAAATGCCTCTCTCTACATTATTTCCATCCAGTTTTATGTTGAACTGTGTGCCCTGTTCTCACTGATATATAAGTATGTTCTCCTGACTCTTGGCCTCTAACTGCACCTCACCTCCACCATTCTAGGCCTCCAGCGGCTGCATAGGCTCCGGCGACCCCACTCCAGCAGCGATGCTTTCCCTGTGGGCCCAGCACCTGCTGGCTCCTGTGAGAGCCTGTCCTCCTCTCCTCTTCCTCCTCCTCCTCCTCCTCCTCGTCCTCTTCGTCCTCTGAGTCCTCAGCAGCTGGGCTGGGACCCCTCTCCGGGTCCCCCTCGCACCGCACCTCAGCCTGGCTCGACGATGGTGACGAACTGGACTTTAGCCCGCCCCGCTGCCTCGAGGGACTCCGGGGCCTTGACTTTGATCCTCTTACCTTTCGCTGCAGCAGCCCTACCCCGGGGGACCCCGCGCCTCCTGCCAGCCCGGCACCCCCAGCCCCTGCCTCCGCCTTCCCACCCAGGGCGACTCCCCAGGCCCTCTCACCTCACGGGCCCCCCAGCCCTGCTTCGCCCTCTGTCCTGGACATCTCGGAGCCCCTGGCGGTATCGGTGCCACCCGCTGTCCTAGAACTGCTGGGGGCTGGGGGAACGCCTGCCTCCCCCACCCGAACACCAGCTCTCAGCCCCGGCCCGGGCCCACGTCCCCATCTCACACCCCTGCTGCTGCGTGGAGCTGAGGCCCAGCTGAGCGACACCTGCCAACAGGAGATCAGCAGCAAGCTGGCGCTGCCGGGTCCCCGGGGAGCTCAGGGCCAGCAAGGTGAGTCCCGCTCAGCCTACCCGCCCCTCTCCAGACCCTCAAGCCCAGGCCCCAGCTGACCCGCCTTCCGTTCCTTCCTGTGTAGGTCCTAGTATGGATTCGCCACTGCTGGCCCCACCCCTGTGCCTCCTGCGTCCTGGAGGTGCCCCTCCCCCACCCCCCAAGAACCCAGCGCGCCTCATGGCCCTGGCCCTGGCTGAGCGGGCTCAGCAGGTGGCCGAGCGGCAGAGCCAGCGGGAGCATGGGGACGCCCCACCAGCTTCCCGCTCGCCTTTCCGCCGCTCGCTGTCCCTGGAGGTGGGCGGAGAGCCCCTGGGGACCTCAGGGAGTGGGCCGATCCCCCACTCCCTAGCCCACCCAGGTGTCTGGGCCCCGGGACCCCCACCTTACTTACCGAGGCAACAAAGTGATGGGAGCCTGGTAAGGAGCCAGTTGCCCATGGGGACCTCGAGGAGGGGACTCAGAGGCCCTGCCCAGGTCAGTGCCCAGCTCAGGGCAGGCGCGGGGTGCAGGGAGGTGCCAGAGACAGCAGCCCAGTCCCCGTGTTCTGCTCCCTCACAGGGTCCTAGCCCTGGCTTCTTCTCCCCAGCCCCCAGGGAGTGCCTGCCACCCTTTCTTGGGGTCCCCAAATCAGGCTTGTACCCCCTGGGCCCCCCACCTTTCCAGCCCAGCCCCCCAGCCCCAGTCTGGAGGCGCTCCCTGGGAACCCCGGCACCCCTCGACAGGGGGGAGAACCTGTACTATGAGATCGGGGCAGGCGAGGGGCCGCCCTACTCTGACCCCGCCCGCTCCTGGAGTCCCTTTCGCTCCACGCCCCCTGACAGGCTCAACGCCTCCTATGGCGTGCTCGGCCAATCCCCACCCCTCCACAGGTCCCCCGACCTCCTGCTCGGCTACCCACCGCCCCCATCCCGCTTTCCCCCTGACCACCTTGGCTACGCAGCCCCCCCGCGCCCCGCCCGACGCCTCGCCCAGCCCGAGCCCCTCTACGTCAACCTGGCCCTCGGGCCCAGAGGCCCCTCGCCGGCCTCTTCCTGCTCCTCGTCTCCGCCCGCCCACCCCCGGAGCCGCTCGGACCCCGGCCCCCCCGCCCCCCGCCTCCCCCAGAAG
This sequence comes from Cephalopachus bancanus, assembly GCA_027257055.1. Taxonomy (NCBI): domain Eukaryota; kingdom Metazoa; phylum Chordata; class Mammalia; order Primates; family Tarsiidae; genus Cephalopachus; species Cephalopachus bancanus. The sequence goes on along the minus strand of JAPVLO010000110.1, from coordinate 471,414 downwards.
CAGCGGGCGCCCTGGGGCCCCCGCACCCCTCACAGGGTGCCTGGACCCTGGGGCCCTCCCGAGCCGCTGCTGCTCTACAGGGCCGCCCCGCCAGCCTACGGGAGTGGGGGCGAGCTCCCCCGGGGGTCCCTGTACAGAAGTGGAGGGCAAAGAGGGGAGGGGGCTGGCCCCCCACCCCCCTACCCGACTCCCAGCTGGTCCCTCCACTCCGAGGGCCAGACTCGAAGCTACTGCTGAGTTGGAGCTGGGAGGGCCCTCCCCTCCTTCCTTTCCCTCCGTGGACCTCGGCCCCGCCCAGTCCCTTGTTTTGTACTTTCTCAGCTCCCGACCCCGCCCCAGGTTTCTAACTTTGTAACTTGCTTCTGATGTGGGTCCCTAACCTGCAAAATGGCTTCCCTGCCCCAGGCCGACCCATCCCCCGCCACCCTCCATCCTGGGGGCCCTCGCACAAACCCGAGGGAGGGCTGGGCTGACACCTGTCCTCCCTCTCCCTTCAGGAGCCCCCAGCATGTCCTGACCTGTGCACAGGGGGTGGGGAACAGCTCCTGCCCTCTCTCCCTACCTGCCCCACTAACTCATCTGACAAAATTAATGAATTAAAATGTGAAAACGTGGCTGCTGGTGTCATGCTGGAACCAGACTCAATGAATGAAGAAACAGTGGCAGACGGGCTGCTGTATTGTATTTCCTTTGGGGCAGGCACCAAGTGGGAAGCTCCTCCTGGAAGGCTGCGAGGGGCAGTAAGAGCTGAGAGAGGGTCTGGGCACCCTAGGAAGGAGCAGGGCGGAAGCCGGGCTTGTCTCCGAGTTGGCATCTTCCTTGCAGTTCTGCTACAATCTCCTCCAGCAGATCCATTCTGCGGAGTAGTAGAGTGTGGGTGAACAGGTTACTTCAGGGATTAAGAAGGGGCCCAGGGTCCCCTCGCCCAGGGCCCCTTTCTCACTTCTCTAAGCTGGGGGAGAGACTTCCTGCAGTCAGCTCGGTGCCAGGTGCCTGCAGGGGAAAAGGCTGGAGCTGCCACCGGGTAGCTACAGATTGAGACTGGAAGGCTGGGACGTGCACAAGGTTCTCTGTTTAGCCTGCCCTCGGGACCTTCCCCGCCAGCAGCCTCCCACGGCGTGGGAAGCCTCCCCGTGGCTCAGCAGGAAGGGGTGGGCTCACAGGGCTGGGGGTCCCGCAGGATAACCCTGTGCGTGTGTGGCAGCAGCCCCTGCAGAGCTTGGGTCTTGGCTGAGAACTTCCTCTCAAACTGCTCCACAGAGCTCTGGGTCTCCCACAGGGATGCTGAGTCTTGAAGGCAGGAGTGCAGGCAGGGGCCCTCGGGGAAGCAGGGTTGGTCAGGGGTCACAGGTGAGTGAGGGGACAGTTGGAAGTCTCTGGGTGTTCCTGATCAGAGAGGCAGCTAGAGAACCTGGGGTTGGTGACTACTAGGGCTGGGGGCGTGTCACAGGTTAGCAATGGGTCAGTGGTAGCTCAGGGCTCCGGGGGTATCCATACTTCTGAGCTGGGCTCCAAGCAGCAGTTGAGGCTGGCCCTGGCGGTGGGGCCTGGACAAAGGCCAGGGCTGGGACTATGGCTGCTGCCTAGAGTCAAGCTGCTGCCAGAGTTCCAGGCTGTGCCCCTGGGCACCCTGCTGTGGCTCGTGACTTCAGAAGTCTCTGGGGCCTGCAGAAAGTAGAGGCAGAGAGTTGGCGTGTGTTGCCCAGGTGTCCTGCAGCTCCTGTGGTGCCCCACATCACTGTGCTGGCTCCCACCTGGGATGGGGTGGGGCCTGGGGCCGTCACAAGCAGCAGAGGCCTGGATGCTGTCTTGGCTCTGGGAGCCACTTCACAGTTCACTTTCTCTAGAGACAAGCCGGGTGGTTGGACGGGGGCACAGCTCAGCGGTTCCTGGCAGCTGACACCATCCCCTCCTTGCCTCTAACCTGGTGGGGAATCCTGCGGTGCCGGGGACAGTGTGGTCCCCTCCATCGGAGAGCTCCCCTCAGGAGCTGAGTCCTGTGGAAAGGAGGGGGCATGGGGACACGGGCCGTGCCTGGGTTCCATGGCCACTTTCCAGCCCCTGCTAGCCTGTCCTGTACCTGGGCCATGGTCTCCCGCAGCAGGTATCGAGTACTCTGCAGGCTGCCCCAGCGGTCAGCAGGCCCCAGGCCCAGCCCAGCTCGAACCAGGGCCTGGTAGGGGGCTGGGACCAGGGGGTCCAGGGCCGGACTCTCACCTGCCTCCAGCTTGGCTTTCACTTCAGACCCCTCTCTCCCAGCCCAGGGCAGTTCTCCTGTGAGGAGGCATGGTTAAAGGACCCAGACGGGCAGGGTGCGTCAGCGGGGCAGAGGGCAGAGCCACTCACTGACCGGTGAAGACCTCCTGTGCCAGGATGCAGAAGCTGTAGAGGTCTGAGGTGGCGGCAGGCATGTCACCGCAGATCAGCTCAAGTGGCAGCCATGGGTACAGTTCAGGGGGCGGGGGCAGCCCTGGGCTTGGGCCTCCCCAGAGGCAGCCCGGCTTTGGCCTGTGGGGCCGGAGGCACCTGGTGAGCCAGTGGCTGCAGGATAGAAACGTGGGAGTGGGCAGGTGGGGCAGGCACTCACCTGGGCCGCAGGCGGTGTTGGCGCAGTTGGCGCCCATGCTCCAGGTTGCCCACCTTAGCCAGACCTGGCCGCACCAGCTGCACAGCATGGGAGCTGAGGCCACCATGAGCACACCAGCGGGCCTGCAGGAACAGCAGGGCCTCTAGCACCTGCAGCAGAAGGGGGCCAGGCAACAGACCTGGCACAGTTCCAGGTGCCACCCTTCTCGGTCTCTGCAGGTGCAGCAGTCCATGCAGGGAGCCCAGCCACACAGGCTCAAAGAGAAGGCACAGCCCTGACGGGTCCACAGAGGGGCTCAGTGCCATCAGCAGCAACAGGTTGGGGTGGTGCAGGGTGCTGGGCAGGAGGAGAGCAGGCCATTCACAAGCAGGCCCCAACCCACATAGGGAGCAGGCCGCTCCTGGGCACAGACCACCCACCACGTGCCAGAAGACGATCCGAACCAGCCGTCAAAGGAAGAACTGAGACCCCGGGTCACACAGCCAGCAGTGGTGGAGCCAGCACCCAGCTCATGCCCTGTCCACGGCAGCCCTCCGCACCCCACCTCCTTTCTGGGGCCTACAGGACACCACACACAGAACTGGCACGCACTTCCCAGTCAGGGGTCACTCCAGTGGGTGGGCTCCACGCGGTGCTGGCCCATTAGCAAGGACTGACCCTGGGTACTGCTGTGTGCCCTGGTCTCGTCTGTGCAACCCTCGAGCCAAGGGGCAGGCGGGAGACGGCCTTGGGAGGCCGGGGTGGAGCACCTGCAGTGCCGAAGGTCAGCCAGCAACACGTCAGGCTGGGCTCCGGGGGCCTTCAGCTGCCGCATAGTCACGGGGTGGCCCCTCCACAGGAGGCTGGGGGCGGGAAGGGAAGAACGTGGCTCTGAGACAAAGGGGCTTTCCGTGCGAGGGGAGCAGGGAGGCAGACTGCCGGGCCAGGCAGGGCAGGACTTGCATCTGCAAGGGCAGGGCGGGCTCTCACTTGGCCATGAGGGTTTGGGAGCTGCTCTCGTAGGTGCGGTCCGGCTCTCCCTGGGCTGGCAGCAGCTCCTTGGGGTCTGCAAGTGGTATGCCTGTCACTAGTCCCAGTGGCCACAGGCTGCTCAGCTAGGGGCAGGGAGCAGGACCATGAGACACAGAGAGGGCAGCGGCGGTTCCCGCTCTCCCAACCTTTCCCACTTACCTGGCCAAACCCCAAGGCCGGGACTTGGGGGGGCCTCCTGATCTGTTCCCTGGGAAAAAGGGCAGGTCGAGGGTAAGTCTGGGCATGGCAGGTCGGTGGGTGGGCTTCGGGGTGTGGACAGTTACCTGTCAGTCGGCACCAGCCACCGCGAGGTCAGAGAGCCATGCAGGCTATTCCCAGATCTGGCCTGCAACTGGCCCAGAGATGCAGTGGGTGCCAATTCGCTGCCACGCACTAGTGCTAACATGTGGGCACGGCAGAGCTGTAACAGCTCCAGCACCTGGATGGGGGTGCATGGGGGTGAGGCCAGGTGGCGGTGCTGGCCCTGCTGCCCCCGCCCACTCCCACCAGGGCCACGGCTCACCTCCCAGCTCTGCGTGGCACCACCCTGCTCAGCCCAGTCCTGCGGGGTGCGACCCTGCTGGTCACGCAGACGCAAGTCACCCCCCGCCTGCAGCAGCTGCCGCATCACCAGGCCACAGCCGGAGAAGGCACCGGCGTGCACCGGTGTGCTGCCATCAAGACAACGGCTATAGCAGAACAATACGGTTGGGAACTGATTAGGAAAGGGACTGAACATGGACAGAAAGTGGCCGGGTGGGGGGACTGGGGGGTGGGGAGAAGCCACTGTGAACATGGGAGGTGGACATCGGGATGGGAAAGGCCACTTGAGGCCACAGTGAGGTCTCTGGGGGGACGAGAGGCTCACTGAGTGCACGGAAGGCCCCAGAGAATGGGAACAGTAGCTGGTGAGTAAGAATGGGTTAATGAGGACAAGAAGGGTCCCTGGGGAACGGGTTCGCTGGGGAATGGAAGAGGAGTCATGGAGGAGAGCCTCAGGGGACGAACGTCCTGGTTCTCAGGCTCCCCGGGACACAAACTCAGCCCTGGTAGTGTGGGGGCACCACCCCCTGTCCACTCACTGGTTGGGGTTGGCACCAAAGGCCAGAAGGAGCCGCACAGTGGAGCCGTGGCCCAGCAGCGCTGAGAGGAAGAGCCCCGTCTGCCCAGCAGAGTTCTCAGCATCTACCTGGACAACTTAGGGGCGGCAGTGTTAGGACTGTCCCCACCCCATACTCCTGGGGCAGAGGTCCTGGGGGTCACTAGGCATACGCTCTTGCCAATTCCCAATCTCCACAGTCCCTCCTTGACTGGGTGACCACTGACCCCAGTTTCCATCTCTGTGTCCTGGAACCGCCACCCTCCAGGTGCCGCAGAATCCATCTCAAAACAGTGCTCCAAAAATCACCCTTAAGTCCCCAGAAATGGAACACAGGACGAGAGACATCTGTCTGCCATGCAGACATCCATCCCCCATCCCAGAGGTGTCCAAATCACACAAAGGCCACCAGGGCCAGGAGGAAGTGGACTTCATGGGGACTTTGGCTTAGGGGCGCCTAGTACACTGTCTAGGACAGGCAAACACTACCCAGCTCTAACTCTGTGATGCATATACAGGCCCCATGAGGCTGGCATCCAGTTCTTCAAGAAAAGCAAAGCTTCTAGATTTTATCAGGAAATCTCTTAAATTTATTTTTGAAAACTGCATCTAAGGACTAAATCCAGGTAGCAACCTCCTCCGCACCCTACCTCCAAGCATGGACCAGTCCCCTCCCCCACAACCCTCCTCTTCAAATCTCCCTCCCAACTACTCGCCCTCTGCCCCAAGCCCTGGATTTCCCCACCCCTCATCCATCCTTCACCAGTTCCTCTTCCTCCAGTCCCTACGCGGGAGAGGGGTCAATTGCATGGTAACCTTGTCCTTGCACTCCATGCCCTTGGTAGACATGGCTAATCAATCATGTGCTTGGTCCAACCCAGCCTGGATTTTCTCTGCCACAAAATCCCTCCAAATGTGATCCTTCGGGAACTTCTGAACACCAAACTCACTGCATCGCATTTCACTCAGTAGCCCACCACCTTTTGCAACGGCATCCTAACTGGCTTTCTGCACTCATCTTTCCCCAAGAAGGCCTCTTTTTTTAATTGAGTTGGAGTCTCACTCTGTCGCCCAGGCTGGAGTGCAGTGGCACACTCACGGCCACCTCAGCCTCAACCTGTCGGGCTTAGGCGATCCTTTCACCTTAGACTTCCAAGTAGTCAGAACTACAGGTGCACGCTACCACGCCCAGCTAATTTTTTTATTTACTGTAGAGATGAGGTCTCACCAAGTCGCCCAGGCTGGCCTCGAACCCTTAGGCTCAGGCAATCTCCTCACCTCGGCCTCCCAAAGTGCTGGGATTACAGGCTTGAGCCACTATGTCCGGCCTAAGAGGCCTCTTAAAACATAAATCATTTCAAGTAGTAGATAATCTTATATAAGTTTTTCCAAAAAAAGAAAAAAAGAGAGCAAGGCTCACTTTATGAGGCTGGTATGACCTCAATTCCAAAACCAGATGAGAGCTTCCAGAACCAGAAAAAATTACATATCAATTCTATTTAAGATCACGTATGCAAAAATCCTAAATAAAGTAAAATCAATTTATCCCAGAAAGCAAGGATGATTCGACATGAGAAAAATCTATCAATGTAATAAAACACATACATGAGCCTGGGCGTGGTGGCTGTCGCTTGTAATGCCAGCACTTTGGGAGGCTGAGGCAGGAGAACTGCTCAGGAGTTCAAGACCAGCCTGGGCAATATAACAAGACCCCATCTCTACAAAAAAATTTAAGAAATTAGCCAGTTGTGGTGGCATGCACCAGTAGTTCCAGCTACTCAGAAGGATGAGGCAGAAGAATTACCCAAGCCCAGGAGGTTAAGACTGCAGTGAGCTGTGGTCACATCACTGCACTCCAGCCTGGGTGACAGTGAGACCCTAACTCAAAAAATAAAATTAAAAATAAAACACAATCATGGGTGGATTAAAGGGCAAAATCACATGTTTAATCCAGTAGCCACAGAAAAAGCACTTGATAAAATTCAATACCTACTTATAATTAGGAAAAAAACACCTAAGAAAACTTAGATGGGAGGCTGGGTGTGGTGGCTCACGCCTGAAATTCCACCACTTTGGGAGGCTGAGATGGGAGGACTGATGGAGGTTGGAAGTTTGAGACCAGTCTGAGCAACATAGCAAGATTCTCATCTCTAAAAAATTTTTTTTTAATTAGCCAGGAGTGGTGGCGTATGCCCGGAGTCCCAGTTACTTGGAAGAATGACCCAGTAGGATCGCTCTAGCCCAGTAGTTCCAGGTTGCAGTGAGCTATGATCGAGTCACTGCTCTCCAGTTTGGGTGACAGAGTGAGATCATGTCTCTTAAAAAAAAAAAAAAAAAATCTTAGGTGGGAACTTCCTTACCTGACAAAAGTTATAAACCAAAAACGTAGGACTCATCCCCTTTAATGTCAAGAACAATAGCAACAAAGAAAAACAGACGTCCACCACCAACGTGGTTTGGGAGTGATGGCCAATACCTTAAGACAGGAAAAAAAATTTAGAGTTTACATATTGAAGGGCTGGCTGGGTGCTGCTACTCACATCTGTACGCCCAGTGCTTTGGGAGGCTGAGGGAAGGATTATTTGAGCCAGGAGTTCAAGACCAGCCAAAGCAACATAGTGGGAACTCATCTCCATAAAAAAATATTTTAAAAATTGAGTCAGGCATGGTGGCGTGTGCCTGTAGTCCCAGCTACTTGGGAGACTGAGATGGAAGGATCGCCTGAGTTCAGGAGGTGGAGGCTGTGGTGAGCCGTGATTATGCCAATGCACTCCAGCCTGGGCAACAGAGTGAGACCCTGTCTCAAAAAAAAAAAAAAAAAGAAATTAAAATTTAAAAAAAGTTGAAAGGCTGACACCTAACTGTCACCACCTGCAGATAACAAAAATACTAGAAGAAACAACAATTACAACTATTAAGCAAGTTCAGAAAGTGGCCTGATACACAATCAATTTACAGAAAGTATTGAAAACAAATGACAAATTGCTAATGTTCATAGGAATATTAATTTCCTGCTTACAATGCCAACGGTTTCCCCTCATTCACAGAACAAAATCTAACTTTTGAGGCCCCTGACTGCCTGGACCTGTCTTTTCAGCCTCAGTGCACTCCGAGTCGGGCTGCTACTCACACGTGCACAGTTCATTTTGACTTTAGGGCATTTGCACAGGCTCTTCTGTCTTCCAAGAATCTCCCCCCTCCCCCTTTTTGCATTACTGGCTTTTATGACTCAGGTATCACTCCACCTGAAAAGCCATCCTTTCTAGTGTGTCCTATTTCATTCACAATAACCCAGAGGTCATGTTCACCCTTAAATCCCCTCAGGGACCCCAGAACTTGCTCAGTACACAGCAGGGTGCCCAGCACAGAATTGCTGACTGGCCAACTGAAGCCACACCCTCCATACTGCTCCTTGATCCTGCCTCTACAGGCAGGCCCAGCAGCCAGATCCTCACCTCTCCGTAGAAGCCTGACCAGACCCCATCTTGGGCCCCCGGCCACAGCCAGGCGATGCAGACGACCCACCTGGGTGTCTGGATCCTGTACAGAGCCCAGCTCCACAGGGAAGTGGGAGGGCCGTGAGGGCATCTGTGGGCTGCAGACTCAGTCAGCTCTTGGGCCAGGGTCAGCTAAGGGGTCTCATGAGGGCAGGAGGAAGTGAAGAACCGGACCTCTGGGGACAATAAAGCAATAAAAACAGAGTCGCTGGGAGTCCTGGGGGGCAGTCTAGTTGGGAAGGGGATTCAGGAGAGGTCTGATCCTAAGGGAAGCATCCGAATGAGAGAAAGGGTGGCTCTGGGACATACGTACATACCAGAAGGACAGGGTTTGGGAAAACTGAGAGCTCCAGGGAATCTAGGGAAATCCGAGGACTGGGAGGGGGTTTTAGGGCTGGGGTAGGGCGTGCAAGGGCAGTAAAAGGGCTGTGAAGCTAGGACAGGGGCGTGAGAAAGGAGCCAGGGCTTAGGAGGCTCTGAAGGTCGCCAGTTGTTGCAAGAGCGGCCTGCAGTTTAGGACCTAAAAAGTGGTGAGGGCGTCCAAGGGAGGAGAATCTGCGGGCTGGGGAAAGGGACCTGACAGGGACACGTGGCGTCTGAGAGCAGTGTCCCGGGATCTGAAGGAGGTAAGGCGGCGAACGGCAGACTGCGGGCTGTAAGCGTGTCTGTGGGTTGGGAGCCCAGCTTGAGGTCTGGGGAAGATTGAGGTCTGGTGCTGGGGACAGGGGCTACAGACTGGGGGAGGGGACCGAAAGACGGCGGGCCTGAGGATTGAGTCTGCTGGGGGGCGGGGAGGGGAATCAACGAAATGGGGACAGAGTTTCCTAGTGGGGCGGGGTCTGAGAGTGGAGGCGGAGTTTCCATATTGGGGCGGGGTCTGAGGGCTGATGAAAAGGGGTTCTGAGGGGGACTCTGAGGGCTGGGGGAGGGATCTGGGGGAGACCTGGGGGCCCTGAAGCTCTAGGAAAATTCTCAGCCCTGACCCCAGGCCAGGTGGCTTTGCACTTACCGTTGGTCTCCAAGGTGGTCACCACGTGACTGCCACATGACCTCGGCGCTCTCTGAGCGGGAATCCCAGGCGCATGCGCGTCAGTGGCCTCCTGCCGCGCTTGCGCAGTAGTTCCCCTCCCGTCCTCAACCTCCAGCAGCCTCCTCCTGCCCTCCCTGTAGCCCACCTGTCCCAGCCTTTCCTGGGCTCCCAGCCTGTCTCCCCTCTCTGGCCCACCCTCTACATAGTAGCCAGGAGGGTCTTCCTGCCCCTGTCCCTCCCCGGCCTGAGACCCTCCCGAGCCCCCAGTACCCCTGGGACAGAGTCCAAGTCCTGCAGTCTGGCATCTAACACTGTATCATCTGGTCCTGCCTACCCCTCCAGCCTTGCCTCCCCCCTCCCCAGTCCGTGTCACACACACTTTATACACATACCCTTGCCTCTGAATGCTCCTCTCAATCTTCATTGGTTATTCTTGCGAACTCTCTGGGATGCCTCTTGATCACCCAGTGTGTGTCAGGTGCCTCCTCTGGCCTCCCTCTGACTTCCACTACTCCGCCTGGGTTTCCTCCAACACAGCCCTGACCACTCTGGGCTGTCACTGTCTAAAGATAGTTCTATCTACCCCCACCGGACTAAGAGACCTGTAAGGCAGGGCCTGAGATTATCTTACTGTTGTGTCCCCAGCATCGTTCATCTCAGAACCTAGCTCAGAAGGGGCCTCATTCAGTGCACATGAACTGAGAGAGAAGCTTGGCTCTTCCTTCTGTCCCTCCCTGACCATGTGGCCTTGGCCCAGCTTTGACTTCAGTGGTTCAGCATCAGCTTTGACTTCAGTGGTTCAGTGTTCTTCATTTGGACATCCACTGGATGAAGAAAGTTCCCGTGTCAGTCACTGACCAGACCTATCTCAGGGTGGGCAGCCTCAGAATTGGGGGAAGGCATCATTAATCCTTGTCTGATGGCCTTGCTATGCGCTAGGATCATCTAAAGTGCATTCCTGAGCTGTAGAGTCCCTTAGCTTGGTCTGGCTGAGATCAAGATGAACCCTTCCCCAAGGAGACAGCTTCAGTGCAGGACAGCAGCCTGGGCAGTAGCTTAAGACCTTTATTGACCGCATGACCCCCAGGGGTGCTAATGGGGTACCCTTAGGCCTCCCCTCAGCAGCCTCCGCCGCAGTTCTTGGCTGAGCAGCTCCTTTTCCCTGCGGGCACCCTGAAGCACGCTGCGGTTCTCCTGGGCCCTCCGGATCAGGTAGGGGATCACCTCCTCCAGGGGGCCATAGGGGATGGACTTATATACTGCGTAGCCTGCCTGGCCTGGGGAGAGAGTGTTGGCAGAATATGGCCTCTGTCTGGGGAGGCTCCCCAGCCCCCATTTGGAACAGAGACCTCCACTTATGAGAGCATGGCAGACTCAGTGAATTGGATAAAATTTATCACTTAAATCCTTAAAGTTATTAAAATGTTGCCAAGAGAGTAAGAAATTTACTAACCCAAAATTAAGAGAAAGTGGGAACTCAGAGAGAGAGAGAGAAGGGACACACAGGAAGCCACTTCTTCCTGAAAGGGAAAATCGAGCAGTTCTTTGATGACTTCACAGCTCAAGGCCTGACCCAGGTGAAATTTATAAGGGAGGATGTCCTCAAATTAAGCTGGAACCCACAAAAGCTACACCCTCAGAGTAAGAGTTAATGAAAAGTCAGCCCTCCAACCTTCCCCCACTCCCAGGGAATGGCCTTGGCCATGAGCAGATCAGGGAAGAAAACAGAAAAATCTATCTCAGAGGTGATGGCACTGGGCTAGTCCCCTCGTGTATTTGCAGCCCAGATTTACATCACTGGATGTCTCAAGAAACCTCAAGCTGGGATTTAAGTGATTTGTGTACCCCTTAGCATCTGGCAGAAGAAAACATAAAGCATCTGGTCTCAGGCCTGGGAAGCAGCCCAGTAAAGATAACAAAGCACACAGGACACAGGACACCATGATCAAGAACCGGCAGAAACAACAGACAGCAGACACAGAGACAGCCCCAGAAGGCCCTCTGATATTGGAATAGCAGATCTGTCTGGAGGCCGGGCCAACTGCAGGCTCTGGATGGGAGTCTGGCCAGCCTTGGTTAGGAATAGCAGAAGGAATCTGACTGAGAGGGAGCGAGGCCTCAGGCTTGAGGTGGGACTGCGGGAGAAGCTGTTCACATACCCAGTGCCAGGGAGACGTGGTCACACATGCCCAGAAGTTGTCCAAAGCAGACAGGCCCATCCGGAGGGATGCCCAGCTCCCACATGCTACAGAAAAGGTCACATCATCAATCCAGACAGTGGCTGCAAGGTCACATCATAAATCATCAGTCCAGACAGTGACTGCAGGTCAGCCATGACACACCCATATAGCTGTTCCAGTAATTCAAATATTGGAAATCTTTCCAAACTCGATGATAAACAGTCACTCTTCTGCATTCCTTGAAAGCCCCCCAGTGAGCCCAAGCCACTTCCCCGGAGTCCTTACACCTCCCCATGCCCCAGCAAATAAAGGACAGTGCCTTGTCTGGGGCCCCCAGAACCCACAGGCACAGCAGGATATTTTTAATAGCCTCCCAGAATACCTCACTGTACCTCCTCTTGTTCCACATCCTCCAGCTTCTGCCCATCCCTGGCATGTGAGCAAGGGAGAGGAGGGGAGGTTCCTTGTGGATACCTGTCCCCACCCCACCCCACCCCCGCATACCGCTTGGTCGCCTGGTGAACAGATTCCTCATTGTGGGAAGCCACCATGAGGTGACACATGGGGCCGTGGTGGGACACGTGGGCCAGCATCAGCTCCAGGCAGCGGCTGTAACTGAACGGAGATGCTCCATTCAGCTCACCTGGCAAGGGAGGGTCAGCACAAGGGACTGGGTAGTGGGGTGCTCCAGGGTATCGAGTCAGCAAGTATTCCCGTTCCATCTGCCTCAGCTGCAAGGGACATCCTTCTCTGAGCCACTTTCCTCTTTTGTAACTGTGAGTTCACTTCCGAGCGCCGTTTTGAGGATGGAGGGAGGTGAGTGTGTATTTTTTTTTTTTTTTTGAGTTGGAGTCTCACTCTGTCGCCCAGACTGGAGTGCAGTGGCCGCTCCTGGCCACCGCAGCCTCGACCTGCTGGGCTCCGGCGATCCTTCCGCCTCAGCCTTTCAAGTAGCTGGAACCACAGGTGTGCGCTACCATGCCTGGCTAATTTTTTTGATTTATTGTAGAGATGAGGTCTCGCCAAGTTGCCCAGGCGGGTCTCGAACCCGTGGGCTCAGGCAGTCCACTCACCTCGGCCTCCCAAAGCACAGGATTACAGGCTGAGCCACCAAGCCCGACCAGTTCAATCTCTTTATTGTTATAGTTCTATTCAGATTTTTTGTTTTGTTTTGTTTGTTTGTTTGTTTTTGAGTTGGAGTCTCACTCTGTCACCCAGACTGGAGTGCAGTGGCCACTCCCGCCACTGCAGCCTCGACCTGCTGGGCTCCGGCAATCCTTCCGCCTCAGCCTTCCAAGTAGCTGGAACTACAGGTGCGTGCTACCACGCCCGGCTAATTTTTTGATTTATTGTAGAGATGAAGTCTCGCCAAGTTGCCCAGGCGGGTCTCGAACCCGCAGGCTCAGGCAATCCACTCACCTCAACCTCACAAAGCACGGAATTACAGGCTGAGCCACCAAGCCCGGCTGTGAGTGTGTATATTAAGTCTTTGGCACAATGGCGATCTCACAGCAAAGGATCGCATCCCACACACAAGTTGGCATTTGCCCAAGGTTATTCACAGCACACTGTCGACAGAACATGCCCAACAGCACCCCCAACGTTCACAAGTGGGGAACTGGCAAAGTGGACGGTGGCACACAGGGGATAATGAAATACCACACAGCTGTGAAAAAGAACAAGGTCGCTGTCTGGGCACCGAGATGGGCAGAGCGGTAGAGGGACTGGCAGATGCTTTCCACACTTGTTGCAGGCCACGTGCCACCTGTGTACTGTATACCCTATGCTGGGTATTCGCCTTGCTCCCCCAGTCTGGTCTCTGCCCCTCAGGAAGCTGACTTTTGGGTCCTGTATCACGTGTCGAGTCATGTGCAGGAGGTCAGGAGGTGGAAGGAGAGACAGCTGGCATTTTGGCCCTTGGCCCATCTCCTGCTCACCCTGACTCTGTCCTCTGTGTGGTCACAGCTCCCCTAGAGGGGACCCCCTCTCTCTCAGCTCTAGCACAGGGGTTGAAACAGCTTCCCGCTCTTATGTGTTCCTGGGTGCTTCAACCGTCTTTGTGGGAAGTTTCCCTAACCTGCCCACATTTCTGTAAACAGCCCCTTCACTAACTCTCCTTTAGTTAAACCCCTGGCGAACTCCTGTTTCCTCTGGGAAAATCTAATCACTCATCTAATTCTCAAATCAACTCTGTGAAGCAGATTTGCTTGTCATCCCCATTTAACAGAGGCAGAGACTGAAGCTAAGAGGGGTTCTCTTGTCTCCCTGATCGGACAACTCCAAGTGGCTAAGCTGGGATTTGAACTCAGGCTAAGCGGTGCTCCAGAGCCCGGGTTCATTATTATTGATCATTTTGCCTTTAAGATAGGCAGTTGAGTGAAAAAGCAAGGAGCAGTTTGCAGAAACAGTGCCTTCTGCATTAAAAATAAAATCAACAAGAAGATATCTTATATTTGCCTGTACATGCATAAAGAAACTTAGGAAACAGGTAAGAAACTGACAGGGACATTGGTGGAAGTGAAATATGTCATCATATTCATTTTCATATGACTTGTATTTTTGAAGCACATGAATTTATTATTTATTCAAAATCTATATTAAAACATTAGTGGTTCTGTGTTGGAAAGGATGTGGAGAAATAAAAACCCTCATATATTGTTGGTGCAAATATAAAATGATGCAGCCCCTTTAGAAAATCATCTGGCAGTTGTTCAAAAAGTTAAACACAGAGTTACCATGTGATCCAGCAATTCCACTCCTAGGTCTATATCCAGGAGAATTAAAAATGTAGGTTCACACAAAAAAGAACATGAATGTTTGTAGCAACAATATTCAGAATATTGTTGAATATTTTTGAATATTCAAAATATGTTGCCTCCCAAAAAGCAGAAACCATTCAAATGAACATCAACTGGTGAATGGATAAACAAAAATGTGGTACGTCCATACAACGGAATATTATTTAGCTGTAAAATGAATGACGTGCCCCTACATGCTACATCATAGAAGACCCTTGAAAACATGATGCTAATATGTGTCACATATTTCTATTATGTGTCATATATTTCTATTTATATGAAATAGAATAGGCAAATCCACAGAGACAAAAAGCAGAGGAGTGGTTTCTAGGGGCTGAGGGGAGAAGGGCACGGAAGGTGACTGTTGACAGATATGAGGTTTCTTTTTGCGGTGATGAAAATGTTCTGGAATCATAGTGGTGACGGTTGCACAACCTTGAGCATATACTAAACCTCACTGAATTGTTAAAATGGTGAATTTTATGATATACAGATTAGACCCCAATAAAATAACAGTGCGAATTATTAATTTTTAAATTTTTGTGTTTTTAAAGATGAGGCTCTTACTATATTGCCCAAGCTGGCCTTGAACTCTTGGGATCAAGCAATCCTCCCACATCAGCCTCCCAAACAGCTGGGAGTACAGGTGCACGCCACCACACCCAGCTTGGTGCCAGTTATTAAGTCTATGGTACACAAACGTGCCGGGGAGCCCTCACAGGTCTTGGATACGAGCCTAGTTTCTAGCCTTGGCTTGGCCATTTGCCCTGTATTCTGAATATGTCCCTGTGGCCCCCTGAGAAAGCACCAGGAAGTGAAAACTTAAGGAGGTGAGGGATCGGACCATGCAGCTGTCAAGGAGGCCAGGGTGCCTGGAGTGCAGAGAGTGAGAGGAAGGGCAGAAGGAGAAGTTAGAGAAGTGACAGGGACCAGATCACGTGAGGCCTGTGGGCCACTGTGAGGCTTTGGACTTTACTGAGAGTGTCGTGGGAGCCATGGGAGGAATTTGAGCCGAGGAGGAACATGATCTGACTCAGGTGTTAACTCTGCCTGCAGGCCAGGTATGGTGACTCACTCCTGTAATGCCAGCACTTAGGGAGGCCGAGGCGAGAGGATCACCTGATCCCAGCAGTTTGAGACCAGCCTGGGCAACATGGCTCAAGCTTATCTCTACAATAAATCAAAAAATTGCTGGGCATGGTGGTGCACGCCTGTAGTCCCAGCTACTCTGGAGGCTGAGGCGGAAGAATTCCCTGAACCCAGCAGGTCAAGGCTGCAATAACCCTAACTGTGTCACCACACTCCAGCCTGGGTGACAGAGTGAGACTTCAACTCAAAAAAAAAAAAAAAAAAAATTGCCAGGCGTAGTGGCTCACACCTGTAATCCCAGCACTTTGGGAGACAAAAACCAGAGGACTGTCTGAGCCCAGGGATTTGAGACCAGCTTGGGCAACTTGGCAGAATCTCATCTCTACAATTAAAAAAAAATTAGCCAGGCATGGTGACACGGGCCTGTGGTTCCAGCTACCGGAAGACTGAGGTGGAAAGATCACATGAGCCCAGCAGGTCAAGGCTGCGATGGCTGTGAGCATGCCGCCGCACTCCAGCCTGGGCAACGGAGTGAGACTCCAACTCAAAAAATAAACAAACGAACAAAACTGCCTGCAAGTGGGGGACACATAATGGGAGGAGGACACAGGAGAGAGCAGGGAGGTCAAGAGGAGGGTGCCATCCAGGTGGGACGTTCTCTGGGAGCACTGTGTGGACACACAAAGGATGATCTGCCCAGGAGCCTTGATGAAGAACCCACGGCTCTAACTGAAGAGTAGGGACTGTTATCTCCCTCAAAGGCCGGCTGGCCCAGGCCTACCTCTGACTGGTGGCCTCATAGTTGGGCTGAGTGGGCTCTTCAGTCCCTTGGAGCTGGGCCATCGCTCTCTCCTTGTCCAGATACGCGCCTCTTACCAATTTCACACCGAAGGCCCGGCCAGCCCTGTGCGCGGCCTCAGCATCGCGTCTCAGCCGCTCGTGTGTATCCTGCAGGGCACACAGGCATGCTCGGCTGGGTCGGGGCCCTGGGACTCCAGCCCACACCCCCTGGAGTGTCCCACACACCTTCAGATAGGCCTGGTACGTGTTCCACACCCAGGGCCCCCCGTCCCCTGGGCTGTTCCAGCGCGTAGCTAGGGCAGCCACCAGCAGAGAGAGTGCAGGATTCAGCAAGGTGTACTCAGCATCCACCAGGATCCTGACATGCTGAGCCCGGGCATGCTGAGGGTGAGAGACAGTGGTCAGGGCCCCAGGGTGTCCAGCAGGGGCGGCAGAGCCAGACCACGGCAGAAGGTGTTACCTGTGCCACCCGGTGCAAGCGGTTTAGGGAGGCCTGGAGGTGCTGGTTCTGTTCAGCGTTGAGGCACGAGACCTGGAGATTCTGGGGGACAGCAGGAGAGAGGAGAGGGGCTCAGGACCACTGGACCCTTCCAGGACCTAAGCCTCCTCTCTCCCACCCCAAGAAGGGGGAGAAAGTTTAGAAGTTGCTAGAAATTGGAAAAGTAGCACTATCAGACAGATACTCTTTACTGAGGTGTTTATGAGCCCAGAATTAGGGTTTGAATCCCGGCTCTACCACTTACTGTGTGACCTTGGGCTATTTGTGGACCTCTCTGGGCCTGTTTTCTCCTCTGTAAAATTAAGATAATAACATCTACCTCCTGGAGTTGTTGTGTGCATAAAATGGGTTAATATGTGAGATGTGTCTGGACATAATCAAGACCAGACAGTGCCAGCACCTGATGGACACTCAATACCATTGTTATTATAACTAATAGGTAAATTTTCCTTTTTTTTTGAGTTGGAGTCTCACTCTGTCACCCAGGGTGGGGTGTGGTGGCACGATCATAGCTACTGCAACCTCGACCTGCTGGGCTCAGGCGATCCTTCAGCCTCAGTCTTCCAATAGCTAGACCCACAGGCGCATGCTACCACACCCAGCTACTCTTTTGATTTATTGAAGAGAAGAGGTCTTGCAAAGTTTCTCAAGCTGGTCTCGAACCCCTGGGCTCAGGCAATCCTCTCGCCTCTGCCTCTCAAAGTGCTGGGATTATAGGCGTGAGCCACCAGGCCCAGCCAGGTAACTTCTTATACTATCTTTTTTCAACTTCATCATGATCCCTGTAGACATGGGTTCTTCCAAGCCCCATTTTCCAGTGAGGACCCTGAAAATGGAAACAGCCAAGTGACTTGTAATTGATACACGGGACGTACTTAGACAGTAGCCAGCCTGTGCTAAGTGCCATACGTGTAACCTGGTATTAGTCTCTTACGACCTTGGGTTCTTCATCAAGGCTCCTCTTTGGCCCTTCGTGATTTCTCCACGCCCACTTTCCCCCGGCTCACTGCTCTCCAGCCACACTGGCTTCCCTCCTGCTCCCTGAACACTCTTCCCCAGATGTCCATTCATCCGCTCCCACCTCTCCTTCAAGTCTTTGTTCTGTCACCTTCTCAGCAAAGTTGTCCTGCTGTACATGTGCAACTCCCTATCCGGGACTTCACTTTCCCATTCCTCAGACTTATTCTCCCTGCAATGCTTATTGATTCTTAACTTGTTATGGACTGATTTGGGGGTTTTGTTCCAGATGTTCAGTTTTTTTATGTTTTGTTTTGAGGCGGGGTCTCTCTCTGCCACCCAGGCTGGAGTGCAGTGGCAAAGACTCATAGCAGCCTGGGCTCAGGTGATCCTTCTGCCTCAGCCTCCCAGTAGCTGAGAATACGCCACCACGCCTGGTTAATTTTTTTTTAACTTTTTTTGTAGCGACAAGTTTTTGCTATGTTGTCCAGGCTGGTCTCGAACTCCTGGCCTCAAAGGGATCCTCCCACCTCAGCCTCCCAAAGTGCTGGGATTACAGGTATGAGCCACAGCACCTGGCCCTGACTTTGGTTTTTTTATTTTTTTATTTTTGAGTTGAAGTCTCACTCTGTCGCCCAGATTGGAGTGCAGTGGCTGCTCCCGGCCATCGCAGCCTCGACCTGCTGGGCTCCAGCAGTCTTTCTGCCTCGGCCTTCCAAGTAGCTGGAACTACAGGCGCGCGCTACCATGCCTGGCTAATTTTTTATTTATTGTAGAGATGAGGTCTCGCCAAGTTGCCCAGGCGGGTCTCGAACCCACAGGCTCAGGCAATCCATTCACCTCAGCCTCCCAAAGCATGGGATTACAGGCTGAGCCACTGAGCCCAGCTTAATTTTTTAATTTATTGTAGAGGTGAGGTCTTGCCCAATTGCCCAGGCTGGTGTTGAACCCCTGGGCTCAGGCAATCCTCTCGCCTCAGCCTCCCCAAGCGCGGGATTATAGGCTGAGCCATCGGGCCCAGCTGTCTTTGGTTTTAATGACTGAGTGACTCTCGCCCCTGACTAACAAATAAGTGAGTGCCTCGAGGGCAGGAATTCTGTCGCCCTGGCTGTCATGTCACCTCTGCCCCTGGCACAGTATCTGGGGCAAGGTGGATGTTCAGCACATATTTTGGGAATGAACACATTTGTAGCCTGGAAATAATAACCATCCATAATTCACAGTCTTGTTACGGGGGTCACGAGGGTGAGTGTGAGCTGCAGGAGCCCAGCTGGGTTCAGAGAAGCTGGGAAATTAAAGAACACGGAACCGATGGGGCTTCAAGCTTTTATATCCGACAAGGTCCACATGGATGACGCAGGGCTTAGCCGGCCAATGGAACCCCACCTGGGGCCGGTTGGTCTGGATACTGCAACCCTGAATGCTCTCTCCAGGAGTAGGGAAGAGCTGGGAACCCTGCCTGGTTACCAGAGAATTGTCCCCTCTCTAGCTTGGGGCATAGTCTCAGGCCCTCAGGGAGGGCTGACTTGGAGCCAGGTGCTGCTTCAAGCCCTCGCTAAATATTTAACTCATTTCGTCTTTGCCACTTTCTGAAGCAGCAACTATTATCATCTCCTGTTTTACAGATGGAGAAACTGAGGCACAGAGAGGTGAGGTCACTTGTGAAAGTCCCACAGCTAGTTAGGACAGACTTAGCATTTGAACCTCAGTCTCTTCAGAGTCCAGGGTGTTTTTATTTCTTTTCACCAAAAAAGCAAAAGTAAAGAACCCAGGTTTGTAACCATCATTCTATACACCCACTCTAAGGCAGATAATTAAATGTTTCTTACTGACTTCTCCTTGGCTGGCCCTTAAATGTTTCCCTTGAACATATATGAAGGACTTAAGATGACAGGTGACAGGTTGTGAGTGGTCAGCAAGTTCCCCACTAGTAATTCATTGTTTAAAAATGACTCCAGGCCAAGCTCGGTGGCTCAGCCTGTAATCCCAGTACTTAGAGAGGTCGAGGCAAGTGGATTGCCTGATCCCGTGGGTCTGAAACCAGCCCAGGCAACTTGGCAAGACCTCATCTCTACAATCAATCAATCAATCAATCAATCAATAAATCGCTGGGCATGGTAGTGCACGCCTGTAGTTCTGACTACTTGGAAGGCTGAGGCGGAAGGATTGCCTGAGCCCAGCAGGTCGATGCTGGGGTGGCCATGAGTGTGCCACTGCACTCCAGCCTGGATGACAGAGAGAGACTCCAACTCAAATAATAATAATAATAATAATAATAATAATAATTTTAAGCCGGGCTCGGTGGCTCAGCCTGTAATCCCAGCACTTTGGGAGGCCGAGGTGAGTGGATTGCCTGAGCCCACGGGTTCGAGACCTGCCTGGGCAACTTGGCGAGACCTCATCTCTGCAATAAATCAAAAAATTAGCCGGGCGTGGTAGCGCACGCCTGTAGCTCCAGCTACTTGGAAGGCTGAGGCGGAAGGATCGCTGGAGCCCAGCAGGTCAAGGCTGCGGTGGCCAGGAGCGGCCACTGCACTCCAGTCTGGGCGACAGAGTGAGAGACTCCAGCTCAAAAAAAAACAAAAACACAAATAATTTTTAAATGACTCCATTCGTTTACTATGCATGTAATCACATTGTATCTAGGTGCCAGAGGCTTGGGTGTTGACAGAGAACAGGACAGTCATGAATTATGCCGTGGAACCGGTGAATGCAAAGCCCAAGTGGCGGAGGGAGGTGGGGGGGGGGGGGAATGGTGGGCTGCCCCTGAGATGGGAACAGAAAGGAAGAACAGGTTTAGGGGGACACTGAGTGCCGTGTGGGACACAGCAGGTGTGAGCAGTCTGGGAAATGTTCAAGGGGACACGTCTGGGAGGCTCAGGGGAAAGGCCAGGGCTGGAGACAGAAACATGGGCATCACTAGCGCAGAGTGGGGAAACTGAGGCTGTAGGGGTGGGTGAGAAGATCCCTTCAAGGGGCGTAAGGAGTGAGGGAGGTAGCTGGAGCTTGCCCTGGAGAGCCTCTCTATTTTTTTTTTTTTTTTTTTGAGTCGGAGTCTCACTCTCTTGCCCAGACTGGAGTGCAGTGGCCGCTCCCGGCCACCGCAGCCTCGACCTGCTGGGCTCCGGCGATCCTTCCACCTCAGCCTTCCAAGTAGCCGAAACTACAGGCGCACGCTACCACACCAAGCTAGTTTTTGATTTATTGTAGAGATAAGGTCTTGCTGCCCAGGCAGGTCTCGAACCCGCGGGCTCAGGCAATCCTCTCACCTCAGCCTCCCAAAGGCACGGGATTACAGGCTGAGCCACCGAGCCCGGCTATGCCTGGATAATTTTTAAATTTTTTGTAGAGATGGGGGTCTCTGCTATACAGGTTGGTTTCAAATTCCTGGCCTCAAGCAATCCTCCGGCCTCATCCTCCCAGAGTGCTGAGTGTAGGTGTGAGCCACCGCACCTAGCCTGCTATATTATTTTATTTATTTGTTTTTTGTTTTGAGTCAAGGGCTCATTCTGTTGCCCAGGTTGGAGTGCAGTGGCATGATTATGGCTCACCTGCAACCTCCAACTCCTGGGCTCAAGCAGGAGCCTCTTTAGCCTTCTGAAGTGCTGAGAATACAGGTTTGAGCCATCACGCCCAGCCTGTTTAATCTTTAAAGCCACTGAGAAGGCCAAGTGTTGTGGCTCACCCCATGTAATCCCAGCACTTTGGGAGGCCGGGGTGAGAGGATTGCTTGAGCCCAGGGTTCAAGACCAGCCTGGGCAACTTGGAAAGACCTCGTCTCTACAATAAATGAAAAAAAATAGCTGGGTGTGATAACACGCTCCTGTAGTTCCAGCTACCTGGAAGGCTGAGGAGGAAGGAACGCCTGAGCCCAGCAGATGGAGGCTGCAGTGTCCCTGAGCGTCGTGCCACTGCACTCCAACCTGGGCAATAGCGTGAGACTCCAACAAAAAAAAAAAGGCGGGGAGGGGGGTGGAGGGAGTCTGTGTCCTGGTTGCTTAAAGCTACAGGAAAGGAGGTTCATTAAATGTTAACGAATGTTGCCTGAGCCCGCGGGTTCGAGACCTGCCTGGGCAGCGAGACCTCATCTCTACAATAAATCAAAAAATCAGCCAGGCATGGTAGCGCATGCCTGTAATTCCGGCTACTCGGAAGGCTGAGGCGGAAGGATCACCGGAGCCCAGCAGGTCGAGGTCGAGGCCGCTGCACTCCAGTCTGGGCGACAGAGTGAGACTCCAACTCAAAAAGAAAAAAAAAAAAAAGTTAACGAATATTTTTTAAAAAAGAGAGTGAGCCGGGCTCGGTGGCTCAGCCTGTAACCCCGCGCTTTGGGAGGCTGAGGTGAGTGGATCGCCTGAGCCTGCGGGTTCGAGACCCACCTGGGAGACTTGGTGAGACCTCATCTCTACAATAATTCAAAAAATTAGTTGGGTGTGGTAGCGCGCGCCTGTAGTTCCAGCTACTTGGAAGGCTGAAGCAGAAGGATCGCCGGAGCCCAGCAGGTCGAGGCTGCGGTGGCCGGGAGCAGCCACTGCACTCCAGTCTGGGCGACAGAGTGAGACTCCAACTCAAAAAAAAAAAACAGAGAGAGAGAGAGAGAAACGTCAGCATGTCTGCACAATATAGTTTGGAGTGGTGGAGACTCAGAAGCCACTCAGAGACCTAAGCCATGCAGCTGGAAGCAGCAATTCTAAGCAATGGATTAGACGTACACAAACCCTTGAATGGTCTTCAAATCAGAGTGCTCAGTGGAAACAAAAGATACAGAATGAGATAGCTGATATAATGCTATTTATGTAAATTTAAAATATGTTCTCTTGATTGAGGACAAGAAGGAATGTTCGCCATGATGGAAGTGTTCTAAATCTTGATGGGGATTGTTCAGGTGTGTGAATTTGTCAAAGTTCATCAAAGGGTACATTTATGATTTAATATAGTTCATCATATGTGTTTTACCGCATGTGTTTTGCCGCAAAAGAAAAGAGTACTGTAGATAATTACCAAGCTCTAACTAATGATTCACATCCTGAAACATTTAAGGGGCATTTGTACTGATGTCTGCAACTTACTTCGAAATGCATCAACAATTAAAGGCAATTAGGTTGGGCAGAGTGGCTCATGCCTGTAATCCCAGCACCTTGGAAGGCCAGGCTGAGAGGATTGCTTGAGCCCAGGAGTTTGAGACCAGCCTGGGCAACATAGCAAGACCTCGTCTACCAAGAAAAAAAAAAAAAAAAAAAAGGTGTGGTGGCACATGCCTGTAATTCCAGATACTCAGGAGGCTGAGGTGGAAGGATTGCCTGAACCTAGGAGGTCCAGGCTCCAGGCTGGGGGACAGTGAAACTCCAACTTAAAAAAAAACAAAAATAGGCCGGTCTCAGTGGCTCAGCCTGTAATCCCAGAGCTTTGGAAGGCCGAGGTGAGTGGATTACCTGAGCCCGCGGGTTCGAGACCCACCTAGGCAACTTGGTGAGACCTCATCTCTACAATAAATCAAAAATTAGCCGGGCATGGTAGCGCACGCCTGTAATTCCGGCTACCAGGGAGGGGCCCCTGCACTCCAGTCTGGGTGACAGAGTGAGACTCCAACTCAGAAAAAAAAAAGCAAACAAAAATAAAGCAAGTACAGTTAAATGCTAAAGGTGGCAGGAATATGTGTGTTCACTGTACAATTCTTTAGACCTTTCTGTATATTTGAAATTTTTTATAATAAAATGTTGGGGAAAATACGCCCCCCAACAGTATATACCTGGCAAAACAAAGTCACAAGAAGATACAACTTAGACAAAATGTTGCCAGTGGTGGTGGTGGGGAAGTTAAGTATAATAGGGAGATAAAAAGGAATGAATGAATGAATGAATGAACAAATTAAAATCCTGTTGGTATAATCAAAACTTATGTCCAGCCAGCACACTCCAGTAGGGCTGTGCTGATGGATAACATATTGACATACTTTCTGCTAGTCCCTGAACAGCTGTTATCACCATCCCTCCTCTGAGATTCCCAGCTCCCATCCCTGGGGCCCCTAAATGATCCCCATTCTGTCTGTTGCAACCATACCCCTAAGCTACAGCCACATTTGCTCTGAGCCTTCTATGCCTGGGAAGTTGTGGTAGTTAAATACGTGGAACGCCCCACATGTGGGTGTCTGCTATATCCAAGTCTAAGAGAGCCTGCCCCCCCGGCACTCCCCGCTGGAGGTCCTTACCTGCCCAGAGTCCATGGCTTCTGCCAGCCTCTCGGGGCTCAGTTCCAAGGAGGCCCCGGGCCTTCTGACCCACGAAGAGAGCTCCTTCTGAAATTGGGGTTGTCATGGTGAGGGGAACCTGGTGGGTAGCCATGCCCTCCCCCACCCCAACCGTTATTGTCCCTTACACAGAGCCGAGTGCTGGTCAGTGCTGTCACCTTCAGCTGCATGAGGCTGTTCCCCGCCAGGCCCGGGGTCTCCAGGAGGCCTCGCGACAGGTCCACACAGCGCAGCATGGCACTAAGGTTCCCCTCGTACCAGGCCTCACTGCCCAGCCAACAGGCGTCAGGGCCTGGAGCCTGGGGACACGCTTCTTTCCATCCACCCAGCCTCCCAGGCTCTGACCCCCTGCTCACCCAGTCTTGGCAGCCGAGTCCGGCTCCTCCTCAGTGGGCACTGCCAACAGAGGCCGGAGGCCTAGAGTCTGGAGCTGCTGGACACAGCCCCTCACCTCCTCTGATGTCTCACCAGCCACAAACTGCCCGTAGATGGATGCTCGGAGAAATACTCGTGAGAGCCGGGAGCCCAGGAGTCGCTGAGACCAGGCCTGGAGCTGGGTGACAGGGAGGGACGGCTCAGAGTCAGGCTGTGGGGACCCTCCAGGACAGTCCTCGGGGTCACTGCTCACCGCCAGCCCATGGGTGACCAGAGGGGGCCAGGCACACAACCGTAGCACCAGCAAAGCCCGTGTCAGTTCTCCTGTGCCCTTGAGGTGGAAGGCACCCCCATCAAAGCACAGGGGCTGCCGGCCTCCGGCGGAGGGGCCGACTTGGGAGCAGAGCCCTCGACAGGTCCGGAGCATCGTGAGTTGCTGGCCGCTTCCACGCCAGGGGAAGGGGCTTTGGAGGCAGCGGGTTCACCAACTGCTCCTTGCCCAGCCAGGGGGCGGTGACTGATTAACTAGGCAAATCTTTAGGCTCACACGCTCCTTTAGGGGCAGTTAATTATTAACCTATGGGAACAGAGTTCAGAGTAACGGTAACAGGAGAGGAACCCCAGTAACAGTCCCTAATATCCCTTAGCACAGCAGTTCCCACTTTTCGGTGCCAACCTCATGCTAGGGAGAACACAAGCTACAGAGCAAGGATCCCTGGATTCAAGGTAGTTTAGCTCTGTGATCTTGGACAAGTTGCCTAACCTCTCTTTTTGCAATTGCTTCGTCGTAAAATTGGAAACAGTGTCGTGCAAATGAATACATTCGGAAAAACGCATAACCCATAACCAGATGTTCCATGCTAAGCACATATCCTAGAGACCTCGAACGTGGGCGGCAGGAAACATGTACATGAAAGGATGTTCGGAGGAGGAATGTTTGTAATAGCCACACATGGGAACCACCCACATTTATACCAACAGAATGGAAAAATGCATCATGGTATAGTCATACAATGGAATACTATGCAATAATGAAAAAGAAAGACTGCTGCTATACACACCCACATGGCTAAGTCTCACACACACAGTGTTGAATGAAGGAAACCAAACACCAGACAGGACAAGCTGTATTATTCTGTTCAATAAATATGAAATCAGGAAAAATAAAACCACAGTCAAATGTTGCAGATACTCTTATGGGTGGTGAAACTGTAAAGATAAGAAAAGCAAAGAAGTGATGATCACAAAAGCCAGAGAAGTGGTTACTCTGGGGGGTGGGAGGAGTTGTAACTGGGTAGAAGCATGGGAGCTTCTGTGTCCTAGTTTCTTTTTTTTTTTCTTTTTTTTTTTTTGAGTTGGAGTCTCACTCTTTCGCTCACACTGGAGTGCAGTGGCCGCTCCCAGCCACCGCAGCCCTCGATCCGCTGGGCTCCGGCGATCCTTCCGCCTCAGCTTTCCAAGTAGCTGGAATTACAGGCATGCGCTACCACGCCCGGCTGATTTTTTGATTTATTGTAGAGATGAGGTCTCGCTGCCCAGGCGGGTCTCGAACCCGCGGGCTCAGGCAATCCACTCACCTCAGCCTCCCAAAGGCGCGGGATGACAGGCTGAGCCACCGAGCCCCGCTCTGTGTCCTATTTTCTTAACATGAATGATGATTCAGTTGTTCACATTGTAGTATTTTTTTATTTTTATTTATCTATTTTTATTTTTTGAGTCAGAGTCTCACTCTATCACCAGGGTTAGAGTGCAGTGGCACACTCACAGCCACCGCAGCCTTGAACTGCTGGGCTCAGGTGATCTTTCCACCTCAGCCTTCCAAGTAGTTGGAACTACAGACGCATGTGACCACACCAGTTAATTTTTTGATTTATTATAGAGACAAGATCTTACCATATTGCCCAGGCTGGTCTTGAACCCCTGGGCTCAGGCAAACCTCTTGCCTTGGTCTCCCAAAGTGCTTACAGGTTTAGAGCCACCGCACCTGTATTTTTTAAAGCCATAAGTTGTGTTTATACATTCCCAAATGGACAATACTTTTCACAATGCAAGAAAAGTAAAAAATGTATTGTTTTCTCAGTCTCCTGGGGTTGTTATGAGGATCCAATTTATGGACATACGCAACATGGTATACAGTATATGCTCAGTAAGAACTGACTGTGGCCAGGCACAGTGGCTCATGCCTGTAAATCCAGCACTTTGGGAGGCTGAGGTGAGAGGACTGCCTGAACCTAGGCTGGTTCGAGACCAGCCTAGGCAACTTGGCAAGAACTTGTCTCTACAATAAATAAATACATAATCTGGGCGTGGTAGTGGATGCCTGTGGTTCCAGCTACTTGGAAGGCTGAGGAGGAAGGATCGCCTGAGCCCAGCATGTCGAGGCTGCGGTGGCCGTGAGCATGCCACTGCACTTCAGCCTGGGTGACAGAGTGAGACTCCGACTCAAAAAGAAAAAGAAAAAGAACTGACTGTGATCATTAAGTGGTGTGTATACACAATGTAATTGATGCCTGTCTCCATGCTGAAGTATACAGCATTAATCATCCCTATGGTTCAATAAAGTATATACTGTTAATCACCCTTGGGCTCAATAATTCTCTAGAAGGACTCACAGAACTCAAAAAGCCATTGTACTCACAGTTATGGTTTATTACAGCGAAACGAAGCAGATTACAATTCGCAAAGGGAAGACAGGAGACACCAGATGCAACTTCTGTTTTTTCCCTCCACCAGAAATAGAGCCTGATTTATTATACACATGAGACAGGAGACAAAAGAAAAAGTAATATATGAAGTAAGACCAATAATAGAAAGAAAACTGCAAAAATCTTAAAGAAATGTTGTTTCTTTTTCTTCTGGGTCCATTCCTCTGGGTTTTCAAATACCTGCTTTTCGCAAGAGGATCATGATATGATGTTAATCCAAAATAAGAGATCCTACAGAAGCAACTTCTAATTGCCCTCTCCCAATGGGGTCAAGAGAACAGGGCTCAGTTCTCCCGGTGATGATGAGTAATGACACGCACGGAGAATTGCAACCAGGGAAGCTCACCCGGGTCTTGGTGTTCAGGGTTTTTATTAGAGGTCAGTCATGTGAGCATGGTTGACCACCTGCATGACTGACCTTTTCTAGCCTTTCTAGAGGTCAAGTTAATACTGCATGGCCTGAGGCCCCCAGATAGACAAAGATCTTCTTATCAAGTAGACTATGACAAGGGCTTATAGGCTACCTCCCGGGAGCTGAGCAAGGTCTTTACTGCACAACCTCCAATTCACACATATTAAAAGGGAGGCAGAGCCGGGCTCGGTGACTCAGTCTGTAATCCTGCGCCTTTGGGAGGCTGAGGTGAGTGGATTGCCTGAGCCCGCGGGTTCGAGACCCACCTGGGCAACTTGGTAAGACCTCATCTCTACAATAAATCAAAAATTAGCCGGGCGTGGTAGCACGCACCTGTAGTTCCGGCAACTTGGAAGGCTGAGGCGGAAGGATCGCCGGAGCCCAGCGGGTCGAGGCTGCGGTGGCCGGGAGCGGCCACTGCACTCCAGTCTGGGTGACAGAGTGAGACTCCAACTGAAAAAAAAAAAATATTAGTCTTTCTCCCACTCCTAATTTCAGTACAACAATTTCTTCTCGCTAGGACACTAGGGTATCCTTATGGGGATAGTTTACACATAGATGGCACCAATATATCTCCTTTATTCATTACATAAATGAGAAAATACTACTTGTGTGTTCACACACTGCTTTTTTATTTTTTGAGTCAGGGTCACA
The DNA here is from genome assembly GCA_027257055.1 of Cephalopachus bancanus. Taxonomy (NCBI): domain Eukaryota; kingdom Metazoa; phylum Chordata; class Mammalia; order Primates; family Tarsiidae; genus Cephalopachus; species Cephalopachus bancanus. Next base: position 443,473 of record JAPVLO010000110.1, on the reverse strand, counting down.
CTCTGTCACTCAGGCTGGAGTGCAGTCTCATGATCAATGGCTCACTGGAACCTTGACCTCCTGGGCTCAGGTGATCCTTTCACCTTATCCTGAGTAGCTGGGACTACAGGCACACACCACCATGGCTGGTTGTTGTTGTTTTTTTTAGATTTAGATTTTATTTTATTTTTTGTAGAGATGAGATCTCACTATGTTGCTTCAGCTGGTCTTGAACACCTGGGCTCAAGTGATCCTCCCACCGCGGCCTGCCCAAGTGCTGAGATTACAGGTGTGAGCTACCCCGCCCAGCCAAAAGGATTTGATAGTGGGGGTGATGAGAAACAGGGAGGTTACCATCCATCACTTCCAGTCCTATTTGGTGATATCTTATCCTATTCACACCTGGATTAGAAGACTCTCTTGTTCGCTTCCTTTTTTATTTTTTTGAGCAGGAGCATCTCATTCTGTTGCTCAGTCTGGAGTGCACTGGCAGGATCACAGTTCGCCGCAACCTCACACTCCTGGGTTTAAGCAATCCTCCCGCCTCAGCCTCCTGGGTAGGTGGGACTACAGGCACACTCCACCACACCCAGATAATTTTTATTTTTATTGATTTATTTATTTATTTTTGAGTTGGAGTCTCACTCTGTCGCCCAGACTGGAGTGCAGTGGCCGCTCCCGGCCACCGCAGCCTCGACCTGCCGGGCTCCGGTGATCCTTCCGCCTCAGCCTTCCAAGTAGCCGGAATTACAGGCATGCGCTACCACGCCCGGCTGATTTTTTGATTTATTGTAGAGATGAGGCCTCGCCGCCCAGGCGGTCTCGAACCCGTGGGCTTAGGCAATCCACTCACCTCAGCCTCCCAAAGGCGCGGGATGACAGGCTGAGCCAGTGAGCCTGGCTATTTTTATTTTTTGTAGAGATGAGGTCTCACTATGTTGCCCAGGCTGGTCTCGAACTCCTGAGACACTGCCCCCAGTCTACTTTTCTTTTTCTTTTTCTTCTCTTAATGTATTTTGAAGGATCAAGGATCATTGCCATCCCAGTACATATTCTTCTGTCTCAAATTTGAAAGATTTTGCTGTTTCTTTCTTTCATCTTTGATAGAATCAACCAGTGAAGCCATCTGAGCCTAGAGCTTTTTTTGTGGGAAGATTTTTAATTATAAATTCAATTTCATTTTTTTTTTTTGCATTGGAGTCTCACTCTGTCACCCAGACTGGAGTGCAGTGGCACACTCCTGGCCACCGCAGCCTCGACCCGCTGGGCTCCAGTAATCCCTCCGCCTCAGTCTTCCAAGTAACTGGAACTACAGGCACGCGCTACCACACCCGGCTAGTTTTTATTTATTGTAGAGATGAGGTCTCGCCAAGTTGCCGGGCTGGTCTCGAACCCGCGGGCTCAGGCAATCTACTCACCTTGGCCTCCCAAAGCACGGGATTACAGGCTGAGCCACCAAGCCCGGCTAAATTCAATTTCTTTAATAAATATAGGGCTTTCCACATTTTCTGTTTCATCTCGTGTTAGGTTTTATATGTGTTTTTCAAAGAAATTTTATTTCATCTAAGTTGTAAAATCTGTTGGCACAAAATTGATCATAAATACTCTTTCTGTCCTTTTTTTTTTTGAGTTGAAGTCTCACTCTGTCGCCCAGAATGGAGTGCAGTGGCACACTCCTGGCCACCGCAGCCTCGACCTGCTGGGCTCCGGCTATCCTTCCGCCTCAGCCTTCCAAGTAGCTGGAACTACAGGTGTGTGCTACCACGCCCGGCTAATTTTTTGATTTATAGTAGAGATGAGGTCTCGCCAAGTTGCCCAGGCAGGTCTCGCGGGCTCAGGCAATCCACTCACCTCAGCCTCCCAAGGCGCAGTATTACAGGCTGTGCCACCGAGCCCGGCTTCTTTTTGTCCTTTTAATGAATTTGTAGTGATAATTCCCCTTAGTTCTTGATATTGGTAAATTCTATTCTCTTTTTTTTTCTCATCAGTCTAATCAAGAATTTTATTGGTTTTGTTGGTTTTTTCAAAAAACCAATATTGACTTTGTTAACTTTCTCTACAATTGGCTAATCTGCCTCCTTTTTAATATTTGCAGATTGTCCTATTGTATGGATGTCCCAGCATTAATGATTCTTCACCTCCCCTGACAGTTAGCATGAAAATTTGCAATCATAAGGAAAAGTTTCGTTTTTGGTTTTCGGCTCAGAGGAGGTCAAAGTGCAACTTCCTTTGATCATCCGGAATCCAGGTATATTTGACACCAGCCATCACACCACCTAAGTTTGACCCCAATGAAATCAAAAACCTATACCTGAGGTGCCCCTGGAGCAAAGTCGGTGCCATGTCTGTGCTGGTCCCCAAGATCAGTCTCCTGGATCTAGCTCCAAAAAAAGTTTGCGATGACACCTCAAGGCAACCAGTGACTGGCAGGGCCTGAGGACTACAATGAAAATGACCATTCAGAACAGACAGGCCCAGAGCGAAGTGGCACCTTCTGCCTCTGCCCCATCATAAAAGTCCTCAAGGAACCGCCAAGAGACAAAAAGAAGCAAAAGAACATTAAACACAGTGGAACACCACTTTTTATGAGATTGTCAACATTGACTGACAGATGCACACTCACTCCTCCTCCTCCTTCTTTTTTCTTTTATTTATTTTTCTTTTTTTGAGTCAGGGTCTCACTCTGTCGCCCAGGCTAGAGTGCAGTGGTATGATCATGGCTGACCACAGCCTCAAGCTTCTGGGCTCAAGCAATCCCCCTACCTCAGCATGGAGGAAAAGGCATGCACCACCATGCCCAGCTAAATTTTTTATCTTTTGTTTGTCTTGCTGTATTGCTCAGTCTGGTCTCCAACTCCTGAATTAAGCAATCTCCTGCCTTGGCCTCCTAAAGTGCTGGGATTACAGGCATGAACCACCGTACCTGGTCTCACCACCGATCTTTAGCTAGAGCTCTCTCTGGAACCATTCAAGAGATCCTGGGGGCTGTCCGGTCTGTGGGCTGCAATGTTGAGGGCTGTCACCCTCATGGCATCATAGATGACATCAACAGTGGTGCAGTGAAATTCCCAGCCAGTTAAAAAGCACAAAAGAAATATTTCAATAAAGGATCAGTTGACAACCTGTGGGGGGATAAAAAGTTTAAAGAATGGCCACATTGCTGGGTGTGGTGGCTCACACCTGCAATCCCAGTACTTTGGGAGGCTGAAGCAAGAAGACTGCCTGAGCCCGGGGTTCGACACCAGCCTGGGCAACTTAGTGAGACCATGTCTCTACAATATGTTAAAAAATTAGTTGGGCGTGGTGGCACGCACCTGTAGTTCCAGCTACTTGGAAGGCTGAGATGGAAGGATCACATGAACCCAGCAGGTCCAGGCTGTGGTGGCCTGGTGGCCATGAGTGTGTGACTGCACTCCAGTCTGGGCAATAATGAGACTCTGACTCAAAAAAAAAAAAAAAAAAAAAAAAACACAAAAAAAGGTCACTTGACCACTTATATATCATAACTTTGCTGATTTGCTTTTTCTCTTTCATCTGTTCCTGTTCCTTTGTATAAACACAACCTTCACCAATAATTTGAAAGTAAGTTCTAGCCCTTATGACTCATTAACATGCATGTGTTAAGAACCAGAACATTCTCTTACATGTCCATAGTACCAGTCTCTCATATAGAAAAATATGACTAATTCCTTAGTATCCAATATCTCATGTTCAAGTTTCCCCAGTTGACTCCAGAATGTCTTTTATAGCGTGTGTGTGGTTTTCTTCTTAACCAGAGTCAATTCAGGTTCACGCTTTGCATTTGGCTGTTACGTTTCTTTAGTTTTTAGTGTGGCTTTTGTTTGCTTTGTACAGTCCTCTGACTTTTGTTTTAAACAATATTTTTAAAACTCTTTTTAAAAGAGTCCAGGCCTTAGCTGGGCATGGTAGTGTGTGCCTGTAGTTCCGGCTATGTGGAAGGCTAAGGCAGAAGGATCGCCGGAGTCCAGCAGGTGAACGCTAAGGTGGCCGTGAGTGTGCCACTGCGCTCCAGCCTGGGTGACAGAGTGAGACTCCAACTCAAAAAAAAAAAAAAACCAGAAACGCCCAGGCCAGTCATCTTGTAGAGTGCCTGGATATTGGATTTGTCTGATCATATCCTTGTGGTGTCATTTAATGTATTCCTTTATCCTATATTTCCTATAAACCAGAGTTTTGGTCTCGAGCGTAATTTACTAGGCCAGTCTCCTATGGGTGGCCACTGGGTTGTCTCCAGAGTTCCCCGTGCCTGGTCCCTTAACCACCATGGTATTAGGCCTCCCAGACCCTCGACCACTCTGCCAGAGCCAACTTCAACAGGAGAGCAGGAACATTGAGAAGGGGAAGGGCTTATGGAGACATAGGGAGGGGAGAGAAGCCAGAAACACAATAGTTTCTTGGGGCTCGATTGTGAAGGACTCAGGTATTCATTATGAAGAGCTGTTGTTACCTCATGGGCACTAAGGAGCCACGAGAGTGTAGGCTGGGAAGGGGGCGTCTCAGGTTTGGGATTTAGGGAGATCCCCCGGCTACCAAGTAGAGAGTAAATAGAACAGAGTGAGACGGAGGCTGGGAGCTCAGGGAGGAACTGAGGCGGGGGCACCGTAGGCGAGGATGAAGCTGGGCCAGGGTGGGGCTGGAGGGGTTGAGAGGGACACAGAGAGGGTGGGTGAGGACACTGTACAAAATTCCTCACGGGAACACCAAGTCCCAAGGTTAAAGGGCAAGGAGACTTTGTTCTGGTTTGGCATCCGAGGGACAGTGTCCTCTCACTCTGATTCCCAAAACACTTTCCCATGGAAACCCCAGGTTTCAAGAAATCAAGTATAAAGACTCTGGTGAAGTGCAGAGATCAGAGACACCTGCTTCTGTCCCCTTTCCTGAATTGCCCCCTGTCATCTCTAAAAGACCCCTTCCTCTTTCCCTGGTGTTTTTGTCTTGCTTTGTTTCCTGATAGACAGCAGCACATATTAGGTGCAGAATAACTACCAAGGGTGCCAAGAAATGTATACACATTTTAAGTGATGCTAGCTTTTGATTACTTTTAGTTCACAGTAATCAAAAGTGTCTGGATGCTGTTGGTAACCACTTTGAGCACCTCTTGTAACTGCAGAAGTCAAATGTGACTTGTATTCATCTACAACTTTAATACAGTTGTTTCCTTGCTTAAAATATGTATCCATTTTTTTGGCATCCTCTGTATCTTTTGAGTACTCACTGAAAGGAACAAACTAAGAGCAAACCAAGAACTCTGACACCTTCAGGCCAATGGGTGTCCCTCTACCTGTTCTAGCTTCACTGATGGCTGCTCCAGGAGGGGTCCCATCTCAGGGGTGGCCCGCCTTTGGTCCCCATTGCTTTGAAGATAAAGGAGAAAAAAAAAAAACTTCAAATGCTCCACAAGGTGCAGCATCAGTGTCTCATCTTGGCTGTCCATTGACGTCATTTCTTGTTATTTTATTTTTTGAGTTGAGGTCTTACTCTGTCGCCCAGGCTGGAGCTCAGTGGCAATCTTTCTGTCTCACCCGTCTGAGTAGCTGAGACTACAGGTGTGCACCACTATACCTGGCTAATTTTTTTTTTTTTTTTTTAGTTGGAGTTTCCCTCTGTCGCCCAGGCTGAAGTGCAGTGGCACACTCCCGGCCAGCACAACCTTGACCTGCTGGACTCAGGCGATCCTTTTGCCTCAGCCTTCCAAGTAACCGGAACTACAGGTGCACTACCACACCCAGCTAATTTTTAAAAAAATTTATTGTAGAGACGAGATCTCACCACGTTGCCCAGGCTGGTCTCAAATCCGCGGGCTCAGGCAACCCTCTTGCCTCGGCCTCCCAAAGTGCTGGGATTATAGGCTTGAACCACCGCGCCTGTCCCGATTTTTTTTTTTTTAATATAGAGGCAAGGTCTTGCTGTGTTTCCTAGGCTGGTCTCAAACTCCTGAGCTCAAGCGATCCTCCCACCTCAGCCTCCCAAAGTGTTGGGATTACAGGCATGAGCCACCGCTCCCAGCCATGTTATTCTATTTTTTAAATGAAGATGCAATAAAGTAACTTTTTTCCCTTTGGCATATCGTTCAATAAATTTTTTTTTTTTATTTATTGTAGAGATGAGGTCTCGCCAAGTTGCCCAGGCGGGTCTTGAACTTCCATAAATTTTAAACACATATATAAATATTCCTTTAAACTGCCTCCTCACTGCAATCAGGATAAGAACAGTTCCATCACCCCCCAAAACTCCTTTTACAATCACACCCTCACCCCACCCACAGCCACTGACAACCACCAATCTCTTTCCCATCATTGTCATTTAGTCTTTTTGAGAATGGCAAATGTAGGGAATCACACAGTGTGTAATTGTCTCCAGCATTTGGAGCAGCTATAAGATGCTGATGACTGGGCCCAGCTGCAGGAATTGAGAGTATTAAAAGCTCCCCCTGTGGTTCAAAGGTTCACCCAAGCGAAGAGGTACCCCGTGGCTCCATAGTCTGACACCTTCACTTCTGGAACTCAGGTCTTTCTCCTTTGCTTCTCACCATTCCTCAGACACACCAAGCTTCTGCTGTTTCAGGGCCTCTGCACTTGCTACTCCTTTTTTGTTTTTTTGAGTTGGAGTCTCACTCTGTCACCCAGACTGGAGTGCAGTGGCCGCTCCCAGCCACAGCAGCCTCGACCTGCTGGGCCCCGGCGATCCTTCCGCCTCAGCCTTCCGAGTAGCCGGAATTACAGGCATGCGCTACCACGCCCGGCTGATTTTTTTATTTATTGTAGAGATGAGGGCTTAGCCAAGTTGTCCAGGCGGGTCTCGAACCCGCAGGCTCAGGCAATCCACTCACCTCAACCTCCCAAGGCGTGGGATTACCCGGCTGAGCCTCCGAGCTGGATGCTACTTCTTTTCCCTGAAAACGCCTCCCTTCCTTCTTTGCCTAATTAGTTCCCACCTGCTTTCAGGTCTCAGGATTTAAGACACCCTCTGAAGAAGTTTACGCTGAGGAGGGTAAGTTTTACCATTTCACACTCTGATACCAGCCTCAGAGCTTTTATCATGTTTATTCATCTTTCAGTAAATAGTTAATCTCTCCCCCCATCATTGGACTGTGAGGGCAGGGGTCACATTTTGTTTTGTTTGGGGTTTTTTGTTTTTTTTTTTTTTTTTGGTCATCAGTTCATTCCTACTACTTAGCACAAGACTTATTTTTGCTGAATGAATGATTTAGTGAATTTCTTTGGCACTTGCTGGACAAGAAACAGAAATTCCTTGTTGCATCGATACAAGTAGATCCTGGATAAGAGTCACTTCTTGAGTCATAGCTGATCTTGCAAAAAGAAGAAGAAACCCCAAGAATCACTCCCTCAAAAAAAAAAAAATCATAAGTTGACAAAGCGGTAGAGCAGGAGACACCTAGAAGGGCAGTATTGCCCTGAGGGTGGCTGCTAATGGCACCATTTGCTATAGAGATGCTGAGTCTTGGGCTATTGGGGAGGTAGGGGATCTGCATCTAGTACTCCCAAGCTAAGCAGGACCCTAAGAGTCGGTCAGGGGTGCCCCTTAGGTACCGTGAGAACCAGAAGCAAATCCTCTCTGGAAGAAGGCTTCCCCAACTTAAGTTTGCAGGACTCTCAGTGATTAAAATCAAGCAATAAACTCACACTCAAAAATCAAGCAGCACACAAGAAAGTAAGCCACCATGAATAAGAGTCAGCAGAAGCGGCTGTGCTGGTTCTCTACCGCTGCGAAGTAAAATACTCCTAAACTCGGTGACTTAAAATGATAACAACAATTTGTCTTGGCACAAAATGGCCATTTGGGCAGAGCTGAGTAAGGAGAGTATTTCAATTTCATGCGTATGAACAGGGGAGGCTCACCTTGAGGCTGGAGGGTACACTTTCAAGAGGGTGTTCTCATGTCTGACAACTTGTCCTGGCTGACTGTTGACTGGGAGTTCAGTCGAGGATGGGTGCCTCAGTTCCTCTCCAGAGCATGTGTAGGCTTCTTTTACAGCATGAGCGCCCTATGGGAACCAGCAAGAAGTTGTATTGCTTTTCAAGGCCTATCCTTGGAAGTCACACAGTGTCACTTCCACCACTGTCATAATCCACCCGGATTCAAAGGGAAGAAACATAGACCCTATCTCTCAATGGACGGGCCAAGTTATATCGTAAGAAGAGCAAATCTTGTTGTGGCCATCTTTGAGAAATACAATATACCACAATAATAAAGAAAAGATTCAGATCTGCAAAATTTCAAACACAAAAATTGTCAAAATTGACTATAAACTACCCATTTATGAAAATTTTTAAGAAATATAGTACACAATCACAAATAAAAGCAAACAAGACAGTATCAGAAGTAAAAAAAAGTAAACTTTTAAAGAAAAGTAAATAACTGTAATTTCCAAAATGAAAATCAAAACTCAGTGAATTCGATATGGCTGTAAACAGAACAATTGAACTGGAAGATATGTCGGAGCTCCATGCCCCCAGATATATCAAATTACATTGCACAGAGAGACAAAGAGATGGATATACAAAAGAGACGTTAAGATACATCAAGTACCTACTGAAAGTCTCAAAAGTGGAAATTAAAGAGAATGGAGAAGAGGCAATCTTGGAAGAAATAATGGCTGAGAATTTTCCAGAATTGATGACAAAAATGAATTCACAACCCAAGAAGCAAACCTGCCCTCAACTAGAGAAATAAAAAAGCCCATGCCTGAACACATCAGACTGAAATTGTGAGCTCCGTTTTTTTTTATCTATGCACCCCCAGAATATGGCAGGGCTATATGCTCCACAAATTCTCTTGAATCAAGAGGATGGGTATCCCAAGTCGAGGTCACAGAGAAATTAAAGGCAAAGAGGTAGAAGCCAACATAGCTTGTAGAGAAGAAAAACGTTTTTCTGATCTATCCAAAGTATGACGAAACCAGGATTGAGAGAAAGTGAAGTTGAAATGAAGGAAGGGGAAGACTAGATGGGGAATCTTCACTCCCAGGCAGAACAGGAAGGACCCCATGGGCTGTCTGATGATAGACATGAAAGGGTTTGTTGATATTGTCATTGTTGTTTGTTTTTTAGAAACGCGATGATAATAGCTGATTACAGTCTCTAACTCCTGGGCTCAAGCGATCCTATCTCAGTCTCCTGAGTAGCTGAGACTACATACAGGTGCGCACCACTGCACCCAGCTAATTAAAAAAATTTTTTTTTGTGGAGATGGAGTCTCGCTGTATTGCATGAAAGGCTGGTCTTGCATGAAAGATTTTTGAATAAAGTTCCCAAATAGGCAGGGCGTGGTGGCTCATGTCTGTAATTCCAACTTGCTTTGGGATGCTGAGGCGGGAGAATCCCTTGAGCCCAGGAGTTCAAGGCTGCAATGAGCTATGATTGTGCCACTGTACTCACTCCCCCCTGAGCAACAGAAAAACAAATAACAACAGAAAGTTCCCCCAAGTGGCTATTCTGTGGATGATCATCCATTTTATGGAGAGAGGGAAAGAGGTTTTGGTACCCTAAGTGGGAGAGTCCTTCTAGCTTTGGTTGATTGGATCACCGGATGATCTCTATGCCAATCACGGGGGTTGAAAAAGATACTCAGCTCCAGTGATGTACTTTTTCCTGGAGCCTCGAGTACAACTTGCTCATTTAATGCACTAAGCCTACCTGGAGCGGGGGGCTGGGCACTGCTGTGTTTCAGGAGAAGACTGCATTGTCACCAGCAAAAAGGTGAATGGACATTGGATGACAAAAACTGGACTTACGAGTGATTCTGATGTTTCCAAGAGATAACACATGTGAAGAACTGAAAATATAGACTGGCATGCTCATAACTGCTGTCTGTCTGTCGTTGTTGCAACTACTCAGTGACTTCCGGTCATAGGACAGAGCACAGATCCCATGAGGACTTCGTGGTTCACCCTTGCCTGTCTCGCCAGACTTAATTCCTACCACTCTCTGCCTTGGCCATGATTCTCCACCAACAATTTTAAGAAAAGCCCTCCCTACACTGAGCTCCTGGAGTCTTCTCTGCCTCGACATCCTGCACACCTATCTCTTAATATCCGGGTTGGGTGACCTTTATATGCAGAGGACACCCCCCAGCCAGTTTCAATTTCTAGCACAGATTCTCCCCTGAGCGCTAAACCCAATATACACACACTCTGGCTCACAATCTCCGGCTAGGGTTCTTCTCGAACAGGGCCGTGCCGCCCCCTGCTGGGCTCTTTGGAAATGTGCACGATCATTTTGCTACACGGCTTGGAGGGTTCTAGGGGCTTCAGAGGTCAGGGGCCAGGAACAGGACACTGAGACCGCATCCTGAGCAACTTGAATATGTCCTCACAGGCCGGGCGCGGTGACTCACGCTAATCCCAGCACTTTGGGAGGCCTAGGTGAGAGGATTACCTGAGCCCAGAGGTTCGAGACCAGTCTGGGCAACTTGGTGAGACCTCATCTCTACAATAAATCAAAAATTAGTCAGGCGTGGTGGTGCGCACCTGTAGTTCCAGGTACTTGGAAAGCTGAGGGAAAGGATTACCTGAGCCCAGCAGGTCGAGCAAGACTGCAGTGGTCCATGAGCAGCGAGCGTGCCACTGCACTTTAGCCTGGGCGACAGAGTGAGACTCCAACTCAAAAAAGAAAAGAAAAAATGTCCTTACAGGCGTATATGCAGGTTTTTTGTTTGTTTGATTTTGAGTTGGAGTCTCACTCTGGCGCCCAGGCTGGAGTGCAGTGGCATACTCCTGGCCACCAAAGCCTTGACCTGCTGGGCTCCAGCGATCCTTCCGCCTCAGCCTTCCAAGTAGCTGGAATTACAGGCGCACACAACCACTCCCGGCTAATTTTTGATGTATTGTAGAGACAAAGTCTCTCCAAGTTGCCTGGGTGGGCCTCAAACCCACGGGCTCAGGCAGTCCGCTTGCCTCAGTCTCCCAAAGTGCTGGGATTACAGGCTAAGCCTCCGAGCCAGGCCTATGTAGGTTTTAAAAAGTTTATAGTTATCTGGAATTATTAATATCACACATGTACACATATATGAAAATGTTTGATATCATTTAAAATATGTTGACATTTTCTGGAATGAAACTATGATATCATAAAGTGAAAGTTGTACTTTTGTGTTCAGAATGGTTGGAAGGGTTGTACGTTATATCATATAGGAAAATCACAACCCATCTATGAGCTATGTATTATGTAAAATGCTGAATGAAGTAAAATATATTTTTAAAAGCGCCTGCAGGCCAGGTGCAGTGGCTCAGCCTGTAATCCCAGTACTTTGGGAGGCCGTGGTGAGGGGATTGCCTGAGCCTAGGGGTTCGAGACCAGTCTGGGCAACTTGGTGAGACCTCATCTCCATAATAAATCACACACACACACACAAAAAACTAGCCAGGTGTGGTGGTGTGCGTCTGCAGTTTCAGCTACTTAGAAGGCTGAGGCAGAAGGATTGCCAATGCCCAGCAGGTTGAGGCTGCGGTGACTGTGAGTGTGCCACTGCACTCCAGCCTGGGTGATAAGAGTGAGACACCAACAACAACAACAAAAAAAAGCGACTGCATCATGTGCTCAGTACACACTTTCAGAAGTGACCACACCTGTGTTACTAGCACCCAAATCAAGAAACCTTATCAGCATTCCTCCCTCCAGAAGCCTTCTTGGAGCTAGTTCCAGTCACTATCTCCTTCTTCCCCCAAAGGTAACCACACTCCTGACTTCTAATGCCGCAGATTAGTTTTGCCTTTTTTTTTGAGTTGGAGTCTCACTCTGCTGCCCAGGCTGGAGTGCAGTGGCGATGCTCACAGCCACTGCAGCCTCGACCTACTGGACTCAGGCAATCCTTTTGCCTCAGTCTTCCAAGTAGCTGGAACTATAGGCACACACCACCACATCCAGCTAATTTTTTGATTTATTGTAGAGATGAGGTCTCATCAAGTTGCCCAGGCTGGTCTTGAACCTGTGGGCTCAGGCAATCCTCTCACCTCGGCCTCCCAAAGTGCTGGGATTATAGGCATGAACCATCGTGCCTGGCCAATATTGGCCTGTTTTTTAGCAGATGTAGTCACACAGTCTGTTCTCTTTTGCCTCTGACTTCTTCGATTCACGATTGTGTTTGTGTGATTCGTCCCTGTTGTGTATATCAGCGGTTCGTTATTTATTTTGTAGAGACAGCATCTTGCTGTGTTGCCCAGGCTGGACTCAAACTTCTGGACTGAAGGGATCTTCCCACCTCAGCCTGCCAAGTAGCTGGAACTGCAGGCACCACTGCGCCTGGCTGGTGTCTCTTTGTTCGCACATAGAAGCATCTCAGGATAGGGTCACAGGATATGCATATGTTCAGATTCAGTAGATACAGCAGAACAGTTTTGTAAAGTGGTTGTCAATTTAAACTCCCACAAGCACATGGTTGTGCCTCAGCATTTTTGGTTTGTTTTTCTTTTCTCTTCTGGACCTTGAAAGGACAGAATGTTTTAGCCATTATCCTTGGTTCATAATGGACCCTCATCCACGCAAAGCCCACTGTTATATTTAGTTAGTTTGGGTTGGTGTTTTCAATTTTTTTTCTTTTTTTGAGTTGGAGTCTCACTCTGTCGCCCAGACTGGAGTGCAGTGGCCGCTCCCGGCCACGGCAGCCTCGACCTGCTGGGCTCCAGTGATCCTTCCGCCTCAGCCTTCCGAGTAGCCAGAATTACAGGCACGCGCTACCATGCCCGGCTGATTTTTTTTATTTATTGTAGAGATGAGGTCTCACCAAGTTGCCCAGGCGGGTCTCGAACCCGTGGGCTCAGGCAATCCACTAACCTTGGCCTCCCAAAGCGCGGGATTACAGGCTGAGCCACCGAACCCGGCAATTTTTTTTCTTTTTTTGAGTTGGAGTCTCACTCTGTCACCCAGGCTGGAGTGCACTGGCACCTTCCTGGCCACCACAGCCTTGACCTGCTGGGCTCAGGCGACCCTTCTGCCTCACCCTTCCAAGTAGCTGGAACTATAGGCATGCACCACCATGCCAGACTAATTTTACAATTTATTGTAGAGACAAGGTCTCGCCAAGTTGCCCGAGCTGTTCTCGAATGCCTGGACTCAGGCAATCCCTTCGTCTCGGCCTCCCAAAGTGCTGGGATTATAGGCTTGAGTCGCTGCGTCCGGCCTCAATTTTTTTCTCAAATTTTTTTGGCTGGGAGTGATGGCTCAATGCAAAATAAAAATAAAAAATTAGTCAGGCATGGTAGTGTGCACCTGTAGTTCCAGCAACTCGGAAGGCTGAAGTAGAAGGATCGCTGGAGCCCAGCAGGTCGACACTGGGGTGGCCATGAGTGTGCCGCTGCACTCCAGCCTGGACGACAGAGTGACACTGACTCCAAAAAAAAAATGTTTTTTTTGAGACCCAATCTTGCTCTGTCACCCAGGCTGGAGTCCAGTGGTGCAGTCATAGCTTGCTATAACCTTGAACTTCTGGGCCCAAGTAATCCTTCCACCTCAGCCTCCTGAGTAGCTGGGACTATAGGTTCATGCCACTGCTCCCAGCTATTTTACTTTATTTTTATTTTTTATTTTTGAAGAGATGGGGAGGGTCTCACTGTGTTGTTCAGGCTGGTCTCAATCCTCTGACCTCAAGTGGCTCTCCGCCTTTGGCCTCCCAAAGCACTGGGATCACGTGTGTGAGCCACCAGGTCTGGCCTCAACTTTTACAATTGCAGCAAAATCAGCCGGGCTCAGTGGCTCAACCTGTAATCCCGCACCTTTGGGAGGCTGAGGTGAGTGGATTGCCTGAGCCCGCCGGTTCGAGACCTGCCTGGGCAATTTGGCGAGACCTCATCTCTACAATAAATCAAAAATCAGCCAGGGGTGGTAGTGCGTGCCTGTAGTTCCGGCTACTCGGAAGGCTGAGGCGGAAGGATCGCCGGATCGAGGCTGCAGTGGTCGAGGCTGCAGTGGCCCACTGCACTCCAGTCTGGGCGACAGAGTGAGACTTCAAATCAAAAAAAAAAAATTCCATTGTATATATTGCACATTTTGCTTACCCATTCATCTGTTGATGGACACTTGTGTATTCCTTCCACTGTGCAGATCACATTATGCTTATCTATTCGTCCATTGATGGACACTTGGTTTTCTTCTACATTTTAGATTTTGTGAATAATGCCGCTTTGAACACAGATGTTCAAATAGCTCTTCAAGACCCTGCTTTCAATTCTTTTGAGCATATACCCAGAAGTGAAGTTGCTGGATCAGATGGTTTTTACATGTTTCATTTTTTGAGAAACTTCCATTCTGTTTTCCACAGCAGCTAAACCATTTTATGTTCCCACAACAGTGCATAAGGGTTCTGCTTCATCCACATCCTTGTTAACACTTTTTTAAAAATAGCCATTCTTATGGATGTGAGGTGGTATCTCACTGTGATTTTAATTTGCATTTCCATAAGGGTGGGTGACATTAAGCATATTTTCATGTGCTTCTCGGTCACTTGTATATCTTTTTTGGAGAAATATCTATTCAAGTCCTTTGCTCATTATTGAATCAGTTTTCTTTGTTGAGTTTTAAGAATTTTCATATATTCTAAATATTAATCCTTTATCAGATATGTGATTTGCAAATATTTTCTCCCAATCTGTGGGTTGTCTTTTCACTCTGCTGATAGTGTCTTTTGATTCATAAACATTTATTTTTTTTTAGTTGGAGTCTCACTCTGTCACCCAGGCTGGAGTGCAGTGGCACACTCACAGCCTCCACAGCCTCAAACTGCTGGGCTCAGGTGATCCTTCCACCTCAGCCTTCCAAGTAGCTGGAACTACAGACATGTACCACCATGCCTGGCTAATTTTTTGGTTTATTGTAGAGATGAGGTCTCAACAAGCTGCCCGGGCTGGTCTCGAACTCACGGGCTCAGGCAATCCACTTGCCTCGGCTTCCCAAAGTGCTGGGATTATAGGCTTGAGCCACCATCCCCAGTCCCGTAAACATTTTTAATTTTCACAATGTCCAGTTTGTCTAGTTTTTATGTTATTACCTGTGCCTTTGGTGTCATAACCAAGAAACCTTTGCTGTGAAGTTTTGCCCTGTTTTCTCCTAAGAGTTTTATTGTTTAGTTTAGGGCATTTGTTTATTTTGGGTTAATTTTTGTATATGGTGTGAGGTAGGAGTTCAACTTTATTATTTTGCCTGTGGATATCCAGTTTTCCCAGCACCATCTGTTGAAAACCTATTCTTTCCCTACTGACTAGCCTTGGCATCCTTTATTTCTGGGCTTTCTAGTCTATTCCGTTGTTCTATATGCCTGTCTTTATGCCGGCAACACTTTTTTGATTACTGTAATTTTGCATTAGTTTTGATATCAGAAAATATGAGTCCACCAACTTTTTTTTGTTTTTTGTTTTGTTTTTGAGTTGGAGTCTCACTCTGTCGCCCAGACTGGAGTGCAGTGGCCGCTCCCGGCCACCGCAGCCTCGACCTGCTGGGGCTCCGGCGATCCTTCCGCCTCAGCCTTCTGACTAGCTGGAATTACAGGCATGCGCTACCACGCCCGGCTGATTTTTTGATTTATTGTAGAGATGAGGTCTCGCTGCCCAGGCGGGTCTCGAACCCGTGGGCTCAGGCAATCCACTCAGCTCAGCCTCCCAAAGGCGCGGGATTACAGGCTGAGCCACCGAGCCCGGCTGAGTCCACCAACTTTTTAAAGTTAGTTTTAATAATGCAATAGTCACCTGTGTGTATGACTATCATACTTTGTGGATATCCATTCTCCCCATAAGACCATTCGGGCTGCTTTGAGGTTTCTACTATTGTAAGAAGGGCTGCTATGAATATGGACAGAAGCATTTCTTAGACATAAACAGGAGCAAAATCATTTGATCACAGGATACATGAATGCTCAACTTCAGAAGATTATGTCAAATGGGCTTTCGAAGTTGTTGCACCAATTTACTCCTATGTTGTTTTTTTTTTTAGTCTCACTCTGTCACCCAGACTGGAATGCAGTGGCATGCTCACAGCTACCACAGCCTCAACCTGCTGGGCTCAGGTGATCCTTCCGCCTCAGCCTTCCAAGTAGCTGGAACTACAGGCATGTGCCACCATGCCTAGCTAATTTTTTGATTTACTATACAGGTGAAGTCTCACCATGTTGCTCAGGCTGGTCTTGAACTCATCAACTCAGGAAATCCTCTCACCTCGGCCTCCCAAAGTGCTGGGATTACAGGTGTGAGCCACTACACCCAGCCCAGTTTCTTTTTCTTAACCCAACTTGGGCTGATTGGCTTTTGTCTGATCGGATCTGGATTCTGATGGGAACAAGGGCACCACATTTCAGAATCCAGAGCTGTGCGGTGCTGGGCCTCAAGGTAGACTAGAACTGGGACAGCCAACCCTGGACAAATGGTAGTCACAGGCAAAGAAGGAAGTTAAGTGTCTACAAAAGGACAATGGCAAAAGTCTGTGGAGGGACGCAGAGAAAGATTGTGTAGCCACTGAAAGATGAAAAGCACTGGATAGATGTCCATAACCCATGAGACCAGTTCACGATCCATGAGACCCGTTCCTTTTCCTTGCTTCTATGACATTGCCATGCACCTTTATAACATGTTTTTACATTTTAACTTGTGGCCTGGCATATTTCAGACCTACAGAAAAGTTCTAAGAATGATACAAAGAACTCCAATATATAATTTATCCACATTCCCTAAATGTCAACATTTTACCACATCTGTTATCCTTTTCTATCTCTGTATAAACATGCATATTGTTTCTTCTCAGCTGTTTGAGGGTAAGTTGAAGACACAATATCCTTTTACCCTAAATAAATAATAGTGCATATTACTTAGAACAAGGCATTCTCTTACATAACCATAGTATAACAACATTAGCCTTGATACAATTATCTGATCTACAATAGTAGTTCAGAGTTTGCCAGTGTCCCCATAGTACCCTTTATAGGAATCATGTATTGCCCTCATTGGCATGTTCCTTTAGTTTCCTTTCATCTGAAATGGTTCTTTCCTCTTTTGCGTTGACAGATATGAATATCACAGTTTTTTTTTGTAGAATATCCCTCAGTTTGGACATGTCTTCCTTAAGATTAGATCAGGTTGTGCATTTTAGTCAGGAGTATTGTATCCTTCTCAGGAGGTCCATGATATCAATTTGTCCCGTGATTGGTAACGTTAATGTTGACCACCTGGAGAAGGTGACATTCGTCAGGTTTTCTCCACTGTGAAATTACTTTTCCCTCAGTAACTTATAAATGTTTTTTTTAGCTCTACTAGTTGTACTCTGCTAGACTGAGTGACTGCCCCTTGCAAATTATCATCTCCACATTAGTTAACTAAAGATCTCATGCAAATTGGCTTAAGAGGGAGGGAAATGTATGGTTGCAACTAACTGATGACTCCATTCAAACTGACCTACGTGGGGAGGGCATTTATAGTCCAGAAGTAACTCTGACTTCAGGTGCAGCTGGATCCAGGAGCTTGGTATAATCAGGAACTTGACTTGTTCATCAGCGTCTATAAACTAAGGGAATTAGATACTGGGCAGACAGAAGCAGTAGATGTCTGCTTCATTGATTCAGAAAACGGTGAAGGGGAAGAAGTAAGAAGTGCATGGAAAGAACCAAGCACAGCCTGGGATAACTACGGAGAGCCTCACCCAAGGAATTCAAGAGGCTGAGCATCCCAGGACCTGGATTATCCGCATATTCCCCGGCCACAATGATTGGTTCAGGGATGGGCATAAGATCCAGACTGAGTAGCCAGGTGCGGTGGCTCATACCTGAAATCCCAACACTTTGGGAGGCCAAGGTGAGAGGATAGCTTGAGGCCAGGTGTTCGAATCCAGCCTGGGCAACACAGCTAGAATTCATCTTTACAAAAAATAGACATAAAAAAATTAGCCAGGCATGGTGGCACATGGCTATAGTCCCAGCTACTCAGGAGACTGAGGTGGAAGGGTCTCCTGAGCCCAGGAGGTTGAGGCTGTGGTGAGCCATGATCATGCCACTGCACTCCAGCCTGGGTGACAGAGGGAGACCCCAACTCAGAAAAAATCCAGGCTGGGCTGATGAAAGAGAGTTTCCAGAACTATTGGCAAAAGAGGCACTCTGACTGTTGAGCATGTGGATGCCAGCCTAGAACTAAACGTGGTCATCTTTGTCTCCCAAATGAAGAATCTGCCTGACAGTGAAGCCAACACAGAGAGAGCAGAGAGATACAGAGAGCTAAACTCCTCAGGGCTCCGCTCAGCACCAGACCCAGCAGTGTCTAAAGCCAAAAGTGCCCCTGGAATTGTCAGCTAAACGGCCAGTGAATTCACTTTCCTGCTTAGGCAAATGTGGAAATAGAAGGTCGTAAGGGTTGTTTTTGAAAAGGAAAAAATGCATAATTAGAAACATTCTACTTTTAAGAATGAAATCATCTTTGAATTAAAAGTAAATAATTTGGACCCTAATGTATTTGTTTATTCAACTGCTGTGGTGTAAAAACTTATTTTGTGCCAATAAAAAATGATGCATTGGCAAACACTTGAACTAAAAAGTTTTGATACTATGGTAAATCACATAGAAGTGGATGTCTAGTGAAAGGTCATACTTAACTACACATACCCTGTTCTTCATGGAAATAGGCAGATTTCTCAGTTACCCTGCTATTCAATATAATGAACAAGCATTCCCCTACTGGGCTGTTTTACTATAGAGTCTTGTTCAAAAAATCACTATTGAGGTATAATTTAGGTACAATGAAAGGCACCCATTTCAAGTGTACAGTTAGGGAGTCTTGACACACGTATGCGCCCATATAAGCCACCACCACACTCATGATATGAACATACTTGTCACCTCAGAAAGTTCCCTCGAGTCTTCTTGCAGTCAATCCTTCTCTCAGGGCCCCAGGCAACAATGATCTGCTCCCTGCCACCCTAGATTAGTTTTGCCTGTTATAGAATTTTTTTGTTTTGAGTCAGAGTCTCACTCTGTCATCCAGGCTGGAGTGCAATGGCACGCACATGACTATGGCAGCCTCGACCTGCTGGGCTCAGGCGATCTTTCCACTCTAGCCTTCCAAGTAGCTGTAATTACAGGCACATGTCACCATGCCCAGCTAATTTTTTTATTTATTGTAGAGACAAGGTCTTGCTATGTTGTCTAGGCTGGTCTTGAACCTGTGGACTCAGGCAATCCTCTCACCTCCTCTTCCTAAAGTGCTGGGATTACAGGTGTGAGCCACCATACCTGGCTAGAATTTCAGTATAGGAAATTATACACGATGTATTCTTTTGCTTTTTGTAATAGTCTGTCTATATTTTATTTTCTATAGTGGCTATGTTTACATGTATGTCATAGTTTATACATCGTGTTTTAGTTAACTGTGGAAGATAATATAACAAGAATAGGTAGAATATAACATCAGTTCACAAACTTCACCTGTATTATGTCTTTCAGGTGTAACTGAATTCAAAATGAAGAACTTTTAATATGTCTTTTCCCACTTTTGAAAATTAACTTCAAAAAGTATAAGGACCTCTAGAACAGCATCTCATTTTTGAGATGTCATTGACAATTCACCCTGTCCATTTGGAGAAGCCTAGATTCTAAAGCCAAACCCAGGAGGAGCCTTGTTTAGACGTTGGCACTAGCTTGAATCATCTTCTGTCACTTACACACAGGCCTCCCTGTCCCCTCCTGAAACCGCCCAGTTCCTTTGTGTCATGGAGCTCACTCAACAAGCTCAGCCCGGGCTGGAATGAAAAACCACTGGAGTGTTATGTCCCATGGGTGTAGAAAAAGGTGTTGAAGAGGCTCTCACACCAGATGTCCCCTCAGTTCAAAGGGTAGAGAATCAGGTCCCATGGTGTCCACATCTCCTGCCACCTGATCATAGACTCCTCTTGGGTCCTTATATTCATCTTCAGGCCAGTGGAGGACATCAGGGCCCTAAAAGGTAAAACTGGTGTTAGAACCATAAAGTGATGCCCCCAGGGACCGTCATCGCAGACCTGGGAGATACACAGCTCTGCTCAACTTCCCAGGAAAAAAAAAGTTTCAGCTTTTAATGATGGGTGGAAAAACCAAACATATGCAAAGAGGAGTGTAATTATAATGAACTCCTTTCGTGAACCCCTATGTACCCATCACCTAACTTACACAATACCAATGCCTGGTCAATTGATTCAACTATATCTCTATCTTCTCATCCCTCACCTCCACCAACTGGATTATTTTGAAGCAAGCCCAGGATACCCCACAATTTGATGTGAGGAAAATAATGTAAATGTTAGATATGTGAACCTTTTTAAAAGTCCATGATATCAGCTATGGCGATTGTGGAATGTGAGTCATAAGTCTGTTAGCCCTGTGAATCTCCAAAACAGTTCTCCCATCAAAATAGAAGTGAAGAAAAGACCACGAAGAGTGGTCTTTACTGAGGATGTGTTTTATCCTAGGGCTGAGGGAAAATGGTTGTTTTAGATGAGCAAACTTTGGAGCAGATTGGCCCATGACCCAAATATGGCCGCCGCCTGTTTTTGTACTGCCCAAGAGCTAAGAATGGTTTTGCATTTTGTAATTGTAAGAGAAAAAATAAAAAAGATAGTATGTGTGACATAGGAAAATTGTATGAAATTCAAATTACAGTGTTCAAAAATAAAAATTCATTGGAACACAGCCACACTCATTCATTTATGTATTGTCTGTGGCTGCTTTTACTTTACAGTGGCAGAGTTTGAGTAGTTTTGGGGAAGGCCTTATGTCCCACAAAGCCCAAAATATTTACTATCTGGCCCTTTCCAGAAAAAGTCTGCAGATTCCATCTGTGCTTCAGAGGGCGCATATGATCCAGCACCATGGACAGCGTTTGTGGGCATTATTTCCAGGCTGGTGGAAAGCTCTGATCTGAGAACAGTGCCCCACAAGGGAATGTTGTTACAGAGAGAAATCCTTGGCCCAGAGGTGCCAGAACATTTGCCAAGGTCACCCAGGAAGTCAGAGATCCTGACCCATGTCCCTTACTGTGCGGCAGTGGGTGGGGTTGGTTGGTGGCCAATGTGCCTGCCAACTGTTCTTGCCTGCCCAGCCAGTGTCTTCATGTCCCTTTGGGCTCTCTGTCCTTCTCACACTCTTAGTCCAGCGATTTGACCAGGGCTGCCCCTACTCCCTGACCCCATGCTGGGCATGGATCCAGGCCTGTCCTCTGAGCATATTCTATCCCCTGCCTCAGTGATGGGTTCAGCCATGAGAATGTGACCCAAGTTAGCAATAAGTGTCACATTAGGCATTTGAAGCTATTGAAAAAGAAGCATTCTCGTGGCTGCATGCAGTGGCTCATGCCTGTAATCCCAGTATTTTGGGGGCTGAGGTGAAAGGACTTCCTGAGCCCAGGGGTTCGAGAACAGCCTGGGAAACTTGGCGAGATCTAGTCTCTACAATAAATCAAGAAAAATTAGCCAGGTATGGTGACATATGCCTGTAGTTCCAGGTACTTGGAAGACTGAGGTGGAAGGATTACCTGAGCCCAGAAGGTTGAGACTGCAGTGATGGTGGTTGTGCCACTGCATTCCAACCTGGGTGACAGTGAGGCTATGACTCAAAAAAAAAAAAAGAGGCATTTTCTTTCTACGAAGATTTCTAATCTAATACAGCACAAGCCTGGATTTTCCAGGGGTATTTTTAGGAAGAGAATTCTGGGCCCAGCTGGGCCTAAAGACAATTCTATTCCTTGACATTCAATTGTGGACCAAAAAGTTCTTTCTCTCTGCTCAACCAGTGTAGTGAATCTGGTTACTTATCTAAGGAAACGCATACCTTCTTTTCCCACAGAAACATAATTGTAGCGAGGCACGTAACCGCCAAGCTAGACTACACTGTCACAGTCTCCTCTGCAGTTAGGTGTGACCATGTGACTGTGTTCTCACCAGTGGCATGAAAGCAGAGTGATGTGCACCATTGCAGGACCTTGGCAACAAGGCAGGGTTGTGTCCCCATCACACTTTCTTTTCTCTTTCCCACTGACTGAAACCCCCATGAACTGGCCCATGCATGCAGACCTGCATGACGTGCTAGGAGATGACAGAGGAACACAATGGAAAAAACTTGGGTTCCATAATAACCATGTACAGCAGGGCTACTCACCTCTGTGAGAAACAAACAGACTGGATTATGGCCAAGCCTCTTTGCCACAGCAGCTAGCTTACCCTAACTACCACAAGCAGTAGGCGGTGGGCTTGCAGCACTAGCCAGAAAAGACTTCTGCCAACACAAACTCCTCACCATCTGCACTTCATCATAGAGGGGTGCCCAGGCCCGAGACGGGGCATACGGTCTTTCCACCTCATCATACAGGTGCCCAGGAAAGGCCACAGCCTCATCTGCAAGACCTGTGAAACCTGGAGTTGGAGTGGAAGGGAAGGATGATCAAGACACCTGGTCCAGACATCAGGGGTATCTCTGAGTGGGGGACGTGCTGGTGGGGCCACAACTCACCTGGGGAATAAGACACATCCTCCAGTGTGGGAGGAAGCCGGGGGCCGAAGTCCCTCATGGAGTAGTAATATGGCTCTGCTTCTGTGGTACTAACCTGCCACACACACATACACACACAAAGCAGATAAAGCCCTTCCCATCCTCTGACTCCACAGTTCAGGGAAAGGGCAAGGATGAACCCAAAGCTGAGGGTGGAATCTCAGTCATGGCAGCGCTCTGTCAGTGGGGCTGTCCAGGCCAGCCCTGCTCACCGTGGAGCTTCGTGTGTCCCGGTCTCCAGTTCCCTGGCTCTCCTCATATTCATTCCTGACTCGGTCCTCTTCCGACCTTCCGGGATGCAGGGGCGGAGGGCAGTTGGGTGTGGACGCTCTGCCATCTGCCACCTCAAAACTCCCTCCCTCAGAGCCTTTAGTACAGAAAAATATCCTCACTTACCCAGCCTCTGTCTTCTCTGAGATGCCTGACGGAAAGAGGAAGAGAGGGGTCAGAGACCCCTGTGCAAGTCCACCTGGCCCTGGGGTGACTTTCAACACGCAGTTGCCCCAGGGTTCCCCACTGCCCTTGGGGCTCCATCCTGGCAGGGAGAGGGTCTCTGCTCACCCTCAGAAAGATGCCTCAGTCTCCGCTTCCAGAGGAATCCCCCAACACAGGAGATGTTGGAGAGCAACAGAAGACCCCCAACAGCAAACAGCACAGGCAGCAGGGGCAGCCCCGGAGGTCCTGGAAGGTAGAAGATACTCCTTAGAGTGAGTCCCAAGCAACTGGCTCGAGGCCTGGAGCAGAATTCTCTGAGAATGCCTGTCTTTGGCCAAGCAAAGTCCCTCCTCCAAGGTCAAAAGAGCAGATGGGAGGGGCTTTCGTCCCCACTCCTTTCTGCCACCCAAGGTCAGGTGTCCTTTCTCAAGATGAGCCATTACAGCAGATCCTACCTTTGCCTTCCGTGATCTAGCCTCTTCCCATATCTCCAGCCCGGCCCACCAACTACAGATCCTGGCATTTGGTCTTCCAGCCACACAAACTAACTGCTGGCTGATTCCAGAATCGTGGAAGCAAATTCACATCTCTGAGCTTTGGAATAGTCAAGTGTCTGTCCTCAAATGTCCTTCCTTCTCAAACAAATTCCATTCACCTTTGAAATCGCATCTCAGATGACTTCTTTGCACCAGTTTCCATTCCAGCCAGTATAAGGCTGACTCCTCTGCTATATCCCTGAGGACAAGGCTGAGTCCCTGTGAGTAGACATCCACTTGGCATCCATTTCCCTGGCTCTTACTGACAGCACTT
The DNA here is from genome assembly GCA_027257055.1 of Cephalopachus bancanus. Lineage (NCBI taxonomy): Eukaryota > Metazoa > Chordata > Mammalia > Primates > Tarsiidae > Cephalopachus > Cephalopachus bancanus. The sequence goes on along the minus strand of JAPVLO010000110.1, from coordinate 419,731 downwards.
GTTCTCTTTCGGAAAAATAGGCACTCCCTCACTTTCAGTCTAGAGGGCTCAGGCTGGACTCTAGGGTGGGCACATGGCCCCTGGCAATGAAAGCCCCAAACCTCATTCCATGGTGATTGTATTTCACCTAATGTTTTTTGTTTGTTTGCTTGCCAGAACATTTGAGACAATTGTGCTGGCTCCAAGAAGTGGAATAGGGGAGGACTTCATCGCCCTCTTGATGGAAGAACATAAAAAAGAAGCCACTATAGATGAAGGTAAAGTTGAGAGAGGGTGACAAACAGATCACTGGTGAAATTTTTGAGCACCTGAATCCAAAATTCTTTTCATCTAAATGCCACTTGGCACTCTTTAATACAGACAACAGCTGAATTTCTGTCACTTGCAACCTTCTTCTCAGGCTCTGAAAGGGACTGTTTGCCAGACGGTTATCATCCCCTCCTCACATTTACTCTCTTGAGTAGTCCTCTTCCACCCTGACTCTGTGTAGAGCCATGTGACTTGCTTTGGCCAATGGGACAATAACAAGTATGACAGAATCAGAAACTTGGAAAGTGCGAGTAAAATGGAACTTGCCCTCTCTTGCTCTTGAGATCCCTGTGATTGTAACAGTGAAAACAGCAAGAGAACGAACACAACTAACTCCATTGTTGTTTAAGGGGCCTCTACCCATTCCCGCATATAGGCTAGGATAATGTTAGAGCCGAGAGATAAAGTGCAAAAACAGCAATCATGTGGTTTCCAAAACAAATACTGGGATTAAAGTTGTAAGCAACCAACTGTGTTTTGTTAAAGATTTATAGGAGCAAGAAGGTTTGGCTGTCATCACATGAAAGAGCATCACCCAAGGACAAAGAGGTTTCCCAAATCTCCCCCCAACCCTTGCTGGTACCTGAATGTCTGCCCCCTCATTTTCCCCTTACCTAAACTTAAAAGACAAAGCAAAGCCCATGTAACTCTAAGATGGTTCTTGAGGACATTCGTTTGCCACTTTCTCCGTTTGTTAGCTCTCTAAAATAAAGTCACTTTCCTCGCTCCAACTCATTGTCTCTCAATTTATTGGTTGTTGTATAGTGAGCAGAACAGGTTTGGACTTGGTTACATGACCACCTCCATGTGAACAAGCCAAGGAGCTACAAATGGCCCAGTGATCTCCATTGTCCCAACCCAGGGCCAGATGGCTGTCGGTCATGTGAGGAGGCCATCCCAGACCACACCAGTCCCAGCCAGGCTTCCAGCCGACTGCAGAGGTGACTCAGGCCAGCCCAGAACAGAACTGATCCCCCAGAAAGATAGAAAGTTTATCACTCCAAGCAAGAGGAAGAGCTAAGAATATCGGTGGGAGTCGGCAGGGACAAAGCCAAGTCTTAAGGGGCTGTGGCCACAAAGCAGAGGAGTTTGTGGTCAGAGACCAGGAGGTCCCATTCTCAAGGGAGAGGGCAGGGATTCTGGGGATCGGGGACTTGCCTGCAGGCTGCTCTGTGGGCAGCTGGTCATCTGGTTCTCCAGAAGGCTGGTCCAGGCCTGGGGGTAGGGTGGACACAGAGATCGTGCATTAACTCTAAAAGTCTGAGATGAGTCTTAAATAATTCTCAGCCTCTTCTTAAGCTTTTCAGGCTTATAGGAACTAGTATATGGTTTCCTAAGAATATTTCAAAGAGAGTTGGAAATTGCTGCTAATAGTGGCAAGACTATTAATAGCAATTCGAATGCTAACAGCAATAATTAATTATGAATGAGCGCTTTATGATGTGCAAGGTTCTTTTCATCTGAATTATCAATGTGTTGAGTTAACAAAAAAAAAAAGACTTTGAATGCTCTAGCCCTTAATAGAGATATAAGTTTTGAAGCAAAGGAGGTGAGTGTAGTACTTTATGTTTTAGAGCTCAAAGAAAAGACTAGAATGGGGCAGGGGGAAAGAACAGGGAAGGTTGTAGGGCTGGGAAAGGGTTCCTCCAGGAGAAAGAGGCTTCTCTGTCAGGGAGGGGAAGACAGACACAGGAAGCTTCCATGGGGCAAAGTAAACAGAGTGAGCAAAGGGCTTTTCTTTAAACTAATATTTAAATAACACTCACTTTGTACTGGGCCTTGTTCAAAGCGCTTTAGACATATTCGCTCATTTAACCCTCACTATTGCCAGAGAAAGGCCTTACTTTCAGAAACAGAGCCATAAAGATCTGTGATATCCCTTATTCTAGGAACTAAGGCACTTGCTTAAGGTCACACAAGTAGGAAACGACAGAGAGGACTTGAACCCAGGCTTCCCCGAACCAGACTGTGGGATCAACTACCGCACTACCGTGCCTTTCAGAATTATAATGTACTCACTAGTCATATTATAGGAATGTGTCTGTCTCATCAAAGTTGCTGAATTTGTTGGCATAAAATTATTCATAATAGCTGGGCCCGGTGGCTCAGCCTGTAATCCCACACCTTGGGAGCCTGAGGTGAATGAATTGCCCGAGCCCGCGGGTTCGAGACCCGCCTGGGCAACTTGGTGAGACCTCATCTCTACAATAAATAAAAAAAATTAGCCGGGTGTGGCAGCGCGCACCTGTAGTTCCAGCTACTTGGAAGGCTGAGGTGGAGGGAGCCCCGGAGCCCAGCAGGTCGAGGCTGCAGTGGCCGGGAGCGTGCCACTGCACTCCAGTCTGGGCGACAGAGTGAGACTCCAACTCAAAAAAAAAATTATTCATAATATTCCCTAATTACCCTCATGCTGTCTGTGGAATCACTGGTAATGTCCCTTCTTTCATTCTTGCTATTGGCAAGTTGTGTCTTCTCTCTCTTTTGTCCTGATCAGCTTTATACATATTATTGATTTTCTCAAAGAACTCGTTTTCTGTTTTATTTATGTATTTAGAATTGGAGTTTCACTCTTGCCGTCCAGGCTGGAGTGCAGTGGCACACTCATGGCCACTGCAGCCTTGACCTGCTGGGCTTAGGCGATTCTCCCGCCTCGGCCTTCCAAGTAACTGGAACTACAGACACATGCCACCATGCCTGGCTAGTTTTTGTGACTTATTATAGAGACAAGGTCTCAACAAGTTGCCCAGTCTGCTCTCGAACCCCTGGGCTCAGGCAATCTTCTCACCTTGGCCTCCCAAAGTGCTGGGATTACAGGCTGAGCCACTGAGCCTGGCCTTCTGGTTTATTACTTTCTGCTCTTGCCTTGATTATTTCCTTCTTTCTGTTTATTTTGGGTTTAATTTGCTCTTCTTTTATTATTTTTATTTTTTAAATTTTTGTAGAGATAGGGGTTTCAATATATTGCCCAGGCCAATCTCAAACTCCTAGGCTCAAAAATCCTCCTGCCTTGGCCTCTCAAAGTACTGGGATTACAGGTATAAGTCATCACACCTGGTTCTGTTCTTTTTTAGTTTCTTAAGAGAAAAACTTAGAATGTGGATTTGAGGCCTTTCTCTTTTTCAAAAAACTCTAACACAAACACTTGATGCTATAAATGTCCCTCTAAGCACTGCTTTGCCTGCAACTCTCAATTTTTTTTAAGTTGAGGTCTCACTCTGTCACTCAGGCTGGAGTGCAATGGCATAATCACAGCTCACTGCAGTCTCGACTTCCAGGGCTCAGGCGATTCTTCCACCTCAGCCTCCTGAGTAGCTGGGACTACAGGTGCATACCAACACACCCAGTTATTTTAAAAAACATTTTGTAGAAATAGGGTCTTCCTACACTGCCTAGGCTGGTCTCAAATTCCTGGGCTCAAGCAATCCTCCCACCCCAGCCTCCCAAAGTGCTGGGACTACAGGCGTGAGCCACTGCGCTCGCCCACAACCCCAGATCTTTATATTTATACTTTTTATTTAATTCAAACTATTTTCTAATCTCCCTTGGTCATTATTCACATTCAGACAATATAGGTTGGTGGCTAAAGGCTGGTCTCTGGAGTTTTAATTTCATTTTACCTTTTCCTAGTTGTGTGACCTTGGACAATTTGCTTAGCTACTCTGGGTCTCAGTTTCTTCATCTGTAAAAGGGGAATATGAATAGTATGCACTTCACTATGTCACCCTGCAAGTCCTCTGAGGAACATTCCAATCTGCTCAAAACTGTCCCTTCCCACCTGGGGTAGAGATGGGCAGCTGGGCCCCCTTGTCAGCTAGTCCACTGTCCCCCAGGGCATTGCTGGCCAGCAGCCAGACCCTGTATCGTGTAGAAGGCTGCAGCCCAGTCAGTATGAAGGTGGTGGCCTGGGGCGGAAGGACATCCACATAGTGAAACCCTGGAATTCCCAGGGCCTCATACCTGCACAACAGGGAAAACAGTCAGCTCAGGAAAGCGCCCAGCCCCACTGGCTGCTACCCCTTCCTGCTTTGTCGGAGACCTACCTGACTTGGAACTTCTGTGGCAAACCTCCATCAAAGCCAGGCTTCCATTCCAGCCCCACTGAGTGCGGGGTCACACTCAAAACCCTTAATCCGGATGGAGGGTCAGGACGGCCTATGGGCAGAAGGATGGGGAAGTAGAGGATACAAAAGGATTCTAGGAGAGTCCTTCCAGGTTTTTCTTAAGAATTATTTTAAATATACAATCATTTCTCATTATGTGTGGTAGTCATGTTCTGTAAGGTCACTGTGAACACCAAACTAGCAAATTCCAAACTATTGCTTTTGGGGGAAATTCAGGGTCAGGTTTCTTCAAACCTCTCACCACAACATTTTTATCAATCAATCAATACATGATCTTGTTCTATGTGTGTTTCTGTTTAAAGGCACCTTATTTAATACATATTGTTGGTGCATGGATATTGAACTCATAGCCAACTGTACCATGCCTCATGCCTGAACAAAACTCATCCAACACAAGTATTTCCTCTGTAAGGCACACCATAGCCTCTTGAGTGTAGGGACACTGGACAGCATTTCTGATCTGTGCTTGGAGGCCAACTGAAACAGCAAAATCTCTGATAAAAAGCACAAAAATGCCGAGAGAGAGAGAGAGAGAGAGAGAGAGAAAGCATGCAATGAACCACAAAAAGAACACTTAGATACAGTATGAGAACTGAAACAAGAAAACAAGAGTGTCACCTTATTCAATCTCAGCTAGGAATGTGCACATCAGATGACTCACATTTTTTGCCACTCTGTACACGTCCTCAAATGACCACAAAAGCACCATTGGGATTACAAATACATGTTAGTGAAGTAGGTGAATTTGCAAATAATGAGGATTGACTGTGTGTGTGTGTGTGTGTGTGTGTGTGTTTTTGTGGTAGATTTTTTTGGTGCCAATCTCACATCCATTCTTCTGGTTTCAAGAACTTAAATTTCCTTTGGAATATCGCCCCTCCACAACATTCTCAGGCCAAATGCTTCTGATGGAAGTGACTCCACTCCTAGACTGAGGGATATGTGACCAGGTTGCCTCCTCCGGCCATATGATTGGTTCAACGATGAGCCGGAAGCAAGTAGAGCTGGCGAAATTTAATTCTGGTATTTTCATACCACTGTTAGGAGAGAAAGAATTCTATTTCCTCTGGGAATTCTAATAGCACACTAGCCAGGCACAGTGACTCAAGCCTGTAATCCCAGGACTTTGGGAGGCCAAGGCGAGAGGACTGCCTGAGCCCTGGGGTTCGAGACCACCCTGGGCAACTTGGCGAGATCTCATCTCTGCAATATATCAAAAATTAGCCAGGTATGGTAGCGTGCTTCTGTAGTTCTGGCTCCTTGGAAGGCTGAGGTGGAAGGATTGCCTGAGCCCAGCAGGTCGATGCTGGGGTGGCCATAAGCATGCTAGTGCACTCCAGCCTGGGCGACAAAGTGACACTCTGACTCAAAAAAACCAAAACCAAAACCAAAAAACAGACCACTATGAGGAATCCTGGAAAAAGTCAATACAGAGAAAAGCAGGCCTAAGAGATGGAGAGTTCTTGAAGACGACTGAACCGAGATCCAGCAACCCCTGAAAATCTACTTTTCAGTTACTTGAGCCAGTAAGTCCCTCAACTCCATCTTTTTTTGTTTTGCCTTTGTTGTGGTTTCCCTGAAGAACCAATCTCCACTAGGATTTTCAAGGCCAACAAAAATGTCATCCTTACACATAAACAGGAACGCTGGAAGTCTGGGGCCAATCAGGGACTTGGAAATAGATTCGGAGATCACCACCCCTCAAACACCCTCATAGCCTCTTCCCACCATACTGATGCTGACGAGTTGAATGTTGGTGTGGTCCGAGCCAAGGGGGTTGGTGGCTGTGCACATGAAGAGGGCATAATCCTGGGCTGCAGACACATTGGCAATGGTCAGGAGACTGCTGTGGACTCCACCCTGGTGGTATGTGTGCTCCGTATACCTGAGAAGATGGGTCAGGGACTCAGGGAGAGGAACCAGGGCTGAGGGTCCAGCGTTGGAGCTGGAGTTCTGCCTGGCTGGGCCTTGGCTCACCTGGGATCCTGGAGGTCCAGAGGGACCCCATTTTTGGTCCAAGTGAAGACGATGTTGGGCACACCTCGGGCACGGCAGTGGAGGGTGGCAGAACTGGTGCCATCTCCAGCTGCGGCCACTTTAGTCAGGGGAGTGGGATGTTCCACCTGAGGGGCAACTAGGAGGGGTTGGGGAGTCAACATAAGGTATGCGGGAGAACACAAGGGTTGTAGGTTTAGTGGCAGGTCTTGAGGTCAAGGGTTGAGGTGTTACCCACATCTGACAACAAGACGGACCAGTCCTCGTGCTGGAGGTGCCACTCCATTGTCCACGACGCACTGGTAAGCACCAGCCTGGGTCAGTTTGGCATCATGAATCCGCAGACGCCCTGTGGAGCCCTTTGACACCGCCTCCATGTCATCCAAGCTCTGGTCCTCCTCTTCCCCCTGGAAGCTCAAGATTCAGGAGTCGGCTCCCCCAGCCTGGCCCCAGATCCATCACCCCCCCAACCGTGCCCCTTCTGTAGCCTCATTCTCCGAGTGACAATCACCCTCCACAGAGCTATCAAATAAAGAATGTCTCCTGTCATCCATCCATCCATTTACCCAAACCATCTATTCATCCACCAGTCCAGGCTACACTCACCCATCCATTGATCCAGCCACTCATGCTTGAATCATCTATCCACCCACCCGTTCATCATACAACCATCTGCCTGTCCATTCATCCGTTTACCCTTCCATCCATTCACCACTCACTTGTCCAACCATGCATCTTCCTTCTATGCACCCTTCTATCCACCTTTGTAGCTCTCTACCCATTCACCCAATCTAGTCACTCATGCATGCACACACCCAGAAATTCATGCCTCTCTTCATCCATCTATCAGCTACCTATTTATCCATCTTTCCATTGATCTCCACCCATCCATTCATCCATCAATTCATCCACCATCCTTCTACAGACATTTTTCCACTGATGGTGTTTCCATTTATCCATCTACCCTCCAATCTAATCTATCTACCACTCATTTCTCTCATTTAACCATCTAGCCACCCATCCATTTATCCTTCACTTCACTAGTCCATCTGTTCTTCTATTTATTCATTCATCCATCTACCCGTTCATCCACTCAGCTATCAACCCATCTATCCATCCACGTACCCACTCACCTGGCTATCTATCCACTCACCTATCCATTAGTTTGCCATTCAACAGACAGTTTATTAGTTTCTGGAGCATGCTCTGACAAGCATGTAGTGATACAGGGTCACACACTTGTGGTCTGCACTCCCAAGGACACACCCCCTGACTCCACCTCCATTCACCAAAGGTTAGTTCCTCACCAGCCTCTCCCAGTGGAACATCCCAGGGAGGATGGGATTGGCATCAGCAGTGCAGACTATGTCCACAGAACCCCCGACATTCACCTCGGTGGGGTCCTGGAGCGCGCGGATGGTAGGAGCATCTGGTGGGGAGGCAGAGTCTTGGAGAAGGTACTTGGGTCCAGACAGCAATGGTGGGAGAGGACTCAGGTGGGAAGGGTGTCTTAGAGGTGTCCAGGAAAGTTATGCATATGGGCACAGTGAGCCCTTAATGCAGAGCACTTAGAGGAGAGATCTTGGGATTAATGAGGTGCCCCCCACCCTCTACTGTGCCGCTAAGGTGATCACAGTAGATCAGGCTGACTTCCAGAATTCTGTGGGGTTAGGGCTTCCACAGTGGGCTTGGATTCTTAAAGGGGCCCAAGTAGGCATGCCCCCTCTCTGTGCGGAGATCCCACACTGGGTCTTTCTAGTGGCAGGGGTTCCACAGTGGGCCTTCTGCATCCTAGTCTGGGCTTCCCGAGTGGGAGGGTTCCAGGATGGGTGGATATCCCTGGATGGACGGGGCTTCCACAGCTAGGAAACTCCAGTGTGCAGATTCCTCTGGTGGGTGCGGTTTCCATGGCTCTCTGGAGGGGGTGGTGGGGAGAGTCCCCGGTTTCCTAGAATGATGAGGGGGACTCACAGTGCACGTCCAGCCGCACTAGGGCCTCGGCGGTGCCCTCCGAGTTCTGGCAGTGCAGCTGATAGAAGCCGTCGTCGGCACGGGTCACATTCCACAACTGCAGAGCCCCGCCAGACAGGACGCGATGCCGGGGGCCGCCAACTGAGGAAGGCCAGGGTAAGGGCCCGGCAGGCCCTCCCATCCCCGGGGAGCCGCATTCCCTCCATGCCCACTTTCTGCACCTGGACTGAGGCGATAGCCCCGGAAGGTCCAGTTGAAGGCCTCAGGGGCGGGGTTAGCGGACACGGACACGGGCAGCAGTGCTTCGCCCTGCTCCACTGCGGTCACCACGAACATCTGTTCCCCCAGGAACTCTGGAGGGTCTTCAGAGGGGACAACCGCAAGGAGTCCAGGTTATTGTTAAGGTCTGGGTCAGAAACTGATTTGAGATCAGGCACAGGCTCAAAGGTTGAAGTCGGGGTCATGACTAGGTTTCTGGTTGTGGACAAGGCAAAAATGAATTACGTTCTGAGATGAGCTGGCGGTAAGGTTCGGAATAGAAATTAGGATCCAGTTTAGCGAAAGGGTAGAGTCCAGGGTCGGGTTTAAGGATGGAGAGAGGGATCAGGAGTTAGGACAGAGGTCAAAATCAAGATGGGGCGTGCAGGATAGGAAGTGGCGCAGCGCCGGGGGTCTGGATACAGGTTAGGAAAGTTTCAAGTTTCAGGACGGTGTGGAAGTGAAGACGCCAGTAGTTTAGGGTCAGGCGGGGAGCAAGGGTTCCAGGCCGGGGCACCTACACAGCACGTTCAGGCGGTAGAAGGAGCTCACGGTTTCGCGGAGCTCGACGCTGTGGGCGCTGCAGGTCACGCGGTGGCCATGGTCGCGGGATGACACTCGCCAAAGGACGCTCCTGGCCGCGGCGGAGCCTTTGAACGGGGCGCTCGGGGGCTGCGTGGCCACGCCTTCCAGCCTGGGGACCCGGCAGGGGTTCGTGGGGTCAGACGGCGCTGGCGCTGGGGGGGGACTCGAGCAGAGGCCGGAGAGCTGCGGGGCGAAACAGAAGGAGGCGGGGCCAGACCCGGAAGGGGCGGGGCCAGCCGGGGGCGGGGCCGGGAGCGCTCTCACCTCTCCCCTTCCTTGTCCCAGGACAAGTTGACCGGCGGGTTGCTGCTGACGCTGACGCACGTCAAGTTCAAGGCGTCCCCCGGGCGCAAAGCAGACGCGTTGGCCAGGATGGTCACGTTCGTGGGGGGAACTTCGCGGGTGGGAGGAGGGAGGCTCAGAGGCGGGGGGCGGCCGGGTGGGCTTGCGCCCCGCCCGCACCCCCGGGCCTAGCCTCTCGCCCCCTCCCCGCCCCCGCCCGGCCGCGGTTCCGGCCCCTGCGCCCGCGACGCCCGCCCGCGCGCGCCCTCACACTGCACCGCGAGCCGCGTGGACGCCCGGAGCAGGCCCGCCCTGCACGTGAACGTGGCCTGGTTGTCCGACGGACGCGTGATCAGCACCAGCTCGCGGGAGAAGGTGCTCCCGGACTTCTCCAGGCTTCCCAGCTGCACCGGCCGCGGCTCCTGGAGCTGCCGCGACTCGGTCACGGGGCGCGCGTCCTGAGGGCCGGGAATGGGGGAGGACCGCGGGTGTCCCTGCCCCTTCCCACCACCCCGAGACGCCCCCGCTGGGTTGGTCGCCGCCAGCTCAGGCCAAGCCTTTCTGGAGAAAGGAAAAGGAACCCCAACCAGCGGGCACCAGGCTGGGGCAAAGCAGTGGGGAGTGGAGTGGAGTCTCTCCCGCCTCCCCCGGGACCCCTGTGCAGGCAGTTTTTGCTACCTGATCCCGTGTCCCGTCCCACGCCCCAACTCCGCCCCGCCTCCCCAGCCACCTGCCGACCCTCTGTCGCATTCCTCAAAATCAATCCCTGCTGTGTTTACAACCCACGTACCAGGAAACTCCCTTAAAATGACCAAGACTTTCCTAGAATTCCTTTTTGTTTGTTTGAGTAGCAGTCTCACTCCATCACCCAGGCTGGAGTGCAGTGGCGTGGTCATGGCTCTGCCTCCCCAGATGCCCACCACTATGGCTGGTTAATATATACATTTTTTTTTTTGTAGAGGTCTCGATCCACCCAGGCTGATCTTGAACTCCTGAGCTCAAGCAGTCCTCCCTCCTCTGCCTCCTAAAGTGCTGGGATTACAGGCGTGAGCCACTGCACCCAATCCTCCTCCTCCTTCTTTTTTTTTTTTTTTTTTGAGTTGGAGTCTCACTCTGTCGCCCAGACTGGAGTGCAGTGGCCGCTCCCGGCCCCCGCAGCCTCGACCTGCTGGGCTCCTGCGATCCTTCCGCCTCAGCCTTCCAAGGAGCTGGAGCTACAGGAGCGCGCTACCACACCCGGCTAATTTTTTTATTTATTGTAGAGAGAGGTCTCGCCAAGTTGCCCAGGCGGGTCTCGAACCCGCAGGCTCAGGCAATCCACTCACCTCGGCTCCCAAAGCGTGGGATTACAGGCTGAGCCACCGAGCCCGGCTGTTTTTTTGTTTGTTTGGTTGGTTTTTAATCTTCAGTTCTTTTTCTTAAAATTCCCATTTTCCCCAAAGGTTTCCTTTGACCTTTCCCTTAGTTCCAGTGTCTTTCCACAGATTTCTGAACCTTTCCTAATATTGTCTTATGATCCGAGTCTTTTACTAGATTTCTTTGTACTGGCCAAATTCTTGACATTTCCCTAGAGTTCTGTCCAACTAAAATGGAATTTCATTGTCATTCCTGTAAGTCTAACCTTTCTCCCACAACTTCCACTAGCTCCCTAACATCCCAGGATTTCCCCAGAATTCCCTTTAATTTTAATGGAATTTCATTTTCTTACCTCCAAATCCCAACAACTCAAGTTAATTAATATTAATGAATTTTCAATGTTCTGTGGAATTACTAGTTTTTCTCCAAAATTTCTAGCCTCTACCCAGAATATCTTTGTCTTTGTTCCTGGAGTCCCTAATCTTCTCTAAAATTTCTGACATTTTACCTGAATTCTGAGATTCTCACCAGAATTTTTTTTATTTTATTCGAATTAATTACCTTTTCTCTAGAATTCCTAATCTTGATTCCAAATTCCAATTTTTAACCTAGAAGTCTCACTGTTTTCCCAGAATTTCGAGAATTTTCCTGGGATTCCATTTAATTCTCATAGCATTTGTATATTTTCTGATTCTCTGCTAAAACTCAGAATCTCCAGTATTTTTCAAGAAATTCAGGTTTTTTCCAAGATTCTGAAGAAGAGAAGGGGCCTCGTCCTTCCTCCACATTCCTGGTCACCCCACAGTCCTTGCTTGGCACCAACCTTGAACCAGGTTAGGGAGGGGTCCGGGTTGCCCCCGATGGCCAAACACACCAGCCTCACCCGGGTCCCAGCCCGGAGGCTCTGACCTGCTGGGGGTCCCTCAATCCATAGCTTCTGGGCAGGATCTGGGGAGAGAAGCAGGAAGAGTGACTTTTTCAGCTAGCTGGGACCTGAGGGCGTTTTCTGGGCTAGGGAAGAGGCTCACATTTTACATTCAGTGTGAGTGACTTTTTGAAGGTCTCCTTGGTGAAGGCCTCACTGAAGGCCTCACATGTGAGAGTCAGACCGTTGTCCTCTCGCCGCACCAGGAATGTCAGATTGGACATGGAGATATGGCCGCCATGCAGTCCCTGGCAGGAAGTGAGCTTCAGACCTGGAGACTGGGGTACTCTCATCATGATACCAAGGCTTGGGTCCACCCCCAGACCCCAGCAGTGATGCATGAAACATCTCCACCCTCTCCTCTGTCAGACCTATGCTCCTCAAGGACCAAGGGCTCCAGGCTGCCAGACCCCTCTCCTCCCAGCTCCATAAGTCACGCCCTCAGCCCCCTCCTCATTCAGACTCAGGAGACTGGCCCCGCCTCACATCCATGACTGTTTCCTCTGTGGGCTGCAGCTGCCGCCAGCCCAGCCACCATCGCAGCAGAACTCGTGGGCGACTGGACTTGGTGACACAAGACAGCGTCACATTCTTGTTCTCAAACTGGGATGCAGATCCCAGGATGGTAATGGCACTGGGAGGAACTGCAGGAACAGATGGACATAGGAAAGATGCTAGGCTGGACTGGGTTCTTCACAGACCAGCCCAAAGAGACTGATAAGGAACTTGGAACAGAGGATGAGGTTTTTGGCATCAGATAGGCATAATCTGGGGGCACCAACAGGTGGTTCTCTGGGGCATAGACTGACAGATGGGCAGCTGGTACCAGGACTCACAGGTGACCTGCAGCGTGAGGCTGTGCTCCTGGGTCCCTGTAGATATGCTGTTGTAGGCCTCACAGCTGAGCCGTGCACCGTGGTCTTCTGGCCTCACGGTCATCACCAGCACACTGCGGGCCACCGCCTGGGTGTGCTCCGTGCCCCACACTGTGGACACCGGCTGGCCATTCTGGAGACGGGGATAGGGCCTGGGCCAACTCAAGGCCAGCTCCTGGCCCCTGCCTCCCCAACCCTCATTCCTACCTCTGTCCTCACCTTCAGCCACTGCAGGGTTGCTAAGGGATTCCCCCCTCGGGCCACACACGGCAGCCTTAAGCTCTGCCCTTCCCGAACATGGCCCTCGTCCAGGCCCGGCCACTCGATAACAGGAGGTCCTGGGGGAACTGGGAAGCCACAGTCACTCAGTGGGCCTGGAGACCCCATCCACTCTTTCAAGGCCCCATAACCTGCCTCTGAACCCCCACATTTCTCCTCTGAGTGTCTGAATTTTCCAAAATCCCTGTGATCCCCTAGGACCCCAAATTCCTGTTCCCCATCCTCAGTGCCCATAACTGGCTTAGTTCTCCACTTACACAGAACATTCATGGTGAATGCGACCTTGATGGGGGTGTCCAAAGCTGGGCTGGACCCCTCACAGACCAGTAACTGCCCATTATCTGAGCTCTGAGGTGTCACCCTGTGATGGGAAGTTGGGGTTCTAGAGTCAGAATCATCATCTGAAATTTGGGGAGTCAGGGTAAAAAGATGGGGATCCCAGGTCCCTACACCCATGCTGATTTCCTCTGGGATCTGGAGTTCAGTGGGAGATATTTGGGGGTCAGCAGTGAGAATTAGGGCCCCCGGGAGACCCACACCTGGCCAAAATCTTTGTGCTTGATACCCTGGAACTGGAGTTTCCATGAAGAAGTTTTGAGAGTCAGGGTAAAGAACTGAGTCCCAGATGTTCATACCTAACCCAGGTTTCCATTCCCGAATCCCTGAGCTATGGGGTTCACATGGGGAAATCTGGGGATCTGGGATGTTTCCCAACTTCCACACCTGGCTGTGGCCTCCATAGTGAAGAGTTTCTCCTGGGACCCCTCGTTCACATTAGCAGAGATGTCAGATATTGGTTGTCCACCTGGGGGCAACAAGAGGGTGAAGGAGTGCCAGGTTCCCCCCAAGGTAGATTCTGGGGAGCATAGCCCGGAAGTCCTCAGGATGGACACGATGCCTCTTCCCTCCTGGTTCTGAAGGAAAAGGGCCTGGGCCCCAGCTCCATCCCCTCCACACATTCAGGACTCCCTAAATGCTGGAGTCCTCAGGCCTGGGTCCAGAGCCTCCGCACTCCCCTCACCTCCTTGCTGGGTCATACCATGCACCCGCATCCCCCCCTGCTTCTCATTTCTGCACTACTGCTGCCACCCATATCTCCGTCTGAGCCTCGGCCTCACTCCTGAGTCCCAGGCCAGCAGTCCTGCCATCTCCCAGATGCCTCCCCCTGGAAGTGCCTTCCCATCCGGCAGGTCCCACACTGGCCTCACCTCACCCACACCTGCTCCTGGGTCCCCATCTCAGGGATAACATTTTTTCCGGGGCCCCTAAGAGGGTACTGGGCAGGAACACACCCCCTCCCCATTCCAGAAGGTTCGTGCTGTCCCCACCCATGCACCCACACTCACTCTGGAGGAAGGTGATGTCAGGTGCTGGCTTTGCATCCCCAGACACGCAGCTGACCTCATACTCGTGCCCAGCTACCCAGGTAACTGTGCTCCCTGCCTCCGGAGTCAGCTGAAGCACCTTGGGGGGAACTGGTGAGAAGGGGCCTGGGGTAAGCCTTCACCACTGAGAAGGGTGTGAGGATTTAGACTTTGAGTCTCTTTGCTCATGAAATGAATCCTGTACCCAGGATCTGAGGGAGAAGAGGCCCGGGGACTCCTGGGTCCTAGGATGGAAACGGGCTGGGAGCCCAGAATCAGTAGGTCCTGGGGGTCTCTCACCCATACCCAGGATGGAGAGGAGCACTCTGGGAGACACGAGCTCAGGGCCTATCTCCGAGCGGCTGACCTGGCACTCATATTCTGCGTCGTCACTGAGGTCACATGCTTCGATGTGCAGGTGGAACTCACCTGTGGGTGGAGCCCATTGTCAGGGCTACAACGTCTGCTGGCGGCGCCGGGTCTGAGGCTCAGATCTCTTACCTCTAGCAGGGTCCCCTTCCAGGCGGTACCTCGGGAAGCCCGGGATCCTAGGGTCAGGGCCTAAGAGTAGCCCATCTTTGGCCCATTGCACCACACTGCCAGGGGCGCTGACCCCACACCGCAATTCCACCGAGGCCCCCTCCACAACCGTCAAGTTTTCAGACAGGGCCCAGAAGCCTCGGGGGGCTGAGGCAGGAATCGGCAACTGCGCCAGGCCTGGGAACACAAGGAGGTCAGCTGGAAAGGGTCCAGGGGACATGGGTGGGAGATGAGGGACGTTGACACTAAGTACAAGGACAGGATCCCACTCACCTGCGGTCAGCAGCCCCGTGAGCAGCAGAGGAACCCTGAGGGAGACCCTCAGGGCCATCCCAGATCCTCTGACCATGGCTCCAACACTGTTCATTGCCTGACACCTGTGTCTGCCTCTGTCTTTCGCTCCGTCCCTCTCTCTGTGTCTCTGCCTCCCGCTTTTCTTTCTGTCTCTTACTTTTCCCCTGTTTTCCTCTCTCCCCGAATGTCTGTCTCTGTCTTGCTGTCCCTCTGTCTCTCTCTTCCAATCCCTCTGAGTCTCCTTCTCTTTCTACTTCTCTCCCTGTCTAAGGCTCTTTCTCTCTGAGCCCCCAACCTACTCCTTTTTTGTCTTTCTATGTTTCTTCCCCTAAGACATCTCTCTCTCTCTCTCTCTCTCTCTCTCTGTCTGTCTGTCTCTCCCCCGCCCTGCCCTCGCCCCTTCTCTCTTTCTCTCACCACTCACAGTCCCTCAGGGAGAACCTGGCAGGCCCCATGAGTCCAGGAGAGTGATGAGACGGATGCAGTAGCAGAGCCGGGCTTCCTTCTCTGACCCAGCTTGAGGCCCGTCGCCACACTGCTGCCTCCCCCGGCTGCCCTCCCAAGTCCCCAGCGCCAGCCTCTGCCCAGAAGGCTCCTCCCAGCCTAGCTGCAGCATGAAATCCCCTGTCAGCACATGCCAGGCATATTCCTCGGTACCTCCCCAGCCCCCGTAACCCCTGACTCGAGATGGCAATACAGAGAGGTCAGACCTGGGCAGTCCCCCAGTTCGGCGTGGGAGCAGAGAGCGGGGCCCTCCAACCCTCCGCTGTCCTGATCCATGACCCTGGCAAGTCCCTTCTTTCCCTGAGTTGACTTCAGCACCTGAAGGATGTCAGGGATCTCTGCTGGAGCATGTGTAAGAGTGCGTGTGAGGCTGGGAGAGTGGGGGAGAAAGTAACTCTATGTGTGCGCATGTGAGTGAGTGCACATGTGTGCAAAAGTGGATTGTGAGCTGTAATAAGCACGCAGAGAGGGTGAATGTGTACGAGTGTCTTAGATGGGAGTGTGCAGGGTGCAGGGCAACCAGAGTGGGTGAGGGTGAAGGCAGAGTCCAAGTCTCCCAGCCCCCAGTGTGGGTGCAGTGGTGAGCTCAGCGTGGGTGCTCTTTGGCAAGGGCTGTGGGAGCTCCCTTCTGTCTCTATGTCTTGCCACCTCCCCTATTTCTTTTGATTTTCTCTTTCTTTCTTTTTTGAGTGGCTGTCTCACTCTGTCTCTCAGGCTGGAGTGCAGCAGCACGCTCACGGCCACCGCAGCCTCGACCTGCTGGGCTTAGGGGATTCTTGGTCTCAGCCTTCCAAGTAACTGGAACTACAGACGCTCGCCACCATGCCTGGCTCATCTCCTCCATTTCTTCTTTCCTTCTCTGCCTCTTTCTTGCTCTCCCCACCCCCCACCCCGGCTGCCTCTCTCTGGTTCTCTCTCTCTCTCCCTCCCTCCACCCATCCTTCTTTAATTTATCTTTCTTTTTTTTTTTTTTTTTGAGTTGGAGTCTCACTCTGTCACCCAGACGAGTGCGGTGGCTGCTCCCGGCCACCGCAGCCTCGACCTGCTGGGCTCCGGCGATCCTTCCGCCTCAGCCTTCCAAGGAGCCGGAATTACAGGCATGCGCTGCCACGCCCGGCTGATTTTTTGATTTTATTGTAGAGATGAGGTCTCGCCAAGTTGCCCAGGCGGGTCTCGAACCCGCGGGCTCAGGCCATCCACTCACCTCAGCTTCCCAAAGCGCGGGATTACAGGCTGAGCCACCGAACCTGGCTCTTAATTTAATCTTTCAATCTCTCTCCATCTCTTTGAGACTTCTCCCTCTCTCTCTACCTCCCTCTGTCTCTCTTTCTCTCCTCTCCTCTCCTCTTCTCTTCTCTCTCTCTCTCAAGTAGTTAAATCTCGGCCAGCCTTTAGCCATTTCACTCTCTCTCTATGCCTCTGTGTGTTTCTGTTTTTCTGTCATTCTGTCCCTGACCTCATCTCGACCACACCCTTCACACCACGCTGTCTCACACACACCAGAAGCTCAAGAAATATGTTCTCAGCCAACCTCTGACTGTGCCTCTTTCTCTTATTTGTTTCTCCATCTCGAGTCCTTCTGTTTGTCACATCCCTGAATTTTGTAACCATATGCTGGATGGCCTGCCCTCCCCATCCCAGTGTGCACACACACTCACATGGGATAAGCTTCTTCTGCCTGCTTATCTCCTGCAGGAATTGGAACTGCTAGTTTTCTCCCCCCTCCCCCGGACCCCCCAATCTGGTCCTCCTCTAGGAACAAGATGAGGCCTCCGGCCTGAGCCCCCACAGTTTCCTCCCTGAGGTCCCCCGCTCATCTTCCTTCCTCCCTTCCATGACTGGCTCCTTGCCCTCCTCCCACATTCCCTCTCCCAACTGCCCTCCACACCTCCTGGGAAATGGGCTGGATGCCGGGTGGGGGAGGTCTTTCGTGGGGGCCCTGACCAGATGGTGTCCCTGGGGACCAGGCCGTCGAGCTGTCAGTTGCTGGGACCTTTAATGAACACAAACCTTCCACCCTCCGTCTTGACTGCTTTCCTTCTCTGCATGCTCCTTTCTGCCTCCTGGGACCCCAATCTTTCCATGCCTGTTGCCCCAGAGAGCCAGGAAGGGGAAGCGATGTCAGGTGTCTGGAAAAACTGCTTCGCTACCCGACTTAATCCCCAAGACTCAAGAGTCCTGGCTCCAAGCCCATTCTGTTTCAAAATCCAGGCAATGGATCTGCAACACCAAAGCCAAGAGTTCAGGCCCCCAGAACTAGAGTATGAACCCCCTAGGGCCCTCCCCTCTCGGCCGGAAGTCTCAGCCCCTTATCTCCAAGGGCCCAGGAATTCAGGCCTCCAATCCTCCCCACTGCCCCGCATGCACACACACATACACGCAGGACTTAGGACAGATGTTCACTGTCGATTTTCAAATCCTCTGGGCCTGTGTGGGGGTGGGGAGAGAGTGCTGGTTAAATCCACTGACTTAAGACCAGATATTCTGACCCCGTCACCCTCTCCCAAGTGCACCATGCGACAAGCAGGAGTTGAGACTCCAACTGCTCAAGGAACCCGGAGATCGGGCCATCAGTTTCTCAGCCAGCAAAGGTCTGAACCGTCAGTCCCCTACCATCCCGTAAGTCCAACCCCCACCCCACGCCCCACCCGGCCGTTTAGGGGCACAAGAGCCTGAGCCCAAGAGCAACCGAGAACCTGAACGTGGACCAGTTCCTACAGGTCCAGGAATGTCAGGCCCGGGATCCCAGCCCCCCCCCCCCCGCCCCCGGCCCTCCTTCGGGCGTCTCAGGGCCCCTCCCACCTGCTCGGCCAGCTGCGCGGCGTGGGAACGCCCCGGCTGGGCTGATGGAGCCGTCAGGACAAGCTGCGCGGTTCCCAGCCTCCCCGCCTGTCCCAGCCGTCGCCCGGCAACCGGGCCGAGGGGCCCGGCCGGCCGATCGGGGAGAGGGGCTGGGTCGGGACTGCGGGGTTCTGGGAAAGGAGGGGCTGGGGGCCTGGATTCCTGGGTCTTAGGACACGATGTGGTTTGCAGCAGTAACACACGAGGCGGCGGGGGGATATTTGGAGGCCGGGTTTGGAGGAGGGGGGAGTGCAGGCTCCCTCTTCTCGGGGGTCCCAGCGGCCCTCCAGGCGCCCGCTGTCCTTTTCCCGACCCGCAGGCCCAGGGGAGTCCGGGTCCCGGCTCCCCAGGGCGCGGGAACTGGCGAGGCCCCGGGGACTCCCATGTATAGCTCCGTTTCCACTCCGCGCAGTTCCCCCAGGACCCGGGCTGAGCAAGTTTCTTCCACTCCCTCCCTTCTCCATCCTCACCCCACGCCCCCCCCCTCCAGCCCGGCAGGGCGCAGGTGTCCAGCCCGGCCGGGACCCCCTCCGCGGACCCAGATGTTCCTGCTCCCAGACCCCCAGTGGGCTGGGGCGCCCGCCCGCCGGGAGGACCCCGCCCTGCGCGCCCGCATTCATCGGCGTCCGGGCCGCGGGAGTTTCTCAATGGGCAGGGGGCGGGTGTCCCCGGGGGCCGGGCCGGGGCGGGGCGAGCGGGATCCGGCCCTCCTGGGGTCTCTCTGAAACCGAGGGCGCGGAACCGGCAGGCGTTTCGGAGAGTCCCAGGCTCCGGATGAGCAGCCTTGGGGCGCTCCGGCCCCGAGACCGAGGTCAACTTGCCGGGGGCGAAGAGTCGAGAGGGAAGGGGCCGGAGGAAGAAGTGGGCGGGAAGCCAGGGCAACGGCACAGCTCCTGGACCTTGGAGGACACACACCCAGGATGCTGGTCCCCGCCCTCCTCGTTCTCCTCTTCTGCTCCAGGGGGCGTGCAGGTACCGCGGGGGGTGGGGAGGGGGTGAAGACGGGGAGGATTTTTTGCAGGTTGCCCCTGCCACTGCACTAGGGAGAGAAGAGCAGGGAGCTCAGACTCCTGAGCCTAGGGGAGGAGAACTCTGGAGGCCTGGGCTCTGGGTCTGAGGGAAAGAGGGCTTGGGAACTGGACTCCTGGACTCCCGGGCCCGGAGTGAGGAAACTCTCGAATGTGCTAAGCTCAGCTCTGCTGCCCTCCCTCCCCCGCTTCTCCTAGGCCCGGCGCCCCATTTTCTGCAACAGCCAGAAGATCTGGTGGTGCTTCTGGGGGAGGAGGCCCGGCTGCCTTGTGCTCTGGGCGCTTACTGGGGGCTGGTGCAGTGGACGAAGGACGGGCTGGCTCTAGGGGGCCAAAGGGACTTGCCAGGTAAGCCTGTCCTCTCGACCCAGGGCGGGGCTTCGGGGCTTGGGCTGTATCTGAAGCTTCTCTTTGGACATTTTCAAGCTTGGGAAATTGATGGGCTTAGGTAAGATTTGCTAAATGAAGCATATACCCGTGCAGATGCCCAGGTCCATTGCCAGCTCTCCAGAATCCTTATCCCTTTCACCTGTTGAACCTCTCCTCCTCCTCACTCCATAGGTAGTATCCGGTCTAACTTTCGTGGCATTTATTTCCTTGCTTTCCTTTCTGAATTGTTCTCCCCCAAGTTTGCAGTGACTCTGGATTGGAAGGGGGTCAGAGTCTCTCTGGACCCAGCATGTCCTTTTTAATAGTGTCTTGCCATCGAGTGTGCGGGCCAGTTTTCTGGTGTGGGATGTCTGGGGACAGAGGCTTGAGGCCAGGCGCTCAGAACCACCACGTGACTGCATCTTTTGTGACTCCAGGGTGGTCCCGGTACTGGATATCAGGAAGTGCAGCCAGTGGCCAGCACGATCTCCACATTAGGCCTGTGGAGCGAGAGGATGAAGCACTATATGAATGTCAGGCTACACAAGCAGGCCTCCGCTCTCGGCCAGCCCAACTGCACGTGCTGGGTAAGGATGCATCCCACTTGTTCCCTGGGAACCCAAGGGGCAGCCAGTACTAGTTGGCAATAGCAGAGTCCAGAGAGCCCAGGGGAGTGATCAGTTGGAGCTGAGATCAGGGTCTCAGCCCAGGATCCAGATCTGACCCCAGATCCACCCTGTAGTGCCCCCTGAAGCCCCCCAGGTGCTGGGAGGCCCCTCTGTATCCCTGGTTGCTGGAGTTCCTGCGAACCTGACATGTCGGAGCCGCGGGGAAGCCCGTCCCACCCCTGAGCTGCTGTGGTTCCGAGATGGGGTCCGGTTGGATGGGACCACCTTCCACCAGGTCAGATCCAAATCCCTGTGCCAGCCCTTGCCCATTCAGGGAAACTTGGGGTTCACTCTGATCACAGGCTCATCCAGAGGAGAAGAAGGCATGGGAGGGCAGGGCTTCAAGAGTTAAGACCCTTGGAATGTGATTCAGGGTAAAGACTCTAGGGGCAGGCTACCTGGGTTCAAACTGTGACTCAGCCACTTGCTAATTGATTGCTCTTGAGTAAGCTATTTAACCTCTCTGTCCCTCCGTTTCCTGAAGTACAATGAGGATAAATAGTAGTATGCACCTCCTAGGATAATTGTGAGGGTTAAATAAAGTCATGCCTACACATGCCTTGGAGAGTACTTGATACATAGTAAGCAGTATATAAGGGGTAGATGAACTCATTATTATTATTATCCACATCTCCAGACCCTGTTGAAGGAAGGGACCACTGGGTCAATGGAGAGCACCTTATCCCTGATCCCTTCCAGCCATGATGATGGAGCCACCTTGGTCTGCCGGGCCCGAAGCCAGGCCCTGCCTGCGGGAAGGGACACAGTTATCACACTGAGCCTGCAGTGTGAGTGCAGATGGCCCTGAGAAAGAGGGATATGGGGCCTGGACTCCTGGGTCTGAGGAAGGAGGGGACTGTGGTCCCTGGGGAGAGAGGAAACTGGGACCTGGTCTCCTGGATCAGAGAGCAGGAGAGGACAGAATGCTGGGATCCCCGCAGAAAGAAGAAGCTGGAGCCTGGACTCCTGGATCCGAGAGGACAGAGGACAGAGGACAGAAGACTAGGGTGCCCAGGGAAAGAGAAAGCTGGAGCCTGGATGCTTGGATTTGATAGTGGGAGAGGATACATAGGAGTAGAGAAGATTAGGGTCTTGGTCTAGGATCCAGCTCTGACCCCAGAAGCCTCCCTGCCCACCCTAGAATGTAGGAATGCCTAGAAAAATTGGGAACCGCAAGCCCAGACTACTGGCTCCAAGGGAGATGGGGACTAGGGATTCACACTCCTGGGGTGGAGGGACCAGGGACTGGACTCCTAGGCCATCTTTGGAGATGTTTCTTGTCCTTGCCCACATTGGCCATTGTCCCATCCCCACAGACCCCCCAGAGGTGACTCTGTCTGCTGAGCCACAGACTGTGCAGGAGGGAGAGAAGGTCACTTTCCTGTGTCAGGCCACAGCCCAGCCTCCTGTCACTGGCTACAGGTAAGACGAAGACCATCTCTTCCTCACCCCCGGCCATCCCTCCCTCCGCTCGGGCGTGGCGAGGGCTGGGACCTGAGTAGGTATGCCTGGAGCAGGACGCCACTTAACAGCGTCTCTGCCTCCTCAGGTGGGCGAAGGGGGGATCCCCGGTGCTCGGGGCCCGCGGGCCAAGGTTGGAGGTCGTGGCAGACGCCTCGTTCCTGACTGAGCCCGTGTCCTGCGAGGTCAGCAACGCCGTGGGTAGTGCCAACCGCAGCACCGCGCTGGACGTGCTATGTGAGCCGGGGCGGGGCTGTGGGTGGAGCCACAGTGGGGCGTGGCCTGTGAGGCGCCGGGGCCGGGCGTGCGGGCGGAGACCACTAGGGGGCGGAGTGTTGCGGACTCGAGTCCCGTCCTCGGGGCCCTGGAGCGTGTCGTGTTTCCGAGGGACTGATCCCAGGTCAGGGGCTTCATGCCTTCTCTCTGCCCGGCCATGTGGCCCCTCCGCTTCCTCCCCCAGTCGGACCGATTCTGCAGGCAAAACCGGAGCCCGTGTCCGTGGACGTGGGGAGAGACGCCTCCTTCCGCTGTGCCTGGCGCGGGAACCCGCTCCCGCGGATCACCTGGACCCGCCGCGGCGGCGCGCAGGTGAAGCCCTGTCCGGGGCGGCGGCCGTGGCGGACCGGGCTTCCTTGCAACTCGCCCCGTCCCCGTTTCAGGTGCTGGGCTCCGGGCCCACGCTGCGTCTGCCGTCGGTGGGGCCCGAGGACGCAGGCGACTACGTGTGCAGGGCTGACCCCGGGCTCTCGGGCCTGGGGGGCGGCGCCGCGGAGGCTAGGTTGACGGTGAACGGTGAGAACGCGGGACCTCCTGGAGGACCTGGCGGGCCCCGGGAGGCGGAGTGGACCGAGGGGCGAGGGCGAAGGGGAGTGGGCGTGGCCTTGGGAGCAGCTTTATCCTCGCGGGGCCTGAGTGATTGGAGCTCGGCCTGTGGAAGGCGGGGCTTTGAGGCATCGGTGTTTGCCCGGGGGCGCGGCCTGGTCGGTGGGTGTCGGCGGACAGTGGCCAGGCCGGGCCCCCTTTCTTGAGGCCGACCGCTCCTCTGAGTGGCCCACCGTCTCCGCCCCAGCTCCCCCGGTAGTGACCGCCCTGCACTCTGCGCCTGCCTTCCTGAGGGGCCCGGCCCGCCTCCAGTGTCTAGTTTGGGCCTCTCCCGCCCCAGAAGCCGTGGTAAGGAAAAGTCGCCCATGCCGTGACCTCTGACCTCCCATCAGGACTCCGACACTGCTGTCACCATCTCTGACTTTTCCGTCACCCGGTCTGCTTCTCCCCTTCTCTCCTCAGTCTCCTCAGTGCCCTCCCTCCTTTGTATCCGTCCCCAGGTCTGGTCTTGGGATGAGGGCTTCCTGGAGGCAGGGTCACAGGGCCGGTTCCTGGTGGAGACATTCCCAGCCCCGGAGGGCCACGGGGGACAGGGTCCAGGCCTGATCTCTGTGCTACACATTTCGGGGACCCAGGAATCCGACTTTAGCAGGAGCTTTAACTGCAGTGCCCGGAACCGGCTGGGCGAGGGAGGCACCCGGGTCAGCCTGGGCCGTAGAGGTGAGACCCCAGCCGGAAGTTCCCAAATCTGGGTATTAGAAACCCCACGAATGCAAGGATCCCAAACTAAGGGCTGCCAAGCCTCAGACCACCCAATGCAAAGACTCCTTGGGAGCCTCAAAATGATGGGCTCATTAAATCCCACCACCCCAAAATAATAGCTTCCCTCGAACACAAAATCCTAAACTGAGAGGCCCCTCACACTTGCGTTCTCCAGATAAAGAGAATTGCAAAGTACAGCGCCCCTCAAGACTCCCTAATGCTAGGATGTTTAAGCTCATATACTCTCAAACTTATGGAACCCCATATCTGTGGGCTCTTAAAAGCAAACTAGGGGACGGCAAACCTTGGAAATCCCCAGGTGAGACCTTTTGAGCCCAAGGACGCCAAACCAAGCCTCGAGCCCCCTTTTCCCAGTTCCTCCTCAGCCTTCCGCTTGGCCTTCCTAGAATGCCCCTCTCCTCCCCGCAGACTTGCTGCCCACCGTGCAGATTGTGGCCGGCGTGGCAGCTGCGGCCACCACCCTCCTCATGATCATCACCGGGGTGGCTCTCTGCTGCTGGCGCCACAGCAAGGGTCAGTGCCTGAGTCTCGCCCAGCCCCCGGCCCCCGACCCTCGTCCCCACTCACACCCTGCCCCCTGACTCGGCCAGCCTCGGACCTGGCTCCAGCCCGGTCTCCAGCCCTGCACACGCTTGCTCACCCTCAGGCTCCGGCTCCCTCTCAGGCCCTAACTCAGCCTGACTCAGGGCCACACTCTCTGCCCTCCCAGGCCGGGGGTCTCGTTGGTTGCCAGCCTCCCTACCCGATCCGCCCAGTCCTCTCTCTTCCCGCTTACTGGTTTCCGCAAAGCGTGACCCCGCCCCCATCCCCTACCGTCCGCCCCTCACTGTCCCGGCCTCAGCTTCTTTCTCGGAGCAGAAGAACCTGGTGCGAATCCCAGGCGGCAGCGACGGCTCCAGTTCGCGGGGTCCCGAGGAGGAGGAGACCGGCAGTGGCGAGGACCAGGTAGGATGCCGGGATTCCCAGATCTGACTGTGCCTTCAGTCCCAAATAATACTGCAGTCTCAAGTAGGCCCCCAAACTCAAACAGGGCTCTAGTCCCAACAGTGGCCGCAGACCCAAATGTCCCCCAGGTTCAGATATTCCCCGATCCAATTATACCCTAGACTCAATATGTCCCCCTGGCCCTCTTGTCCTGAATGCAATCCCCAGCCTCCGGGTGCTCTTAGCCCTGCCTGGCCTCCACTGGCCGCCTGGCGGTCCTTGGGGTCTGGCACTGGGGCGCCAGGAGGCTCCTCTGATCACTAGGTTTTCCACCCCAGGGCCCCGTTGTGCACACGGACCACAGTGACCTGGCTCTGGATGAGGAAGGGGTTCTGGAAAACAAAGTGAGTGCTGGGAGGGAAGGGGCTTCCTTCCCTGTGTCCCCAACTCTCACTTCTGATCCCTCATTTTTCTTGCTGTTGCCCCCAGAGCTGGAACCCAGGCCCCTTCTGGTCCATCTCACCCGTCTCCACAGCCTCAGTTTGTGTGTCTGCTGACTCTGCCCACACATTTGTCCCTGCCACAGCCTCCCCCTTGTCATGTTTCATGCCTCCTGGATGCCTCACAGATCCTATTAACTCCAGCCCCGCCCCCAGGCCAGAGCCCTCCTCTCTCTCCTCTGTGCTCACTCAGCACACACGCTAGGCCTGAAACGCTCCCGCCGTCTTTCCCATATCTACCCCATTCCCTCCTTTGTTCCTCCCTCAACTAGACAACTCTTGTTCTAGGAAGCCCTTCCCTCCCCACACACACAGCTCAATTGTTCTGCCTGGGCTTCACCTGCGACAGCCGTGACCACCCTGACCTGGGCTTCCTCAGCACCGTCTGATCACCATGCCAAGTCCCCCCCATCGCAGCTCCCCTCACTGCTTGTGCTTTCCCCAGTCACAGCCCTAACCCTCGGGGCTCTGTCTGGAAATTTGTCATTTCGCCCTGGGCCAGGGATCTCCATGGTGACAGGCTCCAGGTCTTTCCTGGCGACGTGTCTCCAGCAGCAGCACAGGGGGTGACACAGAATCGTCGCCTAGGGGCTGCTGGGCAGATGAATCATTCTCCTGCTTCCTCTGCATCTTCTCCACGCTGCCACCTCTCAGCAGGCCTATATCCCACTGTCTCTCCCTTTCTCTGTCTATTCCCTTCTGTTCCTCGTCTCTCGTCACGGCTCTGCTGTCTCATGTTCTCTCTCTGCCGGTCTGTGTCTGTGCCTGTTCCTGTTTCCTTTTGTCTCTCCCTATGTCTAACTCTATCTCAGTGTGTCTCTTCATCAGTGACCCTCATCTCCCTGTTCCCTGACATGCCTCACCAAGTCCCACTTGTCCCCTCAGGACCCAACCAACGGTTACTACAAGGTCCGAGGAGTCAGTGTGAGCCTGAGCCTTGGTGAAGCCCCCGGAGGAGGCCTCTTCCTGCCACCCCCTTCCCCCCTTGGGCCCCCTGGGACTCCTACCTTCTATGACCTCAACCCGCACCTGGGCATGGTCCCCCCACGCAGACTGTATAGAGCCCGGGCAGGCTACCTCACCACACCCCACCCTCGCGCTTTCACTAGCTATATCAAGCCCACCTCCCTTGGACCCCCAGATCTGGCCCCTGGGACGCCCCCTTGCCCATATGCTGCCTTCTCCACACCCCGCCACCCTCGTCTCCAGACTCACGTGTGACATCTCCCCAGCTGAAGAGTCCTGGCATCGTCAACTTGCCATCACGGATTGTCCTGATTTCGGAAGAATCGGAACCAGTTGGCAATCTCACTCCTCCAAATTTGAACACTGGGGGAGGGAAAGATTGTTACAACTGTCAGGATCGCTGACGTACAGTCAGCTCAGCCAAAGGGGCTGCCCAGATGGAGAGCAATCCTATTCCTCCATGGAAAAGGGATTCAAGATGGCGGATAGGCCCTTTGCTGAGAGAGGGGACAGGGGTTGGCGGGAATTAGGGGCAGAGACGGAAGTTGCTTCTAGCCACTGAAGGAAGATATTTCAAGATGACCATCTGCATTGAGAAGAAAGAGCACAGGGAAGATCAAGGAGGAGGGCAAGCCAGGCCCCACCCTGCCTGGCTTTCCCTAAAGGATGCTTTGCTCAGCCAATAGAAGCACAGCCAAGATGACTATTCACACTCAGAAACCCAAGATGGCCATCATCTTGATTCCTTCCACTTAAAGACTCAGAAAGAACTGGACCCAAGGGCGAGAACTATCACGGTGGGGGTGAAGGGGAATCTTGGGAGAAGCATATTTATGTTTAATTAAAAAAAGTCAAAGAGGCAAATGTGCCTTGGAGATTCTCCCAACATTCTTACCCTCCATCAAGGAAGGGGTCCATCGAACCTGTCCCAGGGTTCTTCCTCTGCCCTCGCCCATGAGGGGGCTATGGGAGCAAAGCTGTGAGGTACCCCTCAGCCCCTTTAACACTCTAGACTCTTTTAATATGCATCGATACAAACACACACACACAGAGTTGCAAACAGACATAGACACGCACATGTATGCACAGAAACCCACATAGATGTCCACCCATATGCGCACACACGGCAGGGCTGCCCCAGTCGGTCTGTGGAAGACGGAATTCCACAGTCTCATTTGAGTGAGCCGGAAGTGGAGTCCGGGAGGAGACCAGGGTGGGGAAATGGAAATACTCTGGTCCTTAGAGCAAAGGTGGAGGTCCAGGCCTTTATCTCGAGGTGCTGGGCCCTTGATGGGTAAGGGGCCGGGGGCCTGACCGAAAGAAAGGGCCCGGCGGCTTTGGGTCATGGATCCTGAAGCTAGGAGTTAAAGGTCCAGACCCCTGGGACCCTTGGGAAGCAGGACAGAAAGACTGAGCTCCCGGTCTGTGGGCGAAAGGGCTGGGGACTTGGGTCTCTTTTTCTGAGGGAGAACGGACCCGGACTGCTGGATCCAAAAGAGGAAGGGACTGAGTCTTAACTGCTGCGTTCTTGATTGGGAAATTTTGGAGACCTGTATGTCTGGGACCTCAAGGGAGCAACTTACTGGGGGGCGGGAGTGGTGGCCAGTGCCGGCACCCCTGGAGTAGGGCAAGGCTGACTGCGGGTGGACCTGAGGGCGAGGGTCCCGAGGAAGGACTCGAAGCCCGCCACCGGAGGAGCCGCGACCCAGACTGTGGCTCGGGCCTGGCCCAGGGTGGGGCGCCCGGAATCGCGAGCGGCGGGGCCGGGCGCAGGCTCCCACCCGCGGCTCGCGCGCCGCTCCACTCCGCGCCGAGCCGCCGCGCTATTGTCCTGGCCGGGAAGGCGGGGCCGGCGCGGGGCGGGGCTGGCGGCGCCGGCGCAGCCCGAGGGCGGCGGGAGGAGGCGGCGGCGGCGGCGGCGCTGGGAGCTCCTATCTCCGCCGGGGCCGGGCCGGGCGGGAGTGCCGGGGACGCGAGGGCGCGAGGGCCGGGACATGGGGCCCGCCAGCCCCGCCGCTCGCGGCCTGGGCCGCCGCCGGGGCCAGGCGCCGCTGCCGCTGTTGCTGCCACTGTCGCTGCTGCTTCTGCGCGCGCAGCTCGCCGTCGGGAGCCTGGCCGGTGGGAACCCCGGCGCGGCCGAGGTGAGGCCGGGCCGGGTCCTGGGGGATGGGGAAAGGGCGGGACCGGCCTCTGGACCCCGACGCGGACATGTCCGGGGCCGGAGGCGCGGTCTTTCCAGCCAGGTGGCCACCCGAAGGCGCCCCTGACCGCACCAGGCATTCTTGAACCCAGGATTCCAGGCCCCGGCTGCCCGCCGTCTGACGTCCCAGCCCCCTCCCACGCCCAGCCGAGGAGCTGGCTTCTCCAGAGCCCCGGGTCCCAGAAGTCCAGTCCCTTCTCCAGACCCTCTAACCCTAGGTGACTCGGCTCCAGCCCCTTCTCCCGCGAACATAGGACCCACCAGGCAGCAAGGCACTTGGATCCGAGGATCCAGGCCCCTGGCTTCCTCTGGACCCAGATGAGGGCCCTCGCAGCCTCCCAGGACCCAGGAGTTCAGGCCTCCAGCCACTGCCATCCTCGACCAGCTGTAGCTGTCCAGTCCTCAAGGACCTAGTGTCCGGGCCTTCAGGGCCCTGAAGCCAGGGCTTGTCGTCTTTGCACCCTGAGACGGGAGCCTGAGCTAGGGACGGCGGGAGGAGGGGCCGGAACGCCTGGGTTCTGGCCTCTTCCTCCCCGATTCGGGTTTAACCCCTTCGGGCTCCAGCGCGGCTGCGCCGAGGTGGGGGCGGAGCCTGTCTCCGCGGCAACGAGGCCGGGAGAATCCCGGGGGGACCCGGGTCGCCATAGCAACGGGAGAGCCGGGGCGCCTCCGCCCTGCTGGGGCTGTTTCCCAGGGAACCTGGCCTCCACGGAGGCGGGTGCCCCGTGCTCGGGGGAGGGGGTGGGTGCTGGGGGTTTAGGTCCCAGGGAGCAAAGAACCAGGGGACCCTCATGCCAACGTCCCCCCGACCGTCACTGTCCCCTCCGCCTCTGTCCCTAGGCCCCGGGGTCGGCCCAGGTGGCGGGACTCTGCGGGCGCCCAACCCTTCACCGGGACCTGCGCACCGGCCGCTGGGAGCCAGACCCACAGCGCTCCCGCCGCTGTCTCCGGGACCCGCAGCGCGTGCTGGAGTACTGCAGACAGGTGGGCGGGGCCGACCGGGAGGGGCGTGGTCAGCGGGAAAGCGGGCCCCAGACGGGGCGGGGCCGTCCCTCAAAACTAGACTTGCAGAAGCCGGGGTCCAGAGCGCTGCGGGGTCTAAGAAGGCCAGGGAGTGTGGCCAACGAAGAAAAGTTCGGCTAGGGCACAAGCCGTTTGGAGATACTAAGTTGGGAAAGGTGATGAGCCACGGTTAGGAAGATAGCCAGAGAAGAGGTGGGGTTTAGCCATCTGGTGGGCTTTGTAAAGACTAGAGGTATAGGTGACAGCAGCGAAGAGGCAGGCAGGCGAAGACAAAAAGAGACCTTATGGACCGGCAAGATGGAGAAAGGGATGAGAAGGAGCCCAGTGAGCGAGTGGATAGCTAGGAGAGTGACGAGGAGAAGGCAGGTCTAATACAAAGAGGAGGGAGAGTTATTGAGAGGACGGAGAAAGAGGCGAGGCTTAAAAGAGGGTGAGTCCTATGGGGAGATGAGCCTGACTGGGGGGAGGGATGGCCATAGAAGTGGGCTCAGAGAAGTTGAGCTTATAGGCAGGTGGGAGGGCCTTCCTAAAGAAACTGGACCGGACAAGAGCAGGGCGAGATGGCGGGACTTTGAAGGGACAGCTGCTCGGGGGCGTGGTCAGTGGGCACGAGGGACTGGGATACCTAAGGCTGGTTCTAAGAGAAGCAGGAGTAGGAGGAGATGTCTTTATGAGTACTAGAATCTTGAAAAGGGACATGACTGGGGGGGAGGGGTGTCCGGAGGGGACAGAGGGTTGATTTCCCCTGCCGATGTCCCCAGATGTATCCGGAGCTGCAGATTGCACGTGTGGAGCAGGCTGCACAGGCCATCCCCATGGAGCACTGGTGCGGGGGTGCCCGGAGTGGCCGCTGTGCCCACCCCCACCACCAGGTCGTGCCCTTCCGCTGCCTGCGTGAGTCACAGGCTGAGAGAGGGGAACAGGGTGGGAGCTTCCAAGGGGCAAGGTTCTGAGCCCCTGTCTTGGCTCCACACTGAGGGGCTGGGTTCCTGGGTCCTCGGCGTGGCAGAGAAGCCCCTGAGGATAAAAGATTTGGGCTCCGAGGAGGGTGGGGTTGCTGGCAGTAGTAGGGTCTCACCCTGATGTCTCCCATTCCGCAGCTGGTGAATTTGTGAGTGAAGCCCTGCTGGTGCCTGAAGGCTGCCGGTTCTTGCACCAGGAGCGCATGGACCAGTGCGAGAGTTCAACCCGGAGGCATCAGGAGGCACAGGAGGTCAGGACTTTGGCACACTCCCTGCCCCCTAGAACCCAGAAGTCCAGGCTCCTAACACCCTTCTCCACCAGAACCGAGGAGCCCAGGCCTTCAGCCCCCTCTTCCTACTGGAATCTAAGAATTTCTTTTTTTTTTATTGGAGTTTCACTCCGTCGCCCAGACTGGAGTGCAGAGGCTGCTCCCAGCCACCGCAGCCTCGACCTGCTGGGCTCCGGCCATCCTTCCGCCTCAGCCTTCCAAGTAGCCGGAATTACAGGCACGCGCTACCACGCCCAGCTAATTTTTGATTTATTGTAGAGATGAGGTCTCACCAAGTTGCCCAGGCGGGTCTCGAACCTGCGGGCTCAGGCAGTCCATCACCTCAGCCTCCCAAAGGCACAGAATTACAGGCTGAGCCACTGAGCCCGGCTGAATCTAAGAATTTCTTCTCCCAAGCCCTTCCTCCAGAACCAGGGCCCCAGGGGCTCCTCAAGCCCCAAGACCCAGGCATCCAGGACCCCCTCTACCCCTTCTGCTCCACAACCCTGACATCTGGGTCCACTCTTTCCACAGGCCTGCAGCTCCCAGGGCCTCATCCTGCATGGCTCGGGCATGCTTTTGCCCTGTGGCACGGATCGCTTCCGTGGTGTGGAGTATGTGTGCTGTCCCCCT
The DNA here is from genome assembly GCA_027257055.1 of Cephalopachus bancanus. NCBI lineage: Eukaryota > Metazoa > Chordata > Mammalia > Primates > Tarsiidae > Cephalopachus > Cephalopachus bancanus. The sequence goes on along the minus strand of JAPVLO010000110.1, from coordinate 388,624 downwards.
CCAGTGACCCCCGACCCAGCAGTTGGGTGAGTGGGAGGGAGCCCTCCGTGCCCAAACCCAAGGCTTCTCAGGCAAGGGATGGAAACCTGGGGGCCTGGGCCTGGGGTCTTACTGTCTGGGTCTTCTGCTCCCTCAGTGACCCCTCCACCCGGTCCTGGCCCCTGGGGGGCAGAGTAGAGGGTGGTGAGGATGAGGAAGAGGAGGAATCCTTCCTACAACCAGTAGACGATTACTTTGTGGAGCCCCCGCAGGCTGAAGAAGAGGAGGAGGAGGAAAAAGTCCCACCCCCAAGCTCCCATACCCCTGCAGCGGTCAGTAAAGGTGAGGCAGTCTCTGAGTACCCAGACCCCTCCATCATGGAGGAATAATGATTTGGGAGAGCCTTGGTGTGGGGCATCTTTGGAGAGGCCTGTGGGGGAGAAGCCCAGCTAGAGGGAATGGAAGAGATAGGAGCTGCTTTGGATACAGTACAGGGAGAAAGGCCAGCCTGTGAACAATGCAAAGGGAGGGCGTGGTTTGGGGGTACTTGGAAGTGGTGAGGCCTCTTAGTAGGACCCAAGAGTCATTGTGGAAAGCTTGGAGGATGGTGTAATCGATTCCTAAGTTGTGCAAGAATAGGCCCAGTCCAGAACTGCATCTCCCATGATGCATCTCCCAGAACTGCATCTCCCATGGCTAAACTGGATGCGTGATGGTCTCCAGTGAGAGGACAAAAAGGTGGCCTGGAGGTGGGCTGCAGGCTGACCCCCGATCCCTGGTCTTGCAGTCACACCCACCCCGAGGCCCACAGATGGTGTGGATGTTTACTTTGGCCTGCCTGGGGAAATCAGCGAGCACGAGGGGTTCCTGAGGGCCAAGATGGACCTGGAGGAGCGTAGGATGCGCCAGATTAATGAGGTGATGTTTCGGGGACCCCTGGATTCCCATATCACAGAGCTCCTTAAAAATCAAGGAAACTCCTCAGGGACACATTGATACCACCTTCAAAGGCTCCCCAGTTCCGTTTCTCCCCCAAGCCCCCACACCACCCCCTAAGATGACCAGGGATCCCTGGCCCATCTAGAATCCTATTGAAATAGACCAGATTCTATGGAAGCTCTGTTCTATGATAGTCTTCCACTTGAAACTCCTTCTGAGTCTTCCCTCTTGGGAACCCAAGATCCAGTAGGATTTAAGGGATTTAGAGCCTCCAAACTCTTGAAGAGGAGTTGGGAGACTCACCAGGTAGATTCTGGGTAGAATCAGGGTAGATTCTGGGTTCCTGAAGCTCTCCTCCACCACAGGTGATGCGTGAATGGGCCATGGCAGATAACCAGTCCAAGAACCTGCCTAAAGCTGACAGGCAGGCCCTGAATGAGGTAGGATGGACTCCAGCGGGCCCTACTTATGCCTGTCCACTACCTGGGGCACACACGGTTTCAGCCTGGCTCTGGTCATGTCCCATCCCATCCAGTTCCCCCCCTTCCTACTTTTCTGTGCCTCTGCCCCACCCCTTCGTTTGGCTCAGCTCTTCTTGACCTGAGTCTGACTTGACATTGCTCTCTTCCTCATATCAGCCATGTTTGGCCCTGTCATCACTTGACAACTCTGAGGGCCGGCTCTGGAGTCCTCTCCCAAGCTGGGCTCCCCGCAGATATAACCAGATCCTTCTCAGTCCCTTCGGGGCATTCATGTCCCTGTTGGGTCTGCCTGACTCTGCTCCTGTCCCTCTAATCTCACCAGCCTTATCTGGTGCAGCCCTAACCCATGTCGACCCCACTCCAGTTAGTTCCCGTTCCACTTCTGGGTCTTACCCCATCAACTCATTTAGGCATAGCCTGTCTCCAGTTTGCCCCTGCCGAGGCCTGGAGCCTCACTCTTCTTACAAGACTTGGTCCCTTTCACCTTAACATTCTGTTCCCAAATTGTTCCCACCCTTACAGTTTACACCCTTAGGTTGACTCCCAGTGGGCCTAGTCCTGCCCTCACTGTGCCTGGCCCTGAGGATCTCTGGGCCCTTTGAACCAGGTTGGTTCTGGCCTAGATCCATTGAACTCCACCCCCCTGCCCCTATAGCCCTGTCTCAACTCTCTTTGACCCAGGCATTGTCCCATCTTCCCCTCTCCTGACCCTCTTCCCTTCTCACAGCACTTCCAGTCCATTCTGCAGACCCTGGAGGAGCAGGTGTCCAGTGAGCGACAGCGTCTGGTGGAGACCCATGCCACCCGCGTCATCGCCCTTATCAACGACCAGCGCCGGGCTGCCCTGGAGGGTTTCCTGGCAGCACTGCAGGGGGATCCACCTCAGGTGTGGGGCTGTGGGGCAGAGAGCAGAGGGTGAGATTGAAACAGCCGGGGCGGGCCTGGGCAGCCTTCGTTCCTTCCACAGGCAGAGCGCGTTTTGCTGGCCCTGCGGCGCTACCTGCGTGCTGAGCAGAAGGAGCAAAGGCACACGCTGCGTCACTACCAGCACGTGGCTGCCGTGGACCCTGAGAAGGCCCAGCAGATGCGCTTCCAGGTGCTCAGATTCTTCCAGCTCCCAAATGCCCTGCTAGTTCTCAAACCCCATGAATACTTTGTTCTATGTTCTTGAGCTCCAAATCTTGTCCTTGAACCTCGTCGTTTCTATAGGATCTTCCGATCCTACTCCCCGTCTCCGGAACCCCCTCAGACCCCACTTTCTGTTCTTCAGGCCCTCCTTTCTGCCATCCCTACTTCACTCACCTCTACCTCTTATCTTTGTTGTTGTTTTTTTTTTTTTGAGTTGGAATCTCCTTCTGTCTCCCAGGCTGGAGTGCAGTGGCGTGCTAACAGCCGCCGCAGTCTCAACCTGCTGGGCTCAGGCGATCCTTCCATCTCAGCCTTCCAAGTAGCTGGAGCTACAGGCGCTACTTTATTGAAGAGACAAGGTCTCACCAAGTTGCCCAGGCTGGTCTTGAACCCCAGGGCCCAGGCAATCCTCTCGTCTCAGCCTCCCAAAGTGATGGGATTACAGGCTTCAGCCACCGCACCCAGCCTTCTATCTGTTATAAAGTACCTTTGTATCCTATACTAACCTTGCCTCCTGTGCCCCGCTTTTCCTAGTGACTTCTTTTTCTTTTCTTTTTTTTTTGAGTTGGAGTCTCACTCAGTCGCCCAGACTGGAGTGCAGTGGCCGCTCCCGGCCACCGCAGCCTCGCCTGCTGGGCTCCGGCGATCCTTCCACCCCAGCCTTCCGAGTAGCCAGAATTACAGGCATGCGCTACCATGACCGGCTGATGTTTTGATTTATTGTAGAGATGAGGTCTCACTGCCCAGGCGGGTCTCGAACCCGCGGGCTCAGGCAATCCACTCACCTAAGCCTCCCAAGGCGCGGGATTACAGGCTGAGCCACCGAGCCCGACTGACTTCTTTTTCTTGTACCTTACTTCCTTTCTGAAAGCTCTCACTTCCTGTCTTCTGAATATCTTTTCCTTCTCTTTGTGTCTTGCTTCTCTGACTTCAGTTTCCTTCCTCATATGACCCGGTGATTAACCTTTGTACCATGCTTCCCATCCATCGTATGTGCTATTCTTCCTTGGATCCTATTGTATTTATCAAACGTCATCTTTCCTCGTCTCTAGCCTGCGTTGCCCAGTTCTTATTTCACGCCCACTCCCTCACAGGTGCAGACCCACCTCCAAGTGATCGAGGAAAGGATGAATCAGAGCCTGGGACTCCTTGACCAGAATCCCCGTCTGGCTCAGGAGCTGCGGCCCCAGATCCGTGAGTGCTCACTACCCTCTGACTCCCATTCCAGATCTCTGAGGGCAGACCTTGACTCCCAAATGTTGGTCGCCCAATCTCAGTTATCTATCCCTATGTCGCAGCCACTCCAAGCTTAGTGGCTTAAGTCAACAGCCATTTTTCTTCATTCATGATGCTGCCATCTGGTCTGGGTTCAGCTGTGTGATTCTTCTAGTGGTCCTGCTAGTAGTCCTGCTAGTAGTCAACTGTGCAGCTATACTTAGCTAGCAGATCATCTAGGGGTGGGGACTCGAGCACAAGTGGGCCTCTTTCTCCCCAAGTCGGCTCAGAGTCTCTCTTTTCCATGGTGCCTCTCCTTGTAGAACCCTAGACTTCTTGGGGTGGAGCCTGGTGTGCCTTCTGATCCACTCCTCTGAACCTTAAAGAATTAGACAGGACTTGGGGGGTAGGGTCCACAGAGCAAGATGCTGCATCCCCTGGGAAAGAGAAGATGTCCCCGCTGGAGCAGTATGAGCGGGGTTGCTGGACTTCCTACATGGTGGGCCATGTCCCTCAAACACAAAGTTGGAAGTTTCCAGGACTTCTTAAAGCTTGGCCCCACATTCTACTGGTTAAAGCAAGTGACATACCCAATCCGGACTAAAGGGGAGGAGATGACACAGGCGTATGAAGACCATAAAGTGTGACCTACTGCAGCCTTCAGCTCTCCTGTGACATCCTCCTAGCTATCCCATGCCTAACCCTAAGGAAGCCATACTCTTGAAACTTCAGCCTCTATCCTCTGTGCCCATGGCGCCTCCATCCAGATCCCAACTCTGCCAGATCACACTTATAGCTACCCCACACTTGGGGCTGACTCTGAGGGTCTCCCAGTCACTCTTCTGTTAGGGTGCCCTTCACTCCCCCAGTTTTGTTTTGTGGCCTCCCAGCGCTCACTATCTCTGCCACCTTTCTGCATGTTCTCCTCAGAGGAACTCCTCCACTCTGAGCACCTGGGTCCCAGTGAATTGGAAGCTCCAGCTTCTGGGAGCAACAGTGAGGACAAGGGCGGCCTGCAGCCTCCAGATTCCAAGGACGGTGAGTGAACCCAAATATAGATAAACCTGGGACAAACCCTCTATCACGTCCCCTCCCGCTTGGGAAGTTTTTTGTCTTCTTAACAGACTCCTGCTTTCTCACCCCCGCCCCCAGATAGATAGATAGATAAGCCCAAACCTTAGGGAACAGGTCCCCTTTAATCCCATAAAGTCTGAGGGTGTCTGGGAGAGGATGGATGGAGAGGATTAAGAGGGATACCCAAAGTCGTGGAGGCCTTAAATCCTATGGGATCCTTGGTCCTCCTTCTGGGTCCCTGGGACCTTTCTCCACCTTCCTCTGATGACACCTTCTTCTCTTCACCGTTCCATCCACCTTGACTCCTCTGGCTGCCAACAGACACCCCCATGACCCTTCCAAAAGGTGAGTGCCTCCCACAGTCCAGTCCAGTCACTAAATCCCACTGAATCCCCAAACTCAGAATGGAACAGGGTCCAGACATTGGGAACCCCAGACCGCTTGGGGTGGAGCCTGGTATGCTTTTTGACCCACTCCTCTGGACCTTAAAGAATGAGATAGGACTGGGGGGGTAGGGTCCACAGAGCAAGGTGCTGCATCCCCTGGGAAGGAGAAGATGTCCCCGCTGGAGCAGTATGAGCGAAAGGTAAGTCAGTCCGACCAGTGGGCTCCCGCCGGCGCTGCTGGGTGTGAGGGAGGAGGGAGCTGGGGGTTTGGACTTTTTGGCCTGAGGAAAGAGAGGGCCGAGGACATGGACTTTGGGATCCTAGGAAAGAAGAGGCCTGGGGAGGAAGAGGCCAGGACCCAGACTCCTGGGTCCCTGACACCTCCTGCTCCCCCAGGTGAATGCATCTGTTCCAAGGGGTTTTCCTTTCCACTCGTCGGAGATTCAGAGAGATGAGCTGGTAAGAGGAAGAATATCCCAACTGCCGAGGGGAAAGAAGTCATAGGTCAGTGGCTAGGTGAGCCTCAAAGATGTCCTCTGCCCCATCTCCTCTCCCTGCAGGCGCCAGCCGGGACAGGCGTGTCCCGTGAGGCTGTGTCTGGCCTGCTGATCATGGGAGCAGGCGGGGGCTCCCTGATTGTCCTCTCCATGCTGCTCCTCAGGAGGAAGAAACCCTACGGGACTATCAGCCACGGGGTGGTGGAGGTGAGAGACACAGAGATGGGGTGTGGAGAAGAGGTCCAGAGCCTGGGTGTGGACGGGCTGTGAGATCTGTGGGCAGGTCCCCAGGCCCCACCCTCCCTCCCCTGCTGTCCACCTGTCACAGGTGGACCCCATGCTGACCCTGGAGGAGCAGCAGCTACGGGAACTGCAACGGCATGGCTATGAGAACCCCACCTACCGCTTCCTGGAGGAACGACCCTGAACCAGTCCCCTTCACACCTTCAGCCGAGCCCAGACCTTCCCGCTCCCTGGAGCCCCAGAATCCCACTCCCAGCCTAGAGTAGGAGGGAGCCTTGAAAGTTCATTTCACACCCTTTGTGAGAGGGCTGGAAATTCTTATTTCCCCTTTCCAATCCCAAATGCCATCCCTAAGAAATCCCCATGTGCCCAGCTCTTCCCCACATGGGGCCTCCTCCTCTTAATTTATTTTTAAGTTAATTTATTTCTCCTGAAGGTGACCACCACCTTGGTCCCAGTGTCTGTTGTTCCTGGAACTCACCCTCCCACGTTTTCCCCACTAACGTCCCAATAAAATCCGCTTCCCCGCCAGTCCGTCCTGTGTCTCTCTAGGAGAATTAGTGCGTGATCACAGCTGGATGCAGTGTCCGTCCCTGCCCAGACCTCCTTCGCCTCTTTAAGCTGGAGGAGGGCACTTTCTATCTAGGCAGGGCCGGTGGGAAGGGCTGGTGCCAGGGGATGGGGAGGAGGGGTGAGGCCCAAAGACCTCGGATAGGCTCTTGGCTTACCCAGGAGCTTTCTGCAGTGCTGAATAGGCCGCGACTTCTAACTGTCTGCATGCTGGTTATCAGAGTGGACCCCAAGGAGTCTGGGCTCTGGCAAGCTTCTCCTGCTTTCTTTCAGCCTTACACACAGTCCCCAGTATCGACTCCAGTCTGTGGGAGCTCTATGAGGGACTGGAATCTTGAAACACCCATCCCATGCCCCACAGCCCTCACCCTTTCTTAAGGAGTCTGTAGGAATCCCCCTGGGGCATGGAAATTCACATTGTCCCAGAAGGGGATTTATGGTGTCTGCTAGTGTCTGTTGGAATTTATACCCTCACATGTCCCATTTTGTGGCATGTTGGAGTTAGCCCTCTGCATATGCTGTTACCGGTCCCAAGAGGATTGTTATAAGGATTAAATTGGTTAATATTTGTGGAGATGTTAGAACCGTGCCTGCCATGATGGGGCGCGAAATGCATTTTTTAACATTATGGCAGCAAACTCTCATCTGGTGCTCACTGCTCTGAGGGTTTTAGATGCGTTGGTAGGTACATTTAACCATTACTTCCATCCCATGGAGTGGCTACTATGACCACCCCTATCTATAGATTAGGAAACAGAGGCAGAGAGAAGTCACATCTCATGTCAAGGACACCATCTAGGAAGGGTCAGAGCTAGGGATTCAACACAGGAAGCCCAGCTCGTGCCCATACTCATGGCCACTTTGCTAACCTGATGTCGAATTCTTCAAGGCTCACCCATATGATGATCAGATTGTGCCCTGCAAAATTCCAGGTGCACTGTTCACTTAGACACTGTATGTTTGCTTTTCTTACCACAACTTCCCAGCAGATGGCAGTAATGTGTCATGTTCTAATGTCAGTACATTCCAAGATTTCCTGACTTATGGCTTGAGGCAAGAGCACCTATTTGCGATTCTCCCAAAGGGCCTATGAGCTAGCAGTGGTTCTTCATAATATATACATGTAAATACAGGTCATGTATACTAAAGACACACCTGGTAGATGTTGGAAGATGCCTTAACGATGCAAGTGAGATACAATGCCACAGTTTCCTTCAAGAATTGTTCTGACAGTGGTTATACACTCAGATGAGCCCAGTGGAAATCTGTCACTCACACTACAGGTGGGGGTAAAAGCTGCTTTGTGTTTTCACCACCAAGAGTGATCAACAGGCCAACAATAAGTAAGGAGCTCCAAGCAGGTGAGGCAGGAAATGAAAGGTTATTTTGCTCAATATAACCAGTGTGAGATTCCATCATAAAGTTTGCATTTTAATGTCAAAACACAATTAATTTTAAAACTCTGATGTTAGTGAAATTCCAGCAGGGGAAACAAATTCGTTATCGCTCCTTTGATGCTCTTGTACCTCTAAGCCACTCTTCTTTTCCCACTGAAGATGATGTCAATTCTCCTTTTAATAATGCAAAGTTCCTCAGGGACATCCTATCAAGTCAGTGGTGCGTGTGTGTGCACGTGCGCACGTGTCAATATATGCCTTAGTTTGGGCTGCTGTAACAGAATATCATAGACTATGTGTGTTTATTTCTCACAAGTCCTAGAGGCTGGGAAGTCCAAGACAAGGTGCCAGCAGATCCAGTGTCTGATGAGGGAACTCTCACGGCCATCTTCTTGCTACATCGTCACTTGGCAGAGAGCAGAGGAAGCATGGTCTCCCATATCCCTTCTGAGAAGGACACTAATCTCATCACGAGGGCCCCTCTCTCATGGTCTAATTACCTGCCCAAAGCCCCGCCTCCAATTACCACCCCACTGGGGCTTGAGGTTTCAACATATGAAGTTATCTTGGATTTCCAGTACACATGAGAGATCAAAGGAAGATAGCAGAACTGCCAGCTATGCAGCCTAGATTGCAGAATCATTGTTTAAAGCCTTACGCTCTGGGGTGGAGACACTGGCTTAGGCCCTGAAGTTTGTCTAGACACTTGGTTTGCTGTTCCTGAGAGGTTCCAAGCAGGCAGAGGGAGTGGGGCCATGAGGGATCAGTGAGTTCTGGGGTGGGGCGCTTCGGGTGGCCACATCGTGATGGAGGCCAGAGCAAAGGCCGTGGGGCAAGTATGAGATGGGGCATCGTGGAGGTCTCAGTCTAGGTTTCTCTAGAAGCAGACACGAAGGCAAGAATTTGAGGCCAAGTTTATGTGGAGGGGATGGAACTTATTGGTGGGAGGAGGGAAGAGACACGAAGAGAAAGCAGCAATAAAGGGTGTTTTATTAAGCCTGAACTACTGAGGGTAACTGCAGTTTCCTCCTGTTGGGGACCTCTGGGAGCCTGTGTAGAACATGCACTTCCGAGTTTCCCCAACAGAGGTGAGGCACCTGGAGTGCGTACATTCCATCTTTTATCGGTCACTGGCTGCCAGTTGCTGGAGTGGGAAGCGGGCATGAGCTCCCTAGCTTCAAGGCTTGCCATGCCCATACACAGGACGGAGCAGCACCAGTGGTCTGAGAATGCCCAAAGGCAAAGATTCAGGGGCTGGCATTGGCAGGTAGGCTCCCACGTGTCGGTAGGGTGAGGGTTCTGGGATACAAACTTGGCAAGCACAGTGGCCACTACATGCCCCATCCAGGAATGATCCCAATTTGACCCCTTAGCAGGGGATCACAGCCACTCCCCTGCACCCATGCCCCCAGAGATCAGACAACGACAGTTCTAGCCCAAATTGAGTTTAATGTGGAGTTTCAGAGATGCTCAGATTAGGGAGGACTCACTGGGAATGCTGAGGTCTAAAACAGGGCCCAGTTGAGTTCTGAATCAGAAGGTAGTAGGGCCTAAGGAACTCTAATCTAGGAGGGTCCTTACTTTATCCCAGGGGTTAGGACCCAAAGGGTGTGGATCTTGGGGAGAGCTACAGGACCATCTTAGGAGCCCTACTGGGATGGCCAAGTACCATGTAGGGGGATTTCATCTGGGTCTCTGGGTAGGAAGAGCCGAGTTAGGGGAAAGAACCCCGAAAGATCCCAGTAAAGAAAGGGTTAGGGGCCTGGGGTGTTTCACAGAAACAATCAAGGGGCCTCGATTTCACAGAAATCATCAAGAGGGCTCCTTGTGGGTGGGGGAGGGATATCACATCATCCCAAATATTGGGGACTGCTCACCCCCCAGCAGCCATTTTGGGGTTTTAATGTAAGACCCCAATGGCAGGGCATTCCATACATTATCATGGATTTGCAACATTCGCATACGCTGGCTGTCCCACAGGACGGTGGGGACTGGAAAATCAGTCCAGGTTCTGGGTTTGAGTCCTAAGAGGACAGGCCTGGGGGCGCCACACGGCTCCTCTTCAACAGCTGCCGGAGCTGTGGACAAGGCAATGCAGAGTGAGGAGTTTGGGGGGTTGGAAGGAGAGGGGAGAAGGCACACCGTGTGGAGGCAGAGACTGAGTGGGGTCAGCTGGATTTGAAGGTTAGAAATCCAGGGTCAAGATGTGGACCGAGGTCAAGGTCTGGGTTCACAAACTGAGAAAGGGTCAGGAACCAGAACTGGGATGAAGGGAAAGGGACTGCTGGTTGAAGGTTCCCACCTTGGGGTCAGCATTGAGGGGGAGTGGAAGGGGAGAGGCAAGGGGTCAGTAGTCACATTTGAGGTCAGGACCCAAGGTTGGGGCAGAGGATCAGAGGTCACACTTGGGGATCAAAGGTCACACCCTGAAGTCAAGATTCAAGGCTGGGGGCACAGGTCAACTTTGAGGTCAGGGCTGGGGTAGAGGTAAGAGGAATCACCACTCCGGGGTAAGGGATCAAACATAGAGGTCGGAGGTCTCAGTTTGAAGTCAGGATCGGATAAGGGTTGCGGTCATCTTCCAGGGTCAGAAGTCACCCTCTGAAGCTGGGACGGGGGTGGGGGGGCAGGATTGGGTGTGGGGTCACCCTGTTAGCTCAGAGGCCACTCTGCAGTCAGGCTCAGTGCTCACCCCTTCAGGGCCCGGTCCGGGCCGCAGCAGGTGGACAGGCTGTTCATTCTCCAGGTTGCGCAGTGTTGGGTCCGCCCCAGCTGCCAACAGGTGCCGCACGATGGCCTCCTGGGCTGGCCCAGGGGGCAGGGCAGCCGCCATGTGAAGGGCTGTGTTGCCATGGGCCTGGGACAGTAAAGGAAGGGCTGGTCAGGACCCAGACTCGGCTGGCCTAGGTCCTGAAAACTGTGCTTCTGATTCTGCAACAGCCACGCTGCACACGTCCCTGTGTTCATGTCGCACACATTCCTGGCAATCTACATCTGCCTTCTACACAGTTCCCTTCACACCCCACACATTGTCCCCTCCGTGTCCACAGAACCCCCAACGTCCCTCCCACTGCCCCCTCTCTACCACATCTCACACAACCTGAACATCCCAGCCCAGGACTCACTTTCATGTTGACAAAAGCCCGCTGGTCTCCCCGTGGCAGCTCCAGCAGCAGCTGAACCAGGGTAGGGTTGGCAGCCTGCACGGCCAAGTGCAGAACCGTCTTGTTGCTCTTGATCTCCTGTCAGGAGGAGAATGGCAGAGGTCAGACCACTCGTCACACCCAGGCCCCCACCCATGGAACCCAGGAACCCTTAGAGACCTTGCCCCTCCTTTGCAAGCCCCCCCAGGAGTGCCTCATTCACTTTAATGTGCTGTATCGTACACAGTATCAGTATCGTGTGTTAGGGGATATCATTCACGCCACACACCTCGCGGAACTGGACATTTATTATAACATTCCTGCCCAAGTATCTGAGAAAGAAGCTCCCTTTTCCAGCTCCTCAAAGGCGTTCTCTGGGCTAGCATCTGTCCTGGCTACCCCACATTGTATTTAACACATTAAAATGTATCCCGGCCAGGTGCAGTGGCTTATGCCTATCATTCCAGCACTTTGGGAGGGCGAAGCAGGAGGACTGCTTGAGCCCAGGAGTTCAAGACCCGCCTAGGCAACATAGCGAGACCTCGTCTCTATGAAAAATTTAAAATTAGCCAGCTGTGGGAGCACTTGCCTATTGTCCCAGCTACTCAAGAGGCTAAGGTGTTACGATCACCTGGTCCCAGGATTGAGGCTGCGGTAAGCCATGACCACACCACTGCATTCCAGCCTGGGTGACCCTGACTCAAAAAAAAAAAGCATCCTGTCCCACATGGACTGTAGCTTATCTACAAGGATAGGAGTGGGGCAGCATTCATCAGTGGACTACTGCAAAATTGCACTACAATGCCAAGCTGTTTCTTTCATATTTGGGGAAAAATCAAAGACATTTTCTAAAATGAAGCTTTATAATGTGCCTTTAAAGAGTTTGTAATGAGCCGGGCTCGGTGGCTCAGCCTGTCATCCCGCGCCTTTGGGAGGCTGAGGTGAGTGGATTGCCTGAGCCCAAGGGTTTGAGACTCTCCTGGGCAGCGAGACCTCATCTCTACAATAAATCAAAAAATCAGCTGGGCGTGGTAGCACGCGCCTGCAATTCCGGCTACTTGGAAGGCTGAGGCGGAAGGATCGCCGGAGCCCAGCAGGTCGAGGCTGCAGTGGCTGGAAGTGGCCACTGCACTCCAGTCTGGGCAACGGTGACACTCCAACTCCAAAAAAAAGAGTTTGTAATGATAAATTTTATGTGCTTGTACAGGGCAAAACAACATAGTTGGCTCACCAAATAAATTATGAAGAGAAAACTAAGCTCTAGGTTAAGGTTAAGAGTAACTTTAAGATATATCATCATAATATGTAGGCTTTATTTAAATTTTGATCTTTTTTTTTTTTGAATCAGAGTCTCACTCTGTTGCCCAGGCTAGAGTACAGTGGCACACTCATGACCACTGCAGCCTTGACCTGCTGGGCTCAGGCAATCCTTTCATTTCAGCCTCCTAAGCAGCTGGAACTATAGGTGTGCACTACCATGCCCAGCTAATTTTTTGGTTTATTGTAGAGACAAGGTTTCGCCATGTTGCCCAGGTGGTCTGGAACCTGTGGGCTCAGGCAATCATCTCGCCTTTGCCTCCCAAAGTGCTGGGATTAAGGTCGTGAGCCACCTCACCTAGCAATTCTTTGTTAATAAAAAAAATGTCACTTTAGAATCAAAACCAAACTTGACCACAGCCAAGATATTTGGTATTATGAGAGTGTCACTAATTTTTTTAAGGCGGAATAAGATATTGAAGTTTAAAGAGTTCATGCACCGTGTTACCCAAGCTGGAGTGCGATGTTGGCTTACATCACGGCACGATCATGGCTTACAAAAGACTGGACCTTCTGAGCTCAAGAGATCCTTCTGCCTTAGCCTCCCAAGTAGCTGGGACTACAGGCGTGCACCACCATGCCCGACTAGTTTTAAAATTTTCTTGTAGAGACAAGGTCTTGATATGTTGCCTAGGCTGGTCTCAAACTCCTGGCCTCAAGCAATCCTCCTGCCTCAGCCTCCCAAAGTGCTAGGATTATAGGTATGAGCCACCATGCCCAGCCCTTATATTTTAAAGACATAAATATTGACAGGAAAAAAATGATATGCTTCAATTTGTTTCAAGCTAACATATGAAGCTGGGCGCAGTGACTCATGCTTGTAATCCCTGAGCCCAGGGGTTTGATACCCGCCTGGGCAACTCGTCCCTACAATAAATCAAAAAATTAGCCGGACACGGTGGTGTGCACCTGTGGTTCCAGTTACTTGGAAGTCTGAGGCGGAAGGATCGCTTGAGCCCAGCAGGCAGAGGCTGTGGTGAGCATGCCACTGTACTCCAGCCTAGGTGACAGAGTGAGACTCCTACTCAAAAAAAAGAACAACAACAAAAAAAACCTAACATCTGAAAGTGGGAGACCGGACAGGGCAGAACTGGCCATGAGTCACTGGTTATAGATGTTGGACACATGGAGTTCATTATGCTATTTTCTGTATTTTCTGTTCAAAATTCTTTAGCTTAAAAATATTATTTTGTGGATATATAATTCATCCAGTCTGTGAAGGAACTATGGTCATAAGAAAGGAATATAATTAAGAGTCGGGTGCTAAGGTCAGGTTACTTGGATTCTAATCCCCACTCTGACACTCACAAGCTTATGAGGTTTTGACTAGCTACACGTCAGTTTCCTTATCCGTACAACAGAGACAGTAGTAATAGTACACATGTCAAAAGATGTTTATGAGGATTCAATAAGCTGGCCAGGCACCGTGGCTCATACCTGTAATCCCAACACTTTGGGAGGCAGAGGCGAGAGAATTGCCTGAGTCCAGAGGTTCAAGACCAACCTGGCCAACTGGGCAAGACCTCGTCTCTACAATAAATCAAAAAATTAGCTGGGCATGTTGGTACATGCCTATAGTTTTAGCTACTTGGAAGGCTAAGGTGGAAGGATCGCGTGAGCCCAGCAGATCCAGGCTGCAGTGGCCATGAACATACCACTACACTCCAGCCTGGGTGACAGAGTGAGACTAGGTCTCAAAAACAAACAAACAAAAAAAACCCTAATCTATGAAACTCAATGCTTGATAAATATTAAGTACTTCATAAATGTACGCCAAGATCAGTCGTATTATTCCCAGTCAACAACTAGGCCACAGAGAAGTGAAGTAACATGCTCAAAGTCACACAGCCAGGTATAGGCAAAGTCAGATTTGTTTGGAGCCTCTGGACATCCAGGTGGCCCCATCCCGCACACCTACCCAGCGGCTGGCGCCCACAGCCCAGCTTACCTGGCTGGTGTGATCCGCACCCATGTGCAGCAACATTTGGACACAAGTCAGTCTGTCTCGGGCTTGTGTACTTAGCACCCGGGGACAGAGGTCAGGAGGACGCATAGCAATGTTAAGGGCCAGGATGGCTGTGTGGAGGGGGGTGAGGCCTGCAGGATGGAGATAGTGAGGAACCTGCATCTGGAGTACCCACCCTACCCAGCCTCGCCTGCCATGCCAGGCCTGCCCACACCCAACTTACCCTCGAAGTCTCTGGCTTCCAGGTCAACCTGAACCCCTGAGTTAAACACAGCCTGGGAGGAAGAGAAGGCAGAGTGCTGGGTAAGTGTCTCCCAAGGCCTCCTAGCCCTGGAAGCCAAGATCTGGGCACCCAGTCCACCCCAGACATCCCACCTGCCAGCTGGACATACCGAGAGGACTCCTGGGAGGCCGTAGGTAGCAGCCACGTGTAAGACAGAACGTCCCTGATAGTCAGTGGCATTGGGCTCTGCTCCCAAGTTCAGCAGATCTTCCACAATCAAGGGCTGGTTGGCAGCAGCGGCCACCAGGAGAGGAGTCTGCAGGTCACAGGAAAGGTCAATTTGGACCTCCAGTACCCTCCACTCTGAAAACCAAGAATCTAGGCTCCCAGTCCCCTCTGTCCTCAGACCCAGGAGCTTAGGTCCCCATTCCCTTCTTCTCTAGGACAGAGTCCAGGCCCCAGCCCTCACCTTGCCCTTATG
Organism: Cephalopachus bancanus; assembly: GCA_027257055.1. NCBI lineage: Eukaryota > Metazoa > Chordata > Mammalia > Primates > Tarsiidae > Cephalopachus > Cephalopachus bancanus. The sequence goes on along the minus strand of JAPVLO010000110.1, from coordinate 373,584 downwards.
CTCACGAACGTCCAGATGTCTATACACCTGGAACACCTCAGCTGCAGCATAAGCTGCCCAGCGCAGTCCTCGAGCCGCAAACAGGTGCAAGAGCCTGAGGAAATGTGGGGTCAACAGTGAGAACATCCTCCTAGCCAAGTTAAGAGTCTACAGACAGCCCTATTCCCCGACACTCACGTGTCGCCCTCCTCATCCTGGGCCAGCAGTTGTTGTGGCCCCAAAGACGCCATGTGAGCTCGGGCTGCATCAAGGGATGGTCCAGTGGCCACAGGGGACAACTGAGGAGGTCCTGCAGGGAGTGTAGAAACCCTCCAGGATCCTGCCTGGGACAGGGAAGGTTCTGCATAGAGCCGAGTGTCCGGGGTATCCTGAAGGGTGAAGGTGGTGGGGTAATCCAGTCAGCCGAGAATTCCCCTTCCCACCCACCACACACACATACGTGGACAGAGCCCTGATCAAATGACTGGGTAACCCATCTGTGCCGAGTGACCCTGGCAGGCAGGCTTCAGTATTGCCCGTCTGAGGAATGGGATCTTAACCCAGCTCCAGACATTTCGGAATACTGGGACACTTAGGGGCCCTTAGCATCCTGTCCCCACTCTGTATCTCACCTCCATCCCCTGGGGAAACGGCCACGGCCGCCCTGGGTCCGAGGGTGGGTAGAAGTCAGGAGTCAGGAAACTTTCAGCAGCAGAAGCAGGGTAAGAGAAGGGGCTGTCTGTGTAGGCAGCATGCGTGTTGGGGTCCCAGTCTGGAAAGCCCATGGGGAGCACCAGGCTGCCGAGTCCAGAGCCCACAGTCTCCTGGTGTGCTGGGAAGTGAGGATGGCCTGCGTGTAAGAGGAAGGGTGGGGGGCAGGTCTGGTTACCAGAGTTGAGGACATCACCAACAGAGTTGGAGGGCCTGGAGTCTCTCAAAGCACTCAGAGCCAGCACATCTGGGACACCAAGGGCCTGGGTCTTGGACTCCTGGGACACCTGGGATGGAAGGCCTGGCTCCTGGGACTTTGAAGGACTGCTGAGCCCCAGAGAATCTGGGAGTTCAAACTGTTACTGAATCCCAGCAAGAATGATGGCCTGACCCCTAGGTGCCCCAAAGTTCTGAGAGCTGGGATGTTTGAGTCATTTAGGGAAACTGGGGCTGGGAGCCGAGAAAGCCAGATGAGTTTCTAGACTTACCAGCCTCAGCCTCATTCACAGATGGGGTCAGGGGCTGAGCCAGGGGAGGCGGGAACTGTCCCTGTAGAGGCATAAGCAAAAAAGGAACACAGGTGAATTTATCTGGCAGATTCCTCAGGGTCTGTTCCCGACTGAGTCAGGACTACATGTCTCCTCAGCCCTGAGGGCCCAGTAAGCCAAAAAGTTCCTGCCCGACAGCACAGGGCGTGACGAGAGCTGTAGTTTTCAGGGCTTCCTGGCCTCACCTGTACCCCACCAGCGTCGGGTTGCTGCTGCTGGCGGCGCCTCTGTTCTTCCAGGAGCTTCTTCACGGTCTGCGTTGGGCAGTGGCTGCGCTCATTCCGGCTCACTGTGGGGGAGGAGAGGAAGTCATCAGGGGTCCTTAAGTCACCCAAATGCACGGGGGAGGAGGGGGAGTGGGTTTGGGCGCCCTCCCTCCCGCGCGGAAAAACTGGCACGTCGATGCCGCCTGACTACTCCAAAGCCATCAGAAGATTTGGGGTGGGGCATCCGCCTCCGCCGTTTCCTTCCCTTTGCTCCGCACTTTCCCTCTGACCCAACTTTCCACTAGCGTCGTGGAAACTGAGGAAGGGGGAGGGCACGCCTCTGCAGCAACCTCCGCCCTTCCGTAAAACATCCCAGCCCCCCAGATCTCCCGGTCCAAGAGCCTCGGGGTCGCCGGCATCACTCCTTGGAGAAGCATGTCCAGGTTCCCCACATTTCTCGGCCCTAGAAGCTGACCCGCTACGCCTCCCTCGGAAAACCGGGCGTCCGAGCCCACGGCCCCCATCCCCAAGGAACCACGAGTCAGCAGCCCCCTGACTCACCAGGGTCCCCCAACCCTCCTCAGTCAGTCTCGGGAGTCCAGCTCCAGCCCGCAGACGCACAGTCCCGGGCTCGGCACTGTCCTCCCCAGGACCCACAAGCCGAGCTCTCAGGCCCCTCCTCTCTAGGTCCTGGGAGACCCGGTCCCCAGACTCCTTCTCACGGCCCAGGAAGACAAGCCCCTCAATCCTCGGCCTTCCGAGCCCGGGCCCCGGCGGAGGAAGAGTTAAGCGCCGGAAGGCCGACTCGGAAACAGCCCCGACGCGACGCGCTGACGTCACGGCGCTCACGTAAAGGAATCTTCCACCGGCCCCGCCCCCGCCGGGTCCCGCGCCCCAGGTGTTCCGCTCCGAGGCGGGGCGCGCGGCGGAGCGTGGCGCTGGCGGAATCCCCGCACGAGGGGAATTCCTCCTCCGCCCCGCGCGGGTGGCGATTCGGGAAGTCCCGGGGCGGGGCAGGGTCACGGCCAGCGCGGACCCCTGCAGCCGGGCGCCGGACCTTCCCCGGAGGCCGATTTTAAACCACCATGTCTCCGAGCCCTAAGGCCAGCCCCTCCTTCCGGGGAAGAGGGTCCCGGCCGCCGGAACCCTCTTCCCCGCGACAGGACCCCTCCAGATCTAGCCGGCCCTTTCATCCCCGGGACCCAGGAGTCTGGATCCCCTGCGCCCCCAGGACCCGGAAGTCCAGAGTCCCCGCAGCTCCTCCGTCACGACCCGGAAGTCCGGGCCCCCTGCCCCCCAACAGCGGGGATCCTCACTCTGGGGACGCCGGACTCGGCCTCCAGCTCCGTTCCTCGGGGACTCGCGGTTCCCCTCCCCGGCCCCACGCTCTTCAGGGGCAGATCGCGCCTCCCCCACCCGTTACCTCGGGGGTTCCGGGACGCGGGTTGCGGGCCCCCAGGGCCGCGGCCTCGGCGCTGCGCCAGCCTCGCTGCTTCCCCGCGGAGCCGCCGCCGGGTCCCCGATCTTGGGTCAGGGCCCCCGCGAGTTTTTAAACTGCGGCTCTAGCCCCGCCCAGTCCTGGGCAGGGCCCGCCCACAGGCCTGGGAGTCCCCGCGTCGCGCCCCAGCAGACCCTGTCTCTGAGTGGGCGGGGCCGCCGTGGGGAGAAGGACTCCCGAGTCTCCCGGGAAATGGGAGTGGGGGTCCCGATCTTTGGTCCGAGGGAGTCGAGGGTGCCTGACTCCAGGAGGAGGAGGACACCGGGGGCCTGGACTTCTGGGTCTTTGTCCAAGAGGATGCTGAAAGCCTTGACTCCTGGACCCTGGCTGGGGCGGGTAGGGGTGGGGGCACTGTTACTGGATCCTGGGGGAGGAGAGGACTGGAGGTCTCTAGTCCCCGGGAAAGAAATATCTGGAGGTAAGGGCAGTACAGGTGTGCTCAGATGTCTCTCTCTTCCCCACATCATCTTCTTTTTCAGAGGTCAGGTTTCACTTATTCGTTCGTCATTTAAAATAATTTATTACAGCAGGGGAGGCACTTTGCTGGGTGCTGTGGTAGAGCCCTGAGCAGGAATTCCCAGCCCTCACACTGACTGACATTCCAGTGGGAGGTTGTTCTCAGTTCCCACTTGGTGACCACGGTGCCAGCCACACTGACTATTTCTCCCCTGCTTTCAAGACTGGGTGTTCTCCTGGGTCTCCTCCCTTACCGACTCCTCCCTCTTGGCTTCCCAGTCTGGTTCCTCCTCTTCTCCCTTCTGTGTGTGTGTGGTGGGGGGGTCCTCTGTACTCACTGCCTTGGTGACCTCATCCAGTCTCATGGCTTTAAAAACCATCCATAAGCTGCCAACCCCCAAATTTACATCTCCAGACCAGACTTATCCCACAAACTCATAAATGCAGCTGTGGTTATTCAACATCTCCACAGGGAGATTATCAGGCATTTCTAACTCAGTGTGCCCAAACCTGGGCACTTTCCCCTCAAACCTGACTCCCCCCATTCTCCAGCTCTGCCAGTGGACACTGTCTTTTCAGCTGCTGGGGCAGAAGCCTTGGCCACGCCGAATCTCTCTCATACAAACCCGCTTCTACTTCATCAGCACATTTTGTGGGCTCTCCCTCCAAACTATTTCCAGATCTCCCTAGTGTCCACACCCTGGGCCACCTGTCACTCCCACTTGGGCCATCATAGCAGCCAGCCTCCCTGGTTTCTCTGACTCCCTGCCCCCCATTGGTTCTCCAGAAGTATTAACAGAGACACTCCCCCCCCACGCACACACAGGAAGCTGATGGCTTTGCCACCAGCAGGGTGACATCCGCTATTGCTACTGTTCTAGTTCTCCAGGGCTCATCAGCAATTCTCTGGACTACAGTCCTTTACCAGACCCCTGGCAGCCCTCAGCTTACCATGGTCCCGCCAGGCCGCATCCTGCTGCTGCTTTTGCTCCCAGGTGAAGCCAGTGGTTATGGGGAATGGCAGGCAGCGCATGTGAGAAGGGTGCTTGGGTGACATCTGAAGGGAGGGGTGCTGAGGGTGGGGATCTTCTTTCGCCCTGTGTCCCTTCCCTTCCTAGAGAGGCATTTAGCTTCAGAACCTGGGGCCTGGGAGAGGTGAGGCGGGAGTTCTGAGCGGCTGGCTGCCTGGTTGGTTTTTTTGTTGTTGGTTTTTGAGTTGGAGTCTCTGTCGCCCAGGCTGGAGTGCAGTGGCATGCTCACAGCCACCACAGCCTCAACATGCTGGGCTCAGATTATCCTTCCACCTCAGCCTTCCAAGTAGCTGGAACTACAGGCACACGCCATCACACCCGGTTAATTTTTTTTTTTCACTGTAGAGCCAAGGTCTCACCAAGTTGCCCAAGCTGGTCTCGAACCCCTGGACTCAGGCAATCCTTTCGCCTCAGCCTCCCCAAATGCTAGGATTACAGACTTAAGCCACCACGCCCAGCGTGGCTGCCTGTTAATCTCCCCTTCTCATTACCAGGTGTCTGCTGCTGCTTCCAATTTTCTGTGTTTCTCTGGAAGCTTCTCTTCCTTTTGACCCTCCTTTTCCGTTCGATCTCTCCAATGTGGGGGCTACTTCTCAGGACATCACCTTTCCCTGCACCCTGTTTTGGGAGCCACTTCTCATCCATCTCTTCCCTCTTTCCACAGTGGCTGCAGCTCAGACAACCCCAGGTGAGAGATCACTCCATCCCTTTTACCCTGGTGCTTCAGATACTGCTTCCATCCCAGAACTTGACCTGAGGGCCTCAGGACACCCCGGTGACCCCAGGTCACCATCTCACCTCCCCTCCCCAAATCAGAGCACCCAGAGGATCTACAGCCCTCTCCAGGTCCCATCTTGCTTTCTTCATCACCAAATCAGAGCTCCAGAAGGGGTGACGCCAGCCTCTCTTTGGGAGTACCCCATGTGCACAGCACCCCAGGGTGCTGGGACACCCTGGCCTCTCTGGAGTTCCATCTCTACTTTCCTTCCCCGAGCGCAATCCCAGGGAGCCTAGGATCCACGCCCCTTACAGATGACTTCCTTTCTCCCTGTGGCCAATGCACAGCCAGACCCAGAACCGGCCTGAGCTAACTTCTTTCTCGGCCCCCACACTCCAGGTTCCTGTTCCGGATGTGGGCCCCTCTCCCTGCCGCTCCTGGCAGGACTCGTGGCAGCTGATGCATTCGTGTCCCTGCTGATTGTGGGGGCGGTGTTCCTGTGTGCCCGCCCACGCCCCAGACCCACCCAAGGTGAGGGCAGCAGTGGGGTGGGGCCTGGAAGGTGGATGGTGCCCCTAGAGAGGGGGTCCCAGGGTGGGGGCCCCTGGGGAAGCCCTGGAGGTGGTGCTGGGGAAACCCTGGAGGAGGTGCCTGGGGGAACCCCTGAGGAAACCCCTGAGGCAGGGGGTCCCCGGGGAGGTAGAGACTTGGGGCGGATGGTGGGTGGTCAGGCTTCATGCTTCTCTCTCCCATCCCCAGAAGATGGCAAAGTCTACATCAACATGCCCGGCAGGGGCTGACCCTCCTGTAACTGCGACCTTTGATTCTGACCCTCTCATCCTTGATGGTGTGTGGTAGCACAGGGATTCCCCCCACACACAAACACACACACACGCACGCACATACCCTTTTGGCTTGAAATAAAGCAGTTGAAACCCCTATAGTTGTATTCTTCCTTTAAAAACTCCAGGGTTGCCGGGCTCGGTGGCACAGCCTGTAATCCCACGCCTTGGGAGGCTGAGGTGAGTGGATTGTCTGAGCCCGCGGGTTCGAGACCCGCCCGAGCAACATGGTGAGACCTCATCTCTACAATAAATCAGAAATTTAGCCGGGCGTGGTAGCACGCACCTGTAGTTCCAGCTACTTGGAAGGTGGAGGCGGAAGGATCGCCGGAGCACAGCAGGTCGAGGCTGCGGTGGCCGGGAGCGGTCACTGCACTCCAGTCTGGGTGGCAGAGTGAGACTCCAACTCAGAAAAACAAACCTCCAGGGTTCCCAAAGCCTCTTTCCTTCCCATTCAGCTGTTTCTGGGCCCAAGACCTCTGCAGGGCCCCACAGATTCCATCTCATTAACCCAGGGAGCTGACATAACACAACAATGTTTTTGTGCTTCATGTTTATTTTGGGGCAACAAGTAGAGAAAGATCTGATCTCTCGGGAGAGCACTCTGTGAGTCTGTATCTTGGCAGGAGTAGGAATGAGATACTGGACAGGCATCAGGAATGACTGGATCCAGGCATCAGGCTGTTGATTGTCGTGGTTTGGCCTCATTTGTAATACTGCCTCTGTGTGTTGAGGTCACTGTAGACATCTGGTCTCTGACCCTGAAGCTCCTAAAGGGATGGGGGCCATCAGTGGAAGGAGTCTACCAAATAAACTTAAACAGAATCCAGCCTTCTTCCAGTGGCCTGCAAAGCCCCTGGCAGCCTCTTCTACCTTGTAGCCATGGGAGAGATCTAGATTTTATTTAAATGCATTCAGTGTCCCTCTTTTCTCTCTGTCTCATCGTTATACTCCAGCCTTAGGGCCTGTTCCCTCTGCTGGAAAAGCTGATCCTCCCCTTCATGTCTAAACTCATGTCACCTCCTCAGAGGGGCCTTTTCTCAACTTCCCCATCTGTAGTTTATTTCCTCTACACCCTAGCCACTGTCACATCAGCCTGCTTTATTTCCTTCATGTTATCTAGCAAAATGATTTGAAGTCACTTCAAGTCTTTCTTCCCAACTAGGATGTAAACCCTCCTGCTGTGTCCCCAGCATCTAGCACAGATAGGTGCCCAGCACACCCACTAAAGAAGTAAGTCAGGTAACACTTTGCCCTAAATTTTCACTGCCCACAGGAACTGGCAAGCCCCCTTAGCCTTCTGGACATCACAGAGCCAAACTCAAGAGTCTTACACTTCACAAAGAAACTTTTTATCCACATGTAAGAACAGGCATAGCTTGTTACAGACAGTAAATCAGATTTCACAGAGCAAAGTTTATAATTGCAGGAGTGAGGAGAAAATATCTATGGCCCCAAGGGGCAGACCTCAGACAGAATCCCTGAAATCATATACAAATGACTGGCCTGTGTGTGCATTTTCTCAGGGAGGAGTCTCAGAGGATCTCATAACTCCCTGAAGGATTTAGAAGGAACTTTAACAGAGAGAAGGAGAGATGGTTAGATGTCCCGTCTACATTGTGTTTTTTTTTTTTTGTTTTGTTTTGTTTTGTTTTGTTTTGTTTTGTTTTGTTTTGAGTCAGAGTCTCACTCTGTCTCCCATCCTGGAGTGTAGTGACACACTCACAGGCACCGTGACCTCGACCTGCTGAGCTCAGGTGATCCTTCTGTCTCAGCCTTCCAAGTAGCTGGAACTACAGGCATACACCACCACACTGACTGATTTATTGATTTATTGTAGAGACAAGGTCTCACCAAGTTGCCCAGGCTGGTCTCGAACCCCTGGGCTCAGGCAATCCTCTCTCCTTTACCTCCAAAGTACTGGGATTACAGATGTGAGCCACCACACCTGGCCTGCATCATGGTTTTTCGGTGTTTTTTTTTTGAGTTGGAGTCTCACTCTGTCACCCAGACTGGCGTGCAGGGGCCGCTCCCGGCCACCACAGCCTCGACCTGCTGGCTCCGGCGATCCTTCCGCCTCAGCCTTCCAAATAGCTGGAACTACAGGCGCGCGCTACCACGCCCGGCTGATTTTTTATTTATTGTAGAGATGAAGTCTCACCAAGTTGCCCTGGCGGGTCACGAACCCGCTGGCTCAGGCCATCATGGTTTTTAAGAAGAGCTTCAAGGACACTTGCACTGTCCCTAGAGTAATATGCACAATTTTGTATTTCGAGTGTGGATTTTTCTGAGGAGTCTCTAGCTTTTGTCAGCTTCTCAAAGAGATGCAGGATCCCCTCAAGTCCCCCCCCCCAAATAGACTCTAGGACTACTCTCCTTCTTTCTTCAGAGTTACCAAACTAGGGCTAAGTTACATTTACCCTATTGAGAGCCCATAAATTGGCCTGTCCTAGGGCCGGGCTTTCTCCAGAACAATTTGAGGACTGCCTTTCTGGTAAGGCCTGCACTTGCCCTTAGCAAAGGCAAACCCGCCTCTTTATTTCCTCTTTGCACATTCTAAGCTGAGCATAAGGTTGTGTTGATCATTTCACACAGTTTTGAGCAAATGCTCCATTTGCCTTTAAGGTTTTGGGGAGCTGCTGGGAAGTGGCTTTAGGGTCCCCAGGAGGGCACAGGGAAGTATGTGGGACACAACACCACAGGCAAGAGTGAGATGTGAGGAAGAGTCTGGTTTTCTCACCTGATAAGGAGACTCAGTCTCTGCAATATGCTGTTTCCGCGTCACTGCAGGGGTGGAGGGTGGCACACAATACAAAGACAAGGACATGAGTTGGGACTACGTTGTTGTTTCCGTATCAGTCCCTCAGTTACCGTCCCTTTGGATGTTTTGACCCGGGAGCTCTTCCACCCGCAACCAGGCAAGTCCTGAGTGTCCCAGGCCATCCCCCGCCAGCGCCACTCACCCTCTGCGGCCCCTCGCCCCCGGGGAACCAGCCGACCCAGAGAGTACACAGCCAGGGCGATGAGCAGGGTCAGCACCAGGTCGCCCAGCACAATCCCCGCCAGCACACCAGGGCTCACCGCGGAGCAGTTGCACTCTGGGAATGTGGGACAGGGGTCGGGGGAGGTCAATGTAAGCTGGGAATTATGGGAAGGGTGTCAGCAGGGGGAGGTTTGGAAAGACCGGGGAAGGGACAGCGATGAGGAGGTATTTGGGAGGCAGAGAGAGGGACTGCAGGATGTAAGCCTACCTCTCTGGGCCTGGACAGGACTGAGACCTAAGGAGGGAAAAAGGTATCAGCTAAGGCACAGGTCTAGGGTGGGGAGAGTGGGTATAGAAGTTGGGGCGGGTGAGTCCTGCCGGCCAGGAGAGCTGTGTCTTGCGGACTTGGAGGGCTGGTGTTTAGGCTATTGGGCTGTGTTACGTCTACACTGACTTGTCCCGTGACAGCACCCTTAGATGTCCCCTGCCCTCCAACTTCTAGCAGAGGCCAAATCTTGGGGCCTCAGGCTCTGGGACAGAGCCACCGACTTTGGGGGCTGGGACCTGCTTCTGTCCCAACCTTCCCCTTTTGTTCTCTTGTACCACCCTGCTCCCTGTCCTGCCGCCAGCTGAGCTCAGGACTCAGGAGGCAGTGGCAGAAGCCCCCAACTCACCACCCACAGTCAGAAGGAGCAGCGGGAGCAGGAACTTGCTGGAGGCTTCAAGGCCCCCCATGATGCCGGATGCTGCTGGACACCACCGTCAAGGGCCGGTGGGACGTGGCGTAGCGTCCAACCAAGTGAAGGAGGAAGTCTGAGGCGGGTGGGGGCAGGAGGGAGGAGGGGACAATACGGGAGGAGGGACAGAGAGAAATAACACCAGAAAGAATCAGGCCCAGACACCCTAGGGGCCACTCCACAGCCCTTAATGGCTAGACGTGAAGAGCAAAGGGTTCATGTGTCAACTCTTGAGCTCGATTCCCCAGTCATGGATCAGATATCACTGTAACAAGGTCAGTGGCTTGATCCTCTGGTTGATTGAAGCCAGCTCTACTTTTTCCTGGCTGGGCAACCTTGAGCAAATCACTTAATCTCTCTGGGCCTCAGTCTCTTCCTCGGTAAAATTGGGAGTAAAATCGTACCTAATTTGTAGAGTTGTTATGGAGATGAAATGAATTAATGTTCCTAGTACAGGGTCTGACCCTTGTCGGCTTTTTATAAGCATCAGCTATAATTATTATCATTTGATAACCAGAGCTTTGTGATGTTTACAGGATACTAAAAGACAGCCATCAGCATGTGGGCAATAATGACATGCTGATACTCTGTTCCAAGTGTTAAATCATTCAATTCCCACAGCACTCATATATGCTTTTATCAGCTCCATCTACAGAGAGATAAAGACACTTGCCCAAGGTCGCACAGCAAATAAAGGTGGAGGCCACGTGTGGTGGCTCATGCCTGTCATCCCAGCACTTTGCGAGGCTGAGGTGAGAGGATTGCTTGAGCCCAGAAGTTCAAGACCAGCCTAGGCAACATAGTGAGACATCGTGCCTCCAAAAAAATCACAAAATTAGTGAGGCATGGTAGCAGGTGCCTGTAGCCCCTTGGGAGGCTGAGGCACAAGGATCACCCTGGGTCCAGGAGGTCGAGGCCACAGTGAGCTGTGATCATGCCACTGCACTCCAGCCTGGCATGACCCCGACTCAACAATAAATAAATAAACAAAAATAAAGGTGGAAAAGAAACCAGGACCCAACGACAGATTTTTGACTCTTGGAGAGAGAGGAAAAAATGGGGAGAGAAGGGAAAGGAGAAGATAGCAGTAAATCAGAGAAAAGAGGGGAGAACCAGACAGTGGCACAGATCCAGGCAGCACAGAGATGGGACTGGGGCTCGGGTGAGGCAGGTGGCCGGGCTGCCCTGCTAAATGAGAAGGTGGCTGGAAGCAAGAACTGAGGGTGGCCACCCAGGTGGAGACAGAGACTTCTAGCCTCCAGCAGGAGCTTGAGCTGGGGCTGGGGAAGGAGGAACTTGAGGTCAGGGCGCCGGGGACGAGCCAGCTGCAGGAAGCCCCCCTCCCCCGTCCACACGTCACACCCTCCGTTCCCTGGGCCTGGGCTCAGGAGAGAAAAGGGGAAACTCCATGCTGGTCAAGGGACAGACATTGAGTGGCCAGCGGGGGAGGGGAGGAGAGGAGATTTGAAGTCTGGAGGAGGATCAGGGCCCAGACTGAGGCAACACTGGCTGCCAACATGGTGACCTTTGTCCAGACCTCCGAGTCCTGTCCCTAAAGAATCCACACCTCTCTCTTAGGTCTAGAGTGAGTATGGAATGAACAGACCCATGGGCTCTCCTGGGCACACCAGGCCTTTCAAGGCACTGAAGCAGAGTGAGCAAGGGGCAGAGACCCGGCCGGGCTGTGAGCCCGGAGGGCCTTGACCTTCCTCCCTCTGGCTACAAGTGCAGAGCAGGCTGTGGGAGCAGGGAGGGGAACAGGGAGACCAGGCTGTGGGATGTCCTGCTGGGATATCCCGTTTAGTGTGAGGATTTTGTGAGGTCTGTTAGACTAATGCTTGGTACACTGTATGTGCTCAGGAAATGCTGATCATTTCCAGGCACGGTGGCTCATGCTTGTAATCACAGCATTTTGGGAGGCGGAGGCGAGAGGATTGCCTGAGTCCAGGGGTTTGAGACCAGCCTGGGCAACATGGCAAGAGCTTGTCTCCACAATAAATCCAAAAAATTAGCCAGGTGTGGTGGTGCATGCCTGTGGTTCCAGCTACTTGGAAGGCTGAAGCAGAAGGATCAACCGAGCCCAGTAAGTGTCACTGCACTCCAGCCAGGGCAACAGAATGAGACTCCTACTCAAAAAACAAAACAAAACAAAAAATGGATCATTATCACTATCATGACTGTTGCTGTTATTATGTCCAATCTTTAGAACTGGGAGCACCTGTTGGGAGCACCTATTTTGTTTGTTTGTTTGTTTGTTTGTTTGTTTTGAGTTGGGATCTCTGTCACCCTGGCTGGAGTGCAGTAGCACAATCACAGCACACCATAGCCCCGACCTCCTTGGCCAAGTGATCCTTCCACTGTCTCCCAAGTAGCCGGGACTACAGGTATGTGCCACCATGCCTGGCTACTTTTTTTATTTTTTGTCGAGATGAGATCTCAATATGCTGCTTAGGCTGGTCTTGAACTCCTGGGCTCAAACAATCCTCCTGCTTCGACATCCCAAAGTGTTGGGATTATAGGCATGAGCCACCGTGTCTGACTAAAAACATGCTTTTGTTTTAAGTGAAGATGGGCTCTCACCATGTTGCCCAGGCTGGTCTCGAACCTCTGGCCTCAGTAATCCTCCCACCTCAGCCTCCCAAAGTGCTGGGATTACAGGTGTGAGCCACTGCACCTGGCCATGGAGAACCTTTTTATTTTATTTTATTTTATTTATTTTTTTATTTTTTTTTTTTATTTTATTTTTTTTTAGTTGGAGTCTCACTCTGTCACCCAGACTGGAGTGCAGTGGCCGCTCCCGGCCACCGCAGCCTCGACCTGCTGGGCTCCGGCGATCCTTCTGCCTCAGCCTTCCAAGTAACTGGAACTACAGGTGCGTGCTACCACGCCCAGCCAATTTTTTTTTTATTTATTGTAGAGATGAGGTCTCGCCTGCCCAGGCGGGATTACAGACTGAGCCACCGAGCCCGGCTGAGAACCTTTTTAAAAATAAATTTTAGAGCCAGGCCTGGTGGCTCAGCCTGTAATCCCACGCCTTGGGAGGCTGAGGTGAGTGGATTGCCTGAGTCCATGGTTTCGAGACCCACCTGAGCAACTTGGTGAGACCTCATCTCTACAATAAATAAAACATTAGCCGGGTGTAGTAGCACGCGCCTGTAGTTCCAGTTACTTGGAAGGCTGAGGCAGAAGGATCGCCGGAGCCCAGCAGGTCGAGGGTGCGGTGGCCAGGAGCGGCCACTGCACTCCAGTCTGGGCAACAGAGTCAGACTCCAACTCAAAAAAATTTAAAAAATAAAAATAAATTTTAGGCCGGGTGTGGTGGCTCAAGCCTATAATCCCAGCACTTTGGGAGTCCAAGGCTAGAGGATTTCCCAAGTTCAGGGATTCGAGACCAGCCTGGGCAACTTGGTGAGACATCATCTCTACAATAAATCAAAAATTAAGCCAGGCGTGGTAGCGTGCACCTGTAGTTCCGGTTATTTGGAAGGCTGAGGCGGAAAAATCGTCTGAGCTCAGCAGGTTGAGGCTGCGGTGGCCATGAGCGTGCCACTGTACCAGTCTGGGCGACCCAGTGAGACTCTAACTCAATAAATAAATAAAGATAAATAAATAAATTTTAAAATACATTTTTTTGTAGACATGGGCTCTCACTATGTTACTCAGACTGGTCTTGAACTCCTGACCTCGATCCTCCCACCCTGGCCTCCCAAAGTGCTGGGATTACAGTCATGAGCCACCACCCCCGGCCCTAGGTTTACCATGATAAAAATCCTCCCTCAATTTCTCAGCTTCAGCCTCCTGATCTCATCCTCCCAGCTGTAACCAGGCCTAGGGTGTCCCCAGAAGACACTGAGTCTAAGGGCCAGGACGCCCAAGCACCATCCAATCAGTACAGATGTGACCATAGAGGCTGGGTCAAGGGTTCTAGAGGCCTCTCTTGTTGCTGAGATGTGGGGAAGTCCAAAGAGCCCCAAGGGAACAGATTGGTGTGGTGGCAGACATCTGTGGGCTGTGTGGGTTCTTTACTAACCAGAAGTGAACTTTTCAATATTGTAGCAACCGACAGAACTGTGCTGGTGTGGACCACTGACGGCAGGCCTGAGCTGGTCTCTGGGCCAGAGGGGCAGATAAGGCTCTCACTCTGGGTGAAGGAAGAGGCTTTGATGGAAGGCACCGGCGGACCGGGTGCTGCCTGAGGTTGTGCCAGACTCCAGGAAGCTGGGCTGAGGGCCTCCGCACCAGATCTGAAAAGTGTCTCAATCTCTTCTGGCAGCAGCCCAAGAGTTGGAGAAGGCCATCATTGACTTTCCCAGAAACCAGAAACTCTCGGCCACCACAGCCCCGACCTGCTGGGCTCAGGTGATTCTTCCATCTCAGCTTTCCAAGTAGCTAGAACTACAGGCACGCACCATCATGCCTGGCTAAATTTTTGATTTATTGTAGAGATGAGGTCTCGCCAAGTTGCCCAGGCTGGTCTCGAACCCATAGGCTCAGGCAATCCTCTCACCTCGGCCTCCCAAAGTACTGGGATTATAGGCATGAGCCACCACACCCAGCCTTGAATTAATTTTTTAGATATCCAAAAGATTTGAACAGACGTTTCACGAAAGAAGAGACATGAATGGCCAAGAAGCATATGTGAAAAGTGCTCATGGCCAGGCATGGTGACTCACGCCTATAATCCCAGCACTTTGGGAGACCGAGATGAGAGAATTGCCTAAGCTCACGGGTTCAAGACCAGCCTGGGAAACTTGGCGAGACCTCATCTCTACAAAAAATAAAAAAATTAGCCAGGCATGGTGGCACATGCCTGTAGTTCCAGCTACTTGGAAGGCTGAGGCGGAAAGATCATGTGAGCCCAGCAGGTCGGGGATGCGGTGGACTTGCGGGTGCCACTGCAGCACTCCAGCCTGGGCGACAGAGTGAGACTTCAACTCAAAAAAAAGTTCTGGGCGACATTAGTCATTAGGAAAATACACATTGAAACCACAGTGAAATACCACTCCACACCCACTAGAATGATGAAAATTATAAAGACTGACACTGTCGAGTGTCAGCTGAAATGTGGAATTCTCAGATAATTGGAAATCTCAGATACTGCTGGTGAAAATATAAAACAGAACAACCACTTTGAAAAACAGTTAGCTGTTTCTTTTAAATATTCACCTACCCAGCGACTCAGCAGTCCCACTACTGATTATTTACCCAAGGTAAATAAAGACGTATGTTCAAAAAAAGATGTTTCAGGTCTGCAAGATCTTTATCCTGCCATGTCCCTGTCCTGGCCGCCTACCTGTCTTTACACTACTCACATATTCACCCACTACATTAGCCTCCTTGCTGTTTTCTTGAATAAGTCGACCTCATTCTCACCTCAGGGCCTCTGTACTTGCTATTCCCCAGCCTAGATGCTTTTCCCAAAGTCATGATCTTCCTGGTCTCAGTTTAAATTTCACACCTTCACAGAGGCCTCCCCAGACCGCCACTGCTAAAGTCACCTCCTCACCACCACTAGTTTCATTTTCTTTCTGATATTTGTCATACCCGAAGTTCTCTGATTTATGTGTTCTCACTTTTAACATCTGCGATTTCCTCTAGAATGGAAACTCTAAGAGAACAGAGACCTAGCCGTCGTGTTCACTGTTGTATCCCAGCACATATAGCGGCGCTTAACAAACATTCTCTGAATATTGGACTAAATGACTAAACCTGGCACCCCATCTCTGAAGAAATTGAACACTATTTCTTGGACATGGACACTATTTCTTCTTGAATCACTTGGCGATATGCTTGGCGATATGGACACTATTTCTTCTATGAATCACTTGGCGATATGCTGGCATTCCAAGTACCGTATGGCTTCATTTATGTGAGGTACTTAGAACAGTCAAATTCGTAAGACAGAAAGCAGAATGGTGGTTGCTGGGGCTAGTGGAGGGAAGAGTCGGTGTTAGTGTTGACGCGGTATGGGTGTGGTGCCTCGGTTTTACAAGATGAAATGTGGTGGAGAAAGATGGTGGTGATGGTTGCACAACATTTTGAATGTATCTCACACCACTGAACTATATCCTTAGAAATTGTTACAATGGGCCAGGTGCAGTGGCTCACAACTGTAATCTCAGGACTTTGGGAGGCCCAGGAGGGAGATCACTTGAACCTAGGAGTTTGAGACCAGCATAGGCAACATCGTGAGACCTCGCTACAAACGAAAAAAAAAATTAACCAGGCGTGGTGGCATGCACCTGTAGTTCCAGCTACTCAGGAGGAAGGATTGGCCGAGCCCAGATGGTCGAGGCTGCGGTGAGCCATGATTGTACACTGGGCTCCAGCCTGGTCCAACAGAGAGAGATCCCAACTCAAAATCAAAACAAAACAAAACAAAAAGTTACAATGGTAAATTCTGTGATGTATATTTTGCCACAATTTAAAAACTGAACAACAGCAAAAAAAGAACGCTCGAGTCCCCCAGCATCCTCTTGCCCCTTCTTCCATGGAATTTTTAGCAGGGCATATGGTCTCTAGACTTCAGTTCACATTTCCCCACCCCATTAGCATTTAGAGTAAACACATGACTTCATTCCCATGGGCAACATGGGAAGTCAGGTGGATGATATATGGGTCATAGCCCTTGCGGAAGAGTGTATCCCCTTCTTTGATCTTCCCACTTGCTGGAATGTGAATGTGTAGGGGGTCATCCTAGAGCACACAGATGAGGGCAACCCCATGAGGATGAGAAGCAGCAAGACAGAAGGAGCCCCAGGCCCATCAGCTTGAAGGAGCCACACCAGCCTAGACTGGTAATTGAAAGAGGAACTAATACAGAGACATTGGGGGCAAGTAGTCTCCAAAGAGGTTACCAGGAATCCCTCCTTCCCAATATGCACAAGCCACGCCTCTCATCAAGAAGCAGAAGGTTGTCTGGGCTTGGTGGTTCAGTTTATAATCCCAGCACTTTGCGAGGCCGAGGTGAATGGATTGCCCGAGCCCACGGGTTCAAGACCAGCCTGGGCAACTCGGCAAGACCTCATCTCTACAATAAATAAAAAATTAGCTAAGTGTGGTGGCGCATGCCTGTAGTTCCAGCTACTTGGAAGGCTGAGGCAGAAAGATCACCTGAGTCCAGCAGGTGGAGGCTATGGTGGCCATGAGCGTGCCACTGCACTCTAGCCTGGGTGACGGAGTGAGACTCCACTCAAAAACAAAAAGAAAGAAACCTTACAACTTTCACTTTTCCCCTCTCAGAACCCATCTGCCATGCTAAAAGGAAGACCAAGCTCCCTTCCTGGTGAGTGAGGCCACACAAAGAGGCCCTAGAAGTTGAGAGAGAGGCCACACGGAGGAATACCAAGGCACTCCAGCCGACGACAGGTGCCAAAGCCCCAGACAGGTGAAAGAAGTCATCTTGAATCTTCCGTGCTATCCCAGCCACCAGACAAATACAATCACTTCAGTGACCTTAGTCAATACCACGTAGAGCTGAAGAACCACCAAATCAACCCACAGAATCATGTGAAATAATAAATTGTTGTGTTAAACCACTATTGAAAGGACAAAAGACCAAAATGGATTAGATATAGCCAAAGAGCACCTATTTTATTTTATTTTATTTGAGTCAGAGCCTCACTTTGTTGCCCAGGCTGGAGTGCAGGAACACGCGTCTCGTGGCCACCACAGCCTCAACCTGCTGGGCTCAGGTGACTCAGCCTTCCAAGTAGCTAGAACTACAGGCATGCACCACCACCACGTCCAGCTAACTTTTAAAAAATTGTATTGTAGAGATAAGGTCTTGCCATGTTGCACAGGCTGGTCTCAAACCCACAGATTCTGGCAATCCTCTTGCCTCTGCCTCCCAAAGTGCTGGGATTACAGGCATAAGCAGAGAGCAGCCATTTTAATAGTGCCTAGTTTTGTCAATTTTTTTTTTTAGCTGTTCACTTTACCCTCTAATCTTTGCCAAGGACAGAACCAGTTTCACAGACATAGCTATTGACAATTCTCTTACAACTCCCCCAAACCTGCTTTGTACTGTTTACTTTTCTATTCCAAGTTTGTCTTCCAGCTATAAAGAACCAGGATGATCTAATCTATTGTAATCAGCTCTTCCTGACCACACAACACAGACCCTCCATCACCATGGCAATAGTCATGTGACTAACTCACCCATCTGCCTGTTGTTCCTCACCTGATGTCAGTACTTGTGCCTACCTGCCCCTTTGTGATGACATGAAACAGACCACCACCCAATCACCTTAATGGCCTGCCCCCAACAAAGGAATGGTTTAGGTCAGGCATGGTGGCTCACATCTGTAATTCCAGCATTTTGGGAGGGCAAGGCGAGAGGATTGCCTGAGCTCAGGGGTTTGAGTACAGCCTGAGCGACATGGCGAGACCCTGTCTCTACAATAAATCAAAAAAATTAGCCAGGTGTGGTGGCACATGCCTGTGATTCCAGCTACTTGGAAAGCTGAAGCGGAAGGATCGCCTGAGCCCAGCAGGTCAAGGTTGCAGTGGCCATGAGAGTGCCGCTGCACTGCAAACTGGGCGAAAGATTGAGACTCTGACTCAGGAAGATAAAAAGGAGGGGGAGAAAGGTTTAAAAAGCATTCAACTTCAAGCAGCTGGGGAGGTGAGTCAGTCTCTCTCTCTCTCTCTCTCTCTCTCTCTCTCTCTCTTTCTCTTTCTCAGTGCAATTCTTTGCATCTTACCCACAGCACCGCTCCACTGACCTAACAATTCTCATAGATCTAGGAACTATATTGGGGGTTGGGGATCTGTTACAGAGTCATAGACATTGGAAACCGCACTGATATTTTGGAGACTTTGGTTACTGCAGCCAAATCTATATCCTGACAGTCTGTTGCAAATGCCCTGCTTGAACTAACTGAGTTAACAGGGTGAGGTATGTGAAGCTTTGAGGTTATGACACATGCACCATGAGAAGGCTGTCTGCAAACAGCAGGAAAAGGGGAATGATGGAACGTCAGACAGATCCGACAGCCTCCGGAACTCTCTCTCTGTTACTTGCCTCTGCTTCTCTCTGTGTCAGTGTTGTTCTTCCTCATGTCAGCCCTTCTCTGCTCCTTATAGAGCAGCAGGGGTTTCTACCATCAATAGCTGACTCCTGGCCCGGCATGGTGGCTCAAGTCTGTAATCCTAACATTTTGGTAGGCCAAGGCGAGAGGATGGTTTGAGCCCAGGAATTCGAGACCAGCCTAGGCAACATAGTAAGACCTCACCTCTACAAAAATAAAAAGAAATTAGTGTGGCAGCACATGACTGTAGTCCCAGCTGCTCAGGAGGCTAAGGAGGGAGGATCACCAGAGCCCAGAAGCTCAAGGCTGTGGTGAACTCTGTGCCACACACAGCACTCCAACCTGGGCGACAGAGTGAGACTCTGACTTACAAAAATAAATAAATAAACAAATAGCTCACTCTTCCTGGTATCATGATTTAAAAAAAAAAAAAAAAAAAAACCCTTAGCTCTGGGGAAAGGTCATGATTGGCTCGGCACCAGACACCTGATCACCCCAGTCACCTGTGGCTGGGGTGAGAAGTAAAGTCTGTAAGAAATTGACAGAGTCCACGAGAACATTGAAATGGAGCAGAGGGAGGAAGTCTCTAGAAGAAGCATACAGGGGAGCTGTTGGTACCTCTCCTATTCTTTTAAAAGACAGGCACAGTGTCTCACACCTGTAATCCCAGCACTTTGGGAGGCTGAGGTGGGAGAATTGCCTGAGCCCAGGAGTTCGAGACTAGCTTGGGCAACATAGTGAGACCTCGTCTCTACAAAAAATAAAAAAAAAATTAGCCGGGAAAAGTGATGCGAATCTGTAGTCCCAGCTCCTCAGGAGACTGAGGAGGGAGGATCTCCTGAGTCCAGGAAGTCAAGGCTGTGATTGTGTCACTGCACTCCAGTCTGGGTGACAGAGCGACATGCTGATTAAAGAAAAGAAAAAAGAAAACAGGAACTATATATGCCCACACTCTGCTATGACTGATTAAGTCAGAGTTTACACCTGACCCAAATGCAACAGTCAGGGTTCCTAGTTAACAATTTAGGCTAGTTGTGGTGACTCACACCTATAATCCCAGTACTTTGGGAAACCAGGGTGAGAGGACTGCCTGAGCTCATGGGTTCAAGACCAGCCTGGGCAACGTGTTGGTGAGACCTTATCTCTACAATAGATCAAAAAATTAGCTGGGTGTGGTGACGCATGCCTGTAGTTCCAGTTACCTGGAAGGCTGAGGTGGAAGGATCGCCTGAGCCCAGCATGTTGAGGCTGCGTGAGCAGCATGCCACTGCACTCCAGCCTGGGCAACATGACACACACACACACACACACACACACACACACACACACACAACACACACAGAGAGAGAGAGAGAGAGAGAGAGAACTGTAACAAGTTTAAAAAGAAAAGGGGATGTGTTCCAAGATGTTAGGGAACCACTGTCTCTCTAGGAGGGCAGGGAAATCCGTCCTGGGGCTACTTGGATTCTACTGCTGCCATGAAGACCAAATACCACAGCTTTATTACGATGCCACCCAGAATTTTCTGCTGAGACCTCTGTCATTTGCATTAGACACTTGGGGAAAGTTTGGCAGTTTCTCAGAACATTAAGCAGATACTTACCATACAACCCAACAATCCCAGTCCTGGGTATTTACCCAAGAGAAGTGAAAACTTAAGTTTACACAAAACCCAGTACAATCTAGGAATAGTAGTTTTATTCACAATTGCCCCAAACTGGAAACAACCCAAATGTTTTCTTATGAGTTGGAGTCTCACTCTGTCGCCCAGCCTGGAGTGCAGTGGTATGCTCCCAGCCACCACGGCCTCGACCTGCTGGGCTCCAGTGGTCCTTCCACTTCAGCCTTCCAAGTAGCCAGAACTACAGGCCCGCACTACCACACCCAGTTAATTTTTTTATTTATTGTAGAGACGAGGTTTCACCATGTTGCCCAGGCTGGTCTTGAACCCATGGGCTCAGGCAATCTTCTCACCTCAGCCTCCCAAAGTGCTGGGATTATAGATTTGAGCCAGCACGCCGGGCCCAAATATTCTTTAATGGATGAATAGACATACAAACTGTGGCACATCCATACAATAGAATACCACTCAGCAAAAAAAAAGGAATGAATTATTGATACACACAACATAGAGGAATCTGAAATGCAGCACTCTAAGGCTAAGACACCAGACTCGGAATGCTCCATGTTGTATGAATTCATGTATATGACATTCCAGAAAAGGCAGCACCACAGAGTCAGAAATCACATCCATGGCTGCCAGGAGGTGGAGATGGAAGAAGTGGCTGACTACAAAGGAAAATGAGGGAACTCTTCAGGGTGATAGAATTCTTCGACATTTTTATTGTGATGGTGATTACATGACTATGCATTTGCCAAAACTCATAGAACTGTATGCTGAAAAGGATAAATTTTACTCTGTGTGGGCTCTACACGCTTTTTAAAAAATTGGAGCCATGTGCGGGGGTCACGCCTGTAATCCCAGCACTGAGACTATGGGCATTAAAGCACATAACCTGAGTCGGGCTCGGTGGCTCAGCCTGTAATCCCATGCTTTGGGAGGCTGAGGTGAGTGGATTGCCTGAGCCCGCGGGTTTGAGACCCGCCTGGGCAACTTGGCGAGACCTCATCTCTACAATAAATCCAAAAAAAAAAATTAGCCGGGCGTGGTAGTGTGCGCCTATAGTTTTAGCTGCTTGGAAGGCTGAGGCGGAAGAATCGCTGGAGCCCAGCAGGTCGAGGTTGCGGTGGCCGGGAGCGGCCACTGCACTCCAGTCCGGGTGACGGAGTGAGACTCCAACTCAAAAAAAAAAAAAGAAAAAGAACATAGCCTGGCTGGGTGCGGTGGCTCAAGCCTCTAATCCCAGCACTTTGGGAGACCAAGGTGAAAGGATTGCCTGAGTCCGTGTGTTCAAGACCAGCCTGGGCAACATGGTGAGACCTTGTCTGTACAATAAATAAAAAAGAAATAGCCAGGAATGGTAACATGCGCCCGTAGTTCCAGCTACTGGGAAGGCTGAGGCGAGAGGATCGCCGGAGCCCAGCAGGTCATTACTGGGGTGGCCATGAGCCTGCCACTGCACTCCAACCTAGGTCACAGAGTGAGACTCCAACTCAAAAATAAAATAAAATAAAATAGCCTGGAGCTGCCAATGACCTTCTTTGTTGCCCTGCAGGATCAGGAGGGTAAAGACAACTGAGGGTGACAATAATACAGAGAAATGCAGGATCAAAAGATGGAGGCAAATGGAGTTCTTACGCCAGTTTGGACTGTTGGATACAGTTGTATCTGAAGTTAACACTAATGACTGGTTCTTTTTATTTGAACCAATAAATTCCCTATGCTGGTAGGGTCAAGTGAAAGAAAAGAAAAGAAAAAGAAAATTGTTAAGTACCAAAGAAATTGATAAAGAGGTTTTCCAGTCTCTTTCTTCTTTTTTTTTTTTCTTTTTTTTTTTTTTTTGAGTTGGAGTCTCACTCTGTCGCTCAGATGGGAGTGCAGTGGCCGCTCCCGGCTGTGGTGATCCTTCCGCCTCAGCCTTCCCAGTAGCCAGAATTACAGGCATGCACTACCACGCCCGGCTGATTTTTGATTTATTGTAGAGATGAGGTCTCGCCAACTTGCCCAGGCGGGTCTCGAACCCGCGGGCTCAGGCAATCCACTCACCTCAGCCTCCCAAGTCGCAGGATTACAGGCTGAGCCACCTCCAGTCTCTTTCTTTCCTATCCATTGCAATGTTGGTGACTATCCTGATGGTTCCCATCCTAGCTTGTTGGAAAGTTCTAGCAAATGTTGGCTTCCTAGTCTGTGAGTGAGCCAGAGGGCTAATGCTAGTGGTTCACCAATATTTTGTTCTCCCCTTCCTCTGTTGAAGCAGAATTTGTAATTAGGCATATGGCTCCCTAGCCAAGACTATGCCTCTCTGGAACCAGAGGAAGCCATGTAACTGAGAAGAAATGATATGGGCACCTTCTAAATTGGACCTGGAAAGTCAAAAAGTATGTCCCTTCTTTTTCCATTCTTCCTCCTGATTGGAATGTGGCCCTGACACTAGCAGTGGACAGCCATCTTAGACCACAACAGCTAGCTTTTTATTCATAAAATGAAGGCTTTTAAAATATAATCCAAGTAATGATTGATGGTTTTATCAGTTGTGGTTCATCCATATCATTCATCCAAATGGAGTCATTGCAAATAAATTAGAACTCTTCAAGCTGACTTTGAGATAGGGTCTAAAGGGCTTCACCCTAAAGGCAAAAGTGAACCAGAAGTCACTGAGCCCTCACTTGAACTTAAAGCTGACAACTGCACCCCCAAGTGAGTTAGATAAACCCAGGCTTTGTCCTGGACTAGAGAGATTCCAGGTGGCTGACAGAAGCAAGCAAATGCAACCTCTAAATGAATATACCACCATGGTAGGCTTTTGGTTCTTTTTACAAATCTAAGACATCATGAATGGGAACTACAAGAATCAGCAGAAGCACAAACACTCAGATACTGGAATAATCAGGTATAGACTACACTGGAGCTCAGTGGCACAATCAGAGCTCACCACAGCCTCAACCTCCTGGACTCAGGTAATCTTCCTGCATCGACCTCTAGAGTAGCTGGGACTATAGGCAGGTGCCACCTGCTTGGCTAAATTTTTTTAACTGTTTGTGTGTGTGTGTGTGTGTGTGTGTGTGTGTGTGTGTGTGTGTGTGTGTGTGTGTGTAGAGATGAGATTTTACTATGTTGCCTACACTGGTCTTGAACTCTTGGGCTCAAGAAATCCTCCTGACTTGGCCTCCCAAAGTGCTGGGATTACAAGCATGAGCCACTGCGCCCAGCACTACACTTATTTTCAAGAAAACAAAACACAAGTTTAAAAATCTTATCAGGGAACTGAAAACTATAAAAAGCAAAAGAGCATATTATAATACAAAACAAGGCCAGGCTCGGTGGCTCAGCCTGTAATCCCCCGCCTTGGGAGGCTGAGGTGAGTGGATTGCCTGAGCCTGCAGGTTCGAGACCCGCCTGGGCAACTTGGTGAGACCTCATCTCTACAACAAATCAAAAAAAAAAAAAATTAGCCAGGTGTGGTAGCGCGCACCTGTAGTTCCAGCTACTTGGAAGGCTGAGGCGGAAGGATCGCCAGAGCCCAGCAGGTTGAGGCCGCGGTGGCCGGGAGCGGCCACTGCACTCCAGTCTGGGCGACAGAGTGAGACTCCAACTAAAAAAAAAACCAAAAAACAAACAAACAAAAAAAAAAAACCCACAAATATAATACAAAACAAAAAGCAACTTTAGGTTGGAAATACAGTCACTGAAATTAAAAACCCAATGGATATGTTTAATAGAGATTTGACAGCTCTCAAAAAAGAAGGTAGATCAAAATAAATTATCCAGAATTCAGCAAAGACAAAAAGGTGGGAAATATATAATAACACAGCATAAAAGACAGAGAATGTCTAGCTTATTGTACTGTAGTCCCAGAAGAATGAGGTAGAGGCAATGTTTGAATAGATCATGACCAAGTAAAACTTATACAAATTAAAACCATACCGAGATACCACCAAACTCCAGTCAGGATGGCCGTCATCAATAACTCAAAAAACAACAGATGCTGGAGAGAATGTGGTGAAAAGGGAACACTTCTACACTGTTGATGGGAGTGTAAACTAGTACAGCCTCTATGGAAAACAGTTTGGCAATTCCTAAAAGATCTAAAAATTGACCTTCCATACGACCCGCAATCCCCTCCTGGGAATATACCCGAAGGAACTCAAATCACTCTATGCAAAAGATACCTGTACACACATGTTTATTGCAGCATTGTTCACAATAGCAAAAACATGGAACCTACCATGCTGCACATCAAAAGAGGACTGGTTAAAAAAAAGTGGTACAAATACATGAAATATTACGCAGCCACAAAGGATAAAATTATGAACTTCACAGTAACTTGGATGGATTTAGAGGCTATAATACTGAGTGATCTACCACAGAAACTAAGAACTGAGTATCACATATTCTCACCCATAAGCAGACCTTGAACAATTATCGTAATACTTTTTTTTTTTTTTTTTTTTGAGTTGGAGTCTCTGTCGCCCAGACTGGAGTGCAGTGGCTGCTCCCGGCCACCGCAGCCTCGACCTGCTGGGATCCGGCGATCCTTCAGCCTCAGTTTTCCAAGTAGCCGGAATTTGCGCGCTACCACGCCCGGCTGATTTTTTGATTTATTGTAGAGATGAGGTCTCGCTGCCCAGGCGGGTCTCGAACCCGCGGGCTCTGGCAATCCACTCACCTCAGCCTCCCAAAGGCGTGGGATTACAGGCTGAGCCACCGAGCCCGGCTTAAAATCATTATTAATAGAAGACGTGATTGTGGACAACAGTTTAGCTTTGTCTTTCCTAGTGACTCAGAGCTTCTGCCACATCTGTATCCACAGCTGTCCTGTTTCTATGGCCCTTCAAGGGAAACAACTCAAATGCCCATCACAGGAGAATAAATACATACATTGAGCATGTTCACATAATAGAATACTATGTAATCATGACAATAAATACCCTAGATCCATTTGCCACAATGTGAATTTATCTCTCAAAGGTATTGTTGAGTGAAAGAAGAAAATGTGGCTGGGTGTGGTGGCTCATGCCTATGATCCCAGAGCTTTGGGAGGCTGAGGCAGGAGGATTGCTTAAACCCAGGAGTGTGAGAGCAACCTGGGCAACACAGCAAAATCTCGTCTCTGCAAAAAATACAAAAAAATTAGCCAGGTGTGGTGGCGTGTGCCTGTAGTCCCAGCTACTTGAGAGGCTGAGGTGGGAGTATCTCCTGAGCCCAGGAGGTGGAGGCTGTGGTGAGCCATGATTATACCACTGCACTCTAGGCTGAGGGACAGAGTGAGACCCCAACTCAAAAAAAAAAAAAAAAGGAAAGAAAAAGAAAGAGTGAACGAAGAAAGCAGCCACAGTGATTTGTGCCTGTAATCCCAGCAATTTGTGAGGCCAAGGTGTGAGGATTCCTTGAATCCAGGAGTTTGAGACCAGCCTGGGCAGCACAGCAAGATCCTGTTTCTACAAAAATCATTTTTAGCCGGGCTTGGTGGCTCAGCCTGTAATCCCGCGCCTTTGGGAGGCTGAGGTGAGTGGATTGCCTGAGCCCGTGGGTTCAAGACCCGCCTGGGCAACTTGGCGAGACCTCATCTCTACAATAAATCAAAAAATCAGCCGGGCGTGGTAGTGCGTGCCTGTAATTCTGGCTACTCGGAAGGCTGAGGTGGAAGGATCACCGGAGCCCAGCGGGTCGAGGCTGCAGTGGCCGGGAGTGGCCACTGCACTCCTGTCTGGGTGACAGAGTGAGACTCCAACTCAAAAAATAAATAAAAAAATAAAATAAAATAATAAAGAGTTCATACAATATGGCTTATGTTTATGTAAAGTTAAAAAATTGTCCAAATTAGAATACAGTGTTTGGGAAGCATACATAGGGGACAGCAGGCTTTGTGAATAAAAAAGAACAAAACAGGAATTTTCTAGAATGTTTTGATGACCTCTTTCTTCATGTGGACACACACGCCTGTATTTTCTCAGTGATTCATTATTCTGTATTCTATAGACATTCAACATGTCACAATAAATCATGCTGAAAAGATCTAATAATGCTTGTTCATTATAATTTTTTTTTTTTTTAGTTGGAGTCTCTGTCGCCCAGGCTGGAGTGCAATGGCAGGCTCACAACCACCGCAGCCTCGACCTGCTGGGCTCAGGAGATCCTTCCACCACAGTCTTCCAAGAAGCTGGAACCACAGGCATGTGCCACCATGCCTGACTGATTTTTTAAATTTATTATAGAGATGAGGTCTCGCCATGTTGCTCAGGCTAGTCTTGAACCCCTGAGGTCAGATAATTCTCTTACCTCCGCCTCCCAAAGTCCTGGGATTACAGGCTTGAGCTACTGTGCCTGGACTAAATTTTTTTTTGATACAGCAAAACATGAGAAAAAAAATAAAAAGAAAGCTCACCTACCTCACAGAGACAACGTCTATTAATATTTCATTATATTTTCCTGAAGTCTTTTCCTTGGACATATTTTTATATATTCTGACCATACTATATGTGTCCATTTGCATTCTGCCCATTTTTGCAAACAGCTTATATTAACCTGGAATGAGCAGCAGTATTCTCTTCAGCTGCTCACCCCTGACCTGGCCTCACTGTTGTACATCGACTCTTTGCCCTGAAAAGTAACCAGAGAGATTACCCTCACAGTCCTTAGGGAAGAATACATCAAACACTAAAGCTAAGATTTCATTTTTTAGTTCACCTGTGTTTAGAAAGAGCTGCGGGGTAAGTTTGTCTTTCCTGTTTCCTCTTCCCACTGCCTGGAACGTGAATGTGGTAAGACCTGGACCACACAGGATGGGGACCCCTAAGGAACAGCAGCCCAGTAGGTAGAAGCAGCCTAGTTCTCTGATGCCACGAAGGCTTCATACCAACCCTGAGCTGTTTATGTTTAGGCTATTTGTAAGAGAGGAGTAAAGTTGTACTTTGTTTAAGTCACTGTTATATTAAGTTCTGTTTCAGGATCCACATCTTACGTTTTCCAGGGCCTGTCTAACAAACAGTGCTTATGATAATGAACAATTTCTCATATTCCTAAATCTCTTTAAAAATACCAGTCTTGACGGGGACAGTGGCTCACACCTATAATCCAAGCACCTTGTGGGGTGGAAACGAGAGGATCACCTGAGCCCAGCGGTTTGAGACCAGCCTGGGCAACTTGGGGAGACCTCATTTCTACAGTAAATAAAAACATCAACCGGGCATTGTGGCGCAGACCTGTAGATCCAGCTACTTGGAAGGCTGAAGCGGAAGGATTGCCTGACCCCAGCGTGCCATTGCCCTCCAACCTGGGGGACAGAGTGAGACTCTGACCAAAAGAAAAAAAAAAGTCATAAGGTAATAATAGTAAATTCTCTGAAGTTATTGATTTTTTTTTAAATTTGGGGTCTAACTCTGTCACCCAGGCTGGAGCACAGTGACACAATCACAGCACACCATAGCCTCGATCTCTGGGTTCAGATGTTCCTTCTGCCTCAGTCTCCTGAATTACTAGGATTATAGCCCCTCGTCAGCATGCCCGGCTAATTTTTTGATTTTTTGTTTGTTTGTTTGTAGAGACGAGGTCTCACTATGTTGCCTAGGCAGGTCTCAAACTCCTGGGCTCAAGCAATCCTCCTGCCTCAGCCTCCCGGAGTGCTGGGATTACAAGCATGAGCCGCCACGCCTGGCCAAAGTTACTGATTTTTTAAAATTCACTCATTCTTTCATTAATTTATTCGGCACATATTTGTTGAGCGCCTACTACATCCAGACAGTGATGGGTGATGGGGATACAGTGGTGAACAAAACTGTCATCATGTAGCTTACAACCCAGGGGAGGGGGCCAGGTGAGAAACAAGAAAACAAAAACAACATAGCCCTTCTGTATTTTCAGAGACGGCATGTCCCAAAACATGTGGCAGGGACTGGCTAATTGCTCACTCCAAGGGCTTCCTTTTGGTCCGTCACACACAGTCGGATGCTCGTCCTCCCTCGCCAACAGACGTGGTCATGTAACTGACTTCTGGCCAAAGGCATGTGTTGTGTCTCACCTCCCTGGGTGAAAACCTCCCGCGGGGGCCCTCACCTCTTTCCACACCCTCTGAAAGACGAGAACTAGGGGAGTGGTTGTGGGGAAGACGGACACTAGAGGCGGCCAGGGCTGCCAGATGGGAGAAACCTGATTCCCCAGGTGACTCTGAGGAGAATTATTACCCTACTGACTATTACATTCTGGTGTGAATGAAGAGTTGATGGTATTAAGCCACTGAGATTTGGGGGTCTTTAGCTAATAATAGCTAGTTACTGGCCTTATATCATTGTACTCCAGGAAGAAAGAGCTCTGGGAGAGTGGTTGCAAAAATGGCTCCAGTTTTTCCCCATCCCCATCTCTTTGCCCTTTGTCATTAGACACAGTAACTCCCATCAAAGGGTGGAATCTATTAATATGTTCCCTCCCTTTGAATCTGAGCAGGTCTTGGGACCTGATTTGGCTAAAAGAATGAGGCAGAAGGGATGGCACTGACCATTGCCAGCAATAGCCACAGATACAGGCTCCCTGACCCGACAAATTCAGAAATTAATGCCTAGGAGTTCCTCAGACAGTCAGTACGGACTCTAGCATGTTAATGAAAATTCCTGCAACAAACAGTTTATCTAACCTCATGAAAGCCAGCATTACCCACATGGCTGTGATGTGCCAAGATCATGCCATTGCACTCCAGCCTGGGCAACAGAGTGAAACCGTGGCTCAAAAAAAAGGTGGCAAAAAAAAGTCCCTGAAGTGAAGTCTTTCCCCACTTGCTAAATTATTTCCAAGGACTAGATTCCTAGAAATATAAATGGTAGATCAAGAGATGTGCACATTTTTAGGCTTTAGCCTCAGACTGCCCAATCCTTCCTACAGGGGCCATTCTCATTTGCAGCCCAGCAATGAAGAATGGATCTCCAATTCCCTTGAACTCTCCTCAGCCATGGAAAACCACATTTCAAACATTTTTGCTGATTTGACAGTTAAAGAGGAGTGTCTCTGTATTTCAAGGAACAAATTATCCAGATATTCCTGGGGGTCAACTTAGCTGTGATCATTTTTTGGCTATTTGTTTTCTTTTGTGGATTATCTTTTCCTGTTATTTGCCCATTTGGGGGACTATTGGCTTTTCATATTCATTTCACATTAATCTATTAATATCCTCACTACATTAAGGCTGCTAACCATTTGTTATCAAATTCGTTGCAAATATTTTTCTCTACTATTTGCTTAACTTTAATTTTGGTCATGCTCCCTGCCTTTTTTTGGACATATGTAATTTTCATCTTTTTATACAGTGCAACCCATCAGTCTTTGGTGATAATATGTTCTCCCATTTTGAAGTTCAGAAAGTCTTCCCCTACCCAGAGGTTATTAAATATTTATTTCATTTTCAGAATTTTTTTTTCAGTTGGAGTCTCACTCTGTCACCCAGACTGGAGTGCAATGGCCGCTCCCGACCACTGCAGCGTCAACTTGCTGGGCTCAGGTGATCCTTCTGCCTCAGCCTTCCCAGTAGCTGGAACTACAGGCACGTGCCAATATGTCTGGCTAATTTTTTGATTTATTGTAGAGATGAGGTCTCGCCAAGTTGCCCAGGCGGGTCTCGAACCCGCGGGCTCAGGCAATCCACTCACCTCAGCCTCCCAAAGCACGGGATTACAGGCTGAGCCACCGAGCCCGACTCATTTTCAGAACTTTTATTGTGTAATATTCTCCCCACATTTTACTCTACTCCATCTGGAATTTCTTTTCATTTATTATGTATGATGAGGCTCCAAATTGATATTTTTATCCCAAATGGCTAAGATAAAATCAAATGCTATGACATTAATTGCACCATGTCCTATAATACAGTCTCGCTTTTACCACTTTGTCTTTGGCCAGTCCTTGTGGTACATTACCCAGGAAGATTGTTCTTACACTGAAACCACACTTTAAATTAAGCCGGCTCGGTGGCTCAGCCTGTAATCCCGCGCATTTGGGAGGCTGAGGTGAGTGGATTGCCTGAGCCCATGGGTTTGAGACCCGCCTGGGCAACTTGGCCAGACCTCATCTCTACAATAAATCAAAAAATCAGCCGGGCGTGGTAGTGCATACCTATAATTCAGGTATATAAGCAGGTCGAGCAGGTCGAAGCAACTGCACTTCAGTCTGGGCGACAGAGTGAGACCCCAACTGAAAAAAAAAAAATTATATGAGCTCCATGATTTTACTGTCTTCATGCCACCAGTGTGTACATAGCATCTAGAGCCTGGCACATGGTAGTAACTCAATAAACATATGGTGAAAGAGTGAATGAGCAAAAAAAAAAATAATAAATGAATAAGCCAGGCTCGGTGGCTCAGCCTGTTAGCCCGCGCTGTGGGAGGCTAAGGTGAGTGGATTCCCTGACCCTGCGGGTTCGAGACCTGCCTGGGCAACTTGGTGAGACCTCATCTCTACAATAAAATCAAAAAAATTAGCCGGGTGTGGTAGCACGTGCCTGTAGTTCCAGCTACTTGGAAGGCTGAGGTGGAAGAATCGCCAGAGCCCAGCAGGTCGAGGCTGCGGTGACTGGGAGTGTGCCACTGCACTCCAGTCTGGGCGACAAAGTAAGACTCCAGCACAAATAAATAAATAAATACAATATGCCAGCCCTGACCTGGCAGTGACCATATTTATGTTGGGAACAACATTCTGCCCCTTCCTCTGTGGGGCCCACACATAAGTAGGAAGCAGTTCACTAATCCTATATCAGGTAGCTGCATAACAAAATATTCAAAACAAATGGCTTAAACGACAACTATTTTTCTTTTCTTTTCCCTTTTTTTTTTCTTTTTTTTTTTTTTTTTTTGCTCACCATTCCGAGTTTCAAATATTTGGATAGGACCCAGTGGAGATGGCTTGTCTCTGCACCACATAATGTCAGCTCAGGCCAGAACATCCAAGATGGCGTCTCCGTGATCATGTCTGGCGCATCAGGGGGGACACCTCAAATGGCTGGGATAGAGCCACAACTGCTGAACTGGGTCACAGAGTAGGACATTGGTTCTTGCTGTTATCTGGCTTTCTCAGCTCTCCTCTGTGTGATTTCTCCACGTGGTCTCTCCACATGGCCTCTTCGGTGGCCTTCTCACGCAGTCTCCCCAACAGGGAGTTCAGGGTTCCTGAGTATAGAAAAGCAAGAATTGCAAGGCCTCAGGTTCAGGCCAGAACTGGCTGAGGGTGTCTTCTGTCGTATTCTATTGGTTCAAAAGCAAGTAAAATATCCAAGGCAGATTGAATGGGAGAGGATGATATCAGGTTTGAACAGAGAGGCATAGTTCTTTGAGAGCCACAGTGTAACTGACTTCCACGATCCATACAGTAGATTTTTACTGCCCATTCACAAGGCCAGGCAAGGAAGCAGATGCAATGGTAGACCACACAGTCATAGTCCCCTGAAATGCAGTGTCCACCTGTGGGCCCAGGCCATTATGGGGCCCTGAGGCGGGTACACCTCCCAACCTGGGAGGGTGAGTGCCTGGGAAGGCTTCCATGGAGAAAGTAACCTCAGACCTGGGTTTTTTGTTTTTGTACTTTGCTTGTTTGTTTGTTTTGGGGCTGGGTCTCACTCTGTTGCCCAGGCTGGAGTGCAGTGGTACAATCACAGCTGACTGCAGTCTCGACTTACTGGGCTCAGGCAATCCTCCCACCTCAGCCTTCCAAGTAGCTGGGACTGCGGGCGTGTGCCACCATGCTTGGCTATTTTTTTTTTTCTTTTGTAGAGACAAGGTCTCACTATGTTGCCCAGGCTTGTCTTGAACTCCTGGACTCAAGCAGTCTTCTGGGATTACCAGCATGAGCCACTGTGCCCGGCTGACCTGGGTTGTTTAAATGAGTAAAACATTCAACTGTAAGAGCGTGTACAAAGGTACACAGGTGAGAAACCACTTAGAGATTCAGTCTTGGCAGATCAACTAAGGTTCAAGTTAGGGAGATGAGGCTGGAGCCAAATCGTTTATAAACGAGAGGGGACCCCCCAAAAAACACAATGTATTTATAAAAAATGGTGTATTTATTCTTATATGCTTAAACTTCAGCCACCTTCAAAGTAGTCACTCTGATGCAATACATCTATTGAGAGGCTTTTTCCACTGCTCAAAACAGTTTCTGAACTCGTCAGTTTTGATGCCTTTTAGCGCTTCTGCTGCTTTTGTTTCACTTCTTCTACAATGGCAAAATGTTTCCCTTTGAGGATTTTTGTCATCCAGGGAAACAAAAAAAAAAAGTTGCTGGGGGTGAGATCGGGTAAATGGGGAGGGTGAGGCAGGGGAGTCATATCATTTTGGGTCAAAAACTGCTGAACATTCAGAGCAGTGTGGACATGTGTGCTCATAAATCAACAATCATGAAATGGGCACACGCATTGAAAGAATCTCAAAAAAAAAAAAAATTCACTGAAGTCAAACACAGCCTCTCACAACAATGCTAGTTGGTGCACTGATGCGGGTGGGATCCTAGAACACTTCTCTATGCTGGGCTCGGTGGCTCAGCCTGTCATCCCGCGCCTTTGGGAGGCTGAGGTGAATGGATTGCCTGAGGCCACGGGTTCGAGACCCGCCCGGGCAGGGAGACCTCATCTCTACAATAAATCAAAAATCAGCCAGGCGTGGTAGCGCGCACCTGTAGTTCCAGCTACGTGGAAGGCTGAGGCGGAAGAATCGTCGGAGTCCAGCAGGTCGAGGTTGCGGTGGCTGGGAGCGGCCACTGCACTCCAGTTTGGGCGACAGAGTGAGACTCCAACTCAAAAAAAAAAAAAAAAAAAAACACTTACCTGCAAGTGAAGCCTGGACTATAACACCCTCAAAAAGATAATTCTGAGGTTTTTTGAGTCTCCCTCGCATAATGGAGGATGACGGAGGCTCTGGGTGTTGCACAAAGAAATCTGATTTTCATCTTGAAGAATGGTAATGCCCAACCAGCGACTGGGTATCAGAATTATGAGAGTTCAGGTGTGAATATTCTGACCTTGAGATGTCTAGGCAACACACAGGAGTGTGGGGATATCCAGTTGGTAGTCAGTCTATATGTTGGGAGTGGTTGTGGGCTGGAAATAGAGCTGGGAATTGTGGCCATGAGACAGTAATCAAAGCCACCAAAATGAAGACGTTTATCTAAAGAGAATGTCTGGAGGCAGGAGAGAAAAGGACTGATGTCAGTACCTCAAAGATCATTCTTTGGTGTCAAGATGTGACCACCAATGTCCTCACATCAAGAAACAGAATCTATGTTGTCTCATCTTGAGTCTGGGTGGGTTTGTAACTGTTTCCAATAACCAACAATAGAAGAAGTGCGGCCATGTGACTTCTGAGGCTGTCAAAAAGACCATGCCTGGATCTTTTGGGATATTTGTTCTGGAAGAAGCCAGCCACCATGGAAGATCACCATGCTGGAGTGGCCGCGTGTCGCTGCTCCAGCCAACAGCCCAGCTGAGCTCTCAACCAGCACCCATCAGCATCGCCAGCCATGTGAATAAGCCACCCTGGACACCAGCCCAGCTGAACGTTCAAATGACTCCAGCCCCCATCAACATCTGACTTCAGCCACTTGAGAAACCCAAGAGTGGTCTCTGTATCCTCAAGTAGACCCAAGCGAGACTAGCCCCGCTGAGCCCTTCTGAAATCCCTAAAACAAAAAATCCGAAGGAAAATAAAATGGTTGTTTTAGGCCACTTAATTTGGGGATCATTTGTTACATAGCAACAGATAGCTGAAACACTGGGGCTGCAAACTTAACCCTAACTGTTAGCCTACAGCAGCTAGACATGTAATGTTAACCAGTGAGCTGGGCCTGGTGTAGGACAGCAGGGGTGGTAGGATCTGCTCCCCCTTCCCCTTTCTGCCTGCACCCCAGGCTGTAGTTCTCAGCCCCATCATCTGGATTTACCTGGAGTTTAGCCAATGGAAAGCAGGGCCAGGACACCAGAGGGTGGGAGCTTATCCTCCTCCAGGGCCAGACTCCACTTCCAGGGTCATCCTCCTCTTTTGCCCTGTGGTTGTGTCTCTTCCACAACTCCAGCTCCTGCCAGCCAAACAATACCGCTGTGTTTCCAGCTTCTCCTAGGTGACTGTCTCTGGGCTCTGGTGACACCGTCTCCTCCCTTTGTTCCTCCATTCACAGGACAGCAGCTTCTCTCTGCTGCTAATATCCTACAGCTAGCTTCACTAGCTCCCGCTGGAGCCTTCAGCTCCTCCATAAGCACAGCCATGTGTTAATGTCCCTCTGTTTTAATATTAGAGTGGTCTCTGCATCCTCATCAGGCCCTCCTAGGTACAGGGCTTTCCGTCTACTGTGTCCAACTGGGAAAGTGGGCTCCGTGTTGGCAGATATTTCAAAGCGGTAGAAGCCAGAAACCAGGGTTGTCGTGTGAAATGTTCCAGGAGTCAAACACTGCAGGATTCAAGGGTCCTCCGACTTCAGGGTAGGTAGTGGCAGCCAGAGAGATTGAAGCGAAGCAGCCAGGGAAGTTCTCCTGCTGGGGGCAGTGAGCAGACCTTTGTTGAGCACCTACTATGTGCAGGCACCATGTGAGGAGTTGGGGACACAGTGGCGGGCAAGAGAGACGAGTCCCTGCCCTCATGTGCTCACATCACAGCAGGGAACACGGACAAACGAAGAGAAAGAACAGCAAGTGGGGATATGTCGTCACACAGAGAATGAAAGTCGGGTGCTGTGTGAACGTGAGTGCAGGAGAGTCAGGCTTTAGCTGGGTGGCACGATGGCAGCTCTAAGGCAGTGGCATCTCAGCTGCGACCCAAACGGAAAGCGAGAACC
Source organism: Cephalopachus bancanus (assembly GCA_027257055.1). Lineage (NCBI taxonomy): Eukaryota > Metazoa > Chordata > Mammalia > Primates > Tarsiidae > Cephalopachus > Cephalopachus bancanus. The sequence continues at coordinate 338,429 of JAPVLO010000110.1, read as the reverse complement.
AGTCTTGCAAATCTAGGAGGACCACAGTCCCAGAAGAGGGAATGGCCATCGCAAAGACCCAGGCATGAAAGAGCTGGGAGTGTGTGAGGAACAGCAAGAAGGCTGGCATGGCTGGGACAAAAAGTTTCCTCTTTTGAGGGGCAAGCGGGGAAAGATGTGAGGATGGAGAGGCTGCAGTGGCCACAGGATGAAGAGTCACGGGGTCACAGGCAGGAGTTTGGATTTTACTCTAAGTGCAGTGAGAAGCCATTTTGGAAGGTTTTACACAGAGAAGTGATGTGATCTGATTTGTGTTTTCAAAAGATCCCTCTAGCTGTGGTATGTGGACTATAAATAGGAAACAACATTAGAGATATGGAAACCAGTCTGTAAGGTATCATAGTCTGGGTGGGAGCAAATGATGAGCTAGGACTTGGACTATGGTGGCCATAGTGAAGGAATGAGAAGAGAAGTAGGTGGGTTTGGGAGAGTACGATGTTTTTTCTTTCTTTACTATTTTGAGTTGGAGTCTCACTCTGTCTCCCAGACTGGAGTGCAGTGGCACACTCACAGCCACTGTAGCCTCAACCTGCTGGGCTCAGGTGATTCTTCCACTTCAGTCTTCCAAGTAGCTGGATCCACAGGCATGTGCCGCCATGCCTGGCTGATTTTTTGATTTATTGTAGAAACGGGATCTTGCCATGTTGCTCAGGCTGATCTCATACCCCTGAGCTCAGGTCATTTTCTCGCCTCTGCCTCCCAAAGTGCTGGGATCACAGGCGTGAGCCACTGTGCCCAGCGTTTTTTATTTTTTGTTTTCCTTTTTTTGATAAAGAGACAGGGGTCTCACTATGTTGCCCAGGCTGGTCTCGAGCTCCTGGCCTCGAGTGATCTTCCTACCTTGGCCTCCCAAAGTGCTGAGATTACAGGAATGAGCCACCACACCCAGCCAAGGAAAGGACTGTCACCGAAACTAGAAGGCCAGCTTTAAGACAGGTCTTAGGGCTTGTTAAAATGCTGACTGCTGGGTGCCATCCCCAGAGATTCTGGTTCAGTAGGTCCAGGGCAGCAGAGAATTTGCATTTCTAATAAGTTGCCATGTGACGCTGATGCTGCTGGCAAGGATCACACTTTGAAAACCACTGATCCCAGCCTGGCTCAGTGGCTCAGCCTGTAATCCCGCACTTTGGGAGGCTGAAGTGAGTGGATTGCCGAGCCTGCGGGTTCGAGACCCGCCTGGGCAACTTGGCAAGACCTCATCTCTACAATAAATCAAAAAATAAGCCGGGCGTGGTAGTGCATGCCTGTAGTTCCAGCTACTTGGAAGGCTGAGGCAGAAGGATCGCCGGAGCCCAGCAGGTCGAGGCTGCGGTGGCCGGGAGTGGCCACTGCACTCCAGTCTGGACGACAGAGTGAGACTCCGACTCAAAAAAAAAAATCTACTTATATTTAATTGTTGTATTAATAATTAATAAATAGCTCATATTTATTACTAACATACCCAAAATACTACCATTTTCACGTTATCAATATTTCATAAAGGATTCATGAGCTATTTTATATTTTTTCATACTAAGTCTTTGAAAGCCCCATGTGTATTTTAGACTTACAGCACATCTGTCTCAATTTTTAGTACTAATCGAGTCTTCAATAACCACCTGTGTGTCTAGTAGTCACCATACTGGACAGCACAAGATAGGTCTGGGATGTCAGCCATTATTGCAGGACCAGTGAGATGAGGATGGAAAACTGAATTTAGCAACAAGGATGAGCTTTAGCAATAAAAAGTGTCATTTCTGTGAGGTAGATGGAGGGAGATGGAAAGGGAGTATGTAAACCCTTCCTAAAGTTTGGCTGTGGTTTTACACTTATGGCTGGATCAGACTAACAAGCTGAAAACCAACATTAGATTTATTTTTTTCTGAGTAGGAATCTCACTCTGTTGCCCAGGCTAGAGTGCAGTGGCATGCTCACAGCCACCGCAGCCTCAACCTGCTGGGCTCAGGCGATCCTTCCGCCTCAGTCTTCCAAGGGGCTGGAACCACAGGTGTGTGCCACCACGCTCAGCTAGTTTTTTGATTTACTGTAGAGACAAGGTCTTGCCAACTTGTCCAGGCTAGTCTCAAATCCCTAGGCTCAGGCTATCCTCTTGCCTCAGCCTCCCAAAGTGCTAGGATTTTTTTTTTTTTTTTTTGAGTCAGAGTCTCACTGTGTCACCCAGACTGGAGTGCAGTGGCACGCTCACGGCCACTGCAGCCTCAACCTGCTGGGCTCAGGCGATCCTTCTGCCTCAGCCTTCCAAATAGCTGGAACCGCAGACGTGCACCACCATGCTGGCTAACTTCCAAAGTGCTCGGATAACGGGTGAGAGCCACTGCACCCGGCCACAACATTGGATATTAACATCACACAAAAAGACAACCAGATATTATGTCCTTTCTAATGGAAGAACTCATCACCCCTGAAATATACTTTCTCCCAAATTGTACCTAAATCTGACCCAGACTCTAGATCTACCAATTTGCAAGATGTACAAGAGACAGAAGAACATATTAAAGGACAACAGGCGATGCAACCAGCTAACAGGCTGAGATGACAGAGAGAGCGGGAACTTGCAGAATAAAAGACTTAAAGAGGTTCCAAATACATGCAGCACATGGACCCGATTTGTATCTAATTTGAACAAGTCAAGAGTTAAAAGACATTTATAAGATAATTAGGAAGATTTGGAGACAGGACGGATATTAGATACTGTTAAGGAGTTACTGTTTGTTTTACTTCAATAGCTTTATGGGTACAAATAGTTTTTGGTCCATGTTTGTATCGTATCATGGAAGAAATCTGAGCCGAAGTGTACCCAGCACTCGGACCTGTGCACATTGTATTCAATAGGTGATTTTTCTTTCTTTCTTTTTTTCATTTATTGTAGAGACAAGGTCTCAGCAAGTTGCCCGGGTGGGTCTCGAACCTGCGGGCTCAGGCAATCCACTCACCTCGGTCTCCCAAAGTGCTGGGATTACAGGCCGAGCCACTGAACCTGGCCTATAGGTGATTTTTTCATCCCCTCCACCAGGAATTATTGTTAACTTAAGTGTGGTAAAGGTGTTATAGTCTTTTTTTTTTTTTAGAACCTGATATTTTAGAGATATTTATAGATGAAATCATGTGATGTCTGGGATTTGCTTTAAACGAATTTAGGGGGAGACAATAAATTAAAAACGGGTCGAATGTTGCTAATTGTTGAAGCTGGATCATAGGTACTTGGAGGATCATTATATTATTCTGTGTGATGATCACCATACTAAGAGGGTTTTGGGGGGAGAGGGGTGGCTGTGAAGAAAAAGAAAAGACGGGGAAAGGGGTTTTATTTTTCTTTCAAGACCGGAGCGCCAGAAAGAGCGACTTGCCAGGGTTCGCGGCACACGCGGTCACGGAAGGCGTCGGCCGCGCTACCGCTCGAGTAAGTGACGGCGCCACCTCCTCGGCTGCGCCCTCCTCGGCTGCGCCCTCCTCGGCTCTGGCAACCGCAGCTCTGAGATCCTCACGTCGGTCTCTGCTCACCCGTCCGGCGGGAGGCGGCCAGCACCTGCGCAGCACCGCCCTTCGTAGGCGCTAAGCCCGTAAACCTCCGTGCACATTCGAGGCGCGCCCTAAGGGGGCGTGGCCTTCGCCTCCAGACTTGAGCAAGGTGAGGCAGAGGGTGTCGCGCGCCCTTCTGGGAAATGTAGTTCGTATGTCCAACAGGAGTCTCCGCTGGCCAGCCCGCGAGACTATGCGCCCCACAATGCTCTGCGCGCAGCGGCTGAGCGATGTCTTGCTGCCCCCACGTGGCTGCTGAAAGGCTACGGCCGGGTCTGGGAACGGGGCCTAGAAGATAGAGGGGGAGGTGCATAGGACGCTTAGGGTCGCCTTGGGAACCTCTAGAAAGACTTTCCAGTAATAATGTAATAAAGTTGGTAATGAAGAAGTTGGAGGTAGGGCTCGCTATGAGGATTAAATTAAATAAACCGTTGGCTACATATGGTAGTTACTGCTACCGCTAGTACTTACAGAGTAAGCACTTTTCCTGTGCCAAGCACTGCTCCAGCACTTTACATGTATTCGTTTATTTAATCCTCCCAAAAACCATTTAAGGTATTATCAAGCCGGGCGCGGTGGCTCACGCCTGTAATCTCAGCACCTTGGGAGGCGGAGGCAAGAGGATTGCCTGAGCCCAGGGGTTTGAGACCAGCCTGGGCAACTTGGCGAGACCTCGTCTCTACAATTAAAAAGAAAAAAAAAAATTAGCCGGGCGTGGTGGCTTGCGCGACTGTGGTTCCAGCTACTTGGAAGGCTGAGGCAAAAGGAACGTCTGAGCACAGCAGGTCGAGGCTGCGGTGACTGTGAGCGTGCCACTACACTCCAGCCTGAGCGACAGAGACTCCAACTCAAAAATAAAAAGTATTACCAGACCCCCTTTACCGGAATGAAGCTGAGTCCCAGAGAAATAAATAACTTGTCCAAAGTCATTCAGTGGCAGAGCTGGGATTTGAACCAAACTGTTGGGCTTCAAAATCTGTAAATCTGTGCTCTTCTGCGCTAGAAATATCTTATCACCTCATTCAATTATCCTGAAATTGTAATTAGCACATGAATCAAGTCAAGATGGTCATTAGCATGTGACTCTCCTGGAGTTGGTGATTTATCAGTGCTTGTTCCTGCCCAAATTTGTGATTTAGTTCTGTGCCAGGACAAAGTTTACAGTCAACATAGATTTATAATTAGCACATGAATCAGCACAGGTTTCTGTTCACAAGGATCCAATTTCTGATTAGCACTTGAACCAGCAGTGGTTTGTGATAGGAGCTGGAGTCAGATTTCTGAGTTGCACAGGGATCTGCACACAGGCATTATGTTCTTGCCTAGAAATGCGCGTTCCCTTTTGGTCCATGTGACCCTCCTCTATTGTTACTCCCTTCCCTTCCCGGAAACCCACTATCACCACCATCACCAATAGAAAAGTGTGGTGATTTCTTTGCCCCTCCCCTCTCCCATATTGTTCCTAATGGACAAGCACAGAAATTAACTGTTCTCTTTCTACCTTATGAGGAGAAGCCAGTTCAAAAGTGCATGTTCCCAGCATCGGGACCTGGTGCACAGTGAAGGCTCCATAAATGTTTGAGGAACTCACCATCATCCTTCTGTGCTGACCTAAAGACTTACCACGTCAAGCCAGGTTTGCTTTGCCCTCAAAGAGGTAAAATTTGGGGTCACACACTCCAAAGGCAAGGGACCAGGGTAGGTAGGTAAGTAAGTAAGTTAGTAAATTAGTAAATTAGCAAATTAGTAAATTAGCAGGTGGGCAAGCCATCAGGTTGGGGCTGAGAATGTCTCCCTGGAGGTGGATTTGGTGTAGTAGGTAGAAGGAGCACCCACAGCCTCTTCCTGCTGCCTCCCCTGAGGTTATGGATCTGATGGTGATTAATGTTGGGTCCATAATAATCCATACTCCCTTTGTATACTTGTGATGAGAGGTAGCTGGCCAGCCTGGGAATGCCTTCTCAAGGCCCCCTTGTATCCAAGGTAATTATGTAATTAGTTCTTTCCAATAAAATATGGGCGGAAGACAAGTTTATAGGTCACTTCTGGGCCAAACTGTGTGTGTGTGTGTGTGTGTGTGTGTGTGTGTGTGTGTGTGTGTCTCGGAGTCTCATTCATTGCCCAGGCTGGAGTGCAGCGGCATGCTTACAGCCACCGCAGCCTCTGCCTGCTGGGCTCAGGCGATCGTTATGCTTCAGCCTTCCAAGTAGCTGCAACTACAGACATGTACCACCATGCCCAGCACCACCATGCCCAGATAATTTTTTTTATTTATTGTAGAGATAAGGTCTCACCAAGTTGTCCAGACTGGTCTTGAACCTGTGGGCTCAGGCAATCCTCTCACTTTGGCCTCCCAAAGTGCTAGGATTATAGGCATGAGCCACCACGTCCAGCCTGGCTTCCAAACTTTTAACTTCTCTACCCTTTCTCCTCCCATTTGCCAAATGGAAGTAGATACTACTGAGCCCCAGGAAATAATGAAGCCACAAGAGTAATAAATCTGTTGGTGAATCACCAGATGGAGAACAGCTGCCGAACTACCAGGACACCTGTGAGTGACAAATAAATTATTGTGTGAAGTCGCTGAAATCCAGGGAGTTATTTGTTACAGCAGCTGTCATTACACTAATACACTGACCCTTCCTCTTGATCCCTGATATCAGTATGTTTTAAGCACCAGTCATTGTACTAAAATGAGCCTCTAATCCACAATTGTGTTCAGGCTTTCACATAGTAGGTCTATACAGTGGTCCAAAATCTCTGCTAGTTAAAAATTATTGTTATAGCCAGGGGCAGTGATTCAAGCCTGTAATCCCAGCACTTTGGGAGACAGAGGCGAGAGGATTGCCTGAGCCTAGGGGTTCAAGACCAGCACAGACAACATGGTGAGTCCTGACTCTACAATAAAATAAAAAATTAGCCTGGGCGTGGTAGTGCTACTTGGAGGCTGAGGTGGAAGGATCACCGGAGCCCAGCAGGTTGAGGCTGCAGTGGCCATGAGCATGCCACTGCCCTCCAACTTGGGGGACAGAGTGAGACTACAACTCAAAAAAATGTTATTTTTATATTTCCCTTTATTCTTTACACAAATGTAAACTTTTAACCATGTTCTTATGGAAATTGTCTTTCATGTTGACAGCTGGAAGGCATTCAAACAGACCCTGCAAATTGTATTTAGGTCTTCCTCCATTGTTAAACAGAACCTCAGGCACAGTCTCTGTAGTTTCCCTATAGAATTTGGTGCTTGCCTGGGACCCATTAGTCTGTTTTAAAATGGTTGGGGGTGTACCCGTCTTCCTTCCCCTCTCTTTTGACCCCATCATGTGGAAGTGCACTTTGGGGACCGATCTTTAAAATGAATTCCTAGCTGGGCTCGGTGGCTCAGCCTGATATCCCACACCTTGGGAGGCTGAGGTGAGTGAATTGCCTGAGCCTGCGGGTTCGAGCCCAGCAGGTCGAGGTTGCGGTGGCCGGGAGTGGCCACTGCACTCCAGTCTGGGCGACAGAGTGAGACTCCAACTCAAAAAAAAGAATCCCTAATCTTCCATACTGATTAATGTGCTAATTATAAAGCTGAGCTAATTCCAGTGAACTTGGACTTGGGTTGGTGGATGCTAATCAAGAGATAGGAAGATACCACTGCCATCCCTCCTCGCTCTGACAATTCCCCTGACTTGTAAGGAGCTGAAATCCCTTTACAAAGTGACCTGTTTAAGGGTGCACACATGTGCATGTTTGCATGTGTGTACCCATCCCTTGTGGATATTTGATGCGACTCTCTGAATATATTCTTTGTATGTATGAGTGCATGACTTGCACCTGTGTGCAAGAGAGACTGGGTTGTTTTTACATGTGACCTCTCCCATGCTTGATGCAAGGCTGTGTGTCTTTCAGAGGTGTGTCTAAGAGTGTGCCTGTGTACGTGTATGTCCTGTGTTTGAACACGAGTCCAGGTGTATGTGTGTTCCATGTGCCTGGATGTGTATGTTCTAGGAAGCCTCGGGGTACATGATGAGCATGTGTGATATGGGCGTGTCCTCATGTGTGTCTGTGAATATTCAGGCATATTCTGTGCATATTGGACCGTGGGTAGCTATGAGCAGTCCCTTTCCCCCAAGGCCTCTTCACTTCTAGGCAATTTTAACCTCATTCTTTGTGCTGTGGCTGTTTCCACTGCTTCTGCCCCATTCTCCAGATGTTGCAATTAAGTAAGTGCAGCAATTAATCAGAATTCCCCAGACAACCATCCCCCAGAAGCTAATGAGCTAATGAAGGGTTACAGAGAAAACACACACACACACACACACACACACACACACACACACACACACACACACGGTACCATCCAGGCAACTCAGGGACCCCCAGGTTGCACATGCGATGGCACGAAGGCACAGGCAGCTGCACACAAATAACATAAGGGACCCCTTTGCCCACCTGCGTCTCTGTGCTTCTCCTTCAGGTCTCAGCTTAATGGGCCTCTATTCGGGGATGCCTCCCAGGCTTGGGGTGGCAAGGAGGGGTTGGGCTGTCTGTGGGGCTTCACACCCCGCCTCTGCTTCCCCCATCAGAGCCTTGACCACTCTGGCCTGTGCTCTGTCATCGCAGCTCTTGTTGTTTCACTCTTTGCTTTTCTGATCACAACCCTGACCATGATGGCCTGGGCTTCCCTCATGACAGTCCCAACCAGTCTAGCCTGTGCTTTTCCCATCCCAGCTCTGACCACTTTGGGGTGTCTGGAGATATGATTTTCTCCCTTTTGAAGTGTGAGTTCAGTAAAAGCAGGACCTGGGCTGTCTCGGACACTACATTTACTGTAGTCTCATCTAGCATACAGCCAGTAAATGTTGAATAACCACAGCACCTCTGCCTCTGCCTCTCTATTTCTGACTTTCTCTTTATGTCTCTAAGTATGTTGGTCTCTTTGGCACCCATTTGGAGTGCTCTATCCCCTCAGCGCCTCAGGTTTTAGCACAGCTGTGGTGGATAGTTTCAGGCACGTTGTAGATAGCGCTAGTTTAGCATAGTGGTTCTCAAAGTGTGGTCTCTGAGCCAGCAGCATGTGCATCACCTGGAAACTTGTTAACAATGCAAATATTTCGCAGAGTGCAGTGGCTCATGCCTGTAATTCAACACTTTGGGAGGGGGAGGCTAGGGGATTGCCTGAACCCAGGTGTTCGAGACCAGCCTGGGCAATTTAGTGACATCTTGTCCCTACAATAAATAAAAAAATTAGCTGGGCGTAGTGGCAAACGCCTGTGGTTCCAGCTAGTTGGAAGGCTGAGGTGGCAGGATTGCCTGAGTCCAGCAGGTCAAGGCTGCGGTGGCTGTGAGTGTGCCACTGCACTCCAACCTGGGTGACAGAATTAGACTCTGACTCAAAACAACAACAACAAAATAAAAATGTGGGCCTCACCTCAGACCTACTGAGTCAGAAACTCTAGGGTTGGGAGCTGGAATCTACCATCAACAAGCCACTACATATCCTGATGCTACACTGTGAGGACCACTGGTCCAGCTCCTGCAAGGCATTCCTCTCGGCTTTTCTACCTCAGATCTTGGATAGCGCTCAGTACCAGTCCTTTCCCTCATAGCTCAACCATCACCCAGTGAGGTCGAACTGGTGGTTGAATGCTCCAGCCTCTCTGAACTTTGCTGTGAGGAGCAGGGGAACAATTCTGATGTGTTTTCCGGGATTCTTTAAAGTTCTCCAGCAGAATTGAGCCCCAGTCACCCCCACAAATCAACCAGTTCCACTAAATTATTACTCTTGAGATCATCTCCAGGTCTTTTCTCAGCCTCCAGCACCTCTGTAGCATCTCTGAAGCTTCTGCATCCTTTTTCTGAGTGTCTGAGTGACCAGGATCTGCTGCACTCTGCCAGGAGCACTGATGAACTTTGCTAATGATCTGGAAAGGCGGGCCCTGGGGCTGAGTTAATTTTAGCTGCAATTTTTCAATACACATAAATGGAAGCAGCCAAAAGTCTGTTCTGAAACCTTCAGCAGAGCTAGGGATGCCAGGGTGGATGTGTATCCATACCCAGCCACCCAAGGTCACATTACTCCTCCGTTCAGATGGGGGTTCCTGGGGGTGGACTGTGCCCTCTTCAAACACTCAGGTCAAGGTTGTGTCTCTTTTGTCCCAGGGCTCCTAAAAGATCAGGTCCCCCATGTTGCAATAACCAAGTTCCCAGGCCAGGCTTGTAGACTGTCACCCACATCCATCTGCCTGTGACACCATCTGCCAGGAGAGCGTGGGACCCTTCACCCTCACCTACTCTGTTCTCTCACAAGCATCAGAATGGGCAGACGCCATCCCTGATGAGTTGTGATGGTGTAATTCCACTCAGGGTCTTCTGTGGGGCAGTGGACCTGACTGAGCGGGGGCAGAGGAAAACAGCGGACACACGTCTCTGGGTCAACCTGGCCAGCCCCCTGCCTCTGTCCCATTTCCCATCTTATCCCTCCTCCCTGGGATGTTTGGTCAGTGTGTCTTGAGGCCAATCCCAGAGTCCCAGAGGGCACAGGGTCTTGGGGGTCAAGTTTTCCCCTGGCAGCCAGGGAAAGGAGCCCCTCTGGCTGAAAGTTCAGGCCTGTGGCTGGGCAGGGTCTGGGGAAGGAAACGCCACCTGCGGAAAGGACATCCCTGGGAGGTGGCGCTGAGCTAGAACAGCGGAAGGCGACAGGTTTGAGGGGCCGGTGCCTCTAGGTTGGAGAGCTACATTCGAGGCTATGAATGAGAACTGGACACCCACATACATAAAGCCATCCTCACAGCCCAGGTGCGGCATATTAGAGCTTTGTGTGTGTGTCTCCAGCTCTGACTCTCTAGGTTTCTTTCTCTGACTTGTCCTTGTCTCTCTGTCTCTCAGTCTCTCGCTGTCTCTGTATTTCCCTCTTTCCTCGGCTATGTGTGTTTCTGTCTCTCTGCCTCTCTGTCCCTCGATCGAATTCTTCCCACCTTTTGTCTCCGTCTCTTCTCTCTCTCTGCCTCAGTCTCCCTGCCTCTCTATCCCCGACTCTCTGCAGCCGGGCATCCTCGCCCCCAGCGGCGCCAGGGCGACTCCACGGGAGGGGGGGGGCCGGGACGCGCCTTTGAGGGGGCGGCCTGCGCCTTTAAGCGCGGCCGCGCGCGGAGCCTGCGCCTTTAAGCGCGGCCGCGCGCGCGGCCCTGGGTTCCCGGCGAGGAGGCCGCGGGAGCGCCCGGACCCGGCCTGCCTGCCCGGCCCCCGCCCGGCCCCCGCCCCGGCCCCGGCGGGGGAGGGGTCTCTGAGCGCGGCCCCTCCCCCCTGCGCCCCCGCCCGCGCGGCGGTGCGCCCCGCCCGCGGGCCCCCGTCTGCCCGGCGGTCCGCGCCCGGCCTCGCCCCACCCGGCCCTGGGGCGGCCCGGCCGCCCCCCGCCCGCCGCAGCCCACCCCCTCCCTTCCCGCCGGCCTCCGCCGCAGCCCGGGAAGCAAGCCGGGACGCCGCCGCCCCGGACGCGGGGCCCTAGCCTCGACCTCGGGGGCCTGCACCCCGAGATTGAATCAAGAGATCCGGAGACCCGAGCCTGGCACCCTGATCTGGGGCCAGCACCCCGAGGTCTGGCCGTGGAACTCCAAGAGCTGGAGCCTGAGCCCCAATACATGGGGCTGGAATCCCCACATCGGTCGCTGGGACCCCAAGATCTGGAGCTTGAACCCCATCATTTGGAACCTAGACCTCAAGCTTTGGAGCGGAACCCCAAGACTTGACATCTAAAACCTCAAATCTGGAGCTAAACTCTGAATTCTGTGCCTGGGACCTTGAAACCTGGGACTGGATCCCCAAATCTATACACTGGAACCCACTATCTGGGACCTGAACCCTGGGATTTAGGCCTCAGATTCCAACATCTGAACTGTGGGATTCCAAGGGGCCTGAATCTGAGTTTGAGCCTGAAGTCCTCGCTGCAGACCTGAATGCTGAAATCTGGGGCTAGAGACCTCCAAATCTTGACTCAGCACCCCAGTATCTGAGTGCAGAATCCCAGTGTTGGATCCCAAACTGAGCTTGGGACTCAGACCCTAAACTCCGTTTGACTGTTTAGCATCCCAGGACTAAGCTGGGAGACCCTGGCCCTGAACAACCCAAACTGGACCCCTAAAATTGGGCCCTAGAGGCCCAATATTTGGGGTTCTGGGACCCCAGGTATTACATTCTGGAGACTCCATTGCCACAGATTTGAGCTGAGACACGGCAGACAGTCCCTCTACAGAAGGCTTCGTGACAGGAAAGGCATGACCAGGCATCCCCTCCAGAGCCCTGACCTCTGACTCCTCTGGAGCCTGAGGATTCTGCTCCCTGGGGCAGCTTCCAGCTCAGGTAAGGCTGAAAGCCCTCGCGGTGGGTGGGAGTGACTTGGGAGGAGCTCTGTGGTCGGGGGAGGGGTCAGTGAGGGCCGGGTCCCCTTTGGCACCCTTGGGATTTCCTCTGTGGGTCAGCCTCCAGCACCTGCTCTGCCTCAAACGTTGTCTGAACACTGACCAGCCCTCTCTGACCTCCCCACCCCCAGTCGATGGCATCTCCAGGTCTCTGACCTCCCCAGCCCTTACAGCTTCTCACTGTCTGTCCTGTCTGACCGTCCCTGCTTGTCCACTGCTCCTCTCAGTGACCATCTCTGTTCACCTCCCCTCTCTCTCACCATCTTTGACCCTTCTCCCCCTTGCTCCTCTCTCTGTCCACCTTTGGCCATCGCTTCTCTCAACGGCCATCTCTGTTCACCTCTCCTCCTCTCTCTGATCATCTTCGACATGCCTGTCCACAGCTTCTCTCTCTGGCCACCTCTGTCGGCTGCTTCTCTCAGTGATCATCTTTGACATCTCTGTCCACTGCTCTCTTGCCCTCTGTCCTCTCTAACTCGAAACCTCGGGCTGTGAGCATCTCCAATCCTCGTTGAACATCTCTGTCTACCACCTTCTCTCCAGCTGTCTCTGTCCATCTCTCTTTCCAGTTTCCCGGGCACACCTAATCCTTTTTCTGACCATCTTCCGCCATCCCTCTTGCCCTCCTCCCAACCCTGACCCTCACTTCCAGTCTACAGTCACCTGACCGCCTCTGGCCTTTACTGGCCCCCTCTCCTCCACCCATCTCTCTTCATTGATGACCTCTGATCACTTTGAACATCTCTGGCTTCCTTTCCTCTCTCTAATGACTTCTCCCCACAAGCCTCATCCTGACGGTTGTCCTGGTCTCCGACGGACTCTGACCCGTCTGTCCTTTCCTCTTTCCTGACCACTTCGCTGGCTTTGGGCTCTTTCTGACCACTTCTCTCCCTGACCATCTTTAACCATCTCTCTTGGATCTGACTACCCATAAGCACGTCTCTGTCCACCTCTCCTCTTCTTGACCACCTCTCCTCTCTGGTCATGCCTGGCCACTTGTAATCATGTCTACCACCCCGACCACTGACATCTCTCCATGGGCATCTTTGACCATCTTTCTCTGACCACGCTTAAAGATCTCTGGCTTACCTTCTACCCACCATGACCATCCTTCCTATTCTCTGACTATTTTTATTTTATTTTATTTTTTTGAGTTGGAGTCTCACTCTGTCGCCCAGACTGGAGCACAGTGGCCACTCCCGGCCACCACGGCCTCGACCTGCCGGGCTCCGGCGATCCTTCTGCCTCCGCCTTCCAAGTGGCTGGAACTATAGGCATGCGCTACCCGCCCGGCTATTTTTGATTTACTGTAGAGATGAGTTCTCGCTGCCCAGGCGGGTCTCGAACCTGCGGGCTCAGGCAATCCACTCACCTCAGCCTCCCAAGGCGCGGGATTACAGGCTGAGCCACCGTGAGCCACCGAGCCCGGCTTCTCTGACTATTTTTAATCACCGCCCTTCCCTCTGGTCATTTTCATTTCTGCTCTCTCTGCCCCTCCACGACACAGCTCTCTGAGTCTGTGACCGTCTCCTGGCTTTTGATCCTGTCTGACCTCTCCTCTCTGACCCTCTGTGACCAACTGACCTTCTGCTCTCAGCCCACTGTGATCTCTCTTGGTCTCAGACCACCCCGACACCTGTGGGGCCCCTGTTCTGGTCTCAGGCTGCCCTAACACCTCTCCTCCTCCCTGCAGGCCACCCCTGCCCGCAATGGCCGTCCTCCCGCTGCTCCTTTGCCTGCTGCCGCTGGCCCCCGCCTCGTCTCCACCCCAGCCAGCCACACCCAGCCCGTGTCCCCGCCGCTGCCGCTGCCAGACACAGTCACTGCCCCTAAGCGTGCTGTGCCCAGGGGCAGGCCTCCTGTTCGTGCCACCCTCGCTGGACCGCCGGGCAGCCGAGCTGCGGCTGGCAGACAACTTCATCGCAGCTGTGCGCCGCCGTGACCTGGCCAACATGACAGGCCTGCTGCATCTGAGCTTGTCACGCAACACCATCCGCCATGTGGCAGCCGGCGCCTTTGCTGACCTGCGTGCCCTGCGCGCCCTGCACCTAGATGGCAACCGGCTGACCTCGCTGGGCGAGGGCCAGCTGCGTGGCCTGGTCAACTTGCGCCATCTCATTCTGAGCAACAACCAGCTGGCAGCCCTGGCGGCCGGTGCCCTGGACGACTGTGCTGAGACCCTTGAGGATCTAGATCTCTCCTACAACAACCTGGAGCAGCTGCCCTGGGAGGCTCTGGGCCGCCTAGGCAACGTCAACACGTTGGGCCTCGACCATAACTTGCTGGCTTCCGTGCCTGCCGGCGCCTTTTCCCGCCTGCATAAACTGGCGCGGCTGGACATGACTTCCAACCGCCTGACCACCATCCCGCCCGACCCACTTTTCTCCCGCCTGCCCCTGCTGGCCAGGCCCCGCGGCTCACCGGCCTCTGCCCTGGTGCTGGCCTTTGGCGGGAACCCTCTGCACTGCAACTGCGAGCTGGTGTGGTTGCGGCGCCTGGCGCGGGAGGACGACCTCGAGGCCTGCGCCTCCCCACCGGCTCTGGGTGGCCGCTACTTCTGGGCCGTGGGCGAGGAGGAGTTTGTGTGCGAACCGCCTGTGGTGACTCACCGCTCACCGCCCCTGGCGGTACCTGCGGGTCGGCCAGCTGCCCTGCGCTGCCGGGCAGTGGGGGACCCAGAGCCCCGAGTGCGTTGGGTCTCACCCCAGGGCCGGCTGTTGGGCAACTCGAGCCGTGCTCGCGCCTTCCCTAATGGGACACTCGAGCTGCTGGTCACCGAGCCAGGCGATGGCGGCATCTTTACCTGCATTGCGGCCAATGCAGCTGGCGAGGCCACAGCTGCTGTTGAGCTGACCGTGGGTCCCCCGCCACCCCCGCAGCTAGCTAATAGCACCAGCTGTGATCCCCCGCGGGACGGGGATCCCGATGCCCTCACCCCGCCCTCGGCTGCCTCTGCCTCTGCCAAGGCAGCTGACACTGGACCCTCTACCGATCGTGGCGTCCAGGTGACTGAGCATGGGGCCACGGCTGCGCTCGTCCAGTGGCCAGATCAGCAGCCTATCCCGGGCATCCGCATGTACCAGATCCAGTACAACAGCTCAGCGGATGACATCCTCGTCTACAGGTGCAGAGTCCAGGCAGTGGAGTCGCTTGGGTGGGAAAATGAGAGGTGGGAGCACTGGAGTCCACCTAACTAATACCCAGAGTGAAGCACAGCTGAGAAAGGATGCCACCAAGTTACAGAGGAAATCAGACAGCAAAAGCAAAAGAAATCTGACAGCAGTGGTAAAAACAAGTCAGGCAGTCAGGACAAAATAAATTAGCAATTGTTAAAATAAATCAGGCTATGAGGCTAAAAAACCATCAAACAAAATGATAAAAGAAATCAGACTGCTTGAGTAAAGAGAAATCAGACAGCAACAGTAAATAGTAACAAACATAAAAAGAAAACCAGGCAACAAGGGTATAAGGTAATCAGGCCAGAAGAGTAAAAAGCTAATGGGCAGGTGGAGGGGGGTAGATAAGGGAATAAAAATAAATTTAAGTAGTAAAGGTAAAAAGAGAAAAACCAGGATTTTCAGATGACAGGACTAGATACAAGTCAGGCTGCAGGAAGCAAAGGAGATCTAACACGAAAGCACAGGGGTCCCAGAAAAAATGAAATGAGGCAGCCGTGGTACAAAGGAAATCCAGCAGAGGTGGAAAGGAACATTGCAGGAGGAGGTTAACTGGAGACTGACTGGGCTTCGGGTGAACCGTTCTACATGTTTGGAGTTCTAATATTGTGCCATCTACATTTTTTATCTTGTATCCAACCTAGTTCGAGCTCCACTTGCCAGGTGAACAAGAATACCCAGTTTGCCACTCTTGGGGGTGGCAAACACAAAACCTGGCGTTTATACACTCCAAGAGGTGGGTCAGTACAACTTCTGCCCCCAAATCACAGAGCACTTGGTACATCTAACTGTAACCACGTGTGGTCAGTAGTGGTGGCTGCTGCCCCAGGTGCTATTGACACCTCTCCCCAAAGTTCACCCTTGCATGGACAGCTGGGGTTACTGCCTGTGCCCACTGCCAGGCTGGACCAAGGAAACTCAGTCCCTTGGGAACTCAGCACCTGAATGTCCTTCCCTCCCCTGGGGCCCACACCTCAACAGATGGCCACTTGATTTCCTTTTCAGTCCTGGAAACCCAATGACCTCATTCTACTCCCTTTCTCGGGTGACATTACTGAGTAGATTCCATGGAAGACCCACCCCTGAAAATCACACGAGTCCTAGCCACCTTGCCTGGTGGAGGATGGGATGAATCATCGTGCTCCCACAGGCAATCTTGGAGTTCCCTGTACCTCTTAATTAAAGCAGTTTAGGAATAGAACCTTGTAAAACAAGAATAAATCTCCAACAGAGTGCCCTGCTACAAAGGAAACATAGTGGAATTGGGTGGTAGGGATAAAAGGAAATGGGAAAGAAAAAGATAAATCGAAACCAGGCAACAGAGATAAAAGGGAATTGGGTGACAGAGTTGGAAAGAAAGGCAACAGGAAGGAAAAGAGGAGTTGGTGACAGCCTCATTAATTTATGAGAAGGGACTCAGAGGATGGGACTCACTGGAAAGCAGACTATTGGTGTAATAATAATGCAGTGGGACCAGGGGAAAACTTATTGTCAGGTTAGAAGGGTATAGGGAAATCAGTGGTTAGGTTGGAGAGAATTCTAGCCGTCTACTTGAAACAATCAGGCAGCTGGAAAAGGCAAATTGGTCATAGGTTGGAGGAAGTCAGAGGAGCCAGAAAGAAACGGGTGAAGGTCTTGGGGGAGATTCGGAGGTAAGATTGGAGGAAAATTGGATGACGGCTAGAAGACAAGTGGCTTAGGTCAGAGGGAAATCCGACATGGTTTGAGCAAACAGGCAGGACTGGCAGCCGGGCTGGAGGGAACATGGGTGATGGGACCAGAGTGAGTCGGGCAGAGGACTAGGGTAGAATTGGGCAGGGAAGCTAGAGGGAAGCCAGACTGCCAGCGGGAAATTGAGTGACGTGGCCGTTGGGTATAGCATGAAACAGGAGCAGAACACAAGTGGTGGGCTATAGAGAAATCGGGCCGTAGAGTGGAGGGGCCTTGGGGAGTGGGCCTGGAGGGAACTCCAGCAACTGGTTAGATGGAAATGATGTTTTGTGCCCAGAGGGAAATCGACCTGGGGACTTGGGTGGTGGGCTGTGGGGAAGTGGGGGGGGTGGGAGTGAAAATTTGGCTAACAGACCAGAGGGATGGATATCAGTCAGGTGGCTGAAGGGGTGTCAGACCCAAGGGAATTGGGGTGGTAATTGGAGGGAACTCAGTGGACTAGAATGATGAGGCAGCAGACCAGTGGGCAGGGGGGAGCTCAGGGTGGGCACTGGGCCACCAGAGACCTGACCGCCACCTGCCTGCCCCTCCAGGATGATCCCAGCAGACAGCCGCTCCTTCCTGCTGACAGACCTGGCGTCGGGCCGTACCTACGACCTGTGTGTGCTCGCTGTGTACGAGGATCGCGCCACAGGGCTGACAGCCACGCGGCCCGTGGGCTGCGCCCGCTTCTCCACCGAGCCAGCGCTGCGGCCGTGCGGTGCACCGCACGCACCCTTCCTGGGCGGCACGATGATCATCGCGCTGGGTGGCGTCATCGTAGCCTCGGTACTGGTCTTCATCTTTGTGCTGCTTATGCGCTACAAGGTGCATGGGGGCCAGCCCCCCGGCAAGGCCAAGACGCCCGCACCGGTCAGCAGCGTTTGCTCCCAGACCAACGGCGCCCTGGGCCCCACGCCCACGCCGCCGGTTCCAGAGCCCATGGCATCCAAGGCCCACACCGTGGTCCAGCTGGATTGCGAGTCCTGGGGACCCAGCCACGAACCTGTGGGACCCTAGCCAGGTGCCCCCTCTAAGGCTCCTCGGGTCCCAGGGACAGCAAGATTGGACAATCCATGGGACCTGGCCTCAGACTCACCAAATTGCTCTCGGTTTTTAAAACTGCTGGGGAGGGTGTCGGGAACACCGGGGCGCAACAAGAAAGTCCTATTTTTCTAAGCTTGGGCCTGGACCCTTGCCCTTGTCTCTGTCTGTGGGGGTTGGGGGAATCGTGCAGGGGCCTGGAGTTGGGGAATGTCCCCTCTGGGGAGAGACCCCTTTGGTTCGGTCTGAGGACAGTCATCCATCCAGACAACAGACATTCCTTGAGCATCCACTCTGAGCATGCCCTGTGCTGCGTGGT
The DNA here is from genome assembly GCA_027257055.1 of Cephalopachus bancanus. Lineage (NCBI taxonomy): Eukaryota > Metazoa > Chordata > Mammalia > Primates > Tarsiidae > Cephalopachus > Cephalopachus bancanus. Next base: position 320,220 of record JAPVLO010000110.1, on the reverse strand, counting down.
GCTGTCATAACCCAGACAGCTCTGAGTCCTGCTCTCAGGGACTCTAATGTCTCGTGGGAGAGAGACACCTCTCCAGACAATGATAGCCCAAGGTCACCAGGGGTGTGGTGCTGAGAAAAGCTTTGGGGTTTGTGATAGTCCAGAAGAGGTGCCTGACTCAACCTAGGATGTGTTCAGGGAGGGCTTCCTGGAAGAGGAGATATGTGGTGTGAGAATGACATCTGAAGGAGATAATTGGGTAAAGAGCAGAAGGAAAGCTATTCCAGGCAGAGGGCAAAGCACAAGCAAGGGCATAGAAGGTACCAGGCACTGGGGGTGCTATGGTGGAGATGAAACAAGATAGCAGAGTCCAGGATCTCCAGGCTGAGAGCTCAGCCCCTGGCCTTACAGTCTTGGGGAGCCAGGGAGGGTTCTGTGCAAGGGAGGAATGGGGTCAGGTTTAGGCTCTAGGAGGATCCTTCTGTCGCTATGAGGAGGGTGGACTAGAAGGAGCCCAGGGGGAAGCCAGGGCAGGGGCCTGGGTTGGTGAGGACAGGACAGGGCTAGGCTGACAGAGCCACTCTGGAAGCTGGGTGGGTTTTCTGGAGCTGAAGGGCCGTGCAGGAGGGAAGCATGCAGGACAAGCCCCTGGGGTCTGGCTGGGCAAGGAGGGAGGGGATGGGCCTGCCCTGATACAGGACCAGGGAGGAGGGGCATTTGGGGGTGATGATTCGGCCGGGGTCGGGGGGCCTCAGTGGATGTGGGAGGCCAGAGCATGTCTAGGGTGTGGCCTCCAGGAAGCTGTGGGATCCCTGGTCTGAGGCTGGAGCTGGGAACAGAAATGAGGGCTTTGTCAGCAGAACTGGGCAACTGAGGCCACGGGGGTGAGATGGCCTCTGGGAGGGGTCCCAAGCCCCAACTGCTGGGACTTGACATATTTAAGGGTGAGACAAAGGAAAAAAAACTAACAAAGACCCAACAGGAGCAGCAGGCAGCAGGCAGAGAGAGGGAAACCAAGCAGTTCAGCCCCAAGTGGCTGTTGTGTTTAACACTTCGAATACAGGCTGTGGTGACCCCTGGGAGAACAGTGTTAGGGGTCGGGGAGCAGATGTGAGAGGAGGAGGCAAGAAAGTGTGGATGGGGAGTGTAGACCCTGCTATTCTGGGGGCCCAGAGCCTGGTTTAGGTTGACCCTTTGTCACCCCTGGGCTGGTCCTCATGCCGTCGCCAAGCCCCCCGGGACGCCAGGCCTGGAGGCTTATATGACAAGAACCTGGGTCTAGGAGGTACTGGGCCTCCTGGGAGACCTGGGAATGGACTGGCAGTACGAGGCGTAGCGCCCCCTGGACTCCGGGCTTTTCTAAAGGTGGGTCCGGAGGTCAGAGTACAGAGGGAACTGGAGTCCTGTCAATCTTCTGGAGTGACATTGGTGTGAGAAGCATGACGAAGAGGGCCCGAGACTGGACTGGCCGTTCTCATGACCTGGTGCCCACGACCTTGTCCTCATGGATGACAACTCCTAGATTCTGCCACAGCTTTTCTGGTGGGTCTAGGTCCCGGAAATGATACTCTATCAGCCATGGGGACAACCTGAGTCCCAGGGACCTGGCCCACCTCCCCGGTCCCCTAGCTGCACCATAAGGTCCTTCCTTTTGTTTGTTACACTTGGGTAGCTGAGGTCAAGTGAGGTCAACAGGGAGAGGAGGGACGTCAGTCTTGGGGAAGACCCGGAGGTGGGGAGATGTGCTTAGTGCCGGCTATGCAATACCAGTTGCTGCCATGAGGGGGAGCCAGAGCGCACCGTTCCTAAACCCTCATTTTAAAATTTGAACAGTCTTTGCTGTGTGCAATGTGCTGGGAATTCAGTACTGAACAAATATAGGCACAGGTGCTTCCCTCGCATATCTCACCATTTGGTGGGGACACAAATGTTGTTAAGTAATCACACAAGCAAGTGTAAAGTATCTGTGGTGACAAGGGGGACCATGCAGGAAGCATATATGGAACTGTAAGACCCTGTAACCAGTGACTGACCCAGTAGGAGAGGTGGCAGAAGGCTTCCTGGAGGAGGATGCTCAGGTTGCAGTTAACCATACAAGAGCTGCAAAAGGCATTCCATGCACACCTGGGCTCTGATATCCAGGAACTCCTCCCTTGGAGGGGAAGCTGATTTCTCCGTAGCAGAGGAATGAAGGACCTTTTCCAGGTTCAAGCACCAGGCAGTAGATGGAGGATCTGAGAGGTAGAGGCTGTGACAGGTTGGGGAATGTGGGTGCAGGACACGCAGGGTCAAAAGGGGAACTCCCACCTGGTGGCAGCTTATCACAGTGTGGAAGCAGGAAGGGTGGGACAGACAGGGCAGGCCAGTCTTTCTTTTTTTTTTTTTTGAGTTGGAGTCTCACTCTGTCGCCCAGACTGGAGTGCAGTGGCCACTCCCGGCCACCGCAGCCTCGACCCGCTGGGCTCCAGCGATCCTTCTGCCTCAGCCTTCCAAGTAGCTGGAACTACAGGCGCGCACTATCATGCTCAGCTGATTTTTTTTATTTATTGTAGAGATGAGGTCTCGCTGCCCAGGTGGGTTTTGAACCCGCGGGCTCAGGCAATCCACTCACCTCAGCCTCCCAAAGGCACGGGATTACAGGCTGAGCCACTGAGCCCGACTGTGGCCAGTCTTTCTACCACAGTCCGCCACGTTCCCCTACAGGATGCCTGGACCATCCCTCACTCCAGGCAGAAAGAAATGATCACACGTGTCTAGGACTTAAAGTTCAGCCTGTCCAGCACTGCCCAGCAGAGTCCACCAATTTCCTGAGCTCAGGGACTATTGCGGCTTTACTGTCAATTCCTCATCTAGCTTTGACCCTGCACACTGCTGAGACCAAAACTCCAGGCTACTGGAGCATTTTCTTGAAGTAATACCAGAACTGTGTGCTGCCAGATCCACCCCACATGCCTTGCTGTGGCTGAAACTGACACAGGCTGGGGATACCTGTGATCCCTCGCAAAGCCTCAACTAATGCCAAGCTTATACAGCTCTTTGCATGGCATGTGTGTGGGAGAATGCAATAAAGGGATGCTTCCAAAAGGGATATTTCTGTTCTGGGTTGAACCTGGGTCTGCCTTCTGCCTCTGGTTCCTCCCAGATAGCTGTGTCCTCTTAGACCTCAAAAAAGCCAGGCTAGGTAGCAACATTTGGTTTTGCCCTGACCTGTGTGGAGTGATGCTGGGAACACTGTGGTGACCAACACAGCCCAGCTCCTGCCCTCACAGAGTTCTAGTTCTGTGGAGGAAATCGATATTGACCAAACAGTGACATTCCAAAGTGGTCAGGGCTGGGGTAGGAAAAGCACCGGCAAGAATGATGAGGGCTTGCTTTTGCAGAAGCCCAGGGGACTTCGGGAGCCCAGAAGGGCCTCTTAACTGAGCCTGGGGTGGGAAGCAGGGAGATTCCAAGATTTCCTGGAGGCAGGGCCTGCTTTACAGCAGCATATCCCATGAAGTTATGCAGCACCCCTGACCTAGAAGGACTTCAGGTGGTCAATAACAAGGTGGGGGACTCAGCTGCCAGTGTCACCATCTTGAAATTCTTAATGATTTTTTTGAACAAGAGGCCCTATATTTTCATTTTGCACTGGGCCCTGAAAAATTTTTTTTTTTGAGTTGGAGTCTCACTCTGTCGCCCAGACTGGAGTGCAGTGGCCGCTCCCGGCCATCGCAGCCTCGACCTGCTGGGCTCCAGCGATCCTTCCACCTCAGCCTTCCAAGGAGCTGGAATTACAGGCGCGCGCTACCACGCCTGACTGATTTTTTTGATTTATTGTAGAGATGAGGTCTTGCCAAGTTGCCCAGGCGGGTCTCGAACCGCAGGCTCAGGCAATCCACTCACCTCAGCCTCCCAAAGGCGCAGGATTACAGGCTGAGCCACCCAGCCCGGCTTTGGGCCCTGAAAATTAGATAGCCAGTTCTGCCTGAAGGGGAGAACCCTTGAGGAATTTAAAAAGAGCCAGGGGCAGAGAGGGTCTTCCAAGGAGAGAGAGCATCGTGTACAAAAGCCAAGAAAGGAAGAGAGAGGATTGTGCACTCGAAGAACGGACTGGGGTTTGGAGTGGCTGGATCACAGGGTGGGAGAAAGGGCGTGGGGAAGGGCGAGCGCAAGTAGTGGGTGAGGAGCTGCCAGGCTGAGAAGCCCCAACTCCATCGTGCGGAGTCACAGAGGGGAATAAATAGTGGAGGGACAGGGTCAGGTTCGCACTTTGGAAAGATCCATCTGGTTGCCTTGGGGAGGATGGATAGAGGCACATGGCCAAGAACGAGGTGGGGGGGTGCCTGTGGAGGAGGCTGGAAGGGTCCTGAGGGGGAGGGCGAGGAGGAGAAGCCAGTGTGGACAGGCTTATGAAGAACCTTGAACTCTTGGGTAACAGAAACCACCATCAATGCACCAGGAGATGGGCCAGGAGACCCCAAAGCCATGGGATAAACCCAGAGCTGCATTTCCACTTGAAATCTTTCACTGTGGAGGGCGGGGGAGGCAGAAGGGTAGGTGACAGAATGTCACTCCCTGGTAAGTACTTGAAAATCTTTTTATATGAGAACTCGCATGGATATACCGATGGAGGTGAATACAAAATTGGCAAGAATTTAGAGTATAAAATGTGAGACTTCAAAGGACTTTATTCTGGGCATGTTCTGGCTTCCACTCCATGGAACCCCTGGGGTACTCTCCACTTTCCCCAGCGCTCTGGATAAAACAGCAGTTCCTGGGGAACTTCCTCCTCCGCTTCCTCCTAAATGCCATGGCCCCCAGGGCTGGGCACTGACCCCTTTTTGCTTCTCTCTCCACCTCCCCTGGGGCATCCACCCCTGACACCTCAGTTTTCCTTCTCAGCTGACAACCACCATATTTCTACCCCCAACCCCGGCATTTCTCCTGAACACCAGACCCGGCTCACCTGGCTTCCTGAGCAACCCCCAGGCTTCTCCCACCCACTGGGTCTTGCATGGGGCCTCAGCTTCTTCCTAGACTCGCCCCTCCTCCCGGGGCCTGTCTGGGAGGGCAACCCCCACTCAGTCTCCTGAGCATCCTTCCCACCTCCCCTTCTGCCCTGTTCCAGTCCCATTCTGGTCTTGCTCTGGTCTCACCCGTAAGGCCGGAGGTACCGGAGCTGGGGTGGGCCTCAACAAGATGGCTCCAACCCGGACCAGGAGAATAATGGGTGGAAGTGAGCCAGCAAAAATGAGCTACCGGCACTAAGACCCCAGCCACAAAACGAGTCAGTACCTGCTACAGCGATTCTAGCAACCCCGTTCACGCGACAGCTGTCCCAACCAATAATCGCTCTCCCCAATCCCCCTCACAGCTTTCTCAGCCCTTTATAAACCCGTCGCCCATCTTGTTGGGTGCGACTTCTCCGGCCCACAGCTATATGGACCGGAGAACCTCGCCCGGGATTGCGCTGATAAGTTTTTCTTGGCTCCTTTGTTACGGTTTCGCCAGGTCTGGTTTCGTTTACCTTACATCACCCATCTGGATTCCTGGGCTCCTGGCTTCAGTCTCCCCCTCTAGTCCAGTATCTTCCTAAAGCCAAACCTGACCCTTCTTTGCATAGATGCCCCATGGTGCCCAGGGTTCCTGGGACAGTCTGAACTCTTTGACCGAGTGTTCCCTCCTACTCCCCCCAGCCCAATTGCTGGCACATATGTTTCTCCTTCATCTCAGGGTGGAAGGAAATCCTAACTGCTACCTGAAAGGCCCACATGTGCATACTTCCTGCTTCCCCCATGTTGCTTCCTGTGCCCTCGCTCCCTCTGCCTGTGAGGAAGAGCCAGGGACGGACCTTAAGCGAGTGACAAATGAAGCTATTGAAAGAAAGCTGGAGCCGGGCTCGGTGGCTCAGCCTGCAATCCCAGCACTTTGGGAGGCTGAGGTGAGTGGATTGCCTGAGACTGCAAGTTCGAGACCCGGCTGGGCAACTTGGTGAGACCTCATCTCTACAATAAATCAAAAAATCAGCCGGGTGTGGTAGCGCGCGCCTGTAGTTCCAGCTCCTTGGAAGGCTGAGGCGGAAGGGTCGCCGGAGCCCAGCAGGTCGAGGCTGCGGTGGCCGGGAGTGGCCACTGCACTCCAGCCTGGGCGAAGGAGTGAGACTCCAACTCAAATAAAGAAAAGAAAAGAAACAAAAAGAAAGCAAGCAAGAAAGTTGGTTCCTTCTTGAATTCTCCCTTGCTCCTCCCACAAAGGCAGGGTTCTGGGGAAGAAAGAGGCTAGAAATACAGGCTCCTAGCACCTCAGGGAGAAGATGGTTGGAAACTGTACCCAAGGTCCCTTACCTCTCCCTTTCTGGAGACCCAGCCCTCCCCTCCCCACCCCTCCCCTCCAGAATGCTCCGTGGAGGGTGTGGCTCCATTGTTTTCCAGTGCAGGGCTTTCTGGGAAGATGGGAATGACCTGGAAGCCATTGTCTTCCCTTAGGAAGCTCTGCTTCCAGATCCTCCAGACTGCCACATCTGGGCACATAGTATCCTCTCTCACCTTTGTCTCCAGTCACTTCCACGACCCAGGAACCCAGGCTTCCAGCCTCCCCCTTCCCCAAACTCAGGATTTCAGGTCCCCAGCCCCTTCTCCCTCAGACACAGAAGCCGTCTCTGCTTCCTCCTTCCTCAGAACCCAGGCTCCCAGGACCCTCAAGTTCAAATGAGGCTGAAGCCTCTCCTTCCTCAGCAGACTCAGGAGTCCTGCTCCTCTCTTTATTTAGAGACAGGATCTCACTTTGTTGCCCAGGCTGGAGTGCAGTAGCTATTCACTGGTGCGGTCATAAATCACTACAGTCTTGAACTCTTGGGTTCAAGCCATCCTCCTGCCTCACCCTTCTGAGTAGCTGAGACTAGAGGTGCACACTATCATGCCCAGCACTATCCCTCTTTTCTTAGGGTCTTATTCAGGCCTGGGTTTCTCTCCCTTGCTCCTTTGGACCCCTATTCTGTCTGAGAAACTTAAACTCCTCCCCCTCACCAAATACAACCAACCTCCTCCACATTCAAAGGTCCTCCTCCAAAGAAATAGTTTTCTTGTCTCTCTTTTGGTCCTTATATCTCCTCCCCGATTCCTTACCCTGTCCATCCCTCTCCCCACATCTGTCTGTCCACCTCATGTTTCTTTTTCTCTCCCTCTTGTACTATGTTCATCTCTGTCTTTTTTTTTTTTGAGTTGGAGTCTCACTCTGTCGCCCAGACTGGAGTGCAGCGGCCACTCCCCGCCATCGCAGCCTCGACCCGCTGGGCTCCAGCGATCCTTCCGCCTCAGCCTTCCGAGTGGCCGGAATTACAGGCATGCGCTACCACGCCCGGCTGATTTTTTGATTTATTGTAGAGATGAGGTCTCCCTGCCCAGGCGGGTCTCGAACCCGCAGGCTCAGGCAATCCACTCACCTCAGCCTCCCAAAAGGGCGGGATTCCAGGCTGAGCCGCCGAGCCCGGCCCATCTCTGTCTTTTACGTCCCCATATCTGCCTCTTTTTCTTTCTCTGTCCATCTGCCTTTCTCCCCACCTATACCCATAATCAGGCCCCATTATGATCAATGGCACCTGGTCAGCTGGTGCTAATGAAGACATCCATGTACAGGCCCAGGGAGGGTGCTGAGGGTCCGGCCCAGGCACCCAGGATCTGGCCCAGGCATCAACCTCACCCAGTGCCTCCGCTCCTGGCAGGTGAGCCACTAGCCTTGCTTTTTCTCCTGGGCTCTGAGACCTGAACCCTGCTCTGGGATTTCCCTTGTGCCCCCTACTGTTCCGCAGTGGGAGAGCTGGAAGGAAGACTGGCCAGAGGGACTGCACTAACCAGTCCATCTCCTTCCACCTCCTCCCCAGCCCTGTCTGCCCTCACACCTGCCCTGCCCTACCTTGATGCCCAGGTTTCCTATGGGGCGAGTGATCCATGGGGAACTCAGAAGCCCAGTGAGCTGGTCTGGATTTGCAGCAGAGGACTGGCTGTGCTCGAGGCTGTCTGGCATGGTTCTGTGACAGGGGATTGACCACAGTGGAGCCCCCTGGGACAGGGCCCGGACCAGTTGGGACAAGGGGTACTTGAGCAGACTCTGTGCCAGGGGATTGGTCAAACTGGTTCTGGAAAAGAGGCTGGGCAGGCCTTTCTGGAACAGACGGTCCAAAAGACACAACCTTAAGCTGCTATTTATAGGCCATTGTTCCATAGCCTTGACATCCATCATCTCATCTGCAGATGCAGCTCCTGAGGCCCAGAGAAATTAGACAGCTTGCCCAGATTCAAGTGGCTAGAAAGTGGCAGAGTCAGAAGTCAAATCTGACCCTATCTGGCCTCAGAATCCACAGGATTATTCCCACTCCCTGTCTCCACTCCCAGTTCTCTCAAGCGCCAGGGCTGCACTTGCGAGTTCCAGGGCCGCCACTTCCTCGCAGCTTTCTTGGAAAACAGGGGGGCCGAGAAGCCCGACTTCGGGCTGTCTACGCCGCCACCGCCCACGGGGCTCCCGACGGCGATGCTCGTGACAGCGCTAGTGTGATGCCAGCGTGAGCGCGGCTCTTCCGGCCGGCCCAGCCCGCGTGGCCAGGCGCGATGGTGTCCGCGCAGCGGCGTCGCGGCCGGTGGCAGCGAGGGTGGTGACCGCGCGAGGGCGCGCTTCCCGGGACTCGGCCCCACCGCCGGCACCCAGAGTTGGCGGCGGTGGCGGGCGCTGGGCCCGCGTCTGCGCCTCGGGACCCCGGGGCCTGTCCTGCTGGACGGCGTAGACCCCGCCGGTCCCTCCTTTTGCACCTTGAACTCTTCCGACCTTGCACTTGCAGAGCTCTGGCTGCGTCTCCGGCATCCGCGTCGTGGCCACCCGCCCCGTCGCGTGGCTGGCTAGCCACCGAGGTCTGCAGGCGAGAAGCATCCCCCCACACCTGCTAGCTACCCCCGGGGTCGCCGGTCGGTCTCGACGAGGTGCTCCTGTGGGCACCGGCTGGTCTCGGCCCCGGAACCACGTGGACCCGGCGGCACTGGAGACTCCAGGGCTGCCATGGGTGGGCTCCGCTTCGGCATCGCCCAAGGCTCGGGCTTCAGGACCCAAGCCCTGGGGCATAACGCCTTCGGGGGGTGGGCAAGGCATGGGACTCCTGGGTGTCCCGGTTGGGGAAAGTCACAGCACTTCACTCCGTTGTTCATACAGCAGCCAGAGAGACAATTTTTAAATATGTCGCGTCTCGCCTCTCAGAATCCTCCCGTGCCATCATCACGCCTCCCAGCAAAAATCGTCCTTGCAGTGGTTTCTGAGACCCTACGAGCTGTTCCCATCACCTCTCTCTCATCTTTTCTCTTCCTACCGTGTCCCTCCCTAACTCTACTCCAGCCCACACTGGCCACCTTACTTTCTTCTTCTTTCCCCTGGGACTTTGCACTGGCTGTCCTCAAGTATCCCTACAGATCACCTCCTTCCCGCCTGCTCAAATGTCTCCTGAGGCCAACCTGACTACCCAACTTCAAATGGCCACCTCCTACATCCTCTAGCCCTTTCCCTGATTGTGTGTGTGTGTGTGTGTGTGTGTGTGTGTGTGTGTGTGTGTGTGTGTGTGTGTTTTGTTGGGGTCTCACTGTCACCCAGACTGGTGTGCAGTGGTACAATCACGGCTCACCACAGCCTCCACCTCCTGTGTTCAGGTGATCCTTCTGCCTCAGCCTCCTGAGCAGCTGAGACCACAGATGTGTACCACCATGCCTGGCTAATTTTTTTATTTATTGTAGAGAGGGGGGTCTCATCATGTTTCCCAGGCTGGTCTTGAACTCCTGGGCTCAGGCAGTCCTCTCACCTTGGCCTCCCAAGGGGCTGGGTTTATAGACCTAGGCCACTATGCTCAGCCTTTAAAAGGATTATTTTCTTTCTTTCCTTCTTCCCTCCTTCCTTCCTTTCTTTTTTTTTTTGCCAGGGTCTCATTCTGTTACCCAGGCTGGAGTGCAGTGGCACAATCACGGCTCACCACATCCTCCACCTCCTGGGCTCAGGCGAGTCTTCCACCTCAGCCTCCAGAGTAGCTGGGACGAAAGGTATGCACCACCACGCCCAGCTAATTTTTTGACTTTTTTGTAGAGACAAGATTTTGCTATGTTGCCCAGGCTAGTCTCAAGCTCCTGGGCGCAAATGATTTCCTCAGCCTCAGAAAGTGCTAGGATTATGGACATGAACCACCACGCCCTGCCTCTGTGTATTATTTCTTTTTACCTTCCTGTTCACCTTTGAGGTCAGCTCCATAATCATGTTGTAATGATTCCTTTTTCTTGAGAAGAGGGGAAGGGACCAGAACTCAGTCTCTTGGCAAGTTTACACATCTAGAAAGTGGCAGAGGCAGCATTTGAACCCAGACCTACTTGTTTTCAGAGTGCAAGCTTTTTTTTTTTTTTTTTTTTTTTGAGTTAGAGTCTCATTCTGTCACCCAGACTGGAGTGTAGTGGCCGCTCCCGGCCCCCGCAGCCTCGACCTGCTGGGCTCCGGTGATCCTTCCACCTCAGTCTTCCAAGTAGCTGGAACTACAGGCACGCACTACCACGGCCGGCTAATTTTTGATTTATTGTAGAGATGAGGTCTCGCCAAGTTGCCCAGGCAGGTCTCGAACCCGCGGACTCAGGCAATCCACTCACCTCAGCCTCCCAAAGGCGCGGGATTACAGGCTGAGCCACCGAGCCCTGCTGAGTGCGAGCTTTTAACCAGCTGTTTGGTTGTGGAATTTTTGTTTTGTTTTGTTTGTACTGCCTGTTATGACTTATAAATAGCCTGCACTTAATAGGCTGAGTGGTAAGTGCTTTTTATACACAATTTGTACACACTATGTAATGTATACCTCACATTCACCTGAGAGGAGGGCTTTTTGTCATCCTCATTTCATAGAGAAGGCATTTGAAGATTGGAGATGTGAAATCACTGTCAAGGCCACATACTGAGCAGTTGGCAGCTTCTAACACGAAACTCACTGGGGCTGCTGGGAAGGAGGCATGTTGTTTCAGAGGGAGAGGTGCTCTGCGCAGACTCAGTATGACAGGCTGCTGACCACGGTCCAGAATACACTGCGCTGTGGACTTGGGATTTTCCTGTAACCCTGGAACCAAGGGGCTCCCACTTAACCTCTTCCGATCCTGACAAACAGAGGGAGACCAGGCAGATGAGAGAAGAGCAAGAGAATTCTCAGAGAGAGAGGATGGGTTTTTTTAGAAATGAAGACAAGGACTTCAAGCCATTTAATTGTAATGGCCTAGAGCTGGACTCTGGAACCAAAAGTCCTGGATTAAAATCCTGCCACACGCTGTGTAATCTTTTTTTTTTTTCTGAGTTGGAGTCTCACTCTGTCGCCCAGACTGGAGTGCAGTGGCCGCTCCCGGCCACCGCAGCCTCGACCTGCTGGGCTCCGGCGATCCTTCCGCCTCAGCCTTCCGAGTAACTGGAACTACAGGTGTGCGCTACCACGCCCGGCTCATTTTTTTTGATTTGTTGTAGAGATGAGGTCTCGTCAAGTTGCCCAGGCAGGTCTCGAACCCGCGGGCTCAGACAATCCACTCACCTCGGCCTCCCAAAGTTGCTGGGATTACAGGCTGAGCCACCGAGCCCGGCTACGCTGTGTAATCTTGCACAAGTCACTTCACCTTTCTGACCCTCTATTTCCTCCTCTGTGAAGGTGGATAATAATATCAACATCATAAGATTGTTATGACATTTTTGTAAATGACTGGATAGAACAGTGTCTGGCATGCAGTAAATATTTGCTATTATTATTTTTCAACAATTTCTTTTTAGCATCGACCTCAGGCTAGGGCTGTTCTAAGTGCTGCAGATGTAACAATGAACAACACAGAAAATATCCCTACACTTGGGAGCTGATACTAGCTCACATTCTAATCCATATCAAAACTCTGTATTCCATCTTTTTTTCCTGTTGATGGAAATATTCAATGTTCTGTAGAACAAGCAAGATTATCTCTTAAAAGTGCATTTTGTAGGTGGCTAACTTTGTGCACCAACAGCTGTGAACAAATAATGCCCCTGCCTGGGAAGAAGGAAGGAATATATGTCTCCAGTTCCCCACAGAGTATACATGTGTGCATACACATGAACATACACTACTCTCAAGTCTGCTTAATGTGTCGATTTGAAGTCCTCGCTGGCCAGAATCAACCCACAGATGAGTCTGGACTGACTAGCGCAGAGATTTTATTTTTATTTTCACTTTTTTTTTTTAGTCGAAGTCTTACTCTGTTGCCCAGACTGGAGTGCAGTAGCACACTCAATGCCACCACAGCCTTGACCTGCTGGGCTCAGGCGATCCTTCCACCTCAGTGCTCCAAGTAGCTGAAAATACAGGCATGCATCATCACGCCCAGCTAATTTTTTGATTTATTGTAGAGATGAGGTCTCGCCAAGTTGCCCAGGCTGTTCTCAAACCCCTGGTCTCAGGCAATCCTCTCACCTCCACTTTCCAAAGTGCTGGGATTACAGGTGTGAGCCACCATGCATGGCAAGACTTTTTTTTTTTTTAATTGAGTTGGAGTCTCACTCTGTCACCCAGGCTGGAGTGCCATGGCACACTCTCACAGCCACCCTGGGTGTCGACCTGCTGGGTGATCCTTCCGTCTCAGCCTTCCAAGTAGCCAGAACTATGGGTGTGCGCTACCATACCCAGCTAATTTATCATTTTTTTTTTTTATTGTAGAGATGAGATCTTGCCAAGTTGTCCAGGTTGGTCTCGAACCCGTGGGCTCAGGCAATCCACTCTCTTCAGCCTCCCAAAGTGCTGGGATTACAGGTTGAGCCACCAAACCCAGCTGGCAAATTTTTAAAATTTGAATCCGATTGTTTTTAGATGGAGCCTGTGCTCTCTGGCTCACTGTAGACCTGCTGGGCACCCAGGCTGTGCTGGTCACTTATCCCTCAGTACCACATTTTTCTTTCTGCTGATAAATACAGGTCTGCTTCATTTTAAGCTGGAACCCACACTAGCTTTTGAATGTTGAGTCTCCAGTGTCAGGGATTCTGGAGGCCTAGAGTTTGGAGGCAGGTCAGGGATGAGGCTAAATGTCAGGATTTAATTCGGGTGTATCCTCTCCTCATCTCATCTCCAGATATTCTGAGGAGGAACTGAAACCTTCCATGAAGTCCCAGCCCCTGCTAGAGTCCTCCCTGCTGATGCTACTCCAGTTCCAAGCCTCCACTAAGGACCATGCATGCTCTGGTGGGACCACGTGTCAGCTTGCGAAGCACAAATCTAAATGTGTGCCCAGCAGGCAAGCCACATCTGGCTCTAAGACCATGACCAGTTCCAAGATGACACCCATGAAGGACTCCAAAACATTGTCCCTCTCCAGCTCTAAGATCATGGTGGTGGCTGAACCAGGATCAAAAAGCACACCCAAAGCTAAACCAGGTCTTTTATCCATTGTCATGGCTGGACTTGCACCTGAACCTTGGCAATGGCTCATCCAGGGCTCGCACAAGTGGCTGTGAATGAGCCCCAGCCTGAACCTGTAGCTGTGGTTGAACCAGTGCCTGGACTTGTGACTGTGAAAGAGCCAGTTCCCACAGTCTTGGCTGTGACTGAACCAGCACCTGCACCTATACTGCAGCCCAGCCCATAGCTGAACCAGTGTCTACAGCCATGTCCCAAACCAAGATGGTGTCTGGGCCTAGGGCAGAAACTGTCTCGTGGCCAAGCAGAGGCTCAAGGTGGTGGCAGTGACTGAACCAGACTCAGAGACTGTGGCAAAATCAAATCTTAAAGCTGCATCTGCATCCAAATTGGTGTCTGTGGCCAAATCAGAGGCAGTGGCTGTCTCTCTAGCAAAGGGCAGGGGGCCATCACAGGGGTTACCTGCTGGACTTCTGGGCCACCATCCATCTAAACTTTTGATGGTGGCTTGTTCCCCATGCCTGGGGGCTGTGCCTACATGCTGAACTGATGCCTTCAGGTTCTACCCAGCAGCTTCTTCTGCCTTCCAAACTGTGGGTCACTTGCTCTGGAGAGAGGCAGCCCACGTGCTTTGTCACAATGCGCATCATTGGTATTACTGTCACCACTACCAAGTCTGAGTTTGGCTTTCTCCAGATAAGAATCATAAGGTATGGAATCCTGGGAAAGCCCGTTCCTTCTCTCATTTTTGTCATCTCTAAAATAGAGACAATTATGCAAGTCCAAAGTCCCTTATCTAAAATGCTTGGGGCCAGGTGCATTTCAGGTTTTGAAATTCAGAATGGTCATACCACGCAAATGCCATGTATTATATAACACTCACAGTGGGTGTTACATAATCACAAACACTAATATATCTGCAGTGAGATATTTGAATATTCACACTAAGTAGGATAAATTAAGACTAAGCAGACACACATGAGTTCAGGTCAACTTTTGCTGCCAATTGAGTTTTAACATCAAACACAGAAAACATCTTTCAGTCCTCAAACCATTTTGTTTTTACACTTGGGGATGACAGATAAAGCATTGTGGCTCTCTGGTACCTTCCTTATCAGGTTCCTGTGAGGTGGGAATGAGTTAATGTGTGAAAAGCACTTGAAACAGAGCCCAGCTCATGGTAAGTGTCATATGAGAGGTGTTTGCTATGCTTATTGTCCCTTAACGCTGGCATCTGGAACCTCTAAATTCTCACATGGAGCCACTGGCGTGTCCCAAATTTCTCCTCAAGAAAGGTTTAGGGGTATTGCTCTGGTTAGAAAGTTTTGTGGGCCCGAGTATGTGTAATCAGGGTTGCTGGGAGCATACCTGACACAGGTTATGATATATTAAAACCACCCCTCTGAACCACTATAGAAGGACAATGGACTCTGGAGACAGATGGCCTGGATTCAAGTCCCAGTTTGGTCCCTTGTTATCTGTGTGACCTTGGGCAAATTATCTCTCTGGGCCTCAGTTTCTCCATATGTGAAACTGGAAGGATGAAAAGACCCAATTCATAGGATTGTAGTGAGGGTTAAATGAACTAATATATAGAAGGGTCAGAAAGTATGTGATGTGGGGACCTGATACATGAGCCCCCCATGATGTGTCACACTCTACTCCACCCCTCCTTTACTTTGCCGCTCGGGAGTCAGGAGTTCCCCAAGGGCTCTTAAGGCTCCCTTGCATCTACAGCCTACCCCCCACCCCATGTATCCAGAACATTCAAATTCTCAGGGGTCCAAATTTATACTCTCGCCAACATGAGCCCTTATTTCCCAGGGATCTGACACTTCTAAGTTCCTTCTTCAATTAAGGAATTTTTAAAAAATAGCTCACTGCAGCCTCCAACTCCTGAGCTCAAGCCAGCCTCCCATCTCAGCCCCCCAAGTAAATGGAACTACTGTCATGTGCCACCGAGCCCAGCTAATTTTTTTTATTTTTTATTTTTTTGAGTTGGAGTCTCACTATATCACCAAAGTGAAAGGCTGGAGTGCAGTGGCAAACTCATGGCCACTGTAGCCTCAAACTGCTGGGCTCAGGTGACCCTTCCGCCTCAGCCTTCCAAGTAGCTGGAACTACAGGCACAGGAACTACAGCCTTCCAAGTAGCTGGAACTACAGAGAGATATCCCTGATCTGGAAGGATAGGTGGAGGCTCTTGATAACTGGGGGAAGACCCTTGGACGCTGTCTGAAGACACGCCTATTTACTGGAGGAGGTGAGCATTCACGGCTCCTTAGTGGAATGACATCTGGATTCCGGAGGAGGACTTGTGAGTACTGCCTTGGGACGAATCTGGATACTGGAATCAAGACTCCTGGTTAGTGGATGAGGGTGGAGTGCCCCCGATCTGCAAAGGCCCCACTCTTGGTATCCCAGTACCCAGACTCTTCAGCCTCGATCCTCCACCCCTCCTCAAACACTGAGACATGCCGCCTCTCTGGCGACCCCAGCTCTTGGGCCCCCTGCAGGTGAACCAGCAGCGGCTGTGGCTGCTGGTGACGCGGAGAGAGAGAGGAAGGTTGCAATTGTACTTCCATAGCTTGGAACTATGGGCAGAAGCAGGTCTAAAGCTAGAATTGTCCACATTGTCTCGTCTGTGACTGGCAGAACGCGCCGCCGATGCAAGTGACTGAAAGCTTCCGCTCAAACATGGCGGGTCTGTGTGACAACTTTCATTGGGATGGGATTGATGATGTGGGTGATCCTGACTGGTGCGCCTTCATGTGAGCTTGGGCCCTGCAGCCACCTGATGCCTCATGCCGCGTCCTTTGGATTAGGCCCTAAGCCAAGCCTGAGTCCCTGCAGGAGGTCCTGGGGCCCTGCGCTGTCCTAGTACTCCTGAAAGGACCCTTTAGCCTCTGCTACCAAGTGCTGCCACCAACGCCTTTGAGGCCAGCTGCAGTGCTTAAATCTGCCCCTTCCTTAACCACCTGCCTGCTCTTTGTTTGCATGGCCCCTCCAAGGGTGCCCATGCAACCTGTCAGTGCCTAGGGGTCAGTGTTGACCCCCAGAGGTCCCAGGCTGGCTGCGTGAGTGAGCCTTTGAGGGGGATTCTGGGACTTAAAAGCAACACTCCATTCTGGATGCCTAGTTGCTGGGACAAGGCTGTAGGGTCCTGGGGTGGGATAGCTTCTGAGTTCCAGGGAGAGGACTGATAAGCTAAGTAGAGACTTCCAGGGCCTAGAGGCAGGGCTCTTTGGGTCTGGGCCCACAGCTCCTGGGTCTTGGTGACGGACTTCTGGATTCTGAGGTCTAGAACACCCAGGCCCTGGGGTTGTGGTCTCTGAGTCCTGGGGTGAAGACTCCTAGGGCCTGGGGTTGACAACTACTCCAGTCTAAAAAGTTAGGAATCTCAGGCTTGGTGGACCATTTCAGGTGGCAAGAACTCTAGAGTCTGGGGTGAGAGCTCTGAGTCCCAGGGCCAGACTTTTATGTTCTGGGGAAAGGACTTCTGAAAACAAAAACATTTTTACTCCGTGAGGTGGGGATTGTTGGATTTAGGAGCTGGAAACCTCCATTCTGGGAGGTGAGGCCCACAGGATCCTGGTAGGGATTCCTGGAAGCTCAGGGCAGAGACGTCTCCACTCTAGGGGTGCCCAAATGTTTGGGTCTTGAGAACCAGACTCAGGAGTCCTGACATAAATATTCTCCCCTCTATCTTTCTCCACTCTTATCTCCCCACCCCCAACAGCCATTGGGTGTCCCCGAAGCAGCCACGCAGCTCATCCTGTCCAGAGACCTGCACAGGTCATCATGGGCATTGTGCCTGCTGTCCTGCAGGGAGACTTGGGGCCCTGCTGGCCCCCATAAGGTGTGGTGAGAGGATGTGGGCTGCGTGCACCCTCTGCCTCTGCCCAGCCTCAGCAGTGAGCTTGATCTGCACTGAGGCTGGCTGTGGGCCGAGTGCTATGCCCTGTCACACGGCTTGTGCACTTGCTCGCTGGTCAGCTAGCTACGTGTGCAGCAGCAGGAGGAAGCCACTATGTCTCCTGTGACCTGCATCACTTCCATTTCCCCAGCTCCTGCTCTTAGCTGCTGAGCGATCTCAGCTCACTGGTGCCACACGCACTTGCTGACTTCCATGTGCTCCTGGGCACTGGTCCTGAGGTGTCCCAAGCAGCCTTGAAATACATGTGCTGCCGGGCTCCATGGCTCAGCCTGTAATCCTGCGCCTTTGGGAGTCTGAGGTGAGTGGATTGCCTGAGCCTGCGGGTTCGAGACCCGCCTGGGCAACTTGGCGAGACCTCATCTCTACAATAAATCAAAAAGTTAGCCGGGTGTGGTAGCGCGTGCCTGTAGTTCCAGCTGCTTGGAAGGCTGAGGTGGAAGGATCGCCGGCGCCCAGCAGGTGGAGGCTGCGGTGGCCGGGAGCGGCCACTGCACTCCAGTCTGGGCTACAGAGTGAGACTCCAACTCAAAAAAAAAAAAAAAAAAAGAAAAAGAAAGAAATACATGTGCCTGGATGTCACCCAAAACTAGATCCCAAGGAATCCAGATGGGTCCTGCTAAGAAAAATCCCTCAATCCTACCCATACACACACCCAGGGATCCCACCTTTGGACCTCTGGCCCAGTCTTTTCCTCAAGACTCCAAGCCTGACCCGAAGGTCCCCCAAACCTTACCCTAGGGTCACATCATGAGCTTCAATCCTATAGCCCTGAACTCCAGATACAGAATCTCCCTTGGCAAAGGACACATGCTTTCTCTCCAGTTTGTCACAGTCCTCTTGTGCCCTCATTTATTCTCCTGACCCTTGGAGACATATGAATTTGGAACCGCTTTATGCCTTTTCTGAGATCAGGGGTCTAGTCCTGAATTCAGTTTTAGGGGTGCTATGAATCCTCCTGGGCCTGAATTCCAGGATTTAGGAGCCCTCTCTTAACCCAAGATATGCCAGGCACAGTTATAAGTTTTCACTTCATCCTTACCACAGTTCTTTCTGGTGGGTACTATTATTTCCTTCATTTTGCAGAGAAGTGAAATAAATTGCCAAAATGCAACAACTAATAAAGCCAGGAGCCAAGATTTAGACCCATACAAAGTATGGCTCCAAAGTAAAATGGCATTTAACTACCACACTTCACTGGGCTGGCACATGCAGTTATTGAAGCTGCCAGAATCGGATGTTTTTGTTCTACAAATGTGGCACCTTCATATGGTTCAATCTAAGTATGTGATATATACATGAGGACAAAAATTCTTAGCCCCGACTCAAGAGTCCTAAAACCTTCATTGTGAGTCCCAGTATATCAGAACTTTCAGCCCTGATTCTTGGATCCTGGAACCTCAGTTTCAACCCAAGAATATAATTTACTTATTCATCAGCCATCTATTGATGGTTCCAGGCACTATTCTAAGGGCTTTTCAACATATGTTAATTGAATTTCCAATCCTTCTCCGTCCAAGTCCTGAGCACCCCCATATCTGATCCAGGAATTCCAAAGTCCCAATCTCCAAGGCTTACAAACCCTCACACACACACCCAAATCCTGGACCCTCAGCCCCAAATGCAGTGGGCAAATGTGGTCAGAACCACGGACAGCAGCCCTGGCATTTGTCCCCAGCCATTACCTGGAAATTCCAGTATCTCTGGTACCTACAGCCTAACATGACCTATAAACCTCGTTCATGTATTTGTTCATGCATTTGTTCAACAAATATTTATTAAGCACCAACTACTTGCCTGGCACTGTTATAAATATATACAAAATACGTGTGTTTTGTACATATATTATATCAATTCCAGAGACTCCACGTCAATTCCCAAGATCCAATTGAGGGATTATGGCTCCAATCCCCAAAATCTACAACCCTCACCATCTAAGACTTGTTGGAAAAAGTGATCAGGACCATGAGCAGCAGCCCAAATATTGATAGATGTTATAGACAGACTCCAAGGCCCTGCTCTTACCTAGGGAATCCAAGCATCCTTGGTACAGACACTGGGTCCCCAGAGCTCCAGCTTGACCCACCCTCTTCTCACAGGTAGAATTTGCCCTCCCAGGTTCTGGGCAATCATGCACTCATCTGCCATGGCTGGGACACGAAAGTTGACTGCCACTTTGGCCTGTGTGTGACCTACATACATCCCTAGGATCCATGTGACACTGGTTCTACCAGTGGTATAGAAGTGCCGACTACAGTAGGGATCCCATGGACATCCTCCAGGTGCCCAGAGTAGTTGCAATCACCAGGTTGCCTGAGGATGCACTGATCTGGGTTTTAGGCCATAGCTACTTGATGGGTTCCCAGGCTGGATACCTGAATGCTGCTGGCAAGATGCAGCCATTATCACCACCCTGTGCTGCTCTTCCAAGCACCAGCACCTTGGTCCACTTTGCCCACATGTGACACCTTCCTGGGGCCCTTGTGGCTGTGTCACGAGTTGCTGGCACCAGGTCCCTATTTCCAAGATTGGGGGGTGGATGTATGCCTGGGCACTGGCCCCAGCGTCATGCTCAGCCTCTGCTGTGACACCTGCCAGCTGCCCGGTGGCCAAGTCTTCTTCTGGCAGAGGCTGAGCCTGTGCAGCAAGTTTCCAGGGCCTTAGTCCAGCTTCTTGATCCGGGGAGCTTGGCTCCACTCCTGACTGGGGTTCAGCTCCTTAGCTGTTGCCAGACTCACCCTGTAGTTTGGTCTCAGAGACCTTGTAGTTCCCATGGTGCCTCCCCTGCTCCTTCAGGTCCAGATTCACCTTCAACCTTTGCCCTAGTCTGATAAAAGTCGACCCCCAGCTCTTATGCTTCCCAAGTCTCAGCCCTGATTATGGCCCCGCCCTTGAGCCCTTACCTCTCCAGTGACTCAGAACCTGGTCATTGTCCCTGACCTGGTCAAGCCCTTACCCATCTCAGAGACCCATCAGTGCCTCTAAACCATGGCTAACCACTTGGTCTTTATTTATCTGAGGGTTCAAGCTTCAGTCTCATCCAAGTTGAGTTCTCCAGCCCTCACCCCTGCAGGGCCCCAGATGACTGGTCCCAGTCCTAGACATTGGGGGTGAGACTATGGCAGCCACTACCAAGGAACTTTCCTTCCATTCCTACACTTTCCTGCAGGCCCTCTGGGTTGGCACACTCACTATACCGCCCAGCCGAGAGGGCAGGGAGCGCTCCCCCAGGAGCATGTGTACAACTGAGAATTCACATCGAGCTGTGCCACCTGCATGCCCAGAGCCTAGTGCGGCTGCCGCACTGGCCCATACCTCAAGGCCTGCTCTCAGCTGCCACCCCTTTACCTGAAACCAGCTGCTGGGTGACCTGACACCCTGTTGTGCCTCCTGCGACGCCCCAGGGCTCTGCATCACCTTCGAGGGCACCACCTTCAACCTCCCGGCCACCTGCACTTATTAACTGGTGGACACGGGCCTGGGTCATGTGGGTTGCGTGGCCCTTTGAGGCGGTGCTGGAGAAAGACCTAGACACGCCCCACCTCCGCTGAGAGCTGCTGCAGTGCGCGTGGGCTCCGCTTCAGTGTGGACCGTGATGGCTGGGGACAGTCACGGTGAGCCCTGCCCTGTGGCCGGCCTCATTTTGGCTGCCTGGACAGTTCTGTCTGGCAGGTGAGATCGCTGTTTAACACCCTCTGATGCCCTCTTTCCTCTCGGTTCTCCAACACCCTCACTTCCACGCTTCTCCCTCCTCCCATTCCCGCTTCCAGTCTGGCTCCTCCTCCCTTCTTCCAGCCTCGATTCCAGCAGCTGTCTGCATGCGCTGCTCCAGCTGCCCAGTCTCTCTGTCACCCCCACTTCCCTTCTCCCCTCTCTCTTCACTACTCCAGTACACTCAGCCCCCTACCCTCTCCCACTCCCAACCTTTATCTTCCCACCTCTTCCTCCTCATGCTAGGTCTCCCAGGGCTCTCTCCTCCCGAGACCCCCAATGACTCCCCCCTCCTCCCCAGGACCTGCTGGTTCTCCCTGGCCCCTCTGTTCCTGCCCACCCAAACCTCTTCCCTGTGTGCCCCCTCCTCACCACGACTAGCCATTCCCCTCAGAATAGCGCCTCCCCCTATCTCCTGCTGCCTCGTCCCAGATTCGGTAGCCTTCCCCTGTCCTGAATGATCCCCCACCTGGCAATGCCCACCTCATCCTCTCCCTCCTCCTCCCCTGGTCTCTGCACCTCATCCTCCCACCTCCTGCCCTGTCCCTGATTATTCTCCACAATATCCATTAATATCCATCCCAAGCCTGCCTAGAACATCCACTCCCCGAGTCTCCCCTCCCCCACTGAACTACTGCAATAAATAAAAAATCAGCCGGGCGTGGTAGCGCGCACCTGTAATTCCGGCTACTCGGAAGGCTGAGGCGGAAGGATCATCGGAGCCCAGCAGGTTGAGGCTGCGGTGGCCGGGAGCGGCCACTGCACTCCAGTCTGGGCGACAGAGTGAGGCTCCAACTCAAAAAAAAAAAAAGAAATCAAATCAAATCTGTCTGCCCTGTGAGAGTGTGTGTCCTAGACTCTGTCCCGTTCAGTGCTCTATCTCCAGGCTATACCTTACTAGGTCCTCAACCAATACCTGTGGGATGATCCGAGAGCAGAGCTGGGTCTCCTGCCCCTGGCCCCACCCACCCTGCGCTGGCTCTGGGTGGAAGACTCGTGGCTGAGGCTGGCCCCCTCCAGGGTGGCACACTGGTACCAGCTGTTTGCTTGCAGGCAGGCACAGAGCACTTTGTGGTTCCCACCGGCCATGCAGGCCTGAAAGAAGGGCTTCGGTGGCAGATGTGTGTGGCCAGGCGCCAGTGGGGCAGCTCCTGGCTGGCTCAGTAGCACTCGAGCCTGCAGGCACCATGCCACACTGTGTCTGCTTGTGTCCTCAGTGATCACTGGACAGCCTGATCCCAGGCAACAACGTGGCTCAGGGCTGGGCCTCAGCAGTTTCAGGTCAACAGCCTTATTGTCTCTGAAGCCGCCACCGAGGCCATGGAGCATCAGGGGTGGGAGGTGGAGTGTGGGTGTAAGAGGAGGGAGGGAGGGACTGGGGGGAGAGTGGAGGGGAGTTGGATGAGTGAGAGAAGGGACACAGGAGTGAGGTGTGGGACACATGAGAACCTCAGTTTTACCTGCTCTGAGTTCGCTCACTCCAGCTTCAAACTGCTCTGTGAGTTAGAAACAATTGTTGTTGGTCCTCTACAGTGAGGAAACCCAGACACAGAGGAGCTGTTTGTCTTCCCCTTTTTTTTTTTTTTTTTGAGTTGGAGTCTCACTCTCCCACCCAGACTGGAGTGCAGTAGCCGCTCCTGGCCACCCAGCCTCGACCTGCTGGGCTCCGGCGATCCTTCCGCCTCAGCCTTCCGAGTAGCCGGAATTACTGTCTTCCCCTTTATTGTGTACTGGTGACCCCTCCCCCACAAACACTTTTATGGTCCAGCCCTGACTCAACCAGCTATGGCAGAGGCAGGGTGATGGGGACAAAATGTGGCTGCTATATCAGGTAGGACTCTTAATGGCAATGTCAACTGAAACCTGGGAGGAGAAAGAAAAAAGGACTGGGGCCAGGCACAGTGGCTCATGCCTGTAATCCCAACACTTTGGGAGGCTGAGGCAGGAGGATTGTTTGAGGCCAAGAATTTGAGACCTGCCTGGGCAATATCGTGAGACACCTGTCTCTAGAAAAGAAGAAGAAAGAAGGAAGAAGGGAGTAGAGGAAGAGGAAGAGGAGGAGGAAGAGGAGGAAGAAGAAAGGAATTTGGAGCACACGTAACTTTAAAGGCCAGAGGGTATTTCTATATTATATTATATTATATTATATTAGCTAGATTAAGAATTTTCCATTGTAGTTTAATTTGTTTCTGTCCTCTGTCTTGATCTCTACCTCCCTTTCTCTCCCTTCCTCTCTCTGTGTTTTATTTTCAAGCAGATTCTCCCCTTGAGACAGAAGCAAGGCTCTGGCAACTTTAGACTGACAATCCTACCTGCTTCAAAGCCCTCAAAAAAATGTAACACCCTTTCCCATCGGTCCCAGCAAAAGTCCCAGGGTTGCCTTCCATAATTGCCTGACCAGTTATTGTGACCTGGAGGAGAGAGGAATAATCTGATTAGCCAACCTGGGTCCTGTACACAACCTTGGAGCCTGGATGTGGAATCTCCTCGGTCCACATGTTGAAAGTAAGTATGGGTAGTGGTCAAAAAGGAGGTGCAGGTATTATTATTATTATAAGGGTAACAACCAGCACCATGGCTCATGTCTGCAATCCTAGAGCTTTGGGAGTCTAGGAGTTAAAAGACCAGCCTGGAGGCCCAGTGTGGTGTCTCACAGTTATAATCCCCGCACTTTGGGAGGCCTATGTGAGAGGATTGCCTGAGCCCACGGATTCGAGACCAGCCTGGGCAAATTGACAAGACCTCATCTCTACAATAAATCAAAAACTTAGCGGGGCTTGGTGGCACATGCCTGTAATCCCAGCTACTTGGAAGGCTGAGGCAGAAGAATTGCCTGAGCCCAGCAGGTCGAGGCTGCCATGACTGTGAGCATGCCACTGCACTCCAACCTGGGCGACAGATTTCAATTAAAAAAAAAAAAGAGAGAGACCAACCTGGGCAACATAGTAAGACCCCATCTTTACCCTCTCCCCCCAAAAACTAGCCTGGTATCGTGTAATATAGCTGTAGTCCTTGTCACTCAGGAGGCTGAGTCAGGAATATCACTTGAGCTTAAGAGTCTAAGGCTACAGCGAGACACTACACTGTGTCAAAAAAGGGGGTGTGGTGGGAAGGACAAAAAAGACATCAACTATAAGGATCACTGACAGGTCCCCCACAAATTCAGGATAGTAGGTGGGATCACATGGCTCCTCTTCAACAGAGGCTGGGGATGGAGGAGCCAGACAACCCTCACAAAAGAGCAGGGGAGCCTTGCTAGTCATATCTAGGGCACAATGAAGCAGTTATCGCAATACATGATTTGCAGACACTGCTCAAGCATTGTTGGTTGTCATTATTGCTGCTATACTCAGTCGAGGGGGAGGACTCCTGGGGGGAATGCAATCGCGCGGTGTGGGTTGAAAAAGTAGGCGCCTGACTTGCCTGAGCCTCACAAGCCACTCTCCACAGCCATGCTGTCTCCCCCACATGGCCACTACAGCCTGCTGCTGTCCGGGTGCCCAGGAGTGGGAGGGCTCCCCACTCTCTGTACTGAGGGCTGCGAGTGTGATGACAGATTCTTCCTGGCAGGTGGTGACTGCATCCCTGCTCTTGCTTCTGCAGTGGCCAGGACTTCCCTGCAAGCATCCTCTCGGGTCTCTGTTGGAGTCTCACCTGGATCTCACTTTGCCACTGGTGCCGGCACTTGTCCTATGTATACGGCTCTCATCTCAGGACTTCTAGCTGCAACCTCCCTGCATTACCACCTCACCATTCCCACTCCCTTTTCCCCATGGTCTGGCCATGAAGGACTGTTCTTCCTCCTGTAAAAGCCATCTGGGAGAGGCTGGGACCTGTGTCCCCTTCATTTGCCCGGTGGGGAGACTTGGGCATCACAGATGGAGTCCTAGTCTGTTGACTGAAAGATGTCCAGGGCCGTGACTCCCCAGTCCTGGGAAGGAGGAGATTTAATTTCTGAGTCTGAGAGGGGAGAGGGTTGGGGACCCAGGCTCATGTGTCCCTGACCTTCTCGCTCTACCAGAGTCACCCACCTCAGCTCCTGCACTGAGCCCTGTGATCCCACCACGGGTTTCTCCACCATTGCTCCCCAGTCCCAGGCCTCAGTGCCCAGAATACTCCTGCTTTGGCCCATGTGGCCTGCACGCCCAGCCTCGTGTGCCAACCCCTTGATCCCAGCACACTGCAGCCACCCCTACGCCCCCATCTGGCCACCTGCTGCTGGATGGCTGCTGTGTGGCCAGTGCCTTCTCCCCTGTTTCCTGCACCAAGGCCACCCTTTCTGGACAGACAACTGTGCTTGGTGCTATTGCTGCTCAGCCCTCAGGACTCTGGTAACCAGGTTGCTCCAGTGCTGGCCTGACATGTGCCAAGGTCACTGTAAGGCCTCCACAGGTACATGGCATGACTGCCTGTGGACCAGTCCCCACCCAGCCCCACTGTCCCAGAGGAATCCCTGGTCATCACTGCCACTGGAGACCTGTTTCCACACATCTGGAAGAGCCCACTCTGGATTCCCCAGCTGCTGTGTCTACTGCCCGGCAGGTCTCTGGGGCGCGGCCCATGCCAACCTGGGGCCCTTCAGCCTGGATCTCACTTCTGTGGCTACACCACTGCATCACACTCCTGACCCTCTCAGCCCGTGGCCTGAGGCTGGACATGAGCCCGAAAGACCTCAACTACAGCCAGGTGAGGCTCCAAGAGCCTCACACTGGCCCATTATTCCTCACTGTCCTGCTACCCCCAGGCCATCCATAGTGACCTCTCTTTTCCTACTGATGCTGTCTTTGTTAACTCTCTCACTGGTCCTTAATGATGTCCACTCTGATTTCCTAGTGGCCCTATTTATCTCCCACTATTGGCTACTGACCCCTTCCCATTGGCTTTCTTGTTGATCCCTCCCCACTGACTCTCCACTTGACTTTTTTTTTCTTTTTTGAGTCAGAGTCTCACTCTGTCACCCAGGCTGGAGTGCCGTGGCACGCTGCTAACGGCCACCGCAGCCTCGACCCACTAGGCTCAGGCGATCCCTCTGCCTCAGTCTTCCAAGTAGGTGGAATTACAGGCGCACGCCACCATGCCCGGCTAATTTTTTGATTCATTGTAGAGATGAGGTCTTGCCAAGTTGCCCAGGCTGGTCTCAAACCCCTGGACTCAGCCAATCCTCTTGCCTTGCCTCCCAAAGTGCTGGGATTACAGACTTCAGCCACCACGCCCAGCTCACTTGTCATTTTTTTTTTTGAAGTTGGAGTCTCACTCTGTCACCCAGGCTGGAGGGCAGTGGCACACTCTCAGCCACCGCAGCCTCGACCTGCTGGGCTCAGGTGAGCCTTCCACTTCAGCCTTCCAAGCAGCTGGAACTACAGACATGCGTCATCATGCCCGGCTAATTTATTTTATTTTATTGTAGAGATGAGGTCTTGCCAAGTCGCCCAGGCTGGTCTCGAACCGGCAGGCTCAATCCTCTCACCTTGGCCTCCCAAAGTGCTGGGATTATAGGCGTGAGCCACCACGCCCAGCCCCACTTGTCATTATTAACTACCACTGAGACTCCAATTACCCTCCCATTGACTCTCCATTGAGTTGTCAATGACCATCCTGTTAATTCCCTAATTTAATCCCCTTTAACTCACAGGCTCAACCCTGATCTTCCCCACTGAACTTCCCTTTTATTGAATGTTCCATTAATTCACTGAGTCATCCATTGTTCCCTCCCCACTGACCCTACTACTGTTACGTTGACCTACCCATTAACCCATTACCTGTCCTGTTGATCCCCTCTCTTCCCCACTGATTTGTATACTGAGCAGTCTATGGACCTTCCCTACAATCACTGACTGTTCCATTAATGTTTCCTTTTGCTCCCCTGTCTTCCCATTGAGAATCACCAACCACTGATTCCCTCTTTGAGCTTCCTCTATTGGATATTAACACCTCCATTGAATTCCTAGGCCTGTGTATTATCCCCCTAATCAAGTCTCTCTTTGACTCATTTTCTCACCCATTGAGTTATCCATAGAGTGTCCCATTAATTCATTAACTTACTGTCTCATAGGACGCGTACATGTGTTGATAGATCTTTGATCAAGTCACAGACAAAGTAGGGTTCTTTCCCATCTGGTGTTATGAAGCCAATATACAAACCCAAAAGTGGGGGTCAGACAGGGAAGGCTTTAATTCTATGGACATAAGATGGAGAAATGGGAACATGGTTCACAAATCAACTTCTCACCTGGCAGGAGGTGAAGGAGTTAAAACGCAGAGTTTCTTTAATGAAGAGGATGAACATTAAGAGTAAGGGGAGAGACAGTCTTATCTTTCCTGAGAATGTCTGGTGAACCAGAATGTTGCCTTCCTTCTGTCCTTATACGGTTTCTTCCAGTTATCATGGTGATTGTCAACTGTCATTTTGCCAGTGGGAGTGTCACAGCATAGAAATGAAATTATTATTATTATTATTATTATTATTTATTATTTTGAGTTGGAGTCTCACTCTGTCGCCCAGACTGCAGTGGCCACTCCTGGTCACCGCAGCCTCAACCTGCTGGGCTCTGGCGATCCTTCCACTTCAGCCTTCCAAGTAGCCGGAATTACAGGCACGCACTACCACACCCGGCTAATTTTTTGATTTATTGTAAAGATGAGGTCTCGCCAAGTTGCCCAGGTGGGTCTCGAACACGGGCTCAGGAAATCCACTCACCTTGGCTTCCCAAAGCGTGGGATTACAGGCTGAGCCACCGAGTCCAGCAGAAATGAGATTATAATGAGGTTAAAGGTTCCTCAGACATCAAGTGAGCTGCCATCTTGGATCCCAATGGTTTGACTGGTCAAATCGAAAGGGGAACTTCTGTCTGCAGGCCTTTCTGTTTCTTAAAGATACACAGGGTTAAGTCAGGGTCGAAATTCAGCTATACCACGGCATTACACTGGATAACAATCAGAATGGCATCCTTCCAAACAGGATGCTGTCCATTTATTTTGGAACTGCTACCCACAGACCAAGCAGCTATCTCTCAGTCACTGACTCCTCTTCTGACTCCACCCACATCTACCCTCCAGAGAAGCCTCACATTGCTACCCAAAGCCACCCACTGAGCCTTGACCCTCAGTGATCCATGGACTTGTCCACCACTTCCTCCATCTGCCCTCTTCTAGATTCTCCCATCACTCCCCCACTCGCCGCTGTCCACTGACTCTTTGCTATTCCATTATCCTCATTGAACTTCCTTTGACCTTCCCTTAACTGACCAATCAATCCCTCTACCATTGACGCCCCCCTGAATCCCTTTCTGATCCCCCATAGGGCCCCCAACTGACCTCTCACTCAATCCGCTTGTGATCCCTAATGACCACTCCCATGAACTAACTACTGCCATTCTTGACCCCTCTCTGACCCTTTCTGCTGACTCCCCCACCACACAGTCACCCTCTCCTCCTGCTGTCCCCTCCGCCCAGGCCCTCTCTGTAAGTGGAGGGAATTCTGAAACACTTTTTCTGGCACAGCTCCACCTCTGTGACTGCCCCAGGGACTGCCAGCTTTGAATGGACACAGACTTCAGCCTCTTGGGGACCAATGACTGGGACGGCTTGGCATGCCACAGGCCTACGCACAACTAGTATGTACGGTCTCTGCACCCTTGCGGGCCTGATGGAATCCTTTCCCGACACTCGGAAGGTGGCCAAGTTGCCAGGCTGCAGTTGGGTCTGCGGGTCCCTCCGGCCCAGACCACGCCTGGTGGCCGTGCATGCTCTCAGTTCACCAGAAACACGCACTGAGGGCTGTTGGCGGTGGCCGCAGGTTCCTTGGAGCCATGCTACCCGTTCCTCGACTGGTGCCTGGACCACGTGTGCCGCCGTCGCGGCTCCAGCTGCACAGTCTGCCGAGCCCCGGCCACCTACCTGCTGCTCGCCAGGCTCTGGGCATAGGCTTGCGTCCCGGGAGGACACCCGACTTCTGTCGTGGGTGGGAGCTCAGAGGAGCCTCGACTTGGGCCACCAGGGGGAAGGACGCGGGAGGACCAACTGGAGAAGTTCGCAGATGAAGATGAGAGGGTGGGAGGGAACAGGTGAGGGCAGGTGGGCGCTGGGAAGAGTTGGGACCGGGTTGGAGCGGCCAGACCAGCAGGGGCCGCGGTCCGATGTCCGTCTTTTGTGCCTGCCTGTTTTCTCGGAGTCTCTGCGTGCCCGGTGCCCGCTGGACTCCCGCTGTGCGTCGCCCTTTCTGCCCCCGCTCCGCCCCCGCGTCCCGAGGTGATGTCTTCCCCGGGCGTCCGCGTCTCCGCCTTTCCCATCTGTGCCTCGGTCTGTCGCGCTGGAACTCTCTCCTCTGACCCTCGCTCTCCGCCCCCCGCCCCCCCCCCGCGTCTCTCCACCTCCGTCCCCTCCCGCCCCCGCAGCCCGCCCCGGAGTCGCGGTGCCCGCCGCGTTCGCGCTCTGAGCGGTGCGTCCCGGCCACGTGTGCAGGCGGCGAGCGCCCGCGGGCCGCGTGCGGGTGACGGCGGCGGCGGGGACTGCTGAGTGTGACAGGCCTCCGTGCCGGGCGGCGCCGCCGGGTCCCTGCGGCCAAGTGCGGCCTCGCGGGCGTGGGCGGCGGAGGCGTGCGCAGCTGCTGCCCCACGGACGCGCCGGCCGAGCGCGCGGACCCACGCGCATGCTCGCCCCCGCCGGCCGCGCGCCGACGCACGCGGCCCGCGCGCCGACCCACGCGCGGGCTCGCCCCCCCCCCACCGGCCGCGCGCTCACGCTGCCCCCGCCTCTCCCGCGCCTATGAGCGCCGGGACTTGCGGGCCCGCGCAGTGCTCGCGGGCGCCCGGCCCTTCAGCCTGGATGCTCGTCGGACACCAACCCCAGCTGCAACTCTCCACGGTCGGCCCCATCACAGTAAGCGCCTGCTGGACTACCGGGCCTCGTCCTTCTTCTGGAAGCGCCTCAGTTTCCCCATATGTAAAATGGGCACGTCCGCCCCTCAGGTCTTAAAAGATGGTGCAGGTATACGAGGAAGCAAAAACACCCTGGAATATAGTCATGGCTCACTAAAGAGTAGCTGTTAATATTTGTATTCTCATCTACCATACAGAATTGTAGAAAATTAGTCTTCCGGGATTACTTCGATAGTTCTGAAGAGTCTCTGTGGCCAGGAGCAGGATAAGCCCCAGAGTGTTCGATGGTGAACAAGACCTAGAGGCGCTTACATTTATCTGGGGGTACAGATAAGGAAACAAAACAAGTGGTAAATCAGATGGTGAGAGTAAGAACTATAAAGTAAAATAGAACAGGGAAGAGAGACAGAGAGTACCGGGGAGCGGGTTTACAATTTAAATAAGGTGGGTGAGAAAGTAGCATTTGAGCCAAGACCTGAAGAAGGGAAGGGAAGGACCCGTGTGAACCTCTGGGGAGAAGCAAACCAGGCAGCGGAAACGGCAGGTGCAAGGATCAGGGGACTGGGACGGTGCCCGGTGTGTTGGAGGAACAGCAGCAAGGCCAGTGTGGCAGCTGCTCAATGAGCACGTGAGTGACGTCGCATGGGAGGAGAGGATGAGGCTAGAGAGGTGACGGGGCGTATCGCTAGGGCCTTGTGCATTGGGCTGTGGTGAAGACTTAAGTGGCCACAACAGTAGAAGAGAAGGCAGGAGCGTGGTGTGGTGACAATCTGTAGCAGGGAGTAGGGAGCATCAAAAAAGAGGCCGGGCTCGGTGGCTCAGCCTGTAATCCCGAGCCTTTGGGAGGCCGAGGCGAGTGGATTGCCTGAGCCCACGGGTTCACGACCAGCCCGGGGAACTTGGCGAGACCTCGTCTCTACAATAAATCAAAAATTAGCCAGGCATAGTAGCGTACACCTGTAGTTCCAGCTACTTGGAAGGCTGAGGCGGAAGGATCGCCAGAGCCCAGCAGGTCGACGCTGGGGTGACTGTGAGTGTGATATGGCACTTCAGCCTGGGTGATAGAGTGAGACTTCACCTCCGAAAAAAAAAAAAAAGAGTGTGGTCTGCACTCGTGAGGTAGATAAGGCCAGAGAAGGGACCCTGGGATTTATTTATTTAGTGCTTACTATGTGTTCAGCACTGTTCTGAGTGCTTTTCACGCGTCATCTCATTTAATTCTTTTTTCTTTTTTTTTTTTGAGTTGGAGTCTCACTCTGTCGCCCAGACTGGAGTGCAGTGGCCACTCCCGGCCACTGCAGCCTCGACCTGCTGGGCTGCGGCGATCCTTCCGCCTCAGCCTTCCAGGTAACTGGAATTACAGGCATGCGCTACCACGCCCGGCTGATTTTTTTTGATCTATTGTAGAGATGAGGTCTCGCCAAGTTGCCCAGGCGGGTCTCGAACCCGCGGGCTCAGGCAATCCACTCACCTCAGCCTCCCAAAGGTGCGGGATTACAGGCGGAGCCACCGAGCCTGGCTATCTCATTTAATTCTTACAGCAACTGTGTCAG
This sequence comes from Cephalopachus bancanus, assembly GCA_027257055.1. Classification (NCBI taxonomy): domain Eukaryota; kingdom Metazoa; phylum Chordata; class Mammalia; order Primates; family Tarsiidae; genus Cephalopachus; species Cephalopachus bancanus. The sequence goes on along the minus strand of JAPVLO010000110.1, from coordinate 288,775 downwards.
TTAGCTAATGCTGCATAACAAACAACCTCAACATTTAGTGACTTAACCCTAACCAGCTTTCTCACTCACATGTCTGTGAGCTGATTGGCATTTGGTTAACCTGGCAGGGGTCATAAGCACTTGCCATATGCCCAGCGTTTTTCGAAGCACTTTTTGTTAATGTATTGAATTCTCCCAACAAACCTATGAAGTAGGTACTCTTATCCTTCCATTTTACAGACAGAGAAACTGAAGTTGAGAAAGGCTAAGTCCCTTGCCCAAATCTCATAGCTCATTTGTGGCACAATGGGAGGGACGTCTAGGTTGTGGGGAGGCTTGGGAGCAAGCTTGGCCTCCTCAGCCCCAGTCCTGACTCCTTTCTTCCTGCAGGTGGATGGTGAGCACGGCAGCGGGTCAGGCCAGGGCCACGTTGGAGGGCCACCAGGGAGTGGTGCACACAGTCTGTGGGCTGCCTCTCAAATATGAATGGGGCAGTTAACAGTTCCTTCTGCATTCCGAGGCCGCTGGCGGGGCTCTGTGGCGTCTTTGGAGGCCATGTTGGCTCCAGTCCTGCCCGAGGGCCTGGTCATTACCCACTGCCCCAGCCTGACCATGGCTTTGGCATCAGCTGCCCATAAATTTGCCCAGATCTTTAAGGCTTCCCAACCGTGTGAACTCCTGCAAGTTCCCAGGTGGCCCCTTTGCCCACTGTCTGGGTCACATCAGCCCCGAGCTCTTCCTTAGGATATGCCTGCAGGATTATGCCATGCCCGTGGCCTCTGCCACACCCTCACCTCCCACACTGCAGCCTCCCAGAGGCTGGGATCTGTGATACCCTCGAGGAGCCCCACACTTTGCCATGAGTGCTCTGACTGGATCTGGGATGCACCCAGGGCAGGTCGTGGCTTGGCAGAAAGAGGCTCCTCCCTTCCCTTCCCCTGTTGGGAGGAGTGGGGCGGGGCTAGAATTGCTGGCACAGGTAGAACTGTTTGAAAGGAGTGTGGGAAGGGGCCTAAGAGAAAGGGAGCTGCAGTGGCAGATGTAGAGGCAAGAAATGTCAATGAGAAGCTAGCCTGACTGGGGACAGGTAATGGAACTGGAAAGGGATACCTGAGTCCTAAGCACTCACCTTAAGCACTCACCTTTGCCGTGTGCATACAGCAGCACTGACCCGCCACCCCGACCTCACTGCATTGACCCGCCCACCCCGACCTCACTACAGCATCAGTGGCGGGCTGTGTCCTGCCCGCCATCACAGCTCACTGTTCTTTCTGATGCTATGAGGGCTGTGAGTGTGACCCTGGCCTAATCATCAGTGGCACAGATGGTGTGTCCCAGGACCACTGTGACTACAGTGGACACTACCTTCTGCTGAGAGGGGCCCCCAGACCTGGGTAAGGGGGAAGTCTCTCATACCTTGTCATTAAGATGTTTCCTGGCCCGGCTCGGTGGCTCAGCCTGTAATCCCAGCACTTTGGGAGGCCAAGGTGAGTGGATTGCCTGAGCCCGCGGGTTCGAGACTTGCCTGGGCAACTTAGCGAGACCTCATCTCTACAATAAATAAAAAACGAGCCAGGTGTGGTAGCGCGCACCTGTAGTTCCAGCTCCTTGGAAGGCTGAGGCAGAAGGATCGCCGGAGCCCTGCAGGTCGAGGTTGCGGTGGCCGGGCGTGGCCACTGCACTCCAGTCTGGGTGACAGAGTGAGACACCAACTCAAAAAAAAGAAAAGATGTTTTCTGAAACATCAGCCATCATTATGTTCAGCTGTAATTGACAGAAAATTATGCCCACTGTCTTAAATACAGAAGGTACCCTATCTACTTTTACTTACCTGTGAAGTTGAAGCCTTCAGGAATGACTGGTTCTGGGGTTCAAATGCTGTCACTAAGACTTAGTTCCTTTCCATGTTTCATCTCAGGTGTTCCTTTTTCTGTGTTAGCTTCTGTAGTAGGCAGGTTCTTGTTCCAAATGCTAGAACTGAGGCTCAAGATGACAGTGGCTTAAACTTGGTAGAGGAGGTTTATTTCCCTCTCACGGGCAGTCCAAGTATAACTAGTTTGCTTCTTCCCACACAGGCTTCTTCTATCATGTGGCTCTGCCTCCCTTGTGATATCGCCCCCATCTGCTCCCCACCAGTTGGAAAGGGACAAAAGGAGACAAGGAGGACAACCCTCTTTCCTTTAAGGGCATAACCCAGAAGTGGCACACATCCACTTCCCACTGGTCTAAACTTCATGGAAGGACCCTATCTACCTGCAAAGGGGACATCTTTAGCCGAGTGGTCATGTGTACACCAGAGATTCTAATTCTAGGGAAAGAATGGAGAATGGATATTTGAAGACTGCCATAGCCTCATTCTCAAACTGCCTCTTTTTGTAGGGCAGGTGGCCCCCCACCGCTCCAGGTTTACAATGTATAGTTTAGCAATCCCAGTGGGATGACAGCATGTCTTTCTCAACAGCTTCAGCAGAAGTCCCAGGCAGTGGCTCACACCTGTAATCCCAGCACTTTGAGAGGCTGAGGCTAGAGGATTGCTTGAGCCCAGGAGTTTGGAACCAGCATAGGCCACACAGCAAAACCTTGTCTCTACACAAAACAAAACAAACAACAGCTGCGTGTGGTGGTGCACACCACACAAGCTAAGTCCCAGCTTAGCTACTTGGGAGGCTGAGGCAGAAGGATCACCTGAGCCCAGGGAGTTGAGGCTGAAGTGAGCCATGACCATGCCACTGCACTCCAGCCTGGGAAGCAGGGTGAGAACCTGACTCAAAACAAAAACAAAAAAAGTCCCAGGACTGACTCATTATCCCAGTGGAGGTCATTTACCCATCCCTAAACAATTACAGGGGTCAGGAGATGGAATACTCTAATTTGTCTCTGATTAACCCAGCCTGGGACATGTGCCCAGAGCTGGAGCCAGAGAGTAGCGATATCACTAAAAAAAATCCTAGGCTGGCCAGTTTCCCAAAGACAAACCGAGAGGCTGTAATCAGAAAACTACGGATGGATTCCTGGGCAGGGGAAAACAGTGTCTCCCTTGAGGTTTCGCAGCTCCTTCAGCCCATTTCAAGGTAAAGAATGTCCCCAGGCTGGTCAGCATAGTTACCTTGGAGATTAAGGATCATTTGGTAGGAAAAACATGAATGTTTAAATACCAGAGTTAGCCAGGTATTGTGGCACATGCCTGTAGTTCCAGATGCTTGTGAGGCTGAGGTGGAAGGATCATTTGAACCCAGGAGTACAAGGCTACAGTGAGCTGTCATTGTGCCGCTGCACTCCAGCCTGGACAACAGAGCAAGGTGCCATCTCTAAATAAATAAATAAGTCCCAGCATGACCATGGGAATGGAAAGATGACCACATCAGAAGGAACAAAACGGAAGAACAGACAACACTGGCCACACATCAGACTCTTCAGAGAGCTCTTAGAGCTTCTAAAGCACCATTGAGAAGAATATCTACTGTCCTAGAACCAAAGAGACTGAAAAACCACCAATTAAATGCAGTGCACAAACCTCGAGTGGATCCTATGTCTTTTTTATTTCTTTTTACTTTTACTTTTTAGCCCGAGTCACACTGTCACCCAGACTAGTGCAGTGTCACACTGTCACCCAGACTAGACTAGTGCAGTGGCAAGCTCACTGCCACTGCACCCTCGATCTCCTGGGTTCAGGCAATCCTTCTGCCTCAGCCTTCCAAGTAGCTGGAACCACAGGCATGCACCACCATGCCTGGCTAGTTTTTTTAAATTTATTGTAGAGCCGAGGTCTTGCCAAGTTGCCTAAGCTAGTCTCAATTCCCTGAGCTCAGTCCTCTCATCTCTGCCTCCCAAAGTGCTGGGATTATAGGTGTAAGCCACCGTGCCCAGCCAGATCTTATTTCTAAAAGAACAATTATAGAAGACATTTAGGGGACAATTGGGAAAACGTATCAATTTTTTAAATTTTTCCCATCTTATAGATAAAAAAGAAATTTCAGTTCTCTTCTGGGTCTTTGTTCTCAGAAAAAAAAATCTCAGTGGATTTTTAATTTATACTTATCAGGAGGTTAAGCATCTTTTCAAATGCCTAAGAAACTTTTGTATTTTCTATTAACACCCTTAATAGCCTTTGCTCATTTTTTTTTACATTGGGTTATTGGTCTTTCTTTTAATTTCTAAAAATTAAAATTAGCCCCTTCTCTATGATATACATCACACATATGCTTCGTTGTTAATGTTGTTCATAATGGCTTTTTGAATCCAATTTTGAGTCTCTCTGTTCCTGCAGGTTGGAGAGGGGCTAGTCCTGCCAGCTTCCAGGAACACTGTATGTGCTTGCATGTCCAAGGCGTCCAGTGCCGCCCTTTTCCCACCCAGAGGGAATAGGCTGCACCCTGGATGAGGGTGTACGGTTCTCTGAGACAGTGAAGCTGGGTCACCTGATGCCAGGGCCTCTTGACCACCTTTGATGGCTTCAGTGGCCTTGCAATTATGTCTGTTATTCCCTGTGCTGATGAGCTAGTTACACCGGTAGGTTCCAGACCTTAAGATCCTGACTGTTTCCATGTCATTGCTGATTTCCTACCTGTCCTAGCTGACTTACCCTGCAACCATGGGTGACTGTCAGCTTCAGGGATGGCTTTGGAGCTGTGGGACCCAATCTGGAAAGATGAGTGAGAGACCTCCCCCATCCTAGCCAAGACCCTTGCATAACCTGACACTTATCCCCCGGGCCTCTTCAGCCCTCATGACCTCCCATGTCCTTCTAACAGAACCATTCTCTCATGACTCTCTGATTCACATTGATCTCCACTGGCTAAATATCTTTGTTCTAATCTCCCATGACCCTCTGACTCCACACAAACTTAGTGTTAGACTTCTCAGGGCCTCACCTTGACCTAAGACTTGATGATGAACTACTGACTGAGTGATTAGGGCTTTGACAGGGGAAGCACTGGCAGAATGGAAGCCCGGAGGAGGTTCCCCAGTTGATGGAGATAAGTGAGCTGAGACTTGAAGTTAGGCAGGGGAAGAGAGCAATGGGGAGGCTTTCGGACCAAGGCAGAGAAAAGGGAGAGACGCCGGGCTCGGTGGCTCAGCCTGTCATCCCGCGCCTTTGGGAGGCTGAGGTGAGTGGATTGCCTGAGCCCGCGGGTTCGAGACCCGCCTGGGCAGCAAGACCTCATCTCTACAATAAATCAAAAAAAAAAATCAGCCGGGCGTGGTCGCACGCGCCTGTAATTCTGGCTACTCGGAAGGCTGAGGCGGAAGGATCGCTGGAGCCCAGCGGGTCGAGGCTGCGGTGGCCGGGAGCGGCCACTGGACTCCAGTCTGGGCGATGGAGTGAGACTCCAACTCAAAAAAAAAAAAAAAAAAAAAGAAAGAAAAGGGAGACACTAGATTTTGGACTGTGGTGAAAATCAACTGAGTATAAAATAATAGCTCAATAAGTGTCCTTGGACCTAGAGCCAAAGAGGCTGTTGCTGGCTTAAGAAATTACAAGGTGTCGCGTGCAGAGACTCATGCCTGTAATCTCAGTCCTTTAGGAGGCCTAGATGAGAGGATTGCCTGAGCCCAGGAGTTTAAGACCAGCCTGGGCAACATAGCAAGAGCTTGTCTCTACAGTACTTAGCACACCTGTAGTTCCAGCTACTTGGGAGGCTCAGGCAGAAGGATCACCTGAATCCAGCAGGTTGAGGCTGCAGTAGCTGTGTTGGTGCCACTGCACTCAAGCCTGGGCAACAGAGTGAGACACTGATGGCAGTGAGAGAGATAGAGGTAGAAAGAGAAAAGAAAGAAAGGGAGAGAAAGACAGATAAGGAAGGAAGGAAGGAAGAAAAAGAAAGAAAGAAAAAATCACAAGGTCTAGGGAGCAACATCTGGGTTGCAGGTTTGAGGAGTGAGACTTGAGTAAGTGGAGACAACAGGTGTAGACACCGCTTTTCCTTTCTTTTTTCTTTTTTTTTTTTTGAGTTGGAGTCTCACTCCGTCACCCAGGCTGCAGTGCAGTGGCATGCTCATGGCCACCCCAACATCGACCTGCTGGGCTCCGGCGATCCTTCCGCCTCAGCCTTCCAAACTGCTGGAACTATGGATGCGGTGCAGCCAGAACTACAGGCACTCACTACTGCACCCGGCTAATTTTTTATTTATTGTAGAGATGAGATCTCGCCAAGTTGCCCGGGCTGGTCTCAAATCCGCAGGCTCAGGCAATCCATTCACCTCAGCCTCCCAAAGTGCCGGGATTACAGGCTGAACCACCAAGCCCGGCCTAGACACCTCTTTTCATGAGTTGTCTGTGCAGAAAGGGGAGAACAAAGATCAGCCAGCAGAGGCAGAGGGTAGGGGCTATCTTATTTATTAGGGGATTTATTACTGTTGTGATTTTGAGATGGGAGAGACTCAGGGATGTCTAAGTGCTGATGGGAAGAGACCAGAAGGGAGAAGTTGGAAGTCCAGTGGAGAGAGAGGCCAGGGTAGAGGACACATGGCTTCCCAAGGAATATCAGCAGTAGGAGAATTGGCATGTGGACAGGCAAAAGGGATGGTAATTATAAGTAAGGGGGTAGGAATCAGAAATTCTATGCTAGCCAGGCTCGGCGGCTCAGCCTGTAATCCCGCACCTTGGGAGGCTGAGGTGAGTGAATTGCTTGAGCCCGAGGGTTCGAGACCCGCCTGGGCAACTTGGTGAGACCTCATCTCTACAACAAATCAAAAAATTAGCCGAGTGTGGTAGCGTGCGCCTGTAGTTCCAGCTACTTGGAAAGCTGAGGTGGAAGGATCGCCAGAGCCCAGCAGGTCGAGGCTGTGGTGGCCGGGAGCGGCCACTGCACTCTAGTCTGGGTGACAAAGTGAGACTCCAACTCAAAAAAAAAAAAAAAGAAAAGAAATCCTATGCTGAGAAATGGAATCCAGCTGTGAGTTCCAGGCTAATTGTAGGAGTGGGAGACAGGTCAGTGAGAGAACAGCTGGGGTATCTGGCACAACCTGGCAGGCAAGCTAAGCAAGAGCCTTTGGTTAAAGAGTCAAAAGACCTTGTGTCTCTTCAACTTCTAGTGTAAACTTGTCAGCTGACTCAACCTCTCTCTGTGCTTTAGTTTGCTCATCCACAAAAAAATAGAGATAAGAGTAGTACCCACCCCCTAGGGTGGCTATGAGGATACATGTAAAGTGTGTGACGTATATTAAGTTCTCAGTAAAAGTAAGCCATGATTGTTCTTGCAGCTACTTTTTATTATTGGAGAGTGATTAAAAACATGATCCCTGCCTGGGCAACATAGTGAAACCTCTTGGATTATGAAGAAACAAGTGAGAGATGTGACAGGTTCCCGAGGCTTTTTTCCTCTAAAGCTCTCTTTCAGAAACGTGTTTATTATAGAAAATTTCAAGTTAGGAAACCTCATGAACCCATCACAGTTAAAAATATTTTGCTGGCTGGGCTCAGTGGTCCCAGCACTTTGGGAGGCCAAGGCAAGTGGATTGCCTGAGCCTGTGGGTTCGAGACCTACGTGGGCAAATTGGCGAGACTTCATCTCTACAATAAATAAAAAATTAGCTGGGCATGGTAGTGCATGCCTGTAGTTCCGGCTACTTGGAAGGCTGAGGTGGAAGGATCGCCGGAGCCCAGCAGGTCGAGGCTGTGGTGGCCAGGAGCGGCCACTGCACTCCAGTTACCTTTTCCACCCACTTTTTTTTTTTTTAACACTGGAGCCGGGCTCAGTGGCCCAGCCTGTAATTCCGCGCCTTTGGGAGGCTGAGGTGAGTGGATTGCCTGAGCCTGCGGGTTCGAGACCCGCCTGGGCAGCAAGACCTCATCTCTACAATAACTCAAAAGAAAATCAGCCGGGCGTGGTAGCGCATGCCTGTAATTCCAGCTACTCGGAAGGCTGAGGCGGAAGGATCGCCGGAGCCCAGCAGGTCGAGGCTGCGGTGGCCCGGAGCGGCCACTGCACTCCAGTCTGGGCGACAGAGTGAGACTCCAACTCAAAAAAAAAACTGGAGAATTTTAAAGCAAATCCCAGACCTTATTGCTTATTTCTCTAGCAAAGATCTGAATGTATATTTTTGTTGTTTTTGAGTAGGAGTCTTGCTCTGTCGCCCAGGCTGGAGTGCAGTGGCAGGCTCATGGCCATTGCAGTCTCTACCTGCTGGTTTCAGGCCAACCTTCTGCCTCAGCCTTGCAGACAGCTGGGACTACAGGCGCGCACCACCAAGTACGGCTATTTTTGTGTGTGTGCGTGTAGAGATGAGGTCTCACCAATTTGCCCAGAGTGGTCTCGAACCTCTGAGCTCAGGCAATCCTCTCGCCTCTGCGTCCTATAGTGCTGGGATTACAGGCGTGAGCCACCACGCCCAGCTGTTGTTTTTTTGAGATGGCCTCTCACTATGTGTCCCAGGTTGGCCTCCAAATCCTGAGTTCAGGGGACAGGATCTTCTCGCCTCAGGTTTCCCAGGAGCTGGGACTACACACACGCGCCACAAGTCCTGGCTAAAATATGTATTCCTGATAGAGATGCAGGGTTCACAGTGGTTTCTGAGCGCCCCCCCCCCACCTTGACTCCCGGATTCCAGCCCTAACCCCTGCCCAGCCTCCCTTCTGCAGGTGAACGGATGCTCAGCAGACTGCGGGCTCAGGTGTGCGGGTGCGGATGCCTAATTGCACGCCGGGCAGAGCGGTCCCCCTTTCTCCCGGTGCTGGTCGGGCCCAAGTGGGTTGTGTCCCTGCGGCTCTCCCCGACGCTATGAGGACACCTCCAGGCAGCCAGCGGGGACTACAACGGCACTGCAGCCGACGACTTGATGCTCCCGGGAAGACTCCGGAATGCCAGCCTAATCGACTTGTTCAGAGCGTGCCGGACTCGGTTTGAACAGCCGGTGAGGACCCTCGCACAGTAGTCGCCCCGAGATTCTGTTCCCACTCGCAGAATGCACGATCAGCCCAACTCCCGAGGCACAGGCTGCCGTTTGTAGGCTTGACGATCACACCCTCTCTCTGCCTGTCTTCTCACAGCAAGTTTGTCCAACAGGTCGTGCCCAACATTTCACTGCATGTCCTTGTCCCTCTGCGCGTGCCCAGGTTGGAATCCCCGACATAGAACTGTCCTGGAGGAGCGAATACACGGAGCTTCCCGAGATGGTTTTAATCAGTAACTGATGGCAAAAACATGCGTGCGCCTGTCCTCTCTCCCAGTGCCTCTGCGCCCTTAGGAACCCAAAAGTCTGAGCCCCATGGGTTGGGTCAGGATCCCCCGTCTCCTCCAACCTGAGACCTAAGAGTCCGAGCACCTCGCCCTCTCCTCCCCCGGGACTTAGGTGCCACGGTCGCCAGAACTGCAGTCACCTCAAGGACACCGATCCCCCTCTGGGGAAGGTGCAAAACAGCGGCTCCGCCCCTTAGTCGCAGGCAGCCGGAAGGAACTGCGGCGATAGCCAATCGGGTGCGACGGTGCCGGATGTCGGAGGCGGGAACCGGGGCTTTGGGATAGCGCGGGGCGGAAGTGGCTGTTTCACAGTGCTGTGGTGTTCCCTGCCGTTCTCGTGGCTTTGCGGTTCGTTGGGCTGGCGCTGCGTGTGCCGCTGCCCAGTAGCTACCATGAGCCGGCCCAGCCGGCTGCAGAGACAGATTCTGACCCTGTATCGCGAGCTGCTGCGCGCCGGGCGCGGGAAGCCGGGCGCCGAAGCGCGGGTGCGGACAGAGTTCCGGCAGCACGCCTGTCTGCCGCGTTCCGACGTGTTGCGCATCGAGTACCTGTACCGCCGCGGGCGGCGCCAGCTGCAGCTGCTGCGTTCCGGCCACGCCACGTCCATGGGCGCCTTCGTACGCCCGCGGGGCCCGATCGAGGAGCCCGGCAGCGCGGGGGTGCAGGGCGTCGCGCCCGACGATGGTGACGGTGCGAGGAATCCTCGCGGCAGAACGGAGACACAGGATAACCGGCCCGACGGACGGTGACAGAAGAGCTCACTCCATGGCGCAGGCGAGCCAACAGGCCCACCTGAATGCGTGGGGGGAACCACGGAACCCACCTCATGGAAGGTCAGGTCTTGGATAGGGGAATCAGGGAGTCCTCCTGGCGACGTGCGAGACCTAGAGAGTCCCGTGATGGATTGCGAGAGATGCCCGACCTTTCCCGATGTTTGTTGACAGGTCGTCCCCTTTCACCCACGAGCGCTGGAACACTGCGGGCTGGACAGTGTCGAGCTGAGAGCTACTTACCCTAAGGCATGGGGAGCCAGGACCCCCCCCCAATGGAGAGTCTGAGACACCCTTTTCTAGACTCCTGAGTCCTCGAGACTTCCCTCTCCTGTATTTACTCTGAGAAGAGCAGATTTTTGCCGGGAAGGTTTTGGGAAGATGCCCTGGTGAACAGTAATAAGCCTGGAATCCTCTTTGGAAAACCTTCACCTCATTAATTGTGACAAACCAGGCCCATAAGCAAGGGGATAGGGGGTCTCTCGACCCCACTGTTCAACTAAATACCTCTCAGGGCCCCTACTTGGTGGTTCTGAGGGGCACCCCTGACTAGCATCCCTTTGTCTGTCAGACTGTTGGACAAAGGGAATAAAATTAGGTGTGTTTTCTTCCCTGTTAGTAGTCTTAATGATTTTATGCATTGTGATTTTTGAAAACACACACACACACACACACACACACACACACACACACACTGAGAAGTGACCCTCTGGGAGGGGATGCTGGCAGATTGGTTGAAGCAGCATAGTTCTTTCTTCTGGGTAGATCATGGAGAGACTCCAGCTGACTCCTTAATGGAGGGCCACTTTTTTGTGCAGGGGAGGAAATTGTGGAGCTGAGGAGGCCTGGCTCATAGCCCCTGAAGCAGTAGTGGAGATCTCAAACCTGGTGCCTTAGGGAAGTTTCACAAAACTAGGAAACTGTTCCTCAAACCTGGCTGAAGAGTCCAGCCTCAGCTACAAACTGGGAGGTGTGTCAGAAGGCCCAGGGGTGGGGGAGGGGAGATGGGCCCACAGACCACAGGCACACTCCCATGTTCCCATATGGACCTGCCCTAGACATTTTGGGGTACTGTGTTTTGTATTCTTGAGCTGCATTTGCACCCATGTCAAGTTAAATACATGGAAATGGGATATTGCAGATGCAATTGTGGGAAGGAGGAAGACCTCAAAGAAGGAGCCCAGTCCTCAGATTGAAGGGAGGATGGACGGAAGAGAGGCGTCACTGCCCTAATCCCAGTGGGGGAGCCAGGCGCCCAAGCAGTTATAAAGTAGAGTTGAAATCTGAAGAATTAGGAGTTTGCCAGAAGGTGGGGATAGGCTTCCAAGCAGGATGACCAGAGTGGGCAAAAGGCCTGGAGAGGCCAAAGGGGAGAAATACAGTGTTCCAGCTGGGGCCTGGAGTGTTCCAGAGTACAAGACTCTGGGTTCTCTTGCACGTGGCTTCTCTTTCAGCTTTGTCTCCTGTTGGTCCTCACCATGGGACCTCAGACAAGTTAGTTCATCTCTCGGCCTCCGTTTTTTTCATCAGGGTGATTCTTTTAATCTTGCCTGACTCTATCACAGGATAAAAGCCAAAGACCTGAAAGTGGCAATGGAGTCTTACCCATCCATCCAGCATTACATCTCCACCTGCACCTCCTTCCACTCCCTCACTTCTGGATCCATAATCTTGAACCCTGATAAGCTCCAGGATGGGAGCTTCTGGCAAGGCTGCAAGCAATTGACTGAGTTTCTACTGGGCCTGGGCATCCGGGTCAGGAAGGGAAGGGATCTGAGGATCTCAGGGAGGAGGTGTACAGGTTAGTGGTAGCAAAGAGCATGGACCCTGGAAGTTAAATGGAAGACGGGTTTTTGTTGTTGTTGTTGTTGTTTTTGAGTTGGAGTCTCACTCTGTCGCCCAGACTGGAGTCCAGTGGCCACTCCCGGCCACCGCAGCCTCGACCTGCTGGGCTCCGGCGATCCTTCCGCCTCAGCCTTCCAAGTAGCTGGAACTACAGGCACGCGCTACCACACCCAGCTAATTTTTGATTTTATTGTAGAGATGAGGTCTCGCCAAGTTGCCCAGGCGGGTCTCGAACCCACAGGCTCAGGCAATCCACTCACCTCAGCCTCCCAAAGGTGTGGGATTACAGGCTGAGCCACCGAGCCTGGCTGGAAGACAGGGTTTGAATCCCAGCTCCAATATTTACTGATGATCACAGGCAAGTGATTTAACTTCTTTGTGCCCCAATGCCCCTATCAATGAAATGGGCATAATAATTGCACCCCCTGATGTGGCAGTTATAATGATGCAGTGAATAAATGTGTGGTGGCAGCCAACAGTGATGCCTGACCTCCACCATGACTCCTGCTCTCTTGAGTTCACTTGTAGCTGCAGAAGCTAGTTCCCAGGAGACTGCAGCTTCCTGCTCTGAGCCCCTGCCTCTCTTGTTCTGCTGGAGGGCTTTCTGGGAGTTCCTGGAGGTGGGCTGATGCCCTCAGAGGCAACCCTCAGCTTGTGGGGGAAAGTTGGATGAGCGCCCTGGCCTGCCTCTTGGTGGAATGATTGCAACACACTATTCCATGAACACTTTTTCTGACTTTCTGCCTGCCCTATCTCTCCCCGTTCCCTCACCCCTGCCTCTTGGGATCACCTCTCGAATGAACCACCACCCACGTCTTTGGCTCAGAGTAAGCTTATGTGTCAGGCATGGGAACCATGCCCAGAACTTGGCCAATACTCTGTGTGTGTGTGTGTGTGTGTGTGTGTGTGTGTGTGGTGTGTGTAGTTTTTTTACTCTGCTAAGGCACAGGGTCAGCATTTCTCAATTATTTGACCCATCTGTTAAACAAGATAAGAATCTCCTGATCTAAGATAATGACTGTAAAGGACATATGGGGATTGGAGTAATTTGGAGTATAGGTTGTCAGTTAAAAATAAAATTGACTTTAAAAATAAATAAATAGATACTTGAGTTGTTACATTTCCTGAATCTGATAACTGCGACAGTTGGTAAAGGAATGCCCTTGTTCTTAAGACATACACACTGAGGCATTTAGGAGTTAAGAGGCATCATGTCTACAATTAGTCTCAAAGGGTTGCAAATCATATGCACATATGTAAATATATAGTAGCCAGTATGTGAAGGGTAGAGCTGGTGAAGCAGAATGTTAACAGTTGATGACTCTGGGTAAATGGTAAGTGGGAGTTTGTTGTACTAGTCTTAAAAGTTTTCAGCCCGCCGGGCTCGGTGGCTCAGCCTGTAATCCCCCGCCTTTGGGAGGCTGAGGTGAGTGGATTGCCTGAGCCTGTGGGTTCGAGACCCACCTGGGCAACTTGGCAAGACCTCATCTCTACAATAAATCAGAAACTAGCCGGGCATGGTAGCATGCGCCTGTAGTTCCAGCTACTTGGAAGGCTGAGGCGGAAGGATCACCAGAGCCCAGCAGGTCGAGGCTGCGATGGCCGGGAGCGGCCACCGCACCCCAGTCTGGGTGACAAAGTTTTCAGCCATTTGAAACAAAATTACAAGAATCAAAAACTAAATATGTCAGTAGTTGTATCGGAGTCTCACTGGGCACCAGAGATCCTCCTTGGGCACCAGAGATTCTCACACGCTGCACATTTTTTATAAAAGTGAAGCCTGTATTTTCTGAGACTTTATAAAACTTTTTTTTTGAGTTAGTCTCACTCTGTTGCCCAGACTGGAGTGCAGTGGCTGCTCTCAGCCACCGCAGCCTCGACCTGCTAAGCATAACTGCTGCTTCACAGATTTTGCGGTTAAATAAAATAGCATTTTCTGGCCTTGGAAAAATTAGTATTCTCTCCCTTGCAAATTCTGATCTCCACCCTATTGAGAATCACCGATTACTAGAATGTGTTCCTGTCTGGATCACAAACTCAGTTGTCCCAAGGAGCCAAGCCAGTGACCAGATATCTGAGGTGACTCAGTGAGGCCTTGGGGAACTCTGGGAAATTCACTGTACTGGACTAGGAGCCGCCAGCCACACCCACAACTTCCCATCATTCCTGCTCACACCTACCTTTGATCTGTGTCATCCTGGGTACAAGTGATGTGAATTTTTTTATAGTGGTAAAAGTATTATGGTTCGATTTTTAAGAGTTCTGATCTTCTTTTTTTTTTTTTTTTTGAGTTGGAGTCTCACTCTGTCGCCCAGACTGGAGTGCAGCGGCCGCTCCCGGCCACCGCAGTCTCGACCTGCTGGGCTCTGGCGATCCTTCCGCCTCAGCCTTCCAAGTAGCTGGAATTACAGGCATGTGCTACCGCGCCCGGCTGATTTTTTGATTTATTGTAGAGATGAGGTCTCGCTGCCCAGGCGGGTCTCAAACCCGCGGGCTCAGGCAATCCACTCACCTCGGCCTCCCAAAGGCGTGGGATTACAGGCTGAGCCACCGAGCCCGGCTGAGTTCTGATCTTCTAAAGGTGGTTCATGAATGGGTAAAAGGATATCATGTCTAGAATTGGTCTTAAAGCAGTCTAGGGAGAGGAGAGTGAGTAGATGCCCCGGAGAATGAAACAGGACTAGCCCTGAGTTGATAAAGGTTGGAGCTGGCGATGAGTTCATGAGGAATTGTAATGCTGTTCCTTCCTCTTTTGTACCGGTTCACAAATTCCAGAATGAAAAGTGGAAAAACTTCAGGGATTAAAAACAAAAACAAAAAAACAAAGCAAAACTTCAGTGGTGCCCATCTTGCTCAGATAGTCTTCACGTGACCTCACTTCATCTGGCCCCGTCACCCCTCACCTTATCTCCTCCCACTTTCTCCCTCCACCACTCAGGCTTCAGCTACACTGGTCTCCCCAGATGCAGACACATTCCTGCCTCAAGGCCTTTGCACTTGCTTCTCCCTCTATCCTGAATGTTCTTCCTCAAGGTGTACACTATCCATTATAGTAGCTAAGACTTCTTGTGACTTGAGCATTTTATTTTTATTTATTTATTTATTTTTTTGAGTTGGAGTCTCACTGTCACCCAGAGTGGAGTGCAGTGGCCGCTCGCGGCCACCGCAGCCTCGACCTGCTGGGCTCCGGCGATCCTTCCGCCTCAGCCCTCCAAGTAGCTGGAACTACAGGTGCACGCTACCACGCCCGGCTCATTTTTGATTTATTGTAGAGATGAGGTCTCGCCAAGTTGCCCAGATGGGTCTCGAACCCGTGGGCTCAGGCAATCCACTCACCTCAGCCTCCCAAAGCGCTGGGATTACAGGCTGAGCCACCGAGCCCAGCTGACTTGAGCATTTTAAATGTAGTTAGTGTGACTGAGAAATCAAGTTTTTTAATCTTATAAAGTTTATGTAATTTTCGCAAACACTGTGAAATCAAGAAAAAAATTAAGTAATTTAAATTTTACAATGGAAGTAGTGTAAAATATATTTTTGTTACACAGTTTGTTTTTGTAGGACTACATTTAATTTTATCTGTTAAAAATTTAGCATCTACGTGATGAGCCACAATGCTGCCCACACTGCACTCCAGTCTGGACCATAGAGTGAGATCCTGAATCCCAAAATATATGTTTTTTATTTTTTTACAAATTTGCATCTGGGCGATTTTATTTTGTCCATGCCAGCTCTGGCATGTCACACTTTCTTTTCTACCTTCTTTCTCTAATAAACTTTGTTTTAAAACAACAAAAAGATTAGCATCTGAATTGATGTGCTATAAGTGTGAAATATATCAGATTTCAAAGGCTTAGTAAGAAAAAAGGATTGTAAAACATCTCATTATTTTTAGATTGACGACATAATGGCAATTAAAATATTTTGAACATCAGTTTAAATGGAATATAAATTAAATTATTAAAATTAATTTCATTCTTTTTTATTTTTTTGAGTTGGAGTCTCACTCTGTCACCCAGGCTAGAGTGCAGTGGCATGCTCATGGACTGCAGCCTCGACCTGCTGGGCTCAGGTGGTCCTTCCACTTCAGCCTTCCATATAACTGGGACTACAGGTGTGCGCCACCACACCTGACTAATTTTTCTTGATTTATTGTAGCGACGAGATCTTACCAAGTTGCCCAGACTGGTCTCCAACCCCTGGGCTCAGGCAGTTCTCTTGCCCCGGCCTCCCAGTGCTGGGATTACAGGTTTGAGCCACTACACCCAGCCAATTTCACTCATTTCTACTGTTTGAATGTGACTACTAGAATCTTAAATTGCATTATGTTTCTATTGGACAGTGCCGTTCTAGGTGTCCACATGGCTTGTTTCCTCACTAGTTTGCTATTTTGACATAATTATAACATAATGACTTCAGTGCCCACCCTGTTTAAATTGTACCTTTTCCCTTTGCTCACCTTATTATCCTCCTTAGCAGTTATCACCATCTGGCCTACTATGTATTTCACTTATTTTTAGTTACTGTCAATCTCCCCAATGAGAATGTCAACTCCAGAGGAACGAGGATTTTAGTCCGTCTTGCTCCTTGTCTTATCTCTGCTCCTCGACCAGGGCCTGCCTGGCTCATAGCAGTCAGTCAGTAATTGCTAAATGAATTAATGAACAAATGATACCAATTTGTTCCATGACCAGACCTGTTAGGTGAATATTGCCAAGATTCTGCCCACCCTATTTGCTGATCCCAGGGTGACCATGCCTTCTCTTTGGTTGGGAGCAGAATCTTGGACTAGCATTTGAAACAGAACAAACCCAGTTTGCATCTTGACTTTTCCCAAAATCTGCTGCTTCCCCCACCCCTCAGTCTCTATTCCTCTCTTCTAGTAACTCCTTGCTTTTCTTTGAAGACGCACCATTCTCCTATTTTCAGTCCACATATTCAGGCAGGGCTGAATGCTGCTCCCATAGAAGGCAGGGCATGAGACCCAAGCCAGAGGAACCAGTCTTGGGACTTTGGTTGGAAATATAAAGTGAGAGTGACTCTCCTATCGGCTGCTGAAGTGATGGGGTGTTATGGCTAGAGGTTTTGAGGGGCCCTCTGGCCACTGCTAGGATAAGAATGAAGCCCAAGCAGGAAAGAACTGAGAGATGGAAACATCATTTGAGCACCGGGATCTAGCTGTGCCTGAAGTCCTGAACTTCTCAGTTAACCACAAAAAAGTCCCCACTTCTGTTTAAAGTCAGGGAGAGTTGGGCTTCAGTGACCTTACTTTTTTGAGCCGGCTTTCCATGCTGCTAAGTGAGGCCATTTCACTGGGTGGTTGTGAGAATCAAAAGAGAGGTGATCTATATCAGGTCACAACCCAGAGCCCAGCACCCAGGCTCTTGCTTTTGTTCAAATCTGATTCTGCTCACACCTCTTGTCTAATACCTTAAGCTCTGGGGAGACTGGACTCCAGGACTGAGACCTGGCAATTCAGCCTGGTGTTGTCAAGACCCCAGGGAGGGGGATTTCCACAGTCCTAAGCCAATAATGGCACAGCCCAGGCACCGACCCTGTGGAATGTTTGAACAGAGAATCCCTACGGATGCAAGTCATGGGTCATAGCAGGTGCTATCAGCAGCTTATCCATATCACCTGCACCCCTTCTGTCCCTACCTCTAACTTCCCCTGTGCTGCTTTACCTGAGGGAGGGGCCTTCACAGGCCAGACAGCCTGAAAGTGCTGGAGCATTAAAATCTCCAGGAAAAGACCTGAACAATGAGAGATGGGAGCTGGCATAGACATGCCACAACCTCGTCACTCCCTGGGTGGAACAACTTTGAACTGTGCTCCACAGAGTTTCTCTGTTTTTCTGTGTTCTGGGCTCAAGGCAAAGGGGTCTGTCCAGATATATCCAGGCCATATCCTAGATTCTGGGTCAAGCACCTAATGTCCTCACACATCCTTTGACAGTGACCATTTATTGCACACCTGGGCTGAGTACTCAGACTGGGGGGAGACCATTGACGTAGCTGAGTACTAGGTGAGGTGTCCTGGCCAGTCGGGCATGGGAGCAGCAGGACCCCCCTGACGCGGGCAGGAGCAACATGGCACCCGTCAGGAAGAGGAGGAAGAGGAGAAAGACAAGGAGGAAGGTCAGGGGTCGCCTGGATGCAGGACTGGGGGCCCTGGGAAGGGAAATGCAGTATTAAATATATGGGTGGGCTGCCACCATGAGCCCTGTCCCCACACCCCAGACCCATCTCCCAGGCCTCACCCGGGATCCACCTCCAGCCTGACATCCTGGAGGTTGGCAGATGCTGGCCTCTTCTTGTCCTAAGAGTGGACAGCAACCAGAGCAGAGTGGATGAAGTGACACTCGGTGTGGATTTCCCTTCCTACTACAGACCTACAGAGCTGGTCTCATTCCCCTCCTAGCACCCCCTCTCTCCCAAGGACTCCACATGGACTTGGAATATCTCCAAGTGTTCTGCATGTCTGTCCATGCCTGTCCTCCATCCAATCCAATATCCCTTTTTCTGGTAATGGTGGCTCACTTGAAGGAGGGCAAGTCACGTCTTCCACTCTCAGACCTTCAGGTTCAAGTGAGGCTGACTCTCACCTCCCCCGCTTCCGTGACTGGGCATGCGACCCAGACCTGGCTGATCCAAGCATTCTCATTCACTCAGAGTACAGCCTGTGACCGAAGCTGCAAACAGGAGGCAGCCCTGGGATTTGGGCTGCTGCCATGAAGACAGAGGCACCCTCCTTCTCCTGGGGTGGGTAAACCGGCGAGAAGTGAGTGTGTAAGGAAGTAGATCCCAACAGAGGGAGGGACTGAGCCCTGATGTCATTCGAGGTCCTGAATTCAGTAGTGCCTGGACTTTTCCATGAGAAAAATAGCATCCCCTTTTTTGGGTCATTCGACTGGTTGGGTTTCTATCACTTGCCCTCAAGATTCCTGAGTGCTACACCTGACTGAGGACCAACTCACCTGAGGCTTCCGGAGCAGGGAGCGTCTTTGGTGACCTGCTAAGTGTTTCCGGTGGCTGAGGCCAGAGGTGAACAAGTCCTGTGGTGAGAGAGAGGTATGTGGTTCTTGGAGAACCAGCAACAAAGAGAAGTACGGCCAGGCTCGGTGGCTCAGCCTGTCAGCCTTTGGGAGGCTGAGTGAGTGGACTGCCTGAACCCGCGGGTTCGAGACCCGCCTGGGCAACTTGGCGAGACCTCATCTCTACAATAAATCAAAAATGAGCGGGGCGTGGTAGCGCGCGCCTGTAGTTCCAGCTACTTGGAAGGCTGAGGCGGAAGGATCGCCGGAGCCCAGCAGGTCGAGGCTGCGGTGGCTGGGAGCGGCCACTGCACTCCAGTCTGGGTGATGAAGTGAGACTCCAACTCAAAAAAAAAAAAACAAAGAGAAGTATAGTTGGGGGAGGGCTGAGATGGGAGGGTATCACAGAGATGCTGAGGGAACAGAGAGATCTCGTGGGAGTGACAGAGAGGGGCAGGACCAAAGAAACCAACAGAGGAGAGACATTATTTATTCACTCATTCAACAAATATTTAATGAGTATCTATTACATGCCAGGAATGTTCTAGGAGCTGGGGACACCGCAGAAATGAAAACAGGCAAAATCCTTGCCTCCATGGAGCTAATATTTTAGTGGGAGGGAGAGAGAGAGTGAGATCATAAAATAATAAATAAAAACATAAAGTCAAGATGTTAGGAAGTAAACTGAGAAAATCAGGATTACTAAGGGGGCCAGGGTGGACCTCTCTGAAGAGTTGGTGTTTGAGGAGAGACTGGAATGAAGTAAGGAGATGAGCTGGGCATGCATTTGGGGGCTTCAAGATGGGAATGGATTTGGGGTGTTCACAGAAGAGCCAGGAGGCCCATGTGGCTGTAGCGAGGAAAGTAAGGGGCAGCGGGGGAGAAAATGGGCTTGAGGATGTAGACAGAGACCGACGAGAGAGAGGGAAGCAGCGGGAGGCAGAGGGAGCTATGGAGACAGAGTGAAGAAAAGCATGGAGACGCCAGGAGACACAGAGGAAGAACCAGAGCCACAGACACCTCCCTAAAAGGGAAGACCCTGCAGAACTCTGGGTGCCTGGGGGAAGCGCCTCAAGGGGGACTGTTCTCACCTCAAGGCATTGTCCTCTGCCCTGGAGACCCCTGTGGCCACATAGCTCACAGGGAGCTCCTGGTGTCTGGGCTGTCTTTTGTCCCAGGGGCCAAAGGCCCCCAATGTCCCCCGCCGGGTCCCACTCCAACTCTGCAGAAGTAGGAAGGCCACTGGGTCCCCAGGGTCCCCAGATGCCACCAGGTCCTGGCCGGTCCGAGTTCCCCTCGACCTCCAAGTCCTGGTCCAGTGTCTTGGCCTCCTCAAACACCTGGGTCAGAGGACAGAGGTCATGGGAGTTGAGACTGGGGCCTGGACCAAGACCATCTGTCTCAGGGTGGGCCCTACCAGGCTGTAGCTGACCAGTTGGGCCTGCAGCTGCCAAAGCCGTCGGAAGATGGTGTCTCGATGGCCACCAAGGGCTCTCAGGATCTGCTCCAGGGATGCCCAGGCCCTGGGCTCACTCCGCTGTGCCAGCCCCTCGCCGAACGCTAGCAGTGCATCCACACGCTCAGCTGCTCCTCGTAGCTCTGCCTGTAGAGCCTGGGGACACATGGTTGGACATCACCCCCCCAACATCAGGGACACCAGAGATCCAGACCCAGGAATCGCTCCCTCCCCCATTTCCTATCCAGAGATCTGTAACATGCAATACACCCATTTCCCACTCGAGAAAGCTGGTACCCTCCCCACCTTCTCACACCTGGCTTCCCCTTGCCCACCTTCAGCTGGACCATCCTGCTCCGAGCCAATGCCCAGGGCCCCAAGCCTCGTTCCAGGTCCTGCAGCCGGAGGCCCAGCCCCAACAGGCAAAGGTGCAGGCTGTCCTGCTCAGCCTCCAAAGCCTCCAGGCCAGAGACAGGGTGCTGGGGAACACAGGAGGACGAGTCAGGGACAGTGGGCCAATCAACCCACTCCCGTTGCCTCCCCTCTTCCGTGGGCTCCTGCCTTCTGGATGCTTCTCTGCAGCAGAGTCCATCTCTGGGTCTATACCAGGGCTGCTCCCACTTGTGGGTCTTCCCAGTAGAGCCATGCCTGGGAACATCTAGTTCAAAGTTTCCAGGTTTTCAAGGCTCCTGGAAACTTGGACCTCTGGGCCCAGGGGTCTGCACAGGGAGTGGGTGATGGAACTGGTATCCCCAAGAGAAAAGGAGCTGTAAGAGTACCATTGATGCCGGGCTCAGTGGCTCAGCCTGTCATCCCGCACCTTTGGGAGGCTGAGGTGAGTGGATTGCCTGAGCCCGCGGGTTCGAGACCCGCCTGGGCAGCGAGACCTCATCTCTACAATAAATCAAAAAATCAGCCGGGCGTGGTAGCGCGTGCCTGTAATTCCAGCTACTCGGAAGGCTGAGGCGGAAGGATTGCCGGAGCCCAGCAGGTGGAGGCTGCGGTGGCCGGGAGCGGCCACTGCACTCCAGCCTGGGCAACACAGTGAGACTCCAACACACACACACACAAAAAGAGTACCATTGATGAAATACTTCTCTCCCAATTGGTAAAATATGGACATACTTCTCTACTGATTGGAAGAGAAACATTTTCCAGAGTGTCTCTCCGCCCAGAGACACCCAACACCTTTCCAGAATCATTAGCTCAACCCCACGTGGAGGCCAGATTCTGGGGGACAAAAAAGGAGGTGGGGCTGGCACAAGGGGTCTGGGTCACCTTAGCTCACCTCACAGTGTTTGTCCCCAGCTGGGTCCTCATGGGAAGAGGGCGTTGACAATTGTGGGAGGCCAACGGCGGGCTCAGTGCCCCACAGCCCACCCTGGAAGTGCTCAGAAGGGTCCAAGGAGTCCTGTCCCGGTTTCTGGGCCTGCTCTGGCCTGGGAGGTAGGGGGCATTGGCCTGATGAGCCTTGAAGCCTCATCTTTCAACCCACCCTAACCCCATCCCCAGTTACCTCACCAGGGTCCAGGTGACCGCAGCCACAGCACCTCCTTCCCACCGATGGCCCCTGCCACTGCCCACCCTCCTGGGAGCAAGCTTCAAAGGCCCCAGCCCCCACCTGATTCTCTCCTCTCCAGATGCAGAGCAGACGGTGCATTCAGCAATGTTCAGCTCCCTGGGAGCTCCAGGGGGGTGGTTCAGGGGCTCTGAGGGGAGTCTTGGGCCCAGAGGTGGGGACAGAGCCATAGCTGGGGGCCAGGGACACCCAGTAAGACCTTTCCCCGAGCCGAGGGTGTCTTTCCAGACCTCAGCGGGACTCATCCAAGCCTGAAGATGCCGGAGAGGCCCGGGGGCAAGCCTGGCTCCACCCCTTCTGAGAGGAACCCTAACCCAGGTAATTTGATGCCCAGCTCAAGTGACGGCAGAACCATTTAACTCCTTCCTCCCAAGCGGGGTCAGCAGCTCACCCGACTCCATCCCGAGTTTTCCAGATATAAACCTCCCACCCACCTCCTTGAGAGCCGTGGACCCTGTCCTACTAAGTGACGCACACATCTGACTTCCAGGGCCTATCTCATTCACTGAAGACTCCAGCTGCAGCGTCCCTTGGAAACTCAAGCATCAGATGCCCCCCCCCAAATCTAAAACCAAGGAAAAAGGTTTTTGGTTTATTTGGAATGGGGTCTTCTCCTGCGGTTCCCACAAAGCTAATGGGGAAGAAATAACCCAGGGGAGCCACCTCTGCCCAGGGTCCAAGGTCACAGAAGCCCCAAGGGGCAGGAGCACAGGAATCCGAGCTGGTCTCAGAGCCTGGCCATCACTTGCTGAGCAGGAGGCCGGCGCGCAGCACCCGAGGCACACGGCGGATGGTCAGCGAGACCCGGGTGCCGCGCACCAGGCAGGCTCCGGGATGTGCCGACGGGCAGGCGGCTGCATTGGGCGGCGGGAAGGCGGCGTCCAGCGCGTCCACGTGGGCGGCGGCGATGCCGTGGAGGAGGCGCGTGTAGGCGGTGCCACGCAGCACCAGCAGGCTGCGCGGTTCCAGCAGCAGCGAGGTGGTGGGCCGCGGCGGGGGCCGGGGCTGCAAGGGCGGGCTGATGGTCAGCAGGTCTCCAGAAGTCGGGGAGAGGGCGCAGGGTCAACAGGCCTCGGGGATCAGGGGCCAAAACTGTTCTCTAGGGGCAAAGGCGGGGAGCCAGCGTGCTCCTAGAGACAGAGGCTTTGGTGGTTGAGGAGTGAGAATGGCGGGTCCCCGAGTGAGGCTGCTGGAAGGGAGGGCAAGGGGTCCGCAGTCCCTCAGGAGGAGGCAGGAACTAGGCTGCAGATGGGCCGTCAAGGGGTCAGGCAATGTGGAAGCTGCAACTAGGATCTCTGATGAGCTGGGGCTGGGACGGTTTCCAGCACCGGGCAGAGCTGGGCTGAGAGGGCATGGCTGAAGCAGGACCAGGCGGGGACAGAGCCAGACAGAGGTCATAGGGAGTGAGGTCATAGGGAGCGAGTGCAGCGAGGACACCAGGATGCTAGAGAACACCAGCAGAGTAGGAGGGGGTGTCGGAGTATCCTCCCCAAGGAGGAGCGGGCCAGGGTGTCCAGGGGAGTTTCTGTGACTATGGAGATGTCAGAAATGCATCACTCAGAGAAGGTACTGTCAGGGTATGTCGGGGGTCCCTGAGCTGCAAATCATGAGTTGAGGGCCAAGGAGAATCTGGGGGTATCCTGCACCAGAGATCACATTACTGGAGTGGCAGAATGTCAGTGTCAGGATAGAGTTAGAGCATCTGGGAGGATGTTGGGGAACCCATGAGAGAATGACGGTGGGTATCTGAGGATATCAGAGTGTCTGTCGGAGGCTGGGTAGCCCTGCATGGGGCACATGTGGACGTTGGGCAGCTGAAACACTGAGCACGTGGGGCCAGGGCGTCTGTGGGGTGTCGGAGGCATCCATTCAGTAGGTAGGAGTATTGGGGCACCTGTGGAAATCATGGTATGTAGAGGACCCTGAAGCAGAAGGGGTGGGTCTCTGGGAGGAAGTGGGTGTACCCCACAAGGGACAGAGGAAGGTGTCTGGGAGAGTGTCAGGAGTACGCTGAAGGCAGGTGGGATCGAGTCATCTTGGAGGATGTGATGGCAGGGCGCTCCCGAGTGGTTGGGATCGCATCTCAGGGCCCACCTGTTCTGTAGGGTCGTCATCCTCTGGCTGCCGTGGCTCGTAAAAGTCCAGCACAGTGTGGGAGCCCAGGCTGATGGTGCTGACAGTCGGGTAGTAGAGTGGTCCATCCTCGTGGGGCTGGGAATGGGGACCAGGGCTCGGCTGGGCAGGCGTCCACACTCCCCCCACCCTGTGATAAAGGGGGGCTCCCAGGCTGGGCACAAGGAAGCGAGTGCCTGCTTGGGGTATGCAGCTACTTGATGAGGGTGGGTAAACATGATGCCCTGTCCCACGATGGCTCAGCAGTCTGAGGGGAGGCAGTGGCCGTGGGGGTCAGGGCAAAGATGTGTGGTTACCATAATGCCCTCTCCAGGCAGGTACTGGTTCACAAGGACATGGTTAGCTGGAAGACCCCCAAAAAGGCTGAGGTCAGACACTTTGTCCACGTAGCGCTGGAGCCATGGAGGCAGCCGCTCAGGAACCATCCCCCGGGGATGGGGTAGTCCACCTGGAGAGGGCAGTAGGGTCCTGAGGGCTCCCCAATGGTAGCTGGAGCCCCCATTAGGGATATCCCAGAGATTGGAAGCACCCTGACCCCCTCAGGAACTCCCCTGATCCTTTGGAGATTGCCATTGGACCCTTCAAAGATTTTCTAACTTCTCCAGACCACTAGACCCTTTCAGATACTCCCAACTCATCAGGAAATCCCTAACCCTTCAGGAGGCAGAATCCTCCTGGCCCTCAGGGACCTCCTCAATGTTTTCAGACTATTGGATCGGAGCCTCCTGCTCCAGTCCATATCCCAGAATCACCCGTGCCCCCAACCAGGGACACTTACCCCAGTTCTGTAACTTTCTCCCAGAGAGCTGGGTCCATTTTGGCTTTGGGGCATTAAAAACCTAGGAGGGGAAAAGAGGTCAGTCCTCTTTCAAGACCACCCCTCTACAGATTCTCCCACCCAGGTCAACATTGGGGCCTTTACCTGGGGTGGAAATGGGCCATCTCATTGTGGGATCATTCTTTGGATACTGTGTTCCAAGGACTTGTTTGCCTTCTTTACTGGAGAGGCATTTGGCCCCAAAGCCCACCTGTCTACCAGGGTTGAGGAAAGGAACCAGGGCTTTACAGTCGTGGTCTGAATCTACTCAGAGTTCTGGGGCTGGACTGGGCTCTTTCAGCTCAGCAAATAGCCTGTACTCTAATTTCCTGATTCCTGGGCTGAATTCTGGAACCTCCTTGTTGCTGTTGCCTGAGGGAGTGAGTACACTAAGTTGGGCTATCTCAGTACAACAAAGAAAGTACTTTGAAAATCTTCCACTGCTAAAATCCTCATGTTCTAAAATGGGCTATTGCAGTCCAAGAAGTCTATACTCCAGTTGATAATCTCCTATTCCCTTCATGGTTATGGGCAGGACTGAGCTATTTCAGTGCAAGCATTCTATAATATGTAAAAATTTCAACCCTAAGAATCCAAAAGTCTGGAATGGGTTATCTCAGCACAAAAGTCTGTGTTCTGTAGCTAACTTGTTCCTGGGACTCAAGTTGGAGTGGACTACTCCAGCACAGGGAGTACTTGTGCTCTGTAACTAAGGCTCTGGGGCTGCAAAGTGCTGCAGGGACTCTGAGCTTTGTAAATTCCCCAAACTTTGAGAACAGAATATGGACTGGGCCACCTAAGCATCTCTCATGCTCTAGGTAACCTTGTTTCTAAGACTCTGGGTCTATGCTGAGCTCTTTTAGCAAAGGGAAGGCTTTACTCTGCAACATTCTGATTCCTGGGCTATCTCAGCACAGAGATCTGAGCACTAAATTCTTCATTCCCCAGTCTCAAGGATCTGAACTGGGTTATCTCGGCTTATGTTTATGACTTCTTTTTTTCTCTAAGCTAGAAGGATTGAGCTATCTTGGTATAGGGAGTATGAGCTTTGTAACTTGTTCCTGAGACTCTGGGTTGCACTGGGCTATTCCTGCACGAGGAAGCTGATCTCAATAGCACTGTCATTTTAAAGGCTGGACTGGGCTATCTCAGTACAGGGAGACTAAGCTTCATAATAAACACCTCCTTTGTAGGAATCAATTTGGTTTCTTCTAAGTCTCCCAGAAAAATCTCTTTCTGATATTTCCTTGCAGATCCTGAGAGAGAAACAGGAAGGGTGGGGGATGGGTGCTGTGTGACACTCTCCTTTCTGCCAGGGTCTTCACTGCAGCCTTGGGGGTTCTCATACAGGGCCAGGGGTTGGGGAGGGATATGGGAAGAAGGGGAAAACAGACCAGAGGGGCACTGGGGTCACCTGTCGAAGTAAATACTCCTCCTCTTCCTTGGAGATGAAGTCAGGGACATAGTAGATTACAGGTGGTGCCTAGGATAGAGAGACCCCCCCGGAAGGTGTGGCCTTTGACCCTTATCATCATAGAGCACCCACTCCCTCCGAAGAAAGGCTCACGATGTCCTTAGACAGAGTAGGATCTAAAGTTGAGGAACCAATGCCCACTTTGGGGTGAGGTTGGGGGTAAGGCTGGACTGACGATAAGAATACATTTGGAGGGAGGAGGCAGTCCCAACCCACAAACCCACTGACACCTGCCTATTCCACCCCTGCTCCCACCCTCTAGTCTCCACCTCCACCCTCTGCACCCCCAGTTCTGACAACCTGTTCCACTCTGAATGGTTCCAGGGCTGGGACCCTGACGTCCTGCTCCTCCATCGACACCAATTCCTTGCACCCAATCCTGTGGGGGAGGGAAGGGCACGCTGCAGTCACTAAGCCTTTCACCCCATCACAGGCCAGAACCTCACCTCAGCCCTCTTGCGAAACTCACTTGGTCTCTAAAACCTGAGTCCTCGGCATCTCTGAAGCTACAAAGCAAGTTCCCAGGCTCCCTGCCTGGACACAATGAGCACAAAATATTCCTCCAAAACTTCAAGGGCCCACCAAACTACACATTTGTCTTCAGGGGCAAATCCTGGAGCCCCTATTTCAATCTATGTTCTGGTCACTGGCCCCAAAGGACCTCACAGCACCTGGGTCAGACCAGCAGCTCTCTCACAAAAAAACATGCTCTGACTCCACATAGGGAGCCTTTCTCAAAAAGACACATAGCCCCCTGGAGGGCATTCCAGAGCCCCTTTGAACACCTTAATTTGAGACCCCACTTCAGACCCGCAACCATGAGCCCGGCTTTCTAATGACACTCAGGGACCCCTTGGACCCTCGGGCGTCAAGTCCTCTCAAATCTCCCACTCTGAGCACCCTTGAACCCCAAATCTGAGCCTCCTCAGACATGTCCACTCTCAGATTCCTCGGGTCCCCCGACTCTGCACCCCTTCAGATTTCTCTCGCGAGCATCTTCTCTTCGCTCCAGCATCCTGGGACCTTTAGCCCCAAGCCTGACTGCTCTCAAAGCGTCCCTCCCTGAAACCCTCACTCTGAGTCTCTTAGGACTCCACGCTCTGAACCTCCTCGGACTTCCACTCTGAACTTCCCTGATCCCCACTCTCAGCCCTCTTCACACCCCTCTCTGCCCCTGGCCACCCCCGAAACTGACCGTCCACCAGTGTCCCTTCCAACTTCAACATCCCCCCCGTTCCCCTCCCAGCCACTTCCGTCCCACATTACTGACGCAAGTCCTCAGGCCAATGGGAACGCTCAGAGGCCTTAGGGCCCGTCCTCGGTCCAATCAGCGCTCCCACTCAGCGTTCGCCCAGCCCTCCATTCTAGCTCAGGGATAGGCTGCGCCTCCTGGCCCCTAAGCCATTGGCGGGGGAAGGGGGCGGGCTTCATCTGGCACCCACCAATCGGAACTCCAGAACCGACCCCGTCCAACGGCGGAAGGGTTCCAGACAGGAGCGGCAGTCATGACCGCCGCGGGAAGGACTCAAGGGGGCTTGCCGCAGGCTACGCCATCCTGTGCCCCTGCTGCGGGGAGGCAAGACTGAAGGAGGGACTTCCTCTCTCACCCTGCTCCAGCAAAGGAACAAAGGCAGGGCCGAAACCCCCAAACAATGACCTGACACCGAAGGGCCATAGAAACGTCTTTATTGAAGAGGACAGGAGTCATGCTGAGTTTGGGGACATGCAGTGAAGGGGCAGTCGTGAGCTGTCATTGGTGGTCAGGGCCCCAGGTCCGCCCTGGACCTCTTGGGCCTTCAGGTTCTCCCTCCGGCTGTTGGTCTGGCCCAGGTGCTGTGAGGTCCTTTGGGGCCAGTGATTAGAACGTAGATTGAAATAGGGACTCCAGGATTTGGGATCCCTTCGGGGCCTCCCGTGTTAAAGATGGAGGCTTTAGGATTTGGGGTTCCCTCGGGACTTGGGCTCTGGGAATTTGGCTGTCTTGAGATCCACGGACTCAGGGCATTGAAGTCCTCTTGTTTCCAAGGATGGGAATTCCTGTTTGGGGTCTCCTGGTGCCTGTGAATAGGGCTTGAGGTGCCCCGGGAGCCTGGAATGCATATACTGACTGCAGTCTCCTCCATCCCAGGCACAAGGACCTCATCATTGGGTTTCTTGGGGGCTTGGGATTGGATTTTCAGATTTGGGATTCCCTGGGGATTTGGGGATTCCATGATTTGGGGTTCCCAGGAATTAGGGCCTTGGGGTCTTCTAGGAGCTATAGGACTCGAGAGCACAGAGGAGTCTGGGATCCCCAGAGTCCCAGAATGGGGCCTCCAAATTTTGGGGTCCCCCAAAGGGGGAAGTCATTACTTAAAAAATAGAGAATTTTCTGGGAGCCCAGCCAGCACAGGGGCTGTGGGCTATGTGGGGTGGGCTTCATACAAGGCACTGGGGGTTTCTTGAGGGTGCAGAAGGTAGGAAGACTCAGGGGTCCTGTAATTAGCATTTCCAGGACTGTTTTGGTGTCTGTAAATTAGAGGTGACAGTGGGCTGGTTACGGTGGGTCTCTTCTTGAGCAGTAAAATAAAGGGTTTTTGTTGATGGAGGAAGTCTCTGATTGGGATGTTGGTGTAAGGGCTCCAGGGTGACCATGGGGTCACGACTTCTCGAGGGGACTGATGTTAAACAGGGGATAGTGGCATGAATATCTGTTACTCTGGAGGTATGACTTACGTTTATTTCAAGAGGGCTTGAGGGGGTGGTCTTTGTTAATGGGGAGCTTCTGATCCAGTGATAAGTGACTCAAGAATGTTCTGTTGTGGAGCATTATATGGAGAGGGTCACCACATTTGGGGTGGTGTGGAAATCTGTTAATTGGGAGGTCTGCTCTGAGGGGTTGGGGACAGGGACTAGCCTGAAGGTGCTACTCAGGGAATCTCTTTCTGGGTGACATGGGGTCTGTATTGGGGAGTTATTATGGGAGAATCTGTTAATAATGGGGCCTCAGTGATTGAGGGCTGGCTAATGAGGGTCTCTACTCTGGATGTGTTACTGGGAATCTCTAACTCAGGGTGATTTGGGGGCTCCTGTGTCAGGAGTTGCTAGTGGGGACTTTGTGTCTCTTTGTCGGCTATCTGGGGCCTCTTAAGACTGCATCTCTGCCCTCAGCATCCAGGGAAACCAGCAGCAGAAGAGTAACCTGGAAAGGAGAACTGGGTTACACCCTGATTGATGTAGGGTGTAGGAACATCAACATCGTTCCCACCCACCCCCAGTTCCTCCTCCAGTGTTTGGGATTTGGCCTTTCTGGATTCTGCCTGCCTCTCTGGCTGTGCCTTCTTAGGCTCATGTGGGTAGAGGGTGTTCTGCTTCCTTCATCTGCCCCTGAAGGTTAAAGTCACCAGAATTCAGTGTGGGGCCCTATATCCTAAAGATTGTTTCTGGGTATGTTTACTAGTCACAGGTTTTCCTAACCTCTCTTTCCAGCCCCAGCCAGAGCTCCCGACTTCTTTGTCCAAATGTCTTGTGGATGCCTCTCCCTGAACATCCTACAGGAGAGGGGACAGGGCTTGGCCACGCACCTGGAGATAGAGTTCTCTGATGCGATGTCCTTTGGGGTCCGGACTGTCGTGAAGGTGCGTTTGGGCTGCGTCACTGAAGAGGAGGGCAGGGTCTCAGGTGAGGGGATGACAGACCCACCTGTTTTCTCCTTGTCATTAATACCTATCCACGTCTCCAATACTTACCTCGACCCCACATTCCCAGTACCCATCTGGACCTCTTGTCAATAATACCCACCGTGTCCCCTAATCACCACCCCTGTTCCCAATATCTGCTCAACCCCATGTTCCCAAGGAGCCTTGTCGCTAATGTCCTCATACCTTATATCGCCTATCCTCTTTGGGATCCTGTCTCATCACTTTCCTGGACTCCATGTCCTCAAACACCGGAGACTCTCACCAGTATGTCCCTGAGAACCACGACCCTTCCTCCCATCCGCAGAACCATATTCCCCCCACACCCCACCCCTCAACTCACTTGTCACTTGGTGCACTTTTTTGGCTCCAACACTGTCCCCAGGGGGATCAGTGAATCCACCAATCCTGGGGAGACACAAGGAGGAGGGAAAGTCAGAGCCAGAGCAGGCCAGGGTCTGACTGGGAGCTGAGCCCGAGGAGCCTATGAGGAAAGAGCTGGGTGTGAGGGGTATCCACACTGTCCTGCTGGTCCAGGAGGAAGAGACCATCTAGGGGGGACCAGGGCTCTGGGGGGTACCCTGGGTTGTGGGTCGAAGCTGGGGCTCACCTCTGAATACGGGATGCTGGCGCAAAGACCCCATGCCGTGGGGGGCAGGTAAAGTACCGAACGCCGAAGACAGAGCCATCATGCTTGCCTGTGGGCTGGTCTAGCTCAATGCCATACCAGTAACCTGCGGTAGGAGGGTGTCAGGATGCCTCAAGGCCTGTCTGTCCCCAGCCCAGAGTCCCCATCCTCACCTGGAGCAAAGTCTGTCTTCCCATAAAAGCGCACAATTCCCTGCTTCTGGCCCGCAACCAGGACTTGGTCTCCAACCTCAGCCTTGGCCCCGTCACGCTGCTGCAGGCTGCCCAGAGATGGGGATGATGGGGTCTTCTTCTTGCCTAAGGTAAAAGGGGGAAGGGGAGAGGGTGGGACCCCAGAAAAGAATGCCAACTTTGGGGGCCCTATGCCACCTGGAAAGCCCCAAGGTAGAAACCTTGTTCTGGCTCCAGTCAGAGGGACTCCAGAGCCCTCCCCAGGATTGTTGGGGGTGGAGGGATTGGCTTGAAGGGAATCTGAATTCTAGATGCCAGGGAACTGGGAGGGGGCTTTAGACCTCAGCAGAAACTGAGTCACAAAACCTGGAAAACTCCCAAAATCTTTTCTCAAAGCTGAGACTACATTAGCCAAAGGAAAAACTGAATCAGAAGTCAGGAACCAAAAAACTGTCCTTTTAAAATGAAGGGGAATTGAGTCTGAGAGTAAATCAAGTCACAAAAGCCAGGAACCCCATAGATTCTTCTCTAAAACTGGGGAAAATCTTTGGGCCTGAGGGGAAACTAAGTCACAGAAGGCAGGGAACCCACTAAAAACTAGCTGGAGCCAGTACTGAATCAAAGGAGAAACTGAGTCACAGAAATCAGGAATTCAAAGCTTGCATTCTAAAACTGGAGTTTGGATCTGAGGAGAAACCGAGTCACAGAAGCTGAACTACCCACAGAACATCCCCAAGACCGGCTCTTCCCACCCCCAGAACTCCCCTCTCTGACCTTTGTGTTCCCTGCGGCCTTTGCCAGTGACACGAGAGAAGTCCATCCGGGGAGTGCGGGGTGTAGATGTAACAGAGGAGGGGGGTGCATCCACTGCCTTGGAGATCTTGGACACAGAGGCAAAGAGACCTGGGGGGACAGAGCCTGGGCTTGGTGTTGTCCAGGCCTCTGCCCTTAACCCCTAGCGCCTACTATCCAGTCAGCAGCGCCTGAATTACTAAGAGGACCTCCCATTCCCACCCCGTCGGGCCCCGGGTGGAACTGACCCTGCTTGGGAGGGCAGATGAAGTACCGGACACCCCCAACGCTGCCATCATTCTTGCCCTCAGGTTCGTCCAGCTCCACACCCACCCACTGGCCGCTGGCGAACTCCGTGGTCCCGCAGAACCGCAGTGTGCCCGTCTGGGGAGACAAGAGAGGATATGGCTTGGGAAGGGGTCTTAGGAGGCCATGGTGGAACGCTGGCACACAGGCAGCAATCTGGGCTTGGCGAGGGAGCCCTGGGCTCAAATCTCAAATGAGACATCACCACTTACTGACTAGATGATTTAATGTTTCTGTGCCTCAATTTGTTTATCTGTGAAGTGGTAATAGCAATCAAAACCACCTCAGAGGATTGTTATAGAACTGCCCTGTCCAGTATAGGGAATAGTGACTAGTCACATATGACAATTTTAACTAAATTAAAAATTCATTTCTGGATAGACATGGTGGCCAATGCCTTTAATCCCAGCACTTTGGGAGGCTGAGGCAGGAAGCTTGCTTGAACCCATGAGTTTGAGGCCAGCATAAGCAACATATCAAGACCTCGTCTCTAAAATAAAATTTTAAAACTTAGCTAGGTGTGGTGATGCACACCTGTAGTCCCAGCTACTTGGGAGGCTGAAGTGGAAAGGTCACCTGAGCCTGGGCAATTGGGGCTGCAGTGAGTTGTGACTGTGACACTGTACTCTAGCCTAGATGGCAGTAAGACTCCCAATCAAAAAAAAAAAAAATCACTTCCTCAATCACACTAGCCAATTATCAAGTGCTCAATTCCCATGTGGCTTGTGGCTACTTTACTGGAAAGCACAGACAGAACATTCTCACCAGCTCAGAAGGGTCTTTTGGACAGGCTGCCATGGAGAGATTAAGGTCCTCTGAATAGGCCCTGAATAATAGTACATGGCACTAAATAAGGGATCAGCCATCAGCCAGTGTTAGTTACATCCACGAATGTAAATGTGAGATAGCAGCCCACCTCACAGGGTGGTTGTCTGGTGGAAACTTTTTTTTTTTTGAGTCAGAGTCTCACTCTGTCACCCAGGTTGGAGTGCAGTGGCATGCTCACGGCTACCACAGCCTTGACCTGCTGGGTTCAGGCAATCCTTCCAGCTCAGCCTTCCAAGTAGCTGGAATTATAGGCATGCACCACCATGCCTGGCTAATTTTTCTTTTTTATTGTAGAGATGAGGTCTCACCAAGTTGCCCAGGTTGGTCTTGAACCCTTGGACTCAGGCAATCCTCTTACCTCTGCCTGCCAAAGAGTTGGGATCATAGGCATGAGCCACCGCACCCAGCTTGTAAACGTTTTTAGTACAAGTAAAGTTACTTAGCTGCAGTGAACTTAGTTACTTAGTGAGTGTGGCTATTATAATTTTGTGAGGCTCACTCACCTCTCCATGCTTCAGTTCCTTGTCTCTAAAATGAGCTATATAATAGTGCTGATTTTGCAGCGTTGATGTGGGATTAGAACAGTGCCTAGCACACACTTAGTATGCACCGACTATTCCAGAGGCCTTACAAATTTTAACTAATTTGGACCTAACATGTACTATTATTACCTCCACTTACAGATTAAGAAACTGATACCCAGAGATGTGAAATCATTAGTCCCAGGTCCCATACCTGGAAAGCAGACAAAGCTGAGATTTGCCTGATTAATCCCTGAGCCTGAGCTCATAAACACTGTGCTATGCTCTTTCTCTGAGGGGCACTGATTGGTATTACATGTCTTTAGACATAGGGTTTCACCTCTTGAAACCTCTTATAGTCCTCTTGGCTTTAACATGGATAGTCAACACAACCTTCTTTCCAAATTGTCCAATGCATTTGACTAGATTATCTATGGAAATCTTTCTAGATGGAGCTGATACATGCAAAACTTTTTTTTTTGTTTTTGAGTTGAGGTCTCACTGTCATCCCGGCTGGGGTGCAATGGCACTATCATGGCTCACTGCAGCCTCAACTCTAATTTTCTGGGATCAGACAACTGTTCCACCTCAGCCTCCTGAGTAGCTGGGACTACAGGCATGCACCACCATGCCTGGCTAACTTATTTTTTGTAGAGATTGGGGTCTTGCTATATTATCCAGACTGGTCTTGAATTCCTGGGGCTCAAGCAATCCTTCTGCCTCAGCCTCCCAAAGTGCTGGGATTACAAGCGTGAGTCACTGCACCTGGCCAGCAAAACTCTTGATTAGGACTTTTATGGTTTCTCGCTGTACAAGAAGCCAAATCCAAATTCCTTCCAGTGGTCTGCAGGTCTGGTGTAATCCAGCTTCTGCTGGCCTCTCCACCTCACCCCCTTACCTCCCAATAACTCCCCTTATCACACTGCACCTTCCTACCTCTGGGTGTCTGTACCTGCTGCTTCCTCTGTTTCTATATCTTTGCAAGATGCGCCTTTCCCATCTCCATTTGGACATCACCTCCTCAGAGAAGCTTCTCAGAACACTCTGGCTAAAACCACCCCTGCACTCAGCCAGGGATGGTTCCCTAAATCTAGGCATTTAATGGTGTTCACAGCCCTTGTTACCACCAGAAATTATCTAAACCATGGGCTTGCTTTACTGGCTCTCCTTCATTACAACTGGAGCCCATGAGGGCAGGGCCGGGGCGGACACCACCCTCAAAGGACAGACTGGGTCCAGCACAGAGTCTGAGGGACACCAGGTAGATGAACGAGAGGTGGAATGCCGGGATGAATGACGATTCTCTCTGCCTTCTGGACCTTTACACCTGCTCCCTCACCTGACACCACTTTCTCTTCTTTTCTTCTGGCTCCCTCCTCATCTTCAAGCTGGGTACAACCCCATCATACCCCAATCATTGTGGCCTGTACTTCCCTGGTCAAAGTCCTGACCACTCAGAGCGGAGGTGGGGCCTGACTGGGGACCACAAGACCCCGGGGAGCCACAGGTGCACAGAGCTGTATTGATCGTGCTGCTTGTGCAACCCCATTATAGCCATGATCGCTCAGGGCTGTCACTGTAGGTTGATAGGTCCGTTTCTCCCCTGGACCGAGAGCTCAGCACAGGGTGAGACTCAAAGGAAGCACCCACCGTTAGATGAAATGAGGTGCGGTGTGAACTGGGAGGGTGGGTGGATAAAGGGGAGAGTCGGCCCTCTGCCCACAAACCCAGTTTTGAGGGATGAGGGGGCTGAGTCCTACCTCCCATCCCACACTCCCCCAGTCCCTGACCTTCTGGCCATCCAGCAGCACGCGGTCTCCCAAGCGCAAGCCGAGTGCGCTAAGCATGAGATTGCCTGGGACGTTGTCATAGTTGGGTAGCGTGACCTTGGGGAGGGCGCAAGACAGTGGCACAGCCTCCTCCAGTAGCGTTCGCAGCTCCTTGGCCACCAGCGCAGCCTCTGCCTTGTCCAGGGACATGTCCATAGGATCTGGGACCACCTCCGCTGGCACCTGTCCTTTTCGATTCTGAGGGCCAATGGGAAGAGAGGAATCAGGGACTCAGCGGCACGAGCCACACTCCTATGCGGGCCACGGCCCTAGCAGCCAGAGTCGGGGTGAAGTGCAGGTGGGATCAGGTCATACCCTGGGCCAAACGGGAAGAAGGGGCAGGGCCTGAAGGGGCAGACCACATACTCGGGAAGGCTGGGGATGTGTGTCAAGTAATTGAGGGTAGGCCTGGGGTGGAGCCAATAGGGAATGAAGGCCACACTTCAGTGCTGCAGGTCACACTCTCAGGGAGGCAACCTTCGAGACCCTGAGCCTGTGATGGGGCCTTGTGGGGGGATGAACACTGAGAATGGGCTCCTGGGGTCAGGGTCAGGGGTCATACTCTGGGTCAATGGGGAATGAGGAAAGGCAGGGTCTCAGGGGCACAAGATATCCACGCCTGGGTCGCCGCCAAGTAATTGGTATTGGAGGTGGGACCTGGTAAGGATGAGTTGGGGGCCCAGCCCTCTCCTTCACACAGGGCCCAACTCTGTTTTCCTCATGATCTCGAACTGTTGTCTACACATTGTCATGGGGTCAGACAGGATTGGAATAGATGATATTCCTTGCTGGACAACCCTGGGTAAACCCCTTAATCTCCCTGCCTCAGTTTCCCCATTGTAAAACAGGGCTTGTAATAGGCTTCACCTGACATATAATGAACACTAAGTAAATTTCAGCTATTACTCCATTTGCTGAATGTACAGATAGTATCTGTAACGTTTGGGAGTCCCTTCCTCTGCAGGGCCCCGCCGGAGGGAAGTGAAGGAGGGAGGCGGAGGGGGGCTGGGCCAGGGTGGCAGTACCCTCAGCGCTGGGTTGGCACCATGCTCCAGCAAACACTTGGCAGCGCCCAGGCACAGGTTGGAGGCAGCAATGTGCAGCGCTGAGCCGTGGTTGAAGTCACTGCACGTGGAGTTCACCACTGGAAGTGGGCGAGACCAGGGTCCCGGATGAGTGCCCGAGGGACACCAGCCCTCCCTGCCTCCCAGTTCCTCTCTTAACCTGTAGGCCCCAGAGCCTCTAATGCAGCCCCGCCCCCACCACAGAGCCACACCCTCGCTTCCCGACCACGCCCTCCCCACCCAGGCCCCGCCCCTCTCTGGGGTTGCGAGTTCCACTGAGCCCCGTCTCCTATGCCTCCTGCTTCCAGCCTCGGATCCCAGCCCCCTCACCCCTTCCAGCCAGGTCTCAGTTGGGCCCCATCACTCCACACCCCACTCTCTCCCCTGGGTCTCCACCTCCCCCATCCAGGTGTTGGCCCCGACTCTCGGGCGCGCTCCTCCCTCCCTCCGGTGGGTCCCGCCCCCTCCCGGCCCAGGCCCTCCTCACCGCGCGGCCTTGCGCCTTTCAGCAGAACGCGCACGAGGTCGGGCACGTCGAAATAGGCCGCGTAGT
This sequence comes from Cephalopachus bancanus, assembly GCA_027257055.1. NCBI lineage: Eukaryota > Metazoa > Chordata > Mammalia > Primates > Tarsiidae > Cephalopachus > Cephalopachus bancanus. Next base: position 252,124 of record JAPVLO010000110.1, on the reverse strand, counting down.
GAAGCGCGTTCATGTTGGTCCAGCGGCTGCGCAGGGTCACGTCTGCACCCAGAGCCAGCAGCTGCTGCGAGAGGCGCACGGCCGCCGCGGGGTCCCCTGCGCGACAGCTCTGTCAGCTGGGAACATCCCCTCCAGAGCATGGGCCCCGTGCATGGGGAGAGCCCTGGCCTTAGGAGCCGAATGTACTTTGGCAGGTTAGGCTGCAGGTTCCAGATGGGGCCTGAGTTCTGGGTGGTTTTGAGGGTGTCGGCTGTGGGGGGCTAGACTTTGGGGCCGAGGGCTTGGGGGTCAGGGTCCTTACCGACTCCGTGGGCCCCAGCCTTGCATGCATAATGGAGCAGTGTCATGTCAGTCAGCCCATCACGATCATTCACATGGCAGCCTCTACGCAGAATCTGCAACAGGAGATAAGGAGGGTTACCCAAATTTGTGGAGGACCACTCTCCCTCCCTCCCGGGCTTTCCCGGTGTCCTTACTTCATTGCCGATGACATCTATCTTGTGCTGGACTTGGGGCACCCACTGGCGCACAATGGCAAACAGCTCTGGGATGGTGGTCTGCGGGTCAAACAGAATCTCCTGGCACGCCGGGTCATTGGGGTCGAAGAAGGTGAAGGCTGGGGTGGTGAGAGGTCAAGGTCACCCTAGGCAAACTGATCCCCTCCTTCCATCCTGAGGCAGGAATGCTCTAGGTCTTTGCCTTAAGAGCCTCTAGCCGGGCTCCGTGGCTCAGCCTGTAATCCCGCGCCTTGGGAGGCTGAGGTGAGTGAATTGCCTGAGCCCGCGGGTTCGAGACCCGCCCGGGCAACTTGGCGAGACCTCATCTCTACAATAAATCAAAAAATTAGCAGGGCGTGGTAGCGCGCGCCTGTAGTTCCAGCTACTTGGAAGGCTGAGGCGGAAGGATTGCTGGGAGCCCAGCAGGTCGAGGCTGCGGTGGCCGGGAGCGGCCACTGCACTCCAGTCTGGGCGGCAGAGTGAGACTCCAACTCAAAAAAAAAAAAAAAAAAAAAAAAGAGCCTCTAATGCAGGTTCTCAAACTGGTGGCACAGGGGCCACAGTCAACCCACAGGAATCTTCTGGGTGGCCAGCACCAGGTTTCAAACTCAAGAGGTTTCCCAGAAACCTCATAAAAATCTGGATGCCGGCCAGGTGCGGTGGCTCATGCCTATAATCCCAGCACTTTGGGAGGCTAAGATGAGAGGACTGCCTGAGCCCACGGACTCAAGCCCAGTCTGGGCAACTTGGTGAGATCTCATCTCTACAATAAATCAAAAAATTAGCTGGGCATGGTGGCGCATGCCTGTAGTCCCAGCTACTTGGAAGGCTACAGTGGAAGGATCACCTGAGTCCAGCAGGTCGAGGCTGCAGTGGCCGTGAGCGTGCCACTGCCCTCCAGTCTGGGTGACAGAGTGAGACTCTGACTCAAAAAAAAAAAAAAAATCTGGATGCCCAGGGTGTCCTGAAAAATTGGAAGGTCAGGTAATTCCCATTCAGCAGCAAACTCCACCCCTGAAACAAGAGTGTGGCAGGGAGTGTAGGATCGTGGACGAAGGCTGCGTGTCCGAGGGGCTGCTGCTGCTCTCACTCACTGCTGCCCTGTCAGAGTGTGAGCAGTTTGGCCAAATCTCCAGAGTAAAAACACATAAATAAGAAAGCCAGAAGTCCTTGTTTTTAATAAAACGCTCCCCAAATTTCCAAATAAAATGCAGTTGACATAAAATGAATCCATGAGCAGGATCCAACCTGTGGCCAGGCTGGCGAGTACCCAGAGGCACTTTGGTCTCCCCCCAGGAGACTCTGAAGAGTGTCCCTCCCTGTGGCAACAGCAGCACCCAGCACAGGGCCCGGCATGTGGCAGAAACTCAGTGGGTGTTGAATGAGTGAGCAAATGAATGGTGAGATTATATCCAGCCCAGGAAGTGCCTCACAGAAGGTGTCTCCAGGAATCTGCTTGTATGCTCCTCTAGAAACCCCAGTCACGTCGCGGTAGCCCTCCTTGGCTCAGAACCCGCCCCTGGCTCCCATCCCACTTGGAGTACAGACCAAAGTGTTGACTGCAGCCCACAAGGCCCTGCACATCTGGCCCCTTGCTGCTCTGCCTTCCCCCTCACTCATTCCCTTCTGTTCCTCCAATGTGCCAGGCAAATTCCTGTCTCATGTGCTTTGTGCTTAACTATTTTTCCCACCTGGGACAGTCTTCCCTCAGATCTTCATAAGAATTTACAGCCCTCAGTCAGGCTCAGTGGCTCAGTCTGTAATCTTCCACTTTGGGAGGCTGAGGTGAATGGATTGCCTGAGCCCGCGGGTTCAAGACCCGCCTGGGCAACTTGGCGAGACCTCATCTCTACAGTAAATCAAAAAATTAGCCAGGAGTGGTAGCGCGCGCCTGTAGTTCCAGCTCCTTGGAAGGCTGAGGTGGAAGGATCGCCGGAGCCCAGCAGGTCAAGTCTGCAGTGGTCATAAGCATGCCACTGCACTCCAGCCTGGGTGACGGAGTGAGACTCCAACTCAAAAAAAAAAAAAGAATTTACAGTCCTCAAATGTCACCTCCTCAGAGAAGCCTTTCCACACCGCTCTGTCTAAATCAGCACCCTGCCCTTCTCCATCTCCTACCCTATTTTAAGTTTTTATCATAGCACATATCACTACTTAACGTAATGCATTTATGCCTTCTCATTCCTTCTCCTTCCTTTTTTTCCTCTCTTTCTCCCTCTTTATTTTCTTTCTCTCTTTCTTACTTGTTACCCTCACTAGGATGTGAATACCATGTTTCCATTCTGCCTTATTCACTCCCTTATCTCCAAGGCTAGGCGCAGCACCTAGCATACAGTAGGTGCTCAGTAAATCTCTGTTGAATTTCTTTCTCTTTTTTTTAGATTGGAAAATACAGTGTATTTAGGAAGTCAATTAGAGAGAAGAGAGGGGAGATTCCTCCCCAAAGTAGGTGAGGGGCCAAAGCCTAGGAAAACATGGCCTGGCCATAATTCAAAGAACACATGGCCAGACCATAGCTTAGCAAGGCAATGGCAAATGGAGAGAGAGAGAGAGAGAGAGAGACAGAGAGAGAGAGAGACAGAGAGAGAGAGAGAGAGAGAGAGAGAGAGAGAGAGAGAGAGAGAGAGAGAGAATGACTCTGTTGAATTAATGTGCAAATTTAACAAGCAAACACACAATTTTCTCTCTAAGTCCACATTAGCCTCCTCTGTCCTATAGCACATTCTATGACTAAATCCTCTCCTGTTTTACAAGCAGAATTCCTTGGGGAGCCCAGCCTAGACACTCTGACACCACAGAGCCACAGACCTCAGCCACATCCAGCCGCATTTCCAAAGGAAATTTTCCAGTTTCCTGAGGGAACACCCCCCCACACACACCTCAGACCCCCGATAATTCTCCTATTTTTCTATCAGACTGAAGTCAACTTGTAGTCTCTCTGATCCACCTTTAATGGGCGACATGTCCACAGATGCCATCTCTGCTGCCCTATCCTGGCAACACCCCCCAACTCTCTGAACCTAGTGCCTGGTTTCTGAGCCTTACAGCTGCTGGGGATTTCCAGCAGTGTCTTCTAAAATTCCCCTCCTACATGCAACTCTGGTTGAACTCCATCCCTCTCTACCTAGTAGCCAGAGACAGCTTTAAAGCTATAAATCAGACCTGCCATTCTTCTGCTTTGAGCCCAGGAGTTTGAGACCAGCCTAGGCAACATAGCAAGACCTTGTCTCCACAAACATTTCAAAATTAGCTGGGTGTGGAGGTGCACACCTGTAGTCCCTGCTACTCGGGAGGCTTAAGAGGAAGGACAGCCTGAGTCCAGGAGGGTGAGGCGCTGTGAGCCATGATCGTGTCACGGCATTCCAGTCTAGGTAACAGAATGAGACTCCAACTCAAAACAAAGCAAAACAAACAAAAAACCCTCACCTACAACTGCTTTCCCCATCACACTTAGACCATATCCAAAGTTCTCACTGTGACCTTTAAGGCCCTTCTAGATCTGGCCTATGCCGACCTCTCATCTCAACTCTGATCACTTTCTAAATGCAGCCCCATGACCTTTCAGTTCCAAGCCCCATTCTGCCTCAGGGTCTTTGCACTTGCTGCTCTCAACCTGGAGCGTTCTTTCTCCAGTCCTCCAATGGCCGACACCTCCACTGCTTTGGGTCTCAGCCTAAATGTCACCTTGTCAGAAAGACCTGTCCTGACTACTTTGTCTCAAGTAGATGTCCCTTCGTCATTATCTATTATATCTCTACCTTTTATTTCTTTCATAGCACTCATGACAATCTGAACTTATCTGATTTATTCATCTGTTCACCTATTTAGTCTCTCCTGAGAGCGGGGATCATACCCGGATCACTCGTCATTAAATCCCCATCGCCCAGCATAATGGTCATCACAGAGTAGTAGCACTTAATAAATACTACTTGGTAAATGATTAGACACTTTTGGTTTCTCCAAGAGGCCACCCTCTCAGCTCCACACCCTCCTCCATCAGATCCTTTACACAGTGGTTACCTCTCCTGGAACCCACTTCCCTCAACCCTTCTCTTGATCAACCCCAGTTCACCCTCTGGTCTCCTTCAAATGTAACCTCCTCAGGGAAACCATGTCTTAAAAACTCTTGGTCTTGCAGCAGCTTGTTCTTGGTAAACACGATTCTCATCTTGTTGTAATTATATATTTGTTACAGTCTATTTTCTTCTTTACTTTTTGCGTGTGAACCACTGCTTAAATTACATTATATTTTTATACTGGTTTGTGTGGTTGTTATTGAGGCCTGTGAGTTCTCTCAGGGCAAAGACTGGGTCTGTCTTGCTTCCTGCTGTGGCCCCACCTCCTAGCACAGAGCCAGATCCACAGTGGATTTCAATAAGTGTTTGTTGAATGACTAAATGATTGAATCATGAATCAAAGACTAGGATTATTAAAATTCCATTCTCTGATGCATAAATGAATGAATGAAGGGGGGCTCTGCAGCTAAGACTCTTTGGACCACCTTCAAATCTCCCAGAATTCCCCTACCATCACCACCAGCAAAGCTCAGCCCACCCTCCACGGCCACCCAAAGCTCCAGGTCAGATTCCAGGGTGGGGACAGTGGTTACCGTAGTCCTTAGGGAGGGGGGCAGGTGCTGAGGGGTGCACAACAGGCTTCTGCCGGCGCTCCTGGGTGGGGCTGGGGGCCTCAGGGACCGGCTCATCCTCTTCCTCCTCTTCTTCCTCCTCCCCTCGGGGCGGTGGGGCCATCGGGGCAGGATCCGTCTTAGTCATGGTCCTCGGTGGCCCTCGGGGGGCGGCTGCAGAGTTGGGGCGGCCTTCGGGCAAATCCTGGAGGCAGAGGTCAGCTGGAGAGGGTGCCCCACACGCTCCCGCGTCCGAGCCCCTAGAAGCTCCAGGGGCTCCGGGTGGCCTCCCCGCAACTGGATCTTGGGCAACCACAGGGTCCCCGTTACCCATCAGAAGGCTTCGGTCCGCGCGCCCAGCGCCTGCCACCTCCCCCAGGCCCAGCCCCCCATTCTTCGCCTCCGGCGTCAAGCCCCTCGGTCTCGGCCGCCCCCTCCCCGGGTTTGTTTATCTCGGGATGCAGGATGCTTCGCCCCTCCCCTTCTCCGCGGGCCTCCCCTCGCCCCATCCTACCTCAGGTGGACGCGGCTGGGGACCGACGCCGAGGCTGGGGAGGCCGCGGGAGAAATGGGGTGTCGGTGTCGGGGGCCGCGGCGGGGGAGGAGAGGGAGACAGAGAGAAGGGGACGAGGCCCAGACGCTGACGGGGGATGGGGCTGGAGGGGAGGCGCGCCGAGGGCGCATGCGCCGCGTCCCCCCCCCCCCGGGCGCGGGGGAGGAGGCGCTTGAGTGGCTGCTGGCGAAGATGCAGGGGCTGGAGGCAGCGGCGGAAGGGGGTAGACGCTCGCGGTAGGGAGAGGAAGGAGAGAGAAGGCCCAGAGACTCGGATGCAGGAAAGAGATGGAGCAGACGCCAGGGCAGGCGGGGAGGGACGGGAAAGCAGGCCCCACGTTCCAATCCAGCCCCGCTGTGACAGAGCCTTGCCAGGCCGCTTAGGGCAGTGGGCTCAGTGCGTGGTGACGGTGCTTTCTCTCCCTAGGACCTGAGACCCGGCCCCTTCTTCATGCTCAGCCCTATAAGGTGTGTCTCCGAGGGCCGATTTTGTTAAGACTCTCCGGATCGTCATCGCTGCTTGTCATCGTACCAGTGCTCACACACTTGCTCAGTCCCAGAGAGGTTAAGCCACTTGCCCAAAGGTCCAAAAGTGACCTGCACTTGGGCTAAACTTTGAAATCAGGCAGTCTGTAGAGTCTGATTCTTAATCGCCATGCTACCTGGCTGTAGCAGTGTTTGGGGCGAGATCTGCCCCTGGACCCTCCAACTCTCAGAACCTGTGTCTTCCACAGGAGGACCTGGCTCCATCGCGTTGCTTGGCCTCACATGGGGCTGGCTGTTTCGCCTGCTCTGCCCCAAATCATCCTAGTCTGAACAGGGCCAGTGCCTTCCACCTTCTGGCAGGCCCGAGGCTCCATCTCCAAAATGTTCCTGGAATTTCATTCCCCACCCCCGCATCTCATCCCGGTTCATCCTTCATCTTTTCCCACCTGGACTATGGCCTCAGCCTCTTCCTTTTGCTCCTTGCCCTTCTGCTCCCTACTCGCAGCCACAGGGACCACATAACATCCACTCCATCAGAGCCCTCAATTCCGAGGCGCCGGCTTGCCGCCCCTCACTCCAGGTGGAAGCCAAGGCTCTCAGCCACAGCCCACAAGCCCCTACGTGAACTTGTGCCTGCCATCCCTCCAGTCTCGCCTCCTCCCTCTCCCCTTTGTCCACTCCACTCCAGTCACACTGGCCGCCTTGCAATTCCTTACCCGGGACCTCTGCACTGGCTGTTTCTGCTGCCAGGGATGCTTTTCCCCCAGACACCTGCATGCTTCCCTCTGCCCTCTTTTAGGCTATTGCTTACTGCTGCCCTCTTCGCCTCTGCTCTCCCTAAAATTGGACCTTGGCCCCCTCCCCACTATAGTTTTCTCCACAGCAACACTGCTCTCCTCAGTCTGACACATGCTAGATGTCAGACCCACTGCAGGAGCTGTTCTTGCCTTGGAACACTGGCCCAAGGTGCCCTGCAGGCCAGCTCCTCATCCAGGTCTCTGCTAAAATGTCACCTTAGAGAGCCCTCCCCTCACCTCCAATCACATTTTAATTCAGGCTTTGTTGAACTTATCACAGTCTGAAATTATCTTATTAGTTTCCTAGTTCACCTTTTACTCAACTAGAATGAGCGCATCATTCAACACCAAGCTTGCCAAAAGGCGTAAGGGGCTCTTCAGAAGCAAGTGCCACTCTCCCCAGACAAGTTTCATTCCGCTCTGATGGTGTTTTACTGACTTAAGTTGGAGTTGGCAGAGGCCTGACACCCAAGGGAATGAGGGCCAATGGGGACTTGGGCCCAGATCACCCCCAAGGTTCAACGGGTCCCTAAGAAGGGGGTGACGGAACCCTTGAGGGAGGCACTGCTACTTCCCAGGCATGGATGGCAGGGCTGGGCCAAGCCCATGTGTAACGAGTCTCTCTTCCTCCATCTTCTGTCTTCTGTTCCTCAACATTGTCTGTTCGGATCCTCATGCACTGGAGGTTCGAGTATCCAGGAGCTCAGGCTTGGCATCCGCTGTAGGAGGTGCAGGGCCTTGGGAAAGGACCACAGCTACGTCCGGCCCTCCACAGATGATGGTGAAGGTTTGGGATTCTTCAGGTCCAGAGAGCTGGGCCATCCCAGGCGAAGAAATGGTAGAGAAGGAAAACACAAGGGAGCAAGAGTAGAGAAAGACAGACAGAAATGGTGAGCAACAGGGAGGAAGGGTTGTCAGAAAGCAGAGTGGTGTGGGCAGAGATATGGGGAGACAGGGAAGTACACGTGAGAGCCAGAGAGACATTCCTGGGAGAGGAAAGAAGGGGAAAGAGGGAGAAACAGAAAGACAGACGTGGGGAACAGAAGAGATGTGGGGGACACAGAAAGATGCAGTGGAGACAGAAGATGTGGAAACAGGTGGGGCAATAGAGAAATGGGGGGGACAACAATGTGGAGAAGAGAGGACGTTGCAAGATGGGATGGATGAGGAGGAGGCAGGGATTGAATGGGGAGAGGAGGCAGATAGAGACATGTCAGCCCATGGGGTCTGTCAGGCTCCATGAAGAGCCCCAAGCCTGAGTCTGAGCACTGTCCCTGTCTGACTGGCCTTCTGCACCCCCATCTTAGAGCCCCCAGAGGCAGCCACATTGTAGCTCCAGCTGAGTGCTATTACCTGGGGGTATGAACCCATTGCTGCTAGATCTGCTGAGCCTTCAAGAAAGCCAGAGATTATTTTAAAGCACTGGTTTTTTTGGTTTGTTTGTTTTTAGAGACAGGATCTTACTCTGTCGCCCACGCTGGAGTACGGTGGCACAGTCATAGCTCACTGAGGCCTCAAACTCCTGGGCTCACCCAATCCTCCCGTCTCAGTCTCCAGAGTAATTGGGACTACAAGCATATGCCACCATCCTCAGCTAATTTTATTTCTTGTAGAGAAAAGGTCTCACTATGTTGCCCAGGCTGGACTTAACTCCTTGCCTCAAGCCATCCTCCTGCCTTGGCCTCTCAAAGTGCTCAGACTGCAGACTGCGACTGAGCTGCCACGCCTGATCTAAAGCACTGCTGAGGCCAATCATATCATATCTGTAGCCCATGTCCAAAGCACTGGCTGTCGATTTGAGGCACCCTAACTACAGAGGTACTACGGAGGCTCCTTCTGAACTCCAAGTCTAGCACCCATAGCTCTGCCTGGATACCTCTCTCATCCAGGTAGGGCTCTGAGAGCCATGGGTTCTAGGCTGGGGACCTCAAGCTTGGCCCTGGGGTTTTAAGCAGGGGAAAGGCTTGGTCAAACTTTGAATTTCACAAGCATGTTGCTCCTCCTTCAACCCCCCTACACACACACACACACACACACACACACACACACACACACACACACACACACAATCCCGCAATAAAGTATAGGGGCAAAAGGGCTTTCAATGGGGGGCCTAGGAGCCACTGGTACTGTACATGCAAGCTCTACAGTGGCCAGGCAGGGAGCTCTCCAAGAGGGGAGCACAGGCTCCTCTGGAGCCAGACTCTTGGTTTTGGATCCAGGCTCTGCAGCTTATCGGCTGCCTGCCTTTGGGCTGGTTACTAGACTGCTCGGTCTTCCCATCTGGAAAATGGGGACAATAGCAGTATCAAGATCACAGTGAGCTGAAAACTGGCCTCAACTCTGTGGCAGAGAGTAAGAGCTCCTCAAATATAAATATTAGTAAGTGGAGTCACCATGACTCAGCCTCCACCACTAGCTGTTTAGCGCTGCCAGACTAAATTTTTTCAAGAAAAGCCAGAAATTTGGAAACACGGGTGAAACGTCCTGATTTTTAATATCGGATCCTAGTTTGAACAAAAACACACTGTGGGCTAGGCATGCTACCCACGGGGCTGCCAGCTGGGCCGCCCCTCGGAGCCGGCACAGCTCTCACATGCTGCAGACCCCGCGCCCGCGCCAGCAGCCTCTCCCTGCGCAGCTGCTGTGCCAGCTGTTCCAGAGCCTGCAGTTGCGCCTGGTGCCGCTTCTGGCGTCGCTGTAGCCTCTGCACTCGCCGCTGCAGCACTCCCAGCGCTGCACCCAGCCTGGCCCGGGCCTGCGAGGCTGGGACTTCAGGCCGCGGCCGCTCAGGAGCAGGCGGAGGGGGAAGAGGGGTCAGAAGGAAAGTGGCTGCAGTCGTGGGGCTCCCCGAGGCAGGACCCAGCACCACTAGGTGCACTGGGCCAGAGGCTGCGATGGCGGGGCCCGGGGTCAGGGTTGTGGCTGCCTGTGGAGGAGGCGGCGCAACTGGCTTGTCTGCAACTTGGGTACTCCGCTGGCTCTGGAAGACAAGGCATAGGGTGGGGACATCAGGGCCCGACTCCATGGGGGACTTCCTCAGGAGGTAGGGGTTGGAGGGCCAGTCCCCAAGGAGAACCTCCCTCAGGTAAGGCCAGACTTCAGGGAGGAACTTCGGTCAGGAAGGGAGGGCTGCGAGTCAGACTCAGGGAGGGACTTCCCTTAGGAGGGGACAGCTGGGAGATTACACTCCAGCAGTGTGACAGCCCAGAGCTCACCTTGGTGGGCGGCACCCGGGGGAAGATGGAGGGCACCGCGTCAGGTCGCAGGTAACGCACACCCCAGCGCCACTGGAAGCAGGAGGGCGTGAAGTGCTCACTGCACAAGTGCTGGTGGCAGCTGGGCACCCAGTGCTCACGACCCATGTGCCGCAGCCAGGCCTGCAACCGGGGACCATCCTTCAGTGGGAACCTGCACAGGGGGCAACATGGCTGGGTCAGTGCTGTCAGGTCCAGACCACTCCTCCCTGAGGATACCCGTACAGGGCGGGGGGGTCCTTGGGTTCCAAGCCTGCGTCTCCCCAGCCTCCCGCCTAAACTCTACCTCATACACCCAGCCCTCTCTTCGGCTCCACCTGTTAAACATCCAGCTTCAGCCCACCTCTCCCACCTCCACTGCCCCTCCCATTCAGCCTCTTTCCTCTCCAGGCTGGGCTTTGGCAGCAGCCTTCTTCCTGGCTTCTCTGTCCACAAGCCCCTCCAACCCCAATCTGTTTCTCTGCATGAACCCAAAGGAGAGGTTAATAACATCGGACATCTACAGTATGGAAGATCATACACTCAAGTAAGTGTTTCTTCCATAACCAAGTAACATAGGGAGTGGGGTTATAAATTAAGAAAGATTTTAAAAACGTCAACCCAAAAGCAGGTCGTGGGCCTTGTCTGCAACAAACCATTCGGTAAAAAGACATTTTAGAACAACTGGGGAGTACTAGATAACTGTTAAGAAATTAATTTTGCTAGGTGTGATAATTATATTAGTTTATGCTTCTAAAATAGTCTTCTGGCTGGGCGCAGTGGCTCAGTCTGTAATCCCAGCACTTTCGGAGGCCAAGGCAAGAGTCCAGGGGTTTGAGACCAACCTGGGCAACTTGGTGAGACCTCGTCTCTACAATAAATCAAAAAATTAGTCAGGAATGGTGGTGCATGCCTGTAGTTCCAGCTACTTGGAAGGCTGAGGCAGAAGGATCACCGAGCCAAGCAGGTCAAGGCTGCGGTGGCTGTGAGTGTGCCACTACATTCCAGCCCGGGCGACAAAGAGTGAGACTCCAACTCAAAAAAAAAAAAAAAAAAAAAAAAAAAAATCTTCTGTTAGAAAGCCATTCTGAAATATCCAATGCCTAGATTTACTTTAAAATACTGCAGGACAAAAAACTTAAGAGCTGTAGGTGGGGCAGTGACAAAGATTGCTGAAGTGCTGGAGAAACTAAATGACAGATACGTGAAGATTCATTAAACAACTATTTTTTTTTTTTAACTTTTTTTTAACTTTTTTTTACTTTTTTTTTTTTTTACTCATAGCCACCACAGCCTCTACCTGCTGGGTTCAGGTATCCTTCCACCTCAGCCTTCCAAGTATCTGGAAGTACAGGCATAAGCCACCAAACATGGCTTTTTTTTTTTTTTTAATTGTAGAGACGAGGTCTCGCCAAGCTGCCCAGGCTGTTCTCGAACCCCTGAGCTCAGGCAATCCTTTCACCTCAGTCTCCCAAAGTGCTGGGATTATAGGCTTGAGCCACTGTGCCCAGCTAAACAACTCTATTTTTTGCATATGTTTGAAAACACCTGTTAACAAGTTTTGTTTTTTTTTTTTTGAGTTGGAGTCTCACTCTGTCACCCAGACTGGAGTGCAGTGGCCGCTCCCGGCCACCGCAGCCTCGACCTGCTGGGCTCCGGCGATCCTTCCGCCTCAGCCTTCCGAGTAGCCGGAACTAGAGGCATGCGCTACCCGCTGATTTTTGATTTATGTGAGATGAGGGCTCGCTGCCAGGCGGTCTCGAACCCGGCTCAGCAATCCACTCACCTCAGTCTAAGCCAGGTTACAGGCTGAGCCACTGAGGCTTTTTTTTTTTGAGTTGGAGTCTCACTCTGTCGCCCAGACTGGATGCAGCAGCCGCTCCCCCACTGCAACCTGACCTGCTGGCTCTGGAGATCTTCCGCCTCAGCCTTCCAAGTAGCCGGAATTACAGGCATGCGCTACCACGCCTGGCTGATTTTTTGATTTATTGTAGGGATGAAGTCTCGCTGCCCAGGCGGGTCTCGAACCCGCAGGCTCAGGCAATCCACTCACCTCAGCCTCCCAAAGGCGCGGGATTACAGGCTGAGCCACCGGCCCGGCTAACAAGTTTTTAAACAACTCAACAACAGCAACTAAAAAAAAAAAAACCTCGTTCAAAAATAGGCAAAGGACTCGAACAGATATTTCTCCAAAGATGATAATACAAATGGCCAACAAGTATAGGAAAAGATGTTCGGTATCTCTAATCATTAGGGAAATGCAAATCAAATCCACAGTAAAATATTACCTCACAAACATCGGAATGGTGATTATTAAAAAAAATAAATAAATAAAAGGCCAGGCGCAGTGGCACAAGCCTATAATCCCAGCACTTTGGGAGGCTGAGGCAAGAGGATGGCCTGAGCTCAGGGGTTCGAGACCAGCCTGCGCAATTTGGTGAGACCTTGTCTCTACAATAAATCAAAAGTGAGGTAGGCATGATAGCACACGCCTGTAGTTGCAGCTACTTGGAAGGTTGAGAGGGAAGGATCGCCAGAGCCCAGCAGGTCGAGGCTGCGGTGGCCAGGAGGGGCCGCTGCACTCCAGTCTGGGCGACAGAGTGAGACTCTCAACTAAAAAACAAAAACAAGCCGGGCTCGGTGGCTCAGCCTGTAATCCCAGCGCCTTTGGGAGGCTGAGGTGAGTGGATTGCCTGAGCCCGCGGGTTCGAGACCCGCCTGGGCAGCGAGACCTCATCTCTACAATAAATCAAAAAATCAGCTGGGCATGGTAGCGCATGCCTGTAATTCCGGCTACTTGGAAGGCTGAGGCGGAAGGATCGCCGGAGCCCAGCGGGTCGAGGCTGCAGTGGCCTGGAGCGGCCACTGCACTCCAGTCTGGGCGACAGAGTCAGACTCCAACTCAAAACAAAACAAAACAAAACAAAAAAACAAAAACAAACACAAAATGAAATAACAGTGTGCAGTGTGTGCAAGAATATGAAGAAATGAACCCTGGTATACTGCTGGGAATGTAAAATGGTACAGCCGCTATGGAAAACAACATGACAGTCCCTCAAAAACTGAAAAATAGAATTACCACATGAGTCAGCAATTTCACTTCTGCATATATACCCCCAAGAATTGAAAGCAGGGTCTTGTTGAGATATTTGCACACCCTGGTTCACAGCAGAATAATTCACAACAGCCAAAGGGTGGAGGTATCCATTGGCAGACAAATGAATAATCAAAATGTGGCACAGACAATGGAATTTTATTTTGTTTTGTTTGTTTGTTTTTTGAGTTGGAGTCTCACTCTGTCGCCCAGACTGGAGTGCAGTGGCTGCTCCCTGCCACCGCAGCCTCGACCTGCTGGGCTCCGGCGATCCTTCCGCCTCAGCCTTCCGAGTGGCCGGAATTACAGGCATGCGCTACCACACCTGGCTGATTTTTTTATTTATTGTAGAGATGAGGTCTCGCCAAGTTGCCCAGGCGAGACTCGAACCCATGGACTCAGGCAATCCACTCATCTCAGCCTCCCAAGGCGTGGGATTACAGGCTGAGCCACCGAGCCCGGCTGCTATTTTGTTTTAAAAAGGAAAGAAATTCTGACACGTTCAACAACATGGATGAAGCTTGGGGGACATTATGGTAAGTGAAATAAGCCCGTCACAAAGACACAAATACTGATGATTCCACTGACACAATGTACTTAGAAAAGTCAAATTCATAAAAAGTACGATGACGATGACGGTTGCCAAGAGTGAGGGAGAAGGGGAAGTAGGGAATTGTTCAGTGGGGACAGAGTTTCTGTCTTACAAGATGAAAAGTTCTGGAGATGGAGACTGGGTGTACAACAGTGTGAATATACTTGACAGTATCCTGCTACTGAATCATACACTAAAAGATGGTTAAGATGGTAAATTTCATGTTATTGTAATTTACCCCAATTTAAGATTTTTTTTTTTTGAGTTGGAATCTCACTTTGTCGCCCAGGCTAGAATGTAGTGGCACACTCACAGTCACCGCAACCTCAACCTGCTGGGTTCAAGGTGATCCTTCTGCCTCAGCCTTCCAAGTAGCTGGAACTATAGGCGCGTGCCACCACGCCCAGCTAATTTTTTAATTTACTATAGAGATGAAGTCTTGCCAAGTTGCCCAGACTCAAACCTCTGGGCTCAGGCAATCCTCTCGCCTCCACCTTCCAAAGTGCTGGAATTACAGGTGTGAGTCACTGTGTCCAGCTGAAAATAAGATTTTTTTAAAGTTTTTTTTTTTAAATGAATTAAATAAAAGCTTTCTCAGTGGGAGTGGGTGGGGACTGCCTGATGAGGCACCCTTTAAAGGGAAACCACTGCTCCTATCTGTTTCCTGGTGTCACTTGTCCCCAACATCAGTTCTTGCCCTTGTAAACAGTAATACACTCTATTTAGACCTTGGGCTCAAGGCTATCACAATAAAGATCTCATTTTCCAACCTCATTTGTATCCAGGAGTGGCCACATGATCAAGTTCTGGCCAGTGTATCCTGTAGCAGCTGACAGTAACTATGAGACATTCAAATGTTTATTTTAAGCTGTTAAATTTTGGGATAGTTTGTTATATAGCATTAGGTAACGAATACAGTCAGTCACGCATATCCCATCTTCACAATGTTTTCCATATCTGTGACATTATTTAATATACTTCTTAAAATCAACCAACTGTGGATATTGAACAAAGATACCTAACAGAGAAGCTTTACACAACTGAAAATGGAAAACCAGTATTCATTCTATAAATAGAAGTTAACCGCCGGGCTCGGTGGCTCAGCCTGTAATCCTGCGCCTTGGGAGGCTGAGGTAAGTGGATTGCCTGAGCCTGCCGGTTCAAGACCCACCTGGGCAACTTGGCGAGATCTCATCTCCACAATAAATCAAAAATTAGCCAGGCGTGGTAGCGCACGCTGTGTTCAGGCTATTTAGAAGGCTGAGGCGGAAGGATCGCCAGAGCCCAGGGGGTCGAGGCTGCGGTGGCCGGGAGTGGCCACTGCACTCCAGTCTGGGCGACAGAGTGAGACTCCAGCTCCAAAAAAAAAAAGTTAACCTGTAAAAACATCAACTACCTTCACCTGCTGAGGGCTATAAGCCTGAGGCCTGCTGTCTCTTTGTTGAAGAGTAATGAGTGTTAGAGAATCGGGAGCAATACTACCTACAGGAGACAGGGTAAATAAACTCAGGCACATGTACACAAAATAATCTGACACAGCTATAAAAGTCTAAATCTTTATATTGTAAGAAAGGGAGAAATAAGAACATATATTCAAATTTGCTCGTATTTGCATAAAGAAACCAAGGAAAGGACACACAAGAAACTAGAGGTTACCAGTGGGGAGGAGGCGGATGGGCTGCACGGAGATGAATGGAGCAAGACTTCTCAGACAAAAGGCAGATGGGGGGCAGGAAGCAGCTGGTGAAAGTGGACAGAAGGACCGACTCAGAGAAAAGCTACGGCACCCAAAGAGCAGAGCCCCAGGGCACACAGCCAGGAGTCTGGATGCTGCGGTTCCTTCAGCCTCCATCTAGAGTCCAAATGTTCTCAGCAGTTCCACTCTTCCCGGACACAAACACAAGATCCCTTGTGGCAGCATTCCCATCCCCACCTCCTCCCTGGCAGAGACTGCCAACTGACTACTCCATTTCCAGTCTCTTCTTTTTCCTCACTAACAAAACTCTAACTGTATTTGAGGTCATAATGTGTTCTGCTTAAAGACTGTATTTTCCAGGCTCCTTTGCAGCTAGATTGGGCCATGTGACTAACTTCTGCCAATGAATGCTTTAGTGTTCTGTGGGACCTCTGGGATGGTGCTTTAAATGGGAAGGGATACTCAAACAGATCCAGAGTAGCTCCAAGGGCAAAGGAAGAAAATGGATATCATAAGAAACCTCTCCTCAATTGGTTATATTCTCTTTTTTCCTCTGGATAGCAGCATTTACAATGGACAATACCACTCTCTAGAAATCTACCTTAAGAGGACAGCAAGTGTTCTCCTTTTTACAGACTATTTTAGTCTTGCTGTTCACCTTATATAAAGTGACATACACTGCTATAAGTCCTTTTCTTTCTTACTAACATAACTCAAAGTTTCTGCAGGGTGGTTAAATGCTGGGCTAAAAGACATTTCCCAGCCTCTTTTGCAATTGGGAGACTACCAATGATGAAAAAGCTGTCACTGGATGGGGTTTCTTGGGAGGTCTTATAGAAGGGGCTGACTCTGTTTAAAGCTGTACCCTTTTTGCTCTTCCTCCCTTCCCTTTTCTTCCTGCAAGGTATGGAAGGGCATGGTGGCTAGGTACGGGCAGTCATCTTGGATGAAAGCCATATGCTAAGGATAACAGAGTAGAAAGCTAGGACCCTCATCTCTGATGACTGTGGAGCTGCCATACCAATGCTGGTCTGTCAGACTCTGTACTTGTCTTACAAGAGAGAAAAATAAACTCTGTGGTAGACTGTATTATTGTTCAAAACATTTGCTACCTCTTCCTGCACGAATATTACACATCTCCACTCCTGAGGCTCGCTACATACTTGTTCTGGCCAAAAGAATACCAGTGAAAGTGACATGGGCCATTTCTAAATATAAAATTTATAATACCAAGAGCCATTGGGTGGTTCAATCCACTTTCTCTTTTCCTCCTCTCTCAAGACCAGCAATACTCAAAGTAGGGACAGTTCCTTCAGCCTGAGTCCCCAATTAAGACACTGTAGAGCAGGCCCACAAGTGACCTGCAAAGTATATAATGTGAACAAGAATTACAACTTTTGTTGTGGTAAGCCAATGAGACTTGGGGAGTTTGCTATGCAGCATAACTTAACCACTCTGATTCCTACAGGCCCCATAATTTGTTTCAGCCAAAATTATGGCAAGACTTTGTTACTGCCAGACAGATGCAATCCTAACTGACAGCCCCTGCTCCATTAGAGATGACTACCATTGTCCCTGAAAGGGCCTAAACTGAGCTAATGGATGTTCTCTTTGGCTGCCAGGCCAGCCTGTCAAGTGATTTCCTGGTAGCCACTTCCCTTGATGTGTTTCACCTTGTTTCCCATCTGGCATCCATGCCCTCCAAATCTCTTCTGGAAACTGTTCCTTATCTAACTGTTAGCCAAGCGGCTTCTGCAAGACTGACAGAGGCAGTCCTTGAGGTGGAAATGAGCTAGCCCTTGTGAGAAACAGTTCAGCAGTCACTGGTTAGGGATAACAAAGACAAAGACTGATTTTTATAAAGTCATGTGGCTGCTGTGTACAGCTGTCATCATTCTCTGCCTGATTATTATATGTGACATACTTAGAACAGTGCCTAGCATATAGTAAGTGCTCCCTAAATAATTATTGTTGTTGTTGTAAGGGAGACAAGAGTGGAAGCAGGGAGGTCTACAAGCAGCTATCACAGTATCTTATTAAGAGACGATGGCAGTCGGATGTGGTGGCTCATGCCTGTAATCCCAGCACTTTGGGAGGCGGAGGCAAGAGGATTGCCTGAGTCCTGGGGTTCAAAACAAGCCTGGGCAACTTGGCGAGACCTCATCTCTACAGTAAAAAAAATTGGCCTGGCATGGTGGCATGCCTGTAGTTCCTGTTACTTGGAAGGATGAGGTGGAAGGATCACCTGAGCCCAGCAGGTTGAGGCTGCGGTTGGCATGAGTGTGCCACTGCATTCCAGCCTGGGTGACAGAGTGAGACTCCAACTCAAAAATTAAAAAAAAATAAAAAAGAGGTGATGGCAGCCAGCTGGGTGCAGTGGCTCACACCTGTAGTTCCAGCACTTTGAGAAGCTGAGGCAAGAGGATTGCCTGAGCCCAAGGGTTCGAGGTCAGCCAGGGCAACTTGGCGAGACCTTGTCTCTACAACAAATCAAAAAATTAGCTGGGTGTCGTGGTGCACACTGTAGTTCCAGCTACTTGGAAGGCTGAGGTGGAAGGATCGCCTGAGCCCAGTAGGTTGAGGCTGCAGTACCTGTGAGTGTGCCACTGCATTCCAGCCTGGGCAAGAGAGTGAGACTCCAACTCAAAAAAAAAAAAGAGAGAGAGAGATGATGGCAGTCTTGACTAAGTGGTAACAGCAGATGTGATGAGAAGTAGTCTGAGAATGTGGTCTTTTCCTTATTTCTTAGTGATTTATTTAGGATTTTCCCATTTGTACTTATAATTGTATTGCCAAGGTATTAGAGATTTGGTTGTGGTGTTGATAGAGATGTGTTTTAAGGATAGAGTCAAAGAACAAGTTAAGACTAGATTGGGGGTAGTGGTGCTGATAAAAAGAAAGGATGGCCAGGCTCGGTGGCTTAGCCTGTAATCCCATGCCTTTGGGAGGCTGAGGTGAGTGGATTGCCTGAGTCCGCGGGTTCGAGACCCGCCTGGGCAGTGAGACCTCATCTCTACAATAAATCAAAAAATCAGCCGGGCGTGGTAGCACGTCTGTAATTCTGGCTACTTGGAAGGCTGAGGCAGAAGGATCGCCGGAGCCCAGCAGGTCGAGGCTGCAGTGACCGGAAGCGGCCACTGCACTCCAGTCTGGGCGACAGAGTGAGACTCCAACTCAAAAAAAAAAAAAAGAAAGGATGATGGATGACTTCCAAGTTGTGTATTCAGTTCTTCAATGTTTGACCCCTCACCTATCCATGAGCTCTGTGATGGCAAGAAAAAGATCTGCCAAGCAGGGTCCTTTGTGTTCAGCAGGGGTTTACTTGCTTCCCCAGAAATACTCAGAATTGCTGAATTAATTAGTAAAAAGCGTGCCAGAGCTATATATTTTATTTTATTTATTTTATTTTTTTTGAGTTGGAGTCTCACTCTGTCACCCAGACTGGAGTGCAGCGGCTGCTCCCGGCCACCACAGCCTCGAACTGCTGGGCTCCGGCGATCCTTCCACTTCAGCCTTCCAAGTAGCTGGAACTATAGGCGCGCACTACCACGCCCGGCTAATTTTGGACTTATTGTAGAGATGAGGTCTCGCCAAGTTGCCCAGGCGGGTTTCGAACCTGCGGGCTCAGGCAATCCACTCACCTCAGCCTCCCAAAGCGCTGGGATTACAGGCTGAGCCACCAAGCCCGGCTTGAGCTATATATTTTAAAAAGCAAAACTGGACACAATGATTTAGTTTAAAGTCTCCCCTTTATTTTTTATTTTATTATTATTATTATTATTTTTTTGAGTTGGAGTCTCACTCTGTCACCCAGACTGGAGTGCAATGGCCCCTCCTGGCCACCGCAGCCTCGACCTGCTGGGCTCTGGCGATCCTTCTGCCTCAGTCTTCCAAGTAGCTAGAACTACAGGTGCGCCCTACCACACCCGGCTCATTTTTTGATTTATTGTAGAGATGAGGTCTCGCCTGCCCAGGCGGGTCTCGAACCCGCGAGCTCAGGCAATCCACTCACCTCAGCCTCCCAAAGGCGCGGGATTACAGGCTGAGCCACCGAGCCCGGCTTAAAGTCTCCACTTTAAGTCATTCCTTCTGCCCCGTAACTGGGTCCCCTCTAAAGATAGCTGGAGCCGGGCTCGGTGGCTCAGCCTGTAATCCCGCGCCTTTGGGAGGCTGAGGTGAGTGGATTGCCTGAGCCCGTGGGTTCGAGACCCGCCTGGGCAGCGAGACCTCATCTCTACAATAAATCAAAAAATCAGCTGGGCGTGGTAGCTCATGCCTGTAATTCCAGCTACTTGGAAGGCTGAGGCGGAAGGATCGCCGGAGCCCAGCAGGTCGAGGTTGTGGTGGCCGGAAGCGGCCACTGCACTCCAGTCTGGGCGACAGAGTGAGACTCCAACTCAAAAAAAAAAAAAATAAAAATAAAAATAAAGATAGCTGGAACATGGACTGCTGAGTTTCCTGGGGAGCCCATCTGAAACGCATTTATCAGATCTACCCAACAAATATTTACTAAGTACCCACTATGTGCCAGGCACTGTTCTAGAGACTGAGGACACAACAGGACAAAAGAGACAAAATTTCTGGCTTCCTGGAGCTGCATTCAAGTAGGGGAGACAGTAATGACTATATCAAAGATGTGATACGCCAAATAGTGGCATGTTAAAGGGAAAAATAAAGCAAGAGGTAAACAGAGAACATTGTGTGTGTGCCTACTAGAGAGTTTCAATTTACACAGGGTAGTGGTCATAAAGGAAAGAACTTTCCAAGCAGAAGGAATGGCACAGGTAAAGGCCCCAGAGCAGCAGTATGTCTGGCATGCTAAAGGAATACGGAGTAGGCGAGTGTCCCAGTGCAGAGTAAGGGACAGGAAGGAGATGAGTTCATACAGGTAGTGGAGAACCAGCTCCTGTAGGACTTTGTAGGTCTGCTTTCTGCCTGTTCCAGTCTCACTTTCTTATTTTCCATAGTGAGGTGGGAGCCAGGGGAGGGATCTGAGCAGAGGGGGATCCTGATCTAACTCAGTGTTTACAGGCTCCCTCTGGCTGCAAGTGGGGAACAGACTACGGGGTAGAGACCAGAGTAAGGAGACCAATGAAGAGGCTACTATACTACAATAGTCCAGGAGGTGATAAATGCTAGGACTATGGTAGGGACAGAGAAGGGGTTGGAAGTAATAAAATTCTGGATAGACTCTAAAGGAAGAACAAAAAGGATTTGCTGACAGACTGAATGACGAATGTGTCTTAGTCTCCTTAGGCTAAGACCACCAGCTACAAACCTGTAGTCCAACAATGTTAGATTTATTTACCATGGAAATGAGGGAGTCTGCACACAAAGAGACAGGCAGAGAAGAGAGTCTTATCAAACAAAGAAAAGAATTGAGTAATTATCTGTTTTGGGGAAAGGGTGAAGCTTAGGTGAAATGTAAATGAAGTAGTGCTTGAATTGGCTCACAGCATTTACAGACTATACCTAAGGAGCTAGAGAACAATTTTTTTTTTTTGAGTCGGAGTCTCACTCTGTTGCCCAGGCTGGAGTGCAGTGGCATGCTTACAACCACCACAGCCTCAACCTGCTGGGCTCAGGCGATCTTTCTGTCTCAGCTGTCCAAGTAGCTGGAACAACAGGTGTGCACCACCACGCCCAGCTAATTTTTCTTTATTGTAGAGATGAGGTCTCACCAGATTGCCCAGGCTGGCCTCAAACCCCTGGGTTTGGCAATCCTCTCGTCTTCACCTCCCAAAATGCTGGGATTACAGGCATGAGCCACCATGCCTGGCAGAGAACAATTTCTAAAATCGTTGCTATGTTATTGGAATTCTATCTACTATAAAATCATTTCCTTCTGTGTTTCTGCGTCTCAGATTTTAGGGAACTGTTCTGTATACCTTCCTCCCCTTTTAAACTATGTAAGCAGGAGATTAACAATAACAAATTCAGAGGTAGCACAGCAAGGTGGTTAACAGCCACCTTGCGTATAAACAGATCAATGTCAGGTCTAGACTGAGAAGTAGGCCCAGGGTCCTGTCTTCCTAGATGTAATAAAGTTTAGACAGGTGTGGAATATTGTGTTCAGAAACTCCTTATCTGAAGCTCCGAAATCGAAGCTGCTTTTCTGTGTTTAAATGACTCTTCCTCCAAGCAAAAGTGAGATGTTTCATTCTTACTGAAATAATTTACAGCAAAGTTTGTATTGTCTGATTTTAGGCAATAAAAGTGTTCGAGTAAGAAAGCAGTAGTCACTCAAGGAAGGGAAGTTCTGCTACTTTACGTCTGCGGTAAGTCCGAGAGAAGTATTTTTTTCCTATTAATTCTTCAGCTGGCTTTTTCCATGTCTGCTATTTCACACGGTAAATGGGGGTACAAATGTTTTACAGTCCCAGCTAATTCTGACTCTCCCCAGGGTGAGAAAAGAGAGTAGGTAAGGATGACGCTAAGGTTTTTAGCTTTAACAACAGGAAGGATGGAGTAAGACATTAACTGAGACAGGAAAGACGATGAAAGGTTTTGGGGGAGACAAGATCAGCAGCTCAGTTTTGGATGTTTTGAGACGGCTAATTCGTGGAGATGGCGAGTGCGCATCAATCTCACTTCTCCCTAGAGATCCCTCCACTTCTTCTGCTGGTTCCGTCACTTCCAGCAGTTAATCGTGCACCCCAGCTGTTCCACACATCTGCACCTTTGCACGCGCAGTGTTCACTGCTGGAAATACCGTCTCCTCAAACCTCTAACCCTCTTTTCCAACACGCTCCAGCGTCACCAGGCGCCCGGCACAGCTACATTTACCCTGGGGCCCCTCCCCTCCCAGAGCCCCGCCTTCCTCAAGCCCCGCCTCGCGTTCGCGCTCACTTGTAGAAGCTCACAGGGCGGTTGTCCGCGCCCAGTCGGCCCGCAGTGTTGGAGCAGTTCGGAGCCCTGCAGTACTTGGGCATGGCCGTCCAGCTCCGTTGAGATTTGTCCGGTGAACTGCCGCACTTTGGTGCTCGCCTGGCGCCGCCGAACCCCGCTGCGCCCGCGAGCCCTCCGCCTGTCTCACGTGACGTCCTTGGCGTCTCGTCACGTGCCGGGGAGAATGCTGAGGGCGCCTGCGTACTAGGCGCACCTTCGAATTACCACGGCTACGCCCTCATCACGTGGTGAAGGAGGAAAAGCGAGTACTTTACGCCTGCGCAAAGCCAGCCCTTAGCCGCCCTGGCCTTCCTCACATGTTAGGGGAGAGGCGGCGCCACGGCGCTTGTGAGCCTGAGCCCACCAAATCGCCAGGCCCATGTCTCTTCCGGCATCCCCTACGCTTACGTCCGGGCGACTGCCGCAGCGCAGGAAGTCCCCCTGGCTGGCAGCAAAAAGTAAGGTGTGGATGTACGGCCTTAACCTCGTAAAAGTTAAAACTTGCACGCTTCGGCGAATGACGAAAACGCAGACTGGGTGAAAAACCCTACGACGCTTGGTCAAGCATTAAGTAGACGAGCTGTGGCTCCACCCTGCCGGACACTCCGCCCCGCCTCTCAGCTCCCATTGGTCCTGAGCGCCGCCGGCAATCCTGAGATTGGCCAGCTAGGCTGCCCACCGCGTCCAATGGGCGGCGGCGCCGGCTTTCCCGCGGCTGTTCGCTATTCGAATGGGTCGTGGCGACCGAGGCAGTTAAGGCGTGTAACGGTCGCCCGGCTCTGGCGCGACGATGGCTGCCGTAGGGGCCGGAGGCTATGCGCGGAACGAAGCGGCTGAGAAGCTGCCATCTGTCATGGCGGGAGTTCCGGCGCGGAGGGGCCAGTCCTCCCCTCCTCCCGCCCCACCACTCTGCCTCCGGCGGAGGACGCGACTCTTGGCGGCGCCCGAGGACACGGTGCAGAACCGGGTGAGGAGTTGCTCGTTGTGGCTACCCCAGTCGCAGTCTCCCCTGGGCCGCTCCTGGTCCGGTAGGCAGATCTTCGGCCCTGCCTTTCAGCCCCACGGCCGGGTCCCCTCAGGTTGCTCCCTGGCCCCGCCCCTTTGGCCGAGGCTTCTCTCGCTCTCCACCCCCTCCTCTTTAGGGTGCTGCCCGTCATTCCCGGCTCTGCACTCAGCGTTGGAGCTTTCCTGGGTTTCTCTCTGGTTCCCACCCCTCGGAGTACATTTTGCTTCTGCAAATCACGGCCTAGGCCCGCTATACCTTAAGCTCCATTCACTCGCCTAGAGAATGTCTCTCCGGGCCCTCTTTTATTGACTTGGCCCCAACTTGGTCTTTAAGGTCCGTACCTGGGTTCAGTCCAGGTATCTACCTGATTCTACCTGCCCTAACCCTTCCTCGCGTCTACCCCACCGTCTCTCACTCTTTGCCTTCTCTATCCTTTTCTCTTACCTCAGTGGGATTCTTATTCCATACTGCCACTCAGAACCGGAGAGGATGTGAGAAATTATTTGTAAAATCTCAGCAGCATTGTCTGGGGAGGAGGGCGTACAGAACAGTTCCCTAAAGCCCGAGACACAGAAACACAGAAGGAAATGATTTTAGAGTAGATAGAACGAATTCCATTCGCTGAGCAGCAGTTTCAAAAATTGTTCTTCAACTCCTTAGGCATAAAGCCCGTTTTTATAAAATGGAGATAACAGTAAGCCCTACCATGGTATTGCAGGGAGATGATTGTAACTGTGACCTTCCTGGCACAGAGTCCAGATAAAGGGTGGATAAATGGTAGCTGCTTGTGGATCTTTTTCCTGCTCGTGGCTTTCTGCTGCTCTCTGATTATACCACCCGCACCTGGCTGCAGGGCTGTGGGCAAGTGCCCCCGGCTCACCCCACCACCCCACCTCCCAGCTATATCTCCCATGTCCTCCCCCTCACCAACATTCAGTCACACTGGTCTGCTTTCTGTTTTCCTCAGGCTCCAAGTTCTTTTCTGCCTCCCTGGCCTTTGTGTGTTTGCTGAGTTCTCAGCCTGGGCCTTTTACAGTCTACCTGTCTACTTAGCTGCTCCTTTCTCACCCTCAAGCTTCAGCCTGGATATGCTACCTTGAAAGGCCTTCTGAAAGGCAGACATCCACCTTCATCTCTCACCCAGGCCCTTATCTTGTATCATGTATAATAGCCATTATCTTGTATGTTTCTAAAAGTGCCTTGTGAGTCTTAAGCTATGTAGGTAAGCCAGGCTCAGTGGCTCAGCCTGTAATCCTGAGCCTTTGGGAGGCTGAGGTGAGTGGATTGCCTGAGCAAACCCGCCTGGGCAACTTGGCGAGACCTCATCTCTACAATAAATCAAAAAATCAGCCGGGCGTGGTAGCGCGCGCCTGTAGTTCCAGCTCCTTGGAAGGCTGAGGCGGAAGGATCACCGGAACCCAGCAGGTCGAGGCTGTGGTGGCCAGGAGCGGCCACTGCACTCCAGTTTGGGGAACAGAGTGAGACTCCAACTCAAAAAAAAAAAAAAAAACAAAAACTATGTAGGATAATAACAATAGCAAATTCAGAGTTAGTATAGCAAGGCAGTTAACAGCACAGACTGCCAGACAATCTTGA
This sequence comes from Cephalopachus bancanus, assembly GCA_027257055.1. NCBI lineage: Eukaryota > Metazoa > Chordata > Mammalia > Primates > Tarsiidae > Cephalopachus > Cephalopachus bancanus. Next base: position 227,057 of record JAPVLO010000110.1, on the reverse strand, counting down.
TGGACCTTAAATGCCTGAGCTTAAGCCTTAATCCTCTTCTTCCATCAAGTTAAGAATTCTTCTGTGCCTCAATTTCCTTATCTGTAAAATGAGAAGAATGATGTAGAAATCCCTCCTAGGGTATTTGTGAGTATTAAGTGAGCTCGTATATCTTAAGCACATAGAACAATACCTGGCACGTTGCAACTACTCTGTTAGTGTTAGCTAATACTGTTGTTATTGTGTATTTTGGGTAATGTCAATTTATTTTTCTTGTCTGTCAGCACAGAGTTCATCTGACTTCAAAAGACTTAGTCTAAAAATGACCAGTTATACTAATGCCCAATAATGCTGATCGACAGATAAAATAAAATGTGTGCCATTGCTTGGTTGTCTGTGTTTGAATCCTGGCACTGTTTCCTCCTGGAGACGTAATGCCTCTGGGCCTCTTTTTGCTCTTGTGTAAGATGGGAGTGATGATGATCATGACTATATCAGAGGGTTATTGTGAATATTAAATAAGTTAATACAGTTATAGTTATTTGAATAGTGTGTGGCTTCCAGTAAATGCTCAATAAATGTAAGCTATTATTAGCCTATGTTTCCCTTTTGGTTCTGAGGCCAAGGACTTGCTTGAGAATTTTTTTTTTTATAGAGACAAGGTCTATGTTGCCCAGGCTGGTTTTGAACTCCTGGACTCAAGCGATTCTCCTGCCTCGGGCTCCCAAAGTGCTGGGATTACAGACACGAGCCACCACACCCAGTCAAAAGTGGTTTATTCCATAATTATTAGAAACTAGACTATTCAAAATATGAAAATAACACAATTCTGTTTGTCCATACTCTATATAAATTGGGTTTTTTTGTTTTGTTTTGTTTTTTGAGTGGGAGTCTCACTCAATCACCCAGACTGGAGTGCAGTGGCCACTTCCAGTGACTGCAGCCTCGACCTGCTGGGCTCCGGCGATCCTTCCGCCTCAGCCTTCCAGTAGCTGGAACTACAGGCATGCACTACCACACCCGGCTAATTTTTTTGATTTATTGTAGAGATGAGGTCTCACCAAGTTGCCCAGGCAGGTCTCAAACCCACGGGTTCAGGCAATCCACTCACCTCAGCCTCCCAAAGCGCGGGATTACAGGCTGAGCCACCGAGCCCAGCTTATATAAATTGTTTAATCAACCATGATGGGGTCTGGCCCATTTAACTTAAATTTGCTTTGAGAGTTGTATAAAATTTTAAATGTAATTGTTCACTTGTTTCTTTACTTGTTGAAACCTCTAGAACCCCTGGTCTGTGAATTTGATGAGGGAACAGACAAATGTTTACTTTTGCTCACTACTGTGTCTCCCCTGCAGGGCCCAAAGTGCTGGCTTTGGAGCCAGACTGCCTCAATTCATAGCCAAACCTTACCATTCCCAGGTATAGGATCTCAGGCCTCAGTATCCTTATCTATAAAGTAGGGGTGATAATAGTGCTTTCTTCCTTGACTTGTTGTGGGATTCAGGTCTTTCATCCATATAAAAGTACTTAGAAACTTGTTCAGAAGTCACCTTCTCAGTGCAGTACTCTCCCCTCACTCTCCCAGTCTCTTTTCCTGCTTTATTTTTCTCTGTCATCTATTTTGCATATTTGTTCTCCTTTTCTTTGCTCTCCATCCTTATTACTGGTAGAATGTGAGCTCCAGGACTTTTGTCTGTCTTCCTCACCACTCCCTGCCCTTCATGTAGTATTGTGTTTGTCAAAGGTATGTTGAGAACAAGTGTTCACTGCTGCTAGGTAGCATGACCACAGAAGCTCAGTCGATGTGTGTGGAATGCAGCAGGAATTGAATGGGTGACTGAGACAACTGTGCCATGTGGGACCTGCTGGGGCAGGTGCTTCTGACTCAGGTCTTTTCTTTTCAGGTATCACTCGAGAAGGTGCTTGGCATCACAGCTCAGAATAGCAGTGGCCTAACCTGTGACCCTGGCACAGGCCACGTGGCCTACCTGGCAGGGTAAGCAAATGAATGGGTCTCAGTGGCAAATCATTGTTAGGAAATTTGGAGCCTGAAGTCATTGGTGAATCTCTCTGGGCCTCAGAGTTCCCATCTGTAGAATGTGGTCAATGCTGCCAACCTTGAGGGCTGTGGAGAGGATTCCATGGGCACATCTGTGTCTAAAACAGTACCTGGCATTTAATGAGTGCTATGAAAACCTTAACCGTGACTCAAAGTGGGAGGTGGCACTGATTCTGGGAAAGACACGTGGTGAAAACCCAAGCTGTGGTGTCAGGTCACCCAATTCTATGTCCCAGCTTTACCCACTCTACAAGCCTCTGCTCCTACCTCTGTAAAAGAGAGCTAGTGATACCCTTTGACTGGGTAGTTGAGAGTTCTAAAGGAGATCCTGCAGTTTTTTATTTCATAAATACTGATCTAGCCTAGCACTTGCCAAGACTCCCCTCTCTGCCTAAAGAGTCTTGACCTCACCTGGCAGTTGTGAGGATTTAAAGAGATTAAGCACATAAAGTGTTTGTTAGCCTAGGGCCTGCCAGAATACTGGCCACAGAGGATGTGTTGGTTTCTATAATAATGTGAGGTGCCCTAGAATTATCGTCATCAACACCTGGAGGAGGAGACCAGCTGAGAGACTCTTGTGTTCAGAGGGAGGCTTGTTTATATGTGGACTTTTCTGTTGGGAATAGAATCATCCCTGGACTCCAACACTCCCTCCAGGTGAGGCACATTTTCCTCTTTCTTCCCAGCTGTGTGGTGGTGGTTTTGGACCCCAAGGAGAACAAGCAACAGCACATCTTTAACACCGCCAGGTAGGCTGGGGCTGGGGCTCGGCACAGGGCAGAGGTGGGACTAGGTTCTTGGCACACTTCCACTTACCCATATAGCCTGGAGGTACTCGTGGGTAGGTTACTTACTCCTCCACTCACCCGTTGGTTCAACAACATTCACAGAGTGCAAGGTGTGTTCCAAGTGCTGGGAACAGCCAGCAGTGTTCTGTATCAGCCCATTGCGGGAGATAGACTATAAACCAGTCAGCTGAGAGGATTGCCTGAGTTTGAGACCAGCCTGACAACTTGGTGAGACCTCACCTCTATTTAAAAAAAACATTAACTGGGCATGGTGGTGTGTGCCTGTAGTTCCAGCAACTTGGAAGGCTGAGGTAGAAGGATAGACTGAGGTGAAAGGATGGCCTGAGCCCAGCAGGTTGAGGCTGCGGTAGCTGTGAGTATACCACTGCACTCCAGCCTAGGCAACAGAGTGAGTCTCCAACTCAAAAAAAAAAAAGAATCTCAGGTGTTCTAGAAGTTACCAAGAATCTGAGTGCCAGGAATAAGGGAGCAGGTGAGGGGGAGACGGGAACAGGCAGAAGCTTCATTGTGGGCCTTGAGGGGAGAGGGTCATGGAATAGCACTGAGTACAGAGAAATCCCTATATACCTTTCACCATATTTCCAAATGTTAACATTTTACCACATTTGCTCTATCATTCTCTGTCTAGATGTATACTAATTTTCTGAGCTATTTGAGTATAAATTGTAGACATGATGCCCCTACATCTCTAAATACTTATGTATTTCCTACAAAAAAAATTATGACAGTTTTTTCTAAGTCATACTACATGCAGAAAAATCAGGAAATTAAAATTGGTACAGCACTACCGTCTACTCCTCAGATGACTCCATTCAAATTTCACCATTTGTCCCAAGAATGTCCTTTATAGGCAAAAGATCCTTCTAGGATCACACATTGCATTTAGCTGTCCCTTCAATCTCCTTCAGGCTGAAGTGGCTCTTCTCTGTCTTTTCTTGGCTTTCATGACCTCGACACTTTTTTGAGGATTACAGGCTAGGTATTTTGTAGAATGTCCAAACGTTTGGGTTTGTTTGATGCTTCCTTATGGATAGATTCAGGTTCTGCAACTTTGGCAGGAATACCTCAAAAGAAATTCTCAGTGCATTCTGTCAGGAGTCTCCTATACTGGTGGTATTCACTTGGGGTACTTGGTTGAGGTGATGTCTACCAGATTCCTTCACTTCAGAGCCTTGCTATTCCCCTTTGTGATTATCAAGTATCTTGGGGGCCAGGCACGGTGGCTCATGCCTTTAATATCAGTATTTTGGGGAGGAAGACGAGAGGATTGCCTGAGCCTAGGGGTTCGAGACCAGCCTGGGCAACTTGGCAAGACCTTGTCTCTACAATAAAAAAAAAAAAAAAAAATTTAGCCAGGTGTCGTAGCACATGCCTGTAGTTCCAACTGCTTGGAAGACTGAGGGGAAAGATCGTGTGAACCCAGCAAGTCAAGGCTGTGGTAGCCATGAGTATGCCACTACACTTCAGTTTGGGTAACAGAGTTTGACTCAAAAAAGAAAAAAGTTTCTTGGGGCATCTTTTCTGAGACTATTCAGATAACCTGTTCCTCACCAAATTTTCACCAACCTAGACTTAGGAAAGCTTTGGCATTTTTCAAAAGCTCCCAGGGAAATTCTGATGTAGAGGCAGAACTCAGAACTACTGGTCTAGAGGTCAGGACTCTGCCCATCTGGTTAGGTAATCTTGGCAGGAGACTTCCCTATGTTGAGGTCTCTTCATCTACAAAATTGACTAATGAGAGTCCTGGCTCTGTGGAACATGCATGAAGAATCAATGCAGTGATGCCCATACAGCATTTGCTGAGGACTGGGCACAGGTTGGAGCTTGTGACAGGTGGCTACAGACAACAGAAACCCCCAACAAGCATAGCTTAAAACACAAGGGTATGTTCTTCCTGTACATAATAAGTCTGGAGATTGGTAGCCCAGGGAGTTGGTATCTCTGTGAGCATCAGGGACCCGATTGCTTCTGTCTTTCTGTTCTTTCACACTTAAGAAGTTTCTGTTCTTGAGGTTACCTCAGGACTCAATGTGGAGTCATGGCCTTGTTTCAGGAGGGGAACAGGTGGGGAGCAGGACAAGTGTTCCCTTTAAGGAGCATTTCTGGAATTCTCATGCAGTAAGTCAGTTTATCTCTCATTGACCACACTAAGTCATGTAGCTATACCCCTGTAGCTGCAAGAGAGGTGGAAACGTATTCTACTGGGCACGTTGCCATCTCAATTAAAACCAAAGCTGTGTTCTTGTGGAAGGACGGGTAGGCACCTTCTCCTGTCTGCTGCTATAAGGAGTAACAGGAAGCTACCAGACAGTTAACTTGATGATAAATATTCTATGAGACTTTCAGAGTCTCACTTAGAGCCATTTACTTAGTTATCTGCATGTCAATTTACTAACTCATGTGAGGGAGGAAATTACTAGACTGTTAGAAACAAAGGTAAAAGGATTAAAAGAGAGTGAAAAGAAAGTGTACAATCTGGGAATGGTGAATCTTGCTGTCAAAAAACATGCAAACTAGACTGGGTGTGGTGGCTTATACCTGTAATCCCAGCACTTTGGAAGGCCTAGGCAGGAGGATCATTTGAGTCCAAGAGCTCGAGACCAGCCTGGGCAACGTGGTGAGTCCTCTTCTACAAAATAAAAAAATTAGCTGAACGTGCTGAGGCACGCCTGTAGTCCTAACTACTCAGGAGACGGAAGGATTGCCTGAGCCCAGGAGGTTGAGGCTGCGGTGAGCCGTGATCCATGCCACTGTACTTCAGCCTGAGCAACAGAGACCTCAGCTCAAAAAAAAAAGCCTTGTAAACTAGTCTGGTCACTCAGTTCCTGTGCAGGCTAGCCAGAAATATCAGGGGTACACTTTGGTTGTTTATGGGTTTTCCAGAACACCTTGAGTGTTTAGCAATGGAGCACATGCTGCAGGCTGCCTCTGTGATATCTGCCAGGGTCCTCCCATCAGTACTACCTTTTTAGTTAGACTAGGTCTGTACCATTTCCTGCATCTGTATTTCTCAGAGTTATGGGGTGAATGGGGTCTTAGGGTGCCTACTCTGCAGAGGGGAAAGAAAGCAGGGTCCCTTTACAGGGTCCACCATTTGGGTCTGGTGTTTCAGGGTGGAAGGAACCTTTGCTTTTACCCCACCTTGTGTGCTTTGCTGGACATGCAGACAGCACTGGCTCAGTGGGAGCTGCTCAAGCTCTCCTTTCCTGGCCTTTTCTGAGTCTTTTTTTTTTTTTTTTGAGTTAGTCTCACTCTGTCTCCCAGACTGGAGTGCAGTGGCCGCTCCCGGCCACCGCAGCCTCGACCTGCTGGGCTCCGGCGACCCTTCCGCCTCAGCCTTCCAAGTGGCTGGAACTACAGGAGCGTGCTACCACGCCCGGCTCATTTTGATTTATTGTAGAGATGAGGTCTCACCAAGTTGCCCAGGCGGGTCTCAAGCCCTCAGGCTCAGGCAATTCACTCACCTCAGCCTCCCAAAGGCGCGGGATTACAGGCTGAGCCACCGAGCCCAGCCTTTTCTAAGTCTTGAAGGCAGGACTGGGCAGAGTGCTATGAGTCCAGCCAGGCCCTCGACTCAGCAGAACCCATGATCAACTCCTTTCTTTGTCCCCAGGAAGTCTCTGAGTGCTCTGGCCTTCTCCCCTGATGGGAAGTACATAGTGACAGGGGAGGTGAGTCACAGTCATGATTGAGTGGTAAGGTTGGGGAGTGGGGTCTTGGAGCTATTCCTTCTGCTCCCAGCAGGCCTAGGAGTCCCTGGAATAGCTCCTTCCTGGGCCAGAAAAGCCCCATAGCAGATGGGGGAAGTGGCTTTTGAGCACACCCTATGGCAATGCCAACTTCATCCCTGGCAGCCCCTCTAGCCCTGCCTTGTACAGAGCCCAGCAGCAGTAATGACTCCACCTTTCCCAGAATGGGCACAGGCCTGCAGTGCGCATCTGGGATGTGGAGGAGAAAAGTCAAGTGGCGGAGATGCTGGGTCACAAGTATGGTGTGGTCTGTGTGGCCTTCTCACCCAACATGAAGCACATCGTGTCCATGGGCTACCAGCATGACATGGTACTCAACGTCTGGGACTGGAAGGTAAGAGCCAGCCAGTGGGCATGTGGGCAGGCAGCCAGTTGTCTAAGCGTCCTGAGTCTCGGGCATTGGGGGAACTAAATGAAATAACTTGTTAAAGTGCTCATTTACCCGGCAGATATATATTGAGCACCACCCGCTGCATACCTATCCCTTATTGTAAGGCACTTAACCTCTCTCTGTTTCCTCATCTGTTGAATGGATATAATAGATACATTTGGTTGTTTATGGGTTTTCCAGAACATTGTCTTTCAACTTACTGAGTTGTAGGTAAGACTTCAGGAGTTAATATGCACTGGAAGGCTGGACTTTAGAATAGCTAGGGGAGGACATGGAGTCAGCAGAAGTGGATACCAAGTCCTGGTTCTGCCCATAAGCTACTGTGTGACCTGAAGCTTGTGACGCCCCTCTCTCTGAACCTGGCAGGGTGAGGGAGAAGCATCTCCTTCATAAGGCTATTAGGAGATTCCATGGGTTGTCTCGTGCAAGGCTCAGAGGAGGGCCCAGAGCTACAATCCCATCTGTAACGGCCATAGGTTGTATTGTCCTTACCTCCTAGCTGTGACTGTCCCCAACAGCATATGTGGCCCGCAGAGCCTAGACTCTCAGAGAATGCTCCGGAACTGACTCTTGCTGGGGATGTTTCCAAACCTTGGTGGTATCCTCCATAGATTAGGAGGACGAGAGTGCCAGATACAGGTTTCCCCACAGAGAAGCTCTTGGGGGGAGGGATGAACAGGGAGACCAGGGGCTGAGGACAAAGGCACCAACAGTTTGATGGGACGGGTGCTGGCATAAGCTTCTCTGCACTAATTCTTCTAGAAAGACATCGTGGTGGCCTCCAACAAGGTATCTTGCAGAGTCATTGCCCTCTCCTTCTCAGAAGACAGCAGCTATTTTGTCACTGTTGGGAACCGGCACGTGAGGTTCTGGTTCTTGGAAGTCTCCACTGAAACTAAGGTGAGTTTCTATCTCTGCCATCTCAGCCAGGCCCTGGGGGGATCAACATTAGTGACTGGTTGTGAGGATCCATTGTGGCCCTGTTGGGGGTGGCGTTAGGCTGTGTGGACAGTGTCTCACGGTGCCCTGCTGTGCTTCCAGGTGACAGGCACGGTACCCCTTGTAGGGCGCTCAGGCATCCTGGGTGAGCTGCACAATAACATCTTTTGTGGTGTGGCCTGTGGTCGGGGCCAGATGGCAGGCTATACCTTCTGTGTGTCCTACTCGGGCCTCCTCTGCCAGTTCAACAAGAAGAGGGTGCTAGAGAAGTGGATCAACCTGAAGGTACCCACCCTCCCTCTCTCCCATTGGCCGGGGTGGTAGGGAGAATACCATTTCTCCATGATATGTGTCTCCAAGGATCCCCAGCAGTGTCCCTTCTGGTAGCTGACCAAACACATTCTGCTTATGTGACTGTTGGCAAGTGACTCCCCCTCTCTGAGCTTCGGTTTCCACCTCTATAACACAGAAACACTGCTGCCTTCTTCACAAAGTTGATAAAGAAATCACATGAGATGATATATGTAAGGCAGTTAGCACGGTGCCTGGTACCCCAAAATGGGGTTAGGGTTACAAATATTTTCCCATCATTTTGGTCCAGGTCACATTTCTTTTCACTGAGCACCCTTGACTGGTGCATTTTTTTGAAAAAATCTAAGGTACCATTGACTTAAGAATTTTTCAGTCAAAAAAGACTACACAAAATACATAAAATTTTGTAAGATGCTGTATCAGTGAATTTGCTTCTTTTCTTTAGCATCTGGAGCTTTGAGTCCAAGCTATTTTCCCTTTCTGAGATCAGTTGCCCCATTGACTGTCAGCAGGAGCATTGTGGTTTTCGCTCCTGTTCCTTGCTTGCTCTCGTGGCTCTCTTGCAGTGGTCACCTTCAAGGTTAATGGCATGTGAAAGAATTTCGGCCGGGCTTGGTGGCTCAACCTATAATCCCAGCACTTTGGGAGGCCGAGGTGAGTGGATCGCCTGAGCCCGAGGGTTCGAGACCCGCCTGGGCAACTTGGCGAGACCTCATCTCTACAATAAATAAAAAAACACACGTGCCTGTAGTACCGGCTACTTGGAAGGCTGAGGTGGAAGGATCGCCAGAGCCCAGCAGGTCGAGGCTGTGGTGGCCGGGAGCGTGCCACTGCACTCCAGCCTGGGCGACAGACTGAGACTCCAACTCAAAAAAAAAAAAGAAAGAATTCCAAGATGTATCTGTCTTTCCTAGTTGGTTAAACATCAGTTTGTCTTTTTTCATTTTAATCCTCTTACTAGAATTTAAGCAGCTTTTAAGCAAGTCAGAAGCTTTAAGCAGATAAATGTTTAGCACCCGAACACTAAATGAGGCATAAATTAAGTCCCTGTGGATTTGGAAAAACTCCCTTAAGCTCTGTCTAGAGGTCTGATATTTCCTGATAGAATAGACAGTCCTTTTGTACTATAACTGTTTTTTCTATAACCTTTTGAAGTTGTTTTTAAGCAATAGTGAATAAAATTTAAGCCTAAAATTCAATCCCGTTACTGCAAGTGACCTATCTGAAGTTGCAGTCTGCTGAACAGATGTTTTCCATGTACGACTATGTTTCCCTGTAGACAGCAATGACAACTCTTTCTCAATTCGTGCCTCTGCCTGCCTGCTGGCACATGTCTTTCAATAGTGTCTATCTGCCATGTCCTGATTTCAAAAATGATTACATGTGCTAAAATGCCTCTCTTAGACCCCAGGAATTATAAGTCATCTTTGGAGGCCTAAGGCTGCTGTGTTGGTCCCCTTTGCCCCCACAGGTCTCTCTGTCTTCTTGCCTCTGTGTTAGCCAGGAGCTCATCTTCTGTGGCTGCACAGACGGGATAGTCCGCATCTTCCAGGCCCACAGCCTGCACTACCTCACCAACCTGCCCAAGCCACACTACCTTGGGGTAGATGTGTCCCAGGGCCTGGAGCCCAGGTACTTCCTAATGGGGGGGAAAAGGCGGGATCTACTCAGAGTCTGTCAGCTGGAATCCATCTGTGTTTCCAGATCTGTCTGCCTTTCTGGCCATCCTACAAATACTAGTCATTACTCTCAGCCCTAGGTATTATCACAGTGAACAAAGCAGAAAAGTCTTTGTCTTCCCAAAGCAAGCTCCAGAGTAAGAAATGAGGCTGGATGGGGAAGAAACAGTCAGTAAGCAAACAAAAGAATAAACAGAATACTTTCAGATAGTGGGACATGCTATGAAGGAGAAAAACTCAGAGCAGGCAAGACTGTAATGGGATGTTTTCATCCATGTGGCTGACATTTCTTAAGTGGCTACTAAATGCCAGCCCTAGGCTGGAAGCAGGATATAACTATAATGAAGCAGCAAAATCGCTGCCATCATGAAGTCTATAGTATGGTGAGGGGGCGCCACAAAAAGTACACAAACAAGATAATTTCAGACAATCACAGATGCCTCGGTGAAATAAAGTAGCAACTCAGGAGGGAGAAGGTCTGGGAGAGGGCCTGGGGTGGGCTGTGTTGATCCGGTGTCTGGAGAGAAGGAGCCAGCTGTGTGGAGGGCTGGTCCCAGCAGCAAGTATAAAGGCCATAAGGGAACAACACACCGGGCTTGTCATGTTGCAGGGATAGCAAGGGACTATGTGGCTGGAACCCAGTAAGTCAGGGGAGGGTGGTAAGAGATGAGGTCCAGTGGGAGGAGCTTGTATTGTAGTCTGTTCTAAAGTCAGTGGACAGCCCCTAGTGGTTTCAGGCATTGGAGTTAAGTGACCAGACCTTGCATATTAGATCCCTTGGTTGCTGTGCTGAGAGTGGATGGAAGGGCTGAGCTGTGGCTTGTCTTTCTCTTTATTATAAGTCTGTTTTATGGTGTAAGGGGCCACCTAATCCGGGGATGTTGGGTGTCTGGGGCTGCCTCTTTGTGGATTGATAGACACTGGCTCCTGGGTGCATTTTCCAAGAGAGAGCCTGAACAGTACACACGAAGGAAGAGAGAGGGTGAGTGAGCAATCAACAGAAGGTGGCATGTTATGGTACCCAGGCTGCCCTGCTCTGCCAGCTTCTGTTGTATGCTGTGTGCCCTTGAGGAGGTCACTGCACTTCCCTGTGCTTCAGTTTGCTCATCTGTAAAATATAGTACCTACTTCTTTTAGTAATTGTGAGAATTTATTGGAGCTAAAACTCTCAGCCTGGCACACAATAAGTGCTAGTAAACTGTAGCCTTTGTAGGGAGGCCCCAGGCCAGGGGTCTCTCCAGCCTCTTCACACAGGAGTTTTTGATCATGTGTTGGTGAGGCAAAGGAGAGAGGAGGCTTGAGGTGCATACCCATTATCCTTCTGTGCTCAAAGAGGACAAGGAGCTTGGGTTGAGTGGAATGAAGGATGATAAAAGTTTTTATTTCTTTTTTTTTTTTGAATTGGAGTCTCACTCCGTTGCCCAGGCTGGAGTGCAGTGGCATGCTCATGGCCACCCCAGCATCGACCTGCTAGGCTCCAGCGATCCTTCCGCCTCAGACTTCCAAGTGGCCAGAACTACAGGCGCATGCTATCACGCCCGGCTAATTTTTTTTTTTTTTTTTTAGTTTATTGTAGAGACGAGGTCTGGCCAAGTTGCCCGGACTGGACTCTAACCCACGGGCTCAGGCAATCCACTTGCCTCAGCCTCCCAAAGTGCTGGGATTATAGGCTGAGCCACTGAGCCCGGCTACTTCTTTCTTATCTATTTATTTTTCATCTCTCCAAGTGTGATATCCAGTGGAGAGAGAAATGCTAATAGGAGTCAAAAACTCAAAGGCTCTTGGAGCCAGGCAGAGTTTATAACCTCTATATTAGAAGCAAAGCAAAGGATGAGAGAAGAAAGAGAAGGAATTGGGATAGGAGAGATGGACAGACACAAACACCCTGAAGGATGGCATTGCCATGCTGGAAGTAGTGCCAGTGTCACTAGAGACGGTTGTCACTACTCACAGTGACTGATGGTGATTGATGACCCTTGTGGCCTTGTCAGCTTCCTCTTCCACAGGAAGGCAGAAGCAGTCTACCCAGACACAGTGGCCCTGACCTTCGACCCCGTCCACCAGTGGCTGTCCTGTGTGTATAAGGATCACAGCATCTACATTTGGGACGTCAAGGACATCAACAAAGTGGGCAAGATGTGGTCAGAGCTCTTCCACAGCTCCTACGTCTGGAACGTGGAGGTAAGCCCCTCTCTCCTTCCCTTCACCCCCACTCAGTCTCCATTAAGGGGTTCAGGTGGAGGAAGCTTCCTCAGAGGTCGGGAAATCCACTTAGTAATTCCTTCCAAAGATACTCATTGACCCCTTACTATGTGTCAGGCCTTGTTCTAGGTGCTGGAGACACAGCTAAGAAGGAAACAGATAAAAATCCTGCCCTCAAGAAGCTTATTTTTTGGTAGGATGTTAAACCTGAAAGCATCATCAGTATATAACATGCCAAGTAGTGTGTTATATAAAACCTCTCTGAAGAAAAATGAAACAGAGAAGGGGAAAGGGGATTGAGGTGTGCTATTCTAGAGAGGTGAGTTCAGGGAAGGCCACTCTGGGATGTGACATTTGATCAGGACCTGCAGGAAGTGAACGAGTGAGGCATGGATTTGTTGGGGAGAGTAGCAGGAGCACAGACCCTGCAGTAGGAATACATGTCCCTCAGAGAGCTTGCTGTCAGGATCATTTGAGCATTTTACTGCTTTTTTCTTTTTTTAAGTGTCGGAAGTTTTTATTTTCTGAGAATGAATTTGTGGGTTTTAAAAATGAAAGCTTTTGTAAGTATTCCTTGCATATACGACAGCTGGTGGTCGGCTGGGTGCAGTGGCTCAGCTTGTAATCCCAGCACTTTGGGAGGCCAAGGCAAGAGGATTGCCTGAGCTGGGAAGTTTGAGACCAGCCTGGGCAACTTGGTGAGACCTCATCTCTACAATAAATCACAAAAACTAGCCGGGCATGGTGGCATGTGTCTGTAGTTCCAGCTACTTGGAAGGCTGAGGTGGAAGGAGCACCTAAACCCAGCAGGTCGAGGCTGCGGTGGCCATGAGCGTGCCATTGCACTCCTACCTGGGTGACAAGAGTGAGACTTCGACTCAAAAAAAAAAACAGCTGGTGGAAGAATTGTATTCTACTGTTTTTTGGTTTTTGGGTTTTTTTCCTGAAAATTTCTTACTGCTGGGAATGTTTATCCTAGAGAAATTATATTTTCAGTGGCCAAATTCAGGATTATGAGAAAGAACTTTGTCCTTTTGAATAGGCATAATTCAGCCCTTTGGCTCTGCTTGAATCCATCTGCCTTCATGAATCTGATGTTTTCTTGACAGCACTTTTTTCACTTAACAAGAATGTTATTTAATCACTTTTTAAATTATGTATAAAATATACATTAAATTTTTTAAAAATTGGAGGAAAAGGTGAAATATACAGTAAGACTCTGCATGATGACCTCCCTACCCCCAACCCTGCTCCCAGTGTTATCAGTTTATTATATGTCCTCTCAGTTCATTTTCTTTACATCCACTCATTGTTTATATGTATGTGTATATATATATGTATATACACACAAAAACACATATAACACACACACATAAATATATCCACTCAATGAAAGTATCTGTAAATGGGTCTTTTGATCAGTTCTGGAAAATTCTCAGCCAGTATCAGTTTGGGAATTGTTTCTACTCTATACTCTCTCTTCTATAGCTCTAATGTTCTATGTCTAGTTTTTCTATTTCTTTTTTTTTTTTTTGAGTCAGAGTCTCACTCTGTTGCCCAGGCTGGAATGCAGTGGCACGCTCACAACCACTGTAGCCTTGACCTGCTGGGCTCCGGTGATCCTTCTGCCTCAGCCTTCCAAGTAGCTGGTAGCTGGAACTATAGGTGTGCGCCACCCTGCCCAGCTAATTTTTTGATTTATTATAGAGACAAGGTCTCGCTAAGTTGCCCAGGCTGATCTTCAACCCCTGAGCTAAGGCAGTCCTCTTAACTCAGCCTCCCAAAGTGCTGGGATTACAGGCTTGAGCCATCATGCCCAGTCCAAAACTATAATGTTACTAGACTATATCTTGGCATTGGTTTTTAAAGGTCAATATATTCTTGAATTAGGGCTTTTAGTATTTTTTTTTTTTCCCTTATGTTTGTTTTCTTTTGGGACTTCTATTATCTGTGTGTCAGATCTTCTTTGCCTAGCTTTAATATTAGTCACATCTCTTTAATTTCTTTCATTATTATTATTTTTTTGAAAGCAGGATTTATGTATTTATTTATTTTTTATTTATTTATTTATTTTTTGAGTTGGAGTCTCACTCTGTTGCCCAGACCGGAGTGCAGTGGCTGCTCCCAGCCACCGCAACCTCGACCTGCTGGGCTGCGGCGATCCTTTCCGACTCAGCCTTCCAAGTAGCAGGAACTACAGGTGCGTGCTACCACGCCTGGCTAATTTTTGATCTATTGTAGAGATGAGGTCTCGCCAAGTTGCCCAGGCTGGTCTCAAACCCATGGGCTCAGGCAATCCACTCACCTCAGCCTCTCAAAGGCACGGGATTACAGGCTGAGCCACCGAGCCCAGCTGAAAGCAGGATTTATTAAAAGGACATAAAAGCTCCCACAGTGGGAGGGGACCCGAGGGAGTTGCCCTCTTTCATTATGTTTATTTGTTTTTTTTGTAGAGATATCTCGCTGTTTTGCCTAGGCTGGTCTCAAACGCCGCCTTCAAGTGATACTCCTGCCTTGGCCTCTCAAAGTGCTAGGATTACAGGCCTAAGGCACCATGCCTGGCCTTCTCTTTGATTTTTTAAAATTTTTTCCTTTTCACTGATTTTTTTTTTTTTTTTTGAGTTGGAGTCTCACTCTGTCGCCCAGACTGGAGTGCAGTGGCCACTCCCATCCACCGCAACCTCGACCTGCTGGACTCCAGTGATCCTTCCGCCTCAGCCTTCCAAGTAGCTGGAACTATAGGCACATGCTACCATGCCCGGCTAATTTTTGATTTATTGTACAGACGAGGTCTTGAAGTTGCCCAGGCTGTTCTCGAACCCGCGGGCTCAGGCAATCCGCTCGCCTCGGCCTCCGAAAGTGCTGGGATTACAGGCTGAACCAATGAGCCCGGTCTCACCTATTTCTTAATACCTTTTTGTGTTTCTTCGCTATTAGGTTCTTTCCGTTTTTGGCTTTGATTTCTAAAATGATTTCTCCACTTATTTCTAATTCTTTCTTTGAATTCAGTCACCTTGTATCTGAGCATTTCTAAGTTGTTTTTCTTATCTTCGAGCATTTAAAAATTATCTTATGCCTTATTTTGAAATAATAAGTTATAGTTTTTCATCTGTATTGTGAGCATGTGTTTCTGGTATGCTTTTCTTTTTTTTTTGAGTTGGAGTCTCACTCTGTTGCCCAGACTGGAGTGCAGTGGCACGCTCCTGGCCACCACAGCCTTGACCTGCTGGGCTCTGGTGATCCTTCCGCCTCAGCCTTCCAAGTAACTGGAACTACAGGCGCGCGCTACCACACCCGGCTAATTTTTTATTTATTGTAGAGATGAGGTCTCGCCAAGTTGCCCAGGCGGGTCTCGAACCCATGGGCTCAGGCAGTCCACTCACCTCGGCCGCCCAAAGCGCAGGATTACAGGCTGAGGTACCGAACCTGGCTTTTTTTTTTTTTTTTTTAAGAGTAACTATTTTGGATTTGACCTGGGTTCTTTTGTTGTTCATTTTTATATGATAAAAATTCAGTTTTTCTGAATTTTTAGAAGTTGGTATGCTTCAGGACAGATGTTCTAACTTCACAAGAAAGAACTCTATCTTCTGTTATTTTTGTAGTGTTTTGAAACAATGGCAGCCTTCTTTCTAATACTGCCTTTTGGTTCCTATTTATGTGTGATGTCTCTAATTTTATCAGACTCTCCTCTTTATCTCTCTTGTTCCTGTTGTGATCAGTTTTGTTTCCACTCCCAGCAGCTTCCCTTTGGTGTGGGGCTTTGACCTGGAAGGACTCTGGCAGGTCAGTTTTGAGAGAGTTCAGGGCCTTGCCTGCTCCTGTCCCTTTAGGCCTCACAGCCAACCCCTTGCCCTCAGCTAATACTGGAGTGATTAAAACTCTCCCAGTTTCAGCTGATGTTGAGTTTGGCCCATGTGCTTTCCAAAGAATATCTGTTGGCCACATTGGAGTTATCCTGTTTTTAGGTCTGTCAGATGCCTCATTCCTTCTTTTATTCTTCCATATACATGTTGATAATGTAGGTCTTGTGACTGATGATGGTTTGTCTCTACTTGCTTATTTTGGGGAGTCTATGGGGATATTTTGTCACTCACTTTTGCTGTAAATGTTGTCTGTGGGGTTTTGGTTTTATTATCTGTTGAGCTTTTTCTTATGTGGGGATTTTGGGAGATTAAAAAAAAAATCTATGCTGCTACTATAATTTTCCCAGAACTCAATCTTCTGTATTTTGAAATTTCTTTAGAAGTTGTCATTTTGTCCCTTCATTCTAAATAATGTCTGTAGGCCAGGTGCAGTGACTTACACCTCTAATCTCAACACTTTGAGAGACCGAGGTGAGAGGTTTGTTTGAGCCCAGGAATTCAAGACCAACCTGGACAACATGATGAGATATCATCCCTACAATAAATAAAAAGATAACCCAAGTGTGGTGGCGCACACCTGTAGTCCCAGCTACTTGGAAGGCTGAGGCGAAAGGATCACCTGAGCCCAACAGATCGAGGCTGCAGTAGCCATGAGCATGCCACTGTACTCCAGCCTGGGTAACAGAGTGAGACTCTGACTCTAAATAAACAAACAAAGTCTTTAGTTCTGTCTTTCAGTTCATTTGGTTTTCTTCTCAACTGTGTCTAATCTTTGGTTTTTAATATGTTTTATTGTTCATTTCTAGAAGCAGTTCTATTTTGTTCTTTTTCAGCCCTGATTGGTTAATCTTTATAATTTCTGGTTGGCTACATACTTTTATCTTGTCAGAGTTATTGAACATATTTTATATTCTGTCTGATAATTTCAGTTTGTTTGTTTTTGAAACATAGTCTTATATGGTTGGCCAGGCTGGACTTGAACTCCTGGGCTCAGGCAATCCTCCTGCATCAGCCTTCAGAGTAGCTGGGATTACAGGCATGTGTCACCATGCCTGATCTGATAATTCCAATATCTGAAATCTTGTTAGACTCTTTTGTTTCTGCTGCTTCTTGCTTGCGATACTTGGTTTCTTTCATGCTTAGTGATTTTTGGCTAAGCTGCTCATTTCCCTTTGAAATTTATTTGTGGGGATAGTTTAAGGCCTGGGCTGAAGGTGGAACATGGGTGGTATATAGTATGTTTTTTAATGTAGGAGTTATTGCATTATCCTGTTTATCTTTAACTTTTTTTTTTTTAACCAAACTGCAGCACTGTATCATAGTGCTGTCATTCAGATGGTTGTAATGAATCACATTTTTGTCTTATTTTTCTGGGAGCTGTAGGTGTATCCTGAATGTGAAGATCAGAGAGCTTGTTTGCCATCAGGATCTTTTCTGACTTGTTCCTCAGACAACACCATTCGCTTCTGGAACTTGGATAGCAGCCTCGATTCTCACTGGCAGAAAAACGTCTTCAGCAATGTGAGTGACTTCTTGTGAATCGCCTTTCAAGAAGAGCAAAGACCTACTTTTAAGCTAGGATGCAGGGACAGGAAGGAGTCTTACAGAATGCAGATATAGGCTGGCTATATCACTAGGGGCAAGAACCAGGAACCAAGATGGGCCACTCTCCGTCCCTTCCTCTCGTTTCACTCTCTCCTTCTCTCTCCTTTTGTGGTGGCGTGATCTGTCTTCTCTGATTCTCTGCCAGTGGGCTTCTGGTCTCCAGATGTGTGTGGACATGGCCACTCCAGGCATCCCAACACACCCAGCAGACATGGAATTGTTTCTCAAGTCTTGAGTCAGAACTCCCTGAGAGAGCCCCTGATGGGCCAAGCCATGCAGGGCTTCCTGTCTACTAGCTGCCACGCAGGGAGGCCTCAGGTGGGGGTGCTGGTAGGATGCTGGAGAGAGCCATGATGGGAGGTTGGGGAGAAAAGTTTGCTGAAGAAATTTTGGTTAGTATTGCTAGTTCAGCGAGGGAGCTTCTCTGGGTAGCTGAGATCTGAATCATGCATTCGTTTATTCTGCAGGTACTTGTTAAGGTCAGTGCCAGGTGCTTTGCTACAAGCTGGGAACATAGAAGTGACTAGGACCCTTCTTCTGCCTTTGTGGCACATATAGTCTAGGGGAGGAAGACAGTGAACTGATAACTGAACTAATTATGTCTAACTACAAGTGTGATAAGCACCATGAAAGAAAATGTGCAGGGTGCTAGTAGGATATATCACAGTATCATGATCTTATCTGGGACATCATGAGCAGCTTCCTGAGGAAGAGATAACGAACTTGAGGTTTGGAAGACTGGGAGGAGTAAAGAGGGGAGGGGAGGGGATTCCACACTTAGGGAATACCCTGTGCAAAGGCCCTGAGGTGGGAAAGAGCTGGGTGAGTTGGAAAACCTGAAAGAAGACAGTGTGGCTGGAATGAAATAGGCCCTTGATGCAGGATTAGGTAGCAGATAATGCACTATTGTTTAGCTACACACAACAGAAAAACTCAAAACAAGTAAAAGTTTGGTTTTCTGGCTCATACAAGTAGTCTGGAGGTAACCAGTTCAGACTGTTTTGGCTGCAGGAATCCCTTAGGGACCCAAGGGCCTTCCAGCTCTCCACTGTCATCAAAGTGAGTGCTCCTTGTCCTCTTGACTGCTGGGGCTCCAGCAATCAAATCCAAGTTCTAGGCAGCAGGATGAGGAACAGGAAGCAGAAGAGTGCTTGCTTGCTCTCTGTCTCATGCCCAGAATGTATTCACATGCCCTCATCTAGCTGCAAGGGAGGCAGGAAACCATAGTTGTTCTGATTGGTGAAGCTCCCGGCTCAGAATCATAGTTGTATTACTAATGAAGAAGGGGAGACTGGCTGTGGGGAGGCACAGAATTTCAGAGGTGCTTCTGAGCTCCTCATACACTAACCTCAGGCCTCTCCTTCCTGCAGACCCTACTGAAGGTAGTGTATGTGGAGAATGATATCCAGCACCTGCAAGACACGTCACACTTCCCAGACCGGGGGAGCGAGAATGGAACACCCATGGACGTGAAAGCTGGGGTGCGAGTCATGCAGGTCAGTCCTGATGGCCAGCATTTGGCTTCAGGCGACCGAAGTGGAAATCTGAGGCAAGTGGACCCTAGCGGTATCTAGTGTACACCTCCTAGCTCCGACTTGGGTTCTCAGGGCAGTGGGAAGGAGCCTTGACCTGGGCATCTCCAACTGCCCATCAGGAATGAGGGGCTGTGACTAGCAGTCCGGTAATCAGCCACCCCTGGGAACTTAAACGGGAAAGGGGTTTTCAGAAGGGCTGAGATCAGGGTAACTACTGAAGCCTTAGCAGCTGGGATGTGCAAACTTTGTCTACAGAGTAGACAGGCAAACTCACATGACTCTAGGATACAGTGACACTTTGACCGGCCATGTGGTACCAATGCTGAACTGTCAAGGAAGATACCAGCTGGAGAGGGTCCCGGTGGCCCTGGGAGAGAGGCCAAGAGGGTGGTCATTTGAGATCTCAGACTGTTTACCCACCCTGTACAGGTTTTTCAAGATGTTACCAGCCCAACAGGTACTGGCAGAACATCAGCCCTGTCATGTTTAAGATGACAAATGACAGTCAGGCTCAGTGGCTCAGCCTGTAATCCCAGCACTTTGGGAGGCCAAGGCGAGTGGATTGCCTGAGCCCGCGGGTTCAAGACCAGCCCAGGCAACTTGGTGAGACCTCATTTCTACAATAAATCAAAAATTAGCTGGGCGTGGTAGCATGCACCTTAGTTCCAGCTACTTGGAAGGCTGAGGAGGAAGGATCGCCAGAGCCCAGCAGGTCGATGCTGGGGTGGCCGTGAGCGTACTATTGCACTCCAGCCTGGGCAATGGAGTGAGACTCCAACTCAAAAAAGAAAAAAAAAAGATGACAAATGACTGCTGTGACCACCTGGGTGTTGAAGCTCTTGGGAGATGGAAGAGACTGGGTTGGGGACTACAGAACACATGCCTGCAAAGGGACAACCACCACGCAGCACCAGAACCAGAACAGGCTCCAAGTTATCATATCTTCCCATTGTCTAAGAAGAGCATAAAGTGTACATTGTGTTTTCTGTGAAATTCTGTGATTTTTTAAATATCAGTAATTGTATTGATATCAGTCACTGCTTAAGGCCAACTTAGTATGTCAGGAGACCGTTCATGTTGACAGGCTCTGCTAGGAGTGGCCAAACAGTAGGAAGAGCTAATTAATATGGGTATGACACTCTTCCACTATGCCAGGCGCTGATATGGACCCTCTGATATAAGTGCTTTTATTAGCTCCATTTTTCAGATGGGTTAACTGAGATAGGAGAAGCTGAACTGAGATCACATGGGTAGAATGGAGGAGCTGGGGCTACCTGTTGACTAATTTCATTTGGAGAGAATGAGGAAGGTCTAGATTTGAGACTCTTTAAGAATGGAAAATTGGGACCGGGCTCGATGGCTCAGCCTGTAATCCCAGCACTTTGGGAGGCCGAGGTGAGTGGATTGCCTGAGCCCGTGGGTTCGAAACCTGCCTGGGCAACTTGGCGAGACCTCATCTCTACAATAAATCAAAAAATCAGCCAGGCATGGTAGAGCACGCCTGTAGTTCCAGCTACTTGGAAGGCTGAGGTGGAAGGATCGCCGGAGCCCAGCAGGTCGAGGCTGTGGTGGCCGGGAGTGGCCACTGCACTCCAGTCTGGGTGACAGGGTGAGACTCCAACTCAAAAAAAAAAAAAGATATGGTTGTACATCCCTAGACTATGTGGCCATGTTAGGGGGTTCCTATATTGCCTACCTGGCTGTCCTGACCTTTTTTTTTTTAAGCAGTGACAGAGTGCCAAGGGCTGGGGTATGGGAGCTTCTGCCAGAGTACAGAGGGCAATGTGTGTGTCTCCCAGGATCCATGAGCTGCACTTCATGGATGAACTGGTCAAAGTGGAGGCCCATGATGCTGAGGTGTTATGCCTGGAGTATTCCAAGCCCGAGACAGGTGAGCCCACGGCAGTTGGTAGGGGGATGGCAGGGGCGTGATCCCTCTGGCAGAGCCACAGAAAGGACTAGCTGATGTCTGGTGGGGCTGTGAATGACAACTGGGAGTCCTGTGTTTAGTAAGGGACCCTGTTGCTGGACTCTGAGACCAGAGTAGCTGGGACTTCAGAAAGCAAGACACCTGCAGGCCAGACTCAGCTTGACTTCCTCACCACTGGTCCTAGCACTCGCCACATCACCCAAGCTAAAGAGGTGAATGTGTGAATGAGTGAATGTATGAATGAGCCCGTCCTCTGCTGGAGGAGATAGATTGTTGGACATTTTGAGATAGTTTGACACCGACAGAAAAATTGCCAGGACATTGTAATGAACACTCACGTATCCTTCACTTAGATTCTTCAAGTTTTTTTTCTTTTAAATCCTATCCAACACTCTAACTGTATGTATGACTTTACCTGCTTTCCTTCTCTGAGAATGTAGAAATCAACTAACGCAGTTTATTCTACTGTACTTTCATAACATGCTTCTAACACCAGGTCTGTGGGGGTTGTTTCTACACATCAAGCAATCAGTTCCACATTGAACATAAGTTGGGTATCTTCTAACTCAGCTTTGACACTATCTACCTGGGCAATAGAGTGAGACTCCAACTCAAAAAAAAAAAAAAGACAGAGAAAGATGCAGAGGGCCAGGCATATGGGAAGGGGCGTGGAGTGTCCATGCTCTCTTCTGGTGCATAGCTTCCAGGAATCTCTGTGTTCAGCTATCCAGAAGCTCTCCAAACCCAATCCTTTTGGGGTTTTTGTTTTGTTTTGTTTTTTGGTTTTTTTTTGTTTTTTCAGTTGGAGTCTCACTCTTGCCCAGGCTGGAGTGCAGTGGCCACTCCCGGCCACCGCAGCCTCGACCTGCTGGGCTCTGGCAAT
This sequence comes from Cephalopachus bancanus, assembly GCA_027257055.1. NCBI lineage: Eukaryota > Metazoa > Chordata > Mammalia > Primates > Tarsiidae > Cephalopachus > Cephalopachus bancanus. Next base: position 205,121 of record JAPVLO010000110.1, on the reverse strand, counting down.
CCTTCCGCCTCAGCCTTCCAAGGAGCCAGAACTACAGGCGCACACTACCACGCCCAGCTAATTTTTTTGATTTATTGTAGAGATGAGGTCTCGCCAAGTTGCCCAGGTGGGTCCCGAACCCGCGGGCTCAGGCATTCCACTCACCTCAGCCTCCTAAAGCGCGGGATTACAGGCTGAGCCACTGAGCTCGGCTTCTTTTTGGGTTTTTATGGAAGCCTCATTACATAGACATGATTGATTAAGGCATTGACCATGGATGATTAACTTACTTTAGCCTCCTCTCTAGAAGTTTGAGGAGGTGATCTGTCCCATCCTGAAGCTGCCCGGGGATGCCAGCCATCAGTCAACTTGTTAGCATACAAAAAGACACATTAGTTTGGAGAGTCTGGGGAAAAGAATGATGTATATTTCATAACATCATGCCCTTTCTTCATTTCTCTGTGTATGAGCATGTATGTGTGTACACATGAGCATATACACACATACATGAGCATACATCTAAAACAAAGCCGTAGCACTATTACATTATTTTTTACATTATTTTTTTGCTAGATTATTTGAGAGAATAGCCATAGCATTATTACTTTATTTTTACTTTTTTTTTTTTGTTAGGCTATTTGAGAGAATAGCCATAGCAATATTACTTTATTTTTACTTTTTTTTTTGCTATACTATTTGAGAGAATGCTGTAGGCATGATGCCCCTCACCCTTAAATGCTTCCATGAGCATTCCTTAGGACTGAGGGCATACATTTGTATGACCACAGTGCACTTATCCAATCTTTTCTCTCTCCCTCCCTCTCTCCCTCCTTCTTTCTCTCCCTCCTCCTCTCTCTCCTTCCCTCTCCCTTTCCGTCGCCCTCCTCCCCCCCACTTTTGTTCCTTTCTCTGGTAGACAGGTTCTTGGTTACCTGGAAGGAGATTTTTCCTTTTCCTGTGGATTTTTGCAGAAACTGGGGACTGACTTCTCTTATTCGAACTTGAGGCACCTTCCCTTCCTTGAAGCAGTTATTAGTACCAGGGATTTGGGGTGTTCTGTTAGCTGGGTCTGACCGATGTATCCACTCTAGATTTTACTTTGATACTATACTGTCATCTATCCTGTGGTTCTTATTTAAATTAGGGCAGATTGCTAGTTTTCCCAAAATTATCCTATATAGCACCTTTTTCTTTTTCTAGTCCAGGTTCACATTTTAGTTGTCATGGCTCATTTGTTACCTTTTTTCTGAAATAAATATTTCTAGTATTTTATTTATATTTTTTAAATTTATTTTATTATTTTATTTTATCTATGTAGGGTACAAGTCAGGATTAGGTACGTAAGTAATCTACGTGCAGGGAAAGTTTGGGCCTCCAATCGGTCCTCACTTCCCCTGGTTTAGGACCAGGCGCCCTTTATACTGCCATACGCACCTCCCCCCCATTGATGTCCCACCTGCCGACCCTCCTTTGTGCCTAATGTTCAGGTCCCACTTATGAGTAAGAGCATGTGGTATTTGGTTCTTTGTTTCTATGATACATCGTTAAGTATGATTGTCTCCAACTCCATCCAATTTACTGCAGAGTCCATGATTTTGACCTTCTTTATGGCTGTGTAATATTCCACGGTGTATATGTACCACATTTTCTTTATTCAGTCCACTTTCAATGGGCGATAGGCTCCATGTTTTCGCTGTTATGAATAGTGTGACAATAAACATGCATGTACATGTGTCTTTTTTGTAGAACAATTTATGTTCTCTGGGTATAATTCCAGAATGGGGATTGCTGGATAGTATGGAAGGTCAATTTCTAGGTCCTTTAGAAATCACCATACTATTTTTCATAGAGGTTGGACTAGTTTGCACTCCTACTATCAGCGTAGAAGTATCCCCTTTTTTCCACACCCGTACCAACATCTGTTGTTTTTTGGTTTATTAATGATGACCATCCTTACTGGAGTTAGGTGGTATCTCAATGTGCTTTTGTTTTTTGTTTTGTTTTATTTTTTGAGTTGGAGTCTCACTTTGTCGCCCAGGCTGGAGTCAATGGCATGCTCATGGCCACTGCAGCCTCAAACTCCTGGGCTCAGGTGATCCTTCCTCTTCAGCCTTCCAAGTAGCCAGAACTACAGGCACACACCACCATGCCCAGCTAATTTATTTTTTTTCAGTTGTAGAGATGAGGTCTTGCCAAGTTGCCCAGGATGGTCTCAAACCCATGGGCTCAGGCAATCCACTTACCTTGGCCTCCCAAAGTGCTGGGATTATAGGCTTGAGCCATTGTGCCTAGCCTCAGTGTGGTTTTGATTTGCATTTCTCTGATGATTAAAGGAGGGTGGCGTTTTTTCATGTATCTGTCAACTGCTCATATATCTTCTTTTGAGAATTATCTATTTATGTCCTCCGCCAATTTTATTTTATTTTTTTAGTTGGAGTCTCACTCTGTCGCCCAGGCTAGAGTACAGTGGCACAATCATGACCACTGCAACCTTGTCCTGCTGGGCTCAGGTGATCCTTCTGCCTCAGCCTTCCAAGTAGCTGGAACTACAGGCATGCACCACCACACCCAGCTAGAGATGAGAGCTCACCAAGTTTCCCAGGCTGGTCTCGAACTCATGGACTCAGGCGATCTTCTCACCTTGGCCTCCCAAAGTGCTGGTATTATAGGCGCAAGCCACTGCGCCCAGCAACTCAGCCATTTTTTAATAGACTGTTTTTTTCCTTTTGGCTCATTTGAGTTCCTTATAGATCCTGGATTGTAGGCCTTTGTCAGATACACAATTAGCGTATTTTTTTCCCCATTTTGTGGGCTGTCTTCCTGCTCTCTTGATGGTTTCTTTTGCTGTGCAAAAGCTTTTCAGTTTGATGAGGTCCTACTTGTGTATCTTATCTTTTATGGCATACGCTTTGGGGAGTTTGATCAAGAATTGGCTGCCTACTCCAATGTGCATAAGAGAGTTTTTCTTCTAGGATTCTTATAGTTTGAGGTTTTATGTTTAGGTCTTTGATCCATTTAGAGTTGATTTTTGTGTATGATAGGTAGGAGTCCTGTTTCATTCTTCTGCATGTGGTCAACCACTTTTCCCATCACCATTTGCTAAATAAGGTCTCCTCTCCCCAGTGGTTATTATTGATAGCTTTGTCGAAGATTAATTGGTTGAGAGATCAAGTTTTTACTTCTGGAATCTCTATCCTATACCATTGGTCTATATGCCTGTTCTTGTACCAGTATCAGGCCGTTTTATTATTGTAGTCTTATAGTAAAGCTAAAAGTCTGGAAGTGTGATAACTTCCTTGTTTCTTTTGCTGAGGATTGTTTTAGCTGTTTGTGCTCTTTTTTGTTTCTGTATGAGTTTCTGTACTGTCTTTTCCAGGTCTGAGAAGAATGAAGTTGATAATTTGATGGGTATTGCATTGAGTCTGTAAACTGTCTTGAATAGGATGGACATCTTGACACTACTGATTCTTCCAGTCCATGAGCATGTGATGTTATTCCATTCATTTGTGTCATCTTTGATTTATTTGATCAGTGTTTTGTAGTTCTCGTTATAAAGGTCCTTCACTTCTCTGGTTTGGTAGATGCAAGGTATTTCATTTTTTTGTGTGTGGCCATTGTGAATGGGATTGTGCTTTTTATGTGATTTTCTGCCTGTTTGGTGCTAATGTATAGAAATGGAACTATCTTTTGTACACTGATTTTGTACCCTGAAACTTTACCAAAGTCATTTATCACTGCAGGGAGGCTTTTGAAGGACTCTCTTGGGTTTTCAAAGTATAAGATGATATCGTTGGCAAAAAGGGATAGCTTAACTTCCTCTTATCCTATTTGAATACCCATGGTTTTCTTTTCTTGCCTCATTGCTTTGGCTGTGACTTCCAGCACTATGTTGAACAGGAGGAGTGAGAGTGGGCAGCCTTGTCTTGTTCCCATTTTCAGGGGGAATGCTTCCAACTTACGTCCTTTGAGCAAAATGTTGGCTATGGGTCTATCATAAATGGCACTTACTGTTTTGAGGAATATTCCTTCTATGCCTAGGTGTTCAAAGGTTTTTATCAAGAAGGGATGCTGGATTTTGTTGAAAGCTTTTTCTGCATGTGGTTCTTGTTTTTACATCTGTTAATGTAAAATATTGAGGCAGGTTCTCGCTCTGTCACCCAGGCTGGAGTGCAGTGATGCAAAAACAGCTCATTGCAGCCTCAAATTCCTGGGCTCAGGAGATCCAAGTAGCTAAGACTTGCTCGACTTTTTTTGTTTGTTTGTTTGTTTGTTTTTGGTTTTGGTTTTTTTGAGTCTCACTCCTTTGCCCAGGCTGGAGTGCAGTGGACGCACACTCATGGCCACCCCAGTGTCGACCTTCTGGGTTCCAGCAATCCTTGTGCCTCAGCCTTCTGAGTAGCCGGAACTACAGATTCGTGCTACCACGCCCGGCTATTTTTTATTTTATTGTAGAGATGAGGTCTCACCAAGTTGCTTGGACTGGTCTTGAACCCATGGGCTCAGGTAGTCCACTTGCCTCAGCCTCCCAAAGTGCTAGGATTACAGGCTGAGCCACCGAGCCCAGCCTTTTTTTTTTTTTTTTAATGTAAAGACAAGCTGGGCTATGTTGCCCAGGCTGATCTAGAACTCCTGGGCTCAAATGATCTTCCCATCTCAGCTTCCCAAAGCACTGGAATTATGGACATGAGCCACTGTACCCAGCCTATTTCCACAGTCTTAATTTGTCTTTTGACCATGGCTTTGTGCAGAATAAGTCATTTTGTAGACTCTCTCTCAATTTAGGTTTGTCTGTTTTCCTTGTGATTTGATTCAGATGATACGTTTTTGGCAGGAATATAACATAGGCGGAGTTATATCCTGATAAGTTACATGATGATTTTTTTCATGTTCTTCTTCCATTCTTCCATCCCCCCATACCCTCTGTCTCCCCAAATTTTCTTTAAATCTCTTTTTACTCGGTAAACCTTTCCTGAGCTCCCATCTGCCTCAGGTTGTGTTGTTAGGCCTCAGGCATACTAGGTGACCAAGGTAGGTACTGTCTGAGGGGACCAGCAGAGAAGGCCCAGTGGCAGATGGAAGTATGGCAGCAGGTAGTTGGTAAGGCCTGTACAGGGTCCAGATAGCCAGAACTCAGAGAATGAGGAGACAGTGGTTTCAGATGAGGTCGAGAGGTTGCCAGGGTTTCTCATGGTATGCCAGGGAGTTGAACTCAGTGGGAAAGAGCCCTGAGCTCTGCTAGAGTGTTTGCTATGGGCATGCATGGAGGAACATCCATGTGTACATCAGAATTCATACTTCTAGAACTGGTGTGAAATGCCAGGGTTTGGGAGCTTCAGGGAAGATCACACAGAGCAGAGGGAGTGGCCTTTGCTGAGTCTGGGACAATTTAGCTGCAATTCTAGAATCAAAGACTCCTTCTCCAAGGACTGGATAGCTCAGTCACATTGCCCTTCTAAGAGGCCAAGTGGCCTTCCAGGAACCCAGACCCATCCCCTCCATTCACAGGGTTGACCTTGCTAGCCTCGGCCAGTCGGGATCGACTGATCCACGTGCTGAATGTGGAGAAGAACTACAACCTGGAGCAGACCCTGGATGACCACTCCTCCTCCATTACTGCCATCAAGTTTGCTGGTAAGCCCCTTCCCGCTTCCTGCATCTCTCTCTTTCTCTCCCTCTCCCTCCCCCTGTCCCTGTCCTCTCTTTCTCTCTTCTTTCTCTGACCCTGTCCCTCTCTCTCTGCCTCTGTTTGTCCCTGTCCCTTCCCCTGTCCCTCTCCCTGTCCATCTTCTTCGCCTTCTCCCTTCCCCTTCCCCTCCCCCCATTCCTTTCTCTTGGTAAGCAGAATCTTGATTGCCTGGAAAGAGATTTTCCCTCTTCCTATGGATTTTTTTTTTTTTGAGTCAGAGTCTCACTCTGTTGCCCAGGCTGGAGTGCAGTGGCACGCTCACAGCCACTGCAGCCTCGACCTGCTGGGCCACTGCAGCCTCGACCTGCTGGGCTCAGGTGATCCTTCAGCCTCAGGATTCTAAGTAGATGGAACTACAGACATGAGCTTCCATGCCCGGCTTATTTTTTGATTTATTATAGAGACAAGGTCTCACCAAGTTGCCCAGGCTGGTCTCGAAGCCCTGGGCTCAGCAGTCCTCTCGCTTTGGCCTCCCAAAGTGCTGGAATTACAGGATTGAGCCACTGTACCCAGCCTTCCTGTGGATTTTAGCAGAAATTGGGGACTGACTTTTCTTGTCCTGACTTGAGACACCTGTCCTTCTCAGAAACAGTTGTTGGTGCCAGGGCTTTGGGGTATTCTGTTGGCTAGGTCTAACTGTTATGTCCACTTCTCCACCTGCCACTTCCCTGATCTAGTAGGGCTGGCATTAGGAGAGTGATAGTCCCCAAAAGGAAATTAGGGTGTCAATCCTGTGAGAGGACAGAATAAGCATTGGCAACATTGGCAAATAAATAGATGATATCAAGGATTACTGGAGGCTACTTCTGGCCAGGCAGAGATCCTTATAACATGTGAGCTGGACATGGACTCTTCCTAGCCTTTTTTTTTTTTTTTTTGAGTTGGAGTCTCACTCTGTTGCCCAGACTGGAATGCAGTAGCACGTTCCCGGCCACCGCAGCCTCAACCGCTGGACTCTAGCAATCCTTCCCCCTCAACCTTCCAAGTAGCTGGAACTACAGGCATGTGCTACCACACCGGCTAATTTTTTAAAAAATTTATTGTAGAGACAAGGTCTCGCCATCTCCCCAGCATTTTACAGCCAGAGCCACACAGCCAGTAGGTGCAGAGCCAAGGATCTTGCCTGAGACTGGCCTTCTCCAAAGCCTACATGCAACCAGAAAAATTGAAGGGATTCCTGCAAGACTGAAATGATTCAGTATAAAGACTCCTGGCTCTAGGGATCCCAAGGGGAGGGGAAGCAGGAACTGTGGGGGTTTAATAGATCAAAACCCAAAACACGTTCCAGCTACATTCAGGAAGATTCTATTCATGGAGAGGATACCATTGACTCTAAGTTCCTGACTATGTACAGTTTTTTATATATAATCTTGTGAATGAAAATTCATTCATGCCCCTTGGTCTTCCTTGCTTTCTGTCCTGCCTCTCTAGCTGAGATGGTAGGAGCTGGGCAGAGGCAAGTTAATGTTTGATCGACTTTGAAGACCTAACAAAAGCTGGTCAGCTAAAACTTGTCAGACACCTTTAAAAACTGTTCGAATCATCCCCTTCTATGGGATATAGGTAGTTAAAATAAATCAATAAATCTAACAGTTCGGGCCAGGCTTGGTGGCTCAGCCAATTGGGAGGCCGAGGTAAGTAAATTGCCTGAGGCCGCGGGTTCGAGACCCACCTGGACAACTTGGCAAGACTTCATCTCTACAATAAATCAAAAAAAATTAGCTGGGCATGGTAGTGCGTGCCTGTAGTTCCAGCTACTCGGAAGGCTGAGGCGGAAGGATAGCCGGAGCCCAGCAGGTCGAGGCTGCAGTGGCTGGAAGCGGCCATTGCACTCCAGTCTGGGTGACAGAGTGAGACTCCAACTCCAAAAAAAAAAAAAGTCGGGCTCGATGGCTCAGCCTGTAATCCCGCGCCTTTGGGAGGCTGAGGTGAGTGGATTGCCTGAGCCTGTGGGTTCGAGACCCGCCTGGGCAGCGAGACCTCATCTCTACAATAAATCAAAAAATTAGCCGGGCGTGGTAGCGCGCGCCTGTAATTCTGGCTACTCGGAAGGCTGAGGTGGAAGGATCGCCGGAGCCCAGCAGATCGAGGCTGCGGTGGCCGGGAGTGGCCACTGCACTCCAGTCTGGGCGACAGAGAGAGACTCCAACTCAAAAACAAACAAACAAACAAAAAAACTAACAGTTCAGCTAGCAGTGACCTTACCTTTAATGTGTGCTCTCAATTCAGGAGAGATAGTGACTGACCTAGGAGTTGGTCCTTAAGTCCACCTTCTGAAGCACACAAGTATCAGAGCCCCTCAGCCAGTCTAAGCGGGTGTAGATCCTAAGCTGGGCCTCTGGGTGCCCTGCTCTGGCTGGGCTGACTCACCCAGGAGCTGTGCTCAAAGCATTAATCTCTTAGAATAAACTAGGCACTGGCAACATTGGCAGACATCTGACTGGTCGCATCAGTCAGAACCTGTCTGAAGCTACCCTGCTAAAAGATTTGGTCTTTTAATCCTTTTCTGTAAAATATATATCCAAATAAGTGAATACAGTATCTGTATAGAGTTTACAGAATATTACAGTGAACATCCACATCAAAGTTCACAGTTGGTCAGTATGAACTAGGCCAGACACACCCATTGTTCATAGCAGAAACGATTTGTGGTCCTGATGCTATTAAATACAGTTCTTGGATTTACCACACTCAGGTTAAGAAGCAGAACATTACCTGTAGCTTGCAGGCCTTCTCTAGGTCACCCCAGGTCATACTCCCTCTCCTACGTAGGGCTCACTGCCTCCTGTAAGCCAGTGACTCCTGCTTGAGTAACATCTAATTCTTATATGCCAAGCCCAGACTCTTTTTTTTTTTTTAAGTTGGAGTCTTACTCCATCACCCAGGCTGGAGTGCAGTGGCACACTCAACAGCCACCACAGCTTCAACCTGCTGGGTTTAGGTAATCCTTCCACCTTAGCTTTCCAAGTAGCTGGAACCACAGGCGTACACCACCACACCCAGCTAATTTTTTTCTTTATTTATCATAGACACAAGGTCTCACCAAGTTGCCCAGGCTGGTCTTGAATCCCTGGACTCAGGCAATCCTCTTTCCTTAGCCTCCCAAAGTACTGAGATTACAGGCGTGAGCCACTGCACCCAGTCTAAGCCTGGGCTCTTGGATGCCCTGTTATGAAGGAGCAGCATCTGATATACCAAGACTGTAAGGGCTTTATATTTATCCTGTCTTTTCATCCTCACAACTTGTGTTCTATAAAGAAATGAGAATAATATAAGCAAGCATGCTTTATAGTACTTACCTTGGACAGCCCTGTTCCAAGGCTTCACACAGCTCTACAGGGAATGGGCCATTATTAAGCCCATTGTATGGATAAGGGTTCAGAGGGGAAGAGGCACAAGTTCAGAGCACAGTGTTTAACAGCTTTGGTTCTGGGGTCATCTGGCCCTGCTCTCTCTGTGCACCTTGGGAAAAGGACTCTGTGACTCTGAGCCCCTGTGTTCACGTTTGTGCAGTGGAGTGGATGCTGAGCATTCAAGAAGGTCAGGCCAATGCACTGGGCCTGGCCCAAGGTTCCTGTGAATGTTCTGACTGTTCTTGATGGCATGAGCTTCCCAGCCTGCTCCACTTGACCCTGCTGCAGTCTCTGCTGCTTAGGTCACCCATCAAAATCCCACATTGGAGATGGCATCCCTTCTGTGTCCCTGGCCTTTGTTTCCTTTGCTCTGCAGAGGCCTACCTTGCCCACAGTTCCCATCTTACGGAGTCCCAGTGGCCCTAGCACCTACCACACCCAATCCAGGAAGCCCTCTTTGCTCCCGGAAAAGCTCATAGATTGCCCTTGTGGTGGAGTTCCCTAGCTAGGGTCCCTTTGTGGCCCAGCCCTGCCTAACACACCACCTCCTCCTTCCCCAGGCAACAGAGATATCCAGATGATCAGCTGTGGAGCCGACAAGAGCATCTACTTTCGCAGTGCTCAGCAGGCAGGGTGGCATTGTCACCTTGGGGGCTGGGGCGGGGAACCTATCGGGGTGGCCTCTGAAAGTCCTGCCTGCCTTACCAGGGCTTAGATGGACTGCATTTTGTTCGTACCCACCACGTAGCAGAGAAAACCACCTTGTATGACATGGACATCGACATCACCCAGAAGTACGTGGCCGTGGCCTGCCAGGACCGCAATGTGAGGTGAGGAGCATCCTAGCCCTTGGTCGGCCTTGCCTGGGCTCTTTCTGAACAGGCCTGTATGGAACCTCGCCTGGTCAGTCTTCTCCTAGACTGTCTGCTTTCCTCCCTCTGCTCATTTGGTTCCTGAGAAGCCAGGAGGGGTCGAGGGGCCCAGTGGGCATCTCTTAGAAGCCGAACTGTCCCAGACCTAGCTTTCAGACCTGCAGAGGGCCTCCTTATGGCTCTCCCAGAATGTGTGTGAGGTTGCTGATGTGGCTCAGAGATTCATTCATTCACTCACGTTCCGTGAGCACCTAGTTGGGCTGGACATTGCTGGGGTCACAGCAGTAGCCAAGGCAGCCCCGGGCCCTCCTTCATGGAGCTCACAGTCCAATGGAGGGGACATGACCACCTCACCAGAAAGTGACAGCTCAGAGTGGTCAGAGCTGGGATGGGGATAGCTCAGGGGGCTTATGGGGGCCCTAGGGAGACACCTGACCCCACCTCGGGATCAAGCAGGACTTCCTGGAGGAAGGGACAGCTGAGCCGAGCCTCGGCCTAAGGATGTGGAGGAGCAAGCCGGGGGGCAGAGAGAGTGTGCAGGGCAGGCAGGTGCAGAAAGGTCTTTGCCTCCTTTGTGGGCTCATTCCAGTTGGGCACGAGGCGCTAACCTTGCTGTGTGCTGGGGAGAGACACATTCTTCAGTCGGCGTCCAGTACATAATCTCCCTAAGCTCAGCTGGAGACAGGGCTTCAGTCCAGGCATCAGATGGGGACAAGGAAAAGCAGGGGCCTTCCGAGAGGAAAGAAGGCAGCAGGGGCCGGAGAGTAAGTGGGACGGGGTGGCTGGCCGCGCTGGCTACGTGTGTCCCCGTCTCCCCAGAGTCTACAACACTGTGAACGGGAAGCAGAAGAAGTGCTACAAGGGCTCCCAGGGTGACGAGGGGTCTCTGCTAAAGGTGAGGACTGGGGCCCCAGGGCAAAAAGCACACAGGGCCGTCGTCTGAGATCCGTGCCTTTGGTGCTGAATCAGAGCATCACATGCACTTACCCAGGCCAGACCAGGGATGCCCGGGAAGGGGTGTGGCAGGGTGACCCTGCCTGCTTTACCTTTACTTACAGAGCCCTTCCTCAATGGGGATGTTTAAGTGGACTCCGTTTTGAGTAGCAACAGGGTGTGGTGAGAAGGGTCAGAGAGGCATGGGCTGTCCCCTGCCAGACGTGTCACTCAGGACAAGATGAAGGCCTTCTCACACACTCTGGCCTAGAAGAGTTGTGAGCTCAGGCTCCAGGGTCAGGCCTTAGCTCTGCCTCGAGCTGACTGTGTCACCTTGGACAAGCACCATCTCTTGAGCCTATTTTCATCATCTGTAAAATGCACAAAAAGATAGTTTCTCTCTTAGGGTCATTCTGTGGAGGAATTAAGTTTGTGCACATACAGTGCTTAGTATGGGGCCTGGCTACCATTATTACTGCTCTGGTGGTTGTTAATTTTTTTTTCCCATGAAATGGGAGCGGGAGTTCCTGCCCTACCAGGATGTGTGTCATGAAGGTTGCCTGAGACGATTCCGTGTGCCAAGTGTCCAGCACAGGCGTGGGGTGGCAGTCAGTGCAGGCTGGTATGTTTGGCCCAGGCCTCGGGGAAGAAGCAGGCAGCCTGAGTGACATGCGAGTCCCGTTCCTGGCAGGTCCACGTGGACCCCTCTGGTACCTTCCTGGCCACGAGCTGCTCTGACAAAAGCATCTCAGTGATTGACTTTTACTCGGGCGAGTGCATTGCCAAGATGTTTGGCCATTCAGGTAGGTGCACCTCGCTGCTTGAGACACCTCCCCACCTGCCCTCAGAGCCTCTGACTCAGAAGGCCAGGGCAGCTTCTCTGCTTTGTTTACAGAAATCATCACTGGCATGAAGTTCACCTATGACTGTCGTCACTTGATCACAGTATCTGGAGACAGGTGTGACAGGCCTGGCTGAGCCTCCCTCTGGAAGTGGGTGGGACATGTACTGTCAGGAGAGCGGGGGCTCAGCACTGCTTAGAGCCCACCCGCGTAGAGTGCTTCTGAGCTTCCCATGACTCCCACCTTGAACTGTGTGCACCTTGGTGTCACACCCAGCTCTGAGTTCAAGTCCCAGTTCTGTCACTTTTTTTTAGATTGGAAAATATAGTTTATTTAAAAAGTAAATGAGAGAGAGATTCACCTCCCTAAGGTAGGGAGGGGGCTAAAGCTTAGGAAAACAATGGTGGCCATAGCTCAAAGAGCCACATGGCCTGGCCAGTGCTTTACAAAAACAATGGCCTCTGTCCCCTTTTTGTTGGTCACCTGAGCAGTTCATTTCCCTTCTCTGAGCCTCAGTTTTCTCCTCTATAAAAGAGAGATGATGCCATCTACCTTGAAAACTGTGTGATAGCTGGGTGCACTAGCTCATGCCTGTAATCCCAGCACTTTGGGAGGCTGAGGCAAGAGGATTGCCTGAGTCTAGGGATTCAAGACCAGGCTGGGCAACTTGGTGAGACTGCGTCTCTACAATAAATCAAAAAATTAGCCTGGTATGGTAGCATGCGCTTGTAGTTCCAGCTTCTTGGAAGGCTGAGGCAGAAGGATCACCTGAGACCAGCCAGTCAAGACTGTGGCAGCCATGAGTGTGCCACTGCATTCTAGTCTGGGTGACAAAATGAGACTCCTACTAAAAAAAAATAAAATAAAATAAACAAAAAACTGTGTGATGATTTGAATGAGATGATATATATAAACTCTTTAGTTCGTGGTTGATGCCCTTTCGTTACTCCCTTTAGTTTACTCCAATTCTTCCTCACAGCCCCCCTCCTCAGATCTGGAGGCCTCCAGAGCAGGCCTAGTTTGCTAGGATGCCCTGGACCTTGGCCCAGGGTGTAGATCTGACAAAGTTCAGAATCCCTGCACTAAGTTGATGGGGTGAGTTTTCCAGCAGACTGTGGGGAATGGGGTCTTAGCTGTGGTGACCTGGGTGGCTTCAGGATCAGATGTGGTAGGGGCTACCCATGTTCACTCTTCCTCCCTCTCCCCATTTCTCTTTGGCCTCTGCAGCTGTGTGTTCATCTGGCACCTGGGCCCCGAGATCACCAACTGCATGAAGCAGCACCTGCTGGAGATCGACCACCGGGAGCAGCAGCAACAGCAGCAGCACACAAAGGACAGAAAGTGGAGCAGCCGCCCCAGGTTCTGGTGGCCCCTGCCCATCATCTACCACAGAGACATCTCCCTGTTCTGGACCCCATGAAGATTGACGCTGGGGACATAGCCATAGTCAAGACAGCCCTAGGCCTGCCCTTAGTGAACTTGCAGCCTGATGGGGGAAACAGACTTAGAATACAGTTATAGGCCAGGCACAGTGGCGCATGCCTATATAATTCCAGCACTTTGGGAGGCCGAGGTGAGAGGATTGCCTGAGCCCGCGGGTTCAAGACCTGCCTGGGCAACTTGGTGAGACCTCATCTCTACAATAAATCAAAAATTAGCTGGGCATGGTAGCGCATGCCTGTAGTTCCAGCTACTTGGAAGGCTGAGGCGGAAGCATGACCGGAGCCCAGCAGGTCGAGGCTGCGGTGGCCGGGAGTGACCACTGCACTCCAGTCTGGGCGACAGAGTGAGACTCCAACTCAAAAAAAAATAGAATACAGTGACACATATGAGAAGGGTTTTGAAGTGGAAAAGCAAAGTGTATGGCAAGCCTCTGAGCACTGTGATGGTGGAATTCCCAGGGGATGTGGAGAGCAGGGGAGACCCCTGACTCTGCCAGCAGTGAGGAGGCGGCCAGCCAGGGCAGGGTTAATGGACAGGGTGCAGTGGGGCTGAGGTGTCCTCTCGCACCTCATGAAAGCTCTTCCTTCGCTTATTTCTTAGTCTTCTAAACATGGGTCTCTGATGTCTTATGCAGCAAAAGCAGTTTTATTTGGAGTGAACCCATGTTCCAGTTTTGATTTAAGGTTTTGGTGTGGGGGCACTCATACTAAGTGGGAGGTTTTTGGTTTTTCCGCCCTCCAGCCTCTGGGTCTGTCCCTGTCTGTGCCTCTCCTTCTTGAGGCCTTGCCATAGCCTGCAAGTAGGCTTCCAGGGCCCCACGGAGCAGGCCATGACATGGGCCACCTTCCTGAGCTGGTACTGGAGGTGTTACAGAACTAGGCGCCAAGGGAATGGGCAGCTCTCTTTGGCTCTTGGTTTTGAGGTCGCACCCCACCCCGGGACTGTCAGCAGGGTCCTGGCTTAGTGCCAGCCTTATGCCTAGCGTGTTTTAGTTTCCTGTACTCTGAAGGAGCCAAAATCTCATTGCCTTCACCTGAAAGAACCCCAGCAGCCCAGGACTACAGCCCCACTTGCTGTGGCCCCTGGAGAGTTTGTCTTGTTTTTGAGTCTAGCCTTTGTTCTATCTTATTTACTGTGGTGATATGTTTCTAGTGGAGGGGGTTTGTCAAGTGAGAGACTTCCCAGCACCAGCACCAGCATTTTTCTTTTTTTTTGAGTTAGAATCTCACCCTGTCACCCAGGCTGGAGTGCAGTGGCACACTCATGGCCACCACAGCCTCAACCTGCTGGGTTCAGACGATCCCTCCGCCTCAACCTTCCAAGTAGCTGGAACTACAGGCATGTGCCACCACATCCAGCTAATTTTTTGATTTATTGTAGAGGTGAGGTCTCACCAAGTTGCCCAGGCTGGTCTTGAACCCCTAGACTCAGGCATTCCTCTTGTCTCTGCCTCCCAAAGCGCTGGGATTACAGGTATGAGCCACTGCTCCCAGCACCATCTTAACCAGAAGTCAAGAATATGTTCAAGCCGGGCTCGGTGGCTCAGCCTGTAATCCCGCGCCTTTGGGAGGCTGAGGTGAGTGGATTGCCTGAGCCCACGGGTTCGTGACCCGCCTGGGCAGCGAGACCTCATCTCTACAATAAATCAAAAAATCAGCCGGGCGTGGTAGCACACGCCTGTAATTCCGGCTATTCGGAAGGCTGAGGTGGAAGGATCGCCGGAGCCCAGCAGGTCGAGGCTGTGGTGGCCGGGAGCAGCCACTGCACTCCAGTCTGGGCGACAGAGTGAGACTCCAACTCAAAAAAAAAAAAAGAATATGTTCATATGGTGCTTGGCACAGGGTCTGGCTCTAGGCAACTCCCCACCAGCACCCCATTTGGCTATTCTCTCCTTACTGTCTTCATTCTTGGCTTTAGGCAGGAGACGGTTCCATCCATGTCCAGCAAGATTTGCTCCCTGAGCCCTGAAGAACAGACAGAGGATGAGCTAGAGGAAGAGTGTGAACCAGAAGAAATGTTGAAGACACCATCCAAAGAGAGCTTGGATCCAGGTAGGAAAGGGGTCTATATGAAGGGGCCTCCTATTTTGAACTATGTCAATGCAGGGACTCATTGCTGTGTTTTACCTACTACTTTGTTTTCAGGGCCTGGCATTTATTGAAACTCAATAATCATTTCAGTCAAGACTCTTTTAGTGTAATAGCAGCCAAATTCTCATTGCCTTGAGTTGGAAAGATAATATTTTTAATGTAACTGAAAATTCAAGAGGATTAGCTTCAGGCATGGCTGGATCCAGGTAGTCATGTGATGTTATAAAGGAGATAATTTTCTCTGTCTTTTAGCTCTGCTTTTCATGTTGGCTTTGCTCTCAGGCTGACTCTCCCTTTGTTAGGGGAAAAGATAACCCCCAGCAGATATAGGTTTCTAGAACTCTATAGAGAAGAGAGTACCTCTTTCCTAACAGCTCAAGTAAAAGTCTTGGGGTCACGATTCGTGTTTCTGGTGTGACTCGTGCACATTTCTGACCCAGTCTCTGTGATTGTCCAGCCTGAGTCTTGTGATTTACTCCTGAGGACTGGGACTTTAGTCGGCTCCCATCAAACCACCTGCCCACTGGTAGGCGTCTCAGGGGTGTCCCAGGGAAAAACAAGGTGTTCTTAGCCAGAAGACACAGGGTCTGTTGTTCAGGCAAAAGGAAGAGTAGTCGCCTGGGCATGGTGGCTCAGCCTATAATCCTAGCACTTTGGGAGGCTAAAGCGAGGGGATTGCCTGAGCCCAGGGTTTCGAGACCAACCTGGGCACCTTGGTGAGATCTCGCCTCTACAATAAATCACAAAAAAAAAACTAGCCAAGCGTGGTGGCGTACATCTGTAGTTCCAGCTACTTGAAAGGCTGAGGCAGAAGGATCGCCGGAGCCCAGCAGGTTGAGGCTGCGGTGGCCGGGAGCGGCCACTGCACTCCAGCCTGGGCAACAAGAGTGAGACTCCAACTCAAAAAAAAAAAGGAAGAGTAGTCATTCTACATCTTTATAAAAGACTAGGCTCTATATAAATTTCTGCTCCTCTGCATAGGCCCTCATGGTTGCAAGATGTCTGCCTAAGTTCCAGGCATCAGAGACATGGTTGAGGAAGACAGACATTTAGGTGGGCATGGTGGCGCACACCTGTGGTTCTGGCTACTTGGAAGGCTGAGGCTGTGGTGGCCAGGAGCGTGTCACTGCACTCCTGCATGGGTGATAGAATGAGGTTCTAACTTGGAAAAAAAGACGTTTTCTTCTGACATTCTTCTTCTTTTTTTTTTTTTTGAGTTGGAGTCTCACTCTGTCGCCAAGACTGGAGTGCAGTGGCCGCTCCCGGCCACCGCAGCCTTGACCTCCTGGGCTCCGGCAATCCTTCCGCCTCAGCCTTCCGAGTAGCCGGAATTACAGGCATGTGCTACCACGCCCAGCTGATTTTTTGATTTATTGTAGAGATGAGGTCTCGCTGCCCAGGCGGGTCTCGAACCCGCGGGCTCAGGCAATCCACTCACCTCATGCTCCCAAAGACGCGGGATTACAGGCTGAGCCACTGAACCCGGCTTTTTTGTTGTTGTTGTTGTTAGAGTCTCGCTCTATCGCCCAGACTGGAGTGCAGTGGCTGCCCTCGACCTACTGGGCTCCGGCGATCCTTCCACTCAGCCTTCTGAGTAACTGGAAATACAGGCACGCGCTACCACACCCGGCTAATTTTTGATTTATTGTAGAGATGAGGTCTCTCCAAGTTGCCCAGGCGGGTCTCGATCCCGTGGGCTCAGGCAATCCACTCACTTCAGCCTCCCAAAGCGCGGGATTACAGGCTGAACCACCAAGCCCGGTTGACATTCTTCTTTAGAGGAAGCTTTTTCAGCTGCCTGCAGTGGCTCACGCCTGTAATACCAACACTTTGGGAGGCGGAGACAAGAGGACTGCCTGAGCCCCCAGGGGTTCGAGATCAGCATGAACAAATTGACGAGACCTCTTCTCTGCAATAAATGAAAAAATTAGCTGGGCACACTGGCACACACCCATAGTCCCAGCTACTTGAAAGGCTGAGGCGGAAAGATCACCTGAGCCCAGCAAGTCAGGGCTGCAATAGTCATGAGCATGCCACCACACTCCAGCCTGGGCGACAGAGTGGGACTCTGACTCAAAAAATAATAATAATAATTAGAAGAAGCTCTTTCCCACAAGCCCCTGACAGGCTACCCTGAGGTCCCAATGGCTATGAAGCTTCCAGCTACAAGATAGGCTGGAAATAGTGACTAGTGTTGGGTGCTTTTAGGGTAGACAGTGGTCTCTCCCAACAAGGGAAAAGCAGGCAGGAACCAACCAGTAGGCACCAACAGTGTGAGAATCCAACCTTGGAAAAATCCAACATCACAGAGTAAGCGAGTTTTCCTTGTTGCCATCCTATACCCAATGTATTGTCCTCTCTGGTTGACAACTTTTATTAATTTGGAATTCTTTTTTTTTTTGAGTCAGAGTCTCACTCTGTCGCCCAGACTGGAGTGCAGTGGCACGCTCCCAGCCACTGCAGCCTCGACCTGCTGGGCTCCAGCGATCCTTCTGCCTTAGCCTTCCAAGTAACTGGAACTACTAGCATGCACTATCATACCTGGCTAATTTTTTGTTTATTGTAGAGATGAGGTCTCGCCAAGTTGCCCAGGCTGGTCCGAACCCGCGGGCTCAGGCAATCTACTTACCTCAGCCTCCCAAAGTGCTGGGATTAAAGGCTGAGCCACTGAGCCCAGCCATTTCTTTTTTTTCATTATTAAAATTTTTTTGTTGAAACGGGTCTCACAATGTTACCCAGGCTGGTCCCAAACTTCTAGGCTCCCACCTTGGCATCCCAAAGTGCTGGGATTACAGGCGTGAGCCACCATTGTCTTTAAAATATTTTAAAAAGAGAAATCCAGCCAGGTGCCGTGGCTCAAGCCTGTAATTCCAGCACACTGGAAGGCCAAGGTGAGAGGATTGCCTGTGTCCAGGGCTTCGAGAGCAGCCTGGGCAACTTGGTGAGATCTTGTCTCTACAATAAATTTTAAAAACTTAGCCAGGTGTGGTGGCACATGCCTGTAGTTTCAGCTACTTGGAAGGCTGAGGTGGTAGGATTACCTGAGCCCAGAGGTGGAGGCTGCAGTGGCCACGAGCGTGCCACTGCACTCCAGCCTGGGCAACAGAGTGAGGCTCCGACTCAAACAACAAAAAAATGAAATCCCAAGAGCTCTCCAAATGCAGTTACTGCCCCAGCCCGCCAGGCCCTCCATTTCCCCACACTTTTTTTTTTTTTTTTTGAGTTGGAGTCTCACTCTGCTACCCAGACTGGAGCGCAGTGGCATGCCACTGCAGCATCAACTTGCTGGGCTCAGGCGATCCTTCCACCTCAGCCTTCCAAGTATCTGGAACTATAGGCATGCACCACCATGTCCGGCTAATTTTTTTTAAATTTATTGTAAAGATGAGGTCTTTCCATATTTCCCAGGCTAGTCTTGAACCCGTGGGCTCAGGCAATCATCTCACCTCTGCCTCCCAGAGTGTTGGGATTACAGGCATGAGCCACTGTACCCAACTTCTTCATGTTTTTTGCCAACAGTTAGCAGTATTAAGAATTTTAATCTTGATCAATATTGCAAGTAAAACATTGTGTCTTGTAGTTTAAACTTGAATTTCCCTGATAATTGGTGAGGTTGAGTGTCTTTTGATCTGTGGGTTCCTGTGTTGCCTCTTGAAGAACTGCCTGTTTTGTGTATGTTGCCCTTTTGTCTGTTGGGTTGTCTGTTCTCTTTTCATGGGTCCATGTGTCTTTCCAGATCCTCAGTGCCTGCTGACCAACGGCAAGTTGCCACTCTGGGCAAAGCGACTGGTGAGTCTTCCAGGAAAGTGGGACACCCAGGGGCTTGCAAGGAAGGGGCCCTCCCCACTCTTATTTCTTCTGGGAACCCTGTTCCCCTCCCATGTCTCTCCTTTCCCCGGAGAACCCCTGTTACCCTTCCAGTCTCAGCTAGACAGCCTTTTGTTCACACAACAGTGCCCCGTGCCAAGCTTTGTTCTGGCTGTTGGAGACAGAACAGTGAACAAGGCAGACAGGCATCTCCCTTCACAGGCTCACTGTGTGGACCAGGGACAACGTCCACATTAAATAAGCAAATGACATAGGATGTTGGGAGCTGGTACGTGCTGTGGAGGGAAGAGGATCAAGATGGAACATGAGGACTGTGGGGGGTGACAGTTTTAGGTAAACAGAAAAGGCCTCACTGGGAAGATGCTATCTGAGCAGGGTTGAAGACAGTGAGACACACAGACACGGGGGAAGAACGTTCTAGGCGGAACAGCCTGCGTGTGCAAAGGCGGGACTGTGCTTAGCATGTTCAAGGAAGAGCAGGGAGGCTGAGCTGCCTGGGTCGGAGCGAATGAAGGGCACGTGCGGGGAGAAGGGCTGGGAGAGGTCGCAGGGCTAGCTGGTGTGGGGCACGTGGGCTGTGTTGTGCTCCCTCGCACTCATCCTCGCGCTACTTGCTTTTGCTCCCCAGGAGCACTGAGTGAGGGAGCCAAGGAGGGCTGTGAGCAGGAAGACTGGACTGAGGCAGGATGTGTTACCAGGGTCCTGTGGCTGCATGTGGGAAACAGACTGAGGGAGAGCAGGGAGGAGGCTGGTGCGATGATCCAGGCAGGAGAGATGGTGTTAAGATTGAATGGGGGAGCCGGGCTCAGTGGCTCAGCCTGTAATCCCGCGCCTTGGGAGGCTGAGGTGAGTGGATGGCCTGAGCCCGCGGGTTCCAGACCTACCTGGGCAACTGGGCGAGACCTCATCTCTACAATAAATCAAAATGAGCCAGGCGTGGTAGCACGCGCCTGTCGTTCCAGCTACTTGGAAGGCTGAGGCGGAAGGATCGCCAGAGGCCAGCAGGTCGAGGCTGCAGTGGCCAGGAGCGGCCACTGCACTCCAGTCTGGGTGACAGAGTGAGACTCCAGCTCAAAAAAAAAAAAAAATGAAGAAAAAAAATAATAAAAGAGAGAGAGAAAAGTTCAGGCTGGAGATATATATCTGGGAGTTATTTCTATTTCTGAATCCGGAAGTTGTTTCTCTCTCTCTCTCTTTTTTTTTTTTTAAAGTCGGAGTCTCACATCACTCTGCCATCCAGCTGGAGTGCAATGGCACATTCACAGCCATTTCAGCCTCAACCCACTGGGCTCAGGTGGTCCTTCCACCTCAGCCTTCCAAGTAGCTGGAACCACAGGCGCACGCCACCATGCCTGGCTATTTTTTAAAATTTTATTGTAGAGGCCGAGCTCGGTGGCTCAGCCTGTAATCCCACGCCTTAGGAGGCCGAGATGAGTGAATTGCCTGAGCCCACAGGTTCAAGACCTACCTAGACAACTTGGTGAGACCTCATCTCTACAATAAATCAAAAAAATTAGCCAGGCGTGGTATTGTGTGCCTTGTAGTTCCAGCTACTTGGAAGGCTGAGGCGGAAGGATCACCGGAGCCCAACAGGTTGAGGCTGCGGTGGCCGGGAGTGTGCCACTGCACTCCAGTCTGGGTGACAGAGTGAGACTCCAACTCAAAAAAAAAAAAAAAAAAAAATTTATTGTAGAGATGAGGTCTCACCAATTTGCCCAGGCTGGTCTTGAACCCATGGGCTTAGGTAATCCTTTCAACTCCACCTTCCAAAACGCTGGGACTATAGACGTGAGCCATGCACCCAGCTCGGAAGTTGTTTCTGAGTCCAGTAGTTGTTTCTCAATCTGGAAGGTTTTTTTGTTTGTTTTTTTTTTAGTTGGAGTCTCACTCTGTCGCCCAGACTGGAGTGCAGTGGCCACTCCCAGCCACCGCAGCCTCGACCTACTGGGCTCTGGCAATCCTCCCACCTCAGCCTTCTGAGTAGCCGGAATTACAGGCGTGCGCTACCATGCCCGGCTGATTTTTGATTTATTGTAGAGATGAGTTCTTGCTAAGTTGCCCAGGCAGGTCTCGAACCCGTGGGCTCAGGCAATCCACTCACCTCAGCCTCCCAAAGACGCAGGATTATAGGCTGAGCCACCGAGCCCAGCCGGAAGTTGTTTTTTTTTTAATGGTGTTTAAACCCAGAGACTAGATGGGGTCTGTGCAGTGTCCATGGTCCTTGTTATAGTTGGTGCATGCTTAGCTGACCACCTGACTGTCCCATGTGCTTCTTCAAGTTAGGAGACGATGATGTGGCAGATGGCTCAGCCCTCCATGCCAAGCACAGCTACCAGCCACATGGCCGCTGGGCTGAGCGGGCTGACCAGGAACCCCTCAAGACCATTCTGGATACCCAGGACCTGGACTGCTACTTTACCCCCATGAAGCCTGAGAACCTGGAGAACTCTGTTCTGGATACAGTGGAGCCACAGAGCCTGGAGAGCCTTCTGAGCGAGGTACATCCTAGCGAGCCAGCAGCGCCTACATTGTACTATCCACCCAGAACTCGGGCCTCAGTGCTCCAGTTTTGAAAACAGGGCCAACTCCCACTCCATGGAAGGTTTATGTGAGATGGTGAAGGGCAGGAGGGTGAGCCCAGACCTGGTATTCAGCAAGACTCCCCAGAAAGGGCAGCAGACAGGGAGGCTTTGGGAAGTGCATCTGGGGTTAAGAGCTTAGGACCTAGAGCAGGCCTGAATCTGAGTAGGGGGCATTTGAGTAGGTAGAGCCCTGACACTACCCCTTTCTGGCTGTGTGGCTTGGAGTAAGGGGCTTGCCTTTCTGGGCTTCACCTTTTTTTTTTCCAATGGTCATAACGTTCTCCTCTGCCCTAGATGGCTTTTATGGAATCCAGTGCTAAGAACAGGCCCTAGGCCCTTAGAGGTGCCAAGCAACTTTAGCTCTCACTCTGCTATTTTCCAAACAAAATTGTTTTATTCTTTACATATTTTTTCTTCTATCCTGTGATATAATATGCTTACAGCAATGTCCACAGATCTGAGGTATACAGCTTGATGAGTTACCTGTGTAATTCATATGTATCCACCACCAGGAAAAAGCATAAAACATCTTCTACCTCCCAAAATGCCTCTTTGTTCCCCTCTGCCACTGTTCCCCACCCTATATAACCAATATTCTGACCTCACGTGGATTGGTTTGCCTGTTCTTGAATGCTCTACAAACAGACCCTTAGAGGGTTGGGCCCCTTGTCATTTTTGGAGCCATACCACAAATCAGAATGATTGTGCTGTCTTCACGCCATAGGCAGAGAGTCCCCAGAAGGATGGCTGTGGGCATCCCTCCTTCCTGCCCCGACAGAGGGAGTCATCTGAGGCCAATGAGCTTGTTATCTACGCCCTGCAGGCAGAAATGACAGTCACAGGGACAGCCAGGTAGGTGGTCTTTACACTAAAGTGAGCCTTAGTGGGAAAGGGAAAGCCCCAGCCGAAAAGTACACCCTGGAAGAACTGCTGTCTTCCCAGTGGGACTGTGGGAATGTGGATGGGTGTGGCCTAGATGACACAGGAGCCCAGCCCTGTGGCCTCAGCTGCGGCCTCAGTTTCCCTGGTTCCAGGTGGGGTGCAGGGAGTTTCAGGGAGAAGAGGCATTTGGAGGAGGCAGGAGAGGCTGAAGCAGTGCTCCCAGTAGGAGCAGGATGCGGCTGCCTGGGAGTTCTGGATGGGCGGCCAGTTGTTCACTCGCCAGTGTATGTTACTGTTCCCTCACTCACTCCCACTGGCATTGCAGCAAGTACTGTGAAGAGGAGGCAGAGGCAGGGCCTGGAGACCAGCAGGGCAACTCCTACCTCAGAATCTCCTCTGTCAGCCCAAAGGATCAGAGCCTCCCTGAGGGTAAGTGAGGGCTAGGCAGGGACCCTGTGGAAGTCTGCCCATTCAGCCTGGCCCCTTTCTGGGCACTGACTGAGGGTGACTTTGACTCCGTCCTGCTGAAGTTCAGAGTCTGTCACCGAAGACAGACATGGTCCCTTCTGTTTCCTGAGGATTCTGGAGCCCAACTCTGCCACCTCCTTGATGTGGAACTTCTCTTGTCCATAAAGTGGGGTTGGGTGCTGTGGTCATTCCCATTCTCCAGATGAGGAAACTGAAGCCCAGAGAAGCTGAGCCATTTGCCTTGGCTCACCTGAAGGGCCCCAGCTGTGGGTCCCTGACCCTACGCTCTGCTCCTTCAGACTCAGAGGAGTCGGAGGCTGACTTGGAGTGCAGCTTCGCCACCAGCCATTCCTCCCCACCACGGCCTGATCCCGACCCTCAGTTTGCCTTGACGATGCCCCTCACACCAGGTAAGCAGCAGCCAGTCACGCAGGGGGGACCTGGCTTAGAGATGATCACATACGCACCGGCCCCACCTCAGCCCTGAATGTGACACCGAACCTCAGCAGGAGCCTTTCCTTCTCAGCGTGGTGGCAACAGTGTGTGATGGGCAGGTCCAAGCTTTCTCTGTTGTCAGGTGGTGTCTGCTGTGACTCATGGTGTCGGTGGCTTCTCTCTCCCCTCCCTCCCTCCCCCCTCGCCTCTCTGTAGGAGGCTCAGGGACCACAGAAGAAGAGTTGTCGCGGTCTGAGGGGCTGAGCCTGCCCAGCAGCTCCCTGCCCCAGACCCCCGAACAGGAGAAGTTCCTCCGCCACCACTTTGAGACACTGACTGAAACTCACCCTGAAGGTAGGGCCCTGCCCTGCGATGAGCCCTGCCTGGGCTGTCCGTCCAGTGCTGAGCTGTGTGGGTGTCTCCTGGCAGGGTGGGGCAGGAGGGCGGGGTGGGAGAGCATGCCTCTTCTCTAGGACTGAGTTGCACAGATCTTCCTCTCCCTGCGCCATTTGCTCCTGAGATGGAGATTTCTGGGGATCCACTTGCCGACCTGCGTCCCTGCCCAGGTCTGGGGCTGCTTGACTGGGGGGATGCTGAGGGTCCTTTCGGCGTCTTCCCCTAGGGCTCTTCCACGGGTCACTGAGAGATGTGGAGGTCTCTGAGGACAAGGACTACTACTTCAACCCTCGGCTCAGCATCTCAGCCCAGTTCCTCTCAAGCCTCCGGAAGACATCCAGGTAGGAGCCAGTAAGCCCTCGTCCCACCTTCCAGCTCCCTAAGCACTGCCCGCCCGCCACCCCCGCCCACAGGGCTGTGTCCCTCGGGCACCTCAGGGCTGGCTGAGTGAGTGTCCCTGTCCTGCCTGGTTTCTTCCCCATAGGTTCACCCACACCCTCCCTCACCGGCAGCCCCAGCACCCTGTGAAGTCTCTGGAGGTCAAGCCCACAGACCAAGGCGGAAGCCAGCCCAGAGCAGAGCCCCTGAGAGCAGGTACTGGCTACGCCTCCCCAGATGGGACCCACGTGAGTACTGGGGTGCTGCCTTCCTCAGGACACAGGGCTGGGAGCCAGGAGGCCTTGTCCTCACCTCACAGCTTGCTTGCAGGTTCTCTCTGGGGAGAAGGCTGAGGAGACCCTGGAGGCCTGGTGCCCTCCGAGTAAGTTCTCCCAGCCCCGCAGGAACAGCCTTGGGTTTCTCAGCAGGCAGCCCTGGATGCCCAGCTGAGCTGTAGGGGGCGTCTGTTCAGACCCTACACCCCCGGGGTGGGACCCTATCTGTGCTGCTGCGGTGTGAGAGCGCCATCTGCTTCCTTTACAGGCCTGGTACCGCGTACCCCTTCCTCCTCAGTGCTACCCACAGACAGGAAGCCTCCGGTGCCCACATCTGTTCCTGCCCAAGGCCTGGCTCAGGGTGTCCATGCTCCCTCGACCTGTTCCTACATGGAAGCCACTGCCAGCTCCTGTGCCCAGATGTCACGCAGCATCTCCTTCGGGGACAGTGAGGACCCTGTCATGGCTGAGCTGGCCACGCCCCTCCATAGGCCATCGTCCTTGGGGGAGCTAGCCTCCCTGGTTCAGGAGCTCCAGGCCGTCACCACCACAGCAACATCCAATCTGGGCGGCGAGGGCCAAAAGCCTGCCTGGCACTCCTGTGGCAACCACGAGGCCCGGGCCAACCTGAGGCTCTCGCTGTCGAGTGTCTGTGACGGGCTCCTGCTGCCCTCACCCCCGCTGGAGCCACCCATCATGGGTGCCTGGTCCCAGGAGCCCACGGACGCCCAGTCCAGGGTCACAGTCACAGCTGCCAGCTTCCCAATCCCTAGCCCTGTGGATGTGTGCCCTCCAAGGCTCCCAGGCCCTGAGCCCCCCGACTCCCCTGCCCATCCCAACAGCCTCCAGCCTCTGGAGGCCGGACCTGGTGTCCCTGGTCGCACTGCCTCCCTCCCGGAGCCCAGTCCTGGTGAGTATGCTCTTGGAGCAAGGGCCTGTCCCCTACGCTCGTCCAGCGTGCTAGTGACTCAGCTTCAAAAGTGGAGGGGAGGACACCTTGGAGGACCCAGCCACAGGAGCCGTGCCTTTCATTCATTCATTCGTTTGCTTACTTAAATATTTGATGAGCATTTTGTACATGTTGGGCTTTCTGAGCCCTGGGGACATCGTGGTAAATAGGACTGTAGACGATTGACATCTTTTTTTTTTTTTGAGTTGGAGTCTCACTCTCGCCCGGACTGGAGTGCAGTGGCCGCTCCCAGCCACCACAGCCTCGACCTGCTGGGCTCTGGCGATCCTTCCCCCTCAGCCTTCCGAGTAGCCGGAATTACAGGCATGTGCTACCATGCCTGGCTGATTTTTTTTTTATTTATTGTAGAGATGAGGTCTCGCTACCCAGGCGGGTGATTGACATCTTTTTTTGATTGTTTGTTTGCTTGTTTGTTTGTTTTGAGTTGGAGTCTCACTCTGTAACCCAGACTGGAGTGCAATGGCTGCCCCCGGCCACCACAGCCTCGACCTGCTGGGCTCCGGCGATCCTTCCAAGTAGCTGGAACTACAGGCGCGCGCTACCACGCCTGGCTGATTTTTGATTTATTGTAGAGATGAGGTCTCGCCAAGTTGCCCGGGCGGGTCTCAAACTTGTGGGCTCGGGCAATCCACTCACCTCAGCCTCCCAAGGCGCAGGATTACAGGCTGAGCCACCAAGCCCGGCCTGACGATTGACATCTTAATGGGGGCAGTACCTAGACAAACTCTATAAGGAAACCATCAAAGTGACATGAAGTGACACGTCCTAAGGAGAGAAATAAGAGAAGGGGGATAGGGAGTGTGAGTGGGAGACAGTGGCTGAAATTTTAAACAGGATGATGAGAAAAGGCTTCAGGGAGAAGGTTACACTTGAGCAGAAACCTGCAGGAGGGAGGGAGCCTTGGGGACTGAGAGAAGTGTTCCAGGAAGGGACAACACTGGGAATTAGCCCAGCCACCCTCGTCTTTCAGGCAGCTCGAAATTAGCTGTGCCTCCCTCTTTCCCTCCTCGCTACCCCCAGAGGCACTCAGTCTGACCCAGGGCAGCCCTACACGCTGGAGCAGACACCGAGTGCCAGCTGAGGTCCTGCCGCCAGCACCCCTTGAGCTGAGCAACGTGGAGAACATCCTGCACCGGCTGCAGAGGGCCTTCCAAGAAGCCTTTGACCTGTACCATGTGGTAAGCCACACCCAGCATCTGGGGAAAGGGCCGCAGCAGCTCCTTGGGGCCGCCTGGCTGGGTGGACCCTGACAATGCTTGTGTCCCTCGCAGCTGGTCTCCATCGGCCAGGCGGACTCGGAGCAGCAGAAGGCACAGACCAGGCTGGCCTCCGCCTTCCTGTGGATCCGCAGCCAGCTGGAGGCCAAGGACTGGCCAGTCGGGACTGCTGCGGCCCCAGCCCAGGCCCTGCCCAGCCCAGGCGCTCCCTCCCCACCTACACTGTGCCCCCTGGCCAGCTCAGACTTGCGTGCCCTGCTGGAACACTACTCGGAGCTGCTGGTCCAGGCTGTGCGGAAGAAGGTGCGGGGGGACTGAAGGCCAGCAGCCCCCCGCCACCACAGCCTGCAACCTCTGAAGAAACAGTGTTTTAAGTGAATAAACTGACAGCTTGAAGGACTAGTTCCTGGTGCCTGTTTGGGTCCATCCACAAAACCTTTGGGTAGATGCAGGGAGGGGAAGGATAGAAGACGCTCAGGAGGACCAGCCCAGGGGACTCACAGTTGCTCCAGTGCCAGGCCCTGTTCCAGAATTCTGTCCATGGAGAACATGGGACAAACGTGCCCGAGAAGTTGGAGAACCGCGATAATGATAACCCAGGCCCAGGTCACCCCCAGAGGGGAGAGGGGCTCATATGTGGCCCTTGCCCAGCAGGGTCGGTGCTACTCCAGGGAAGAATGCCCTTTTCCCTGCCCCCACCAGTGCCCGAGAACCTTCTTGGGGCTGCTGTGATCGCCATGCGCCTGACCTTGCCCATCAGTCCATGCATGGCCATACTAGATCCTACAGGGTCCAGGCTGCTTTTGTCCCCATCTACAACAGAGGAAACTGAGGAAGGACAAACAGGCTTGCCCCTCGACAGTCCTAGCAGCAAGCCCAGGCCATGCAGCAGCTGGGGCCAAGTAATTCCTCCAGCAGGAGTTCAGCATCCCATGAGCTCCCAGCACTGGTGCCAGCTCTCCCAGGAGGCAGGCATCTAGACACATGTATGTCTGCTAAGAAGGCCACGCTTATGACCAAACATCCCCTCTGTCCCAGGTCCCTATAAAAAGGAAGCCAGAGCTAGGTGCAGTGGCTCATGCTTCCAATCCCATCACTTTGGGAGGCCAAGGCAGAAGGATTGCTTGAGACCAGGAGTTTGAGACCAGCCTGGGCAACATAGTGGGACCCTGTCTGCAACCACCAAAAAGCAGAGGGAGGCCAGCAGGGACTTTCCTAAAGCACAGTCCCACCCCATGCCCTCCATGGTTTGTGGGTTCTCTGCTGCATTTAATGGTCATGGCCCACCAGAAAAGGAAACAACACAAAACAGGCTCAGGGAGACCCAGTTTCCTGCCTGGGTCCCCAGAGCTGCGACTTGGACCCAAGTTAGCTTGGTGGCAGAGCTGGACCCTTCAACATGAAGCATTGCTCTCTGCTGCTATAACATGACACATCAGGGCCAATCTTGCAGTTGTTCAAAAATCCTAGCCGGGCTCGGCGGCTCAGCCTGTAATCCCGCGCCTTTGGGAGGCTGAGGTGAGTGGATTGCCTGAGCCCACAGGTTCAAGACCTGCCTGGGTAGGCGAGACCTCATCTCTACAATAAATCAAAAAATCAGCCGGGCGTGGTAGCGCACGCCTGTAGTTCCAGCTACTTGGAAGGCTGAGGCGGAAGGATCGTTGGAGCCCAGCGGGTCCAGGCTGCGGCGGCCGGGAGCAGCCACTGCACTCCAGTGTGGGCGACAGAGTGAGACTCCAACTCAAAAAAATACGTATATATCCTGCCAGCTCCCAGGCGCCTTTCACTGACCAACACATCAGGGGTAGAGGGGAGAACAGGTCAGCCAGCTTGTCTGTCCTCATGGCCACTCACCTTCTAGGGAGCAAAAGAGACCAGAATTAGAGCTACATCTGGATAATTTTAAACAGACGAGGGAGATTTGCTGTGCTGGTGGAGTGTCAGGAAAAGCCTTTCTGAAGCTCTATCTGCTTGATAGAGGACATCTCAGGAACAGCCAGCGGAGAGGCCCTATGAGTGGGTGGGTGGGGCGGGATCAAGCGTGGTATGCGTAAGCAGCAGTAAAGCCAGATGGCGGGAAGGGAGTAAGCGAGGGGAGGGTGGATGATGTAGGAGTCATGGGGGGTCCTGCCAGGCAGGCCCTTGTTGCCTCTCCCTGCCGCAGGGAGCCCAGGTGCCCAGAACTTGTCAGAGGCTCCCTCCAGGCCCACAGACCACCCCACAAGACTAGAAGCCCACCTGCCTATTTTGGCCACTGTTATCCAAGATCCCTGGGCAAAGTCTGTCAAGGTTTGCCCAACACAACGTTTGGGGTCCAGCCCCACCCCTAACACCCAAGAAACCATGTTGGGCCTCTGTCCCTCATGGATGTTGGCTACTCTTTTTTTTTTTTGAGTTGGAGTCTCACTCTGTTGCCCAGACTGGGGTGCAATGGCCGCTCCCGGCCACCACAGCCTCGACCTGCTGGGCTCCGGCGATTCTTCCGCCTCAGCCTTTCGAGTAGCTGGAACTACAGGTGCGTGCTACCACACGCAGCTAATTTTTTGATTTATTGCAGAGATAGAGGTCTCGCCAAGTTGCCCAGGCGGGTCTTGAACCCGCGGGCTCAGGCAATCCACTCACCTCAGCCTCCCAAGGCACGGGATTACAGACTGAGCCACCGAGCCCAGCTGGCTACTCTTGATTATGTCATGGGCTTGGCTTCTTTCTCTCTTGCTCTGTCACTGTAAGTCAGTTTTACTTTCCAGCTTAGAACCTCACATTTGCAACATGGCTGCTGTTGCACCCAACAGAACACCTTCATCCAACTAGGAGCAAAGACATGAAGCAGGTACCCACCAGGGCAGCATGAAAGACATACAAATTATATCCACAGGTTTGCCCTTCAGATCATTCACACAACAGGAATGGAGATCGCTCTGATTTGCTTAGAACATTTCTCCTGTCCTGGTCATGTTGCTGCTCAAACAAAATTGGGTTCACCAAACAGGTCTGGTAGAGAGGATCCAGCATATCTGTCACTCCCCTCTTCCAAATGTCAAGCTCTTCAGCCCTGGAAGGATCATACTTTCTCCCTAGACAAGACACCTGGTTGAAAAAAACAACTACCAGTACGCTGGGCCAAGTGGCTCATGCCTATAATCCCAGTACTTTAAGAGGTTGAGGCAGGAAGACTGCTTGAGCCCAGAAGTTTGAGGCCAGCCTGGGCAACACAGCAAGACCTCATCTCTCATCTTTACAAAAAATTTAAAAATTAGCCAGGCATCGTGGCACACTCCTGTAGTGCCAGCTAAATGGGAGGCTGAGGCCACCTTACCGTCCAATATTGAGCATTTCTGGTCCGTATTTCAAACTCTTCAGACTCTTCCCCCATGACCCACCACCTGCTACCCCCACCCAGTGCAAACATGGACTAGATCCCTGTGTCCCCACCCTTCCTCTGGAGCAAGACAATCTCAGCACAGACGCCCTCTCCTGTTTCCTCAGACAGCTGCTGTGATTTGAATAACCAAGCAGGCTGTTGGATGTCCTGTGGTGACTGATTTGCCTGGCAAACAGGCCCTTAAGTCCTTTGCCTAGTTGGCACTCCAGGGAGACACAGCCCCCTGGGGCCATGTCTTCTCTCCCCTAAGCCCATCTCCCCTTCTTGAGCCTCCTTGGTGGTCCTAGGGTTTGTCTCCTCCTGAAGCTGGTCAGTTCCCTCAGGAACCTGTTGCGGAAGGTGGAACGGCAGGGCAGAGCTAACGAGTTGGCTAAATCTGCTCCCTAGGCCAGCCAGGAAATTTGCATGAAGAGAATGAGGCTCTTCCAAGGCTTTCCCCTCCCTTTCCACCTGGGACAGTCGTCCTGGGGCTGAGGTCTGACAGCAGGTGAAGACAGCCCTTGTGTAGCGCCGTCTCACCATTCCTGAGGTGATGCCCCGTGCCTTCCTGGTCAGGAGTCGGCGTCCACAGCCACCCAACTGGGGCCGCCTGCCTGACCAGCTCCGGGGAGATGCCTATATCCCAGGTGAGCCACTCACTGGGCCTGGAGGTAAGGGTCTGGGAAGACACAGAGCATCACCACCAGTTCTCTCCTCAGACTGCAGCAGCCTTGGGGGGCTACGGGCACACCAGTCTTCCACCCTCAGGGACTCCTGGACAGTGGTGAGTCTGGCCCACAAACCCAGCTCCGTCTCACCCCTGCATGCTCTTAACTGAAACTGACCACTCCTTACTCCCCAGGCCCATTTGCACTTGCCCTCCAGTCTCAGGACTTTCTACCCATTGTTCTCTCTGCTGGGAATGCTTCTCCTTTCCTAGCAGCCAGCCCCGTTATCTCATCCCAAGCACCAGGATGGGCAGCTGCAGTACCTGCATCCAGAGATCTCTCCGTCCAGGGGAGAAGAACAGAGTTCAACTCAACAAGTTGATGATGATTTGTTTTATGTCAGAATAAGGGACAAAGTGATAGGTGTGAGATGGGGAATGGGGGATATTGGAGCCTCTCAGAAAGAATATCTCAGCTGTGCAAGCATTGAAAGAAGAGCACTAGCCAGACTCTGAATGTGCTCAAGATTATTTCAGTATTTTTAAATAATTTTTTAAAAAATTAATTTTTAATAGAGATGGGCTCTTGCTATGTTGCCCAGGCTAGTCTCAAACTTCTGGGCTCAAGTAATCCTCCCACCTCAGCCACCCAAAGTGCTGCAATTACAGGTGTGAGCCACTGCACCCAGGCTTTATAACCTAAAAAGTTTTTTTAAAGATTATTTCGCTGGGTGCGGTGGCTCATGCCTATAATCCCAGCACTTTGGGAGGCTAAGGTGAGAAGATTGCCTGAGCTCACAGGTTCGAGACCAGCCCGGGCAAACTGGTGTGACCTCATCTCTGCAATAAATCAAAAAGTTAGCCACGCGTTGTGGCACATGCCTGTAGTTCCAGCTACTTAGAAGGCTGAGGCGGAAGGATTGCCTGAACCCAGCAGGTCGAGGCTGCGGTGGCCATGAGCGTGCCACTGCACTCCAGCCTGGGTGACAGAGTGAGACTACAACTCAAAAAAAAAGATTATTTCAGTTTTTATTCAGAGCCAGGCACTTTTCTAGGCACTGAGTAGTAGGAGTCAAACAAAAATTCACTCTTTTATGCAGCTTATGTTCTGGTGGGATTGGGGGTATAAACAATAAAATTAGCAAAGTAAAGCCGGGCTCGGTGGCTCAGCCTGTAATCCCGTGCCTTTGGGAGGCTGAGGTGAGTGGATTGCCTGAGTCCACGGGTTCAAGACCCGCCTGGGCAGCGAGACCTCACCTCTACAATAAATCAAAAAATTAGCTGGGCGTGGTAGCGCATGCCTGTAATTCCGGCTACTCAGAAGGCTGAGGCGGAAGGATCGCCGGAGCCCGGCAGGTGGAGGCTGCGGTGGCCGGCAGCGGCCACTGCACTCCAGTCTGGGCGACAGAGTGAGACTCCAACTCAAAAAAAAAAAAATTAGCAAAGTATATATTACATTGGAAGATGGTACTTGCTATGGAGAAATATCAAGTAAGGTGAGGATGATGGGGGATGGTCAGGGAAGGCCTTGGAGAGAGCGGCATGTACACATACCACTGCTCCCCCTTGGCTCCGGGCACTCCTCCATAAATGCTTGTTCGCAGAGTAACAAAGGGTGGGGAGGGTCCTGCCAGAGGAGCTAACTCTGCATCCCTCCGCAGCCCATGCAGGGCACCCTAGCCTCTGCTCCCAGGGGCCCAGGGACTCTTGGCTGCCCGCTCTGCCCCAAAGCCTTCCCCCTGCAGCGCATGCTGACGCGGCACCTCAAGTGCCACAGCCCGGCGCGCCGCCATGTGTGCCACTGCTGTGGCAAGGGCTTTCACGACGCCTTCGATCTCAAGCGCCACATGAGGACTCACACTGGTGAGCAGTGGCAGGGACCGGGAGAGGCTGCTGGGCCCCAGGCAGGGATGGAACAAAATGGAGAAAGGTACCAGGAGGTGGAATTTCCGGTATCTGTCTATGTGGGCTGGCGACACAGCTAATGAGAGGCTTGAGACAGCGTACCCCAGCAGGTGGGTGTAAGGTGGTACCAGGGCAGGAGCCTACCGAGGGGTGTAAAGATGGGGGCTGATTATAGGATTCAGGCCCCAGATTGAAGGATACAAGGGAAGGCCTCCCTCCCTCACCCCCAGAGAAAGGAGCATCCTGGTGGGGGAGAGTAGGGACATAGGTATCTGGTCCATGTTTGTACTGGGTGGGGGTAGCAGATGGCAGGTCATGGGGTAAGGGCTGAAGAGCTTGGAAGAGGGACCAGAAATGCGCGACGCTGGAAGGCAAGGTAGAGAGGCTTTAGTACAGAGGCCACTGTCCTCTCTGTCTCATGTCCCATGCATGCAGGAATCCGGCCATTCCGCTGCAGTTCTTGCGGGAAAGCATTTACACAGCGATGCTCCCTCGAAGCTCACCTTGCTAAGGTGCACGGGCAGCCGGCCAGCTATGGCTACCGTGAGCGCCGCGAGAAGCTGCACGTGTGTGAGGACTGTGGCTTCACCAGCTCCCGGCCTGAGGCCTATGCACAGCACCGGGCTCTGCATCGCACTGCCTGAGACCGTGTACCAGCATTCTCCCCATAAGACTAATAAATACAGGAAGCTCGTGCACAAAACCTGGCATTTATTAGGCTCGGGGGAGAGGGGGGTGTCACTCAGTCCAGCGGTGGCCGCAGTGTGGGGCCGTGCATACATAGTACAGGCGCATGGCGTCCTGGCAGAAAGAGCAAATCGTTAGGAAGGTACAGCGCGGAACAGCAGAACTGCACCCCAAAAGAACAGACAAGGAACTTTCTCAACCGGTAAAGGTTCAGCCCAGGATTCTGGGAAGGGCATGGTCACCCCAATGCTGGTGTCTTCATCCTGGGAAGGACCAAGCCCCAGACACTCGGGAAGTCATCTTGTCACTCACCTCGGCCCGGGCACTGTGTGACTGGAAAAACACCGCCTCCTTGTGGCCGCACCTAAGGGGACAGCTCTGTCGCTCGCCACCTGACACCCTTCCCTCCTCCCTTCCGCGCTCAGCGGGGGTTGAGCCACTTTCCCTCCCCAAAACCGGTCGCGCGCTCACTTCTGGCACGGGTGGTCCTCGGTCCGCGGCAACGTGGGGTCCTGGGACACGTCAGCGATGATCTGGGTCAGCTCGCTGCAGGGATGAGACGCACGATTACGCTCAGACCAGGCCTCCAGAGCCAACCCTTCCCCCAAGCTCCGCTCTGCCACTCACTCCACTTCGTGCGTGATTTTGTTGACGTAGATGCAGCTGTTGTCGGCTTCCTGCTGGTAATCACAATTCCGGCACTGCAAGAGGGCGAGTGCGGGAGGAGGGGTCACGGAGGGAACCCCGTCGGGCCTGGGAGGGAGAGGACGACGGGCGGAGTCTCGAAGCCAGTCGCCTCGGGGAGGGGCGAGGCAGGAGTCGGGGTCACTCGGGGATGGCTGCGGCAGGCAGGGAGCACGAGCCACACGGAGCAGGGCAGGGCCACGCTGGGGACGCGCGGACCCGTCGGGAAAGACCCGCGCCGCAGCGGACTCGCGCTCACCGCGTAGAGCAGAATGCGGTTCTCCTTGTCCTCCTTGGGATACAGCATGTTGTTACTGCGGGGCGGGGTGGGTCGAAGTCAGGCCTGGAGACACTCCTTCCTCCCCTCCCCGCCACCCCGGTGTCCCAGGCCTCACCATTCCTGGCAGAATCGAATACCCACGAACCCTGGCTCGTAGGTCCCATCGGGCTCCATGGCGACGCGCGGCCCGCCGAGCCCTCGGAGCCGCCTCCGCGGCGCTACAGGTCGCGGGAAGGGTCAGGCCCAGTTGCTTCGCCAAAAGAGGGGCGGAGTTGCGCACGTGCGCTCGGCACCCTCCGCGCGGGGGTTTGATTGATTACTTCAGTATTTTGATTATCCTAGGATAATCGCTTCCAACCTCGTCCCCCCCATCCCCCGTTTACAGAATAGTATGTGTCTGGCGCTAGAGTCGGGCAAACGACGCAAGCTCTGAGCATGAAAGAAAGAAGCCACGGCCTTTTGCCTGGCTGAAGGCCAAGCACATGCGCAAGTTTAGCCTTTTCGGACAAGGCTGACTCTCGCCAGTTCCTGCTCACGGCTTCAGCCACCGCCGCCTGCCCTGGCCGTTTTCCGGGCCGCTATTGGGAGAACTGTGAACTATGGAAGGCGTCTCGGGATTGGCTGGGCCTACCCGGGAATACGGGAGCGCCCCTCCTGGCGGTGGAGAAGGGACAGCGGCGATTGGTGGGCCCTCCTTCCAGGAGAGTGCGGATTGGTCTGGTCCGGAGCAGGGGGCGGGGCGGATATCCCAGAAGCAGCGGCGGCGGCTGCGGAGCCGGTGTGAGGCGGCTGGACCCGGCTGTGGGCCCCGGCAGGGCGCGGCGGGATGGAGGTGACGGGGCTGTCGGCGCCCACGGTGACCGTTTTCATCAGCAGCTCCCTCAACAGCTTCCGCTCTGAGAAGCGGTACAGTCGCAGCCTCACCATCGCTGAGTTCAAGGTGTGGCCGTGGGGGCGGGGCCCGGGGGGGCGGGGCCCAGAAGAGGGGGGCTTCCCGAACGCGGGGAAGGGCCAGAGCGCTACGGGGCGGGGCCAGAGATAATCCGAGGTTGCAGGGACCTGGGAAGGGGCCGCGGCGGGGCGGGGCCAGAGAGACCCCCGAGATTCCGGAGGTTGGGGGCGGGGCCGGGGATAAATCGGGTAGTCCCGAGGGCGGAGGCGAGAGCAGAGGGGCGGGCGCCCGGGAGGGGCGGACCCGGTGTGTCCCGAGTGGTGGGTCTTTTGGAGCAGCAGGGATGTGATGGTTACTGATGCGAGGGGCGGGGCCTCAGAGACGGTGGTGGGGGCACTGGCGGCCGTTCTCCTCACACTGCTCTCTCCTCGCAGTGTAAACTGGAGCTGGTGGTGGGCAGCCCTGCTTCCTGCATGGAGCTGGAGCTGTACGGAGCTGACGACAAGTTCTACAGCAAGTTGGATCAGGAGGATGCATTGCTGGGCTCGTACCCAGTAGATGACGGCTGCCGCATCCACGTGAGCCCTCCCTACCTGGAACCCTCCCCACACTCATTTATTTACTCAACACATATTTGCTGTGCGTTGCCCTTGGTGATATCCAAGATAGGCCCTGCCCTCATGGCGCCCCCAGTCTAGCATGGTGAGAGACAGACTAGTCACTAGACAGGAACAGCCCAGAGTGGCCTGGGCTGGGATGGGGAAAGCCTAGGGAACTGGGGACACCCAGAAGAAGTGCCTGACTCCACCTGGGAGAATCAGAGAGGGCTTCCTGGAGAAAGGAATGTCTGAGCTGAGACCTAAAAGATGAGGAGTGACCTAGGAGAAAAGGTGGGAAGGACATGCCAGGTGGCAGGAACAGAGTGTACAGTGGCCTGAAGGAACAGATGGATCATGGTGAGTGATGAGACTGGACAGGCTGGCAGAAGCCAGAACACAGAGAACCTCAGTGTGCATTAGCTAATATTGTTCTTTCTGTCCATATTGCCACCCCTCCTCTCCCCCCCATCACCTCACTCAGTCTGTACCAGCCACATTGCTCCTTAGACATCCCAGGTGAGTTCTACCTCAGGGCCTTTGCATGTACTATATTCTCCAGGCTCACCCTCCCTCTTCCAGTCACACCTTTCTAGTGAAGCTTTCATCAGCCTCAGTACTACACAATTTTAACCTTATCTCTTGCTCTTTTTTTTGCTTTATTTTAGATTTTTGTCCTCAACTCTTCCCACCCTCTGACATGCTCTGGATTTTCTCATTGATCTGGTTTGTTTATTGCCTGTCTTCCCCAATTAGAGTGCCATGAGGGCAGAAATTTTCCTAACTCTAGTTCACTGCTGTGTCCCCAGCACCTGGAATAGTGCCTGGCACAGAGAGGATACTCAGTGAATCATTGTTGAATGATTAGTTGAATCCAGAAAATAAGACTGGAGAGATGGTATAATTATCCCCACTTTAGCCTGGCTCAGTGGCTCAGCCTGTAATCCCGCGCCTTTGGGAGGCTGAGGTGAGTGGATTGCCAGAGCCCGCGGGTTCGAGACCCGCCTGGACAGCGAGACCTCATCTCTACAATAAATCAAAAAATCGCTGGGCTCAGTGGCTCAGCCTGTAATCCCACGCCTTTGGGAGGCTGAGGTGAGTGGATTGCCTGAGCCCGCGGGTTCGAGACCCGCTGGGCAGCGAGACCTCATCTCTACAATAAACCAAAAAATTAGCCGGGCGTGGTAGCGCGCACCTGTAGTTCCAGCTACTTGGAAGGCTGAGGTGGAAGGATCGCCAGAGCCCAGCAGGTCAAGGCTGCAGTGGCCGGGAGCAGCCACTGCACTCCAGTCTGGGCGACAGAATGAGACTCCAACTCAAAAAAAAAAAAAAAAGAAAGAAAAAAATAAATAAATAAATAATTAAATAAATCAGCCAGGTGTGGTAGCACATGCCTGTAATTCCAGCTACTCGGAAGGCTGAGGTGGAAGGATCGCCGGAGCCCAGCAGGTCGAGGCTGCGGTGGCCGGGAGCAGCCACTGCACTCCAGTCTGGGTGACAGAGTGAGACTCCAACTCAAAAAAAAAAAAAAAATTATCCCCACTTTGCAGAAGAGAAAACTTAGCTTCAGTGTGGAATTTATTTCCTTAAAGATGAGCTGTCACTAGAATTTTGACCCCACTCTGCATGACTCCAGAAGTCAGTGTGCCTGGAAAACTGGTTTTTTTTCCCTCTGTCATTTATTCAATAAATTTTCACTGAACATCTACAATGTTCCAGGAGTATAGGTGTGAGCCACATCTGAGAAGATGAGGAATGAGTGTCCCTGTTTTAGTTATGTCCAGTGTATGAGGTAGATGTTAGCTAAATGACCAAAGGACCAACTGTGAAGAGTCAGTGGTGACAAGGGCCAGGTAGGAGGAGACCGTGGAGCTGGAAGACCATAGTATACTGGGGTGCTTGACCCATCAGTGAAGTCTGGGAGGACTTCCTAGGAAAGTGCTACCTGAGCAGAAACGTGAAGAATAGAGAAAGTTGACTGAAGAAGGGAAATTGTGCCCCAGAAGGAGGGCACAGCATATGCAAGGAGGAAGCACGGTGGGTACAAGGGACCTAAGGACAGACTGTGAGCCAGGAGACCCTGATCTGACTCAAGTGTTCACAGGTCCCTCTGGCTGCATGTGGAGGACAAGAAGAGTAGAGAGACATGGAGGAGGCTGCTGGGATAGTCCGGATGGGGTGATGAGGCCTGGACTGTAGCAGGTGTGTCAGGACTCTGCCAGGTGCATAGGACTGAGCCTTTGGGCTGACCTGGGCAGCCTCAGCCTGGGAATCTGAGTGGGTCAGGCATAAGCAGTGGTTTCCTCAGACAGAAGGGCTTCACACCAGGGGGATTCGGATACAGACAGGCCTCTGACTTCCTTGGACATTCTAGGAGGGTGTCCCAGAGGTGGAACCTCTGGGGAACTTTTACTTTTTCTAAAATTCTTTTTGTTTTTTAATATCACCCACGTTCATTGCTTAAAATAGCAGAACTTCACCTTGACAGAAATCCCTAACATAGAAAGTAGAAATCTCAGGGACCCTTGATCTGGAGATAAGGGCCATTTCTATGTTGCCATGTTGGCCCAGTGGTTCAGGCCAAACACCTTGGAGTTGTCCTTGACCTTTTTCTTTCTCTAATACTCACATCCAGTCTGTCTGCATACCCTGTTGGCTCCACCTACAAAATCTCTCTAGAATCTCAGTTCTCCCCTTTCACTGTCCCCACTCTGGCCCAGCCTCCACACCCCTCCTCATCACAGCAGCCTCCTCCCTGGCCTCCCTGCTGCCCACTCACAGCCAAAGGGAGCCTGTGACTACCCGAGTCAGGTCAGGGCCCTCCTGGCTCAGCATCCTGCCCTGGCTCCACCTCACTCCAGGGAAAAACCAAAGTCCACAGTGATCTGTTGTACCTCCTACTCTCCCTCTGGCTCACTCTAGCCCACCCACACCACCCTCTCTAAAAGGCTAAGGACAAGCCGGGCTCAGTGGCTCAGCCTGTAATCCCGCGCCTTTGGGAGGCTGAGGTAAGTGGATTGCCTGAGCCTGTGGGTTCGAGACCCACCTGGGCAACTTGGTGAGACCTCATCTCTACAATAAACCAAAAAACTAGCCGGGCGTGGTAGCGCGCACCTGTAATTCCGGCTACTCGGAAGGCTGAGGCGGAAGGATCTCCGGAGCCCAGCAGGTCAAGGCTGTGGTGGCTGGGAGCATCCACTGCACTCCAGTCTGGGCAACAGAGTGAGACTCCAACTCAAAAACAAAAAACAAAGCACACACACTAAAAGGCCAAGGACATTCCTACCTCTGACCCTCTGAACCTGCTGTTCTCATCCTTCAGACCTTGGCTCAGATGTCCTACTTTCAGAACCTTGCCCTCACCACCCTCCCATGAGCCTTAAGCCTCTTCTGTTGTATTTTTTTCCATAGCCCGTCTTCCATGCCTCTTCTCTGTTTGTGGTCTCCAGCAGAGTGAGCACTGCTTGAGGGCCAGGTGTGTCTGTTTTTGCACCATGTTCACAGTGCCCATTACAGGGCCTAACTGAACTCCGTAGTGACGAGTGAATGACTATTGGAGCACATACCGGAGGAGATGCTCTGGGGTCTAGAGGTTGGGGCCAGGTTAGGTAGTCCCAGAGGTCCAGAGAGGGTAGATGCACTGCCCAGAGGGCTGTGCAAAGCCTGAGCTCTGCCAGTGGGACTCAGTGACTTCCAGGTCATCAGTGATGTTGATACAACATGTGGGGGACTTCTGGGGACAGAGGCGGCCTCCAGGAGCTTGAATGGGGACGAGGAAGGGGAGATGGCCAGTACAGACACCTGTTTTCGTTCTTTTTTTTTTTTCTTAGAAAGCAGGATTTAGTAGAGGACAGAAAAGCTCCCACAGTGGGAGGGGATACGAGGGGGTTGCCCCTGTTTTTGCTCTTTTTGCTGAACTCAGGAGAGAAGGCTGCATGCAGAAAAGGCAAGGGAAGATAAATATGTCTTTTCCCAGACAGGACAGACTTAAAACTACAGAATACTGCAAAGTGCAACTGCATCCCAGAGCCCCAGGCCTCCCTGCCTGGAGCCTGCTCCCCACTGACCTGCCTCCCTCTCCACAGGTTATTGACCGCAGTGGTGCCCGCCTTGGGGAGTATGAGGACGTGTCCAGGGTGGAGAAATACACGATCTCACAAGAAGCCTATGACCAGAGGCAAGGTACGGACCCGTGGGGACGAAGGGGACACATGGGGACCAGGGGGAATGTGGACGGTTCCTGGGGGTGACAGCCAGGATAGACAGGACCAGGCAGGGAGGCTGGTGGTGTGGGCAGAGAGCATGGGGTGGAAGGGCTGGGGTGAGACTTGAGGACAGGGGCAGATGGGGATGGGGGTTGGGAGGTGGGAGGGGTTGTGACAGTTGTGCAAAAGACAGGGCAGGTGGCATCCCTTCCGTTTCAGGGTTGTATGCAGGCCCCACGAGTCCTGGGGAGAGGCTGCGGCTGTGGTAGGAGATCTGGGGGCTTGGGTGACAGCCCTTTGACACCTAGAAGAGTTTCTCTATGAATGTCGGCCCCTTGTGGGTGGAACATCGTTCCATGAGGCTCGAGGCCCAGCCCCCTTGACCATGCTGACCCCGCCTCCTGTCTGCCCACAGACTCGGTTCGCTCATTCCTGAAGCGCAGCAAGCTGGGACGATACAATGAAGAGGAGCGGGCACAGCAAGAGGCCGAGGCCAAGCAGCGCCTCACCGAGGAGAAGGCTCAAGCCAGTGCCATCTCTGTGGGCAGCCGTTGTGAGGTGCGGGCCACCGGACAGTCCCCTCGCCGGGGCACCGTCATGTATGTAGGTACGTGGCCCGCATGAGCCAGGATTCCTGGCTTCCAGGGCTGAGAGGGACACCATTCATTCGTTCATCAGAGCCTGCGGCTTCATGTTCTGCCCTGAGGTCAGCAGTGCCGGGGCCCCTTCAAGGAGATCCCAGTCCAGTGAGGACACAGACCCATGAGCTGACAGTGACAGTCCAGAGTGTGGTGGGGAAGTGGGGAGCACAGGCAGAGTGGTAGAGGAAGCCGAGGCCAGGGTGATCAGGACTTTGATGGCAGAAGCACAGGGTACAGTGGTCAGAGCTATGACGGGAAGACAGGCAGAATGATTAGGGCTGTGAGGGGGAAACACGGGCCGGGGTGATTAGGGCTGGCATGAGGGACGTGGGGGGCTGCATGAGCCCAGAGGAAGTACCAGACCCATCCTGGGGGTGGGGCTATCTAGGGAAAGGGAGCATCGAGTCAGGTGAAAGCGGGAGGAATGTTCCACCAAGAGGGCGTAGGGAGTGCAAAGGTGGTGGGACAGAACAAACTGAGGCGAGGAAGGAGTTCGGCCTGGCTAGCGGCGAGTGGGCGAGGGGAGAGGTAAGAAGTAAGGTCAAAAGCCCGGGCAGGGCAGGGCCGAGTAGAGAGCAATGTAACAGGTTTATTGAGATATAATTTGCACTGTTCTACATATTCATACGTACGTACAGCTCACCCAGTTAAGGTTAGTTTTTAGTGTGGTCACAGAATTATGCTCCCATCACCGTAATTTGAGGACATTTTCATCCCTCTGAAAAGAAATTCCATAATTGGCCAGGCATGTAATTCACATCTATAATTCCAGTGCTTTGTGAGGAGGGAGGATCTCTTGAGGTCATGAGTTCAAGACCAGCCTGGGAAACATAGAAAGAACCCTGTCTCTACAAATGTTTTAAAAATTAGCTGGGCATGGTGTCATGCTCCTGTAGTCCTAGTTACTCAGGAGGCTGAGGTGGAAAGATAATTTGAGCCCAAGACTTCAAGGCTGCAGTGAGTTATGAGCACACCATAGCACTCCAGCCTAGGCCACAAAGCAAGATCTAGTGTTTAAAAAAATAAAAAGAGCCAGGCTCGATGGCTCAGCCTGTAATCCCGCGCCTTTGGGAGGCTGAGGTGAGTGGATTGCCTGAGCCCGCGGGTTCCAGACCTGCCTGGGCAACTTGGCAAGACCTCATCTCTACAATAAATCAAAAAATCAGCCAGGCGTGGTAGCGTGCGCCTGTAGTTCCGGCTACTCGGAAGGCTGAGGCGGAAGGATCGCCGGAGCCCAGCAGGTCGAGGCTGCGGTGGCCGGGAGCGGCCACTGCTCTCCAGTCTGGGCGACAGTGAGACTCCAACTCAAAAAAATAAATAAAATTAAAAAATAAAATAAAAAGAAATAAATAAATTTTAAAAAACCATAGCCATTAGCAGCCACTTCCTAACTCCTCCAGTCCTAGGCAACCACTTATCTACATTCTATCTCTATAAATTTCCCTATTCTGAATGTTTCATATAAATGGATTCATACAATATATGACCTTTGTGACTGGCTGCTTCTACTTAGCAGCATGTTTTCAAGATTCATCCATATTGTGCATTTATCAGTACTTCATTATTTTTGTTTTGTTTTGTTTGAGTTGGAGTCTCACTCTGTTGCCCAGACTAGAGTGCAGTGGCCGCTCCCAGCCACCACGGCCTCGACCTGCTGGGCTCCAGTGATCCTTCCACCTCAGCCTTCCAGGTAGCCGTAACTACAGGCGCGCACTACCACGCCCGGCTAATTTTTTGGTTTATTGTAGAGATGAGGTCTCGCCAAGTTGCCCAGGCAGGTCTCGAACCCACAGGCTCAGGCAGTCCACTCACCTCGGCCTCCCAAAGCACGGGATTACAGGCTGAGGCACCGAGCCCGGCTCAGTACTTCATTATTGCCAAACTCCTGCATTGTATGGATATACCACATTTTATTTATTCATTCATCAGTTGGTGGACATTTGGGTCATTTCTACTTTTTGGCTATTATGAACTATGCTGCTGTGAACATTCTTGTATAAGTTTTTGCGTGGACATATGTTTTCTCTAGAACTAGGAGTGGGATCCCTGGGTCACATGGTAACTCTGCTTGACCTTTTGAGGAAATGCCATACTGTTTTCCACAGGAGGTTGCACCATTTTACATTGTCACCAGCAGGGTGACAATACAATTAAGGATATAAATATAAATATATATTTATTTTTATATATATAATATTATATTATATAATTATATATAATCATATATAATTATATAAATATATAAATATATAAAAATATATATAAATATATATAATATATAAATAAATATATAAATATAAATATAAATAAATACAAGGTACAAGGGTCCCAATTTACCACATGCTCACCAATACTTATTACTGTCTTTTTTATTGTAGTCATTCTAATGTGTGTGAAGTGGCACATCATTATGATTTTGCTTTACGTTACTTTGACTACGATGTTGAGCGTCTTTTTTTGTGCTAATTGGCCATTTGTATGTCTTCTTTGGTGAAATTGTTCAGATTTTTTACCCGTTAAAGAAAGTTTTTTTTACGGACACAATAGTTGTACATACTTATGGTGGTCCATGTGATATTTTGTTACATGCACAGAATGTATAGTGATCAAATCAGGGTATTTAAGGCACCTACCATCACAAGTATTTGTCATTTCTACGTGTTGGGAACATTTCAAGTCCTCTCTTCTAGCTATTTTGAAGTATATAATACATTGCTGTTAATTGTAGTCCCTACTCTGCTGTCGAACACTAGAATTTATTCCTTCTAACTATATATATATATTTTTTTTTTTTTTTTTTTGAGACAAAATCTCACTCTGTTGCCTAGGCTAGAGTGCAGTGGCACGCTCATAGCCACTGTAGCCTCAACCTGCTGGGCTCAGGCGATCCTTCCACCTCAGCCTTCAAAGTAGCTGGAACTACAGGCACATGCTACCACACCTGGCTAATTTTTTTATTTATTGTAGAGATTAGGTCTTGCCAAATTTCCCAGGTTGGTCTTGAATCTTTGGGCTCAGGTAATCCTCTCACCTCAGCCTCCCAAAGTGCTGGGATTATAGGCGTGAGCCACCGCACCTGGCCCTAACTATATTTTTTTACCCATTAACCAACCTTGCTTCATTCTCCTGCCTGCCTGCACACACACCCTTCCCAGCCTCTGGCATCTATCATTCTATTCTCTATCTCTGTGAAATTCGCTTGTTTAACTCCTCCATGAGTTAAAATGATATTCTTTCTTTTTTTTTTTTTTTTTCTTTGAGTTGGAGTCTCACTCT
Organism: Cephalopachus bancanus; assembly: GCA_027257055.1. NCBI lineage: Eukaryota > Metazoa > Chordata > Mammalia > Primates > Tarsiidae > Cephalopachus > Cephalopachus bancanus. The sequence goes on along the minus strand of JAPVLO010000110.1, from coordinate 161,298 downwards.
GTCGCCCAGACCAGAGTGCAGTGGCTGCTCCCGGCCACCGCAGCCTCGACCTGCTGGGCTCCGGCGATCCTTCCGCCTCAGCCTTCCGAGTAGCCGGAACTACAGGCATGCGCTACCACGCCCGGCTGATTTTTTGATTTATCGTAGAGATGAGATCTTACTGCCCAGGCGGGTCTCAATCCCGCTCTTTCTTTCTTAACATAATGACCTTGAATTCCATTCATGTTGCTGCAAATGACAGGATTTTTTGTTTGTTTGTTTGTTTGTTTTGAGTTGGAGTCTTACAGCCACCCCAGCATCGACCTGCTGGGCCCCAGCTGTCCTTCCACCTCAGCCTTCCAAGTAGCCGGAACTACAGGCGTGCACTACTGTGTCCAGCTAATTTTTGATTTTATTGTAGAGATGAGGTATTGCCAAGTTGCCCGGGCTGGTCTCGAACCCACAGGCTCAGGCAATCCACTCACCTCAGCTTCCCAAAGTACTGGAATTACAGGCTAGGATTTTGTTTTTTACGGCTGAATAGTATTCCATTATGTATATATACCACACTTTATTTTTCCATTCATCCAGTGATAGGCATTTAGATTGGTTCCATATCTTAACTATTATACATAGAGCTGCAATAATCATGAGAATTCAGGTATCCCTTTGATATACTGATTTCCTTTCCTTTGGATAAATATTCAGTAGTGGGATTGCTGAATCGTGGTAGTTCTATTTTTAGTTTTTCTGAGAAATCTCCATACTGTTTTTCATAATGGCTGTACTAATTTACTACTAACTATATAAGAGTTCTCTTCCTTTTCTCTGCCTCCTTGCCAGCATCTGTTATTTTTCACCTTTTTAATAATAGCCATTCTAGGCCAGGCATGGTGGCTCACGCCTATAATCCCAACACTTTGGGAGGCTGAGGCAGGAAGATCACTTGAGTCAGGAGTTTGAGACCAAGCTGGGCAATGTAGTGAGACCCCGTCTCTACAAAATAATAATAATAATAATAATAGCCATTCTATCTAGGGTGAGATGATACTTCATTGCAGTTTGATTTGCATTTCCCTGATGATTTGTGATGTTGAACATCTTTTTCATGTAACTGTTCACCATTTGTTTTGTCTTCTTTTGAGAAATGTCTGTTCATGTCTTTTGCCCATTTTTATGTGGTTTTTTTTTTTTTTTGAATCGGAGTCTCACTCTGTCGCCCAGACTGGAGTGCAGTGGCCGCTCCCGGCCACCGCAGTCTCGACCTGCTGGGCTCCGGCGATCCTTCCGCCTCAGCCTTCTGAGTAGCCGGAATTACAGGCGCACGCTACCACGCCCGGCTGATTTTTTGATTTATTGTAGAGATGAGGTCTCATTGCCCAGGTGGGTCTCGAACCCATGGGCTCAGGCAATCCACTCACCTCAGCCTCCCAAAGCGCTGGGATTACAGGCTGAGCCACCGAACCTGACTCTTTTGCCCATTTTTAATGGGATTATTTGCTTTTTACTGTGGATGTTTGAGTTCCTTATCTATTCCTTTGCCCGTTTTTTTTTTTTTGAGTTGGAGTCTCACTGTCGCCTAGGCTGGAGTGCAGTGGCACACTCACAGCTACCCCAGCATCAACCTACTGGGCTCCGGTGAGCCTTCCACCTCAGCCTTCCAAGTAGCCAGAACCACAGGTGCACGCTACCACGCCCGGCTAATTTTTCATTTATTGTAGAGACGAGGTCTCACCAAGTTGCCTGGGCTGTTCTCGAACTTACAGGCTCAGGCAGTCCACTCGCCTCAGCCTCCCAAAGTGCTGGGATTACAGGCTGAACCACCAAACCTGCCCTCCTTTGCCCATTTTTAAATTGAGATCTTTATCTTTTTGTTGTTGAATTGTGTAGTATTTATCTAGGACTTCCCTAACAAAGGAGGCCGCTGGGTGGCTTAAAGAAGACATTTGTTTCTCACAGTAATGGAGGGTTGAAGTCCAAGATCAAACTGTTGGTAGGCTTCATGTGTTCTGAGGCCTCTTTGTCAAAGCAGTAGTGCCATCCCCTTATATTTTTAAGAAGACCCCTCTGGCTGGGGGTGCTGAGTGAATAAGGGGAAGGGGTGGCTATATTAGAGTGGGCAAGAGGTGGAAGTAGTAGCAGTGGAGGTAGCAGAGAGTGGCTTTCTTGTAGGTCAGGTTTCCATTCGATGGGTAGGCTGGAACCTGGGGTGAGCTGTATCCAGATGTTTCACTGGGATTTCTCCCCTGGGCAGGACTCACAGATTTTAAGCCTGGCTACTGGATTGGTATCCGCTATGATGAGCCACTAGGGAAAAACGATGGCAGGTAAGGAGTATTCCCACTCAGGCATCTGTGTGTCTGTGCATGCCTGCACGTGCATGTGTATGTAAGTCCATGCATGCTGTGGGGTGAGCTGCCCACACTAGCCTCTGGAGTGGGGGCCATGTAGGGGTCTTCTGACCACTGCTTCCCCCATTGTGCCCGGCAGTGTGAACGGAAAACGCTACTTTGAATGCCAGGCCAAGTACGGCGCCTTCGTCAAGCCATCAGTTGTGACGGTAGGGGACTTCCCAGAAGAGGACTACGGGTTGGATGAGATGTGACATCCAAGGAATTCCCCTGCTCCAGCTCCTAACTTGGCCACCACGTTGCCCCTTCCTGCGTGTGCCCATGGCCTTCTTCCTCTGACCCCGTTTTAATTTTATTCATCTTTCCCCTGCCATTGATTTTTGAAAATCAGGCATTAAATTCACTAGAAACCTGGAAAGTGTTTGGAGGACTCAGTGATTTGGGGAGGGGTTGGGGATGGCTGCGTAAATGAGGATGAAATAGGGGCACGGGCAAAGAAGAGGGTGGCCAGGGTGAGGCTTATTTCTTAGCGGTAGCTGGAGGCCTGTGAGATTGCTCCTTGTCCTTTATAATTGACACATTCCCGATAGGCAAATATTTCACTTTCCTAATACTGAGAGCGGGTGAAAATTTAAAAAACCTGAAGATGGTTGCTGCAAACTGTCATTAAGCACAAGTGAAATGGTCTTTTATTTATTTATTTATTTATTTTAGTAGGAGTCTCATTCTGTCACCCAGGAGTGCAATGGCACACTCATGGCCACTGCAGCCTCGACCAGCTGGACCACAGGACGTGTACCAATACGCCTGGCTGATTTTTTGATTTACTGTAGAGACGAGGTCTCGCCAAATTGCCTAGGCTGGTCTTGAACACAGGCAATCCTCTTGTCTCTGCCTCCCAAAGTTGGGATTACAGGCATGAACCACCACACCCAGCTGAAATGACCTCATTCACGGCCACTGCAGCCTTTTTTTTTTGGGTTGGAGTCTCACTCAGTCACCCAGACTGGAGTGCAGTGGCCACTCCCAGCCACTGCAGCCTCGACCTGCTGGGCTCCGGCGATCCTTCCGCCTCAGCCTTCCAAGTAGCTGGAACTACAGGCGCGCGCTACCATGCCCGGCTAATTTTTTTGATTTATTGTAGAGATGAGGTCTCGCCAAGTTGCCCAGGCAGGTCTCGAACCCGGGGGCTCAGGCAATTCATTCACCTCGGCCTCCCAAAGCACAGGATTATAGGCTGAGCCACCGAGCCCGGCCTGAAATGACCTTTTCTAAATTGTCACCTTTTTCACAATTCAGCTGAAAGTTGCAGACATATCCAGTATTTGTCTCAGATACTACTCTGACTAGCATTCCTTACTTTATATTTTTATTCAGATTCTAAACCAAATATATTATACATATATTACATATATATGTATGTATTTGTTTACTTTGCATCATTATAGCATCACTGTCTATCACTAATAAGTTCACTGGATTTACCTTCAACCTTGGAAATCTCATCAGCATATATTCATATTCCATAATTATGGGAAATTATTTTTAACATTGAAGTATGAAAGCCCTGAAACATCAAAATACAAGTGTACAATACTAATCGCAACAAAATAATGACCAATTTGCAATTTTTACCAACTACGTAAATCAATGACATTGCACAGTTGACATCACATAATTACCTCAATTAACTTTCTCCTTACCTTACTATTCATTTTCAAGCAAAATATAATAACACATACATATGACAGTGTTGCAGCATTCAAAAACAGAATTTGCAAAGATGTAAATTCACATCAGTGGCAACCATGAACAGAATTTGGAATGACATAAATTCACGTCAGTAATCACGAACAAGTTAATATAATGTTCTGCTGCTATAACATAGAGGCCCCAAATAACAGTGCCATAAACAAGATGAAAGTTTATTTTTCTCAGGTAAAGTTTTATGCAATCATTGAGAGCTAATATGGTGACCCTTACATGTCAGGGCTAGTCATCCATCTCATGTCAGGTTGCTCTGCCATCTCATGATTCTTACCTCATCTGCTGTAGCCACCAGGAAGAAGAGAAGGGGATACCCTTTGCCTTTTTTTTGAGTCAGTCTCATTCTGTCACCCAGGCTAGAGTGCAGTGGCATGCTCCTGGCCACTGCAGCTTCGACCTGCTGGACTCAAGCGATCCTTCTGCCTCAGCCTTCTAAGTAGCTGGAACTGCAGGCCTGCACCACCATGCCTGGCTAAATTTTTTTTAATTTTTTGAGTTGGAGTCTTACTCTGTTGCCAAGGCTGGAGTGCAGTGGCACACTCACAGCCACCCCAGCGCCGACCTGCTGGGCTCAGGCAATCCTTCCACCTCAGCCTTCCAAGCCGGAAATACAGGCATGCACTACCACGCCCGGCTAATTTTTTGATTTATTGTAGAGATGAGGTCTCACCAAGTTGCCCAGGCTCATCTCGAATCTTTGGGCTCAGACAATCCTCTCGCCTCGGCTTCCCAAAGTGCTGGGATTACAGGCTGAGCCACCAAGCCCAGCCAGTCGGCGTGTTTTCATATGTCCCATGTTTGGACGTGGGACCAGACATGTGGGGTGTTGTGTGACTAGGTGTGTCTGTGTCTTTGGTGGTGGGCATCAGAGTATGTTTGTATAGGCCATATGTGGATGTGGGTGTCTTCTCATAACTAACCCCGAACTCTCTAACCTCATTGTTCTCCCTGGAGGTGTTCCCAGGGCTGTTTCCCCTTCTCCAGAAGTTATAATGAAGTCATTTCAACAGTTAAGCTGAGTCCCCCAGTCATCCCACCAGGAATCCTTTGAGGAGCTAATGAGGGCTTGTTATTGCACATGCAGGCACAGCACAACGTGAGTTGGGCTGCCCAGAACACACTGCTGCACACCACAGGGCACATGCCTGACGGCATAATGTTCTTTGCCAGACCCTAGATGCTCTAAGGAACAGCTTCGTGCTCCTTCTAAAAACTTTTGATTTCATTTGCCTTTAAAATATTAAGTAAAGCTGGGCTCGGTGGCTCAGCCTGTAATCCCGCACCTTTGGGAGGCTGAGGTGAGTGGATTGCCTGAGCCTGCGGGTTCGAGACCCGCCTGGACAACTTGGCGAGACCTCATCTCTACAATAAATAAAAAAAAATTAGCCAGGTGTGGTAGCGTGTGCCTGTAGTTCCAGCTACTTGGAAGGCTGAGACGGAAGGATCGCCGGAGCCCAGCAGGTCGAGGCTGCGGTGGCCGGGCACAGCCACTGCACTCCAGTCTGGGCAACAGAGTGAGACTCCAACTCAAAAAAAAAAAAATTAAGTAAACATGTAAGGTCCCCACCCACAGGAACTGTGGCAAGACTACTTGTCTCCCTAATATCCCTTCCCCCTGCATCTGCAGTATATAACAACATTTTTTTTCTGGACTCAGTTTTTTTTGTGGCACCCTTTAGTACAGTGCTGGGGCACGGTGGTTCATGCCTGTAATCTCAGCACTTTGGGAGGCCAAGGTCAGAGAATTGCTGGAGTTAGAGACCAGCCTAGGCAACATAGTGAGACCTTATCTCCATAAAAAATAAAAAAGTTAGCTGGGCGTGGTGGTATGCGCCTGTAGTCTGAGCTCGGGAGGCTGAGGTGCAAGGATCATTGAAGCCCAAGAAGTCGAGGCTGCTGTGGTCGGGGGCGTGCCACTGGACTCCAGTCTGGGCCACAGAGTGAGACTCCAACTCAAAAAAAAAAAAAAAGAGAAAACACACAGGCTGACACTCAGACCCATGAGAGGCCACATGTGCAAAAACAAGTGCAGGAAGATTCTCACTCACAAGGGGGAGCTACACACCCACACACACAGGAAACATATTAACATCAAACACCTCCAAGGGCTGTAGATACACACCTACAGGCACATAAACACACAAATCAATAAAGCTGTAAATAAACAACAACAAAAGCCGGGGCGTGGTGGATCATGACTGTAATCCCAGCACTTGGGGAGGGAGGCGAGAGGATTGCCTGAGTCCAGGGTTTCAAGACCAGCCTGGGCAATTTGGCGAGACCTTGTCTCTACAATAAATCAAAAAATGAGCCAGGCGTGGTGGCACATGCCTGTGGTTCCAGTTACTTGGAAGGCTGAGGCGGAAGGATCGCCTGAGCCCAGCAGGTCAAGGCTGCGTGGCCATGAGTATGCCTGGGTGACAGAGACTCCGACCCAAAAAATAAATAAATAAATAAGCCGGGCTCGGTGGCTCAGCCTGGAATCCCGTGCCTTTGGGAGGCTGAGGTGAGTGGATTGCCTGAGCCCGCGGGTTCGAGACCCGCCTGGGCAGTGAGACCTCATCTCTACAATAAATCAAAAAATCAGCCGGGCGTAGCACATGCCTGTAATTCCGGCTACTCGGAAGGCTGAGGTGGAGGGATCGCCGGAGCCCAGCAGGTCGAGGCTGCGGTGGCCGGGCGCAGCCACTGCACTCCAGTCTGGGCGACAGAGTGAGACTCCAACTCAAAAAAATAAATAAATAAACAAAGACTCGGTGGTTCAAGCCTGTAATCCCAGCACTTTGGGAGGCCGAGGCGAGAGGATTGCCTGAGCTCAGGGGCTCGAGACCAGCCTGGGCAACTTGGCGAGACCTCGTGTCTACAATAAATCAAAAAATAAGCCGGGCAAGGTAGCGCAGGCCCGTAGTTCCAGCTCCTTGGAGGCTGAGGCGGAAGGATCGCCGGAGCCCAGGAGGTCGAGGCTGCAGTGGTCGGGGCGTGCCACTGCCCTCCGGTCTCGGCGACAGAGTGAGACTGACTCAAAAAAAAAAAACTACACGTAAAGAGCCTACATCAGGGCCAGTCACACACTAACGATTTTACACAGCCAACAGTTCCTGGCAGGCTTCCTCTCCCCAGCCCACCTTTCCTGGCCAAAGTCTGGGGTCGGGAGGGGCGTCCCGGATACCGCCTGAACGACGGTTCACCTCTCAAGTCCCAGAGACCACAACCTCCGCAACAGTCGCGCAGCCGTCCCCAGCCTCGGCAACAACGGCGCAGCTGCCACGAGGGGGCAGCAGCGCACCGTTCAACAGCTGCGCGCGCGGTGCACCATGGGGCGCGTGGTTTCGCCGTTAGCATCACGTCAGGTCCAGCCTGGCATGCAAACTGCGTTTCCCAGAAAGCCAAGCGACAGCCTGCGCCTCACCTGACTCAAGTACGGAAGCCGAGGTCCTGCCCACTCCCGGCGCCGCAGGGGATTGTGGGTTGTAGAGTCTTGGCTCTGCGCTCTTCGAAGGGAGGTGCTGCGCAGGCGCGGGCAGCACGCAGAGGCCGTTAAGTGGTGGGGGAGGGATGGAGGGGGAGAGTGGGGTGTGGGAAGGGAGAGTGGGGAGGTGGAAGGGGGAGACAGGGGACGTGGGAGGGGAGGTGGGAAACCTCCGTCCTACCCGCGGCGCTGGAGCTGAGGTCTCGTCAATTTGCCCAGGCTGGTCTCGAACACCTGGGCTCAAGCAAGTCTCTCGCCTCGGCCTCCCAAAGTGCTGGGATTACAGACTTGAGCCACTGTGCCCAGCTTGTCTCTCTTTTTGTGATGTAAAAATCCAATATTAGATTCTGTTAAAGAAAAAAAAAAAAAGGCCGGGCTCCGTGGCTCAGCCTGTAATCCCGCACCTTTGGGAGGCTGAAGTGAGTGGATTGCCTGAGCCCGCGGGTTCGAGACCCGCCTGGGCAACTCGGCGAGACCTCATCTCTACAATAAATCGAAAGTTAGCCGGGTGTGGTAGCATGCGCCTGTAGTTCCGGCTACTCGGAAGGCTGAGGTGGAAGGTTCGCCGGAGCCCAGCAGGTCGAGGCTGCGGTGGCCGGGAGCGGCCCCTGCACTCCCGTCTGGGTGATGGAGTGAGACTTCCCACTGAAAAAAGAAAAGAAAGGAAAAGAAAAGAAACCTCAAAGACTAGGCTGTGCTAACATTCTTGAACCACACAATCATGAAAAATAATAAAATTATTGCTGCTTTAAACCGCTAATTTGGGGATAGTTTGTTATGCAGCAAAAGCTAACTGAGACAAGATCGAGGACATGTTTTCCAACTGCCTGCAGGCCTTGAAGAAGAAGGGACTACACATTTTTCACAACATAAATCACAATGCTAGCACAGGACACGACATACTGGGGAATCAAAAAAACCCTGGAATTACTTTTTGGGGGGGCAGGCCCCTTGCAGTACAGGCTTCCCCTGCTAGGTAAGTGTTCTAGGAGCCCATTGGCATCAGTGTGCCAGCTAGCATTGTTGTGAGAGGCTGCATGCAGATTCAGTAAATTTTTTTCTGGAAATTCTTTCAACTCCTTTGCCCATTCCATGACGGTTGATTTACAAGCGCACCTGTCTACAGTGTGCTGAGTGTTCAGCAGTTTTTGACCAAAAACATCATGACTCCCGTGTCCCACCCTTCCTATTCATCCAATCTTTCCCCTAGTGACTTTTTTTGTCTCCCTAGACGAAAAAAGTCCACAAAGGTAAATGTTTTGCTAATGTGGAAGAGGTAAAACAAAAAACAGCAGAAATACTAAAAGGCATCAAAAGTGACAAGTTCAGGCCGGGCTCAGTGGCTCAGCCTGTAATCCCAGGCCTTTGGGAGGCCGAGGTGAGTGGATTGCCTGAGCCCGCAGGTTCGAGACCTGCCTGGGCAACTTGGTGAGACCTCATCTCTACAATAAATCAAAAATTAGCTGGGCGTGGTAGCACGCACCTGTAGTTCAGGCTACTTGGAAGGCTGAGGCGGAAGGATCGCTGGAGTCCAGCAGGGCGAGCCACTGCACTCCAGTCTGGGCGACAGAGTGAGACTCCAACCAAAAAAAAAAAAAGAAAAAAAAAGTGACCAGTTCAAAAACTGTTCTGAGCAGTGGGAAAAGCATCTTGATAGGTATATTGCATCAAATGAAGAGTACTTTAAAAGTGACTGAAGCCAGACGTCGTGGCTCACCTCCGTAATCCCAGCACTTTAGGAGGCAGAGGCGAGAGAATTGCCTGAGCCCAGGGATTTAAGATCAGGCTGGGCAACTTGACAAGACCTCATCTCTATAACTAATCAAAAAATTAGCTGGGCGTGGTGGTGCACACCTATAGTTCCAGTTACTTGGAAGGCTAAGGCGGAAGGATCGCCGGAGCCCAGCAGGTTGAGACTGCAGTGGCCATGAGTATGCCACTGTATTCCAGCCAGGGTGACAGAGTGAGACTCCAACTAAAAAAAAAAAAACAAAAACAAGCAGGCACGGTGGCTCAAGCCTGCAATCCCAGCACTTTAGGAGGCAGAGGCGAGAGGATTGCCTGAGTCCAGGGGTTCGAGACCAGCCTGGCCAGTTTGGTAAGACCTCCACTCTACAATAAACCAAAAAAACTAGCCGGCGTGGTAGTGCCCACCTGTACTTCCGGCTACTTGGAAAGTTGAGGTGGAAGGATCGCCGAAGCCTAGCAGGTCAAGACTGCGGTGGCCAGGCCCTTCAGCCTGGAAGACGAGTGAGACTCCAACTCAAACAAACAAACAAAAAATTTTATTTAACAGGAAGCTTCAGAATGAAAACCCAACTTCCCAGCGAATTATAGAAACTTAAATACCATCTCCAGGTTACAGAAAGAATGGAGGGCTTGCCTTCTGGTAAAACAGGTTATGGAAGGGGGAATAAGAGGAATTCCATTGAGATGCAACAGATGATTGGGACAATGACTGGATTGGGGAAACAGAACATGAAGAATGACTTGAAAATAGTTCTCAGCCGGGCTCGGTAGTTCAGCCTGTAATCCCGCGCCTTTGGGAGGCTGAGGTGAGTGGATTGCCTGAGCCCGCGGGTTCGAGACCCACCTGGGCAGCGAGACCTCATCTCTACAATAAATCAAAAAATCAGCCAGGCGTGGTAGCGCATGCCTGTAATTCCGGCTACTCGGAAGACTGAGGCAGAAGGATCGCCGGAGCCCAGCAGGTCGAGGCTGCGGGGCCGGGAGTGGCCACTGCACTCCAGTCTGGGCGACAGAGTGAGACTCCAACTCAAAAAAAAAAAAAAAAAGAAAGAAAATAGTTCTCCACGAAAGCTGAATGCACCCGAGGGTCAGGCTTTATTTTAAAATGGTTCTTCCTCTCTTTTCCAGCAATAGATAATTTTAACAGGGAGAGGAAGCAGCTTGGAAGAAACATTGAGGCAAAACGCCACATTCTGGAGTGAATTTTCCGCTACCCCTTCACCAGACTAGTTGAATGCCAGAGTTTATAAGAATGATAAAAGCATCATGTCACACAAATTGGATTGATTTCTCACCTCTTTGGGGACAATATTAACTTGGACCTTTATCTTACATGATATACCAAAGCAAATTCAATGGATGAGAGTAACATGTGGGGGAAATTACACATGAAAAGCTAAAGGTTTTCACTAGAAAACATTTAACAATCTCTGCTTGGGAAGACTTTCTCTTTTTTTTTTTTGGAGTTGGAGTCTCACTCCGTCAACCAGACTGGAGTGCAGTGGCCGCTCCTGGCCTCCGCAACCTCGACCTGCTGGGCTCCAGCGATCCTTCCGCCTCAGCCTTCCGAACAGCCGGAATTACAGGCACGTGCTACCACGCCCAGCTCATTTTGATTGATTGTAGAGATGAGGTCTCGCCAAGTTGCCCAGGCGGGTCTCGAACCCGCGGGCTCAGGCAATCCACTCACCTCAGCCTCCCAAAGGCGTGGGATTACAGGCTGAGCCACCGAGCCCGGCTTTAACCCTATCTTAAAAAAACAAACCACCACAATCAATTAGTTTCTTCACAAACCTCTGGCAATTTCCTTTTGCAAACTTTCCCCAATTTCCCTGGTCCACAAGACCCCAACACCAGGTTTATAAAACACTCCTCTAGCCTCTGTCTTTCTGCCTATTGTGTTCTTCACAACGCATCTTCCCCTTAATAAATCTACCTTTCTAGCCGGGCTCGGTGGCTCAGCCTGTAATCCCACGCCTTGGGAGGCCGAGGTGAGTGGATTGCCTGAGCCCGCGGGTTCGAGACCCGCCTGGGCAACTTGGAGAGACCTCATCTCTGCAATAATTCAAAAATTAGCCGGGCGTGGTAGCACGCACCTGTAGTTCCGGCTACTCAGAAGGCTGAGGCGGAAGGATCGCCGGAGCCCAGCAGGTCGAGGCTGTGGTGGTGGCCATGAACGTGCCACTGCACTCCAGCTTGGGCGATAGAGTGAGACTCCAACTCAAACAAATAAATAAATCTACCTTTCTTATTTCCTAACTGTCTTGGTAAATTCTTTTTACGAACCTGTGTGTCTAGCCATACCTATCCCACCACATGGCATATCACTCCACCTTCTATGAGCTAAGAGGGGTGGGCTGTAGGTGTTTGGGCATGAGTTTTGATCGCTATCTCTCAACCTTCTAAGGTCACAAGGACCTTCTAAATAATTAAAGTTATTGCATAACTAGATTTGGGCTTTTCTTAGAACATCATGGCTGTGTTTTGGGTAATTCCCCGTTTCTTTGATTTACTGCGTCGGTAGATCCATATTCCAGCCTACAGGGTGGTCGGGTTTAGTGTGCCTAGTCAGTCAGGTGAAGGTTGTACACCAATAAGAAAGATGTCTGGACTAGACACGGTGGCTCACGCCTAAAATCCCAGCACTCTGGGAGGCCGAGGTGAGAGAACTGCCTGAGCCCACAGGTTCAAGACCAGCCTGGGAAACTTGGTGAGACCTTATCTACAATAAATCAAATTATTAGCCAGGTGTGGTGGTGCATGCTTGTAGTTCCAGCTACTTGGAAGGCTGAGACTGAAGGATCACCTAAGCCCAGCAGGTCGAGGCTGTGGTGGTGGCCATGAACGTGCCACTGCACTCCCACTTAGGCGATAGAGTGAGACTCCAACTCAAAAAAAAAAACCAAAAAACAAAGATGTCTGAATGCTTACCTTATTTTAATTTAGATCTGCCTAAGGAAACTTATCTATGTCTAACCTGCACTGAATACCTGTCTCAAATGCAGTTGGGAGACAAATCATCAAGGAAAAGACAAATGACTTTGACTGTATAAAGAGCTGAATATTTTATATGTTCAAAAAGGGAATGGCAAAAATAGAAGTTAATAGGTATTAGAAGTATATTTCCAGCAAAAATGATAGTAAAAGGGTTAACTTCTTTAAAGAGTAAAGATATTGGCCGGGCTCGGTGGCTCAGCCTGTAATCCCAGCGCTTTGGAAGGCCGAGGTGAGTGGATTGCCTGAGCCCGTGGATTCGAGGCCCGCCTGGGCAACTTGGCGAGACCTCATCTCTACAATCAATCAAAAACTAGCCGGGCGTGGTAGCGCGTGCCTGTAGTTCCAGCTACTTGAAAGGCTGAGGTGGAAGGATCTCTGGAGCCCAGCAGGTCGCAGGTTGAGGCCGCAGTGGCCAGGAGCGACCACTGCATTCCAGTCTGGGTGACAGAGTGAGACTCCAACTCAAAAAAATAAATAAATAAATAAACAGTAAAGATATTAATAAAGCAATGTGAAATTAGCCCATGGAGCAACACACCACACCCCACCTGGCATCACAGCTGTTTGTAAAAGAACAAAGGGAAGCAGTTTTGTTGAGCAGTTAGCCAGTCCCTGCCACACATTTTGGGACATGCTATCTCTGAAAATAGAGAAGGGTTATGTTGTTTATTTGTTTCCTTGTTTTTTGTTTGTTTGTTTTTTGAGTTGGAGTCTCACTCTGTCACCTAGATTGGAGTACAGTGGCCACTCCCGGCCACCGCAGCCTCGACCTGCTGGGCTCCGGCGATCTTTCCGCCTCAGCCTTCCAAGCAGCTGGAACTACAGGCATGTGCTACCACGCCCGGCTAATTTTTGATTTATTGTAGAGATGAGGGCTCGCCAAGTTGCCCAGGTGGGTCTCGAACCCGCGGGCTCAGGCAATCCACTCACCTCAGCCTCCCAAGGCGTGGGATTACAGGCTGAGCCACCGAGCCCGGCTTGTTTCCTTGTTTATTGCCTGTCTCCTTCTACTTATATGAAGAATACAAGCTCCATGAGTTTTGTTCACCACGGTATCCTCATTACCTATCCAGGAGCCTGAATATAGTAGGCACTCAATAAATATGTATTGAATGAATGAATGAAAAAAACTTGTAGTAACTTTCAGATGACGGAATTTATGAATATGCTGAAAATTTTATATATATATATATATATGGCACAGGTTGGGGTGCAGGGGCATGCTCACAGCCGCCACAGCCTCTACCTGCTGGACTCAGGCGATCCTTCCACCTCAACCTTCCAAGTAGCTGGAACTACAGGTGTGTACCACCACCCCTGGCTAATCTTTTGATTTATTGTAGAGATGAGGTCTCGCCAAGTTGCCCAGGCTGGTCTCGAATCCCTGGGTTCAAGCGATCCTCTCACCTCGGCCTCCCAAAGTTTTGGGATTACAGGCTTCAGCCTTGTAACCTTGCCAGGCCTATATTAATATTTTTTAGGGACATGGAAAACTGTTTGGGGTGTGTACAATGGACTCTGAAGTTAGGTAGGATTTGATATAGACCCTGTAACAGTACTCAAGATGGCAGTGGATTAAATACAATAGAAGTTTGTTTCTTTCTCCCCTAGCGGCCTCAGCATATGCAATCCAGGGCTAGTGTGGAGGTTTCTCAGCATCAGGTACCCAGGCTGCTACGACCTATGACCCTGCCATCTCAAGGGATTTGCTCTGGCCTGCATGGTCTAGGATGGCTCCCACCACATCCTTGTTTCAGGCAGAAGGAAGGAGAAAGCAGAAATGGAGGCTGCTGCTCCTTCAGGTTACAGGTGAACTGAGAAATAAAATCTTAGCTTTAGCGTTTAATTTATTCTGCCCTAAGGACTGTGATGGTCACTTCTTTGGTTATTTTCCACGTCAAAGCACAGATATGAAGCAGTGAGTTCAGGACACAGGTAATCAAAGGGAATACACTTTGGGATGCCAAGGTAAGAGGACTGCTTAAGGCCAGGAGTCCAATTCCAGCCTAGGCAGCAGAGCGAGTCCTGGTCTCTAACACCCGTAGTCCCATCTACTCAGGAGGCCAGGGTGGAAGGATTGCCCGAGTCCAGGAGATGGAGGCTGTGGTGAGCCATGATTGTGCCACTGTACTCCAGCCTGGAGGACAGTGAGATCCTGTCAAAAAGGACTATACCTGCTCATTCCTGGTTAATACAAACTGTTTGCAAAAATGGGCAGTATGCAAATTTGCATATACAGTATGGTACGAATATATAACTATTCCCAGGAAAAAGTCAGAAGGGAAATATAATAAATAGACGTTGTCTCTGATAAGTGAGTAAATTTTTTTCTTTTATAAAATATTTTGCTATATATCATACAAATGAGCAAGCATGACTAGATATTTTAAACATTTATCATTGTGAAAAATAGCATGCCTACAGAAAGAGCAAAACACATAAATGCGCAGTATACTGAACAACCAAGTGATCAGGGCTGGGCTGGGGGAGCACAGGAGTATGTGAGAGGCCAGAGAAGGTGCCTGATTTATCTGGGGCCACCAGGCAAGGAGAGAATTATCAAGAATTACCCTCCAGAGGGAAGCCATCTGAAACATGATTTGGAAGGATGAGGAAGATTCGCTGTGCAACCATGAAAGCACACACTTCGCCGGGCTCGGTGGCTCAGCCTGTAATCCCGCGTCTTTGGGAGGCTGAGGTGAGTGGATTGCCTGAGCCCACGGGTTCGAGACCCACCTGGGCAGCGAGACCTCATCTCTACAATAAATCAAAAACAAAATCAGCCAGGCGTGGTAGCACATGCCTGTAATTCCAGCTACTCGGAAGGCTGAGGCGGAAGGATCGCCGGAGCCCAGCGGGTCGGTGGCCGGGAGCGGCCACTGCACTCCAGTCTGGGCGACAGAGTGAGACTCCAACTCAAAAAAAAAAAGACTCAGGAGCCTGAGTAAAGTTTGTCCAAGCAAATAATCTTTGCCAAGTGATTGACCCCAAAGCAAAACAGTAGGAGGGGTGATCCTACAGCATCAGAGGCCACACAAGAACCTCGCAGCAAGGGAGCCTGGTGAGCAGAAAGGGCACAAAAGTGGCTCAGACCTGCTGAAGAGAGGGCGGGGCTGTAACAGGTATCTGCGTTAGTCATCACATAACAATTTGGCATCAGCCATGCTTGGGTTCAGACCTGGCTCTGCCATCTACTGTGTGGCCTCAGGCAAGTGACACCACCCCTCTGAACTGTTACTTCCTCTCATGTTAGTTCCTTTCTCTAAGGGTTACAAGAGGTCTTGGCAAGTCATGCCTATAAAGCAGTCACTCCAGCTTGGTCCTGTGGAGCCCTCAGGTGGCATTAACTAGGGAAGGTATGACTCTTGAGTTTATGCATCGATGCCACTTTAAGATTAATGTCATGGCTCGGTGGCTCAGCCTGTAATCCCGCGCCTTTGGGAGGCTGAGGTGAGTGGATTGCCTGAGCCCGCGGGTTTGAGACCCGCCTGGGCAGGCGAGACCTCCTCTCTACAGTAAATCAAAAAATCAGCCAGGCGTGGTAGCACATGCCTGTAATTCCAGCTACTTGGAAGGCTGAGGCAGAAGGATCGCTGGAGCCCAGCAGGTCGAGGCTGCGGTGGCCGGGAGCGGCCACTGCACTCCAGTCTGGGTGACAGAGTGAGACTCCAACTCAAAAAAAAAAAAAAAAGATTAATGTCATGGAGGCAGCAGATTATGAGAAATAAAAGTGAAGCCGGGCTTGGTGGCTCAGCCTGTAATCCCAGCACTCTGGGAGGCTGAGGTGAGTGGATTGCCTGAGCCCACGGGCTCAAGACCCTCCTGGCAACTTGGCGAGACCTTATCTCTACAATAAATCAAAATGAGCCGGGCGTGGTAGCGCGCACCTGTAGTTCCAGCTATTCAGAAGGCTGAGGCAGAAGGATCGCCGGAGCCCGGCAGGTCGAGGCTGTGTTGGCCGGGAGCGGCCACTGCACTCCAGTCTGGGTGACAGAGTGAGACTCCAACTCAAAAAAAAAAAAAGTGTGAGCTACAAATCCATCCTTCCTAGGTTAAATGTGTTGAGCTGGGAACACCCAGGTAACACTGCCATTACGGTTCCTCACTTTCTCAAGGTTGAGATGATGGCAGAAAGGTGGACAGATCACTAGGGACTTGGTGGCCGTGGTGAGAACTTTGGACTTTTTTGGAATGAAGCGTAGCCAGGGCAGGGCTCTGAGCCAGGGGGGCTCTGACAACCCAGGTGTTCACAGGCTCCCACTATGTTTGGGGAAAAGCCTAGGGGGCAGGGAACCGGGAGACCAGGGAGGAGGCTGCTGGGATATCCCGGTGGGCAGGATGGAGGCTGGAACAGAGTGAGGGCACTGGAAGGGGCAAAGAGTTTCGATTCTGTAGGTGAAGCCAGCAAGATCTGCTGACTGTTGGGGTGGGTTTGAAGGAAAGAAAGGTTAAGGGAGACCCTTGGTTGGTCTCAGTCACTGGAAGGACAGAGCTGCCACTGACCTAGGAGGGGAGGGTGGTGAGGGAGCAGGTTCGGAAGAAAAGTCAGACGTTCAGTTTAGGATGTGTAAAGCCTGAAGTTCCTCTAACATCCTCCACCCTTTCCCATGGAGACGGTGAAGAGGTTGCAGAATGTAGGAGCCTGGAATTCAGGCAAGGTGTCCCGCCTGAAGATAGAAATGTGGGTGTTGGCCTGGAGATGCAATTTAAGCTTAAGCATGTTCGGGAGGAACTGCTGGGCATGAGTGATACAAAGAGGAGACCCGAGACCTGACTTGGGGGCTGGCCAGAATTAAGAGGTCAGGGAGACAGAACTAAATGACAGTATGATTATAATCAACAGTGAGTCTATGAGAAAGCAGGAGTCACTTTGAGGGCGTGTAACTGGAAGTCTCACCTCATCTCAGGTGGGGGTAGAGACAGGGAAGGCTTCCCAAAAGAAGTGACTCGGGAGCCGACCCCCAAAGCTTGAGTAGCCACACAACCAAGCCATCAAAAGGCAGAAGGAAAGTTCCAGGCAGAGGGCAAAGCCCATGCAAAGTCCTGGCAGCAAATGAACCTGGGGAGAGGGTAGAGAAAGGAAGTTGCTCAGTCTGGCAGGGAGGGGTGTGGCGAGAAGGGACTCTGGATTAGTCATCGCCGAAAGATCTGTCATCAGCCAAGCCCGGGTTTAGATCTAGTCTTGCCACTCTCTGTGACCTTGCCTTTCAGAATCTCCATTTTCTCTCCTGTTAAATCCTTGCCTCACAGACAAGACCTGTTTAGCAGTTGCCTTGGCCTGGCCCCAGCAAGCCCTCGGGGAGTATTAGCTGTAACTGTAGCTTTGTCTGTGGCGATCTTGCTACAGAATTTGAGCTATTATCATATTAATTATATTATTAAATAGTCAATGCATAAGGATAGTGGTTAAAGATACAGGCTAGGGAGCTTGGTTGCCTAGGTGTAACCTCAGAGTCAGTTTACTTATCTGTAAAATGGGGATAATAAGTAACATCTCACAGGACTGTTATGAGGACAAATCACTTGATGCGTGTAAAACACTTAGGACAGCGCTTGGCAGTTACCTGTTTTTTGTCAGATTTATTTATTTATTTTTATTTATTTATTTATTTATTGGCAGTTACCTGTTTTTTGTCAGATTTATATGTATGTATGTATGTATGTATGTATGTTGGAGTCTCACTCTGTCGCCCAGACTGGAGTGCAGTGGCCGCTCCCGGCCACCGCAGCCTCGACCTGCTGGGCTCCGGCGATCCTTCCGCCTCAGCCTTCCGAGTAGCTGGAACTACAGGCGCGCACTACCCCGCCCAGCTAATCTTTGATTTTATTGTAGAGCTGAGGTCTCGCCAAGTTGCTCAGGCGGGTCTCGAACCTGCGGGCTCAGGCAATCCACTCACCTCAGCCTCCCAAAGTGCTGGGATTACAGGCTGCGCCACCGAGCCCGGCTTGTCAGTATTATTTAACGATAGGCAAGATTCAACCTGCTGAGAAATGCAGGTGGACTCCAGGCTAAGCATTTATAACTTAATTCGGATAGGAGCCCGGAGCGGGGGGCAACCCATGTTCCCATTTTACAGACGAGAAATCGCTGCTCGGAGACGTCAAGTCACCGTTTGGGGGTTGCGCAGTTATTGTGCGACAGAGCCTCAGACCTCTCGTCCCCGAGCGCCTCCGCCCAGGATCGACGGGGTGCGCGCGGGAGGCTGGGCGACCTCAAGACCGCCGAGTCGGAGCCTCCGGCGCCGGAAGCACGCAGGGCGGCGCCGCGGCGCCGGCTTCCCGCTACGTGGGGCGCGTCGGCGGCCCAGGCGCATGCGCGCCGCCGGCGCTAGGACCGCCCGGACGACGGCGGGCCCGCTCGGCGTCTCCGCCCGACCCCGGGGCCCCGCCCGAGCCCGGGCCCCGCCCTCGCGAGCCGCACGCCGCGGGAGGCCCGCGCGCAGCAGCCGCCGTGACCGCGGGACCTCCGGACGCGAGAGCGGGTGAGCGCCCGGCCCAGACTCCCTCCGCGCCCCGCAGTCCCGCCGTGGCGGTGCCCGGGCCCGGCGAGCCCCCGATGGCTCGGCCCCGGGGCCCCCGGACCCGCGACCTCCGATTCGAGCCCCCAGACCCGCCCAAGCCCCGCCACCCTGCCCCGGGCCCCCGCCCCACCCCGCCGCGTCTCACGATCCCCAAACACGCCCATCGGCCGGCGCAGCACCCCGCGAATTCCCCCTCGGGGCGTCCCGAGCCACGATCCCGGATCCGTGTCCCCAGCTGCAGTGGGGACCCCCCGTCCCGGGCCCCAGTGCTCACAGGCACGACTCAGACCCGACCCCCCCGACCCGGCCGTGACATTGCAATCCCGCCGCTGGGAGTGCCCGGACGCCTGCAAGCGCAAACCCGCCTTCGGGATCGCCGGAACCCCGCCCCGGGTCTCCAGGCCGAGGAGGTCTGACCCGCGCCCAAGACCCCCATGCTCATTCCGGGGCTGTCGGTCTCAGATTCGAGGGCCCAGACACGCCGGGCACGCGGGACACCAGTTTGGGGCCCCCCTCGGGCGAACCCCCAGACCTGGAGCCCCGCCCGCGATGCGTGCCGTCCGTGCGGGCTCCCTCACGCCCGACGGGCACCTTCCGCCCCGAGGAGGTTTCAAGGCTGATCCTCCTCCCTGTCTCATCCACCCGAGGAGGACCCTCCCCCAGAAGCTCAGACCCCCCCCCCGGGGGCCGCGGATTCCTTTCCTCGTCCAGCTGCCGGAAATGCGTATTGGGGGGGAGGGAGCAGACTCGGGGCGAGGCAGCCATCTGACCCCCGTTTCCCCCCCAGGAGTGAGTCGCAGCCATGTTCCTGGTTAACTCGTTCCTGAAGGGCGGCGGCGGCGGCGGCGGCGGCGGGGGCGGGGGTCTGGGGGGGGGCTTGGGGAATGTGCTTGGAGGCCTGATCAGCGGCGCGGGGGCGGTGGCGGCGGCGGCGGCGGCGGCGGCGGCGGCGGAGGCGGAGGCGGAGGGGGCGGTGGAACGGCCATGCGCATCCTGGGCGGAGTCATCAGCGCCATCAGGTGAGGCGGAGCTTGGGGAGGGGGCGTGGCCTGACTCGCATAGAATTAAACCGACACGAATAGAATTAAACTGGAGACTGACCCGGGAGCCTTCGCGAGGCTAGGCTGGCCTGGCCTGGGAGTCTAGCCTTAAGTGGGGAGGATCCTGATGAGGCTGATGTCATTTCACGGGGGCAGGGCTTGACTTGGGTATAGTCTGGTTGTGCAGATCCCGGGGAATGTGGGCCCCGAGGGGGCGGATCCGGAGTGTTGGGAGATGGGCTTTCTGGGGGCTGTGAGCAGCGTGCATCGGCTAACCTGGAGACACCAACGTTAAGGGGGCGGAGCCAGTGAGTCTGAGTGACACTTCACGGGGGCGGGGCTTAGCGCGGTCTGCGGTCTCGGTGGGTCCAGGGGGGGGGGGACCCCAGGAGAGGCCAAGACTTAATGGAATAGGGGAAATGGCCCAGAAGGGGCTGAGTCTGGTTGGAATCTGGCTAGATGAATGAAGTGCCGTGATAGGGGAGGGCAAATTGTCTGTTGGAGCCTAATTAGCTGTGGCCACCGAGCAGTGATCCTTCGAAGGGGCCTAAACGATTGGAGCTGGGGCAGCACGTTGGGAAGACAGGCATTCAGGAAAGGGGGCGATGCGGTGGGGTCTAGGACAGATGGGACCTACGGAGGTGAAGCCCCGGAAAGCTGCGGCAGAACCCCTGTGAAGTGAGACCTTGAAGAGGAGGTGTCTGTTGAGTCTGGGCAGGATTTGGGGTTGAGTGGGGCCAAGGTGACTCTGGACCCTACCGCAGGATGAGGCGCCCTGGCAGGAGTGGAGCCTGCCATGGGGGCAGGTCTGTGGGTTTCCTCGTGGGTGGGGCTGGCCTGATGAGGAGGGGCAGGGCAAGGGCAGTGTGGATTGGGACGGGTGAGGACGAGAACAGCTGAAGGGCTGAGCGACCGAGTAAGGCGGGTGGTGGGCTGGGGTTTGGGAAGTGGCACTGGCAGTTCTGCCGGCGCCGTGGGTTCCGCGGGCGCTGCCGGTTGGAGGCCCCGCCCCCTGGGCTAACTCCCCTTTGTCTCCTCTCAGCGAGGCGGCTGCGCAGTACAACCCGGAGCCCCCGGTAAGCCGCCCTCCCAGCCAGAGAGCCCTCCTCTCCTTCTCGGGCCTTTCCAGACCCCCTGCTGGTTCCTTTCGAGAAGTCCCGCCTTTCCCTCCTGTGAAATTCCCCTGCCATGAAGTCCCCCACCCGCCCTGCCCCCAACGTCGCTGAGGTCTTAGCCATGCCTCCCACACTCCCCATTCACTGACTGCCCCTCGTCCTTCCGATCATCAGGCCGCCCCTCCCACTCTGACTTGCCCACGCAGGTGCTTGGGTATGGGGAGCTGTCCTGGCCGGGGCACCCCTCATCTCGCCCGCTCTGAGATCTCCTTCCTCCGCAGCCTCCACGAACCCATTACTCCAACATTGAGGCTAACGAGAGTGAGGAGGTCCGGCAGTTCCGGAGACTCTTTACCCAGCTGGCTGGAGATGTAAGTGACCTGGGGCCCCTGGCCCTGGCCTAACCCTTTCATACCTTACCTTGGGCTGCCCTGGCATACACGCTTGATGAAAACCCCGAAGTTCCCATTCTCCTTCACGACACGTCCAGACCCCTTTCGGTCAGCCCTGACCTGTCCTTGATTTCTGCCTGCAGGACATGGAGGTCAGTGCCACAGAACTCATGAATATCCTCAACAAGGTTGTGACCCGACGTGAGTGACCAGGCTGAGGCATAGGGCAGGTTTAGAGGCATAGGGGCTGGGGTAGCTGTGACCTCTAGCCTCTGACTTTCAACCTTTCTGCCACAGATCCTGATCTGAAGACTGATGGTTTTGGCATTGACACATGTCGCAGCATGGTGGCGGTGATGGATGTATCCTTGGGGGCAGTCTGGGAAGGCCCTGGGTGAAGAGGGAGTTTTTGAGAATATGTTTGGGACAGCCAGGATGTAACCTTCATACCCACAACATGGATATGCACACATCAGAACACAATCATCTATAGTGTAAACATGTGGCAATAAATCATAACAACACCAGCTGGCACTATACTTATGTTAACTGACTGAACCTTCACAGCCATGCTGTTGGGACATCATAATTATTTTACTCCTTTTTTTTTTGAATTGGAGTCTCACTCTGTCGCCCAGACTGGAGTGCAGTGCACACTCCTGGCCATCTCAGCCTTGCCCTACTGGGCTCCGGCACTACAGGCGCATACTACCATGCCCGGCTAATTTTTTATTTAGTGTAGAGATGAAGTCTCACCAAGTTGCTCGGGCGGGTCTCGAACCTGCGGGCTCAGGCAATCCACTTGCCTTTGCCTCCCAAAGTGCTGGGATTACAGGCTGAGCCACCGAGCCCAGCCCTTTTACTCCTTTTTTTTTTACTTTTTAAAATTTGTTTTGGGGTTCGTTTTTGGTTTTTTGTTTGCTTGTTTGTTTTCTTAATTACTGGGACTGCAGGTACACATTACAATGCCCAGCAAATTTTTTTAATTTATTTTTTATTTTTTTATTTTTATTTTTATTTTATTTTTCTGAGTTGGAGTCTCACTCTGTCGCCCAGACTGGAGTGGCCGCTCCCGGCCACCACAGCCTCGACCTTCTGGGCTCTGGCGATCCTTCCGCCTCAGCCTTCCGAGTAGCCGGAATTACAGGCACGCGCTACCACACCCGGCTGATTTTTTTGATTTATTGTAGAGATGAGATCTCGCCAAGTTGCCAAGGCAAGTCTCGAACCCGCGGACTCAGGCAGTCCACTCACCTCAGCCTCCCAAAGGTGCGGGATTACAGGCTGAGCCACCGAGCCTGGCTCAGAACAGTTTTTGAACCATCAATTTTGATGCCTTTTAGTGCTTCTGCTGTCTTTGTTTCACCTCTTCCACGTTGGCAAAACATTTTCCTTTGAGGATTTTTTTCATCTGAGGAAACAAAAGTCGCTTGGGGCAAGATTGGTGAATAGGGAAAGTGGGACACAGGATTCATGCTGTGTTTGATCAAAAACTGTTCAATGATCATCGTCATGGTGGAAGAACCAGTCACCTGTTTGCCACAACTTGGGATATTTCTTCTACAAATCATGACCCAACTTTCTCAAAGTTTCCAGATAAAAGCTTTTGTTGACTGCTTGATCCGGTGGAACAAATTCCAAATGTACTATAAAGGGCCTGCCCTCCAAAAGATAATTCCGGTTTTTTGGGAAGCCTCCCTCATATACTTGCATCTGGGCCAGTCATTAACTGATCTCAGATACCTGCACACTCAGCACATAGGACTAGACACACACAAATACATATATCCATGGCATGTCATTACATATCTATTGCATAGAGTGAAACAATCCCAACTCTACCTCTTAGTCAGATTCCTGAACCTCTGTGCCTCAGTTTCCCTTTCTGTGAAGTGAGTAAGTGATAATGGTGATACCGAATTGGAACTTCATGCATAGGGTTTACCACAGTCATAGCACATAGTAAGTAGTCTACACTGTAGCTGTTACTGTGATGTTAGTAGTAGTGATTTTTCAGCTTTAAGTATGCTTTTTTTTTTTTTTTTTTTTTTTGAGTTGGAGTCTTACTCTGTCACCCAGGGTGGAGTGCAGTGGTATGCTTATGGCCACCCCAGCGTCAACCTCCTGGGCTCAGGTGATCCTTCTGCCTCAGCCTCTCAAGTGACTGGGATAACAGGTGCATGCCATCACACCTGGCTAACTTGGTATAATTTTATTGCAGAGACAAGGTCTCTCCATGTTGCCCAGGCTGGTCTTGAACTCTGGCATCCAGCAATCCTCCCGTCTTGGCCTCCAAAGTGCTAAGATTACAGGCTTAAATCACCATGTCCAGCTGAGGATTATGTTGAACTTCAAACTATAAATTCCTCACCTGAAAAGAACTGTTAATTTTTCACCTATAAAAATTTAATTTTAATATAGGTGACTCAATTTAATCAATGTTTGGGACATTTAAAAAACAAGGGTGATTTAAAACTCTAAGAAAGTGCGATGGCTCAGCCTGTAATCCCAGCACTTTGGGCGACAGAGGCGAGAGGATTGCCTGAGCCCTGGGGTTTGAGACCTGCCTGGGCAACTAGGTGAGATCTCGTCTCTACAATACATCACAAAAGCTAGCCAGGTGTGGTGGCATGTGTCTGTAGTTCCAGCTACTTGTAAGGCTGAGGCATAAGGATTGCCTGAGCCCAATAGGTCGAGGCTGCAGTGGCCGTGAGCATGTCATTGCACTACAGCCTGGGTAACAAGAGTGAGACTCCAACTCAAAAAAAAAAAAAAAAGGGAAAGTGATGGTAAGTACCGACTGGATTTGTGATAAAAACTAAATGATTTTTTTTTTTGAGTCAGAGTCTCACTCTCACCCATGCTGGAGTGCAGTGGCACACTCACAGCCACTGTAGTCTCGATCATGCCACTGCACTCCAGCCTGGATGACCGAGTGAGACCCCCAACTCAAAAAAATAGTTAAACTTAAGTCTCCACACTTGCGTTTAAAGAGAGTCCTTATTTAGGAATATAGACTAAAATATGTATCGATAAAAAGAAAAATAAAACGACACGCTAGTTGACATAACTAGGGTTGAATGAGAGCTGGAGTTTTAGCCCAGATTCTCCTGTTTGCTGTGTCATTGTCATATATACAGTGTACATAGTGCACAATCCGGGTACAGCTGTCATACTCCTTAACATTCCCTTGCCAGAGCGACACCACAGGCAAGCTGGGCTTTGAGGAATTCAAGTACCTGTGGAACAACATCAAAAAGTGGCAGGTGTGTAGCACCTCCAAATTCCCTGGCACCCAGACTCCCAAGCCATGGAAATATCATGCCCCATGGTACACAGTTAGGTCTTGACTTTTCTCTGTGTCCCTACAGACCATATACAAACAGTTTGATGTTGACCGATCAGGGACCATTGGCAGCAGTGAACTACCAGGGGCCTTTGAGGCAGCAGGTATGGCTGGCAGGGACACAGTGGGGCTGGGGGTGGAATTGATGAGGCAGCCTACACTGAGCTGGTCTGAGTCTGATTCCTGGGCACAGGAGTGGGTTGGGCCCTGTGGCCCACACACCTGAGGGACTAAACCATTCTCAGGGTTCCACCTGAATGAACATCTCTACAACATGATCATCCGACGCTACTCGGATGAGGGAGGAAACATGGATTTTGACAACTTTATCAGCTGCTTGGTCAGGCTGGACGCCATGTTCCGTGAGTGACACCCCAGCTGTCTTCCTGGGGGGGGATTTACTCAACCACCATTGGCCAAGGTCTCCTTTAGGTGTGACCTTGAGGTGGGCAATGCTAGGAGCACAGCAGTGACCAAAGCAGCCTGAGTTCCTGCCCTCACAGAGCTCACAATCCAGTGAAAGAGAAAGAAGTCACCAGACAGTAACAGCTCAGATGACTTTGGCTGGGATAGGGGAAGCCTAGGCAGAGTAATGGGGGCTTTAATGGAGGAGCTCTGGGCGGAGTGATAGGGTTCTGACGAGGGCAGCATAGGCATAGTATGTTCAGATTTGCCTGGGGAAGCCCAGAGTCAGTTACTATCGGTCTTCTTGCTGGTAGATCCAGTGGCTATGGAGAACCATGGCAGGCTCTAGGCAAGGGAGGAACAGAGTAAGGTTTGTTCTTCCTGAGAGCCCAGGGAGGACAATGCATTAAGAGTGCGACAGAGAACCGGGCGCTCACACCTATAATCCTAGCACTTTGGGAGAGGGAGGCGAGAGGACCGCCTGAGCCCAGGGGTTCAGGCAACTTGGCGAGACCTCGTCTCTACAACAAACCAAGAAAAATTAGCTGGGTGTGGTGGCCCATGCCTGTAGTTCCAGCTACTCGGAAGGCTGAATCAGAAGGATGGCCTGAGCCCAGCAGTTTGAGGCTGCGGTGGCCGTGAGCATAGTACTGCACTCCAGCCTGGGCAATAAAGTGAGAGACTCCGACTCCAAAAGAGAAGGCGACAGAGGAAAAGAGGCAGATTACGTGGGATGGCAGAGAGGTGACGGGAAGGTGGGAGTGTACAATATGGCAGATGATGTCAAAAGTCACAGATGAGGAGGCCATGGGCTCTACCAGCAAGAAGGCTGATAGCAACTGTCACGAGTGCAGGACACTCTGGGTGTGGTGCCTGAGGGTAGTAACTGAGAGGTGAGTGAGATAGTGTAGACGGTGTCCTCTTTGCTTGTGGTTGGCTGTGGGTGGGGA
Source organism: Cephalopachus bancanus (assembly GCA_027257055.1). NCBI lineage: Eukaryota > Metazoa > Chordata > Mammalia > Primates > Tarsiidae > Cephalopachus > Cephalopachus bancanus. The sequence continues at coordinate 135,217 of JAPVLO010000110.1, read as the reverse complement.
ACATGGAGTCAAGTTTCAGAGGAGGAGTGGGGACCACGCAGTACTCTGGGGCAGGAAGTGGAGTGTGTGGAGCCACCTTCCCTTAGTCTGTGTGGGCTGGAATTGACGAGGGTGGAGCATAGATGTCAGCAGGAAGCTGGGACTGAGGCAGCAGGCCATTAGGGGGCAGGACCCCGTAGGGAGGCCATGACCGAGGTGGGTAAGCTTGGGTTCCCCAGTCTCCTCACTCTCTTGCTATGTGGCCTGGTCATGTCACTTCCCTGTGCCTCGTCTTCTTATTTATTTATTTTTTTGAGTTGGAGTCTCACTCTGTCGCCCAGACTGGAGTGCAGTGGCCGCTCCCGGCCAGCGCAGCCTCGACCTGCTGGGCTCCGGCGATCCTTCCGCCTCGGCCTTCCGAGTAGCCGGAATTACAGGCATCGCTACCACGCCCGGCTGATTTTTTGATTTATTGTAGAGATGAGGTCTGGCCTGCCCAGGCGGGTCTCGAACCCGCAGGCTCAGGCAATCCACTCACCTCACCCTCCCAAAGGCGCGGGATTACGGGCTGAGCCACCGAGCCTGGCTTGTGCCTCATCTTAAAATGACACTTATCTCACAGAATTGTGTTAAATGAGTTGATACATAGAAAGCACTTTACAGCCGGGCTCGGTGGCTCAGCCTGTAATCCCACACCTTTGGGAGGCTGAGGTGAGTGGATTGCCTGAGCCCGCGGGTTCGAGACCCACCTGGGCAACTTGGCGAGACCTCATCTCTACAATAAATTTTAAAAAATCAGCCGGGCGGGGTAGCGCACGCCTGTAGTTCCAGCTACTCGGAAGGCTGAGGCGGAAGGATCGCCGGAGCCCAGCAGGTCGAGGCTGCGGTGGCCGGGAGCGGCCACTGCACTCCAGTCTGGGCGACAGGGTGAGACTCCAACTCAAAGAAAAATAAAAATAAAAACAAAAGCCAGTCTTTTCCCCTCCCTCCCCTCAAACCTTCCCTTCTCCTCCTTCAGGTGCCTTCAAATCTCTTGACAAAGATGGCACTGGACAAATCCAGGTGAACATCCAGGAGGTAAGCAGCCGTCTCGGGTGTGAGTGCCTGGGGAACCCCACCCCTCCGCCCTTTGCGCTCCTGTTTTCCCAGCAACCCCTGGGCGAGGGCAGAGAGGGTCTGCTCTTTGGGGTTCCCTGCTGCTCACTCTGTGCCTTCCTCTCCTCAGTGGCTGCAGCTGACGATGTATTCCTGAATGGGAACCCCGGACCTGCCCCCTCCGCCTCGCTATCGGAGTCACTTTGGTGCCTCGATCTCTCCCAGGGCTGATCCTGTCCGCAGTCACATCTTTGTGGGCCTGCTGACGCCCAGGCCCCTCGTTCTCCCAGCCCTTGGCACCCAGCTTCAGAGTCAGCATCCAGGACAGCATGCCCCAGCGTGCCAAGCCCTGAGTTACCCCGGCGTTGAAGACACTCCAACATGCTCTGCCCAGGGGCCACCCCACCCCCGTCACACCCATCTTATACCTACTCCATCTCTCTCTCCGTATCTGTGCCAAGCCCAACATTTAAGTTGCTCCCGTGCCCCGAGGGCCCTCTCTCAGTTCTGGGAGCGCGACTGAGTCCCTGCACACCCTGGCACACCCACTCACAGTTACCACCCAGGCAGCCAAACTCCAGGCCGTTCCAGGCCCACATGCCCCAGTGCCTTTGTCTGTATTCTGCCCCAGCCTGCCAGGCCTAGGAGGAAATAAATGTACCCCAGTTGCTGCTCTCTGGGATCTTCTTTCTCTTCCGAGAGATGAAGGATGGCTTGGGCTCCGGGCCTTAGGGAGTGCGGTGGGGTGATGGGTCTATCCCCAGGGCTAGATCTGTGTATCTTCTAGTTGTTTCCTTATCTGCATCTTGTTTCTCACTGGGTTCCAGTTGAGCTGTAGCTCTGTTCTTACTGAGATTCCCACAGATCCTGTGGAGGCTTCGACTGGAACCCAGAAGCCCAGGTGATCGCTGCTTCTGCTTCCAGAGCCCACGCTGCTGGAAGGTCTCATGCCACCCCTGCTTCTGTCCCCCACGGCGGTACCCACTTGTAGCGTCGGGCCTGAGTCAATCTCCCATCTTCATTTGCCTCTGCCTCTTGTGTCATAGGCCAAACTCATAATATTCCTTCCTACTTGGGCCCCTGTAGGGAGAGGGACTGTTGCCCCTGATACAGAGACCCTGTCCCAACCTAGGGGTGCTGTTTGGGGTTCTCAGCAGAAGGCTGAGGGGCAGCGACATCCCGGGAGTGTCCCTGGTCTAACATGAGGGGCCAAGGACTGGGCAACAGGAAGTCCACAGGGCAGAGGTTCCAGCTGGTGGGAGGAGGGGCTTGGGGGAGCGGGGTGCACATACACGCACACACACACTGAGGCCAGTATTTATTGGTGCTTGTCCAAGTCTGCCAGGTCCTCTACACGTCTTGGTCTCACTTCTTGTGGGGGGAAGGAGGCCCAGCCAAGGCAGTACAAGCTGTAAACGGTGCCTAGAAAGAAGTGGGAGATGCAGAATGAGACCCTAATCCCCTGCACGAACCTCACCTCATCCGGCCTTTTTTTTTTTTTTTTTTTTTTTTTTGAGATGGAGTCTCACTCTCGCCCAGACTGGAGTGCAGGGGCCGCTCCCGGCCACCGCAGCCTCGACCTGCTGGGCTCTGGCGATCCTTCCGCCTCAGCCTTCCAAGTAGCTGGAACTGCACGTAGGCGCTACCACGCCTGGCTAATTTTTGATTTATTGCAGAGATGAGGTCTCGCCAAGTTGCCCAGGCGGGTCTTGAACCCGTGGGCTCAGGCAATCCACTCACCTCGGCCTCCCAAAGCGCTGGGATTACAGGCTGAGCCATCGAGCCCGGCCTCATCCGGCCTTTTAAGCCCATTTCTGCAGGTGTCCCAATCCCTAGCCCGGATCCCAGCTCCTGTTCCCTTACCAGACTGGACTCAGGTACGGAACCCCCTGGCAAGGATCTAGGCTAGGCCGGGTGCTTTCTCCCCCAACTCCCGCCTGGGCCCTAGACCCATCCCTAGTTTGGCTCCTCTCCTGGGATGGGATCCTTAGATCCCAAGCTCTGGGTATCTCCAGCCTGGTCCCCAGGCGTGGCCAGTTCAGGATGCAACCCCCTCCCTGAACGCCAAACTCCAACCCAGACGCCAGTTAGTCCCTGAACCAGCCCCTCCTGACTCCGGCGCCCGCAGCTCCCGCCGAGCCGGACCCGGCACTCACCGCCCAGGCACAGCGCCATAGTCAGTCGGTACAAGATGTTGTCTGTCGCTCCGCCTTTTAAGTGCACCGGGAGGTCATTGTCCGCCTGGGTGTGGGGGTATCCGATGAGAAAGGGGTGCTGGCAGCTCCTGCGAGCGCATCACCCCCGACCCCCGCCCCAGCTCGGCTCAGCCCCAGCGGGCGGCCCAGGCTCCTCCCCTTGCCCCGCCCACCTGGAAGAGCTTCTGTTTCTCCGCCACGCGGTTCTCAAAGCGGTTCCGGGCGGTGGAGCTGAAGGCGCGGACCAGCGCCTGGGAGACCTGGAGGAAGAGGATGGGTATTGGAGGCACTCGGGTGTCCTGAAGTGGGCCCGGCCTGGAGGCCCCGGCTGAGATCGGAGTGGGCACGGTGCTAGCCCAGGCGAGGGTCTCCAAGGCAAGATTCGAACGGGCAGCGCGGTGGGGGAGGGGACGCTGTCGAACCGGCCCGGAAAGGAACTCGCGCTAGAGTCCGGTTGGGAGGTGACAAGGCTGTCTAGGGCGTCCTGAAAGGGGAGAGCACCCCCGAGGGGCTTTCAGATTCTGGGAGTCCAAGTCCCGGGGTGTTTTCGGGGGGAGGGTTTCCTGGATTAACGGGAGAAGCCCGGTCCCGGGAGTTTCCAGGCTGCCCAAGAGGTCCTGGGTAAGGGTGGTGGCGTCAGGTCCCCAGGGTCTGAAGCCCCGAGATGCTAAGGGAGCTCCGGATGCAGCGCTTTGGGCCCGCTGCGGGTCCCTGGCGGCCTCCGAAGCTTGGGTCTGGGGCGGCGGCCCTGGCTGTGCAGGAGGGAGTCCCAGACCCCGAAGGGGGCTCGCTTCCAAGGCCCCAGATGCGAGGATGCTTAGGGTCGAGTGTTGGGGTGAGGGCTCTCGGGTTGGGGGCCCCGGCCCAGCCCGTGGGGGCCTCACCCGCAGGGCCCTCATCCTGCGTCCTCTTCGGCCGGAGTCACCTCCCCTCTCCGCCCAAGGACACACGGGGCCCGCCCCTCCCGGGAGCCCCAAGCCACGCCCACCCGCGCGGCACGACCGCCGGGGAACGTGGCCTTGACCCAGCGGGCTGGGGAGCGGCGGCGGCGGGAGGCGGGCATCCCGGCTCGCCGGATTGGTCCCCCCGGCGGGCAGAGAGGGCGGTGCAACCCGGTCCCCGCGCCCGGTGGTCGTGGCACCGTCGGTTTCTCATCTCGGAGTTTCCGTGCGTCCAAGTGGAGAGGAAAGCGGTACCAGGGAATGACTCGGGGATTGTTTCTGCAGAGAGATTTCCACCGGGGCAAGTGCATGAACCCCTTCCCGATGTCTCCCCACCGAGTCGGTGATGGACAGTGAGCAGGGGCTTACACGAAGCAGGGCTCGAACTCCTCGTCCCGGCTCCGTCGTGAGTCAGGACTTCTGAACCTTCGTTTCCGTATCTGTCACGCGAGGGCTAAGTCAGGATCTCGCGCAGAGCTTTGCTGAGAGCATTAAATAAGTGCCTGTGCGAACACACCTGAGCTAACACAGTAACTGCGCAGGAAAAAAGTAGAGCTATTATTCTTTACCGTTTGCTTTCTCTTTTTTGGTTTGTTTCAAGCTTCTCATTTGCCAAATTCTTTGTTTTCTAGCAGAAGGTTCGTCTAGAAAATAGTTTTATATTTCGCTAATTTTCGTTTTAATCTAGGAAATTGTCAAACAGACAAAAGCAAAGAGAGAGGTATAATGAGTCTCCATCCTTGGACCTATCCGCTTCAGTAATGATCACCATTATAGTGTTTTTCTTTTCTTTTTTTTTTTTTTGAGTTGGAGTCTCACTCTGTCACCCAGACTGGAGTGCAGGGGCCGCTCCCGGCCACCGCAGCCTCGACCCGCGGGGCTCCGGGGTTCCTTCCGCCTCAGCCTTCCGAGTGGCCGGAATTACAGGCATGCGCTATCACGCCCGGCTGATTTTATTTATTGTAGAGATGAGGTCTCGCTGCCCAGGCGGGTCTCGATCCCGCGGGCTCAGGCAATCCACTCACCTCAGCCTCCCAAAGGCGCGGGATTACGGGCTGAGCCACCGAGCCCGGCTGAGAATATCCTTTTATGTAAGAGAATTTGGGGGTAAAAGGGTATCATATCTGTAACTTACACTAAGACAAAAATTACATATCTATATTGATGGCTGTCTAATTCTGGCTGATTCTAATGTGCAGTCACAGTGGAGCTCCATTGCTTTGGTAGTTTTAGCACCAGTGTTGATCCTGGCCTACGCTAAGAGGTTTAACAATCTCTTTTATTTTTTATTTTTTAATTTTTTTAATTTTTTTTTTTTTTTTTGAGTTGGAGTCTCACTCTGTCGCCCAGACTGGAGTGCAGTGGCCGCTCCCGGCCACTGCAGCCTCGACTTGCTGGGCTCCGGCGATCCTTCCGCCTCAGCCTTCCAAGTAGCCGGAATTACAGGCATGCACTACCACGCCCGGCTGATTTTTTGATTTATTGTCGAGATGAGGTCTCGCTGCCCAGGCGGGTCTCGAACCCGCGGGCTCAGGCAATCCACTCACCTCAGCCTCCCAAGGGCGCGGGATTACAGGCTGAGCCACCGAACCCGGCTAACAATCTCTTGTAAAGAGAGCTTTTATAACTTAATTAAATTCCCTTAGCACTTTCCAACTATGCTTGTAAATTTAATATGCTAAAAAATCCGTTTAAAAACCACAAGTAGGCAGACTTAGATGAATCTTTCCTCAATACTTGTAAATAAATAAGTTTTATGAATCTAAAATTATCAACTTATAAATGTGGTGAATCTTAATATTAATTGTTCCCATAGTACATAAACAGTGAGATTTCAACTAATTCTTAGTCACCAAGTTAATTCCACATTTTATCTTGTTGATTTTTTGGGGGGTTCATTGTATGAAAAATGCACTCAACTCATTTGGGTAAGAGATTTTCCTCAGAATGAGAAGATCCAGCAGCCTCGCTGTATCCATCACAGGCTATATGAATCACTCCTCAAATTTAGTCAGCCGTGTAACTATTCTATTACCTAAAGACTAGATTGTCGACTGGCCACGGTGGCTCATACCTGTAATCCCAACACTTGAGAGGCCGAGGTGGGAGGATCGCTTGAGCCCAAGAGTTCAAGACCAGCCTGGGCAACATAGCGAGACCTTGTCTTTACAAAAAAATTTTAAAAATTAGCTGGGCGTGGTGGTAGGCGCCTGTAGTCCCAGCTACTCGGGAGGCTGAGGCAGAAGGATCCCTTGAGCCCAGGAGATCAAGCCTGCAGTGAGTGGTGATCGTGCCGTTGCACTCCAGCCAGAATGACAGAGTGAGTCTATGACTCAAAAAAAAAAAAATGCTGAGAGAAAGAACCTGATTGGCTCGAATCATCTTTCTGTGCTAGGCCATGTCATTATTATCTGGTAGCCTATGCACGAGTGGGCCAAGTCCAGTCAGCATTGGCTGCAGATATATGTCACTGATCGAACGTGACCGCCAGGCAGCAGAAATGGTGCAAGGGATGTGGACAGAGCAAGCAGTGACTGGCCCTTCATTGCAGGGGTATCTCCTTTTTTCTTTGGGTTAGGTTCTAAGAGCCAGTGCCTAGCATGAAAATAGTATATTGTTTGAAATTTACTTTAAATGACACCATATTGGGAACTAAGACACCATCTTTCATTATGTCAATCAGCCTTTTTCCCTCCAGTGTTAAAAAAGTGTACTGTGAGCCGGGCTCGGTGGCTCAGCCTGTAATCCCGCGCCTTTGGGAGGCTGAGGTGAGTGGATTGCCTGAGCCCGCGGGTTCGAGACCCACCTGAGCAGCGAGACCTCACTCTACAATAATAAAAAAAAAAAAAATCAGCCGGGCGTGGTAGCGCGTGCCTGTAATTCCGGCTACTGGGAAGGCTGAGGCGGAAGGATCGCCGGAGCCCAGCAGGTCGAGGCTGTGGTGGCCGGGAGCGGCCGCTGCCCTCCAGTCTGGGCGACCGAGTGAGACTCCGACTCAAAAAAAGAAAGTGTACTGTGGCTTACTGGGTTGTGGGAACACATTGTATGAAAAATGCACTCAACTCATTTGGGCAAGAGATGGGAACTAAGTGTTGAGGCTCAGAACATGGTACCCCAAATTATGGCGCTCTCTTAGTCCATTTGTTTTGAGTCGGAGTCTTACTCCGCCTCCCAGGCTGGAGTGCAGTGGCATGTTCATGGCCACCAAAGCCTCCACCTGCTGGGCTCCGGCGATCCTTCCACCTCAGCCTTCCAAGTAGCTGGAATTACAGGCATGCGCTACCACACCCAGCTGATTTTTTGGGATTTATTATAGAGATGAGGTCTCACCAAGTTGCCCAGGCGGGTCTCGAACCTGCGGGCTCAGGCAATACACTCACCTCGGCCTCCCAAAGTGCTGGGATTATAGGCCAAGCCCGGCTGGTTCATTTTTTGATTTATTGTAGAGACGAGGTCTCGCCAAGTTGCCCAGGCTGGTCTCAAACCCCTGGGCTCATGCACTCCTCTCACCTCGGCCTCCCAAAGTGCTGGGATTACAGGCGTGAGTCACCACACCCAATCTTAGTCCATTTTATTTTGCTATAACAGAATTCCTGAGGCTGGATAATTTATAAAGAAGAAAGGTTTATTTAGCCCCTGGCTTTGCAGACCCTACAAGAAGCATGGAGCCGGTCTCTGGTCAGATTCTGGTGAGGGACTTTGTGCTTTGTCAAAACACAGCAAACAAAGTCAAAGGGGATGGATTGCCTGAGCCTGCGGGTTCGAGACCCGCCTGGGCAACTTGGCAAGACCTCATCTCTACAATAAATCAAAAATCAGCCGGGCGTGGTAGCGCGCGCCTGTAGTTCCAGCTACTTGGAAGGCGGAGGTGGAAGGATCGCCGGAGCCCAGCAGGTCGAGGCTGCAGTGGCCGGGAGCGGCCACTGCACTCCTGTCTGAGTGACACAGTAAGACTCCAACTCAAAAAAAAAAGAAAGTCAAGGGGAAGTGAGCACATTCAAAGAGAGACCGGACTGGAGGAGGAACCTCACATTATAACAACCCGCTGTCCCAGGAACCAACCCATTTCCTCAAGAACTAATCCCTTCTCTCCAGAATGAGAACTCACTCACTGTCATGAGAACAGCTCCCAAACCTTTCACGAGGGATCTCCCCCATGATCCAAACACCTCCCACTAGGACCCGCCCCACCATGCTGGGGATCAGATTTCAACATGAGTTTTGGCAGGGACAAGCAAACTGTAGTCAAACCAGAGCAAGCATCTTGTCCATGAAGAAAACCACAAAAGCAGAAAGGCCACTCTCTGACCTTTCCCCGACTCTTCTGAGTGAAGCATGATCGTAAAGGAATTCTCTGACCTACCTTGGCTGAAAGTAGGTCATGAGACCCTTGTTCCAGAATGGTGCTGTGCTTGGAAATCCTTATTACCGTGGGATCATGCATCTGCATGAAACCACCATTCTTCGTTGAACCTAAGCATAAACAGGCGGAGTTTTCCCTGGGTCTTTTTTTTTTTTTTGAGTTGGAGCCTCACTGTCGCCCAGACTGGAGTGCAGTGGCCGCTCCCGGCCACCGCAGCCTCGACCTGCTGGGCTCCGGCGATCCTTCCGCCTCAGCCTTCCGAGTAGCCGGAATTACAGGCACGTGCTACCATGCCCGGCTGATTTTTTTATTTATTGTAGAGATGAGGTCTCGCTGCCCAGGCGGGTCTCGAACCCGCGGGCTCAGGCAATCCACTCACCTCAGCCTCCCAAAGGCGCGGGATGACAGGCTGAGCCACTGAGCCCGGCTCTTGTATCATGCAAAACTTTGGTCAAATAAATTTGTTCTGCTTTTCTCTTTGTTATAGGAGTGTCAGCTATAGCCCTCGTAATGAATGAAGAGAAGACATTAATTACTTTTTCTCCCCATCACAGCCCATATCTTATGGTGTGGCCATGTGCTCTTTGAGCTAGGGCCAGGCCATGTTTCCTGGCTTTGCCTGTCTACCCTACTTCGGGGAGATGAATCTCCTCTTTCTTTCTCAAACTTGGGATATAGGCATTGAGTGCATTGGAGGGTAGATTTATTTTCATTTTCATTATTGAAGTAAATATTTTTCACTATCTTTTTTGGCTTATTGTGAATCCATATCGTTGACTCTGCATCAGTTAAATGTGCATACGCTGTGACTGCCCTACATAGCAGTTGTCTTGGCTTCTTCATATTTTTGTTTTGTTTTGTTTTTTGAGTTGGAGTCTCACTCTGTCGCCCAGACTGGAGTGCAGTGGCCGCTCCCGGCCACCACCGCAGCCTCGACCCGCTGGGCTCCAGCGATCCTTCCGCCTCAGCCTTCCACGTAGCTGGAACTACAGGCGCGCGCTACCATGCCCGGCTGATTTTTTGATTTATTGTAGAGATGAGGTCTCGCCAAGTTGCCCAGGCGGGTCTCGAACCCGCGGGCTCAGGCAATCCTCACCTCAGCCTCCCAAAGGCACGGGATTACAGGCTGAGCCACCGAAGCCGGGCTTCTTCATATTTTACCCCCCCCCCAAAACTGCCCTCTCTCTCCCCCTCCCACTTCCCGATTCTCAATCCTAGAAAATAATGTAGCTTCTCTGTTTACCTATATGTCGACTTTAGACTCTACTGTATTGCAGCACCTGGCATATGGGTAGACTTGATAAATATTTGTTAAAGGAAATACAATATGATCCAAATGTTCTTGACTTGTCACTCCCACCTCTTTTTGATTTTATTTTAATCTTTTTTATTTTTTTGAGTCAGAGTTTCACTCTGTCGCCCAGGCTGGAGTGCAGTGGCACACTCATGGCCACCACAGCCTGGACCTGCTGGGCGCAGGCTATCCTTCCACCTCAGCCTTCCAAGTAGCTGGAACTACAGGCGTGTACCACCACACCCTGCTAATTTTTGATCTGTTTTAGAGAAGAGGTCTTGCCATGTTGCCCAGGCTGGTCTCAAACCCTTGGCCTCAGGCAATCCTCTGGTCTCCACCTCACAAAGTGCTGGGATTACAGGCATGAGTCACTGCACCCAGCCCACTCCTACCTCTTAATAAAATAAAACCTCAGGATCATTGCTTTGCTAAGCTATGGTGTGGCCATGTGCTCTTTGAGCTGGGGCCATGCCACGTTTCCTGGCTTTGCCCCTCTTCCCTACTTTGGGGAGGTGAATCTCCTCTTTCTTTCTCGAATTTACTTTCTAAATAAACTATATTTTCTAATCTAAAAATAAAAATAATAAAACCTCAGTGTTCCTAGCTTCTAGCCCTCTCTGGGATATTTCTGAACATTCCCAGTGAGTGGCTACACCTGTACCCCGCGATTGTATCATCAGTGTCCATGGAAGAAAAATCAATCTAGGGATGGTATACCGAAAGGTTGGAAAGGCTAAAAGGTGCCTTCTCAGCAGGACTGGCTCTATAATTTGTGGGACTCTGGGCAAAATGCAGGATCTCTTATTGAAACAGCAGGGGAAAAAAAAGGTATTATAATAAATACTCTCAACCTGTAATCCCAGCACTTTGGGAGGCCAAGGCGAGTGGATCGCCTGAGTCCGCGGGTTCAAGACCAGCCCGGGCAACTTGGTGAGACCTCGCCTCTTACAATAAATCCAAAAACTAGCCGGGCGTGGTAGTGCACGCCTGTAGTTCCAGCTACTTGAAAGGCTGAGGCGGAATGATTGCCAGCAAGTCGACGCTGGGGTGGCCATGAGTGCGCCATTGCACTCCAGCCTGGGCGACAGAGTGAGACTCCAACTCAAAAAAAAAAAAAAAATAGCCGGGCTTGGTGGCTCATCCTGTAACCCCGTGCTTTGGGAGGCTGAGGTGAGTGAATTGCCTGAGCCCGCGGGTTCGAGACCCGCCTGGGCAACTTGGCGAGATCTCATCTCTACAATAATCAAAAAATTAGCCGGGCGTGGTAGCGTGCACCTGTGGTTCCAGCTACTTGGAGGGCTGAGGCGGAAGGATCGCCAGAGCCCAGCAGGTCGAGGCTGCGGTGGCCGGGAGCGGCCACTGCACTCCAGTCTGGGTGGCAGAGTGAGCCTCCAACTCAAAAAAAAAAACAAAAACTAGAGTAGAACTGAAAGCAGTGGTGTACACTTTTAGTCCCAGCTATTCAGGAGGCTGAGCCAGGAGGATCACTTGAGGACAGGAATTCTGCAGTGAGCTATGATCTTGTCTGTGAATAGCCACCACACTCCTGCCTGGGGAATATAGTGAGATCCCATCTCTAAAAAAAGTGTGGGGGGGAGGGGACCAACAAGTAAAATACAAAACTTTTCCCCTTCTTCCATGAGCTCATGGTGTTAATTTGCTTTTTTTTTTTTTTTTTTAGGTGGAGTCTCACTCTGCCCAGACTGGAGTGCAGTGGCACATTCTGGCCACCGCAGCCTCGACCTGCTGGGCTCCAGTGATCCTTCCGCCTCAGCCTTCCAAGTAGCTGGAACTACAGGTGCGCGCTACCACGCCCGGCTAATTTTTGATTTATTGTGGAGATGAGGTCTCGCCAAGTTGTCTAGGCGGGTCTCGAACCCGCGGACTCAGGCAATCCACTCACCTCGGTCTCCCAAAGCATGCGATTACAGGCTGAGCCACCGAGCCCGGCTGTTAATTTGCTTTTTAATGCCAACACCCATGGCATGAGAACACACTCACAGGCACCTGTAACTTTGTGTGTGTCTGCACATGCGATTCCCTGCTCCCCTCCCCTCCAGCCACTGGACCAACTCTTTCTGTACTGGCCAGAGGTGAACTCAAACCAAGCATCTCCCTTCCCGTGGGGCTTACTGCCCTTGGTGATGCAACCTCTGTGACAAGAAGAGCTAGAAGCCTGGGGAGGAGGTAGCTGCCACCCTGCCCTACCCCAAGAGGCCATGGAGGTGTGTGTGGTGGGCTCTGACCCTTCCTATACCTCCAGCCAGGTCCCCAAGAAGCGGAAGCAGCAGCAGCCAAGCCCCTGTCTCAGTGGCAGACAGTTGTGGGAGGTAAGACTGCACATGCGTTAGGCTCCAGTCCCCAGGTGCAGGCTCCATCGTCCCATCAGACTTCATTTACAAAACACAGATTCAAAGGCATTATTAAATGTTTCAGCGTGGTCACTGCAAAGCATTACACCCCAAGTGTGGAGCCCTTCTGAGTGTGGGGCCCTGTGCAACTGCTCTGGATGAATACTTTGCTTCTGGACTAGTCCTCCAGAATTGAGCCAGGAGGTAGCTAGAGAATGACTAGGCAGAAAGACAGGAGTAGACCTCTGGTAACAATGTAGTGAACTCCTGGCAGCCCTCTCAGGCTCAGCATTGATAAACAAGCTCCCTGCAAGCCTCTCAAGCTGGAGCTAAAGTCCTCACTGCCGGGATTGAAAAGCAACCAATCAGAACAGCACAGCTCACAAGCTAGTGCTAGCCAATCAGCTTGGACTTAGGGCTATATAAGCACCAGGCTTTTGGGCCCCCAGGTGGGCAACCTTTTCAGGCCCCCTCCTGCTGTGGGAGCTTTTCTGTCCTTGATAAATCCTGCTTTCTCGTCTTCTGGTTGCCTATGTCCCTCATTCTTCCTGGGCATGAGACAAGGACCTTGACCTTGAAGAGCAACAGCCTCAAGAGCTGCAGAAGGTCATCGGATTCGAAAGGTCCTGTACCCCCGAGGCTGGCTTGCCAGCTGACAGAGCCAGCTGAGCCAGGAGAGCTGCTGGAGGAAGGTGAGACTCCGGAGCTGAGGCACCCAGGCGGCTAGGCTTGCCAGCCCACCGAACCAGCAACACTCTCAGGGCTTGGCTTGCCAACCTGTTAGAGCCAACACCCTGGGGGCTAGGCTTGCGCCCACACCCAAGCGGAACACTCAGGGCTTGGCTTGCCAGCCCATTAGAGCTGACACTTGCGGGGTTACCAGCCCCTCCATGACCCTCTTGGGGCTAGGCTGGCTGACCCGTTGAGCTGACACTCTTGAAGCCCAGGCTGACTGAAAAGTCCGCATCAGAATGACTCTCAGAACACTTAAAAATTGACCTGCTGGAAAGCTCCGAACGCAGCTCCTCCTCGAAGGAGCAAAGCTGAGAACAAACCCCTGTAAGCACTGACTGAGAGTCAGGAAGTTCGAATCAAGAAGCTGCTGCTGTCATGGTACAGGTCTCATTTAGGAACGGGTTTTGTCAAACTGTGGGATCAATGGGCTCAAATTCAGTATAAACAGCTGGCTTGGGATGTCTCTGCTGCCCTGTATTGGTTAACATGAACACTATGAAGACCAGAAGATGGAAAGGCTCTTTAGCCTTCTGTCTTCATGTTAACCATACAGGGCAGCAGGGACATCTTTTGCTGGCTATAACTAAAGGTGCTCAAATACCGTGGTTTCAAGAACACAGAACTTACATACCAACCAATCTCTATATTTAGATTTTTGTTTGCTTGTTTTTTTGAGTTGGCATCTCGCTCTTTTGCCCAAGCTGGAGTGCAGTGGCATGCTCACAGTTACTGCAACCTTGACCTGCTGGGCTCAGGTGATCCTTCCACCTCAGCCTTCCAAGTAGCTGGAATCACAGGTGCACATCACCACACCTGGAAATTTTTTTGATTTATTGTAGAGTAGAGGTCTCACCAAGTTGCCCAGGCTGATCTCAAATCCCTGGACTTAGTCAATCCTCTCACCTCTGCCTCCTAAAATGCTGGGATTACAGGCACGAACCACCGCCCCTGGCCTACATTTAGATTTTATTTGGATTTTTTTTTTTTTTGAGTCGAGGTCTTGCTATGTCTCCCAGGCTGGAGTGCAGTGGCGAGCCACCACAGTTTTAAACTTCTGGATTCAGGCGATCCCTTTGCCTCAGCTTTCCTGAGTAGCTGGAGCTACAGATGTGAGCACTAATACCTAGCTAATTTTATTTATTTAAAAAATTGTGTTTTTTTGTAGAGACAGGGTTTCACTATGTTGCCTAGGTTGGTCTAAAACTCCTGGGATCAAGCAGTCCTCCTGCCTCGGCCTCCTAGAGTGCTAGGATTGCAGGCGTGAGCCAATGCCCCTGGCTTATTTGGATCTTTATATGAACAAACAGTGAAAAAAATTATTGAGATACTTTTGAGACAATTGGGATTTGAACCGTGATTGACTTTTCCCTTAACATTTTATTATGAAAAATTTAAAAGATATAGAAAAGGTGAAGAAATCTTAAATACTCATAACCACCACCCAGATTCTACAATAAATATTTTGCTATGCTTGCTTTATCATATATCTAGCCATCTAACCATCTAATTCCCATTATTTTTTAACGCATTTCTTCCTTCCTTTCTTTCTTTTTTTTTTTGTTGAGTTGGAGTCTCACTCTTGTCGCCCAGGCTGGAGTGCAGTGGCACGCTTACAGCCACCACAGCCTCGACCTGCTGGGTTTAGACGATCCTTCTGCCTCAGCCTTCCAAGTAGCTGGAACTGTAGGCGCACGCTACCACGCCCGGCTAGTTTTTGTGATTTATTTATTGTAGGCATGAAGACTCACCAAGTTGACCAGGCTGGTCTCGAATCCCTGGGCTCAAGCAATCCTCTCGCCTCAGCCTCCCAAAATGCTGGAATTACAGGCTGAACCACCGCACCCAGCCTTTTTATGCATTTCAAAGTAAATCACAGAAATCGTTTTGTTTCCCCAAACACTTCAGCATATGTCATTAACTAGACTGTCTGTATATTTGATTATATTAAACAATTTTTAATCTTTATATATGACATTGCTAGTGTAATTGTATTTTTAAAAAGTCTTTATATTTGGGCCAGGAGCAGTGACTCAAGCCTGTAATCCCAGCACTCTGGGAAGCCGAGGTGAGAGGATTGCCAGAGCCAGGGGTTCGAAACCAGCCTGGGCAACTTGATGAGACCTTATCTCTACAATAAATCAGAAAAATTAACTGAGCGTGGTGGCGCGTGCCTGTAATTCCAGCTACTTGGAAGGCTGAGGTGGAGGGATCTCCTGAGTTCAGCAGGTCGAGGCTGAGGTGGCCGTGAGCATGCCACTGCACTCCAGCCTGGGTGACAGAGTGAGACTCCGACTCAAAAAAAAGTCTTTATATTTTAGGAATACATATTCAAAATTTTTTTTGTGGAATGGTATAATATATAGTGTATTACATATAGTATAATATGTAGTATATATATATATGGTGCATTAGCTATCTATTACCAAATAACAAATTACCCCAAAATGTTGCACCTCGAGACAACGGTATTTATCATCTGTTTCTGTGGGTCAGGAACCTGCGGATGGGTTAGTCTTGCTAGTCACACAGCTCAGGGTCGAGTCCCATGGGACGCCAGCAGGAAGTAACCTATTGTGGGTGGACAGGGGACCTGCCTCCAGACCTTCTGGGGACCCAGAACCTGGCTTTGGTGTCGCTCTGCTGCCATCTTGTGGCAGAAATGGAACAAATGCCCTTCCCACCTGGATGTTCTTCCCATACTTACCCTTTTTGATGGTGTTTTAGAACTTGCTTTTTGAAGACTTTTAATTTGCATTCTCCCAGTTACTGAACAAGCCACAAATTCACATGGTTTAAAATTCATAGTTTTGCCGGGCTCGGTGGCTGAGCCTGTAATCCCGCGCCTTTGGGAGGCTGAGGTGAGTGGATTGCCTGAGCCCATGGGTTCGAGACCCGCCTGGGCAGCGAGACCTCATCTCTACAATAAATCAGAAAATCAGCTGGGCGTGGTAGCGCATGCCTGTAATTCCGGCTACTCGGAAGGCTGAGGCGGAAGGATCGCCGGAGCCTAGCAGGTCGAGGCTGCGGTGACCGGGAGCAGCCACTGCACTCCAGTCTGGGTGACAGAGTGAGACTCCAACTCCAACTCCAACTCCAAAAAAAAAAAGTTCATAGTTTAAAATTCGTAAGGGTAAACAGGGTCTTCCTCTTTCTAGAGACTCTATAAGTTCCCCTCCAGGGGAACCATTCTGTTATTGTTTCTTGTATATCCTTCCAGGGAAATTTTCTGTATACAGAAAAGCAAACACACAAAACAAGTACATATTACCACCACTACCAACAACAAAAACACTCCCCTTAAACATACCCAGCTTTCCCAGTAATAAAAGGATCATTTGTTCCTAAAATCAGCAAATCCATTCAACAATGTATGTTTAATGTTTGTTTTGAGACGAGGTCTCGCTATGTGGCCCAGGCAGAAGAGCCTTCACAGGCGTGATCATAGCACACTGCTGCCTCAAACTCCTGGGCTCAGACTCTTGTGCCTCAGTTTCCTGAGTAGCTAGGACGACAGGTATGCACCACCAAACCAGGAACAAAATTTATTGAATCTGACTTGAACAAACAATATGTATACATTTTGAACATACACAAAATACATAAGACCTAATAGGGAGATTGGATATTGAACACTGACTGGCTATTTTGTTGTATTGAGGAATTCGTGTTAATTGTTTAGGCGTGATATAGTATCTTAGAGATACTATTTGGTATTTATGGATGAAAAGATATGATACGTTGGTTTTTATTTAAAATGCATTGAGGGGGAGGCTGGGTGCAGTGGCTCACACCTGTAATCCCAGCACTTTGGGAGGCCAAGGCAGGCAGATTGCTTGAGCCCAGGAGTTCAAGACCAGCCTGAGCAACGTGGTCAGACCTTGTCTCTACCAAAAATCAAAAAATTAGCTGAGTGTGGTGGCACGCACCTGTAGTCCCAACTACTCAGGAAGCTGAAGCGGAAGGATTGCTTGAGCCCAGTAGGTTGAGGCGGCAGTGAGCCATGATTGGAGCACTGCACTTCAGCCTGGGTGGCAGAGTGAGATACCAACTCGAAAAAAATTAAATAAAAATACATTGAGGAGGAAATGTGGGTGGGATTGTAGATGAAGCAATTTTCCTGAGCCTGGATGATAGGAAAGGGGGGTTAATTATTCTATTTGCACTACCTTTTTTTTTTTTTTTTTTTTGAGTTGGAGTCTCACTCCGTTGCCCGGTCTGGAATGCAGTGGCACACTCACAGCCACCCCAGCGTCGACCTGTTGGGCTCCGGTGATCCTTCGCCTCAGCCTTCCAAGTAGCCAGAACTACAGGCACATGCTACCACACTCAGCTAATTTTTTGATTTATTGTAGAGACAGGTCTCCACACGTTGCCCGGGCTGGTCTTGAACCCACGGGTTCAGGCAATCCACTTGCCTCAGCCTCCCAAAGTGCTGGGATTACAGGCTGAGCCACAGAGCCTGGTCTGCACTACTTTGGTGTTGGGCATTTTCTATGATTGAAAACTAAAATAAGTCAGGATCGGTGGCTCAGCCTGTAATCCCAGCATTTTGGGAGGCTGAGGTGAGTGGATTGCCTGAGCCCGCGGGTTCGAGACTTGCCTGGGCAACTTAGCAAGACCTCATCTCTACAATAAATAAAAAATTAGCTAGGAGTGGTAGCGCGCCTGTAATTCCAGCTACCTGGAATGTTGAGGCGGAAGGATCGCCAGAGCCCAGCAGGCTGAGGCTGCGGTGGCCGGGAATGGCCACTGCACTCCAGTCTGGGTGACAGAGTGAGACTCCAACTCAAAAAAAAAAAAAAAAATCCCATCTGCCAATTTTCACCTTTTTTTTTCTTAAAAAAAATTATTTTTGACAGGCACGGTGGCTCATGCCTGTAATGCCAGCATTTTGGGAGGAGGAGGCCAGAGGATCATCTGAGCTCAGGGGTTCGAGACCAGCCTGGGCAACTTGATAAGACCTCGTCTCTACAATAAATCAAAAAATTAACCAGGTGTAGTGGTGCATGCATGTGGTTCCAGCTACTAGGAAGGCTGAGGTGGAAGAATCACCTGAGCTCAGCAGGTCGAGGCTGTGGTGGCCATGAGCGTGCCACTGCACTCTGGCCTGGGTGACAGAGTGAGACTTCTATTCAAAAAAATGTAAGTAAATAAATATCTTTTTTAGCTAGTATAGTATTAAATGGAAATTTTCATCTTTTAATTTGGCCATTTGCATTTTTTTTTTTCTGAGTTGGAGTCTCACTCTGTCGCCCAGACTGGAGTGCAGTGGCTGCTCCCGGCCACCGCAGCCTCGACCTGCTGGGCTCCGGCGAGCCTTCCGCCTCAGCCTTCCGAGTAGCCGGAACTACAGGCACGCACTACCACGCCCGGCTGATTTTTTGATTTTTTGTAGAGATGAGGTCTCGCTGCCCAGGTGGGTCTCGAACCCGCGGGCTCAGGCAATCCACTCACCTCAGCCTCCCAAAGGCGCGGGATGACAGGCTGAGCCACCGAGCCCGGCTGCCATTTGCATTTCACTTTGTTATTATGTAATTTGGCCTTAAATTATCGTCTTACAGTTTGTATTTTATTTGTCATCTAATCATTTTTCCTTTTATTCTTCCCTCTTGTCTTATTTTATATTCACAAACAGTATTTATTATTACATTTCCAGCTCTTAGCTAGTTATAAATTCTTTTTCTCTTTTTAAAGGTTATCCTAGATAGCACACAATCCATCCTTTAATTTTTTTTATTTTTGGTTGAAAGAGCTTTTTATTACTAAACCACAAATCGCTGACTTACTGTCTCCCTCATTTTCACTTGTTAACAATCCTTTCTAAAGAGAACATTTATACAGTTGGTTTTTACTTGTGCTGGTGATAAATTTATACCGATTTTTTTTTGATAGAGGTAAGAATTGGAAATACTCAATAGATGCATTTTTTGTTTGGATTGCTGTTTTAAAATTAACAACAATGGAATGTAAATTAAATAAAAACTGCTTTAACCTCTGTTACAGGTACACTGGGCTTTCTGAAAAGAAAGCCAGGTCTTATTAATACTTGTTATTACCTCCTTATCACAGCACCCAGTTTCAGTTGTATTAATGGATCCTGTCTGGAACACCATAGTCTGTTCAATAATAAACAATAAATAATTTCATTACATGAGTGTGAAGATCTAGGAACTAGGTCAAAAGGGAAAACCTGGTGAGCTATGAAATTTGTTCACAGTTGGTGGCAGACTGGCGGGGAGTGTTTTGCTGTGGGTTTTTGAAGAGCTCCGTTCACAGCACCAGCGATGCCTCTTGAAGTCTCTCATCAAGAGACTTCTAGGTCTGTGAGATCTGCACATTGTAAAGAACATCTGGCCCAAAAGTCTGATTTGAAGCTGAAATGAGAAGAAACAGTCTGCTTTGGAGCCAAGCTAAGCTATTCTTGGAATAATTTTTAGAGGCATGAGAAATCCGAAAACACAAGGGAGTTTTTCAGGAAAAAAATTTTTTATAAGATACTAGAGTAAGCTGGGCTCGGTGGCTCAGCCTGTAATCCCGCGCCTTTGGGAGGCTGAGGTGAGTGGATGGCCTGAGCCCGCGGGTTCGAGACCCGCCTGGGCAGCGAGACCTCATCTCTACAATAAATCAAAAAATCAGCCGGGCGTGGTAGCGCATGCCTGTAATTCCGGCTACTCGGAAGGCTGAGGCGGAAGGATCGCCGGAGCCCAGCAGGTCGAGGCTGCGGTGGCCGGGAGCGGCCACTGCACTCCAGTCTGGGTGACAGAGTGAGACTCCAACTCAAAAAAAAAAAAGAAAAAAAAAAAAAAGATACTAGAGTAAAAAAAGTAACAATGTCACAAAGCTTTCTGGAATCTCAGGGAAAATGTGCCCAGAATAAAAGATGGCAGCCCCTGTGAAAAGTTGTGTGACCACTGAGGATGGAAAAGGTCATCTTTCACCAAAAATGGAAAGGTGAGCCAGGTGAGAAGAATACGAATTCTCCAAAAGTATGCAAAGTGACTGGGCGCTGTGGCGCATGCCTGTCATCCCAGCATTTTGGGAAGCTGAGGCGGGAGGATTGCTTGAAGCCAGGAGTTCGAGATCAGCCCGGGTAACATAGTGAGACCTCATCTCTACAAAAAATTCAGCCTGGCATGGTGTCGTGCTCCTGTAGTCCCAGCTACTTGGGAGGCTAAGGTGGCAAGATTGCCTGAGCCCAGGCAGTCAAGACTGAGGTGACTGGTGATTGTGCCACTGCACTCCAGCCTGGGTGACAAAGTGAGACTGTGACTCAAAAAAAAAAAAAAAAAAAAAAGCATGAGAACAAAATCAAGCATAACAGGGAGGACTTTAAGGAACACCTTTTAAGGACCTCTGTAACTCACAAAGGCTGTTCTTTTTTTTAAAAAATTAATTTTTCTACAAAAGAATAAATGTTTAGATGTTCTTCATATAATAATCATGATAATAAACACATTACATCCACTATGTGCCAAGTATTGTGAATTTATAACACATATAATACAGAGCAGAAATAACTAGCAATATTAAAATCTGTAGGACGTCTTCATAAGAGGCTCAGTGGGTACACCATGGGCAGAGAAGACATTATAGACAAATCGTTTTTAAGAAATAAAAATTCTCGACCTGGAGAGAATCTCAACACTTTGGGAAGCTGAGATGAGAGGACTGTCTGAGCCTACAGATTTGAGACCAGCCTGGGCAACTTGGCGAGACCACATCTCTACAATAAATCAAGAAAAATCAGCCAGGCGTGATGGTGCACGCCTGTGGTTCCAGCTACTTGGAAGACTGAGGCAGAAGGATTGCCTGGCCCAGCAGGTAGAGGCTACGATGGCCGTGAGCATGCCATTGTCCTCTAACCTGGGTGACAGAGTAAGATGCCAACTCAAAAAAAAAAAAAAACACCAAAAAACAAAGAAAGACAGAAAGAAAAACTCTCTATCCAAATTGCTCTTAAAATGCTTAGATTGGTTAATTCTCCTGATGTTCTCATCAAGATGAACAGAACAAATGTAGATACATTTCTGGAGTTAGAATGCATCTACCCAAGAGCTCTGAAGGTATTTAGAATGACTAAAGGTGTCTGCTGAACAATATATATAGTTTACAAATACGCTGGGCCCAGTGGCTCACGCCTATAATCCCAGCACTTTGGGAGGTGGAGGTGAGAGGATTGCCTGAGCCCATGGGTTCAAGATCAGCCCGGGCAACATGGTGAGACCTTGTCTCTACAATTTAAAAAAACTCCAAAATTAGTCGGGCATGGTGGTGCACGCCTGTAGTTCCAGCTACTTGGAAGGCTAAAGCAGATGGATTGCCTAAACCCAGTAGCACTCCAGCCTGGGCCACAGAGTGAGACTCCGACTCAAAAAAAAGATATATATATATATGGCCCCTGTTTATAAGAAAAAATTCAGAGACAACTTGTGATAAAGACCTCTTTATAAATAAATCTTGCCTCTCTAGAGGAGTCTTTAGTGAACACAGCTTACCTCTCCGGGGAAACAACATGGTTTCTACTGGAGAAAATGGTCTTTCCCTAATCGTATGGAAAAACATTGAACATATCATGACCAGTTCTAGTACCCTACGTTTTGACAAAGATGGTAAGTGATCTAGAAACCATGTGATATATTACACTTGATCTTAACAAAAGGCCGAGAAGCAATCCCATGTGATATATTAAAGAAGAGATCACATAGAAACTTGAATTTCAAAATAGCTAGAAGAGAAAAATTTCACTGTTCCTAATATAAAGAAAAGATAGAACAGGTGTGCTCTTGCCTGTAATCCCAGCACTTTGGGAGACCAAGGTGGGAGGATCACTTGAGCCCAAGAATCCGAGACCATCCTGGGCAACATAGTGAGACCTCTACAAAAATCAAAACATTAAAAAAAAATTTAAAAGATAAATGTTTGAGGTGCTGGATATCCCAATTATCCTGACTTGATCATTAATTTGATACATTGTATGCATGTATCAAAATATCATGTGTACTCCAAAAATATGTACAATTGTTATGTGTCAATTTAAAAACTTTGAATTTTTGGCAGGGCATGGTGGCTCACACCTATAATCTCAGCACTTTGGGAGGCCGAGGGGAGTGTATTGCCTGAGCCCACAGGTTCGAGGCTAGTCTGGGCAACTTGTTGAGACCTCATCTCTACAATAAATCAAGAAAAATTAGCTGTGCGTGGTGGCACATGCCAGTAGTTCCAGGTACTTGGAAGTCTGAGGCAGAAGGATCACCTGAGCCCAGGAGGTCAAGGCTGCAATGACCTTGAGTGTGCCACTGCATTCTAGCCTGGGTTGACATAGTGAGATTCCAACTTTCAAAAAAAAAGAAAAAAAACCTTGGCATTTTCTTCAAAAGATTGAAAGGCTGTGGAAGAAGAGATTAAAGCAGAACCAAGACCACTCAGAAGATAGATCGATTTCAGTTCTCTATAAAGAGGAATTGTTTTTTTGGCCGGGCTTGGTGACTCAGCCTGTAATCCTATGCCTTGGGAGGCTGAGGTGAGTGAATTGCCTGAGCCCGCGGGTTCGAAGACCCACCTGGGCAACTTGGCGAGACCTCATCTCTGCAATAAATCAAAAAATCAGCCGGGTGTGGTAGCGCATGTCTGTAATTCCGGCTACTCGGAAGGCTGAGGCGGAAGGATCGCCGGAGCCCAGCAGGTCGAGGCTGCGGTGGCTGGGAGCGGCCACTGCACTCCAGTCTGGGCGACAGAGTGAGACTCCAACTCAAAAAAAAAAAAAGGAATTTTTTTTTTAACATCAGTACCATCTTTAAATGGAACGAACTGTCTGAAAACAACATGTCTAAACAGAAGCTGAATGATAACCTGTTAGAAATGGGTAGGGAATTCTGCTTTGGGCAGAAGTCAGAAAGGTCTTATATCTTTGGGCTGTTTCCAATTTTTTTTTTTTTTAAGTTGGAGTCTCACTCTGTCACCCAGACTGAAGTGCAGTCGCACATTCAAGGCCACCACAACCTCGACCTGCAGGCCTCAGCCTTCCAAGTAGCTGGAACTCCAGGCACACGCCACCATGTCCAGCTAATTTTTTGACTTATTGTAGAGTCAAGATCTCACCATGTTGCTCAGGCTGCTCTTGAATTCCTGAGCTCAGATAATCCTCTCGTGTCTGCTTCCCAAAGTGCTGAGATTACAGGAGTGAACCATCATGACCAGCAGGACTGTTTCCAATTCTAAAAACTATTATTTCATTATGTATAGTATTTTTTTGAGGAAAGTAATAGGTACAAAAGTGACATTAGCAATAAAAATCAGTATGACCAGATGTGGTAGCTCCCATCTGTAATTCGAGCTACTTGGGGGCTGATGCAGGTGGATGACTTGAGCCCAGGAGTTCCAGGCTGCAATAAGCTATGATTGTGCCACTGTATTCCAGCCTGGGTGACAGAGTGAGAACCTGTCTCTAAAAAACAAACTAATTAAAACAGTGTGAAAAATCTGAAGAAATTTCACATTGGATTTTTTTTTTTTTTTTTTTTTTTTTTGAGTTGGAGTCTCACTCTGTCGCCCAGACTGGAGTGCAGTGGCCGCTTCCGGCCACCGCAGCCTCGATCTGCTGGGCTCCGGCGATCCTTCCGCCTCAGTCTTCCAAGTAGCTGGAATTACAGGCGTGCGCTACCACGCCCGGCTGGTTTTTTGATTTATTGTAGAGATGAGGTCTCGCTGCCCAGGCGGGTCTCGAACCCGCGGGCTCAGGCAATCCACTCACCTCAGCCTCCCAAAGGCGCGGGATTACAGGCTGAGCCACCGAGCCCGGCTTGGATTTTTTTTAAAACAAAAACTTGGGGGATAAGAATGTAGAAATTTGCCTAGTTCCTTACACATATCTAATGTTAAATATTTATTGATTCAGTGATGTAACTTAAAAAATAGAGTTTCCAGGCCGGGCTTGGTGACTCAGCCTGTAATCCCAGCACTTTGGGAGGCCGAGGCGAGTGAACTGCCTGAGCCTGCGGGTTCGAGACCTGCCCAGGCAACTTGGTAAGACCACATCCCTACAAAAAAAAAAAAAAATTAGCAGGCGTGGTAGTGCGTGCCTGTAGTTCCAGCTACTTGGAAGGCTGAGGCGGAAGGATCGCCGGAGCCCAGCAGGTCGAGGCTGCGGTGGCTGGGAGCGGCCACTGCACTCCAGTCTGGGCAACAGAGACACCAACTAAAAAATAAAAAAAAAAAGAATAGGGTTCCCCAGAGACCAGTGTGAAGGTCAGGCATATTTAGCATCCTTTGTGAGGAGGCTGAAAGTGAGTATACTGTGACAACCACGTTTGGGGAGATGATCTCCTGTCCTGGGAGGTAATGGAGGTGAAGCACCAAGAAGGCAAAGGAGTCAGATCACAGGAAGACCTTTCAAGTCCAAGAGCCCTAAAGCGAGCAGTCAACAGCAAGAGGATGGTCAAGTGGGAAATCAAGAGCTGTGGACACTCGAATTCAAAAAGAGAACCTGAAAGTCACTCAATATGGATCTCTCTGAAATTGCTGATCCACTATACTGCAGTGGGCCAAAATGGCCGATCAAATCAAATATTGGGTGTTGGATTCCTGGAACTAGACAACTAATTTAGAAGATGTTAGCTAAAAGGAGCAGGGGCCTGGGCAGAAAGAGTTATTGCTATAAAACAAGAGAATAAAAGGGTAAACTGAGCCGGGTTCTGTGGCTCAGCCTGTAATCCCACACCTTGGGAGGCTGAGGTGAGTGGATTGTCTGAGCCCACGGGTTCAAGACCTGCCTGGGCAACTTGGTGAGACCACATCTCTACCATAAATCAAAAAATGAGCCGGGCGTGGTAGCGCGCGCCTGTAGTTCCAGCTACTCAGAAGGCTGAGGCGGAAGGATCGCTGGAGCCCAGCAGGTGGAGGCTGCGGTGGCCGGGAGCGGCCACTGCACTCCAGTCTGGGCGACAGAGTGAAACTCCAACTCAAAAAAAAGGATAAGCTGAAAGAGACTGTGACCAAAATCTATATATCCTCGAATGGCACAGACAGTGATCTCTCACCACAGCTTGGATAGAGGTATATTTCTTAGAAAGACAAAGAAAACAAGCTTAGAATCACAGACAATACCGTTAACACATTAGCCCGGGAGGGGGTACTGAATATGTGTGCTCACCCATTCCTATGAGGTTAGATATGTTCATTCATCCCGTAGGTGACATAAAAAGTTGATTGAGGCCAGGCTCAGTGCCTCAGCCTGTAATACCAGCACTTTGGGAGGCCGAGATGAGAGGATTGCCTGAGTCCGAGGATTCGCGACCAGTTTGGGCAACTTGGTGAGACCTCGTCTTTACAAGTCACAAAAACAAACCGGATACGGTGGTGTGTGTCTGTAGTTCCAGCTACTCGGAAGGCTGAGGCAGAAGGATCACCCGAGCCTAGCAGGTCGAGGCTGCAGTGGCTGTGAGCGTGCCACTGCACTCCAACCTGGGCGACAGAGTGAGACTCCAACTCAAAAAAAAAAGTTGATTGAAAGAAGGTTGCCTCTACAGACAGCCACACTCTCCCAAAACATGTCCCTAGAGACTGAGAGGCTTCCTTTCTTTTTTTTTTTTTTTTTGAGTTGGAGTCTCACTCTGTCACCCAGACTGGAGTGCAGTGGCCGCTCCCGGCCCCCGCAGCCTCGACCTGGTGGGCTCCGGCGATCCTTCCGCCTCAGCCTTCTGAGTAGCCGGAATTACAGGCATGTGCTACCACACCCGGCTGATTTTTTGATTTATTGTAGAGATGAGGTCTCGCTGCCCAGGCGGGTCTCGAACCTGCAGGCTCAGGCAATTTACTCACCTCAGCCTCCCAAAGGCGCGGGATTACAGGCTGAGCCACCAAGCCTGGCTTCCATTTTATTTTAAAGTTTCATCTTAATTACCTGCCTGACCTAAGAATCAATGCCTACATGTGATTACAGTAATGTTCCCATGACCGCAGACGCCCAACTTTGTCTCTTTTAGACAGGTCATGCTGACCATTTCCTGCTGACTGTTACCAAACTCCTTAGCCTTAAGTTCCATGTAATTGTATGCTTTGTTAACTGAAATCAAATGTTACGCTTTGCAAAACCCCATTGTTCCATTTTCATGTTTTTCATATTTTGTTCTTATATTCTGTTAGTAACCTAACCAAGGTAACTCCATTGTGTAATAATTCTTCCTTGTCTCTATGTAACTACCTTAAACTATATCTTGATGGCAGAACTCCAGGGACTTTCTGGACACTGGCTATACCTAGGACATAAAATTAATCAAAGCTCCCTAACAATCAAAAGTTCCCATTTTTGCTGCCAAGTTGTTAGTTAATAGTTGCTATGGTCACTAAGTTGCTACGTAGCCAATACTGCAAATTTTACCTATAAAAGCTTGTCACAAACTGCACCAATTTGTCAAGAGCTTTTCTTGGCGTTTTCCTGCTCTTGACCCGCGTGTTAATAAAAAAACTCATAATTAATTAAACTCAGCTTGCTGGCATGACTTCTCGGTGTCATAACAAAGGTGCCCGCCATGTTCAGCTAATTTTTTGATTATTTTTTAAGTCAAGGTCTCGTTATGTTACCTAGGCTGGTCTTGAACCCCTGGACTCAAGCAGTCCTCTAGGCTCTGCCTCTCAAAGTGCTGGGATTACAGGCTTGAGTACCTGCAACCCAGCCCATGTTTGTAATTTATTTATTTACTTGGATTATTAGTATGATTGTGCTAGAGAGAATTCACAAAATAGACTTAAAAAGACATCATCTGCAGCCCCTACTTGAATACAAATATCATCTTCATTATATGATATCTAGATCATTTTATGAAACATGTATTAGTGATTTCTTTCTCTTCTTTTTTTTTGAGTTGGAGTCTCTCTCTGTCGCCCAGGCTGGAGTGTAGTGAGACACTTATGACCACTCTAGCGTCAACCTGCTGGGCTCTGGTGATCCTTCTGTCTCAGTCTTCCAAGTAGCTGGAACTACAGGTGTGTGCTACCATGCTCAGCTAATTTTTGATGTATTGTAGAGACGTGGTCTTGCCAAGTTGCCCGGGCTGGTCTCAAACCCACGGGCTCAGGCAATCTACTTGCCTCGGCCTCCTGAAGTTCTGGGATTACAGGCTGAGCCACTGAGCCCAGCCTAAAGTAATGATTTCAAGCTCATTATTTCATTGATTCCAAGGGTAGTAATAAATTTTATCTGGCCTGAACATATAATTTTATGTCTTATAACTACCATTAAAATTTTTGAGAAAACAGATTAGACTTCAAATTTATTCCATTTGTTTGTATTCCAGTTTTGTTTTTTTTTTTTGAGTTGGAATCTCACTCGGTCGCCCAAACTGGAGTGCAGTGGCTGCTTCCAGCCACCGCGCCTCGACCTGCTAGGCTCCGGCGACCCTTCCGCCTCAGCCTTCCGAGTAGCTGGAATTACAGGCACGTGCTACCACGCCCGGCTGATTTTTTGATTTATTGTAGAGATGAGGTCTCGCTGCCCAGGCGGGTCTCGAACCCGCGGGCTCAGGCAATCCACTCACCTCAGCCTCCCAAAGGCGCGGGATGACAGGCTGAGCCACCGAGTCCGGCTATATTCCAGTTTTTAAAGTTTCCTATCTCAAGACTTTGAAAATATTATGGAACACCATACTCATGTTGTAGTCATTCAGTGAAGGAATTATATTTGTACTAATTTGAAATTCTGATACACTGTTCTCCATTAGAGGTCTTTTCCACAACAAAGATATTTACCAGGTGGTATTCTATTTTTTCAACTTCTTACATGAAACGAGAAAGTTAAGCATGCTCAATTGATCTTATTTTCATGTTTTAATGTTTATTTATTTACTTATTTAGTTATTTTTAGTAGGAGTCTCACTCTGTCACCCAGACTGGAGTGCAGTGGCACACTCATGGCAGACTCAAACTGCTAGGTTCTGGTGATCCTTCCACCTCAGTCTTCCAAGTAGCTGGAACCACAGGGGTGCCACCATGCCCAGCTAATTTTTTAATTTATTGTAGAGATAAATGAAATGTCTATTTTTGTACAGCATGTTTACAATGGCTGTACAGGGTAGGGATTCATATCTACTATAAAAGTAGAAATATATTTTTAAATATGAAAATAGCCAGGCGCAGTGGCTCACACCTGTAATCCCAGCACTTTGGGAGGCCGAGGCGAGTGGATTGCCTAAACCCAAGGGTTCGAGACCAGCCCAGGCAACTTGGCAAGACCTCGGCTCTACAATAAATCAAAAAATTTAGCTGGGTATGGCTGTAGTTCTGGCTACTTGAAGGCTGAGGTGGAAGGATCGCCAGAGCCCAGCAGGTGCACGCTGGGGTGGCTGTGAGCGTGCCACTGCCCTCCAGCCTGGGCAGTGGAGTGAGACTTCTACTAACAATAAATAAATAAATAAGAAATAAAGAACAGATTTAGGTTTAAAGTAAAATTGAGAGAAAGGTACAGAGATTTCTAAGGAGTTCAAATATGTGTAGGAGGGTGCAAGTGGATGCTGACTCATCAGAGTAAACTGTGCTGATGAGGGATTTATTGCCTTGTAGCTCTAAATTCATTCTTTTTTGGTGCGTTATAGAAATGGATCTGGGTCATGAAAATATTTTTCCTTTGTCAACTGAAATCCTCTTGCCTCGGCCTCCCAAAGTCCTGGGATTACAGGCATGAGCCACCGTACCTGGTGTCTTTTTTTTTTTTGAGTTGGAGTCTCACTCTGGCGCCCAGACTGGAGTGCAGTGGCTGCTCCCGGCCACTGCAGCCTCGTCTGCTGGGCTCCGGCGATCCTTCCAAGTAGCCGGAATTACAGGCATGCGCTACCACGCACGGCTGATTTTTAAAAATTTTTTATTATTTATTGTAGAGATGAGGTCTCGCTGCCCAGGCGGGTCTCGAACCCGTGGGCTCAGGCAATCCACTCACCTCAGCCTCCCAAAGGCGCGGGATTACAGGCTGAGCCACCGAGCCCGGCTGGTGTCTTACTGATATATTTTTAAGAAAGTCTCCACCTTTTAGAAATAATTACTGAGATATTTACAGTGTCGTCATAGGACATCTGAATTCTGCTTTCAAAAGAATCCCGTTAAAAAGGAAGTGGATGTGAATATAGATTAAACAAGATGGACCACAGGTTGATGAATTTTGTAACTGGGTGATGGGAATATGAGGGTTCATTTTATTTTATGCTTGTGTATGTTTGCAGTAGTCTGTAATAAAGGGAAAGTATGAATTTTTTTAAAACATAGAAGCTAGAAGGAAACATGCAAAAACACTAACATTTATGTTTGAATGAAGGTACTTGTATAATGGAAAATACACACAGCTCCTAAAACCCTTTAAATATCCAGAGTGATAAGAGCATCTTTTATATAGTAATGAAGTGACTGGTGGTTGGGAGCCCCTACCTAGCTTCAGGATGGGGACTGGTCACCAGATCAACGTGTGGTTAGAGGACTGGAACTGTCAGCCTCATCCCCAGACTTCTGGGGACGGGAGAGGGGCTGGAGACAAAGTTGATTACCAGTTCGTAATGATTTAATCAATCTTGCTTATGTCACGAAACCTCCGTAAAAAGCCCTAAACAACGGACTTCAGGGAGCTTCTGGCTTGGTGAATACATGGAGGTTCTGGGTGGATGGCATGTCTTGGAAGGGCATGGAAGCCCTTCTCCCTATACTTGGCCATGTACATCTCTTCCATTGGGCTGTTCCCGAGTTGTATCTTTTCTAAGAAACCAGTAAACATAAGTAAAGTGCCTCGTTGAGTTCTGTGAGCCATTCTAGCGAACTATCAAACTTGAGGAAGGAGTCATGACAACCCCCGACTGACGGAAGTATCGGTTGCCCTGGACTTGTGATTGGCATCTCAAATGGGTTTTCTTGTGGGACTAAGCCTTTAACTTGTGGAATCTAATTCCAGGTAGATAGTGTCAGAACAGAGTTGAATGGTTGAATACCCAGTTTGAGATGCGGTATTGAAAAAGACCACGTATTTTGTATCAGGAGGAAAAAACTTCTCAGTAATAAAAATGTTTTTCTCTTGCATTTTTCTATATTGTCTGTATTTTTCTATTTGAGCATTTTTTTGTTTTTTTTTTTTTGAGTCACAGTCTCTGTCACCCAGGCTGGAGTGCAGTGGCATGCTCACGGCCACTGCAGCCTCAACCTGCCGGTCTCAGGCCATCTTTCCACCTCAACTTTTCAAGTAGCTGGAACCACAGGCATGTGCTACTAGGTTCGGCTAATTTTATATTTCTTTATTGTAGAGACAAGGTCTCACCATGTTGCTCAGAATAGTCTCGAATCCCTGAGCTTAAGCAATCCTCTTGCCTCTGCCTCCCAAAGTGCTGGGATTATAGGTGTGAGCCGCTGCACTAGGGCTTAAAAATTTTTTAAATCTTACTCTTTTGACAAATTATAATCACACAGTGACATTATGATATATGTATGCAGTGTGGAATATCTAAATCAAGCTAACTAATATGTCCATCACTTTAAATATGTATCATTTATTTCTTCTAACTGCAACTTTGTACCCTTTGACCAACATCTCTCCATTTCCCCAGTCCCCAGCCCCCAGCCTCTGGTAACCCTATTCTAGTCTCTCCTTCTATGTGTTTGTTTTAGATTCCACCTGTAAGTGAGAGTATGCAGTATTTGTCTTTCTATGCCTTGCTTATTTTACTTAGCATAATATCCTCCAGCTTCATCCATGTTGTCACCAATGACAGATTTTCCTTCATTCTTAAGGCTGAATAGTATTCCATTGTGTATATGTATATTTTCTTTATCCATTAATCTGTTGATAGACATTTAAGTGATTCTGCAACTTGGCTATTTGCATAATGCTGCAGTGAACATGGGAGTGCAGCTATCTCTTCGACACATTTATTTCAGGTCCTTAGGAGACATACAGAAGTGGCATTGCTCAGTCAGGTAATTCCATTTTTAGTTTTCTGAGGAGCATCCATACAATTTTCCATAATGACTGTACCATTTTTACTTTTTTTTTTGAGTCAGTGTCTGTCACCCAGGCTGGAGTGCAGTGGCATGCGCATGGCCACCCAGTGTCGACATGGGGGACAAGTGGTCGAGGCTGTGGTGGCCATGAGCGTGCCACTTGCACTCCAGCCTGGGCGACAGAGTGAGACTCCAACTCAAAAAAAAAAAAAACAGATGGGGGTCTCACCATGTTGGACTTGAACTCTTGGGGTCAAGAGATCTTCCCACTCCAGTCTCCTGAGTAGCTGGGATTACAGGTGCACCTGGCTCATCTTTGCTTTTGTAAGGAGAAAACAAACAAAAATATTCTTTTAAAGTATTATTAAGCTCTCTCTTAGCTTTGTTCCTAGCATTGCCACTTTGTGAATTAGGACCACAACACACCGCATATTATAGATTATCTGTCTACTGAAAAAACATTGATTTTCCTTTTCATAGTCACACGTTCTGAAAGCTGTATACATTAAACTCTACCCTATCTTGCTCTTGTCCTTTATTTATTTATTTTTATTTTTTATTTTTTAATAATTAATCAGTATTTTTTATTATGGTTTTGTGGGGTACAGTTAAGGGTTAGGTGTACAATTACGTTTCATTCGGGCGTCCTTTATTTCTTTATCTATTTTTGAGTTGAAGTCTCACTCGGTCACCCAGACTGGAGTGTAGTGGCTGCTCCCGGCCACTGCAGCCTCGAACTGCTGGGCTCCAGCGATCCTTCCGCCTCAGCCTTCCGAGTAGCCGGAATTACAGGCATGCGCTACCACTCCCGGCTGATTTTTTGATTTATTGTAGAGATGAGGTCTCGCTGCCCAGGCGGGTCTCGAACCCGCGGGCTCAGGCAATCCACTCATCTCAGCCTCCCAAAGGCGCGGGATTACAGGCTGAGCCACCGAGCCCGGCTTGTCCTTTATTTTTAATTTTTAAAATTTTGTTTGAGTTGGAGTCTCACTCTGTTGCCCAGGCTGGCATGCAGTGGCATGCTCACAGACACTGCAGCCTTGACCTGCAGGGCTCAGGTGATCCTTCTGCCTCAGTCTTCCAAGTAGCTGGAACTACAGGTGTGTGCCACCACATCTCGCTATTTTTTTTTCTTTATTCTTTTTTTATTTTAAAGATGTGGGGTATACTTCAGGGTTAAGTATACAAATGTTCATTATGCAAGTGCCCTTGTTAATGAGATGTGCCCCTTCTTCCCCTGGCAGTTTCCCTCAACTGCCAATCCCACCGCCCCTTTCCCCCATTTTTCTTGATTTATTGTAGAGGCAAGATCTTGCCAAGTTGCCCAGGCTGGTCTCGAACCCCTGGGCTTAGGCAATCCTCTTGCCTCCCAAAGTGCTGGGATCACAGGTGTGAGCCACCATGCCCGGCCAGCTCTTGTCCTTTAAATAAGGATTCTCTACTTGAGAGGCCTTGGACAAGCCATTTAACCTCTTTAAGTCTCAATTTCATATCCTTATCTCTTAAAGTAGAAAGAAAAAGCCACCCACTAGAGATATAAATGACCACATGCAAATAACAAGAAAGGGAACTAAAACTTACTGAGCATTAGGCACTGTGCTAGGAACCTGATATACATTTAATCCTCTCAAAAATATCTCTTTTAAGTAAGAAAAGCATGACCACTCCAATATTAAATGAACGAAGGATATTAATATACAATTAGTTTATTCAATTAATAAATATTTATTGAGCACCTACTATGCTGTCGGCACTGTGCTAAAAGTAATACCAGTGGTCAACAGATACTCGCCTGTCAACAGACGATCATCTAGATTAAACATTATCAAATGCACATGAAAACAAAGGTGACTTTTCCATTTTTCACCTATTCAATGATTTACTTTCAAAATAAACGTGTCCCTCTGTGTTAGATGAATGTGGTGCTTTAGACTCTCTTCTTCTTTTTTTAAGGGAAGGACGGGGGAAGTATGAAGGAAGGAGGATGAAGGATAAAAGGATGGACAGAAGGATGGAGCCTGATGGAAAAAAGGGAGGGAGGGAGGAGCAAAGTGAGGAAGGAAGGAGGAAGGGAAGAAGAAAAGAAGAAAGGAAGGGAGGAGAAAGGAAGAGAAAAAAAAAGCAGAATCTCTTCTAAGTAGATGCACAGATGCACAGTCTTCCTGGAGGCACTTGAGCAATGTCTGCAAAATGGCTTAAAATGTATATACACCAAAGAATGGCTGGCCATTGCTCTGCGAAGCTCAGGTCTGGCCATGCGGCTCTTGGCGCTATGGCAGCCATGTTTTTCGAAGCTTTGGCCCCCTCCCCTACCTTGGGGAGGTGAATCTTCTCTCTTTCTCCCTAATTTACTTTCTAAATAAACTCTATTCTCCAATTTAAAAAACAAATAGCCAACCAGGAGCAGATAGCACTCCTAGTTTCCAAATACTCTTTGGGAAAGTATCAAAACCCTAAAAGGGAAGAGGCCTCCTTGGAAAATGGCTACTTCAAAGTGGGAGACAGGAAGAGAACAAGGTTAGCCCGGAACATCTTGTAGCAGAGGGCAAACAAATGATCAACAGCCACTGCGGTCATGTCAAACTGGCCAACTGGAAGAAGCTTCCACACACCAAACATGGAACAATTTGAGCATCACTGAGGGTAGAACGTAGATGGATTTAAACACATTAAGTATGATACACCCCTACAACTGACTTCATTGGCTATCATGGCAGAATGTTGGGGAACCAACTCATTATTTTGAAAACCAATAGAGAAAAAGCACTTATCTGGCTTTCCCTTATTGTAACATTGGGTAACTAAATGATAGTCGAAGGGAAGTTTTTCTTCATAAAAAGATATTATTTAGCTAAAAAAGAAGAATAAATAATAGGAAAAAACATTATAGGATTGTTTGAAAGAGCAAAAAATAATTTTGAATTTTAATAGAATATCACCATTTTACAACCCCTAATGAATTAATAGATTTATCAATTGAACATCAATGGTTGCCAACATCATAAAAAGGACACCTTTTATTTCTCCTAGTACTGACCATTTATAAATAAACCTAACCCTGTCCCCAAAAATGAATATCAATCTGATTACGCCTCTAATTTCTTTTTTTTGAGTTGGAGTCTCACTCTGTCGCCCAGCTAGAGTGCAGTGGCATGCTCATGGCCACTGCAGCCTTGACCTACTGGGCTCAGGCGATCCTTCTGCCTCAGCCTTCCAAGTACCTGGAACTACGGGTATGCGCCCCACGCTCAGTTAATTTTTTGATTTATTGTAGAGACAAGGTCTTGCCAAGTTGCCCAGGCTGGTCTCAAACCCGCGGGCTCAGGCAATCCACTCACCTCAGCCTCCCATGATGCTGGGATGACAGGCTTGAGCCACTGCGCCTGGCAAGCCTCTAATTTCAACTACCAGTTTACAGGAAATACCAACAGAGGAGCATGTTAAACTATACCATGGAGATGCAGCCAGCAAAAACCAGGCTCTGAGAAGCATTATGAGGCAAACAACAGTTTCTTCAAAAAACTAGTTGCAAGAAAAGAAAAGGATGAGGAAGAAAATGCCTAGATTGAGACTTAAGAGACATAACAATCAACTACAATTTGTGGACATAATTTGCATCCTTATAATTTTTGTAAAAATTGACATTTATGAAATAAATAGTAATTTGAACACTCACCTATGAAATGACATTAAAGCAGTATTGATTTTTTTTTAAGGTGAGAAAATCTTTTCTATAGTTGTAATACATTTTAGAGCTACATACCGAAATGTTTATGGATGAAATATTTGGTATTTACTTTAAAAGTAACATGGAGGTGAGACAAGTGGGTGGGAATACAAATAAAACTAAATTGGCCGTGAGCTGATAATAATAATAATAATTTACTGGAGTCTTACTCTGTTGCCTAGGCTGGAATGCAGTGGCATGCTCACGGCCACTGCAGTCTCAACCTACTAGGCCCAGGCGATCCTTCCACCTCAGTTTTCCAAATAGTTGGAACTACAGGGGTGCACCGCCACATCTGGCTGATTTTTTGATTTATTGTAGAGTCGAGGTCTTTCCAAGTTGCCCAGGCTGGTCTCAAACCCTTGGTCTCAGGCAATCCTCTCACCTCTGCCTCCCAAAGTGCTGGGATTACAGGCATGAGCCACCATGCCCGGCTAGTTGATAATTATTGAAGCTGGTGATGGGGCCACTGTAAGAGTCTATATATCTTTGTATATATTCAAATTTTTCATAATAGAAAGTTGTTTTTAGAAAATTTTCAAAATTTACATTTTGATCTAGCATTTCTACTTCAAGAAGTTCATCTTAAGTATATTTCACACATGTACAAAATAATTTATGTGCAAAGGAGAAATTTATTATAGGATTATTTGAAAGAGCAAAAAATAATTTTAAAAACCCTCAATTGACAGGGTTAAGTAAATTATTAAACACATCATGGAATACTAAACAGTTGTTTAAACAGAATGAGGCAAAATAAGAAAAAAATTAAGAAGCTATATGTGTATTGTTATGGTATAATCTTCAAGATGTATGCACATGTGAAAATAGAAATATTAGGAATCTGCTATCACTTGTGTAAAAAATTTTTTATAAAGAGTATGTTATATATGTGTCTATGCTTATACAAGTTAAAACTCAAGAAGTATATACAAAAACTTGATATCCGTGATTGTTCCATAAAGGATAGCTGTGTGAGAAAGAACCACAGACAGTATGATGATTGCTTATGTCCTTATACCAAACTGTAACTTTAACATTTTTTCTATGCATGTGCTTTGATTATTCAAAGTGACAATTTCTAATGTCACAGCTTTGGGTTCCTCCAAATATACATTTTAATCACTAAACCACTTAAAGAAAAATGATTAATAGAACATTGTTTTCTTTTTTTCTTTTTTTTTTTTTGAGTTGGCGTCTCACTCTGTCACGCAGGCTGGAGCACAGTGGCATGCTCCTGGCCACCGCAGCCTCAACCTATTGGGCTCAGGCGATCCTTCCACCTCAGCCTTCCAAGTAGCCGGAACTACGGGCATGTGCTACCACGCCCGGGTAATTTTTTGATTTATTATAGAGACGCGGTCTCACCATGTTGCCCAGGCTGGTCTTGAACCTGAGGGCTCAGACAATCCTCGTCTCGGCCTCCCAAAGTGTTGGGATTCTAGGCACCTCGCCTGGCCTAGAATATTGTTTTCTAATCTTTTGCAGGCAATAGTATATGCAGAAAATGCAGGTGTTTAAACCAAACCCTGACAAGACTGACAAGATGGCAGGTATCAAAGTACAACTGGCCCTTTGCACCAGACATTGGCTGGCTACCCCAAGGGCTAAGGGTTTTTTCTCCATCATGTGATCTCATGGGGTTACAATATCAAAATTCTGAGATAATAATAAATCCAGAAGAGATAAGTTCCACACATTTCATTTTAAATTGGCTTCTTAATTTTAATAGCGTTAGATTAAATAAGCAGTACTTTATGTATATCTTCACAAATGACAACGCTCTATAATTTTTTTCAGGAGCTATTCTTTAGGGTTTTTTTTCTTTAATCAGAATTTCATTTAGCTTTGAAAATGAACTGGCAAGCTTCTCTTAGGGATCATTTCTTCCTTGAAATTTTTGTAGGTTAAAGTGCTTCCTTTAAGAGGAAAGAGCTTTCATGACTTTTTATGACCTTCTATAATCATTGATTTATCCAGGCATTCCACATCTCCTTGATTTTATAAAAATATTTTGATATTTTTGTAAAAATTCATTCTTTCTAGATTTTCAAATATGTTCAAGTCATGCATAGTAAGCTATTACAAATAGTTGTTACCACTTTCTCATTCATATTTTTTTCTAGATCATACTGTAAATAGTCTATTTTATTATACTGTTAAATAAACAAACTTCAGAGTAAGTCTATTTTGCTTTTCATTTTATTTTTTTCTTTTATTTAAAAATATCAGTCTTACTGCTGTGATGGGTTTGTTGTAATCTATCACTAACTTTTAGAGTTGACTACTTATTCATTTAATATGCTTAGTGTATGACTGCAAAGACTCGGTGTAGGGAGGTCTGCATGTAGAGAACAAAGCTCCTATTCTCAACCCTTGGGTTCTTACAGGAGTAGTTTCAGCTTCATTAAACTGGTTTTGACATATAGAGTATGCTCATTCATTTCTTTTCTTTTTTTTAATTTTTATTTTCTGAGTTAGAGTCTCACTCCCTTGTCCAGATTGAAGTGTGGTGGCATGATCAAGGTTCACTGCAGTCTCCAACTCCTAGGCTAAAGTGATTCCCCCACCTCAGCCTCCCAAGTAGCTGGAACTAGGAACAACACCATGCCTGGCTAATTTTTTTGATTTTTTTGTAGAATGAGGTCTCAGATCTTATTGTCGCCCAAACTAGTCTCAAACTCCTGGACTCAAATAATCCTCCTGCCTCGACCTTCCAAAGTGCTAAGATTACAGGCATAAGCCACTGCACCCAGCCATACTTATTTCTAGTTTGTAATTTTAGCTTTGATTTCTCTTTAAACTAAGTTATAGTTAGAGGGGGTTTTTGGCCGGGCTCGGTGGCTCAGCCTGTAATCCTAGCACTTTGGGAGGCCGAGGTGAGTGAATTGCCTGAGCCTGCGGGTTTGAGACCCGCCTGGGCAACTTGATGAGACCTCAGCTCTACAACAAATCAAAAATTAGCTAGGCGTGGTAGCGCCTGTAGTTCCAGCTACTTGGAAGGCTGAGGCGGAAGGATTGCCGGAGCCCAGCAGGTTGAGGCTGCGGTGGCCTGGAGCGGCCATTGCACTCCAGTCTGGGTGACAGAGTGAGACTCCAACTCAAAAAAAAAAAAGAAATAGAGGGGGGTTTTTGAAAATGAGCAGATTTTAGCAGGACATGGTGGCTTACACCTGTAATCTCAGCACTTTGGGAGGCAGAGGTGGAGGATTGCCTGAGTCCAGGGGTTTGAGACCAGCCTGGGTGACTTAGCGAGACCTCATCTCTACAATAAATCAAAAAATTAGCTGAGCATGGTGGCATGCACCTGTAGTTCCAGCTACTGGAAGGCTGAGGCAGAAGGATTGCCTGAGCCCAGCAGGCCGAGGCTGCGATGGCTGTGAGTGTGCTATTGTACTCCAGCCTGGGCAACAGAGTGAGACTCCTACTCAAATAAAATAAAATAAAATGGGCAGATTTCTCTTGACTACTCTTCTGTTAATTTCTAATTTTCTGAATTTCTAACCTTTTGAATGAAGGCCTCACCCCTTCATTCCTACTGTTTGTCAAAATAAATTACCATAACAAGTAACTATAAAGGCTTTTAGATATTCAATATATTTATAAGGCCCTCTTCTCACATGAACTCCTTAACAATGATACTGATAATAAAATTAATGGCAATAGCTAATATTTTTTGAGCATATATATATAAATATATATATATATGCCAGATATTTTCCCCAAAGCTTTATATAAAATATATGATTTAGTCCTCATAAAAATTCTATTAGGTAGGTATACTTATCATCACTTACAAATTGTAAGTAAGCTGAGGGACAGAGAGATTGCCTTTGCTATACAGTCAGGAGTCATTAGAAATGAGACAATGAAGCCGGGCTCAGTGGCTCAGCCTGTAATTCCGCGCCTTTGGGAGGCTGAGGTGAGTGGATTGCCTGAGCCCGCAGGTTTGAGACCCGCCTGGGCAGCGAGACCTCATCTCTACAATAAATCAAAAAAATCAACCGGGCATGGTAGTGCATGCCTGTAATTCTGGCTACTCGGAAAGCTGAGGCGGAAGGATCGCCGGAGCCCAGCAGGCAAGAAATGAGACAATGAGTCGGGCTCGGTGGCTCAGCCTGTCATCCCGCGCCTTTGGGAGGCTGAGGTGAGTGGATTGCCTGAGCCTGCGGGTTCGAGACCCACCTGGGCAGCGAGACCTCATCTCTACAATAAATCAAAAAATCAGCCGGGCGTGGTAGCGCATACCTGTAATTCTGGCCACTTGGAAGGCTGAGGCGGAAGGATCGCCGGAGCCCAGCAGGTCGAGGCTGCGGTGGCCGGGAGCGGCCACTGCACTCCAGTCTGGGTGACAGAGTGAGACTCCAACTCAAAAAAAAAAAAAAAAAAAAAAAAAATGAGACAATGTTAAGTAAGGCTATGTCATGGCAAAAGGCACATTCACAAAATATTTTAACAGGGTAATTTTCCATTAGGGAGACTCAGAAATTTAACATACTTTGAGAAAAGAAGGATTTTCTACATTGAGGCAAAAAGAATCCCCACATTTATTGAATTTTCTTCTGGTATGAGTTTTCTGATGTTCCATAATGAAGGTGACAAATGAGCGTTTTCTGACAATAATTACATTACATTAAAAATTATCCAGTATTGAGCCAGATGTATTGAGCCAGATGTGAACTCCACATAAAGGCTTTTCTACATCCCTAACATCCGAGGCTTTCTAACCAGTATGAATTCTGTAGTGTTCAATGAGCTGTGAGCCAAGAATAAAGGCCTGGCCACACTCTCTACATTCATAAGGTTTGATACCAGGATGAATTCTCTGATGTTCAGTAAGTTGTGAACTACGAATAAAGGCCATCCCACATTCCCTGCACTCATATGGTTTCTCACAAGTATGAATTCGCTGATGATGCGTCAGTTGTGAAACACGAATAAAGGCTTTCCCACATTCCTTACATTCATAGGGTTTGTCACCTGTATGAATTCTTTGATGCTGAATAAGGTATGAACTACGACTAAATGCCTTCCCACAGTCCTTACATTCATAGGGCCTGTCACCAGTGTGAACTCTCTGATGCCGAGTAAGCTGTGCATGCTGTCTAAAGGCCTTCCCACATTCCTTACATTCATAGGGTTTCTCCCCAGAATGAATTCTTTGATGCCGAGTAACTTCTGAACTATGAATAAAGCCCTTTCCACATTCCTTACATTCATAGGGCTTTTCACCAGTATGAATTCGCTGATGTACAGTGAGTTGCGAATGCTGCCTGAAGGCTTTCCCACATTCTTTACACTGATAGGGTCTAGCACCTGTATGAATTCTCCGATGAACAGTCAGTTGTGAGCCACGAATAAAAGCCTTCCCACAGTCTTTACAGACATAGGGTTTCTCACCTGTGTGAGTTCTTTGATGCAGAATAAGCTGTGAATGCTGCCTAAAGGTCTTTCCACATTCTTTACATTCATAGGGTTTGACGCCAGTATGAAGTCTCTGATGTAGAATGAGTTCTGAGGCACGACCAAAAGCCTTCCCACACTCCTTACAGTCATATGGTTTCTCACCTGTATGGATTCTCTGGTGTTGAACAAGGTGTGAGGCACGACTGAAGGCCTTTCCACATTCCTTACATTCAAAGGGTTTTTCGCCAGTATGAGTCTTCTGATGTTGAATGAGGTGTGAGCCACGGCTAAATGCTTTCCCACATTCATGACATTCTATCAGTTTCTCACCAGTCTCATTTCCCTGGTGCAGAGGGTGAGATGTGCGATGCGTGAGAGCGGGCGTGCTTTCACAGGTGATTTTCACTTGCTTGAAACAGCATTCCTGATTTACTTGTTGTCT
The DNA here is from genome assembly GCA_027257055.1 of Cephalopachus bancanus. Lineage (NCBI taxonomy): Eukaryota > Metazoa > Chordata > Mammalia > Primates > Tarsiidae > Cephalopachus > Cephalopachus bancanus. The sequence continues at coordinate 94,728 of JAPVLO010000110.1, read as the reverse complement.
CTCAAACTGGTCTTCGTATTCCCAGTTATCTCTAAAACCGGAGCCCTCGGGATCACAGCATTTAAAGCTTTTCGTTATCTCCCAATTGAATGACTTTATTTCAAAAATATCTTTGTGTTGAAACTTCTCACATCTGGATTCCAAGTCTGAAAAAGAAGAAAGAAGTAAATACAAGTTATTCTCTTCTATGAGAAATAAAAACTCCTAAAGTAGAACAGGGAGACAAAATGAATATAATAACCATAAAAGTGAATGGCTTATGTAAGTCTCAAATATTATTCAACTTCTAAAAAGTACATGAAAGCACAGATATGGTAAGAACTCCTATGGTGCCAGAAAAGAGTAGGAAAACAGAAGAAGCCAGGGGTTCTCAATTTAGAAACAGACCAGAATCATCCAGGATACCTGTTAAAATACAAATATCCAAGCAGCATCTCAAACAGAACTAAAATCTACAGGTGCAGGGTTAAGGTGGGTATATGCATGTGTATGCATATCTACCTATGCATATTAAAGAATAGACATATTTTTTAATTGAGGAAAAATCCACATAACATAAAATTCCCCACTTAGATCATTTAAACATGCATAATTCAGAGACTATGCACAGTGGACTCACACCTGTTACCTCAGCACTTTGGAAGGCTGAGGCGGGAGGATTGCTTGAGTCAGGAGTTCAAGCAATGAACAGCCTGGACAACATAGCGAGATTTTGTCTCTACAAAAAAATTTTAAAAATTAGCCAAGCATGGTGGTGTGTACTTATAGTCCCAGCTACTCAGGAGGCTGGGGCAGAAGGGTTGCCTGAGCCCAGGAGGTCAAGCTGCAGTGAGCCGTGATCATGCCACTGCCCTCCAGCCTGGGTGACAGAGTGAGACCCTGACTCAAAAACAAATAAATAAATAAAAATAAAATGCATAACTCAAGCCAGGCATGGTGGCTCATGCCTGGAATCCCCGTACTTTGGGAGGCAGAGGTGAGGGCATTGCTTGAGCCCAGGGGTTTGAGACCAGCCCGGGCAACTTGGTGAGACCTTAACTCTACAACAAATAAAAAAATGCTGAGGTGGAAGGATTGTCTGACCCAGCAGGTTGAGGCTGCAGTAGTCATGAGTGTGCCACTGCACTCCAGCTTTGGGACAGAGTGAGACTCTGATTAAAAAAAAAACCCCAAAACCATAATTCAGTGGTTTGTAGTACATTACCAATGTTGTATGACCATCACCACTGTCTATTTTGAGAATATTTATATTACTCCAAGTAGAAAGTCCATACCCATTATGAGCCACCCTCATTTCCTATTCCCTCTAGTCCCTGGCAACTATTACTGGCAGAGAACCACAGATTCTGTCTCTATGAATTTGCCTATTCTGGACATTTTATATTAATAAAGCATCCAAATGTTTAACACTTCCTACCACATGATGCTGATGCCAATCAAAATTAAAATCTCTGTTTAAATTTTTCACTGACTTCCTAACTGCACCTAGAACTAATTCCAAACTCATTGCCACGCTCACAAAATTCTTGGCAAAGTAGGTCACTGTTGTCTTTGTTGTCACTCTGTGTCAACCAAGTGCAATGCATCTTCAAACCGAGCACTCTCCTCTTTCCTCCCTGTGTACCAAGCCACAGGCCTCCTTTGAGCACCTAAAATAAATCTAGGGCTTCTCCATCTTAGACCTCTCATCTGGTTCTTCCATCTATCAGGACTCCTGTCCTGGGTGCTTTGTATGCTGTTTTTCTCATTCTTCAGGTCTCAGATGAAAACTTGTACTTTAAAAACAGCGCTCAGTTCAGTAAAACCCTAAGACACCTTTATTCTCTCTCCCATCTCTTGTACCCTGTCTTCATCATACTTTTATTAGTTGTAACTAGATTTTCATTTACTTACTCATCTGTTGTTCTGTTTATTTTCTCGCTCCTGAATCTCCCTGAAGTAGAAATAACGCCTTCTTCACTAACCACTGAAGCCAACCCCTAGCAGACAGTAGGCTTTTGATAATGGATTGTTGGATGAATAAATACTGGATTCTAGAGAGATAAACCAACGGAACACAATTGAAAGTCCAGAAATAGACTGAAGTTTATGTGGAAGTTGAATATACTATAAAGGTGATATCTCAAAGAAGGATAATTTTTTAAATAAATAACCTTGGGGCAGCCAGATAATCACTGCAAAAAGATAAAATTGGATCAAAACATTATGTTATTATATACCAGAATAAACCCCAAGTGGAGTTTTAATGTTAAAAGAAAATAGAAATCAAGGTTGGGTATGGTGGCTCATGCCTGTAATCCTAGCACTTTGGGAGACTGAGATGGGAGGATTGCTTGAGCCCAGGAATTTGAGACCAACCTGGGCAACATGGCAAGATCTCGTCTCTATAGCTCTAAAATATATTTTTAAAATATTAAAAAAGAAAATAGAGAACCAGGCGTGGTGGCTCACGTCTGTAATCCCAGCACTTTGGAAGCAGAGCTGAGAGGATTTCCTAAACCCAGGGGTTCGAGATCAGCCTGGGCAACTTGGTGAGTGTCTTTTGATTTATTGTCTCTTCAATAAATCAAAAAATTAGCCAGACATGGTGGCGCTTGCCTGTGGTTCCAGCTACTTGGAAGGCTGAGGAGGTAGGATCTCCTGAGCCCAGCAGGCCAAGGCTGCGGTGGCCATGAGCATGCCATTGCACTCCAGCCTAGGTGACAGTGAGACTCTGACTGAAAAAAAAAATAGAAAATAGAAACTATACAAGCACAAGCACTAGAAGGAAACATGGTGGATTATAACCTAGGTATGGAAAAAGACTTCTCTAACTATGAAATAAGGAAGCAAAATCCAAAAGCAAGAAAAGATATAAATTCCACTATGCAAAGGTGAAAAACAAAGCAGAAAACTTGCACATCAATAATAGCAACAACAACAAACAGGAAAGTCAAAAGATAAATGACATTTCCAGCACTAGGAACCTGGTTAAAAAAAAAAAAGGACAAATAACAGAGAAAATACTTGAAACTTATGGCTAATGGGACAATCCTGGTTTTTAAAAAGTTCTTAAGAATCAAGAAAAATCTTCAAAAAGTTAAACACAGACTTCTCATCTGATTCAGCAATTCCACTCCTAGGTATATATCCCAAAAGAACTGACGTACAAAACCAACGTACACAATTGTACTCAAACAATTGGACACCAATTGTACACTCAAACCAACGTACACAATTGTACTCAAACAACTGTACACCAGTGCTCACAGTAGCAATGTTCACAATAGGCAAAAGAAGAAATAACTCAAATGTTCATCAACAGATGAATGGATAAGCAAAATGTGGTCTGTTCATACAGTGGAATATTATACATCCATAAGAAAGAATGAAGTGCAGATAAAGCCACAACACGGATGAACCTGCAAAACATTATGCTAAATGAAACAACCTAGACACAAAAGACCAAATATTGCATGATTTCTCTTTCATGAGGTATCTAGAACAGATGAATTCATAGCAGCAGAAAGTAGAACAGAAGTTACCAGGGGCTGGGGGAAGGAATGTTTAACGAATACAGAGTTTCTGTTTGGGATGATGAGTGAGTACAACGTTGTGAATGTACTTAATACAACCGAATTATACATTTAAAAATGGGTAAAGGCCAAGTGCAGTGGCTCAAAGTGCGGTAATCACAGCACTTTGGGAGGCTGAGGTGAGAGGATTGCATGAACCCAGGAGTTCAACAATCTGGGTAACATAGCAAGATTTTGTCTCTACAGAAAAATTTTAAAAATTAGACACAGTCACAGCTACTGGAGAGGCTGAAGTGGGAGGATTGCCTGAACCCAGGAGTTAGGGGCTGCGGTGAGCTGTGATCATGCCATTGCACTCTAGCCTAGGTGACAGAGTGAGACCCCAACTAAAAAAAAAAAAAAAAAAAAAAGTTTAAAATGGTAAATTTTCTGTTATATATATTTTACCACAATTAAGAAGAAAAAAGAAGACAAAATTGAAAGAAAGAAAGAAAGAAAGAAAAAGTAACAGCTATCTCCCAGCACTGTTCAAATGTCATTCCCTGTGGGCAAATAAAAATTTTTTAAAAATCTTAAAAGAATTTGAAAAATAAACTCACCAAAAGTCTAACAGAAAAATGGGTAAATCTGTCAGTGATGGGCCAGGAAAAACAAAAGGATAAAAGACATGGATAGACATATAGAAATAAGTTTTATAAATAAAAAACTCTCAGCCGGGCTCAGTGGCTCAGCCTGTAATCCCGCGCCTTTGGGAGGCTGAGGTGAGTGGATTGCCTGAGCCCGCGGGTTCGAGACCTGCCTGGGCAGCGAGACCTCATCTCTACAATAAATAAAAAAATCAGCCGGGTGTGGTAGCGCATGCCTGTGATTCCGGCTACTTGGAAGGCTGAGGCAGAAGGGTCGCCAGAGCCCAGCAGGTCGAGGCTGCGGTGGCCGGGAGCGGCCACTGCACTCCAGTCTGGGTGAGAGAGTGAGATTCCAACTCAAAAATAAATAAATAAATAAATAAATACATAAATAAATAACTCTCAATTTGACTCATAACAAAACAAAGGCAAATTATAATTATATTAAAAGACCACTTTTAATATAATCAAAAAGCCTGACAACATAACTTATTAAAGAGACTGGGGGAAATTATCACATACTGCTGGTGCATTTGACCATTTTAGAATGAACTTGTTACGATGCTCAGTGAACCACAGTTATTTTTTTCCCCCTTTAAAGTATATGTATGGTTTCATTGGACAGAAGGATGAAGACCTTGAGAAAGAGAATTAAAGAAACAAAACAACAGTATATCAGAAAGAAGGATGAGTAGCAATACAAACTCAAGTGAAAATAAAACTCTCAGCATATTAGTTGAAATAAAGAGACAAGACAACCATATACTTAGAAATAAGGAAATGAATGCGTGGTTTTGGCAGCCTCTATTAGCACAAATAATTCATTTTTCTGCCCTATTCAGTCATTCCTATCAGCATTTTAAAAACTGCATATTTCCCTAAAGAAACTTTCCTTGACTCTAGTTATCAACTCATTTCTCTGCTTCCTCCAGATAAAACTGCACTAGCTGTCTAAATTCACTGTCATCAATGCTGTATTTACCACTTTCTCTTTAGGCCTCTCCTAAAAGGTTACCGATCAACTACCCTTGCTAAACTCACGATCATCTTCTCTCTTTTTCTTTTTTTTTTTTGGGTATGAGTCTCACTGCTGCCCAGGCTGGAGTGCAGTGGCACACTCACAGCCACCCCAGCCTCAACCTGCTGGCTCCAGTGATCCTTCCACCTCAGCCTTCCAAGTAGCCAGAACTACAGGTGCGTGCTACAATGCCTGGCTAATTTTTTTTTAAATTATAGAGACGAGGTCTTGCCAAGTCGCCCGGGATGGTCTCGAACCCTCAGGTTCAGGCAATTCACTCACCTCAGTCTCCCAAAGTGCTTGGGATTACAGGCCGAGCCACTGAGCCTGGCCAAATATATATTTTTTAGATGACCACAATTCCGGCCGGGTCCGGTGACTCAAGCCTGTAATCCCAGCACTTTGGAAGGCCGAGGCGAGTGGATTGCCTGAGCCTATGGGTCTGAGACCAGCCTGGGCAACATGGTGAGACCTCATCTCTACAATAAAAATCAAAAAGTTAGCCAGGCGTGGTAGCGCCTGCCTGTAGTTCCGGGTACTTGGAAGGATGAGGCGAAGGATCACTGGAGCCCAGCAGGTCAATGTTGGGGTGGCCGTGAGCCTGCCACTGCACTCTAGTCTGGGCGACAGAGCGGGACTCCAACTCAACAACGATGGCGACACACAATTCCTTAAAAAATTAAACAGAAAAATAATACGATCCAGTAATTTCACTTCTGGGTATACAACCAAAAGAAATGAAAGTGGGGGACTTGACCAGACACTTGTACACCCATGTTCACAGTAGCACTATTCACAACAGCCAAAAGGTAGAAGCACCCAAGGTATCCATCAACAGATAAATGTATCAAGTACAACAGAACTTAAAGAAAAAAACAAAAACAAAAAAACAGATGAATTGGATAAACAAAGTGGTGCGTGTGTGTGTGTGTGTGTGTGTGTGTTTATATAGACACACACACATATATACACAGACACACAATGGAATATCATTCAGTTATAAAAAGGAAAGAAATTCTGATACATTCTAAAACTTGGATGAACTTTAAAAACATTATACTTAGTGAAACATCCCAGATACAAAAGCCCACATATTGTATGACTTACATGAGGTACCTAGACTAGGCAAATTCCTGGACACAGAAAGTAGAGTAGCGATTATCAGAGGTTGGGGGAGGAGAAATGGAGTTATTGCTTAATGGGTACAGAGTTTCTGTTTGGGATGATGAATAAGTTCTGGATAGTAGTGATGGTAGCTGTGAATGTCCTTAATGCCACTGAATTGTATTCTTTTTTTTTTTTTTTTTTTTGAGTTGGAGTCTCACTCTGTCACCCAGACTGGAGTGCAGTGGCCGCTCCCCGTCACCGCAGCCTCGACCTGCTGGGCTCCAGCGATCCTTCCGCCTCAGCCTTCCGAGTAGCCAGAATTACAGGCATGCACTACCACGCCCGGCTGATTTTTTGATTTATTGTAAAGATGAGGTCTCGCCAAGTTGCCCAGGCGGGACTCAGGCAATCCACTCACCTCAGCCTCCCAAAGGCGCGGGATTACAGGCTGAGCCACCGAGCCCGGTGAATTGTATGCTTATAAGTGGTTAAAATGATAATTTTTTTTCAGGCAGGGGTCTCACTTTGTCACCCAGGCAGGAGTGCAGTAGTACAATCATGGCTCATTGCAGCCTCAGCCTCTTGGGCTCAGGCAATCCTTCTGTCTCAGCCTCTTGAGTAGTGGACTACAGGCATGTGCCACCATGCCCAGATAATTTAAAAAAATTTTTTTGTGCTGGGCTCGGTGGCTCAGACTGTAATCTCGCACCTTTGGGAGGCTGAGGTGAGTGGATTGCCTGTGCCCACGGGTTCGAGACCCACCTGGGCAACTTGGCGAAACCTCATCTCTACAATAAATAAAAAAAACTAGCCAGGCGTGGTAGCACGCACCTGTAGTTCCAGCTACTTGGAAGGCTGAGGCGGAAGGATTGCTGGAGCCCAGCAGGTCGAGGCTGCGGTGGCCGGGAGTGGCCACTGCACTCCAGTCTGGGTGACAGAGTGAGACTCCAACTCAAAAAAAAAAAAAAAAAATTTTTGTTTCACTATGTAACCCAGGTTGGTCTTGAATTCCTGGGCTCAAGCAATCCTTCTGCCTTGGTCTCCCAAAGTGCTGGGATTATAGGCGTGAGCCACTGCACCCAGCCAAAATGATATTATGCAATGTATATTTCATCACAATTTAAAAAAAATCTAATTTAAACAGTTTTTTGTTTTTTATAACTGCAAGGACTAAGAAAACATACCAACTAAATATTCTGTGAAACACAACCTTTATAGAACAAACAGCAATAGGTTTACTATTTTAATATAGAATTACAGTAGTGTCATACCATATACACTCTTAATTTATGCATATTCGGTGTTCTGTGCTCAAAAAAACACATACAACAATGTGGCCCCCAAAGATGTCCCTGCCCTAATCCTTGGAAGCTGTGAATGTCATGTTACACAGTAAGGAGAGGTAGAATTAAGGTTGCTGCTCAATTGACTACAACAGTATGGTGAGATTATCCTGGCTTCTCTGGTGGACATGTTGTATTCACAAGGATCCTTATCAGTGAAAGAGGAAGGCAGGAGAGTCAGAGTCAAAGGGAGGTTTGAGCATGCTAGTCTGCTGGCTTTGAAGAGGCAAGGGAGCTAGGAGCCAAGGGAGCAGGTGGCCTCTAGAGGCTGGAAAAGACAAGGAAATGGATTCTCCCCTAGAGTTTCCAGAAAGGAATGCAGCCCTGCTGACATCTTGATATTAGTTCAGTAAGACACACTACGAACTTTTAACCTCCATAACTATAAGATAATAAATCTGTGTTGCTTTAAGTCAGTAAATTTGTGGTCATTTGTTGCATTGGCTAGAAGAAACTAATACATCTTGAGAGAAAACGGAGGAATTCAGCAATATATCAACCTGTTCAACCTTAGCCTAGATGCCCACACTCCCAAGGAAATGTAGGTCAAAGTCAAATGCAAAGAGAAATCAGAAGATTGGTTTCTGAACTTTTGTTTTTTTGAGTTAGGGTATCACTTAGTCACCCAGGCTGGAGTAGAGTGGCATGATCACTACAATCATGGTTCATGACAGCCTTGACTCCTGGGCTCAGGTGATCCTTCCACCTCAGCTTTCCAAGTAGCTGGAACTACAGCTGCATGCCACCATGCCTAGAAAATGTTTTTGATTTATTGTGGAGACAAGGTCTCGCCAAGTTGCCCAGGCTGATCTCGAACCCCTAGGTTCAGGCAGTCTTCTCACCTCCACCTCCCAGAGTGCTGGGATTAACAGATGTAAACCACTGTAACCAGTCTATAAATGCTTTCTAAGGAATGCACATTCTCAATCAAAATCATATTCACCTCTCCTACTTAGATAACTGAAAACAAAAATAATATAATAAATATGCTCATGGTTTGACATTAGTTTGTGGCAGTACTATATCTATCTATCTATGAAGTGAAACAACATTTTCAAAGATGAAACACATAAAATCTTATTACAAATCAGGACTAACATGTACATTTGTAATTGATTTTGATACTAGGAGATACTAATTTTAAACACCAACAAAGTAAACTGTTAGCTCCATCCCCTGAAAATAATTCCACTCTTCTAATTCACGGAAAATGTATACAAAAGTTACACTTAATATTATAGTTTGAATTTCATCAATAAAAAATTTGTAGCAGGTGCTTTTTCTCTTATTATGTAAGTGCCTACATAATATCCTCGTTTTTTCCTCTTGGACCACAAAACCTAAAATATTTACCATCTAGCTCTTTAAAGGAAAATTTTGCTTGTAATCTCAGTACTTTGGGAGGCTGAGGCAAGAGGATTGCCTGAGCTCAGCAGTTCAAAACCAGCCTGGGTAGCTTGGTGAGATCTTGTCTCTACAATAAATCAAAAAATTATCTGAGCGTGGTGGTATGCGCCTATAGTTCCAGCTACTTGGAAGGCTGAGGCAGAAGAATCGCCTGAGCCCAGCAGGTCAGGGCTGCAATGGCCGTGAGCATGCCACTGCACTCCAGCCTGGGCAACAGAGTTGGACTCCAAAAATATAACGGAAAACTTTGCAATTCCTGATTTAGACATACAGTTGAACCCTGTGTTTGAAGAGAAAATTATATTTAATCAAAATGACACTTGTCCTGCTCCTAGACCATCCTTAAACCACTAAGATATCTTTACTTCAAAGTTCAAAAACCACTGGGCACATGCCTGTAGTCCCAGCACTTTAGGCCAAGATGGGCGAACTGTTTGAGCCCAGGAGTTCTAGACTAGCCTGGGAAATGTGGCAAAACTTCATTTCTGCCCAACCCTCTCCCTCCACAAAACACTAGCTAGATGCGGTGGCTACTGGTAATGTCACCTCGGCCTTCCAAAGTGCTGGGATTATAAGTGTGAGCCATCATGCCCGGCCCAATGATTTCTTTATATCACTACAGATTCATGGATATTTATTTCATTTTGTGGGTTGTAGTTAGTACTTTCATGGTTTATTCCATTGCTCAAATTATTTGAGCTTTGGCCATTGTGAACTCCTTTGTTGACTCCTGGGTTCTCTCAACATTCCCTCATTCTTTTTTGAATACTCTCACGTTTTCTGGCATGAAACATGTTCTAAGCTTACCTTGTATTTTTCCCGCCTTGGTCCTGAAACCAGCCATTTCTTAAAAGAGCCCTGGCTCTTTTTATTGGAGAATGGTATGAAATAGTGTCTTTGAATTTCTTTTTCTTAACAAGGTAAGACCTTGAGGCCTTTATTATCTTCCCTATGTCCTAAACCAAGGGTTGGCAAACTACAATCTGTGGTTCAAATCTGGTCCATAATGAGGTTTTTTTTGTTTTCTAAGTTTTTTTTGAGTTGGAGTCACACTCTGTTGCTCAGGATGGAGTACAGTGGCATGCTCACGGCTATTGAATCCTCCACTTGCTGGGCTCAGGCGATCCTTCCACCTCAGCCTTCCGAGTAGCTGGAACTACAGGCGTGCACCACCACGCCCAGCTAATTTTTTAAATTTTTAAATTTTAAATTTTAAAGTTGTGGGGTACAGTTAAAGGTTAGGTATACAAATATGCATTGTTCAGGGCACCCTTGTTGATAAGGGGTATCCCCCCATCCCCAGACAGATATTGACTACCGTTAATCCCACCTCCCTTCCTCTCCCTGCCCCCCCCATAGTTTCCTGCCACTGTCAATCCTTTTCTTATAGTATTACGATAGATGTTCAAGGTCCACTTATGAGTGAGAACATATGATACTCAGATCTTTGTTTCTGTGAGAGATCACTCGGTATCATAAACTCTAGTTCCATCCAGGTTGCTGCGAAGTTCATGATTTTGTTCTTTTTTCTTTTTTTTTTTTTTGAGTTGCAGTCTTACTCTGTTGCCCAGACTGGAGTGCAGTGGCCACTCTCGGCCACTGCAGCTTGCCCAGGTGGGTCGCAAACCCACGGGCTCAGGCAATCCACTCACCTCAGCCTCCCAAAGGTGCGGGATTACAGGCTGAGCCACCTAGCCCAGCTGATTTTGTTCTTTTTTATGGCTGAGTAATATTCCATCGTGTATATGTACCACATTATCTCTCTTTGCAGACGACATGATTGTGTACCTTGAAAACCCAGCTAATTTTTTGATGTATTGTAGAGACACGGTCTCGCCAAGTTGTCCAGGCTGGTCTCAAATCCTTGGGCTCAGGCAATCCTTTTGCCTTCCCCTCCCAAAGTGCTGGGATTACAGGTATGAGCCACCGTGTCCAGTTATAACAAGGTTTTTATACAGCCCTCAAGCTAAGAACACTTTTTACATTCTGAAACGGTTAAAAAAAAAGGAATAATAATACGTTTCAGAGGCCTTATGTGTCCCACAAGGCCTAAAACATGCATTGCCTGGCCTTTCACAGAAAAAGTGTGCTGACCCTGCCTAGATATATCCCTTCTCTCACTCCAGTCTGATTTTGTTTTAATGATCTAGAATTTTGGTTTTATTCTATCATTGTTTTTGTATTTCAAAAATCTGTATTTGTAATATTATTCACTAACAGTAATGATTTAAATCAGTCATTTATACACTATGGCCTGTGGGCCACATCTGGACTGCTGCCTGTTTATATGTGATTAATTGAACTCAATAAATGCTTTCTTTTTTTTTTGAGTCAGAGTCTCACTATCACCAAGGCGCTGGAGTGCAGTTGCATGCTCATGGCCACTGCAGCCTTGACCACCATATCACTATCTGATTTACGATGTACAGAGAAGGACACAACATCACTTCTGTAAAATTCTTGTCAAAAATACATAACACCAATCTAACTATGAGAAAATATTGACAAACACAAAGTGAGAGACATTCTACAAAAAAGTCATCTTCAAAAGTATCAGCTGGGCACAGTGGCACACGTCTGTTGTCCTAGGTACTTGGGAGGCTAAGTTGGGAGGACCATTTGCAACCAGGCGTTCAAGTCCAGTCTGGGCAACACAGTGAGACTCAGTCCCTTAAAAAGAAAAAGGTGCTGGGTGCAGTGGCTCACACCTATAATCCTAGAACTTTGGGAGGCCGAGGTGATAGGACTGCCTGAGTCCATAGGTTCAAGACCAGCCTGGGCAACTTGATGAGACCTCATCTCTACAATAAATAAAAAAATTACCTGGGCGTGGTGGTGTGTGCCTGTAGTTCCAACTACTTGGAATGCTGAGGCTGCGGTAGCCGTGAGCATGCCACTGCACTCCAGCCTGAGCTACAGAGGGAGACTCTGACTTAAAAATAAATAAGTAAATAAAAATAAAAATTCAGTGATGGGGTCCATGGATTCCAGGTTGAGAACCCTCAATGTGGACTTGCTTGAAAAAAAACAAAAACAAAAACAAAAACCACTACAATCCAGTCTGGGTGACAGGGTGAGACTGTGATTCCATAAGAAAAAAGAAAAGAAAAGAAAAAGGTATCAAGGTCATGAAAGACAAGGAAAAGCTAAGAAATAGTCACAGACTGGCAAAGGCTAAGGAGACACAATAATTAAATGCAATATGTGATCCTGGGACAGAAAAAATACATTGGGGGAAAACTGATAAAATTCAAGTGAGATCTGTAGATCAGTTAGTGTTGCATTAATGTTAATTTCCTAGTTTTGATGACTGTACCATAGTCATATAAAATGTTAACTTAAGCTGGGCTCGGTGGTTTAGCCTGTAATTCCACGCTTTGGGAGGCTGAGGTGAGTGGATTGCCTGAGCCCATGGGTTCGAGACCCGCCTGGGCAACTTGGCGAGACCTCATCTCTACAATAAATCAAAAAAAAATTAGCTGGGTGTGGTAGCGTGCACCTGTAGTTCCAGCTACTTGGAAGGCTGAGGCGGAAGGATCGCCGGAGCCCAGCAGGTCGAGGCTGCGGTGGCCGGGAGCGGCTACTGCCTTCCAGTCTGGGCGACAGAGTGAAATTCCAACCCCCCCCCCAAAAAAAACCAAAAAAAGTTCAGAGAATAAATCAATTGCTCTATTAGATAAAATGAGAAGCAGTTTAAAAAAATAAAGAGTTCTCTAAAGGATGAAGATAACTTTCAGAAAAAAAGAATCAAAAATACAGGTAAAAGGCAGTTACTGGGAAAGAAAAGGACACATTCCTTTTTGAAATGGAAGGAAAATGTGGGAAAGGAAAGAACAGAGAGGAATTACTGGGGGTAAGGAAAGGTTCCTTTGGAAGCTGATACTGATAAAGTCTTTGTTGATCATCTTCACATCTCACACTTTATTCCACAGCAGGGGTCTGAGGAAAGCCTCCCAAAACAACGTAAGTGACTGCAATCAGTTGACTTACCCACTGGGCCATTATCCCCAATGACCTTCCCCACTGGTCACCTTTCACTCACCTGGGCACCATGGTCCTGTCGCATCATTTGCAATCACCCAGGGCTCTTTCCCCTCCTCCAATAAGGAGATGACATCAGGCTTAGAAATGGAAAGTCCTGTTTACGGGAAAAGAATGGGGTATGATCCTACTGTTCAAAATTCAAACCCAGTCCTTGGTCACTGGGGAAGGGAGGCAATTACAAGGAGAAAGGTGTAAAGGTTGTCCAAGGGATGGGAAGATCAAGGTGCCCAATGAAACTACTCATTTCCAATTCCAGAAGGCACAAAACAACTCTTCTGGGAACAGCCATCAGAAATTCGGTCAGAAACTTGTAAACTCTCCTAGAAATGCACAATGAAGAAACCGGAAATTCCAGAAGGCTAGCCTTGAATTATCTGGAATAGAAAACTATGGTGATTACTCTCTTAACCTTCTCCTTCCCCTCGAATCCATTCCTTGATGTTCCCGGCCCCGTTCTGTGCCCGCTCTGTGCTCCAGACAACCTACCTGGAAGGTCAGTATTACTCCTCCCCGTGGTTTCCCGTTGGGTTTCCCATGGAAAGCATCAACAGGTCAGTGGGTAGGAGGAGAGAGTACAGGACGTTTCTTAACCCTCTTCCTCCTTCCTTGACCCAGGAGTTCTGGAGGTAGCAAGAGTCCTTGCTCACTGGGTCCTTCTCTGTGGTTCTAGTTCTCAGCACCTCCAGTGACACTGCTTCTTCTTCACCTCCTCAGGCCAGACCAGAGGTGGAAATGGCCTTCCATTTATTATTTATTTAAACATTTTTTTTTAAAGAAAGGGTCTTGCTCTGTCACTCAGGTTGGAGTACAGTGGCATGATCAAAGATTACTGTAACCTCAAAGTCCTGGGGTCAAGCTATCCTCTTGCCTCAGTCTTCCAAGTAGCTGGGACTATAGTGTGTGCCACCACATCCAGCTAATTTTTTAATTTAATTTAATTTTTTGTAGAGATGGTAGGGTCTCACTATATTGCCAAGGCTGGTCTCAAACTCCTGGCCTCAAGCGATTCTCCCATCTTGGCCTCCCAAAGTCCTGGAATTACAGGTGTGAGCTACTGTGTCTGGCATAGTTGCCCCTTGTTATAGTCCCTGGGCGCTCTGTTTGCTGTCTGGACCTGTGCGATACAATATCCTTACCTAGTGAGACCAAGTTACCGAAGTTCTCCAAAGTCACATCCCTGTACAAGTCCCTCTGAGCAGGTTCTAGGCACTTCCATTCTTCCTGAGAGAAATCTATAGCCACATCCCTGAACGTCACCAATCCCTGAAACAATAAACCCATGCCATTACTAGTGAATTAAAGGACTTTTCTTTTTTCACTTTTTTATTTTCAAAATACACACAAGTACAGAGAATCGTATACAGTAATGACCCCGCTGAACCCATCACTCTGTTTCAATAATTAACAAGATGCTTATCTTGTCTTAACTATTCCTTTCCATCTTTTACCCTTCGTATATTTTGAGACAAATTTCACATACCAAACATCATAATACTTCACTTACACTTTAGTATCTAACAAATTGTAGACTTAATAAAACTAATAATAATTTCCCATTAAACAAATTAAATTCAAATTGGCCCTGATTTCTCAAAAGTGATTTTTTTTTTTTGAGTTGGAGTCTCACTCTGTCACCCAGGCTGGAGTGCAATGGCATGCTCACGGCCACCGCAGCATCGACCTGCTGGGCTCAGGCGATCCTTCCGCCTCAGCCTTCCAAGTAGCTGGACCTACAGGTGCACGCTACCACGTCCAGCTAATTTTTTATTTATTGTAGAGATGCGGTCTCATCAAGTTATCCAGGCTGGTCTCAAACCCCTGGACTCAGGCAATCTTCTCATCTCGGCCTCCCAAAGTGCTGGGATTACAGGCTTGAGCCACCACACCCAGCCCCCAAAATGAATTTTGAATGGTTGGCTTGTTTATATCAGAATTCAAACAAAATTCACACACTGCATGTAGTTGATAGGTTTCCTAAAGTCTCTCAAATCTCTAATAGCCC
Source organism: Cephalopachus bancanus (assembly GCA_027257055.1). Lineage (NCBI taxonomy): Eukaryota > Metazoa > Chordata > Mammalia > Primates > Tarsiidae > Cephalopachus > Cephalopachus bancanus. Next base: position 79,666 of record JAPVLO010000110.1, on the reverse strand, counting down.
TCGCAAACTCTTCTTAAAAATTTACTGCCATTTATTTATTAAAGAAACATTTGAATCAGTTGAATTTCCCACATTCTGGATTTGGCTGATTGTATCTTCATGGTATAGTTTAACATGGTATGTTGCTTTACTTCCATATTTCCTATAAAATGGTAGTTAAATCTGAAGGCCTGATTTCCATTAGGGGGGTGTGTAGAATTAGTATGTCAGAGGTGGTGCTGTGTACTTCCTATAGCATTCCACTAGGAGACATATGATGACTGGTTGCCCCATTTTTAATGAGGTTAAAATTGATGAGTAGGTTCAGGTTTTGAAAACCTGATCCATCTAAGAAAATATCTTTAACACGAGATGAAGAGGTGCAAGCAAGCAAGCTAGGGCTGAATGTCTGTAATAGCCCATTTATAGGACTAAAGGCCTGCATGCTCGTGAACATTCCTGTGGCTACAGATAAAACCTTCTTCATACACCAGAGCTCTTCTGTTTTCCACACAGGTCTGGGAATGAGAAGAAGAGAGCTAAACGGGGTCTCATAAATGACCAGAATAGCATGTACACACAGCAAACATGGAAAACAATAATAATGTCTTTAAAAAATGAATCTCTTTTACTACTTCACCCTTGAGATGAGAAAAGAATCCAAAGTGTCTGATAAATTTCTATCTTAAAATGTAGGATATGTAAAAGTTTTAAAACTATTCTAAAGAATCAGGGTCATAGCCTATGGATCTCTTTAGGATACCTTTGGGATCATGCAAAGGTCGGTCTAGTTGTCATAATGCTGGGTTTGGGGCAGAATGGGGAAGCGGCATGATACTGGCATTTAGTGCCTGGCATCAAGAATGTTAAGTGTCCTGAATTATTTGAGTCATATACTCAGGGCAGTCCCATGCAATAAAAATTGTACTGATGACAACGAAAAGTGCCTCCACTAGAAATAGTTTGTTAGACATCATCAGCATATTTTTTGTTATGGCAAATTTTATAATAAACACAGGGATTTTTATTGGTTACATAATATTGTACTATATGTCCTACAAGATACATTTCATTATTTTGGAGCACTTATATTAAACAAGATGTATAAAATCTTTAGTGTGGGGCTGGGCGCGATGGCTCATGCCTATAATCTCAGCACCTTGGGAGGCTGAGGCAGGAGGATTGCTTGAGTCCAGGAGTTTGAGACCAGCCTAGGCAACATAGTGAGACCCCATCTTTACAAAAAAAAAAAAAAATCAGCTGGGCATGGTGGCATGTGCCTGTAGCCCCAGCTACCTGGGAGGCTGAGACAGAAAGATCACCTGACCCAAACCCAGAAGGTTGAAGCTGCAGTGAGCAGTGATCATGCCACTGCATTCTGGTCTGGGCGACATAGAAAGATTCTGACTCAAAAAAATAAAAAGAAAAAAAGGAGTACTGATATATGATACAACATACATACAGCTTGAAAACATTTTGCTAAGTGAAAGAAGCCAGACACATAAGCTCAAATCTTGTATAATTTCACTTATATAAAAAGTTCAGAATAGATAAACCCATAAAGATAGAAAGTAAATTACTGTTTGCCAGTAGATGAGAAGGGAAGATTGGGAGTGATTACTAATGCAAGTGGGATTTCTTTTTGGAGGTGATATAAATGTTCTAAAATTGATTGCGTTGATGGTTGCACAACTCTGTAAATATACTAAAAACCACTGAATTGTACAGTTACATGGGTGAATTTCATTGCATACAAATTATACATATATGATTAATAAGCTGTTTTAAAAAAAGTTAGTGGGGGCCGGGCTCGGCGGTTCAGACTATAATCCCAGCACTTTGGGAGGTTGAGGTGAATGGATTGCCTGAGCCTATGGGTTCAAGACCAGCCCGGGTAACTTGGCGAGACTTCATCTCTACAATAAATCAAAAATTAGCCAGGTGTAGTAGCACATACCATAGATCTGGTTACTTGGAAGGCTGAGGTGGAAGGATTGCCGGAGCCCAACAGGTCGATGCTAGGGTGGCTGTGAGTGTGCCACTGCACTCCAGCCCGGAGCCAGTGAGACTCCAACTCAAAAAAAAAAAAAAAAAGGTTAGTAGGGCACAGTGGCTCATGCCTGTAGTCCCAACACTTTGAGAGGTGGCGCTGAGAGGATTGCCTGAGCCCACAGGTTTGAGACCAGCCTGGGCAACTTGGCAAGACCTCATCTCTACAATAAATCAAAAAATTAGCCAGGTGTGGTGGCACATGCCTGTAGTTCCCACTACTTGGAAGGCTGAGGTGGAAGAATTGCTTAAGCCCAGCAGGTTGAGACTGCAGTGGCCGTGAGCGTGCCACTGCACCTCAGCCAATGTGACAGAGTGAGACTGTTAACACTAAAGCTAACTCTAACTCTAACATGAAGTAAAATAGTAATTGAGAACCCCAAAAGCTTTTGTTAATGCTGGTTATAGGCCAGGTACAGTGGCTCACACCTCTAACTCCAGCACTTTGGGAGGCAGAGGCAAGAGGGTTGCCTGAGCCCAAGGGTTCAAGACCAGCCTGGGTAACTTGGGGAGACCTCATCTCTACAATTAAATCAAAAATTAGCTGGGCATAGTGGCGTGCGCCTGTAGTTCCAGCTACTTGGAAGGCTGAGGCGGAAGGATTGCCTGAGCCCAGCAGATCAAGGCTGTGGTAGCCATGAGCATGCCACTGCACTCTAGTCTGGGCGACAGAGTGAGACTCTAACTCAAAAAAAAAAATGCTGGTTATATCTATCAATATTTTCCACATTAGAAATTCAAAGTGAGAAATATAAACAATATTTATTGATTGACTTGTTGAAACAACAAACAAACCTGTTACATATTAACATAAATAACAGACATTTTATGAGAAATAACTCCACTGTCAAAATCCAAAAATTTCGTGACATTACATTTTTGGTTTTTTTTGAGTTGGAGTCTCATTGTCGCCCAGACTGGGGTACAGTGGCCGCTCCTGGCCACCGCAGCCTCAACCTGCTGGGCTCCGGAGATCCTTCTGCCTCAGCCTTCCAAGTAGCTGGAACTACAGGCGCGTGCTACCACGCCTGACTCATTTTGATTTATTGTAGAGATGAGGTCTCGCCTGCCCAGGTGGGTCTCGAAACCGCGGGCTCAGACAATCCACTCACCTCAGCCTCCCAAAGGCGTGGGATTACAGGCTGAGCCACCGAGCCCGGCTTACTTTACATTTTTATAGATCTCTTTAACGACTAGCTAAGTAAAAGAGAGTTGGACTTTCACATCTGCCTCTGCATTAAACCTGCTAGGGTGACACAGACCGTGTGGGAAACTCCTCTATACAAATTAGAGAATGTAAGTGACAAAGGCAAATAATATATTAGCATTATTATAAAAATAATTTTGACCTTGCAGACCTCCTGAAAGGTTTTCCAGGACCATACTTTGAGAACTGCCAATTTAGTGCTACACAATTTAACATACGTGATTTTAAAATAAATTGTGTGGGACGGCGGTTCACGCCTGTTACCCCAGCGTTTCTGGGAGCTGAGGCAGGAGGATCACTTACGACCAGGAATTCGAGACCAGCCTGGGCAACAGAGCAAAACCCGATCTCTATAAAAAAAAATTATAGCCGGTGGCTCAGCCTGTAATCCCAGCGCCTTGGGAGGCTGAGGTGAGTGGATTGCCTGAGCTCGTCAGTTCGAGACCTGCCTGGGCAACTTGGTGAGCCCTCATCTCTACAATAAATCAAAAAATTAGCCGGGTGTGGTAGTGCGCGCCTGTAGTTCCAGCTACTCGGAAGGCTGAGGCAGAAGGATCGCTGGAGCCAGCAGGTCGAGGCTGCGGTGGCCAGGAGTGGCCACTGCACTCCAGTCTGGGTGACAGAGTGAGACTCCAACTCAAAAAAAAAAGAATAAGAAAGCATACCAGAAACACATGCTCACAATATAGATTAAAAACTATAACTTATCCGGGTTCGGTGGCTCAGCCTGTAATCCCACACCTTGCGAGGCTGAGATAAGTGGTTCGAGACCCGCCTGGGCAAGTTGGCGAGACCGCATCTATACAATAAATCAAAAACTAGTCGGGTGTGGTAGCGCGCCTGTAGTTCCAGCTACTTGGAAGGCTGAGCGGAAGGATCGCCGGAGCCCAGCAGGTCGAGGCTGCGGTGGCCGGGAGCAGCCACTGCACTCCAGTCTGAGCAACAGAGGAGACTCCAATTAAAAAAAAAAAAAAAATTTTAAACATACATCGTATAGAGGGAAAAAAATCTTGTCACACAAATATAGAGTATAATAACTTTACATCAAATTTAAAAATGGAAAACCCAGCAGTAATATTTCTTAGTAATATAGTTATATATGGTAAAACTATTATAAAAATCAAGATTGATAAACACCAATGATAGTCATTACCATTGGTAGGAATGGTAATGGGATACAGGAAGGGATATAGGATCAAGGAAGGGAATACAAGTTGCTTAGATGACACATTAACTTAGTTGACGAATATACTGGTACTTGCTATGGTTTGGATGTTTGCCCCCTCCAAACCTCATGTTGAAATCCAATCCCCAGCTGGGCTCGGTGGCTCAGCCTGTAATCCCGTGCTTTGGGAGGCTGAGGTGAGTGGATTGCCTGAGCCCGCGGGTTTGAGACCGCCTGGGCAACGTGGCAAGACCTCACCTCTACAATAAATCAAAAACTAGCCGGGCGTGGTAGCGCGAGTCTGTAGTTCCAGCTACTCGGAAGGCTGAGGCGGAAGGATCGCCGGAGCCCAGCAGGTCGAGGCTGCGGTGGCCGGGAGCGGCCACTGCACTACAGTCTGGGCGACAGAGTGAGACTCCAACTCAAAAAAAAAGAAATCCAAAAATCCAATCCCCAATGTTGGAGGTGGGGCCTAACGGGAGGTATCTGGGTTGTGGGGTCAGATCCCTCATGAAGAGATTAATGCCCTTTCTGGGGGTGAGTTTCACTCTATTAGTACCTGCTAGAGCTGATTGTTGAAAAGAGCCTGCCATCTTGCTCCTCTGGCTCTCTCCTGCTTCTCCTCTCACCATGTGATCTGTGCACAGGCTGCTCCCTTTGCCTCCCACCCTGAGTGTGAGCAGCCTAAGGCCCTCATCAAACGCAGATGCCCAATCTTGAACTTTCTAGTCATTAGAACTGTGAGCCAAACAAGACTTTTTGCTTTACAAATTGCCCAGCTTCAGGTATTCCTTCATAGCAACACAAAATGGATTAGGATGGCATTTATTTTTTTATTCTTTATGCCATATACATGTTATAGATATGTTTATATTTGTTTTTGTAGTATAAAATGTTTTAAGATTTTTTCAATATAGGGGGGTGACATTTAAAAATTAGAAGAAAGAAAGGAAACCACTCAGGTCAATGGAAAAGATCAAACTGTCTCATCTTTGGCCCCATTCAACCATGGTTATGATAATGGAGGTGCTCATGCTTCTTTCAAGAGAAGATATTTCTGCTGCACTGGTGCTCTACCCAGAGCATTATATACACATGTGAACAATGCAGGACGAGAGGGCCACTGAGGGAAGTGGGGTACCATCACTTATTCCCTGGAATGGAGGAATTGTGAGCAGGTTATAGAGAAGTTTCAGAATGAAGAACACAAATGTTCATATAATCTGGAGGGAAGACAGATTATCCCAAGGGTAGAAGACATTTCTACATACCTGGGCCATGGCTTGCAGAATTATTTGACCTGCTCTGATTTCTCTGGATTCTTCTTTTGGATAAGCGGAGTGCCCTAAAAAAGCAGAATAGGGGAAGAAGGGGTAAACTGCTAACAAACTAAGCTAGTCTCTAGTCTCAGCACTCCCAAATAGACAAGCTTGAAACAATTGTACTTCCACTGTCCCTGCTTTGCTTCCCTCACCCTCTACTTGTCCTATTACAAAAACACTAATTTTAAGAACTACAGAGTTAACAAAACCCAACCTCTTCCTAAACACAAAGGAACCAAAAGCAGCAAGATAGTTTCAAGGCAGATGTGCTCCGGCACTGACATAGAACCCAAGCACCTTAGGAGGGATTAGAGCTGAGACAGTCTCCTATCTTGTTGATACTCATCTAAGCCCTAAGTGGGGCCTAGATGGCTCCCACCTGCTCCAAACTGCAGCAAGGAGGATCATAATTCAGACTCACCCACTTTCCCCCTTAGGATAAGAAAAGCACCATCAGGCTAGAATCACAAACCATATAGGCAGGCCAAACCTTGAGTGAAAGACATTCCTAAAAAAGGTCCTCTGGCTTATCTGGGCTCAACAGGCAAAACCTCTTAGGCATCTCACTGGCTCTACTTTCTCCTTTCAAGTCCAAAATGGGACTATACCACCCATACCACAGGCTCCAGCACCAGCCGGACTCACCAGATAGGAACAAGAAAACCCAAGTAGCACAGGATTTTGCATACATATTGATATATCCAGAGTACTGACTTCAATGTGAACTCAATTTCTAGAAGCTTCTTGGCTCCGCACTCCTTATTTTCCATCTAAGTCCTCCTGATTGCTTTCCTGCATAACACCACTTCCTCACTGACGGCGAGGGCTAGCAACTGCTGAATCTAAAGTCTTCTGAATGGCCTGCATCTCAAGATAATGAGAATTCAGGGTATTAAGGAGGGTAGTAAGGCTGACTCTAATTAGAGGTGCAAGAAGCTCCCCACGGTGGGGAGTGGTCAGAAGGAAGACTAATTTAATCAATGGGGGATGACTGAGCGTTTGAGATGTGGCTAGCCATGGCTGAGAAACATTTTTTTTATTTTTTTATTTTTGAGTTGGAGTCTCACTCTGTCGCCCAGACTGGAGTGCAGTGGCCGCTCCCGGTCACCGCAGCCTCGACCTGCTGGGCTCCGGCGATCCTTCCGCCTCAGCCTTCCGAGTAGCCGGAATTACAGGCATGCGCTACCACGCCCGGCTGATTTTTTGATTTATTGTAGAGATGAGGTCTCGCTGCCCAGGCGGGTCTCGAACCCGCGGGCTCAGGCCATCCACTCACCTTGGCCTCCCAAAGCGCTGGGATTACAGGCTGAGCCACCGAGCCTGGCAAAGATGGAATTTTTTTTTTTTTTTTTGAGTTGGAGTCTCACTCTGTCGCCCAGACTGGAGTGCAGTGGTCGCTTCCGGCCACCGCAACCTCGACCTGCTGGGCTCCGGCGATCCTTCCGCCTCAGCCTTCCAAGTAGCCGGAATTACAGGAGTGCGCTACCACGCCCGGCTGGTTTTTTTGATTTATTGTAGAGATGAGGTCTCGCTGCCCAGGCGGGTCTCGAACCCACGGGCTCAGGCAATCCACTCACCTCAGCCTCCCAAAGGCGAGGGATTACAGGCTGAGCCACCAAGCCTGGCAAAGATGGAATTTTAAAACCCTGAGACCAGATAAGGTCACCCTACAGTGTGAGCGAAGGTAAGAAAGAAAAAGTTCTAAGATCTGAGTCTGGGGTGCTCCGATGGTTAGAGAGCAGAGAGATGAAGGGGAAAGGAGAAAGGGGTCTGAAAAGGAGGTACCAGTGCAATAGAAGGACAAATAAGAGAACTGGGCTTCATTGGACGCCCAATAAAGTATACCAAGAAAAAAGGTGAGAACAACAGTCAAATGCTAATAGCTTGAGTGAGATGAGGAATGAGAATTGTCCATTGGGTTGGGCATTGTAGAGACGATGAGAAATCTTGACAAAAGCATATTCTCTGGAGTGGAGGATATAAGAGCTTGACTGGTATGGGTTCAAAAGAATGGAAGAAAAGGGTGCAGGGATAGAAAGGCTAACTCTTTCAAGGAGTTCTGCTGAAAAGAACACAGAGAAAGGGAGCTAGAGGTGGATATGGGGTCTAGAAGGGTTGTTCTGAATGTGAGAGAAATTACAGCATGTTTTACACGGATGGGAATAACCCAGTAGAGAAAGAATAAAAAGGTAGGAACACAAGAGACAACTGCTGGAACAATAAATGATCTTGAGGAGGAGAAAGGATGAAAAGCAGCACTTAAGTATTGGGGCTGAATTACAGAAGATCATAGATAGTTCACTTCTAGGGAAGGCAGCATATACGGGTTCAAAAATTACCCATCCCCACCCGATCTTAGGGTGAGGTCTTGTGGGGCTATCTACACACACGTTCCATTTAGTTTTATTTGTATAACCACCTGTGAGTTACACACTGATTGTAAAAATTGTGATTTTTTAAAATTTATTTTCAAGTGAGAATTAGACAGTTTTTAAAAATATGGGAAGTTTATTCCTCACATAATACAGACGAGGAGCTAGAATGCCTGAGAGGTTATGAGATTCATTCAAGGCTACACTGCTGGTACAATCAGAGATGGAATAATAACCCAAGTGTTCTGTTTTCTTGCTCATGGAAGTTTTCATCTATGTAAACTGCCACCCTCTGCTTGCTGCCATTAATGATGGGGAATGAACAATAAATCAATACCAGGACAGAAAGGGGACAATTGAGAAAGTCAGGGGCTATAAGGCAAAGGAAACTGGAACCTTTTGAAAGCACTCTGCCACTAGAGACAGTCCAGATAATACTTTCTTCCATGAATTATTAAATAAGAAAGTACTGCATGTGTTAGAAATCAGGGAAAAGGCCTGAGACATCTCAGAATACAGAGGAAAAGACACAGAAGAAATTAATTCTGAAAATAAGTATCAGAGAAACGAAAGAGAGATCCAGTGATCTCAAATGTATATAAAAGTGGAGAATAAAACAGACTAGCTGGAGAAGAAATGAATAAAAGAATATTAACCAGATGAAAGAAAACACTTTAATCTTTACATTGAAAAGAATCTCTGTGCCGGGCTCGGTGGCTCAGCCTGTAATCCCGTGTTTTGGGAGGCTGAGGTGAGTGGATTGCCTGAGCCCGCGGGTTTGAGACCTGCCTGGGCAACTTGGCGAGACCTCATCTCTACAATAAATCAAAAAATTAGCCGGGCATGGTAGCGCGTGCCTGTAGTTCCAGCTACTTGGAAGGCTGAGGCGGAAGGATCGTAGGAGCCCAGCAGGTCGAGGCTGCGGTGGCTGGGAGTGGCCACTGCACTCCAGTCTGGGCGACAGAGTGAGACTCCAACTCAAAAAAAAAAAAAGAAAAAATTAAAAAAAAAGAATCTCTGGCTGGGCTCGGTGGCTCAGCCTGTAATCCCAGCACTTTGGGAGGCTGAAGCGAGTGGATTGCCTGAGCCCGCGGGTTCAAGACCTGCCCGGGCGACTTGGTGAGACCTCATCTCTACAATAAATAGAAAAAAAACAGCCGGGCATGGTAGCGTGTGCCTGTAATTCCGCCACTCGGAAGGCTGAGGCAGAAGGACGCAGGAGCCCGGCAGGTCGAGGCTGCAGTGGCCGGGAGCGGCCACTGAACTCCAGTCTGGGCGACGGAGTGAGACTCCAACTCAAAAAAAAAAACAAGTCATGCATTGATTTTTTTTTTTTTTTGAGTTGGAGTCTCACTCCGTCGCCCAGACTGGAGTGCAGTGGCCGGAGCTCCCGGCCACCACAGCCTCGACCCACTGGGCTCAGGCGATCCTTCCACTCAGCCTTCCAAGTAGCCAGGACTACAGGCGTGTGCTACCACGCCCGGCTCATTTTTTGAGTTATTGTAGAGATGAGGTCTCGCCAAGTTGCCCAGGCGGGTCTCAAATCCACGGGCTCAGGCAATCCACTCACCTCAGCCTCCCAAAGGCGCGGGATTATAGGCTGAGCCACCGAGCCCGGCGAATTCAAATTGTTAAAGGTTATGTCAGATCAGTCACATATATGGTCATGTTAGCTAAAATCTAAAAGGTGTCATTCGGTGCAAATTGTTAACAACTTTACAATCTTCCAAAAGTCTTATTAAATATTCGTGTGTTCATAAGAACTGCTAATCCAATATAAGACTACTAACAAAACAAGGGTTAATTGCATAAACTGAGTTAATAAAAACCAAAAGATTTTATAACTTCTTTATTTAAAGTATTACCAACTATTCTTGCTATATTTTTATAGTCAAAAGAAAAATCTTTTTCTTGGAGCAATTTGCAGGTTATTTTTTTCCCACAAATATGTATGATCATTTGCAAAAGTTCAGTAAGTTTTCTTTTGTAACACTGGTTATTTTACCAAGGCTCTAATTGAAATAATATTTTAAAACAAACTGCTTTAGAAAATTAAGATTAAAGGTTAACTTAATCTGAGATTCCTTATAGGAAAAAGTTCCAACAAAAGCTAATTGCAAAAGGTCCTCTGCACAGGCAGATGAAGCAATTCAACATGTCAAAATCATTGATTGGAAGCGTTTGCTGTGCTTGGCCTTCTACAGTGCATTACAACTAATAATGACTCCACTTATAGTAGTAAAGCTTTTGAAAGGACTTCGTCTGCATATGTTCTAGCCGGGTGTGGAGTCATTACTGGCGCCGAAGTCCTTTCAGCTTTTGCAGATTTTTGTCAGACATGGGGCATTTTACTTATAACTGGCATTCCATACAACCCTCAGGGACAGGCAATAGCGGAGCACACTTATCATAAACTAAAACTTTAAATTAAAAAACAAAAGGGGGAACAGGAGGCTTTTTCCTCTCCCTCTAGCTTCTCAAACAAGCCCTACTTACTTTAAATTTTTTCACATGCAATGACCAGGGGATGACTCCAATGGAACATCATTATGGCAGTGTTCACCTGGTAACTCTCCACTGGTGTACTGGAAGACACCAGAAGAGGGAAAATGGAAAGGCCCTGAACCCCTAATAACCTGGGGTAGAGGGTTTGCTTGTGTCTTTCCAGAAACCGCAGCTGCACCTTTTTGGGTTCCTGGCAGGTGTGCAAAACAGTGGCATGAAGGGAGACCAGCTGATGTGCAACTTTCAGCAGATGACCCTGGGAGCCAAGGGAGGGTGGAGAACCCAGGTTGCCCACCCAAGGACGCCAACAAGGGGAACTCAAGAGGCCAAGCCGATAGCCTGGGGGATTGGCCAGACCCCAATTAAAACATAAGCATGGGCCATTACAGAATACTCAATGGAAGCTGGCGGCTGCCCTACAAAAACTGACCTTTAGGAAAGCAAAAGTTATACTCATACTAATAAGTATGGTATTAAAATGAGTGTTGTTCACAACAAAACCAGTTGGGTCCAAGTTGTGTATTTGCTCCCTATGTACTTACGGTGGGTAATAATATTCATATCCAACTCATCCCTACTACCCAGCTATATCATATTGAACGTGTAAATTGTTATTTACATCATTGTATTAATCAGGATAACAAAAATCGTCCAATTGTGCTTATATATCATACCTGTAAATCTCACTGAACAATGGGAACAAACACCCACTTTGCAGGTTCTACAGTTTATATTTCAAAAGGTGTTCCATAGAGAAAAATGGGCAATAGGCTTAATTACTGGTGTTATTTTCACTATTATTAGAATAATTACATCCGCGGCCACATCAGCTGTGGCCTTGTCCCAAGAAGTTCAAACTCATACTTTTGTAAATAATCTTGTTCAGAACGCTTCTCATTTATGGCATGCTCAACATACTATAGATTTGAGTTTTCAAGATGAATTAAATAGTCTGAAAGATGTGGTGTTTTGGATGGGTAAAGAATTAGAGAACATTCATACCCAAATGGAACTTCCTTGTCATTATAGTGTTACTACCTACTGTATTACCCTCCTGAAGTATAACAGTAGCAACTATGATTGAAATAAAATTAAAGCCCATGTCTTAGCAGCATGGGAACAGCATAATGCAACTTTAGATATCCTTGCTTTACAAAAGGATATACAACAACTGAGTTCTATGAAATGAGATACTTCTAATAACCAAATCACTAAAAGTATAATGACTGGATTTCAAGCTTGTAATTCACAAACATGGTCCAAAAATTAAAACGTTATTTTTGTTTCTTCTCTTATTGTGGTTGTAACTGTGCTTTTTCTTTTCTGTGCAGTCTGCAAAATCTGATTAACCAATAAAAGTCAAATAAAGGCTCTTCAACCAAAAATTACTATGGCTGCCCTTATGCAACAATTAAATAAAAAAGGGGGAGATGTTGGAGACCCCTGCCCTGTTTGAACTCTGCTGAAAACATACTTGGCGTATGTGCAAGGTCACAAACAGCCAAGAACACCTATAATGGCAAAGTCAGTTAGGCATGTATGCTGAGGGAGGTTCTAAAAGTGTGGTGTCTGCTGTGTTAAATTAGATAAAAGTTAAACATTGTCTTGCAAGCAGCTGCACTATATTTTGTAAACAGTCAAGCTTTATCATAAAAGCTTTCTAAGATCAAAACAGGGAGTTTTCTTTGCACTGTCTGTAATTTGTCCTTGAAGGCTTACTTTATGTCATTTTGTACTAATAAAAGCCTGATGGGTAAGAAACTGGAGGCCTTTGTCCTGTGAGGCAAATTGCCCCCTGGTTCCCCCACCTTCTAGTTCTAAAAAGTGTCTTGTGAATTGTGTTAAACCACGTCGTTCCTCTTTCAGGATCCTACACCACCCAGTCGTGCAGGACGTAGCAAGTACATCAGTGTTAATTTTCTGGTTTGGATCACTGTACTACGATTATATAAAATGGTAATATACGGAGAAGCTGGGTGAAGAATATATGGGAATTCTATACTTGCAACATTTTAAAGTCCAAAACTAATCCAAAAGGCGAAGTTAAGAGAAGTTTTTAAGCAAACTTCAGGTGTACAGGAAGCAGGGAGGATATGGTTCTTTCAGTGCATCTCCAGGGCACCCAGTAAATTACTCCTGTGGCAAGTACTAGACACCAGGTTACTTTGGTAGGCGAGAGTGGGGGAAGGAGTGAGAGGGTGGGGGTGGTTCTGTTACAAGAAGTTTCAGAAGAAGGGAAAAAGCAGGTCCCAAAAGACAAAAAGTATTTCAGGAAAAGAAGAAAACCAGATGATCCTTGAACTTGGTATTTGGATATCCAATAGTACATTTCTTGGAGAATGGTCAAAAGAAAGGAACAACCAGGACATTTCTGATCAATTATTCCCCTACCCTGCTACACAGAGGAGGTAGGTCAGAGAAGACTGGGCATCCTGCCCAATCCCAGTGTCACCTGGAAAGGCTGAGTTCACTACTGTCCAGGGCCAGAATCTGTCCTAACTTCATAGGTTCTGCAGGGATCAGAACACTAGAGTCACTGGCACACTTGGTGCTGCACTGATGATCACACAAACATAACCACACATCCATGCTTGACACACATAAGGACACAACCACACAATCACAAACACCTCCACACCCTTATATAGTAACAGTCACACAATCTACTCATCATTGCGATACACAAGGTCACTCTCAGCCACGGGGTCCCCACACTAACACCCAGAAATGCCCCTGCAGTCACACTCACACAGCCACTCAGGGAACACACATAATCACTGGTACTTTAAACCATCCAGTTATAACTGAACATTCACTCTGGAGACACACACAGTCACACTCATACACGCAACTCACACAAGGAACAAGACATCCGCACCTGCACCTCACACTCACACCAAGGGACACATGAGAAATACACAAGCAGCGGCACGGTAGAACCACAGGCACACGGCAAGGGCACACAGTGGTTGTGGCCAGTGTCCCACAACCAAAACCATAACCCACCTTGGAGACGTGCAATCTTCACAGCACAGACGCTTGCACCGTTCACAAAATCACAACTATATTCACACCCCCAGGAACAAGGTGTCCCAGGCACATACACACAACAGGGACACACGCTGAATCATCCCCATTGTCACAAGGACTCCACGCTCCAATAATCAGTGTCACATGGTTACACAAAAACAACCAGACACACACCCTGGAGGGAGACAGGCAGTTACAACTGCACACCACAGACACCCACACCCAGTCACACAGTCACAACCCAAGAAAGACATTCAGAATCGCGCATCCCCAGCCTGCTCCCGCCCGCGCGCACAGACCCGAGGCTCGGGACACGCCCCGTCTCCGCCCCGGACTCCCAGACCCCTCACCTTCTGCCTCCCCTGGTCGCGTCCGGGTCCTTGCGGAGCTAACGACCCGCCACGACGTCAAGAGAGACGTAACGTCGGGCCGCTGTGGACTCTGGGAATCGTAGTCCAGAGCCAAACAAGAAACGGGCAAGATGGCGTCCCGTTAACTCTGAGTCCAGGCTGGGCCTGTTTTCACACTGCACCCGCGAGGCTTCCAAGAGAGACTCCCCACTCCAAAGTTCCCAGCAGGCTTCAGCTCATCTGACTCCAAGTAAGGACTACTTCTTCACGAGCCCTGTAATCCCAGGAGGGAGGCATCCAAGTTCGCGGGGGGCGGGGGGCTGGAGAGGAAACCGAGCTCCCGCATCGACCAGCATGGCCTTACGGGAAATGTAGTCCTAGGCGCGAAAAGCGGCGTTGCTGATAATAGAAGGGAATCACATGCCAGTCTGGGCCTGGCCGTGGAGAGCGAGCTGGGCCGCGTCGCAGAGACTTCTGGGAGTGCTGACTCGCCCTCGGAGTGCGCAGGCGCAGCGCGCCGAGTGGACATCTTGGTCTTTGTCCGCGGGTCAGTACGGCCCCTGGGTCCACGTGGCGCGAAAGTAGGAGGTGGGATCTGGGCGTCTCGGGTCGGTCGGGCCGGGGAGGTTGGAGGGGAGGATTCCCAATCTCTAGGGGCGCGACGCGGGGAGAGGGAGTGGGTTTTAAGAGCTTGCGGCCTTCGCGTGGGGCGGAGGTGAGGGCCTCTGAGGCGGGTCTGGGTGTGAGTGACCCTGAGTTTGACCGCAAAGTTTCGCGCGATGTTTGGGATTGTCGAGTGAATGTGGTACTGTGGGTGCAGAATTGTGTGTGATTGTGCCTGAGAAGGAGATGTAGGCGACCGGCACTGAGGTATATAACGTTTGAGTCGCACTTCCCTTGTCGAAAGTGCTGATCACCATAAGGGGGCCATCTTTCTGGAATGTCTATTTTACTGGAAAATTTGAAGGGATGAAAAAGCTAAGAGGCGAATAACTTAAAAACAGATTTTTATAGAAAAAGGCATCTCTTTCTCGTTGGTGTAGGATGGGAGCTACCGTGACTTTTGTAAACAAGAATATTTCAAAGGAATTTTTTGTTACTGGGTGCCTGCTTCAGGATGTTCAAATCCCTAGCGCTTTGGGGGACTTTAATAAGGCTGTTCGGTGAAGCCCTAGACTGCATCGCATTACACTTTAAGAAGCAGTGTCACACAACGCAGAAAGTTTAGGATTAGGGAGTCAGGGTTCTAGGTTAGGCACAGCTGTCTTCATTTTTGAAGAAAATGTCATCATTACAATGTATATCCATTCGTCTGGACTAGATTCTGGACGTCCTAATGCCTTAGTAAGTCAGTCCAAGTGTTCTCAGGTCGTAAGGATTTTGTGAAGTGATGGAGAAAACGACTTCTGTTTACTAAGATGCATTTTCTAAGAAGTCACCCACAGTTGTCTTTCACATAATTTTAAATAATAAAAGGTTAAGAAAAATAATTGGGAAACAAATCAACATCTACAAATAAATAGCCTTCAAATTTACAAACAGTACCGTTTGAATACATACCGAAGAAAACTAGCATTTACAATAACAATAAACAGATAAAGTATTGTGCCTAAGCTTAAGAAATGTGCAAAACTGTTAGAAAATAACTTTAAAATACCACCTGGGTCATGACATAAGATGTGTACAAATTTATCATGTAACATAAAGAAGTTTGTGCGAACTTAAGTAAGCTTAATAATTTAATGTGATCCTAATACAAGTATTTACAAGTTTTTTTCTTTTGGAATTAGGTAAGTTGATTCTAGATTTCATATAGAAAAATAGGCAAGCTACAATAACCAGTAAAAATCTGAAATAGAAAAACAGTTAAGGTGTGGGGAGGTGGGGACCCAACTGTAACACATTTTAAAATACAAAGATAGGCCGGGCTCGGTGACTCAGCCTGTAATCCCAGCATATTGGGAGGCCGAGGCGAGTGGATTGCCTGAGCCCGCAGGTTCGAGACCAGCCTGGGCAACTGGCTGAGACCTCGTCTCTACAATAAGTAAAAAACATTAGCTGGGCGTGGTAGAGCGCACCTGTAGTACCGGCTACTTGGAAGGCTGAGGCAGAAGGATCGCCTGAACCCAGCAGGTCGACTCTGGGGTGACGGTGTGTGTGCCACTGCACTCTAACCTGGGTGAGGGAGTGAGACTCCAACTCAAAAAACAAAAACAAAAAAACAAAACTTCGAAACTTAATATTGGTATTGGTATGAACAAAGCCTGTGAAGGGCAATTTTGCAATATTTATGATAAATACTAACTTTCCTTTTTGTCTCAGTTATTTCACATCTGGAAATTAATCCCACAGATGTATCTACATTTGCATGAAACAATAACGGTATGAGGGTGCTCGTCAAAGCAATGTTTGGTGTAGAAAAAAATTAGAAACAGTTCAAACCGGTTAGTAGGAGATTGGTACCATAAAGCTATGGAGCATATATACAATAATATGCGGCTGTACAGAACAATGAGGAGGAAGCTTTTTGTATAGTGACACTGAAATAACTCCAAAGATGTTTTGTTAAGTGAAAAGAAGCGGCCGGGCTCGGTGGCTCAGCCTGTAATCCCAGCACTTTGAGAGGTCGAGGCGACTGGATTGCCTGAGCCTGCGGGTTTGAGACCCACCCGGGCAACTTGGTGAGACCTCCTCTCTACAATAAATCAAATAAAAAAATTAGCCGGGCGTGGTAGCGCGCACCTGTAGTTCCGGCTACTCGGAAGGCGGAGGCAGAAGGATCGCCGGAGCCCAGCAGGGCGAGGCTGCGGTGCCCCGGAGCGTGCCACTGCACTCCAGTCAAGGTGACGGAGTGAGACTCCAACTCAGAAAAAAGAAAAAGAAAAGAAGCAAGGTGTAGCGCATACTTAATTTGGAGAGAGAAAAGAGGCAATGAAAACATGTATTTTTTTTTCTATTTAAAAAAAAAAATCCTCGAAAGATAACGTAAGAAACTGTCTCTTGGGAGTGGGAGCACTAGAATAAAAAGGGCAAAATACCTTTTTATGCTTGTTTAACTATAAGTGGAGAATATATGCTAAAGTTAATTTCGTTTAAAGGAATAAATACATAGGCCATGGAGCCACACTTCCTGTGTTAACTCTTTCCTCTGCCACTTTGTATCCAGTAACCTAAGGCAGGAACTTAAACCTTGTGCCTCAGTTTCTCACCTAGTAATACAGAGATAATAATTGTGGCTGATTCACAGGGTGCTTAGATCAAGAAGTTAATGCATGTAAAGTTCTAAGAATAGTGCCTGACATGTAATAATTTAACTTGATAAATGTTAAGTACTGGTACTTTTATTACTCTGCCAAAAAAAAAAAAAAATTCCTCAAAATATAGTACTGCCATTTGTACCAAATCTAGTGGAAATTTCTACAAGCATGGAATGTGTAGATCATTTTTAATTTCTGCACTTTAAATATTTACTTCAAATTTTTTTGGACTTTTTTTAAACTTTAATGAAGAAGTTAGATTTCTGTGTTCAAGTTAACATTCATCTTTATAAACTCATCACTACTATCTCCTTTGTGAGATTTGTTCTTTAAGTTCTATGATGTTTACTTTCACGTGGTTCAAACTCAGAATGTCTCATATTTTTTAAAACTTCTGGTGTGATTTACTTTGGGCCAGAATACTTCAGAGTTAGTCTTACATGCATCAAATTGCATCATGTCAGGAGAGGCATGCTATATGGCTTGTCCACCACTAATGATTATTATTTCTCTTTGTGACCAAAATGTAATCTATGTGATTTTACTTTGGTTCATTCCCTGTCAATCATGTAATGGGTGATTTTAATACCAATAAGTAATCCTTGACTGAATGATAAATTTCTACAGGGCCTTTAAAGTGATCATTTTCTAGTCTTTTCATTCCTTTAACATTTATTTGATTTTTACTTCAAATTGCATCAAATTTTTTCTGACTTTTTCTTTTCTAAGCATTTTAAAGTTGTGTAGATTTAATGTGTTCTAATAAACTACAATTTTATGCCAATGGACACTCTTCAAGCCATCTCTTGTCTCATTTTAACATGATACCATTTATCTTGGAAAACTTTCTTGTGCTCCAGGCTCACCTGTACCTTCCTTTCCAGACCTAGAATTGGCCATTTCTTCAAGGAGCTCTGGTTCCTTTTACTGGAGAATGGTATTAGAGAACAAGGTTTAGGGTGTGCTCATTGCCCAGAGGTAACGTTGTTTTGAGGCCGTTTTAAATGGCAGAGCTTGATGCTTCATATTTTTAAAAATTATGAGTCTCTATTAGTATTTCTACCTCAGTGTAAATGGCATCTTAGTTTTACCATCTTATTGCATTTTATAGTAAAAAATTTTGAAATGAATTACTGTACTCATTTTCTTTGTGGTTCATCCTTCAGTATGAAAAAAATGGGCTTAATAACAATATTAATATTAGTAGTAACCATAAACATGCTGTATCATGTTAAAATTTTCTTTTTAATATATTTTTGCCCTTGGAATGCATCCCCCTAAAGATGCATGTCATCAAAGTTCTCTATTCTAAGGTCATTTGAAATCCTTTTTCGGAGGAATTATGTCATTAAGTTAATATACAGTTGGGTTCATTTGTTACAATTTGTTTTCAAGTTAAGGGACTGCTTTTCTTTTTTAAATGAATTTGGTTATTTTTGTAAGTAAGTAGTGCATTTTTATGATTCAACAAAGATATATCTCACAGAGATATCTCATTCTGCTCCCCTCCCAGTCACATTCTTCTTTGTCCCTTGTAGATATAGCGTTTTGTGTTTTTGTATGTTTCTTGTTTATCCTTCAAGTGAGTTTTTTATTTGGTTACTAGTGTGTATTTTTTCTTCACTCCTGTTCCCCACCCTCCTTACGTAAAAGATAGCGTGCCATATATACCTCTCTGTGTCTCACTTTCTTCATTAACAAAACGTCTTGGAAATGTTCCTTTTGCTCAGGCTGGAGGAGGATAGTGGTTCAGTCATAGCTCACTGTAACCTTCAACTCCTAGGTGCATGCTATCCTCCTGCCTCAGCCTCCCGAATCACTAGAACCACAGTCATGTGCTATGATGCTCGACTAATATTTTATATTTTGTGTCTTGCTATGTTGCCCAGGCTGGTATTAACTCCTGGCCTCAAATAATCCTCCTGCACTGATCTCCCAAAGTGCTGGGATTACAAGTGTGAAACACTGCACTCAGCCAGGACGGTCCTTAATCATTATCTTTTTTTTTCTTTTTAACTGCTAATAAATAAGATGCCATTGTGTGGATTTGCCATAGTTTATTCAGTTAATCCCTTGTTGAATATTGGATTGTTTCCAGTGTTTTGCTGTTAACAATGCAGTACTGAAAAAATTTTCGTGTGTCATTTTGTACTTATACAGGAATATCTCTAGAGTAGATTGCTGCAAGTGGAATTAATTGCCCAGTGGGTAAGTACTTACACTCCCACTAGCAATGTGCAAGAGCTGAGCGCTTTCCCCCCGGAACCTTACCATCAGAGTGTAGTGTTGAGTGTTTGATTTTTTGCCAGAAGTATAAATTGGCACCTCAGCCGCATGTTGACTCACATGGAGACAGTCAGTCTCAAATCTGTCTCCTGTGCTGGCTTTAAGGCAGTATCTTTATTAGAAAAGGTTGAGGAGATAGATTCTGAGATTAACAGGTGATTGGTAGAAGGAATGGCGAGGTCTGGCTTGTCTGGAAAGCCGTCAGGCTTGTGCAGTTATCTCTTTGTGACTCCTGGTTTCCATGTGCATATTCGGAGTGCGGGGGAGTTGGTGTGAATCATGCAATAGAAGTGCAGCAAGCTCTTCTGTGCAGACTCTATTTGGCTATATTGGTTCCAATGGATTTTAGCCAGTTATTTCATAAATGGGGAGCATTTCATCAAGTTGACTGTTTGAAGTAGATTTTCCTAGACACGTACCAGGAAAAAGGAGACATGGTAGCATTATGTGCTTTCAGGCTTATGTTACCCTTCTAGTGTTAGAGCAAAAGACTCCCACTCCCCATATGTCTCACTGACCTCAACCTCGTGGAGGCTGACTTCTGTCTCCAGCCATCTGTTTCCCATAATTCTTCACAGTTCTTACTATCCAGGATGATGCATGCGTTCACTTTGTGCTAAATCTGGCATCTCTGGGCACCCTACTCCCAAATGCTTTTCAAGCAGTCCTTTTCTGTTTAATCTAGGTTCTGCTGTTATCAGTTTCCTCTTAAAAGTAAGGCTTCCTCGTTCTGTAAGGAAAGATTAGCTACAGAATTTTGAACTCTTCAAGTCCATAGAACCTCCTCAGCATTCTAGGTTCTTCTGAGGCTTCTTTGCAACTTTATGTTTAGGCCTCCTAGTTGGGTCTGCATTAGATGGGGATTTGACTTTTTTTCTAGTTTTGCTGTTCATCATTAGGCTCACTTACAGTAGTTCTCACTCAGGTGGGTCCCTCATTTTGAGAATAATTGCTCATTATTTCTGCTTTCTGTTACTTCCAGGACTACTTCTTGCTGCCTCTACCACACTTCACCAATCTGCTATTTTGGGTGTTTGGGATGCACATAAAATGCACATAATTTGTATTGGGTGTGTATGTGTAAGTAGTAACTTAAATTTTTTATGATCTTGCTTTTTTTATATGATTTCAGCTTATAGAAAAGTTGAATAGTATTGAAAAGTTCTTTGGGACTAATCATTAACTTTTTTTTCCCTTTGAGTTGGAATCTTGACTCTCACTCTGTCGCCTAGGCTGGAGTGAAGTGGCATGCTCACGGCCACTGCAGCCTCAACCTACCGGGGCAGGCAATCCTGCCTCAGGCTTCCAAGTAGCTAGAACTGTAGGCACACCCAACTCATTTTTTAATTTATTATAGAGATGAGGTCTTGCCAAGTTGTGCAGGCTGGTTGCGAACTCTGGGCTCAGGCAGTCCTCTCTCCTCCGCCTCCCAGAGTGTTGGGAATTACAGGCGTGAGCCACCGCGCCCAGGTCAAAAACTGTTTTGAACAGTGGGAAAAAACCTCTGGATAGGTGTATTGCATCAAATGGAGAGTACTTTGAAGATACCTGAAGTTTAAACATGTAAGAATAAATACATCGTTTTTTATAAATAAAGTCTGATTTTTTTCGGTTCCCCCCTCATACTCCGAATGAAACTGTACCATTATTAAAAATTTCCTGTAAATATAGATTCATCCATTTATTAAGAAAACATTTTTAAGCCAGGTACAGTGGTGCATGCATATAATTCCAACTACTCAAAAGTCTGAGGCAGCAGGATCACTTGACCCCAGGAGTTTGAGGCTGCAGTGTGCTATGATCACACCTGTGAATAGCCACTGCCCACCAAAAAAATTTTTTTTTGTTTAAGTCAGTAAAAGACATTGGCCAGACATCTCACCCCAGCAGGTCATGGCTGCGGTGGCCAGGAGCATGCTACTGCATTCCAGCCTGGGCGATAAAATGAGACTCCAACTCAAAAACAAAACCAGACACAAAAAACAGTTTTTGAACTTGTCGATGCCTTTTGAATTTTTTGATGCCTTTTAGCCTTTTAGTACTTTTGCCATATTTTTCTTTCACCTCTTCTACATCGGCAGACTCTTTGAGGATTTTTTTCATCCAGGGAAACAAAACAAGTCATTTGAGGTGAGAGCAGATGAATAGAGAGGGTGGGACATGGGGGTCATGCTGTTTTGGGTCAAAAACTGCTGAACACCCAGCACATTGTGCGCAGGGGTGCTTGTCAATCATCCATCATGAAATGAGCCCACATGTTGAAAGAATCTCCAAAAAAATTCACCGAAGCCAAATGTAGCCTTTCAAAACAATGCCAGCCGGTACCCTGATGCTGATGGGTTCCTAGAACACTTACATAATGAGGGAAGCCTATACTACTAGGGGCCCTCCCTCCAAAGATAATTGTGGTTTTTTGGGGGGGTCCCAAATATTAGAACTCCAGGAACGCATTTGAGTTATTCTTGAATACTGTTAGAACTACTTTCTATACATTGTACTCATGTGCCTTAGTTCTGATAGGAATATGTTGTTATAGTCAAAGATATGAGTATTGAACTCGTCCAGAAATAAGGGCCATAGTTAAAATCCTCTCAGGAACCTGTGTAGGGTGTGGTGCTAGAAAAAAGTAGCAATCAGTCACACAAGATAAGAACAGCTTTCTTATGTAAGTAAAATGCTGTTAGTTCTCACTTTCTCCCCCTATTTCTGGATGTGTGGAGATTTTTTTTTTTTAGTTGGAGTCTCACTCTGCCGCCCAGACTGGACCTGCTGGGCTCCGGCGATCCTTCCGCCTCAGCTTTCCGAGTAGCCGGAATTACAGGCATGCGCTACCACGCCTGGCTGAATTTTTAATTTACTGTAGAGATGAGGTCTTGCTGCTCAGGCGGGTCTCGAACCCGCAGGCTCAGGCAATCCACTCTCCTCAGCCTCCCAAAGGCATGGGATTACAGGCTGAGCCACTGAGCCCAGCTATGTGGAGATTTTAAATGGCTTAAATGTTGTTGAAATTTAAGATTCATGTGATTCTGTTCCCTTTGTCTGCATGATTGTATATGCTTCAGACTCTAAGGCAAATGGTCATTACTTTGTTCTGCTTCACAGGGCCACTTCCTTGTGCGTCCTTGGAAACTGCGTCTTCCCCATCATTCAGAGGGCCAAGGGCCACAGGGCTTAGCCTGGGTTCTAGGATTATACTTGGGCCCCAGCATTAACATTGTAGTGCTGTGTCATTTCCCCAGTAGCAGGTTATATGATCGTCTGTTGAAGGAAGAAGACAAACTATGATGGAGAAAGGACAAGTGGACAGGAAATCTGTCCAGGTGAGTGAATTACAGCCCGGCCATTCACAGTTGTTCAGTCAACATTGACACCTCTGAAATGCTTTATGTGTGGTTTTTTACAGGCTCTAGTCTTAGAATATCACTTGGTGTTAATTTTTTTAGATACTTGAATGACATTTTCAGACATCATTTTTTCTGTTTCAGTGCTCCTTCCTTCAGATTCTAGAGGAGCAGGTGCCTTGCTTGTCTCTATTTTTATGTCAATACTTCCTCACTTGTACTCCCTCTGTTGTGATTGTTCCTTCATTTTCATATCCTCCTATGTATAGACTCCTTTCCTTATGCATTTTTCTATATTGGTTGTGTTTACATATTGTCTGCTGTTTAGGTTCCTTTTTATTACTTACCACTTTTTCTCATTCTTTCAGTGACTAAATGCCTTGGAATACATTTTGCATGTGTATCCATACTCCTCATTGTATTCTTACCCACTTCCCCCATCTTAGATCAGTGCACTCCTCTGCTTCCCTTCCTTCTGCTCCCATGTACCTCTTTCACAAGTTACTGACTTAGAGTATAGTGCTGCCTTTCTGGTGGGTGGGTGTGTATTTTAATATCATACATGAACTTGTAGAAATTTTTGAGGTAAACAGCAAAAAGTCATTTCTTCTTTCAACCAGCTTATATTCCTGGATTCCGTTGTTGTCGGCAGGAAGCTATGATTTGGCCCTGGGTCTGTGCCTTATGTTTCTGGGAAGTACTGCATGAGAGCTTTCCCTTAGAACAGCAATGGCAGCTATCCAGTCGATCTTTTCTGATATGACATTAAAATTATAACTATTTCCATGCTCATCAAGATTTGGGGGGAGTAGTTTCTGTTTTTTTCCTTCAAAGATACAAAAAGTGGTTAGATTATCTTCTACCATTTTAGAAGACAAGATCAATTTGTTATGTTTGAATCATCACTCTTGGGAATTTTCTCACTTCTGCTTGATTGGTACTTTGATGACTCACGGTATTGCTTAGTCTAAATTTCCTCATCTTTTATTTTTATTTTTTTTTTTTTTTTGGCTTTAACCCATCCTCTTACTGGAGGTGGCTCCTAGAACCCTACATTCTTTTTTTTCTTTTCTTTTTTTTTTTTTTTTTGAGTTGGAGTCTCACTCTGTCACCCAGACTGGAGTGCAATGGCCGCTTCTGGCCACCGCAGCCTCGACCTGCTGGGCTCCGGCAATCCTTCCGTCTCAGCCTTCCGAGTAGCTGGAACTACAGGCGCGCTACCATGCCTGGCTAATTTTTGATTTATTGTAGAGATGAGGTCTCGCCAAATTGCCCAGGTGGGCCTCGAACCCACGGGCAATCCAATCACCTCGGCCTCCCAAAACGCGGGATTGCAGGCTGAGCCACCGAGCCCAGCTTGACTAATTGCATTTTTATTGTGTCAGAATTCTACCCAAATTAAAAATTTCATCCTGATATTATCAGATCCAGAGATCACCTCAAACGAATTTTATATTATTTCTGAATTATTTATTTTCTTATGGTCTTTGTGACATGATTAGTTAAGCCACTAAAAAGATATACTAAACTCTACCTAACAGAGAACATATGATTATTAATATGAACATATTTCCTTCCCTTTATAAAATTATTTGAATCTTGGCCTTTGATTATGAAATGTTCTACTTAGGTACCACTGATCGTTTAAACTGTAATTCAGCCTGTAATCCTGTGCTTTGGGAGGCTGAGGTGAGTGAATTGCCTGAGCCTGCGGTTCGAGACCCGCCTGGACAACTTGGGGAGACCTCATCTCTACAGTAAATCAAAATGAGCCGGGAATGGTAGCGCGCGCCTGTAGTTCCAGCTACTTGGAAGGCTGAGGTGGAAGGATCGCTGGAGCCCAGCAGGTCGAGGCTGCGGTGGCTGGGAGCAGCCACTCCAGTCTGGGTGACTGAGACTCCAACTCAAAATAAATAAATAAATAAATAAATAAACTGGAATTCAGTTTTCACTAAAATGGTTCTGTTACTTCCTCTTTTTATTACCCTCAGCTGTCCTGCTTCATGTTTTCGAGAAAAACTCAAAGGACCTCAGTAAATTATGTTTTATGTTTTGGTGTCTGGAGTCTGTATTATAAACCTATTGAAAGGAATGCCCAAGTTTTAATCTTCCTGTTGGCAGTTTTGAGTACATGCGATACTGTTAAATAATCTAGGAATTGTTGTGAAAATATTGTTATTTACAAATTCCTCCTTTCTCAAATTTTTTCTTATGAACATTTTCATTTTTTTAATGTTTTTATTTTTTGAGTCGGGGTCTCACTTTGTTACCCAGGCTTGAGCGCAGTGACACGATCGCAGTTCATCACAGCCTCAACCTCCTGGGCTCAGGAGATCCTTCTGCCTCAGCCTCTTATGAATGTTTTTGTTTTTGGGGTTTTGTTTTGTTTTGTTTTTTGAGTTGGAGTCTTACTCTCTCGCCCAGACTGGAGTGCAGTGGCCGCTCCCGGCCACCACAACCTCGACCTGCTGGGCTCTGGCGATCCTTCCATCTCAGTCTTCCAAGTAGCCGGAATTACAAGCATACGCTACCACGCCCGCCTGATTTTTTGATTTATTGTAGAGATATGAGGTCTTGCTGCCCAGGCGGGTCTCGAACTTGTGGGCTCAGGCAATCCACTCACCTCAGCCTCCCAAAGGCGCGGGATTACAGGCTGAGCCACCGAGCCCGACTTGTTTTTTCTTTTGAATTGAGGTCTTCTTACTCTTGCACTCTTGTTACCCAGGCTGGAGTGCAGTGGCACAATCACAGTCACCGCAGCTTTGACCTGCTGGACTTAGGTGATGTTTCCGCCTCAGCCTTTCAAGTAGCTGGAACTACAAAAGCACACCACCATGCCCGGCTAGTGTTTTTGTGTGATTTATTGTAGAGATGAGTTCTCACCAAGTTGTCCAGGCTGGTCTCAAACCTCCAGGCTCAGGAAATTCTCTCGCTTCAGCTTCTTAAAGTGCTGGGATTACAGACTGAGCCACTGTGCCTGGCTGAATGTTTTTGAGCATTAAAAACACTGAAATAATAATACAGTAATCTCTTATGTATACATCATGTAGGTGAATAATTGGTATTTTGCCATATTTTTGTGTATCTATATCCATATGTATTTTGTGTGCTCAAACATTGTGATACTTTGCTCCCCAAAAAAAGTTAAGTATTTTCTAAAAATGAGAACCCCCCTCACATAACCAAGATGCCATTATCACACCTTAGAAGATTAACCATAATGCCCTAATGTTATAGACTCTCCTGTCCATATTCACATTTTTTTTCTTTTTTTTTTTTTTGAGTTGGAGTCTCACTCGGTTGCCCAGTCTGGAGTGCAGTGGCCACTCCCGGCCGCTGCAGCCTTGACCTGGTGGGCTCCGGCGATCCTTCCGCCTCGGCCTTCCGAGTAGCCGGAATTACAGGCATGCGCTACCACGCCTGGCTGATTTTTTTATTTATTATAGAGATGAGGTCTTGCTGCCCAGGCAGGTCTCAAACCTGCGGGCTCAGGCAATCCACTCACCTCAGTCTCCCAAAGGCACGGGATTACAGGCTGAGCCACCGAGCCCGGCTACATTTTTTTCTTAAAAAAAAAAAAAATTCCAGGATTTAGCCTTTGCATTTGGTTGTTGTCTTTTTAGTTTTTTAAATCTAAACATTCTAACCCTTATCCTCCCCACCATTTTTTGCCCCATAATATGGCCCCTGGGACTTTTTGTTTTTTTATTTTATTATAGAGATGGGGTCTTTGTTTCCCAGGCTGGTATCTAACTCCTGATTTAAAGTGATCCTCCTGCCTCAGCCTGCAAAAGTTTTGGTATTGCATGGCTGGCCTCTAGTATTTTTAAAAATACAGTACTGTCATCATCTGTAGAAAAGAATAGAGCCATTAATGCAGTTTAGCACCTCAGGTTATAGTTAGAATGTTAAGTAAGACTTACCTATATACAGATTTGGGTTTGAAAATATTGTGTGTGAAATACTTATTTTAGAAAAAGTGAATCTGAGTGTAATTAGACATTTAGAGAAAGGGATTTAGGAGGCAAGATTAGAGAAGTCTTTTAAGAGCATATTCCTAGAGCTGCTTCTAGGAGAATCTGAATTGTAAGAGAGAAGTCAAGTTAAGCCAAAGAAGGATATGAGGAACACAATAAGCATAATTGTTACTTAACATGCTTGGTAGGCTCTTCTTCAGAGCTTGTGAACTTGTTTAACTTCTACTTAGGATGTTTGTCCTCCAGTTATCTATAAGGATCATTTTCGTATTTCTTTTTGTCTTGACATGATTCTTGCCTTCTCAGATGACACCCTGTCTAGAATTGAAACTCTTTACCCCATCCTTAGTTATTTTTCCATAGCATTTAAACTTTTCAATAAACTGTCTCCTTTCCTACCTGTCTACTAGAACATAAAGTTTATGAGGGCAAGGAATTTTGTCAATTTTGTGTAATATTATTTATCGCTAGAGGCTAGAACTGTGCTGTGCACGCAGTGAGGAGACAAGTATTTGTTGAATGAATAATGAGAAATATTTTGAGCATCTATTCTCAAACTTTTTGGCCTCAGGAACCCTTTACATTCTTTTTTTTAAAATAAAAGCTTTATTAAGATATAATTCACATAACATAAAATCCATTCTTTTAAAGTATTCTGTTCAGTAGTTTTTAATATAGTCATAAAGTTTGGCAGTCATCATCACGAGTTAATTCTGAAACGTTTTCATTAATCCAAAAAGAAACCCAGCACGCTTTAGCAGTCATCTTTGCAGTTTAAAAAATTGAGTACTACAAAGATGTTCTGTTTATATGAATTATAGTGATATTTACCTTATTTACAAGTAAACTGAGAAAGTATTTAAAATTTTAATTTATTTAAAGATAGCAAATCCAGCCGGGCTTGGTGGCTCAGCCTGTAATCCCAGCGCTTTGGGAGGCCGAGGTGAGCGAATTGCCTGAGCCTGCGGGTTCGAGACCCGCCTGGGCAACTTGGCGAGACCGCATCTCTACAATAAATCAAAAATTAGCTGGGCGTGGTAGCGCGCGCCTGTAATTCCAGCTACTTGGATTGGAAGGCTGAGGCGGAAGGACTGCTGGAGCCCAGCAGGTCAAGGCTGCAGTGGCCAGGAGAGGCCACTGTGCTCCAGTCTGGGTGACAGAGTGAGACTCCAACTCAAAAAAAAAAAAAAGAAATATTTCTTAATAAAAATAACAATGAGCTGGGCTCGGTGGCTCAGCCTGTAATCCTGCGCCTTTGGGAGGCTGAGGTGAGTGGATTGCCTGAGCCCGCGGGTTCAAGACCCACCTGGGCAGCGAGACCTCATCTCTACAATAAATCAAAAAAAAAATCAGCCGGACGTGGTAGCGCATGCCTGTAATTCCAGCTACTTGGAAGGCTGAGGTGGAAGGATCGCTGGAGCCCAGCAGGCGAGGCTGCGGTGGCCGGGAGCGGCCCCTGCACTCCAGTCTGGGCGACAGAGTGAGACTCCAACTCAAAAAAAAAAAAAAAAAATAACAATGTTCTAAAACAAAAATTTATTGAGAGGAGTGACATTGTTTGCATTCCTGTAAATGTCTTTATTAGGTGACTTAGTAGAACACAGCTGGATTTTCATATTTACTGTTGTGATAATGTTGATTGAAGTATATGGAGGAAAAAAATCTGGCTTCGTACAGATCTGGCTTCGTACAGTAGGTAGAAAGGTGAGAAATATTTTAATAGCCTTTTCAGATAACCGTGAATATTCTTTGTTGCTGCAATAGCACTTAACAAGTGGTAGTTTTTTCCAAGATTAGTTGCAGTGTGGAATTTGGAACTATATCAAAAAATTTGGGGTACTCTTATTATATAAAATCTATTAGTCTGTCTTAAATTTTCTCTTTTTTTTTTTTTTTTTTGAGTTGGAATCTCACTCTGTCGCCCAGATTGAAGTACAGTCTCAGGCTTCCAAGGGGCTGGAACCACAGGCATGTACCACCATGCCCGACTGATTTATTTATTTATTTATTTATTGTAGAGACAAGTTCTCACCATGTTGCTGGTCTCGAACCCTGAGCTCAGGTAATCCTCTCACCTCCGCCTCCCAAACTGCTGGGATTACAGACTTGAGCTCCCTCACCCGGCTGTCTTAAACTTTCAATTATATACTCACTGGTCATTTGGAAAATATTGGTTTGAGTTACACAGATCTTTTAGATGTTGACACGTTTCATTATGCAGAATCAAAACATTTGTTAACATCGTATTAGAAAACTATCAATCTCGTGGTAGATAAAGATTTTTTTTTTTTTTTTTTTGAGTTGGAGTCTCACTGTCCCGGCCACCTCAGCCTCGGCCTGCGGGGCTCCAGCAATCCTTCCGCCTCAGCCTTCCAAGTAGCTGGAACTACAGGCACGCGCTACCACGTTCGGCTAATTTTTGATTTATTGTGGAGATGAGGTCTCGCCAGGTTGCCCAGGCGGTCTCGAACCCGAAGGCTCAGGCAATCCACTTACCTCAGCCTCCCATTTACAGGCTGAGCCACCAAGCCCGGCTCAGATTTTTAAAAGTTATAACTTTTGCTTGAAAAACTTGAATTTTATCATTGACAAACATACCTGTCAGTTGTTTTTCTTGAAATTGGTTCACTTTGTGAGTCCTGCCAATTAATACCTAACTCTAGACCAGGAGCAGTGGTACATGCCTGTAATCTCAGCATTTTGGAAGGCCAAGGCAGGAAGATTGCTTGACCCTAAGAGTTCTAGACAAGCCTAGGCAACATAGCAAGACCTTCCTTTATAAAAAAATAAAAATAAAATTAGCCTGGCGTGGTGATATGCACCAGTAGTTACAGCTACTTGGGAAGCTGAGTTGGAAGGATTGCCTGAGTCCAGGATGTCCAAGCTTTGGTGAGCTGTAATTGTGCCACTTCAGCCTATGTGACAGAATAAGAGCCTTACACAAAGTAATAATAATAATACCCAACCAAGTCTGAGTAACCATAGTTGGAAGTCATTCATTCTCCCAAGTAAAATGATACTCTATGAAAAGTGTCTTTTCCATGTGTATACTTTGGTGTACAATAGGAGTATATAAATGAGAGGGAACTAAAAAGAAAACTGTAGGCCATTGCTTTGTTAAACTCTGGTGTGTCCATGTGGCTCTTTGAGCTACAGCCGCCATGTTTCCTAGCTTTGGCCCCCTCCTCTATCTTGGGAAGGTGAATCTCCTCTCTCTCTCTGTCTCTCTCTCTCATTTACTTTGTAAATAAACTACATTTTCCAATCTTAAAAAGAAAACTGTATTTATTCTTACATGTTTAAACTTCAGTCACCTTCAGTATTCTGTTTGATTCAGTATACCTATCGAGATGTTTTTTCCATTATCAAAACAGTTTTTGAACTTGTCAATTTTGATGCTTTAAGTGTTTCTGTCATTTTTTTTGAGATAGTGTGTTCATCTTTTAATTTATTCCATTTGGCAGTTCCTCGTTGTTATGCGCTTTTCTGAATTCTGGAATGGAAAAGGTTATTTTTCAAGAGTAATCTACGCTTTGCTGAATTCTGAATGGAAAAGGTTATTTTTCAAGAGTAATCTAAGCTTTGTGGACCCATGGGTGTCACTTTCTACCTAGATAACCTCAACAAGGCTTCTCTGATCAAAATTTAGTCAGAGGCATAGATAATATTCATTCTTTTCATACTGGGAAGTACAATACCAAAATTAATCCCAGAAAAGTACAGTCTGAAATTTTATTGCTAGTAATGGGCAGATTCACAAACAATAGGGATAATAACATAAAGGTAATACTGTTGAATGCTTATCATGTGCCAACTACGGTTCTGAACACTTAATATATTTATTATTTTAAATGATGACTCTCTGTACTCTGTTTTAGAAGACGCCTCAGAAGATGATGAGCAAATAGAGAGGCAAGAAGACTGGGGAGGCAAGTTGCATCCATCTCCGGGAGAGTACAGACAGGGGAAAAAAATCAGTGAATATAAGAAAACTGGAAAATACTTCCATCTCTGATCTCAGACTTTATTTCTTTTCATGCAATACCTTTTTGAACTTTTGAGCTTGAAACACAATTTAGACCTAACCATGAGGGAGGTTGTATAGGAAAGAATCATCAATTAGTTTAGAACTCTTCTACCACAGCTTACTCCTTACGGTGTTAATCCCCTTTAAATATAAATCAGTGTGTAAATGCCTTTAGTTTAAAAAATTTGTGCCCCATCTGGTACCAGTGCATTCATACTAGAGGGAAACCCTGTGAATTTGCTGCATGTGGGAAAACTTTTACTCACGTGTCACATCTCATTAACCATATAAGTCATGCTAAAGAGAAACCCTGTGCTTCTAAGGAATATTGAAAAGCCTTTAGCTAGATGACAGATCTTATTGAGCAGCAGAAGATTCATGCTGGAGAGAAACCAGTGAATGCAGCATAACTTTATTGAATATTAGAAGAATTATACTGGAGAGAAAGTTTTGAATGTACTGAGTATGGTAAGATTTGCTCTCATACCTTATCCCTCACTCTGCATTTGGAAGGAGATACACAGAGAAGCCTTATAAATGTAAGAAATGTGGAAATATCTTCAGCCAAAAGGAAATCCTCATTCATCAAAAATTTTATACTGGAGAGAAACCTTGTGAATGTGGGAAAGCTTCCATTCAGATGTCACACCTCAGTCAGCAGAAAGTTTACAGTGGGGAAAGCCCCTTTGCCTGTAAGGTATGTGGAAAAGTCTTCAGCCACAAATCAAATCTCACTGAACATGAGCATTTTCATACTAGAGAGAAACCTTTTGAATGTAACGAATGTGGAAAAGCCTTTAGCCAAAAGCAGTATGTCATTAAACATCAGAACACCCATACTGGAGAAAAGCTTTTTGAATGTAATGAATGTGGGAAATCCTTTAGCCAGAAGGAAAACCTCCTTACCCACCAGAAAATTCACACTGGAGAGAAACCTTTTGAGTGTAAAGATTGTGGGAAAGCATTCATTCAGAAGTCAAACCTCATCAGACACCAGAGAACTCATACAGGAGAGAAGCCCTTTGTATGTAAGGAGTGTGGAAAAACCTTTAGTGGCAAGTCAAACCTTACTGAGCATGAGAAAATCCATATCGGAGAGAAACCCTTTAAATGTAGTGAATGTGGAACAGCTTTTGGTCAAAAGAAGTACCTCATAAAGCATCAAAACATTCACACTGGAGAAAAACCCTATGAATGTAATGAATGTGGAAAAGCCTTCTCTCAACGAACATCACTTATTGTACACGTGAGAATTCATTCAGGCGATAAACCTTACGAATGCAATGTTTGTGGAAAAGCCTTCTCCCAGAGTTCGTCTCTTACTGTGCACGTGAGAAGCCATACAGGTGAGAAACCCTATGGTTGTAATGAATGTGGGAAGGCCTTTTCTCAGTTCTCAACTCTCGCTCTGCATTTGAGAATCCACACAGGGAAGAAGCCTTATCAGTGTAGTGAATGTGGGAAAGCCTTTAGCCAGAAGTCACACCACATTAGACACCAGAAGATTCACACTCATTAAACACCCCATGGATACCTTAAAAGTGGGAAAACTTTCATCGGGGTTTAACGCCTCATAGTGCATCTGAAATAATCATGCTGAAGCAAAGCACCACAAGTGAGGTAAACTTTAACAAATACGAAAACTTAAGGGACATCGGAGAATTTATACTGAAGAGAAATACATTCATGCGGCAGAAAGCCTGTGTCTAACAAAGAAATGACAGCAAAAGTAATGCTGAGACTTTAGATGCATTTCCACTAAAATTGAGACCTGAAAACAGATGCCAGTTATTACTGCTATCAGCATGGATCTGGAGATCTTCACCAGAGTAATAAGAAAAATAAGTTGTAAATATTAAAAAGAAAGAGACAACAATAGATGATAAGATCATCTACAAATAATATAAGACTCTTGCGTCGATTCAGAGCAGAAGAGATTTTGGAAAGAGACCTATGCATTTATTAGAATTTGAAATATGATGGAAACTGCATCAAGAAGTAGGGAAATCATGGCACTATTTTAAAAAATGATTTGGAGGTAATTTGTTCTTCAAGTGAAAAAAACATACCATGAACTAGACACAAAAGTAAAATCCACAAAGATTAAAAACAGGAATATGGAATAACTATCTACTAAAATGGTTATGACCTTGAGAGTAGGGAAACATTCCTTGTAACAACTTCAGAAATACTTAATTCTACTTGTGAGTATGTATGCTCAGGAAATATGTACTAGGATATTTACTGTGGCTTGATTTGTAGTAGCAAAAAAAATGGAAACAAATGCTCATCAGGAGACAAAACAGGAAGTTCTTACAATGAAATGCTATATGCCTGTAAAATGCAGCAAGTGAGATCTACCTGTATTAACAAAGATCTCAAAATTATGTTGGGGGGAATCAAGTTGCAGGATGATGCATATAATACAATGAATTTTTGTAAATTTGAATGAAGTTTCCCCTCAAAAATTCAGTACTATATACTGGTAATGGATTCATATATGTATGTAAATGTTTTTTAAATGGATTGGAAGGATACAGACCAAACTCTCTGAGAGTGGTCGCCTGTGAAGAGCTGAGAAGGGAAGGGAATGAGGGGGAGGCGGGGTGGGGATTGGTTAAAGGGGACTTCAGCTTTTTATATATTAACATCCACTTCTCTTTAAAAAGACTGCAAGTAAATATATGAAGATCTGATTAATTCTGGATTGTGGTATATGGATATCTTGTCTTATTTTTTGTACTTTTCTGTATTTTTAAAATTTCTCAAAATTAATAAGAATGGGGTTGAGGATGGGAATGTTGTACCTGTAGAATCATGTTATAATAGATTCATTCCCAATCAAATGCTAAACTTTTTATATAAAATATTTCTAAAATTTTATCAACAGTGAGTGGATGGACTTGCTCTCTATGTAATATGAAATTATCTATTTTATTAAAATTAAAAATGACAGTGTGCTCCATCTTTTGTTTTAACATGTTACGGTGTATACTATATGATCTCTTCCTTCATATTTCTAACATTTTGCAACATATCATTTGAGCTTAGAAATTTTAAAGAACTTTTTGTTGGAGATACATGCAGGTTTTTTGGGTTTTTTTTTGAGTCAGAGTCTCACTGTCACCCAGGCTGGTGTGGTGCAGTGGCATATTCACAGCCATTGTAGCCCTGACCTGCTGGACTCAGGTGATCCTTCCACCTCAGCCTTCCAAGTAGCCGGAACTACAAGCACCCGGAAATACAAGCACCTGCCACCACACCCAGCTAATTTTTTTTTTTTTAATTGTAGAGACAAGATTTTGCCAAGTTGCCCAGGCTGGGCTCTTTGCCAAGTTGCCCAGGCTGAACTCTGTAATCCCAAAGTGCTGGAATTACAGACTTGAACCACTGCTACCGGCCAGATTTCAAATAATTTGTATTTTTTAGTTAAACTGCTTTTGGAATGTCAGTTTTGCTGTCTTGTAAATTTCTATGGAAGCATATGCGTTCAATATTACATTTTTGATGATTTCATTTTTATTTACTTTTTTTTTTTTTTTTAGAGACTGTTGCTCCGTTGCCCATGCTGGCATGCAGTGGTGTGATCATAACTCACTGTAATCTTAAACTGGGTTCAAGCAATTCTCCTGCCTCAGCCTCCCGAGTCACTGAAACTCCAGGCATCTACCACCATGTCCAGTTAATTTTTTATTTTAATTTTTGGGTCGGGCTCGGTGACTCAGCCTGTAATCCCGTGCCTTTGGGAGGGTGAAGTGAGTGGACTGCCTGAGCCCGCGGGTTCGAGACCCGCCTGGGCAACTTGGCGAGACCTCATCTCTACAATAAGTCAAAAAATTAGCCGGGCATGGTAGGATGCACCTGTAGTTCCAGCTACTTGGAAGGCTGAGGCGGAAGGATCACCGGAGCCCAGCAGGCCGAGGCTTCAGTGGCCGGGAGCAGCCACTGAACTCCAGTCTGGGCGACAGAGTGAGACTCCAACTCAAAAAAACAAAACAAAAAACCTCAAGCTCAGTTAAATGCCAATGCATTTCTATGTGTCCTTTATTAGACTTTGGAGGAGTGATTGTGAGTTATATACTTAAGTATCTAAATGAATCTTTGTCCTTTCTAATATGAAGTCCCCCTCCTTTTTCTCTTTGCTTCCCGTTTGCACATGTATTTCACATTTTAAGGTGTTCTCTTTTTATAAAGAGAAATCCAGGCAGCCCACCATATCTACTGGTTCTGCATTCATGAATTCAACTCTGCATTGGAAATATTCAAAAATAAAAAAATACTAATTTAGAAGATGATGTAATTATTTGCATAGCATTTACATTGTAAGTATAGAGATGATTCAGAAGTATGTGGGAGGATGTACGTTGGTTATATGTAAATGCTATATCATTTTATGTAAGGATCTTGAGTAACTGCAGATTTGTTATCTGCAGGGAGTCCTGGAACCAATTCCCCTTGGGTACTGAAGGATGACGGGACTATGAAACAACACAAGCTGTTTTATGAAAAACCTGGCTTTGGAATTTTGCTGTTTACCACTGTTGAATAGCAAGGTTGAACATGATTTTGTCATATAAGGAATGATAACTTTGCATTTATTTAGCCATACTTGTGGTTTTTTTCCCAGTGGAGTGTTTTCATCTGTGTTAGTTGTTCTTAAACTTTAGTACATGTTAGAATCACCTAGGTGGTTTGTTGTTAGTTCCTATCTCCAGAGTTTCTGAATCAGTCAGTTGGGAAAGGGGCAAAAATTTGCATTTCTAACAAGTTCCCAGGGAATGCTGATGTTGCTATACCAGGGACAATTTGAAAGCCACTATTCTTACCATTTATCTTCAGAACAATTCTGGATAATAGTATGCATCCAATTATTTGCACATTTTATATCTAGAAAAAATGAGGTAACAAACTGTTTTTACATCTCCTTAGTGAGAGAGCTAAGACCAAAGCAAGTTATAACTTCTGATTGTTTCAGTGCAATAGATAACAGAGAAAGCTCTTGCAACTTTTTTTTTCTGAGTTGGAGTCTCACTCCGTCGCCCGGACTGGAGTGCAGCGGCATGCTCACCGCCACCCCAGCTTTGACCTGCTGGACTCTGATGATCTGTCCACCTCAGCCTTCCAAATAGCTGGACCTACAACGCACCACCACACCTGGCTAATTTTTTTTATTGTAGAGATGAGGTCTCACGAAGTTGCCCAGGCTGGATTCGAACCCATGGGCTCAAACAATCCACTTGCCTTGGCCTACCAGAGTGCTGGGACTACAGGTTGAGCCACCAAGCCCAGCTGGTTATCTCATTTTCATATTAAAAATAAATGTTATTCCCCAATTCCTGTAAAAAACAGTATGAACTCCTTATACCAATATTTGAAGTATTTTCGTATTTTGTTTGCTTTCGTTTTGGGCTTTATTGCTAATTCAAAGCATATACTTTTTGTATTAATTAAAAACATTGTGTGATGGTTCTAGAATTTGCTTTGTGCTTTTCCACATTAGCAACTTTCCTCATACCATTTCTGCCTGGATTGACTATCCATTATAATTCTTAATTACTAGCTACTGAAATGTATCATCAGAAGCAGGGATAAGCTGTTACTCCATTGAACCTTTTCTATTTCTCTCTGTTTTTGTTCACTTAGGAATCATAGGTTTGGTTTTGTTGATTTTTGTGTTTTTGAGACAGGATCTCTGTCACCCAGGCTAGAGTGCAGTGGCATGATCACAGCTCACTGCAGCCTTGACCTCCTGGGTTCAAGTGATCCTTTTGCCTCAGCCTCCATGCCTGGTAAATTTTTTGATTTTTTTGTAAAGCCAAAATCTCACTATGTTGCCCAGGCTGGTTTCAATCCTGGGCTCAAGTGATTCTCCCACCTTGGCCTCCCAAAGTGTTGGGCTTACAGGCGTGAGCCACTGCACCTGCCTTTTTTGAGACAGGGTTTCACTTTGTTGCTCAGGCTGGAGCACAATCACGGCTCATCGAAGTCTCAAACTCCTTGACTCAAACGATCCTTCTGCCTCACCCTCTTGAGTACTTGGGACTAGGCGTACACCACCGCACCAGCTAATTGTTTGATTTTTTGACTTGGGACTAGGTGCGCACCACCACACCAGCTAATTGTTTGATTTTTTTGTTGACCAGGCTGGTCTCAAACAACTGGGCTCAAGCAGTTCTCCCGCCTTGATCTCCCAAAGTGCTAGGATTACAGGCAAGAGCCACAGTGTCTGGCTGATTTTTAAATAGCTTCTTTCTCAAAAAAAAAAAAAAAATAGTGCATTGTTCAAGATAATGAGAAGCTAGCCAAACTCGTGGCTCAGCCTGTAATCCCGCACCTTGGGATGCTGAGGTGAGTGGATTGCCTGAGCCCGCGGGTCCGAGACCCGCCTGGGCAACTTGGCAAGACCTCATCTCTACAATAAATAAAAAAAAAATTAGCCGGCGTGGTAGCACCCGCCTGTAATTCCAGCTGCTTAGAAGGCTGAGGCGGAAGGATTGCTGGAGCCCAGCAGGTTGAGGCTGCGGTGACCGGGAGCGGCCACTGCACTCCAGTCTGGGCGACTGAGTGAGACTCCAACTCAAAAAAAAAAAAAAAAAGATAACGAGAAGCCAGAGATCGTCCATTCCAATCCCTTTATTTTATAAATTAGCAAATTAAGATGAAATAACTACTCAGGAACTATAATTAGCAAAATAGATATTATAGACAAATTAATCAGTCTTAAAAACAACAAATTCTCATTACAGGAAAAAGGACAGATTGAAATTATGAAACGGAAAGGCACAAAAATAGCTCCTGAATATCCTCTTTATGTACAGTAGACATTTAAAAGGGCAAGAAAAGAACAGATGTACAAGACAGAAGGAATAAGTTTAAAAATAATAAAAAGGGAGTTAACCCCAGGATGATTGAATATATGTAGGTTTTTAATTTCTCTTAAGTAAAAATAAAGGCCCTGGATGTTTATAGAAAATAAACATAAGACTCTAGGCCGGGCTCAGTGGCTCAGCCTGTAATCCCGCACCTTGGGAGGCCGAGGCGAGTGGATTGCTTGAGTCCGCGGGTTCAAGACCAGCTCGGGCAACTTGGCGAGACCTCATCTCTACAATAAATTTAAAAATTAGCCAGGCATGGTAGTGGCCCTGTAGTTCCAGTCACTTGGAAGGCTGAAGCTGAAGGATCGCCGGAGCCCAGCAGGTCGATGCTGGGGTGGCCGTGAGCGTGCCACTGCACTCCAGCCTGGGCAACAGATGAGACTCCAACTCAAAAAAAGAAAATATAAGACTGAAAGTTGGATTTATAAAGGTAGATAGGGTAGGGACCATGGTTCATAAGAAATAACACAGTGGGCCAGGCTCGGTGGCTCAGCCTGTAATTCCACGCCTTTGGGAGGCTGAGGTGAGTGGATTGCCTGAGCCTGCGGGTTCGAGACCCGCCTGGGCAGCGAGACCTCATCTCTACAATAAATCAAAAAATCAGCCAGGCGTGGTAGCACATGCCTGTAATTCCAGCTACTTGGAAGGCTGAGACGGAAGGATCGCCGGAGCCCAGCAGGTCGAGGCTGCGGTAGCCGGGAGCGGCCACTGCACTCCAGTCTGGGTGACCGAGTGAGACTCCAACTCAAAAAAAAGCAAAAACTAAAAAATAACACAGTGGTATGCAACATGGGTTTTCTTTTTTTCCCTCGTGTATCCCAGACTTGGATCTGGAGAAGCTGGCAACCCTGAAATACCAATGAATGCAGACAAAAAAGGCCAGGTGTGGTGACTCACACCCATAATCCCAGCACTTTGGGAGGCAGAGACGAGAGAATTGCCTGAGCCAGGGATTTGAGACCAGTCTGGGCAACTTGGCGAGACCTCATCTCTACAAAAATCAAAAAACTAGCTGGTGTGGTGATGCGCGCCTGTAGTTCCAGCTACTTGGGAGGCTGAGGCAGAAGGATCACCTGAGCCCAGGAGGTCAAGGCTGTGGTGGCTGTGAGTGTGCTACTGCACTCCAGCCTGGGCGACAGAGTGAGACTTCAACTCAAAAACAAAACAAAACAAAAAAGCTCTCGTTAGCCAAAGAACAAGGAAAGGGGCAGCTTAGTAAGACAAAACATTTATACAAAAATCGTTGTATTCCAGCCAAACACCACAGAAAAAACTGCCCCATCTACACCCTTATCAGCAAAGGCAGAGTTGGGAGCCTCAGTTTCCATTCTTGCCAAGCTGTAAAGAGGTGCTCCAGCTTCACCTTTCCTCATGCCCCCATCCAGAAAAGGTCAAGTAGGGAGCTGGGATTTTCAACTCCACTGGGTGGTCACGAGACAGCACCCTTCCCCCATGGTGTCAGTGTAGACCATTTGGAGAATTGGAGTTTCTACCCAACGCACCCCACGAACCCCACACTGATGGTGGTACCAAAGAAGATCTTGTGAAGAGGCAAGACTTTCATCA
This sequence comes from Cephalopachus bancanus, assembly GCA_027257055.1. Lineage (NCBI taxonomy): Eukaryota > Metazoa > Chordata > Mammalia > Primates > Tarsiidae > Cephalopachus > Cephalopachus bancanus. Next base: position 40,358 of record JAPVLO010000110.1, on the reverse strand, counting down.
CTTCCCATCACTGAGGAAGCCACAGGCATCCCTGTGGTGTCAGCAGATCATCACCTGGGGAGCAGGAACAATAGAGTCCATCCCAGCCAGGGTGGTGTCAGCAGATGTCTGGTGGTGAGCTAGAACTTCTATCACTGTTCAGCAATCACAAGAAGGCTTTCCCTTGGGTGTCAAAGGAGGCTGAGTGGGCAGTTAGACTTCCTCCTCCATCTGGCAGAAAAAAGTGATGTCCTCCCTAGCAGTGTTGGAAGAAGTTAGCTAAAATGATAATAAGAAGAAATTTAAATGAGATCTAGAGTCTCATAATGCCCCCAAAGTGCACATTTTAATAGAAAATAATTCATGGCAGGATGCAGTGGCTCATGCCTGTCATCCCAGCACTGTGGGAGGCGTAGGCAAGAGGACTGCCTGAGTCCAGGGGTTTGAGATCAACCTGGGTAACTTGGTGAAACCTCGTTTCCACCATAAATTAAAAAAATCAGGCCGGGCTTGGTGACTCAGCCTGTCATCCCAGCACTTTGGGAGGCCGAGGCAAGTTAATTGGCTGAGCCTGTGGGTTTGAGACCAGCCTGGGCAACTTGGTGAGACCCCATCTCTACAATTAAAAAAATCAGCCAGGTGTGGCGGTGTGTGGTAGTTCCAGCTATTTGGAAGGCTGAGGCGGACAGCTCACAGGAGCCCAGAAGGTCGAGGCTGCGGTGGCCGGGAGCATGCCATTGCACTCCAGTATGGGCAACAGAGTAAGACTCCTAGTCAAGAAAAAAAAAATCAGCCAGGCATGATGACACATGCCTCTGGTGCCAGCTACTTGGAAGGCTGAGTGGGAAGGATGGGCTGAGCCCAGCAGGTCACGACTGTGGTGGCCGTGAGTGTGCCACTGTACTCCAGCCTGGGCAACAGAGTGAGACTCCTACTCAGAAACAAACAAACAAACAAAATACCAGGAAATTTTCAACTTGCATGAAAATCAGTAGATGCCAACACACTGCTGTTAGAATTATTTGACAAAGCTTTGAAGGCAACCATCACAAATGTCCTTCAAGGAGCACTGACAAACATATTTGAAACAGACGAAGAGCCAAGTTTCAGCAAAGAAGTAGAAGATATAAAGATATAAAGAAACAAATGAGGGCGGGAACGAGGAGAAAGGCGAAGGTGCGAGAGGGGGGGGCGGGAGGGAGGCGAGGCGGCGGACCCCGGGCCCCAGACGCAGGGCGGGGGCCTCGGGGTCGGGCTGAGCCCTCGCCCGTCTCCCCGCGGCGATGCCGGCCCAGCCGCCCCGAGCCCGCCGCGAGCGCCCTGGCGCCCGGCCCTCGCCCAGGCCCGCGCCGGGGGGAGCCGGGAGCCGCTGCCGGGCCCCCGGCCGCCGTTCCGTGGCGCCGTCCGAGCCCCCCGGGGGGTGCGGCTTCTCGGAGCCCTCGCGGGAAGGCTGTCCCAAAATCGGCTGGCGAGAATCAGGACCGGCCGAGGGAGGGAGGGAGGGAGGGGAGGAAGGAAAGAGAGAGACAAGAAAGAGAGAGAGAGAGAGAGAAAGGAAAGAGAGAGAGAAAAAAAGAGAGAGAGGAGAGAGAGAAGAGAGGAGAGAGAGAAGAGAGAGGAGAGAGAAAGAGAAGAGAGAAAGAGAGAGAGAGGAGAGAGAGAGAGAGGAGAAAGAAAGAGAGAGAGAGAGGAGAGAGAGGGAGAGAAAGAGAGAGAGGAGAGAAAAAAGAGAGGAGAGAGAGGAGGAGAGAAACAGAGAGGAGAGAGAAAACAGAGAGGAGAGAGAGAGAGAGGAGAAAGAAAGAGAGAGAGAGAGGAGAGAGAGAGAGGAGAGAGAAAGAGAGAGAGGAGAGAAAGAGAGAGAGGAGAGAGAAAGAGAGGAGAGAGAGGAGAGAGAAAGAGAGAGAAGAGAGAGAAAGAGAGAGGAGAAAGAAAGAAGAGAGGAGAGAGAAAGAGAGAGAAGAGAGAGAAAGAGAGAGGAGAAAGAAAGAGAGAGAGGAGAGGAAAAAAAGAGAGGGGAGAGAAAAAGGGGAGAGAAAGAGAAAAAGGAGGGGAGAAAAAGAGAGAGGAGAGAGAAAAAGAGAGAGGAGAGAGAAAGAGAGAGAGGAGAAAGAAAGAGGGAGAGAGAGGGGAGAGAAAGAGAAGAAGGAAAAAGAGAGGGAGAGAGAAAGAGAGGGGGAGGAGAAAGAGAGGAGAGAGAGGAGAGAGAAAGAAGAGAAAAAAAGAGGAGAAAGAAAAGAGAGAGAGAGGAGAGAGAGAGGAGAGAGAAAGGAGAGAGGAGAAAGAGAGGGAGAGAGGAGAGAGAAAAGAGAGGGGGGAGAGAGGAGAGGGGGAGAGAGAGAAAAGAGAGGGAGAAGAGAGAGAAAGAGAGGAGAGAAAGAGAGAGGAGAGAGAAGAAAAGAGGAGAGAGAGAGAAAGAGAGAGGAGAGAGAGAGAGAACAGAGAGGAGAGAGGAGAGAGAAAGAGAGAGGAAAAGAAAAGAGAAAAGAGGAGAGAGAGAAAGAGAGAGAGAGGGAGAGGAGGGGAGAGAGAGAGGAGAGAGAAGGGGGAGAGAGAGGAGGGGAGAAGAAGAGAGGGGAGAGGAGGAAGGGAAGGGGGGGGGAAAGAGAGACAGGGAGAGAGGGGGAGAGAAGAGAGGGGAGAGAAAAGAAGAGGGAGAGAGGGAAGGGAGAGGAAAAAGAGACAGGAGAGAGAGGAGAGAGGAGGAGAGAGAGAGAGGAGAGAGAGGGGAGAAAGGGAGAGAGAGAGGGGGGAGAAGGGAGGAGAGAGAGGAGAGAGAGGGGAGAGAGGGGGAGAGAGGAAGAGGGAGGAGAGAGAGGAGAGAGAGAGGAGAGAGAGAGGAGAAAGAGAAGAGAGAGGAGAGAGAGAGGAGAAAGAGGAGAGAGAGAGGAGAGAGAGAGAGAAGAGAGAGAAAGAGAGAGGAGAAAGAAAGAGAGAGAGAGAGGAGAGAGAGAGAGAGGAGAGAGAGGAGAGAGAGAGGGAGGAGAGAGAGGAGAGAGAAAGAGAGAGAGGAGAGAGAAGAGAGGGAGAGAGGGAGAGAGGGAGGAGAGAGAAAGAGAGAAGGAGAGAGAGGAGAGAGGGAGGAGAAAGGAGAGAGAGAGAGAAGAGAGAGAGGAGAAAGAGAGAGAGGAGAGAGAGAGGGAGGAGAGAGAGGAGAGAGGGGAGAGAGAGAGGGGAGAGAAGGGGAGAGGAGAGGAGAGAGAGAGGGGGAGAGAGGGGGAGAGAGGAGGAAAAGGGGGGAGAGAGGAGAAAAGGAGAGAGGAGAAGAGAAGAGAGGAGGGAGAAAGAGGGAGAGACAGGAGAGAGAGAAAGAGAGAGAGGAGAAAGAGGAGAGAGAGAGGAGAGAGAGAAGAGAGAGAGGAGAGAGAGGGGAGAGAGAGGGGGAGAGAAGAGAGGGAGAAAGAGAGGAGAGAGAGAGGGGAGAGAGAGGGAAAAGGGAGGGAGGGGAGAGAGGAGGAGAGAGAGAAAAGAGAGGGGAGAGAGAGAGGGGGAGAGAGGGAGAGGGGAGAGAGAGAGGGTGGAAGAGAGAGGGTAGAGAGAGAGGGAGAGAGGAGAAAGAGGAGGAAAAAAGGGGAGAGGAAGAGAGAGGGAGGGGAGAGAGGAGAGAGAGAGGAGAGGAGAGAGGAGGGAGAGAAAGAGAGAGAGAGAAAGAGAGAGGAGAGAGAGGGAGAGAGAGAAAAGAGAGAGGAGAAAGAGAGAGGAAAGAGAGAGGGGAAAGAGAGGAGGGGAGAGAGAACAGAGAGGAGAAGAGAGAGAAAAAGAGAAAAAGAAGGAGAAAAAAAGAGAGAGGAGAAAGAAGAGAGGAGAGAGAAGGGGGAGGGGAGAGAGAGGAGAGAGAGGAGGGAGGAGAGGAGAGAGGGGGGAGAGAGAGAGGGGGAGAGAGAGGGAGAGAGGAGAGAGAGGAAGGAGAGGAAAGAGAGAAGGAGAGAGGGGAGAGAGGGAGGGAAAAGAGGGAGGAGAAAAGGGAGAGGAGAGAAAAGAGAGAGAGGAGAGAGAAAAAGAGAGGAGAGGGAGGGGGGAAGGGGAGGGGAGGGGAGAGAGGAGAAAGAGAGGAGAGAGAAAGAGAGAGAGGAGAGAGAGAGGGGAGGGGGAGAGAGAGAGGGGAGAGAAAAGAGAGGAGAGAGGGAGAGAGAGGAGAGGAGAGGGGGAGGGGGAGGAGGGAAAAGGGAGGAGAAGGGGGAGAGAGAGAGGAGAGAGAGAGGAGAAAAAGGAGAGAGAGAGGAGAGAGAGAAGAGGAGAGGAGAAAAAGGAGAGAGAGAAGAGAGAGGGGAGAGAAAAGGGGAGGGAGGGGGAGAGAGGGGGGGAGAGAGAGAGACTAGAGAGAGAGGGAGAGAAAGGGGAGGGGGGAGAGGGAGAAGAGGGGAGGGGGAGGAGGAGAAGAGAGGAGGAGAGAGAGGGGGAGAGAGAGGGGGGAGAGAAGGAGAGAGAGGGGGGGGAAAAGGGGAGAGAGAGAGAAGGAGAGGGAGAGAGGGAGAAAGAGGGAGGAGGGGGGAGGGGAGAAGGAGGAGGGGGAGAGAGAGGAGAGAGAGAGGAGAGAGAGGAAAAAAGAGGAGAGAGAGAAAGGGGAGAGAGGAGAAAGAGGAGGAGAGAAAAGGGGGGGGAGAGAGGAGAGAGAGAAGAGAGAGAGGAGAGAGAGGGGAGAGAGAGAGGGTAGAGAGAGAGAGAAGGAGAGAGAAGAGAGAGAGGAGAGAGAGGGGAGAGAGAGAGGGTGGAGAGAGAGAGACTAGAGAGAGGGAGAGAGAAGGGGAGAGAGGAGAAAAGAGAGGGAGAGGAGGGGAGAAGAGGATAAGAGAGAGGAGGAAGAAGAGAGAGAGGGAGGAGAGGGAGAAGAGAGGGGAGAGAGGGGGGAGAGAGAGAGGGTGGAGAGAGGGGGGGAGAGAGGAGGGTGGAGAGAGAGAGACTGAGAGAGGAGGGGAGAGAGAGGGGGGGAGAGGGGGGAGAGAGGGAGAGGAAGAGGAGAGAAAAAGAGAGAGGAGGAGAAGGAGAGAGAGAGGAGAGAAGAGAGAGGAGAGAGAGAGAGAGGGGGAGGAGAGAGCAGGGAGAGAGGAGATGAGAGAGGAGGAGAGAGAGAGGAGAGAGAGGGGAGAGGGGGAAGGAAAAAAGGGAAAAAAAGAAAAAAAGAAAGAAAGAAAAAAGAAAGAAAGAAAGAAAAAAAAAAAAAAAGAAAGAAAGAAAGAAAGAAAGAAAAAGAAAAAGAAAGAGAAAAGAAAAAGAAACAGAAACAGAAAAAGAAAGAATGAATCACGGACTGTCATCGTAGGGCTCGTTTTCTGCCAAGACGGCACGATTCGCGGTCACCGGACGCTGATGGCCGTTCGAGGACGCCCAGCCCTGCCAGGAGGCGCGAGTCTCGCTCGTGGGAGACCTGGGGCCGGGAAGGAGAAAACGGCGAGATTCGGGGCCACGCGGGAGGACGCGCGCAGGGCAGAGCCACGAGCTCCCACGGGACTCGGAGGCGACGCGTCTGCCGGCGTTTGGGCTGCGCGGCTGCCCGCAGTCCCGCAGGATTCCACGCAGCCCGGCCCAGATTCCACGCGGGGTCTTTTCTTCTTCTTCTTCTTTTTTGAATTGGAGTCTCACTGCGTGGCCCAGGCTGCAGAGCAGTGGCACGCTGGCGGCCACCCCGGCGTCGGCCTGCTGGGCTCCGGCGATTCTTCCGCCTCAGCCTTCTGAGTAGCTGGAACTACAGACACACGCTACCAGACCTGGCTATTTTTATTTTTTATTTTTTTATTTTTTTCCGGTTGGAGTCTCACTCTGTCGCCCAGACTGGAGTGCAGGGGCCCGCTCCGGCCACCGCAGCCTCGACCTGCTGGGCTCCGGGGTCTTCCGCCTCACCCTTTCCGAGTAGCTGGAATTACAGGCGCGCGCTACCACCCCCGACTGTTTTTTTGATTTTATTGTAGAGATGAGGTCTCGCCAAGTTGCCCAGGCGGGTCTCGAACCCGGCGGGCTCAGGCAATCCACTCACCTAGGTCTCCCAAAGTGTGAGATTACAGGCTGAGCCACCGAGCCCGGCTAATTTTTTTTTTTTTTTTTAAAGGAAAAACTTAAACATTCACCTTGACTTTACGTGCAAATGTGTTGACCATATTGATCATATATTTTGACAAACTATATTTATAACTTATGTATTAAAAGAAAAAATAAAATGATTCATTATTTTAAAGATTAAAAAAAAAAGCAGACAAATGAGCAGGGCATGGTGGTGCATGCCTGTAATCCTGGAACTTTGGGAGGCCGAAGCAAGAGGATTGCCTGAGCCCAGGAGTTCGAGACCAGCCTGGGCAACTCGACAAGATCTCATTGCTACAATAAATAAAAAATAGCTGGGTGGCATGCACCTGTGACTCCAGCTACTTGAAAGACTAAGGCAGAAGGATCACCTAAACACAGCAGGTTGAGGCTGCAGTGGCCGTGATTGTGCCACTACACTCCAGCCTGAGCAACAAAGTGAGACTTGACTAAAAAAAAAAAAAAGGAAATTTTAGATTTGAAAAAATAACAACTTAAGAAAATGTTTAAAAAACTCAACAGGGGCTGGATGCAGTGACTCATTCCTGTAATTCCAACACTTTGGGAGGCCAAAGAAGGAGAATTGCTTGAGGTCAGGAGTTCAAGACCACCCTGGGCAACACAGCAAGACCCCGTCTGTACCCCCCCCCAAAAAAAAGCTAGGCATGGTGGTGCATGTCTGTAGTCTTAGCTCCTCGGAAAGCTGAGGTGAGAGGATTGCTTGTGCCTAAGAATTTGAGACTGCAGTGAGCTATGATTGCGCCAGTACGCTCCTGTCTAGGTGACAGAACAAGACTCTGTCTCTAAAAATATAAACATAAAAAATAACAACAGATGGGCTCAGCAGCAGTATGGAAGATAAAGAGGGGAAAAAAAAATAAGTGAACTTGCAGACAGAACAACAGAAATTATCCAATCTGACATCAGGGAGAAAATAGACTAAAAACGTTTCAGAGACCTGTAAATTGTAAGAAAAGATCTTGTATTTGTGTCATAAGAGTCCTGCAGGGAAGGGAAAAGGAGGGTAGGGAATGAATAAATACTTATAGAAATAATGACCCAAAACTCCCCAAATATGGCAAAAGACATAAACCCATAGATTCAAAAAGCTAAGCAAAATCCAAATGGCATAAACCCAATGATTTCCAAACCAAGACACATTATAATCAAACTTCTGAAAATTAAAGGCAAGAAAACATTTTAAAAGCAGTTAGAGGAAAAAAAAATGACACCTTGCCTATGGAGGGATAGCTGCACTCCAGCCTGAGCAATAGAGCATGACCCACTTGCTCCTATTCTTCTGCTGCTTGCTCTGTTGCTCCATGTCCTAGGTGGCATTCAAAATTTGAGTGACTGCAGATATCTCATCAGAAAGCAGAAGGAAGTGATACAACATTTTTCAAGAGGTAGAAGAAAAAAAATTCAGTCCAGAATTCTATATCTAGTGAAAACATCCTTCCGGAAAGTCTATTCAAATATAGCAATCTTATATGTGTGCACAGAGCTGAAAAACATGTGAAGCAAAAGTGATTGAAATGGGTGTAACATCACTGAGAATGGTGGAGTAGAGAGCTCCATGGATCCAACCCTCCACTGAAGCAATGACTAAGCTGGCAAAAAATGTCAGAATCAACTTTTTTGAAACTCTGGGGTCTAACTAGAAAATTACAATAACTATGAGAGTGCTTATTGAAGAAAGAAGCTACTAAACTTCAGTAAGAGAACACAGTGACATTTTTGCTTATTCACCTACCATCCCCCACCTGTGCATATGGTGGCCTGCATTCCTGGTGTACCTTGTTGGGGCCAAACTGGGCAGCACAAATGTTCTCAAAAAGTTGTACTTTTTTTTTTTTTAATTGGAATCTCACTCTGTCGCCCAGGTTGGAATGCAGTGCTATGCTCATGGCCACCGCAGCCTCAACCTGCTGGGCTCAGGTGATCCTTCCTCCTCAGCTTTCCATGTAGCTGGAACTACAGGCACGCGCCCCCACACCTGGCTAATTTTTTGATTTATTGTAGAGATGAGGTCTCGCCAAGTTGCCCAGGCTGGTCTTGAAGCCGTGGGCTCGGGCAATTCTCTCACCTCGGCCACCTAAAGTGCTGGGATTATAGGCGTGAGCCACTGTGCCCAGCCTGTACTTGTTTTTTGATCTGAGGACACCCTGAGGGATCAGCATGGAGTGTGCCTTTATATCAGAACTCTCAACTCAGAACTCTCTCAGGGCTAGGACGGCCTTCTGGGAGGATTTTGTCAAAAGCATTTAAAGGCAAATGTTATTCACAGCCACCTGTGACATGGAACAACAGATGGAGCAAACAGTAGACAGACTAAAAAGGAAGAAGCTAGGGAAAGGGATACATACATCTGAACACGTTCTACAAAGTTATAATAACAAAAATAGTGTGGTACTGGAATAAACCTAGAGACACAGATTAGTGGAATAAAAGTGAGAGTCCACAAATGCTATGGTTTGAATACTTGTGCCTTCTAAAACTCATGTTGAAATTTGCCAGTGTAACAGCATAGAGAGTTTGGAACCTTTAAGATGTGATTAGGCCAAGAGGGCTCTGTTCCCATGTGTAGAATCGGTGCCATTATAAAAGGCCAAATTTTGTTCCCTCTTGCTCTTTCTTGCCTTTCCGCCTTCCACCATGGGATGACACAGCAATAAGGGCCTTGCCAGATGTCAGCTTTTTTTTTTTTTTTCAAGTTGGAGTCTCACTCTGTCGCCCAGACCAGAGTGCAGCGGCCGCTCTCGGCCACTGCAGCCTCTACCTGCTGGGCTCTGGCGATCCTTCTGCCTCAGCCTTCCAAGTAGCCAGAACTACAGGCACACGCTACCACCTGGCTAAGGTGAGGTGATTGCCTGAGCCCATGGATTCAAGAACAGCCCGGGCAACTTGGCAAGACCTCATCTCTACAATAAATCAAAAAATTAGGCTGGTGTGGTACTATGTGCCTGTGGTTCCACCTACGAGGAAAACTGAGGCGGAAGGATCGTCTGAGCCCAGCAGGTCGACGCTGGGGTGGCTGTGAGCATGCCACTGCACTCCAGCCTGGGTACTGGAGTGAGACTCCAACTCCAAAAAAAAAAAAGTGAAATGGCCGAGTGTAGTGGCTCACACCTATAATCCCAGCACTTTGGGAGGTGGAGGTGAGAGGATTGCCTGAGCCCAGAAGTTCGAGACCAGCCTGGGCAACTTGGCAAGATCTCATCTTTACAATAAACCCAAAACTTAGCCAGGCATTGTGGTATGCATCTGTGGTTCCTGCTACTTGGAAGGCTGAGGCTGAAGGACTGCCTGAGCCCAGTAGGTTGAGGCTGGGATAGCCATGAACATGTCACTGTACTCCAGCCTGGGCAACAGAGTGAGATTCCAACTTTAAAAAAAGTGAAATGTCAACATACAGAATAGGAGAAAATGTTTACAAATTTTATATCTGACAGAGATTTAGTATTCAAAAAAATAATTTTTATTACTCAACAATGAAAAGAACAACCCATTTAAAAATGGGCAAATAGACCGGGCACAGTGGCTCAAGCCTGTAATCCCAGCACTTTGGGAGGCTGAGGTGAGAGGATTGCCTAAGCCCACAGGTTCAAGACCAGCCTGGGCAACTTGGTGAGACCTCATCTCTACAATAAATCAAGAAATTAGCTAGGCATCGTTGTGCATGCCTGTAGTTCCAGTTGCTTAGAAGGCTGAGGCTGAAGGATCACCTAAGCCCAGCAGGTCGAGGATGCAGTGGCCATGAGCGTGCCACTGCACTCCAGCCTGGGCGACAGGGTGAGACTCTAACTCAAAATAAATAAATAAATAAATAAAAATGGACAAATAAAATCATTTGCTCCACAGAAAATAAACATCCAACAAGCTTATGAATAGATGTTCTACATTGCTAATCAGTAGGAAAATGCAAATCGAAACCCCAATGAGATACCACTTTCACATCCCTTAGGATGACAATAATCAAAACAACAACAGCAAAAGTGTTGACAAGAATGTGGAGAGGCTAGGCTCGGTGGCTCAGCCTGTCATCCCGCGCCTTTGGGAGGCTGAGGTGAGTGGATTGCCTGAGCCCGCGGGTTCGAGACCCGCCTGGGTAGCGAGACCTCATCTCTACAATAAATCAAAAACTCAGCCGGGCGTGGTAGCGCATGCCTGTAATTCCGGCTACTTGGAAGGCTGAGGCGGAAGGATCGCCGGAGCCCAGCAGGTCGAGGCTGCGGTGACCGGGAGCGGCTACTGCATTCCAGTCTGGGCGACACAGAGTGAGACTCCAACTCAAAAATAATAATAATAATAATAATGTGGAGAAATTAGAGCTCTCATATATTGTTGGTCAGAATTTAAAATGATGTATCTGCTATGGAAAATAGTTTATCAATTTTTAATTAAGTTAAAGATAGAATTACCATATGACCCAGATTTCCAACTCCTCAGGTTATACTCAAAAGAATTGAAAACAGGCCGGGCTCGGTGGCTCAGCCTGTCATCCCAGAGCTTTGGGAGGCCAAGGTGAGTGGATTGCCTGAGCCTACGGGTTGGAGACCCGCCCGGGCAACTTGGCGAGACCTCATCTCTACAATAAATCAAAAATTAGCCGGGTGTGGTAGCATGCACCTGTAGTTCCGGCTACTTGGAAGGCTGAGGCAGGAGGATCGCTGGAGCTCAGCATGTAGAGGCTGCACTGGCTGTGAGTGTGCCACTGCACTCCAGCCTGGGTGATAGAGACTCAAAAAAAAAAAAAATGTCCAAACAAATAGTTATAAAAGAATGTTCATAGCAGAAGTAGTCACAAGATGAAAATAACCTAAATGTCCATCAACTGATGGTTATATAAATAAGATGTGATATATCCATATAATGGAATACTATTCAGCCATAAAAAGTATTGACATACTAATATATGTTACAAGATTAATGAGCCTTGAAAACATTATGCTATGTGAAAGAAGTAGACCCCAAAAGATTACATAGTGCATGATTTATTTTGTAGGAAATATTTAGAGTAGGTAAATTCATTTGAACCAAAAGTAGGTTAGTGATTGCCAGGGGCTATGGGGAGGTGACTAGCAAGTACTGTTATGACAGGGGCCCTTCTAAAACAAAGAGATAAGTTCCTTCCCAGAATGGAGAAAAAGGAATGTGTTAGAGAGAAAAGAATGTGGCACAAGTCATAGTATACATGCGTAACCCTGCTGCAACCTTGAGCTCTGAAATACCCAATCAAAATGTATATTGCTAATATGTTGCCTTATAAGGGGGACAAGGAGACTAAAATGTAACAAAAAGGGAAACAAAAAATATGTAAGGCAATGTGTCCCTGCTCTCCGGGCCCAGCCTTTGGATATGAATTCACTGAGCTGATGCTGGCACAAATAAACGCTGCTTCCCGGCAAAAAAGCCCTGGTGTCCCGTCTCTCTCTCTGTAAAGAATCCTGCCACAATACAACAATCCAAAAGAAGGTATGATAGAGGAACAGAAAATAGAAAGTAAAATCAGAAAGAAATCATAAATTATAAACTTAAACCAGGCTCGGTGGCTCAGCCTGTAATCCCGCGCCTTTGGGAGGCTGAGGTGAGTGGATTGTCTGAGCCTGTGGGTTCGAGACCTGCCTGGGCAACTTGGTGAGACCTCATCTCTACAATAAATAAAAAATCAGCCAGGCGTGGTAGCACGCGCCTGTAGTTCCGGCTACTCGGAAGGCTGAGGCGGAAGGATCACCGGAGCCCAGCAGGTCGAGGCTGCGGTGGCCGGGAGCGGCCACTGCACTCCAGTCTGGGCGACAGAGTGAGACTCCGACTCAAGAAAAAAAAATATTATAAACTTAAATTTAACTGCATTTATAATTACATTAAATGTAAATGTCTAAACATAACAAATGTAGCACATAAAAGAGATTGTTAGATTGGATTTTAAATAGTCACACTTACAATGAGTTTATTTTAGATGGCTGTCTTGGTTTTTGTTGTTGCTTCTGTTTTATTTTTTTGAGTTGGGGTCTCACTCGCCCAGGCTGGAGTGCAGTGGCATATTCTTCAGATTGGATAATTTTTATTGATCTGCCTTTGTTAACTGACTCCTCTGTTATCTCCATTCTGCGATAGAGCCCATTTTAAAACTTTTTTTTTTAATTAAAAAAATTTTTTGAGTCAGGGTCTCACTCTGTTGCCCAGCCTGGAGTGCAGTGACACAATCACAGCTCACCGCAGCTCTAATCTCCTGGGCTCAGGTGATCCTTCTGCTTCAGCCTCCTGAGTAGCTGGGACCACAGGCATGCACCACCACACCTGGCTATTTTTTTCTGTAGAGACAGGGTCTTGCTATGTTGCCCAGGCTCAAACTCCTCAGCTCAACATTTCTTGAACCACATTGGTTTCCCAAAGTTCTGGGATTATAGGCATAAGCCACTGTGCCAGGTCTTAACACTTTTTAAAATTTTAGATTTTGTGTTTTTCAGTTTTAACATTTCTATTTGGATCTTTTTATATTACTTATGTCTCTTTTAAGCAACGCAAATTTCAGTTAGACATGGTGGCTCATACCTGTAATCCCAGTGCTTTGGGAGGCTGAGGCAGGAGGATTATGTGATTCAGGAGTTCAGGATCAACCTGGGCAACTCACTGAGACTCCGTCTGTCCAAAAAAAAAAAAAAATTTTTTGTAAACAAAATTAACCTGGCATGGCAGGTCATGCCTGCAGTCCCTGCTACTCAGATGGAGGGATCCCTTGGGCCTAGGAGTTTGAGGCTGTGGTGAGCTGTGAGGGCACCACTGTACTCTAGCCTAGGTGACAGAGGGAGACCTTGTCTCAAAAAAGAAAAAAGTAATTCTATATTTTCATTCATTCAAGACTGTTCATGTTTACCTCATATAGCATAATGATAAAAGCTGTTTTAAAGTCTTTGTCAGCCAGGCTCCGTGGCTCAGCCTGTAATCCCATGCCTTTGGGAGGCCGAGGTGAGTGAATTGCCTGAGCCCGCGGGTTCGAGACCCGCCCGGGCAACTTGGCGAGACCTCATCTCTACAATAAATCAAAAAATTAGCCGGGTGTGGTAGCTCTCACCTGTAGTTCCAGCTACTCAGAAGGCTGAGGCGGAAGGATCGCAAGAGCCCAGCAGGTCGAGGCTGCAGTGGCCAGGAGCGGCCACTGCACTCCAGTCTGGGTGGCAGAGTGATACTCCAACTCAAAAAAATAAAAAGTAAAAAAAATAAAGTCTTTGTCAGATAAGTCCAACATCTGGTTCATCTTGACTTTGGCATCTGTTGATTTTAATTTCCCTGTATAATTGATCACATTTTCCTGATTCTTTGAAATCAAATAAGTTTGGATTCTATCCTGAGCATTTGAAATACTATTTTCTAAGACTGTGTTCTGTTGAAGTCGTCTGGAGCATGAATGCTGAGTTTTTGGTTTTGGTTTTGATTTTTTAAAAATTTTATGAGTAAGTAGGAATTTATTGAGAAGACAGAAAAGCTCCTGTCAGCCAGAGGGGTCCCAAAATGTTGCCCAACTTTGATTTTAACAAAGCAATATACCCAGTTAGGTTCAGACTGCGAGGTGTTTCTCCTTCTGTTGGCAGCGGATCCAATATCAGTTCAGTGTTCAAAGGTTTTGCCAGCTGCTTTGGGTCTGCTCTACATATATGCCACTCAGAGGTTAGTCTGGGTCTTGCATGGTGGTTTATGTCATAGGTCAGTTATCAGAGCCTTTACTATGTTTCTTTGGTCTGCTGTACTCCCATAAAGCTTGAGGGTGAGTGAGGGACTTGGGTCAGTTCATTCACAGAATTAGGACGTCTCCTTCAATAGGTCTCTCCTCCAAGATTTGCCTCACTTTCTATAACTGCAGGGGCTTCTTTTGCTAGTCCACTGTTTAGAAAGTTTTCTATCAAAGTTTTAGCTGCCTCCCCCATCCCCACTCAATGCTGTTACATATTTTCATAAGACCCGCCCCAACTTTGTGACCAAGTGGCAAGAATAGAGAGAGGAAGAGGAGAACCTCCCCAACACAAACCCCACACACACACACACACACACACACACACACACACACACACACACATTTTGGACCCTTTTATGGGCCTCTTTTCTTGGTTCTGTTAATAACAACAGTAGTGGTGGTGCAGTCTAGTCACTAGGGCCTGTCTTGGTGCAAGGCCTGTAGAGCATGGGTCCCTAACACCCCCCCCCGCCCCCCTGCGGACCAGTACCTCTCTGTGGCCCGTTAGGAATCCAGGCCGCCCAGCAGGAGGTGAGCAGCAGGCAGCGGAGCTCAGCTTTCAGTCAGATCTGCTGCGGCATTAGACTCTCATAGGCGCGATTCCCTCTTGTGAACTGCGCGTGTGCGGGTCTAGGTTACTCGCTCCGTTTGAGAATCTGCCTGATCCCCCAACTCTTTCCCCAGCCCTGGTTTTTGAGTCCTCTGGCTAGAAGGAGTTTCTCTCACAGTGTTTGGTGCCTGCACCCACTGAACGGTTCTGGGACTTCCTTCCAGTCAAAGCCAGGAGATAAGGAAGGAAAATACCCCAATAAACATTTCACCATATTGTTCATCACATCACATCTGCCTGCTCTAACTTGTATTTCTGGGTTCTCTGGTGGTTTATTTTTGTATTCAGTCTAGGGTGTGAAGTAGTAATCAGAGAAGGAGAGATGTATAACATGGTTATTCTATCTTGGCCAGTGATGGAAGTCTGCCTTCCCTGATGATTTAAAATCGTCCGACTATACGCCTTAGAATGTATCTTTTTCATCCACTGTGCTTGGTACCTGATGGACTTTCATCGTATTGACTGTCAGTTTTCAGAAATTTTCTTGTGTTACTTTCATGTTATAGTTTCTGTTTTCTCGGATCCCTATTATTCAGTGACTAGAACATGTCTGAAATTCTAATGATCTTATCATTTCTAAAACATTTCTTTTGATTTTATGGACCCACAGTCTCAGATATGGAGCCTCCCTCGCTGCCAGCGAGTACAACCAGGAGTGATTTTTTTTTTTTTTTTTTAAGTTGGAGTCTCACTCTGTCGTCCAGGCTGGAGGGCAGTGGCACGCTCCCGGCCACCGCAGCCTCGACCTGCTGGGCTCCGGCGATCCTCCCGCCTCTGCCTTCCGAGTAGCCGGAACTACAGGCGCGCGCTGCCACGCCCGGCTAGTTTTTGATTTATTGCAGAGACGAGGTCTCGCCAAGTTGCCCGGGCGGGTCTCGAAGCCGCGGGCTCAGGCAATCCACTCGCCTCGGCCTCCCAAAGTGCTGAGATTACAGGCTGAGCCGCCGAGTCCGGCCGTGATGTATTAATATTTGCACAGTCACAGGGTCTGTCACACTCTCTGAATCTCTTTGGAAGCTGCCTCTGTTTAGAGCCACAGGGTTTCCCCCTCCCGTGAGACTCGCACACGTCTTTGGTGCACACCGACTGGCGCCTAGAAGGCGTGACTTGACCTCAGTCACGAAGGAGGCTCACTTCTAAGCGGCGAGGTTTCGGCCGGGAATTTTAATTCAGGTCTGGCTGGCTTAGTCTAAGTAGGTTCAGCCACTGCTACTCGGAAAGATCCGCGCGGACTAGGCCGCCCCGACTCCGGGCAACATTTCCCAGGATGCACCGAGCCCCAAGAAGAGGCCTTCCTCGGGACTATATTTCCCAGGATCCACCGCGCCCCCAGACTAGTCCTTCCTCGGAACTACATTTCCCAGGATCCATCGCGCCCCCTAGAAGAAGCCTGGCTTTGGACTACATTTCCCAGGACCCTCCCTGCCCAAATTCGTGCTGTGCTTGAATTTCTGGGGCCGCACGAGTGAGCTCAGGGTCTCTGAGCGCAGTTGAGGGTCCTTTGAGTTGCTTGGTCTGGATCTATGACCAACCTTGACTCTCCGCGGCTGTCGGGGCCCCGGGTTACATTTCCTAGTGGCTTCTGTGCCCGAGGCTACTCTGAATCACTAGGAGCGCTTGGCGGGGCTGCCGGCCGCGCGGGTGCCGGGCGCCGCTGGTGCAGTTTGAGGGCGGAGGGCTCGGCTGAGACCTAGCCCGACTGGACCGACCCTTGAGAGGCAGTGGGGGCGGAACTGGACCCCGCGGCTGCGGATGCCGGAGCCGGCGCGGGGAGGCAAGTGTGTGTCTGCGCGCGCGCGGCGCTTGCCGGCTGTGACATTGTGCATGATTGCGACAGCAGAAGTACGTGTGGCTGTTTGTGACTACGTGAACGGGTTCACCTGGCTGTGCGTGTCTCTTGGCTATGTTATTGACTCTGTATGGGGAGGGGGTGTCTATATAGTCCGAGTTGTGGTACGACTGTGTAAATGTAGGTGACTGCGTGGAACCATTTATGTTGTGACTCTGGTAAGAGTTTGGTCGTGAAGAGACGTGGAGATGGGGAGGGCATATCTTCATTTTGTGCCCGGGACTCATGTTGGCTGAACTGCGACAGTGTGCCGTTGCTTTTGTGGATTTTTGAGAATGTGTGAGCGTCGCGTGTGGCCATGTGTCACCATTGGTGTTACTGACTGCGTGGAATTTGGCTGTGAACGAAGTGGGAGAGGGAAGGTGGGTGCTGTTATTTCAGTGTTTCTGTGGCCTCTCATGGCGGATTTATGACTGTGTGGTTGTGCTGTTGTGCCTTTGTGAGGGTGACTGTGAGTGGCTGTTACTGTTTGTGTTACCGGTGATGTAGGAGTTTGGCTGTGAAATGGGTGGGTGTGGGTGGATCCAGTCTTCATTTTGGTGTTTCTGGTTTCTCTGTTGTCTGGGATGGTATTTTTGTCGATCTTTGAGTAGACTGTAAGAGAATTGTGTGCATATGGCCACTGGTTAATGTTGACTGCAGTAGTATAATTGGAAGGATGGGCACAGATTCTTAGTGCTGTGTTTTGGGGATTGATAAGAGTGTCCTCCCTGCTTTCTGTCTCAGGGCCTGTCCCCTCTTTTCACAGCAGTGCTTCCACACCCTCCTGGGAGCAGGTCCTGTGCAGTTTTCTCTTGGTATCTTCTTCCCCTGTGTCCTATTAGGAGCTAACATAGATTGGGCATCATGGGAGTGAGTTATATGCACCCTGAGGCTGAGTTCTGGGTTTTCTAGGGGCTGTGACTTTCAGGTCTCTGCTGCTTCTCTGTCCACACGCCTTATTATGACAGGGGCCTCAGTTCCACAGAAATTACCTTCAAGTAGGAACCAGAGCAAAGACTTCAGGTGAAGCATCTCTGTGCCATATAGTATTACAAGGCCAGGTATGGTAGCGCACACCTGTAATCCCAGCACTTTGGGAGACCGAGGGAAAAGGGTTGCATGAACTGAGGAGTTGGAGATCAGCCTAGGCAACTTGGTGAGACCTCGTCTCTACAATAAATCAAAACAAATAAGCTGGGTGTGGTAGCATGCCTGTAGTTCCAGCTACTTGGAAGGCTGAGGTGGCAGGATTGCCTGAGCTCAGCAGGTTGAGGTTGTAGTGGCCTGGAGCATGCCACTGCACTCCAGCCTTGGACGACACAGTGAAACTCCAACTCAAAAAAAAAAAAAAAAAAATCATCCAGCCATGGTGGTGTGTGCCTGTAGTCCCAGCTGCTCTGGAGGCTAAGGTGGAAGGATTGTTTGAGTCCGGGAGGTTGAGGCTATGGTGAGCTATGATCCAGTCACTGCCCCCTGGCCTAGGTGACAGAGACTGACCCCAACTTAAAAAAAAAAAAAGAAGCCAGGCTCAGTGGCTCAGCCTGTATTTCCAGCACTTTGGGAGGCTGAGGCCAGTGGATTGCCTGAGCGCACAGGTTCGAGACCATCCCGGGCAACTTGGCGAGACTTGGTCTCTACGAGAAATCAAAAATTAGTTGGGTGTGGTAGTACGCACCTGTAGTTCCGGCTACTTGGAAGGCTGAGGCGGAAGGATAGGGGAAAGGATAGCTGGAGCCCAGCAGGTCGACGTTAGGGTGGCCATGAGTGTGCCACTGCATTCCAGCCTGGGCAACAGAGTGAGACTCCAATTCAAAAAAAAGAGAGAGAGAAAATTACAGGATTGGCACTTTCCCCAGGGATAGGAAGAGAAGATCTTGGCCCATCTCTGATCCTGGGAGGAGCTGCTTGCCCAGATTCTCTGTGTGGCTCTGTAACAAGTAATGGGAAGGAAGATTGAGGCTGTAATTCTTGGTCAATCTGGGATACAAGAAGTGATCCATGTTTCATGATTTCTTTCTTCTACTTCTGCCCATCTCAAAGAAAGTTGCCAGAGGAAGAGGAAAGAAACAATGATCTATAAACTATGAGGTGAGTGACTGTTTGTTTTCATCCCTGAAGGTGCTTTCTTGTTTTTCAGAGAATGAGCATGTTTGGTTTTCCTTCTGAGAATTTTTAATCAAGACCTATCCAGTGATCTTTTCTATAGGCGTTCCTGTCTGTGTGAATGATGAGAGCCATAGCACTGGGTCTGTGCCGTGCAATATGGTAGCTTCTGGCCACTGTACTGGGTACTTGAAATGCAGCTGGCCAGAATTAAGATGTCCTATAAGTGTATAATACAGTTATATTTATCGTAGGAAGAAATTAATGTATAGTATCCCATCAAGACTTCCTTTATAGTGATTGTGTGATGAAATGATATTTGGAAGTATTAGATTAAGGTATACTATTAGATTAAGGTATACTATTAAAATTACATTTTACCTGGTTTTTTTTTTTGAGTTGGAGTCTCACTCTGTCGCCCAGACTGGAGTGCAATGGCCGCTCCCGGCCACCGCAGCCTCGCCCTGCTGGGCTCCGGCGATCCTTCCGCCTCAGCCTTACAGTAGCTGGAACTACAGGTGCGCGCTACCACGCCCGGCTAATTTTGTTTTTGATTTATTGTAGAGATGAGGTCTCACCAAGTTGCCCAGGCAGGTCTCGAACCCACGGGCTCAGGCAATCCACTCACCTCGGACTCCCAAAGTGCTGGGATTACAGGTTGAGCCACTGAGCCCGGCCCTGTTTTCTTTTTTACTTTTTAAAATGAGGCTATAGGAAAATTTAAAATTGTGACTTGTAGCTGGGCTCGGTGGCTCAGCCTGTAATCCCACGCCTTTGGGAGGCTGAGGTGAGTGGATTGCCTGAGCCCACAGGTTCGAGACCCGCATGGGCAACTTGGTGAGACCTCATCTCTACAATAAATCAAAAAATTATTAGCCGGGCGGGGTAGCGCATGCCTGTAATTCCAGCAACTTGGAAGGCTGAGACCGAAGGATCGCCGGAGCCCTGGAGGTCGAGGCTGCAGTGGCCGGGAGTGGCCACTGCACTCCAGTCTGGGCAACAGAGTGAGATTCCAACTCAAAAAAAAAAAATTGTGACTTGTAATATATTTTTATTAGAGAGTGCCAGGGTGGACCCAAAAAGCTTAATTTCACCCTCTGAGAAAGGAATCTATATTTTAATAATATTTTCCAAAGGGAGCTTATCACAGAAGATTCAGACTGATTTGTCTAGAAACAAAGACTGTAATACCTAGGGAAGATCTTTAATTTTCAGTGATTCTACTTCTGGATATTTATTTCATGGAGAGATATGCAATTATGTATGTGCAAGGACTTAATTCAGAGTTTACATCCAATGATAGATAAATTGTCAAGTAAATTATTCAGTATTCACATGATGGAATATCATACATCTGATAAAATTTACTGTTATAAAATTTTTCATAGTGACAAAAATTTTTATGTTATTACATTGACATTATTAATGAGGAAGAAAACTACCCAAGAAATATTTAAAGTTGTGTTAAATCCTATTTTCTTTCTTTCTTTTCTTTTTTTTTGAGTTGGAGTCTCACTCTTGTCGCCCAGGTTGGAGTGCAGTGGCACATTCACCGTTACCCTAGTCTCCACCTGCTGGGCTCAGGTGAGCCTTCCACCTCAGACTTCCAAGTAGCTGAAACTACAGGCGCGTGCTACCATGCCCAGCTTATTTTTTGATTTATTGTAGAGACAAGGTCTCACCAATTTGTCCAGACTGGTGTTGAACCTCTGGGCTCAGGCAGTTCCCTCACCTCAATCGCCCAAAGTGCTGGGATTACAAGCTTGAGTCACAGCACCCAGCCTAAATCCCACTTTCTAAAGTAAATATTCTAAGATGTTTTATAAAGACTCTATCCAAGGTAAAGATTTACAAGCTATTATAAAGATTTGAGCCAGGCTTGGTGGCTCAGCCTGTAATCCCACGCTTTGGGAGGCTGAGGTGAGGTGGATTGCCTGAGCTCGTGGGTTCAAGACCCACCTAGGCAACTTGGCGAGACCTCATCTCTACAATAAATCAAAAATTAGCCGGGCGTGGTAGCGCGCACCTGTAGTTCCAGCTACTTGGAAGGCTGAGGTGGAAGGATTGCCGGAGCCCAGCAGGTCGAGGCTGCGGTGGCCGGGAGCGGCCACTGCACTCCAGTCTGGGCAACAGTGTGAGACTCCAACTAAAAAAAAAAAAAAAAACAAAGTTAGGGAGAAACCAGTGTGCCTATTGTTACCAAGAAGGTCACTGGAAAGGTGAATGCCCCCAACAAATAGCTGATGAGAAAGCTCAACAGGAAAGTGGCCCACAAGGCTCAACTTATCAACAGGGCCCACCAGCTCCTAACGGCTTTATGGGCCTGGCTTCATGGAAGAACTGCAACAAGAATAGGCCAGACCAGGCTCCCTACTGTCTTTAGGTCCCCAGGAGCCTGTGGTCAGTATGACAGTAGGGGACTAGCGTATGAACTTCATGGTCGACACAGGAGCTGAGCATTCCGTGATCACCCAGCCTGTAGGTCCCTTCTCTCAAAAACAGGCTAATATTATGGGAGTCACTGGGCGTCAAGCCAGACATTCCTTTATGATGCCGTGATGCTGCACAAATCGGCAGCCATGAGGTCATATAAGAGTTCCTGTGTCTCCCAGATTGCCCCAAAGCCTTAATGGGACGAGACCTCCTGGGGAAACTTTGAGCTCAGATAACTTTTGACTCTCCTACTCACGTAACTCTGAGATTAAGAGGCCCAGATGCTAAAATCATGACCCTCACTATCCCCCAGGAAGAGGAATGGTGGCTCTACAGCTTAGCAGAAGCCTCACAAAAATCTCCAGAACTGCCGATTTGAGTACCGGGAGTGTCGGCAGAGGACAATCCTCCAGGACTGACAAGAAATATACCCCCTGTGGTTGTGGAATTAAAGCCAGGGGTGAGCCAGTCCATCAGAGGCAGTACTTCATACCACGCAAAGCACAAATAGGAATCGGTAAGCACCTGGAAAAGCTCTTGCATTATGGAATCCTCCAAGTTTGTCACTTTGCTTGGAATATGCCTCTGTTGCTGGTGCAGAAGCCAGGCACAGACAACTGCTGATTGGTTCAAGACTTGTGAGCCATAAACCAGATCACTGTCATGCTGCACCCGTCATCCCAAACCTGTATACACTGTTGGGTCTCATCCCTGCTGAGGCTACTTTCTTCACATGCTTAGACCTTAAGGATGCTTTCTTCTGCATCCATCTTGCCCCTAAAAGCCAGCCGATCTTCACTTTCCAATGGGAGGACCTGACAAATGGCACCAAGGGACAGTTAACTTGGACCTGGCTGCCCCAAGGATTCAAGAATTCTCCAACCATCTTCAGTAGGGCACTAGCCTCAGATTTAAAAGCCTTTCCAGCACACCAGTGTGGCTGTACCTTGCTCCAGTATGTAGATGATTTACTGTTGGCAGCACCAACCCGAGAAAACTGTATACAAGGGACACAACGACTGCTAACCCTCCTGTGGAAGGCGGGTTACAAAGTCTCAAGGAAAAAAGCCCAAATATGTCAGGAAAACGTTAGGTATCTAGATTTTCATTTGTCCCAAGGCCAGTGCCAACTTGGCCCTGAAAGGAAACAGGTGGTGTGCTCTATACCAGTCCCCACTACCCGGGGTCAAATTTGGAAGTTTTGGGGGCTGTGGGGTTCTGTAGAATTTGGATACCTAACTTCTCCATCATGGAAAACCCCTCCATGAAGCCACAAAGGGGGGTGAACAGGAGCCTCTGCTGTGGGAAAAGGCCCAGAAACAGGCCTTTGAACAAATTAAACAGTCTCTCACCAATGTACCTGGTCTGGAGCTCCCAGATGTGGCTAAGCCTTTCTTTCTATATGTGCACGAATGTGTTGGCAAGCAGTAGGGGTCGTAATTCAAATGCTAGGGTCATGGCATAGACCGGTGTCATATTTATCCAAACAGCTAGATTCTGTGGCCCAGGGCTGGCAGCCTTGTTTACAAGCCCTGGCAGCCACAGCACTCCTGATAACAGAAGCAAACTAACTATGGGACAACACCTAACAGTCAGGGTGCTTCGTGCGGTGATAAATTTAATGGAATATAAGAGACAATATTGGCTAACCAACGCTCGAATGGTCAGATATCAGGGAATGCTCTGTGAAAGCCCATGCATTCGCCTAGAGGTGGTAAAGACCCTAAATCTGGCCACCTTACTACCCATAGAGCCAGGACAGCCTGACCACGATTGCATTGAAATCATAAATGAAGTGTTCTTTAGCTGTCCAGATTTAACAGACCAGCCTCTCAAGGACCCTGAAGTCAAATTCTTCACGGACGAAAGCAGTTTCATACAGGAGGAGGAGCACTTTGTGGGCTATTCGGTGGTAACTTTAAACTCAACAGTTGAGGCAAAACCCCTGCCGATAGGAACTTCAGCTCAGAGAGTGGAACTCTTGTGCTCACTTGAGCATGTCAGCTAGCCACAGGGCTACGCGCTAATATCTATACAGACCCCCAAGTATGCTTTTACTACCTTGTGTGTGCATGGGGCCTTATACAAGGAGAGAGGTTTAATCAACTCAGGAGGAAAGGACATGGCAATGAGATTCTAGAGCTACTAGATGCTGTGTGGGCACCAAAGGAGGTAGCAGTCATACATCGCAGAGGGCATCAAAAAGGAAATGCGATAACTGCCAAAGGGAATCGCAGAGCAGATCAAGAAGCAGAACTTGCAGCAATGAGAGAAACTGTCAAAATGACTGCAATAACCGCAGCACTGCTCCCTAGCCCGCTGACAAACTGGAGTCCCTGTTACATGGCAGAGGAGAAAACACGATTTAGAACCGAAACGGGACACTACATGCAAGCCGGATGGTGGAAATTCCAAGATGACTGAATAGCGATTCCAGAATCATTGGCTCCAGCATTTGTCAGGCAGTTTCACCAAGGGACACACAGTACAAAGACTGCTCTCAAAAATTCTCTCAGTAAGTGCTTCTATGTTCCCTGACTCTCCAGTTTAGAGCGGGTGGTCTGTGAACAATGTGTAACTTGTGCTCAAAATAACCCGTGGCAAGGATCCAAAGTCTCCCCCAGAGTGCAGCATGTGGGGGGGACACCCTTTGAGGATCTTATTGTGAACTTTACAAAACCCCCACGCTGCCAAGGCTACACATATCTCCTTGTTTTTGTGTGTACTTTCTCAGGATGAGTTGAGGCCTTCCTCACAAGGACAGAAAAAGCCACTGAAGTGGCCTGACTCCTGTTAAAGGAAATCATTCCCCGATTTGGACTCCCGATCACTATCGGATCAGACAATGGACCGGCATGTGCAGCCGAGGTAGTACAGTTAATGACAAAAGGACTGCAAATCAAATGGAAGCTCCATACAGCCTATAGGCCACAAAGTTCAGGAAAGGTGGAGCGAATGAACCAGACCTTAAAATCACAACTAAGTAAGCTATGCCAAGAAACTCATTTAGGCTGGGTCCAGCTTCTGCCAATAGTCCTTCTAAGGGTAAGGTCTAGCCCCACTTAACAAACAGGTTTCTTGACTTTTGAAATTCTTTATGGGTGGCCATCCCCTCCTGCTAAGGGCATACAGGGAGACTTAAAGGAGTAGGAAATCTTACTCTGGATCCATTACAGCAGAATTAAGCCAGCCTCCCAAGACAGGGAGTGCATAGCACTCTCCTTAAGCCGACCCTCCAGAAAGTCACTGAGGCTGACAGAAAACCTGGAACGGATTCCTCAAGCTCTACTCTAGCCACTGCAGAGCTGGCTAGTCTCTGCACAGCCAAAGACTGAGGAGACCTTGGCCTTGCTTCAGCCACACACGGGAGGTTGGCTGATCTATGCATGGTAGAAGGCTAAGGATTCAGCTTAAGGATTCAGCGGACCTTACTGATAAGCCATGTTTTGCTTTGTCAGCCTTTATATTTGCCAAACTGTTTGTCGTTTTTAATTGCTGTAGAACTGACCTTATTTGCTATAGAATTAACAGAGTTGTCCCCATTGAACATGTTAGGAAAGGGTCTCACTAGCATTTCCATTCTTTCTTTCTTTTTTTTTTGAGTTGGAGTCTCACTCAGTCACCCAGACTGGAGTGCAGTGGCCACTCCCGGCCACCGCAGCCTCGACCTGCTGGGCTCTGGTGATCCTTCTGCCTCAGCCTTCCAAGGAGCTGGAGCTACAGGGGCACGCTACCACACCCGGCTAATTTTTTGATGTATTGTAGAGACAAGGTCTCGCCAAGTTGCCCAGGCGGGTCTCGAACCTGTGGGCTCAGGCAATCCACTCACCTCAGCCTCCCAAGGCGTGGGATTACAGGCTGAGCCACCGAGCCTGGCTTCCATTCTTTCTTATGATAGGAACTTTTCTTGTGCTTTTATGTACTTCTGCCTAATTTGAGTGTCTATTGCTTCCCCCACACTCCAGCATGTAAATATATAGAAACTATTTGGCAGACATAAAAGTTTTCCAATGTTATTCATCCCAGTCAGAAATTTGTTATACTGACAAACATATCTGTGCCCATAATGGCCAACTATACTTTACTGGATTATCAAAACAGAGCTACCAGTACACTAAAACTGGTGTCGTAGCCTGTAGCACCCCCGGAAGCACAAATTGAATTGGTTGGGATCTTGCCCCTGCACCCAAAGCTGAGAAACTGCTTAAAGAAGTTGTACAATTTGTAACGCCTCTGGTCGCCCAACAGCCAAAGTTAATCTCCTTCCCTCAACCATGGAAAGTAGGCCAAAATCTGTGTATAAATTTGGCTGAAAACATAGCCCAGACACTTGGTGTCACCAATTTTTGGGAATGCAGAGGAGCCCTAATGTCTGAAGAGTGGCCTTGGAAGGGAACTTGTCTGGACGCATACCAGCTCCTTCAGTGGAACCATTCTATAACTGTTAGAACAGATAACCAACCCCAAAAATGGATCTTCTCCTCAAAAGTAATTGGAGCAGACTGCTTAAGCAGAGTGGGCTCTGCTTATTCTCAATGGGTAGGAGAAATTCCTTGCCAAAGGATATTTTACTGGAACTCAACCCACCAGACTTGGTGGCCAACAAGGCCTGTTTGGTATTGGGCACCTGCCTATGCAACTAAATCTTCTCAATGTACTATTGTTACCCAAACTATAAGTAACTGTACACTACTATCCTGTGAACAAACTAACCCGTTTCAAGGTATCCCCATTATAAGTCAAAGCTGGACAGACCTGTCCTCTGTAAATTCAGACCTCTGGAAAACCCCTATTTTGGATATGTGGAAAGGTTGCATATACCCAGCTCCCAGCATTATGGAAAGGCACGTACTATAGGAATAACCCAGCCAGGATTTTTCCTTCTGCCTAACCCAAGGCATTCCCCTTTATGAAAGCCTCAAAACATGAGGTGCTTGATCTCTCAACCAAATTCCTTTTTTTTTTTAATAGGTTTGTCTTTATTTTTATTTTTTGAGTTGGAGTCTCACTCTGTCGCCCAGACTGGAGTGCAGTGGCCGCTCCCAGCCACTGCAGCCTCAACCTGCTGGGCTCCGGCGATCCTTCCACCTCAGCCTTCCAAGTAGCTGGAATTACAGGCATGCGCTACCACGCCCGGCTAATTTTTTTGATTTATTGTAGAGATGAGGTCTCGCCAAGTTGTCCAGGCGGGTCTTGAACCCGCGAGCTCAGCCAATCCACTCACCTCAGCCTCCCAAAGCATGGGATTACAGGCTGAGCCACCGAGCCTAGCTCCAAATTCCTAATATTGGAGGGACCCAGGTTTGGAAACATGACGAATGGCTACCCCCAGAGAATTATAAATACTTATGACCCAGCTACATGGGCACAAGATGGAAGCTGGGGATACCACATGCCTATATATATGCTAAATTGCATTATCAGGTTACAAGCTGTCTTAGAAGTTATAACTAAACCGGGCTCAGTGGCTCAGCCTGTAATCCCGCTCCTTTGGGAGGCTGAGGAGAGTGGATTGCCTGAGCCCACGGGTTCGAGACCCACCTGGGCAGGCGAGACTTCATCTCTACAATAAATCAAAAAATCAGCCGGGCGTGGTAGTGCATGCCTGTAATTCCGGCTACTCGGAAGGCTGAGGTGGAAGGATCGCCGGAGCCCAGCAGGTGGAGGCTGCGGTGGCCAGGAGCGGCCTCTGCACTCCAGTCTGGGCAACAGAGTGAGACTCCAACTCAAAAAAAAAAAAAAAAAAGTTTAAAAAAAAGGTAGGGATAAAAAGGTGTGGAGCCAAAAGAGGGATTTAGAAGTAGTTTGACCTTGACTCAAGTCAAATGATTAGCACCTTTGGTGGTTTTGCACTATGTCCTCAAATTTTTTGATACTCCTCCTTTTATTTATTTATTTTGTGAGTTGGAGTCTCACTCTGTCGCCCAGACTGGAGTGCAGTGGCCGCTCCCGGCCACCGCAGCCTCGACCTGCTGGGCTCTGGCGATCCTTCCGCCTCAGCCTTCCAAGTAGCTGGAACTACAGGCGCGTGCTACCACGCCCGGCTAATATTTTTGATTTATTGTAGAGATGAGGTCTTGCCAAGTTGAGATACTCCTTTTAAAAGATGAAACTTAGGCCGGGCTCGGTGGCTCAGCCTATAATCCCAGTACTCTGGGAGGCCGAGGCAAGAGGATTGCCTGAGCCCACGGGTTCGAGATCCGCCCGGGCAACTTGGCAAGACCTCGTCTCTACAATGAATCACAAAACTAGCTGGGCGTGGTAGCGTGCGCCTGTAGTTCCAGCTACTTGGAAGGCTGAGGCAGAAGGATTGCCGGAGCCCTGCAGGTCAAGGCTGTGGTGGCCCGGAGCGACCACTGTACTCCAGTCTGGGCGACAGAGTGAGACTCCAACTCAAAATAAATAAATAAACAAACAAACAAATACATAAATAAATAAAATAAAAGATGAAACTTAATTCCCCTTCCCCCATTCATCCTGAGTATGGGCTGGACTTAGTGACTCACTTCTAATAATTAGATTGTGGTAGAAGTGATAGGATGTGAATTTAAACCTAGGTCATAAAAGGTACTCTGGTTTTGTATGTTCCCTCTCTTTTTGGATCACTTGCTCTAGGGGAAGATAGCTGTTAAGCCAGATGTTTATGACAACAGCCAGCAAGGAACTGTGAGGCCTCCTACCAAAAGCTGTGTGAGTGAGCCACCTGTCTTGTAAGCAGATGTCCCAGCCCCAGGTAAGCCTGGCCAGCAGCTTGACTTACAACCTCATGAGGAACCCTGGGCCACAATTCCCTAGCTAAACTACTTCCAGATTTGTGACCTTCAGAACCTGTTTGAGATAATAAACATTTGTTGTTTTAAGCTGCTAAATTGTGGGATGGTTTGTTACAGAAATAGATAAGTAATATACTGTCATGCCACTGTAGCAAAAAGTAGAATATTTATTCTCTTAGAGAAATTAAATCAGAGAAGCTTCAGACACAAGAATATGAATGAAAGAACATGGCAGGCAGACGCATCAAAGTGAAATCAGGGGGATTAAAAAAATGGTGGGACCCTATCATTGATAGATCCCAAAAATTCTAGTAGCCAGGTGGACAAGAGATGAGAAGTCTCTCTTCTGGAGAAACTGAACAGGTCAGGCGAAAACCTGTAATACTAATGAAGCTCACAAGCTGATAAGCCCTCACTATCTACATAGCTATTACAGACACCTTTTTATTTATTTTATTTTTTGTAGAGACAAGGTCTTGCTATGTTGCCCAGGCTGGTCTGTGTTAGGGTATGGACGGACCAGGTGAGGGTGAAGAGGTGAGGCGGAAGGCACGCAGCACCGCCGGGGCTGGCAAGCCAGAGGTGTGCGCTGAACCCAGAGATCCGAGTAGATTGCAAAGAATTGTGACACACAGAGGTGAGAGAAGAAAAGATTTATTTAAGAAAAGTTCACCCCCCGCAGACAGGGAGTGGGCCTACACTCTAGGTGAGTATGGTGTGGTAGCCCTCCAGAGTCCTGGCTTAAATCCTTCTCTTGGAGATGTTGCATGTGACTGCCATGACTTCTTTTTTTTTTGAGTTGGAGTCTCACTCAGTCACCCGGCCACCGCAGCCTCGACCTGCTGGGCTCCGCTATCCTTCCGCCTCAGCCTTCCAAGTAGCCGGAATTACAGGCATGCGCTACCACGCCCGGCTGATTTTTTTTTTGATTTATTGTAAGATGAAGTCTCGCTGCCCAGGCGGGTCTCGAACCCGCGGCTCAGGCAATCCACTCACCTCAGCCTCCCAAAGGCGCGGGATTACAGGCTGAGCCACTGAGCCCGGCTCCATGACTTCTTTATCGACCACCTGTGGATGTCTTGGAGATCCTGTGACACAGAGAGCCACTAATGTCCGCCCACATTATCACAGCCCCTAGAGAAGGGCGTGACAAGGATTCTAATTCTCCTGCACCTTTCCGAACGACATTCTTTAGACCTAATGGAGGGTGTACCTCCCCATATCTCCTAGGCATTCCCAGTGGGTAGCTTCGGGGGATCCTGGCTTCCCTATAGATAGGACCCAATTTACTGGAAGATTGAATCCCCACCTGTTCCCCCTCTGAGTGGTCATAACTTTTGTAATTACAAGTTTCATGACTTTTACAGTCCTTGCCCATTGCATAATGTCTTAGGCCTTGTAAATTCCCTTTACTCTAGACAAGCTTGATTGCCACTATGAGATACCTCTGACACCTGGAAGTCTGTTTCTGAAAAGACAAAGTTGGTAAAATTAATTATACCTAAAGTATGCATTTCTCCAAAAGCATAGCTTCTACTTTCTCATCATGTGATAGGGTTTAAGAACAAGAAAAATGGCTTCCCACTCTCAGTCTGTCCTTTCAGTCTCGAAGTCCTAGACTCTAGGAAGCAATCCTCTAGTCTCTGCTTTCCAAAGTGCTGAGAGTACAGGCGTGAACCACCGCGCTTAGCCCAGATACCTTTTTAGTACATCATTAATAAAAGATGAATGTACAGCTGCTAATCAACAAATATTTAGGGGAAACTGTAATGCAAAAGACAGGTGACAACATTTAAGGAAATGGACATAAGGTGAGAAACAGAAAAAGACATTTAAAAACAAAAAAGCCCAAAGCCCCAAACCTCCTATAACAGTGCAGAGAGATAAGAGAAGATATTATGTCAAGAAAACAAATAACAGGTACTACAAAAACTGTTCCTGGAAATAAAAAATAAGATAGCTATTTAGACAATTTAATAGCAAATATGGAGAATAGAATTGCAGAAATCATTCAGTTGCAAGGGGAACAAAAAGAGTTTTTAAAAAAAGGTGATAAAAGATGAGATAAAATCAGAAATTTCAACATCCAGCTAAAAGGCGTCTCAGAAAGAAAGGAGAAACATGATTGGAATAAATATAAAAGACTTCTAGAAACACAGGTCATGAGTTCGTCAGATACCTAAATAAAAAAAAGACCCTAAACCACTTCTAAATTTGAAAGTATGAAGAGTTTCTACATTTTAGAAAACTAAGTAAGGATAAATCAATCAAAGTATCTCATATGATACCTGTAAGCAAGAACATGCATGAACGCTCAAAATTGTTGATTTGGCACTCTGTCGCCCAGACTGGAGTGCAATGGCCGCTCCTGGCCACCGCAGCCTTGACCTGCTGGGCTCCGGCATCCTTCCGCCTCCGCCTTCCAAGTAACTGGAACTACAGGCGTGCGCTACCACACCCGGCTGATTTTTTGATTTATTGTAGAGATGAGGTCTCGCCAAGTTGCCCAAGCGGGTCTCGAACCCGCGGGCTCAGGCAATCCACTCACCTCAGCCTCCCAAAGTGCTGGGATTACAGGCTGAGCCACCGAGCCTGGCCTATTATTATTTTTTAAATGAGGGATTAAGTCACAAAAAAGACATAAGCTCCAGGAAACCAGTGACCCAACGTAAGAAAGAGGTGAAAGAAATTCCCAACATGGTGAGGTGCCAGTTATTTATTGTCTTTCATTCCCTCTCATACCTTCTGTATGTTTCTCTGTAGCTAGGACTGGGAGTCTGCAAGCAACATTTTCCTGTTGTCTTCCTTTATTTACTTTACTCATTGATGAATCCAACATATTCATTTATTAACTCTACAGTGGAGAAACCTCATAGACATCATTTTAACTAAGTAACAAAAGTTAACACCACCAGGGGTGGAACACATGTACTTTGTGTGCCTCCTGATAGGATAAACAGCATCACTTATGTGGTATTCCCAAAGATGTAGAAATGATGAGGTGATGTCAGGTAAACCCGAGTAGAAGAAAATTATACAAAATAACTAATCTGTGATCTTGGAAAATGTCAACATCCTGAGCAGGTGGGATAAGCAGAAAGCAGTAAAGTGGAAGGTTTAAACCCCCAAATTTTAGTAGTTTCATTATTATGTAAAGAGAGTATGTGTCTATACTTGGGGAGGGGGACTGCATTTGCATTTTCTAGTCCATAATAAATATGACTGTTTTAACATAAACCAGTTTGTGTTGTTTATTAAATAATAGGGTTTTTTCCTGTCCTGTCAACCTTCAAATAAAATTGATGCTGCAGAAAGATGCCGTTTTATTACCATCTTACAGGTGCCTAACACGAGCAAAGGTTACTATCAGACAGATACACAGATGCAATCCTGGTCTCCCAAATAGGCGACCCACGTACACACAAAACCCATGACATCTGCGATCAGAACTCGGCATCTTCGAAGGCCCTAGCCAGCCAGGCTCTCCTTCCCCTGAGAGCACGCGCGCACAAACACCTCATCCAAGATCTGATTCCTTCCCTGTCGCTTCCTCAGCCCGATCCAGGGTGAGACTATCAGGTCCCCCTGCACCCACACTCTTAGCGCTGTGCGGAACGAGGCCTGGACTCTCACCGATATGCAAAGATTAAAATGTCAGAGCAGCCGGGCTCGGTGGCTCAGCCTGGAATCCCGCGCCTTTGGGAGGCGGAGGTGAGTGGATTGCCTGAGCCCGCGGATTCGGGGACCCGCCTGGGCAGCGAGACCTCATCTCTACAATAAATCAAAAAATCAGCCGGGCGTGGTAGCGCATGCCTGTAGTTCCGGCTACTCGGAAGGCTGAGGCGGAAGAATCGTCGGAGTCCAGCAGGTCGAGGTTGCGGTGGCCGGGAGCGGCCGCTGCACTCTGGTCTGGGCGACAGAGTGAGACTCCAACTTAAAAAAAAAAAGTCAGAGCAGCTTTTCGTCCCCTCTGCATTCTGAGGGCGAGCTGGCACCTCCAGGCGTGTCCTGACGGCCTGGGCCACCTGGCCCGCCGCAGGCAGGATTGCTGGCGTCTCTGGCCCTGGACTACATTTCCCATAGGCCCTGCGGCTCGAGGCTCCTTCCGCCGCGAACCGGATGTCACGCCTTGCGGTGTGCCGGCTGTGGCCGAGCGGCTGGGGACCCGCAGGCCCGGTCACTCCAGCGGGTCGCCGGCTCTGTCTGAGGCCCGCTCTGCGCCTAGTTCTGCGGTCGTTGGTGCCGAGGGCGTAGAGGAGAGCAAGCCCAGCTTCCGCGCGAGGACGAACAGAGAGGCCCGCTGGCGGCTCTGGACTACGTTTCCCAGGACCTCGCGGTCCGACGCTGCGTCTCGTGAGATTTCGGCTTCCTTTTGGCCGGCGGTGGGGGACGGTTGGCTCCGCAGTGAGCGGCTTTCGGGCCTTTGGCGTTTGATAGGATTTAGCAAGTTTGGACCCGACCAGGACTAGGGAAAGGTGAGGGTGAGGAACCCGACTCCGGTCTTTTTGTGTCTTGAGCAGGCTGAAGCCAGGAACTGGGCCGGGCTCGGTGGCTCAGCCGGGAAGGCCGAGGCGAGAGGATTGCCTGAGTCCGCGGGTTCGAGACCAGCCCGGGCAACTTGGCGAGACTTCGTCTCTACAATAGATAAAAACAAATTATCTGGGCGTGGTAGCGCGTGCCTATAGTTCCGGCTACAGGGAAGGCCGAGGCGGAAGGATCGCTGGAGTCTCGCAGGTCGACGTAGGGGTGGCCGTGCGCGTGCGTGTGCGTGCCACCGCACCCCAGCCTGGGCGAAGGAGTGAGACTCCAACTCAAAAAAAAAAAAAAAAGAAGCACTTGTAAGATATGTTTTAGAAATTCTAGTTAAAACTTCTCCGTAGAAAAATATTGATTCCATATAGATACACAGGGAGTAATCCGTGTTTATTGAACACCTAGAATTCCACTTACCTGTATAGTATTTATATTTATAGTCTTTTTTTCACTTTAGCAGTTTTTAATGGAAGTTGTGTAGAAGATTACGTTATCCCTGCATCTTCTCAATGGTTTCTTCCTTGCATTTGCCTTTTTCCTTTCCTCCTTGACAAGATTTGGCTTTCCTTTCAAGGATCTTTTTGCAATCTTTGTCCAGTTTTAGCCTAGTGCTAACCGCCTTGCTGGGGTGAATACCCACGCGGACAGTGGTACCATTTGCTTTTTCCCTCTGCATCCGGTCAATGGAGATGACGTATTTTCCCCTGTAAACCTGGACTGCTTTGCCAATTTGCTGACCTTTAATGTCCATGCACAACCTGAACCTCATCGTCCTTTCGGATGGGCATGGATCCAACACTGTACTTCTGTCTCAGCTCTTTGGAGAGAGGGGAAGACATAATCTTCCTGCGAATGTGGGAAGGCGCCTTGAAATGCCTTTTGCTGTTCTTGATTCCATCCGAAGTCA
Source organism: Cephalopachus bancanus (assembly GCA_027257055.1). Taxonomy (NCBI): domain Eukaryota; kingdom Metazoa; phylum Chordata; class Mammalia; order Primates; family Tarsiidae; genus Cephalopachus; species Cephalopachus bancanus. The sequence goes on along the minus strand of JAPVLO010000110.1, from coordinate 7,442 downwards.
CAAAGGGATTGAACTTCATTTTGGCTGCTGCCACTTTGGCGATGGTGGCAAAAAGAGCTAGTCTTTTCTTTTCTTTTTTTTTTTTTGAGACAAAGTCTCACTCTGTCGCCCAGATTGGAGTGCAGTGGCATGATCACAGCTCACTGCAGCCTCAACTTCAGGTGATCCACCTCAGAATCCCAAGTAGCTGGGACTCACTGCAGCCTCAATCAACTTCAAGTGATCCACCTCAGAGTCCCAAGTAGCTGGGACTCCAGTTGCTTGCCACCACATCTGACTGATTTGTTTTTTGTAGAGACGAGGTCTTGCTATGTTGCCCAGGCTGGTCTCAAACTCCTGGGCTCAAGTGATTCTCCTGCCTTGACCTCTCAAAGTGCTGGGATTATAAGCATGAGCCACCATGCCTGGCCATATTATAGTTTTGATGGTGGAAATGTTTCAGTGTACCAGAAAACTTTGTCTAAATTAAAAAAAAAAAGTTTAAAAATACATTGGTGTTATTTAGGGAATGCTAATTTCTTTGCTGGTGCTCATTTATTATTGACCTTACCATGTTGTTTTTTAATTTCCTACTACTGAGATCTCGTTCTTTTTTTTTTTTTTTTTTTTGGTCTACCAAATAGAAATTGTTTTATTGATTGATTAAAATTGTAAAGATGAAGTCGGACTCAGTGGCTCAAGCCTGTAATCCCAGCACTTTGGGAGGCCAATGCGAGAGGATTGCCTGAGCTCAGGGGTTCAAGACCAGCCTGGGCAACTTGGTGAGATCTCAACTTTACAATAAATCAAAAAATAAGCTGGGCATGGTAGCATGTGCCTGTATGTAGTTCCAGCTACTTGGAAGTCTGAGGCGGAAGGATCGCCTGAGCCCAGCAGATCGAGGCTGTGGTGGCTGTGAGTGTGCCACTGCACTCCAGCCTGGGCAACCGTGAGACTCCAACTCAAAAGAAAAAAAAAATTATAAGGATGAAAATTAAAATTGCCAGTACCTTCACTAACCAAACATTCAATATTTATATTTTGATGGATATATTTCTCAAAAATTTTCTGTGTGTATTTGTGTTCAGTTTTAAAGAATGGGATGATCAGGTGAGTGGATTGCCTGAGCCCGCGGGTTCGAGACCCGCCTGGGCAACTTGGTGAGACCTCATCTCCACAATAAATAAAAAATTAGCCGGGCGTGGTAGCGCGCACCTGTAGTTCCAGCTACTTGGAAGGCTGAGGTGGAAGGATCCCCAGAGCCCAGCAGGTCGAGCCTGCAGTGACCGGGAGCGGCCACTGCACTCCAGTCTGGGCGACAGAGTGAGATTCCAACTCAAAAAAAAAAAAAAAAAAAATGAATGGGATGATCACAATTCAAATGGATTAGAGTTTAGAAGTGAGAAAAGAAATTACAAAGGAAAAGGTAGGCTTCAGCTAAATGCAGAAAATTAAAATTTCTATACAACTGCTACCACAAAGGAATTACAATGTGAATAAATTGAGAACAAATGTTTGCAGCAAAAATTTTGAGCAGAAGGAAACAATGGTTAAGTTAATAGTGGAGTAGCCATTTAGTAAAGTTGTAAGCCACTTAAATGTCTTGTATGCGGTGTTTATGATTACAAGAAAATAATGGGATTTTAAATGGAAAGGACAGAATACAAAATTATTTGCGTAGTGTGGTCACATTTGTACTGTTCTATATTTGGAAAACAGATGGGGGAGAAATAGCATCAAGTCCAAATAGTAATTTTCTTTTTACTTTTCTTCTCTTTTTTTTTTTTGCCTGCTTCCTGGTGCTACATGTTGTTCCCATTTAAAAAGTATTGCATTCTGCCCCACTACTTGATTTTTTTTTTTTTTTTTTGAGTCAGGGTCTTACTCTACTGCCCAGACCGGAGTGCAGTGGTACAGTCACAACTCACCACATCCTTGAACTCCTGGGCTATTGTGCTTCTCCTGCCTCATCCTCCCAATTACCTGGACCACTGGCCCATGCCACCACGCCCAGCTCTTTTATTTTATTTTATTTTATTTTTTGAGTTGGAGTCTCACTCTGTCACCCAGGCTGGAGTGCAGTTGCACACTCTCAGCCACCCCAACGTTGTCGACCTGCTGTGTTCTGGCAATCCTTCCACCTCAGCCTTCCAAGTTGCTGGAACTACAGGCACACTACTATGCCTGGCTAATTTTGAATTTATTGTAGAGACGAGGTCTCTCCAAGTTGCCTGGACTGGTCTCAAACCCATGGGCTCAGGCAGTCCACTCGCCTCGGCCTCCCAAAGTGCTGGAATTACAGACTGAGCTACCGAGCCCAGCCATTTTTTGGATTTTCTATAGAAACAGGGTTCCTAGCCGGGCATGGTAGCACATGCCTGTAATTCCAGCTATTTGGAAGGCTGAGGCGGAAGGATCGCCAGAGCCCAGCAGGTTGAGGCTGCGGTGGCCGGGAGCGGCCACTGCACTCCAGTCTGGGCGTCAGAGTGAGACTCCGACTGAAAAAAGAAAAAAAAAAAGAAAAAGAAACAGGGCCTTGCTATATTGCCCAGGCTGGTCTCAAACTCCTGGCCTCAAGTGATCCTCTTGCCGTGGCTTCTCAAAGTGTCAGGATTACAGGCATGAGCCATCACACCTGGCCTCACTACAACAAACTTAAAAAACATTATAAAATTAATGTACTTGGGCTGGATGCATTGGCTCACACCTATAATCCCAGCACTTTGGGAGGCTGAGGTGAGAGGATTGCCTGAGCCCACAGGTTCGAGACCAGCCTGGGCAACTTGGAGAGACCTCATTTCTACAGTAAGTAAAAAAAAGTAGCCAGGCATGGTGGTGCATGCTGAGGCGGCAGGATTGCCTGAGCCCAGCAGATTGAGGCTGCGGTGGCCGTGAGTGTGCCACTGCACTGTAGCCTGGGCAACAGAGTAGAGTCTCCAACTCAAAAAAAAAAAAAAAATTAATGTACCACCATAGATTACAAATATAGAAAATGCAGGACTGGAATTTGAGGAAAAGAAGTAGTCAGGGATAAATTTCTGGCAATGGGAGTGGCCAAGGTACTTTAACAAATAGAGGTGTTTAATATTCAGTGTAAGTTGCAGAGATATGGTATAAGCTGCCTCTCTTCGTTACCTGCCTGGGAACATAACAAGACTCTGTCTGTACAAAAAAAATATAAAAAGTAGCCAGGCATGGTGGCGTGCACTTGTAATCTTAGCTACACAGAAGGCTGATGTGGGAGGGTCACTTGAGCCCAGCAGTTCAAGGCTGCAGTGAGCTAGGATGGTGCCACTGCGCTCCAGCCTGGGTGACAGAGTGAGATCCTATCTCAAATAAGTAAATAAAGCTGCCTCTCTGTCGCCCTCTAAAGTTTGAATAAAATTCTTCCAACTAAACAATTGCAGAAAATATCCTTGAGTAAATATAATAAAAGTAAAATTACAACTCGATAGTAAACTGTGCTAATCTTTAGGTAACTGTCTTTCCAGACGTTTTCCTTCTGTTTCTTTTTTTTTTTTTTTTTGAGTTGGAGTCTCTGTCACCCAGACTGGAGTACAGTGGCCACTCCTGGCCACCGCAGCCTCGACCTGCTGGACTCCGGTGATCCTTCCGCCTCAGCCTTCCGAGTAGCCGGAATTACAGGCATGCACTACCACGCCTGGCTGATTTTTTTGATTTATTGTAGAGATGAGGTCTCGCTGCCCTGGCGGGTCTCGAACCCGCAGGCTCAGGCAATCCACTCACCTCAGCCTCCCAAAGGCACGGGATTACAGGCTGAGCCACCGAGCCCGGCTTCTATTTTTTTTTTGAGTTGGAGTCTCACTCTGTCGCCCGGACTGGAGGGCAGTGACCGCTCCCAGCCACTGCAGCCTCGACCTGCTGGGCTCCAGCGATCCTTCCACCTCAGCCTTCCAAGTAGCTGGAACTACAGGCGCACGCTACCATACTGGCTAATTTTTTGATTGATTGTAGAGGTGAGGTCTCGCCAAGTTGCCCAGGCGGGTCTCAAACCCGCGGGGTCAGGCAATCCACTCACCTCAGCCTCCCAAGGCGCAGGATTACAGGCTATTTCTATTTTTTTTTTTTTTTGAGTTGGAGTCTCACTCTGTCACCCAGACTGGAGTGCAGTGGCCGCTCCCAGCCACCGCAGCCTCGACCTACTGGGCTCCGGCGATCCTTCCGCCTCAGCCTTCCGAGTAACTGGAACTACAGGCGCGCGCTACCACGCCTGGCTAATTTTTGATTTATTGTAGAGATGAGGTCTCGCTGCCCAGGCGGGTCTCGAACCCACGGGCTCAGGCAATCCACTCACCTCAGCCTCCCAAAGGCCTGGGATTACAGGCTGAGCCACCGAGCCCGGTTTTAATATGATACAAATGATACCATGTGGTATTGGATACTATTTTTTTTTTGAGTTGGAGTCTCACTCGGTCACCCAGACTGGAGTGCAGTGGCCGCTCCCGGCCACCGCAACCTCGACCCACTGGGCTCCGGCGGTCCTTCCGCCTCAGCCTTCCGAGTAGCCGGAATTACAGGCATGCGCTACTACGCCCAGCTGATTTTTTGATTTATTGTAGAGATGAGGTCTCACTGCCCAGGCGGGTCTCGAACCCGCGGGCTCAGGCAGTCCACTCACCTCAGCCTCCCAAAGGCGCGGGATTACAGGCCGAGCCACCAAGCCCGGCTGGATATTATTTTATTGTCCGATTTTCCTCCATATCATTAGCTATTATTTTACCATTTAATTTTTGAATATTTAGAGTTCCATCCTGCAGATGTTTTATAATATAATTAATTGCTATATGACCTTTGAATGTTGAACATTGTATAGGCAATTCTGTGTACCTGCTGTCCACCAGCCATGTTTTGATCACCTTATCTCACCTCTCTTTGTTCCTTCCCTATCGCCTTCCCAGGGCCATGTGGGAGCGTAGGCCTCTGGAGAAGAAGAAAGTCTTTACCGTTTCAGGGGAAGAAAGCATTCATGTACATGACCTTCATATGCTAGGTGGAAGACAAATGGCTAAATCCTAGAGAAATAAAGGAGCCTCCTATTGTTTGAGAATAGTTTTTCCCCATTATTCATAATCTGCCTTTTAGGGTCTCTTTTATTCCATGTGAATCTCCAAGAGAGCTTCTAAAGAGCTTGACTCAATCTCTTGAGAATTGACTTGAGATTTATTGAGCTGTAAGTGTAGAGCTCTGAAGCTTTATCATTCTGAGGTGACTTAGCATTCATTTGCCCTTTTGGTTTTGACCTTTCTGTCCTGAAGACCAAGTAACTGAGACTAAACTTTTGGATAGTTGTGCCTATGTATGATTTATTTTGCACTGATGCGCTGGACTTAATTTCTTATCGGGAGCAAGAGGCAGCTCTGTGTAATGGAGAGAAAGGTGATAAGCCTGTGCCTAGGTGAAGGAGGGCACTCAGAAGGAGGAAGCCTTGCAAGACAGTTCATCTGGTCCATGTCCAGGCTACAGTCATCTCTCATTTGGTCTTTTCCAGTAACTTCCTGACTGGTCTACCTAGTTCCTTCATTGCACACCTAACATTTCTTCCTAACACAGCAGCCAGCATGGTCCTTTCAAAATGTAAGTCAGATTATGTCCATCCTTGATTTAAAACTTTTCGTGGCTTTTCATCTTACTCAGAATAAAATTCTCTACAGTGGCTTACATAGCCTATGTGGCCTGGCTCTCTGTTGCTGCTCCAACCTTACCTTTTTTCCTTTTTTCCTAACTTAATTCTGCTCCTCTGCATTTGAGCTTGCTGATTCCCCTGTCTGGAATTTTCCTATTCCTGCTAGCTGCATGGTATACTTCTTTGCTTCTATCAAGGCTTTTCTCACATGTCACCAAATTGGAAAAGCCTTTTCTGACTACCTTATCTAAAAAGAGCATCTCAACCAGTGTGTACACCTATTCCCTTATTCTATTTTATTTTTTTCCATTGCTCTTCTTACCACTTCAATTAATGATCTGTCTCTACCCTTCTCCCCATCTACACCAAAATCTAGATTATATCTTTGTGGTATTCCATGGATGGTAAGAGGGTGGACAGGGAATTTAGTGTTGTACATTACTATATCAGTGGCAGGATAGGCTAGGCCATGCTGTGTTAACAGTGCTCAACTACCAGTATTTTAATACAAAAAGTTTCTCATTCATACTACATATTTATCATGGAGCTGTGTCTGTACTTTTGTTTTGCTTCCTATCTAGTTTGTGTAGCCAGGCATTCAGGGCCTTGGAGGCTCTGTTATGGGCTGGGCAGCCCCTTCTTAGATTTGGTGGTTTGAAGCAGAGTCAGGGAAAAGCCAAGAGATTTTATACCTTGAGCCTGGTGTCGATGTCTCATCGTCTCTGTTACTCCTTGCCCAACTAAGCTTCACCTGTGATCCCATTCTAGATCCTCTTATTCTGTTGGCACCCAACAGCACAATCTTGTCTCTTAGTATCCCACTCTTTAACAGTGTTTACACTATGTGCAGTGCTCTACAATAGAGCCTAAGTACGTTCCCTTCTGGGAACACTAATCAGGATTAATGAAGCAAGTAGTTTAACGAAGTAGAAGTGATTGTGCTATGAGATAACTAGTCTCTACAAACTTTATTTTTACTTAACTTTTGAGAAACTTTTCCTCAACTTTCCTTTAAAAAGATATGAAGTGTTTTATACTATAAAATAATAATAGAACACTTATATACCTAACACCAAGAATAGTAAAGACCATTGACCCTTTTGTGCCCTGTCCTCCCCCAAAAAGTTAATCTATACAGTATTGTATTCATCATTGTCTTGCTTTTGTAATTATTGTACTATATATCCCTAGACCATATTTAAGTTCCCTATAGTTTTGAACTTTTTAACAAGATTAGCCAGATGCACAAGTTTTTGAGCGTTATAGACTCTCAAAGTTATAAAGGAACTCAGAGATCTTGTTCAACCTAACTATCTAAAATAATAGAATGGCTGAGCATTGTGGCTCAGCCTGTAATCCTAGCACTTTGGGAGGCTGAGGCGGGGTGATCGCTTAGACCTGACATTCAAGACTAGCCTGGGTAACATAGCGAGACCTTGTCTCTATTGTTTTTTTTGTTTTTGAGTTGGAGTCTCACTCTGTCGCCCAGACTGGAGGGCAGTGGACACTCCCGGCCACCACAGCCTCGACCTGCTGGGCTCCGGCGATCCTTCTGCCTCAGCCTTCCGAGTAGCCGGAATTACAGGCTTGAGCTACCATGCCCGGCTGATTTTTTGATTCATTGTAGAGATGAGGTCTCGCTGCCCAGGCGGGTCTCGAACCCGCGGGCTCAGACAATCTACTCACCTCAGCCTCCCAAAGGCACGGGATTACAGGCTGAGCCACCAAGCCCGGCCACAGTCAGTTTTTAAAAGTATGTTAAAGAACTTGTAATATAAGGAAAAATACTTATGACTTTAACAAAGAAGAGCCTTAGGAC